>OY728135.1:1137654176-1140392509 GCA_963277665.1 Viscum album | reverse complement strand
CTGAAATGCAAAATAAAATAGGTAAACTCCTCAGCATCACAAGCCATGGCTTGGTCCCATGCTCTCCATCTCCACAGCAAGTCAAGTACCCGAAGTAGAAGGGTGTTTTCCCTTATCTAAACCTATAACAACATAATCTGTTTGGGCCCAAAAGCATGACCCAAACAGGGTGTGAGACAAAGTACCAATAGGAAACCACCCAAATATATGTGCCTAACAGTCAGTGAATATATGCAAGTAAAGTACAGTAAGTATTAAATAGGATAATACATAGCAGTAACAACCCACAACTTCTAGTATATAATATACAAACAAGAAAGAGCCACTCAAGAAAGTAGAACAAAAAGGTAACCTCTGGGTAGTTCTCATAGCCTAACCCCTAAGGTTCAACCTATAAGTACTAGAAACCCTTTGGGAATCACACACAGTCTCGCCCCTCTGGTTCAACTCATGAACAGAATCTCTGAGGAAGCATTCACCGTCAATTCCCCCTATAGACTTGTATCATGCTAAAGGATCTCTAGGGAAGCACTCAAAGTCAATTCACCATGTGGCCCGTGTCAAAGAACTGCAGACTCTCTGAGGAATCCCTCAACGTCAATTCCCCTTTGGTCTCGCATCGTAATTAAAGACACTCTGGAGAATATCTTATGTCCATTCTCCCTATGGTCCACTACACAAGGTTCTCACAGCCCTATGTAAAATAAACATGCAAAGCACACGTATCGCCCCAAGTAAACCTCATAAACTACTTGTCTCTCATTCTAAGGCACAATAGGATAACAGTTCAATAGTTCCACTATCCTATAACTTGGCATGGCAACTGTAAAATGCCAAACAATCAAAACAAGCATGGAAAATCATCCATAGAATAGTACAATTTACCCAATTCACAAGCAATAACCTCTACACAGGCATATCAGCAAGGCAAGCAAACAACAAGGGAAAAAAGGAAACACGCAATACCACGTTCAAGGGTATTGGTGGAATTTGCACAAAATATTCACAGACTTCCTACAGAATGGAACAAACCACCTACCTTGATGCTAGGAGAATGATATATGTGAACCATGATGATTGATTCTCCTTGGAATGTTGAGGATCTGAGAAAACATCAAAAACTATCACCCCACGATACCTTGACAAAGAGTAGAAATTGGAAAAGGAAGCTCTAGGATAAGGAAGAACTCACTACTGTGGTTATAAAACAATCGACGGTGGATGAAATGGATATCTGACGGAATCTTGAGAATTCGGAGAAGAATCGCAGCAGTACGGGTCTTTCTTAGATGAAGAACCTGAAGAAGGGGTGTGTTCTGTCCGTCAGGCGTGACCCTGATGCGTTTAATGAAAAAAATAAACTACACGGCATGTACATATGGGGTATACAATGTGTAATATATTTTTTGTACTCCTCTTTAAGCGGCCGCCACATCGCCTCTACATACCGTGTGTGTGGCCCGGACACAGCCAGCACACAACATCGATTGGAAAGGGAGTAAATGGCGTGTACTCAGAAAGTACACGACGTGTTCTTCAAAAATTTCCAGAAAACCAATTTTTATCGAAAACTCCAGAAAAAGGAAAGACATACCTGAAAAGAAGATATGGGTTCTTAAAAACTTCCCCCCTTAAAAAATGTCATCCCCGAATTTCTCTAACAAGGCGGAGAAGAGGAAATCCCGAACAGCTCCGTCCACTGCGATCGTACATCGGCCTCCCTCTCCCAGGTCTCGTCCTATACTCGCACATGCTGCCATAGCACCCGTAATAGAGGAACAAACCACCCACGGAGAACCTTCATACTGCGATCGACAATCTAGATAGGATGCTCCTAAAATGATGCATCCTCTTTGAGCTCAACCTACTCGGGATGAAAGACATGTGACGGGTCTGAAAAGTAACGTCGGAGCTGAGAGACGTGGAAGACGTCGTGCATGGCTTGGTACCTATGATGTAACTACAACCGATAGGAAACCGGTCCGACTCTCTCCAATACCTCAAATGACCTAACGTACCGCAGTGAAAGCTTACCCTGTCTCTGAATCCTTTTGTGTCCCATCCTCGGTGCAACACGCAGGAAAACCTGATTCCCGACCTCGAACTACAGAGGTCATCTCCACTGATCAGTATAAGACTTCTTTCGAGAGTTTGTTGTAGCCATCCTCTTCCAAATCAACTCTATATGATCTGAGGTCTCATGAATAAGATGATGTCCCAATAAAGCTTCATCTCCTATCTCCAGCCAGTATAAGGGTGATCAGCATGGCCTACCGTACAAAGCCTTGTAAGGTGCCATATGAATAGTCACCTGAAAACTGTTGTTGTAGGAGAACTCCCCCAGAGGGATATGCTTCTCCCAAGAACCACCAAATTCTAGAATGAAATCTCGGAGCATATCCTCAAGCACCTGGATCATACGCTCGGACTGGCTATCAGTCTGGGGATGGTATGTTGTACTCAAAAGTACTTATGTACCTGAGGCCTTATGAAGTCCCTGCCAGAACCGAGATGTAAAGCATGAATCCCTATCTGAAACAATGGATTGTGGAACTCTATGCATATGTACAATCTCTCAAATTTATAGTCATCCTAGATCATCCACACTGAAGTTTTCCTTGATTGGTATGAAGTGGGCAACCACTGTGATCCTGTCGACAACAATCCAAACAACATCGTTACCTCGAGGCGACCTCGGCAATCCGGTCATGAAGTCCATCGCGACATCATTCCACTTCCACTCCGGAATGGGTAACTGCTATAAAAGGCCTACTGGTCGCTGATGCTCTGCCTTCACCTGCTGACAAGTGGAACACCGCAAGATGAAACCAACAACATCCCTCTTCATACCTGGCCCCCAGTACTGGCGATGAAGATCCGGATACATCTTGGTGACGCCAGGATGAACTGCCCAAACTGAGGAATGAAAATCCCGCATCAGCTCCTCGCGTATGTCTGCTGGAACCCACACGCGTCCCTGAAAACTCAAGATCTAATCCTCGCCCACTATCCATCCCAGAAGAGGGTCCTCTCCTGACACACTATCCCACAGGACTAAGCCTTCTGAGTCTGATAGCTACCTCATTCGTACCTGATCAAAAAGCGTAGAGGTAACAGCTACAAAAGATATGAAAGTCTGTCATTGTCTGTCTTGCACCTCCAGATGCATCTCAGAGAATAGATCCATAATCTTCCACTCACTGCTGGCCTCTTGAACTTTCTGAATCATAGTTCTCCTACTCAATGCATATGCCACTGTGTTGCCCTTTCCTAGCGTATAGGCATGCTTGAAATCAAAAGACTGAAGATACTCGACCAACCTGCGATGTCTCGGATTCAGATCACGCTGAGTGAAGATGTACTTGGGACTCTTGTGGTCGGTGAAAACAAAAAATTGATCTCCCAAAAGGTAATATCTCCAACAGCGTAATCCATGAACCACATCTGCCAACTCCAGATCGTGCATCGGGTAGTTCCTCTCGCGTGGCCTCAACTGCCGAGACCCATACATAACAACTCCATCTCCCTGCATAAGCACAGTGCCTAGACCGATACCAGATGCATCACAATAAATAGTATAGATCTTTCCAGGAACATTCAAGACTAGTATCAGTGCTGATTTCAACTTTCCCTTCAACTCCTGAAAAGATGACTCACAAGAATCTGACCATAAGAACTTCACCCCCTTCTTGGTCAGACCATTCAAAGGTGATGTAAGGCATGAAAAGTCCTGAATGAAGCATATGTAGTATCCATCCTGCCCTAGGAAACTCCGTACATCAAATATGTTTTTCGGCTACTCCCAATAAACTACAGGTCTCACTTTCTATGGGTCTACAGATACTCCTGCCTCCATGATGACATGACCCAATAAGTGAATCCGGTCCATCCCAAAGTGGCACTTCCAGATTTTAGCATAATACATATGCTCTCTCAGTGTACTCAGAACAATATCAAGATAGGTAGCATGGTCATGTCGAGTGTGAGATTACACCAAGATATCGTCCACAAAGACCACGATGAATGAATCCAAGTAAGGATTGAACACTCGGTTCATCAGTGCCATGAAAACTAATGGCGTGTTCGTGAGACCGAACGGCATGATCGTATACTCGTAAAGACCGTACCTACTCCTGAAGGCTATCAGAGGTATATCTGATGGTATAAAGTGCAACTGATGATAGCCAAACCTAAAATAGATCTTTGAGAACACATGGGATTGTCGAAGCTGATCGAAGAGATCATCAATACATGGAAAGGGATATCGGTTCTTGACTGTCAACTAGTTTAACATCTAATAATCCACACAGAGCCTTAGGGTACAGTCTGCCTTCTTTGCAAACTAGACAAGAAAACCCCACGGATATGTACTGGGTCGGATGAAACCATTTTCCTAGAATTCCTCCAACTACTTCTTCAGCTATTGCAACTCAGGTGTAGCCATACTATTGAGAGGAATGGACACTGGTGCCGCTCCTGGAACCAGCTCAATAGAGAAGTCTACGTCATGCTCCGAAGGCAATCCTGAAAAGTCCTCTGGAATGAAATATTTGAAATGATCCACGACTGGAGGAATGTCCAGCTGTGAAGTCCTCTGATCATCCATATAAATACTAGAAATCTGGGTCGTAACCCTTCCTAGCCCATGATGCTCGAGTCCAGCTCGACTCGCCTGAACATCCCATTTGCCTCTATGAAGAAAAGATTCACCCTCGGGTGAAATGAAACTCACCCAGCAGCGATTACAGTCGACAATTAACTAGAAGGGAACCAACCAGTCTATTCATAGAATGAAATAATAGTCTGTAATCTCTAGGACATGGAGATCCCATAAGAAACGATACCATGTAACCTTAAGAGGGCACTCTCTGCACGGACGAACACTATATTTCCTCATCCCAAAAAGTGTGCCCAGTGGCCACAAGTCGGCAGAAGAAAGGATACAGAGCCCAAGGCTCTCCACAATAGAAACCAGGATAAATCTATGCATAGCAGAAGTATCAAAAAGGGCTTAAGATAAAACTAAGGCTACTAAAATCGTACCTCTATTGGTAAAAGTTCTGGGATCCTGTGGCTGATAGGTCTACTCCACCACACAAGACTGGCTTTCCCCGCAGCCCTGTGACCCTTCTTGACCACTTTGAGCTGATACTCCTTGTTGGCGCTGAAGGATTGGTGACTGACTTCCATGGCCTTGACCTCCACCTTGGCCCGAATGGCCGAAAGAACTCCAGTTCCCTGACTAGTGAGAAACTAGTGGTGATGCTCCTGAATGATGAGTCTTGGAAGAACCCCTCTCACCAGCTACTGGTGAGAAAACCTAGTATAAATGATGAAGGTGACCCATCTTTCCGCAAGATCGGCACTCCACTGGGTCTCTCTGGCACCGTGGCCTCATGTGCCCTGCCCTTCCACACTGGTAGAATACTACCTGGCTACCTGAAGATGCATCTCGCCTCCTCAGATCATCATGTAGAGTCTCCCTACGGTTCTTCCTGCTGTCAACTGGAGGAACACTAGCTCTGGAAGCATAACCGCTCTGGCTTGCAGCTCCGGAGTCTCTCAGATTGCGCTCCGCAATCAATACTTTGTTGATGATGGAATTAATGGAAGTCAACTGGAAGAGATTCACCTACGAGCAGATCTCCCTCTTGAGACCATTCTAAAATATCTCTGCCAAGAACACCCAACATCCATCTCGGAGGGGTGTGAAATGCTGCAACTCATTGAAACGAGAGGAATAATCCATGACAGAAAGAGTACCCTACTCTAGACTCATGAAATCCAAGGATCGATCAGCCCTCAGGGTCTCCAGATAGAAGTAGTCATAGAACACGCACTGGAACTCCTCCCAATCCATAACATGCTGATGACCCGCCTGTGAGATCATGTACCACCACCTCATAGCAGATTCTCGTAGCATGTAGGTAGAGATCTTGAACCGCCTCTCTATAGGTGTCTCCAGATGCTCGAAGATATTTATCATGGCTTCTAGCCATGACTCTGTATCATGTGGTCCTCCTTCCCCTGAGAAAGTGGGAGGATGCTGCTGCTGAAAAACCCGCGTCAAGTCTACCATAGAAACGGTAGGAGGTGATGCTCCCTAAAAGGTCTGCATCATGCTTATAGAATCTTCCCTGAACTGCTCATCAGCACCTACAACTGTTATAACAGCATGTTCCAAGGCTGGACCAACCGGAGGATCGGCAGGAAGTCCCTGATCATCCATTTATGGCGTCTTATCACTGCCTAACAACTGACGAACAACCGGAGGACGTCTTAGAGGCATGGATCTGAAAGATCAAAAGCATACCTTAGATTAGAAAAACAAGGACAGAGAACAAAGGAGTACAAAATGGAAACAGGAGAAAGAAATACTAAAGATTTACAAAACATGACTACACGGCATGTACTTACTCCACTCCCATGCCCGTGTCTCGTTGCACATCTAACCCACATGGTCTTCTTAAACTGAGACTACATAGCGTGTTCCCTTATGGACACGGCATGTAGTGTACGAGGTTTCAATGACCTGTGTTGTTAGTTACATAGCTGAAAACATGCCTGAGACTACACGGCGTGTTCCGAACAAACACGGCGTTTACATGAAGATTTTCCCGACCCGTGTTGTGGCGACACGGCCAAGTACACAGTTGAACCTTAGAAGACGTGTTTCGAAGAACCACGGCGTGTAGAAGAATAGAGAACACTGACCCTTGTGGTTTATGACATGTCAGGGTACTAAGGACAAGGATACATGACGTGTTCATACAAAACACGGCGTGTATGACATGAGCTTCCCCGACTCGTGTTGTTAGTTACACGGCCGGGTACACGCTCACAAATACACGGCATGTACCTACCATACAAGGTATGTTCCTGGAGGTTTTTCACAACCCATGTTTCTGCTCACATAGTCAGTGACACGGTTTAAAACTACACGGCGTGTCTATATAGAGTACACGTCATGTATTCTGGGTTTTTTAGGGCTGTAGCTCTGAAACTTCACTGAATCCCAAAAAACACTGAAAAAAAGAATGAAGGTGCCAAATTCCGATTAGTGGGGGTCCATACTCCCCATGAATCAATGCTTGGCATCCAATAGAGTCATAAATATGGAAAAACAAGTCAATGATTCACCAATTTCCGATTTAAGAGGGCCCATAAAACCTCATGAATCATGAATTGGCATTCATTTATGAAAGGTACAAAACAAACAACCATTCTATCAAACTGCTGATATTTTATCAAGAATCTATCACAACAGCATGCATAATCTACACAAAGTCTATCACAACAACATGAAATTGCTAATGCACCCTAGATGGCATGGCAAGAATGAATGGCATGTGATTTCTAACAAGTGACTATATAATGCATGAGATGGCATACCCTCATCTCATCGAGTTGCGATAGAAATAGAACCAGAATAGTAAAAACAGTAACAACACAATGCATGTGGATCACTCTAAGTGAAATCTTAACAACCGTAAAATCTCAAAACTATAAAACTATAATATTCGAGGTAGTATGGATTTTCCCTTTACACGGGTTAGCTACTCTTGGGCACATCTTATTACCAAGTACCGAATCCATCTTATCCCTGTCTAAAGGCTCCAAACAGTAAATCAAGAGAAGAGAACCCCTCTGATACCACTTTTTAACGTCCGGGTTCCAGAATCCACCCAAAGGTGCCCCATACCCGGTTGGTCACATGGCCACAACCATATTTCCCTAAATGCCAGAGGCTGCTGACTAGCAATGAGGGACCTGGGTGTGATAGTGGGGAAAATATTCCCTCATTGGCAGAGTACATAGTTGAAAAGAGAAAAAAAAACAAATACCAACAATAGAGGAATCAGTATACATCCATACAAGAGTAAACAATAACAGACTGATAAATAAACAACTGGAGATGAAATGTATAAAAAATTATTCATGATACATATGTCTAGGTGAGCATCCAAACAGTTCATAATTATGAATAAAATACTAAACCAAAGTGAAAAATAAAATAGGTAAACTCCTCAGCATCGCAAGCCATGGCTTGGTCCCATTCTCTCCAACTCTACAACATGTCAAGTACTTGATATAGAAGGGATATTTCCCTTATCTAAACCTACAACAACAAAATATATTTGGGCCAAAAAAGCATGACCCAAAAAGGGTGTGAGAAAAAGTTCCAATAGGAAACCACCCAAAGATCTGTTCCTAACAGTTAGTGAATATATGGTAGGTAAAGTACAGTAAGTAGTAAACAGTAAGCAGTATATAGGATAATACACATTAGTAACAATCCACAGCTTCTAGCATATAATCTACAAACAAGAAATAGCCACTCAATAAAGTATAACAAAAAGGTAAACTCTGGGTAGTTCTCACAGTCTAACCCTTAAGGTTCAACCTACAAGTACTTGAAACCCTCTAGGATTCACACACAGTCTCGAACCTCTGGTTCATATTTGGAATAGAATCTCTGAGGAAGCACTCAACGTCAATTCCCCCTATAGTCTCCTATCGTGCTAAAGGGTCTCTGGGGAAGTACTCAACGTCAATTCCCCCTGTGGCCCACGTCGAGGAACTACAGACTCTTTGAGGAAGCACTCAATGTCAATTTCTCTTGTGGTCTCGCATCGTAATTAAAGACACTCTGGTGAAGACCTTATGTCCATTCTCTCTATGGTCCACTACACTAGGTTCTCATAGCATGGTGTAAAATAAACATGCATAGCGTGCGTATCACCCCATGTAAACCTCATGAAGTACTTGGCCATCATTTTAAGGCACAACAGCATAATAGGTCAACAGTTCCAATATCCTACAACTAGGCATAGCACCTAGAAAACACCAAACAAGAAAAACAAGCATGGAAAAACATCTAGAGCACAATACAATTTACCCTATTCACAAGAAATGACCTCTAAACAGGCATATCAGCAAGGCAAGAAAACAACAAGGGAAAAACAGGAAACACGCAATACCCCGTTCAAGGGTATTGGTGGAATTTGCATAAAATATTCACAGACTTCCTTTAGAAAGGCATAAACCACCTACCTTGATTCTAGGATAACTATATACGTGAACCACAATGATTTATTCTCCTTAAAACATTAAGCATATGAGAAAAAGTAAAAAACGCTCAACACACGATGCCTTGAGAAAGAGGAGAAATTGGAAAACGAAGCTCTATGAGAAGGAAGAACCCACCGATGTGGTTCCAACTCAATTGATGTCAACTGAAACAGAGATCAGACCGAATCTTTGGAATCGGGAGAATAATCGCGGTCGTATGGGTTTCTCTCGGATGAAGAACCTGAATAAGGAGTGTGTTCTGTCTGTCAGGCGCGACCCCGGTGCGTTTAATTAAAAAAAAGATATTACACGGCGTGTACTTCTGGGGTACACGGTGTGTAATCTGTTTTTCCGTATTCCACTTTAAGCCACCACCACATCACCTCTACACACCGTGTGTGTGGCTCAAACATGGGCAACACACGACTTCGAGTGGCAAGGGAGTACATGGCATGTAATCAGAAAGTACACAGTATGTACTTTGAAAATTTCCAGATGACCCATTTTTCTCAAAAACTACAGAAAAAGGAAATACATTCCTGAAAAGAAGATCTGAGTTCTTAAATAAAGGATTTCAAAACAATATTAATGATAATAGAGTAAATCATATTACATATAAATATGAAGAGGATAAATATATTTGGAATGTCTATGTCATTGATTGGGTTTTTTTTGGATTGACCAAACATAGATGAATTGACCCGATGGAAGTAGAGTAAGTGCTAACAACAGGAAGATTAAAGCTGATTTTGGAGAAAAAAAGGGGGTCCATATATATATATAAGACCCAATTGTGAAAATTTTTCTATCCTTATAGAGTAAATTATTTATAACTTCCCATCACTTTATTTTAAGAGTTATAAGCTCAAAAAAAAGAACCAACACACAATTTCTTCCATGAGGCACTGAAAGTTTTTCTGATTTTTATATTTCATATTTCTAGGTGTAGTCCCACTTCCCCTATAATTTTCTATCTGAATTAAAAAATTTAATAGAGTTTAATTTTCCATTAATATTTTTTCAAGGTCTACCATGAAGGAACACTATAGCATCTAGAATGAAGATAAAGATGCTACAAAGAATTCATGATGTCAAAGGTGAGAATATGTTGTGAACTCAGTAAAATCAGAGTACATAAATAGGGGAGTATGAGTTTAATTTCAATATTTTTTATGCCTCCCATACATTCATTTAATTAATTTATGTTTTAATTTGGAAAATTGATTCATGACACATATAACGTTTTCTTTAATAAGGTATCTAAGAAACAAAAATTGTGCAGGTTTTAAATTAAGAAATATTTTTCATGAATTTGTTAATAAATTATAATGGGTACAATAGGGGAATGAATAAATAAAGATAAACATGTGGTTTTAGATATCTAAAATCATTATTTTTGGGAACTTTATGATTTTTGTAATTGAATGTTCTCGTATATTTAACATTAATTGAATTTATGATATTTTTATTAATATATTTTTAGTGTGTATTTCATAATTTATTTTTCCAATTTTATGTCTCAATTTCCCAAAAATTTTGTAATCCAAATATTTACATTCTTTTCATTATCATATTTCTTGAGAGGTTCTGTCATGTTTTCTTATAGAACTAATTTTTTTATATTTCAAAATATTTGATTGTACAAATTTGCATTTAAAATGATTGAGGTATATTTTGTTAAGCCTTTAATCATTAGACCTACAATTATTTATATTAATATGAGAGTTTTTCCATGGTATTTTGGGATAATGATAATTATGGTCATTTATTAGTATATATTTCTCACCCTAATATAGAAAAATTGTGAAATAGAAATTTGTTTTTTTACATGGTATAACAAAAAACACTATTACTTAAAAAATTATCCTATTATAATTATTATAAATAGTGTTGTTATGTGACTAATTGAGTTATGTTGGTGGAAATAATATTTCATCAAACATAACTATATAAAAATAAAAAAACTAAAAAGACAAAACTAGGAGGGAGTTTGTCTTTCATTATAAACCATTACTTCATGAAAATTATTTGAGTCTGGAAAAATAAGGATATAAAATTTTCATAAAAAATATTACTTGTGTTTATTTTTGATATAATGAAAAATTTCTTAGATATTAACATAATGTTGGGACTTATATTCTTTTAACATCAATTCTTACCAACCTAAAATTCTCAATGTCATTTGAACCTAATTTAAATGCTCTTATAATTATTTTTATTTTTTGGATCTATGGGATGGAGAATGTATACACATTAAAAGATTTTAGAAATATACAAGACTTAAGGTATTATAAAAACTCAATATTCATTTGTACCTTTAGTGACGAGTTAAAAGAAATTAAAGTGTGGTAAATTAAAATTTAATAAACCTTGATAATGTATTTAGAAATATGAATAGAATAAAATATAAGCAAACTTATTTTTAAAGTGGGAAGGTAAAATACATGAGTAATTATATTCCTTTAAATGTGAGGAGTTTATGAAATTTTATCATGTGATTATTTGAATATTTAATTCCCTATCGAATCACTAGAATCTATTTAAATTGAATTTATATATTGCTATGTTGGGAATCCTTTGTAGTATGTCGAGATTTCCTTATTGAGGACAATCATGAACTCAAGTTTGGGGGGATTTGATAGATTAATTTCATATATATATATATATATATTGATCATTGATTTATGATTTAAAAGTGATTATTATTTCTAATTTGCTAATATTTTTATTAATTTTTTAGTATGAAATTTTTCAATTCAACTTAAAGTGAATACAAGAGATGTATGATGAAAGGTACAAATACTTAGTAGAATGACGTGATGTAGTGTAGAAGGAAACTATTATATTGAATCTATAATAAATGAATATAATTTACATAGAGGATGAATCATATTGGGAAAGGGATATTCATTATGGGATAATATTTAATCATGACTTTATAGAATGAAGTGGGGAAAAGGAGAAAAAGAATATGGGAAATAACATTTCATTTAATTACACCCAAATTCATATCATGAATATGGTAGTTCTCACATTGTTATAAGACAAGAGGAAAAGTTAGATCAAGAGTGAATCCGAAGGATTTATAGTAAAAAAACATCATGTTACTCCACAATACCTTTTAAATAGAAAATTATAGTTCTAAATTTTTAGAATCATGATGAGATCTTCATTGTATCTTACTGTATCTCAACCGAGGACTCTTCAAATTGACCCAAACGAATTTTATGATGGTTTTTTAAATATAAAATATGACTAAGTGATAGATTCATTATTTTAAATAAGATGTTTATCTGCTGCTGCAAGTGTCAAATATCGGTGTTTAGGGTGAGGTGTTGAATTATTTAATAGTCATTCACCATGTAAATTTATTAGTTTCTTTAGGTTATCTACTCTCTAAAATTCCTCACCCACTCATGAATACCATGAGGGGGTAATTCCTTAAGTTTTGAGTGATGTAATCATAAGGTTATTATACTGATGGATATTTATTCTCTATTTGTAGTTTATGTTTGGGTTTTTCATTCATGAATAATTATATCTATACCCATTTCTCTTATGATTAACATTATACATTTAATTTTGAAGTGATTTTAAATATATGATTATTTATTCTAATTCCCGCATGACCATTGCGCAGATTCAGATGACTGGGCTTAAAAATGGATTTAAATAACCTAAAGATTTGATGAACCCAATATAGATTGACATATGAAAAATATAAATTAATTAATTAGAGTTATATAACCAAGACCAATGTTTTTCATAGATTAAATTACAACAAAAATATAATTGATTGGATGAAATCGTTACTCCAATAGACTGTGAACATGAAAATTACTAATATTTTCATGTTTTATACAACTATGTTCTCAAACCTATTTCTTCACTCTCTTCCTCACTTAATCACATAAAAATACTAAAATTTACTTAAACTATATCATGGGTTTGAAATTTAACTCTCCACTTACAACTTTAGATTTTTTTAGTAGAAATAGTTTTAGTTTTTTATGAATTTTTCAATTTGATTATCCCCATTGGAAACAATGATGCCTTATAAACGATTAGATCTATGAAAAATCCCCACACATCACTTGAAATATCCTAACACATCCATCATTGGACCCCAAATTTTACCCCATAAAATGGGATCAATAGCTAGGAACTTGAGACAAAACAATTGAATGATTCCCACACACTCATTGGTGTATATTCACAGAGTAAGCTATGAATGCACATTATAACCCCCCCCATAGATTTTATGTAGTTAATTTCATAATATATTATATATATTATATTTTTACATGATCATGCATAATGAAAAAATATATAACACCATATCCATTCTTTCTAAAATAATTATAAATCCTTTAGAAAATAAGTGAGGCCCATCAAGCCGAAAACCATAATTTTAAATCCAATCATCAATTTAAATCAACCCATTAAACAAATATAAAATAAATAAAATAGGAGCATAAAATTCATGCATAATCCAACTTATTTTTTATTTATATTTTTTAAATTCTAAATAATATTTAGTAGACATCATTAATTTATATTTTAAGAAACACTCCCTCTCAATCCGATTTCTAAAATAGTTTTAAAATAAACCAAATCCCTAAATAAAGTAAAATATAAACAATAACATGAACCAAGATATAAATAAATAGAAATAAATAATACCAATCAATCTAACCACACACAAAAACAAGATATAGGTGATACAAACATGGAATGAAATGGGATCCCCACAAAATATTCAATAGGAACATAGCATCATGGGAAACTCTGTAGGTCCTAGAAAGAGATAGTCTTAGACATCCTCAAGAGAACCAATAAATTAGTATAATATCCCAGTATCATGGATTAAAAAAATTATTATTAAAAGAACTTAATACCTCATATATATACCCATGTTCCCATGACATTAACCAATATGTGTGAGCAACAATAAAGGATGATATCATCATAAAATAATGAATAAAAACTTTTAAATAAACCTTATATTAATACCAACACCCAATCAAAAATATATTATTTTTACCTCATTACCAAAGAAAAAATATACAAAATTACCCTTCGGGTTTCAATAAATACAAAATACAACATCAAAATGGTCCTAGTTGAATGTCTCATATTATTTTTAATAACAATTTTACTAAATTTAACAAATGAATCAGTTATAATCTAGGGATATAAATCCATTTTATATCATTTAAAATCTCAATTTAAAACTGATAACAACCAAATAATCAAAAACATAATTGGAAAAATAATTGATAATAAAAACTTTTATTATAAAAAAATTTATAACCACTATATGAATGTGATTTATTAAAACAATTTCACATATCACAAACACAACCCAATTTAGAAACAATTGCATTATTAAATCAACATTTATTTAAATAAAAATTTATTTAAAATACCCCATTAAAATAATGATTTTCTCTTTAATGAACCACTTGAAAATATTCTCAATCACTTATCTAGAATAAATTATAAATTAAAAATTAATATTAGATGTTTTATTAAAAACAACACTATTCTATGTTTAAAAAAAACCGTTAAAACCCAATTTTATACCCCTCAAGGACAACACATATATATACACTTTAGAAAGAAAAATGTATCAACTAAGCTAAAATTATTTTATTCAAAAATTATGTTTTAATAAAACAATAATATAATTATAATTATAATACTTCTTGGAATTAATATTTTTAATTTTATAGGAGAAATCTCTATTTTAATCATACTAGGTCAAAATAAACCTATAATGTGTGTTTTGAAAGTTTCCGTTGAAAATGATTATATGAATAATTGAAAATATATTATTTAATTATTCATACTTTTATTTATAATAATGTGTTAAAAAATTTAGAATAAAACATATATTTAATATAATTTTGATAGAAATAATGATAATTCAATTCGGAGGTAAAAAGAGATATTTTCGATAATACTATCTTTAAATGCATAATGTCATTCCAGTTTTAATTCATAAAAATAATATCTAATGATGAAAGATTTAATTTAACTTCATATATTATATATATATATAACTATATGCATTTATATACATAAAATTATTATTACTTTTCTTTTTGTTAATGTAAGATCTTATGTTGCTTGAAAGATGTGTTTTTAAAAAACAAATTTTCAACTGGTTTTGTAGGTTTATTTTAAAATTAAATTCTAAAAAATATATGAATGGATTTATAGAAAATGGATTCCTTATTTTGAATCATAATTTAAAATTTATTATTAAAAAAAATCAATTTTGATCATAATTAATTGTAAAAATAGTACAAATTTTTCACTATTGTCATGGTTAAAATAGGTTTATTGTGGGTTAATCTGAAAAATATAAGGGTTAAAATGAAATACACATTTTTTGAAACTAATTTGTTTTTTTGGTTTAATTACTTAAACATATTACCTTACAATATATTGTATATTTTGATTATTTTTCTGATAAAGTGACTTGACATTATTTTAATGATTTAAAAAATTTCAACTATGTCACTCACCAGAGTTGTAATGGGAACCTCTTCCCCTAACTTATGGACACATATTAAGCTATTTAGATTAACCAAACCCTAAATAAATATCCCCAAAAAAAATTTATCCATGTTATGTAGATATTGGTCTTTGAAAAAGGACCTCCAAATTAATCATAAAAAGAGATCCAAATGAGTTTTTTCTAAGTGAATATAATCATCTTAACTAAACACATTATTTTTTTACTTGTTATTTTAAAAAAATTAAATTATTTATTAATAATTACAATATAATAACACTATAATATATAATATAATTATATTTTATTATGAATATTTAATAATATTAATCTATCAAATTCTCAAACAAATGGTAAACAAAACCATCGATCATGGGTACGACAGACCACCACCTTGCGAATTGATTTATTTATTTTTCATTAACAACTAGTATGGATAGTCATAATGATAGAAATAATATATATATATATATATGATATTTATGACATAATATGGATTCTATGAAACTATTATATCATCTAATTCGTACCCTTTAATCTACTAATGAAATGATATTTTTTCTAATGCGTACGTACATCCTGTCATCTCTACAATGCGATGTACCTCAATTTCCAAGTCCAAATATCAATAATGATACTAAAAATTTAACAAATGATTAAATATGATATTTAAATCATTAATATAATTATGAATATTATGTAACTATATCCTATTTACATCAATCAGAACTTCTGTTATAAAACATTTATGAAAAAACAAAGTAGTTTACACTTGAATCCATGGTAACAATGAAATATTGTAAAAGAATATATGATAATATGATATTAGAGGATAATATATGGTATTATAAATATAAATATTACTATATTATAAAATAATAACATGTTTAAAACCATTATAACATAGGTTAAATCATGGTTATATAAAGGTAAGTGTGTGGTATGGGAGTTTCATGGGTTTCATCTCTATATCCATTCCATTAAGACATATATGGTATTATAAACCTATTTACATTTATATGTTGTATATAATGAAACATTTAGTTATTTAAAATTAATAACTATTTATTTATGATGAGTAATGTTTCAATTAGTGTTTTTTCTTTCAAGGCATTATAATTTATAAGTTATCAAAGAGCTATGAATTTATTTGACAATCTCGATTTTTTGGGGGATTACCATAATTTTTTAAGTAATATTTTAATTAGTAATTTATAAAATACATATGATTTATTATCTGCTAGATATTTATGGATTTTCCATATTTTATTCAATTTTTACCACTTCTGGTAACACAAGTCAATCAAATAAATAATTAAATGGAAAACTGATTTATTTCCCTTTTAATTGAATATATTTTTATTATATATATGTATGTTTAAAAAAAAAATTTGAAAAAAATTATTATTGAAATTATTTATTAAGAAAAAATTTTATCTTTTAATTTTAAAATTGTTTTAATGGAATATTTATAATTTTTTCTGAAAGAGAGTCTTTCAACATTCTTAACAAAAAGTTAAAAATTAAATTCTAACTTATTTGGTGTTACAGTAAATTCCCTCCAACATAACTATTTTATGATATTTATATTATTATATGAGTTTTTAATGGTTTAATAATGGAATATTATTAATGAAATAATATTTTAATATTTATTTTTTATTCTATTTACTAATCTAAATTATATGATTTTATTACCAAAATAATATTTTTGATGAATCAATGGTCATCTCTTATCTCTTATTAAATTTAATTTTTATAAATTTATCATAAAACATTAAATTAATTTTTATAAATAGAAATTACATAACTTTTAAATATAATTATTCGTTTTATCATGGATATAATTATTTCATAAACTGTATTACATTTCTACATATAATGTTTTACTATGAATGTTTTTTTATTAATATGGGAAATATTACTATTCAATATTTGTTAATAAATATGGAAATTTATTGATAAGGAATACCATTTATGAATTAAGTTTATCATTGATTAAATTTTTAATACCTTGAATATTCATTAATGGGTGGGGACCAAAATTATATAGCACCTCAATGAATCAATAGGTCTCATATAAACAATTAGTTGGCCTTATTAAATTGGTTATTAGTGTATAACTATTCATCAAATAAACTATATTTTTTCACGGTTATGAAGGTATACATACCATGATTTCTGAGGTCAGGATGTCCAATATTATTCATTTCATTCATTCTTAATCCAGTTATTATTGTCTATGATATTTTTTCATTGGTGTTATCCATGGATGCATTTCGTGTAGATGTTATTGATTACATGACATGTGTTTTGACTAATATACCTTACTATATTGATTATAACTTATATAACCATAATAGATTCCATTTTACTCACCCTTATTGAGAATTTTAGCTCACCCTTATTTTTACCTTCCCTAGGTTTTGATGAATAAATATTTGAATGAGTTTGAAGGATGTAAAACATTTACTTTTTTATATTCTATTTTTTATTTTTCAACATAAAATGGGCATTGGTATGTATCTAGTACTCGAATACTTAAAAAATAATCGATCCTTCAGGATTAGATATCTTGTATATTTTCCAATGTAATAATGTAGAAATTGAATCTGGGATAATAGAGTTTGGTTTGTTATAATTTATATCAGAGGAAATTTAGTAGAAATCATGTGAACAGTATATAGGAAAACATATAACAAGAAAAATAACCAAATGGTAGTCTTTGAGGATTTCTATAATTATGGAATAATATCATTATATTTTTAGTAATGGTATAGATTTTGTGGTTTTCCTCACAAAAAATACCTATGTAGATACTATTATTTGATGTGTTTTTGGAACTAATGATTTTAGGGGTAATAACATTGGGAAGAGTTGGGTGAGTATATTTTGATCATCATTCTACTACATGGTGAGTGTGTACTTACTGAACACCTATCTTTCCACTATCGAGGGATATTATTTTTTCAATTCTAATTTTATTTACAAAACATTTTTAAGGATTTGAAAATATTTTTTTATTTGAGGATATCCCCAATGAAACCATATTTATGATTTTGATATTAATAGTGTATACATGTTCAATTTATGTAAAATGTTACACCATTTTTATAATTATATATTATAATATAAAATTGAAAAAAATTAATGACTAATTATGTACATGAAATTGTTTAGAAATAGATCTTGGAATAAATAATTCTATCAATACTCATGGACCAATTAGATATTTTCCTATTGAGCAACCCAATTAAAAAAATTTTAGAGATGATAACATCATGAAAATATTGGGGTAGATGACCTAGGTTATGGCTAATAGCCATTCACAAATGAAGATATGTGTTTTTCATAAGATGATACACCCACATTGGATCATTATATGTGATAAAATTCCACGTACATTAGTGGAACTAGTAATCTAGTGGAAGTAGAGTAATGCATGAAGTCCCTTGAAAATATATTTCTGGCCTTGGGATGCAATGAAAGGGAAAATATTGTACTTTAAATATATTACCTCAAAGGTAATGTTGATAAATATTCTTCATTGATCCATCATATTGGTTATGAATAATATGTATAACACATGGAATGGAGATCTTTTAATATAATGTTCTACTACAAATATTTCCCTCATGAGAAATGAACCAAAATGAAGATAAAGTTCCCAAACTTAATGAAAAAAAATTATAAAGTGTTTTGGATTATAAGGACACCATTAAAATAATATACATGTATTCTAAGGAATATGTAAAAAATATTTAATGTAATATTTACCATTTTTATGGATTATTCCATGTCTCTGAATTGAACCTGTTTCTCAAACATTTTGATCATATGATGAAATAGTTTTATGCACCATAAAAATAGGGGAGTAATTTTAAAGATCCTATTTATTCAAGGTAAATTAAGAAAATAATTTATCATATAGACATCATGTAAAATATATAATATCATTGAAGAAGACGAAAATAAATCAATTTCCATTAAGTGAAAATTAGGGAAATAAACATCCTAGAAAATTCATGAATAATATGGGAGTTTGATACAAATGTAGATATGGGGTTCATCTAGGTAATGAATTGAAGGGAAATAAATATACAACTAATATATAGTTCGTCAAATATAATGAAATTGATCATTATTTAAACCAATTCCCCAATAATCAAGGGAACATTCCATAGAATATTATAAGTGTAGAAGGCCAATCGTGTATGATCACTACAGCTGAGAATGAATTTCTTAAAGATACAGTGGAAGGTAATTTAATTATATTTTTAAATTAAGTTAATAATTTAATTGATTTTTGATCCCCATATTATTTTATATCTTCCATGCTTTCTAATAAAATGACATATTTCCCTCTCACCTTATGAAGGGTGATTTCCATCAAAATTCCTAGTGGAAATATCACGACAACAAGGATATGTCAAGCCATTCCCATTATGACACCTAGAAATTCCCTACTTTTAGTATTTTTTATTTTACCAATGTTTTAATTTAATATAATACTTGTTATGTCCTATATTTCAAAATATGATGTAAAATATTATTTAAAACTGAAGGAAATTATGATTCATAACGAAGATATAAAATTCCTTATCTTTACCAAGGAGACTTCAACAGCTCAATCATGTTAAGATCTACCCATTGTAACTATAATAAATGATATTATTAGGGAAGAAAAGCTAAAAGAACCTATGGATGGAAAATTTAATCTTCACATTTAGTATTTACCTATTTTACATTAATATATTGATGTATTTACTAAGTAATTTCATATACATCCACCCGAGCATGATGTTCATTTTCTATAGATTTAATCACCAATTCAAGACCAATATCAATTAATCCCTATAAAATTACCACTATTTAAATAGTTTAATTGAATAAAAACAATATTATTTATGCAATAAGGTATTTATAAGACATAGTGTTTCACCTTGGGGTGCCCATATTATTTTTTATTAGGAATAGAGATGCATCTACGAGGTTTTTAATTGATTATATAGAATTTAATTATATTATGATAAAGGACATGTATCCTCTACCTCACATTTATGACTTATTCGATCAACTCTATGGAGCTCATTATTTTTCAATGATCGACCATTATTCTAGGTATCATTAATTGTGATTAAAAAAATGAATACATTGTAAAGGAATCAACTCAAATTGTGTAAGGAAATTATGAGTCTACAGAAATAACATTTACATTAATTAATGAACCATATTCTCTTATTTATATCAACTGAAAAATGTGTTCAACGAATATATTGATGATATATTAATGTCTTCTAAAATATTTGAGGACCTTCGGAATTACATGCAGATCATTCTTGGGCCTCTTAGTAGAATAGAGTTATATGGAAAATTTAACATGTGTGAATTATGGATTTATAATGATTCTTTTAATTTCCTTGTTAAACACAAGTAAGAAATATTAGTCTGTTATATGTAGACAAATATAGTCAAATAATGGCCTATAACAACAAACATAGCCTTGTTATATAGTTTATATAGGTTTGGTAGCTTACTTTGTCAATTTTTTTAGATTATTTCATGATTGGATAAAATATTAACCAAGATGACATATAAATGGGTTAGGTTGCTATAAAAAAAAGGAATGTGAAGATTGTTTTGAAGAATTAAAGAGGATATTGGAAAAAGATATTATTTTATCTCTACCATAAGTAAATTATGATTTTTTTATATATTTTAATGCATTAATGAGACTTGATTGTTTTCATATATAGAATGATAATGATATTGAGTATTCATCAATGATGTTGAAGACCCAAAAAAAGAACTATCCAAATCATGATATTGAGTTTAAAGACATAATATTTTCGTTGAAGATATGGATAAATTATCTCCATGGTGAAATATTTGAGATATACACAAACTATATGTGACCAAAATACATCTTTACATAGAATGTTATCAACATGAGGAAAAGGGGATTGCTCAAAATACTCAAGTATTATGATTTATCAATAAGTACTACCCAGGGATAAAAAATAAGTTAGGGTATACATTGAGTAAGAAATATCATAGAGTCATGACCAAAATTTGGATTTACATGGATCTTGTGTTCTTGGATATAGTAAATATGAATATAATAATTATTAAATATGGGGTACTCACTCCTTATTCAAATGAACTTAAAAACATATTTATTAGAAAATATAAATTGTTCTCAATCTAATGATAAAATAACTTAAATGAAAATAAAATCCTTCATTGATATAATATTGGAAAACATTTTATATGAATACAAAGCTATAAAATTTGGAAATAGGTTGTGTATTTCATCTATTCTAAATATGAAAATTAATTTATTGGATAATGTTCATAGCTAAAATTTATCTATACAACCTAGTAGAAACAATATTTATATTGATTTGAGGGAATGTTTTTGTGGTATAATATAAAGTGAGAAATTATTGAACATGTATCAAGATTCAAGTATTTCCAAAAGATTCTGGTTTGTAAACATCATCCTAGAGGAATCTAGAAACCTTTATGTGTTCATATATGAAAATGGGATGAAATTACTATATATCATGTCATTATATATCATAAGACTCCTAAAAATAATGATTTTAATGGGCTATTGTTGATTTCCTTACCAAATTTTCACTTTTACTTTCTATAATATAAGATTTAAATCTTGAGTTCATAAAAATAATATACATTAATAATGTCATCAAACTTCATGTTGCACCAATTTTAGTTGTGTCTGATCATGATCAATGATTTACATCCAACTTTTGGAAAATTCTTCTTAAGGATCTTCATACTGAGTTTCATTTGAGCACCTCTTATATTCCTAAAACATATGGAAAGTCTAAAAGTACTATTCAAACATTGTAAAACATTTTGAGTTCATTATCATGTGACTTCCAAGGTAAATAGGAAAAATGATTTCCACTAGTATAGTTTTATTACTACAATAAATTCTATTCAAATATTTATATGGAACATTTAATGAATAATTATATAGAAAGATATGTAACACTCCAACTTGTTGGGATGAAGTTAGTGAAGGAATATTATAGGAATAAAACATATTGAGGAGACAATTAAAAGGGTAATGACCATTTTTTCAAGTATCAAATAAGATCAAATAAGAAAAAAGAGTTAAGCCAATAAATAAATGAAAT
The DNA here is from genome assembly GCA_963277665.1 of Viscum album. Lineage (NCBI taxonomy): Eukaryota > Viridiplantae > Streptophyta > Magnoliopsida > Santalales > Viscaceae > Viscum > Viscum album. Next base: position 1,140,369,748 of record OY728135.1, on the reverse strand, counting down.
GTTTTTAATTTCAATTGGTAGATCAAATTTTCTTTAAATTTTCTATAAGTAAATGTGTTATATGATTTTCTAAGAAAGGAAAAATCATCACCACATATATCATAAATTTTTTAGAAATGGAAATATTTGTATCTATGACTTACTATTTTAAAATTACACCATGAATTTAAAATGTATATTATTTGTTCCACATATCATTATTAATGATGTACATACTAGACCCAACACAAGTTCTATCCTATAAAGAAATATAATTGGAACCCGGTCTATATTACTTTGAAGAGCCCATCCTAATTATTGAAACTAGAGATATATTTTTAAGGAATAATTTTATGTTAAAAGTAATGTTATGTTGGAGAAATAATAGAATATAAAAAGCATTGTGGGAACTTGAGATTGTTATGAATAATGACCACAATTAATTGATTAGAAAGTGACATCCATGAAAATTGAAAGGATAGAATTTTTGTAAAATAGAAGAATGTAACACCCTAGTTTAATTTATATTAAGTGAACATTATATTTTAAGAAAAATATAAATCAATTCAAATTTTAATATTTCACGAAACATAAAAATCTAATTTTAGATGATTAATGACTATTTTAAACATACTAGTTCAAAATAATACTAGAATGAGTTTTTGAAAATTTCCATCAGAAATAAGATTATTTGATTTATTCAAAACATAGTTTTTAAAAAATGAAATTTTTATTCATAATAATATATTATAATATAAATAATTGTACTTTTATTGAATATCAATTTTATATAATTAAAGATAATATCATTTGTAGGTAAGGAGGGATATTTTTCAAAAATGGTTTTTTAAATGTATAATGTATTTTCATATTAATTAATTAAAGTAATATTTGATGATGAATAATTTAAATGATATTAAATGATTATATATCTAAATATATTACTTTTAAATCCATATTATTATTTTTTTACTCGTCATTTATATAATGTAGCATCATCTTATGGTTTAAAATTTTATTTTTTTAAACTATTTTTCAATACGTTTTTCATGTTTATTTTTAAATTAAATAATTATACTTATATGATTTGAGTTTATTAAAAATTATTATATGTTTTTAATTATATTTTCCATATTTAATAATTATCAGACATTTATTTTTCATCATAACGAGTAGTAAAAACATTAAAAAATATTCACCACAGTTAAAGATAAAACACTTCAACCCTGGGTTAAACTAAAAAGATATGTGTTAAAAGGACCTAAGCATGTGATAAACCCCCATTAGTTTGTTGAATTTAGAAATTAACCTTATGGAGTTTCAATATAATACATTTTATTTCCATTTTCCAATAGTGTTACTTCATATTACCTTAAAACTTTGAAAAATTACAATTGTACCACTCACGACATTTATAAAAGGGAACCTCCTCCCCTCACCTTTTCAAACCCATCAAGCGAATTTTATAGATTAAAACCTATAAAAATAACTCAAAAAAATCCTTAAAAATTTTATATAGATTCTATTCTTTTAAAAAATACCAAACCTAGGGTTCATAATAAAAGATCCAAATTAGTTGTTTCTATGTGAAAGTAATCAACTTCACCAATCTCTTTCTATTTTTATTTTTGTTTTACCACCATCGTTTATGTATTTATAAGGAAAATATAATAATACCAATACATATAATATAAATAAATTTTATTATTCTAATTCCATAATATATATTCATCTAATTTTCAATCAAATGGTAAATAAAACTATAACTTATGTTTATGATAAACTACCGCATTACGAATCGAAATAATTTTTTTTCCATCAACAACTCGTAAGGATAGTCATAATGATCAAAAAGATTAATATATATTATAATTATGAAATAATATTGATTATTTAAAATTAATATAACATAAATTTCCTTACCCTTTCACCCATTATGGAAATGATAACATCACTCATGTGTACGTATGACGTACCATCTCCACAAATCTATGTGATTCATTTTCTATATGAAAATTTAAATTATTATTATAAAAAATTTATAATGAATAAAATATATATTTATAACATTATTATTATTCTATATAATATAGAATTATATCCTACATATAATTAATGTAATTTCCCACAAAAAATACATGGGAAAACGAAGCAGATAACACCTGATAAAATGGTAACAATGAAATATTAATAGTAAATGAGTGCTAAGATGTTATAAGAGAATCATATTTGATTATATAAATACGAATAATATTCTAATATAATTTAAAATTTTTGCAAACCATTATCCAATGGTTAAATAACATTCAACCTAAGGAAAGTGTGAGGTAGGGAATTTTATCACAATTTCCATTCCAATGGGACATATTTGATATTATGGGCTTATTAAATTTTCTGGGGTGTATAAGATACCAATGATTTATTAAACATGAATACCTATTTATTCTTAATTATAGGTGTTTGAATTGAATTTTATTCTTTCAAGTATTTATAATTTCCAAGTTACCAAATAAGTAAATATTTATTTCACAATCTCGTTTTTTGGATTTCTTTAATTTTAATTAAAGGAGTATTATAAACCATCATTAATAAAGTAAATAAATTTTAAATACTCTTTATATTTAAAAATTTTCTATATTTTATTCTGAAATTCCAAATCTATGGTACTTTAATCAATAAATGTTATGTTTAAAGTAAAAAAAATTAATTTTATTTCTCTTTTGATAAGATATATATTTTCTCCATGTCCATATTTTTTCAAAAAAAAATTTCAAATATATTTTCAATTACTCAAATGAAATATTAAAGAAATTTTACATTTCAAATTATTTTGAAAAGAATTGAAATAAATATTTATAATATTTTTCAAATGGTTTGATATAAACATTGTTTACAAAAATTGAAAAAAAAAATTTAATGTATAAGATGTTAACAGGAATTCCCACTACTGTAACTATTTCACAAAATTTATATTCTTACACATGTTATGAGTTTTTTTACAAAGAAAAAACTTTATTGAATGATTATTTTAATTTTTCCCTAAAATTATATTTATTTCTCCAAATTACATGATTTTATTAAAAACCAATATTCCTAAATAATTGATGGAAATATATTATCTCTAATTAACTTTTTGGTTGTTAACATTCTTTTGAAATATTCACAGTTGTATGAACATTGAAATTTAAATTCTACATAAATAAATATATTCTTTGAATCATGAATATTATTATTTCCTAAACCATATATAATTTATACATATGATATTTTACATTGAATATTATTTTATTAATTAGAGAAATAATGATATTCTTTATTATTTATTTAAGATAGAAATTTATTGACAAGGAATATAATTTATGAATAAAACTGATCATTAAATATATGATGAATTCTTTAGATATGTAGTTAATGGGTTTTATGGGGAATCGTATATCCAATCTAATCAATGATAAGTCTCATGGAAAAAATTAGTTGACTAAATTAAATAGGTTATTATGGTATACATACCCATAAATTAAACTATATTGGGCCTAGGAGTTTATGGTATAGATATCATGATATACAAAGATCATGAATTCCAATATTAATAATTTCCTTTATGAAAATTCATTTATTATTTTCCATGATATTTTAGAATATATATTATACTTGGATTCATTTTTTTCTCATGTTATTGAATAAATTTATTGGGCTTTAAGTTATTCACTAATATATATTAATTGTACAGTATTTACAAATAATATCATCCATTATACACACCATTACTGAGAATTTTATATCACCCATATTTTGGTTCCTTTCCCCAAGTTATGAAGAATACATATTTTAATGATTTTCAAGTATACAAAGCCATTACTTTTGTTATGTTTTATATTTTATTATCAATTTAAAATTGATTTTATTTATGTATATGGATTTATATGATAACAAAATTTACCTTTCCATTAGGATTATATCCATTATATATATTAATTGTGTAATAAATTATTTGATGAATCTAGGTTAACAGAGTTGGGTTTGTTACAAATAAAATTAATACATGCATGCATCACAACGAATATTATATAAAGGGATTTAGAATTCACAATAAAGGAAGAGAAAAAGAGATAATACCTTATAAATCCACATGAAATTAAGGGATGATGTATTTTAATAAAAAGAGAAGGAATATCTCCATTTTTGCATATAAGGACGATGGAAACTAGAGAAGAGAAAATATGAGTACAAAATCATTAAATTCAAGGAAGGGAAAATGGTAATTTCATGTTTTTATGTATTTGGGAAGGATGTAAAATTAGGAAAACCATATTAAAACCATAAAAGAGCCATTGGATGGAATTATGATTCCTCTCAAATTTTGGTAGCATGATTTTTCCTAACAATGATCGAACCTTATGGGTCACCCCATCAGAAAAATGTCTCACATGCTTACCTAGATATAACCACATGGTTTGGAAAACTATGAGAAAACCATGTAAAATAGACTGTTAAAATTAATTGTATTGTAAAGTATTAATATGAATAGTTTCCCCAAACCATGTAATAGTGGTAAATCCACTAAAACTCTTAAATTAAATTAAAAATCAATTAATTATAAAAAACAATAAAAATGATGTAATATAAAATGAAAAAGTGATATGGTGGTCGTCTGAATATTCTACCTAAGTTACGAGTCTTTGGTATCTCATCCACCTAGCTGATTGAGTTGATGGTTCATCTCCAACCCAAGACATGAGTTAGTGTTAGCTCATCCATCTATTTTATTGTGTGTTAGTGGTACCTCATCCACACCTTGACATTTGATTTATTTCAGCATCATTCACATTTAGTTAATGATATCTTTCTTATTTAGTTATTTTTGATAAATCTTAAACTCTAAAATTGTATGAAAGGTGATGGTTTTTTTAGTTTATCTTATGATTTGAGTAGTAACACCACATTCAATCCTAATGTGTTTTAAGTCTATGGGTGTGTCATCAAATTCTAGAATTAACCAACGAAATTACGGGTTCACATGGCTTGAATACTAATCATTTTTTGATGTTATGGTTATATATTTTATTATTGTGAATATTTCCATATCAAGCATTCAGTTTTATTTTACTAAATTTCATAGATACACCAATGGTGGTGGCCTATATAGTTATAATCACACCATGATGAAATTCCTTGGAACCTGAAATACTTAGTGGTTATAATCATAGGTAAGGGAAATGGTACTATGATTCGTAGATGAGTTGAGTGGTTTAAGGGATAATATATGAGGAATTTAATTGATGGCCAATTAGAAATTATATTGTTTTGTTTTGTTTACATTTGGGGTTTTATTATACAATATTAGAACATGAGAAATCCCATATTATTTTTCATTAATATATGAAATTTTATTTTTTATATAACATGTATTTTTATTGAACCATGGTTGGTCATTAGATTTAATATCCATGTATTCTCATTATAGTGTTTTTCATCATTGTTTCTATTGGTTTTTATATTTTGATGTGTTTTTTGTATATTTTTACCTGATGGTATATTTTTCCCACCTATCATATTTTAACCATCAATATAAGTCAGAAACATATAACTTATAGCGAAGGTGTGCTTGAGATCAAATGTTTCCACTGTTCAATTATCATTTGGGTGGGATGGGTCTGTACATTATATGTGCCACCCAAATCCAACCTCAATTAGGTTAGGGGCTAGTGACTCACACTAAGATGTTATAACACACATAATGGGAGGATTTAGCTAAATGTACTTGTACTCAACCTCATGAATCCACAATAGAATATGATAAAGCATGCTACAAAAATAAACCATATTACATATTAAATATATATGAGACACAATCTAAACATATTCACAATATGAAAAATTCAATACCATAATGTAAGGAAAAATCATCCCAACAATCAATTTAAAGTCAAACCTCAAGAAATTTATGTATGGTTAGACATCAACAAACCATCTCTTAATATAAACACCAACCATAAAATTAACTATTGTGAAAAAATACATAAATCCATCGAAATTATGTCCATAGAGATCACCATTTTACTATTTTTTATTTTCCCAAAAACATGTGCATGTAAAATTACCATGTAAAAGTGAATATAAACATACCCAGTAAGGCTTCCCTAAAACAAAATGGAAACAATGTAAGACCCATTATAACATACCTATAAATAAATTATTTTAAACCAAGATATAATTTTAAGGTAGGTAATTAGGGATTTATTCAAGAAATACTCTTTATATCCTAGTTTAATAAATAAATGTGTACCATGAGAAACACCAATGAATCCATCTACCCAAATTATGAACACCCATATCACCACTTTTTAACTATAGTGGTGGGAACATGAATCTCCATGGTATGAGTTTCAGTACAAAAAGTACCAAACCGAAGAGAGGATACAAATATCTATTTTGGATAGAGGATACTAAACCATGGGAACACTAGAAATTAATATCACTAGAACTGGGATATTACATTAGACTAGAATATTAATAGAAAATGTCAAGATTTTTGTAACAAAATAATCCTAAATTGAGATTATTTTACAAAATCATAATAGTTTAGAATTATCCTGAATCACCCCACTAATTCTATAAACATTTGACACACATAATAATATAAAACTAGTCAAAAGAACAAAAAATGTAAAGAAGACTTGATTTTATGTGGTTCACATCATAATTTATATACCCTTGGGAGAATAATGATACATGTTTTTTAGTATTATCTGAATGATGAAATAGTTTAAAATATGAATGAATATTTATCCATATAGGTCACTGAATATTATGTCTTCATATATACCTATTACAGGCAGTCCAACTTGACTTTTATATAGAGGATTATCTGGTCTTCAAGTAGAACCAACATCCGTCTTTTTGGGGATCTTTACATTGAGATGAAATAAATTATTATCTATTATAGGAGTCCATATATTTATCACTGAATATTAGAATAAAAAATATCCACTCTTCTTTATCCATCGAATCCACTCACATAGACACCTCCATCTAAACTGACCAGTCTACACACCACCATTAGAAGTTAGTAACATCCCTCATAACCGCCATCTCATTGAGTTATAATAAAAATAACTGAAAGAACACATTCCAACAGATATTATTGTACTTATATTTCTTATGTAATCAATTAAAACATGAAAAAAATATTCAAAACCTCTAATAATCTCCAACTTTAAGATTATTTTTAGGAATTACTAAAAGCATCTAATTTGTAAGGAAGCAGAAATATTATCCCTTCTTCCATAGTATGTGTTGGATTTGGTAGTCTAGAACCAAATACTTTTTACTTTATTCATTAATAAAATCCTTATCACATCATGATTGTTCTTCTGCGTGACAATGCATGTGATAATGTCCTAAGGAATGTTGTTGCATTAAAGGGTCATAGTGGATCCCTGCTATGATGAGAACCTAGAAGTGCCATAACATTGTTCTTGAATATATGTTCTATGGTCGGATGATGTTACTTGAGGGACACAAATAATACAGGTCCTTAGGGGTGAGGACTCATAAAACTTTGAGTCACCTTCTCATGGTGTGCGCCCTTGGTAATATCTAGGAGGATATTATGAGAACGAGACCCGACAGTAGGAAATACACATTTCATAGTGTCATTGGATGTTCCTATCTGTGGATGTGTGTATTGGTCCTTAGACTTTATGATTATTATTAATGTGTATTACAACTCATGCACTTATATGTATTGAAAAAAAACGGTGACGACACACTGTTCTCAGCGAGGTAGGATACGTTGGGTGAGTCACGAGTAATACTGCATTAATAGATAATGAAAGAAAGGATTTTTCCCTTCTTTTCCATAACAGAAGTAGATATTCCCGGCCCTTTTATGGAATTGATATAGCCTATATAAATCCATGTCCATGGTAAGGTATGGGACAGTTCAATTCTGAAAAGTCAAAGAAAGAATACTCGAGCACATGGGTTGATGGCACTAGCATGAAACCCACTTGATTATAGATATCGATACAAAGAGATTATATTACATGGTAAGCGTTCGTAGGAGGTGACGCATCATTTTGGCGTTAAATTCTTTCTCTATGGGTGCCTTGGCGTGTTGCAAGACAAAAACCTTGGACTTTAGGCAGGCTCCGCCTAATGCCTCTGAGAAAGAGTCCTAGAGTGTCACACACTAATTGCGTCCATGTATCTTAGTTAAATATTAATCTAACAAGTTAAATAAATATTATTCCTGATTGTGGTTTAATAATTATTTAAGAATTCTTGAACGCGTTTATTTGGACACTATTTATTTGAGATAATATGTTGTGGAAAAAATAATACATTTATTAGTGAGTAATGTAGTTACATTTATTTAAGAAATAAATAGCCATTACTCAAGGACTAATAAATATGGTGGAGGAAATAAAGGAAAGTGGAGAATAAAATTACACGCCGTGTATATTAAATATACACGCCGTGTAGTTTTAAGGAAAAACAAGTACACACCGTGTATTAATTATTACATGGTGTGTAGTTTTTCTAGTCGGGATTTTGAGGAAATAATATCATTATTGTGATATTAATTATAATCAGCATGGGCGCATGTCAAGGAATTAATAAATTCGACATGGCGGTTTTAAATAAGAGTTAATGAAATAAATAAAATGCTTAACACATTCATTTATTGTCATAACTCTATTAACCTCAAACCCGATTATAAATATCCTCACAACCCCAACACTTTTCGAAGATCCATTGGTGTGCACAACAGATTTGGAAATACTCTCATGCCAAGAGAAAATTCTCTTTCCACCAAGAGTGCCCTCAAGTTACGAGAACAAGATCCTCCACCGAATCAAGGCGGTTGAAGGCAGACATCACAAGCGAAGGTTCTTCCACGCTAGCACCTGGAGATACCTTTGGCGACATCCAGAGATACGTGGAGCACGTGTGGATCACTACTAGAGGAATCCTATACTTGGATTCTACGGTGCAATGACGGATCATAGGATCGTGACCAGAGACATCGACGAAGAAAGAATTCCATGAAGGTAATTCTTTTGAATTAATTAAATTAATTATAACCAATATATGATGATCCTATCTCTGTGGTTCCGGGATTCCCTCTTAAGTTTTCAGTTCTTCGTTATATTCCGAAGATTCAGAGTTTTAAATCATGATGAATCTCGGATTTAACGTTGCATAACGGTAAAATTTAAGTTGGGCTAACCCACCAACGTGCTTCCGCTGCGCCCAGAACCTACAAGTGGTATTGGAGAAAGGTTATATCATTGATTATAATTATTTAGTTTTTCGTTGATGTTTTACGCATTTCATAAATTTAGTTATTTCAATACAAGTTTAATCGTTCTAAAATATAAATCATGAGATCTGTTCCTCCTCCCTCGTTTCTGGTTCACCTCACAAAAATGAGTTTTTCTTATAATTTTGATTAAAATAAAATAGAGGAACTCATCTGGAGGAGCCAAAAGTTTCTAGCCGTACAACACCAGAATACATGGCATGTATTCGGAAGTACACGCCATGTAGTCTAGGTTCAATGCATTGCCTGATCCGCCAAATCAGGTCGTGTATTGGATTCTTTCTAAGAATTCAAGACACAATGTGTTGACCAGAAATAAGTGGCACACGGATTCCGGATTACACGCTGTGTGGTCCAATAAACACGGTGTGTAGTCCCTTCGGGTAATGGTTGGACCGTGTACCTCATACATGGCCTTCCCGGCTGGAAACCGTGTAATGCAGAAACTACACGGTGTGTGTCCCACTGTACACGCCGTGTACTCCAAAAATTTCCGAAGTACATTAACACACCATGTCCCCAGGCGTGTACTTCGGATGGACGGTGAAGAAAAGTACACTTCGTGTAGTCGGAACTACACACCGTGTACCCACCCAAATTACACAGATTTATTAAAATTTATTATTATATTATACAAACCCTTGATATGTGTACCATAGTGCAGGCGTAAAGTTGAGGCAAAACACGTGATATGTGTTTTATATATATGTGTTTAATTTAACATCTACGTAATGAACGGGAATTCACTGGGTTGACTCCAAGGTAAAGTTACGTACAAGGATAATTTTAAATGAATATATTTGATTAAAATTATAATGGATGACAATCTCAAGGAAGTTCAGAAAAGGGTTTAAGATAAAAGGATTGATTAATTAAAGATAATTAATTAATTCGAGCGTGATTTATCTTAAACAATAACGATTAAAGAATTGAATGCTAGTTTTATTTTTGCATAAATATCATTGCATGTATGGATGATCATGAGCTAGACCGAGACCTTTGTATATGAATGGTTTCTTTTAATTTGTTTATCTAAATTAAATTTGTTGGCTTGCGAGCCATCTCCTCATTAATATGTAGGGCCTGCACGCCCAAGGATTCTTTTATTTAAAAACCCCTTTTTACCCCTCATCTGTGTGTGAGATAAATGTATATGTAATAGATGGAGCTCCCAAGCTAGTGGAGGTAGCTCAGGTCAGGAGCCAAGGTGAAACCAATCCAAGGAGATACAAAGGTGACCAGGTGGAAAGCTATAAACATGAACCCGAAAGGTTCAAGGTGTTTCTCCCCTAGGTCTTGGGTTAGTTTATCAACCGCTAGATAAACTAACCAATAGAAAAATCTCATGATCATACCATTTATTTTATTTCTATCAGTTGCATGGTTTATTTATCATGGGTGTGTTTTCATGATCACACAATTAATGAATTAAACGAGAATGTAAGATGGAACTAAAATAAAACCGTCTTATAGGTAAATATTATATTAGACATGGTTAATCACTTTAGTATATCCCACTTAATATTAACAAGTATGTAATCAAAGATATTAAAATGGCAATTTACGTATAAGGATAAAATCCCTCAAAAGAACTATAAGTCAGTATAGCCTTACATAATCTTGGTTAGAATCAAACCATAGTTCAAAGTGCGTGACCAACCCTAGTTGGGGTGCTTTCAATTATCGGAGAATTCTAATTGAAGGTTTTTGGTTTACTTGACTTGGTTAACATTAAGGGTTGACTGCCATAGTAGGACTTGGTGTGACCAAGAGGCAAAGGTTGAGGAAATCCAAAATAAAAGGATTTTAGGATTGGGGAGTCCACTCAGCGGATCAAGGAGCTGTGAGTTAATGCAGTTGGCATTTGGAATGCCTACCAAAAACCCTTCAAGTTTCTTGACCAAACCTTCCAAGAATTGCATGGGTGTTTACGTGTCATCCTTCGCCACGAAAGCAAATTGTATGTGCTGGAAGAGCCTATTCCAGTTGCGCCTAGGAAAGAGGCCAGTGATGAGGAATTATCTCTCTATATGAAACACATGGATGATGCCACAGATGTCCAGTGTTTCATGCTATCGGCCATGTCCAATGAGCTCTTGAAGAAACATGAAAACATGGACGCGTATAGCATGATGTCTCACCTTACGGATCTCTACCATGAGAAGGTGATATAGGAGAGGTATGAGCTCTCTAATGCTTTGTTTACAACTAAGCTTGGAGAGACTGTGCCAGCTGGGCCTCATGTAGTCAAGCTCATTGGCTACATTGAACACCTGGACATCTTAGGGATTAAATTCCTGGATGAGTTGCATACAGATCTCATCCTATCATTACTGCCCAAGACCTTCTCCAGCTTCATTGTCAACTATAATATAAGCAGTAATGAGAAGAGTCTATCAGAGCTTCTGACCTTGATTCTCTAGGTAGATAAGAACATGGGTCATGACAAACTCGCGGTCCTTATGGTGAACAAGAAATGGAAGGACAAGGAAAAGGGGCCAAAGACTTATAAATGGTCTGAAGCCCCTGAGCACAATCCCTCCAAGAAGGGGAAGATCCGGAGGCAGGGCAAGGAACGGGAGGTAGTGAGTTTTTCATGTGGCAAGCAGGGCCACTGGAAGAGGAACTGCACCCAGAAGCATGGGGAAGCTAAATTTGTGATTGTTATCGAGTGCAATATTTCTATTTCTACACATTGGGTATTAGATACATCTTGTGGGGCTCACATCTATATTCAAATGTAGGAACCAAGTAGATTTAGAATGATCGCCAAAGGAGAGGTGGATCTTCGATCTGCCAATGGTGCAAGGCTGGTTGCGTTGCCTATTGGTGACTATCACCTCTCATTGCAAACTGGCATGATTTTGGTTTTACAAAAATTTTATTTTGTGCCTAGTGTTACCAAGAACATAATTTCGGTATCCTTTTTGGATATGGATGGATTTGTTTTTCTGTTTGGAAATAAGGGTTGTCTCTTTTATAAGAATAATGTATGTTATGGTATGGCATATTTAAATAATGGTTTGTATGTATTAAATTATGAAAACCAAATGTTGGCAATCGATAATGAAACAAACTCACATGACTCAAACATCACCTAGTTGTGGCATCACCATCTCGGTCATGTAAAAGAGAAGCGCTTGAAAAAGCTATTCCAAGATGGTTATTTAGACTCTACTGAGCTAAAACTACATGATAGATGTCATGATTATTTACAAGGTAAAATGACCAAGCCTCCTTTCGGTGGACAGGGTGAAAGGGCCACAGAGCTTCTAGGATTGGTACACATGGATGTATGTGGACCATTTCCAGTAGAATCTAGAGGTGGATATTCATACTTTATTACTTTTACTAATGATTTGAGTAGATACGGATTTGTCTACTTAATGAGGTACAAGCCAAAAGCCTTAGAGAATTATAAGGAATTCAAGAATGAAGTAGAGAATCAGCTTGGTAAGAAGATAAAGAAACTTCGATCGGATCGAGGTGGAGAATATCTGAACCAAGAGTTCATCGATCTTCTACAGGAGTCTGGGATTCTATCTCAGCTCACTTCTCCTTATACACCATAGTGGAATGGTGTTATTGAAAGGATGAACCGCACCTTGTTAGACATGGTGAGGTCGATGATGAGTCATGCAGATCTTCCATTATCCTTTTGGGGATATGCGTTACAAACTGCAGCATACACATTACACCAAGTACCAACTAAGGCGGAAAATGGAATTCCCTTCGAGTTATGGAATGGAAAGAAACCCATTTTGTCGCATACACGTGTGTAGGGATGCGAGGCATTTGTTAAGGCCTTCTCAGGAAACAAACTAGCACCCCGGGGCACAAAGTGTATCTTTATAGGATATCCCAAGGAAACTAAAGGATATTACCTATATAACCCTCAGAACAAGAAAGTGATTGTCTCCAGACAAGCCGTCTTTCTTGAGGGGGAGAACATCCTCAAAAAGGATAGTGGGAGCAAGATTTACTTTGACAAATTTGATGCTCATGATACACAAGAGTTGGTACAGGAACAAGTTCCACAGGTCCCTGTGGAAGAGGTTCCAGAAACACAAGTATTGGGTAGGAGCTCAAGAGAGGTAAGGGAACCAGAGAGATTTGGTTTCCTAGTCACTGAGGATGGTGAATAATTATTTGTTGGACAATGATGAACCTATCTCCTAAAAGGAATCAGTAGAAAGCATAGAAGCTGCAAGATGGTTAGAAGCTATGAATTCTGAGATGGATTCCATGAATCAGAACCAAGTCTGGGTTCTGGTCGATGAGCTAGTTGATGTAAATCCTGTTGGATGCAAATGGGTATTCAAGAGAGAACTGGACATGGAAGGTCAAGTTAGCACCTATAAATCAAGTCTAGTGGCTAAAGGATTCAGACAGCGTCAAGGAATTGACTATTATGAAACCTTCTCGCCAGTTGCCATATTTAAATCCATAAGAGTCATACTTTCCATAGCAGCTCACCGTGACTACTAGATTTGGAAAATGGATGTCAAAACAGCATTCCTTAATGGGAACCTTCAGGAAGATGTCTATATGACACAACCAAAAGGGTTTGTGACACCAGTTGAAGCCAAAATGGTTTGAAAGTTGTAGAAATCCATTTATGGATTGAAGCAAGCATCCAGGTCATGGAACATTTGATTTGATGAAGCCATAATAGAATTTGGTTTCATATAGAACGAATGTGAGCCATGTGTTTATAAGAGGTTTAATTGGAATGCGGTCATTATCATAGTAGTATATGTTGATGACATATGCTTATTGTAAATGACGTACCAGCCTTACAGTTAGTTAAGGACTGGTTGAACAAGTGCTTCTCCATGAAAGATTTAGGTGAAGCAGCCTACATTCTAGGGATCAAGATCATTCGTGATAGATCCAAGAGGCTTCTAGGACTAAGTCAGGGTACATATATTGACCAGATACTAAAGATATTTAGTATGGAAAAATCCAAGAGGAGATTGGTTCCAATGTCACATGGCCTACAACATTCTAAGAAAATGTGTTCTCAGACGCAACAAGAGAAATATAGAATGTGTATGATCTCATATGCTTAGCCTATAGGATCCATCATGTATGTCATGTTATATACCAGGATTGATGTTGCCTATGCACTGAGCATGGTAGGAAGATATCAAGAAGATCCATGAGAACATCATTGGACTGTTGTTGAGACTATCCTTAAGTATCTGAGAAGAACTAAGGATATGTTCTTGCTGTATGGAGGAGACGAGGATCTTGTCATCAGAGGGTATGTTGATGATGGTTTTCAGATAGATCAGAATGATCTGAAGTCGCAATCTGGATATTTTTTCTGTCTCAATTGAGGAGCTGTGAGCAGGAAGAGTTCAAAGCAGCCAGTTTTCGCCAATTCTATAGTAGAGTTTGAATATATAGTGGCTTCTAATGTATCCAAGAAATCCATATGGATTCAGAACATTGTCCAGGATCTTGATGTAGTGCCTAGAATTAATGATCTCATTACATTGTATTGTGATAATACTGCAGTGGTGGCTCTGGAAAAAGAACCAAGGTCACATCAACAGACAAATCACATACTCCAGAAGTATCACCTCTTGAGGTATTTCTATCAGAGGGGTGAAGTTGCTGTGAGCAGAGTATATATGGAAGAGAACATGGCATACCCCATGACTAAAGGCCTATCTCAGCAAAAGCATGAATATCATGTGAGAGCTAGTGGGTTAATGGTTGTTAGCAGTTGGCTCTAGTCCAAGTGGGAGTCTGTTGGAGTTGGTGGTATAGAACCAACTACTTTGTACTGTATTCATTAATAAAATCCTTATCACATATTTATTGTTCTTCTGCATGACAATGCGTGTGATAATGTCCTAAGGATAGCTGTTTCATTAAAGGGTAATAACGGATCCCTGCTATGATGAGAACCTAGAAGTTCCATAACACTGTTCTTGAATATATGTTCTATGGCCAAATGATGTTATTTGAGGGACACAAATAATACAGGTCATTAGGGATGAGGACTCATAAAACATTGAGGCACCTTCTCATGGTGTGCTCCCTTGGTAATATCCAGGAGGATATTATGAGAACAAGACCCTCCAGTAGGAAATCCACATTTCATAGTGTCATTGGATGTTTCTATCTGTGGACGTGTGTATTGGTCCTTAGACTTTAAGATTATTATTAATGGGTATTACAACTTGTGCACTTAGATGTATTGATGAAAACTGTGATGACACACTGTTCGTAGCGAGGTAGGATATGTTGGGTGCATCATGAGTAATACTGCATTAATAGGTAATGCGAGAAAGGATTTATCCCTTCTATTCCATAACGGATGTATATATTTTGGGCCCTTTGATGGAATTGATATAGCCTAAATAAATCCATGGCTATGATATGGTATGGGCGATTTCAATTCTGGGAAGTCAAAGAAAGAATAATCGAGCACATGGGTTGATGGCACTAGCATGCAACCCGCTTTATTAGAGATATCGAGAGAAAGGGATTATATTACATGTTAAGCGTTCATAGGAGGTGACACGTCATTGCAGCATTAACTTATTTCTCTATGGGTGCCTTGCGTGTTGCTAGATGATAACCTTGGACTTTAGGTTGGCTCTGCCTAATTCCACTGAGAAAGAGTCCTAGAGGATCACACACTATGTGTGTCCATGTATCTCAGTTAAATATTAATTTTACAAGTTAAATAAAGATTATTCCTGATTGTGGTTTAATAATTATTTAAGGATGCCTGATCGCATTTATTTCGACACTAGTTATTCGAGATAATATATTGTGGGCGAAATAATACATTTATTAGCGATTAATGCAGTTACATTTATTTATGAAATAAATAACCATTACTCAAGGACTAATAAATATGGTGGAGGAAATAAATGAAAGTGGAGAATAAAAGTACATGTTGTGTCTATTAAATATACACACCATGTAGTTTTAAGGAAAAACAAGTACATGCCGTGTATTAATTATTACACGGCATGTAGTTTTTCTAGTCGGGATTTTGAGGAAATACTATCATTATTGTGATGTTAATTATAATCAGCGTGGGTGCATATCAAGGAATTAATAAATTTGATATGGGGGTTTTAAATAAGAGTTAATGAAATAAATAAGGCTCATAATGTGTTCATTTATTGTCATAACTCTATTAACCTCAAAACCGATTATTAATATCCTCACAACCCCAACACTTTTCGAAGAGCCATTGGTGTGCACAATGGATTTTGAAATACTCTCAAGCCAAGACAAAGTTCCCTTTCCACCAAGAGTGACCTCATGTTACGAGAGCGAGATCATCCACCGGATCAAGGCGGTCGATGGCGGACATCGCATGCGAAGGTTCATCCGTGCTAGAACCTGGAGATCCCTTCGGTGACGTCTAGAGATACGTGGAGCACATGTGGATCACCACTAGAGGAATCTAATACTTGGATTCTACGGTGCAACGACGGATCACAGGATCGTGACCAGAGACATCGATGAAGAAGGAATTCCACGAAGGTAATTCTTGTGAATTAATTAAATTAATTATAACCAACATATGATGATCCTATCTCTGTGGTTCTGAGATTCCCTCTTATGTTTTTCATTATTTGTTCTATTTGTAAGATTCGGCGTTTTAAATCGTGATGAATCTCGGTTTGAACGTTGCTTAACGGTAAAATTAAAGTTGGGCTAACCCAAAAACGGACTTCCTCTGCGCCCAGAACCTATAGTATGTACTTCTCTACACCACCTTCTAGTTAACCCAGTCTCACTATGTCATAGTAATTCCTAAGATGTTCTTAAAAAACACCTTAGTCTTCATATCTATCAAATTCTATTTAGTATTTTTCCGTCGTAGATCTAACTCTCCATCCATTGAAAATTTCCAAATATTGTGGTATTATAGGACAAAATATTTATTCAATGAATGAAACCCTATAACTTTTTCAAGGGAATACAATCCAAGTATCATAGTATATTATCCCCCTTTCTTAGACCCTTTAAATGATTTTACAAAACATTCCATAACAAAACATCCTCCTTTGATGCTTCTGTTGCAATTGCATATTCATCTTCTATGGTAGGGAGTGAAACCACTAGCTGTAGACCTAAAATCCCGCTAACTATCATCCCTCCACATGTAAAAACATAGTTGGATGTAATCTTACATGTATCAAAATTAACCTAATGTAAGAATATATATACCCTTTTAATTGTTTATACATGATGAAGTATAAGATTTTCTATTTCATTTAATTAAAAGACTAAATAGTCTATTTTATATCTTCCCATTTCACTTTTCATAGATTCCCTAAGTATTGGCCAATGACTCCCACTGAACATGAAATTTTAGTGTGTGTTATTCTTATATCATACATCAGAATTATAACAAATTTGTTAAATGAATATTTCACCATGAATCTCATCTCAGATTTTTTTCATTATGCTTTATCAATTAAAATTTTAATGTTTCTAGTTAGGGGAGTTGAAAAATCCCTATATTTAGTAATTGATGAACCCTATATGATCTTACAGATATAATTCATTTGAGAAAATCTAAACATTCACCTTTCTTGTCTCTTTCAATCCCCATCCAAACAATTTTCATGGATTTTTCATGATCTTTCATTTCAAAGAATCCTTATAACTCACTTTTCAACCCATGAATATACTGAATTTATAATCCTAATATGAGAATTACATCAATATATAAGATAAATATGATGAAAAAATCATCCTCATACACATTCCTAATATATAATTGATTTTGGTTACTCAACATGAAACCATTCTCAAATAAAAATCTATTGGATTTATAGTTTCATTATCATGGTTCTTGTTTTAATTAGTAAATACTATGTCTTATCTTTCATACCAATTCCTTATTATAATCAAACCCAAAACTTCATAGTGTATTCATGTAAATTTTATCCTCGAAATTAACATGAAGTAATTAGGTTTTTATATCCATTAATTCTATCTAAAAAATATTTTTATTAGTTATACTAAGAATGGTATGGATTGTATTGTGTTTATCTACTAGTGAAAAAAATTCCTAGAAATATATTCCCACAATATATTAGAATCCATTCATGGCTAGCCAACCCTTCAGTATTTTAATTCGTTCAAATTATTTTTTAATTATAATATCACTTATTTTACATCACTTCATTTCAATGGGGTAATGTTTTTATCTCCTTTATTTCACAAGAATTTGATTATTCAAATTCCTATTTCATTTCTAGATCTAATTGTTTTTTTGAAATTGATGAATTTAACTGCTTAATTCAATATTTAATTTCCCCCATCATATATAAAATGTAATCAGTGCATTTCATGCAGAATCGTATGTATTGTTTATCTAACCCAAGATGATATTCACAACTCATCATGTTATTATACTCTATCATGTAATGCATCTGTTCATTCTCATTTATACATATTACAAACTTTTGGATATCTATATCACACCTATACAACTATTGACTATTCAATTACACCCTATATTGGCCTGATTTCAATACATTTCGTGTTAACATCCGATAACACTAGAAGTTTTGGTATTTTGGTAATTCAACATAGATCAAAATGAAAATGGAATTTTGATTCTATATCATCAATATAAACCACCTTTATGTTTCTATATTTTTACATGAACCTATCATTAAATAAAACATTATATTCTCTGAATATCTTTTGATGATCGACATCCCACATCTGGTAGCCAAAATTTTCAACTATGTATCCCATAAATGATAATTCCTAGGACTTAACCTCAATCTAGTATATTCTCTTAAGCATTAATATGAACATATTCTAGACTTCCAAATACATTCATGTTACTAATTTCCACTATTTTACCAGATAATAACATTTTAGAAATCTCTTATGAAACTAGTGTTTAAGGACACGGTTTAACTATACACACATCACAATTTAACGCTTGTTCCCAAATTTCATTAGTCATTCAATATTGAGGCTTCATACTTCATGACTAATTAGTTAAAATTATATTTATCCTTTCATCTACATCATTTTTTTCTAGTGTTCCATGTATAATATTCTCCATTCTCATTGTCCCCTTATGGAAGTAGTTCTTTTAGTACCTTCCATTGTATTCACCTTTATTATCCATACTCTCCCATTTTATCTTCTATCTAAATCTCTTTACATTATTGATTTATTCCAAATAAATTCACCGAAATAATAAATATTATGTTTCAAGAAGTTTACCCATACCTACCTGGATACATCATTTTGAAATGATAATATATATAGGGATACTCTATTAGTTCAAAATAGGTCCTGTCTCTATACATATAAATAAAATAGTTCTAGTTTCTAGCTCAACGGATTCCTTCCATTAAAATAAAACAAAACCAACCTCTTTTTACAAATAATATTAATTCCAGAACATATGAAAGTTAGTGTAATCAATATTCAATACATAATTTTTCAATATAACATTGATATTATTCTCACTGAGATGAACAAGTTGATATTTCTACAACTATGAACTTCTGTTATTTGTCATTTCAGCCATCATCAAACTATATGAACATTGGGTAAAATAAAAGTCCATATCCATTAAGCCTCATTACACAACCATGGAACCTTGAGTAACTTTATATAATCCATTATAAAATTTTGATCCATATTCTTATTCATTCAGATGTTTAATGAAAATAATAAATTTCCAAAATCATAAGATTTTTGCGCTTCCTTCAACATGATGAAAGTCCAGTTTTGAATCATGATATTAACAACACACTTTTTAAATTTTTAGAGAGATTCAAAATATTCCTAGCGTACCATGCTAAATATTCATGGTACACAATTAGTTATACACAATTTATCTCTAATATAATAAAATAATACAATTGAATCAAATACCTAGGATTTCACCAAAATATTGACACTCATCAGTTTTATTACCCTAGATCTCACCCATGACCTGGGGCTTAAAACTCATGTTTTACATTCTGACTTTGATACCAAATCTATATTCTAAAATATAACTATCCCAACACTACATGAAATAAAGATAATATTTGAGTACATAAATTCAAAATAACATTTTGTTTTAGATCTTTAATGAATTAGAAGAAATCATAAACTAACAAAACTTATTTCTTTTTCAACCAAAGAACAATTTTTAAACAACATTAAAAAATAATTAATCAGTAGTTATTAATAAACATCTCCATTGAATTAAAAAAACAACATATCCTATTATAAATTCTATGTGTAATAAATTTCCTCATAACTATAGAAAATTTATACATAAAAGGGATGATCTAAAACAAACAATAATGGTAAACATGAGTCATAAAAATATAAGATCATAAGTAAAATTGTGAAATAAATAATATCGAAATAATATATAATCAAAAAAACCTCTGACCATAACACATCCATAGTAGAGATAAAAATAAAAAAAATCATGGATAAAAATAACTTTTACATCCAAGATGATATTCATAATATCAGACAAATAATTCAATTCCATAATCCAAGACATCATGATCGTATAATTAAGCCCTTGTGTCTAAGAATTATATTTTTCTCAGTAGGCATAAACCAAAATAACCGATCTAGTTTATCTTAAGATTCCTATCGATGCATTTAGGGGATATCAATAACTAAACCCCACCACTCACTAATTAAGTCTAATGTATTCATCATATGAGAAAATGAATGAACAATACATAATCATATTTTCTAATATTTTTCTGTATTATAATAATAACAAATCGAACATCAATAATTTTCCCCATATCAATAAAATGGATAAAATGATTATGATACATATAAGGAATAAATATGTATGGTCAAACAATTCATATCTAACATTCCAGAGTAATGAATAAAAACAGTATTATAATTACAAATATATGAATTTTCAATAATTCCCCAGTCAATAAATGTAATTTATTTATATGTAAAAATTTATCAAACGAACACCATATAAAGAAAGGGGTATATGTATAAGACAATAGTACCCCTAATTAATCAATATATGTAATCTAGGTGAACACCCTTCAATCAGAATAATGAAAATAAGGCATTCACAATTTAAAATCATAATATGAAAAGTTATACCTATTCATGGTGGAATATTTGGAAACAAAAAGGCAGCGATGGATCATATCTAATAGAGATAAGAACATCATATAACCCATAAAATGAAATAATGTGCATGATTTCAAAACAAGATATCTAATGTGTAATAAAATAACCATATAAGGATGTTGAAATAGATTTAAAACACCCATGAAAGAAAAACTCTTCAAATAGAACCTCATGGGAAAGGATTATGAATTAGATTATTTTATATAGTGAGCCTAATCCCCCAAAAGATAAATGAATAATATAAAATATAGGGGATATCATAAATAATAATCCCATTATGATGAATCCTTTTGAGTATTAAAATGAAAATACAAGGGAAAATGTAATAGGGGTTTAGAAAAAAAATTTCCTTTATTATAATGATGAAGTTATGGGTCATTTTCAAAAGTTATGTTTTGAAAAGGTAATGTGAAATTCTGAAAAAAATAGTATTAAATTGAATATATAAAATTCAATTTTTTAAATTTATATAAAGGTATATAAGGAAATGTGGTCTTGGAGATAAAACATTTGATCATAAAAGGAAAAACTTTATGATATTCCAAAGAACGTTTATTGAAAACCCACATCGTAATAAAATTTTAGTAAAACCCTATTGTATTAAAATTAATTTTCCCATATAGAAATAAAAATTAACATATAATAAAATAATAGGGTGGTAAAACTAATTAAGGTAAAAAAAATTCATGATGAAACATTATAACTCAATGAAATGAGATTTGAGTTATGAGTATCCCTTACGGGAAACATACTCTATAAATCATGACATATTTTAAAATGGTTTTATGTGGTAAAAATGAAATAAATGGAAGAATACCACATATTATAATAAATTTAAATAATGTTGGAAAAATATACAAAATAAGTTTAATTTGATGATAATAACTCAATTGATGAAAATTTAGTATCCCAAAACTCTTACGACTGGTGTAACACTTGAGTCAAAAGAAATTTGAAGGAAAGAACATGATTTGGATTAGATTATCCCATGAATTATAAAGAAATAATATTATAATATTCATGTGATATTAAATTAATATGAAACAATACAAATTAAACATGGTTTATAACATGTAATATGTCTTAATGGATCTTAATTTTAACCCTGATCATCGTACCACTTTAGAAAATTTTGAATAAAACCTCATTAAAGGATATGAATTAAAATGTAATATTAAATATCAAGAAAAATGATAGGATCATTATAAAAAATATTAAAGGGGATGTTGATATATTATTCAAAATAAAACATGGTGTATAATTAGAATTATGTCTCAAGGATTATTGATATGGGATAAAAAAACCTTAGCTTAATTAATGCTTAGTTAAAACACACTCTAACCAAATTTATCATAAAATTAACTATAATAATGACCTATTTAAGAAATATATCCATATCTATGACCTTTTTCAAACATATTTTATAATTATTCATTACAATCATTATTTCGTTATTATCTTCTTTCAATATCTATTGTGAGTAATCTTTATAATTTTTAACTAGTTTCGAAATATTTATTTTGTTTATCATTATTATCCCTATGTGAATCATTAATATATTATAAACGGTTCTATAATTGATTTTTTATAAATAATTATAATGTTATAGTTTCATTCTATGGGATTTTTGGTTATGATCCTTAATGATGAAATTATGGATAAACATTTTTAATTGATTTTTAACAAACATACATTAGTAAATTAAAAAATGAGTTTAATATTAATCTTATCATGATAGAACTGAAATAAATTAATTATTTAATTATTTATATGATATATTACTAGAAATTATATCCCCATATAAAAATAATTTACAAATTAATTTCATTGTTCAAGTATGAGGTTAAACCGACACAAATAAAGACATAACACAATTAATGAATGACTGTGAAGTATATTAGATTTAATATCATTATAATAGAAGAATAATGACATTATTTTTTGTTTTTTGGTGTTTTATACAATAATTTTAAATAATTATAAGAATAATATATCCAATATAATTTTATTGTATAGTATTAGGCAATCATTTTCCCTCTTAGAACACTTTTTAGATTGTAGGATTTACAACAGTTATTTATTACTCATATTTTTAGTGGGATATCATATTTTTATTTAAATAAAAATTATAATTTAATAATGATATTATTTATACATTAAAATGATTCTCATGACCATCCATAGTTGGTTATGATGAAAATATAATAAAAAATCAAGAATTTCATGAAGAAGTAATATATACATATGCATTGTTGATGATTTCATTTTTAATGGAATGGGAGAAATTTATAATATGTTATATAATTTCATAATATAAAATATTTCTCAAATGTAAAACTTATTTAGTAAATTAAATACTATTACATTTATTGTTAGGTGGTTAAGTAAAATAAAACATGATGCTTCATGGGGGTGGTAATCCATAAACATTAATGAATGGGCCCTTTTAAATTTAGCTAGGGTTCCATTTTTTGTAAATACCTATAAATTTTATATAATGGGATTTCACTCACAAGGAAACTGTCATGAACCAGCCCAGGTCAACCCTGAACAAGTCACTTGAACAGTTTCCCGACATGTGCTAAGGGGAATTCCTAAATCCCTCTGGATGTATACTAGTATCTAGCATCAAAATTAACATGTTGGAATTATTTGGAGCATAAATAAAAGGAAAATAAATAAATAAATAGTAACAGTGAAAATAAAAACAAGCAGAAGAATGAAAATAAATCAAAACATACCTACTTGTGAACAACTGGGTCACCACCCAACTCCGAACCAAGATCTATTAAAGATCTATCATGTGCCAACAAAACCTAAAACTGAAATGATATAGTAGGGGTGAGGACAGGAATTCTCACTAGAAAATCATCACAGATTCTATGCCATTCCTTACAAAAACATTCCATTGGTACCAATTTTAAATATAATTATAAAAATATATTTTTATACATGTCATAAATTTAAAAAAACAATATGATATTTTTCCCTCATAATTTTAAAACCAAATACCAACAATAAAAAAAGGAGGTTGTGTTTTTTTCTTCCAAAACATATTCTTAGAAATCCTTTTTAAAATGGCCACACATTCACAGTGTTGGAAATAAAACCCAAAAATAGGTTCAAGGAATATAATTCTACATGAATAGGGATAAAAACTAGTAATAAACACAATAGGAAAACGCAACAAATCCAAGGAACTTAGAGGAAGACAATAACATACTATAAATTTGGCTCATCATAAAGGCATGCCCTACTCAATGGAATCATAACACCATAATTCCCGATAGTCACCCAACCTAGCATGGTTGAGGGGGCCAATCACATAGCAAAAATAATAACAGAGTATCCCCTCCTATGGGCCACTAGCCAGTGCATAATCTAAACTAGTGCAACATTCGTTCTTATTAATCCTTTTTGTTATGGAAGGGTCCCATGAATATTTTGAATGGGGTGTTCTCTGAAATTCAAACAACAATCCACCTACAGATAATAATGAAGGTCCCCGGGACACCCTGAGAGGGGAGGGG
Organism: Viscum album; assembly: GCA_963277665.1. Lineage (NCBI taxonomy): Eukaryota > Viridiplantae > Streptophyta > Magnoliopsida > Santalales > Viscaceae > Viscum > Viscum album. The sequence continues at coordinate 1,140,344,776 of OY728135.1, read as the reverse complement.
TGAATCAGGGTGACAACTTTTTATTTTAATGTGATGGATCTTTTTCCCACGTTGGTAAGAACTTGTTGAACCTGTAAGATGAATATGATCAGAAAGAAAACATTCACATGCACAGAGAAGACATGGCACTTTTTACTTGGTTCACCACTAAGGGCTACGTCCAAGGAGCATACGCCGACAAGTTGTCGGTCATACCAAATTCCACTAATCTTTACTATTTGTGGATTACAAAGGATTGGGCACAATTACTCTGTACCAGGCTCATTGCCTTTACAAAGGTTCAGGGATAGCTCACTGCTACCCTCGGGTCACTCCCGTTGACTCCCCCTAGCTCACTGCTGTTGGTGAAGTCCCACTCAGTTTATAGATGTGAAGGTCTCTTCATCATTGCATAATAATGCATCCTCTATCGTAGGTAGATTCTCTATTGAAGTCCAATGTTCATCCACTGATGAATACCCCTTTCTCTCTTAAACACTGGGCAAATAACCTTTGGAAAGTACCTTCACAAAGCACCCTACTTCGTGAGGGTCCCAATTTCGCGAAGCTCAAACAAGCCTTCGCGAAGCTCCTTCCTTTTCGCGAAGCTCACAATTTCACGGAGCTCAGACCATCGGGAAGCTAAAACCTTCGCAATTCTTAGGCCTTCGCGGAGCTCAAGTCGACGCAAAGCAACTTCCCTCGCGATGCTCACTGAGCCAACGCGGAGCACACGACTTTCACGGAGCTAGAATAACTGCCGCGAAGCTCTTATTTCACGACGCACACTACCTTCACGAACTTACTTCGTGAAATGAGAGAAAATAATTTTCTCTAAAAAATCACTCTACTTCTCTCGAGGGGGTTGACCTGTATTTATAGGCGATTTCACCGACCCTCGACCCTTCCGTGCGAAGTCAGTGCCACGTCATTACCTATCACGAAGTTCTGAAGTTTCTGCCGGAATTCTTTCCAAATCGCGAAGCACCACGGAAATTTTCTGATAGAGGAGCTTGTCGTAATTGTGGAACGTTCGGTCATTTATTTCGCGTCGCCGCTGTGAAGCTCCCTCATGTTTCCTTTCAACGCTTTCGTTCGCGAATCTCTTCGTAACCGCGAAGCATCACCACCTCCATTTTTCTGGTCTTTTCGAAATCCAATCCATGCATCCCATCTTCCCGAAACTTGTTCCTTTTCCATATAAAAATATGATCTTCAAAAAAATCCTCTTTTCGCGATGCTCACCCAAATCCAAATTTTGGACCCCAAAAATTTGGCAAATACTGGGAAACGGCGCCACATTCAATACTGTTGTCTGCTTGAACTGTATGATCTCTTTGTAGGTACAAATTCTGAACTTCCACTGCTGATTGACAACAAACACAAACCAGACTCCAAATCATGCATAGAAGACCATGGTTCCAAAAATCTCCCCCTTTGGGTTTGTTGGTAATCAGAAAATAAATTCAGCAGACCTTCATCCATGTGAAAACCAAAAACACAAGAATCAACTCAGCCAACACTCTATGTCTACGTGAGCAATGCTCGGTGTAGAAAACAAGAGAGGAATATTGAATTGGGTTCCAGAGTTTTGGAAGTCTCAATGATGCCCAAGAAACATTACATGATTGATTAATTCTTTCTTATCCTTCTCAACCTATTACTGATAATAAATTCGCATTGTGTCACAGGAGTATTACAAGTCTGAACATGCCGGAATTTATTCCTTTCTCCCCCATTGACAATAAACCCAAATCCTGGTAGTTTGTTCAACGTTTATCTCAAACCATACTCCCCCTGGATAGTATCTCCCCCACAAACCTGCATCACATCCATAAACAGATAAAAACAGTTATCATAAATGGGGGGAGGGGTAATTCGTAACCTCCTTATGCACTGGGAGGTGGCTGAACACCAAGGTTCAACAGATGCTTCACCAACACAGCCGCTGACAGTGGCTTGGTCAGGATGTCATCCACTTGTTCATCAGTTCCCACATGATCCATTCTAATCACCCCTTGTTCAACTTTTTATTTGATAAAATGATACCTTATTTCAATATGTTTCGTACGGGAATACTGAACAGGATTCTTCGTAAGATCAATTATTCTCTTGTTATCGCATTAAATTACCATTGGTTGCTTTACCTCATCACCAATATCTGTTAATTGTTGCTTCATCCATATTAGTTCAGTGCATGCCTTTGTGGTAGAGATTTACTCAGCTTCAGCAGTACTGAGAGAAGTACTTTCTTGTTTCTTGCTCAACCAGCCAACACATTTCTTCCCAATATAGAAGGCTCCACCACTTGTGGAATTTCTGTCTACTACATCACCAGCCCAGTCAGCATCAGAAAACGCTGATAATTCACTGTCCCTTCCTGGAGCAAAAAATAACCCAAATTTATGTGTACCTTGAATGTACCTCATGATTCTTTTTACTGCCGCCATATGTTCCTCCTTTGGATTACTCTGAAAGCGGGCCACAAGGCATGTGGCAAAGACAATATCAGGTCATGTAGATGTCAGGTACAGTAGGCTCCCAATGATCCTCCTGTACATAGTGGGATCAAGAGAGTCCCCATCCTCATGCTTTCCAAGTTTAGTTCCAACTGCAATCGGAGTTGACATTGGTTTGGAATCTTGCATATTAAACTTCTTCAGCAGCTCTCTTGTATATTTTTTCTGAGAAATAAAACTGTATTCCTTCTTTTGAATCACCTGCATCCCTAAGAAGTATGTGAGCTCCCCAATCATAGACATTTCAAATTTTGATTTCATGTGGTTGGAAAATTCATCCACTGATTTCTGCCTGCTGCCACCAAATATGATATCATCAACATAGACTAGAACCATGAATTGATCTTTTGGAGAATTCTTCACATAGAGATTGTGATCAACTCCTCCTATTTTGAATTCCAGCTTCTTGAGATATGAATCCATCCATGAGTACCACGCCCGTGGTTCCTTCTTCAAACCATATAGAGCTTTCTTTATTTTGCAGACCTTTGTTTCATCAGTACCCAAAACAAATCCCACTGGTTGTTCAATGTAGAATTCTTCTTCGAGTACACCATTCAAGAATTTTGTCTTGACATCCATTTGATATTCTTTATATCCTCTTTGGAGTGTCATGGAAAGGAAGAGCCCGATTGACTCCAGTATAGCCACTGGAGAAAAGGATTCATCAACATCAATTCCTTCAATCTGGGAGTATCCTTTACATACCAGTCGTGCCTTGTTTCTGATGACACTTCCATGCTCATCAAACTTATTTTTAAAGATCCATTTGGTACCAATCACATTGTGACCTTCGGATCTCTGGACAAGATCCCATGTCTGATTCTTGTCAATCTGATCTAATTCATCATTCATGGCTTTCACCCAAGATTCATCATTTGCAGATTTTTCGAATGAGGATGGCTCTACAACTGATAGAAATGCAGATTGCATGTTATTTCTCATCATTCTTGTTTGAGTGGGTGCACTCATGTCCCCAATTATGTTGGATGGATCAATCTCATCTCTTCGATTTCTCCTGCGAGGTTCAGTGGAATTCTCTTCATCCATAGTTTCTTTTTCAGATTCTTCTTCTGAGTCAACATTATGATGTGACTGATGAGTGTTTTAAACAAAATCCTATATTTCTGCATTTTTATTTCCTTCACGTTCACGTTCTTCCTGAATTTATATCACATCATCATATGACGTCCATGAATCATTTGTGCTTTTATCTTCAATTATCTTAACATCACATCTTTCCACAATCCTTCCTAAATTATTGTTGAAACATTTGTAGGCTTTACTGTTCGTTGAGTATCTGAGGAAAATTCCTTCATCTGCATTGTCGCCATATTTCCCTTGATTTCCTTCTTTGTTCCTGATGAAGAATTTACTTCCAAAGACACGAAAGTATTTTAAATAAGGCTTCCGTACATGCCACAATTCATATGGTGTCTTCGTCTCACCCATATAAAGTCATGTTCGATTCTGAATGTACACCGCATCATGAACAGCCTCTTTCCAGTAATGTCATGGAATACGACTCTCAATAAACATAGTTCATGCCATGTTGTTCACCTGTCGATTCCTACATTCAACAACTCCATTTTGTTGTGGATTTCTCATAGCAGCTACCTCATGTTGTATCCCATGACTCTCCAGATAATTTTCAAATTAAATGGACATGTATTCTCCTCCATTGTGAGATCGCAACACTTTGATTGTCCATCCAGTATCATTCTCGGCGATTCTCCGATATGTTTTCATGCAGTCAACGACTTGTTGTTTCCTGTGAATGACCATCACGCATGCCATTCTACTGTAATCATCTATGAAAAGGACAAAGTACCTTTCTCCATGAGTTCCAGCAACATTTATCGGCCCACATACATCTGTATGAATCAGATCAACGAGGTGAGATGACCTTTTCTTCTTTGGCCGATATGAAATGCAGACCAGCTTCCCACGAATGCAAGCATCACAAGATTTTTCACGTTCACGCTTCAGGTTGGGAATGTCCATGATAATTATAAATTTTGATATTTTATCCATGTCTTGTTGATTGATGTGTCCCAGTCTCCGATGCCACAAATTGTTTTCTTCTTCAACAGTCATGTAACAGACATTTTCTTCACTATCAACCTAATACAAGTTGCCTTCTATTCTGCATCCCTTCATAAGTGAATTGTCTGTCTTTCCCTTGATAGTGCAGCCTTTCTGATTAAAAGTAACTATAAGTCCCGAGTCACAGAGTTGACTCATGATGAGGAGATTATGACATAGGCCATCTACGTAAAGAACATCAGTCTTCCTTAGTTCTCCATTAGCTAATTCTGTACATCCACTCCCTTGTATTTTTAGAGCTCCATCATTACCAAATCATATTGTACCATCAAACTTCCTTTTGATATCCATTAATAGGCTGGCATTACCTATCATATGAGATGAAAAACAGCTATCTAGAATCCAGGTACTATTGTTCTTTGTAGCTTTGAGGGCCACCTCTACAGGTTTGGATTTCTCAATCTTTTTCCTTTCCTTCCATGAGACATTGGATTGAGTATATAGAAATAATGGCCTTTCAGTTATCTCTTTCCCATACCCAGGTTCTTCATAGTCGAAATATTCTTTGAGAGGAGAAAACCTGTTTGAAAGAGAAACACTGTCTTGCTGACGAGACTTGACTTGTCTTGAACTCTGGTATAAGGTGTCCATGTCCCTCCTCTGCCTGCAATTAGCGGCCTTATGACCAAAGTTAGAACAAAAATAACAATATCCATAGAAATTGTTTCTTCTATAAGAATTAGGATATGAAATTGTTCTCCTTTTTTGAACTTCTATATCCTCTCCATTCAGATAGCTTCTTGCCTCTTCACAATAAGACATGGTATGGCCCAGATAGCCATAGAACTGACACTTCATGAGAGGAACTGTCATTTCACTTGAATTTCTACTCATACCTTCTTCCTTGGGAGAATAGTTAGACTGTCTTTCATTTCTTAATGTTTGAGGATAATTTTCAGTTCTCCTCTTAATTTGGATTAAGGGTTCCCTTTTCAGCACTTTAGGTAACATTTCAACATGTTCAACTTTCATCTTATCTTTCTTTTGGATCTTTTCACTTCCAGCATTTGATGTCTCATCCTCACAGCCAATTCCACTATTTCCCATGAAAGCGGGTCTTTGATCACTCAAGATTTTTCCAACCCCATCTGAACCACACTTGGCTCTTGCTAGTAATTCTTCATCTGAGAATCTTCCAAATTGTATTTTCTTCCTCGATTCTTTTGGAATTGATTCAGTCTCCAATTTACTCCTTAGAGTAACAACTTCTTCCTCAAGACCCTCAGCAGTCTTGGATTTTTCATCAAGTCTGGAGGTGATTTCATTGATGACCTTTGCCTGCTCTTCAATTCTCAGCTTCAGATCTACTACATCATCATTGCTTTCAATTATTTTAGACTGTACCTTCACAAATTCTTCCAGTCGTTCAAATTCAGCTTCAAGTTGGTCAACGTATTCAGTTGATTATTCTACAATTGATTTCCACTTATTGCAACTCTTACATTTAATCATAATCTTACTAACCGCATCTTTAAGTTTCATCTCAGTATCAACACAAGTTCTCTTTTTTTTTTCTCGACCAGTATCTTCTAACTTTTCAACAGTGGCCATCATGGAAGCATGGTTCCCAGTTTTGAATTCTGGTTCTTCTTTATCACAGAATTCATTGACATCTTCTTCCTCTTCATAGACAAAACTCTTCCTTTGCGTTTTCTTTCCATATTTGAAGTCTCCTTATTTTAAGAACCTTCTCCGAGGCTTCTCAAAGCTTTCATCTTCACTATCTTCATCATTGGTCTTTCTTAAGCACTGAGAGGCAATGTGCCCAACTTTTCCACAATGAAAACATGAGAGAGGTAACTTCCCTTTGAATTTCTCTTTCCCCTTATGGAACGTCTTTGCAATGAGAGAAAGAATTTCTTTTTCTTCTTCATCTTCACCACTACAATATTTTGAGATTTTTAGTCTATCCATGGCCTTGAATGCCATTTCCTTTCTCACACGAGTCGTGGCATCTTCTGGTTTGACTCTTATTTCATATGCTACCAAGATGCTAAGTAGATCATCCATAGAAAGTTTTGAAAGATCTCTTTCGTCAAGGGCTGACAGCATTGCATTGTACAGAGGTGCAAGTCTTCTTAATATTTTCTTTACAATATAAATGTCTTTGATTTCTTCACCAAGACCCCGAATTCCTCCAACCACTTTAGTAATTCAATTGAAGAAAGAGTATGCATTCTCGTCAGGATGCATCTTCAGATCATCAAACTGATTGTGAAGCACTTGTATTTTCTCCTCCTTCACATTGATATATCCTTAAAAAATATTCTCGAGTTTATCCCACATGGATTTTGATAAGGTGTAATTCATCACCTTTAGGTAGATCTGATTAGAAAGGGTTGCAGTATGTGCATTTTGTGCTTTAGCATCTGCATCAAGAATTTTCCTGTCTGTTTCAGTGATAGCCAGGCCTGTTGGGTCAGTGACTTTTATTCCTTGCACAGTAGAAAAGAGAACTTCCATTCCAAGATATCTTAGATGAGATCTCATTATGTTCTTCCAGATCTGGAAATTAATTCCATCGATGTGAGGAACTCCCCTGACATTGACTGCATTCTCCATGACGATAAAGGACAGATTCAACACCAGCAACCTCCCTCTGATACCACTTGAAGGACCCCGGGACACCCTGAGAGGGGAGGGCTGAATCAGGGTGACAAGTTTTTATTTTAATGTGATGGATCTTATTCCCATGTTGGTAGGAACTTGTTGAACCTGTAAGATGAATATGATCAGAAAGCAAACATTCACAAGCACAAAGAAGACACAACACTTTTTACTTGGTTCACCACTAAGGGCTACGTTCAAGGAGCATACGCCGAAAAGTTGTCGGTCGTACCAAATTCCACTAATCTTCACTAGATGTGGATTACAAAGGTTTGGGAACAATCACTTTGTCCCAGGCTCACATCCTTTACAAAGGTTCAGGGATAGCTCACTACTTCCCTCGGGTCACTCCTGTTGACTCCCCCTGGCTCACTACCGTTGGTGAAGTCTCACTCAGTTTATAGACGTGAAGGTCTCTTCATCATTGCATAAGAATGCATCCTCTATCGTATGTAGATGATCTGTTGAAGTCCAATGTTCATCCACTGATGAATACCCCTTTTTCTCTTAAACACTAGGCAAACAACCTTTGGAATGTACCTTCACAAATCACCCTACTTCGCGAGGCTCCCAATTTCGCGAAGCTCAAAAAAGCCTTCGCGAAGCTCATTACTTTTCGTGAACCTCACAATTTCACAGAGCTCTGACCATTGCAAAGCTCAAACCATCGCAATTATTAGGCCTTCGCGGAGCTCAAGACGTCACAAAGCGACTTCCCTCGTGAAGCTCACTGAGCCAACATGGAGCACACGACTTTCGATGAGCTAGAATAGTCACTGCGAAGCTCCTATTTCACAAAGCACACTACCTTCACGAACTTCCTTCGTGAAACGAGAGCAAAGAATTTTCTCTGAAAAATATCTCTACTTCTCTCGAGGGGGTCAACCTATATTTATAGGCGACTCCACCAACCCTCAACCCTTCCGCATGAAGTCAGTGCCACGTCATTGCCTATTGCGAAGCTTTGATGTTTCTGTCAGAATTCTTTCCAAATCGCAAAGCACCACGACAATTTTCCGATCGCGGAGCTTGTCGTAATCACATAGCCTTCCGTCATTTACTTCGCGCCACCGCCGCGAAGCTCCGTCGCATTTCCTTTCAACGCTTCGTTTTGCAAAGCTCATCGTAACCGCAAAGCATCACCACCTCCATTTTTATGGTCTTCGCGAAATCCAATCCATGCATCCCACCTTCGCGAAACTCATGACTTTTCCATATAAAAATACGACCTTCAAGAAAATCCTCTTTTCACGATGCTCACCCAACTCCAAATTTTGGACCCCAAAAATTCAGCAAACACTGGGAAACTGCACCACCTTCAATACTGTTGTCTTCTTGAACTATATGATCTCTTTACGGGTACAAATTCTGAACTTCCACTGCTGATTGACAACAAACACAAACCAGACTCCAAATCATGCATATAAGACCATGGTTCAAACAAATAAAACACACCAACTAAACCATCATCGCTCTGACCACCTCAAACGTCCATCTCTTGCCTCAAAATAATTACCATTCAAAGGAGTCCCGTACTGAGGACCCTCTCATATCACGATCAACCAATGAGGTATAATTCCAATCTCAAGATGTGTTTTCAAAAAAACATTTCAAAGATTCCATATGGGCGTCATCCAATTTCCACACATCAAACCATTTCCACGAAACCATATCAAAAGTTCCAACCATGACATTAGCTTTAACCATCCAAGGTATATTTACCAAAATACTTTAAGAAATTCATTTCCAACAAATAGAGATCCCATATTCACTATTCCCTTCCCATTAGGCCATTAAGTTTCAAACACACACCCTAACAAGTTACACATTCAAAATGGTTCTTTATTCCAAATATGTTTTACCAAACTTTGTTGAAACCGTGGACAAGATACTCAAAGGTTACAAACGGGCCTTTAAATATTTGAAGAAACAATAGCCTTTTATCAAAAGAAATCATTTCATGAAATTCCACACTTTTTAAAACACCTTAAGTCACTTTGAATAAAATGAAACCGTTTATAAAAATATGGTAGGATGTTGAGAAGAAATAATCAATTTTAGAAAACCATGTTCGAGGAAGGGACCTCACCAAATTACAAGAGATCCTTTCCAACCATTTTGAATGGACTTCACACACACACACCATGCACTAAAGCATTAAAACATTCCACCAAGTGCTGATTTTAATAAATCCACCCATTACGAACAAAATATTTTCCATAAAAACATTTATACCAATGAACACCACACAAGATATCCAACAAGACCATTTGAAAGTGGATAATGATTATTCAAATCCAAATGGAAAGGAATTTATATGTGCATAAAAGAAAAGCAACCAGAAACCTAATTTTGAATCAATACTACAAATCCACCAAGCATGTAATGAATATGTGAAATGTGTTTTATGAATTTAGTAACAAAACTCAAAAAACACCTACCATAAAGAATGGCCAAGCCAAATATTTCTAACTCAAGCAACAGACTACTCACACACACTCACTTCCATATATATATATATATATATACCTTTAAACTGAAGCATGTGTTCCCCGTGCCATGAGAGAACAAACACTCATAACACAAAAACACACACGCACACACACACACACACACAGATATATATATATACCTTTAAACCGAAACCTATGTTCCCCGTGCCATGAGAGAACAAACACACATAACACAAAAAAAACACACACACACACATATATATATACTGATACCTCGGAGGAATTCATGTATGAACCTAGAATTGATCTCAACACCATGTAACAATTCCTGAAAACCAAATTTAAGCACAAAAAGGACCAACGCATGACAAAATGAAGGTACCAGGGAATCACATAAACCAGAAGACCCTGAATAATGTTCACAACCAAAAGGATGATCAAGAACCTCACCTCAGACGGTGGTGGAAACCTTGAAAAAGCACGACAATGTGAGATTTCATACCAAATAATTATCCACACTATAAATAAAATAACGGGACCTCAAACCACATTTATGAAACTAAATTAAATGTGTGCAACACAATAATGATAGTTAATCACTCACCTTGAATGGTGATGATGGTCTGAAAGCTGGTGAGGGGTTCCCGCCAGATCAACAGGTTTCGAAATTGGAGACAATAGGACAAAAGGAGGATGGGGTTGGGCTATTAGGACGCTACATTTCAAGCGGAAAGAGGGGGGATGCCGAGAGTATCTATGGTGGCCAAAGGCCAGCCAGACATGGTTAGAGGTGGGTTAGATGGGACTAATGGTGAGAGGGGGCACAGGTCAGGATGGCGGCCGGTGATTGGGAGAAAGTGGCATAGTGGGCGACCGACGTAGGAGGAAGAGGTCTTGTGGGTGGTGCGATGGAGAGAAGACGTTACAGGACAGTGGCCTATGGGCGGTGTGGAGTGGAGATGAACAATAGGGAGGAGGGAGGGTGCATGTGGATGGTGTAGGAGGAAGGACAGGGGGCGTTGCGGGTGTGCGAGGGGAAGAGCAGGGGGGTCGGCTTTTTTCGAGCATCACCCAAAAAAAGATGACAAAGACGAGTTAAATTAAAAGAAAATAAAATGTGAAATCAATAAAAAAAATATTTATACTAATAATATAGTAATTATAATTCAAATAACAATAATTATTATTAATAACATTAATAATAATAGTAATAAAAATATAACAACTCAATAATAAAAATCACAATAATAAATTTGTTCCATTTCATTTTAAATAATAATAATAATATTTTTAAAAAATTAGTAATGACAATAATGATAGTATCTACCCAAAATATTATTATTTTAGGCGTCACACTAACAGAAGGTCACCCAGGCAGAACGTGTGATCACCGTTAATGGTCCGGTGTAAGGGCACTAGCCTGAAACTCATCAATATTATTAAACATAAAAATTTTCAAACACATACCTCAAACCAACATGGTCCAAACGATGTGAGACTGAGAAACGAATAAAATAAAAAAAGGCATCTGAGGCCTGGGTGTGACAATTCTCCCCACTACAAACACTTTCTACCCCCATACAGTCACAAAGCTAAGAGTTGACACAACTAGATTCTATGCCCATACAAAACTAAAGGAACCCGAGAGCCTCGAGGTTATTACTCCCAAATCAAGTCACACCCAACCAATTCACAAATAAAAACCTCTATCCGAGTTTGTGGGGATAACACAAGAGGGTTCTCCCCACCATAAGAATTCCACTAACATAGGAACCTGAAAATCCGAACGAACTACCCCCAGAGGGGGGGCAATACTAGAACACCAAAACTAAACTCATTAAATTTCTCCATGTGGACTGAAAAAAATCCCAGATACTTAATCAAAAAGATTACTATGAAAAAACCCGGCATCCTGAGAATGAGAAATTATCTCAATGACCCCACACCAACCGAATAAAATCCCCACCGCAATAGGAGACTTGTGAATTCTTACCCAGAACTCAACTCACTTCTTCAACACTAACTGGGAAACTCTATCACTAGGATTAAGACCATTATGATTCAAACGAACACACCAGGACAATAGGATGGAGGAATACCCTACAGAACTGAAACACACTAGAGGAAAACACACGGAGTGGTGCCCAAACTTAGAGGAGGCCTAGAAACACCACCCATTACTTCATGAAACTAAATATTCCCCTAATGAACGCAATAGAGGAAAAACATAAAATCATAATGGTTCTATTTGTTCATAGGCCTAAAAACCTTCATGGACAATGAACAATTTGAAATACACACTAGGAGACGATAATGCTTCTTGAATAATGGTAGAAAAAGCTCATAAAACCACCAGAATAAGGACAAGATTACGACGATGATAAAAATAGAACAAAGAAACATTAGAAATTTCATCCTAAGGCTAAAAAACTTGATCAGGATAGAGGTTACACACACCCTTGGAAAATCCTGACTTTGGATGAGCTTCACCCCGAGAGCTATGGCTGGGGCCCTGATGGATGAAGCATCTACTACCTCACAGTCATGCATTTTCATCCTCTTGTCCCTAATTTCTTCTTTTGCTCAACTATTCAAAAAACCACAATGGTGGTACGTTTTCAAAGGGATGAAACATTATGTCTTAGAATGCCTGGACTGTCTACACTGGTGGTGCACAAGAGATAATTTTTATAGACTGGCAGCTCATACCAACGAAGAAGGTCTTTTAGAAATAGGTTCCTCTGGCAGGTACCCTTCACTAGATAGTAAACCCTTACCAAAGATGACCACCACCAACTATACCCCAAACTATAACGACTATTAAAAACCCAATATTCATTGTCCCCAAATCAGACCCTCAAATATACCTGAGATGGCACGAACCATAACACCATTGGGATTTCTTAACACACCAAAGACACAATATCTCTACAAACCACCCAACCTCCTTTAACAAATTTCACCTTCCCCGATAAACAAGTAACACTCAAAAAGCAATGTAAATGGGGAATGACACATTAGAAGTTTTGGGGAACTTTCTGGAAGGCATATTCAGAACAACACAGAGAACACAATTGAAACTGTCATCAACCCAAAATTCAATCAAAACAAACACCTTGAGCTCAAAACAACCAGCTCGAAATCTAAATGAACTAGAGCACAACCGATTTTTTTTAAAAAAATAAAATCCCATTTCTTGTAAATTTTCATAATGGCCGCATTTCCAAATGACTTTGAAAATACTAAAACCATATTTTTAAACCAAATTCACCAAAAATTTCATTTCCCTTTTTATATTAAAAACACACATGTGGTCCCTTATGAACTTTCACATGTTCATTCATCCAATCCCACTTACATCATCCATAGAAAAGTTCCCTCATTCACTCTCTATATATACCTACACACATGTGACCCTCCATAAAGAATATTGTGGTCCAAGCATCTCTTTTCCTTATTAAATCCAAACCCATACAAAACCTTCCAAATCAAAACACTTCCACTTTTAAAATCACACTTTAACCATTTAAAATAATTTGAGGAAAGCACCCCTTTTACAAAACAATTTTCACTTTTAAAGGCCACTCTCAATTTCAACACACACTCACGTCAACTAAAATCAAAGCGAAACACCACCAATGATAAACTATCGGAATGAAGAACGCGTGTCTATGCCTAACCTGGCGACATGGTGGTGAGTTATGCCCCAAGAAAGGCATAACACTAAGAGGACATTGAACTAGATACTTAGACACCCCTTGGATCACCACTCTATGTGAGGCTACTACATGACCTGATTCATCTCCAATGTCATCCCTCAATTCAAAATAACCCAAGACAAAAGGCTCAAATCTCGGACTACCCATGGAGACTCGAGGATCAGTGTGAGAAAGATTTTGTGACACTCTTCTCGCACCTTCCTCTGGAGTCCCAACATTACTAATCTCCATCTACTGAAAATGCCAAATAAAAAGGGCCTCCCCTGATACCATTTTTTCACAAACCAGCCCATTTCTACCCTAATCCTATTACCCGAGACGATATGTGACATGTCACGAGGGGTCTTCCCGATCCCCCTAGGATGGAAAATAGTACTGGGCATCAAAATTAACATGTGGGAACGATTTGTCCCATAAATAAAAGATATGTAACTAAATAAATCCTAGTAATAAAAATAAAAACTAACAGCGGATTGAAAATAAAACTGCACATAACTCTTTGTGACCCACTAGGTCACCAACTAAATAAGAACTAACCTCGCTCTAAGAGCGATCCAACACCAACAGAACCTGAAACGGAAATGATAAAGTAGGGGTGAGAACCAGAATGCTCAGTAAGAAATCATCACAGAGTCCATGCCATTCTTTCCCAAATCATTCCCTTGGAACCTGTTTGAAATACATTTATAAAAATATATTTTCAATTATGTTATAAATTTAAAATAACCACATGATATGTTGAACTCATAATTTTAAAACCAAATACCAAAAATGGAATAAAGAGGTTGTGTTTTTTTCCTTTCAAAATATATTATTAGAAATACTTTTTAAAACAACCACACATTCACAACGTTCCAAATAAAAACCAAAACTAGGTACAAGTAATAGAATTCTACACAACGATATAAACAACACTAGTAATACTTGTAATGGGGAAACCTGATAAATCCTACGAACTCAGATGAAAACCAGAATGTATTATACATGTGAATCATAATAAATGAATCCCTACTCAATGACATCCAAATAACCTAACACTCGACCATCGCACTAACATACCTCATCGAGGGGCCCAATCCCATAGCAATAATAATAAAAGAGTATCTCCTGCTATGGGACACTAGCCAGTGCACAATCTAAACTAGTCTAACAGCTGTTCTTAGTATGCCCATTTGTTATGCTAGGTTCCCATGTATATTTCCTAAGAGGGGGGTCCATGTAATTAAAACAAAAATCCTCGTACATATAATTAAGCACACCACACAAATCGGAATCACCTCGACCACCTCAAGGGTTCATCTCTATCCTACAAATAATTACTATTCAATGAAGACCCATACTAAGGACCCTTTCATCTCATGATCAACTAACAAGGAAAAAAACCTATCTCTAGAGGGGTTATCAAAAAAACATTTCAAATATTCCAAACGGGCCTCACCTAATTTTCACACATCAAACCCTTTACCAGTAGCCATACCAAAATCTCCAACCGGGCCATTAGCTTTGAAAATCCAAGGTACATTTACGAAAGCACTTTAAGAAAAACATTTCCCAAAAATAGAGATCCCATATCCACTAGGCTTTTTCCATCCGTCCTTTATGTTTCAAGCACGCACCCTAACATGTTAAACTTTCCAAACGAGCCTTTATTTCAAATCTGTTTTACGAAACTATGTTGAAACCATGGACAAGATACTCAAAGGTTACAAATTGGCCTTCAACCATTTGAAAAAAGGGCATTTTAATTAACACCAAACATGTCATGACTTTCCACACTTTTTAAATCACCATATTTCACATTAAAAACAATGAAACCATTTATCAAAATAAGGGAGGAAGAGGAGAGTAAAGAATTTTATTTTTGAAACCCGTGTTCAATGAAATGACCTCTCCAAATGAAAAGAGACCCTTTCCAACAATTTTGAAGGGACTACGCGCACACATAATCCACTAAAACATTAAAACATTCCACTAAGTCCCATTTTTCATAACGCCACCAATTAATAACAAACATTTTTCATTAAAACATTTCTACTAATGAACACCATTCATGATATCTAACAATAGCATTTTTAAGCAGATGATGATTATTCAAAACCGAAAGGCAATACATTTATATGTGCATAAAAGAAAAGCATCAATAAAACCAATTGTGAATCACCACATCAAATCAACAAAGAATATTCTAAAAGTGTGAAAATTGTTTTAGAAATTTAATAACAAAACTCATGCACCACATGAATCAAAATTTGGAGTAAATGGAAAGAAAACACCTACCTCAAAGAATGTCCAAGCCAAAGCTTTCTAAATCAAGCAACTTCCCACTAGCACTCACAAAATTCCATATGTATATTTACACCTTTAATCTGAAACATGTGTTCCCTGCTCCATGAGAGAACACATACTCAGAAGATATATATATATATATATATATTCATATATGAGAAAAATGCACGCGTGCATCTGGAATTGATCTCAACACCCTGTAACAATTCTTGACACCAAAATTTTAGCATGATAAGGGCCAACACACGGCAAGAAAAAAGGTACTAGGGACTGGCCTAAACCAAAATATCCTGAATAAAGTGGGCCACAAAAAGGAAGATGAAGAACCTCACCTCCGATGATGGTGGAAATATTGAAAACACACGACAATGTGAAATTGCGTACCAAATAACCATCCGCACAAGAAATAAAATACTAGAACCTCAAAAAACATTTACGAAAATAAATTAAATGCTCAAAACACAACGAAGACAGTTAAACTCTCACCTTGAAAGGTGGATATGGTCAGAAAACCAGTGAGGGGGGTGCGCCGGATCAATTGGTTTCTTGAACGGGAGATGGTCAGAGAGAAGGAGGTCAGGGTGGGGATACCGGCGTGCTACAGGTCGAGCAGAAGGAGAAGGGGATGTCAAGAGCGTCTGCGGTGACAGGAGGATGGCCGAAGACGGCTGGAGGTGGGTCGGACGGGACTGCTGGCGAGAGGGGCTGCGGGCCGGGATGACGACCGGTGAGCGGGAGAAGGTGGCGCTATTGGTGACCAGTGTAGGAGGAGGCGACACTACAGCAGGTGCGACGGTTAGCAGACTGTGGGACAGCAGCCTGAGGGTGATGCAGGATGGAAAAAAACAAGAGGGAGGAGGGTAGTCGTAGGTGTCCGGTGTAGTAAGAAGGGAGGGGGTGCTACCGGTGCGCGAAGGGAAGAGTAGGGGGGTTGGCACTTTTGGATTTCACCCTAAAAATGAATAAGAGAACAGAATTAAACTAAAATAAAAAAACTAATCTCAATAAAAAATAATTAATACTATTAATATAGTAATGATAATGATGATAATAATAACAATAATAAATAAATAAAAATAACTATAGTAATAATAATAAAAATATAACAACTGAATAATAAAAATAACAATAATAAATTTCTTCCATTTCATTTTAAATAATAATAATTATTATTATAGTAATTTGGTAATAATGATAATGTTATTATCTACCCAAAATATTATTATTTTACGCGTCACACAATCGAACATTCACCATGGTGGAACGTGTGGCCACCACTAACATTCTGGTTTCAGTGCATCGACCTGAAACCCATCAATATTACTAAACTTCAAAAATTTCATACTGGGAACTCAAACCAACATGTCCCAAACGACGCAAGACTGAGAAAATAAAAAAATAAAAAAATAAATTTGAGGTCGGTGTGTGACAGAAAATAGCACCATAATTTAGAAATAATGGATTGGATAATATATAAAGGTGAATAATCCTCTACCATTAAATTTAAAACAATTTTTATCATGTCTCCAACTCATTACCATTACATTTTCCACTATTAACAATTTAACTTTTACCTCAATAAATAATTTTTACCTTAATAATTTATCCATTATGCATAAAACTATAAGGGCACATTTTACATAATTTATACCTATTTATTCAAAATATGAAATAAATTTATCATATATAATTTATAGTTACAATTAAGACAAATTTTTTCATCAGTGCATGTAACTTGTAAAAACTGTTTTTTAGAAGAATTGTATTTTAAAGTAAAAAATTTAGGTGTAGGGTAAAATTATCAATATTGTAGATTTTATTTATAAAAAATGGTTTATATTTTAAAAAATAATATATATTTCTACTTTAAATAAGGAAATAAACTGAATTTTATCAAATTAATATTTAATGAATAGAAAATTCTAAAAAAAATTTCATTCATTGGAACATATTAAATATATACATAAAGTGTAAACCATAGTTTTATAAGTTAATAATGGTATAGAAAAATTAATAAAATAATGCCTTTAATGATTATTTGATTAATTAAGAGGTCTTATAAACTTATTGGTCATTCATATATAATTATAAAGGAAAAACATTTCAATTTTGGTAAAAACTATATATTCACTATTCACCTAAAAATTGATTATTTCTAAAAAATCCCAAACATAATATTAATAAAATATTGATTAAATAATTATAATAATTATATAAATTTTATCTATTTATAATTATAAAATTTTATAATTTAAATTTTAAATAAAAATTAAAAAATATAATGAAAATTATTTTCATAGGAAAATAACACTTTTAAAAGTGTATATTAAATACTCATTTTCATATATCTATCATACTACATATCGCATTTGTGTAAATATAATATTTGTATGAATAAATTTCTCCATATATAATTTGTTTACTGTCTTATAAAAAGGCACATAAAAGAATATTTAAGAATAATGTCATTTTAAAGAATAAATCAGTCCTAATTTTTATTTAGCTATGCTAATCTAATTTAGTTACGCTTTGTCAATAATAATTTCCATTAAATTTATTTATAAATAAATTTAATAATTATATTACATCTATTTTTACCATCCAATTCTATTATTACATATTAAAAATTATATAATGTTCCATTGTTCATTTTCATTTGGTGTTATGCGTGAAGCAAACAATGAAACACATATGGTTTTAAATAAAAATATATTTTGAAATCATGGGGTGTAACATTGAACCCTCTTAAATAAATGGTTTCCTTAAAAGTTTAATTATTACTTACTAATAATGATTTTTGAGGGTATCCAAAAGATAAATGTAGCTTGAGATATATTTTTGAATGAGGTATCTACCTTAATATCTCATGTATTGCAAGGAAACACATTTCTTACTATCCATCGTGTTAACTAAAACTTTTATTTTTCCTATAAAATTATTTTCTCTATTTCATCTTTTTATATAAATTAAATATATTCTCGTATATTAAATACTTTTCCATGTGTTAGTATTCCAACAATTTTTTCATGTTGGAAATTAAACAGTTTTTCCTTCATTATCATTTTCCCTCATAAATCCCCGAGACTTCGTCATTATCCTATTTGGTGTATTTTGGGATTTAACTTTGGTCATATTGTTAATAATAATTTTTATAGTTGTTTTTTCAAAATCACAATATTTATAACGATGTCTCTAATCCCAAAGTGTGTCTCATTTGGATAATATCCTTATTGTCCATGGAATCTACTATTTACTTGGTTCAATAGGGCTTCATCCATTACTGAAGCCAAAAGATGTAGATAATGAGAGATAAAAATAATCACTATAATAGGATTATATTTAGATTATTATACGAAAATTTCAACCGCAAATTGTATTATTCTTTTAAATTCATATAATAGATTTTGGTTCAACCAAACTCTCTCTTAGTTTAATCTTGGTTTGCTTTGGTTATGTTCCCTAATAATAAATAAATTGTAATAGTTTAAAATTGAATATGATTAGTAAATAATATCCCCTATCAATGTCAAATCAAGTTCGAAATTAAGACTCTTTTCATGCTCTATGTGGTTATTGGGTTAAACCCAACACACCATTTCAGGGTTATTTCAAGAAGGTGCATCCATGTTAGAGCCTACATCTACTTATACCATCGATACATGGATGTTATTTCCCATAAACTAACACAATCTATAATTTACCATAATTTTAGAATGTTAAATACTTAACCCAAAAATTTATTTGTAGTTTTTTAGTAAAGTTCTATTGTCCCAATCCCTAAAATATTCAATATTGCATTAACTAACCTAAGGGTTATCAATTCCATTAAAATTATGATCTAGCTTAACTTATCAATATTTGAATAAATTTATAAATCATAAATTATCATCAACTAATAAAATAATAATCTCCAAAGATATTTAAATTCTCCTCTAACACAGATACTTTCTTCTCAGACTTACACTCCTAGATCTGGAAACTAAAACACAATATTTACATACTAGCTTCAATAATAAGTATAAATTCATAGACATGTTTATCCCCTAATTACATGACATAAAGAAAATATTGTATAACATAAATTACCAGGGCCGTTTAGGTTTATAGATTTATATAATTAAGAAAAAAACTAAACTAACAAAACCCATGTTTTTGTCAACTAAAGGAAATTTTTTCTCACTATATTAGAATCTACTTAATCCATAATAAGTCTTCATAATGTTCAAAAAAATCTACATAAAATCTATTATGTTATAAATACCATGTGAAATGAATTTCGTCATACCATGGGGAAATGGAAACATAATTAGGGGTGGCCTCAAATTCTTAGTGAAGGTAAATATAAGTGATAACAATCAAAGTTCATAAGTGATCATAATATGAGCATAAATAATATGTGTAGAAAAGATAATAAAAAATTCCATATCAAAAGATTCTTTTTGGATTAAATATACATGGTGGAAATATCAATAAATTAATGCATCGAAAATACTACCCAGTTCCTCATTATTGAAAAGATTATTATTGGAAGGTGATGTAAGTGCCCTAATCCAAGGAATCATGATCTAAAATCAGGGGAATGTGTCTAGAAAATATCTTATTTTTGGATAGAATAAACAAAATTAGTCAATATAGTTTTTCTCACAAGAAATATTGACGCACTAGGTGGCTATCTATAACCAGGACTAACCTATCTCTAATTACTTCCAATTCATTCATTATATTAGAAAATGAATAAAAAATATATAATCCATTTGGTAAATAATTCTCTATCTTGGAATAACAACATACAGAACACCAATACTTTTCCAAAATTCAATAAAATATATAAAATATATAAATATTTTCAATAGTTCCCAATTAAAATAATGGAATTTATATCTATATATAAGTGTCACTCAAAGTAATAATGTATTGAGAAATGGGTATATGTTTAAGTAGAAAATTTACCCAATAAATATCTGTATGGAATATATTTGAACAACCTTCATACAAAGAAGTGGAAAATAGGGTTTTAAAAATGTAAAGGCATTGGAAATAATATTATTCCTATTCATGGTGGATGATATAGAAATATAATGGAAGTGAAAGATCATACCATTGATAGAGAAGAACATTACATAACCGATCTATAAATTTTTGTTATGGTTACCAAATATTTTATTCCAAGGCTAAAAAAAGATACTTATAACAATGATGATATAGATAGAAAAAATCCTAAAAATTTGAATTATTTAAATGGTTTCACATAAGAAAATATCATGAATTAGATCATTTGATTTCATGAGCTCAATACACCACAAAAGATAAGAGAAATGATAAAAAATAGAGCACATATCCTCAAACATAACTCTCATAAGGGTGAATCGTTTTTCTGTTAAAAGGAAAATGGAAGTGAAAATGTAATATTGATTTAATAAAATATTTTACATGTTATAAGAAAGATAAAGTATGGGGCATTTTATAAAGTCATTTTTTGAAAAGGAGAAGGAAATATTTTGAAAAAACTTACTTTAAAAATTATCTCTAATAATTGAGCATAAAAAAATTAGTTAATGGATCAGAGGAAATATTTTCATAAAGATAAAACATTATATCCTGAAAGGAGAGACGTGCTATATATTAAATTACTTTTATTGAAAACCAAAATCATAAAAAGAGTATTTAATACCCCTTTATTTAAAAAAATCATTCTCCTAAAGATGAAGAGAAAGTACCACATAAGAAACCTTTAGGGTGGTAAAACACAATCATGGAAAATAGAAGTTAAAGATGAAACATTATAACTATAAAAACCATGACTTTTCATACATTACTATTACATAATCAACATAATAGTATTTCACATAGAGGATCCAACAGTTTAGTGTCTTGGGAAAACTAGGACCATACATAGTAATTATAACATCAAGCATAAACATTTATTTAATTTCTTATTCTATAGCTTCTAATTGGAACTAGAACTCTCCTTAGTACATGTAGCCATATGAGGATATACATCAAAAGGGGTGATATAAAATCCCAGGAATAAGATAGATAAGAAAAATATTTCATTGGGTGAGCATAATCATAACATGGGAAAAAGAACATGAACATGAGAGGAGCATAAATAAAAGACTTGAAATATGGAAATGAATAAAGAATGAAACATTGTGTCTTAGTGGTTAACTAACACATATACTTTTAAACCAAGATATAATCTTGTTCACACATCATTTAACATTTACTAATGAGATTCATCACATTACCCAAGGCATTGGAGTGCTGCATAATTCCGGGTGCACCCGTCACTTGGAAACGTTCATATTGCGCTATATAATTTTAGGCGCACCCGTCACATCATAACATTATCATTATCATTATTTCCACATGGAACATATATAAAAAGTTAACATAACTAAACCATGGAAATTAATGGGTTAAATCTCATTAAAAACATTCATAAACATTGGGTTCCCAAAAGAAGCAGGGAATAACATACATGTTACATGAACCGTCCACTTTGAGTGAGGAGTAAAAGGTGTGTTCTTAAAAGAAGAGTTCTTTTGGAAAAACTTTTGTTTGACATAAATACCAGGTAAAAACATGTATATCCCAGAAAAATAATGAAAATGATGATGAAATGATCTTTAAGGAGTAACCATATCAAAAATAGAGTGAAAGAGGGAGAACCTGAAGGATGAAAGTTGGGTTCGAGAATTTTCCCATACCGTGTATTTGAATGCTTCCTTCCATTTAATGTCCTATATAATGCCATTATATTCATTAATTATAAATCCAGAACCTTTTTTACATTAACATGGTTCATTATGGTTTCATTAACTGATTTTTTGTGCCTTTTGATGAGTTATAGTGTTTTAAAACATTGTTCGAGAATGTTTGTTTTTATAGTTTTCTTGAGTGGTTCACTTGTATTCTTAAATTGATGTTTTGGTAGAACATGTGTAAAAATCCTGAACTGATATTACATGTTATTAATGATATTATAGGATATTGAATGATCTTATAATAAATCATATTATATCCATGTGGATGAATCATTAGATAAGAATTAAATGACGACTGTTTGGGTTAATTTGGGTGGTTTCTTGATCACAACGAACTTGTTTTAATTTATCACTTAGTAATATGGCCATAAGTTACTTCTAAAACATTAAATAGGTAATAATACATATAATATATTCAGTTTCAACCAAAAAAATGGTTTCATTACCAGATCTAAATGTAGAAATGGAAGAAGAAAGCATGTCGTTCTTGAATGTGATAAATTAACACCTCATGAACAACGTTCTCTTTAATAAAATAAAAGGAAGAGGGAAAGGGATTGGAAGATATAATATCCGATTAGCAACATAAAATTACATTAAATGTATAATAATTCAGTTAAAATACCATTTTGATGAACATTGGTGAGGTGAGATCAAAAAATGAACTTGAACTAGAAAGGAAATTAATGGAGAAGAGGGAGAGAAATTACCTTTTAAATCCTCCTCCTGTGATTCTCCTTAAAGTAGCTAGGAATTGTCTTTTGATGAGACTAGAAGCTCTTGAACGTGGTATAGGGGATAGGGGAGATGTTGGGGTAGATTTTAGGGAAGTCTTGGGGCTTGAGAGGTGTGAGGAAATGAGGGTGTGGAGGGTGGTTTTTATATTGGAGGGGAGAGGGGTTTTCTTTAATATAAAATCCATTAGTTTATTAATTTCCCCTAAGACAAGGAATAGTGGGTCTTTAATGACCAATAATTGTAATTTTATCATGTGATCCTGATCCATGTGGTCTTACATCAGCAAAACATCACACACATGACTCAATAATTATCTTAATTACCTTATTTTTGTAAATTAAGGTATTTCACTATTCATAAAAAATTCGAGTATTTCAGAAAAATCCCTAAAATTTACCCCAAAAATTTCTCAATGTGTAGAATTGAAAAATGAAGTCCATTTTTCTAAAATAATTTTCTAAATATGATTAATTTAATATTTATTTAAAAGCATGGTTTATTACTAAAAAACAGTTTTGAAACATTCACTTACTTATTCTAAAATATAGGTACATCATAAATTCACTTGAATATTATTTTTATACTATCATAGGTAAGGTTACTATTCATTAGGTTATATCACTATTCATAATGGTGTGTTACTATTCATAAGGGTATGTTACTATTGACAATTTTTTATTAGACTCCCAAAAACATCTTGAACACAACCATGTATGTTAGATTTTCAAAATTCCAAACACAAAAGTGACAAACATATGTTTAAATGTAAATTATAACTTAGTAGTTAATTATGTTGTGTTTTCATATGATTTTATAACATAATTATAAGAAGGGAATTTTCCATTGAAAAACTTTGGGTCATTACATTCTTCCCCCTTATGAAATTTCACCCATGAAATTTCACTTTACCCAAACAGGTGAGGGTACTTCTCCTTCAATGCCTATTCTGACTCCCAAGTTGCTTCCTCAAACTTATGGTTACTCCAAAAAAATTTAACAAGATGTGTTATCTTTTTTCATAGAACCATATCTCTCTGATCCAGAATCTCTACTGGTTGTTCCTCATATGAGAGATCATCTTCCAGCTGTACCACCTCTCAGTTTAGTAAATGTGATGTGTCTGATATGTGATTCATCAGGAGTGATACGTAAAACACATCATGAACATGGGACACATTCAATGGAAGTGAATATTGATAGGCCATGACTCTTATGCAGTCAAGGATCTCAAAGGAGCCAATGTACGTTCGGCTTAGCTTTCCTTTCTTCCCAAATCGCATGACTCTCTTCCATGGTGATATTTGAAGGAAGACTTTATCTCTAACGTTGGACTCCAAGTCCCTTTGACTGTTGTCAGTATAGCTCTTTTGCCGACTCTTAGAATCTTTGATGTGTTTTTAAATGACTTAAACCTTCTCTATCATCTATTGAACACGATCGGGTCCATGTAGCTTTCTTTCTCCAACTTTATCCCAATGTGTTGGAGTTCTACATCTCTTTCCATATAGAGCTTCATATGGAGCCATCTGAATACTCGAGTGGATTCTATTGTTGTATGAGAACTCAACCAATGAGAGATATTTATCCCAACCACCTTTTAATTCTAGAGAGAAGGCTCTTATCATATCTTCCAGTGTCTGAATAGTTCTTTCAGACGGACCATCAGTTTGGGGGTGATAAGTCATGCTGAAATTTAATTCAGTACTCAAAGCATGTTGAAGGCTCCTCTAGAATTTAGATGTGAACCTCATATCACGGTCACAGACAATTGAGAGTGGAACACCATACAGTCTCACCACTTCCTTCATATATATCTTTGCAAGTTGTTCAAGTGAGACATCTTCCCGAATAGAGATTAAATGGGAAGTCTTGGTGAATCGGTCAACCACAACCCATATTGCATTATTTCTCTTTGATGTCTTCGGGATACCCATGAAAAAGTCCATAGTAACATTTTCCCATTTCCACATGGTTATAGGCAACAGATGCATCATTCCTTTGGACTTTTTTTGCTCATCATTAAGTTTCTGACACACCAAGCACCTTGATATATATTCTGCAATATCCTTCTTCATGTTCTCCCACCAGAAGTATTCTAGGAGATCACGGTATATCTTGGCACTCCTTGAATTGATAGTGAATATTGAGTTATGTGCATTATCCAATAGCTCCTTCTTTTTCCTAGGTAACGATGGCCCACAAATCCATGTTCCAAACCGAATCACACCATCATCATCGATATGAAACTCTTGCAGCTTTCCTTCATTTACTGCATTCACCCTCTTTTGTATCTCCACATCATCCCTTTCTGCTTCGTTAATCTTCTCCCGGATGGATGGTTGCACAATCATTTGGGAAAGGGAGGATATATCCCATACCCTTATGATTTTCAAATCCATTCTTTGCATATCCAAGAAGATAGGGTCTTTCTCAATCCCTAACATGGATAGAGTAGTGGGTTATTTTCTGCTTAGAGCATTAGCTACCTTGTTCTCCTTTCCAGTATGATAGTGAATAGGGAAATTGTAATCCTTGATTAGCTCTAACCATCACCATTGACGCATGTTGAGCTCCTTTGGTGTGAATATATACTTTAGGCTCTTGTGGTCGGTGTATATGTAAAACCATTAACCATAAAGGTAGTGACGCCATATTTTCAAGGCAAAAATCATGGCTGAAATCTCTAGATCATGCGTCTAGTAGTTCTTCTCATGGATCTTCAACTGTCCTGAGGCGTAGGTATCACATTATCATTTCACATGAGTAACCAACCCAAGCCTTTCTTTGAATCATCACTGTATATCACAAAACATTCCCCACTTTTTGGTAGTGTGAGTACATGTGTAGTGATCAGCCTTCTCTTTAGGTCCTTGAAGCTTCCCTCAC
Source organism: Viscum album (assembly GCA_963277665.1). Classification (NCBI taxonomy): domain Eukaryota; kingdom Viridiplantae; phylum Streptophyta; class Magnoliopsida; order Santalales; family Viscaceae; genus Viscum; species Viscum album. The sequence continues at coordinate 1,140,318,716 of OY728135.1, read as the reverse complement.
ATTCTTCCATCCAGACAAACATTACCCATTTCACTATTAGCTTAGTTAGCGGGCTTGACAATCATGAGAAGTTTCTCACAAAACATCAATAATACCCAGCTAATCCAAAAAAACTACAGATTTCTATGACACAATAGGGCCCGAGACATTCCTCAAATGTTATTGTTTTTGAAGGATCCAAATAAATTCCATCACTTGGGATCACATGTCCCAAAGAACCTAACATGCTTCATCAAAAAGTGACACTTTCTAAACTTGGCATACAACTTCTCTTTTCTCAATTTCTCCAACACAAGTATTAGATGTTCTTCATGTTCCTCCTTGCTCTTGGAGTAGATGAGAATATCATCAATAAGCACTACCACAAATCTATCAAGGTAATGTCTAAAGACTCTATTCATAAAATCCATGAATATTGTAGCGGCATAAGTAAGTCGGAAGGGAATCACTAAAAACTCATAGTGCTCATACCTTGTACGGAAGGCAGTCTTTTGAATATCATCCTTCTTCAACTTTAACTGATGATATCCAGAACGAAGATCCACCTTTGAGAAGTATTGAGATCCTCTTAACTGGCCGAACAAGTCATCAATCCTTGGGAGAAGATACTTGTTATTTATGGTGATCCTGCTGAGTTCCCTATAATCAATACACAACTGCATTGTTCCATCTTTCTTCTTCACAAAGAAAACTGGTGCACCCAAAGGTGATGCACTAGGGCATATGAACCCTCTGTCCAAATTCTCTTGTAGCTACTTCTTTATCTCATTGAGTTTGGTAGGAGCCATATTATAGGGACACTTTGAGATAGGAGTAGATCTGGGCATGTGTTCAATTGATAACTCTACCTCACGATCTTGGGGAATTCCGGGTAACTCTTCGAGAAATATATCTATATATTCCCTCACGATGGGAATTTCCTCAAGGTTGGCACTTTCTTTCGACTCAACCATTTGGGAGAGGTATGCTTCTTCATAAAGAATCAACACCCACACCATTGAAGGATTTTTCAATGGAGACTCATGATCTTCCTTTCATTTGTAGAGAAGCATGGGATGGTTCGGAATGTGAAAAGATAATTCATTTTCCCAACATTTGATATATACTCTATATAATGAGAGCCAATCCATTCCCATTATAGATTCAAATTACACTAAATGATGTATTATATGATTTGATGGTAGAATCTTCCCACATATTCCAACAGGAGAGGAGTCAAACACTTGGGTTGCAATGATTTCACCACTTGGTGTTTTTACAGTTATCTATACTTCAAGGTTGTGGGGCTTCAATTATATAGTTCTAGCAAACTTCGAAGATATAAAGGAATGCATAGAACCCGAATCAAATAAGAATTTTTCCATTCCTGAGTGTATAGGAAGTGTACCTTTTACGAATTCATTATTATGCTCCACCTATGTAGTGGTGATGGCATAATCCTTCCCTTATTCCTTTGGATTTGTTGGTTTTTGACGTTGATTACCCTTGAGAACTCAAGGTTTAGTTCACTCACTTGCATAGTCCCCTATCTCCCTATAGTTGTTGCATTGAACCATGATTGGTTCTCTCCTTTCTTATGCCACATTATCCTTCCTTTTCATGTCTTCTCAACACTCTTGATCATGGTGTCCTTCTTTCCCACACTTGAAGCATTTCCCCATCCCTTTCAGGAAGTTCCCATGGTGCAACATTCCACATTTTTGGCATGTGTGTCGTTGAATTTTCTTCCCAACTTTATCATTAGATCCTCCAGCTTGAAACTCAATCTTTTGTTTCTTATCAAAATATCCATGGTACTATTCTCTAAACTCCTTCTACACTTTTGAGAGCAAAAAAACAACTTCTTCATAACTCCCAAAGTCTCGAATTGTAAGAGCCTTTTGAAGTTGTGGTTTTAATCCACTAAAGAATATATCAATTTTTCTATCATTGTTGACAGAAAAACCCGAAGAGTAACTTGAATGATTTGTGAAATACACTTCATAGGTTGTGACAGATTCTCCTTCTTTTTTCTTGAGCTTTAAGAATTCTCTCTCCATTATTGTGTGAAGAGTTCTTGGGAAATACTTGTTATGAAACATTATCTTAAAGTCTTCCCATTCCATCTCTTAAATTTACTCCCTTGGTATGGTGTCATAATCAAAGCCCACCATTGATCGGATTCTCTATCTAGAGGATAAAAAGCTAGGGTCGCCTTCTCCATCTCAGAATAGTGAAGAACAGAAAAGATCTTCTCCATGGAGTTGACCCACTATTATACAGCTAGTGGATCAGAAGATCCATTAAACGTCACTGGTCATTGCCGCATAAAATATTCGATAGCCAGTTACTCCATCTTTTGTTAAGGAGGACATTTCCCATTATTTTGGTTATTGTTTATAACCATATATAATTGGGTAATCATTTCCATGAAGTTTTGAACTCCACCTCCCAAATCATTGGGGATGTTGATCAGGCAATCGTTGCATTGGCCCTCACACGAGTTGTTGACCTGATTTCTCCTGGTTCCCACCATTTTCTAAAATAGAAAAGGTTAGAACAAAACAAAAGTAAACAAGTCATGAATAACATATTTATATAAAAGATTTATACCAAAAACATAACATATGGGATCCCTATGTAAATATTCTTGTGTGCATATTTATACATAGTCTCATGCTTGAGGTTTTCTCTAGGGTTTACTAATCCCAATTCCCAAATTAACTAAACCTTGACTCTGATACCAACTATAACAACCCTTACATTTCTTAAATTACTATTACATCATAATATAATAGTATTACACATAAAGGATCCAACGGTTTAGTTTCTTCGGAAAACTAGGACCATACATAGTAATTACAACATCAAGAATAAACATTTATTTAATTTCTTCTTCTCTAGCTTCTTATTGGAAGTTGACCTATCCTTAGTACATGTAGCCACCTGATGATATAAATCAAAATGAGTGAGATGAAATCCTAGTAATATTATATATAAGAACAATATAGTATGGGGTGAGAAAATTCATAACATGGAAAAAATATTATGAACATGAGTGGAGAATAAATAAAAGACTTGAAATGTGGAAATGCATAAAGAATGAAACATCATGTCTTAGTGATTAACTACCACACATAATTGTGAACCAAGATAGAATCTTTTTAAAAAATAATTATACATTTAATAATGAGATTCATCACTTTAACCAATGCATTGGTGCACTGTATAATTACGGGTGCACCATCCACTTTGAAACATTCATATTGCGCTATATAATTTCAGGTGCTCCCGTCGCATCATAACATTATCATTACCATGCTTGGCACATGGAACATATATCGAAAGTCAACATAAATAACCCATGGAAAGGAATTGGTTACATCTCATTAAAACACATTTATACTCTTTGGGTTTCCAAAAGAAAGAGGGAATAACATACAAGTTACAAGAATCGTCCACTTTGAGTGAGAAGTAAAAGGTGTGTTCTTAAAAGTAGAGTTCTTTTGGAAAAAAAATTTCTTGACATAAATACTAGGTAAAAACATGTATATCCTAGAAAAGTAAAGACAATGATGAAGAAATTATCTTTAAGGAGTAATCATATCAAAAATGGACTGAAAGAGGGAGAACCCGAAGGATGGAAGTTGGGTTTGAGAATTCCCCCTTACCTTCAATCTGAATGATTCCTTCTCTTTAATGTCCTATATAATGACATTATATTAATTAATTATAAATCCAGAACCTTGTGTACATTAATATGTTTCATTATGGTTTCATTATGTGATTTTACATTCCTTTAGATGAGTTATAGAGTTTTAAAACATTGTTCGAGAATGTTTGTTTTTATGGTTTTCTTTAGTGGTTCACTTGTATTCGTAAATTGACGTTTGGGTAGAACATGGGTAAACATCCAGAGAAGATATTATATGTTATTAATTATATTACAGGATATTTAATTATCTTATAATTAATTATATTATATCCATGTGGATGAATCATTAAATTAGAATTAAATGATGATTGTTTGGGTTAATTTGGGCGGTTTTTCGATCGCAACGAACTTGTTTTAATTTATCACATAGTAATATGGCCACAAGTTATTTATATAACTTTAAATTGGAAATAATACATACAAAATATTATGGTTCAACAATAAAAATGGTTTCATGAATAGATCTGAAGGTAGAGATGGAAGAATAAAGCATGTCGTTCTTGAAGGTGAGAAATTAACACCTCACATACAACGTTCTCATTAATTAAACAAAAGGAAGAAGAAAAGGGGGTGGGATGATATAATATCCCATTATAATCATAACATTAAATTAAAGTTATAATACTGTAGTTAAAATTCCATTTGGATGAATATAGGTGGGGATAGATCAAGAAATGAACTCAAACTTGAAATGAAATTAAAGGAGAAGAGGGAGAGAAATTACCTCTTAAATCCTTCTATTGAGATTCTCCTTATGGAAGCTAGGAATGGTATTTTGATGATACCAGAGCACTTTAATGTGGGAGAGGGGATAGAGAATATGTTTGGGAAGATTTTAGAAATTTCTTGGATCCTAAAAAGTGTGATGAAATTAGGGTGTGAAGGGTGGTTTTTAGTGGAGGGGAGAGGGGTTTCCTTAATATAAAATTCATTAGTTTGTTAATTTCTCCTAAGACAAATAATAGTGAGTCTTCAATGAACAAGAATAGTAATTTTATCATGTTATCCCGAACCAACTGGGCTTACATGAGTAGAACATCACACATGACTCTATAATTAGCTTATTTAGTTTATTTTTATAAATTACAGTATTTCACTATTCAAAAAAAATTCATGTATTTCAGAAAAATATAAAAAATATTCCCCAACCATTTCTCGATGTGTTGAATCCAAAAATGAAGTCCATTTTTCAAAAAATAATTTTCGAAATATTATTAATTTAATATTTAATTTAAATCATGGTTTATTACTAAAAACAGTTTTAAAACATTCATTTACTTGTTCTAAAATATAGGTACATCATACTTTCAATTGAATATTATTTTTATACTATCATAGGGAAGTTTACTATTCATTAGGGTATATAAGTATTCATAAAGGTATGTTATTACTCATAAGGGTAGGTTACTATTCACAAAAAAAATTATTTTTGTTTTGTTAAACTCCAAAAAACATCATGAACACAACTGTGTATGTCAGATTTTCAAAATTCCAAACACAGAAGTGACAAAAATATGTTTAAAGGTCACTTAGCACATAGTAGTTCATTATTTTGTGTTTTCATGTGATTTTATAACATAATTATAAGAAGGAAATTTTCCATTGAAAATCTTTGGGTCGTTATAATAACTCAAATAATGGATATTTGAGTTATCAATATCTCTTATGCGAAACATTATCCATGAAGATTCAATTATTTTAATTGGTGATAATGTGGTAAAAATGTAAACAATGAAAAAATAACTAATAATACATGAAAATGGTATAATTTACCAAAATTATGTCTAATAAGTTCAAGAATACAATCATAAGTTAGTGATAAAAAATTGGGTTAAAACAATTTATGACCACAATACCAATTGAGTAAAAATATATTTGAATAAAATCACTTGATATAGAATAATATATTCTATAAATTATAAGTAAAAAAAGAATATAATGGTTTCGAAATAGTAAATAAATATATTTTTTAGAAATAAAACATGATGCATAACATGTAACCTACCTCAAAGAATCACAATTGAGACAAATAAAACCCTCATGACATTAAAAACAATTGAATCAAATCCCCATGAAAGATATGATTTCAATAAAACATTAAATATCATGAAAAATTAGAGAACTAAGATCCTAAATTATTCATTTACAATGCTACATTTTCACATGTAAAGTCTAATTAGGATGCTATTATTAATTGGATTAAGTTATGTTGATTCTCAATTCATTCTTGACTGATTGTGGTGGTTGGATCTAAACCATTTAAAGTATATTAGCTAATGGTAAAATTATTTAAGGTTTGGAGATTTTTATATTAAAATTGTACCCCTATTATCAAGGGGGTTTTCCACATTCTCTTATATTTAGAAGATTTCAACAGTAGATCATGAGAGCTCAGTTCTATTTTTATGAAGCTTGGTATGCTTACCATTCAACATTTGGATTTTCATTTTAATCTTATATCCAATAAGAATATTAGGTTCCATGTATGGATTAAAATAATGGTTCTGAATTTTATTTTATGGAAACCATATTTTTTTACTGATTCATCCATGGGTATTCTCATTAAGATGGATAGGGTCGTATAAATTTCTAGATTAGGCTAGTATGCTAGGATCCTATTAAAAAATGACATTAATTCAATAATAATTGATCGTATTCTTATTAAAACTCCAGTTTATGAAATGAATTTGATGATTGAACATGAAAACGTAACATTTTATGGTCTTCTAATTTGTTGAACATTGAAAAGATAATTGATTCAAGAATTATGCCTCTTTATTTTGTCGTTCCAAGGGCCACCATCAGAATATTTGTAGAAAATTCTTAAGGATGTAATATAAGGATTGGATTTTTGGTTCCAAATAAGAGAGGGGATGTTATCTAGATCATGTAAATTCAGTGTCTAGTTCTAAATAGAAGAATCTCACAGGATTTGTTAAGTGCTCATATCAAGACAAGAAGGTTCCAATCCTAGTCAGGCGTAAGTAAATAAAGCTAATAAATATTATGTTTTTTGATTGAATCTTCTTGTAAAGATGTGGTTGATGAAAAAACTTCTAGGTGTGATAATTTGGATATAAATTATGGAAATATTTATCCTAATTCATCCAATGTTGTATATAATTAGGTATTTGTTTCAATTATTGGTGGACAATAATCAAAACTGGTATTGGATCTTGTTATAAGAAACTATCAAGAACCATTTGGAGTGGTAGATTCTTGGATCAATCAATATATGAAAATTATGGTGACTATAATCTTATAGAACTAAATTTCATCGAGGAACATAATAAATAATGTACTTTAAATAGAATTAAAATAAATTAGAAAGATATGGAATATGAATAACCATCACTAGATAACTCTTATAAGGATATTGTTGTTAATGTAAAAGAAATGGATATTGAAGTATTCTCATTAGGTCATATGAATAATTAAAGATAAAGGAAGTATTACTCTCATCTAAAACCCACCATGATAATGAAATCAAATTATCTCATGTGTGGGAGAATTATTTAGGATAACTACTTCAGTCCTCTTGAAAATGATTCTAACTAGTATATAGATTATGATTATCAAAATCATATGCATTTTGATCTTTTATTATTTACTATTTTATCATGGTTCCTGACTAATGGTATATTAATTTTTTTAACCCCATTTACATAATCTTTGAGAATTATTTTTTATTTTGTTATTTATTAATAAATTTCTGCCCTCAACTAGGTCTCAAGGAGTGAATATTTAAGACAAGAAACCCTTATCATAATTCTTTATTAGTCAAAATGCTCTCAAATATTTGGTATAACATAATTAACTATATTCTTTATATAATTTATAACCTTTCTCAAATATATATCGTTTTATAAACTTTATTTATAATTATTATCTACAAATAAATTAGTCAGTTCTTATCTATTTCCGATATTGGGAGTGATTAATCATGATCATTTTGAACTTGTTTCATAATAGCAATATTATTATTCATTATTATCAAATATTTTATCATTAATATATCATAAAATTTATTGTAATTATTTTTTATAATTTTTTATAAAGTTATAATTTAATTCTATGGGAGTTCTACAAATGATATTCTAGGATGAAATCGATGATGAGTATGTTTTATTGACTTTCAATAAAGGATGATTAGTATATTAATTAACGAGATTAATATTACTGTTACTATACAATAAATAATATAATTTAATTATTTAATTATTCATATCATATGCTACTATAAATTAAATCCCTATATCAATTCTATATAAATTTTTGCATTATTGTTCTTGTAGGCAATTAAATCGACCCAAACAAGAGGATTCCATAAATGGATGATTATGAAGTTTCCTAGTTTAAATATGATTATAAAAATTTCATAATGGACTTTTTTAGTGTTTATTGGTGTGGTAAATAAGAATATTAATGAGTTATATGTGTAATATAGCCCATATTATGTTATTACATAGTATAAAGAAATATTTTTTTTCTCTTTGAAAGATCTTTTGGACTATTGAATTTAATATAGTTTTTTATTTCTCATATTTTTAATAGGTTTCCAACTTTTTATTACCAAAACTAGAATAATTTAAAAAACATAATATTTATTCATTAAAACCATTCTCATGAACAATCCTTCAAGATGTAAAAAAGGAAATCAAAAATCAATCGTTCCATGGAGGCAGTATTCCACAAATATGCATGGTTGATAATTTATTTTTCCAGTGATTGAGAGAAAAGTATTATGAAAACCCATGTATTTATTACGCATAAGTCAATAATTTTTTAAATAAGAATACACATAATACCACCCAAAATATCATTAATTCTAGTTTCTATGTGAGTTATGTACATTACAAAAAAACTTTAAATTGGGGATACATTATCATTATTGAAAGCTTCCATAACATGCTCAGGTTATTACATCGTTATTAAAAATGCATGGGATAACATGGGGACATACATAAGAAAGGTGTAATCTATAAATCCTAGTAAGAGAATAAATAAGCAATAACCTAAAGAAATTATTATATATTAGACAGTATGAATTTTAGGGGGCATAAAATTGAGACATTGAAGTGGTGAGAATCATAAAAATGAACAATGATGCATGATATATCATGATAACACAATGGAAACATATTTAAAGATAAAATTATAATCATATGTCGTGGATAAACACCAAGAAATAGTAACATGGTGTAGAAATTCCCGTGGTCTATTAGTTTAACTCATTTATCCATTGTGTCACATCTTGTATGTTTAGAACATTACATAATGCATTAGAGTGAGGTCTAGGTGAACCCACGATAATAATATCATATACATCCATAAGTGAGCCACATAGATCATATACATAAGAGCACATTTTTTACATTTAATCAGATTATAATTGAGTGTGGATAAAATGAATATAATCCCCAAATCAAATAAGTATATGTGCATAGATGCGAACATCCTTTATAGTAAATGGGTACAGGTACTCACTACACAATTTCTTGGCATGGAAAATCATAGGGAAATTTTAGTAGTATAGTGGGGGCACAAAAGATTTCATGGGAGGGATTAAAGAGAGGGAAAGGGGAATATAATCATTTAGAAGTAATAGGTATAGTAATGGGGATACACAAGAACATATCTCAATATTAGGACTTGAATATAAAAGGCATTATATAATGATGATACTTGAATAAACCTGATAATTAAAGGACCCCTTAATAAATTTTAGCATAGTGATAACTTATGTAAATACTATATTGAGAGGTTGTAAATTATATATCATAAAGAGGAAATAAATTTTAGAGTATTGGGATCTTTATAAAGTCATGAAAAAAATAAAAAATTGAGATTCAAAAGGTTAAATAAATATAAGGAGCTTGAATGGATAATAAGAGAGAGAAACCCCTTATTAAATTTCGGTGTAGTAATGACTTAGGTAAATTCTATAATGACAGGGGATACATGATATATCATTGGTAGTAAATAAATTTGATAGAAAAGGTAAATTTATTAATTCATGAAAACATAACCAATTCAGAAATCAAAATGCTAAATAAAAATAAGGTCCATGAAAAGAAAATAATAGTGGAAAATCCATTTCTAAACATCAGCATGGTAACAACTTATGTAAAGTTCAAAATGATAGGGGATAAAAGATATATCATTCAAATAGAATTAGTTAGATATTAAAGGCATGTTTATAAATTAATGAAAATATAACCAATTGATATTAAAAAGGTTAATTACAAAGATTGTTCTTGAACTGAAAATAAGAGATAAAGATCCCTTACATATGGTATGAACAATCGCTGAGCATAACAGGTGTACATAATGGTTCATGGGAGTGATTAATGAGAGTGAAAGGGGTATATAATCACATGTAAATAAATGTTAAGTATGTTGGATGTTGAAAAATAGACCCAAACAAGAACAAATATAAATTAAGTGGCACAATGTAGAGGAGGTTCTTGAATAAAAAGAATTGAGGGAGATCCCTTATTAAATTTCGACACAGTAAGAACTTCAGTAAATGTTATAATGATAGAGTATATGTGATATATAATAAATAAAAAATTAATTTTAAAGTAAAGGGTCATTTATTATTTAAGAAAAACATAACAAATTTTGAATAAAATGCATAAATACAAATAAGGTTCTTTAATGGAAAAGAAGATAGGGGAATCCCTTCACTTGAGAGGGTGATTCCAAAAGCATGGGTAAAGATTCTTGAGATCATGGGGTGGGGAATGGGAGGAATATATATTTGGGAGGAAATATTATTATGCTTTTAATAGTTTTTGAGAGAAGATGAATGGGAGATTTATTGGGTTTATAAAGGAAATGATTGAGGAGTTATTTATTATTTCTCAAACTTATGTTTTGGACTCTATAACATAAAATAATCAAATAAAAAAACATTTCCTTGTTTTTTTCTAATGTTTTATACCAAATAAGAGTGATTTTAATTATTTTATAATTCTATGGGATGAAATCATTAAAATATTACAGTTGGTGATGTGGAATTGAGTATTTTTTATAAATAAATTATTTTAAAACCTTAAAATATAATATAGGGTTTATAGAATTCCAAAATAATGTATAAATTTAATCAAATAAACTAAAAAAATTAAATGAGAAACATATATTTTTTCATTTATAAAATTAAAAAAATATCTTACAACACATTTGGGTCATTATGATGTCATAATACACATCATATATTTATACCTATTTAAATTTTACCTAAAAATTAAAATGCCTCAAAAAAACTGAAAATATCAATGTTGGATATCATTTATGATGATTAAAAAAATAATATTTATTTTATAATTTTTTTATAAACATGTGAATTTTTATATTTACTATAGTAACCAACATTTATTGAGAAATGCTGTTTTTTTGACAATAACAGTTTTTGAACCCTTATAATAATTAAATGTGACTTCATTAATATTATATTATCATTGATATCTGATAAATATTATTTAAAATTTTTATATAAATAAAATATTATTTACTTTTAAAATTCATTAATTCCAAAAAAAGTTACTTTTAATTTATTGTTCTTATTAAATAAAAATGCAATTTTTCTGATATTTTGGTGAAAAAATATTTTAAAGAACAAAAAGGAATTACTAAGAAATAATTGATTATTTATTTATAATATATTAATACAGTTATGTTACATTAGATATATATATATTTATATATTATAATTTTTTAATAATATCTATACATTAATATTTAATGGTTATGTTATAATGATCATATTTAAATAATCATTAATTTGTTGGGTTCGATGTCTAATATCGCAAATGATATCACGCATAATATTATCATTTATAAACATGGAGAATTAAATTTTCCCCCCTTTAATAAATTACATCCTCACAATTTAAACTTGATCTTGGTAAATAATGTTTTAACACTTGAAAATATCATTATTTAAAACCCACATTATTAAAAGCGTTAATAAAACATCCAGTTGAAAAGGGAGAAAGGAAAGTATTATTATTATCACATAACTAGGTTTCTATGTATGATAAAATTAGTGGGAAGTGAAAACATGGACATTGAATAGAAAACTAACACCAAATGATGAATAAATATTGATAGAGAACATGGTCAGGAGAAATTCAATGACCACAAAACCATAAATATGTGATGGGTGAAAATACCAACAATTCATAAAAAATGATTATACTATGAAAAAATTTTTGATTAAAGATTACTTTCCATGAGTTAAGGAATTATTTTACCATCTAACATATAAATATAAATAAATATTAATTATTTACAAGTATAATTTCATCATTTAATCAATTTCTACTACAATCTCATTTTTTTTCCAGATTATTAATACCATAGACTATTTGTTGTGCATAAAGAACTAGAATAAGATTCTAACAGATCACATAATCAACCAATTACTAAAAATATATTCCTTATATTTTTACTAAATTCAAAATTATTAGTATAATGTAATATAACACATAAAATTAATAAACCCTAATACATTAATCACTAAAATTATACAAAAATAAAATAATATCAATATATTATCTTTGACCCTTTATTAAATAAATACTCCTATAACCAAAATAACAAAAAAAATCACAAAATTAAAAAATATTTTAACCTCAAAATATTTCTCATAACCTTTAGCAGAAGCCTCTAGAAACGGAAGATAATTCTTAAAAAATATCTCAGTATATTAAATCAAATGGATATACATACCTCAACCCAAATAAAATATCTCTTGAAATATAATCAATCACCGCAATATAAAAAAAGGATTTGATCATATATATTCTTCACAAAAATTTCCTTCATCATGTTATACACCCATCACATAAATCTTAAAAAGTGGTATCAATTATTTTAAATTTTTGACATATAAATATCATCCAAATGTTGTAGGCTTATCAGATCATCGAACACATACTAATGGTCATCTATCCATCAATCATGTGTTTTTAAAATCTGACGTTATTAATAATCAATTTATAGTTTATCAGTACTATTCAATATATGTTTCAAATACCTGAAGAAACAATAATGAGGATTAATATTTATATGTTTCATGGTTCTTATATTTATAACTTTATTGATATACTACTAGTTCAACATAACTCTCAAATACCAATATATAAACACTTTAATCCTAACATTTCATCGATATCCATAGCATAGTTCCTTAGTCTAGGATTTAACCCTTGTATTAGAGATTTGAATATGATAAAGCCCATATTTTTAAAAAAAATTACGTCAAAATAGAAAGAATTTTATTGGATGTAATTTATTCCCTTCCATCACAATTTTTATTTTTTACAGCAACTAGATACTTTATTCTTTATTTTTCATTCTTAAAACACCCTGAAGTTCCATTATGTAATTTCACTTAGTTCCACATTCCACATTTTTACACATATGAAATTTAATCTTCATTAATTTATTACTAATATCAAGTGAACTTCCTTGGGACATCCTTCTCCTCTTCTTTTATATCATTGGACATTCAACTATGTGCTATTTTTTAATTGCTTCCTTTGATAGCTGGTCTGGTATAATCACAATATGAATTTAAATGGGACAAAAAATGGGCAATGATCATAAACCTTGAAAATGAGGAATGAATAAAATGATAACATAGAGAAAATATAAGAATGTGATAATAAATTTAAACATGAAATCATAAAAATAGGTTAAGTATAACCTACAAGACATCTTTACATGGTGTATATAGTACTATTATTTATTATGTTCACTCCCTAATCCATTTCATGATGTTTTATGGGACTAAAACATTACCCAATGCATTATAGTTCTATCTGGGCACACCCATCATAATATTATCATATACATGGATAAGTGTGTTATGTATATAATATATATTAATTTTTTTTATCAAATTTAATCATGTGATAATGAGTTTTTAATTACATAAATGTTTTTCCAAATAAAAAAATAATATTTTCATTAAGGTGGAAACCCTTGATAGAAAACGGTTATGGGAATTCACTACAAAATTGTTTGGAATAGAAAATTACTGTGAAATGTTGGTAGCATTGCGAGGGAACATAAATTTTCATGGGAGGGATTAATGAGAGTAAAAAGGATATCTAATAATTTATAAATAATATGGGAAGTAAGGTGGGTATAATATAACATATCCCAACATTAGTAATCAGATATAAAAGGAATTAGATAATGAAGATGATTGAATAAATAGAAGAATGAGAGGATATCTTTCTAAATTTTGGTATTGTAACAACCTAGGTAAATGCTATAATGAGAGGGGATAAATGATCTATCATCATTAGGAAAAAAATTTATAGTATATGTATCTTTATAAATTAATTTTAACAAAACCAATTACAATTAAAAAGGATAAATAAAAAGAGGGTTCTTGAATGGATAAGAAGAGAGAGAAACTAAATATTGATATAGTAACATTTTATGTAAATGTTATAATGATAGGGTATAAGTGATATTTATTTGGTAGTAAATTTTTTATAGTAAATGGATATTTATAAAGTCATGAAAACATAACCAATTGATAATAAAATGGTGAAGTTAAAATAACGTTCTTGAGTGAAAAATATAGAGATATCCTTTACTAAATTTTTGAATGGTCACAACATAGGTAACAATAAAAATGAGATGTAATAAATGATATGTTAGTAAAATAAAATCAATAATATAGAATAGGGACGTTTATAAATTAGTTAAAATATACCATATTGAGTTTCAAAAGGCTAATAACAAAAATAATGCGTGAATTGAAAGGATGATAGAAAGGTCCCTTACTTTTGGTACGGAAAATTATAAAGCATAATGGGAATACATAAAGGTTCATGAGAGGGTTTATTGAGATTATAAGGTGGATATAATAGCATTTAAATAAAATGTAAGTAAATTGGATACATAAAAACATACCCAGATAAGAAAAATGAAAATTAAGAGGCGGAACATAAAATAGGTGCTTGAATAAAAAAATAGATAGAGATACCTTACTAAATTTTAGCATTGATTCAGATTTGGTAAATGCTATAATGAGTGGGGATAAGTGTTATATAATTGTTTTTAAATAAATTGGATATTAAAGGTACATTTATAAAGGCATTAAAACATAACAAATCGATAATAAAAATTCTAAATACAAATAAGGGTCTTGAATGAAAAAGAAGATAAAGAAATACATTACCATGAGAGGGTGACTCAAAAAGCTTGGGAGAGATTATTGAGATCATGGGGGAACCTGGGGGGACACTATTTAGGGGAGTGCAGATTAAAGAAGTTATAAAAGTTTTTAGAGAAGATTAATGGGACATTGTGTGGGTTTATATAGTAAACGAGAGGGGATTTTTTTATTATTTCTCAAACATAGGTTTTGGACTCTATATAATAAAACAATCCAAAAAAACATACCATGGGTTTTATAATTAATTTAGCCAAATATGTGTTTTTTTAATTTGTTATAATTAAATGGTCTTAACCCAGTAATATATTACACTTCATGATGTGGAAGTGATTCATGTTCATAAAGATATGATTTTAAAACCGTAAAATAAAATATATGTTTTTGAGGATTCATAAAGGATTTATAAAAATAATCAAATAACTTCAAAAATATATTATTTTAAATTTTAAACGTAGATTTGTTATTGGATATCATTTATATAATTTATTATAACAATTTAGGGTTATTAAGATGTCATAATAGACACTATATATCGATTCCATATTTACTCTACCTGAAAATTTGACTCTCTCAGAAAATTAGGAAAAATTAATCGTTGGATAATTTTGATTTTATAATTCCAAAAATAATATTTATTTTATCCAAATAATATTATAAATATGTTAATTTTCACTTTTAAGACAATAATAAGTATTTACTGAGAAATTCTTTTTTTTTACAATAATAGTTTTCAAACTATAATAATAATTACATTTGACTTCATAAAAATTATATTATCATTTACATCTAATAATATTATTTTAATAATATTATTTTATTGAAATATAATTTATTTTTAAAACTCATGAATTCATTAAATTTGATTTTTTATTAAAATTACTTATTTCACAAAAATACAATTTCTGTTTTATCATATCAAAATCTAATTTTTATCAAATTAATTTCCTAATTTTTCATAAATATATAAAAAAATATAGAAATTTTATATATGAAAATATAAATATTAATAAAATTAAGATTAATTTTTATCTATTGCATTTTAAATTATTTTCACCTTTAATGACCCCATTATCCTTTTTTCATGGTAATAAATATTTACTACAATAAATATTCACCTTATCTACAAATTATGTTTAACATATTACCTAATATAAATAATTATTATTATAAATAATTAATCTACATTATCAAAATAAAATCAAGTATGTGTAATCATTTAATTTAAAATAAAACCTGCAAGCACGGGGGAAAGATGTTTTTCTGAAAAATTTATTTTTTCAAGGAATTAATTATTTTACATTGACTCTATAACTAGAAATATTAGTTAATTTAAATTAAAATAATAATTATATACATTTAAATGTAATTTTAATCATTCCCCAATAGTGTCTTTTAATAAATTTAAATTGATAATCATAATACATTTTAAAACAATTTCTAGAAAAATTTGATTATAAGACTAAAAAAACATTATTCTGAAAAACCTTATAATGATGATTTAAAAGTAATTAATTAGATTAAATTTGACAAAATAATTATTATTTTACTTTTATATGAAATTAAAATAATAATAGGACTATTAAATTACATTATTAATCAAAATAAATTACATTTTTAAACAAATGGAAATTTTTTTACTATTCATCGAAAAAACAATATATTCCAATGATTCAAAAAATTTACCTTCAAGATAATAATCATATAATAGTAAAAAAAATTAATTTTCATTTTATTATATAAGTCTTATAAATGTTAAATAATTTATTTATTACATTTTTTCTACAAAAATAAAAATAAAAATCATTTTTGAAGAATTTGAAGACCAAAAAGGAATTACGAAGAATTGAGTGATTAGTTATTAATAATATATCAATAAAAATATGTTTAGTAGGAAATATATATATTTCATAAATTAGTTAATATTAATTATACCCAAAAATTTAATGGTTATTTTTTAACACTCATATTTTGATAATCATTGTTTGTTTGTGTTCAGTGTTGTGTATCACATAAGTTATCTAACATAGTATTCTATTTTAAAAACTCAATGTGTTATATGTATAATATATTGTGTCATTTGAGTATCTAAAATAATATAAAAATATTTTAATTATTTATTAATTTCACAATTTTGACCATGAATTTATTATGGTGAAGGAAAACAAAACATGACACTTCATGCAGGCCATAATAAGAAAACATACACAATTATCATTTTTGTATTCTGAAAGGGAAATGGAGAAAGGTGGATAATATTTATTCAATTAAAATAATAAAATATAATATGTAATAAATACTAATGTTCACATATGTTGAGAAGAAAATAATTATTGTAGTGGTATGATAGAAAGGAAATATGTTAAGTAAAACATGTTACTCTCATTAAGTACTTTATGACTTATTTGGATGATCATTTCGAAATTGAGGAATTTGAAAAAAAATATTTTAACCAGAATATAATATATTCACTAAAATATTTTGTTTTATTCAAAAGGAAAATATTTATATTAAGAAATAATGTTTTATTGGTGGTATTAAAGGGGTTGTGAGAGGCCCCTTTTATAAGTGAAAAGTGATGAGTTTTTGTAAAAATAGATAAAATTTTAAAATTGGGAAGTCTATATCAAGGAATGTGGCTCCTAAATTAATAAATAGTGGATTTGATAACATATAAAGACATTAAATCCTCTAAAATTCAATTAAAACATGCTTTAAATATTTTTCAACTCTTTAATAATAGATTTTTCACTCTTACCATTTCAACTTTTACCGTGGTAACTAGTATTTACATTAGTAACCTATCATTCGTGCCAATTAAATAATAATTTTAAATAATTTTTTACCACTGAACTAAAATAAGAAATCCATTTTATTAGATAATAGTTCTATATGTATTAAAAATGAATTTTAACAATAGCATATGTAACGCATAAACCCCCATTTTTGAAAATTATATTTTGAAGAATGAAATTTACATGCACAGTAAAATTATAAATGTATATGGTTATAATGATAATAATTTGGTTTATTGGAAAAAAAATTCAATTCATTTCATTGAAATCTAAAACTGAATTTAAATGAAATAATATGTAACTAATGAAAATCCTAAAAACATTTTATATTAGAAACTATTACTAATGTTCATAAACTGTTAAAAATTGGACTTATAAATTCAAAATGGTATTTAAAAATTTATATTGAAAATCCTTATACCCATATTTGATCAATTTAGAAGATTTATAAACTTATGTGTCTTGATTATATAATTATAACGTCACCAGTGTTACAGTTTTAGTAAAACCTGTATTTTTGACCATTGATGTAAAAAATAAAATATTTCAAAAAATTCAACACAATCTTCTGAGGCTATTATTAAAATTATTATTATAATTTATTTATTTTATAAAATTATAATTATATAGTTACATAATATATCTTTTAAATAAAAACATAATATATATTGGAAACTGTTTTTATTGGAAGCTAACCTTTTTTTTCAAAATAACTATTCATATTCTTATTTTCAAGCAATTAATAATAAAATTTGTGTCAGTATATTATTCATATCAATAATAGATTTTATCCATCGTATATCTATTATCATAAAATGAGGTTCCTAAAAGACAATTTTTGAATGGTTACTTTTTGAATTATAAATCATACTTATTAGATATTTAGCTAAACTGATTTATTTTATCAATGCCTTAACATTGATAATGACCTTTATTTTTTATTTCTACATATATTTCATAATTAAATTTAATATATATTTTACCTCCACTTTTACAGCTACAAATTATTATTAATATAAAATTTCATGGAACTTTTAATATTTTTTGGTGTGTTAATAAAGATATCAAACACATTATGTTTTAATGGAAAATATAATTTTAGATCTCAAGGTGTTATAATAACTCTCCGCTAATTCATTTTATTAAATTGAAAAAACCTGAAAATCTAAATCTATCCCTCTATAATTTACTTAGAAATCCGCACAGTCCATCTGGATATGTCTTGTCCTATTAAATTACTATGAAATATTTATGGGTCTCTAAGAATTAAATCTACTTCTATCTCTAGAAATATCTTCAACATTCTTCTAAATTAGATTTAAATTAGGTTATCATACACAAAATTACACATTCAAAAAATTTCCTATAGGTTAATTAACTTCCCATCATCTTATATCTTTATTCAAGATTAATTTCTTAAAATCCATAAATAATAAGTTGGATTTTAAATAATAATTACTAATAAAAACCCCCTTCACCTCCCATCACACCATAGTGATGAAAATAAAATAAATTCATAGAAATAATTAATGAACGTTATGTTCCCCGACTCAGGATGACTTTGGATCTGGCTGAAATCATTAATATGGTATATTTTTTGTATTCCTAGAGAATACATCAAGTCTCACCACCACTTTATCCTCATTTATTTTTAAAGTAATTAGTTTTAAATACATGTTTTTAGGGACTATATCATATAAATTTTATTTTTCTTCTCTTGGATGTTAAAGGAAATATTCAATGCCAAATAAATCATGATGAATCCGTCTTCCATCCAATCCATCCATTCTCATTGTTATTTAACCATATTATGGGGTTTTATTCTAGTAAATGAGAATTATCGGGCCTTCTAGAAATGATAATCTTCCATCTACATCCTCAAGAATCCAAAGTATATTTAACTAAACATAGCATTGAAAATTATACAATCTTATGATTTAATCACTCATTCTAATAGTATACACCTTTTGAAAAATGAAATAACTAAGGTAAGTGAGAATTATCATAACATATTATTATGTGATTACGTTTCATTTTGAATGATTGATTTTTTTACCAATTATTGTTGAACGATGATGAAAAACAATGGGATAACTAGGAATTAACTTCTTAGGAACTAGGATAAAAAAATAAAATGAACCATCAATGAACAGAAGTCATGTATTTTGGAAAATGATTTTCAAGAACATATCATTGTGTTCTAAAACTTATAAATCATAATATAATATAAATATCTCTACATTTTTATCATACAATTTCCACACAAAAAAATATAAAACTAAGAGACAAACATTAAAACTAAAGAACAATTGATTTTACATGTTTTCATAAATAATTACGACAAATAGTGGAGGAAATTGTTTTTTATTATTACTATTATATAGAATAATACTATTTTATAATAAATATGAATTTTACACCATGTCGATCACTAAAAATATTCTTTATCAACACTATATATTTGTGGTCCCACCTACAATTTTTAAAGAGGTCCAGTCTATCTTCTAATAGCACTAAATGAAAAATTTTATGGTTACCTTCTATTGATTTTATATGACTATCTATCTTATATAGCATTCCTCATTTTTATTTATTTCTTCCAATAGAAGAAAGTATCACCCATTTCCAACTAATATATTCACTTTTACTGAAACCTATTGATGAACTGACTTGTCTTTACACAACCATTATAAGTTAGTATGTTTCGAACAACATTTCCCTTCATGGAGTTTTTCTACTTCTTATTGAAAACATAAAGGGTGATGGGTCTTTTAAAGTATATATTTCCACTAGATTCAATTTGAATAGGTCAAAAATATTTAAAACTCCAAATAAAATCTAATATAAAATCATTTTGGTATAGGGATATCAAATTCTATATGTGGAGAACTCATGCTTCATTATTGGGATAGTTCATAAGTCCATTATTTTTATGGGGACATGTTACCTCCTAATACCATGGAACTAATAACCACATTTCTAAATTAAAGGACCCACACCTTGAGTATATGAGGGTGCAATAAATAATTTAAAAGATTAAGAGGAACCACACCCTATCAATTATGTACCGCTAAGAGGTCACTTAACATTATGTATGCCCTAATAATCATAATGAAACCCTAATATCAACTATTTAGTGATAAAGAGATTAATATTACCATTTTAAATTGTAAACAATCCAAGGAGGGTAAAATGATTTCATCATCATGATCTATGTGAAAAAATAATCAATATTGGATATTTAATTGCCTGAAACCGACACAGTCAAAATAATAGGAACAAAACCCAAAGCAGTAAACATAATTCCAGGTCAAACCCCCCAAGGTGTTCCATGTATTGTGGTGATAGAGGAGGCCATTCCTAGTAGAAAGTGATTCTATAGAATGTGTGGTCGTACCATTCACAAGGAAAAGTTTTTCTCTATGTGCAATGTGACACATGTTTCCATGCACACCAAAACACATTGGTTGGGTGAAGAGGACTCCACATGAGTCTCACACCCTACTTGGACACATCATTGGGACACCCAAAGAGAGATCTATCTCATTGGTATTACCCTTGTTGCCTAATCTGATTATATTCTCACCTCTAGTGTCCTTCTGATAAGACAATCCAACTGTTCCCCCAACACACCATCAGCCATGTGGTGGGAAGTTTCTTATTTTAAGTTGATTTATTAGAAAATCTTGGATGAAACCCTATATACAAAAAATAACTAGCATTCCATGAATACATTTGTTTATCTATTTACAACCTTCAATGATCATTTCACTTTCTACATTATCACCTGGCATGTAGTCATTTTCTAAAGACACCACTATCTAAAACATGTTACACTATAACCACCCATCATTATTATCCTATGGTCATACCTATTTGGCCTCTCACTTTGACTTCACCACCATCACTTCCACATGACACTAAGAAGGTTAGTGGCCTTATTTTGTCAGTGGGAAGGAGAGGTAATGATAGAAACAAATATGAATGGGGTGACCTGGTATCTAACCACCACACATGGAATCAATATTCATGGAAAAAAAATTATTTTATGATGTGGGGAATGTAGTATAGGTCATGATAGAATTTAAATAGAAGATCATTGACCAGAACCTTCCTCTGATCAACCATCACATGACTACTGATCATTATGAAAATAAGGTATTATAATTATACTAATAATATTCTAAAAAAATAACTGTAGATAGATCATTGAACTTTATTATCCTTAAATCATGGATAAAAAATTAAAAAATACAATGAATGAGTAAAAATCGAAATAAAATGTCCAAACTTATAAATTGTATTGATCATTATAGATATCAACATTCACACCAGGCTTCATTTAATATGACTCATATAACACATTTTTGGATCCCTAATCTCCCTAATCTCTCTCTCAAGTTATATTTTATGTTAATAGATGACTGTAATTAAAATATTTAGGAATTATTATATAGGTAAAGGCTAGGATTTCTAGTATTTCATTTAAATTTCCTTAGATGGGTCTGGTTTGAGGACTAGAATAGAATCATTAATTATACAATCTATAGATTAAACCCCCACCATGAGTCAAATAATTGTGATTATTTTTTCTTAAAAGACTCCTTTTAGAAGATATTTATTATTTTTCATGATTAAAAATACGTGGATTAAAAGTTTTTTTTATTTTTAATATAATATACTTGGGTACTCGTGATGTGACTTTAGAAAAAAAATCAGCAACAACCTTTTAAATTATTATTTAATGTATTCTAAATTTTCACAAAAACATTATGGGTCTCTATAGGTAATTTTATTTTAGGATACTTGGATGATTAATTATTTTCAATTATGTATCATTATCTATTTGAGGGTATTTTCTCTCCAATGATGATCATAGACCCCTATAACTATTCATAAGCCTCTTGTGTTAGGGGATACACACCTAAGGTACTATGGAATTCTAATTTGATCGATGAAATACCATAAAGGTTGTTATAAAATGGAATAAAATACTATATTTTGGTTGTTTTATTTATTTTTGGAGTGATGTATGGAGATATACTAGTCAAGAATTTGGATATACATTATTTTTATACATAGATAACACATATGTGGGGAAATTCAATGTTAGCTATGGAAGTGGGAAAGATGTATTAGTTTTATAATATTGTTGATGTAAGAACCCGATTCTTATTTTTGAGGTATGGGTTTCTTCGTTTCTCCTTTCCTTATGTTTTTTTTGAGAAAATAAGGAAAATGGGGAAAAATTCTAAATTTTCTAAGTACACGCCATGTACTTTTCAACATTCCATGTATTCTGGTCGTGGGGGATGAGTACACAAGGTGTGTGGACATGTCGGTGATGAAGGGTGTAAAAACTGACTACACACCGTGTAGTGGGTATGTACATGTCGTGTAGTCAGTCGGCAGGCGAAATAGTAAGGCGGTGGGAGCAGCCGCCAGCTGGGCAGCAGTACACGCCATGTAGTCAGGAATACACACCGTGTACTCATGTCGATGGATGAACAGTTTGGAGGTGCCGCTAGATGAACAGTTAAATGAAGGAAGTACATACCGTGTACTCAAAAGTACACGCCTAGTACTTTGTTTTTTTCACATAAAATGGGTAGTAGCCAACCCGGTTCATAGGATTGGCTTAGAACTGTAAGGGTTGTAGTCCTCAGAACCAACTGTTTTGTACTTTGATTACATGACTGTTCACATATTATATATTTTTCATTGTTCTGCATGACTATAATATAATAATTTTCTGGAATATTTGTTGCATTAATAAGGTCATAACAGATCCCCACTATGATGATAACCTTGAAATGCTATAAAAATATTCATAAATAAAGTTCTGCGGTTGGATGACATACTATGATAGGATACATAGTATACAGACCATCATGTGTGAGTACTCGTAAGAAGATGAGACTCTCTCTCATGGAGTTCGCACTTGGTAATCTCCAAGATGGGAGATTATGAGAACAGACCCACCAGTAGTAATTCCGCATGACTGGTTTCATCGGATATTTCTATCTACGAGCATGTGTAATGGTCCTTAGACTGGATGATTATCATTAACTCATGTCATGACTCACGCACTTAGATTTACTGAAGAAAACTGTCACGCAGACAGTTGGCGGGAAGTAGGGTACATTGGGTGCCTCACGAGTGACATTTTTTTAATGGATAAGTCAAGGAAGGATTTGTCCCTTCCATTTATAGAAGTTGATATCTCGGCCCTTTGATTGAAATAGAACTGTCGCATTAAATTCCATGGCCATGGTGTGAACGATGAGTTTATATCAGGTATTCAAAGAACGAAGGATCAATCATATAGGTTTATGACACTGCCATGAAACCTGCTTGATGAGATATTGAGACAAAGGGATTAAATTACACAGTAAGCATTTGTATGAGGTGATATGTCAATGCGGCATCAACTTCTTTCTCTTGGGTGCCTTGACCCGTTGCTAGACAGTAATCTTAATCTTTAGGCAAGCTTGCCTAATTCCAACGATAAAAGGCCTAGAGGGTCACACACTAAGTGTACCCAAGTATCTCAAGTTGAATAAATATTATTCCTGTACGTGGATTAATAATTATTCAAGGAAGCGTAAGTTGTTTTAAATGATGTAGGAATAATAAAATAA
Organism: Viscum album; assembly: GCA_963277665.1. Lineage (NCBI taxonomy): Eukaryota > Viridiplantae > Streptophyta > Magnoliopsida > Santalales > Viscaceae > Viscum > Viscum album. Next base: position 1,140,294,386 of record OY728135.1, on the reverse strand, counting down.
AACAAGTAGATGCCGTGTATTATTAAATGTGCACGCCATGTAGTTTTATTTTGGAAAGGAAATGAATAAATGAAAACAAGATATACACTCCGTGTATATTTAATGTACATGCCATGTAGTTTTCAATGAAAAACAAGTATAAACCGTGTATTTATTATTACACACCATTTATTTTTTCCAGTCGGTATTTTGAGGATATAATATCGTTTTATTAAATAATATTTATTATAATCAGTGTGAGCGCACGTAAAGGAATTAATTATTCTACATGGGGTTTTCAATAAGAGTTAATGAAATAAATGGAATGCATAACATGTATATTTATTGTCATAACTCTACAACCTCAAACTCGATTATAAATATCCTCACAACCCCAACTCTTTTCCAATACAAGAGAATCGTTGTGCACAACATCTCTGGAGAATTCTTTCAAGGCCGAAAGAACATCTTCCTCCTAGAACGCTCTCAAGACCGAGAGAGATCCTCTTCCATCAGATCAAGACGATCTAAGGCGGACACCACAAGAAAAGGCTTCTCCACGCTAGTAACCGGAGAATCCTTTGGAAACGTCCAAAGATACGAGTTACACGTGTGGATCACCGCTAGAGAGATTCTACACTTTGCATCTGCGATGCAACGACAGATCACATCGACAACGTGATCAATAACATCAACAAAGAATGAACACACAAAAGGTATTTCTTTATAATTAATTAAATTAATTATAATCAACCTATAACAATCCTTGTTTGTGGTTCCGAGACAAACCATCTTCTTTGTCTTTTTCTGTGATTCGATCCGTGGAGACTGGCATTTATCGTCGTATTGATCCCGGATTGATCATTGCTAATGACAAAAATCCAAGTGGTCACATCCACCCAAGTGCTTCCGCTGCGCCCAGAACCTTCAAATGGTATCAGAGGGAGGTTTTAACATTGATTATAGTTATTTAATTTTTGTTGATAATTTACGCATTTATATTTTATTCAATTCAAAATATATCGTTCTATTAATCTGAATAAATGAGATCTATTCTTCCTCCTTTGTTTCTCGATTCATATAACAGAAACGACCTTTTAATTTTAATTTTGATTAAAATAAAAACGAGGAACTCATCCGGAGGACCCGCTCTTTCTGTCTGTACAACATGGGATTACACGGTGTGTACTTAAAACTACACGCCATGTACTTAGGTTCAACGAACCGGCACTGGTCTGCCAAACCACACCGTGTGAATTGATTATGCCTAAGTTTTAATCATGCCGTGTTGACCAGAGTTGAAAGGCGCGTGGAAATCAGAATACACGGTGTGTATGTTGGAGCAACACGCCGTGTAGTCCGTTCTGGCCCAGGTGGAACTGTGTACAAAGATAAGCCGCGTACCGCGTACACGGGATCACCATGCCGGTTACCACATAACAAGGAAGTACATGTCGTGTATGATTCATCTACACGCCGTGTACTCCAGAAATTCCAAAGTAGAGAAAACACGCCAAAGCCCCGGTGTGTACTTTGGATAAAGGGTGAAAATAAAAATACATGCCGTGAAATTATAAACTACACACCGTGTACTTTCCAGAAATGGAATTTCACGAGGTTTCCTCCAATGTACAAAGACCCGTACAAAGAATATGGATGAGAATAATCTTAAGGAAAGTCCAACAGGAATTTAAGATAAAGAATTGATAAATTATAAGATCATAATTAATTGAATTCGAGCACGTCTTATCTAAAATAAAAGAACGATTAAAAGAATTTGAATTCTAAATATGCGTAAATGTCATTGCATACTATTGTTGATCATGAGCTAGACCAAAGACCCATTGTATGTGTATGGTTTCATTTAAATTTATTTAATATAAATTTTTTGGCCTGTGAGCCTTCTTCCAATTAAATGTAGGGCCTGCGTGTCCATGGTTTCTTTAATGTAATCCCATGTAATGGAGGATCTCCCAAGCCAGAGGAGACAGTTTAAATCCCGAAGCTGAGGTGAAACTGACGCAAGAAGATACAATGGTGGATAGGTGGGAGCTGCAAAACACGAACCAACAGGTTCAAGGTGTTTTCCCTAGGTCAGGGTTAGCTTATCAAAACCGCTAGATAAGCTAACCAATAGAAGCTCATGATCATGCCATATTATTTTATTTCTCTCTGATTGCATGGTTTATTTATTATGTATGTGTTGTCATGATCACATAATTAATAAAATGAAAAAGCATGCAAAGATGGAATAAAATAAAAACCGGAATATTCGTAAACATTATCAGAACATGGTTAATCACTTAAGCAAGAATCACTTAATATTAACAAGCATGTGATAATGAGAAACTACGCATAATGGAATAAAATCCCTCAATACTATATTAAGTCAGACTAAGCCTTCCGTTACCTGATTAAGGGAAAGACTCAATAAAACTATGTGTTTGACCAACCCTTGTTGGGACACTTACTTTTATAAAGGAATCCCTTGTGAAAGGTTTCAGGTTGACTTAATCATATTACATCAAGAGAAGTAGCCCTTGCTAGAATTGGTGTAATATTGGAGGCAAGAGTTAAGGAAATCCAAGTCAGTATTTCAGGATTGGGGAGTCCACTCAACATATCAAGGAACTTAAAGCTCATAGTTGGCAAAGACCTACCTACCTAAATACCTTCAAATAGATTGACCAACCCTTGTTGGGGTTATGCGAAGGTAAATATGGATCCTTGACACTAGAATGTCAATGCAACTAGACATTCCGAGTTCAATGGTGAGGGCCATTGGGATTTGATAAAATAGTGGGAGAATTAATTATTTCATTCATTATTTCTCATAAATTGTAATCAAGAATTTACTAATAAATATGCTCTTTTAAATTGTAGAATCAAGGTAAAAAACTCATCAACCACATTTTCTCTGTGATCAATACTGGATAAAGACAATATCCTCACCGACAGTAACTTTCAGGAATGGTTTAGGTGCCTTTAGGTTATCCTACACCATGAACAAACGCTTTATGTGCTGGAGTCCTCACTTCCTGACTCTCCTGCCCCAGGAGTGACTGATGAAGATTTCCTAGTCTATGATCAACATTTGAACGATGCTCTCGACATTCAATGTTTGATCTATCATCGATTCCTAGTGAGATCATGAAGTCTCATGAAGACATGGATTCCTATAGCATCCTTGAGCACCTCCGTGGTCTATACCAGGAGAGAGCAAGACAGGAAAGGTTTGAGATCTCCAAGGCTCTATTTCAGAGCAAGCTTGGAGAGGGTGCCCTATATGGGGCTCATGTAGTCTTTCTCATTGGGTACATTGAGCTCTTGGAGGTTCTAGGGTTTAAACTCCCCGAAGAACTGGGTACCGACCTCATTCTTGCATCACTCCCCTAGAGCTTCTCAAACATTGTTGTGAACTTCAATATGAACAACATTGATAAGTCTCTGTCTGATCTTCTCATCCTCATTCTCCAAGTGGACACTGACATGAAGCGTGAAAAGCCTTCTATCCTTATGGTGAATAAAAGGAAATGGAAGGCAAAGAGATTTAAGCCCAAAGTTTCTTCAAGGCCTTCCAAGAAAATGAAGATCAAAGGAGAGGCAAAGGAATAAGATGCTGTTTGTTTTGCATGTGGAAAGAAGGGCCACTGGAAGAAAAACTGCACCCAGCCAAGGAAGCAAGGGGAAGCTTCAGGTGCGTTTGTTTTCGAATGCAATCTATCTGTTTCTACTAATTGGGTATTAGATACTGCTTGTGGTGCTCTCATCTGTGTCCAAATACAGGAACCATGTAGATTCAAGAAGATTGATTGAGGGGAGGTAGATCTACGAGCATCCAACAGAGCCATACTTTCTGTTGTAGCTGTCGGGGACTACCACCTCACATTGCCTACGGGGATGGTCTTGGTTTTGAAAGGATGTTATTATGTACCCTCTATAACCAAAAAAATTATTTCAGTATCTAGATTAGATACTGATGGATTCATCTTCATGTTTGGAAGTGGATATTGCTATTTTTATAAAGATAGCATTTGGTTTGGTAAGGCACATTTATATAATGGCCTTTATGTGTTAGACTACACAAAAAAATAATGGAAATCGATAAAAAAGTTAATTCACATGAATCATACCACACCCAACTTTGGCATCACTAGCTAGGTCATGTCAATGAGAAAATTTTGACAAAATTTCATCAAGATGGGTATTTACATTCTTCCAAACTAAAACCACTTGGGGTATGTCATGCGTGTCTACAAGGAAAAATGACCAAAGCTCCATTTATTGGGAAAGGTGAAAGAGCTAAAGAGCTTCTAGAATTAGTTCACACAGATTTTTGTGGACCATTTCTAGTTTAAGCAAGGGTTGGGTTCTCGTACTACATAACTTTTACTAATGATTTTTGTAGATATGGATATATCTATTTAATGAGGTATAAGTCAGATTCTTTTGATCGGTTCAAAGAATACATGAATGAAGTTGAGAACCAAATTGGTAAGAAGATTAAGAAACTCCTCTTAGACAAAGGAGGAGAATATCTTAATCAGGACTTCATTGATTTCTTACGGGAGTTTGGGATTCTATCTCAACTCACTCCTCCTTACACACCGAAGTGGAATGGTGTAAGTGAAAGAATGAACCACAACCTGTTGGAAATGGTGAGATCAATGATGAGTCATGCGAGTCTTCCATTATCCTTTTGGGGATATTCATTACAAAAAGCAACGCACATACTAAACCAAGTACCAACTAAATCTATAAATGGTATTCCATACGAGTTATGGAGTGGACGCAAAGCCATGTTATCAGGGTAGCGAAGCATTTGTTAAGGCCTCTTCAGGTAACAAAATTGCACCCCGAGGCACAAAGTCTATCTTTATACGATATCCAAAGGAAACAAGGGGATATTACCTTTACAACCCCTCATAAAAAAAGTTTACAGTGGCATGACACACCATATTCCTTGAGAGGGATCACATCTCTAAAAGAGATAGTGGGAGCGAGATAGACTTCGATGAAGTTGAGGCTCAAGATACACATGAGTTGGTACAATAATAGATTCCACAAAGCCCTGTGGAAGAACAATCTATTCCAGAGACACAAGAATTTCGTGGGATCACCAGAGAGGTCAGAGAACCAGAATGATATGATTTTCTTGTCACTGAGGATGGTGACTCATTATTGGTTGACAATGATGATCCTCTAACCTACAAGGAAGTAGTTGAAGTCAGAGACATTACCAAGTGGAAAGAATCCATGAATTTTGAAATGGATTCCATGTACCAAAACCATGTCTGGATTTTGGTAGATCCTCTAGGTGATGTAAATCCTATTGGTAATAAATGGGTATTCAAGAAGAAACTGGACATGGAGGGGCAAGTCAGCACCTACAAGGAACGACTAGTTGCAAAAGGTTTTAGACAGCGTCAAGGAATTGACTATGATGAAACCTTTTCACCGGTTGCGATGCTGAAATCCATCAGAATCCTATTGGCCATTGCTGCTTACCATGACTATGAAATTTGGCAAATGGATGTCAAAACAGCTTTCCATAATGGGAACCTCCAGGAAAATGTCTACATGACACAACCTGAAGGGTTTGTAACTCCAAAGGATGCCAACAAGGTATAAAAGTTGCATAAATCCATTTATGGATTAAAACAAGCATCAAGATCATGGAACATTCGTTTTGATGAAGTTGTAATGGACTTTGGATTTGTTAAGAACGAATGTGAGCCTTGTGTCTACAAGTGGTTTAGTGGGAGTGTATTTGATATCCTAATAGTATATGTTGATGAAATATTACTAATTGGAAATGAAGTACCTGTCTTACAGTCAGTTAAGGCATGGTTGCATAAATGCTTCACCATGAAAGACTTGGGCGGGGCAGCATATATTCTTGTGATCAAGATCCATCGTGATAGATCCAAGAGAATGTTGGGCCTGAGTCAAAGTACATACATTGACAAGATACTGAAGAGATTTAGAATGGAACAATCCAAGAGGGTATTTTGGCCAGTGTCACATGGAATTCATCTTTCCAAGAAAATGTGTCCTCAGACACATGAGGAAAGAAAGAGAATGGAAAGGATCCCTTACACATCCGCTATTTGGTCAGTCATGTATGTTATGCTATGTATGAGGCTAGATGTTGTTTACACATTAAGTGCGGTAGGCAGATATCAAGCTAATCCAGGAGACCTCCATTGGATGGCAGTCAAGACTATCCTTATGTATCTGAGGCGTACTAAGGATATGTTCCAAGTTTATGGAGGAGATGAGGTACTAGTCATCAGAGGACATGTAGATGCTAGTTTCCAGACTGATCAAGATGACATGAAGTTGCAGACTGGATACATCTCCAGTTTGAATGGAGGTGCAGTGAGCTGGATGAGCTCAAAACAATGTGTGGTGGCATATTCTACAGCGAGGTCCGAGTATATTGCAGCTTTTGAGGCAGCTAAAGAAGCAGTATGGATGTGAAGCTTCGTCCAAGAGATGGATGTTGTACTGAGTAGTAAATATCATATCACACTCTATTGTGATAATACTGCAGCGGTGGCACTTGCAAAAGAGCCAAGGTCACATCAGCGGATAAAGAACATACTTCGGAAGTATCATCTCTTGAGGGATTTTTCTCAGAGAGGTGAAGTTGCAGTGAGTAGTATTTCCACAGAAGACAACGTTGCAGACCCATTAACTAAAGCCTTGACTCAGAAGAAATATGATAATCATGCGAGGTCTAGCAGACTAAAAGTCGTAGGCAGTTGGCTCTAGTCCAAGTGGGAGTTAGTAAGGGTTGGTGTCCTCAGAACCAACTGTTTTTTACTTTTATTACATGAATGTTCACATATTATATATTGTTCATTATTCTGTATGACTATAATATAATAATGTCCTGGAATATTTGTTGCATTAATAAGGTCATAGCAGATCCCTGATATGATGAGAACCTTGAAATGCTATAACAATATTCTTAAATAATGTTCTAATGTTGGATGCCATACTATGATAGGACACATAGTATACAGACCGTCATGTGCGAGTAATCATAAGAAGACAAGACTCTCTCTGATGGAGTTCACACTTGGTAATCTCCAAGATGGGTGATTATGAGAACAGACCCGCCGGTAGTAATTCCGCATGTCTTAGTGTCATCGGATATTGCTATCTATGAGTGTGTGTAATGGTCCTTAGACTGAAATATTATCATTAACTCATGTCATGACTTGCACACTTAGATTTACTGACGAAAACCGTCATGAAGACAGTTGGCGGGAAGTAGGGTATGTTGGTTGCATCACGAGTGACATTTTGTTAATGGATAAGTCAAGGAAGGATTTGTCCCTTCCATTTATGGAAGTTGATATCTCCGCCCTTTGATTGAAATAGAACTGTAGCATTAAATTCCATGGCCATGGTGTGAACGACGAGTTTATTTCAGGTAGCCAAAGAACGACGAATCAAGCATATAGGTTTATGACACTGCCATGAAACCTGCTTGATGAGATATTGAGACAAAGGGATTAAATTACATAATAAGCTTTTGTATGAGGTGATCATCAATGTGAAGTCAACTTCTATCTCTTGGGTGCCTTGAACCATTTCTAGAGAGTAATCTTGGACTTTAGGCAAACACGCCTAATGCCAATGAGAAAGATGCCTAGTGGGTCACACACTAAGTGTATCCAAGTATCTCAAGTTGAATAAAGATTATTCTCGTATGTGGTTTAATAATTATTCAAGGAAGCCTAAGTTGTTTTAAATGATGGAGGAAAAATAAAATAAAACAAGTACACACCATGTATTATTAAATGTACATGCCGTGTAGTTTTACATTGGAAAGGAAATAAATAAATGAAAACAAGATATACACACCGTGTATATTTAATGTACTCGCCTTGTAGTTTTCAATGAAAAACAAGTACATGCCGTGTATTTATTATTACATGTCGTGTAGTTTTTCCAGTTGGGATTTTGAGGATATAATATCGTTTTATTAAATGATATTTATTATAATCAGTGTGAGCGCATGTCAAGGAATTAATTATTCGACATGGGGTTTTCAATAAGAGTTAATGAAATAAATGAAACGCGTAACGCGTATGTTTATTGTCATAACTCTACAACCTCATACTCGATTATGAATATCCTCACAACCCCAACTCTTTTCCAATACAAGAGAATCGTTGTGAACAACATCTCTGGAGAATTCTTTCAAGGTCGAAAGAACATATTCATCCAAGAATGCTCTCAAGACCAAGAGAGATCCTCTTATATTGGATCAAGATGATCTAAGGCAGACAATGCAAGCAAAGGATTCTCCATAGTAGCACCCGAATAATCCTTTTGCGACGTCCAGAGATACGGGGTACACGTGTGGATCACTGCTAGAGGGAGTATACACTTGGCTTTTGCAACACAATGACGGATCACATCGACAACGTGATCAAGAACATAAACGAAGAAAAAAAACCCAAAAGTTATTTATTTTTATTTAATTAAATTAATTATAATCATCCTGTAACAATCCTTGTTTGTGTTTCCGAGACAAACCATCTTCTTTGTCTTTTTCTGTGATTCAATCCGTGGAGACTGGCGTTTATTGTCGTATTGATCCCGGATTGATCACTGCTAATGACAAAAAGCCAAGGGGGAACATCCACCCATGCGCTTCCACTGCGCTCGGAACCTTCAAGAACCGGAAGAGAACTCTGGAGGGGATGGCCGAATCTTCAAGGATCTCCAGATCAAGCGTCTGGAATCTGTTTCCACCTTGGACGATCTCGTTGGAACTGCGAGGGTAAGCCCTCCCATCTCCTTGCGTAGTTTTTACCAATTCATCCTCTAAGGGAAGTTATTAGCGTTTAAGAGATTTTTCTTTCACCTCAAATCTACCTCGTTCTGGGACGATTCGGGGAATGGCATTTACATATACTGATCAGGGGCGTTTAATGTAGGTGTTATGGTGTTTATATTCCAACTGATGTGAGTTTTTGTGTACCCTTGTGCCATGAACCCATGTTGGGGTGTCATGTGGCTGATGCCATGACTATTTTAAATACCTAGAATTGAATAAGTAAATAATTTTGATATTAAATTGCTATTTGGGATCGTTTCTTGGATCCAGGACCACCCCATGGGTGTGTTCCTCTGTTAGAAGTTTGTCCAGGATACCCAAGGATATGCCTTTAAAGTAATGATTATAGAATTTCCTTGAGAGGAATTGCTTGTGTACTGTTTGTTTACATGTTGGGAATGGCCTGGTTACCTGTTCTAGCCTGAGGGTAGTGTTGTGATTAGCCTGTGGGCACTATACTAATTAGCCTGTGGGAAACTTCTTCTGTGCCTATGGGCAATTGATTCTATGCCTGTGGGTGAAACTTCTTATGCCCGTGGGAAATATTCGTATGCCTGTGGGAAGGTTCTTGTGTTTGGATTCTCTCTACCTGAGGGTGGGTTTATACGTGTCTGAGGACATTGGCTGTTTACTTAGAATATTCACTATGGTGATATTTTAATTTAAATGGTTAAATGGATATTAAAATGGCAATATAACTGGTTAAGTTAGTGAATTTTCAGTACTTCTTACTTTATTGCATTTTACTACTGCACACTGTTGTTTCATGTTTACACATAGTTGGGAATGGGCCATTGGTGGGTGCCTGCTGGGATTTATTTCTCACATCCAGTTTGGGTCATGATTTTTGGCCCAAACAGATTATATTGATGCCGGTGTGGATATGGGCAACAGTCCCTACATAGGTACTTGATTGCTACTGAGGAGTAGGGAAGCATGGAACCAGGCTTAGGCTCGCAATGCTATCGGTTTCTTTGCTCTGTTTTGTTGTACTCTGTATTGAATTGTACTACTATGTAACATATTTTGGCTGTTTTCATAGAACTTGAGACATGTTGCATCATATCTATAAAACTAATTGGTTATCTTTTACTGCAGTTGTTACATTCAATATGTATGGCTTATTACTTCTGCAGTTGTTGTATGCTTTTTATTATATTCCTCCGCGCTACACTTTGAACAATGAGGGAATAGTTTCCACACTATCAGACATGGGTCCTCGCTACTAGTCGGCAGCCTCTGGTGTTTGGGGAAATGCTCTTGAGGTCCTGTGGCGAACCTAGTTCGGGGCACCCGTTGAGTGGCACCCGAAACTGGGACGTTACAAAGTGGTATCAGAGGGGTTCTTTTCATTGACTTACAATTTGGAGCCTTAGTCAGGGATAGGATGAGAACGGTAGTTGGTAATAAGCTATGCCTGGGCATAGCTAACTCGTGTAGAAGGAAAAGCCAATTTACCTCGTGTTGCAATTTTTCTAATTTTGCAATTTACATTTGATTTGATTTCACCGTTGAGTGATGCACTTGTGATTGTGTTGTTTAAATTTTATCTATGGGTTCTATCTATTTGAAAATGGATGAGATGAGGGTATTACATCTCATGCATCATTTAGGAACATGCTAGAAATCACATTCCTTTCATAGTTCCATGCTATGTAGGTGCAATAGAAATTGAATGCTGTTGTGATAGATGTTGTGCTAGTAAAAGCATATTGTTGTGATAGCTACTTTGATAGATACATGTCATATTATAGGGTATCTTGGTATGAGCCTATTGAAATAAGGGACTCCAAACTTTGGGTTTTGGAGAGTAAGGGACCCCATTGGCCTAAATTTGGTGGATCATTAGCTATTTTTTTTCATTATAACACAGATAATATGTTAAACTTTGATTCGTGGGGAGTATGGACCCTAACAGATCGGAATTTGGAACTTAGGTGTTTTTTTTCAGTATTATCTGGGTTTCAGGGAATTTTCTAAGGAATATTATCTAGAAACCCAATATACACGCCGTGTAGCACCTTAAACACGTCGTGTATGGTCTTTGTTCGGGAAGAAAAGAAAAATGTTTAATTACACTCCGTGTAGTCTCTTCCCGTGTCAAAGACCACATAGGAGGTGACACGGGGAAGGGAAAAGCTTGGGGCGAACACGCCATGTACCGGATGTACAAGCCGTGTAGTGTTGACCTAGAGTCCACCCGTGTAACTAACAACACGGACGATGGAGACCTTATGTCATACACTCCGTGTCCACTATGGAACACGACGTGTAGTGTGAGCCATGTATTCGGTCGTGTAACTAACAACACGGGTCAGCGAAGCTCATCTAGAACACGTTGTGTACCTGTGGGACACACCGCGTAGTCTTGACCGAGGACAGACTGTGTGGACTTAGCTGTGTGGCTGGAAAACGGGGTGGTGTACACACCGTGTGCGGGTGTAACACACCGTGCAGTATCAAGTCGAGTAGTCGGCCGTGTCACAAACAACACGAGAAGTTGTAAAATTACACCATACATGCCGTGTAGATTATATACACACCGTGTAGTTTTTTTCAATGGGAGTCGTGTGTCTTGGCCATGTAAAAGGACCCGGGCAGGGAAGAGAAGTTAGGTATAATTCGTGTAGTCAGTATACATGCCCTGTAGTCTTCTTTTGCAAATATTGATTTCCTTCTTCCTCTTGTTCCCCTTTTGGTTCCTTCATTTTCAGAATGTGATACTCTTGATCTAAGGTGTGTGTTTGACCTTGTAGTGTCATACTGCCGAGACGACCACACATTGTTCGTCAGGAGAGAGGTAATGAGTATACTCTAGAAATGGTGGGACATGGGCTACCAGTGGATCCTCTAGTAGAGCCAGATGTAGCGCCGACCGTTATACTGGACATAGGTGCGGAGGCAAAGTTCTGTGAAGGATTTATACGGTTTATGCAGACCTTTCAAGGAGCACCGCCAGCTGCCACATCTATGGCCGAGCTGACTCGTATCTCCCAACAGCAGCATCCGCCTATGTTTTCAGGGGATGGCGGATTGTAGGCTGCAGAGTCTTGGATGGGGTCGATGCAGACTATCTTCGAGAATCTTGAGACGCCTCTAGGGTGAAGGGTCAAGCCTGTGAGATATATGCTGCGTGTTTCCTCCAAGAGGCGGTGATATGTTACCACCTAGTCAAAGCATCAAAGAGACATGGCGTGGAATGATTTCCAGACAGCCTTCTATGACTTCTTCTTCCAAGAGACGTTGAGGGAAGATCAAGCTCGAGAGTTCATGAATCTGCAGTAGGGTGCTATGTCAGTGATGGATTATTCTGCTCGTTTCACTGAGCTTCATCTTTTTGCACCCGTTCTGGTGGGCGATGAGACGTTGAGAGCCAGAAGATTTGAGGATGGTCTTTGATATGACATCCGAGCACTGGTGAATGTTTTCAGGTTGCCTTCAGTACATGCTATTGTGATCCAGATGCTGATTACAGAGAAGAACCTACAGGAAGCTAGTGGTGTGGGCCAGGGTGGGTCATCACCAGTTTCTGGCACTATTTATACTTGTAAGAGGAAGAGACAGATGGAATTCTCTCACAGTGGTAGTACCATCCAGAAGAACGTTTCAGGTGGCCAGGTCATGTTCTACCAGTGTGGTAAGAAGGGGTACAAGAGACCTCAATGTCCACGATACCCAGTGGAGTTCTAAGCTTGTGGCAAGATGGGTTATTTGCAACACTTTTTTTGGGCGATTCTACCAGTGGTTAGTGAGAGAGGTTCTGTGTAGACTCTGCATGTGGGAGCAGGACCAGTGGCTTCTCACTAATAAGGGAATTGGAATACGTCAGGGCGTGCAGGCAGGGATGGTGGTTGTGTCCGTGGTAGCCAAACACCAGGATCTCAGAGGCAACAGGACAGGACAGCTCAGGGTAGCAAGGATGTGTCGCAGGTCTGCGACACTGGGCAGACATTTGGAGTACAATAGAACCATCAAGAGAAAGACCGTGGAACTTCTACTGTCATAGGTACTATTCTAGTTTATTCTGTTTTATCTTCAATACTTTTCGATATGGGTGCTGCACATATTATTATATATGTGACCATTGTGGAGAGACTTAGCCTCTGTGTTTCTTCTTCATCGGTTGTTATGACTCTAGACACTCTGTTGGGGACTAGAATGGATGGTGTACTTCAGTGAAAGGAGTTCCCCCTTGAGGTAGGTGGGTGTCACATCCTTTGAGACCTCTATGTCCTAGAGGTGAGGATCTATGATGTCATTCTTGGGATGGACTGGTTGGTTCCTTTTCGAGCCTTTGTATACTGATATCATCGTAGGGTGCATTTCACATCACTAGAGGGCGGAGAGTTTCTATACAAGGGTGAATGGGATGTTCAGGCGAGTTGAACTGGACCAGAACATCATTGTCAAGGTGAAGTCACAGCGCAGATTGTGAGTTTATATCTGGAAAATCAGGGGACCTGTCAGGTGTATTTCCCTCCAATGGTTGATCATTTCACGGATGTCTTCTCGGACGACTTTTCAGGTCTACCTCTGGAGCGTGAAGTGGATTTCTCTATTGATCATGTGCCAGTAGCATCACCGGTGTCCATTCCTCCTTATAGGATGGCCACGCCTGAGTTTCAGGATCTCAAGAGGCAGTTAGAGGAGTTACATGAAAATGGTTTCATCCGACCCAATACTTCTCCATGGGGTTCGCCTATCCTCTTTGCAAAGAAGGCTGACGGTACCCTCAGACTCTGTGTGGATTATCGGAAGCTGAACTAGTTGATGGTTAATAACCAATATCCGTTTCCAAGGATTGATGATCTTTTTGATAAACTTCATGGAGCATGAGTGTTCACAAAGATTGTCCTGAGGACAGGATATCATGAGATGCATGTTATACCATCTGATATAACTCTCACATCTTTCAGGAGCAGGTATGGTCTATACGAGTTTACAGTTTTTCCGTTCAGACTCACGAAGGCGCCAACAGTTTTCATGGATCTGATGAATCATGTGTTCCATCCTTATTTTGATTCTTTTGTGGTAGTATTCATGGACGATATCTTGGTGTACTCTCACACTCTACACGACCATGCCAACAATCTTGATATTGTATTGAGTACACTGAGAGAGCATCAGCCACATGCTAAGATCTCAAAGTGACACTTTTAGATGGACCAGATTCACTTCCTGGGTCATATAATCTCGAAGGATAGAGTTGAAGTAGACCCACAGAAGGTGAGAGCAGTAGTTTCCTGGGAGTATCCCAAGAACGTGTTTGAGATACAGAGTTTCTTGGGTTTGGCTGGTTACTACAGACACTTTATACATAACTTCTCCCACTTAGAAGCATAGTTTACGAGTTTGACTAAGAAGGGTGTGATGTTTTTTTGGTCAGAAGCATTCGAGATAGACTTTCAGGAGCTGAAGGGAAGGTTGACATCAACACCGATCCTGATACTCCCTGAGCATGGGACGAGCTATACAGTTTACTATGATGCATCGGGGATTGGGCTGGGAGCAGTGTTGATGCAGGGCGATCGAGTTGTTGCGTACGAGTCTCGGCAATTGAGGCCACATGAGAGGAATTACCCGATGCATGATCTCAAGTTGGCTGCAGTTGTGCATGCAGTGTGTTGTTGGATACATTATCAATTGGGAGAACATTTTGTGGTTTTCACCGACCAAAAATGTTTCAAGTATATCATTACTCATCGTGACTTTAATATGAGGTATCGAAGGTGGGTCGAATACCTTCAGTACTTTGATTTTGAGATTGCCTATACACCTGGTAAAGGTAATTCAGTAGCTGATGCACTGAGCAGGAAGACTCAGATACAGCCAGTGCAGGATGCCAGTGGTGAGTGGAAGCTTATGGTGTTGTTCTCTGAGATGTATTTGGAGGTGCATGACAGTCAGGGCCAGAATTATCTTTCCTCTTTAGCTATGACTTCTACCCTTATGGATAGACTGAGGATGATATATCTATCTAATCCAGAAGGCCTAGTTCTACAGGAGTCAATGGAAAGGGAGGACCCTCATCTTGGTTGGACGATAGGAGATGATGAAGTACTGTGTTTCCATGGATGAGTATGGGTTCCAGGGGATACACATGAAGAGATGATGTGAGAGTTTCATGCTTTAGCTTGGGAAGTTCATCCCGAGGTTACCAAAATGTACTGAGACTTAAGACGTTAGTACTGGTGGCCGGGTATGAAGAGTGATGTAGCTGGTTTTGTAATGAGGTGTTCCACCTATCAGCAGGTGAAGGCAGAACATCAGAGGCCATCTGGACTATTAAAACAGTCACCAATCCCGGAGTGAAAATGGGATGATTTTGTGATGGATTTTGTAACTGGATTGCCGAGGTCACCTCTAGGCAATGATGTCATGTGGGTTGTTGTGGACAGACTCATGAAGGTAGATCACTTTTTGCCGATCAAGGAGACATTCAGTGTTGACGATCTCAAGAATTTGTATATCCGAGAGATCATACATCTTCATGGGGTTTCTCATTCTATTGTTTTAGATAGGGATGCCCATTTTACATCTCGTTTCTGGCAGAGTTTTCAGAGGGCACTGGTTACACAGGTGCTTCTAAGAACAACATACCACCCTCAGACCGATGGCTAGTCAGAGCGTACGATACTGGTGCTTGATGGCATGATGCGTGCATGCATCCTAGACTTTGGGGGATATTGGGAGAATCATATACCCATGGTCGAGTTTTCCAATAATAATAGTTTCCAGGAAACTATAGAGATGGCACCGTACAAGGCTTTATATGGTAGGATATACCAATCACCTTTGTGCTTGTTAGAGGCAGGCGAGGTAGCTTTATTGGGACCACGTCTCGTGCATGAGACTTATGAGCAGGTCCAGTTGATTCAAAAGCATATGGATACCACACAGTCTCGTCAGAAGTCTTGTGCTGATCTCCATAGAAGACATTTGGAGTTCGAGTTCAGGGATCAGGTTTTCTTGTGTGTTTCACCGAGGTTGGGACACATGCAGATCAAGAGAAAGGGAAAACTTTAACTGAGGTATGTGGGCCCATTTGATATTTTGGAGAGAGTAGGGCCGGTTGCCTATTGGTTGCAGTTACCACACAGGTACCGGTCCATGCATGACGTCATAAATGTATCTCAGTAGTGCCGCTATCATTCAGAACCATCTCACATCTTTCATCCCGAGGAGGTTGAGCTTCAGATCGATGCGTCATTTGAGGATCATTTGATTCGTATCATTGATAGGAGCACGGAAGTTCTCCGAGGATGGTCAGTTCCTCTCATACGGGTGCTATGGAAGATTGGCTGAGTGTAGGATGAAACCTGGGAGTAGGAGATCAACATACGTGCTCAGTGGACAGAGCTGTTCTGAGATCTATCTTCGCCACCCTTGGAAAGGGAAATTCAGGGACAAATTTATTTAAGGGGGGAAGTTTATAAGAACCTGGTTCTTATTTTTTAGATATGGGTTTATTCTTTTCTCCTTTCCTTAAGTTTTTTTGATAAAATAAGGAAAATGGGGAAAAATCAAAAAATTTGGAAGTATACGCCGTGTACTTTTCCACACGCCGTGTATTCTAGCCATGTGGGATGAGTATATAGGGTGTGTCTCCATGTCAGTGATGAAGGGTGTAAAAACCGACTACACGCCGTGTAGTGGGTATGTACACATCGTGTAGTCAGTCGGCAGGAAAAACAGTAAGGCGGTGGGAGAAACCGCCAGCTGGGCAGTAGTACATTCCGTGTAGTCGGGAATACAAGCCGCGTACTCATGTCGATGGATGAACAGTTTGGCAGTGCCGCCAGATGAACAGTTAAATGAAGGAAGTACATGTCGTGTACTCAAAATTACACGCCATGTACTTTAATTTTTTTCACTTAAAATGGGTAATAGCCAGCCCAGTTCACAGGATTGGCTATGAACTGGATGGGATCTCAGGAGGGGACAACCGAATCTTCGAGGATCTCTAGATCGAGCATTGGGAATTTTTTTCTGCCTCGGATGATCTCGTTGGAACAACGCGGGTAAGCCCTCCCATCTCCTTGCGTAGTTCTCGCCAATTCATCCTCTAAGGGATGTTATTTGCATTTAAGAGAGTTTCCTTTCAGCTTAGATCTCCCTCATTCTGGGACGATTCATGGAACGTTGTTTGAGTATACTGATCAGGGGCCTTTAAGGTAGGTGTCTTGGGGTTTACATTCTAACTGATGTGCATTTTTGTGTACCGTTGTGCCACCAACCCAGGTCGGGGTGTCTTGTGGGAGAGGCCATGGCTATTTTTAATACCATGAATTGAATAGGTAATTAATTGTGATATTAAATTGTCGTTTGGGATCATTTCTTGGATCCAGGACCACCCCGGTGGTGCATTCCTCTATTAGCCCTTTGGTCAGGATACCCGAGGATATGCCTTTAAAGTAATGATTATAGAATTTCATTGAGAGTAATTTCTTGTGTATTGTTTGTTTACATGTTGGGAATGTCTTGGTTACCTGTTCTAGCCTGACAACAGTGTTGTGATTAGCATGTGGGCACTTTACTACTTAGCCTGTGGGAAACTTCTTCCATGCCCGTGGGCAGTTGATTCTGTGCCTGTGGGTGAAACTTCTTACACTCGTGGGAAATATCCATATGCTCGTGGGTAGATTCTTGTGTTTGGATTATCATTACCTGAGGGTGGGGGTTTATGTGTCTGAGGACATTGGTCGTCTACTTAGAATATTCACTGTGGTGATATTTTAATTGAAATGATTAAATAGATATTAAAATGGAAATATAACTGGTTATGTTAGTTACTTATCAGTACTTCTTACTTTATTGAATTTTACTACTGCACACTATTGTTTCAGGTTTACACACATTTGGGCACGAGCCTTTGGTAGGTGCCTACTGGGATTTATTTCTCACACCCTGTTTGGGTCATGATTTTCGGCCCAAAAAAATTATATTGTTGCAGGTGTGGATATGGGCAAGAGTCCATATACAGGTACTGGATTGTTGCTGAGGAGTAGGGAAGCATGGGACCAGGCTTTGGCTCGCGATGCTACCGGTTTCATTGCTCTGTTTTGTTGTACTCTATATTGAATTGTAATTCTATGTAACATGTTCTGGCTATTTTCTTAGAACTTGAGACATGTTTCATCATATATATAAAACTAATTGGTTATCTTTTACTGCAATTGTTACATTTAATGTGTATGGTTTATTGCTTCCGCAGTTGTTGTAAGCTTTTTATTATATTCCGTTGTGCTACACTTTGACAAGTGAGGGAATAGTTTCCCCACTATCAGACTAGGGACCTCGCTGCAAGTCAGTAGCCTCTAGCGTTTGGGGAAATGCGCTTGAGGTCATGTGCTGAACTGGGTTCGGGGCACCTGTTGAGTGGCAACCTGAACCGGGATATTACAATTGACTTGTATTTGATAAATGTATTATGTTAATGAGTTAATATTATTTTTACCCATGGTCTAATAGAGAATAATGGTTTAAACATATGAATCATACATGGAATTTAGGTTTATAAGACATGTTCATGACTATTTGTGTTTTGAAAATTTATTAATGTAATTAAATATTAATAAAAAATTTATTGATTTTTTCTTAAATAAATCATTAGGGGAACATTATTTAGATATAAAACAATGATTAATTTTTGGGCATCATCCACTTTGATTGTAGTGAAACCATTGATATATACATGGGGTGTTATGCAAACCAAAAAATGGATAGTATAGGAATTATATTTCTTGAATGTGGTGAGAACCTCAGGAGGAATGTTATAAGAAATAAATTCACTGGGTGTGGAAAGATACCTTGGTGTGGGTGGATT
Organism: Viscum album; assembly: GCA_963277665.1. NCBI lineage: Eukaryota > Viridiplantae > Streptophyta > Magnoliopsida > Santalales > Viscaceae > Viscum > Viscum album. The sequence goes on along the minus strand of OY728135.1, from coordinate 1,140,275,721 downwards.
TGGTATATGGATTTATATGGGTATATATTGCAATGGAAGCACCAATAGTGATTAATGATGTATGTTTATGAATATGAAAGGTCTGATTAGTTGGATTATTATACTAACCAATTTGGGTTATAATCCTAGTAATGATGATATTAGTCTCAGTGTAGCTTAAATGAGTTGTTGGAGGTAGGGTAGTTCAAGAGAGTTTTACTACTAGTTTTGGATTTTGATATGGATTAAGAATGTATAATATTATATAGTTATAGATTAATGTAATATTTATATTATTTGGATTCTATATTATCTTAGAGTTGAGAGAGTGTATGATGAGACATCTTAAAAGGTATATAGGATGGTCTGTCGTAAGATCATTCATGTGATGATATGCTTGGTGATTAATTTTTTAGTATAACTAACCACTAAATTTTAGGTAAATTATGTGGATTTGAAATCAAAAATCATTTTTAAAGTATGATTTTACTAAGGAATGGTGTTCCTTGTGAATTTTTCAATGAATATTATACACTGAAGACATGATTTACTAAATGTGATCATGGTTTTTATTGAATTAGTATGGAAATTGGTAGCATGATATAATAGTAAAATGGTTATGTATTATGATAGTTATGAAGTAATGAAATTGGGTGTTAATACTTTTATGATCATGTTAAAAAGGTTCTAGTGATATATATATATATATATTATTAATATACTAATTTTAATTTAAAAATGCACTTAGAGTGTGGATGATAATGAGATATATATTATACTAGTGAGCATGTTTTTGATGAAAATAATATTTTGGATAGAAAAAATTAATAAAACTTGGGGATATCGTATTATAGTGTATATATGGTTTATTAAATTTTCATTATGATAAATAATTAATTTTATTAGGTTTTAAATGTTTCAGAGAGAGTATTAATTAATATAATTTAATAGATATGATCATATATCACATGGAATTGATTCTAACAAAATATTATTGAGATCTAGTCACCCCTAGAGTTTATAGAAGTGGTGATGGAGATTTGTTGAAAGGTTATCACCCCCATTATATTTCCCCTTCACAGTGATCATGCAATGAGTAATAAGGGTTTTTTAGAGAATATATGGATAGGTAAGTACTGAAAACCATAGTTATTCATCATTTCTATGAGAACTCGTATACAATTTTTTTTGGTTATTAAAAATTTCTAGAAATTTATGATTACGTTGATAATGTTTATTCAATATTTGTATAGATTTATGCATTGAGGAAAATATAGGTGGAGTTTGATATCTCTAAACATGACATTTTTGTATATATTGTAGAGGGATATAAATCTAGAAGGGAAAGAAGGATTGTAAAAACTATTTTTAATTTAGGTATCTATGATGGTTTTTATGACTAATTATAGTGTGGGTTTAAGTCCACAATAGGAATAGATATTTCTATCTCATTTTTGTAACTAGAGGTCACTACTTTTTTAAAATATACCTTATAATATTCTATTAACATTATGGTTTTTCAAAATATTTAATAATTTAATATATATTGTTTTCTGAAAGTGTTCTATGATGTATCTATAAGGATTATAGTTGTTATAAAGGATAGTCATTAAGTATTCATAGTGTTGGAATATTTACCTAGAATTTCCTTAGACCTTAGACCTCAGCGTGTGGGAGAGGTTGTTGGGTAATGTTGAGTCTAGGTGGTGAGTAATGCTTCTCATATTACAATATAATATATTCATATTATAACAAAAGAATAATTATATGGGAAAACATATAGGTCACTCAATGAAAAGATTATTTTTTTGGGTGGACGTGTAGAGAGAGTTAAGGTTAACGAATGTTTGAAATCTGGTTAGTTGGTAACTCAGGTTTCATTTTGGATTTTATAATAAAATATATTAAATTAAATATATTTAGTGAGACATACCAAATATAGGAATTGATTTGCAGAATTAAATCATAGTATATATATATTGTTACCATGGGGATATGGAATGTAGTTAATGGGATAAGAATGAATTTATATTGAAGTATGTTTGTAATTATAAGGATAGTAATATGAAAATCTTACTAAAACATTTATACTTATGATTGAATATTAATTAGGATACTTTAGATTTGATATAGTGGAATTATCAACACCTTGGTATCGATGAAATAGGGTGGAGGCCATGAATAAACTAGATACAAAGACTGTTGGGGTTCTGAATATGTGACAGGATGTTGTATGATGTCTCATTTGTAGATTCATTATTTATTAAAGAGGATTAGAGTAGTGGAATAATTTAATGAGGGAATATCTAAAATTATAGAGATTTTTGTCACATTAGGCTAATAAAAATTACTTTCTTACAAAAATATTGGTTGTAGTGAAGTGTGTTTGGGCATTAATTAATCATTTTTTATGAACGACATGTGTTATTTATTGTATATATAAAGTTATTATGAATAGAAAAATAAAATAGTTTTGGTGTGATAAAGGCACAACAATATCTATGAGGAGTACTAAGAATTAGAAAATAACATCTGATCTCTGTTGTAGGATTAGTTCATTTGTGAAACATGGGGATACTTTTTGGGATTAGAATGCATATGGTGGGAGATATTATAATTAATCATGCTATTGGGAGTTAGTATATCTAAGAGATTATGAATTTTAATATAATGGAATACCGAATTTTAGAATGAAAATTCATTAAGGGAATGTTTTGGTGTTTTAATAACATTAAATAGTTATTTTAGACCTAGAATGATTAAAATATAATACCCAAGAATAAATTTTATCAATTTTTGAGATATATGAATTGTGTAGGCTATATTTGAATGCATTGAATGCATAATGATATTCCATTGGAAATTTGGTGGGTTACATAGTTGATTTATACTATATCGATCACCACTAATAACATGGTAGGGTTCATTGATATTCTAGTCAAATTCCAACTCAAAATTATAATTATGGGTTTGTTAGATATTTTAGATCATTTATAAAATTAATTTTTTATTTTGTTGGGAAGAGAAGAATGGGAAGTTACTCCTTTAATCCATGCTTCCCTCTTATTTCTCCCTATGATATATTCATCATATGGTTTTGGTTTAATTTTTTTTGTTGTTTCAGTATATCATATCGAAGGCTTAGATAATGATCTTGTGGATTTATAGTTTTATCATCATTTTATAGTGACCATGAAAAACCTTATAACTGGGTTTTTCAATGGATTCTCAATATAATATGATTAAGGATGAATTAGATAATTATTTTTAATGAGTTATATTTTAAAGGTACAAATTAGGTTGTATTTAATTTATTATTCCATAGATTATTATTTTTTTGGTTAGTGTCATATTAAGGTGAGGGTTTTCGGGAAGAAGAGAATCAAATGGTAACCATGACAGTTTAAAATTGTTTAAAAAAATTAGTATAGCCTATTTAGATCATGAGAAACACTTAATATGATTTATTTTTTTATATTAATTGTGATGTTTTTGGATTAGTCCCATGTGACTACGTTAGAGTGTTCACTAGGATTATTCAATTTGATTGGTGGTTTAGTGATAGGTTCTCGCAGTAGCATGTGAATAAAAATGGGATAATTTGTGGTCTATGGTGTTTATGTATACTAATGAGGTGATTTGAGAGCTCGGTATTGGATAAATTATAGATAAACATGTAAGGCTTAGTGTAACCATGGATGGTAATATACTAAAGTAGTCTATTTGGATGATCACTCAAAAAATAGTTTACATAAAAGAGTAAGTACACGTAATGGGTAATGATGAGACCAATAGGATTTGGATTCACCTTATAGGTGATCAAATTGATGGTAATATATTGAGTACTTCACTAATGATCAGATGATATGACCTACAAAGGGTATAATTGTTTCCTATAAATTTAGTGTTAGTTGACTTAAGATCTATGGTCTAGAAGTTATGGTTTTTGGAAAAATAGACTTGGATTCATCTTAGTGGTGATTATTATGTGTACTGTGCTTTTATTGTTATGGTTGACTTCAAGATGAATGTGTATTAGTATTTAAGATACATGATATGCATTTTACGTTATATATGGTTTATGGTAAATATGTCAGGATATGTGACACATAGAATATGATTCATGTTGACAAGGGTGTAGATAGTGTGTTGTGTGATTATAGTAACATTATTTTTTTTCATTAGATCCTTTAATATGTTTTTAATAATATTTTATTGAGTTGTTTAAAAATTGGTTCTTTTCTTTTTTTACATTATGAGAGGCCAAATAAATATTTTTTTTTTAAATATTATACCTTTATCTTACATGTTTAAATGAAATAAAAAATTAATATCTCCTAAAATGATCCCTTTATTGAAAATATGTCATCATTGTTTGACATTGAATAGTGTTTTTTAACCAGGAAAAGTGTTTTTATGTTCATATTATGAGAACTTGATCATGTTTTTTAGGAATTTAATAAAATTAATATTATTCTCAAAAAACTATAACTATAAATATTTTTCTAATATCTATAATTTATGGAATATAAATTAACTCCATCATACATGAGAGATTAGGGTTGGAGCATTCCTACAAGGAGAAATTTTTGGATATTTGAGGATGAAAAGCATATCAATGTGAAGATGATCATCTCTTAATGTATGATTTTTTATTTATTTAGTATCTTCATTCTTTATGGTAATCTAATTATAATATTTTATTCCATATATCAATATTTGTACACCCTCTAATTTTCATCATTATAATAATTTTTTTAGTGTTGTTCATTATTTTTTCAAGATAACAGTGATAGAAAAAAAAGAAAGGGTAGTTGAATCCACCTATGAATGCCCCTCTTCCTATATTTGTTAGTGTTCCCAAATTATCTTAGTACCTAGGGATGATTATAGTTAGTGATAGAAAGTGAGGGGTCCTTAGGTCATATACCCTCAATCCATTCTCCCTCTCTAACAGATTTTATCTCTCTCTCTATCTATCTTTCATACCTTTATATTCTTCCTCATAATAAGAAAATCACCCCAGGACATCTATATAAATAATATTTTGAAATAGGAATATTGGATAACACCACTATATGGGGTCAATGGGGGTAAACACTTTCATTTTGGGTGATCCAACATGGGAGGCTTCATGGTGGTAAATGATGCTGAGTAGAAGTGATAGTGACGATGCAGTGTTGGATGACTGATATTAGTGAAGGAAGGTCATGGTAGTCGAAGGTGGTGTAAACAGTAGAAATATGGGTGGATAATATATAGAAATGTTCAAATGTAGTGGCTAGAGAATCTTGGGGTTGAAAATAATAACACACAACATTAGGTTATAAAAATCATTGTATCTCACAAAAGTTGGTGGTTAGGGTTTCGAAAGAGTAGATAAATATCATACAATGTGTAGATCTTGATAACTTATTAAGAATCACTATTGGGATAGGGGTGTGGTAAACTATATTCTAACTACGCTGTCTAAAACACACGGTGTATAAATGAAAGAACAAAACATGTCGTATACATGACATGACATGGGAATGAATAGTGTATTTCCAGGATCACTTCTGATGTAACTACCCGAAATATCACTTTTTATTTTCCTTAAATGAATATAATTTTAATATATTGTTCTTCACATAACACATAATTAATAAAAAACCATGAAATTTTGAAATACATTTTTATTTTCTAAATTAGCTGGATTACAAAAGGAACTAATTGTATATGAAATCTACGATGAAAACAAAATTAAATGGAATATTGTATTGGATGTCTCCCTTATGAAGCTTTTATATTGAATAAAGTAGAGGATATGGATTTCCTATGGTTTTATGTAGAACAATCACAATAAAAACTTTAACAACTATGGTATGAGTGAATTCATATGAGATAAATTCAAGAACATGGAGATTTCCCTAAGATCCATGATAGTGGAATCACCATCGGCAAATTCAAACATAACATACCATATACATATATTTCTTATAGATAGCTGGAGGGTATATATAACTAAAAATTACGATAATATAAATATGTAATTATTAATTTAATAATTTATTTATAACATTTATTTTTAAAAATTTTCATTTTAACTTCTAATGAAAGATTGATTATTTACTAATTCATGGATAAAATCAATGTGATCATTTAATTCATAAAATATATTTATTATAATAATGTATTTTTAAATGATATATATATTTAAACTAAATATATTTTTCATCTTAATAATATATCAACTCTAATTTTTAATTCATATGAAAAAAATATGAAAATTTATTATTTCAACTGTTATTTCCTATTAATTTTTTATATATACTCTTTTACTTTATTTAAAAGTAAAATAATGAAATTAATTAATTACAATTCAAATTTCTTATAAATAATTGGATTTGATTAAAAATAATAACTTATAATATTATTTTGGATTTCATTGAAAATGATTTTTAGGTGAATAGTAAAATGCAGTTTTTAAAATACCATGAATTTTAAGATAGTGTTATTATATAAGTATAGTTTGGAAATTTATGAAACACTTTTATTAAAAAATAGGTGTTTTATAATATATATTTTTATTTTTTGAAAAATATTGTTTAAAAACCAATGTTTAATATTTAAGAACGTATGTTACATTTTTATCTAAAAATATCATTGAAAAAAATAAATATTTATCAATTTTAAAAAGTGATTAAAATAAAATATATTTTATGTTTTGAAACATAATTTCTATATTATTTAATTATGAAAAGTTTATTTTTATGTGTAAAAAAGAAATATATAGGTAAAAACAAGTTACCACGGTAAAAAAATAAATCGTAAGAAGGGTTAACCAAAGTGGAAAAAGTACAAACATGTTAAAAAAACATGTTTCCAATTGAGTGTCTGGGGTTTTTATTGACCAAAAAAATCCCCAATCCAATAATTTATGTTAAATATTTTTCCTAAAAAATGAAAAAGGTAATCTTTTTATATTAATATTAATTAATTACAAAAAGGTTATTCTCACCACTTATAAAATGGGTCTCTCCCAACCCCATACATGAACACTCCAAAATTTTAGTTTCATATTATAACACATCCCATTTTTCTTCACCTATAATCTTATTTCACTTAATACACATTTTATACATATGATTTTTTGGATGGCCTTCTTTTCTAAGGAATCCTCCAAGGGAATGTTCTGAATGTAAGTAGTATCTCTTCCATAATTGTGTCTCTTTTATATATTTTTCATTAAAATATATATTTTCTCAATATTATTTGATGAATTCAGTACTTATATTATAATTAATTTATATATGTATATTAATTACCATTAACCACCTTACCCCTTTTTCTTCAAGGAAAACGAAAATCATATTATTGAGTATGTGTGAACAACTACCTCTATGAAGAGTCAAGTTACATTTTACATTACAACCTTACATGGATAGTCTAAATGTGGATTTTAAGAAAAAAGTATCATATTTTTAAATTGTATTATATTTTTAAATAATAAAAAATATTATATGTTTCATAGGTTCTATGAATGATAATATCACCATTGGTGCATTTGTGCAGAGTACCACCTCCACATAATGGTGTATTTAGTTTTCCATCACTCCCTTTATTGGACGGTCCTAAGAAATACATCAATACGTGAATATGGAGTTTTTTTTGGATTTTTGTACGATAAATATACTAACATATTAATAATATGATAAACAAACAATCGAATTAAATTCAACCGTCTAAAACAAGGAAACTATGACGAAATAACAATTAATTCATACTATAAAAATAGTTTCATATTTGTTAACACTTAATACAATTCTATTTAATTATGATTTATCACATTAATAAAACCTAAATAAACTATCATATTTACTTTGTAATAAATATATTACAACTAAATGACTTTATAATCAACCATTAATTATATAATGTCCATGTTTGGGTTAGTCTGACCTCTTACTTTAGAAATGGAATGAAATAATATAATGGATGACTATAAAGACGTATGTACAGATACTTTATGATATAAATAAGTAAATAATGATTTTATTTTTGTTCTTGTAATGGTAATATTAATATTAGACTTTTTAATTAAGATACAAACATTTTTTCATTAAAAATCACCTAAATATGCTCATCGTTGATTTCATCTTAATGGAATATAACAAAATTGAATGAAATTACAAAATTATAAATAATTATAAAAAAATTAAATTAAATTGTATGATATTGGAGAGATGAAATTTTGGAGAAGAGTAAAAAACAATAACATTATTAGTAAACCAGTTCAAAATGCCCATGATTTCTCACACGAGATATAAAAATGGATAATAACTAACTGATATACATATAAAAAATAATTATAAATTAATTTTGTAAGATATTGTAGTAATGAATACAATTATTCTATATAAGAACAAGATTTTTATTTTTTTATAAGGGATATTCAATCACTTTAGTGGAAGTCGGGAATTAAGGTAAATATTTTTTTTTGAAACCACTTATTTTTCTTCTATGTTAATATTAGCTCTTCCCGATACCATTACTTTATCTTATTTTAAATTCCAAATATGATGTAATTATGGTTATATTAAAATTTATAATTACCTACTTTCAAGTGAATGAATTATTTTCAAAACCATATTCTTAATAACTAATATGGTCAATCATTGGGTATTGAATTTAGATCATGAGTCTTAGGTGTGACAAGTTTATGTTTTAAGTTTCGGGTTTTTTTCCCTTGGTGTATAATCATATAATCGTTTGGGAATCCATGAGGCATGATCTAGGAAACTGTGTGGATAATTTATTTGTGGCAGAGGCATGGCACCCGACTTTCGCATGGTTATAAAAATTGTGCGACAAGCGTGCAAGGAGGTTCTGTCTTAGGATAGTGGTTTGTGGCATGGTTGGAACATAGTCTGGAAACTATATGACCAGATCATGAAAGATCCCATGTATGTCTAGAAAGGGGCGTACTGTGGGTACCTAGTTTGGTAAACCATGTTTCCAAATTATATGAGCTTCCATTATCTAAAATTTTGTGAAATTCAAACCCTACCCTATAGGCATTTTAGAACTAAAATGCCTCCCCTATTCCCCTCCTAGTTTAGGATACCCATAGGTATCCCCTCCCTCTCTCTCTCTCCAAGAATCCCTTCCTCTCCCTTGATGAAGATCTAGGTTTTCTTCTTGGTTTTTAGGTAGATCTATATGTTAAACCCCATACTCTCTTCTCCCTCTTCTTATTTCTTTCATCTTTTATTAAGATCTATCTATCATATGGTCTCATAAACCTATATGATGTTTCCACTTCATTTATATTAGAGGGTATTTTCTTTTTTATGGTTTCTATTGGACGATCTTGGATCTTGAATACTTTATTAGGTTATTTTGGGTGTGTATTGTTGAGGGTCTACGGATTTGAGGTAGGTTTCCCTTTGTACAGTCCATTAAAATTTAATATTTATTGATTTCATTCTTTTCTCACCTCCCTTGTTGCTAAATAGGGTTGTTTGATTATTGAAATTATTTTCTGTTTTGAAAGTGGTGGTTTATGATTTTTTGATAAACGATGTTGTTTTATTGTAAATGTACACTCCAAGTGTTCAATTAAATGCCCAGTTGTATTTTCAAGTGTTTTTCGGATGTTAAATCAGGGTTTGTATTTGTAAATATAATTCTTGTCTATGATGTGATGTTTTTGGTTCCTTAAAAGCATTTTAAAAGTCCTTTTATATTTAAAGGAAATGTGTACATGTATTTTAAAAATTATTTGGCATGTATTTTGATGGGTGGCCCGTTTGGCCATCCATTTGTAAAAGTGGTTTTGGTTTATAAATGTAAATTGTTTGTTCCAAAAGGGGATTTTATGAAATGGTTGTGAAATGGTAATGGTTGTATTTTTACTTTTTGTTGGAATGGTAGATTTTATTATTTTAAATTTGCGGTTATGAGAAAAATATTTGATGCCCATTTGAAAATGTTGTAAAAATGTTGAAATTCTTTATACAAAAACTCTCCTTGGAGAATAGTCTAGCCATGTTATATAAATATTGAATGGGTGGGATGTACTTTTTGTGGAATCCTTATGACGCATTTACTTTCGGTAAAATAGGAGATCCTTTGTATGGAATTCATTATAAACTATGAGTTATATGGAAAGAGGATGGTCATTGGGGTGACTTGGGTGATGCCTATTATTTGAGTTAGTATATGTGTGCATGTGATTTGATGATCAATTGGATCACCATCTTCTTGATGCATCTTGTCATGAGAACTTGGAATAATGATCTATTATTTTACGAATGATCATTGCAGTACTTTGATTATGCACTAACTAGTGGCCCATAATAGGTGGAATATTATTTATTATTGTAAGGGATTGGGCCCCTCTGTATGTACTGTGTGGGGGTGTGGTCGAACATGTTAGGGTTCTTTATATCACCGAGTGAGGAATGATTTTTAGGATTAGTCATCATGTATTAGTATGTTTTCAACTATTTATGATCTCTTAGGTTTCACCAATATCTATTGGAACTTAGTTTCTTACAGCGAATGATTGTGATACATTTTTGGGTGGTTACTCTTATATGATTATTTCCTTTTCCCATGTTTTAAAATTGTTGTGATTAATTATTGAGTAGTGTGTCTGTATTCTAAAAATGAAGTATTGTTTTCCAATGTTTATGGAAAATGGTTTCTGGAATGTTTTACCCTCCTTCTCTCCCTTATAAATGAAATGTCACTATTATCATTTAAAATTCATGTGGTTCCTCTTTGGTAAAAAAGTGTGGTTTCTGAGTGTTAAAAAATGAAATGGACTTTTATTTATTTTTAATAGGAATAGGGTGGGGAAAAAGAATACTTTTATAAGTTGTATTTCAAACTTGAAGACGATTTTTCTATTATTTTAAAGTATGTGCATTGGGAATATATTTTTTTGGAAGGCCTATTGAGTTTTAATACTCACACATATAGTTTCTTCTTGTTTGTAACTTGTAGTGTAGGTTATTCTTGGTATTGATAACTATGGGTGATGGTTGATCATAGTATCAAAGAGTGAACCTCATGGTCACATAGATATTTTCTTCTAATCTTGTTCAGTTTGGGTTATTCTATAGTAATTTAGTGCGGTTTGTTTTGTTTTGAAAATATTCAAAATGATGTTTAGTTTTGATATTCATTTATTATTACAAGGGCTCTATTTTTATTTTTGCCTTTTTATTTATTTCAATTGGGAGAAATTATTACCTTGTCTCTCTATTGATACCTCACACCAGTTTCCACATCATAGGGATTGGGAACGCCTTTTGTTCCATGCCATAGATTAGCTCAGGTTACCAGTTCGGGGTTGACTATGGTTGATTTGTGAAAAAATGGTATCAGATCAGGCTAGACATTGGAGTTCCTTTCATTCAGTGCATCCTATTTTATTTGGGTATGTCATAGTTGATGGAGTAGGACTCTCAGAACCTCAGGTTGTGGGTAGATGGGTGTTTTGGGCCAAAATTTCCAATACAAATCCTCGGGTTTCTATGGGATGTTTGGATTTATTTGGTTTCTTTGTTCTTTTGGTTTTCATGGTGTTTTGGATCTAAAAAGGTAGGTGGGATAGTTGTCTTAGTGATCTCACAGGGCCTAGAATGATATGTGGAGATGGGGACATGGTCCTATAATGCTCTCCAGGATGGCGGTGTGATTGGTGTATGTCCACCAACCATATGTCCAAGTAACCCATCAATAGTAATTTACCTTGTGAGTTTTAGGCCCTAATTACTTCTAGAATTTTTTTTAGGAAATATGGTTTTTGAATTATGGAAATGGGTTTTGAAATAAAAAAGGATTGGTTTTGGAATGATGGAAAATAAGTTTTTAGTTTCATTTAAATAATGTATTGGAAAAGATGATTTTTCTAAAATTATTTCTTGGATTTGTTTGAATTGTTTTTTGGAAAGTAAAAACGTTTTTTTTAGGAAAAATGGGATTTTTTGAATTGATGAAAATGTTTGGAATAAGATGAACTATATTTCTGGATGTAAATTCATGTGATTTTGTTTTGATCGTGATAAAATGGTTTGAATCATTGAATTTCAAAATGGTTTTTGACTTGGTAATTTGTGAGATTTTTAAAAATTTTATGAATTTCAAAATGGAAAGTGGGTTGATAATGTGAAAAATTGGTGGAATTTTTTTTAGAATAATGGTAATATTTTGTTTTTACCATTGGTACTTCCTTGGGTGATCATATGAATGAATATATGTTGAAAGTGGTTGGATGATGATGTGGGGGGGTGAGTTCCTGGTATATAATGGTTGATGGGTGCCCGGGATGGCATGTGAATTTGTTTGTTAGTGAGACACTGTGAAATAACATTGGTGACTTTTTAAATCTAAACTGTTGTTTCTCTTTTAAAAAGCTTTTCCAGAGGAAAATTATAATATATTGATAGTTAGTGGTTGTGTGTCTTGTTTTACTATGTTTTGGAGTGTCTGATGTGAACTATTCTGAGTTACAGAACTCATGTTTATGAGTTGGTTTTTATTGAAATCTTGGTTTTCTGGTTGCATAGAATTTTTACACATAAAGATTTGATGTATTGTTGTGGTGCAGTGATGGGAGGTTCTCCATTAGGAGTATTTTTAGGTGATCAACCTATGGATTTTTTTTCATGAGTTATTAAAACTAATTAGACCACTCTTTTATGGTCAGGAAGATTATCTTGAAGTGGAAGAGTGGATACAGATAATTGAAAGTAAATTTAGCCTCATTTAGTTTCCCAAGTCATTAAAGGTGAAGTTTTCTACCTTTATGTTTTATGGTTCACACTCGAAGTAGTGGAATTGGGTCTCTAGGAAAAATACTCATGAAGACCATACTGGGTAGTTCTTCAAGGCTTCATTCATCCAACAGTATTTTTCTAAGATGATGATGATGGAGAAGGGAACAAAAAAGTGCTATCTTAAAAAAGGTGATGTATTGGTGTTGAAGTTCTATCATCTCTTTGTAGACTTAATTCCATATGATTAAAGGTATGTTATAGATGATTCCTCCAAGGCTGAAGATTTCAATTATAGACTTTTTCTTGAAATTTATTCAAAGGTGTTAGAGATCAATTTATCCACTTTTCCATGTGTGGTGTGGAAATAATTTCATGTTGAAGTTAAGATAGTAAGAGTGCTTGAGTTATCCATTACACATTTAGTTTATGGAATCAGTGAATGGAATTCAAGAAAGGAAATATATAATTGACCTAAATCTATTAGTCCTAATCGTATAATTAAAAGGTCTCATGATATTTAATTAACTTATTCTAGGAATGGAACTATGACAGATCATCAGTGTGGAAAGCCATATCATATTATTTCATCATTACCAAGTTCACCAAAGAACTGTCATAATTGTGGGTACCTGGGATACTCAAAACTGTTCTATCTGGATGTTACTAGCAACCAAAGTAGATCTAGTTAGCAAGAGTAGGGTGATTTTTGGGATTTGGAATCCATTTTTTTTAAATGTTTCCTTTTATTATGGAGGTTGTTTCTATGTTGTTCCCTTTTTTATAAGATGTAATTAAATGTTGTAAATGCCATGATGAGTCATTATTCAATGCAAGTGTGTTCTTCTTTTGGAAATTCTGAATATTTCTCCATTATAAATGTATGTTTCTCCCATCTATATCTTTTAATTCTTGTGTTAGTTATCAGAAATCATTAGCATATGACTACGAGACAGAAGATGCTTTAAAAATCAAGGATCCATCCATAGGCCCTAAAGTGAATTTTATGCGCTACCAGAAATTCCATGGATGTGGGGTCCTTGTTCTTATCATTGATTTAGTGTGGAAACAGTGGCAGTTTAAGGTTCTCTATTATAGTATACTTTATAAAAGACCAATTTCCTCTTAGTTTGAGTTTCCTTTGTAGAGTCCCCTCTTATGGTGGGGTTGCTTGGACTATGTGGGAGAATTTTTGGTCACCCATGTTGAAAAATTCTTGTGTTTTCTCGTGTTGTGTTTTATGCTATTTATTATTTTGGAATTTTAATCTAGTTCGTTATTAATGGTTGGGAGACCCAACAGAGTTCATTTTGTGTTTTTTCTTAAAACAATTTGGTGGTGGTTGTTTTGTAACGGTTAAGTGTTCGTTCTGGCCTCACTTGTTGGGAATGTGGTTTAGTTTTGGATGTTTTTTTGGTATAAGTGGATTTTTTTTATGTTGGTAATTCTGTGTTCTTTATTTTTGCTTTATAATTTAGATTCACTATATAAGGCCTAAAAACCATATTCTATGCATGGTTGTAGAGCTTGTGGATTGAGTTTTCCATTATTTTTCAGGGAATAGTTTCGGTTTGTTTCTTTCGTTTCGGAAAGAGGTGTAAGATCTACTCAGTAGTGGTTGAGATGTTTAGCTCCATAGGATGGATTATGCTATTGTTTAAAATTCTTATTATTTGATTTACAAACTAGAAGATGTTGTGAACTTGGGGGGGGGAGTGTTAATGGTATGGATAATTGTCACAATTAGTTTTTTATTTTCGACCTCTGCTATAGTTTATCTTTTAGGCTTGAGTTGGGATCTCAAGTTACAGGTATGTTGGGTTAAATTTTGAGTTTTTTGGTGTTTATATCTTGTCACATAGTGAATCCATGGTTTGGGAAAATCATGCATCATGCTCAAGAAAACTATTTGGCTCAATTTTTTTGGTAGAATCAGGTAGCATGACCTGTACATTGTTAGACAAATGATGCAACAAGCATGTGGGGAGGTTATGTCTCAAGACAGTGGAATTTGGTAGTATTGGAATATGTTTTGGAAACTATACATCTAGACTATGTAGGTTCTCAGGTTTATCCTGTAACATCCGAAGCTTCCACGGTACGTATCTCTTTGAATAATGCAATGGCGTGCATTGTACGCAACTTCGAGATTCTAACACACCACAACCAATCAAAGTAGCCATTATGAATATTAATACCTAATTTTTGAATTTTTATAAATTCTATCTCTCAAAATGGACTCCATTTTTGGATTCGGAATATCGAAATTAGCCTAGGGTGAAATTTTTGTACTTTTCATATAACTTTCATATTTTGATAAATAGTGAAAATTACTAAATTTTAATTAAAAACAACTTTTTTAATCAAAATAATTAATATTAAAAATTATGAATTTGAGTGGTTTTAAGGTATATTTAGAATATATTCTTACCTTTCAATTCAATGTTTGTCATTGGACATAATTTCACAATTAAATTAGATATAAGCAAGTGCTAATCTTTTGATAGTTATTATTTCTTAAAAACACTCTTTTTGTTTTAACAACGGGAATTAATTTTGAATTAATTTCTGCCACTTCTGTGTTTTGAATTTGGAAAAATGGATTCCATATTTGGAATCAGGATGTTAAAATTTTTTAAATAGGTAACTTTTATTTTTATACATTTTGAATAATTACTTCGGTAAATATTTTATTTACCATGGTTAAAGGGTAAATCTGGTAAATAAGGGTTAAAAATAATATTATAATAATAAACAATTACCCTAAAATGAGTCCTAACCTTATTGGTTGATACATTGCCGACCATGGGCATCTTTGGGCGATTTTGGGACCCCATGGATCCAATTGTATGTGATAGGGACACTTTATTTTAAATATGTTAAAATGAATACAAAAATGACACAAGCATATATCTTTTAGAAAAACAATTGTTACATAGGGTTATATATGTTGGATTTTAGACTATAAATATTAATTTGAAAGCTAAAATGATTTCATGCATAATAATATTTTATTTATTATTTTTATACATTAAATAATTTAATTTATTTATGACACAATGGTGATGTAATAATTACCATAATAGTGAACAATTAGAATAATTGATATTATAAATACCCAAATAAATATAATTTGAGACTTTTTATGTATTAAAATAATTTTATATATTAACACGACTTTTTATTATTGATTTAATTAACTTTATTAGAAGTAATCATTCTATTATGATTTTTACAAAAATCATTTATTGAATAGTGTCAAAATTGACATAAAAGAGTTTTTAAAATAAATATTATATTATTAATTGATATTAAATTCATAAAAATATAAGGATCAGCCAAGAGACTTATATAATTATAGGTGTATCATTAATGGACCACTTTGGGGTCTGTTTTATTTATATAGTAAGTTTATTAACCATATAATATAAAAATACAAAGAGACATTGTAAAAGTCAAACTAATTAACTAAGAGTTAATACTTAAAGATAAGGTTAATATAATGACCCAAACCTGTCAAAATTCTATTGGTAGAGTGGTTTTATACCCATACCTACCTTAAACATTATATAATCAACTTTAGAGCCATTAGAAACCGAATATGAATTTATTATAAAATAATATTTCTAGCTTTTCCAAAGGTGCCCCTCACCCCTCTTATAAAAGGGCACTCCCCCTTCTCATTACTTCACACCGTCAAAGCCTTTTGGATTGGTAAAGAACTGCCCAAATACTCTCGAAACTTCCCTCACTACAACCTAGAGGCCTTATTTTGATCTTAAATTTAACCTATGGATCCCTTTTGATCAAATCAAAAAGAAGAACCCGAAGAAGAGGTAATGATTTCACCACCCTTTTTCAAGTTCCTTTCTTCTTCCACTTCTTCTTTATTTGTTATTTCTATTCTAAAATAATTAATCCAGTATCCCCTATATACTGTAATATTATTATAAATATGGTAAAACCATATTCAGTATTCTATCCAGCCTTTGAATAACATGTCACCATACGTGCGTGCGTACGGCTTACCGTCTCCACGTCGTGGTGTAATTGTTATTGAATAAATTATTATTTCGATTTGTATAATAATGATGTGTAATTCATGTAAATAATAAATATAACATGATAATTATTCTGTATATATGATATACCATCCAATTATATATTATTTTAATATTAAAAGAATGATATTGTCGCTCGTGTGTACGTACGGACTACCGTCTCCACGAACGCGATGAGATTCATTCTCTATCGTATCCATTCAAGTATAAATATCATTTGATGTTTTAAAAATAATGTTTAAGGACTTGATATCATTCTGTATATGAATAAGATACAACCTATATATGACAACCACGACTTACATAAGAAAACATAAAAAAGAAAATGAGAAAGTTAACACCTGAAACGATAATAATTCTAAGATATTATTAACAAAGCAATGTTAAAAGATCATATATGATATCATATTAATTTATATGATTATTGAATAATTTAATAACAATTATTTAACCATTATATAGGAGGTTAACCTACCGTAGACCAAGGAAAAAGTACAAAGTAATGGGTTTCTTATCTCACTCTTAATTTCATGAGAATTCCATTGTTCACCAGTCATTTATTGCATGTGGTGTATGTGTACTGCCCATGATTTTATTCATTGTGTAATATAATTTAATTTATGGGTATTTACATCATAATTGTATCATCCTTATTTCATGGGTGTATGTTTCATAATTTACCTAATCGATAAGGGAATTTGAAATTTCAATTTCCATTTATTCTGCTTTATGCAAACTTCATTGATTATTTTACTCCGAGATTATGTGTGGAATCACTATTCATTTTCTTATATCATAATTTCCACTCCCTTTTTCTGTGGATATACTTTTGATACACATAATCACTCCCTTGATAATTTCTCAAGTCATTGATATGAATTTGATAAGAGTAATTTAACTCATTTGTTGAGTTAAACATCCAATTCATTGGTGTTGTTTTTACTAAAATATGTGTGAATGTCCTTTGATTGTTTTACACTGAATATCCAATCATATTTAGTGTATTTATATTTGTCACAAATAATTATTTCGTTGATTTATCCTTAACCTAAGGATACGACCTTTGTGGGAGATTTCATATCAATTTACATTCCATTGAGACTTCTTTGTTGTTATACACCGAATCACTTTTCTATGGTGTATATAAAGTACATTGACATAGTATATCAAGAATCCCTTTATTCTCATGATATTACAAAGTTTTGATTACCTCAATTATTTGTATTCATGTGTCTCTCTTTTGGATAGAAACTCTAACTAAAATACCATTTTTAAATGTTTTAAAGACTTATTCTTCTAAATCTTGCTCATTAATGTCCGTGTATTAAAAATGGTTTTAAGGATTTATTTATATGAACATTAAAGTTTTAAAACTAAAGCTCTTTTTAAAAGTTTCAAAGTGGTATGGGACACTTTGATTCAAAAATCTTTTTTAAATGGCTTCTTGACAAATAGTGTGACTTTTAAATGATTTCAAGAAAAAGGGGGATATTTCTCTCAAATAGTTTTGATAATTATTTTCATCTATGTCAACATCCTTCATTATTCTTTATTGAGGATAATGTGATACAATACAATCTTCCATATTGTATCGAATGAGTTATGTTTGACTGTGGATGTGCTATTTTTATACCATTCATGGTTTGTGGTAAAATTATTGACATTTTTTATGCTAGTTTTAATACGAATGTTTATGTTATGTTTAAACCTTTTCATATGAGGAATGCATTGGACATAATAAGTGACGGGTGGAGCTCGCTATAGCTCCTCGATGCATCGGTAGGTCTCATGAGACAAACTAGTGTCTTGGCACAAGGCCTTGGAAAAATCTTATTTGTAGTCATGGCACAAGGCCTTGGCTATGAGGTTATGATAGTCTGGCATTATTCATTCCATCATTATGAAAGTTGTTATTGATATTCCATGTGATTATTCGATTAGTAGAATATCCATGTGAATAAGTAAATGTCATTATTAAATTTTATTTTTTCCATACTATGTTGATGTTCAAGTTTAAAAGGATTTTATTTTAATTATAAATTGCCTTAAGTGTTTATGCTTTTCTATGAAAGCTACTGATATAATGTTATCCTTACTGAGCATCTGAGCTCACCCCTTTCAATGTTTTATTTTCCCCAGAATTATGAAGAAGTAAATTATTAATGACCTATAGGGTTAGTATGAGGGGATATGGAGACAAGATGTTTTTTTATGATGTAATGTAAAACTTTATGATTGTATCTTGTGTTTCCAAGGATACTGAACTAATCGGTCTTTCGAGACTTGATCTTTCTTGTGATCATGCCAATGTTATGTAATAATGCACCAACTCTGGGTAACTGGGGTCGGGGAGTTACATATCAAATTAGAGGCACATGGTTGGTGCACAATTTGGCAATATATGCATCTAAACCATGCAAGCTTCAAAAATCTAAAATTCTGTGAAATTCCAACCCAACCCTCTCAGGATTTTAGACGCAAAATTCATCTATTCTACCTCTCCTAGTTCGTTCAACCTAAATGATTCCCCTCCCTATCTCTCCAAGCCACTCCCCATATCTCATAGTGTGGATCTAGTTTTTCGTCAAGATTTTCTGTTAGATTATCAAGGTAAACCATCTTCTCTCTTCCACATCTTCCTCTTTGTTTCATCTTCTCTTGAGACCTCCATCTCATATGGTCTTTTAGAACTAGGGTTTATGTTTCCCCATTTATTTATATTGGGGGTTTTTCTTTTTTATGGTTTCTATTGGTTGATCGTGGATCGTGGATCCTTCGTGAGGTGATTTTGGTTGAGAATTGTTGATTTTCCACGTATTTGTGGCTAGTTTACATTTTTACCTACCATTATAATTTAAGAATCATTTGATTCATGATTTTCACACCATATATATTTAATAAATAGTGTTGTGTAATGACTAAAATTATTATTTAGTGTGAAAATTGGTGATTTATTCCTTGTTTGGTGATAAATTACATTGTTTTATTATAAATGTGCATATCGAGTATTAGATTAAATGCCCAGTTGGATTTTGCATATTTTCTGATTGCAATGCATAGTTTATCTTTGTAAGTATAATTGTGACATGTGAAGTGGTGTTTTGGGTTTATTAAACAGTTTTTTGAGTGGTTTTAGATTTAATGGAAAAGTGTTCTTGGATTTTAAAAATGGTTTGGATGGCATTAGTGATGTGTGTACTTATTGGAAATCCTTTCGTAAAAAAGGATTTTGTATGGAAATGTGACTTGTTATTTCAAAATGGGATTTTATAAAATAGTTGTGAAATCATAATGGGTTTATATCTACCTTTTTGGAAAGGTATATTTTATTAATTTAAATTAGAGGCTATGTGAACCATACCTGAGGCGTGTATGAAAATTTCGTAAAAATGGTGAATGTGTTTATATGAAAAATCTCCTTGGAAAATCATATAGCCTTGTTATATAAACATTAAATGGGTGGAATTTCATCACAATGGAATCTTTTTGATCCATTTACTTTGTGTGGAATGGGAGATCCTCAGTATGGAATCCATTATTATGTTTGTGTTATATTGTAAGAGGTTTATCATTGTGATCCATTTAGTTTGTGTGGAATGATATATCCTCGGTATGGTGTCCATTATGATGTATGTGTTATATTGTAAGAGGTTGATCCTTGGTGTGACTCGGTTGATGAATGTTGTTTGAGTTACTATATGTGGGAATGTTATTTGAAGCTCGGTTGAAATTAGTTTGACAACCCTATTATTTATATATCCTGACATGGCATTCTAGAATAGTGAGCGAATTTTATGAGACTGATTGATGTACTATTTATATTACACACTATCTAGTGGCCCAAAGTAGTGAGAATATTTTCTATTTTTACTATGGTATTAGGCCCCTCTATCTGTACCATGTGGGGTGTGGTAGAGCATGTTGTGGATCTTTTACTTTATTGAGTGAGGTATGGTTTATGAGACGAGTCATTATGTGTTAAAATTTCCTGGATTTTTTACTAGATACTGGGATACACCCATATCAATTGGTACTTAGTTTCTTGAAGATAATTATAGTGACACATTGTTTGTTGGATACACTTATATGCTCATTTCCATTTCCCTTGTTGTATAATTATTGTTCTGACTTATTAATTATTGTAGTTGTATTCAAAAAATGGAAAAATGTTCTAGTTTTTATGGAAAGTGTTTTTTGGAATATTTTACACCCCTTCTATCCCTTATAAATGAAACGTCACCTTTATCATTTAAAATGCATGTGGTTCCTCCTTGGTAATAAATTGTTGTTACAAAGTGTTAAAAAGAGAAAAAAACATTGATTTGTTTTGAATTGGAAAACTGTGTGGAAAAATATTAGCTTTATATATTGTATATCGAACATGATTTTGATATTTCTTTTATTTTAACGGAACTAAATTGGGATTATATTGCTCGGGAACACCTATTGATTTTTAATAATCACACCTATAGTTTCTTTTTTTATATTATACTGAATGTTCATATTGATATTGATCTTCATGGGCGATGGTTGTTCTAAATGTTAGAGAGAGGCCCTCAGGATCACATGGAGATGTTTCTTTTATCAGGTTCAGTTTTGGTTGTTGTATAATTTTTTTGGGCATTTTATTATATTTTCATCTTATGTAAAATAACGTCCAGTTTTGATATTCATTAATTATTATTGGGTTTCACTATTTGTTTCTACTATTTTATTTATCTATATTAGGTGATATTTTTCCCTATTCTCTCTGTTGATTTCCAAAACTATTTACCAGCTTGTGGGGATTAGGGGAAGCCTTCATGCCATGTCACGGTTTGGCTCGGGTGACTAGTTCAAGGTTAACCTAGTTTAGATTATGTCACTTATCACTATCATTATAATAATGATTATAATGATGGGTTTTTCAAATAATTAAAAATAATATCTCATTGTATATTATATATTTATCTTACACTTAGAATTTTACAACGTAAAATAATTATGAACTTTACAATAAAAAATTATTTGGATTTATTTTAAATTTACGTTTTTAATAAAAATCATGTTACTTTGCTGAAAAATATTTTTAAAAGTGATTCAAAATTATTTGTCTACACAATAGTGATTAGTAATTAATTTTAGAAGCTCATTTTTTGGGTTTCTATTTCATTTTACTTTTTAAGGATCTATCATTTATGGAATTATGTTTTATGAATCACCTAATAAATTACACAATGAAATAATCTTTTTGGGTGAATGAAATTTTGCTATCAACCAATTGAATTATGATACCATGGCATGTGATACCATTTAGGAATGATATAAAACCCATTTTATTCTCATGGGTCTTCAATATATATTGGATGATAACAATTTTATGGAACACATATGTATGAATAATGATGGTTGAGGTCCTATATCTTCCTATAGTGTGTTGGTTATGGTTTCATATCTCATGAAATAATAAATGTTTTGACTTCTTGGAAATTATTACAAATTAAAGGGTGTTCCTTTAAGGATATGATCATGAACTAATGGGTGGCCCTTCTTTGATATTATCAATATAGGATGAGACCATAGTCTTATAATTTCATATGCCTAAACCTACCCATAATTAAGAGTTTTAGGGAAAGTATTGAATGCTATTATTTTTCATGCTTTTTTAGATTTATTGTTTCAGGGAATTAAAAAAAACTCTTTTATATAAAACCCTTAAACAATGAACACATACACTCAATATATATTTTCCACAAAAATAATATTCTTAAATTTAAAAACATATTTCATTCAAAACACATTCAATTCCTTAAATATGAATCTTCATAGAGGAATGATAAACGTTATATAGTTAATAAACACCTTAGGAATTGTGAAAAAAAACAAAACATTGGATGTGCATAAAAATACCAGTATGGGTTACAATAATAAATAAAAAAATTAGTCCATTATGAAAATCATGAAATCTGATAACATTTTTTTTACATATTAATATTTTATTCAAATATAATTTATTTATTCATGAAATAATATTCACTTCCATAAAATTTCATAAAACATCTCATAAGAAATATTAAAGGAAAAATAATAATCATTAGGTTTTAATTTATTGAATTACATACTTTTCACCCAAAAATGGGGTATCAAATTTGGTTTAAACATAATCTCATATGATTTTATTATGAAATATAAAACATCCATAAAAATGAATTTTCAAGAATTTAATGGTAATGTTGGTTCTCTAGGAAATAATCATCAGATCATTCATTCAATTACTTTTACATTCACTCTTTCAAATGGAATAACTTACATAGTTAATTCCAATATTGATTCCCAGGAGAAAAAAATCAGTAATCGGTGCATTTGAGAGATATATCAATCTCACCCATAATAGTGAATAATTTATAAAGAAAGTAATGTAAAAAAATAAAATATTTTCATTCCATAATAAAATATCAAAAATTATTTTGTTCAACCCTAATGCCAAAGAAAGTACATGAATCACATGTAAATAAGGTTAAAAATGCTTCTCCATTGATAAATATTCATATAAAATTCAAATAAGAAATTAAAATAGAATATTATTTTGAAAATCCATGAAAACATAAAGGCGAATATTCATAAAGAATAATTTTCATGATAATATTTTATTCAACTCTCACTATATTCCATAACAAATTTTCACTTCACATATTTTTAAAAATGTAAAAAAATACCTCATTTAAAAAATGTTTAGATATCCAATTTTCAAGACCTAATAATGAATGTAAAACATGGATAAAAATTAGTTTGAACATATATTTATGTATATTAATAACAAACCTAATATATTTTATTGAACATGCATATATAGTAAAAAGGAATAAAAACATTAAATATTTTAAAATAAGGTTTTAGAGAAAAATATATTACTTCTAGTATGACTAACCATGTACAAAATTTAACACATTTATGATAAAATTATATTATTTATATAATATTTAAAAACTTTTTAAATTTTTATTCCATTAATATGATCAATTTTGTTTCATTTATTACCATGTATTATTTAGTTACTAAATCAGTTGTGTTCATTTTAGACATTTTGAGGATGTTTGGTTCGTAATCCCCAATAATAATTAGAAGAATAACCCTAGTAAAATATGTCATTATTAAATAATATTCAATATTAATTATGATATAATTATTATTTTTACTAGTTAAATAATTTTTTATAACTGGACATGATAGGTGAACATGAAAAATGAATCACATCGTTTCATAGAGGTGGAAATCCACACGTACACATGAGCAACGTTATCATTTCCATAACGATGTAATGGTAAGAATATTAGTATTATATTATATTTAAGAATTCTAATTATTTCAGAAACATCATATTAATTCATTAAATACTCTATAATAACTAACCTTTTTTAGTGGTTATTCCAAATGAAACATAACACTTTATGGAGGAGTTGGTCCACACAAACAAATAATGGATGTTTTCATTTCCCATAGGATGTAAGTGAATATGAAAAATAGTTTGTAACCTAAAAATAATAAAATTTAAATATATTTTATATAATTATGCCAAAAAATGTTGGGTTTAATTTTTTTTTGTAGGAGGTTGAGGATGAAGCGAAGATGAAAACACTCGGTTCAAAGTTATCGCCCTTCTTTAGAAACACCCTTTGGCTTACACATTAATCCCTATAAGTTTCCATTATTTTGAATATAGGTTCAATTGATATGGGGATGTAATTTTACAATTTATTAGGTTAGGTATTGATCTATATGAATAGGAAAATGTATGTGAATAATATAGAAGAGGGGTGGCCTTTTCTATGTGAGGGGAGAAGAACTCTTATAATTATCCAAATTTAATAAATAATATAAAGTGTTATTCATAGTAATGTTACACTAAATCTATCACACATATAAGATAATATGATTAGGTCTGAATTAGTCTCATCCCATAATATTTCCTATGAGGTTTTTTAACCTTATCACTTAGTTTTAACTTTAATTAACTTGTTTTACCCCTTACCAGTCTGACAATTTTTTACCATGGTTACTATTTATTATGAACAAAAATAAAATTGATATCATTACTAAATTTGAAAATCCAAATTTAAATTATTAATTCCATTTTTAATGATTCAATTTATATATTTTGTAGAAATTATATTTAATATAATAGCATGAAATGTAATGAAAAATAATTATTTGATAAATCCATTTTTATGCATATAAACGATTTAAAAAAATAAAGAATAATTTTGATTACTATGGAATTAATGGGATTATTTTAGTAAAAGGGGTGTAATTTTACAATAAAACTTATCCAGAATATAATTATATATAAAATTATTTAAAATAAATGATTATTTTTATTAAAATTAGTATTTTAAATATTCACTATAAAATAATTCCTTTATTAAAAATATGAAACATTTAATCTAATATATATGATATATTGATATACAGAATTATTTAACTCTTATAAAATACAACTTAGAAAATATAGTATTTTATATTTTCAATGATATCATATAATATATGGAAAAGAATGTAGTTAAAATAAAATAGTTTCTTTTTCAATTTTAAAAGTAATACTTTTCTTGAAATGAATGTGGATCCATAAGATCAGATTAAAAATATTAATAATACCATAAATTGATTTATTACTAATATTTCTAAGGTTGTCACGAGATTCCATAATTAAATAAATTTCATCCTCGCAATTTTATTTATTACATAAATAGGTACGTATGTTTTACCATTATAGTCTTTTTTGGTTACCATATTGCTTCGTCCATCATGCGGGTTTTCATAAAGCTTTGTCAATGTGAGTTAAATTATTATATAACACTATCTCTCTATGATATATAATTTTCATTAATTTTTCCACAAATTAAATATTCTATTAATGTTATACCACCTCAAAGACCAAACATGGGATTCGTTGGGGACCTATTCCGTTAATAATGAAAAAATGAAACACATCATATGAATCATATATTATATAAGGTAAGTCTACATGATAAGTAATTGATCCAAATATCTCCAAAATTTCATATAGGGTAATAAAATAATATATTGACTTTAATTTCCTTTTAAAAAATATAAGGCCTTTCCAAGGAGAAATTTTAAGAAAGACATGATCATCTACCTCAAACATGAGTTAATTCCTCCTATAATTTACATAGCTATTCTATCTACTCTGATTTTCCCTAATGTTTTTAAAATTTATATTCATATTACCAACCATTTATTCTTGTATTTTTTGTCCCAAAAACATTCTTTCACTAAATTCATCCCAACACACTAGAGTTTCACAGCACTTTCTATATAATACCTCAAATAACACTATCTGTATACTAGAATAAAATTAGAAATATAGGAAAATTAATCTAAAGATAGATTCATACCCCAAATTCATTGATAATAAAATTAGAATGGTTGAGTAGTATCAACTAATGTTTTAAGTATTGACTTTTAATTAACATGTGAATGAGGATGCAAAATTAAATTGATGCTTAATTCAGTACCCATAATATTTTTAATTCCAATAAATATTTATGTAATTATTTCATTATATTTTGATAAAATTAAAAGGGAAATACTATAGACCCTAGATATATCTACATAATATATTTTAGAAAGATAAACCAAATATATTGCATCTTGAATTGGAAAAAAACTATCATTTTTTTAAAAGAACTAACAATATCTCAAATCACATTATTACATAGAGATGTGTTTGGACATCCTACCATGAAATTTATGTATATATTCTTCAATTTCCATTAAGTAACTTGTAAATATTTAAACCCCACCCCCCTTTGATAATTTCCACTCAAATTTATCTTATTCAAAATTCATCCATTTCATGGTAAAAAAAATAATATTATTCTTTATTACATTCTACTAATTATATTCCAAAAGTTATCTTTACATCATAATGCCTCCAAGTTAAATATAAAATAACGAACTACGAGCTTCACTCAAAAGTTACTTCTTCAACAGGGGATAACTTGGCACAAAAAACCTACTTCCAAACCTCATAACATTTTTATTATCAAAAATAAAATCAAGAAACTAACAATTCATTACCAAATATTCTATTTTATGTAAATATCGATCTTCTTTATGAGCATGCCTAATTATTTATTATTAGGATTAATTACCTAACACTTGAACCAAAATAGAGGGAGTTAATACCATAAATAATTTTTAAGTTAACATTAGTAAAATATTTAACTAATGGACCATTTTTCAAATGTAACATGGTAAATTGTACATTGTATTTTCAACACAATGAATCTGCTACCCTATTTATATTACCTAGTTAATAATGGTTCATGAAATCATACTTATTTGTCAATTACAACAATATTCACTAAATATTATTCAAATTTTTTATGTAAATATATACTTTTAACATTTTTTTATCAATATATATTTCATGTTTTACCCGATACAAAATCTTTCTCCAAATTTTTAAAGAAAAAACAATTGCATCCAGTTCAAGATCATGTGTATGGTTATTAAGTTCATGGATTTTATATTGGTGTGAGGAATATATAATGACCCAAATTGATTACATCAATACACAAAAACGTACCTTCAAATAAGTTTCACTATAAATAAAGAACTGTCTAATTTTATATGGAAAGACCAATACTAAATAATTAAAAAATATTCTTTTCATTTCCTAAAATCAATCATCAAATAATTTTTGGATGAAAAAGTTAACTCTATTTTATGTTTCCTTACATATTAGGATACATAAATGATCAATGATTTCAATAAAATATTTGTATTAACCAGCTAATACAAGAAAAAAAATAATTTTTCTGACATTAGTATGTATTTTCCACTATTCCACCACTTCAGTTTTAGTAAGACTAGTATTTATTTAATATTTTCAAACAATATCTCTAAGGGATGAAATCTGATATAACTAAAATTCAGATTTAGTGCATTTTCCATAAGACTTAATTTTTAATTTTATAAAACAATACTTAAGTTTTTCTCATGTCCATTGTATATTTTAAAATAATCCTGAATTTCATTAACAAAAACCACTACAAATTTATCCAAATACTCATTCATTTTTTAACATCTATAATTAAAAAGAAATGATTTTTCCCACCCAAAATACATAACCACAAACATATAATGCTCATATTCATTATATAAAATCATATTTGAGATATCTTCCTCCTTCAATTTTTTATGGTGATATCCAGATCTGAGATCAATATTTAAAAATATACTACCTGCCAAAAATTTGATCAAACAATTTATTTATATGATGCAATGAATAATTTTTATTCTTTTTAATTTTATTGAGTGAATTAAAATAAATGAAAATACTCATAGAACCATCCTTATTTATTTTTTTTTCAAATAAAATGGAACCCAAAGGTTAAGTGAAGGGATGAATAAATTAATTATCAATAAACTCATGTAACTTCTTTTTTAATTCCAATAACACTAATGGATTTATTTGATAATAGGGTTTAGAAATTTTCTATACTTTTGAAATTGAATCAATAGTGATTTTAACCCAACAATTAGCAATATCATAAAGAAATTTTCAGGAAATATATCAACATATTCAAATACCACTAACACATCACTAATCTAAACAAAATCTCTCTTTTGAAGAATAATAGTAAGATAAAATCCACAACCATATTTAATCAATATATTAGCTTCTTGATATGATATCATCAGTATGAAATCATTATTATATATAAATTCAAACTCAATTTCGAAAATTAATAAAAAATTATTAAATTTATAATATATTTTAGTTTAATAAACTAAAACTCTATCCATACCTAGAATGATATAAAACTAAACTATGGGAAATGAAACAAGATTTTTCGTAAAACAACATTATACAGAAAATCCTAGTATATTATTATAAATATTTTTTGTCTTAATGTTTCCATATTATGTTTTCATTAAATAATATATCTCGATTTATTTAGGTAATATTTATATTTGACCAAAAAAATATCTAGATTTAAAATAATTCGATGTCCCCAAGTCCAACAATACTTCATCATAATCTAAGTAGATAAGAATTGTACTCATCACCACTTCATTTGATTGTCCTGAATTACTTGAGGTGTCTATGAATATGGTTTCCACACCCTTATTCTTATTATATTGAGGATTCCCATCAATTATGATTTTCTTCAGATACACATATCCATAATTCGTAATCCTATTAAATTTAAAACATTTCACCACATGCTTATCTTATTTGGTCTGACTATTACCATGATTATTTCCCTTGATATCATATGCCAAATTTCCCATAATATTAAATCCATAATACCCACCAAACTTCTTATAAAAACTCACCTAGATTCATTTTATCACACTTATAACTAGATGTATATATATATATATGCCTCTTAGTTATTTGTTTTATTGATGCTTTCCCATTTCATGATGCATGGAAAAATTCTTATCTCCGTTGTTGTAAAAGTTAACAAACTCTATCTCCAGATTGTAAGAACTCCATAAAACATTCTCATAGATATTAAATTTATCATAGGAAATTATCTCTATAAACATGTATTAAATCTGGCATATAACATTTCAATAATACTAATATATTCTATAAAGCAATTTGGTTCATACAAAACTGATCTAGTAATATTCAATTTATTTTTTGAAAAAATGTCATCCTCCTTTCTCTAAAGTTACAAAAATTTCATTTCAACACTATTTAAAAAAACCATAGGAAAATGATTCTCATGGAAAATATCTTTAAACAAAATCCACTATATGGAATTAATCTCATCATTTTACTGTATCTTTAATTAGAAACCACAACTTATCAGCTTCACCTTTAAAATGATAAAAGGAATGAATTAAATAATTATTTCTATAAAAACCCAAATCCTCTAACATATTTTCCAGATCAATGATCCATCCAAAATATATCATTGGATTTTAGGTTCCACCAAATGTTATAGGGTATTGTTCCATGAAATTATATACTATAAAAAATCATCTGTAGAGTGTTAGGACACACTTTGTGATGCGTTCCAATATTAATATCATATGTCAATAGAGATAATATGTATAATTGTTTTACCAATTCCAAAAATTTTGGGTTTCTGATTCATGAGAATATTATCCTCACAATTTATTTTCAATTAATTAATTCACCATGTTTCCTCTGTGGTAAATAATTTTAAAATAGACATATATCAAATGAAGTATCCTAAAAACCTTCAAAATTTTATCATAATAATATAATATGTGGATTAGTATCCCATAAATTTTTCTTTTATAAAATCCTCACCACTGATGTAGTATAAGCTTTCACTAAAAACAACTATAAAAAGTTGAGCCTTAATGAAACATTGATTATGATATTAATTGGATTAATTGTATTTTTTTAAATTCCCATTATCATTTTCATATAGAGATTTATATATTTACTTAAATACATTACATAACAAAACCATATAAAAAATGTGGATAGTTCCACTAAATACCCACCTTTTCCCCCAAACCTAGGATTCACAAATTAAAACACATGTTTCATAAAAACTCATTTGATTCATTGAACATTACTCCGTATAGTGGAAAGATAAACCTTGTTTTAGTTCATAGACATCATTTGGCCCTATAATTTTTTTTTGAAAATAGGGGAAGAGAAAATAATTCTTAGTAAGGGATTCACAAAGAAAAATAAACCTATTAGTCCATTTTTTATATCATGAAATCCCATAAGGTATTTTTATGTTTTACATATTAAACATTGAGACAAATTCTTGAATTTATTATTCATGAAATAAGATCCATTTAAAAATATTTTCATAAAAAATCTAATAAGAACTCATAATATAAAAATTCTAATTTAAAATGAATTTTTTAAATCAATTTTACTCGTGAAATAGTTTTCATGAAAAACATAATTTTCTCCCTTAAACGGTGGCATTTAATTTCCTATAAAAATAATCTCACTGGCTTATATTATTAAATGAAAAAGGCTTCAATGAAAAATCATTTTTAAGGATATAAAGGTCATGTAGGTTCCTTAGAACATCATATTCACATCAATGTTTTAATAACTCTTACAAGAACTCTTATAAATTGAATAACCATATTGGTTATTTCAATCATTTATTTCCCTATGAACAAAATCATTACCCTTTGTATTGGGGGGATATATTGGGATTAATAATTTTCATAGATAATGTAAAACGAAAATAACATACATAAAACATAAATATATATTTTTTCAATTATAAAATGTCATAAATTAACCTATTTAATATACATGCAGAAGAACATTTGGGTCTTATATAAAAATAAGTGTAAAAATTAATTTTTAATTGAAAACTCTTAAGAAAAATAATTTTTAGAAGAATGAGACATATAATATGCTTTTTAAAAACCATTATAACATTTATATTAATATTTTTGAGTAATAATGGTCATGAAATTGGAAAATTACACTTGTTTCATATACATTTAAGAAATACCCCTTTCCATCTTTTCCAAATATATTAATAACAACCCATTTAAAAAAACTTAAAAACATTATTTTTGAAAATTAATAATTAAAACCATAAATAATTTAAAATTTATTATAAAATAATATTAATTATATTAATAATATACTATAATCTTTTTAAAGAACATGAATATGGGGGTTGATAAAATAAAAACATTGAAACTTTTAAAATAATGTGTCAATTAAAAATCCATTTACTCACATCTAAATCACCATGTGTGTAATTTAACTCATGTATAATAAAATTATATTAAATTTATACAAGAATAAAGATATTTTTCATAAGTATATACTTTTTATTACTACTTTAATTTCATTTATTACCATATATTATATAATTACTAAATAAATTAAGTTCACATAGTACATTTTGAGGACGTTTGGATCATAATAAGAAAAAAACATTCACAGGCTAACCATATTCAATGTAGAAACAATTAGATCCTCTGAAAGATATTAATAAAGAAATAAAATCATTTTATATTAATTAAATACAGTTGTATATCTATTTATTAAAATAATTCCTTAAAAAATTACATCACTTCGTAGAGGTGGTAGTCCACACGTACACATGAGCGATGTTATCTTTTCCCAATGGATTGAAGGGTAACAAGGTAAGTAATATATTATATTTTTGTATTCATAATTATTTCATGAATATCATATATATATTCATTAAATACTAGATAATAACTATCCTTGTGATGTTGTGATGAAAAATAAAACACATTACTTCGTAGAGGTGACTTTCCATGTCTACACAGGAGATATGTTTTCATTGATCATAGAATGAAAAAGGAGATCAAAACGTATTTCAAAATAAAAATAATAAATTTTTATAATTTTTATGACACTTATGATATAATTGAATCATGTTAATACAAATTTATATGGATTTTTTTTCAAATAAATAAATTTTAAATCACTCATTTAATAGGTATACAACTTATTTAAAAAACATAGAATGGATTACACATTAACAATTGTAGGATTTTATTTTTGTGAAAAAATTACTCTATAATATGTTAATGGATGTTTGAAATGTAAGGTTTTTGTATTTTTTGAGATAAATGGTTCAATTTAAGTGAATATGAGAGGATAGGGGTTCCCTTTTATAAGTGAGGGGTCTGACACTCTTGTAATTTTTAAATATTTTTAAATAATATAAATAATTATTGTAAATATATCCAATTTTGAATATATGATTATGAAGGTCAAAATAATCTCATACAATAATATTTAATATGATACTTTATAACCATAGAACATATTTTGTACCTAAATTAACCAGTTTTCCCCTTTACTTTGATGTCTTTTTTTTAGTATGGTTACTATTAAATATGAAAATAAATAAAATTAAATTCATTAATAAATTATAAACTCTTTATTCCAAATATGAAATCCATTTTTTAGGATTCAATTTTTATAATTGGATAATTTTACTTTTAAAATAAGTTCATATAAAGTAATGAAAAATAGGTTTTTGAAAAATGCATAATTAAGCCTGAAATTGAATTTATACCAAAATAAAGAATAAATTTTATTAAATATAATTATTTAGGTTATATTTAGTCATATTATCACAATGTTAAATTAAAAATAATTTATATAATATTTTTTATTGTAAAATACAAGAAAAGATGACAGTTTTATAAAGATATTCATTTTATCTTTTGGTCAAAAAAAGTATTTTCAAAAAAAATTCCATACATCACATTAATACTTATTTAATATGTTTATATTATAAATTAATTCCATTTTACCAAATTAAATTTCTCAAATTTAGAACATTATTTTTTAAATAAAATAATATAGTATAAGTAAGACCCTTTTCTTAGAATAAAAATATTTCTTGTTTGATTTGAAAAATAAAATATAATTTATAAAATGAATGTAAATTCATAAAATATAATATAAAATTTCAAAAATACATGAAATTTATTAATTATAAACATTATCTAGTTTTTAAAAATAGTTATGTGATAAATTTCTTTGTTTGTTTATTTATCAAGGGCATTCTACATTTACATTCTATATGCCTATGATTATTCCCCATGGATAAAGTTTGTTGTCTTAATTTTTTTTATATTTTACCAAGGTATATGTTTATTAATTTTATAATTCATGTCCTTATATCATTATTTAAGGAAAAATATTATTTTTACATGTTCTATTTAATAATAAATTTCTTCCTGCTAATGTTTAGTAATATTCTCAAGATCTAACCATTGATGAAATATTGATACATTTTCCATTACCGAGCCTTTGAGATCGCCCATTTACATATGTTATTTGTTCACCATATTATGAGTATTCTTATAAATTATGATAATTCTCTAATTGAGTCTAGTGCGACTCAAACATAGTTTAATTTTCGCAAGTGTTGTAGAATAAGTTTCTTATTCACCTAATTCTCAAAGACACTAAAACTTCAATTCATGGGATTGTGAGATTATTTTGTGAGATATAATGTTTTAATAAAATAAAATATATAAAATAAATATTTTTTTATCTTAGGACAACTCAGTTGTTATTAATATAGGGTTTAGTAATTTTAGGAAATAGTTTATCTATTTTTTGGATTCAGATAAGATAACTTTAGTAAAAACCCTATAGATATGTCTATGTGTCTGAAAACTACCTAGAATTTTGGTATTTTTTGAGTATATTGTTTTATAAGAAATTACAAACCTACCTATATTATGGAAGGTGTATGTGGTTATAGAATATATGCTCCAAGTGGTAATCACCCTAAAAAATACTGGTTGAGTATCTACTCAATCATTACTATGGTGTATGATGAGTGGCCGTAAGACTACACACCTAGATAAACACTCCTAAGGGATATGTTCTGGTTAATTACATTATATTTAAAATTCATTATGAAGGATTTATAATTTTAATGAACTAGTTTAATGATTATAGGACAAACCAAGATAATGAAACCTATATTGGATTGAGAGTTATTTAGGTTTAACTGAATGCTAATCAAATAATTTAAATGATTAATACACTATAAGGTTGATTTTTTTCTTTAATTATCTTAGAATAACTATCTTATGGTAATATTTGTTCATAAATAATGATTAAATCCTTTTTTAGTAAGGATGAATCTTGAAGGAACTAGGATCACATTATATTCCCTAGGCAATATTGATATTATCCCGAGGATAAACCTTATGGGATATGAGTTGGAGGGATAAATATTTTGATTTTTCAAAACCATATATAATAAAATATGATTAAAATTTTCAACAATGATTAATAATTAAACAAAAAAAATAATACAGTTATACTGTTTCATGGAAGTTCAAGTGAAATAAATGATAAAGTAAAGAGTGTTCAATTTCAAACATGTCAGAAGTGTGAGAAGAATCACTAGGGGAAATATATAAACAGAAATGGAATATGTTTTATGTGTGTTAAACATGGTCATGGAGAAAATAATCTTTTAGGATAAGAGAAAAAATAAATTGATAAGGTAAATTAAATATATTTGATCCATAAGTTACACTAATATTTTAATGTCTAAAATATGATTAATATGTGGATAATCCTAGTCAATTTCCTAATCCAAGGGGAAATAATGATGATTGGCCCCATAAACATCCAATACAAAGAAAAAACTATTCCATCACAACTATGGAATTAGGTATTGATAATTATATGAAATGAGGAACATCATGTACCCACTCAATAACATGGTGTATTTCATACATATCATATTCAAACTACCCCTCTATAGCTTGAATCATTAATAAAATCATAAAATCTCCACCCTAATGAACAGATGATGAATTTTTAATATAAACTCGTAATTATATTATTATTTTACCACAAGTATATAACTCCTCTTTAATAGTTTTTATAGTAATGTTCTTCCTATGAAATGATATTATCCCTCATTTTGTAAAATTTGATTTGATATTAAGCATGTATTTTTTTTGAAAAAATAAGTGATATGATAATTACTATGAAAGGGAAATAAAATCTAAAAGTCAACCCATAACCACCTATTAAATCATACTATATAATAACTATGTAAAAAATTTCTCCCAATATATAATGGAATTTAATACAATTGGTTGATGAAAAAATCAACATTAGTAATATCTCAATTATGAGGGAAACTATGAGTATAATAGCCATACTAAGTATAATAAGGATGGAACATAATTAGAAATTAAATTTGGAGTTATTACTATCTTATGGACACACTTAACAATTTCATTATTTAGGAATGATTAATATTATGTGGATGTGATTTTTTTTGGTGGGTAGAATGTAACGACCCCAAATTTCACTATAAATTTTCTATAAATAAATTTTATATGAATATATTATTCTAAACATAAAATAGAACTGAAAATAAACTATGATATATTAAATTTATAATTTTATGTTTTAATATTTTCATTAAAATAATGGTTATAAAATGATGTAACAATATTAGGAAATCTAATAAGAAACAGGGAACAAATACAATTAGGTAGCGAAAATATCCCTTATTAAGCTCATTTGTCCTATTTTGGAAAGGTGGTATATTGACTAGGTTATTCCCTAGACCAAACCCAATACAAACTACAATAATTATGGTATGTGGAAAATCATCTACAATAGACATCTAAGATCATGGAAATTGAAATGATTTCCATGGCAGAAAAATCACAACATGCGATTGCCACATGAGATTACCTTATGTTTAGATCATACATGGAGATATTGAGGGGATATGTAAACATAATATTTATATAAATAATATATTAACACTAATTACAAATTTTTTGGAAATAAGAATATGAAGAGTTAGTATTTTAAATGTTATTTTCCTATAAAAACAGTTTTCACTATAAAATTATTATTTTATTTAACAGTTTAATTATAAAATTTTAGAGATATAATTTTACCAATTTAGGTTCAGTTTTTAATTTTTAAGAAATATATTATCTTAATTTTTTTTTTATTTTTATGAAATGATATATTTCTAGGTGAATATTGTGAAATATCATTTTTAGAAATACTACGATTTTTATGATATTATTAGTTTATAAGTATTACCTGAAATTTTATAAAACGGTTTTATATATAAAATAATTATTTCATAATAGGCATTCTAAATTTATAAATATTTATTTTAGTTTAAAATCCTATTTTTTATATTTCATGCCATAAGTTACAATATTCTCTTAAACATTTTTCCACACATTATTAATTTGTTGTTTTAAAATTGAATTTCATCAATATTTAAAAATATATATAATAAAATGGATTTTAAATTGGGAATTATAATTTATATATATTTTATTAAATACATATTTTATATTTACAAATAAATATAATCTATAACTTTTGTAAAAACTAGTTGTCATGGTAAAAGCCTAGTGGGTAGAAAGTGTTAATCAAAAGGGTAAAAAGAGTAACATTGTTAATAACTTTTTTAATTACATTTCTATGGTGTGGGATAACCAAAACATATATCCACTCCATTATATTAAATTTTTATACTTATTGACATTTGAAACATTTGATCTCATTATATTAAGATAAAATAAAAATAAAAATGTTATTATTACAGCTTATAAAAGTCATCTCTCACTGCCCCATCAAAGCCACTCCAAATTTTAGGTTTTCTATTTAAAATATAAAATATTTACTTACCCTAAAATAGAATTTCCCTTAATTACTCTATTTGATATAAAGTCATTTCCTATGTCCTCCCTTTTAAAGTAATATTCTAGGGGAATCTCACAATTCTCAACGTAAGTACTAACTTTTCTATAACATTGTTTTTATAAATTTCCATTTAAAATCCATTTTTCAAAATCTTATTGTATGAATTGTTTATTTATATTGAACTAATTTTTTAATATTATAGGAATAACCATTAAAAAAATTTCCCATTTTCCCTTAAGGAAAATAAAAAACACATTATCGAGTATGGGCAAACTATCACTTCCATGAATCATTATATTTCGTTTTCTTTCACGAATTTACATGGATGGTCATACTGTGGAATTTAAAAAATATGTATGATATATATAATATGTTCCATATTTTATAATAATAAACCATATTATATATTTCTCCTATTATATGGAAATGAAATCATTATCTATCTATACGTATAGACTACCACCTCCATGGAATGTTCTATTCCATTTTTCCTCATCTCCTTTCAAGGACAATAATGAGAATGGGTTTAATGGATAAATATGATATTTGTGATATAATTAGGATTATATTAATATAAAATTGACAAAATATTAATAATATTATAAAAATATTTCTTTTTAAATTACATTGTAATACCATATTATTTAATAATATATTTCTTTTCAAATAAATTTCATTTCATTCATAGATTGTGATACAGACAACCATTAGTCTAAATGAAATATATTATAGTATATCATTATTAACTTGCTGTTAAATTTTTGGGTATGAATTAGACTTGATAAATTATGGAAAATTTATGTTTAACATAAGTATAAAATTAATCCATTTGTTATCAATTAATTTGAAATTAAAAAAATCGATTAAAAATAAAGGTAATGTTTTTTTTTCTGGAAAAATATTTAAATCTTTTCAATGAATTTTTATTTGAAAAAATAAATTGATCTATATTGGTCAATTATTTATATTTAATTTTTATTTTATATATTAAATAAAAATTTTTAACCAAAATATATTTTTTATTTTCCTCAGATAAGAATAGATATCAAATTTTATGCCAAAAAATATATTTATCTAAAAATTATTTCTATCATGTTTTCTGTCCTTATTTTAAAACAAATTTCTTACAACCAATGAAATTGAATCTTGAAAAATGGTTTTCTTATTTGAAATCTGGATGATCAAATTTGGTAAAAAGGACCCTTCTATTTTTTTCAATATGAATAACAACCATAGTAATATTTTCACCTCAATGAGGGTAAAACAGGTAAAATAGGGTTCAAACTTTTAGATACGTCATTAAATTATTTATAAAACATTCATTTATCATATTGGATATGTGTAGTTGTGATATTTTCTTCCAATTATTGAATATATATCAACATGCTTCCATTTTTATTTGGGTACATCCTTTGTATTGATTTATGAAATAATAAATACAAAATGTCACTCACTTATCATTAATATATCTAAAATTATCATATAATGATAAAAGGAGGATAAGTACAATTATAATTTTTTTTAAATATATATTAATATTTTATTATAGTAATTCATTTATGATTTTCAGTGGTTGAATAGTTACCCTAAATTCTCATGTAATGCCTACATAGAATTTTGTTTCAATAAATAGAAAAAAGTATAATTGATTTTAAAAATATCAAAAGTAATAAAATTTAAAGAAATTGTTATGCTAAATTTTTTTTTAATTTATTAACTATTAGGGTTGTGTGGAAAAAAATTATTTAAATTCCATAATTTTATTCATATCAATATAGTCAAACTAAATGAATAGTTCTAAAAATTGAATTAACAATATTCTATAATAAATAATATTTTGTTAAATGATTTAAAATTTATAAAAATATTATATTCAAAACATGTAATGGAATATTTTTGATCATATAAACCATGGTCCATTCATGAGTCATTTTCCCATTTATGAAAACATTCATAAACCTTTAAAATTTAAATAATTTCTACCGTGGCTAAAGTAAACATATACTACAAAAGGGGTCATTCCAAAAGATAATCTTTTAAATTACACTAAAACTTACATAAATTTCATCTCAAAATATTATTATCAACATGATATTATTTCTCATTAATTTCATGGAAATATTTAATCATTATTTTTATTAACAGATTTATTATATTTTAATATTTTATGAAATTCAAAGTTTTTCTTCTCTACCACTTATAAAAGGACACTCCTACATTCTATTTATAGCACATTGAGCCTTATATAATTACCAAAACATTTCAATTATATTATAGACTTACCCATCCATGTTCTAGTGGTTCTATCGTCCCAAAAATACTGACCCTATGGTCCTTATGTAGAGATCTAAAGATGTGCATTCAATGTATAGGTAATCGCCTTAACTGGTCAATTTATTTTTGAACTAATATTTTACCTCATCCAAATCATTAATGTTTATCATAAAATAATAAATTTATTATCATAAATATACATAAATTTTATTATTATTATTAATCCACCATTATTCACCGTCTTTCTCTACAAATGGAAATTAGAAGTATTTCTCATGCATACGTATGACTTACCATCTCCACATTGTGTTGAAATTCATTTTTTATCACTATATTTTATGGATGGGTATTGTGATGGGTTAAATGTTTTTATTGGATATTTTTGAAATAATTATTTTTTTTAATGATAATATCATATATTTATTAGTTTTTATTAATCTATTCGAATACAATAATAACGATCATGCATACGTGTGGACTACCACATCCAAATATAAATTTTTTTAGTGTTCATTTACAATATAAATAAAATGTAATAAATATGTATTTTTTGTATATATATGATATATATGATATTATACAGATTATTTGAAGTTTAATTATTATTTACCTTTCTTTCATTCCATCCACCAGAATGTGAAAATATTAATCATGTGTATGTACGACCTATCGTCTCCATGAACGGTGTAATTTGTTTTTATAAAACTATATTATATGAGTGATTATGAAAATATATATAATGAATATATATGATATTTTTATCACAATTAAAAATCTGAATATTATATAACCATGATCAAATTATAAGGACAGATACTACCAATCCAAAAATCTTATGAAAAAAAGTTAACATAAAAAAATGAAGATTTTAACAAAGAATTATTAATAAATCTAAATTAAAGGGTTATAATTGGATAATATATGATATTATATGTTTTTAAATGAATATTATATATAATTATAAGAAGATTTAATTTATTATATATTAGGATAATGTTTTTTTGTTGAAATTCATTATCAGGGTAAGGGTTTTATGTTACAAACTCATTGTTTACCAAGACTATTTATAATTAAGTTTAAAATAATAAAATACCATGATATAACTACCAGTAATTTCATGAATTTTCTTATCCATTAGTTTTTTTGGACAATACATTATTTTATTTCATTCTCCTCTCTTTTAGAACTCAGGATAAAAAAATATTGTTTTTATTGAAAATCAATGTTATTTATCTATTCGGTCTAAAATAATTTCTCTTCAATGAATATGTTTAAAAAGTGTTTTTAAGAAAGTTTTTAATAATATCCAATAATTTTTTAAATCCATTTATACCCATGTTATTATTTTTACAAAATGGTTAAAAATTTATCTTCCTATCTTTTTCCAAATGAGGTGGTTTTGACTTTTTTCCAAAAATATGTAAGGAATATTTATTGTAATGTACATGGAATTAATGGAATTTCTAACCATCATAACCACTCACTGATTTCAAACATCCATTATGAGAGTACTAGTTAATTTTTAAATAAAATTTATTCTTAAATAATGAGGCATGTTTTATATTTTAAATAAGTGGTTTCCATGTAAAAAATATTATTTTACTAAATAATTGTTCAATTTATATTTTAGAGGAATTTTTCATCTATGATAATATCATTTGATGTTATTTATGATTTAATGGGGTTATTATCCTACAATTCCATCCAAATTCATTTTTTATATGCACTATGATGATTTTTATTTAATTATAAATTTACATAACCTATATATTTCCCATGAGTTAATTAAGTTTTGATGAAAATTTTTTGAAACCCAATTATTTTCCACAAGTTATGTCATTCTTCAATTATTAAAAGTGTATGAAAGTCATTTATTTTCAATATGTTATGAAATGATGAATGTTTTATGATCTTGTGTAACACATATGTATCAATTTCATTATATGATAGGTGGACCTAGAATTATACATCCCTTTAATTCATTTGGAAGCGATTTTTTTCTCATTAGATTAACATGACTATAATGGAGAGTGAAATTTGTTCATTAATGTACTTTGTCTTCTATGATAGTCTTGGTAGTAAACCTTAACTTCAATAATAGTTGGGGGAGTTAATCTGATCCACTATTTTATTCTTGTAAATGATCCTTGACTACAAAGGAAATTATTTTCTATAATTATGTGTATACCAAAAAATTATCTCTTATGAAAATATTATACTCTTATAAATTATATTATGTGATTCTTTTATGATTCATATCTTATGAACTACCATTATTTATTCCACGAGTCGAGATTATGATCTATGTAATGTAGGGTATGGTTTTCAAATTTTATGCTCATATCACCATTAATTTATTCTTATGTTATGTTTATGTAAGCATTCATATCTCCCTTATTTACCACTACAAATCATCTAATCTCGTATGAAAAAATTTATTAAGAATGATAGGTCTAATGAGGGTGATAATTTTGACAAACATAGTTGGAGATGATGCAGTTAACTTATAAACCCACTGTTTCCAGGTCCTTATTTCAATTGGTACTTGAACTATACAATTATTTATTATATAATTATGTTATATAATGAAAAATCTTCTTATAATTTTGTTTTGGGTCGGTCTTGAAACGCCCAACAGTTCCGTATCCGATGACACATGGACCTGCTTTCCAAAGGCAAACGTTCGCCGGATGGTCTATCCAGCGACGCTTAAGAACACACATTGGTCTAGAGGATGGGAAGTCGAGCTCATCTCACCCTTTTGGGGGGAATTATTTCATGTTCCAGAACTCTCTTATAGATTTAAGACGTATTCATATGTTCACGAATCTTTGGTTTATACCCAAGCATAGTATCCACATATATTCCTAGTTGGAAATGGTTAGGTTAATACAGGGGTTTAGAATCATTTATGCCTGAGGTTTACCATCCCTCGTTGGATTAATGACCCCAAGGAGTCAGGACTCAATGAGGTGGTACTAGGAGTGGTGCGGTGAACCGATGTGAAGATAGTCCGATCGACCGGTTGTTGGGCTTGAAGCTCATGGAGGCATCCTAGGTACCCTGCCTAAGAGACAGTGATAAATGTCCACGTAGTTCAAATGGGAGCATCGATGAACTGACGTGAAGGTGGACCCAAGGGTCCACTGGTGATCGGGCATGAAACTCATGCAGGCTTCCTACG
The DNA here is from genome assembly GCA_963277665.1 of Viscum album. NCBI lineage: Eukaryota > Viridiplantae > Streptophyta > Magnoliopsida > Santalales > Viscaceae > Viscum > Viscum album. Next base: position 1,140,233,265 of record OY728135.1, on the reverse strand, counting down.
TATCCCTGTGGGAGGGAATCAAATTCCTCGTAGTTCGCATTGGCTTGGGACTTACACTCTGAGGAAGACCACAATGATGGATTGGGGCTTACTCTGAGGAGGCACATAGTGACGGATTGGGGCTTACACTCTGAGGAGGCCCATAGTGATGGATTGGGGCTTACCCTCTGGGGAGGCCCATAGTGATGGATCGGGGCTTACACTCTGAGGAGGCCCATAAGAGGAATGGGTTGGGGATTACACTTTGATGAGGCCCATAGTCATGGATTGCAGATTACACTTTGAGGAGGACAATAAGAGGATTTCATGGTCGATGCTTACTCTAAAGCCCACGTGAGTCATGCTCAGTGTGAGAAACAAGAGGCAGTAGGGACTAGATTATCACATCATGAAATGTGCGTCCTTGAGAGGTGGAGCGGGGCTTACACATGAGGGAGGCCCATTAAGTCGGGGCATACTCCGGGATGGATTCCCATTGTGTCTTTCTCATGTCTGGCCATGAGGGCATCCCAACCCATTGGTGGGTTTAGGAATATAATGAGGGACAATGCCTATGCGCAAGTGCACAAGAGGGATAACACTAAGGGCATTTGATTCAGTCCGAAAAAAGGGAGATGAAAAGTGTAAATTACATTCCTGACGTTCATAACACAATGAGGGTGCCATGGTGATGGAGGATAACTGTTGACCATGTTCGAAACACAACATTCAAATCACGTTAGCCTAAAATGGGGACGAACTAATGAGGGTCGACTACTGACCATGATCGAAACACATGACCTATCTCGATGTGTTGTCCAAAGTCTTCCGGGGCGTTGGCCTAGGACGGTAGGTGAGCCGATGCAGTATGAGGCCATGCCATTAGGGGGTCCCTTCAGACATGAAAGATGATAAAGATCCGAATGAAGGACACGCAAAGTGTGAGGTGGAGTGATGGAATGTTTGAATGGATTCCAGCTCTTTGAAAGTTATGCCACCGTAAACATAACATAAAGAATCTCTTGCATGGAGAAGGAGGCATCCAATTATTGAAGGATAGGGAATTTTATAGTTTATAGTCATGTAGTGAGGTCTGTTTACATATAGTTTAACGTCATATGGATAGGATGAGGGCCATACAGTTTAACGTAATGTGGTTAGGATGAGGGCCGTACAGTTTAACATCATGCGGTTAGGACAAGGGCCATACATTTTTACATCATGTGGTCAAGACGAAATGGTTGGTGCGGGAATTATGAAAGGGTGGACCTTTATGGATGAACCTAGCAAAAGGAGCTAGGAAATGAGGTTATAGGAGAGTCATGAAGAGTATCTCGACTCATGGAATGTATATGATGGATGTTGGGGCAGCATAAGGGTGAAATGGAAAATACTGTTGACGAGGCCCGAAAAGTTCGTGGTGCGACTCTCCATTATTCATGGGGATCAGTGACAGTAGTAGAGGGGCTATCCATGAAGGAGGCGGCTGTGTAGGGCTGGCCGCATGTGGTTCGCGGTTTGGTAGTCTGTGAAGGCTGTCCGCGGAGAAGCTGGCTGCAAGGGAGCAGGCCGTGAAGGAGGCTGTCTGTGAAGGATGGACGACTGTGAAGGAGGCTGTTCGTGGATGAGATTGTCGCGAGGGAGCAGACCGCGAAGGAGGTCATCCGCAAAGGCGGGCCGTCCACGAAAGAGGTTGTCCGCGGATGAGATGACAGTGAGGGAGCAGGCCGTGAAGGAGTTCCCGCCTCCATTTCACGAATGACATTGTTCTGCTGAGGTGGGTGGCCATGGAGGGACTATCCCCGAAGGAAATAGCCGCATGTGGTTCACGGTTTAGTTTCTACCCTATGCAGAAGAGTGCTTCTGCGGACGATATGGGGTCCACGGATGGTCACAGAACATTACAGCTGGGAGCGATTTCTCCAGCATCTCTCCACGAGTTTTCACCCGTCCTCACTCTTTTTTATTGGTGCCCCTCGGTGAATATTTATAGAGTCACAAAGGGGACATGGAACACTACACTTTCTGCGGAAGCCCACGAAGAAATCCCCACCCGCGGATGACTCGGTCAACTGGGGATTTTTTTGAGCCGAGATCCAAAGATTTGCTCCGCGGTTGTTCATCTCTCTGCTTCTGTTCTGCGAACGACAATGGTCCACAACAGCATACTGATTCCACCTCCATTTCGCGAGCGACGATGCCCACGACATTGGCCAGTTGGCACAGTTTGTGGCGGTGGATCGTCCTGGCTTCACCAGCAGTCTTCCAAGTTCGCACCAGCATAGGAGCTCCGCCACCATTTCACGAACAACAACGTATGTCGGAGGGTGGTTTACCAAACTGGCCATGTGCTGTTGCTGGGAGCCGGTGTGAAAACTGGTTCGGTTCTTTTCCAAGTCTTGCGGTAATTGGATTTCCCCCTTGTGGAATTTTTAGGAACCTACAAATATCTAATATCTATGTATGAAAGGTATTAGTCTCTATAGTTGGTATAAAAACATTTTTTTAATTTTATTTAGAATCTTGGATGAGAAAATATAGTGTGAACCCTTAGGATAATCCTAATCATAGGATAATTTCTAGAGTTATGGTTAATAAAGTAGTGTTCTTTTCCTAGGAACCCTTCATGTTTGGATACTACAAGTAGATGTGGTTTTGAAACCTATAAATCTAGGGGTAATAGATCTAAAAAGAGTTGGTTGAGTATATATTGTGCATCATTCTGATGCACGGTGACTGTGACCTTACTCTTCACCTAGTGTGATACTCATTGGGATATTCTTATGTCAATTAACATTTTATTTATGAACGATCATGAAGGATTTGAATAGATGATAACCTTGGTTAAACGTAATGTGTCGTAGATTGAAAATAAGGTGTCTTTATTTAGAAATTTTAGAAATTGTTTTTTAATATTTTTTGGTTTTCCAATATGATTTTTATTTCTCATGTAATTCATTCTAGTTTTAGTCATTGGATAGAACCTAAAGGTATTTCGTTAGCGCTGAATGTGATGGAAAATTGAATGATTGTCCTCATTAGAAAACAAATGTCATTGAAGATAAAATTAAGAATCTTATTTCATGGATTATAAAATTTTCTTAATCTATAAATCGTTCTGAACAAACAAATTGTAATGGATGGAACAAAAAATTTGAGTTCTTCATGAGGAAACATCAAAATTCATTTATTGGGTCCACCGATCAATTAATTTCTTAGAAATAGATCTTTACCATTGAAATCATATTTTTCATTCCCCTATTTTAATATCATGAAAAAGACTTTTTTATATCTATTTTTTCATTGGAAAATAATATCAATTGTGGAATCTTATCCAGAATATGATGAAATAGTAAAAAAATTGACTCTATGGAGTGGGGTGATTTTAAGATCTTATTTTGAACAAGAACATTTCCAAAATTAATTGTATGAAAATATAGAAGGTATTACTTGAGCCAAATAATAATGATGATTAATATGTTAGTACCTCTATAGAAAATTTTACAATCCTTAAGAGGTAATACTTTTGTATTATCATCCATACATAAAGAATGGTTGATTGATTCCTTAGTGGCCTAAAACTAATTCTATGAAGGGAATTTTTCATAAAGTGCATTAGTACCTATGAATAAATTGTTCTATGTTCTCTTCAAGTGGATATGGATATTGGAGTTAACTATCCATATCAAGGATTTGATAAGAAAATATATATTGTATCTAAATGAAATTATAAAAATCCAAGGAGAGGATAATACAAGCATTCCTTTATGCTAAAATTGTGAACAAATGTGTGGAGGAAATTTTATTTAGGGGACTAATAAATGTTTTTAGTATGTAAATGAGGTTTATTATGAAATTCATTGTATGAGTGAGGGGTAAAATATATTTAATGATGGAAATATAGTGAAAATTCCTTATAAGGAAACATCTTCACACCAGTGTTTTAAATGATAGAAGTACGGGAATTGTGTTAACCAATATCAAAATTTGAATGTTAATTATTATGATCTATGTAAAAAAAACTTAATACCATAGTTAAATGGAAATATCACAATATCACTATTTATGATGAGGGTTATGATAACTACATGGTAAAAATTACTCCTATCATCCACTCTAGACCTATTAATTTATTATTTGTCTTTAGATATATCTATTCTTTTATATCTGAAAAATTTTATAAGGTTATAAAAATTACCCCAAAATGAGTAAATGTTTTTTAGTGGTGAAACCCCATAATGTTATGATGATCATAGATCAAGTATGTTATTATTCTCTGATTAATTGTTTTTGGGAATGTGTGTAAAGACCCGTAAAATTCGAGGGAAATTTTTTTTCTTAATTTTATTTAGAATTTTACAAGAGCGCGGTTTCAGACGGCACCTGATTCCGAGGCCCGGAGTGCCCGGAATTAATTTCCGAAGTTTGGCTCGGGTACGTTCAGTGAACGAACGAGCAGGAATTCCTAAATTTTGATCCGGTGCTCGGAATTAAAATCCGAGGGCACCGATGAACTCGCAGCGCCGATATTCGCTTAAAGATACCTTTTCGGGAGTTGCGTTTGTTGCAGGTTGAAAGTTAGTTTTGGGGTTTTTAGTTTGAGTTAAATAAAATTGTGTAGAACAATTTTAATATAACTTGTTAAAACCTATCAAAGGAGGTTGGAAGTGGGACCCGCACCCACTTAACCTCCCTTGGGAGGATTAAGTGTGGTGGGGCCCACACGAACCCCTAATCCTTTCAAATTCTCTCAACTTTCTTAACCCCTAATTAAATGACTTGAGTTACTTTTAATTATGGGAGTTAAACCTTTTGAATTTCAAAACTTTTGAAATTCTTATGTGTTATGTGATAATAAAATAAGATGTTGTCTTAATTTATTTTGGGGGTTTTTGTTTGTCTTCTTGAGAGGTGGAGAGCTCTTCTTCATCTTCAAACTCTGATGAGGAACTCGAAGAACGTTCATCTTGACGAAGAATGTTCAAGCTCCGACGAAGAACGTCGCACCTCCATTCTTCGTTTACCATGTCAACGAAAGGGGACGCCACTTCTTCCTCGGACAACCTTCGTCGGCGTACAAGTTTCGCCAACGACGTGTCTCTTCGAACGCATCCCTTCTTCATCGGATTTGACGAACGGCTACCGCGACGCCCGACCTCCGCGACGTTGTCTTCCGCGGGACGTTGTCAAATCTTCGATCTTTTACCCGAGGTAGGGGTTGTTGAATATTGTTAATTCATTCCATTTCTTGCTCGTGGATCGCATGTCTACGTGAGGCTTTTGAATATTTTTATATAAGTGTTATTGTTAACGCGATGGGGGCCGGACCGCACGAACACGGCCGAAACCCCCCCCCCCCCTCCATCGTTCTTGTTTATTCTTGCGGATGGAAGCAAGTGGCGTGGTGCCGTCGCACCACGCGGATGATCGTACTTTTATTTTACGCGGCGCCGTCGCGCCACGCCGAGGTAAAATCTTCAAGAACGCGACGCCGTCGCGCCGCGTTGAAAGGAATCAAGGTACGGCGAAAGGGGCGCGGTGCCGTCGCACCGCGCCGGACGACGAACACCGCGGCCGGTTCCGGACCGCGGCGGAACGAGGAGACCGCGGCCGGTTCCGGGCCGCGGCGGAAGAGAAGACCGGCGGCCGGGCCGCCGGCGTCGGAAGCCGAAGGGGGGGACCGGAATTTCCGGTCCCGTTTGGGAAAACCGGTCGGCCAGCTGGCCGGCCGGATGTCTTAAAAACCGGGGGAATTAATCCCCCGGCCAACCCATAAAAACCCCCCTCTTTAAGAGGGGGGCGGTTCTTTGAAGGAGGGGGGCAGCCGGCCCCCTCGGTTCCGCACCAGCAGGCCCCCTCATGTGAGGGGGCGGTTTGTTTAAAAAAACCGGCGCGGCACGTGCCGCGCCGCCAGGGGGAAAAACGGGGGAGGGCGGGGGTCTCACCCGCGCGCCGCCTGCGTGCCCAGCGCGCCGCCGCGCCGCCTCCGCGCGCCGCCGCCGACCGCCGCCACTGGCCGCCGCCGCCGGCCACCGCGCCGCCCCAGGGGGGGGGGGGGGGTCGGGCCGGGTCGGCCCGGACCCGGACCCCCCCGTTTCGAACCAGAATTGGTTTTTGGGCCATAACATGAGCCTCGGACCTCCGATCGACGATCCGTCAGCGGCAACGCGATCCTTGGATCGAGACGGTCGTTTCGGTATATCAAACTCAAGGTTTCGGGTTACTTTAAGTTCGGCCGGGTTGGTTCGTTCACGAAACCAACAGGGCCTTCGGAGCGGAAACGCTCATATCTTGAGCTACGAACGTCCGATTGACGCGCCGTCAGTCGCGTTGTGTTCCTCTTAGTGAGACAGATCTTTTGGCATACTCCGCCCGTGGTTTGGACGCAGGTGGAGTACGGCCGGGTTGGTTCGTTCACGAAACCAACCGGGCCCTCGGAGCGGAAACGCTCATATCTTGAGTTCCGGACGTCCGATTGATGTGCCGTCGACTTTGATGGAATCCTCTAAGTGAGACGGATCTTTTGGCATACTCCGCCCGAGGTTTGGACGCAGGTGGAGTACGGTCGGGTTGGTTTTGCCTTAAAAACCAACCGGGCCCCGGGAACGAAAATGCCAATAACTCTCAGACCGGACGTCCGATCGACGCGCCGTCTGTTGCGTTGAGTTCCTGTTGTCGATACGGAACTATTGGATACATCAGCTCTGGTCTTTGTGACAGTTGATGTATCAGACTCTCGGATCGTGGAGCGGATCCTCCGAACGAGCTTACTGTGTGCGGGAACCCTAGTGCTGGCTGCGACTGTTACTGTGACGACTACTACTACTGCTACTGTGTCTGCGACGACGACAGTACAGAGATCCTGTGTGGATTCGACGACGACGACTACAGCACTCAGCGATCCTACGTGGAACAGTGATACCGAAGCTGTGTGAGCTGAATCTTCTGTTTACCTTGGGCGGTGGAGCGCTTGGGTGTAGCGGCGGACCCGTGGTACTTGTCAGTGGTGGTGTGCTTGGATGCAGCAGCAGACCCTTGGCGGTGGAGCGCTTGGTTGTAGCGGCGGACCCGCGATACTCTACGGAGTGTGTGCGCTTGGTTGTAGTGACAGACCCGCGACGGTGGAGGCGTGTGTGCGGAGTACGGAGACCGTGTAGATGATTGAGACCTGACGACTGCTTAACCGACTCGACTTGGAGTGAGTCGACTAGCCCAGTGGACGGAGCGCCCAGTAGTTGGCTGCAGACCCACGGCGGACGGAGCGCCTGGTAGTTGGCAGCAAACCCGCGGTACTCAACAGGAGGAGTACCTCAGTAGGCTATCTGGGTGAGCGCCCGGTATTTGGCAGCAGACCCTCAGCGGACGGAGCGCCCGGTAGTTGGCAGCAGACCCGCGGTACTCGACAGGAGGAGTACTTCAGCAGTCTTAGGTTAGTGAGCAGTACCTCGGAGTCGTGACAGGACCACTGTACACTTCAGAGATGGGGATCTTCAACTTTTACGGTTTCGATAATGAAAATCCTGGTTTGAGCTGAGTCAATAATCTTTGTGTTTCCTCATGATTGAGATGGGTCGCTTGATAACTTAGGTATATGTATGGGCATATACCTGGGTAATGGTTATCCGTTGATTTCATAAACTTGTTATAAACTGTGTGAACTTGTACTGTTATCCTATGTGGATTTTACTGTTTACTCTTCTTTGTGGATTGGGATCTTCTTGGGCTCGTGTTGGAGCCGAACGGAAATTGGTGACATAGGTATATGTATGGGCATATACCTAATCAATTCTGGATGTTACTTCGTGATTGTATCCTTCATGTGGTTTATCCTTTGTGGATTTCGGGAGACCTTCGAGGGTCTCGGGGTCCCTACTGAGTATCTTATACTCACCCCTGCACGGGCTATGCCCGCACTTCGTTGTGTTGGTTGCAGACGACGGACAGCGCTGACTGCGGTTGAGGCTTATGGAGTAGGTCGGTACCCGGAGGAGGACCACTGAGCGGGACGTGCTCGGAGCGGACAGTTAGACCGAGGAGTTGTGGAGCTATCTGTACCTACCCTTTAGGTAGGATCCGTGGTGGACGATCCAGGAGCTGAGCCATCTGTACCTACCCTTCAGGTAGGAATCGAGGAGGACGTTCCAGGAGCCGCTTGTACTTTCAGTTGCTGTTTTCCCTTTCGAGTTGTACTTTACTTTACAGTTGGGCTTGTATTTCCGGCCCCTTTTCTTCAGCACAGTTGTTCTAGTTTTGTGTACTACTTTTCTTCTGCTTGTTACTCTGAGGTGCCTGTTTACATTATTAAGGCAATTCCTTCCCTTTTTACTGGGATTTTACGCCTTGGTGCTAGTCTCCAGCCCCTGGCCTATGGAAGGCGGGATTGGGGTAGTCACGGCACGGGCCCCGAGGGCGGGTCGTGACAATGTGCTTCCTTCTAATCTAATTATTCTCCATTTTGTATAATTCAAATTTATTTTGGTAAGGGATTGACATTGTTTATATAAGCCTTTTATAAATTTACCTAGAAGGGAAACAACATTAAATATTCTAAACCAATATACGATTGTTTATCAATTTTCTGAATAATATTAACTTCCATTGGAAATTCCATAAATATTAAATTTATTGTTTCATATTCAAAACGGGTTTTCATATTTTATTTTTATGTCGAAACTCCACATTTATTATATGTCTATTTATCATTATTTATGTATTTCCAAAATAACATCCTAGTCTTCCAAAAAAATTGTGATGTCAAGTTCTCAATTGAAATCAATCATATTGCTACACTTGTTTCAATGAATCTATATATAATGGACTTGTTTGATATGTAGGAATTCAATAATAAAATTTTGAAGAATCTTGAGGAGTATTTTATTCATCCATATTCATAATTTTACTGTTCATCATATCATTTTAATAAAATAAATACAGATCAATGCGACTTTGAATATGTTGTTTTATAGTCAAGGAAAAATTTCAGACAAGGTATATACACTATAAATATATAGTGTTATAGTTTGGTCTTTCTAATGGCCCCACCAACTTCGTGAATTTAATTATCAGAGTCTTTAAGTATTATCTTTATCTATTTATAGTAGTATTTATAGATTATTATATTATATATTCAGAGACAATGTATTTGTATGAATATTATTTTAGGATTTTAATAAAGACGCTATAAAAGGAGAAGTTGTATGAACAATTTACAAAGTGTGAATTTTTGTTACAGAAAGTTTTAATTTTGGTCCATATAATCTAATGAAAAGGTATATTGATGGATGCATCAATGGTGGAGGTTACTAATCCTTGGTCAAGACTGACCACTATGGATGAGGTCCATGGTTGTTTTGTTTGGATGGATTTTATTAGCAATTTTTAGAGAATCTATCATAGCTATTTAATCTTATCAACTAGTTAAATCTAAAGTGAGCCAAGTGCTTTTGGAATATTGAATGTGTAGAAACCTAGAGGGAACTACAAAGTATTTTAGTCAGTTCACTTTTTTTAAATTACCATGTAGTGTATAATGATTTGTAATATATAGTGATGCATCAAACAAGTGGCATGGATGTATCCTCGAGAAAAATGATAGGCATGTAGCTTACGCCTCATGAAAATTGAAGGTTCATGAATAGACATAGAAAATATTGATTGAGAGTTAGTGTTAGTATTTTTTTCGCATTAAATATATGTAATAATTATCTCCAAAAATAAATTTGTGATATATATGATGATCACAAAAGTTTAAGGTATATATTAACTCAATAAAAGATGAATTTGTTCCCGAGAAGATTGGTAGAGTTGATTAATGATGATGAATGATTAATATATTACCAAACAGGGAAAGCGATCATAGTGGAAGATATTATGAGTAGAAATGATCATGTTATCTTATATGTTTGGAGGATAAAAAATATCCAATATTTATGGATTTTCAAAGGTTGGATATAGAAATATTAAGGTAAGAGGAAAATCATATCTTTCTCAAATGAGTATTAAATTAATTATCCATGTGATGATTAAGGAGGAATATAAGGAGGATGTGGAACTATCAATGATAGTTTGAAATGTTCATGAGTTAAAAGTTGATTGTGATTCAATGATATGTTTAAAAAACTGTGGATGTTTTTCATCTATACCAAATTTTAATATGGTGTTATTGTATGAGGCTTATATTTCATCATTCAATATTTATCCTTGATGTGTACAGAAATATAATGATCTATAAGATTATTTATAGTAGGAAAACATGAAGAGAGTTATTTTAGTGTATGTATTATTTTTTTATGTCATTAACCTATGTTTGGGAGATATTATTTTAAGGGGATGTTACTTGAATTACCCATAATATAAAGAAATGAAAAAAAATCACCATAAAATGTTCAATCACACTCCCCAAAATATCTAAAGGCCTTAATGATATTTGGGTTGTGGTCGATCTCATTATCAATTCATCACACTTAAATTATATTAACGAATATCTATATCTTGATTATAATTCTTTAATATACACTAAATAGGATGTATGGTTTCACTAAGTTCCACATTATATTGTATTTTATTGTTATGTGAGGACTATCTTTAATTTCTACCAAAGCATTCAGAAGGATCTAGATACAAAGTTGATTTTTAGTACATCATATCATTATCAAATTGATGGTCTATCTGAGAGTACCAATAAAATCCTAGAGTATATTTTTATATTTTATTCTCTAAAATTCAAAGGTGATTGGGATCAACAAATTCTTATAGTCAAGTTTTTTTATAACAATAGCTTTTACTCAAGAATTCAGATTACTCCTTTTGAACCCCTCTATGGTAGGAACTAAAGAACTCCTATATATTGGGATGAAGTTAGATAATGAATGATATGGTGACCTGATATTTCTATGGAAATGGTAGAGAATTTCATATTCATTAAATAGAATATAAGGTAAACTCAGTATTCGAGAAAAATTTATGATGATAATCATCAGCAGATATGGAGTACAAAATTTGGGAAAAGGCATTACTATAAATATTACCTTGGATAAAGGTTATGATATTTATTAATAAGTTAAATTTGATCCTTATTTATTTGAGTCCCTTTGATATTTGTAATTGTATTTGGATAGTATCTTATCTTTTAGTACTACCATTGAATCTCTCTCTTGAGGAATTGAAAACATGATCCTTTATAAGTACTAAACTCAATGGTTATAAAACTTTGGGATAAGGCATTAAAATATTTCTAAAAATTTTCATTATCATATTGGATGAGTTTAGTTTTTAAATTTCCATAACATTATATAATATGAATCCATTTGGTTCTATATTTATTTAAATATTACCTCTATATTATTTTATGAAAAATATAAATGCAAAATGTCACCCTCTTAACTAGAATATCTCATAAATTTTCTATATAAAGATAAATTTTGAATAATTTTAGTTGTAAATATTTATTTTATAAATTAATAAATTTTTTCATATTATTTTATCTATAATTTTTAGTGGTTTAAAAATTTCCTTAAAATCTTATGCAAAACAGACACAATATTTATTCAATTAATATAAAAATAAAACAATTAATAATTAAAATATTAAATGTAATAAAATTTAAGTGAATTATTGTATTAGATTTTTTTTTTATAAAAATATGACAATTTATGAATGTGTGTAATTATTATATTTTAATTAAATATTTTTCTTGCTGTCTTTAATGTCCAATTAAATAAATAGTTCCGAAATTGGAATTATTAATATTTAATAAAAAATAATATTTTATTAAATTATTTAAAATTCATAAAAAATTATATTCAATTACATGAATGAAATATGGTTTAACATATTTACCATGATCTATTTATTAGTAATTTTTTCATTTATTGTAGCTTTCTTAACCCCTTAAAATTTAAATAGTTGTAACCATGGTCAAGGTAAAAAATGATTAATGAAGGGGTTAATAAAATAGATAAGGTTTAAAATGACATAAAAGCCTTCCAAAATTTAGTTTTATGATTTTATTTAATATATAAACTCTTCTTTATAAAATTCATGGCTATATTGAAGAACTAGTTTTAGAATTAATTATTATTCTTAATTCTTTTAAGAAATTTTATCTTTTTCCTCACCCCCACATATAAACAGACAATAATTCTTTCTATTATCTACACAAATATAGTCCATATATATCAACCAAAACCTATAATTTTTTTCTCAACTTACATAGACACATTTAAGAGTTTTATATCTAAAATAGACCAACCTCGGGGTCATTAAGAGGAGATCCCAAGGGGTTCTTCAAATAATATGTAATCACCTTAAATGATCACTTTATATTAACTTCTTCTTTCACCTTACATAAATATCCAATATATATCATTATATAATAATTTATGTATCCAAAATATACATAAATTTTATTATTATAATGAAACCACCATTATCCACCCTCTTTTCCATCAAATGGGAAGCTAAAGTATCACTACTATGTTTGTACAACATGCTATCTCGACATAGTGATACAATTAATTTTTCATCAAAATATTTTATGGATGGGTATTATGATGGGTTTGATGTTTATATATAATATTTAAAACATTAATATGTTTATAGAATGATAATATCATATATTCCTTCTTACCTTTTAAACCATTAGAAAATGCTTACATTACCTATCTGTACGTGTTGACTACCACCCCAATGAAGTGATGTTATTCGTTTTCAGTTTTTACTTTATATGGATGGTGATAATTTTTTTTAATTACTATTTATGATATATATGATATAATAATAATTCTATAAATATAAATTATTATTTATTTTTACTTCACACCATCCATCGAAAAGGTAAAACAATGTTCATGCATGTGTATGACCTATCGTCTCCATGAATTGGGTAATTCATTATTCTATCCCTATATTTTTTGAATGATTATAAATATATTAATATGTAATGAATATATTTTATGTTAATATAATGATTAAAAATATATATATGATAAAACCATCATCAAATTACAAGTACTATAACTACCAAACAGAAATCTTAAGGAAAAATAAAGCAGTTATCACCCAAAAATGATGATTTTAACAAAGAATTGGTCATAAATGGGTATTAAAATTTCATAATTGGATAATATATGATATTATAACTATATAATTGACTAATTTATATATTTATAAGAGATTTAAATTTATTATATAATACATTAAACATATTTTAAATTAATTCAAATTTGAGGTTAAGATTTTATGTTATAATCTCATTATTTGTTAGGATTGTTTATGATTAAGATTAAAATGATTCAATTTAAAGATAAAACTCTCAATAATCACATGAATTTTCTTATAATTTGTTTACTTCATGATAATAAATTTTTTACTCCAATTTTCCTCTCATTAAGAACATGAAATACTAAATGAATGGTTTTAAGGAAAAATGTCTTTATTTCTCTCTTTAGTCATAAATCCTTTCTCTTCCATGTCCATGTTTTCTAGAAATGTTTTCAAGAATTTTATTACTATTATATAATTATTTTCAAAGTAAATATTACCCATCATTGTATTTTTATAAAATTAATCAAAAGGAATCTTTTTTTTATTTTATAAACGAGGTACTTTTTATATTTTTCTAAAAATGTGAAGGGAATCATTGTTTTAATGTACATAGAATAAACATAATTTTCCAGCATAATAACTGCTAAATGATTTTAAAATTACTTTATTGGTCTTTAATGTTTTAATGAAAATTTTCCTTAATATTTGTGATTTTTTATGATTTTAAATAAGTGAATTCAATATAAAAAGGTTATTTTACTTAGTAAATGCTCTAGTGATATTTTAAAGTCATTTTTCTTCTATGATAAAAACACTAATGTTACTTATTATTTACCTGGGTGTGGATCCAATAATTCCATCCACATTGAATATTTTTATGGATTATGATGATATTTATTTAATGATGATTTTATGAAACTCATTTCTTTTCCAGTGGTTAATTATGTTATGATTAAATTATTATGAAACATATTTATTTTTAGTGGTCTATTCTATGATTCTATGAAACAAAATTATGAAACCATTTACTTTACAAATGGTATGAAATGATTAATGTTTTTTGATCTTGTGATAAACATGTTTATGTTTTTCATTATTTGATGGGTGTGACTAGAAGTATATAACCCTTCAATTAATTGGGTAAATATATACATCTAATGAGATAAATTATTTTGGAATTGGGAGTGAACCAGTTCATTAATAAAATCTATCCACTATGATAGTTATAGGATTGATCTACGGATACTAATATGGTTTTTGGATTGATCCTAATAAAAATAGTATTCTTTAATATTATCCTTGATTATTAAGGAAATTATTTTCCATTCTTATATGTACGATACAAAATTGGGTATCATGCCATGTTTTTCTATAATGGATTATGTTCTTTTATTCCTTTGTGATTCATGTCTTATTAACCAAAAATATTTATTCCATTATTAAAGAATATGATCTATGGTTTTCAGGGTATGGTTTCCAATTATTATTCTCATGTACTCAAACCCTTATACCCAATTTCTATTTAAAGTATCATTGATATCACCCTTGTTTACCCTTTCTAGGCATCTGAACTCACCTTTTATTGTATTTATATTCCCTTGGTTATGAAGAAAGGTATTATGTTTGACATGTAAAAGGAGGGTTTAGGTTATGATGATATTAGTGGGAGATTATATAGTTCACTTATAAACCAATTGTTTTCATATAGATGTTTTCATATGCACTAGAATATATGTATCTATCCTAGTTTATGATGTTATGTAATTAATATTAATCTAATAAGATGTAAAATATATGTATAAAAAGTATGAGTTTTTATATCATCCATCTAGAATGACTGTAATAAAAAGAAATTTTTTCATTCTATAAAATAGTTTCATATTCATTACCTATTATTATACTTATCTTAAATTTATGTTTATCACTTTAAAAAACCTATAAAAATAATATTAATCCTCTAGAATAATTATATAATAGTTAAATCACTTTATAATCTTCCATTAATTATGGAATTTCCACGTTTGGGTCAGTCTAACCATCTACATGAACAATGACATAAAATAATATCATAGAAAACTATGATAACATCAGTACAAATAATATATTATATAAGTAAGTAAATAATTATTTTATTTTGGTTTTATAATAGAAACATTAATATTATTCTCACCGATTAAGATGCAAATTTCCATTCATTAAAACCCACTTTAATATTTTTGTCAGTGACTTCATATTTAAGGATCGTAACAAATACACCCATTGAATTAAATTATAACATTATGAAAATTAATAAATATTAAATTATAGTATCAAAAAAGATCATGGAATTATGAAATTTTGGGAAGAATGTTGAGCAACACCAATATAACAAAACTAGTTCAAAATTATTAATATTACTCACACCCGATATCGAATATAGATATTAAAAACAAATATATATATATATATATAATGTATAATTATAATGTAATTTTATAAAAGGTTATATATATGAATAATTTTTTTAAATAAGTGAATAAGATAGATAATTTTGTTATACAAGAGACTCATGTTCATTAGTTCAAGTCAAAAATTATGGTACATGGTATTATTGACTCGACTTATTTTCTTGAGTCATAATTATTACTCTAGGACTGTAGTTCTATAATATGGTTTTCTTCACTTTTATAGTGAATTTATATTTCATTTCCTCTATTTTTTAGGAATTACATGTATAGATTTTTTTCTTAAATGTTGTTGATATTAGGAATAATTCCCTTTTAAACTAAATGAGGTTTGTTTCTCCCAAGTCTATATTTACTCATCCAACCAATGATTCCATTTTTTTCTTTATTTTAAAAATGTAATATATTTAAAATTATCATGAAATATTTATTCAGAACTATTATATTTAAATTTTTTAACCATTTTTACGATATAAGTTTCAATAAAGGTATTTTTTATACATTGAAAAGAATTTACCATTCACGTTCAAAATTTTATCTTCCACTCCACATTTTCAATATATAATATATATTTATTTTTAAATTATAATTTATTTGGATTTTATTTAAATTGGTGTTTGAAAAAGGTTTTCATGTTACCTTATTTATATTTATTTATAAAATTGATTAATAATTTCATCTATATAATAAAATGATAAGAAATGATTTCTAAAAGACCATTTTCATGTCTTGAATACCATTTTCATTTTTAAATATCTATCTTATAGGGAATTATGTTTTATCAATCACCAACTATGATCCATGGTTTAATAACACTTTTGGGTGATCAAAAAATTTGTATCATCATATCAAATTTCGATATCATGTTATGTGATTTTATTTGAGAATAAAATGAAACCCATTTTCTTCCCATGATATTTCATGATGAGTTGAATGATTTATATATTATGTAACACATAAGTATGTATAATGCTAATTTGGGTCTTATATATTCCTCTAATGCATTGTATATGTTTTTATCTAATGAGATAATGCTTCATTATACTTATTTTATTTTATTTCAAACTAAAGATTACTCCTTAGATATTCTCACATTATGATGATGCCATGTGCTTATGTTTTACCAATGTTCTTTATTAATCTATGTTTCAAGGTAATGTGTCATTTCTATGAAATATTCATATTATAATGTCTCATGGATAATTTTTATTATCTATTTATTTTAACTTTTTTAATATTGTATATGTTTGATCATTTTTTATTTAATATCATTTATATCGTGTTTTGTAGAAAAAATATTATTATTACATGTTACTTTTAATTATAAATTTTCCCTTATCATGTTTTATAATATTATTTTGATCTGATCCTTCATAACCTATTGATAAATTTATCCCAAACATAGAATTGAATATCACCCCTTTTATTATGTTTCCATTCCCTGAGTTATGAAGATAATTATAACTTATGTGAATTCTATAAGGGAGTTTAGTGTGTCTTAATTATGGTGGAATGTTCACAAGTGATTTTATAATAGTTTTATTATATATCTATTCCTCCAAGACATTAAAACTTATATTCATGGGATTTTTATATTATATTGTTATATGTAGTGACAATATTATGAAAATAATGTAAAATAATGATATTTTGTCTTAGGTTGTATAACCTAAGTACCATAAGTCATACCAATTAAATGAAAACTCATATACTATTATATGACATTACTTGATGAAAATGATGTAAAGAAAACTATTTTCTAGGTATCAAAAAATGTTTTTGAGGAATTATATGTTTTATACTTTTTGTTTATTTCTGTTTTCCATGAATTCTCACCCATGAATAAAAATTAGAAAAATTAATATTTCATTCTGAGAATTTTTCTTCATCATTCATTGTGATGGAATCCTCTTTTTTTTTATAAAAGTAGATTCATGAGGTGGTTTAAGTAGTCTATGTATATTAACTCTATGAGGAGATAATAAGGTTTAAGAGATGTGTTTGGAAAAAGAATGGAGCTGGTACACCCTCATGTGTCAGTCCAGGATCCTAAATTGATATAAAGGATTGGTACTCCCTGGGATATATTCTCAATATAAGGCATAATACTCAATGTGATATAAGAAGTTTAGGTACTCTTCTATATAATGGGGAATGGTCCTTCCATGGAGTCAGTACTCACTTATTTTTTAGGGAACAACCCTCCATAACGACATATTTTCCCAAAATTGATTTATACTCACCCTTACATCGACCATCACGTTCATCTATGAATTTCTTGTAAATACGACATAAATTTTGTAAGTGACCCTAATGGATATTGAGTAAGTGGAGATAGTTCTCAGTGGTAATTAATGGTGTCAAATACTTTTTGATATCATGCTATGATTCATTAAATTAATTGGGATCTTCCAGCTATCATAGTTCCTATCTTATTTGATTCATTTACCTATCTACTTCATTTCCTTCTGGGTTTACCAAGTTGGTGTTATTCTATTTTTTCAAATCCATTTTCCTAAAAATTATTAATTAATTTGGTGGTTATATTTATGATATCATTAGTTATTGGTTATATTTCATTACATTGGAGATAGTTGTATATCTATAAGAGACTCATTATGATAAGGAATCATTTTTGTGGTATAGCATCTTAGTGGTAGTAGCCAATACCTATCCTATTAGGGGTGAGTGTTTGGTGGTGTACTCAACATAAAGAGTATTTGATGAAGTTCACTAATAATTAAAGTTATTTCAGCATGGAATTAGAGTGGTTCTATATTACGGATGGAGTATGGGGTTAGGATTCATATTAGGTTTTTTTGGGAAACATAGGGTAATATTGTTAAGGGGTATTGAATCTTGTTATTAGACTAGGGAACCCATTATATTTATAATTGACTAATATATCCTTATTCCATGATTATAAAAATATATTATTTTAGTCAAAACTCTAAATAAATATTTTATGTTAAAAATAGGATATAATATAATTCATGTAATGTGAAAGTTGGGATTTTACCATGTACATCAAAATTCTTCTCATCTAGATATTCTATAATAATTTTGGGATCATTTTTTTGAATACAAGATGTCACACCATAAATAGATAGTTAAGAATTTTAATCAATTCCATGATGATCATGTGTCAATTTTACTCCCCCTTTCCATTAAATGGTTAAGAAAATAGGGTGTCATTATAGGACTATATTGGGAGGTATTTATTCCCTACAATCATAAGGAAAATAATATACCTAGAGTGCTTATAGAAGACCCTTCATCTTTTGGGTGTATGGTAATCCCCATTGAGTATGAACATACTACCTATAGTCAGAGAAAACATCTTTTGTTTCAATGTATATTATATCCTCAATTACAAGGTGATATCTTTCCTTTAATGAAAAGGATTGGTTGGAGTTAGTTAATTAAATTTTCCATTTGATTTAGACACCCACTGAAAATATGGTTATTGTTGTATCTAGTTTACTTCAAAGTCTGGTGGGTCATTAGTGGGATCAGAATACATAGACTCATGAAAATATTACCTTTCCACGGTAAAAGTTTATGTGTAGTTTCAAATAGAAATAATATACAATAATGTTGATGAATGCATGAGTTTTGGGGATTTCATAACATTATTGGTGAATCATGGTTGTAATTATGTTTGAATAAATGTTCATCAATCTCAAAAAGTACTCCCTTGACATGGTACATGATGGATTTTTATGTTCATGTAATTTATAGAGAGGACTCGTGACAGATATTTTTGGTTGGATAATACCTCTATGTATCTTCTCCAATGAAAGGGTTTTGGAGAGAGCCCTTATGATTTTCAGTTTCATAGAAGAGTGTCATCCAGGGATCAGGGTGAGTAATGGTTTCATTAAGGTAGAGTCAGTAGAATTATCTTGTTAATGAATGTTATCAAGATTATGTCATTAGAGACATTTTAATTTTTTAATCTTGTCTTGGGGAACAACTAGAGATAGATCTAATGGGGGTCCCTTTAGTAAGGAGATATGGTATACTATGCTTGTAAAGGTAGAATACATGTTCCATGATATTTTATTACGAATACAGTGGATATGGAAAGTCAAGTTAGTACTATGGATAGGCCCATATGTTAGACAAAATGATGAGATAATTATCCTATAATTGATATTGTGACCCTCCTAATGGCGTTTTTAGCAGAGGATCTAGTGGTGTAGTAAGTGGATGATGATTTGATCCAATTCCAACTCCACCAACTCATGTTTTTACGGTTCGAGGTGATGCTGTTCAAGTCCATAGACATATGCACATGATTGAGAGCTATGATCAGGTGATGATAAACAAATTTCAAGGTTTTGTATTTGGTGGTTTTAAACAAAAAATAATACTAAATGACAGTCATCTACGTAATTATTTCCTTATTTCATCACTATATAATGAGTTAGGTATACCCATGAAGGATTTGTAGGGATCAATAAATAATTTTTCAAAGAAGAAGAATAAATTAGAATCCTAATTACCAATATCACATTTCATTAGAAACAAAAACCATATATAAATAGAAAAAAAATATTTTGTACCTTACACTGATGATGGACACTACTTTTATTATCTTCAAACACATTATTCAAGAAAATCACTAAGAAGAATGTTTAATACTAAATTAATTTTTGTGTATGTAGGAATTATCTGAATCACAAAATGCTTATGTGGGATTCTTATTGGTACCAAAATATAATAGTTTCTCATGGAATCTAATGAAAAGGATGAAGGGTGATTCACTCAAGAGAATAGACATAATTAATTAACAAAATTCCATACCTTATAACCTATTTATATAGATATTGGGGAGACCATCCCAAATCGTCTATGAAATTCATATGAATGTTACAAAATGATTGAGTAAATACTTCGGTAACACAACTTTTATACTTTAGAAGAACTAATTCCCCATTCATTTCATCAAATGTAATATTTATGAAAATTATAGTCATTCATTGAATATTATTGGATATTAACACTTTTTTTTACAAAATCAATATATCATAGGGTGTTGAGTTGAATAATACAATACATTTTAACACATAACACTACTATATGAATTTTATAGTATACACTATGATTGTTCTAGGAAATTAATGTAACTACCCAAACATTCATTAATAAAAATTCCTTCTGATCTAATTAAATGTATTATTCTGTAAATTGTTTATATAAAATGTAAAATTAATTGGTTTTATGTTTTTGAATTTTAAAATTCCATTATGAATTGTGACAATTGATAATACAGCTATTGAACAGTGATCACATGTTAGTATAAATATTGGGCAATAACAAATCCAATTTACTCAGACAAAGGAAGCGACGACCTCATCCAATAGACTTTCCCTGTATGAAGCCCATTTGTCGGAGCTCGGAAGGGAGATGGTGTCATTGGGTCTCTCTCTAGACCATGCCCAAGTTGAGCTTCAACATGTTATTCTCAAATGGAACCACTTATGATAGAAGTGGGAGTTGATAGAGATTACCACCCAAGCAATATTATCTGAGCCACCCCAAGAGTCTATCACCATCACACACCTTACTCTTTATTCTTATACGAGTGTTATAATGGGTTATGTAAAAAGTCCCTAGTACTAAAATTATGGACATTATGTTTTTATAGCGAATATTCCTTCATTTTATTATTCTTACTTTGTAAGTAGGTTTTAATGGGAAAATAGTATTTTTAATTAATATTCAACTAAAAAATATATTTTGATGAAATATTGGATTTTGAATTAAAAAATATTTTAATAAAATATTATTATTATTATTTAATTAATTTTTATTATATATAAAGGATCATATATTTTTATGAATGCAACTATAATTTTTATTATGGTTTGAAATCTGTTTTTGTCAAAACCCATGAATTTTCGATAAATGTCTATTTTTATTTTAAAGGTAAAAATTAGAAGATTTATAAAATTATTTAAATAAAATGAATATTAATTTTGGAAATTAGATATTAAAATTATCCAATGGTGAATTTTTCATAATTTTCTGAGACAGTAGAATTTTTGGGTAAAAATTAAATATCGATTAAATATATAATGTGTTTTATGACATCTTAATGACCCAATAGTGATATAAAAAAATACTATAATCACTATGTTCAGAAAATATATGTTTTTTTATTAAAATAATGTTATTTTAGATTTGTTTTATTTTTTTTCAAAGAATTAGTTGACCCTTGAAGTCTTAAATAAACATTTTTTTCTTTTTAAATTGTTTTCCTTGAGAGTGTGACTCACCTCCACATAAGAAACATTATTATTTGAAGAAATTATGACTTTTTCCTTATAAAATATTTTTTTCTAATCCCCTTTGTAAGAAAAATGGAAAAAACCAATGGTCTTGTTGTGGTTTTGATTAGTTTAATGTGTGGTGTCCCAAACCTAAATAATAATGAATTCTCTATCTCTTCCTATATAAACCCACCCAAGATCCCACTTACTCTTCACTCAAAGCCATTGGAGTTCACCCAACCTCTTACATACTCTATCTATAATCCTACAAAGGCACCCCAAGCTCCCAATAATCCTCTATCAAGCCACTCCAAATCCTTTGGGATCACACTTCCAAGTAAGGAATTTCCTTCCTTTCTCATTTTATCCATGTTTCATAATATTGTTATGCCCTTTCTTTTTCAATAATAAATATTTTGGTATGATTTAGAACCTCCCCCATAATGACCTATTTATGTTTTAATGATGAGATACCCATTGATCTCTCATTAAATGCCTCCCATGTACACCAGTTACCATACTAAAATTCCATAAGGAATTTCTCTCTCCTCATTTATATTCAAGTGATTCTTTTGTATTATGAATCAAATTTAAATTACATTTGTTGGGAAATGTATCTATATTACCCTCTTATTGTCCATTTAATTTATGTATTATGAGACATTCCATTCTATCTAATAAACCTTTTTATGCATTCTTATGTCAATCCATTATGCTGCAGAAATTGGACTATGATTTTCCAAGCCAAAGTCATTGTGTAGTGAATATAAATCACATTTTTCTATAAAGGGTATTAAAATTTATGCACATTAACTTGTTTTTATAGAGTTACATATATTAATGTCACATTCCTTTATCATGTAATAAATTATTATGTTTAATTAATCTACGTTGTATGATCAATGTCACACACTTATGCATTAAATGAAATGATTTAAGAAGGTTGTGCCCCGATAGTGCTCCAATGCATTGGATAAAGTATAGTATCATGATATTTCATGTGAAATGAGTATTGAATCATGATAATTCATGTTCAATGAGTGTGTACTTGTGATTCATGTGCAATTAGGGTTTACTCATGATACACGTGTAAAGAAACTTGGCTCATGCTAATTCCATGTTAAGTTTTGTTGTCACATTTCCATGTTATGATAATCACGCTATATCATGCCTTTAATTTCATGTTTATTTTATGATACATTGATATTAATATTTTCTAACATGTATTCTATTCTTCATTGTATACCTTTTTTACTACATTACTGAGCATTATAGATCACCCTTTTCTGATTCATGTCCTCGTGTTATCCCATACAATGCTAATTACGAGAGAATGTAGTGGTCATGTAAATTATGTTTTCAATAAGATGTTGTGTTCTATGTTTTATATTGTTTTGTAATGACCCTATCCTTAGAGACACTAGAACACTATATCTTCATTTTTTTATCAAGTGAATGTTTTATGTAAAAAATTGTTTGAAGTGTGTATCAAAAATAAGATTGTTATAGTTGGTATCAGAGGATAGGTTTAGTTATTTTTGGGATTAGGATTAGAAACCCCTAGTAAAAACATAGAGACAAGAATATGTATAATAAAAACATACCTATGTTTTGGTGAGTATTGAGTAAGTGTTTTATCAAACAAATACATCTCTGTTTGGATACAAGTAGGTAGAGGTGGCTCTAGCATAGATGTACCTAGGGGTGAAAACCTCGACAAGGAGTTTCAGGAATGACGTGGGATATCCAGGTACATGAAAACGAGCCTTGCTGTACTCTTGGTCATGACACTCCTAGGGTATATGGTTTGGTATATTCAAAATCTTAGTATGAACCCATATTAAGGGAATTAAAAAAATTCCCCTAAGAATATATTTTAGAAATTAGATCATGAATAGCATACATTGAATAAAGTTGAACCATAAGTTAAGGAATATAAGTTATTTATAATTCTTCTATTTTGTTCTTGGAAATACATTTATGTGTTACCCCTAAATTTACTTTTATTCCATCCAATGGTCAGTAATAGGACTCAGGCTAACAACCGATGTGAATATCAATGTGATGATTACTCTAATGAGATGCCCAATCCGATGGGATCAAGAATCAAAAACATTGTCAAGATTATCTCTCAGTTAAATCAATATTTGAATTGAAACATTGGTCAAGAGGAATTTTAACCCCCCCCCCCCCACCCCAAGAATGAATAAGTCGCTATCGAGAGCTTCATGATACCAATGTTTCTTACTTTTCATGGATCATATTATCCCTAAATCGGTGAACAATTAATTAACTCTATTAAAAAGACCTCCTCCATCCTTCAAAGTTCAGAACAATAGAAAGTTACACTGATGCTTATTGTATGGAAGTTGAATCTGATCAATGGTGGACATTGATAGAAAATATGAAGCCTATGAGGATATCGAGGTGTTGGAATGGAAGGAATTCCAGAAGATGTTTTTCGTTAAATATTATCTATACACCCTCCGACTTAAGATGGAAAGGGACTTCCTTAACCAAAAGAAAAAAGATGAAAAATATTTCAGAGTGTATAAGGAAATCATAACAAGTCTTTCATGATATTCTTCTGGATTTTTCATTACCTCCAAATGCAAGGTTGACCGCATCATTGGTGGGCTGAAACATATCCTACAGAAAGCGCTGGCGATCCATGAATTCAACAGCTATGAAGAAATTGTCTGATGTGCCCTCAAGGACAAACTGGAGATATGATAATCTCATGGGTATCATGGGTACAACATACGTAAGGTGGAATTCAATTCTAGTGGTCCGATGGATAAATACTGTGGTGCTAAGAAAATACAACACCCCACTTTCCCATGGTGTGGAAATAAGAACCCCAAAAATTTACTGATGGGGACGAGAAAATGATTTAGGTGTGGAATAAAAGGTCACCTGACTATTAACCATCAGCAAGAAAAACCGATGGCTGCTATAAAGGAGAGGAACGCTATGATAAACCCTCAATTCATTGTTTATTGATTCAACTACAAAGAACAATGGCACCTTGAAAATCATTTCCCAAAGCCAAGGGTTTTCGAAGGCAACCAACAAACTCCAAGGAAGCAAGGGTGTGATTTTTCCATCACTACAACCGAATTGAACCACAAAAACAATGTGATGATAGGTACGGTAGTTATTCATTGAATAATAGTGAACATACTTTTTGATTTTGGTTTTACATATTCTTTTATATCCCAACAGTTTAGTATAAAAATCCCAACACCACAAAAAATCATGGAATTAAATATGTCGGTGAGTACAACAAATGGGGAAATCATTTCATTCCATAAATATAACTCCGCCCCTATATTAATCTATGGACTGGACTTTCCGAAGAACCTCTTCATACTCCATCTAGTGGAATTTGATGAAATTATTGGCATGGATTGGATTTCTTTATATATATCCAATACAAATTGTCCGGAGAAGGAAATCACACTCCATATAGAGAATCGACCCCCGATTTTGTTCAAGTGCAAGGAGGAGGATGGATCTTCTTTAGCACCATCATCTCAAGAAGGGATATTACTATCCTATGAGAATGCATATCTAGCATTGATGATTAATTCTAAGGAGACAAACATCCATGAAGACATGCTTTTTTTGAGGGAATTCGCTGATGTGTTTCCAGATGAATTTCCTAGTCTTCCTCCTAGAAGAGATGTTTAATTCTTAGTTGATCTTATACATATGGAATTTCCAATATCCAAGACCCCTATAGAATGGATTTTGTGGATCTTGTGGAGCTTAACAAACAACTACAGAAGAATCTAGATAATGGGTTTATATGCCCATGTTCTTCACAATGGGGTGCACCAGTCATCTTCGTCAAGAAGAAGTATGGGTAAATGCGCCTTTCCATCGATTATCATGAGCTTAAAAAATCACATTAAAGAACAAGTATCCTCTCCTAAGAATTTATGACTTGTTTGATCAGCTGCGTGGAGCATAATAATTCTCTATGGTGGATTTGTAGTCGGGATATTATAAATTTAGGTTGAAGAATGAAGATATCCTCAAGACTTCTTTTCGTACAAGATATGGACATTATGAATTCATATTAATGCCTTTTGGACTCACTAATGCACTTGAAATATTCAGGGACTTAATGAATAGAGTATTTAGAGATTACCTCGACAAGTTTTTCATAGTCTTTATAGATGATATTAAAATATACTCCAAAACCAAGGAGAATCATGAAGAGAATATAAGAAATGTACTAGATACCTTGTAGAAGGAGAAGCTCTATTCAAAGTACAATAAGTGTGGGTTTTTGTTGAATTAGGTCTCATTCTTAGTCCATATCATCACACGCAATGTGATATCTTTAGATCCCTCCATGAAAACTGAAATAGAGGGATGGATGAGGCCAGTATCTGTAAGAGATATCCATAGCTTCTTGGGATTAGCTGGATATTATTGATGATTTGTGAGAAATTTCCTATGGTTTTCCAACCCTCTTACCTAGAAAACCTAGAATGGATTCAAGTTTTCTTGGAGTGATGAATGTAAATAAAGATTCAAGGAGTTTAAAAAGAGTATTATCACTATGCCCGTGCTTAATTTACCTACAAGTGGAAAGTTTTTGTGATATTATTTGATGATTTGAAGAAGGTATTAGGATGTGTTTTGAAGAAAAATGAAAAATTCATTGCCTATGATTCAAGGAAATTTTAATTTCATGAGTTGAATTATCCAAAAAATGATCTAGATTTGGCTGCGGTGATCTTATCTTTAAAAATTTGGTCGCATTATCTATTTTAGGGGAAGTGTGAAATATATATAGACCAAAAAAGCCTCAAGAATATATTCACACCGAAGGCATTGAACATGCGCCAATGAAGATGGTTAGAGATGATCATGGACTATGATTTCTGAATCCATTACCACTTTGGGAATGCAAACAAGGTGGTGGATACTCTATGTAAAAAGGACCCTATGATTCTATCATTGATGTCAATTGAAAAAGATCCAATATTCTTATATTTCCAAAGGATGGACATGTGAATAATTAAGGGAGGAACATCATCAATCCTTTCTCAAATGATTGCTCAGCTGTCCCTCATGGAGAAAATAAAGGATTCTCAAAGAAAGTATGTGGAAATTATGAAAAGGGTGGAAGCAATCAAAAATGGGGAATCCTCAAAGTTTGTGGTTGAAAAGGATGGAATTGTGAGATTTGGGTCATGATTATGTGTAAATTCTAATCCAAAGATAATAAAGGAGCCTCTGAATGACGCACATAGCTCAACCTTCTCTATTCACCAAGGGATCACAAAGATGTTTTGAGATTTCTGAGAAAACTTTTGGTCGAATAATATGAAAAGGGAGATTATGGAATATACATCAAAGTGCCTGGTATGTTAGCAAGTGAAGGCTGAGAGGCCTAAGTCTAAGTGGATGCTGTAACAACTACCCATACCAACATATAAGTGGTACAAAATTACCAAGGCTTTGTCACAGTACTTACAAGGACATCTAGAGGAAACAATGCTATATGGGTTATTGTGGATCGTCTTACCAAGACAGCTCACATTATCGCGATCCGAGAGGATTTCTCACTAGATCAACTTGCATGGATTTACATCAATGAATTGGTAAGGAATCATGGAGTACCAGTATCTGTTGTATCCAATCGAGATCCAATATTCACCTCTATGATTTGGAAGAGCCTTCAACATGCTCTGGATACTGAGCTGAAAATGAGTATTACTTATCATCCTCAAACTGATGGCCAATCTGAGTGGACTATCCAAACACATGAGGACATGTTGATAGCATTCTCAATGGACTTAAAAGGAGGATGGAATCAACATCTTACTCTGGTTGAATTATCCTACAGTAACAGTTTCCACTGGAGCATCCTAATGTCACCATATGAATCCTTTTATGGGAAAAGGTGTAGAACACTGGCGTGTTGGGATGAAGTCGGTGAGCGTAAGCTGATAGAACCAAAAATGGTTGATGAAATGTTGGAGAACATTAAAAAAATTCAGTAATATATCAAGTAAGCCCATATTCAACATAAGATTTATGCAGATAACTATTTATGAGACATTGAGTTTAATGTTGGAGACATGGTATTTATATGCATATATTAGTGGAAGAAGGTCATGAGGTTTGGAAAGAAAAAGAAGTTAATCCCAAGGTACATCGGCCCCTTCGAGATTCTTGATCATGTCAGGGTTGTGGCCTATCGACTAGCACTTCCACCTACCATGGCCAATGTACATGATTTCTTTCATGTATCCTTCTTAAAGAAGTACATACTAGACCTTTCACATGTACTCTCTTCGGAGGTGGTATAGTTAGAGGATGATCTTTTTTATGAGGAGCACCGATGAAGATATTAGATCGTAGAGAAAATGTTCTATGAAATAAGACAATTCGCCTCGTCAATGTATTGTGGCGAAACCACAAGTTTGAAGAAGCAACATGGGAATCAGAGGAAATGAGGAAGCAGAGTTAGCCACTTCTATTTTAGTGTGGGAAAAAGAAATTTCAAGGGCATAATTTCTTAACGGGGGAGATTGTAACAACCCAAACTTTCATTAATTAAAATTCCTCTTAATCTAATTAAATGTCTCATTATGTAAAATGTTTTTATAAAATGAGAAATTCATTGGTTTTATGATATTGGATTTTGAATTACCATTAATAATTGTGATTATTTCTAATATAGTTGTTAAACAATGATCACAAGATTAGTATAAATATAAGGCTATAACAAATCCAATTTAATCAGACTAAGGAAATGATGGACTCATCCAGGAGACTTGCCCTGTATAAATCCCATTTGTCGAAGCTCAAAAATGATGTGGCATCATTGGGCTGCTCTCTTGACCAATCCCAAGTTGATCATCAACATGTTCAGCTCAAACAGAACCGCCTATGAGAGAAGTGGAAGTTGATAGAGATTACCACCCGAGAAATGTTATCTGAGTCACCCCAAGAGTCTGTCACCATCGCACACCATACTATTCGGTTTTATGTGGGTTTTATAAGGGTTTATGTAACAAGACCCTAGTACTACGATTATGTACATTATTGTTTTAAAGAGAATATACATACATTTTATTATTGTTACTTTTTAAATAGTTTTTAAAGCGCAAATAGAATTTTTATTTATTATTCAACTAAAAAATATATTTTGATGAATTAATGGATTTTTTAATTATATAATATTTTAATAAATTATTATTATTATTATTAAATTACTTTTTATTAAATATAAATGATTTTATAATTTAATGAATTCAATTGTCATTTTTATTAATGTTTGAAATCTATTTTTTTTCAAAACCCATGAATTATCAATAAATGTCAGATTTTATTTTAAAATTAAAAATTAAAAAATTTGGATAATAATTTATATAAAATTAGTATTATTTATGGAATTAGGACATTTAATTTATCCAATGGTGAATTTTTCAAAATTTTCCGAGATAGTCGAATTTTTGGGTAAAAATGAAATACCTTTTAAATTTATAATGCATTTTATGACATCATAACAACCCAATAGTGATTTAATAAAATACTATAAACACTATGTTCCGAAAAAATATGATTTACCATTAATATAATGTGAATTTAGAATTTTTTGATTTATTTTAAAAAGCATTAGAGGAACCTTCAAGACTTATAAAACATTTTGTCTTTTAAAATTTTTTCCCTTGAGAGTGTGAGCACATCCACATAATCAACCCTATTATTTTAAGATTTTAGGAAATTGGGATTATATAATATTGATTTCCAACCTCCTTTGGAAAAATAACTGGGAAAAAACCATGGTCTGATTTCTGGTTTTGGTTAGTTTAATGTGTGCTGTCCCAAACCAAAATAATAAATAAGTCCCTCTCCTTTCCTATATAAACCCACACATGCTCCCACTTCCTCTTCACTCAAAGACTTTGTACTTAATAAAACCTCTTCCATCCTCTCTCTATAATCCTCTCAATATTTCCCAAGCTCTCAACAAGACTCTCTCAAGCCACTGCCATGCCTCTAGGATCACACTTCCAAGTAAGGGATTTCCATCCTTTCTCATTTTATCCATGTTTCTTAATGTTGTTATTCCCTTTTGTTTTAAATTATGAATACTGGGGTATGATTTCAAAACATCCCATACTGACCTATTTATGACTTAATTATGAGATACCCCAACATATCTCATTAAATTCTTCCCATGTACACCTGTTACCATGCTGAAATTTCATACGGAATTTCTCTCCCCTCATTTACATTCAAGAAATTCTTCTGTATTATGAATCTAATTTCCCTTACATTTATTGGGACATGTATCTATATTACCTCCTTCCTATCCATTCTATGTACATATTATGAGACACCCCTTTCTCTCTAATAAACCATTTTTTATGAATTCTTATGTCACGCTGTTATGCTACTGAAATTGCACTGCGATTTTCCAAGCCAAAGTCATTGTGTAGTGAATACCATTCCCATTTATCTATCAGGGGTATTCACCTTTATTCACATTTACTTATTGATTATAGAGTTCCACGTATTAATTCCACATTCCATTATCTTGAAATAAATGATTTTTTTAATGAATCCATGTTGTATGATCCCTTTGGATCACTTATGCATTAAATGAAATGATATAAGAAAGGTGTGCCCTGATAGCACTCCAATGCATTGGTTAAAGTATAAAATCATTAAACATAATGTGCAATGAGTACTGACTCAATATTATTCTATAGAAATGAGGGTTTACTCTTGATTCATGTAAAATTAGGGTTTACTCATGATCCATGTGCAATGAGTATTGGATCATGCTAATTCCATGTTAAGTGTTGTTGCCACATTTCCATGTTATGATAATCATGCTATATCATGCCTTTAAGTTCATGTTTTTTATTCTCCATTGATATTAGTATTTCATAAAATTTATTGTATTATTCATGTTATACCTTGTTTAATACCTTACTATTCTTTATAGCTCACCCTTTTCTTATGCATGTCCTCAGGTTATCTCATGCAATGCTTAGTTTGAGGGAATGTAGTGGTCATGTAACGAAAGTTTTCAATAAGATTTTTCATTCTATGTTTTAAGTTGTTATGTAATTTCCCTAATCCCCAAAGACACTAGACCTATCGATCTTATATGTTGTATCAAATGATAGTTTTTTTGTAAAAATTATCTTATGTGTGAAATAAAAAGAAGGGTTGTTTTAATAAAGCTATGATATTTTAAATCATAATAAATTTTATACCCAAAAATCATAAATATGTCATATGAGCTTATGGACTTCGGGTATATATTATTCAATCTCCCACTTTCACAAAATACCCATATAATTTATGTAATTAAACCTTTTAGTGTGTCATATACAATAGATTTTGAAACCAAATACAAAAAGTAGTTTTATATATTTACAAAACACTTATAAATTTGTCATCAAATTCACCTTGTATCACACCATATCCAATATCTTTTGAATAATTAGTCCAGGAATATTTTTGGATAAGCAGTAGAATGTTTTTATAGAATATATCTAATATTTTTAAAACATTATCTTCATTCATTCAACCAAAATTTATGGCCCAAGGATATTAATATCATTAAAAAAAATAAAATAATTTTTGAATTCATAATTGTAAGAAATCTGAAATCTCTTGAAAAAAACTAACGATACTCAATATATAAAGAGATGTATCATGATCAATATCAAATTGATGTATATTTATTTCTATATTTTTTTTTATATAATGGGTTTTATGAAAGTGTTTAAAACTTAAACTAAGTATAAAAAATGAACCAGAAACTCATAAACCAAGATCCACCATGCTTAAAACCAAAACCGTAGATAATAAAATAAAAAAAATTAATTATATTTAACTGATGAAAGTTTATTAAACAATATTCAGTCCATCTATTTTATGAATATATCTTAGAGGCAGTCAATGTAATCCTTCTATTATATTAAATCAATGAGATAACTTGAATCACTAGGTGTTCAATTGGAATCCTCTTATCTCAAATGAAATGTTAATGCTTCATAATGATAAATGTAGGAAATATAAAGGTATATTTATTTTTAGAAGAGTCATCAGGAATCATAGATAGTTAAAACCATCATCCCGGTAGTGTTTATCCTCCTTTTATAGGTTTTAAGTACATTACAGGAATCTTATGAAATTACTTATAAGTTATAAGTCTTACAAGATAATGACATTTCTTAAAAACAATTTGTAACTCATATTTTATTCAAAGTCATTGAATTTCATAAAATGAAAAGAATATAATTTATGATTTCATTTTCATGTACTATTTATTTATGTTAACATTTATCAACTAGTATTTATTAATCATAAAATGTTATTGGGATTCGTACTTTATGATCAAACTCACAACACTATCAAATGATATATCCATGTCTTCTAGAACAATAAGCTTAAGGTAGTATCTTGAAAAATTATTCAATGAATTTATGATATATAAGAAAATTTTATATATGATAGAACCATAACACATCAACTGTGTATGGGTTTAATGTAATATTTCCTTCAATCTCCCACTTGTACTAAATAGTCTTACAAATCATATCATTTCACCTTATTTATTATAATATATAATATCTTATGAATCCTTATACAAAACTCTTTTTAGTTATTTCCAAAGCACATTTTTGAATGTAATTGTTAAATTCACTCTATATCACATCATGTGTATTACCATGAGAATACCAATCCAAAAAACATTTTAGATAGAAACTAAAACAATTTTAAACAATCTATTTATGTCAAACTCAATCCTTGTTTATTAAATCACAATGTGTGACCCCATGTTCTATTTTGTACATTGAAAAAATATATGAATTTATAAATTCATAAATGTAAGAAGTGACTAGACTATAGAAATGAATCAATAATACTCAAGTTATAAATTGATCTAGAATGATCGCAATAAAGCACATGCATCTCTATAATTGTATCTACTGGTCACCTCATATGTATAAGAATGCATTTTACATATGATACCTTTGTGAAATAAATTGATTAAATACAAGACACAGAGAATGTAAATCCCATATATTCTACTCACATGTTCACATTTCTCTATGTATAGACTGGCTAGGTCAATGAATACATCACTTAAAATTCAACCTTATTGATAATCACATCACGTGACACTCACTATTTAAATTAAAAAATCATATATATACTATATAGGTATAGTCATAAATATAATAGAATTTCTCAATAGAGAGCCTAGATTTCATAATCTTCATATTAGAGGAAAAATTCTATATTATTCATGCAACAGTGGATGACATGGTCAACAACATAACCAACCACAACATGATTAGATAATCCTCAAGGAAAATGTAATAAATATATAAAAGGATGAATGTTCTCATTATAGGTATCTTTCTATCCTCAAGAATGAAAAAAAAAATATAAAACATTGACAACTACTAAAGCTATGTCATAGTGCATGACATTCCATGTGGTATGTACTTTGGGGGGTTATCCAGTACAAGAATTCCATTTTGTGCCTAAAGAGTATATTTTATATATCAATATGAGATCCAACTCGTGAAAACATTAATATTTCATCAAAAAACAACAATACTCCATGTTTAATAGTGTTTAAGGGAATCCTTAAGTCATACTTTGAGTGGTTAATTCACATAATATATTTATCCAATATAATAATTAGATACTTGTTTTTTGTATTATCATAATATATATTTTATTCTTAAACTAGTGTAATAAT
This sequence comes from Viscum album, assembly GCA_963277665.1. NCBI lineage: Eukaryota > Viridiplantae > Streptophyta > Magnoliopsida > Santalales > Viscaceae > Viscum > Viscum album. The sequence goes on along the minus strand of OY728135.1, from coordinate 1,140,199,756 downwards.
ATTAACAAAACCATTCATAAGAACCTATCCAATAATATCCCATATGATACACCACTATATTGGCCTTATATTTGATATACATTCCAGCTATTATTAAACTCATTACATCTATAGGTAATTCTGGCCACATCTCTATGTGACCATATGACAAAACCCTCCAAATAAAATCTTTTAGTGGATAACATCTATGAAGTAATATATTTTGAATAATGTTAAGACTTATAAATAAAATTTCTAATAAAAATATTCTTGAACATAGAATTACAAATCCTTATCCTTGCAACATAAAACATAACAATGTCAGTAACTTCTGTTTTCTACTTAAAACAATTTCAATGTTCATCGTTATCATCATTTATAGAACTCTTCTATCAAAAATTTCATCATGATAATTTTTTTAATTAGTGAAACTCTTTTCAATATCTATTTACCAATAAAACCGAAACTCTGTTTTAATATTGTTTTAGACTTGTGATTATCATTAGTTGTGTCATAAAAAAATTATTCTTAATAAAAAATATCACTGAACCGTTTGCAATTAAATGACATCACATCAACAATTATTCTTTTGATTCCCATTATTCTAATAATTGTTTTTAATTTATATCAACATGTTTTCCAAAGTGATGTGTTCACTTGGACATAACTAGAAACACTTGGGTATCACATTAGTATATAGGATTATAGTTTGGGCTCATATAACCCTTTTAGGGGGAATTATTTCCTAACAAAAGACTCTATTGTTAATTTAAGACATATTCATGAATCCTTTATAATTCCCAGAGCATGAATGGTTACCTCTGTGCCAATAATTTAATTTAAATGATTCATTTAACTGAACATTTTTATATGGTATATGATATATATATATATATGTGTGTGTGTGTGTGTGTGTGTTATGGGATCTTCATCGTTATTTTACTTGATAGTTTTTCTCTGTATTAATCCTCACAATTTTGATATCTAGAGTTTATCATAATTTATGGAGGTGGTAAGTTTTTTGTTGTTGTGATAGGGCCCATGAAATAGACTTCATACACATCCCTATATAGTTTCCAAGAACCCACATAGTTTTATGCAAATTAATATGAAAAATCACACATTTTATGGTTATATGAAAATGAATATTGTGGTTTATTTTAATTGAATACAACCATGAACATGTGAATTTCCTTTTATGGTCATCATTTTAAGAGAAATGGGGTTTGGGGATTCTAACATTGAGGAAAAACTTTATATAATGGTTACGAGGAATCAATTCCTATTTAGTTTGTTTTGATTTGTTTAATGTAATGTGATAGGCCTGTTCCATATTATTTAATATCATATAGAATGGAAATATGTTAGAATGATTAAAGTCATGAAGATATGACTTAATAGTTTATATTATACTATAAATGGTTGGTTTTAAACATATGTATATGTGGACCTTTCAAGTTTACCCATCTTGTTATTAACTAAACGCTAGAAGATATGGTTTCTTTCTAGAAATAGGACCCATTGTAGTGGGATTGCCTTGCAAGAACTACAATCGTGTTTTGTAATTTTCATAGGGGGTATGGACCTATGAAAATTAGTTGGGTCTTATGAATGGATTGTACATGTAAATATAAATTGTGTATTAAACCATTAAGTATGAAAATTCATATGTCTATTTCACACTTATTGATGGGTTGATTGGGAAGGATGACTATATGCATGTAAGATAAATACGGAGGGTAAATTGGTCAAGGATTTTTCATGGAAGGCCTATTTATGGAAAGGTTTGGGTTACCAACAAGTAAGAGGGACACATACGCATCTACTTCTAGTCAAGTGATGGTTGGGAATGGAAGGATTATTAAACACACGGGAGAAATCTCCCCATGAGAAAGAGTCATGGTTTACACCTAATAGATGTCTTATAAGAGGGTGTCTTCTTTATATCGATTAGTAACTTGATAAGGAAGGACAACATGTATCAAGTGGGATATGGACTACTGAGGAAGTGTTTGAACATATAGCTTATATGAGACCACATACTACTATAAATTTTCAATGATATCAATGGAGCTTAAAAATATTCAACAATGATATGTTTAACATAGTATATGACACAATGGAATATGTATTTTAAGGTCTTATACTAATTAAAATGGATTTTTTTTTGGAAGTTTTGGAATTACACCTAATATGAGGCTCATATCTCCAGATTCCTAGATTTTTTTGTAGAAAAAAGGGAGGTAAACTGAACACTTGGGAAGTTTGTATTTTCATCTCAATCTATGAGATATTTCACTATTATGCTGATTATAGGAACCCTCAGTCTCAAGGTAATACCTGATTGTGATTACCTTGATTATCCTATCAGTCTAGAAGGAAAATGAGGTAGAGGTACATTATCAATGGAATACATGGTTAAATGGATATATGTAGTTTTAATATCTTAATCATGTAATTTTTGTGGTTTTGGAAGAATCCTTGATGGAATGGTCTTTTAGTGTTTAATCATTGGAGAATTGAATCTAAAGGTCATTTAGGTTGATTTAGTCTAGATAGATGATTTATAAGAATAAAAGGTAACATAACATGTATAATTTCCCATAATTTGGTTACTTCATGATGTAATAATCCTTTTCATGGATACCTCATGGTCAAGGGCCACTTGAAAGAGGGAACTAATCACTTTAGGAGTCTCCCATATCACATAAGATCAAATTTACTTTTTGAAAGAAGTTCATCCCACAAAGGGTGTATGTTAAATATCACCCATGAAGGTTTCTATGTGGAAGAACCTCAAAAAACACTGTCAATTTATAGCCTTCAAAAAGGATCCATGATTTTTGAATCTTAGATAAGCACCCTCACAGATGAATCCATATGATACAGCCATGCAGTCGAGGCCTCATGAAGTATGCATGAAGTTAAAGCATTTGTGAAAGATGATTTTAGTTGACCCTTTGATGAAGGAGGGTCATTGATTTTTTCCTATTTATTCAAAACAAATTCCATTGAATAAAACAATACTTGTGGATTTGTTCATGAAAAAATCAATCACCAAGATGCTCTTTTCTCAAAGGGTAAATTTCACTCTAAATGGGAAAAGATATTCTATATCATAACCACAACTGAATATTTATAGAAGATTTTTAGTAACTAGATTTCAAAAATAAATGGCTACATATTGTCCAACAAAAGTGAAGGGAACCAATCTAAGACCCATAACATGTAAGGTGACTATAAAGATAGTCCGTAGTCATAATATATTTACGTTCTCCAATTAGAAAAAATTATAATCCATGAAGAAATCACAAATTCATAAAGGGGACTTGCCTCAGTGTCACAAATTCATGGAGCTGGTGATTTTATTATGCAACCTCTTATGATCTCCTTAGAAAAATAGTACAAGAAAAAAATTCCATGAATAGTTTATCATTTATAGACCAAGATATTTCAATGATGTATTCATGATGACTAGGTGCCTCATGAACTGATAAACTACATTGTATAAATGTTTCCTTTATCAATTTTCACATTGATCACACTATGGATACAATATAAGACTTTTTATGTTTCAACAAATTACTTATCAGAATGGGGTTCAATATGTACTATGATAAATTGATTATAATAAAAAAATAGACCATGTGGAATTTAGGTGGTCTATACCTGGGGTATCCCTATATTAGTCAACATAGTTCATTCTTTTAATTAATATATCAACTTATTAAACATTCTCTATAAGGTCCCAGCCTTAAACCTTACTTAATCTTGAGTTATTACAAGATTACACATTGAGGATCTTTTCAGGTTTAGAGTTTTAGATAATTAGATCATGGAACTTGCATTACATTCCACATTTAAACAAAGTGGTTACATAAAAGACAGTATTCATTATTCCCATCAATGGAAACATATTGAAAATAAAACTTGGATTCATTCTTGACACATCCTTGACACTATCATGACATCATGTACCTTTCCCTTGACCTATGAAAAACATTTCAAAAACTTGGGATGAGCATAAAAAGCTCAGTAAGGGTTATAAAAATATGGAAAGGAAACATGAGTTCATATATACATACGAATGAAATCATAATTTACCCATAGAACAAAGGCACTTAAACATACCTCATCAAACAATGAATAAATCATAGAAATCATCAGACATAAAGGTAACTTGAGGCATTCATAACATTCCTACGTAGGGAGTAACCCTCTTGGTTAAGTTTGGAATACCCATCACAGTATATTCCCTAAATCTCTTCGGAGAAACCTTAACGTTTCACTCCTTCACGTTACCCAATGCATTGGAGAGCTATATCGGGCTCACCAGCCCTTAGTTTATCACGGAACCACCCATTTTCATAACAATGCCGAAGAATCATAACATAAACGTATCACCTAAAACATGCATAAAGGAAACAAAAATTTTCCACATTTCAATCACAATATAACATTTTAGTATTTTGAAATAATGAATCTATACAAAAAGAAACCATTTCCAAAACCTTTTAAAACATTTAATAAATAGAATTTTGAATCAAAGTGTCCCATACCACCTTGAAGATTTTAACATTTTAAACCATTAATATCCATATAAATAAATCCTTAAAACCATTTTGAAAACATCGATATTAATAAGAACAAGTCATTAAAACATTTAAAGTGATATTTTGGTAAAAGGGTTTTTACCAAAATTAGAGACACTTGAATACAATAATTGAGGAATAACATTTAATCAGAACTTTATAATATCATGAGAATAAATGGATTCATGATATAATATTCCAAAGGATAGTATATACACCATATAAGAGTGAATAGGTGCATAACAAAAATGAAGTCTCAATAGGGATGTAAAATAGGATGAAATCCCATATAAGGAAGGTATCCTTAAATTAAAAATAAATCAATATCAAAATTATATGTGACAAAAATAAATACACCCAAAATAATTGGATATTAAGTATAAAACAATAAATGGTAATTCACACATATTCAAAGGATGACATATTCAATAACTACATGTTGAACCCAAAGAAATCGAAATTGGGTTAAAACGTTCCTTTGGTAAAATTCGACAGCCTAACGGCATCACTTCAAAAATTCAGAAAATGAGTTGATGAGAAATAAAAATGTAATATCATCACTTGGACATAAAATTTACATCAATCAGGATATATAAGAACATATCCCAACATAATAGTATGTGAATTAAAAGACATAACAAACAAAGTCTTTTAAAATGAGGAGGGTGAAAGGTTCCATTACCGACTTGGGTAACTTTCGAAAAGTACACCCCATTGAAGAAGTGTCATAAAATGAATATGTAAATACCCATAAATGGAATTATATTACAAAAGGAGTGTAATAATGGGCAGTACATAAACCACTCAAATGAAATTGTGGAAAATGTAGCATAAATCTCATAGGAATAAAAGTGAGATGAAAAATCCCTTTCGAAAACTCGGCAGCCTAACGGCGCCACTAAAAACTTCCAAAATGGATTGATGAGAGGAAATAGGGTCTCTCATCATTTGAAAATAATAAGTAAAGTGTGATTAATATAAAATAACATCCCAATCATAAGAAATATGAGCTTAAAAGGAATGACATAAAATAGTGTACTTAAAAAGAAAGAGAGGTGTAGGATCCCTTACCTCGGGTCTGACTTGACTCGATCGTTCTTTAACGTTCTGAATAACAAACTTGAGTTAATTTCCACTTTATTAAGAACCTTTTTATAGTTCATTATTCCTTTTATATCACTTATTTCAATTTTATAAACATTATTTAATCATTTAAGTTAATATTGTTTGTTTTGTCGATATTTGGTTCTTAAGTCGAAAGTGGACTTCTTACAATTACATGTTGTTAGTGTGGTCAAGTGTTCATTATATCCAGAATTATATTCAAGATTTTTATATCATATATATCATATATATCTAGAAAATACATGTATTTATATTATTACATAATCATTTAGAGGAAATAAATGAAATGCACCGTTCATGGAGACGGTAAGCCGTACGTACGCATGAACGCTACTTTCATTTCATTGTCATATTAATGGAATTAAAACTAAATGAGAGGTATGTATATTTTATTTCCAGAATTATATTAATCATTTATATATATCATTAATCATATATATCCATTATATACATGTACTTATAATATTACATTACATTTGGGGATAAGAAATGAAATGCACCGTTCATGGAGACGGTAAGCCGTACATACGCATGAACGCTACATTCATTTAAATATCATACTTTAATGGAAAGAAATAATAATGATATAGAGTTATATAATAATTCCAGTATAACATAATATATAATAACATTAAATCCATCCTTTATACGTCTCACGTATGGCATTAACGAATCACATCACTTTGAGGGAGCGGTAGTCCGCACTTCCTTAAATGAAGATATCACGTTTACCCATAATGGAAACCATAAAGGTATGCCCAAAATGAAAAATACAGAAGCTTAAGGAAAACATAAACACATTATATATCACATATAAATATAGTGTCATATTAATGTCCACCTTTGAAGGTGTTAAAAGAATGCTGAACAATCATCGTTTAGGGAGGCCGAAATTTTCCATCCACGGAAACAGTATGTTCTTTAACCATTAGATGTAGGTGTGTGAAAGTGTAGATCAAATACTTATTATAACAACATCCTAGTATATTGATGATACTGTATTTTTTACAAAAGAAATGAATAAAAAGTGTTTAGGGGGTTGGAGATGCAAAATAAAACAAAAGGACTCAAGTGAAAACATTACCTTAAAATCGGGTAACTCCCTTCAGTTTGAGCTCAAAGGCTTCCTTGGGAAGCCTTCTTCCCAAAGTGATTATTCAAGAAGAAAGAGAGGGAAGTGGAGAGACAATATGGTCAGAGGGTGGCCGAGCCAAAGGCTTTGGGAGTGTGGGTAAGGAGGTAGAGGTGGGGGCCTTTTATAAGAGGAGAGGAGGGATACTTTTGGAAAGTAAGAAATATTACTTTATTTGAAAATGTGTTTCGGTTTTAAAAGGCCCCACATTGATATAATTCGTCTATAAGGTGATAAGGGTTCGAAATCCACCCATCCAATAAGTTTTTGACATGAGTAGGTCATAGATTTTACATTATCTTTTCATTTCATTTAAATCGTCAGATAATGATGTCATTGCTGCATCATTATGATGTCATATATAATTTAATTTATTTAATGTCTAAAAATTATAAAACAATTACTATGATGTAGGAACTCTTTTTAGATTTCCAATGAATATTTATAATAAAAAATGTGACTTGTATAACACCACTTAAAAATTGTTTTAGTGAAACATATTATGTTTGTGTCATTTTAACTTTTACATTAAATAAAAAGTTATTTATGTCATTTCCCAACCAAAGTGGCTCCATGGGGTCCCCAAGATGACCCATGGCTTGTCTTGGTCGTCCATCACACATACAATGAGGTTAGGACATGTGTCATGTACATTTCATATTATTAAAACCTTATTTTTACCTTAAACAACACTAATTACCTCTAATCGCGATTAAAAACTTAATAAGTTACTATTCACCAAAAAATTATTTTCATCCCATTGAACCACATTTTACTTCTTAATTAAAACCATGTATGTTGGATTTTTGAAATTAAAATCACAAAGATGGAAAAAGTTCATTTAAACGGAAAAATCAGTTTTTATGAGTACCACTTAGTGGTGTCACTATGCATCAAAAATTGATGTTTTTCAGAAAAATCCCAAAAATTCACCCTAAGCTATATTTGATATTCCGAATTCAAAAATGAAGTCTATTTTACAAAATTCAAATCATATAAGTCACATTAATTAATTTAATAATTAATTCCCGTTGTCAGAGCAAATAGCGTGTTTTTATGAAACAATAAATATCAAAAGATTGACACTGGTTTAAGTCTGATTTCAAAGTGAAATTAATTCCAACGACCACTATTGGATTTAATGGTAAAAATATATTATAATTTCACTTTAAAACCAATTCAAAAGATAATCTAATCATATATATAAATTATATTAAAAAGTGGTTTTGAATTAAAATACAACATTTTACACTATTCATTAAAAAAATGACCTTTATCGGAAAGATACGAAAAATTTACACAAAGTAAATTTTGATGTCCCGATTCTTAATGAGAGTTTTATTTGGTCAAAAAGAATGTTTAAGAGTGAACAAAACTATATTTAATGACGGTTCACCATCAAAAGACGATAAGTGAACCTTTAGTGAAAACTAGGGCATATACGCCTAAAATTGAATTCTTTCCGTATGTTAAGCCTCTATCATTTATTGGATAAAAGTAAAAACATTTAAGAACATATATAATCATATTTTAGTTATTTATATCCATTCCCGCCAATACAACGGCTACATGTTAACTACCATTTAAAATAATATTATTTTATTATTGGAGTGCAACGTAAGATTCCCAAGAAAATCGTTGCTGCGTGTTGGGTACCCCATCGAGCATAGCGTCCCCTTTAAAGTCATATTAATATTTTATTCACAAATATGGATAAATATGAAAATGTCATATTCTTTATTTACCTGGGGTGTTACATTCTCATGAATCAATTTTCATGTATAAATACTAATGTATGACCACTCCTGTAGAATTTATTAGGTATGACTACTCATGGATGAATTATCACTACCTAACACGTCCATTATAAATTGGACCAACAAGTGTAAATAATTTATTCAATTAAACCTTCTAAAAATGATCAAAATACCATTATAAATAGAGTATGAAGATCAAAAACTATGAAAACACCATATTCTCTCAAAGAACATAACCATTATGTATTGGTGCTGCATGGAAATTTTTGTTTTTTAAATTTTTATTGATTTCATCTCCTTGATCCTTCTAATACATACATATCTCTAATTTTTATAAACGTTATCTAAAAAATATTTTAGAGCTATTTCCATAAAGTGGAAAGAAATTATCAAGAGTAATGATGTTGCATATGTGAAAATTTTGTACTCAGAGACTTGGTTTTTTCAAAGATCATGGGAGTGGGTCTCTAAGACTACCTATTATCTAAGAGGTTTCCCATATATGGGTTTAGTCTATTGAGTGATGCATGAATACCCTAAAAACCTTGTTAGATAGATAAAAAGGTATCTTTAATTATACAAATATAAAATTTTATCAATCTGGTATTTTAAAAAACTAAGTTGAATGATCAGAGGGTTATATCATAAGATATTCTATGTTTCCTATAGAGGATGTATGATGCATAATGACGTTGGAAGTGTAGAGTTATGTGTCTAGAATAAATAAATTCATGGTGGAATAGATTCTATGTTGGGTGCTGAGTTAGGGTCACCACTCTGGATGAGATATAATATGGATTGAGGATGGATATTCTGAGTTCTATATAGTTATGTGGGGTTTGAAGAAGAGATAATAGTAGTGGTTATGTATGAATCATTTTACATTTTGTAGTCATTATTTAATAAAAAACCACCCACACCTGATCATAATAGGAAGTATGAACAAGAATAAATTCCATCTAGTGAATGGAGAGGTCATAGAAATCCATTTTGATGTATAAATGATTAGCGGTGCTCTATTTCTGTGGGACATAACAAAACAATTTTCCTGAAACTAGGTATGGGATTGTGATGAGAGGACCCCCCTGCTTGCTAAGGATCTATAATGGTTTGTTAGAAATGGTATGGGTAAAGATATATCCCCATGGATCAACATACCTTTTTTGAGTCTAGCTTGATTTTTTCATTAGGATTAATGGGAAATATCCAAAGACATGGAAGAATAAGAAAATACCAAATCCAAAGACTCATGGGATTCTCAGTACCCAATAGACCACATTGGTTGGTTCTCTTTTAAACCTACTAAGTGATGTATATCAGCAGGTACTTACATCTACTGTATGATTCTCACACTTAACTGGAAGTAGGGATGTTCGTGATGTCAGCACCACTTCACATCAATAACAATATTAACATAGAAGTGAAATTTTTAGAAACGTTATACATATGGATCATGCACATCACTAAGAGAGAATCCCAATTTCCAGATTCTAAAATCTTTTATGTTCTTTGGGGTTGGAATTCATCCCATATGGGATAATGTGAATTCATCAATGGCAAAAAAATCCTAGGTTCTCAATTCAGACCCGACCTCCAAGGAATCAGTGGGTTTAAGCCTCATTTTTTTATAAATATGACATAATAATCATTCTAAATTGAAAAAACTAGTTCATCTTTGTGATTTATGATGCCCCAAATAAAACAACCACTAACGGCACTACTGGGATCCTTGAATGACATGAATGTATATGATATCATTAGGTTATGGAATAATCAAATCTAGAAATGATGAGGATATAATCTACTAGGGATATTCACCCTAAAAATTTAGTCATCGATTCATATGTATATAAAATAAGTGTAATGCCATTCCTCAGTGCATTTGAGCTGAAAGAAATCATCTAATTGTACACTTGTTTGTATTGATGATGACGTTAGAAGATATAGTTATTCAAGTCAATATCTTACCAGCCAATGTCATTATCAGTATCATGATTGAATATTGTAATTCCAAGATTTTTTCATATCTTAATGGGAATTAGGATAACCTGGTTCCCTAGTTCAAGGGTCCACCAGGGATGGAAGGTAGAGAAAAGTGAGAGATATAGGTGTAGGAAATAAGACCATAAAAAATATACTATTTAATAAAGACATTACTGCCTTAGATGCTAAGGGAATAAGTGTATCATTTCGATACTCCACCCTCAATGATCAATGAAATAACTATCCCTCTAGTTTCTGTTGATTATTGGTATTTATATTCTTGTAGGGAGTGTGACTCAAGGAAGAGAATCAATTTTTTCAAGTAAAAATTGTATACTCTCAAACTAATTGATATTTAAAAAAAATTGACTATGTTATAGACCCAATAAACCTATCCTATGAGGATAACCATCAGGAATTTTAATATTTCATTAAAGACCAAGATGCTATAATCCATTCACTATACAACATATATGTTCACTGAGATCATGTTTATAAGATATTGCAGATTTATTAGAAAAGATAATATGATGATAATGATCATAACTCTTACCTATAATAAGTAAGAGGTGGTCCCATTTTTAATGGGCCTTTCATAATCAATGTTATCATAAACATCTTTCATTACCATTTTAAGAACTATAATGGGTTCAATCACACATCATATCTCTGGAGTATACTATTGGAGGGGTGGATATTTCCTCAAGTGATCACTTTGATTCCAAGGTATAGGAAGAAAGCTCTATGGACCTAGAAAATAATATGTAGGTATTGATATCCAATCCCCTATATATATTCCAAACATCACCACTAATAGTTACTCCAAAAGACTTATCTTCAAATTTCATTGGTATGAGATATGGGTGATATCACTAAAAATATCTAATGATTGGTATCATAAAGAATAATTTATATTCACATACTCATCTTTTGATATATATTCATATTTCTTTGCTGATCTATTAACTATTCCATAAATTAGTTTGATATTCATTGGTAAAGCGGGGGGGGGGGGGGGGGGGTAATTTAGGTGGGTGGTTTTCTTAGTTTAATGGGGTAGAGTTTTTTTATATTTGGAAAATGGTTTTGTTCAGCGCCACTTCTAGTGGCGCTCAACTAAAAGTGGGCAAAGGGCCACTTGAAGTGGCGCTTTGACCCCACACCAACCCCAACCCCACACACACATATATAATAAATTTATTTATTATAACAAATCAAAAAAATAAATACATAATTATATTTTTTTATAATAAAATTATTATAAATTTATTTATTTATAATAAATATTTATAATAAATATGATAATAAATATTATATTATTATTATAATAAATATAAATTTGTTATACATTTATTATAAACATCATAATGTTATAATATTATCATATTTGTTATAATAAATATCTAGTAAATGTTTAATAAATACTATTATAATAAATTCACAGTAAATGTATAATAAATGTATAATAAATATTTATAATATATTTATATTTATAAAAAATATATATTATAATTAATATTATAATATTTATAATAATAAATATCTAATAAATGTATGATGAATATTATTATAATAAATATAAATTTATAATATCTATTATAAAAAATATTACTATAATACTTATTATAATAAATGTATAATAAATATTATTATAATAAATATTATAATAAATGTATAATAAATATATAGTAAATGTATAATAAATATTTATAATACATTTATTATAAATGTAAATTTATTATAATAGATATTATAATATTTAATTATAATAAATGTATATATATATATATTTATTTATTTATTTTTATAATAAATATTATAGTATTTATTATAATAAATAGAGATTTATTTATTATAATAAATCTACATTTATTTATTATAATAAATATACATTTATTTTATACATTTATTATAATAAATATGTACAATAAATGTATAATGAATATTATAATACATTTATTTTTTAATTATAATATAACAAATGTAATATGTAATTATTTATCTTTATTATATAATCATCATGTCTATATTTATTATATTTATAATTATATAATTATATTACAAATAAATGTAATATGATACATTTATTTTTTAATTATAATAAATGCATATTTATAATTATATTAATTTATAATAAATATAATAAATATAAATGTACAATTACATATTACATTTATTATAATAATTAAATAATTACATATTACATTTATTATAATTAATAAATGTATATTTCTAATTACATTTACATATGTATATTTATTATAATAAATAAATGTATATTACATTTATAAATAATTACATATTTATTATAATAAATAAATTTATATTTATAATTACATTTATAAATGTACATTTATTATAATAAATAAATGTATATTACATTTATAAATAATTACATATTTATTATAATAAATAAATGTATATTACATTTATAATACATGTATATTTATATAAATAAATGTATATTATATTTATAATAAATGTATATTTATATAGATAAATATTATTAATAAATATTATTAATGAAAATTAATAAATTTATATTTATTAATGAATAATATAATAACTAAATGTATATTTATAATTACATTTATAAATGTATATTTATAATAAATGTATATTTATAAATATTATTAATGAATATTAATAAATGTATATTTATTAATGAAAATTATAATAAATAAATGTATATTTATAATTACAATTATAAATGTATATTTATTATAATAAATAAATGTATATTACATTTATAAATAATTCCATATTTATTATAATAAATAAATGTATATTACATTTATAATAAATGTATATTTATATAAATAAATGTATATTTAAATAAATAAATGTATATTACATTTATAGGTAATAACATATTTATTATAATAAATGTATATTATATTTATAAATAAATAATCATTTATTTAGTTAATAAATGTATATTAAATATTTATTATAATAAATGTATATTAAATTTATATAAATGTATATTTATTATAATAAATAAATGTATATTATATTTATAAATAATTACACATTTATTATAATAAATAAATGTATATTTATAATTATATAATTATAGTATTTAATTTATTATAGATATGATAATTATATAATAAAGATAAATAATTACATATTACATTTATTATATTATAATTAAACAATAAATGTATTATAATATTTATTATACATTTATTATACATATTTATTATAATAAAAGTATAAAATAAATGTAGATTAATTATAATAAATAAATGTATATTTATTATAAATATAAATATAAATATACATTTATTATAATTATATTTTATAATATTTATTATAATTATATATTATAATATTTATTATAATAAATAAAAAATTATAATAAATGTGTTATAAATATTTATTATACATTTACTATACATTTATTATAATAATATTTATTATACATTTATTATAATAAATATTATAATATTATTTATTATAATAAATATTATAAATGTACATTTATTTTAATAATATTCATTATACATTTATTAGATATTTATTTTAATAAATATTATAATATTTAATTATAATAAGTATTTATTATAAATATTTATTATACATTCATTATACATTCATTATTCATTTATTATCATTGTATTTTTTAAACATTTATTATATATTTATTACAATAAATATTATAATATTAGGACATTATAATATTTATAATAAAAGTATAATAAATGTATGAAAACTATATTTATATTGTAATAATATTATATTATTTATTATAATATGTATTAGATGTTTATTATAAATAAATAAATTTATTATAATTTTTGTATTTATTATAAAAAGTATTATGATGTATTTATTGTATTTTTTATATTTATTATAATGAATAAATTTATTATATATATATATATATATATATGTCAGGTTTGGGGGTGGTGTGGGGTCAAAGCGCCACATCAAGCGGCACTTTGCCCACTTTCTATTCAGCGCCACATGAAATGGCGCTGAACACACCCATTTCCCCGATATAAAGAAAACATACTCCATAAAACTAAAAAAACCCACCCACCTAAATTATTTGTAAAGTGATATCAACCGTTTTGGAGTGTGTAATCCATGTACTTCTTGAAGGGACATATATGGAAGCAGTTATCAAAGAATCTAAATAGTTTCAAGAATTAATCCTCAATTTGGATGAATAATTAAATAATGGCACCCCATTTTCCTGGCCTCTCTCGCTCTCGGCACTCCTCCTAGGGTTTCCGTGGCCCTCTCGGCGCGATGGATCTTCCCCTTTTCTCCCTCTTCTACAACTTTCCTTCGTTCTGATTTTCTTCTTCTTTTCATCTGGTGGTTCTTTCTTCCTTCTTTTTCTGTCTCTTTTCTCTGGTGCTCGCTTCGGTGGGTTTCTTTCCGCGTCGAAGGTGGTGTGTTGTTGATACCCTTGGCCGCCCAAGTCCTGCTCTGGCTTCACGAATCTCTGCGCCACTCCTGGTCGGCGATGGAGCAGAGGATTTAAAGAGGTTTTGGGTTTTGCTTCGGTGGATGATTTATTTTCATGCACTATCGGAGTCAGTATTTATTTTTCTTGGACAACTTCTGGTCTTATGTCACTATGTCATCTCTAGTGTTCAGAACCCTCTGCGTTTCCAAACCCTGCTCTGACTTTGGGTTCCTCTATGCCTTTCTCTGTTGGATTTGGAGTGGGGGTTGCTTTGATTTTTTGGGATGTGTGGTTTGATGACCTTTGGGGATCGATGTGCGGGATGAGTCTTTGACCTCTGGTGAAGACGGTTTCTGGTTTTTCAGATGTATTTGGTGATTCATCCTCAATTATTTCGGCGAAAGGTTTGTAGCGATTTTCAGAAAATTCTTGATCTGTTTAATGTTAATTCAATTGAAAAGTCATTTTGGCATCTGGTTTCGGTGTTATTCATTACTGTTTTGGTGTGAGATGTTGGATTGGATGGTGATGAAAAGTGTGAAGAAGTTGGTGGGATGTTGAGTATGACGGCGACTCCAGCGTTCCCTGTTTGGTAGTCTCTCGTGCGGTAGTAGGATGGCGATGAAGACGTGTTGATGGATGCAGATGACAAAGCAGTATTGGTGACGATGATGACCGGCAAGCAATAATGGTACTCATGATGATGCCACTGATCATCAGGTTTTGTTGATATCCTTTGAATTTTGAAATGTTGTCATCAGGTTTTGCAGAGGTTTTGAATTTTGAAATGTGTAATTGTTTACTTTTCTTTCCCACTCACCCTTATAGTGGCTTTTGATAATCCAATAAAAATGAATTTTTAGGTCAGGATGAATCATTAAATATATCATATATCCCAAGAGTATACAAAATCATAGATATTGACAACATGTATGACTATCATGTGTTGGTAATCACTACTTTAAGAATGTATCTTTAGGATGGTATGTCATCTTGGTATCTTCCTCCCTTAATTTTTCCCTCATAAATGAAAAAATCCAGTGTCCATATGTTACATAGTATGGTAATGTATATTATTTTTCTCGATTAGAAAGAAATTCTAATTCAATGGCTCCACTAGATGATGCCCTACCATCAAAAGATACCTCTATTACACAAACTGATGAGGTGTTAGCAGTTGAGGATACTAAATCCCCAACTACAAATTGTGTGTGTAAAAACCTCTTATCAACCTATCATCCTTATATTCACACACTATCATATTCCATATGCCAATGTCAATGTCACTACCAACACCTATAGGGACCCAATATATTGTCTATTCAACATGTCACTCCACAGAAATTATAGACACATCAACCATTTTGGATCCAACTCAATTTGGGGATATTCATATCTGAACATACTTAAATTATTTCTCTTAGATTATATGTCGGTATCCATTGATAAATTTTATTCAATATAAGAGAATGAGTCACTCCAATAATTGGTACTAAAATTATCATTGAGGAAGATCTAGATGTTGGTCTATAAGACTTTTCTCAGAAATCACAGTGTCTAGCTATATCACCTCCAAAATATTTTATTTATTCTTGAATTTTTATTGTATGATTTTTTTGAAATCCATGAAATGGTTAATGAGGTGATCATTACTCAGGATATAATGAATTTACATTAGTGAAATCTTATGATGAAAAATATATGGCCTACTTTTTTAGGATCATAACCACTATACATAATGAAGTATCCTAGTATACTTGTATAAATATGGTATGGTAGGATAGATTCATAGAATTTTTTTCTTTTGATGACAGACTCCACCCAGAATTTGACTGACTATACAAGGAGACTCCCACCACCATGAAAGTAGGCAAGGAGGATAATTATTAATTGATAAAGCTAAGATGGAAATAAGGGATTCTACTATAAGGGGGGGGGGTGTTATAGACTAATACATAGGTGGAATCCACAATAGTACCTAAATTTAATGAAGATATTAATAAATCATATTAAACTGTAATCCAACTTTTAAAGTCTCTCGGGCACACTATAAAAGTATTCTAATTCAGTTTTCAACTTGTATACAACGAGAGAATGTAAAAAAATGTGGATTATCCTATATTCTTAATAAAAATGGTAATAATTATTTTACCTTGAACTATTTTCAAATAATTTAGTAAAAAAATAAATATTTTTATGCCCCTTATCTATAAATCAAGTACCCTTGTATGGATATAGCAGGTCATAAAATTAAGGCATATATACCATTACCATAAGACGAGGTTGTTTTTTTAGAGGAAGGATTGTCATATTTCTTTTCCTCATGAGAATTTAAACTTGAATGAGTGTATGTAGGATGAATATAGTGGCATATATGATGTCATAATAATCCAATGTTAAATAAAATTGATATGAAAAATGGTTCCCTATAGGTCATTTTCTATAGGTAGGGTATAGGTTATCCAGATACAGAGGCTTAAATACTACCACAATAAGATAGAGTTAAACTATTCTGATATAGAAGATTATTGGATTAACATGATGGGAGTTATGAAAAAGATTCATTGAATAGAAATCCTAATGTTCAAGAGAGATTATGTTTTATAAAATCATATCTTTTTGTTTCATTTCATATGGACCATTTAAGTCAATATGTGAGGAATAGAGGTGTGCACTAATTTTTTCTTCGGTCAATGGATAGAGTGAGAAGGGTTAAATATTTTTGAGCTTCATATGGTAGAAACTTATGATTATTGTTTTTTTATTATGTAGAGATAACATTTTCCTAATTCCATAATGGGGGATTCCTATTGGGAAAAAGATCGAATTAATCTAAAACAATCCTTTGTGGGTTTTCAAAATATTTGTTTTTACATCCTTAGGTAGTTTAAGGTTGTGTATGTTGGACCAATTAGGACTACTGTTTAAGATCATATAGAATATAACAAATAGATTTGGGGATTAATTTCATACAACTTGGACCCCATGGTGAGATAGAATATCTAATGAGGTCATTGTAAGGCCTAACATGAGGGGAAGTTCTTCATTATAGTATATACAGACTAAATAAAGTTCACATTGTTTATGTTTTTTATTCTTGGGCCCTTAGTATCTAATGTTTGTGGTTTAAAAACAATGTAAGAGAAGATTGAAAACCCTATTAAGAAAAATTGAGGAAAAAATCAATGTGAATAAAGATCCAAATTGGAGTATAGAAAATATTAATTCTGGCTGCATTTAGTTTATGATCTTGGTTCACATACCAATGTGTCATTCGATATATCATCATGTGACATGGACCAGTAAAGTACCAATAATGGGTTGAAATGTCCTTGATTTTAAAATGGTTATGATGAAAAATTTTGTAACTATTAGGGTATCGAATCCTATTTAAATATCTGGGTTATAGAATACATAAATCATAACATGATACGTTAGAATATAGGTGTGGTGGGGTGGAAGAAGGATGTGAGGGACGTACATTAATCACATTGTAATGAGAGATTATAATATGATTTTTTTGAGGCATGTCAAGATTAAAGGAACTTCTCCTTGGGATATAATATGCCTCTTGGTTGATAGTTTTGAATACTAAGACCTATATATTAGCAAGAATAGGTTCCCCTTGGATCCATATGTGATCGATAATAATATACATATAAATGTTAATCAAAGACTAAAACTCCTAAGGATTAATTAATATAGTAGGGAAAAGATTTCTAATAAGGGTTTGAGTACAATGAAGTTTATTCCCATATATATGGAATATATTCCAAGTAAATTGGAATTTCTCAAACATATGTGTAAGGAAGAAACCAAATTTTTTTCAAAAACCTTTTCTAAGAATAGTTTCTCTTGAGGGAAAATATTGTATTTTTCTAGGGATATATGGTGTAACACACAATCTTTGTACCTCATTATGTTTTCCATCTAAATTTTTCCCAAGTAAAATAATTGGATGGATTGATGATTAAAGACATGATTTAATCAAGGTGTACCTTTATGGGTTTTCAATATGGTGATTCTTCATTTCATTTTTCATCTATATTTTTTGGATCATGTATATTTGTCCATTATGGGATGGTTATTAATGTTATACAACATTGGACCAACATTTTTGGGGTTTTGTGTCACAAAATGATTGACTAAATGTGGAGATATTTAATCTAATGCATGTTATGAAAAAACAGACACGGGTGAATGATCCCTATCCTATAGGCACATATAGTTCATTTTTGTAATTATTGGACCAATTTACTATTTATTGAAAAAAACACCTCATCCAAAAATAGGGATATCCTACTCATAAATGTGTGAGGCAAAACCTGACATGAATTAAGAGCCTAGTGTCGGTACATATCATCTCTTGGGTAGATTCTTTTATTTTCTGTTCATGGTGCTTGGACCAGTGTGTCATGAAGAATAGGGTCACAC
Source organism: Viscum album (assembly GCA_963277665.1). Lineage (NCBI taxonomy): Eukaryota > Viridiplantae > Streptophyta > Magnoliopsida > Santalales > Viscaceae > Viscum > Viscum album. The sequence goes on along the minus strand of OY728135.1, from coordinate 1,140,180,331 downwards.
TAAAGGATAAAACAATGGTTTAATAATAGGATGTTATTTCCTTTATTTGAAAAAGTATATGAGGCACGAGTGTGAAATATCAAGGTTATTTGAATCCATAAGACATATGGATTATGGAATTTTTAAATCATAAGCTAAGAAATTATAATAATGACGTGGACCTGTGAACCTTTATGTGGGGGATAAAGACTAACCATGTTCAAATAATGGGTGACACTATGATATTTTCAAATTTAATGGATATTTGAGGAACATACCCTTAGGATTTAATAATACTATTGGTTAGAAATATCTAAAATGTCATCGTGAATATTATCAAGTAGAGGTGCCCTTTGGGGAATAATTTTATCATTACTAATGTCCATGTGAAAGTTTCAAAAAGATTGAAACACTTAATAAATTAATATTTATGATTGGGGAATGGATATACAGAATGGTTTGAGTACCAAATTTTTTATAACAAAGTGTATTGAACACAATATTAGAGAATGGGGATTAGAAAAATAATTTCTCTAAAATGCATGTTGTTAAAAAATTAGAAGGTCTCCTTGACCATTTTCATAGATCAATGGTTCTAGTGAGAATATTGTGGCTTTTTATTTGAAAAAATGGTAAAATCTATAATAATTTTTCCTCCTTATATTTAAAATATAAATTCATCCTATTTCATAAAATTTGATGACTTATTAGGTGGAGATGTGATGTTTCCATTATTATATCATTACATGTTCTATAAATTGTAACTATTCAAGTATTTTTTTCATCTGTAGTTCAAGGTTCAAGCAATTTGGCCAAATGAGGGATAGAGTTGAAGTTTATATACCATTTACTCAATGTTTCTAGTGTTTATGTTTATACAAATTCCAATAAATTGTGAGATAGTATATCTAAAAAATCTAATAAAAAAATTAAATGTGGATTGAAGATCACCATGTTTTTATAGATAATCTAGATAGAGTTTTACATAGATCAAGGTTACGATTCTTTGACAAAATTATGATAAAGTATATATAGAAATGGAAATGAAAAATAAAGTGTCAATGTAGGTCCCAATGTTATAGTAAACTCTCATGAGTAGGGATACACATAGTTTGAGGGCTTGGTTCTCAGAAAGATAATGGGGAGTGTGATATGATAAACCATATGGGGTTCAAGAAATAATGGTTACCTTGAGATATTTAAGAATTAAAAATGATGATGCAAACCACAACCTATTGAATTTGAATTAGGATGATGATATGAAATAATTATATAGAGGATGATCACTGAAGACCATTCAAATAATTGGTTTCACCATAATGTTTCTAGTATGTATAGATATTAGATGACCTTATTTTTTGGAAAGAAATATGCCATATTGTTAGAAATGGCGAATTTGGATTCAAGAATATTATTACAAAGTAGACATGTCCCTTGGATCCTAATGCACTCATTACCAATAACCATATAATATTTTTGAATATTTAATCACTAGAGGAATGAAGTGTTTTCTATAGGAAGGGAATATTCAATGAGTGATTGGGACACTCCCACCCCAAACTAACCATGGTTAGGTAGTTCTGATATTTTGAAGGGAAATAAAAGTGGATGATGATTTGAGAATCGATCCAAAATACATTGTTCAGATTCCACTACATATCTTGTGAAATTAGAAATCAATCAATAAACATTTATTAAAAGTGATCCCAATATAGATCTAGCTCATATGTTAGGATGGGGAATTTTTTATTTTGGTATTTAATTTGAACTTGAATAATATCTTATGTTTGTTCCTAGTATTATATTTCTAGTCGTACCATAGAAATCATAAATATTGTTTCTCAAGAGTGGGTTTGTGGATTGACACCACATTTCTTCTAACATTAAATTGATTTTTATCTCATGTAATGAAGATTTGTGGTATATTTTAGACTACTCTAAGTACATTAAGGTCTTTTGAGAGAGAATGTGTATCCAACTATTTAACATCACACAATAAGGAGTCATATTTCTGAAAAATTAGGTTCATATAAGAACCTAGTATAATAAGTTTAGAGTCATATGGATTTCACTTCCTCAATATTCCATTTTTTATCATAAAATTAAGACATTTAAATATGAAATTTTATATCTATAAGGATCATACACAAGATGAAATGGATTCATCAAGGTTTTGAAAATTTAAAAGAAAATGATATTTAAATTTAGGAGGTCCATACAATGGGAAGAACTGGATGGTTGAGTTTAAATTCATATTTGGGACCAAGATAAGAAATTTGGGTTTCACTATGTATCTTGAAATATTATGAATAAATCAACATGTAGTTATTTAAACGTTTTATTATTGTGGTTATCGGAGAAATCCTGACATGAATGGAGAGATCCCAAACACTAGGTTCATAAGGGGAATGAGGTTGGTGAAGATTCATTGTTTCTCTTAGGATAGAGGATCAAGGAATCACTACATATCCAAATATAATTACTATCAATCCACACATAGATATTTGTTATTGAATCTCACTATACAAGTTAGACTCATGAATAAGAGAGTATGAATAAAATGAATGAATTCCCTAGTGGGATAGAAGGATGAAAAACCTATACGAATAAATGGGAACCATCACCAAAGATAAAGGATGTGTGGAAATAGAATTTGGGGTTCGGATTAGGCTATGAGATATAGGAATTTATATGTATCGTTAGTTATTATGAATTTGGACACTTGTAGTACATAGAAAGGTAGAAATTTAGGGTCATATATTAGGTGAATTAGGACATTATAGTTGGATAATATTTCCATAACCATTATCCTCAATGAAATAATAAGGCCCCCTATTTAGATCTAGCTCTTTCATAGGATATAGATATTTTTTTTCTAGGCCATATGGAATTTAACATCAAAATATGTTTCAGTTCATATGGTTTGACCGTATTTCATGGATTTTAATGTCTTGAGATATGTACTCAGGTTTACTATATCCAAATTCAAGTCCATTAGGACATCAAATGGGAATGATAAATTTAAAATATTTTGTTGGAATTACTAAATGTAGAGATAATTAATTTTTTTAGCATAGGTATCTAGATAAACAACCATATACCGATGGTACATATGTAGAACATTCTCATTTAGAAGAAATATAGGTCTCAAATAGTGAACAAATCAAATAAGTTTAGGGTATTATGGGATGGATATGAGATGCTTCACATTTTAGGATCATATTTCCTGGTTGAAATGGTCCATAGCTTGAAGTCATATAGTTTTGAGTATATACTATGTAGTTTATATGCATTCAACAATTAACTTTTCATGATGTTTTTTTTCCTACAGTGAGGATATTTAAACCCAATGTAATTTCATGGAAATCAATTCATGAGGAATCTTGTAATTATGGTGGTAATGATAATATCCTTATCCATTTTGATTATAGATTAAGATATCTTGTATTTAACCTTATTTATAACATAATATCATTCCAATTCTTTTTCAAACATTAGTGGTTTATTTTAAGTTATTAATGGAATTTTTAGATGTATCACCAATTATCCTAGGATGAATGAGAAATATTGTATTATCATATAATCAACCCATTATCTTGGGAATGTGTTAGCTACTAATTAAATTATGTTCATTTCCAATAAACCAAAGCTAAGAAATAAATTCTAAGGGTATATGAATCATTGGGAGATAATTTACCCCCATAAACAGTACAACCTATAATAGAAAACCACATTGGTTTATAAAAACTAAAATTGATTTCTGATAGAAAATCAGACATAAAAAATTCAAAAAATCATAATATGATTTTAATTAGATACATAGTGTAATTAGTACAACAAAATTTATCCATAAACCTAAAATACCCAAAGAAACCCTGGGTTTCAATTGTGGCATTGCAGTCAACATTGCACTGTGAATAACTCCATTCTTCATCAACTAGAAACAGTAACTACTACATAGTGGTTCTCTGTTGGAAATGTATGATACCATTTCCTTACATGTATCATGATATAAAATTTATATATAGACACCAAATTTAATATGAAGCATTGAGTAGAAAACCAAATAGAAAATCCACCAAAGACTTCCCATGCACACCACTAGGTGAAGAATAAGCTACCTCATGATAATATACATAAAAATAAAAATATAATTATGATGAATAGAGTAAAAAAGTTATATGTACACATCTATAGAAAAAACTTAATGATATAATCATTTTATGCACTAAAACCCTCCAATGTGAAATTATTAAATGCATTTAATGTGATCCTCATCAATTTGGGTTCCTAGAAGAGACCCAACTCATAAGAAGAATCATTGTCCTTCTCACTCAAATTTTCTCCTAGCAATGTAATTGAATGTGACCTATTTGGGATGACATCCAAATTTAAATCAACACGGTAATGTCATATGCAATATGAACACTGGCTAATCCCATAATCATGTTAACTTTAGACATACCAAATTATGTCTTTAAATAAAATATCTAAAGATTATATTTCCAATAGGTTTATATATAATTTATGATTAATAAAAAATCATTTTACTTTGATTTTATAAGCCTTAAAGTTCTTCAAATATGTAAAGAGGGATATAAACCATCTACCTCCAATCAGTCGTCTAGCCAAAAATGAGGGGATACAATATTAGAATGAAGTGATATTCCCATCACACCTATAGAAGCCTCATAGTCATGAACCCTAGTGAGATAATAAATAATACTTTTTCTTGTAGTAATAAACTCAAAATTTTATTTTACATCCCACAAAAATTATATAACCTTATGTTACAATCAAACATGAATCTCATCCCCAAAACAATGGTAGTTGATTTGTCAATTAATTTAAAAATTATTAACCACAACCATGGGATCCCCTATAGCATAGATATATTATTATATCTAATTTTGACCTCTAGAAACCCACCATGGGTTGGGATATAGAATGGTGAATCCATTCCCAATGTTTCTAACACCCTTTTATTCTCAGATCACGATGACCCTACAAATAAAATTTACTTTCATCATAACAATTTTAATGTCTTTATTTTACACAATTGTATTTATAAATGGGAAATCCACATCAAAATTCTTGTAGTCCTGATCATGGTGTCCCTTGTTCCAACGAAATCCTCATTCATCCAAACTAAAACACCAAAATTAAGAATTATTTGTGTTTCCCCATTTTATTTCATAGAGGAGGGAAATTTCAATCAAAATACTAAAAAAAATGGTCATCCTAGTATTTTTAATACTTATAGTTCACCAAACACTTAAAATCTAGTAACCATGACCTCTCATCTAAAGCAGATATCCAAAACAACTTAGTATTAGGCCACGATTGCACCTTTACCAAAACTATGATGTGGTGGAAATTTTAAAGACTAAACTCAATTTTTCTAGTGAAGAACCCTCCAAATCCTCTGAAGCTAAATAAATCCATGTAAAAACATAAAATAACACTATCAAGAGGTAATGTACCCCAAAATAGGGTTGAAGAATTCTCACCAACATTAGTCTTTCCATCCATAAAATTATAGATGTTTGTGTGTGTTGTAAAATTTCAGGGTATTGATCATGAATAAATTACTCCTATTCCCAAGTATCTTCTTGAAGGAAACCATTTTTCCAATGTATATGTACCAAATATATGGTTTTACCTTTTAATTTAATGTTTTCTATGTCTTGAATTCATATTGGGGTTTTAAAAATCTATTTATATAGATCCAGTACCATATAATCCCATCAAATCACATGAGTTGGATCTAATTGGTACCGATTTGGTTGATATATGTGGAATAGTGATGGACTAAATTGAGAATAGGTGGTTGATCTAGCTAATAGGACACTTCACCATTTCACTACATAATCTCAAATAGTTACAGATATCATGGAGCTAGATTTCCCTATGTACCAAAAAAATACCACCCTATCCTCAGAGATAATCACAAGAAGACATTATCACCCACTTAAAATAGAAATTGGTGGTGGTGGTGATCTCCATAATAAAATATATATCTGTATTCTATTATTATTATCCATTTTATAATAATCTGGATATTATATATTCATTCATGTAAGATATGGGTTTTGAGCATGGTTGTTTCTCCATTCTCTCCAAAAAAAGTGTAGATTAACATGGTCAATCATACAATTATTTAGAAAAAGCCATATAAGATGATTAATAATAGTTATTATTATATTAAAACAAAACTAATGGAAAACATTTCTCCAATAAAAAAAATATTCATTCACACATTCTCTGGTAATGATCTCTAATGTATGAATTGTATCCTCAGACTATCCTTATGTTTATGGGTGGTAATCAATGCTTATTGTAAATCAGGTTCTAATATCTTCACGTAGATACTGAAAAAATAGTGAGAAAAATATTAGGCATCTTCTAGAGAAAATAAGAAATGGTACATAGTGAAACTTTAACACCTCTTGAATATATATCTTTTTTATCTCACTAACGGAATTAGTTTTTCTAATTGGAAGGAAGTGCATTGACTTGGTTTGTCGTTCAATAATCCCTGTAATATAATCATGATGCTGAAGAATCATCAATAATATGATGGAAAAATCTATATAAATATACTCATATTTTTATATCTATGTGGGTATAAATTTCAACATCTAAGGTGGTCATTTATATGTAGACTTTAGTTCCTAATAGATTTGGAATATTTCCACATACATGGCTACTCATCAGTTTATGTTCAACCACAGAAAAAATGTGTTTTCATTGCATGAAAAATATTCTACATAACTTGGTGAACATAACCTATTAGAATTAAGATTGGAACAAAGGACATATTCCAAACAAAAACGAGGAACTATAGTTTTTTCTTGGAAGTACAATAAAAAAATACCATTTATATACATCCATCCACGGGCTCCCCACCTCATGTGTTGACCTAATTATAAGGAATTTAGGGTCTGAACTCTCAGATTTTATAAATTCCTATACCAAGTTGTGTATGAGTATGACCAAGAAGGAAATGTTGAAATCCTTCTATTCTGTACACTCCAAATACATATCAGTAGTTACCCACATGAGTGGTAACTAATTTCAAGCTTCACTCATCACTTTTTTATTGGATTTACAACTCAACACATTGGATATGAAATTTTATTTACCAATTATGTAAACCTATTAAAAGTATAAAATTTAGATATATTTATTTTAAATTAGTTTCCTTATAATTAAATCCCTATGTGAAAATATTTTTTATAATATTTTTGATCAGTAAAGACTATTAAATTCTCCCAAAAGAGGTATTGGTTCCATTTTGTAATGCATAGACTAAGTTATCCAATTCCAGATCATGCATTATATAGTTCATATTATGTTCATGATATTTTTAGGATATATAGGATATAATATGGTCTCCATTCATGAAAACCCAACCCAATATAGATCAATATTTTTCACAATAGACCATATATCCCTCACCTAGTTCTGGAAAAACCAAAATCAATGTTGAGGTAAACAAATCCTTAAATTACTGAATAGATTAATATAAATCATTCCTCCATAGGAACATAATTCCATTACTAGTTAATACCATCATATGTGAATCTAAATGTAAAAAATAATAAGCAACTTATTGATAGTAGCGTTATAAACTCAATAAGATTCATATCTTGAACCCATTCTTAATAGGTTTCCATGATATGGTAGCATCCATTTTTTTTGAGTCAACCAATTTTCCATTATTAAATATGATATGTGTATGTAATATAAATTATTATATACAAAATCCAATATTTTATTAATTTGAATAGATATGGTTGTCTTGCAGTGTACTCATCATAATCTCTATGTGGGTTTTATAGTCACTTCTATTGCAAGAGTATATTCAAATGTAATCAATAAATACAAACCCAAATTATACTATATGTATATGAAGGATATGTTTAATTAATACCATTAATAATACATGTGAATTCAAAAGACCAAAGGTCATGAATAACTTCTTGTACTGGCTATGAAAAATCTAAAAATATGTCTTTTGAATATCCCTCTTCCAAACTCAAAGTATGTGTGTAATATCCCATTAATTTTTATGGTATTTCATGACCCCTTTTTTATCATACTTCGTTACTGTATTGTACCAGGTTGTTTCATGTGATGTTAGGAAACTTTTGGAGGTCTTTGAGGTTGTTTATGGTTGTAATGAGATTAGGGAAAACTATTTGGTTTGGAAGTGAAAATTATGTACCCTATTGTGAGCCACTTGAAGGGGGGACATGGTTTTTCCAAACCCTGCGTCCAAATATAAAAACCTTGTACACATTGATAGTGGTGGATTTCATGGATGTATCATGGTAAACAAAACTATATGCCCAAACTGTGAACCCAATCTAGAAGACCGGTATGGGTTCATGGTGTCTACCAACCGTTTGGCCTGACCCAACAAACAGTGTGCATAAGATTTTTTATTTACTAAAAATTATTTTAAAAACCCTTATTTCGATGCCTAAACACTCCCATTATACCCTAAAACATTTTCATGGATTTTGGAAGATCTCTGAAGTATTTATTACCTCTTCCAACCTCTTCTCTTGTGAATCAGTGTTTCGATGGACGATATTGATCCCTATTTAGTATGTATTTTATAGAATGATTAGGGTTTTTTGTCTTCCTTATTTCTCACCATTTTGAGAGAAGTGACTAATCACATTATTTATGGATTATATATTTTATTTTATAGATCTTTATTGTAGGTTTTATTAGTCAATATCCTTCGTTATCACTCTTCATTGGTGTTTTCCATTAACAATGTTGATTTGTTTGATCACGTGATTAAAGGTAGGTGGTTTTGAAATGATTTTACCTACAATTAAAACCCTATTTTTTTCAATTTAATTGAAATGAATATTTAATTTATTAAAAACCCTATATTTGAGATAGTTTTCTGTATGACTTGAAAAGGGCATCAAATTATTGAAAAACTACCAAATTTAATGGACTTTATTTTTTTAGTATTTAGGGAAAAAATATTTCAATAATTGATAGTTATTTAATGAAACAATTTGATATAGAATCTTAGAAAAATTGGATTAAATGAAATAAGTTTTTTAAAATGTTTTAATTTGATGAAAACCTGTGATTTGGGTTTAAAATTGAGTTGTTGATTGATTATACCAAATAGACCGGTCCATAGGGTTATTGAACACATAATTTATCTATTATGATTATTGATATGTGTGAAGACCATATATCTAGAAACCAACACACTTTAGGGGATATGACCATGATGTTTTTTATTTTTGAATTTATTATGAATTCTATTTATTTATAAAACTATTTTATTCATGTCATCTATTTTTTATAAATGTATCATACATCCTTCTCATTTATGTATATTTTAAAATATCTACAATATTTTTATTTGAAATAATGTTTTAGATTTAATATATTTAATTTTTTTTATCATTCCTTGTATTATTGAAATTGAAATCTTAAATGGTTTAATTGTTATATAATTCATTATTGAACACATGGTGAGATCCTTCTGGGTTTTTTAGCTCACACCATAAATTTTCCTTTGGGAATTTGTAATTTTTATCATATCAGGTATAGTGAAAGGGAATTAACCACTAATAGTTGGTTTTTGTGCTTGATTTGTGGGATTCTAGTTTGATGACGGTGATTATTGGTGATTTTATCCACTTTTTGCACATGGATTGGTGGAACATGTATTGATAGATGTTCTGTTGTATTTTGGATATTATTTTAATTTTGGACATTATTTTAATTTTGGATGTTTATCTGATTTCTTGTGGTACATTTCCCTATGTGGAATGTATGGCATGCCACCTATTTTTTTTATTCTTTGACAATTGATGTCATGTTATTATGTAAAAACCATTCTCTTGATCTTAATATGATGTTTGGTGTTCTTCACTGACCCATGGGGATTTGGAATTCCCATTAGGATTTGTATGGAATAGCTTGGTAATCATTGTACTAAGGTATTTTGGAAGTTTCTTGACACAATGGTGTCAAAGTGTTCATTTTTTTGTCGTTCCTTGATTTTGGTATGCAATTTGGGGATGTACTATTAGATAAGAGGTTGGATTATCATAACCTAAGATGTAGTTGTCATTGAGTTCCAATATAGATCATATCATATCAAACCTTAAGTGTCACATACATGACTTATTTTAATGTTAAATTTCATTTAATTTCCATTCATGATTTGTTTTGGGCTTTTCCCAAGCTTTTATGGAGGAATGGGTGAGTTTTCATGAATTGGGCCAAACCGTGAGCCCAATTCCAGATTTAAAAATAAATTTTGATTCCTTTATAACTCCTTTATTTTTCAACATTTTTCTTCCATTAAAAATCATACATTTCATCCACTGACCTATGAGCACCAAAAAAATTAATTTGGACCATTTTGAAATATATAATAATGGGGATTTTAGTTTTTATTTATGGGATTGGGCCTGCCCAAAAGCACATTTCCTGCATTAAAAATAAATTTTAATTCTTTAATAAATCATTCTATTTTAATGATTTTACAGTGATTACAACTCCCACCCAATCCCACTTAGCAAAGGCGCCCCCATGCTCTCCTTCCCCAATTTAGAGCTCAATAGAATCAGAAAATTGGGAGAAACGTCTCAGGATGTCCCAAATATCCCTGATTTGAATAAGTATATTTATCCTCTCATAACTCCTTCTATTTTTACTCCATTCCCCCATTATAGTTCTGAAATAACCTCATCATCCTTGTTCAAAAATCCATTAAATAGTTATCTGTTTTAAAATTCATATTCTGGTGGATTTCGGGTCGTTTTCTTCAAGATTGTTTTGGGTAAGTGTTTCTCTCTTCAATTCTTTCCTTCAACATAGGGTTTCCACCCTATTTAATAAATTAATTGAGTTTCCAAAAGATAGGGTTCATTCCTAAGGTTTTATTTGGGTTATTTGTGGTGAAATATTATGGTTTAGGGATCTTTTTCACTTTCTTGAGGTGCGGAAGAGGTGCGGTTGAGGCTTCAAACTAAGATTCAATGATTTGACTCAAAAGGTAGGTGGTTCCATGTGTAAACGATTATTGATGAGTTAGAATGCTGTATTTTCTCATTTTTCATATTCCAAATATTTTTGTAGTGGTGTGAAAACTATTTATGATTGATTTGGTTTAGTATTAACTTTTATAGTTGCTTTTTAACTTGAAATTGTGTTTTTTCAAGTGTAACCCATGGGGTATTATATGGGTGTATTATATAACTTATGAAATTGGTTTACTAAATCCTGTTTGGACTTCCAATTCTGGTTTGGTAATGTATTAGTTCCATGGGTTCCTAAAAAGAAGGTTTTTTCTTAGGTTTGATGTGTAAAACATTGTTATACTTCTTGAGATCATTTTATGAAACTCTGTGTTTTCATTTGAATATTTTGTGGTATTATTCAACATTATTTTATAACCATTGAATGTGGTTTTATAAAATTAGCTAGGGATGAAAATTATATTTTAGATAGTAATTGGTATGGTTTTGGTCTTAAATAGGGGTTTTGAAATGGGTTTTGTGTGCAAGACAAAGTTATACCCCTTGAGTTTGTTTTATGAAAACTGTGAATATTTTTTTTGGTTAAACAAATTGGTTAAAATTGTGTATATGTACTATTTGTGGGGGGGTGTTCACCTAATATGGGGTTTTGAAAGGTAATCTGTTTATTTGAGAAGTCAAATATTTTTTTAGAATGTTTTATAAAGGGATGAAATGTTTTAGAAAATGGAAAGAGAGCTACAAAACATGGTTGTGGGATGTTTTGTGTGAGTGTGTTGCGAAAAATGAATTTTGTTGATTAAATAGGTATTATATGATATTTGAATGGGATTTTATGTGACTTATAACATCTTGTAATGGTTTACAAGAATTGTTTAAAGGATTTGTGTAAGTGTTAAAGAAATGTGAAAAGTGTGGTGGGCTATTTTGGTGTGAGTCGGATTTCAAAATCAATTTGAATGAAAAGTGTACTTTTGTGACTTGTGTGGTATACATGTTGTCTATTTTGTGAATTTGTGGTATTTAAATGATATTTTCATGTGAAAATTATATTTCTTTACTTGTTGAACTTGTTTGATCACAAAGGGAAAACCTGGGTATCTAGGTGGGTGGACGTGTACTAGTATGCTAGTGAATTTGTGGGGTTTTTCCTCAGTTTCACATAGAAATATTGACTCTAACAACTCTAACTAAACTATGATGATGAGTATTGGTGACCAATAGGTTATGGTTATATTCCCTATTAGTGGGTTGTGCACGAGAACAAATATTTGTGATGGTTATTCTCACCGAGACATGAGTTACCCTAGACCCACAATGAGCTAGTGCCTAGGTGTTATTTCCTATTGCTTGTGCTCATTATATCCTTTATACTTACCATTTTCATATGATATATTTGTCTGGAAAATTTAGTAGCTTTGGAATTTATTATATAAGTGTTGATTCTTTAAATTATCCCACTAGAAAAAATAATTTTTAAAGTTGCATCTTTTCCAAATTGAAATTAGAAATGACATGTTTTTAAAAACAAGTATGATTTTCATCATTGAATGTTTATCTCATGGAATATCTTAGTGGTGGTATCCTAATGGTCACTGGATTACATCCTACTTACACCATTGGGTGTAAGTAGACTTGGTTATTTTTTTAGTGAATGTTGGGTACAATTTTTTTAGTTCTAGTGGTTCGGGTTTCTAGTAGGTACATGGTGGTGAACACTTGTGGAGATGAATTGAGGGTGGTTCCCCTTGCCCTGAGAGTTCTTGGGATGTTTCCTTTTAGTTTTGTACCTTTTTTATAGTCTTGTTGAGTTGTTTTAATATATTTCATTTAGTTCTCAGTTTTTTAAAAGATTGTTTGGTTTGAATAATCCAGATTCGTTTTATTGGATTCTTTTGTTGTTTTACATTTATAAACTCGGGTAAATGATTCTCAATTCTAATTCTATGATACCCTGGAACATGTGCTAGCCTGTTAGGATAGAGAACTCCCTTCGGGCCTTCTCATGGTCTGGGTTTGGAGCTGGTTTTGGTGGCGACCAGATTTGGTTCGTGACAAAATGGTATCAGAGGAGGTTAGCTCTCTATGGGTCAAATTATTTGTGGAACATACGGGGTAGTCTGGGGTTAGGATTGTCTGGGCTTGGAATTCTAGTTAGTATTAGTGTGGCTGATCACCACACCATATGTTGGGATTCAAGTCACCAGGGGAAGTTGATACTTTTATGAGTCCTTTGTTTTTCTTGGTTTGATGATGATTAGTGGAAATGAAAAGAGAGTTGGGTTAATGGTCTCAGTGAGCTCCCAGGGTCTGGAAAGCCAAGTGGAGAAAGGTATATTTCCATATAAAACTCTTTTTGATGCTCAAGTGATTTTAATATGGCCGCCAACCATATGTCCAAGTCACCCACTTAAACTAGTTTCCTATCGCATTATCTTGTGTTCATTTGTTTTGAAATCTTGGAACATTGGTTTTAAACTGACATGTTTTTAAGAAGTGTAATGTTTTTGTGAAATAATTATCAAAAAAATAGGTAATGGTTACATTTTTGAAAATTGATAACTGAATTTTCAGAATTGTATTGGAATGGAAAATGTTGTGTTTGCACCTTTGTTGAAAGAATGAACATTTCCAAGGTTGGTTTTGATAAAGTGTTTCTAATAGAGTTTTCTAAACTATTGAATGGTGTTTTAATTGGATGAGATGTTTTGAAATTGATGTGAATAACATTAAAGTGAGTTTTTATTGGAATGGTTTTCATTTCTAAAAATTGTTTTTAATAGAGTAATTTTGGTTCGATTTCATGGTTAGCGGTTTTGGGAAAAAGGAAGTATTGGTTGATTTTTTTTGGTTTTGAAAAGAGGAATGAGTTTTTATATTAACCTTTGGTGTTTTAGTGAGCGACCACTTGTATGGGGTTATGTGGGATAGTGGATGGTTAATGGTATGACTGGATGAGTTTCAAGATGGATATGATGAGGTTGCCCGATGTGGCACAAAAACATGAATGTGTGAGGCCCATGGGGTACCATTGGTGGATACACTAACCGCTAAACCAGTTATTTTAAAAAAGATGATTTAATAGGAAAAACTTGATGTCTTGATAACTAGTATTGGACAATGTGTATTATGTGTTTTTGAAAATTTTGATGATGTGGGATGTTTTGAGTCCAATAAACCCTCCTGTTTGAACTGGGTTTTGGGTTTGGGTTAGGTTAGTAATCTGTGTTGAAGGGCCGGTTAGTGGTCTCTAATAAGAAATGATTTGGGATGATTTTATAGTGGTTCCTTTCATGTTTTTTGATCATTTTTTTGGTATATCATGGCAGAAGGACCATACTTCTTGGGTCCTTGGGATTAATCATTGGATAATGTCCGCCTCATTGAGGGTTAGTGCACAAATGAAGTGGAACACGGATTGTTTCACCATTTGAAGACCCTCTAGTTGATCAATATAAGGAATCTTTTTCTTGAGATTTTTAGATTGAGTCTACACCCTTTACTTTATTTGTTTTGTGTACCCTACTGTATTGGGAGAGTGATCATGGAAGGTTTAAAGAGACCTTAACCTCTTAAGATTCCTGATTTGCTGAAGGTGGAAGTGGTCTAGGGTTGTTAGCATGGATGAGTATCTGGATGGTGTCTAAGAGGTCCTCTCGGTCCTACATAGTCTCTTCAAAAAAGGAGTTCATGTTGAACTACAAGTGTTGGAAATCTGGTCATGAGAGGATATTGTGGCCACTTTCTAAACTTGTGTGTTTTTTGGGGATGTTGTATAATGTCCCACTCCATGCATTGTTTATTTCAGTCGCAATGGTCATGTTTGGTGACGCCTTGTGGTTTCATGCACTAAATTGACTGTAAAGGAGAAAGTCGTGAAATCTTATGAAGGTCTCTTTATGTTGAGAGAATGTCTCCCTTGTAAAAACTTCAAAATCTTCTATTTTAGATGAAGTTGATTATAGGTGTTATTTACTTCCATAGTTTCTCACTCGAAGAAACAATGTGTGATGTGTGTGCATTTCAAAGCCCTTGTTTCAGTGAAATATCAAGTTATGGTAAAGTGATTTTAGAATGTGTTATGTCTTGAAAATCTTATAGGGGATTTTAGTATAGTTGTTGGTGGCACTGAAAGAATAATTCTCGTTTCGAAGGTTTCCAAATCCTATCTATGAGGTCAAGGATGCTTCAATAATTTGGGATCCAGCCATAGGTCTTAGAGAGTAGCTGACTCATAGTAAAGGGAAATCCTAGGGTCGTTTAAACCCTTGTACAATGTATTATACTTAGTATGAAAGATATGAAGATTTTAAACCTCTAGTGTCATCATATTGCTTCTGTTGTTCCCATTTGTTGTAAATAGTTTGAGGGCCTTGTACCCATGTCATCACGTAATGTCATTGCCTCCCCCTTTGGATACCATTGAGTCATTAGAGAATGGATAGAAATTTTGATAGAATTATTGATGTCATAGTTTGTGCATGATTTTTAGTGACCGTATTCTGGGAATCCATGAGAAAAGATTGATCTGTATAGTTAGTTCATAGTTTCCCAAACTGTGCGGACTGACCCTGTTTCCATACCAAATATTAAAAAAAATGGGTCTATTTGTGTCGGGCCATGATGGTTGGTTAAGATGGTTCATTCTTTTGGTGGAGATACCCTCTATGACTCTCATGTACATTCCTTCATAAACTTTGAATGGAATTCTACCCTCTTTACTAGGGAGTTCGTTTAGGCCTCCCCCTATTAGTGTCTTGATTCTATATTGGAAAAAATATAGGTTGCCTTTGATGGTGGGGTGCCTATTTGTGTACCCCATACCAATAGCTCATATTTATCCATGGTCTTGCCTTGGTGGTAGTTAGTCACATTCGGATCTATATTTCTATCAACATCTTCCTTGAGTAAATGTTGTGATTGGAGAGCTCCCAATGGTTTAGTTAATGTAAGGTATGTGTAACCTTGTTCGAAGTTGTTGTTTGTTTGGGTGAATTTCTTGAGACATGTTAGGATAGTGTGTGAGGAGTTTTATTTTGGGATAAACTCTGAATGTGACTGATATTTTTAGGAAAGTGGTGAATGTTTTTGTTGTGAGATTAATCCATTCTTAATTGATCACTAGAGGTGTTTTGGACCTTGGGGGCGAAGCTTGGAAAAAAAGTACATCTTAGTTTATCGATTGGGTTTGGTTTTGGTATCTGGCCTTGTGGTGTCTTTTTGGGGATGGAATGTTTTCCTGGTGGGGATAATTGTAACATAAATTACTTATTTTAATGTTAAATTTTATTTAATTTCCATTCATGCTTTTCTTTGTGGGTTTCCCAAGATTTTATGGAGGAATGGGTGAGTTTTCATGAATTGGTCCAAACAGTGAGCCCAATTCCATATTTAAAAATAAATTTTGATTCCTTTATAACTCATTCATTTTTCAACATAATTCATCCATTTAAATTCCTACATTTAATCCCCTGAACTATTACCACCAAAAAATTTTTTGGATCATTTAAAAATCTATAATCATTGTGGATTTTAGTTTTTATTTATGGGATTGGGCCTGCCCGAAAGCCCACTTACTGCATTAAAAATAATATTTAATTCTTTAATTACATATTATATTTTTAAGTTTTTTCGGGGATTCTAACTCCCACCTGAGCCCACTTACCGGAGCAGCACCCCCATTCTCTCCTCCCATAATTTGGAGTTAAATAGAATTGTGAAATTGGGCGAAACTTCTCGGGATTTCACAAATCGCCCTGATTTGAAGAGGTAAATTGATCATTTCATAACTCCTTCAATTTTTATTTTTCCCCCCATTATAGTTTCAAAATTACCTCATCATCCTTGTTCGAATCTCCCTTAATTTGTTAGCTATTTTAAAATTCATATTTTGGTGGATTGTGGGTAGTTTATTCAAGATTGTTTTGGGTAACCGTTTCTGTCTTTAATTCTTTCCCTCTCCTTAGGGTTTCCTCCCTCCTTCATAAATTTATAGAGTGCCCAGAAGTTGGGGTTCACACCTAGGGTTTTATTTGGGGTATTTTTGGTAAAATATAATGGTTTTTGGTACATTTTAACTTCCTTGTGGTGCGGCGGAGGTGCGGTTGAGGTTTCACACGAAGATTCAAGGGTTTTGACTCAAAAGGTAGGTGGTTCCAGGTGTAAACAATTATTGATGAGTTAGCTTTCTATATTTACTCATTTTTCATATTCCTAATTTATTGGGTGTGGTGGAAAAACTTTTTATGATTTATTTGGTTTAGTTTTAAATTTAATAATTTCTTTTTAACTTGAAATTGGGTGTTTTCATGTGTAACTCATGGGGTATTATTTGGGAGTATTTTATAACTTATGGAATTGGTGTACTAAATCTTGTTTGGCCTACCAATTCTGGTTTGGTAATGTATTAGTGTCATGTGGTGTTAAAAGGAAGGTTTTTGAATATGTTTGATGTGTAAAACATTGTTATACTTCTTGAGATCATTTTATGAAAATGTCTGTTTTCATTTGTATCTTTTGTTGTATTATTCAATGTTATTTTATCAAACTTGAATGTGGTTTTATAAATGTATATAGGTCTTCTGATGATATTTTGGATAGTAATTGGTATGGTTTTTTTTAAATGGGGGTTTTGAAATGGGTTTTGTGTGCAAGACATAGTTACACCCCTTTTGTTTGTTTTTTGAAAATTTTAAATGTTTTTTTGGTTAAACAAAGTCCGTAAAAGAGTGTTTATGTACTATTTGTGGGGTGTGTTCACCTAATATGGGTTTTAGAAAGGTAAGGTGGTTATTTAAGAAGTCAAATACTTTTTCATAATGTTTTATAAAGTGCTGAATTGTTTTAGAATATGGAAAGAGAGCTGCAAAACAAGGTTGTGTGCTGTTTTGTGTGAGTGTGTTGTGAAAAATGAATTTTTTTGATGAAAGAGGTGTTATATGATATTATATTGGGAATTTATTTTGAGTTATAATGTCCTGTAATGGTTTATAAAAAAATTTAAAGGATTTTTGGAAGTGTTAAAGAAATGTGAAAAGTGTAGTGGGCTATTTTGTTGTGAGTCAAATTTCAAAATCAATTTGGATGAAAAGTGGACCTTTTCGCACTTGTGTGGTATACATGTGGTATGTTTGGTGAATTTGTGATATGGAAATGATATTTTAATGTGAAAAGTATAGTTTTTACTTGTTTAACTTGTTTGAGCATAAATGGAAAACCCATGTATCTTGGTGGGTGGACATGTACAAGTATGCTAGTGAATCCACGAGGTTTGGCCTCAGTTTTACTTACCAAGATTGACACTAACAAATCTAACTAAACTAAAATGATGATGATTGGGGACCACTAGGTGATGGGTATGTTCCCTACTAGTGGCTTGTGCACAAAAATGGATATTTGTGATGGTTATTCTCACCGAGATACGAGGTACCCGGGACCCACCATGAGCTAGTGCCTAGGTGTTATTTACTATTTCTTGTGCTCATTATATCTTTTATACTTACCATAATAATATGGTATATTTGGGTATAAAATTTATAAGCTTTGGAATTTATTTTAAAATTTTGTATTCTTTAAATTATCCCATATGAAAACTGATTTTTTTAAGTTGCATCTTTGAGAAATTGTAACTAAAAATTACATGTTTTTGAAAACATGCTTTCTTTTCATATTTGAATGTTTATGGAATAGAATATCTTAGTAGTGGTATCCTAATGGTAATTGTATCACACCCTACTTACACCAATGGGTGTAAGTAGACTTGGTTATTTTTGTTGTCGCAAGTTGGGTACAATTTTCATAGTTCCAGGGGTCCGGGCTTCTAGAAAGTCCTTGGTGGTGAAGTCTTGTGGAGATGGCTGGAGGGCGGTTCCCCTTGCCATGAGGGTTCTAGGGCAGTTCCCATTTGGTTTTGTACCTTTTTATAGTCTTATTGAGTTGTTTTACAATAAGTAATTTAGTTCTGAATTTTTGTAAAATATTGTTTGGTTTGAAAAATCCAGGTTCGATTTATTGGATTCTTTTGTTGTTTTAAGTTTATAAACTCAGGGAAATCATTCCCAATTCTCATTCTATGATACCCAAGCAGTTGTGATAGCTTGTGGGGATCAGAAATGCCCTTCAGGCCTTGTCAGGGGGGGGGGGTGTTGGTTTTGGCAGTGTCCAGATTCGGTTCATGACATTAAGTCACCATGGGTATTTTAGAATAGTGTAACATAAAAATATTTTCATCTAATTCTATTACTTTCCCTACCTTTTATCTGAGAATCATGAAATCATAGTAGAATTAATATTGATTTATGGAATTTATATTACTCTATATCTTGATTGAATTTTGATATGAGTTTCTTTGATGATTTCCCTGTGTTGATTTCTGGTGTTTTGTCACATCATGCATCTATGTAGGAATTTTAATAAGCCACAAGAGGATACTGATGGTGTACCATATAAGTTGAACCCTTCTGTTGATCAGAATATTTTTTATAAAATACTGTTTGTTGTCCTAGGTGTAAGATACGTACCTTCAACCATTCTCATTTAGGCTTCAGTAGTGGAACCTTTAAGGGAAGAATTAAGAGGTATTACTCATGTGTTTCTTTGGCAGAACCAACCATCTTTCTTAGTCTCAAATGACCCACTAGTGGCTCAGTATTGGTTGAAAATTATTGAGGTATTTTTTCGTTCTTTGAAATTCTAGAATCTGTTAAGGTCCAATGTTCTAACTTTATGATTGAAGGGCCTAGATGTAGGTGGTGGGATTTAATGGTTATGGTGATGAAATATGATGGAATGGAGTGGAAGGACATTATAGATCTTTTCATATGGAATCTCTATCTAGATTCCATGGTTTTGGAAATTTCATTGATGTTTCTTAGCATCCAACATTGTGAACAGACTGTGGCTTAGTATGTGAAGAACTTTTCTAAACTCATTCATTTTCCCTTTAGGTAGTTGAAAATGATAAATGGAATGATAAAATATTTGAGATGGGTAATTTATCCAATATTCCATCTCAGTTTTCATATTCAATATCACTTCTTATACATGTGTTCTAGATAGAGAGTTGATTGTCGTTCTTGACTTGGCTGGTATGTTAGTGTTGAGAATAGTTCTTATTACATTCATGGGTAGTTATTTTAGTGCATTTAAAGGAAATATAATGTGTGATGAGTCTCATGGTGGTTCAAGATATAAATAATCATCTATATCTCTAGTAGATCCTAAAAGAGTCCTTATGACTTTCTTTCAATTTGGTAAGGTTGGGAACTCGAAACAGTTCTTAAACTGAGGGACCCAAGATACGTGGTTCATATAGATGCGCTGGTCAAATACAGAAGATATGTAATGTCTTTTCTATTCCATGCAGCGGAACGGTCGCATTATCTTCAAAAGGTGATATAGTGCAATTATATTTTTAAAAAAATAATGGTTTATAACTACATGCATCTAGGATTAATCGTTTTTACACAGTAGAAGAGTCTCCATAAGAAATCGATGTTGGTCTGGTGATAGTGAGAGGTTTCATCACTATAGATTCATCATTAGTGAAAACTTTATTTAATAATGATACATCTCACTTATTCATATCGACACATATTATGAATTTTTTTATTGTTAATTTGGATCTTCTGTATTGTGCGATGGATATTACTAATTCCCTCAAATCAAATTGAGAGAGGCTTCTCTAAATTCCCTCTTATGATTTATCTCCATCAAAGATTGAGCATACTTGGAAATTTTGAGTTCTCAACATAAAACCGGTTGAAATTATTTTATGGATGGATTTTCTCGTTTCTCATATGTCTCATATTTACTATCACCATCAATCATTGTCCTTTAATAAACCTAATTGGGTTTGATATGTTTTTAAAGGTGAATGGGACCTGAGTTTTAGCAGATATAAGACTCATTTTCCAGAGTTGGGTAGGGTAATATATCTATTTTCTTTTAATCATGAGTTTGAATATTTGAGTGGTGATCTACCCACATCTGTAATCTCTTTTCTAGATGTGTTTACATATGACTATTCTAGATATCCTCCGGCCAGGGAGATAGATTTATCTAAGGATTTAGTACAAGTTTCCAAAATCATCTATATACCTTCATACCGTATAGCACCAATGGAAATAAAATTTATTAATATATAGTTGGATTATTAGTAATAAGATGTAATTGTACACCTAATAATGTATTCTTGGGAAGTGTATGTCATTTTTGAAAAGAAATTTGATGGAAAACGTTTTCTATGGGTTGATTACAAAAGTTTCAATCACGTTATGGAAAAGAACAAGTATATGTTGCCTTAGATTGTTGATTTATTTGATCATTTGAAATGGTGAAGTGGTTTTCAAAGACCTATCTTCGATCTGGTTTTCAGTGATTGAGAATTAAAGAATCTAACATCCCAAATACAAATGTTAAGAGTAGTTATGGATATTATGATTACCTTATTATGCCTTAAGGGCCTAACTAAATCTCATGAATTTTTTATGGAACTGAGGAATATGATATTCAATGTGTTCCATGATTATTTTTTGATGGTTTTATGGATGAAATTTTGGTCTAGTCGAAAACTGAATAAGTCATTTTTAATTATTTTTAATTAGTTCTAGAAATTTTGAAAAATCATTAATTCTATGAAAAGAGACCAAAATGTAATTTATTGATTTAGGAAGTCATTTTATTGGGACATGTGGTCTCAAAACAAGGTATCTCAGTCTATGAAGAAAAGTTGAGGGATGCTATGACTCGGGACTAACCACGTAAAGTTTTCAATATTAAGAGTTTCTTTGGATTAATGGGCCATTACCATAGGTTCAATAATGATTTCTCAAGGATTACTTCTCTGATGACCACTCTCACTTGGAAAGGAGAAATTCATTATCAAATTTGAAATGTGTAAGATTTAGTGTCATAGGACCAACTGGTTTTACTTTGATTACATGGATATTTAATGTATTATTAAATATTGTTTATTGTTCTACATGACTATGATGTAATAATTCCCTAGAGTATATGTTGCATTGATATGCTCATGGAAGTTCCCCACTGTGATGAGAACCTTGAAATTCTACAAAAATATTCTTAAATATAGTTCTTCGGTTGGAAGAAATTCTATGATGGGACACATATCCTGCAAACCGTCAGATGTGAGTACACATAAGCAGATGATACTTCCTGTCAAAAAAAATTCACTTGGTATACTCCATATAAGAGATTATGAGAACAAAACTGCTAGTAGGAATTCCGCATGTTTTTGTGTCCTCAGATATTTCTATCTATGTGCATATGTATTGATCCTTAGATATTAATATTATCATTAACATGTATCACAACATACACACTTTGATTTACTGAAAAAAACCATTATGCAGACAGTTGGTGGGAAGTAGGGTATGTTGGGTGCGTCACGAGTGGAATTTTATTAATGGATATGTCGAGGAAGGATTTTCCCCTTCCATTTATTTAAGTTGATATCTAATCCCTTTGATTAAAATAGAATAGATGGGCAAAATTCCATGGCCATTGTGTAACGATGAGTTTTTTCAGGTAGTCAAAGGATGACATAGCAAGCATAAACGTTGATGACACAATCATGAAACCTGCTTGATGAGATATTGCGACAAAGGGATTATATTACATAGTGATAGCTTTTATGTGGATTTCATTGTTTCAGCTTTATTTTCATTCTCTTGGGTGCCTTGACCAATTGCTATACAGTACTCTTGGACTTTTGGAAATCTCTCTTAATGCCAACGAAAAAGAATCCTAGAGGGTTACTCACTAAATTTTTTTGGTGGTCTTGATTAAATTTTATTTTAATTTAATTAATGAAATAAATATTAATCTCAAGACTGTGGAATAATTTTGTAAAGTTAATATGAGATCATAAATTAAATTAAATATAATTATTAATTTTATTGAACATTAATAAATATTTATTTACTAGTTTCTAAATAAAATATTTATTTAAGAGAATAAACTCTTTATTTATTTATTCCAGTTCTCAATAAATGGATATGGATTTCAAGTGGACTAAGGTAGGTCCTATAGTAAAATAATTATTTTCAACATGGTAAGGAATTATTTATCTAGTTGGTACATATTATAATAACAATTATATTATTTTGTGATGCGTAATTTTATTTATAATTCCATTTTTTGAAAGTTGGTGAACTATATATAATGATGTGGAATTATAATTAAATTCATTGGTTTTATCAAGGTTCATGAATGTATTTAATTTTTGTTATGCATTTAAATATTGAAACTAAAATTCCATGTTTATAAATATGAAAGTACCCCTATTGTTACATACACCACACAATGCACCTTGTGAATTGAGAATTTTTGAGACAAACAATTTGTCTCTCAAATACTCTTCTCTCGCCTCTCAAGAATGAGAGACGTTCTTCAAGTCTGAAAAAAGAGTTCAAGAACAACCAAAACAAGACACTTGAATCTCCATGCTAGCACTCGGAGAATGAGCGATGTCGATCAGAGGCCATCATAGCACGTGTGGATCACTGCTAGAGGGATTCTAGATTGGATCCTTACAAGCGCAACGAGATAATCTTTAAGGTTCAATCCAGATAATCAACATCATCAACGAAGAAAAATAGCAATGAAACATGTATTATTTTTCTTTACGAAATTAATTAAATTAATTATAAACGTGATGTGCAGGATTCTCTCTAAAGGTTTCAGGCCTCTTTCTTCTTTATCTAAATCTTTATCATATTTTGTAGAGACTATCATTCATTGTCGTACTGATCCCGGATTAATCATTGATCATGGTAAAAATCCAAATTGGGTGTCGTCCCAACCACGCATCTACTGGACCCGGAACCTCAAGTGGTATTAGAGTGGTTACGTCATATTTTATAATTATTTAAATATATTGTTAATTAATTACACATTAATAATTTAGTTGTTTCAATTCAAGTTAATAGTTCTTCAAATATGTATCTCGAGATCTATTCCTCCTCTTTAGTTTCTATTTCACCTTAAAAAAACTATCTTTTCATTTAATTTTGATTAAAATAAAAAAGAGGATCTCATCTGGAGGAGCTAAAGCTTCTTGGTCTTACAACACTAGAAAACACAATGTATATTTACCAGTACATAACATGTATTCAATATCCAATGCATCATAAGAGTCCGCAAAACCAAGCTATTTTTTGGGGTCATTCTAAGTCATAAATGACACCGTGTGTTGACCAAGAATAGGTGGCATGGTTTTTCTAGATTACACGCTGTGTGGCCCAATGGAAATGAAATGGATTCACTTCGGGTTAGGGTTGGACCATGTACCCCATACACAGATTGCCCGGCTGGACACTGTTTAACGAGGAACAACATGGTGTGTGTCCCACTAGACATGCCGTGTACTCTGAAGATTTCCAAATTACACTCACACATTGATTCCCCGTGCGTGTACCTATAATAAATGGTGGAAAATATTACACATCCTGTAGTTGGAACTACACATTGTGTACTCTTCCAAATTATGCATATTTATTAAAACTTATTATTATATTATAAAAACCCTTGACATGTGTACTATCGTGCGAGAATAAATCTGAGTCATAACACATAATAGGTGTTTTATATTTGTGTTCCCAATTTAATATCATTGTAATGTTCATTTATACTTATTGGGTAGTTATGAATTGGAATTCACCGGGTTTCCTCCAAGGTACAAGTTACATATATAGATAATTTTAGATGAAATTATTTTTTAAAAATTATGATGGATGAGAATCTCAAGGAAATTCAAAAAAGGATTTATGATAAAAGGATTGATTAATTAATGATGATAATTAATTGATTCGAGAGTGAATTATCTTAAACAAGAATGATAAAAATATTTAAATGCTAGTTTTATTTATGCATAAACATCGTTGCATGTATAGATGATTGTGAGCCAGACCAAGACCTTTGTATGTGGATGGTTTCTTATAATTAATCTATTTAAATTAAATTTTGTTGGCCTATAATCCTTCTCCACATTAATATAAAGGGCCTGCGTGCCTAATGTTTCTTTTCTATAAATCACCTTTTAACCCCTCACCAACATGTGAATTAAAAAACGCATATGTAATGGATGGAACTCCCAATTTAGTGGAGGCAGTTCAAGCTGGAGCCAAGACGAAACCCATCCCAGGAGATACAGAGGTGGATATGTGGAAGCTGTAAACACGAACCCAAAAGGTTCAAGGTGTTTCCCCCTTGTTCAGGGTTATTTTATCAAGCCCTTGATAAACTAACCATTAGAAAATATCAAGATCATTCCATTTACATTATTTTATTTCTGTCAGTTTCATGGTTTATCATTATGGATGTGTTGTCACGATCACATAATTAATGAATTAAAACAAGAAAGCAATATGGAACTAAAATAAACCACACTTATGTTTAAATATTACCAAGACATTTTTAATCACTTAAGTAAGTTCCACTTAATATTAACAAGCATGTCATAATGCCAATAATCAATTCACGCGTAAGGGATAAAAATCCCTCAAATAAAATATTAAGTTAGAGCAAGCCTTCTATTACTTGATTATAAGAAAAAAACCATAATACTATGTGTGTGACCAACCCTTGTTGCGAAACTTAAATTTATACAGAAATCCATTATAAAAGGTTTAGGGTTTACTTAACCATATTACATCAAGAGGAGTATCCCTTCCTAGACATGGTGTAAAATTAGAGGCAAGTGTTGAGGAAATCCAAAGTCATGATTTCAGGATTGGGGACTCCACTCAATATATCAAGGGGTTACAAGCTCATAGTTGGAAAATATATTCCTACCTAAATACCATATATTATGTTGACCAACCCTTTTTAGGGTTATTTAAAGGGAAATATGGATCCTTTCCACTAGAATGTCATGGCAACTGGACATTCTGAGTTCAATGGTGAGGGCCATTGGGACTTGATAAAATAGAAGGAGACATAATAAAATTTATTATTTCTTATAAAATGTAATCTAGGATGTACTAATAATATTCTATTTTAATTGTATGATAAAAATAAAAAACATGTCAACCACACTATCCCTATTATCAATTCTGGATAAAGACAACATAGTCACCAACAGTAACTTCCAGGAATAGTTTAGATGCCTTGGGGTTATCCTACGCCATGAACGGAAGTCTTGCATGCTGGAGTCATTATTACTTGATCCACATTCCAAATAGGCGAGTGATTATGATTTATTGGTCTATGAGAAACATATGAACGATGTGGTCGACATTTAATATTTGGTGTTATCATCAATTTCTAGTTAGATCATAAAGTCTCATGAAAACATGGAAGCTTATATCATTCTCGAGCACCTCTGTGGTCTTTTCTAGGAGAGATTAAGGTTTGAGATCTCTAAGCCACTCTTTCCGAGTAATCATGGAGAAGGTTCCATAGCTGGGCCTCATGTAGTCAAGATCATTAGATACATTGAGAATCTGGAGGTTCTGGGGTTTAAACTCCACGAAGAACTGGGCACCAATCTCATTCTCTCATCACTCCCTCAGAGCTTCTGGAACATTGTTGTCAATTTCAATATGAACAAAAATGAAAAGTCTCTATCTAATCTTATTTTCCCCATTCTACAAGTGGAAAAAGATATGATGCAAGAAAATCTTTCTGTCCTTATGGTGAATAAGAGGATAGGGAAGGAAAGGATCTTTAAGACCAAAGATTCTTCATAGCAATCCATGAAAAGAAAGATCAAAGGGGAGGAAAGTGAACAGGAGGCTGTTTGTTTCGCATGTGGCAAGAAGGTCCACTGGAAGAAGAATTGTATCTAGACTAAGAAGAAAGGGAAAGCTTTAGGTGAGTTTTTTTATGGAATTAAATCGATCTATTTCTATAAATTGGGTATTAGATACAGCTTGTGGTGATCAAATATGTATTCAAATACATGTACCAAGTAGATTCAAGAAGATTGGTCGAGGGGAGGTATATCTACAAGTAGCCAATGGAGCCATACTTGCTGTTGTAGTTATTGGGGAATACCACCTCACGTTTCTAGCTGGGATGATCTTGGTGTTAAAGGGTTGTTATTATGTGCCTTCTGTTACTAAAAACATTATTTCTATATCTAGATTAGATACAGATGGATTTGTTTTTCAAGGTTGGAAATGAAGCTAGCTTCTTTTACATATATTGCATTTTTTATGGTTGGAACATCTATACAATGGACTTTACATGTTGGATTACACAAACCAAGTAATGGAAATCGATAACAAAGAAACTTCATATGACTCATTCCACACCCAACTTTGGCATCACCGTCCAGGTCATGTAAACAAGAAATTTTTGACAATGTTACATCAAGATGGATATTTTGATTCTTTCCAACTAAAACCACTTGGCGTAGGTCATGCGTATTTACAAGGAAAAATTTTCAAATCCTCATTTAGTGGGAATGGTGAAAGGGATAATGAACTTCTTGAATTGGTTCATACCGATCTGTTTGGACCATTTCTCGTTGAATAATGGTGAGGGTACTCATACTTCATATATTTTACTGAATAATTTATATATATGGATATATCTACTTAATGAGGTATATGATAGATCATTTTGATAAGTCCAAATAATACAAAATGATGTTCATAACCAGATTGGTAAGAAGATTAAGAAACTCTGCTCAGACCGAGGTGGAGAATATATTGATCAAGACTCCATTGATTACATACGATAGTTTGGGATCCTATCCCAACTCACTCCTCTAAACATGACCCAATGGAATGGTGTGAGAGATAGGAGGAAAAACACCATGTTGGACATGGGTAGATTAATGATGATTCATGCAAGTCTTCCATTATCCTTTTGTGGATACGCGTTACAAAGAATGACACACATACTAAACCACGTACTGAATAAATCTATAAATGGTATTTCATACGAGTTTTAGAGTGGAAGTAAAACCATGTTATCGAATTTACATATGTGGGGTAGAAAAGTGTTTGTTAAGACCTCTTCATGTAACAAACACATAGCCCGAGGCACAAGAGTTGGTACAATAATAGATTCCATAGAGCCCCATGGAAGAAGAATTTGTTCCAGTGACACAAGTACAATGTAGAAGTACAATAGAGGATAGAGAACCGGGACAGTACATTTTTCTAGTTACCGAGGATGGTGACTACTTAGTAGTTGATAATAATGATCCTCTAACCTAAATGGAATCATTAAGTGGAACAGACATTACCAAGTGGAAAGAAGCCATGAATTCTGAAATTGATTCCTTGTACCAAAACCATGTCTATATTTTGGTAGATCCTCGAGTTGATGTAAACCCTATTGGTTGAAAATGGGCATTCAAGAAGAAACTGGACATGGAAGGATACATCAGTACCTATAAGGCACGACTGGTTTCAAAAGGTATTAAATAGCGTCAACGAATTGACTACGATGGAACATTCTCACCATTTTCAATACTGAAATCCATCATAATTATACTTTCTATTACGACGTAACATGACTATGAGATTTGGAAAATATATGCCAAAATAGTATTCCTTTATGAGAACCTTCAAGAAGACGTCTACATGAAACAACCTGGAGGTTTGTGACTATAAAGGATGCCAACAAGGTATGAAAGTTGCAGAAATCCCTTTATGGATTAAAGAAAGTATCCAAGTCATTGAACTTTTGTTTTGTTTAATCCATAAAAGAATTTGTTTTTATCAAAAAATGAATGTGAGCCTTGTGCCTACAATTGGTTTAGTGGAAGTGCATTCGTTTTTCTAATAGTATATGTTGATGAAATATTACTCATTGGAAATGAGATACCAGTTTTACAGTCTGTTATGGAATTTTTGAATAAATCTTCTCCATGAAAGACTTGGGTGAGGCAGCATATAATCATGGGATCAAGATAAATCATGATAGATCCAAGAGATTTCTAGGACTAAGTCAAAGTACATAGATTGATAAGATGCTGAAGAGATTCGGTATGGAACAATCGAAGAGGGGATTGTTGCTAGTGTCACATGGAATTTATATTTCAAGGAAAATGTGTCCTCAGACACATGAGGAAAGAAATATAATGGTAAGGACTCCATACGCCTCAACTATTAGGTCAAAATATATATTCCATGCAATGTAATAGGATAGATGTTACCTATGCATTGAGTGCGGTAGGTAGATATCAAGCTGACATAGGTGACCGCCATTTGATGGTAGTCAAAACTGTCCTAAAGTATATGAGGCATACTAAGGATATATTTATAGTTTATGGAGGAGATGAAGAAATAGTAATCAAAGGATATTAAAATTCTAGTTTCCAGACTGATTGAGATAACATGAACTCACAAAAGGGATACAAGTTCACTTTGAATAGAGGTGTAGTGAGCTGGAAGAGATTAAAGAAGATTGTGGTCACAAATTCTACAAAAGATTCCGAGTATATCGTAGCTTCTCATAAAGCTAAAAAAGTATTTTGGATGCTAAGCTTCGTCCAGGAGAGAGATGTGATACCTAGAAGTAATGATCCCATTACACAACACTATGATAATACTGCAACGTTGGATCTCGAAAAAGAGCCAAGGTCACATCAGCGGACGAAGCACACAATTTAGAAGTATCACCTCTTGAATGAATTTTCTTAGATAGGTGATGTTGTGGTGAGTAGTATTTTAATGGAAGACAACGTGGCATACCACAGGACTAAAGCCTTGACTTAGCAGAAACATGATCATCATGCGAGATCTAGTGGATTGAATGTCGTAAGTAGTTGGATCTTCTACAAGTGGGAGTTTGTAAGAGTTTGTGTCCTATAACCAACTAGTTTTAAATTTATTACATGGAAATTTAATGTATTATTACATAATATTCATTGTTCTTCATGACTATGATGTAATAATGACCTAGAGTATTTGATGCATTGATAATGCCAAGGCAGTTCCCCGCAATGATGAGAACCTTGAAATTCTATAACAATATTCTTAAATATAGTTTTGTGGTTGGATGAAATGATATGATGGGACACATAGCATACATACCATCAGGTGAGAGTACTCATAAGTAGATGAGACTTCCTCTCATGGAGTTTTCACTTGGTAGTCTCCAAGATATTAGATTGTGAGAACAGACACGCTAGTAAGAATTCCCTATGTTTTGGTGTAATCCAATTTTTCTATCTGTGAGCATCTGTAATGATTTTTAGACTTTAAGATTATCATTAATACATTTCATGACTTACACACTTTGATTTACAGATGAAAATTGTCACGCAGAAAGTTGGTAGGAAGAAGGGTACATTGGGTGCATCACGAGTGGCCTGTGATTAATGGTTAAGTCGAGGAAGGATATGTCCCTTCCATTTATAGAAGTTGATATCTTGGACCTTTGATTGAAATAGAACCATAACACGAAATTATTTGTCCATGGTGTAACAACGAGTTTATTTCTGATAGTCAAAGAATGACGTATCACGCATAAAAGTTCATGACACAATCATGGAACCTGCTTGATGAGATATTGAAACAAATCTATTATATTACACAGTGTGAATTTGTATGTGGATGTCATTTTTGGGAGTTTATTTTCTTTCTCTTGGTTTCCTTGAAACATTAATAGATAATACTCTTGGATATTAGGCAAGCCTTCCAAATTCCAACAAGAAAGAATCCAAGAGGGTCACACTCTAAGTGTTTTTTGTGGTCTCAATTAAATTCTATTTGGATTTAATTAGTGAAATAAATATTTTTCACCAGACCGTGGAATAATTTTATTCAAGTTAAAATGATCACATAAATTAAATAAAATATATTTATTTATTTTATTGAAAATTTAATAAATATTTATTTACTAGTTTTGAAATAAAACATTTATTTAAGAGAATAAATTTTTTGTTTATTTATATAGGTGTTCAATAATCGGAAGTGGTGTTCAAGAGGACCAGGCTCAGTCTAGTAGTAAAATAATTATTTACAATATGGTAAATAAGTTTTTATCTAGTTGGCACAAATTAAAATAACACTGCTATTATTTTGTGATGTAGAATTTTGTTTATAATTCCATTTTGTGCAAGTTGGCATACTATAAATAATGACACAATATTATTATTTAATGCATGAGTTTTATCTAAGTTCATGAATGTGTTTAATTATTGTTATTCAATTAAATATTATAACTGAAATACAATTTCTATAAATAGGAAAGTACCCTTATTTTGCCTTACACCACACCACACACCTGGTGAATTGAGAATTGTTGAGCCAAACAATTTCTCTCTCTAATCCTCTTCTCTTCCCTCTCTAGAACGAGATACATTTTTCAAGGCTGAAGAAAAAACGATCAAGAATGACCAACAAAACACACTGGCTTCTTCGTGCTAGCACCCGGAGAATGAGTGGTGTCGATCTAAGGCCATCAGAGAACATGTGGATCACAACTAGATGGATTCTAGTTTGGATCCTTACTAGAGCAACGAGATAATCTGGAAGGGTCAATCTGAATGATCAACATCATCAACGAAGAAAAATACCAAAGGCACAAGTATTGTTTTTCTTTATGAAACTATTTTAATTAATTATAAACATGATGTGTAGGATCCTCTTTAAAGGTTTCAGTCCTCTTTCTTCAATATCTAAATCATTGATTATATTCCATGGAGACTGTAATTCATTTTTGTATTGATCCTAAATTATTCATTGATCGTGGTAAAAATCAATATAGGGTGTCATCCCAACCAATCTTCTGCTAAGCCCAGAACCCTCAAAATGAAAAAATTATTTTGAGGAGTTAAACTATATTTTTACTTTTTTGAAAGTGTTGAATCTTCTATAGGTAGGGTAGGGATATGTGGCATTTAATTACATATTATGTTCTGATTTGATCTCTATCCTTATGATGGGTGATCATGTGAGAGCCTACTATTACAAAATGATGAGACCACATGAGAAGAAATATCCAACCCATTATCTGGTGAATGAACAAGTGATTCATGATCTTAAGAGTTGATATCATTACCTTTTGAGGGAAAGTTTTACCATCTATTCATACCAAAAAATCATTAGTTATATATTCCCTAAAATTGAATTTATCCTTATATGGTGGCACTGAGTAGAGTACCTATAGTCCTTTCATTTTGAAATTTCATATACACCTAATAAGGGAAATGTCATTGATGATTCTTTAAGAAGGAAAATTTTGACCCAACCTATGAAATAATCATTAGAATAGAGGAATTTTATGACACTCTTTACTTAGTTTCATTTGGGATTTTGGGAGGATGTGACCATGATTATTCTTATGAAAATTTTACCTCCTCTCTTCTTGATATGATTATTTAGGAAAATATTCTTAATGATTAATTATTTGGAATTATGGAATCTCTTTATGGAAGGAAGACCATTAGTGAGTTTTATTTCTCCTCTAAGGCTATCCTATGTTTATGAACAGATATGTTGTGTCTTTTTCAGTGATGAAATTAGTCATATGTGATTTATATAATTCATAGTGGGTGGTGAACCCTATAACCATTAAAAAATTATATGATATGAAAGGATGATTTTTTTTTCTATTTATAAGATGAGATATCAACAATTTTGTTTCTTGTTATTATACTTTTCAAAAGGTTAAAATAGATCACCATAAACCTTCAGGTTTGCTTCAGTCTCTTTTTATGAAAACATAGATGTGGGATGAGATTTATATAGATTTCATGGTTGGGTTTCAATATTTCCCTATAAAGAATAATTCAATATGGGTGGGGATAAATCATCTCCGTTTATACCCATTCGAGATTTAACCAATGTTGATGAATTAAGAAGTCTTTATGTTCATGATATTGTTAGATTAAACAATGATTCATCTATTAGTGTTTTTGAAAAGGATCCCTAGTTTAATTTTATTTTTTTGAGAGGAATCTATTAGGAATTGGTATCCTAGGTGACTTTGAGAATGTGATATCATCCATAGACATATGGATGAAATAAATATCTATATTGATCCTTTAGGATATGTTACGTGCCTGTATTCATGACTTTTGTGAAACACAGGATAGTAATTTGAGACAAATTAAGTTTTCCTATAATAGTAGTTTCTATTCATATATTCGAAGTAGCTCTATTTGAGGCCATATATATAAGCCAATATAAATATATATTGCTTTAGTATGATAATTGTGATGATTCCTTCATTGGAACAAGTTATTTCTAAGTAACAACGATGAATATTTAGATATTCATCAGAGAATGGTTACATATTAGAGTATTTGTAAAGCATATGGTGATATTTTTTTGATCAATTATGTTTTTGGATAATGATCAGGTTTTTTAATATTTTCACCTCATTTGGGCTACTAATAGATTTTAAAACAAGGAAAATGTTCACTGAGGTTTGTGGTCCCCTTTGAGATTGTTGTGTTTGTTGGGAAGGTGGATTATTGTTTTTCACTTCCATGTCCATTGATTTCGATCCACAATGTGTTTCATGTATTGAATCATAAGACATATCTCTCTAACCCCTGTCCTATCTCAAGATAATAATTCCTTGATATTGAGCCTAATTTATATTCGACTGAGATTTTTGTTAGGAAGGTTGATTCTATGAAAAAATTTCTTCATCAGAATAATATATCAGTGTCTATTGTTCTATGGTATCATGGTTTTGATTCACATTATGCATGGTTGTGTGAAGTACTAAAGATAGATTAGTGGCCTAATATATTTATTATTTAATGTTTATGATATGATTTTTAGGGAATAAAGATATTTATGGTGGGAGAGTTATTGCATCCATTTTCTTTCTTTTAAGTAATTAATTATACTTATATTTACTATATATTATTTGTGGTTTTTATTTGGTTTGATTGGGTTAATTTTGAAATAATTTTGATGACTTGGGGGCTATGCACTATAGGAAGAAAATATGGGGAAAAGTGTTGTTTGGCCCAACAATCTGTGAAACTTGTTATGAGCCATTAGAAGGGGGAATGTACATTTTTTCAAACCATGAAAACTGGTAAAGGGTATTTCCATGGTTTAAACATTGTTAAAAATAGAGCATTTAAACCATTCACCACATATCTAAGCTTATTAAGTGTGTACGATTATTACTAACCATGTTGCCCGACCTAGAAAACCATTTATAAAGTTTTTAATTCACCAAAAATTATTTGATAAATGGTAAAACCAATTTTTAATATTCCTAACCAATCCCATTTGACCCTAACATGTTTCCTTGGATTCTGGAGGCTCATTAGATGGTTTTATTAATCCTTCATCCTCTTCTCCTTTGAATCACAATGTTTGTATATCATCTTAGTCCGTCTCTAGTATGGGTTCTCTCCCTTGATTTGGGTTTTTGATATTCCTTATTTTAGAGTGGTAAATCCTCACATTATAAACGTATTTTATAGATTATTTTATGAATATTAAATCTCGGTTTCATTCCTTGATGACTTTCTCCTTCATTATTCATTTTCATTTTTTGTCATGGGAGTAGATTTGTTTAATCACATGATTAAAGGTAGGTTTTTCCCTATTTCATTACCATAATTTGAATCCCTAATTACCTGATATATTTTGAATTATATTTTAATTGATTTTATAGTAAATAATTGATATAATTTGATGTATGATTTGAAAAGGGAATGGAAATTGGAAAAATCCAACACATTTAATGGAAATGATATTGTTATGTGGATTTTAAGAAAAAAAATGATAACTATATTTGATTGTTGATTTGATAAACAATTTGTTTTTGAATTTTGATAATATTTTATTAAATGAAATATGAATTGAAAAATTCATGAATTTGATGATATCCTATGAATTGGTTTTGAAATTGAAATGTCATGTATAATTTTTAATTGGGAAATTGAATTTTTAAAGATGAATCGATTAGAAATGAAGGGGTTTTTCAAGAATGATTAACTGATTGATTGATTCATTTAAGAACATGTGATCCTATGTAGTTATTATTATATTATCATATAAAATCTTGTAATTTGACTCACTATAAATTTATTTATTATGAAAACACTAACTAAACCAAGTTTGGCATGATTTCCCATGATGGGTACACTAATAGGGTGTTGATTGATTATCCTGATGGTTTGAGCCTTAATGAGTGTTCACACATACTTGATCTATAATTATAAGTTAAAATCCTATAGCTAGAAACTAATTCACTTTAGGGAATATGACTATGGTTATTTGTTTTTTTCTGGATTGTACATTCCATTTTATATATAACTGTTTTACTCATTCCAGCTATTTTATATAAAAGTTTTATCGAAAATTTTCATTTATGACTATTTATATATATATTATGTAAATTTTATTTGAAATAATGTTTTAGATTAATAATATATTAATGTAGGACCATGCCTTATTTTATCTAAATTGTATTAATAAATGGATAAATTATTATGAAATTGATTGTGGAGAACTTGGTGATACCAGACTAGTTTTTCTATATTCCACCCAACATTTTCCTCTAGGTGTTAGTATATATTATTATTCAAGGTCTATGGAAAGAAAATGTGACACTTGGAGGAAGTGTTTGTACTTGATCTATTGGTCTTTGGAGTGATAATGAATATTGGTGGAGTTATGATCCAATTTTTTCATAGGTATTGGGAGACTATGTATTAAGAGATCATATGTTGTCTTTGGGATGATGTTTGACTTTGGGAGGTTAATCTAACTACTTGTGGTAATTTTCTCCTTGAGGGGTGTTCTTCATAATTACTATGTTTTGTTTATCATTCTGTTTTTGAATTACAATTCTTGAGTAAAATCCATTACCTTGATCTCGATATGATTCAGGTGCTATTCACCAACCTGTGGTGATTTGGATCACCCTATGAGATATTTTAGGACTATATTAAGAATCTGTGCACTAGGGTATTCAGGCTGGTTCATT
Organism: Viscum album; assembly: GCA_963277665.1. Classification (NCBI taxonomy): domain Eukaryota; kingdom Viridiplantae; phylum Streptophyta; class Magnoliopsida; order Santalales; family Viscaceae; genus Viscum; species Viscum album. The sequence goes on along the minus strand of OY728135.1, from coordinate 1,140,144,431 downwards.
ACATAATGGTACCCTGATCATATATCAGTCTTTGAAAAAACATTTTTATCCCTTCATCTAATAAAATAAATCATCAATTTGGGATTTATCATATCAATTATTTATCATAAAATGATTAATATTATGATAATAAATGCATAGTTTATGAGTTTTATTTTCCTTCAGTACAATTAACATTGGAGTAGCCCAAGGTGATGTACTTATTCTAATAAATATCTTACTTCCCAATTCTTCAAATAGGACTTATAGATACCAGAAAAACCATTTGGTTCATTCTCTATAAAGGAATAGAAATTTAACTCATTCATGGTAGTTTATTTATGGAAAATGGTACATCCCTTTTAGGTGTTATCATTAAAAAATAATCCAAAACTAAATTTGTGTATGGATCCACTATCTAAGGAAAATACTTCATTTGGATTGTACAAATAGTTCCCAAGTTCATGGATACTAAATTATATGATATATTTCTAACTACTACCATTTAAGTTCATTCTATCATATAATTTATATCACACTCCCTTTTAAAAAGATGAACATCACTATTAGTGGATATGAGGAAAACACATCGAGCATAGTAGTTAATATAGTCTTTGAATTCTACTAACAATTATATTCCAAAAAGAAGATAAAAATGTACAATTCTAGTCCATTGAATACTCAAAATATTATTTTTATTCAATGGTGACAGAAAATTTCATACACTTAAATCCCCCACATTCTCATTAACTAATAGGTATCATGATTCTCATGACATGAGGCATCATCCCCACATGTAACCACATTTGATTCTCCACAAGAGTGGTAATATATGTATGGAAGGAACTACTTTCAAATAATACGTATATTAAATTAGAAATAAGAATAATGATATCACGCACCATTGGGAGACCTGGTTCTTCATTAAAAGTGGCCTTCTCTATTTTAAAAGATCTTGAACAAGCCCTTAAAGACTATTCCAATCCACTAAATAAGAGTGATCTAGTTGAGATACTGAGGTGTTCCTAGAATCACATTGACTATATTGCTTCTAAGGACAAGAACTTATAAGATCATCCTTTTGGATAATTTGTATCTTGAGATAAATTGGAACCACCTCCACTATTTGAGTTTCATGGATACCTATAGAAACACATGATATTCGATATTTGACCATAATTTTGGTGCTACCAAATTCATTGCATACATTACCTAGTCATATGGTCTGATCTAACATATCAAAAAGAACCATGTTTGTTTTTTATGTCATGGAGAATGAGAAACATAGATAAAAAATTGGTAATTAGGTGATTTATTTCTATGGGAGTATCTATTCCTTTTATTTTTGTTTCGACCACTGAAAATTGAACCTATTCTTGTATGGAAAAATTAGTTCCCTCCATTGAGATTCCATGTGTTGTACATTTTCCCCCATTACATTATTTTCAATGTTTTGTAATTTTAAGTGCATAATATCAACTTTATAAAGTGAATTTCTAGTCGTAAGATGGACTAAAACATGAACACTTTAAGAGATTCACTATATTCTACTTTTAGTGCAATGAGAGTTTGGTATGTGAATCTAGATCCATATTCTATAACCAAACTTTTAGGACCAATAGGGGCCTATATACCCTGAGAGGGGGTGTGAATCAGGGTATGGATATTTTTTTCAACATTCTTCCTACCCCACTGGATCTTGGCATCTTTATTACAAGGGTCACATTGTTTGCACTTATGTGTTTATTATGACCACTTCTTTTTTTCTTTATCCGATGATGATTCTTTAAATGCAATGTAGGGAAGAAATCAGGTAGACACAAATATTTTTACTTGGTTCACCCTCACCAGGATACGTCCAAGGAGCATACAACAGCCATGTGCCATTGTACCAAATCAACTAAAAGCACACTGCTGTTTACAAATTTTGGGATAGATCACTTATATTCCCAGGTTCACTACCATTACAAAGTTTATGGTCAATCACTACTTTCCCAAGGGTCACCCCCTGTTTATCTCTCTCTAGCTCATTACCGGTGGAGAGGATCACCTTCTTCCTCTTCCATTGCTCACTGATCTAGAAAGGATCCACTCACAGTTTATAGACCTGTAGGTATCTTCATTATCACTAATGAATACATCCACTGTTCTATGTAGATGCTCTTTTGAAGTCCAACTTTCACCCATAGATGAATCTCACTTTGAACCAATGTAATCGAGAAATCTTCCAACTTTTGCATAGCCCTAAAATGACCGGCATGCTTCTACCATACCTTGAATTCTTCTTCAATCCGGCACGCATGTTCCAGCATGCATGTTTACCTCAACCACTTGCACGACACTCGCTTCTTCAACTCCAAACTTGTGCAACTCACACCCTTTTACGCCCAAACCAATTTTGGCACGCAACTATCAACTGTCATGTTTCTTCAAATCCTGGCACACAAGTGTCACCAAACCACATGCGTGAGGCCCCCTTCTTGAATTTAAAACTTGGGTGACTCACACCCTTTCTCACTCAAACCACTTTGGGCATGCAACAATCAACTGGCGCGCAACTTATGAATATATTTATACTTGCACGACCACAGCACCTGCGCGATTGGAGCTATGATTTTCTATAAGTGTTAAACTCTCTATCGAATGAAGAGGGGTCGACCTCTATTTATAGGCATTTGGACACCTTGAGCATCAACCTACATGTTTCCTCTCAGCACGCAAGTCTATCCACCCTAGTCCTTGTCGCCCTAGTCACTTGTGGGACCAAACCTAAAACTTGGGCGCCCCTTTTTACTTTTCCATATATAGATGTTTTTATCTTGAAAAACCAATGGTGTACAAGTTCCAAAGCTTCCAAGGAACTGGTGTGCAAGTCCCTTTACGAAAAAGACTTTTCTCTATTTTTTGATTTTGAGGTCCAAAAATTTGGAAAGCACAAGAAAACGATGCCACCTTGTATATTCTCTTTTTGAACCACCTCCAGATCGTCCATTCCATTGTCTACATTCTTTGAATCAATCAGGGATTATTAAAAACTTCCCTTGAACTCGAAATTCCACCATGAAATCCCCTTTGTCAACAAATTTGTACACCATGGTTTTCTTTTTCAACAAACACAACACGAAGACCCACTTTGTCAACAAACACAATTACCTCAAAAATTCATCAATGATACATTGAGGAATTTTTCCCCAACACAAACATTATCATTTCATATGATTTATGAAATATTTTATCCTTGATACACAGAAATTATACTGATTGTTTATAAAACAATTCTTCAAATCCTTCCAATGTGAGGCCTTATTCAACCTTTACATAAAAAACTAGGTCCCAAAAAAGTCATGTTAGGTCATAAGGTATATACCCCACTAGCTTCATATTGATTTATGTTATGGTAGTAAGAAAATTAATGATTTGGTTCATTATTCATAGCCATGTTTTAGCTTGACTCAGCCCTGGGTCTCCTGAAATGATTGGTGGGTTTTTTTTGTTTGGAATTCAAATGAGTCATCCTTATAGTATATTTCAATTTTATAATTTCCTTTTTCAAAATCATGAAAACATTAAAAGATTCTATGAATGATTTGTTGGTTCACTTGTGCTTCAAGAAGAACTTTGTTCTTGGAAACATCCTATTTATTTTTTAAGTAAATTTATTGGTTTTGTATTCTTATATCCATAAAAAAAATCACTGATAGGTCACCATCCACACTCTAGTCAAATGATTTTTCATGTGAAACGCATGATAGGAAAATAATACTATTAAAGCACCAAATCATGAGTCATAAAATATCATATGAATAATGATATCCTAGGGGAAAATCTCTCACTAATACATGATACAAACGTCTCATTGGTTAAAACCATGATGATATTGTAAAAACATAGATAGATTTACTTTAGAATAATTTTGTACTCAAACCACCATGATAACAAGAAGTTTACTATAAACTTGTTAGTTATTCCCTTATATATTTCAATTCCTAACATATATTATATCCAAACATACTATCCTAAAAAACACACCATACAAAACTGATAAAATTTGTAACATCCTGGTACCAACCCATTGGATTGGGCATAAACAAGGTGTCCCTGACCTCTAGTGCATCCCCTATACAATAAATGATAGTTATAAATTCCAAGGGTATATGAATCATTACGGTAAAGTTTATCCTTATACAGAACAAAACATATAATAGACAACCACATTGGTATAGATTAAATAATCATAATTAATGACAAAAAATTATCCACATAAACTACAAAAAAATATATTATAATCGAAGATGCAATACAATCACTAAAAACAATTGTATCCAAAAACCGAAAATACTTAAAGAAAACCTAAGCATCGACATTGGAAATACATCATACAATACTGTATGACCGACTACACCCTCCATCCTCTAAAAATAGTGACCATTCCATCTCGATTCTCTACTTAAAAGGTAAACAATAATTCTCTATTTTTGGCATGATAACTAACATCTATATAACCACTAAAGTGAATATCTAGGGGTGAGTATACAACTTGATGGGAAACCCATCATAAACTTCCCCAACTCACCACTAGTACAAGAAAATGTTTTCTCACTATATATATATAATATTAAGATAAATATAATAATAAGTGAAAATGTACATAAGTATGAGAAATAAGTAGTGAAATAAACATGTTATGAATCCAAACCACTCACATGGAACCATGCCATTTGTTCCGTGAATCCCATTTGAAACACGATTCCGAGAATAGTCCCAAGTCATGATTAGGACCCCTATTCCACAAACCAAATTTATCACATGGCGGAGTAACCTAATAATCCCTGATTTGAATGGAATCCAAGTATGAATTAATGAGGCCATTTATTATGCAATATGAACACATATTAATCCCACTACCATGTATAGTTTATCCACATGAATGTTTTATTTCAGAAAAACTAGAAATAACATATTCATATGGTTTGTTCAGGATTCTCAATTAAAAAAACCATTTACCTTAAATATCATAACTTGTAAAGTTCACTGGATATGTAATGTGGGAGAGAATCCACCTACCATCAACAATTATTCCACCCAAAACTAAAAGGTAGAAATTTTGAAAAGTGGAGAGTTTCCCAACACACCTTTAGATGCCTATCCTTATTTAAACCTAATGTCTTAAGAAAGAATGAGAGTTTTTATCAATGGTAATTGAGTAAAAATAAAATTATGATCCACCACAAAACTATCACACATGATTTTATAATGAACCAAATACCCCCAAAATGGTGGTTATTTCAAAAAAAGTTAAAAATAATTTTGACCCCCACCTTAGGCTCACCTATGGCCTATAGTTATTCCCTTTCTTTCCTTTTTATACTAGAAAAAAACCATGGATTGATAAATAGCTTGTATAATACATAGTCTCTATTTCCAACTCTCCCATATGCTTGAATATTTATGACTCCACTCACAACCATTACTTTCGTCTCAAATTTTTTATCATAGATATTTTACATAGATGGATCGCCCCATGTAAAACTATCATCAAAATTAAAGTAATAATGAGAGTGGTGTCCCTATAACTAATGGAAATCACATTTAGGTACCCTATAACACCATTCATTATAATATGGCATGTATCCCAAACTCATTTATCGTAAGATATAACCTCCTCTAAAAATGAAAACAACCATTTTTGGATGAGATTTTTCGCTACCCACATTTCACAAATAACTAAATGGTCATGCCCAAAAACCTATATTCAAAAATACATAGTACAAATGACATTCTCTATCTCCATTTCATCACCACACCCACACCTTTGGATTCATGGACCTAATAAATCCTGAACTCTCTATTTCTAAACAAAACCCCTCAAATACTCTTTAAAGTGAAGTGCTCCATGAGAAAACATAAAATTACATATAAAAATATTAATTTAAATCAAACATAGGGTGTCAGAAATTGTGTAATTTTTTGTTGATCATTTACATGACCCAATTATAATGGATTTCTTGGTTTTATAGTGAGATAATCTTCTTCTCAATAAGTCATTCCATATCCTCAATTTCTATCTAAAACATTTAATCTATAGACAAACAATTTCATATGAAGGTAGGAAGAGGGGGTAATATAACCTTAGTTGAAAAAACATACTCCATCTTATATGCAATTGAATATGTGGTCGCTTATGTAGAAGTATAGGTTATAGTATTATAATCCAAAATACCATGTAGGAGTTTATCTATAAAAGAGTTATTTTCTTTATCCACAATCTTCTGAAGGATGTAATATAATATTTTATTCAATGCATTTATCTATCTATTATCCATATCATGGTAACGATATGAATGGTTGGAAAAATATCATATTCCAAATACACACTTTTTAACTTGTATGTATCAAAATTGGTGCCATATCCCAAAAATATCATGTGAGGGACAAAAAATGTTATGATGATATTGTACTTCTTGTATTTGATGATTGAGTTTGTTATGATTTCCCTGAGGGATACATCTTCATCCTGCACAAATAAAAAAATCGATTTTTGTAAGGAAGTGATTTAAATAACTTGTTGTAGATAGGGGATATATTCCTATGGAATTGATTCCACTACACAAAAAATGGCTAATAGTCTTTTGAGGCATTTGTATATTATGAATGTTGAAGAATGAAGTTAACATGTATCTAAAAAACATGACAATTCATGGTTATTTCAATACATTATTGTATCATTTATGGCCATAAATATCCACGTATTATGAATTGATAAAATTTCTTCTCTTCCATCTGATGAGCTCCCTTTATGTTGGGAGATACTTCCATCGTGGTAGTGAGGGTCTCTTGTCCTTTAATGTATTTGAGGAGTAATATCTAAAATTCACACATATAGAGGAATATTTTGGGATTTAGTTCATCATAAAGGATAAGGATTCCTACCCGCTATAGTATTTTTTATTTATTTACACGATCCTATGTGAGAATTCAATATTGAAGATACTATATAATGGGATACATCTATCCAATAATGGTTTTATTTGACCAGGATGATGGTTCAACTAGACAGTGGGTGGTTTTGATTTCACTAATCTCCTCTTTCTCATTATTGATTAATGAAGAGACCACCCATTGATGTCTAATGTGAATGACTATGTCATCATAGTTTCAATCTACTTGGGATGTAGATGCATTAGTTAAGGAATTATTACCTGAGTTTTGTGTGTGAAATATGTAAGACAATATTGTTGTCTTGAGTAATTCAACCACCAATCCTCTTATATAATAAATTAAGGGGATAAATTTTTCCTTCTTAATGGAATATTCAACCTTTATCTAACTGATTACAAACTATAAAACGCCTTTGATGTTCACGAAATACAATAGTATCTAAAGAGATATCCTTAACCCTATAATAGGGGACTGGTATTTTTCCTAATTATTAGTGTAACATTATGATAATAGGAAAGAGTATAGAAAAAATAATTTGGCTAGATAGATGAGGAAAATACCTATTATAAACTAATTTAATACTTATTCTTATTAGGATCCTAGAAGAACCATTTAAGAACATATCCCATGCCTAAGGAGTTTCAAGGATAAAATTGGATTCCCTATCATGAATTTATTTTTTCAATAGTGCATATTCTAGTTTAGGGTGTTTTATGATGAAATATTCTAATTTTTTCTATTTTATTGATTTATATGAAATGAATTGGATGGAAATGTTTTAAAATGATCTTCCAACATACCAGTTGTCTAGCTAATATTGGTTAACTAAGAATGTACTTGATTGTATCAACATGGGAAACCATATGATCCTAATGATGTTATATAACCCAGATCTACACTTCCGGTTGTGATTCCCAAATCACATACATTATATTAATTTCTTTCATACAAATTATATTTCCATGACATAACTATCCAATAGTTAGACGACTTTAAAAAATTATTTTATTACATAATTTAGAATTATATTCTAGTTTGATTCCTTTATAGAATTATGAAAACCCATAAAAGAAATAAAGATCATGTATTTTTAAACCAATATAAAATTTTCCACTATATAAGAAGCTACTATTCTGTAATAAGTCTTCAACATCTCCCACAAAGTCCCCATACTTATTATTTTCTTCAAGTCATATCGTGTGTAATGATTTTATTTATAACCTAGAGCAATGGAAAATTAATTAGGTTGAGATAAAAATATTAGGGACAGAAAATGTATGACATAATCTATCATGGAATGAATAATATAGAATAAATAAATAAGTGTCAAATATTGTCATATAACTAAACACGTGATCTTGAAAAAAAAGTACATGGATGGAATAAAAATATAAAAATTTACATGGATAATAAGAAATAGTTCCTTAGTGATGAAATGTTTAATTTATAATATTTAATTACATATATAAATATAATACATAATTATTTTAGAAATCATGATTTTACTTTCAAGGCCCTGTGTTGAGAAAATATTCTTTTTTAGGCAGTCATACCATAAATTATCAAATCTAGTTTTTTCATGAGACCTATTCAGGAATCAAGGGGATATTGAATGCCTCACCCTAACTAATTAAATCCAATGAATTAATTATTTGATATAATTAATATACTATAAAATACATATCCAACATTCCTTAATAATTAATAAATATATTTATTGAAATAATGAGCATATATATTTTCTATTTTCCTCAATCAATAAATAGAATAGCACTTTATTTAAGAGCACCTTATAATAACACTATATCAAGATAGAGGTATAATATTCAGTTAATAATTTCATTAATTTTTTTTGATTGGATTCATTTTGAAAACCCTTCAATAAAAGGAAGGAAATATAGATTGTTCAGAAAAGGAAAGTGATTGGAAGATAAATCATACCTATAATAGAAGAGGATTTTAAAAAAGGTAATGATGGATTTTTATGAGTTTAATGAACTAAAGTAAAATAGCATGGGAGTATTTAAAATGTAAACCATAGCCAATATACAAACCATTAAAAGGAAAAAAATTTGGAATACAAATCATATCTTAATGATGCAAAATTGAGATGCAAACACCTTTACGTTAATTGCAATGTATGAATTAAAATAACTTGAGAGAGTGTCATTATAAAAATAGAATTAAATAAAAGATATTAATTATACTTAGAGAAAATAGAGATTTGAATAAATTATATAAAATAAATTTTTTTTTAAATATAAAACATGTCTTGGATAATTAAAAATAAACAGAAATAAAACATATGGTTGTAAAAAATTGGAATGAAAACCCCGCGAAGGATATAATTTTAAATGTAACATTAAATTATATGAATAACTACAGGATAAAGATATAAAATATTAAATACTTAAAAATAAGCCAATAAAATTTAAAACATGGTTTACTAAATAAAAATGTCTCAATGAATTGGAGTTTGAGACAAAACCCCATTTTATTTTGAGTATCATCTAAATTAAAACACTAAAAGAAGAAAAATCGTAAAACTAAATGTCAAATACTATGAAATATTATTCATGAAATAATATAAAAATAATAAATATATACACCACATAAAAAATTGGTGGATAACAAGAATCATGTCTCATGAAATAGGATTTATTAAAAAGAATCCCTATTCAAGTAAGATAATAGTTGAGGTATGAATTATTTATGTAGCGACCAAAGATAAAAAAATCCTAAATTAAATACCATGTGAGTACTATGTCTTGTAAACAACATTAATATAAAATAAAAAATCATGTTAAAATAATAGAATAATAAAATGTTATAGTTTTATTACATGAATTAAATTTGCAGGAATCACTAGATGTCACAATTTTATACAAATTACTTAAATGGGTATAATAAAAAATGTTCATTTTATTATTAGAAAGTATAATTTTTACAAAAAAAATTGATTTATTTTATTAAAAAAAAAATTTATAAATTTTTTAAATTAAATCAAATAAAATTATTTTCATATTTTAAATCAATATGATCTGATTAAGTAACTTTTTCAATATATTGTTTGGACTAAATATTGGGTTACCTTGGGTAAATATTAGTACCATTGTAAAGCAGTTATATTTTAAAAGATTTATAATTTTATAAATATTATTCATTTTTAAAATTAAATAAATCTATTATATATTAAGACTCTAGTATGATGTATATTTATATATATAAATTTATTTACACCTATTTAATTGGTAATTAATGTTAAATACAATTAAGAACACTTAATTATCAAAATAACTTTTTATACAAAAATAGTTAATTTTATCATATATATAAATCGAATTACGTTAAATGGAGTCCAAATTCAGTTTTACTACATAGGTATTTCTTATAAAGTGTTATATGGTATTTTTAGGAATAAATTAATTATCATGATTTATTTTGAATCATGATTTCTATTTGAATATTTTTTAAATAAGGTAAATCTATTTTTTAATGATTAAAACATTACATGATACTTATATAAATACTTTTTAGGTGTTAAATTTATACCGATATATCCCATCTACCATTTATCCACATAATTAATTTAACCTTCCTAACACCCATGTGAATCTTTTCTTACCCCATACCAAACTCTGGTTTTCCATTAAAAATCATCTCTTTCTCTTTTATAAAAGGATCTCCGTCCCACCCATTATCTCATTCCAATCGACCCTAAAGGACTTATTTATGAATTCATATTATCTATACCTATCTAAATCCCTCACTATAAATAGTGACCCTGAATTTGAGAAGTTACTTACTAGGTTATGTTATCTTCTACTCCTCATTTTAACACAAGTGCATATTTTTTCATAAAACCTTTGAGTTTAAATTGATTATGATTTAATATTTTAATAATAAACCATTTAATTTAAAAATTATTATATATTTATCTGAGATTATAATTTAATCTTACTAATAACAATCTATAACACTTTTTTATGCCTATCATGCTACTAGAATCACTCTTTAATTCTCTCCCTCCTCTTTTTAATTGAAGAACATACTTTAATGAAATCCTTTTGTTTTATTTGTGATTATGATTTGACATATTTATAATCAATTATTTACTATCGTAATTATTCCATATTTAATGAGATCTTATCTTTCTCTCTTAATAAATTAATCTATAATCCATTTTTATAATCATCATGCTTCCAAAATCAGTCCTTGATTTTTCATCTTCATGTTGAGAATACTCAAATATAATATCATTCAATAGTTTATATATAAATTATGTTCATAAAATATTATAGATTGGAAAAATATTCCAAAATAGGTTACTAGGATACTTATAATTTCTATACAGCATGCAAGAGTGCAATTAGCTATATGAGTATTTTATGTAAGTGTTTCATCGATTCAATTTATGATTCAGTGTGCCATAACTTCTCTTATGTGAATATAATTTTAAATAATTATTTAATTATATCACTTACCTATTTTATATGGTATTTCCTTTAGATATCTAGTAAAATTACTTCTCATTATCAATAACTAATTCATTGAAAAAAACCACAAATAAATGTGTACTATTAGTAATAACAAATTCCATTATTAAAAATGAATTTATTAATTCATGGACATTTTGTAATTAAAATAAATATTATCATCTATTTATCGGATAAATAATACATAATATTTTCTATGATTTTTTTAAAAAATACCCCTGTTTCAAAATTAATTTTAAATAATCTTTTTATGACATGGTTAATGTTATTTCTAAATGTTATTAGGAAGGGTTTTCTATCATTTCAAAGTTAAATGTTTTATCTTCAAGTAAAAAACTTTTAAAAACCTTTTTTATAGTATATTTTATTTTCAACACTTTATAATAATGGTTTAATAATTCTTCTCTTTAAATCCTCAAATAAAAAATTAGAATTAATTTTCACATTATCATTTAGGATAATGTTTGAAAGGTTTTTCAGAATCTTTTATATTCACTTATATTTTTTACTATATATTTTATTTCTCATGAAGTCATGTTTCAGTAATTTTATATAATTTATTATGATTTGATTCATTTTTGAAAATTTTTTTCTAATAACCTATGTTCGCTTAAGTTAATATGATGTGATGTTTCTGGCATGTTTATGAAACCCATTAATTTTTCATTGGTTCATTAAGATATGTTTATGATTGCTTTTAAGTGGAACAAATATGTATTTATGATTATGGTTGGAGTCCTATGTCACCCTACAATTCATTTATTTGATCTTATATCTCATGAGAGAGTTATATGGGGGTAAAATGATTCTGTTTATTGAGGCGTGGGCATGAGTGGTTTTCTCACAATTTTAAGCATGGACATAATTATTTTTTTCACAAAGGAATGGGAATAATGATTTTTATCATATGATTTTTCCAATTATTATGGGTGTAAATAATATCCATGGTTTTTATAAATTTATTCCAAATTTTCAAGATGAATTTAAATTCCCTAAAATTCAATGTATTCATTATTATTCCTTTCTAAGTATTCTATGTTGTTTTTTCATATTCCCATGTTATATGTTTTATATATTATCCATCCATAATGATCCTTATATATTCTTATATATCTATCATGATTTTGGATTATAATCTATGATCTTAAATATTTTAATAATATAGTTATCCTCTTCCACATATTCTCCTTCATGTTTATAAAATATTACTTTATTATATTTTTTACATTATAGGGAGTTTGAGGTCATGCCTTTATTATGTTTAAAATCCATAGGGTACGAATATGATTATATCAAGTAAAGAAAATTAGATAATTTTTACGAGGATCATCATTATGTAGAAATATTTACAAGTATTTTAAAATAATTTTTTTATATAGTTAATCTCCAAGACACTAAACCTTTAAGTCCATGGGTTTTGAATATTTTTGTGAGGATTATTTCTTATATCATGATATTAGTGTATTATTTATGTTATATTTATCGCGGTTATCATTATTTGGTATTAGTTTAATATTTAGTTAATTTTGGAGATTATATTAGATTAACTATAGTGAAAACCCTTAGGAAAAGTCTAAGGGATGAGTCTAATTATAGGATAACATCATAATTTTTCTAAAAGTAGAGATTGTGTAGTTCTCTTTAATATTAAATCCCTATATAGAAACTAGATGAGGATATAGGTTATGGAACGATTGTTACTTGGGTGAATATCCTTGAAGATTGTGTGTTGGGTATTAACTCAACCATTAATTATTGTAAAAAAAGTGTCCTAACTACACACATAATTTGACACTCTCATGGTATATGTTTTGGATAGTCACATTATCGGTATAAACCATAATAAATGATTTTTTATGATGTTAACTAATTTGGAAAGAGTATTCAAGAGGAAAATTACCAAATAAAACATAAAATACAACAAAGAGGTTCATTGGACAAAATATTCTTATCATTTATGAAATCCACCTTATAATAGCATAGTTTCCTTGAGAATACCTTAATTAATTCAAGTACAATCATTCCCAGTTTTCCATTAGTCAGGAAGAATTGGTGTTTTGTAAAATGAGAATATTTTCACAGAAAGGAACCTAATGAGATTGGGGCTGGGATGGGAGACCTCATAGAAATTCTCACCCAACTATCAAAATATGTGGCTAATAACACATATAATGTTGAGATCCTGAATGCACTATGTGTTTAATAACTCTCTATTGTGTATCTTATGAGGAAATTTATAAACTATTTTAGCAATTAATCTAATAAACAAGTTTTTGAATAGTTGGTTAAGACAATAGAAAATATATTTTTATTTATTTAGTTCTTGGACTATGAGAAGGAAATTTTGTTAGTCAATCGATTAGGAGGTAGTGTTGAACAGTGGTGGATTCTTCATAAGAATAACATAAATAATAAGGATGTTGACTCTATGGAATGGGAAAAGTTCTATATAAAATATTTGAATAAGTGTTTTCCATAGAATCATCTCAAAAAAATGGAGTGGGAATACCTATATTTTAAGATAAACTAATATGAATCTATTGGTTCATATAAATAATATTTTAAAATACTAGTAAGGTTTTATCCTTAATACTTAGATCAAAATAAATCACTTTATTAAAGGATTAATGCATAGTATTCAAAGGGTGTTATCTATTAGATAATTAGGTATCTATGAAGATATATTTTTATGTGCAATTAAGGTGGAGAATAAAAATAAAACATCTCAATAATCTATGTAAAAGAAAATAAAAGTGGAACATATTGGATGCACTGTTGATAAGGCATATAGTGGGATGAAATCACAGTTTTCTATATGCAATAAATGTGGGAGAGAGAAACTGAGTAATTGTCTCAAGATATTTGGAAAGAGTTTTAATTTTAGAAAATTAGTAAAATAAGATTAGTAATGTCAGACTAAGGATAATAGGTTGATGAAAAAAATATAAGGAATAAGGTCCCTATTAATCATCTGACTACACTATAATTTATCATGTTTAAAGAGTTTAGACACTATGTATAAGGACCCAACCTTAAACATTACATAATCTTAAATTAAATGAATAATTTACATTGTGGATCTTTTCAGGTTTAGAGTTTTAGAGAATTAGGCATAAAAATTACATTACATCTCTAAAATTACAAAGTAGACACTTCTACTCAGTTTCTATTTATTTATTAAAATAAAATCGCTAGAATAAATGAGATATGCCCCATTCCTTGTTTTAGACAACATGAATTTTCCTTGATCCCATCCTTTATACAAGTCTACTTTATGTCTAGTGAAAAACATTTCCGAAACATGGGATGAGCATAAAAAGCTTAGTAAGGGATACACAAAGAAGAAAAAATGTTATATTTTCAAAACAAAAAGTAATCCTTGAATACTTTATCATAACTAGTACTTTTCCCCTTTATGAAGTAGTAAATACTCTTCACTGAATAAATGATCATTTCTTACCCATTTGTAATGAAAATATTACCATAAAACTCATATAATGATCACATAACATATAAAGGTAACTTTGGGCATAAACATTATTAATTGGAATAACCATATAGTATACTACCACAAATATCAGTAAATGGAAATTCCATACAGCTCACTTCCATACCCAAGGCATTAGAGGTTATAATGTAACCACCCTTTCTTGTTTATCACAGCACCACCCGTCATGTGGTTTATCACGTAACCACCCATAAAATGTCCAAGTACCATCATAACACATAAAATATTGAATATGTAAACATTTCACTAAAAACATTTCATTTAAAATCACAATAAGTAATTTCAACATATTGAAATAATCTTTCCATTTTTATAAACCATTTAAAAAGTGATTTTCGAATCAATGTGTCTTATACAACTTTGAAGCTTTTAATGGAATTATAATTTTAAAACATTAATTTAAATATAAATAAATAATAAAAACCATTTTTAAAACAATTAAATTAATGATAATGATTATGAATAATAATTCTTTAAAATATTTAATATGATATTTTCGTTAAAGAGTTTTTAATAAAACGAGATACTCTTGAATACAAATAATTGAGGAATCAAATTGAATCAGAACATTATAATATCATGAGAATAAATGGATTCATGATATTATATGAGAAAGGATAGTATATACACCATATAAGAGTGAATTGGTACATAACAATAATGAAGTCTAAATGGAAATGTAAATTGAGATGAAATCCCTTATAAAGATGGTATCCTTAAATTAAGGATAAATCAATCACATAATTATGTGTAAAAAATATAAATACACCCAATATAAGTGGATATTAAGTGTAAAAAAATTATAGTTCATTAAAACATATTCATAGGATTATATATTCAAGAAGTACAAGTTTAACCCAAAGAATTGAAATTGGGTTAAGAAGTTCTCTTGCAAAAATTCAAAAGCCTAACGATGTCACTTTAAAATTCAAAAAATGAGTTGATGAGATAAAAAGGGTATCTCATCACTTGGAAATAAAATTTACATCAATAATGATATAGAAGAACTTATCCCTACATAATATTATGTAAATTAAAAGACATAAAAATAGATGTCTTTTAAAAAGAGGAGGGTGAAAGGTTCCCTTACCGAAATGGTAACTTACAAAACATATGCCACGTAAAAGAAGAACCATACAATGTAGATGAATATACCCATAAATGAAATTATAATTCATAATGAGTATAATTATTGTCATTACGTACACCACTCAAAGGAAATAGTGACAAATATAGCATGAATCTCATGGGAATAAAAAGTGAGATAAAACCCCCTTACCTCGTTGTAATCAATTGAGTCATATGACCAAAAGATAATAAACACCAAATTAATCACAAAATACCATGAAAATAAATAGAATAATGATAATATATATCCATGGAAGTATACATTACACCACATCCAATTAATAAGTGGCGAACAATAGAAATCTCATAAAATTAAAAGTGAGATGAGGAATCCTCTTACCTCGTGTCCTACTTGACTCGTATATTCTGTGTTCTTCCTGAATAATAAACATAAGTTAATATCTACATCATTAAGAAATTTTTTAATGTTTATTATTCATTTAATATCAGTTATTATACTGCTATAACAACTAGTTAATTATTTGAGTTCAAATTGGATATTATATCGATGTTCAGAACTTGAGTCAAAAATGAACTTGTTATAATTACAATTTGACTATGTGGTCAAAATTCCATTATCTCCAGAATGATATACATCGTTTATATATCACATATATAACATATATATATATATATATATCCAGCGTATATGTATTTATAATATTCCATTTCATTTGGTGTTAAGAAATGAAACACACTGTTCATGGAGACGGTAAGTTGTACGTACGCATTAATGTTACTTTAATTTCTGATTTATATTTAATGGAATGAAAACTTAATGATACATTGGTATATCATAATTCGAGTATAATATCATATAATATTTATGTTACCTAATTTCATTAACTCCATCCTTTATACGTTCCATGTATGTCATTAATGAATCATATCACCTTGAGGGGGCAGTAGTCCGAACTTCCTCAAATGAAATTATCGTGTTTACCCATAATGGAAACCGTAAAGGTATTCTATAAATGAATAATACAGAAGCATAAAGAAAACATAATCATAATATACATAAAATATAAATACAGTTCCATCTTAATGTCCACCATGTTAGGCGGTAGGAGATAATCAAACAATCATCATTTCGTGAGGCGCTAGTTTTTCATCCACAGAAACAGTTTGTTCTTCACCCATTAGATGGAGGTGTGTGTAAGTGTAGTTTGAATAATTATAATAACAACATCCTAGTATATTTAGGATACTGGTGTTGTTATAAAATCTATGAATAAAAAGAGTTCAGGGGGGTGGATAAGTAAAATAAAACAAAATAAAATTAAAGAATTTAAGAGAAACTGTTAACTTTAATTTAGGTAACTTCCTTTGGTTTGAACCAAAAGGGCTTCTTGAAGTGCCTTCTACCTAAGGTAAGGATTATAGGAGGAATAGGGGGATCTTTAGAGATTATTTGGTCAAGGTATGGACACAAAAGGGGCTTGATTGGTGTAAGGAATGTGTTATAAGTGGTGTCTTTTTATAAGGGGGAGGAGGGGCTCTTTAGGAAAGTGTGAAAATATTATTTTATTATATTGTGATATTCAGTTTTTAAAGTTCCAGAACATATTAAAGTTGAATATAAGATGACTCAACATCGAAATAAAATCATCCAATATGAATTGAACAGGTTTTGGATATTTTTTTTAATATTTATAATCTTATTTATTTAACTCATTTATTAAGGAGGTAAATACTACATCATTATTTTGTCATATATAATTTAATATATTTGATGTTTAAAAATTATAATAAAAATACCACGATGTAGTAAATATTTTTATATTTACATGTAATATTTATAGTCTAAAATATGACTTATATAACCCCATGTAAAAATTGATTTACTAAAAGATATTTGTTTATGTCAATTTTTTCATTACTTTAAGTTAATTCAAATAAAGTGTCATTATCATTCATAAGTGGCTCCATGGGGCCCCAAAATCGACGCAAGGATGTACGTGGTCAAAAATTACTAATCCAATATGTTTAAGACAAGTGTTACGGTAATTTGGTATTATTATCATATTATTTTTACCTTGAATTACTCTATTTAACTTTAACCGTGGTAAATAAAAGTCAAACGTTACTATTCATTAAAAATTATTTAAATCTTATTGAACAAAATTTTACTTACTAATAACAACCATGTATGTCAGATTTATTAAATTCAATTCACAAAAGCGGTAAAATTTCATTTAAATGAAAAAGTCAGATTTTTAAACTAGTACTAAGTAGTTTCACTATTCATCAAAAATTGATGTTTTTCAGTTTAATACCAAAAATTCAGACTAAGATATATTTTATATTCCGAATTAATAAATTATTTCTATTTTTTCAAATTAAAAACATCTAATTTGAATTAATTAATTTAAATGTAATTCTCGTTGTCAAAACAAAGAGCGTGTTTTTAAGAAACAATAACTATCAAAAGATTGGCACTTGTTTAAGTCCAATTTCAAGGTGAAATTAATTCCAATGTCCACCATTGTATTAAAGGGTAAATATATAATATAATTACACTTTAAACCCAATTAAAAATATAATCTACCCATATAAAAAAATTAGATTAAAAGTCAGTTTTGAAGTAAAATATGATATTTTTACTATTCATCAAAAAACTGAATTTTGTTAGGAAAATACCAAAATTTTACCCAAAGTGAATTTTGATGTCCCTGTTCTAAATAATAATTTTAGTTTATCTAAAATAACATATTAAAGTGACCAAAACTATATTTAAAGAGGGTTCTCCATCAAAAGGATGTAAATCAACCTTTTAAAGTTAATTGTGCTTAAAATTAGATTCATTCATATTTTAAGCCTCTAACTTTCATTAGATAAATGTAAAAACATTTAAAAAACTTGTATAATAATATTGTAGTTATTTCTATTAATTTCCTCCAATAAAATGGCTAGGCGTTAACTACCATTTAAAATAATATTATTTTATTATTAGTGTGCAATGTAAGATTTCAAAGAAGCATGTTGTTGCGTATCGGGTAATCAATTGAACATCGCATCTCCTTTAAATTAAAAATTAATATTTAATTCACAAATATTAATAAATATGAAAATATCTTACTCATTATTTACCTAGGATGTTTCATCCTTCCCCCCTTTTAAAAATTGTGTCCTCGCAATTTTAAAACTGGGCTTGGAAACTTATTTGAAGGTCCCACATCAGAAAAAGAGTCAAGAAATATTTCACTTTAAATGAATGAAAGAGAAGTGAAAAGGTCACCCCAGATTATCCCATTCTAGTATTCCGTGTAGGAAAACATGGATATGGAAGAGAAAAAAAAACCATCAAGTTCTGATGGAGTGTGGTAGAAAATATGGTTTGGAGAAAGTTAACCACCAGAAAAACACTAACTTGTGATGGGTTAAACAGTCTTTGATTCCCCAGTCGCAAAATTTAATGGTTAATGTTTTTTAAATTAATTTTCATAAATTTGAGGAATTTATTTATGAGCTTAACTAAAAAAAATAAGGAAACATACATACTTGTCATGTTGACTTGCATCCTTTAATATCTTCCTACCAGAATCTCATATTTTCTCCAAATGATGAGTATTCATGATGTCTTTTTTCACATTAAAGGTTCTATAATCATCTTCGAGAGAATCACATAATCCAAAAAATATGAAATATATATTTTCCATGTATTTATAATTTAACCAAAACCCAAAAGTTTAGTACAAGATCAAATAATCCCCAAAAGGATAATTCTTTATATAAAGAAATACTATTCCTAAGATCCATATTTCAACAAACAGTACCCTAAGTTCAAAAAATACCATTTAATAAACAACATTCCTTCAAATTATTCAATATAATTCAAACTAAAATTGAAATACACAACTCAGAAGAATTTAATCCCATAGTCTTCCATATTAAATCTTAACATTTATCTCCAAATAACATCGACTACTTTTGAAGACTCATACTGAAGTGCAATTAACCTAATCACATAATCTCTATGATAGGTTAATAATTTCTCTAAATAGCCCAAAATAAACTTATTATTAAGATCATATAACTTAAAATAATTACTCATACTAACTAGGTACTTCATGTAGTCCAGTGGTAGGTGATAAATCCTAGTCGCACTTTGGTTGTGGGTTCGATTCCCACATCATTGTCCGATGAGACGATTTCTCACACGGTCTATGTGTTGTACTTTTTCAAAAACTATATAATTTTATAACATTCCCAAAAAGAGTTAAATTCATCAAAAATAACCATTACATATTTTAACCAAAAATTTTATCTAATAACTTTCATTTTCCACCCCAAAATGTATTAACCTATAATTGCCTCAAATTCAAGGATCATACAAAACCCAAATAGTTCTTTATAACTATATCCTAAAAAGAAAAGATAATTATTCCTTGAATAAAATTTTAATATATAAAACTTCAGGGTTACATATAATATAAAAATTCTTCTAATGTAATCCCATCGTCAAAAGAGACTTAATACATTTAAGTATATCACTATCATAAAATCTACCATAACTCTTGAATCCCTTATATGTTGACTTCTTACTCATTCAAAATTATACATGATCCATTAACCATTGTTTACCAAATTATTCAGAAATACTTATTTCCTAAAAAAATCATGAATCATATCCTAAGATACAATAATATCAAAACATATGCTAAGAAATAATCCATACCTTTCATTGGTCATTATCAGTTTCTTCATACACAATTGTAATGGAATTAGGTATTGGTAAACATATATTTCTACGATTGTGGTGATCCCATTCCCGAAACATCTTCGTAGGGAATCTATTTCTATAATGACCATTCACACCACATTTTAAACATTTAATTGATCACTCATAAATAACTTATTTCCCTTTCCTAGAGTCAACTAGATGCTTCCTTTTCCCATGGAAGGTTCTTGCTTTATGACCTTCATTCCCACATCTATAGCATTTTCCCGTCCCTTTGAAGCATTTTCCTAGGTGTTTCTTTCCACATCCTTGGCACATAGGTTTTTTAACATACTTTCCATTATGATTATTACCTGAAATTCTATATGTATTTGTTTCTCGCATATATGATGTCTTATAAAAATCAATAAGGTTCAGGTTTTCAATCATGACTCTTGATTGTTTGTTGATAATAACAACACGAGTTCTCATTGCAACACTCATTTCATTTAGTTTCTCGTTCAGAAAACTGTTATAGTTTTCTTCACATCCACTGTCACTTTGGTGGCTCCTAGATCCAACCATTTACTAAAACCAAAAAGGTTAGTGTGAGTATATTAGTAAAATCATCATATAATTTCTTATGAAGAGGGTAAATACTTATTAATGTTATCTTAAACTCATTAAAAACAACTATAAATCTTCATAATATTCTATCCATAATGGTTATGTCTCTTAAGCTTAGATAACACCCTAACCTCTAAAGTAATCTAAATAGACCTCAGATACCAACTATAAGGACCTGGCCTTAAACATTACATAATCTTCAATTAAATGAATAAATCACATTTAATATCTTTTTAGGTTTAAATTTTTTGAGATTTAGGCATAACAATTACATTACATCTCAAAAATTACAAAGTAGACACTATAACACAGTTTCCATTTTTTTCATAAAATAAAAACTCTTGGATAAATGAGACATGTCTGGTTCCATGTTTTAGATAACTTTAATTATCCTTGATCCCATCCTTGACCCTATTCCAGTATATGTCATGTGAGAAACATTTCCAAAACATGGGATGAGCATAAAAATCTCATTAATGGATATACAAATAAGGACAACTATTATATTCTCAAAACTACAAGTATTCCATTAATACGTTATCATAAGTAATACTTTTCCCCTTTATAAAGTATTAAGTACTATTCATTGAATAAAAGATCATTTCATACCGTTTTTTAACAAAATGATCACCATAAAACCCATATAAAGAACACATAGCATATAAAGGTAGTTATGGGCATAAACATTCTTAAGTGGAATAACCATACGGTCGACTTTCACAAATATCACTAAATGGAATAGTTATACGGCTGACTTCTATAGCCAATAAATTGGAAGTTATAACGTAACCATCGGTCCTATTTTATCACGACACCCCCCGCCATATGGTTTATCATGTAACCACACCTCAAATGTCTAAGTACCAACATAACACATAAAATATTTCAAATATAAACATTTCACTAATAACGTTTCATTTGAAATCACATGAAGTAATTTCAATATATTGAAATAATCATTACATTTTCATTAACTATTTAAAAAGATATTTTTGAATCTAAGTGTCCCATACAACTTTGAAGATATTAATGGAATTTTAATTTTAAAACATTAATGTCAATATAAATAAATACTCAAAACCATTTTTAAAACATTGACATTATAGATAATAATTTAGAATAATAAATCTTTAAAATATTTAAAATGATATTTTATTTAAAGAGTTTTCAACAAAATGTGAGACTCCTGAATACAAATAATTGTGGAATAAAATTTAATCAGAACATTAAAATATCAAGAGAATAAAGGGATCAATTATATAATATTACAAAAGAAATTATATACACCATATAAGAGTGAGTTGGATCATAACAACAATGAATTCTTAATGGAAATGGAAATTGAGAAGAAATTCTCTTATAAAGACGGTATCCTTAAATTAAGGATAAATCAATCATATAATTTTGTGTGAAAAAATATAAATACACCCAATATAATTGTATATTAAGTGTAAAAAAATTAGAGGTTATTCACACATATTCATAGGATGAAATATTCAAGAAGTACATGTTTAACCCAAAGAATTGAAATTGGGTTAAGAAGTTCCTTTGCAAAACATTCAAATGACTAACGACGTCACATTAAAATTCAGAAAATGAGTTGTTGAGATAAAATGGGTATCTCATCACTTGTACATAAAATTTACTTCAATAAGGATATTTAAGAACATATACCATCATAATAAGATGTAAATTAAAATAAATTACAAAAAGAAATCTTTTAAAAATAGGAGGGTGAAAGGTTCCCTTACCGATTTGGTAGCTTACAAAACATACGCCACATGAAAATAAAAAAATAAAATGTAGATTAAAATACACATAAATGAAAGTCTAATACATAAATAGTATAATAATGGGCATTACATACACCAATCAATTTAAATAGTGACAAATATAGCATGAATCTCACGGGAATAAAAAGTGAGATAGAAGCCCCTTACCTCGTTGTAATCAATCGAGTCATACGACCAAAAGATAATAACCACCAAATGAATCTCAATATACAATGAATATAAAGAGAATCATGATAATATATATCAATTTCAGTATACATTACACCACATGCAATAAATAAGTGGCGAACACTGGAAATCTCTTGAACTAAGAAGTGATATAAGAAATCCATTTACCTCGTGTCCTACTTGACTCGTATGTTCCGTGTTCCTCCTGAATAATAAAAATAAGTTAATATCTACTTCATTAAGAAAATTATTAGAGTTTATTATTAATTTTATATCACTTATTATCTTTCAATAAATCTACTTAATTATTTGAGTTCATATTTGATATTTTATCGATGTTCAGAACTTGAGTAAAAAATGAACTTGTTATAATTACAATTTGTCCATGTGGTCAATATTACATTATATACAGAATTGTATAAATGTTTTATATATCATATATATAATATATATATCTAGTTTATATGTATTTATAATATTCCATATCATTTGGAGTTAGGAAATGAAACGCACCGTTTATGGAGACGGTAAGTCGTACGTATGCATGAACACTACTTTAATTTCTATTTTATATTTAAAGGAATGAAAACATAATGATACATTGGTATATTATAATTACATTATAATATCATATGATATTTAAGTTACATAATTTAATTAACTCCATTCTTTATATGTTCCATGTATGTCATGAACAAATTATGTCACCCTGATGGGGTGGTAGTTCGCACTTCCTCGAATGAAATTATCACATTTTCCCATAATGGAAAAAATAAAGGTATGTTATAAATGAATAATACAGAAGTATAAAAAAACAAAATCATAATATAAATCAAATATAAATATAGTTCCATCTTAATGGCCACCATGTTAGGCGGTAGGATATAATCAAACAGTACTTGTTTAATGAGGTGTTAGTTTTCAATCCACAGAAATAGTATGTTATTCACCCATTAGATGGAGGTGTGTGTAAGTGTATTTCAATTAATTATTATAACAACATCCTAGTATATTGAGGATACTAGGTTTTTATAAAAAATTGGAATAAAAAGATTTTAGGGGGTTGGAGAATAAAATAAAACAAAATAAAACAAATGAATTTAAGAGAAACTGTTTCCTATAATTTGGGTAACTTCCTTGGATTGAACCAAAATAACTTGTTTAAGTGCATTATGCCTAAGGTAATTCTTCTAGGAATATTAGGGGGATCCTTTTAGATTATTTTGGTAGGGTTTGGGTGAGTAAAGGGGCTTTATCAGTGTGAGGAATGGGTTAGAAGTGGTGTCCTTTGATAGGGGGGTGCTTTAGGAAAGTGTAAAAATATTATTTTATATTATAATGATATTTGGTTTCTAAAGGTCCAAAACTAATTAAAATTGAAGATACGATGACTCATGGTCATAATAAAATCATCCAATAAGAATTGGACATGTTTTGGATATTGGTTTAATATTTATAATCTTATTTATTTAAATCATTTATTAATGAGGTAAATACTGCATCATTATTGTGTCATGTATAATTTAATTTATTTGATCTCTAAATTTTTTAATAAATATACCACGATGTAGTAAATATTTTTATCTTTCCAAAAAAACATTTATAGTCAAAAATATGAATTATATAACCCCATGTACAAATTGATTTACTAAAAGTTATTTTTTTCTTCAATTTTATCATTATTTTTAGTTAATTAAAAAAAAGTGTCATTATCTTTCATAAGTGGCTCCATGGGTTCCCCAAATCGACCCCAGGATGCACATGGTCGGTCATTACTAATCCAATAAGATTAGGACAATTGTTAAGGTAATTTGATATTATTATCATTTTTTACCTTGAATTACCCTATTTACCTTTAACAGTAGTAAATAAAATTTAAAAGTTACCCTTCAGCCCAAATTATTTTCATCTTATTGAACCAAATTTTACTTATTAATAAAAACCATGTATTCCATATTTTCCAAATTCAAATCATAAAAGTGGTAAAATTTTACTTAAATGAAAAGGTCCTTTCTTAACTACTAGTAAGTGGTTTCACTATTCATCAAAAATTGAAGTTTTTCAGAAAAATACCAAAAAATTAGACTAAGATATATTTTAAATTTAAAATTCCAAAATGATGTCTGTTTTACCAAATTCAAATAATATTATTTTATATAATTAATTAAAATTATTTTCCGTTGTAAAAACAAATAGCGTGTTTTTAAGAAACAATAACTATCAAATGATTAAAAGTTGCTTAATTCCAATTAAAAAAGTGAAATTATTTCAATGACAACAATTGGATTAAAGGGTAAAAATATAATATAATTTCACATTAAAACCAATTAAAAATATAATATAACCATATAAAAAAATTAGATTAAAAGGCATTTTTGAATTAAAATATAGTATTTTGACTATTCTTTAAAAAAC
Organism: Viscum album; assembly: GCA_963277665.1. Taxonomy (NCBI): domain Eukaryota; kingdom Viridiplantae; phylum Streptophyta; class Magnoliopsida; order Santalales; family Viscaceae; genus Viscum; species Viscum album. Next base: position 1,140,118,718 of record OY728135.1, on the reverse strand, counting down.
TGAATTTTGTTAGAAAAATACCAAAATTTTACCCAAATTGTATTTTGATTACCTAGTTCTAAATAATAGTTTTATTTTATAAAAAACATATAAACGTGACCAAAACTAGATTTAAAGAGGGTTCACCATCAAAATGCTATAAATCAAACTTTTAAAGTAAATTATGCTTATAATTAGATTCATTCACATTTTAAGCCGGTATCTTTTATTAGATAAATGTAAAAACATTTATCAAAAATTTATAATTATATTGTAGTTAGTTATATTCATTTTATTCAATACAACATTTATTCATTAACTACCATTTAAAATAATACTATTATATCATTAGTATGCAACGTAATATTTCAAAGAAACCTATTGTTACCTATCAGGTAAGCAATCGAACATAGCATCCCCTTTAAAGTAAAATTAATATTTAATTCATAAATATAAATAAATATGAAAATATATTACTCATTACTTACCAGGGATGTTACATCCTTCCCCCCTTTTGTAAATTGCATCCTCACAATTTTAAAACTGGTCTTGGAAACATAATTGAAAGTCCCTCATTGGAAAAGAGTCAATAAATATATCCCATTAAAAGAAAGAAATAGAAGTAAAAAGGTCACCAGAGATAATACCATACTAGGATTCCATGTATGAAAACATGTATTGGGAAGGGAAGACAAACCATCAAGTTCTGATGGAGTGTGATAGAAAACATGGTTAGGAGAAAGTTAACCACCAGAAAATCACAAACTTGTGATGGGTTAAAGAGTCTTTGATTCCCCATTCATTAAAGTTAACAGTTAATGTTTTTTTAAAATTAATTTTCATAAATTTCAGGAATTTATTTATGAGATTAATTAAAACATAAGGAAATATACATATTTATCATGTATACTTTCATCCATTACTATCTTTCTAACACAAACTCATATTTTTTACAAACGATGAGTATTCAGGATGACTTGTTCACATTAAAGGTGCTATAATAAACATCGAGATAATCACATAATCCAAACAATATGAACTATATATTTCCAATGTATTTATACATTAAACAAAACCAAAAAGGTTAGTAAAAGATCTGATAATCCCCAAATAGGATTATTCTTTATAAAAAGAATTATTATTCCTAATCTTAAAATTTCAACAAACAGTACCCTATGTTCAACAAAGACCATTAAATAAACAAAATTCCTTAAAATTAATCAATATAATTCAAACTAACATTGAAAACCAAAACACTGAAAAATTTAATCCCATTTTCATCCATAGTAAATCTTAACATTTATCTCCAAATAACATCGACTACTTTTGAAGTCTCATACTGAAGTGTAATTAATTTAATCACGTATTCTCTATGATAGGTTAATAATTTCCATAAATAACCCAAAATAAACTTATTCATAAGGTCATCTAACTAAAAATAATTACTCAGTCTAACCAGGGACTTCACGTAGTCCAGTGGTAGGTGATAAATCCTAGTCACACTTCGGTTATGGGTTCGATTCCCACATCTTTGTCCGACGTGATGGGTTGTCACGCGGTATGTGTGTTTTAATTTTACAAAAACTATATAATTTTATAACATTCCCATAAAGAGATAAATTAATAAAAAATAACCATAACTTATTTTAACCACAAAGGTTATCTAAATACTTTAATTTTTCATCCCAAAATGTATTAACATGTAATTTCCTCAAAATCAAGGATCATATAAACCCAAATGGTTCTTTAAAAATATATCCACAAAAGAAAACATAATTATTCCATGAAAAAAATACATATATAAAACTTCAGGGTTAAACATAATATAAAAAGTCTTCTAATGTAATCCCATCATCAAAAGAGCCTTAAAACATTTAAGTATTTTACTATCCAAAAATATAAAATAACTCTTAAATCCCATTATATGTTGACTTCTTACTCATTCAACATTATTCACGATCCATTAACCATTCTTTACCATCTTATTCTTAAACAATTATTTCTTACAAACAGAATCGTGAATCATATCCTAAGATTCAATACTGTCAAAACATATGTTAAGAAATAATCCATACATTTCATTGGTCATTGTCAGTTTCTTCATCCTCAATTGAATTGGAATTAGGTATTTCTAAACATATATTTATACAATCCTTGTGATACCATTCTGCAAACATCTTCGTAGGAAATCTGTTTGTATAATGACCATGCACACCACATTAAAAATATTCAGTTGATCCCTCATAATGAACTTATTTCCCTTTCCTAGATTCAACTGGATGCTTTCTTTTTTCCATGGAAGGTTCTTGCATTATGAACTTCATTCCCACATCTATAGAATCTTCTCGTCCCTTTGAAGCATTTTCCTAGGTGTTTCTTTCTACATCCTTGACACATAGGTTTTTTGTAAGAACCAAGACCTTCACTTCATGTGTTCTTCGACTGTGAGAGATTGTACAGCTATGAATCTTCTCTGAGCCCCTGAGCCTCCGTCTGTTTTTCGAATCGACCACCATCGATTGTGTTGGAATCACAGCTATCTTCGACGTTCTATGGAAATTCAAGCCTTGTGGTTCATGTATATAGATCTCTTTACATCAAGGATGGTGGTTTGTGCCTTTTTGTAGGAAGTCTTTGAGTATTTGTACAAATTACACCAATACCCTTGAACGAGGTATTGCATGTTTTAGGCTTTTCCCTTTTTGTTTGCCTGCTTTGCTTATATACCTGAGTAGAGGATATTGTTTGTGAAAAGGGTAATTTACTATGCTTTGGATGTTTTACGCATGCATATTTTGCATGTTTATGACTGTTGGGTCTAGTTTTTCTGTTAGGCTATTTCCAGTTCCATGCTTAGTTGTAGGATGGTGTGACGGTTTTTCATCTATGATGAGATGCTATAGAATTCTATCCAAGTAGTTCTTTAGGTTACTTTTTCCGTTACGCGATGCGATACTTGCTGACTTTAGATAGGGCTCTGGGAACCTATTGTAGCAGACCATAGAGAAAATGGACGTAAGGGATTCTCTATATTGTCATTAATTTACGATGCGAGACCACAAAATGAATTGACGTTAAGTGATTCCTCATAGTGTCTATAGTTCCTCGATGTGGGGCATAGGGGGAATGAGACATTGAGTGATTCCCCATAGCACCATTAGTAAGATACGAGACTATAGAGGGAATTAACATTGAGTACTTCCCCAGAGAGTCTATTATTTAGCTGAACCAGAGGGGTGATACTGTGTGTACCTATCATAGGGTTGCTAGTTCTTGTAGGTTGAACCATATGGGTTAATATGTGAGAACTACCCAGAGGGTTACCTGTTTGTTCTGGTTGCTTTTGTAGCTGCTTACTTATTGTTCTACATTCTTGTGTGGCTGCTTAATTGTTTGTAAATTATATGTTAGGAACTGTGCATTGTTCACTGTAGAGTACTTTCCTGTTTACTATTTTCTGTACTTTTACCTTCCATATATTCACTGACTGTTAGGAACAAATCGTCAGGTGGTTTCCTACTAGGATTTTTGTCTCACACCCTATTTGGGCCATGCTTTTGGGCCCAAGAAGATTATATTTTTGCAGGTAGATATAAGGGAAAGTGCCCTTCTACTTTAGGCTCTTGATTCCTTTGGATCTGGAGAGCATGGGACCAAGATGAGTCTTGCAATGTTGAGGAGTTGTTTATTAGTTTCTATTTTATATTTGGGTTTAGTACTGTATTCAGCATTGTGACTTGTTTTGATGCTTTCCTATACACATGTGGATCTTGTATCATTTATATATATTTCCCAGCTGTTTACTTATCAGTCTTCCATTGTTTACTATTGTTGGATATTTACTTCTTCTTCTATTGTATGATTGTTTATCTTCTGCTATGTTACTCTACCAATGAGGTCATAGTTTCCCCACTATCACACCCAAGGCCCTCGCTGCAAGTTGGTAGCCTCTAGAATTCAGGGAAATGTGATTGAGGCTATGTGACCAACCAAGTATGGGGTGACCCAGGGCGGCTTCCAGAACTAGGGAATTTCAAAGTGGTATCATAGGATGGATACGCCCGAGTTTCAGGAGCTCAAGAAGCAGTTGCAGGAGTTGCAAGCAAAGGGTTTCATCTAACCCAGTATATCTCCTTGGGGTTCTCCTGTCCTGTTTGCAAAAAAGGCAGACAACACCCTTAGGATTTGTGTGGATTATCAGAAGATGAACGAGTTGACGGTCAAGAACCGATATCCCTTGACTAGTATTGATGACCTCTTTGATCAGATTCAAGGAGGTCGGGTGTTCGCGAAAATTTATTTAAGTTTCCGTTATCATAAGTTGGACTTTAGACCATCTTATATACCTCTTACCACCTTCCGGAGTAGGTATGGACTATACGAGTATATGGTTATTTCATTTGGCATCACGAACGCGCCAACAGTTTTCATGGCGCTGATGAACCGAGTGTTCCATCCATGCTTGGATTCTTATGTGGTGGTTTCCGTGGAAGGCATCTTGGTGTACTCTCACAATTGGCACAACCATGCTACCTGTCTTGAGATCATTCTGAGTACACTGAGAGAGCATCAGTTATATGTTAATCTCTCTAAATGAAACTTTTTGATGGATTAGATTTACTTCATGGGTCATGTTATCCCAGAGGCAGAGGTATCATCAGACCTAGAGAAAGTGAGGGCAGTAGTTTCCTAGGAGTAGCTGAAGAATGTCATTGAGTTACAATAATTCCTAGGGCTGGCTGGATACTACAGCGGGTTCATACAAGACTTTTCACGCTTATCAGTACCATTGACAGGTCTGACTAAGAAGGGTGTGATGTTCTTATGGTCTGATTCTTCTGATTCAACCTTTCAAGAGATGAAATTGAGGTTTACTTCATCACCGATACTAGTATTTCTAGATATGGGAAAGAGATATATTGTTTACTGGTATGCTTCAGGTATCAGTTTGGGAGTTATACTAATTCCAAGAAATGGAGTCATCACATACGGGTCTCTGCAGTTGAGGCCACATGAGAGGAATTACATGACGCATGATCTAGAGTTGGAAGTTGTTGTTTATGCCTTTCGATGTTGGACACATTATCTTCGGGGAGAGAAATTTGTGATTTTCACCGACCACAAGGTTTTCAAGTACATATTTACATAGGCTGAACTGAATCTAAGACATCACAGCTTGGTTGAGTACCTGCAGTCCTTTGACATCGAGCTTGCCTATACACCTGGGAAGGGCAACACAGTGGCTAATGCGTCGAGTAAGATAACTGAGATACTTGCAGTTCAGGAGGCCATTAGTGAGTGACTACTTATGGATATGTTCTCTGAGATGAATATTGCGGTGCACGACTCACATTGGTAGACTTTTCTATATTCTTTAGGTGTTACAACTACACTTCCTGATCATGTTCGGATGAGGCAACTATCAGATTCTGAAGGCCCAACCCTATAGGAAAGCGTGTCAGGAGAGGACCCTATTCCTAGGTGACCTATAGGTGAGGATGAGATCTTGCATTTCTAGGGATGCATATGGGTTCCAGCAGACATACACAGGGATCTGATTCAAGACTATCATTCCTCAGATTAGGCAGCTCATCCAGGCATCACCAAGATGTATCGTGACTTACATCACCAGTATTGGTGGCCAGGTATGAAGAGGAATGTTGCTAGTTTTTTCATGAGGTGTTCCACTTGTTAGCAGGTGAAAGTAGAGTATCAGCGACCAGTAGGTCTTCTGCAGTAGTTACCAATTTCGGAGTGGAAGTGTAACGATCTCGTGATGGACTTCATGACAGGTTTGTAGAGGTCACCTCAAGGGAATGATGTTGTTTGGGTTGTCATTGAAAGACTTACGAAGGTTTCTCACTTCTTGCTGATCAAGGATACCATTAGTGTAGATGAGCTGGGTTGGTTTCACATCCATGAGATTGTACGTCTACATGGAGTTCCACACTCCATTTTATCAGAAAGGGATGCACGGTTTACTTCTCGGTTCTGGCAGGGTCTTCAGAAGGTTTTGGGTACACATATACTTTTGAATACAACATAACATCCCCAGGAGGATGGTCAGTCCAAGCATACGATTCAGGTTCTTGAGGATATTCTCTAATCATGAATTCAAGAATTTGGAGGTTCTTGGGAGAAGCATATACCTCTTGTGGAGTTTTCCTACAACAATTGCCTTTAGGTGACTATTTAGATGGAACCTTATGAGGCTTTGTACGGTAGGCAATACCGATCACCTTTATGTTGGCTGGAGGTTGGAGAGGCCACTTTTCTGGGACCTATCATTATTTAGGAGACCTCATAGTAGATAGAGTTGGTTCAAAAGAGGATGGCTACAGCACAACCTCGACAGATATCTTATGCTGATTTGCGGAGATGGCCTCTAGATTTCATGGTCAGGGATCAGGTTTTCCAGTATGTCGCACTGAGTTTGAGAAACAAGAGGATTCAGAGATAGGGTATGCTTTCACCATGGTACTTCGGGACATTTGTGGTGTTGGAGATAGTTGGGCCGATTTCCTATCGGTTGTAGTTACCTTAGAGGTACTGGGAAATGCACGACGTCTTCCACATTTATCATCTCCAATGTTACTTTTCAGACCCGTCTCATGTCTTTCATCCTGAGGAGGTTGAGCTCGAAGATAATGCATCATTTTAGGAACATCCTATTCAGATTTTTGATCATAGTATGAAGGTTCTATGTGGCCGGTCTGTTCCTCTGGTACGGGTTCTATGGAAGCACGGGCGAGTACATGACAATACTTGGGAGATGGAGGCCGATGTATGATTGCAGTGGCGGGATCTGTTTGGGGTTTCTTCTTCTACGCCTCGCTAGGGAAATTCGGGGATGAATTTCATTAAAGGGAGATTTTTATAAGAACCCATACCTTATATTCAGGTGTTCTTCGACCGAGAGAGACCTTACGACCGTGAATCGTCTCAGAACTACCGAGCCACCATCTGTCCTTAGAATCGACCGTCATCGATTGCGTTGGAATCGCAGAAATCTTCGACATTATAAGGAGATTAAAGACCTATGGTTCATGTATATTGATCTCCTAACATAAAGGCTGGTGGTATGTTCCTTTTTGTAGTAATTCTTGGAGTATTTGTGAAAATTCCAGCAATACCCTTGAACAGGGTATTGCATGTTTACTTTTTTCGCTTGTTGTTTTCCTGCTTTGCTAATATTACCAGGTAGAGGATATTGTTTGCGAATAAGGTAATTTATTGTTCTTTGGATGTTTAACCTATGCATGTTTTTTTATTTATGATCGTTGGGTCAAGTGTTTCCATTAGTCTATTTCCAGTTCCATGCCTATTTGTAAGATGGTGTGACTGTTGTTATTCCATACTGAGATGCTGTAGAATTCTAGCCAAGTAGTTCTTTAGGTTACTTTAGATATTATGTGATGCGATACTTGCTGTCTTTATAGAGGGTTCTGGAAACCTAGTGTAGTCGACCATAGGGAAATGGACGTAAGTTCTTCTCCAGAGTGTCTTTAATTTACGATGCGAGACCACAGGGGGAATTGATGTTGAGTTCTTCCTCAGAGTGTCTGTAGTTCCTTGACATGGGCCACAGGGGGAAAGAGACGTTGAGTGCGTCCCCATAGTGCATTTAGTACGATACAAGACTATAAGGGGAATTGACGGTGAGTGCTTCCCCATAGAGTCTATTCTTTAGTTGAACCAGAGGGGTGAGACTGTGGGTGCCACCCAGAGGGTTTCTAGTTTTTGTAGGTTGAACCATAGAGTTTAGGCTGTGAGAACTACCTTGAGGGTTACCTATTTTTTCTACCTGCTTGTGTGGCTACATAAATGTTGTTCTATTTACTTTTCTGGCTGGTTACCTGTTTGTCTACTTGCTTTTGTGGCTCCTTTCTTATTGTTCTACTTGCTTGTGTGGCTGCTAAACTGTTTGTAAATTATATGCTAGGAACTGTGGATTGTTTGTTGTGAAGTACTTTCCTATTTACTATTTTACTGATTGGGTCAGGCTTTTGGGACCAAAAAAATTATATTGTTAGGAACATATCTTCGTGTGATTTCCTACTGGTATTTTTTTCTCACACCCTGTTGGGGCCATGCTTTTGGGACCAAATAAATTATATTGTTGCAGGTATAGATAAAGGAAAGCACCATTCTACTTCAAGCTCTTGATTTCTTTGGAGATGGAGAGCATGGGACCAAGATAATGCTTGCGATGCTGAAGAGTGTTTTATATGTTTTTTTATTTGGTTTTAGTACTTTATTCAGCATTGTGACTTGTTTGGGTGCTTTCCTAGACACATGTTCATCTTGCATCATTTATATATTTTTTCCAGTAGTTTACTTGTCAGTCTTCCATTGTTTACTATTGTTGGATATTTACTACTTCCACTATTGTATGATTGTTTATCTTCTGCTATGTTACTCTTCCAATGAGGGTATAGTTTCCCCATTATCACACCCAAGGCCCTTGCTGCTAGTCGGCATGCATTGGCGTTCGTGGAAATGCACTTGAGGCCATATGACCAACCGGGTATGGGGAACCCCTGGGAAGCTTTTGGAACTGGGGTGTTACCAAGTGGTATCATAGGATGACTACAACTAAGTTGCAGGAGCTCAAGAAGTAGTTAGAGGAGTTGCAGGAAAAGGGTTTCATCCGAACCAGTACTTCTCCTTGGGTTTCACATGTCCTGTTTGCGAGGAAGGTAGACGACACCCTTAGGCTTTGTGTGGATGATCAGAATCTGATCTAGTTGACGGTCAAGAACCGATATCCCTTTCCTAGTATTGATGACCTCATTGATCAGCTTTGAGGATCCTGGGTGTTCTCAAAGTTCTATTTGAGGTCCGGTTATCATCAGTTTCCCATTAGACCATCTGATATACCTCTTACAGCCTTCCAAAGTAGGTATGGTCTATACGAGTATATGATTATGCTGTTCGGCCTCACGAACACGCCTGCAGTTTTCATGGTGCTGATGAACTGAGTGTTCCATCCATACTCAGATTCCTTCATGGTGGTTTTCGTGGATGACATCTTGGTGCACTCTCACACTCGACACAACTGTGCTACCCATCTTGAGATTGTTCTGAGTACACTGAGAGATCATCAGTTATATGCTAAGCTCTTGAAATGCCACTTTTGGATGGATCATTTTCACTTCTTGGGTCATGTTATCTCAGAGGAAAGAGTATCAATAGACCCAGAGAACGTGAGGGAAGTAGTTTCCTGGGAGCATCTGATGAACGTCTTTGAGGTACGGAGTTTCCTAGGGATGGATGGATACTATAGACTCTTCATACATGACTTTTCACATTTAGTTGCACTGCTGACAGGTCTAAACAAGAAGGATGCGAAGTTATTATGGTCAGGTTCTTGTGATTCATCCTTTCAAGAGATGAATGGGAGGTTGACTATAGCACCGATATTAGTCTTTCTAGAGCCGGTCAAGAGCTATACTGTTTACTTTGATGCTTCAGTTATTGGGCTAGAAGCTCTACTTATGCAGGGAGATGGAGTCGTCGCATACGGGTCTCAGAAGTTGATGCCATATGAGAGGAATTACCCGAAACATGATCTAGAGTTGGAATCTATTGTTCATACCTTATTCCGTTGGATACATTATCTTTTGGGATAGAACTTTGTGGTTTTCACCGACCACAAGAGTCTCAAGTACATATTTACTCGGCAAGAACTGAATCTGAGACAGCACAGGTGGGTTGAGTACCCATAGTCCTTTGACTTTGAACTTGCCTATACACATGGGAAGGGAAAGATAGTGGAAGATGCATTGAGTAGGAGAACACAGATACATGTAGTTCAGGAGGCCAGCAGTGAGTGGCAGCTTATGGCTCTGTTCTCTAGGATGAATTTGGAGGTACACGACACACATGGGCAGACTTTTATATCTTCTGTAGTTGTTACCTCTCCACTTCATGATCGAGTTCGGATAAGGAATCTATCAGAATATGAAGGCCTATTCCTACAAGAAAGTGTGTTAGGAGAGGACCATATTCATGGGTGAACCATATGCGAGGATCAGATCTTGTGTTTCTTGGGACGTGTATGGGTGCCAGTAGACATACACGGGGAACTGATGCAGGACATTCATACCTCAGTTTGGGCAGCTCATTCTGGCATCACCAAGATGTATCATGACTTACACCACCACTATTGTTCTCCATGTATGAAGAGGGACATTGCTGTTTTTTTCATGAGTTGTTCCACTTGTCATTAGGTGAAAGTGTAACATCAATGACCAACAAGTCTTTTTCTAGCAGTTACCCATTCTGAAGTGGAAGTGGAACGATGTTGGGATGTACATTGTGACAGGTTTTTCGAGGTCACCTCGAGGGAATGATGCTATTTGGGATGTCATCGACAGACTTACGAAGGTTTCTCACTTCTTTCCAATCAAGGAGACCATCAGTGTTGATGAGATGGGGCGGTTGTACCTCCGAGAGATTTTGCATCCACATGGATTTCCACACTCCATTTTTTCAAACAGGGATGCACATTTTACTTCTCGGTTCTGGCAGGAGCTTCAGAAGGGTTTAGGTACACAGGTACTTTTGAGTATAGCATACCATCCCTAGATGGATGTCCAGTCTAAGAATACGATACAGGTTCTTGAGGATATGCTCTAAGCATGCATTCTGGAATTTGGAGGTTCTTGGGAGAAGTATATACCTCTTGTGGAGTTCTCCTACAACAAATGTTTTCATGTGACCATTTAGATGGAACCTAACGAGTATTTGTAAGATAGGCCATTACGATCACCATTATTCTGGATGGAGGCAGGAGAGGAATCTTTTATGGGACCTCATCTTGTTCAGGAGACCTCAGAGTAGATAGAGTTGGTTTGGAAGAGGATGGCTACGACACAGTCTCGATAGAAGTCTTATGCTGATCAGCAGAGATGACCTCTGGAGTTTCAGGTTGGGGATCAGATTTTCCTGTGTGTCGCACCGAGATTGGGACACATGTGGATTCAGAGACGGGGTAATATTTCACCATGGTACATCGGGCCATTTGAGGTGTTGGAGAGAGTTGGGCCGGTTGCCTATCGGTTGTAGTTACCGCAGAGGTATCGGGCTATGCACAACGTCTTCCATGTTTCTCAACTCCGACATTACTTTTTAGACCCGTCTCATGTATTTCAACCTAAGGAGGTTGAGCACAAAGAAGATTCATCAATTGAGGAGAATCCTATCTTGATTTTCGATCACAGTATAAAGGTTCTCTGTGATCGGTCTGTTCCTTTGGTATCGGAGCTATGACAGCACAGACGAGTAGAGGACGACACTTGGGAGAGGGAGGTCGATGTACGATCGCAGTGGCCAGAGCTATTCAAGGTTTCTTCTTATACGCCTCACTAGGGAAAATCCACGGAGAATTTCATTAATGGGGGAAGTTTGTAAGAACCCGAACCTTCTTTTCAGGTGTTCTTTGACTGAGAGAGACTGTACAACTACAAATATTTTTTGAGCCCCCGAGCCTCTATCTATTCTCCAAATCGACCTCCATCAATTGCATTGGAATCACAGTGATCTACGATGTTCTATGGCGATTCAATCCGCATGGTTCATGTATATCATTCTCCAAGCATCAATGTAGGTGGTTTGTTCCTTTCTATTGGATGTCTTTGAGTATTTTTTTTAAATTCCACCAATACCCTTGAATAGGGTATTGCGTGTGTCCGTTTTTTCCCTTGTTATTTACTTGCTTTGCTTATATGCTTGAGTAGAGGATATTGTTTGTGAATAGGGTAATTTACTGTGATTTGGATATTTTACCCTTGCATGTTTTTCCTTTTTATGACCGTTGGGTCTAGTTTTCCCATTAGTCTATTTCCAGTTCCATGCCTTTTTATAGGATGGTGTGACTGTTGTTCTTCCATGTTGAGATGTTGTAGAATGGTATCCAAGTAGTTCTTTATGTTACATTAGCCATTAAAAAATGTGATACTTGAAAACTCTACACAGGGCTGTGGGAACCTGGTCTAGTAGACCATAGGGGGAATGGACGTAAGGGCTTCTCTAGAGTGTCATTAATTTATGATGCAAGACCATATAGGGAATTGACGTTTAGTTATTACTCAGAGTGACTGTATTTCCTCGAAGTGGGTTGTGGGGGGAATGAGATGTTAAGTTCATCCCCAGAGCGCCTTTAGTATAGTACGAGACTATAGGGGGAACTGATAGTGAGTGATTCCCCAGAGAGTATATTTTTTAGCTGAACCTGAGGGGTGATACTGTTTGTGCCTCTTAGAGGGTTGATAATGCTTGTAGTTTGAACCATAGGGGTTAGGCTGTAAGAACTACCCAGAGGGTTACCTATTTGTTCTACTTTCTTGTGTGACTGCTTACCTATTGTTCTACTAAATTCTGTGGCTGCTTACCTGTTGTTCTACTTTCTTGTGTGGCTTCTTAACTGGTGTTCTACTTGATTGTGTGGCTATTTACTGGTTTGTAAGTTATATGCTAGGAACTGTGGATTGTTTTCTACAGAGTAATTTATTGTTTACTGTTTTATGTACTTTTACCTGCCATATATTCACTGACTGTTAGGCACATATCGTCTGGTGGATGCCTACAAGGATTTTTGTCTCACACCCTGTTTGGGCCATGGTTATGGGGGAAACAGATTATATTATTGCAGGTATAGATAAGGGAAAGATCCCTTCTACATTAGCCTGTTGATTACTTTGGAGCTGGAGAGCATGGGACAAAGCTAAGGCTTGTGATGTTGAGGAGTTTTTTTATCTATTTTCCATTTGTATTTGGGTTTAGTACATTATTCTGTATTGTGACTTGTTTTTCTACATTCCTAGACACATGTGCATCTTCCTTCATTTATATATTTTTCACAATTGTTTACTTATCAGTCTTCCATTGTTTACCATTGTTGGATATCTACTACTTCCTATATTGTATTATTGTTTATCTTCCGTTGTGTAACTCTGCCAATGAGGGCATAGTTTCCCCATTATCACAGTCGAGGCCCTCACTGCTAGTCAGCAGCCTTTGGCGTTCGGGGAAATGCGCTTGAGGCCATGTGACCAACCAGGTACGGGGGGCCCTTGGGCGGCTTACGGAACTGGGGCGTTACATTTTTTAAACATACATAACTTTATTATTATTACCTGAAATTACATATGGATTGGTTTCTCGCAAATACTATTCCTTATAAAAATAACCAATGTTCAGGTTTTAAATCATGACTCTGTATAGTTGGTTGAAAATAACCACAAGAGTTCTCATTGAAGCTCTCATTTTATTATGTTTCTCATTTTGAAGACCGTCATGGTTTTCTTCATATCCACTATTACTTTTGTGCCTTCTAGATCCATCCATTTACTAAAACCAAAAAGGTCAGTGAGAGTATATCAGTAAAATAATCATATAATATATTATGAGGATGGTAAGTACTTATTCATGTTATCTTAAACTCATTCAAAATAACTACGACTCTTTCTAATATGCTAACCATTATGGTTATGTCACTTATGCATAGATAACACCCATATAATGACCCATACATTACATAAATTGTTATTACTTCAGAATTGAAGCACACTTATTACAACATATAACAAAACCAAGAAAGAACCGTATAGGTATAATGTCTTTAGAAACTGTGAAACATAAACAACTGGTTCATAAAGCATCTACTTTGCCTCCCATTTATTTCAACATATCTAGAGTCCCTTTTAGGAATATTCTACTTAATAACCTTCTTCCTAACCTGGGGAAATAAACCATACAAAAGGGTGAGCTCAAATGCTCAGTAAAGGTAAACAAAAGAAATATCAATCACATCATATACATAAGCACATAACTTTTGGAAATCTTAACCTCCAAAAGAGATCATAATTTCATAACATGGGATAAATCATAGTAGTGAAATGTAATCCCATTAATCATAACATAAAAAATGAAACTTTGTGGCATACACACATAATCCAAGAGAATCATTTCTTATTAGTCAAGACTCATTTCCGAGACTATCTTAGTGGACAAAGTCCATTTCTGAACCGAGTTCACTCCTCGTTTCAATCCTGTTTCACTGAACCGGTATAATCTACCGTTCCAGACATGTCTATCTCATGAGATATAAAATATTTACCCAATTCATTGGAGGGAGATATAGTTCCCAACCATCTCACAATTATACCATTCTTATGTGTGCCACAAAATCATAAATCATACATCATTGCATAACCCATGTAATAAAAATGGGAATCTTAAACATGGTGACATCATAAAACAATTCATATAAGATAAATTAACTCATAAATATAATTCCATCACAAAATAATCAAATCAACGTAATAATAGGGAGAGAAACAGAACCCTTTATTATCTTAGATGGAAAATAATTTTAATAAAACACTTGAACTCCATTCTTGAGGAAAATAACATTCTGCATCAAAAACACTTTTCCTTTCCTAACATGTCGTACAATTATAAACTAAAAGAAGTTGATTAAAAATAAACATGCAAACTTGTAAAGGGAGATTCTTGTAAATAATGTTTTAAAAATCCATTCATGCCGTATAAGTTAAAAAAAACATTCTTCTCGTACTTTTTTCGGAAAAGTAAAAAGTACCTCGTACAAAAAACGACAAAAGATTCTTTTCATATTTTTTACTAAAAACTCACCGAAGGGTAAAATTGGATTTAAACAATTGTAGTTGGATGGAAATAATTTTACATATTGAGGAAACATGGATTTGTATGATAAAATACACCCCAGTAAATACTAAAGTATAAACAATCTCGGATAAAAATGAGATTGTGATATTTCTCGTACCTTTGGTCCGATATTCTTTGTACGTGTCTGAACCTCCTATATAATGATTTAAATAATGTTATTGACTTATTACAGAATCATACCTATTTGTATGATATCATATATGGTCATATTCTTATCTTCTTAGTGGTAATATTTCATTGCTACATGTTATTCGGGTGTTTATAACTTTTTATTCTTATGCGTGTTTTGTCGAATAAAGTCTTATTCTTCTCTTTAGGTTATAGATACCTAATTTCCAGAATGGTATTAGTGTAATATAGATCATATTAATTCATTCAATTAATTTATATAATCATTATGAAATGAAGATCATGTAGAACGAGTCGCATCACATCGTGGAGACAGTATTCCGTACGTACGCACGAGTGATGATATTGTTCCTATGATCGGGGAATTGTATTGGAGTGTATGTATACTATTTCAGAATCAGTATCACTTTATAATAGTCATATATAGTCATTATTTACACCATTATACCAATCCAAGTAATGTGGTGGTGGAAAATAGATTACAGCACGGCGTGGAGACGGTATTCCGTACGTACGCACGCATGGTGATTTCTTTTTCTGTAGGATGGATAGATGGTGAAATAGGGTTGTTTCATACATATAATAACATATAAGAATATTAGTGATACTGATGTGATTACTTCATAATGAAACAACTAAAGAAAAAGAAGAGAAAGAAGAAATAAAGATGAAAGAATCGGTAACGGACATGACCACTTCTTTGAAGTGCTTCTTTGAGACCTCCTTTTAGGGCACTAAAATAGGTTTTTGAATAAGACCAGAACCTCTAGGATTTTTCTAGGTAAGTGGAGAGAATAAATTGTCAGGGGTTGGCCGAGCTTGAAGGCTCAATGTGGTGTGAGGATGAGGGGGAGGAGGTGCCCCTTTTATAATGGAGGAGAGGGGCTCCTTTGGAAAAACTAAAATTATTATTTTATTATAAAGTCATGTTCGGTTTTAAATAGCTCAAAATTGATTTATTTAGAATATAAGGTGGGGATGGGTCTAAATACTCTCATCCAATAGAATTTAGACAGTTTAGGTTCCTATTTTAACCTTATCATTTAGATTTAACATTAAGTTAAATAATTTTACTTTTACTGTGTCTTCTTGTGTTCTTATACTATAAGGTTAATAAACTTACTATAAGCAGCCAAACTAACCCCAAGTTGTTTATTATTAATATATATAACATTTTCTAAGTCATTTGGCTGAAACTTAGATTTTTAGGAATAAAATAACAATTCCTAATATAATATTTGTTTTAAAAACTATTTTATGTCAATTTTGACACTATTTAGTAATTGATTTTTGTGAATATCATAACAGAATGATTAGTTCGAAAAAAGTTAATTACATCAATACTAACATGTCATATTAACCTATAAAATTAGTATAATTCAAAAAAAGTCTCAGATTACATTTATTTGGGTGTTTATAAAATCTATTATGTCAATATTTGATTAATAAGATAATTACTGCATCATCTTTGTGTCATTAATAAATTAAATTATTTAATGTCTAAAAATTACAAATAAAATACCATTACGTAGGAAATATTTTTAGCTTTATAATTAATATTTATAGTAGAATTTATCTTATGTATAACCCCATATTAAAAATGATTTACTTATTAAATGTTGATTTTAACTATTTTAACCCTTCTTTAAATAAATTAATAACAAACGTCCTAATCTAATCCAAGTGGGCCTAAATGGTCATATTTTATTTCTAAAGTTGTTTTTGGTCAAATTTAAGTTTTCTAATAGAATTAGGACATGTGTTAGGGTAAAAATAATATCATTTTTACCCTTAATTTCCCTATTTACGTTTAATCATGGTAAATAAAAGTAAAAAGTTACTATTCACCAAAAAATTATTTTCATCTCATTGGACCACATTTTACTTACTGACATCAACCGTGTCCCTTGGATTTTTGAAATTCCACTCACAGAAGCAGTAAAATTATGTTTTATCTAAAATTCAGTTTTTTAACTACCACTTAGTGGTTTCAATATTCATCAAAAATTGAATGTTTTCAGAAAAATACCAAAATTTCACCCTAGGATAATTTCGATATTCCGAATCCAAAAATGAAGTCCATTTTGAAAAATCATATTTATAAAATTTCAAAAAGTGGTTATTAATATTCATAATGGCTAGTTTTAATAATATTTTAATAGCATATCATTGTTTAGTGAAATTCGTTATTGCGTACGACGCAAGCTATCGATGAAGGTCGTGATTTCGTGTAAAGAAAGCCAAGCAAGTGTTGTGTGTAGAAAAAGATTCCTTTGATGATTTATATAACATAAAAGTCTCGGGTGTTACATTCTACCACCCATAAAATGAATTTCACCCTTGAAATTCATCACATTGTAACAAACAGATGAGGATACCTCTCCCTCATCATATCCTCAAGCTCCCATGTAGCTTCTTCTAATTGGTGGTTCCTCCATTAAACTTTCACCAATCAAGTGGTCTTGTTTCGTGGGACTTTTTTGCTATGATCCAGAATCTCTATCGACTGTTTTTCATAAGAAAGATCTTTCTCCAGCGGTACAACTTCTGAGATGAGTACATGTGAAGGATCAGGTAAGTACTTTCTCAGGAGAGATACATGGAACACATCGTGAACTTGAGAGAGATTTGGTGGAAGTGCCAATCGGTAAGCTACAATCCCAACACGATCCAGTATTTCTAAAGGACCAATATATCTAGGGCTCAACTTCCCCTTCTTTCCAAGTCTCATGACCCTCTTCCTGGGAGATATTCGTAAGTACACTTTATCACCCACTTCAAACTCTAGGTCTTTTCTTCAGTTTTCGGCATAACTTTTCTGTCGAATCTGAGCTGCTCTTATGTGATATTGAATAGATCTGAACTTTTCTGCCATTTCGTCAACGAGATCAGGTCCTAATAGCTTTCTTTCCCCAACTTCATCCCAGTAAGTTGGAGTCCTGCATTTCTTTCCATAGAGAGTATCATAAGGAGTCATCTGAATACTGGAGTGAAAGCTATTATTATAAGAAAATTCCACCAAAGGTAGGTGTTGATCCCAACCACCTTTGAAATCCATAGAGCAAGCTCTCAATATATCTTATAGAGTTCGAATTGTTCTCTCAGACTGACCGTCTGTCTGAGGATGATAAGCAGTGCTGAAACTCAACTCTGTATCCAGAGTATGTTGAAGACATCGCCAGAACTTTGAGGTAAATCTCAGATCCCGATCAGATATAATATAATTTGGTACTCCATGCAATCTTACCACTTAATTTATATATATCCTGGCAAGATGATCAAGAGAGAAATCCTCTCTAATAGTAATGAAGCGTGGAGACTTTGTAAGACGATCAACTATGACCCAGATTGCATTATTGCCTTTGGATGCTTTAGGAAGTCCTGTGACAAAGTCCATAGTGATGTTTTCCCAATTCCATTCGGGTATGGGTAATGGTTGTAACATCCCCTTAGACTTCTGTCTCTCAGCTTTAACTTTTTGACAAACCAACCATCGAGAGACATATTCATCAACATCTCTTTTCATGCCATCCCACCAGAAGTACTCTTTCAGGTCCCTATACATCTTCGTGCTTCCAAGATGAATAGAGAATGAAGAATTATGAGCCTCATCCAGCAGCTCCCTCTTTAATTTGGGGATAGTAGGAACACAAACCCAATTACTGAACATTATTATCCCATCACAATCAAGGTTGAATTCAGGAACATTTCCCACCTTCTTTTGTAACTCTACATCTTCTTTTTGTGCCTCTTTAGTCTTCACATGTATAGATGGTTGAAAATTCATTTGAGAAAGATACGATTTTTCCCCTTTCATTATAGTTCCAAGATCCATCCTTTGTATATCCATAAATATTGGATCTTTTGTGATCCTCATCATGGATAAACTAGCATGATCTTGTCGACTTAATGAATCTGCCACCTTGTTTTCTTTCCCAGGGTGGTAATGGATTGAGCAGTCATAATCCTTAATCAGATCCAACCATCTTCTTTGGCGCATATTCAGCTCCTTTTGTGTGAAAATATACTTTAAACTTTTATGATCAATATAAATTTCACACCTTTCTCCATAAAGATAATGCCTCCAAATCATTAATGCAAAGATTACCGCAGCTAACTCCAAATCATGAGTTGGGTAATTTTGCTCATGTATTTTCAACTGTCGTGAGACATAAGCTATCACCATATCATTTTTCATGAGAACACATCCCAGTCCCTTCTTGGATGCATCACTGTAGATCACAAACCTTTCTCCACTTCAAGGAAGTGTGAGTACAGGTGCACTGGATAACCTTCTTTTCAACTCCTTGAAATTTTCTTCACATTCCTACGTCCAAACAAACTTAACTCCTTTCTGAGTCAACTTGGTGAGTGGATTAGATAATCATGAAAAATCTTTCAAAAAACTTTGATAATATCCAGCCAAACCAAGAAAACATTGGATCTCAGTCACTGTTGTTGGTCTCGACCATCTTTCGATAACCTCTATTTTTGCTGGATCCACAGATATCCCCTCTTTTGAGATTATGTGACCCAAAAGTGAAACTTTTTGAAGCCAAAATTCACACTTGGTAAATTTGGAATAAAGCATATCCTTTCTCAGGGTCTTCAATATAATTCTCAAGTGATCTTCAGGTTCTTCCTTGCTCTTTGAATAGACAAGAATATCATCTATAAAGACTACCACAAACTGATCAAGATAGTCTCTAAAGACTTTATTCATTAGATCCATGAAGATAACAGGGGTATTAGTAAGACCAAATGGCATCACTATAAATTCATAGTGTCCATACCTTGTACGGAAAGCAGTCTTTGGTATATCCTCCCTTTTTACCCTTAATTGATGATACCCTGAACGAAGATCAATCTTGGAAAAGTATTGAGCTCCGCGTAGTTGGTCAAATAGGTCATCAATGCGCGGGAGAGGATATTTGTTCTTGATAGTGATCTTGTTAAGTTCTTGATAATCAATGCAGAGTCTCATTGCTCCATCTTTCTTTTTAACAAACAGAACAGGTGCTCCCCAAGGTGACGCACTAGGGTGTATGAACCCCTTATCAAGATTCTCTTAGAGTTGCTTCTTCAATTCCTGCAACTCAATTGGTGTCATTATATAAGGTGTATTTGAAATAGGCAAAGCACCTGGTATGAGTTCTATTGAAAACTCAACTTCACGATTTGGTGGAAGACCCAGTAATTCCTCCGGAAAGACATCATCAAACTCCCATTCAATGGGCATATTCTTAATCATGAGTTTCTCACCAACCATTTAAGATAAATAACCTTCATTTAGTGGAATCAATACCCATAAGATGGAATAAATTTCCACTGGGAGGT
This sequence comes from Viscum album, assembly GCA_963277665.1. NCBI lineage: Eukaryota > Viridiplantae > Streptophyta > Magnoliopsida > Santalales > Viscaceae > Viscum > Viscum album. The sequence goes on along the minus strand of OY728135.1, from coordinate 1,140,098,561 downwards.
TATGTTCATCCTTGCATTAATAGACGATCATAGATTGATCTGGAATATGAAATGTGACTTTCCTTCTTTGGAAATTGATATAAGCACCATATAAAGAAATCCAATCCATGCCAAGAATCACATCAAATTCCACTATAGGAAGGATCACAAGATTTTTAGGAAGCACTTTCCCACAAAATTCGATCGGAGAAGAATTATAAACTTTTGATGCAACTCTTGTGCCATTAGGGGTTGTCACAGCTAACTCAACATCTAATTATTGAGGTAATACAATGATATCCTTAGAAAATTCTTCAGAAATAAAGGAGTGGGTGGATCCAGAATCAAATAAAACATTTGATACTTTAGAGTGGATGGTAATTTTATCTTTCACCACATCGTTATCATACTCCACATCACTGATAGAAATTGCATGTGACTTTCCTTTGTCTTTAGCCTTAAGAGTTTGTTGACATCGACCATCATCATCAACCCTTGGATTAGGGAATTTATGGGAATAATGTCCCATCTCCTTGAACTTGAAACATTGAAGTGTAGTAGGTTCATTCTGTGCATCCCTTCCTTTGTTTTCATCATTAGACAACTTCTTCCCATCATTACGGCATTAAAATGCCCGATGACCTTCCTTTCCACATTTGAAACATTTACTTGTCCCTTTAAGAAAACTCCCTCCATGTTTCTTTCCTATCTTTGAGCATAAGGGAAAGCTCATCTTCTTTTCAGTGTGCTCTTTAGATTTTCCTTTGAATTCCATTTTCATCTTCTTATCAAACCCATATGACTGATGGGTTACTCCAATCTCCATATTGACTTTGAGAGCAGATCGAATGATTTCCTCGTAGCTATTGAAGTCCCTTATGGCTAACACCCTTCTAAGATTTGGTTTTGAGCCACTAAAGAATCGATTGATATTACTCTCGGGTTGGATAATAATACCAGAAGCGTACCTTGCAAGTCTTGTAAAATTTGCTTCATAGGTACCAACTGATTCATCATCCTTTTGCTTTAGTTCAAGAAACTCCTTCTCCATCTTAGTTCGGAGAATACTAGGGAAGTACTTATTGAAAAATAAGTTCTTGAACTCATCCCATTCCATGGACTCAATTTCATCCCTTTACCTCGTATTCTTAATAAGATTCCACCATTGATCAACATCACCTTCCAAACGATACACTGCTAATATAACTTTATCATGTTCAGAACATTGATGAACTGAAAATATCTTTTCAATAGTACTAATCCATTGTTCATCAACTAATGGATCAGTAGACCTACTGAATGAAGGTGGACGCTGCCTCTTGAAGGATTCAACAGAATGTTGCTCCTTCTTTTTCTCATTTGGAAGTCCTGCATGATTCATAGCTTGAGAAAGCTGTGTGACAATGGCTACATGATTTTTCATTCCAGCTCCCATAATGTTTGGTTTCTTATCATTGCATTGCCCGTCGCATTCTGCATTAACACGGTTCCTTCGGGTTCCAGCCATTGACTAAAACCAAGAAGAATAGTGTGAGCAACACTAATTATAATAGGAAAACCACATAATAAAAAATAAAAATTCACACTTAAGGTCTTATCCTAGGTTATTCATGGCCATTTCTAAAACAATAAGATTGTGTTCTATGCTTAGACTTATCCTTAGGGTTCTTACTAAGGCTTTCACATCCTAGTTTCCAAAGGTTGACTATACCTTTCCTCTAATACCAACTATAACAACCCATACTTTACATACATTGTTATTACTTCAGAATTGAAGCACACTTATTACAACATATAACTAATCCAAGAAAGTATCGTATAAGTATAGTGTCTTTAGAAACTAGGAAACATAAACAACTGGTTCATAAAGCATCTAATTTGCCTCCCATTTATTTCATCATATCTAGAGTCTCTTTTTGGCATATTTTACTTAATAACCTTCTTCCTGACCTGGGGAAATAAAACATACAAAAGGGTGAGCTCAAATGCTCAGTAAGGGTAAACAAAAGAAATATCAATCACATCATATACATAAGCACATAACTTTTGGAAATCTTAACCTGTAAAAGAGATAATAATTTCATAACATGGGATAAATCATAGTAGTGAAATGTAATCCCAATAATCATAACTTAAAACATTAAAATTTGTGGCATACACACATAATCATAGAGAATCATTTCTTATTAGTCAATACTCATTGCCAAGACTATCTTAGTGGACAAAGTCCATTTCTGAACCGAGTTCACTCCTCATTTCAGTCCTGTTTCACTGAACCGGTATAACCTACCGTTCCAGCCATGTCTATCTCATGAGATATAAAATCTTTACCCAATTCATTGGAGGGAGATATAGGTCCCACCCATCTCATAATGATACCATTCTTAGGTGTGCCACAAAATTATAAATCATACATCATTGCATAACCCTTGTAATAAACATGGGAATCTTAAACATCGTGACATCATAAAACAATTCATATAAGATAAATGAATGCATAAATATAATTCCATCACAACATAATCAAATCAATGTAATAATAGGGATAGAAACAGAACCATTTATTATCTTAGATGGAAACTAATTTTGATAAAACACTTGAACTCCATTCTTGTGGAAAATATCATTTCTGCTTCAAAAACACTTTTCCTTTCTTAACATGTTGTACAATTCTAAACTAAAATAAGTTGATTAAAAATAAACTTTAAAACTTGTAAAGGAAGATTCTTTTAAATAATGTTTTATAAATCCATTCATGCCGTATAAGTTAAAAAAACATTCTTCTCGTACTTTTGTCGGAAAAGTTAATAGTACCTCGTACAAAAAACGACAAAAGATTCATTTCATATCTTTTACTAAAAACTCACCGAAGGGTAAAATTGGATTTAAAAAATTGTAGGTGGATGGAAATAATATTACATATTTAGGAAAAATGGATTTGTATAATAAAATACACCCCAGTAAATACTAAACTATAAACAATCTCGGATAAAAATGAGATTGTGATATTTCCCTTACCTTAGGTCCGATATGCTTTGTACGTGTTCGAACCTCCTGTATAATGATTTAAATAATGTTATTGACTTATTACAGAATCATAATTATTTTTATGATATCATATATGGTCATATTCTTATCTTCTTAGTAGTAATATTTCATTGCTACTTGTTATTCGGGTGTTTATAACTTTTTGTTCTTGTGCATGTTTTGTCGAATAAATTCTTATTCTTCTCTTTAGGTTATAGATACCTCATTTACAGAATGGTATTAGTCTAATATATATCATATTCATTCATTCAATTAATTTATATAATCATTATGAAATTAAGATCATGTAGAACGAGTCAAATCACATCGTGGAGATGGTATTCCGTACGTACGCACGAGTGATGATATCGTTCCTATGATCGTGGAATTGTATTGAAGTGTATTTATACTATTTCAGAATCCGTATCTCTTTATAATAGTCATATATAGTCATTATTTACAACATTATACCCATCCAAGTAAAGTGGTGGTGGAAAATAGATTACACCACGGCGTGGAGACGGTATTTCGTACGTACACACGTGTGATGATTTCTTTTTCCGTAGGATGGATAGATGGTGAAATAGGGTTGTTTCTTACATATAATAACATATCAGTATATGAGCGATACTTATGTTATTACTTCATAATGAAACAACTAAAGAAGAATAAGTGGAAGAAGGAATAAAGATGAAAGAATCGGTAACGGACATTCCCTCTTCTTTGAAGTGCTTCTTTGAGACCTCCTTTTATAGCAGTAAAATAGGTCTTTGAATAAGACCAGAACCTCTAGTATGTTTCTAGGGAAGTGGAGAGAATAAATTTATAGGTGTTGGCTGAGCATGAAGGCTCAATGTGGTGTGAGGAAGAGGGGGAGGAGGTGCCCTTTTATAAGGGAGGAGAGGGGATCCTTTGGAAAAACTAAAAATATTATTTTATTATAAAGTCATGTTCGGTTTTAAATAGCTCAAAATTGATTTATTTCGAAGCTAAGATGGCGATGGGTCGAAATCCTCTCATCCAATAGAATTTAGACAGTTTAGGTTCCTATTTTAACCATATCATTTAGATTTAAGATTAAGTTACATAATTTTACTTTTACCGTGTCTTCTTGTGTTCTTATACTATAAGGTTAATAAACTTACTATAAGCAGCCAAACAAACCCCAAGTTGTATATTATTAATATATATAACCTTATCTAAGTCATTTGGACGAACCTTAGATTTTTAGGAATAAAATAACAATTACTAATATAATATTTGTTTTAAAAACTATTTTATGTCAATTTTGACACTATTTAGTTATTGATTTTTGTGAAAATCATAACAGAATGATTAGTTCGAAAAAAGTTAATTAAACCAATAATAAAATGTCATATTAACCTAGAAAATTAGTTTAATTCATAAAAAGTCTCATATTACATTTATTCTGGTGTTTATAACTTCAATTATGTCAATATTTCATTAATAAGATAATTACTGCATCATATTTTTGTCATAAATAAATTAAATTATTTAATGTATAAAAATTACAAATAAAATACCATTATGTATGAAATCGATTTATCTTTCTAATGAATATTTGTATTCGAATTTATCTTATGTATAACCCCATATTAAAAATGATTTACTTATTAGAATTTGATTATAACTATTTTAACCCTTCTTTAAATAAATTAATAATAAATGTCCTAATCTAATCCAAGTGGGCCTTAATGGTCATATTTTATTCCTAAGGTTGTTTTTGGTCGAGTTAAAATTTTCCAATAGAATTAGGACATGTGTTAGGGTAATAATAATATCATTTTTACCCTTAATTACCCTATTTACTTTTAACCATGGTAAATAAAAGTAAAAAGTTACTATTCACCAAAAATTATTTTTATCTCATTGAACCAAATTTTACTTACTGACATCAACCCTGTCTCTCGGATTTTGGAAAGTCCACTCACAGAAGCGGTAAAATTAAGTTTTATGAAAAAATCAATTTTTTAACTACCACTTAGTGGTTTCACTATTCATCAAAAATTGAAAGTTTTCAGAAAAATACCAAAATTTCACCCTAGGATAATTTTGATATTCCGAATCCAAAAATGAAGTCCATTTTGAAAAATAAAATTTATAAAATTTCAAAAAGTTTTTATTACTATTCATAATGGCTAGTTTTAATAATATTTTAATAGCATATCATTGTTTTGTGAAACTCGGTATTGCATACGAAGCAAGCTATCGAGGAAGGTCGTGATTTCATGTAAAGCAAGCCAAACAAGTGTTGTGTGTAGAAAAAGATTCCTTTGATGATTTATATTACATAAAAGTCTCGGGTATTACAACCCTAGACTCTAAAGTGATCTAAACCGACCTCTGATACCTCTTATAAGGACTTGACCTTAAACATTACATAATCATGAATTAAATGAATAATTCGCATTGAGGATCTTCTCAGATTTAGAGTTTTAGAGAATTAGGAATAACAATTACATTACATCTCAAAAATTAAAAATTATACACTCTTACTCAGTTTACATTTTTTTCTTAATATAAAAACTCTTGAATAAATGAGACATGTCTAGTTCCATGTTTTAGACAGCATGAATTATCCTTGATCCCATCCTAGACCCTTTTCCACTTTATGTCTTATGAATTTTTTTTCAAAAACATGGGACGAGCATAAAAATCTCAGTAAGGGAAACAAAAGGAAGGAAAACTGTTAGATTTTAAAAACAAGTAATCCATGAATACTTTATCATAAGTAATAAATTCCCCCTTAATGAAGTAGTAAATACTCTTCACTGAATAAAAGACCATTTCCTAACCTGTTGTAACCAAAATATAACCATAAAACCAATATAAAGAACACATAACATATAAAGGTAACTTGGGGAATAAACATTATTAATTGTAATAACCATACTGTCATCTTCCAAAAATATCGCAAAATAGAATATCATACGGCCGACATCCATACCCAATACATTGGAGGTTATAACGCAACCACTAGTCCTGGTTTATCACGGCACCACCTGTCATATGGTTTATCACATAAACACCCATAAAATGTCCATGTACCATCATAAGATAGAGAATATTGAAAATATAAACATTTCCCTAATAACATTTCATTATAAATCACAAGAAGAAATTTCAAGATATTGAAATAATCATTCCATTTTTATAAACCATTTAAAAAGATATTTTTCAATCAAAGTGTTTCATACCACTTTGAATATTTTAATGGAATTATAATTTTAATACACAAATTTCCATATAAATAAATACTCATAACCATTTTTAAAACATGGACATTAAAGATAATGATTTAGAATAATAAATCTTTAAAACATTTAACATGATATTTTTGTTAAAGTGTATCTCTCAAAATGAGAGACTTTTGATTACAAATAATTGAGGAATAACATTTAATCAGAACTTTATAATATCATGAGAATAAATGTATTCATGATATAATATGACAAAGTACAGTATATACACCGTATAAGAGTGAAGTAGTGCATAACAACAATCAAGTCTCAATGGAAATGTAAATTGAGATGAAATCCCTTATAAAGAAGGTATCCTTAAATTAAGGATAAATAAATCACAAAATTATGTGTGAAAAATATAAATACACCCAATATAAGTGGATAATAAGTTTAAAATAATTAGAGGTCATTAAAACATATTAATTGTACTACATATTCAAGAAGTACAATTTTAACCCAAATAATTGAAATTAGGTTAAGAAGATCCCTTGCAACAATTCAAAAGCCTAACGACGTCACTTTAAAATTCATAAAATGAGTTGATGAGATAAAAAGGGTATATCATCACTTGGAAATAAAATATACATCAATAAGAATATAGAAGAACATATCCCAACATAATAAGATGTAAATTAAAAGACATAACAAAAATAATTCTTTTAAAAAGAGGAGGGTAAAAGGTTCCCTTACCGATTTGGTAACATACAAAACATACGACACATGAAAGAAAGACCATATAATGTATATGAAAATAACCATAAATGAAAGTATAATACACAAAAATTATAATCATGGAAATTACATACACCACTCAAAGGAAATAGTGACAAATATAGCATGAATCTAACGGGAATAAAAAGTGAGATAAAAACCGCTTACCTCGTTGTAATCAATCAATTCGTATGACCAAAAGATAATAACCACCAAATGAATCACAAAATACCATGAATATAAAGGGAGTAATGATAATATATATCAATGGTAGTATAAATTACACCACATACAATAAATAAGTGGTGAACAATGGAAATATCATAGAATTAAAAGTGAGATAAGAAATCCCCTTACCTCGTGTCCTACTTGACTCGTATATTCTGTGTTCTTCCTGAATTATAAACATAAGTTAATCTCTACTTAATTAAGAATATTTTTAGAGTTTATTATTCATTTTATATCACTTATTATCTTGATATAACAACTAGTAAATTATTTGAGTTCATATTGTATATTTTGTCGATGTTCGGAAGTTGAGTAAAAAATAAACTTGTTATAATTACAATTTGTCGATGTAGTAAAAATTCCATTATCTCCATAAAGATATACATGTTTTATATTTCATATATATAATATATATATCCAGATTATATGTATTTATAATATTACATATCCTTGGAGTTAATAAATGAAACACACCGTTCATGGAGACGGTAAGCCATATGTAAGTATGAACGCTACATTCATTTCTATTTTTTATTTAAAAGAATAAAAACATAATGATACATTGGTATATAATAATTCAAGTATAATATCATATGATATTTATGTTACATTGTTTAATTAACTTCATCCTTTATACATTCCATGCATGTCATGAACAAATCATATCACCTTGAGTGGGCGGTTGTCCAAACATCCTTAAATGAAATTATCACGTTTACCCCTAATAGAAACCATAAAGGTATACTATAAATGAATAATACAGAAACATAAACAAATAATAATCATAATATAAACAAAATATAAATACAGTTCCATATTAATGGACACCTTGTTAGGCGGTATGAGATAATCGAACAATCATCATTTCGTGAGGCGTTAGTTTTCCATCCACAGAAACAGTATATTCTTCACCCATTAAGTGTAGGTGTGTGTATGTGTAGTTAGAATACATAATATAACAACATTTTAGTATATTAAGGATACTGGTTTTGTTATAAAATAATTAAATAAAAATATTTTAGGGGGTTGGAAAAGTAAAATAAAACAATATAATAGAAAATAAAACAAAAAAATTAAGAGAAACTGTTACCTTTAATTTGGGTAACTTCCTTTGGTTTGAACGAAAAATACTTCTTGAAGTGCCTTATACCTAAGTTAAGGATTAAAATAGAAAGAGGGAGATCATGAGAGATTATTTAGGTAGGTTTTGGACGATACAAGGGCATTGAGAGGTGTGACGAATGGGTCAGAAGTGGTGTCCTTTTATAAGGGGGAGGAGGGACTCTTTAAGAAAGTGTGAAAGTATTATTTTATTATATAATGATATTTGGTTTCTAAAGGCCCAAAACTTATTAAAGTAGAAGATAAGATGACTCATGATCGAAATAGAATCATCCAATAATAATTGGACACGTTTTGGATATTTTTTAATATTTATAATCTTATTTATTTAAATCATTTATTAATGAGGTAAATAATACAACATTATTGTGTCATATATAATTTAATTTATTTGATGTCTAAAAAATATAATAAAAGTACAATTATGTATTAAATCTTTTTAGATTTACTCATAATATTTATAGTAAAAAAGATGACTTATATAACCACATGTAAAAAATGATTTACTAAAAGATATTTTGTTTGTCAATTTTTTCCTTTACTTTAAGTTAATTAAAATAAAGTGTAATTATCATTCATAAGTGGCTCCATGGGGTCCTAAAATCATCTTAAGGATTTCCATGGTCGGCCATTACTCATACAATATGGTTAGGAAAAGTTTTAACGTAATTTGGTATTTATATCATATTTTTTTTACCTTGAATTACCTTATTTACCTTTAACCGCGGTAAATAAAAGTCAAATGTTACTATTCACCAAAAATTATTTTCATCTTATTGAACCAAATTTTACTTACTAATAACAACCATGTATGTCGGATTTTTTAAATTCATTTCACAAAAGCGGTAAAATTCCATTTAAATGAAAAAGTCAGTTTTTTTAACTACTACTATGTGGTATCACAATTCATCAGAAATTGATGTTTTTTAGAAAAATACCAAAAATCCAGCCAAATCAATATTTTATATTCAAAATTAAAAAATTATGTCTATTTTACCAAATTAAAAACATATAAGTTTCATTAATTAATTTAAAAATAATTCCTGTTGTCAAAACAAATAGCGTGTTTTTAAGAAACAATAACTATCAAAAGATTTACACTTGTTTAAGTTCAATTTCAATATGAAATTAATTAAAATTACCACCATTAGATTAAAGGGTAAAAAAATAATCTAATTACACTTTAAAACCAATTAAATATATAATATAACCATATAAATAATTTAGATTAAATGGCAGTTTTGAATTAAAATTCAGTATTTTCACTATTCATCAAAAACTAAATTATGTTAGGAAAATACTAAAATTTAACCCAAAGTGAAATTTGATTTCCTAGTTCTAAATAAGAATTTTTTTATAAAAAAAGAACATATAATAGTTTCCAAATTATATTTAAAGAGAGGTCTCCATAGAATGGTTGTAAATCAACCTTTTAATGTAAATTATGCTAAAAATTAGATTCAATCACATTTTAAACCTCTAAATTTTATTATATAAATGTAAAAACATTTTACAAACATGTATACTCATATTTTAGTTAGTATTATTAATTTCCACAAATACAATGGCTAGGATTTAACTACCATTTAAATTAATAATATTATATTATTAGTGTGCAATGTAAAATTTCAAAGAAACCAGTTGTTGCGTATCGGGTAAGCAATCGAACATAGCAACCCCATTAAAGTAAAATTAATATTTAATTCACAAATATTAATAAATATGAAAATGTATTACTCATTATTTACCTGGGATGTTACACTATGTGAATCAATTACTGAAGCCCCATTCCAATGAATAAAATATGACCCAAAAATCTCTTAAATTTAGTGAGAAAGACTGGAAATTTTAGATAACTAGTGTGGAGGTAGATCATGATAATTATTTGATGAGAGGTATACTTAATCTCATTTATAGATCATTTAATACATTAATTGATTATGGGCTATCACATTATTTTATTTCACACATGTTTCCAAAAAATGTGGAATCACCACCTCAAACTCTAAATATTGAAATATTAATGAAAATGAAACACCCTAATATTTTATGAAATATTTATTTTTAATAAATATAAATTTTTTGGTAGCTTGTGTTACACGCAACACTAAGTCATAGTGAAACACGACACACTACAAAAATATTATTATTTAATATTATAGTTATCGCCCAGTCATCGGAATGGTAGTTATTAATATTATTAACTAAATTATAAATAATACTTGTTTTACACATGTATTTAAAAACATTTTTTTAGTATCCAATTTTTTAGAAATGTAAATTAAAACCCTTTTGAAAATAACGGGAATCTATTTATGAAAAACTACTTTATACACACAAACACATTTTTTATCAATAAATTAATTAAATCACTTTTGGTGAATTATATTAACAATATTTATATTTTATATTTTCATTCATTTTTTAACATTCATCTTATGTGTTTTCTAGTAATGAGATAAGAATAAATTCAATTCTACACTTAAAAACTATATTTTCCTCAAAATTACTTTGGCAACATTTTATGAACTTATTTTAAAAATTATTTTTTCCATTTTTTGAAACATTATTTCAGAAAATAAACTTCATTTTTAAAATTATCATATCAAAATTATCTATGATTAATATTTTGAGAGTTTTCTAAAAAGATAATGTTTTTAGTCAAAAGAGAAAAATAAATTCTTTTATTAAAAAACTGTATTCTCATTCCTAGAATTATAATCTAAATTTTATTTTATTGTGGTTTTAAAATGAATATTACATCACACACAAAATAACAAACACACACACATATATATATATCCAATATAATTCATTAAAATCACTTTCAAATTTATTTTTTATATAAATACTTTTAAAAACATCTAACATTTTCTCTTTGGAAAACCACATTTTCATCACATCTATAGGTTTAATTTTAAATTACATTCCTTCACTTATGTGAATTGTATTTGGAAAAATATATTCCTTTTTTTAATATGAATAATTTATATTATATAACAATTTCAACTTAATTTTGGTATAAAATTAATAGTATTTAAATTAAATATTAATTATCATGGTTAAGATCAAAATGGGTTTACCGGTATATTAAAATACAAATATTTTGGGTAAAATTACATATAATTTTTTAAAACACTCATTTAATGGCCATATATAGATCTTACAACAACTAATGCTTTAGAATAACCCATGTTCAAGCCTTGTGGCATGGGAAAAACCTATGTACACTTTATTCAATTCATGACTTCCATGTGTATCCTCCCCCAACTTATAAAAGGACATCCCCTCTTCACTCCTCACAGTTCCAAAACCCTTTTGACCAGAGAATAACATAATAAATATACTACCTAAATCCATATCCATATACTATAATCCTTTTTTAGATCATAAATATTATCAGGAAGGGATTTAGGTAAACCGTAAAGAGGTTGTCCGAAGAAGAAGTAAAGTATTATACTATCTGATTTTGTATTAATTCATCTTATAACTCCATAAAATATTATTCAATATTTATGATATAATAAATAAATTATACTAAATACATGAATATGCAATTTTTTTAATTCAATAACATAAATACATCTCCTCTTTCTTCAAAGGTAATACAAAATCATAATTTTTGTGCACGACGGATTGTTTTTTTATGAACCGACGTTATTCATTTTCCATTACCACCACTGAAGGTTGGATATAATGATAGATATGATGAGTATATTTGATATTTATGATATTATTATAATAATTTAATTCTAATAAAAAATATTGTTTCTTACTATACAAATCATTGGAAAACAATAACATCGCTCGTGTATATAGTGGAATACCGCCTTGCGAAACAATGTAAAGTGTTGTTCATTTATATTTTACATTTGTTGTAATAATTTTAGAATACTAAATAAATAAATATATTATATTTTTAAACTAATTATACTTTTTTTAATTATGATATAATATATACCTTTTTTAGTTTCCATAATTTGGGGACATGATACCATCATTCGTTTGTACGGCGGACAACCGCCTCGTGAAGCGATGTGATTCATTTTTCACTAACACATTGAATGGAAGGAAATTAGGGTAAATTTAATTAATATTTTTGATATATGTTACATAATAATAATTATTTAATGTTAATATATTGTTTACATTACTTTATTTTCATATTTTGAGAAAATGGAATCAACGTTCATGTGAATGTATGACCAATCATCCAGATAACTTGTGTATTTCATTTTTTGTCTCAAAATTTTATAGATTACTGTGAATACATATATATTGAATATATGTTAAATTTATTTCATGTTTAATATTATATATATAATGGGACAATGATCGTGTTAATAGTACCAAAAAAAAATCAAAATATATATGAAAAACAAAGCTGTATTTTCCCGAAACATGATTTTGAAATAGAGATGTTAATAAATTGGTAATAAAAGTTCATAAGTAAATTATATGTGAAACAAAACAATATTTTAGAGTATTACACATTTAAAATTTAACATCGTAGTTTGTTTATGTTTCACGCAACACCAAATTTAAAATAGTAATATACTATTAAATATGGCCATTGGAATAGTAATATGACCCTTATGAATAGTAGTATATCTAATACAATTGTAACTTAACCTATTAGAGTAAAAATAAAACTTTGGTAACTTATAAATAAATATATGGAATATTTATATCATGGAATAAGTAAATAAATGTTTTAAAACTGATAAATTAAGTGATTGTATTTTTATAAATATTAAATGTTTTTTATAGTATTATAATTAATATAATGATTTAAAAAAAATTATTTTCATAAAATATGTTGATACATTAATATTTATTTCATTTGAATATAAAATAATTTTATGAGAAGTTATTTAATTATTCAAAATTTTATAAAATCGTTTATAATTTTAAATTCAGTATTTTTTTAATAGATGATGATTTTAGTTAAAAAATAAATTTCGCATATTTTGAAAAAAAAAGAATGGAGTTAATTGTTCAATTCTACACAACAAATAATGGATATAGTGAATATTTGATATTTTCTTAAAATACCGGATTTTTATGAATAGTTAAATATGGTTAATTACTGTATAAATACATTATACGTTAAATACACTATTCATTGAGTAATTGTTGATTTAATCAAAATAATATCAAAATATCCTTCATTAATTTAATATATTCAATAATAATGCTCAAACTATTCATAGTATTGAGCCAAAAAATGAATAAAATATTCAAAAAAACACCCCTCTCCTTCACAATAAAAACTACCCCTTCTCCTCACACGTCCAAAGCCCGGAATCTTACTTATATTATTCCCATTTCCTTTACAAAAATATCCCCCATATTTTGGTATTTCTAGTCTCACCAAAAATACCCTTCCAAGGTTTCTTAAGGTGGATCTCAAGGAGAGTAATTCAAGAGTTAAAATCCCCTTTTCCCGTTTAATTTTATTTCAATTTCTTTTACTTTGTTAACCTTACCTCACCTACCCTATCAAAAGTTACAAGAAAAATTAAGTATCATTTATATTTTTATGTTTCATAATATAAATTTAAAATCAATAATAAAGTGTCCTTGGATTTTCCTTTTATTTTATAGATGAAAACATCTTCTATGAGGTGCTCATTTACCACCTTCATGGACAAAGTGTTTTCATTTTTAAATTCCACCTACAATGCTGGTAAAAAACCAATTTTATGGTTAAAAAAGATTATAATATATGTATTAAATCTTATATATTGTTTTGGAACCAATATATAAACATAATATTAATTATTGAAATGAATCTAATTTTTTATGATCGAAAAAACTGCCAAAATAATCAAAAGGATTATCACTAACGTCTAATCTAATAATTCATCCTCACCCAAAATAACCAAATGAATTGTATCACCATTTTATATTTTGTAAGGTCATTAATAACATATTATTTAATTTCTAAAATACTAATTTCATTATACGTGATCTTTCATATGTATGTAAAAGTAAACCAATCATGAAAACCATGGAAAAGAACACCGTCAAACGATGAAATGTAATCTTATAACTCATCAAAAAGACCATAAATGAACATAATAAAATATAATAGATCAAATACAAGTTTAATAGGTTATAAGTTAAATTATTAGGGGATATAAATTTGTTATCTAGGAAATTAATCAGAATTTCAAAAATCTTTCAGATATACGGTAAGGGATTCTTCCCAAACCTCGATTTTTAATTTAGGTTACGATTTCTCTCTCGTTAACCCAATAAAATTTTTCATTATTTTTTATAATTATTATAAATTTTATGTATATGTTCTAATCTAATTTATTCATACCATTTCATCATTATTTTATGGGTAAATAAAGGTTTCATAAGGTCCCCTTCCATATTCATCCCGATATGCAAACTTGATAAAAGGGAACTTCTTGATTTCATACCCATTTCAAGTATTATCCATTATATATTTTATGAAACCATTATTTTTATAAAATCACAACATTTGTGATTAAAATGTATATTTTTCATTTTTGGTTTTATATAATCAGTTATGAAAAATACATTTTAATTCTCCAAAAGAACTCTTCATTGAAAGTAAAAAAATGGATTTCTCTAAATAATTACTCGATGACTTTATTATAGTATTTTTATTTATTTAAAATAATATATTGAACCTTATAATTTATTAATATTGATCACTTATTATGATCATATATCATATTTTATTAATTTTATTATGAAGAGTTGACTGTGGATATTCTATCTTGACATCATTCACCATACTACTTAGAATGGCTAGTGATTATGTATATAGATTGGGGGAAGTTATTTATATTTCATTGGATATATTGTATATACTTCACCCCATTCATACGGGGAATGAATTAGACTTAATACGTGATGGTTGGGGTCTTCTATATCCCCACGTTGAATCAGTAGGCCTCAGGGGACATAAATGATATGTACTTGGTTGAAGCCTTTCCCATTTATTCTCAGATATGTATTTGGACATGGATTTAACCATTTATATTCAGATTTCATGGATGATTCCTTGATAATATTTATCATATAATCATAATTATGCATTCTATCATTATGATATTAGTAATTGATAATTCATGTTATTATTCCACTAGTAGAATATTGTTTAGTAAGTTTCTTCCTCATGTAATTATTTGTGGAATTGTCAAATCTGTTTAAACTCCTCCATATAATGATCATGTTTAGGATTTAACAACCTTTGATTTTATTTCATCACTATTCCTTATTATTTATTATATCTTCCATTGTATTTCATACCTTTACTAAGCATTGGTTCCCACCACTTTCTCATGTTTTATTTTTCTCTTGGATGTAAAGATGTTTATTATGAATGACTTGTAGTGATAATATAGTATTTTATAGGTGCTTCCATTGTAGTTTCTATGCTTTGTTACCTTTAAAGTTTAAATTTAACAATTATGTGTGTATCCTATTTTCCTAATATACTAAATCTTATATCCTTCGGGATGATTTTACTATTTTATATTACCAATGTAATTAATTAATACATTGACACCATGCTACTGGGGTAGGGGTCTTTACATTTGGTATCAGAGGAAGTTTAGTATAAGCCTTGGATACTATATTTAGAAATCATAAATTAGAAAATAAAACCATCAGACAGACTTTGAGGATATCCTAGAATTTTTGTAATGTATATATTATCTGGGTATTACTAGAAATATATCCATATTTAAATACTACAAAATGATTTGGTTCACGAATAGATGTTCTTAGGGTAAACCACTCTAACAAATTGCATTGGGCTTTACTCAAAATAACCTAGTACACAACAACATGCCATACTACGAATCTTTTTTGTCCTTCATGAGGGATATTCTTAGGATAGTTCACATTTTCTTTATAAACAATAATTAAGGATTTAAAGGTAAACATATCTCCAAATAACCCATGTTTAAGATTGTTATGTTAACTATGAGTAAATTTATAAGGTATGTTAAGAGTTGTTCTAGATAAAAGATTTTTCATTGGGACTCATAACCTAATTTAGTGTATTAGGTTATTTATAAGTGGAGCATAGTAGAAGAAATATGAACTATTTTAATGATTGTAATCCATATAGGGTTTTTATTCTTATGAAAGATAATAGTGTTGGAGGTGGATCTTCAACTAGAGTTTAATAACTATCAATTATACTAGGACAACTAACTCAGGTTATGAATAATAATCTTACCCATATGAAGAATCCTGATCAACAACACAGAGGAACAACTTTAGACTGCTTCATGAGACAAAAACATCCATCATTCAATGGGACTACAAACCCATTTGTAGATGAGAAACCAATAAGTTACATAGAAAATATATTTACCACTTTAGGAAGTAACGAAAGGGAAGAGGCTGTTCGGGAAATTTATCCTCTCTTAGGAGCTGAGGATCAATTGTTGTCATTGATTCAAAACACTAAAGAGGAGGAATAAATAAAAAACATGGAATTGAAGGATTTAGTGCAACCTTTCTTGGAAAAATACTTCCCTATAGATTAATCAGTGGATATAGAGAGATAATTTTGAATCTGAGTAAAAGGGAGAAATTTTTTTTGATATGTATGAAGCCACCTTTACAAGGATATCAATTAATGTTTCAGATTACATATACAATCCAACGAGCATGATTTATGTATTATTTGAATTGTTAAAACCATTCCTCCAAAGGGAACTGGTTTCCCAAAAAATCTCATCATAAAAAATATATTCTCTCATATTCTATTAATAAAGATAAATAATTCTCTACATCTTATGAATTTAAGGGAAAAAATAGAACAACAGGGTGGCAGAGTAAATAAGGGATAAAGGTAAGAATAAAAAATGAATTTTCTAACAAGGGATACTTGTGCAAGTAACCACCCAGGATCTTTCATAAAAGCAAAAATAATTTTCCACAAGTGTGGTGAAAAAGTTCATCATACTCATGATTTCATGTGAAATAAAGAAGCTACAAATTTTCAATACCACAAATGTATGGAGATGGAACATTTTGAAAATGAGTTTCCTAAGCATCTAGTAAACTTTCCTCAGAAAATTCTATGGAATCAAGGACAAGCATATACGATCACACCTGTTAAGATTAATGATTCTAATGATGTAGTGGAATAAATACAACAAAATAGACAAACATGGGACATTTAAACAACTTCCATATGCTTCTATAATGGTTTCCAAAAATTTCCTCTAAATTTGGGGTCGATAGTCAAATCACATAGATTATATCAATTTAAAAGTGGTTTTGTGGAACCGATGAAAATAGTTTTTTTTTTGCAGTGGTTTTTTGGGGTTTAGTGGTAGTTTTTCTTCCAAAAAATGATTAAAGGATAATGGTAGTTTGAACCACCACTAAATTTTAGGCATTCTTTGGGAATTGAAGCTTCTGTGAAAACTCCAAAAACCACCACTAAACTGGAAAATGTTCCAAAATAGTTGTGGTTTAAACTGTCAATAAATTATCTTTTCTCATATATGGAGGTGTTTTAAATCACCTCCAAATATGTATTTAGAAAAATAGATGTTAATTCTGTATCCCCAAAATATCCAAATAAAAATATCCAAACAAAAAAAGATATCCAACTACAAAACAACATGAAATCTAATTATAACGCATTGATGAGTTTCTAATGTACCACATTAATAACAATAAGTATCTAAAGTTTTTCTGTAATTCCTATGAAAAAGGCCATAATAAATCACCCCCATGACTGAAAATGGTAATAAAATAGTCAAAAGTCACATTTATTGGTGTTCCAAATTCACTACTCCATGTATCATACCAATGAACATTTCTCGATACCCTCTCTATCTCTGTCTCCACTTCTTACTATTGGAACCTGTAAGACAATTATGTTGACAATTAAGTTATGTCATATATTTTGATTTAAAATTAAAACAAATATAATTTTGTGTTCTAAATTATTTTGAAGTAGTGTGATTAACCTGCTCACCACTAGGCATCAATGTAATATCCTTGAGGACCCCATAGTAGTAAAATTAGACAACTATCTTTAGGTAGATCAGATTCTAAACATCTAAATAGTTTATATTTCTCTCTTTAGTAGAATTGGTTCCATATTTTATGAAAAATACATTATTAGTATAATAAAAGTGAAATAAATTTATTCGTATTAAAATTTTTACCTATATATATTACAATCCAATATCTCTATTATGAAATAGGAGTGAACACCTACTCAAACACTAATAAGAGCCAACTATGATAAGGAAAATGATTCATCCTTGGAATCCTTGTAATTTAATCAAATAAAATTATCTTTATAACCCATATTTCAAAAAAAAATCATTTAGAAAAAATTTTAGAAATAATAACAGATTCACAGTACCGAAAAACAAAATATACATTTATATGATAATGAATTATTGATAAATGAATGGATCACTGCACATACAATTATTTTTTCCTTCAATCATGTCATTTTCCTACTCCTTAATTATTTCATATACTTCATCCACCCATTTAGGACTAATATTTTAAATAAAATTATGGTAAAATAAGTTCACATCTTACGATTGATGAGATTCAATGTCATAGGTCAAATCTTACACTTCATCAGCCATATCATACAAGTATCATTTTTTTATGTGAAAAAATACACTCCACCATTTATCCAAGAAAAATTCCATATGGTATAACATTTTCTCATTCAATGATAAGATATTTGGTTCATGAAATTCATGATCATCGACATCTATTAAAAAAGATAAATTCAATGATGTAAATTTAAAGGAATCTCTTTTAACACCCATTATAATCACGACCCAATTGAATTTGAATAAAACAAATGAAAAATACACATGGAAGTTTAATTCAATATTATTAGTCAACTATTTGTATTATCCCACTTCAAAAAATTTAAATATTCCACTATTCTATGTTTTCAAGCCCTGTTCCTGATTGAGTGTTTGAAATTTAAAGTCATTTACGTTGTTTGTGTTGAACATTCTATCATATTTTTGAGGAACTCAAGCAAAAAACATCAAATATTCTTATAAATCAGCTCAAATATCAATATTCAAGATATAAAAAAATTAATATACATTATTATATTTACAAAAATATCTGAGTCAACCCTATATCATTATTGATTGAAATATTTATGATATTACACATTGTGTAAACCATTCTACATGATCTTTATTATCAGATTTTATTATATCATTCATTTTTTTTATTGTCTTTTCATTCATCTATTTTTTTGCATCCTTAGATCTTTAATAATTAAATATTCAATTTCACTATTCAGAAGCACATATCTCTATGCCTTTAATAATTCTATTTCTATCAGTTTAACATTTGAGCTCCTCCCAAAAGTTCAGTCAATTGTAGGAAATATTTTTTATTTCTCATGTAGTTGAGATTGAGTCGATGTGTCATCAACAGATCCATCTTTAATGAATAATGTCTCAATATCATCCAAATATATATAACATAATTTAATAAACTCCACTACCATATATCCTTCAAAAATAGATCCTTATAGTTGAGATTTATTTTTCATGTATGATTTCAAATGCCCAAGATATATGTGAAATAAAATAAAAAATGAATTATTGTGTATTTAATGATGTGCAATGAATTTCTTACTTAATAATAAAAACATATAAATAATTTAACTCTCAATTAGATACATCCATAAATAATGCATGGGGATCCCTAATTTACCTTCCTCAACCAAATGAATAGGTAAATGCATCATGACATTAAAAAACAATGGAGTAAAGATCATCTACATTGCACAAGCTGTTAATACAAATCTATGCTGAATGTTGTCAAGATCAAATGGTTATAGAGTTTCCTTATATTGTAGACTAGAGAATGTTAAAAATTGAATTATAACAGCTTTAACCTTTTTAGTTATTAATTTAAGCTATTCCAATGGTAGTAATTGTTGTATCAAAGTACACTACTACAAAAACAGGATTTTTCAACGCTCAAAATCGGATTTATTAGCTCTAAAAAAGAATTGTAAAGCTCAGTGCTAATAATGGGGGGTCCCCTTTGTCAGTTCTCAAAAAGCTCTGATAAAATACAAATTTATCAGTGCTAAAAGAGTGCTAATAAAGGCATTCTTTATCTGTGCTCTTTTAACACTGATAAATGTGTATTTTTTCAGCGCATTATTAGCGCTGATAAAGGATTCTTTTATCAGCCATAAAAAAGCGCTGATAAATTCCCTGTCTGTTGCCATTTTTTTTTTTGCAGTAGCACACCCAAATAGCACCTACAAATAAATCAACATCTCAATAAGTATACCTATACAAAATTAACACATAAATCATAAGCTAATTACACCAAGTATACCCATAAACAATTAACACATAAATCATAAGTTAATTAAATACAAAAAAAATTATATTCAGAATTCAAGGGGTCGGGGAGGTTGTTCAGGGGCTTCGGGTGGCTAACCAAGGGGGGTAGGGGTGTCTGGGGGGATGGGGGTGTTCAGGGGGTGGGGGCAGTCCATGAGGTTGGGGGGCTATCCAAGGAGGGTGGGGGTGTCCAGGGGGTGGGGGTTGTCTAGTTGGTGGGGTGGTATCTAGGAGGGGGTTGTCCAGGTGGGGGGGGGGGGGCTCTCCAGAGGGTGGGCTAGTGTCCAGGGTGTCGGAGGGGGGGAGGGATTTTTAGGGGTTTGGTGGGGTGTCCGGGGGGTGGGGGTTGTCTAGGGGGTTGGTGGGGCTATCCAAGTGGGGTGGGGTGGTGTCCAGGAGGGTGGGAGATGGATGTCTAGGGGGATCGGGGTGTCCAGGGGGTGGGGTTGTCCAGGGGGTGGGGGCGGTCCAGGTTGTTGGTAGGGCATTCCAAGGGGGGTGGGGTGGTGTCCAAGGAGGGGGGTGACCAGGTGGGGGGGAGGGGGGGGGGGGCTGTCTATGGGTTGTCCATGGGGGTGGGCCAGTGTCCAGGGTGTTGGGGGACTTTTTAGGGGGCGGGGGATGTCTGGGGGGTCCAGGGGGTTGTTGGGGCTATCCAAGGGGGGTGGGATGGTGTTTTGTGAGAGTGGGGGTGGTCGTCCATGGGTGGGGGGTGTCCAGGGGGGTTGGGGGTATGTAGGTGGTGGGGTGGTGTCAAGGAGGGGTGGGGTGTTGTCCAGGGGGGTGTTGGTTGTCTAAGGGGTGGGGGTGTCTGGCATGGTGGGGGGGGGGGGGGGGCTGTACGAGGTGGGGGGGGGGGGCTGTCCATGGGATTTTCTAGGGGGTGGGGGTTTCCAGGGGTTGAGGGGGCTTTCCAGGAGGTGGGGGTGTCCAGAGGGGTGGGGGTGTCAGGGGGTGGGCTGTTGTCCATGGGGGTGGGGGGAGTGGGTTGGTGGGGTTGACTCTTACATGTCACAAAGGACCCATGGATCATTATAATAAAAGAACAAGACAATCTGATTGGGGTTGGTCAGATTTCCGTAGGTCAGTTGTTTATTCACTTAAAATTTTGTCCCATTTAATCAAAAGAGAGACCCTTTGAGAGGTACTGGAACACCGTCCCTCGGATTGAGATGGTGATGACTCTTACACATCACAAAGGACCTGTGGATCATTCTCCTAAAAGATCAAGACAATCTGAATGCATTTGGTCGAACTTCCATTGGACAGTTGTTGTTTTCACATAAAAATTTGTCCATTTTAAACAAAAGTGAGACCCTTTGAGTGGTACCGGACACACTGTCCCTCAGATTGAGGTAGGGATGACTCTTCCACGTCAAAAAGGACCCGTGTATCATTCTCTTAAAGGATAAAGATGATCCTAATTTTTTTGGTTGGATTTCCTTAGGTTAGTTGTTGTTTTCACATAAAACATTGTCGATTTTAAACAAAAGAGAGACCCTTTGAGTCGTACCGGCCACACCGTGCCTCAAATTGAGGTGGGGATGACTCGTACACTTCACAATGGACCTGTGGATCGTTCTCCTAAAAGATCAAGACAATCCAAATTCATTTGGTCAAATTTCCGTAGGTCAGTTGTTTTCACATAAAAATTGGTCCATTTTAAAAAGAAGAGAGACCCTTTGAGTGGTATCAGCCACAACATGCCTCAGATTGAGGAAATGATTACTCTTAAACATACCCAATGATATCTTGGATGGTTCTATTAAATGTACAAGACAATATGAGTTTGTTTCTTCAGATTTTCGTAGGTCAGTTGTTGTTTTCACTTAAAATTGTGTCCATTTTAAAGAAAAACGAGACCCTTTGAGTGGTACCAGCAACATCGTGCCTCAAATTGAGTAAGTGATGACTCTTGAATGTGAAAAATGACCCATGGATAATTATCCTAAAGGATAAATACAATCATAATGCGTTTGGTCAGATTTCCGTAGGTCAGTTGTTGTTTTCACATAAAAATTTGTCCATTTTAAACAGAAGAGAGACCCTTTGAGTGTTACCGGCCACACCGTGCCTTGGATTGAGGGGGGATGACTCTTAAAAATCTAAAAGAAACCATGAATCATTCTCCTAAAAGATCAGGACAATCAGAATGTGTTTGGTCGAATTTCTGTAGGTTAGTTGTTGTTTTCACTTAAACATTTGTCCATTTTAAACAGAAGACGGACCCTTTGAGTGGTACCAGCCACACCGTGCGTCGGATTGAGGAAGTGATTACTTTTACACGTACCTAATGCACCCATGGATCATTATATTAAAGGATCAAGACAATCCAAATTCATTTTGTTGGATTTCTGTAGGTCAGTTATTGTTTTCACTTAAAATTGTGTCTATTTTAAAGAAAAAAGAGACCCTTTTAGTGGTAACATCCACATTGTTCTTTGGATTGAAGCAAGGATGAATTGTGAAAATCAAAAAGGACCCTTGGATCATTCTCCTAAAGGATAAAAACAATCTGATTGCGTTTGGTCAGATTTCCGTAGGTCACTTGTTGTTTTCACTTAAAAATTTGTCCATTTTAAACAGAAGAGAGACCCTTTGAGTGGTACCAGCCACACCATGCCTCGTATTGAGGTGAGTATGACTCATACACAACAAAAGGACCTTTTGATAGTTCTCCTAATAGATCAAGACAATCTGTATGTGTTTGGTCAAATTTCCATAGCTCAGTTGTTGTTTTCACTAAAAAATTTGTCCATTTTAAACAAAAGTGAGACCTGTTGAGTGGTACCAGCCACACCGTGCCTCATATTGAGGCAGGGATGACTCATGCACATCATAAATGACCCTTTTATCATTATACTAAAGGATCCAGACAATCTGAATTCGTTTGTTTGGATTTACACAGGTCAGTTGTTCTTTTCACTTAAATATGTCCATTTTAAACAAATGAGATACCATTTGAGTGGTACCAGCCACACCGTGACATAGATAGAGGAAGGGATGACTTTTACACATCAAAAAGGACACGTGGATCATTTTTTTAAAAGATAAAGGCAATTAGATTGCGTTTGGTCGAATTTCGTTAACTCAGTTGTGGTTTTCACTTAAAAATTTGTCCATTTTAAACAGAAGAGAGACCCTTTGAGTGGTACCGGCCACACCGTGCCTCAGATTGAGATGAGGATTACTTGTACACGTCAGAAAGGATTCATGGATCATTCATTTAATGGATCACGACAATCCAAATGCGTTTGGTCAAATTTCTGTAGGGCAGTTGTGGTTTTCACTTAAAAATTTGTCCATTTTAAACAAAAGTGAGACCCTTTTAGTGGTACCCGCAACACCATGCCTTATATTGAGGCGGGGATGACTCATGCATGTCAAAAAGGACCCTTGAATCTTTCTTATAAAGTATCAATACCATCTGAAGGCATTTGGTCATATTTCCATAGGTCATTTGTTGTTTTCACATAAAAATATGTCCATTTTAAACAAAAGAGAGACCCTTTGAGTGGTACCAGCCACAAAGAGCCTCTGATTGAGATGGGGATGACTTGTACACATTTAAAAGGAAACTTATATCATTCTACTAAAATATCAAGAAAATCTGAATGCGTTCGGTCGAATCTTTGTAGGTTAGTTGTTGTTTTCACTTAAAATATTGTCCATTTTAAACAGAAGAGAGACCCTTTGAGTGGTACTGGCCACACCGTGCCTCAGATTGATGTGGGGATCACTCTTACACATCCCCATTGCACTAGTTAATTATTATCCTAAATTATCAAGACAATCCGAATGCATTTGTTCAGATTTTCGTAGGTCAGTTGTTGTTTTCACTTAAAAATTTGTCCATTTTAAACAAAAGAGAGACCCTTTGAGTGGTATCGGCCACACCATGCCTCGGATTGAGGTGGGGATGATGCTTACACATCACAGAGGACCCATGGATTGTTCTCCTAAAGGATCAAGACAATCCTAATGCGTTTGGTCAGATTTCAGTAGGTTAGTTCTTGCTTTCACGTAAAAATTTGTCCATTTTAATCAAAACTTTCTTTGAGTGGTACCAACCCCACCATGCCTCGTATTGAGGCGGGGATGTCTTTTACATGTCACAAAGGACCCGTGTATCATTCTATTAAATGATAAAGACAATCCAAATGTGTTTGGTCAAATTTCCGTAGGTCAGTTTTTGTTTTCACATAAAAATTTGTCCATTTTAAATAGAAGAGAGACCCTTTGAGTGGTACCGGCCACACAGTGCCTTGGATTGAAGTTGGGATTACTCGTACACATCCCCAACGCACCCATGGATCATTATCCTGAATGATAAAGACAATATTAATGTGTTTGGTTGTATTTCCATAGGTTAGTTGTTGTTTTCACTTAAAAATCGGTCCATTTTAAACAAAAGAGAGACCCTATGTGTGGTACCAGCCACACCGTTCCTCATATTGAGGTGGGGATGACTCGTACATGTCCCCAATTCACCCTTGAATCATTCTCCTAAACTATAAAGACAATACAAATTTGTTTGGGCAGATTTCTGTAGGTTAGTTGTTGTTTTCACTTAAAAATTTGTCCATTTTAAACAAAAGAGAGACACACTGAGTGGTACCGGCCACACCGTGCCTTGGATTGAGGCGGGGATGAATCGTACACATCACAAAGGACTCGTGGATCATTCGCTTAAAGGATCAAGACAATATGAATGCGTTTGGTTGGATTTTCGTAGGTCATTTTTTGTTTTCACTTAAAAACTTGTCCATTTTATAGAAAAGAGAGACCCTATGAGTGGTGCCGGCAACACCGTGCCTCAGATAGAGGTAGGGATGACTCTTTCAATCCCTTGTGAACCCTTGTATCATTCTCTTAAAGGATCAATACAATCCAAATGTGTTTGGTCGGATTTCTCTAGTTCAGTTGTTGTTTTCACTTTAAATTGTGTCCATTTTAAAGAAAAGATAGACCCTTTGAGTGGTACCAGCCACATCATGCCTCGAATTGAGGCCGAGATGACTCGTACACATCAAAAAGGACCCTTGGATAGTTTTACTAAAGGTTAAACACAATCCAAATGCATTTGGTCAGATTTTTATAGGTCAGTTGTTGTTTTCATTTAAATATTTGTCCATTATAAAGAAAAGAGATACCCTTTGAGTGGTACCGGCCACACCGTGCCTCAGATTGAGGTGGGGATGACTCGTAAACTTCCCTAATGCACCCATGGATTGTTATCTTAATGGATCAACATAATAAGAAATCTTTTTTCGGATTTCTGTAGGTTAGTTGTTGTTTTCACTTAAAATTATGTTCATTTTAAACAAAGGAGAGACCCTTTGAGTGGTACCGGTCAGACCGTACCTCATATTGATGTGTGGATGACTCGTGAACATTCCCAACACACCCATGGATCATTATCTTAAAGGATCAACAAAATACGAATGTGTTTGGTCGTATTTCCGTAGGTGAGTTGTTGTTTTCACTTAAAATTATGTCCATTTTAAACAAAAGAGAGAATGTTTGAGTGGTACCGGTCACACCGTGCCTCGGATTGAGGATGGGATGACTCATGCACTTCCCAAACTCAACCGTGGATCGTTCTCTTACAGTATCGACACAATCCAAATGTGTTTAGTCAGATTTCTGTCAGCCATTTGTTGTTTTCACTTAAAAATATGTCCATTTTAAAGAAAAGAGAGACCCTTTGAGTGGTACCAGCCACAGCATGACTCAGATTGAGGTAGGGATGAGTCGTACACATCTTTAACTCAGCAGTAGATCGTTATATTAATGTATCAACACAATCCTAATGTGTTTGGTTGGATTTTTGTAGGTCAGTTGTTGTTTTCACTTAAAAATCTGTCCATTTTAAACAAAAGATAGACCCTTTGAGTGTTACCAGCCACACCGTCCCTCAGATTGAGGTGGGGATGACTCATACACATCCCCGACGCACCTGTGGATCATTATCTTAAAGGATCAACACAATACGAATGTGTTTGGTCTGATTTTCGTAGGTCAGTTGTTGTTTTCACTAAAAAATATGGCCATTTTAATCAAAGGAGAGACCCTTTGAGTGGTTCATCATTCTGGCATGTTGTTAGTGCATATCATCTGTTAAAATGGGAAAATTACTCATTGGAGAAAGGTTAATTTATTTAATAACAATTTCAATATTCATACAAACATTTACAAACAACAATGTGTTATCTCTTGATCCCCTAAACCCCTCTCAAAAATCTCCGCCAATTGTACACGTCCCCAAGTCAGATTTTAATGTTATTTGTGTACAATATATCATCAGGTATGAGGCCCACTTGTTTTGGAACTTATCTAAATCGTCTTGTGAGTATGAAGCTTTTTGGCAATCAGAGTAGTACTGCAAAATATAAAAATAAATAATTAATAAATAAATTAAATGAACTAGTAGTTTTTTTTGAATATACCTTATTAAGTATTGTTGTTTCTTGATGAAAAATGATCTCCTTCATAAATTTAAAAACATAATAACCGCAATCATTATTGTTTGTTTGTTTTGGACACTGCAAAAAAATTGATTATTAGTGTAGTACTTTCTCACCTCCTTATGCTTCTCCCCTATCCTCATTCCTTTTTTAGATGACAATGATATATCTCTCTATCATAATATAATCCTCAATAAAAGATAATATAAATTATATTACATGATGTTTAGACCTTAAACATAAGATGTAGTGTCTTACAGATTCACAAACTCAATCATGTGTGGTTAGTTTGATGCATATCCTTTCTTTAAATCCAGAAAATAAATCTTTGGAGTATCCAAGTTCACAGCAATTAGAATCCAATGTTTCCTAAAAACAAAAAAAGGAATAAGTTATAAAAGAAGTCAAAATATAATTGATATTCTTTAATCGTAGAGTTTTACCCCTGCATGGTTGGTATTAAGAAGAGTCATATCACATGTAATATTTCTATCAAATGTTTTCAGCAGGTCGTTCACTATTTCATTCATTTTTATGGATCTATTTTTGTTAGATGTGATGATTTGGTATGAGGACTAATGAGTCTAGATTTTTGGATCATGGGAAAAATCCTTCAATTGCTTTTCATATATACATCTGTCAACAATATAAAATGCCATTAGTCATAATTTTCATATTACATCAGCTTTTAGAAAATCAATTCACAAAAAATGTACCTCATATATATATTTACAACTGTGATGACTAGCCAACCGTTTTCAAGGATCTCATTTACATTTTTATAAAAAACGAAATCTTGACTTTCCACACCATATATATTCTCTTCTAAAACTACTTTATGACTACTAACACCTCTTAGCTCCGTATCGACATGATTCTTCAATGCTAGTAAAAGTGGATAGAGAATAGGTGGTGTTATTGTTCTTTTAGTAGCTCCTTGGGATCAGTTGGTCGATCCATTAGATGGTTTTGAGCCGATGATTGTCACCCCCTTCCCTTTATCCGTCTATAATAAAATTCATTTGTTCAGACCCTTTTTTCATTAATTATTAAAGGTTTAACTTGAAAAAAAAAGAAATAAATACCTCTTTGGTCGCATGTAATCTTACAAGTTTGGATAGCCATGAAATGAATTTCCCAATAGCCTTTTAGATTGTATGAATATCATCTTCATCAAGTGGAATAGGTAGCTCTGCATTTGGATCATGAGCTACAGTAATCGTCACTTTCAGATGATCTTTTGGAAGTGGTCTATTATGCAGCGTGTCATCTGGGATGTTGAACACTATAGCATTCACTATAAAGAGATAGGTGGGTGTTGATAGATATAAATCACAATCATTATCACCCTGTATAAGATCAGTATAGTAAAAGTATCTGTGTTTGTCTGATTCACATTTCATGGGAACAATTATTAGAATATTTATTACCACATCTAAGGCAGCTCTTTGATGGGAATAGCTCACCTCAATTCTAGTGGGGGTGGGTCGGGATCTTCACGCGCTGGTGGTTCCTGAGTTGTGCCTTCTCCTTGCGTCCCACCCATAAAAGTTTCTATCAATTCTCCCTGCCATTGCAATCGTTCTTCAAGGGTTGCTACTTTTTTACCCATTTGTTTCAATGTTTCATCTCAATCATCTGTTTTCTTATTCTTCTCCAAATATACTCGGGGTGTCACCCCAAACCCCGCATCTCTGACATGACTGTATTTTTTTGGATGCTTCAAAGCTGTGGATAATAGGTCTACATCCACTATAGGAGTAGCTAGTTCCTGTGACTGCCGAATATAGGAAAATAACTAATTATTTTTATATAATATAAATTTAAAACAAATATTTTTATCGTCATGTCATACTTACACAAATTTCCCACATTTTTTGAGTCTTCTCGTCTATTATCTTCCCTTCCTTTTTTCACACATGCCTCCTTCCAAATCACATGATGTGGGATGGAAGTGTATTTGGTTTTAGACATATCAAACTACATATAAATATAGAAAGATAATTATGATGTTGTTTGTTGGGACCTAACAAAATTACTCTAAATTTAAAATACGTACCATTTTCTTTTCTAGTGTAGAGTACCCCATCCTTGCTTTATAATAGGGGTGTGTTGGTTTTGTTGCACGTTCCTTATTTTATTTACAGAGTTTCTGTTTCATAAATGAAATATTTACACTCAAAGTGATGAATACTCATATCCTCAAACTACGTATTATCACCCACAATGTACCTGAAACTTATCATCCCCATGGTGGACAAAAAATGAATCCCATGCTTCTTGGGATATTAGGTGAGCATAGACAATGTGTGGGTGCGGGTTTATTTTACCTTTGGAATCTTTCAGGTGACATCTTGTTAAAATATTGCGGAAACCTCAATAAATCCTTCCTGAAATCATTAGTACATAATCCTTGTGTGAATATTATACTATAAATGTACTCTTCAAGATATTTAGAAGAGTATTACATTGTTCCATTATTTTATTTTCTAGTAAATTAAATAAATAAATTCATAATGTTACCGTAATTTCATCTGAGATCACAACCTTCTACCCGGATACAACATGGTGCCATGAATCTATGTAAATCGGCACACGTTGCTGAGTGAAAACTCCAATATAACTAATAAACATATCCATATTTGGATTCACATGTTGTCTTCATGCATTCCACCAGACATCAAATTTGATTCCATTTCGTTTTGCCTTAAGAACTTTGGATAACACCGTCAAACTACGACACACTTGTGTTTTCTGTGACGTCGATCTGTCATTCCCGACCATTTAATTGAATTCAACATCATCTATATGTTCATCTGAAATGGTAGTAACGACATGTGCTGATGGTTGTTGGACCTCAACACTGGGAGCAGTAGGAGCCGCAGGAGCCGCAGCAGCAGGAGCAGCAGCCGGAGAAGCAGCAGGAGCAGCAACAGCCACAGCAGCAGCTGTAGCAGCCGTAACAGTAGCTTGAGAGACTTGTTCAGCCTCAAGGTTTGGAGCACCAGAATGTGCAGAAGTAATTATCTGCAAAATTGGTCGAACAGTTAATTTATTTTACATAAATTCAGTAATTATAAGATAATAACACAAGATTACAAGATCTATATTAAAAACAAAATATAACCTATTTATTGAACTCTCATTATTTTTTTAAAAGGCTGAACGGATATGGAACCTATATAAATTATCCAAATTCTTTCATTGTGGTCTCCTATAACATAAAAAACATCATCTACATTGGGACCTCTCCAAAATAATTGTGACGTACCACTGAAAGGATCATCTTCAACTAAATTTTCATCAGAACCTTTAGTAGTTTTGGACGCTAATAGAACAATCAGCCACTTTTGGTTTGTGGGATCTGGAACATAAAAAACATGTACCACATGTGATGCCATTATAAAATATTCATATTTTTACCCTTCTTTACGAAAATAAACTTTCAAAAATCCACATTCATTTATTTTAACTCCACTATTGTTATCAACCCATTTGCATTGAAAAATTGGAAATTGGAATGTCGTATAATCCAAATTCCATATTAGTTTGATAATTCCCATGTATGACATATTTTCATAAATTGGATTTCTTTCCTTACTACCAAAAACATGCATCGCTTCAGCCACTAGTGTAACTCCACTATTTTTCATGGTACTATCTTCATCATGTTCATTTTTATAGAATATATAACCATTAATTACATAACCACTGTAAGATAATACATACTCAATTGGTCTAGTGGATATCCATTAAAGTCATTCTGAAATTGAATTCATATTTTCATCCAACTTATGAAAGAGATGGTCTTTAAACCATCCTATAAACTGGTTATTATGTGTATTTGATAACCAATTTTCATCCCTTGATATATTGAACTGGATAAGAATTTCTTTGTGAGTTTTAATATATAGAGAAAACTCCCAACTATCATTCAAAACATAAAGGTGGGCCTACTCCCAATCTGCAATACTGATTGTCACAACATCTATTCCAGAAATTCCCTCACCCTCAATGCATCCAGTGTGACAAGATTTCAGGACACCAATGCTTTTCACATCAGATAGGTATTCAGTACAAAATTCAATGGCTTCCTCAACAATATATCGCTTTACTATACAACCCCCTTGCCGAATTCAATTTTTGAAATACCCTTTCAAAATCTTCATATACATTTCAATAGGATACATCCATCTATAGTGCACAGGAACACAAAGTCGAATCTCTCTCGCCATGAGAATCATCAAATGAACCATCATATCAAATAATGTTGGAGGTAAGAACATTTATAATTCAGATAATATGATGAAAATTTCTTTTTCCATAGCTGGAAATTTCGGTGGGTCTAAAACATTGCTACATATAGATTTGAAAAAGAAACAATGTTTGGTTAACATATGACGAACATTATCGGGAAAAATGCAACGTAATGATATAGGAATTAGTTCTTGCCTCAAAACATGGCATTAATGTGATTTTAAACATTTTAACTTCAAATAATTCATTGAAACAATGTTCTTGATATTTTTTTAATACCCCTCTGGAACCTTTAAATCATTGAAGAAGTTGAAAAACTAGTATTTAACCTCCCTAGAAAGAGTATAAGAAACTTGAGGAAGAAACATTCGATTTTCACCCTTCACGGGAGCCAACTCTTCTAGTATTCCCATGTCAACAATGTCCAACCTTTCCTTAATTCTATCCTTTGTTTCTCTAGGGGAATTTAGCAACGTTCTGATGACACTGTCACATACATTTTATTCCACATGCATCCCATCATGAAAATGTCTGACATAAAAACAATTCCAGTATGGTAGTTCAAAAAACTAATCTCTTTTTCCAATTGATTTTTATAAGGTTTTTAAAAAATGGTTCACCAAAAACCATGTTCACATCTTTTACTTTCTCAAATAACTGATCACCTATTAGTAGAGAAGGTGTTGTACATTGTTCTGAACATCCAATTAATGATGTCATCCAATATCGGTACATATGCCGACGAGATAGAAATCTATGATGTCCTAGAAACACAGATTTTGATGAATGTTTCAACCTAATTGATTCTATATCTTCTTCTCACATGGGACACCCTTGTGTTCAATCAATTCTATATCCTGAAAAATTTTCATAAGCAGGGAAATCATTTATTGTCCCATAAACATCGCTCTCAACATGAAGTATTCACATTTATAATCATTATAAAACATAACACCTGAATCCCACAATAACATAAAATCCTCAATCAAAGTAGCCAAATAAACTTCAATATCATTACCTGGTTGTTTTGGTCCTGATATAAGCATAGATAACATGATGAAGTTCCGCTTCATGCATAACTAGGGTGGAAAGTTATAATTTAACAACAAAACAGGCCATGTACTATGAGTGCTGGTTTGAAAACCAAAAGAATATACTCCATCTTTAGATAATGCAAGACAATGGTTTCTCGGCTATTTTCCAAATTCAGGATACTCATTTTCAATATTCTTCCATTGAGGAGAGTCGTCCGGATAACGTAATTTCCCATCTTTATTTCTTTTATCTGCATTCCACGATAATTGTCTTAAAGTTTCTTCACATCCACATAGATTCCTAAACCTTGGAATGATTGGAATGTAATATTCAAATTTTGTAGGATTGGATCCATCTTTCTTGTGTTGAGAAGCACCACACTTTGTGAATTCTATAAGTGATTTTTTCTCCTTGAGGAACAATATATAGTCATTCAGGAAGGCATGTATTCTTTCAAAAATTACACCCATCAAGCATATAATTCGTTTAGCTTCATATGTCTGGCTTGGGAGCTCATTATCTTCAAGGATCATGTCATTCAAGAGAGCAAGTAGTTCCGTAAAACTGACATCACTCCATTTGTTTCCTATATTCAATTTACACAACTTCAGTACAGATGACAATGTTGTATAATTGGTGAAACCATCATAAAATGGTGTCTTTGCACAAATCATTAACTTATCAAACAATTTTGGGCAATCACGGTGTTCATCTTCAATTGTCTTTGTCATTTCCTCAATATGATCTTCATCATCATTGACATATGTAAACACATCCTTCATATGGTCTTCTCCATTATCCATATTTTAATTCATATCTGATGATCCATAAAATACATTTTTATCCCATCCAGTAGCTATATTCATTTTTTCTCCGTGTTTATTCCAAAATTTATAAATCTGATCTATTCTGTGACAAATCAAGTGTTCTTATAACACCTCAAGAGTAAGTATTCTATAATAACAACAATGTGAACATGGAAAAAGGATTTGAGAAGGATCCTTTCCGTGATACTTTTCAAATTTGATGAACTATTTCACTATGTTCTCATACTCTATTTTCAAATGATTAGCATACATTAAATCTTTATACATCTTCATCCCATTTAATCTCAAATATTAGTATTTATGGTTCAATTACACAAAACAAGACTTCTAAATACAGTATAAGAGAACCACTTCCTTATTAAAATAGAGATTAATAGAGCGTAACAATTAGTATTTATTCATCTTCATTAAATATAATTACTTTAGATTCATTATAGTTTCCTCAAATCACCCCAGACTAAACACAAGAATGATCAAGAATGATACATCTACCACCCCTAGGTCTATGCCCTACATTCAATATATTCATTCCAAAAAACCCATATATCCACACATACACATGTCACAAACACATAAAAAACCATACCCACATTAGAACCAAAGTACCAATATGGATTTCAATCAGGTTACTCGACTCAGGTTGTCGTGTGTAAGAAATAATAAGAAAATACAATTAGTATATAGTCACACATAAATATCAAATTGGTGTTAATAATCCAATAAACCCATGGTATCATTCCATCTATCAGAATACTCTGAAGGAGCCCATATTTGACAGTAGTACCAGGTGATGAAGATTCCTGAGGAGGAAGGGGTGAACACGCACCTATCGGGGTTCGAGGTCCAGTCACTGAGGTTGAAGGTGGACCAATACTCCTACAAGGGTTCATTCGAGATTTCACAAATCATGTCCTGGTACCCTAGGATGTTAACTCATTGCTGGTGGAAGTGAAACTGTTCCTGATGATCATTCCAAGAAAAAATGGAAACCAAGATGGGGGAGTGGTTCAAAATACCTCAATAAAGATGGAAAAAATGGAATTTGAGAATATGTCAGTGGATTTTATGTTGGATAGACACCTATCCAATAGACTCCACAAGCGGTGATGGCCCTTGCAGTTGTTGCACCAGGTGAAACTGTCACCTGAGAAGCTGAGATCAATGAGGCCCTTTCCATCCATGAACTGAAAAAACTCCATGATGTCCTTCCTCTAGAATGGGCTTCTACCTTTCCTTTCCTTTTGGTTGGAAATGACATTAAAGTCACCCCCATAAAACAATGGATGGTGGATGAGATTTAGGGTATTTTGTTTACTCGATAGAGATTCCATCTGAAGAGGGAACTAAGACCATTAGAATTACATATGGCGAGGAAGTATGATTTAACATGGACACTAAGATTATGAGCATTACATATGAAGAAAATAATGATGGGTAGTATAGGGATCTGGCATTGGATCTAGAGGTAGTTGCCTTATTGATGTGGGAGGATGATCTCTCATGGAGGTCCCATGATTTTGAGCATGTTCATAATCCCTTATGATTGGTAAGATTCATATGAGTGGGAGATGATGATCCAAAGGGGAAGGGGAAGGATGGTTAATGAATCTTGGGGGCTGGTGAGGGAGTTCTCTCGGGTTCAATAAGTATTTAGAGCTGGATGATACGCTCAGAGCCAAGGGAGACAGAACAAACACTGCTAGGAAGGGGCCTGGACACTACATAGAAGCAGTCAGTAACCTCAGCGAGGGATAAGGATAGAGATAAATGTATGGGTGTCAAGGTTAGAAAGCTTTTTGGTCTTATCATCATTCCATATAAGTGCACTGCCAGACAAATTCACTTAGATAGCATGAATGAAAGAAGGGTGGAACCCCTCGAAGAAAATAGGGTTCAAGCATTAGATGACCTTGAAATGCATCAGAACCGGGTGGTGTTGTCCTTAAAGAAAAATGTTATTATTCATTCCTTAATTTATGGTGACATGGTTTTGGATCTAAGGGAATTGATGATACCTAGGATGAATCTAGTGAAACTACAATCCATGTCAGATGGACCTTAAATTTTTCATAAACTTCACTCTGATAGTGTAAACTCTTTGATCACCATTGATGATGAGCATATCATTCTTTCCAACAATACTAGTTTTCTAAAGAGATATTTTAAATGAATAAACCATATCATTAGTCTCGGATATATGGATTTGAACTAAAAATCCAACATCCTAGTTATATGTTGTTTCGTGTGGTGTTGAGCCGCCACAAGCCCCTTCTTACATCAGGTCGTTATTCTTGCATGACATGCCAAAAATTCTGGGACAGACCCCCTTTGGTCCATGACTCTTGAACTTAAACCTTTTTCATCCTCTACCCATATTTCACATGGTGTAGGGACTCTATGGATGGAAAACTCACCTCACCCTCACTATATGTTCTAGTTTCATGATATGAAACCGTGTGACATTTTGTTAAAACATATTCAACCGTAAAATACATTATCATAATCCTAATCACAAGATATTAAAATGTGTGTCCAATTTTCTCATTGAATGAAGTTAAAAAACACGGTTCATGTCCCTATTGTATGATATAAAACATTTTAATTAATTTATCCTTCAACCGATAGGGCTCCATCTTTCTGATGCCGATCACTTACCGCACCATGTTGAAGAACAAAATAAGGATTGATTCCCATTTAATATCATGGGATATCATGAGACTAAAAAAATTATATATTATTGGCTCATCTCACTCATTAAACTACCTCAACACTTCCATAAATGAAAACAAGTTTTTCTCTCACTCACGGATGCACTCCATCTATTAAAAATAGCATTCAATCTATTAAAAAACAATACATTATGGTCAACCATTTCTTAAAGTATATATTTCATTTTTTATAAATGAAAAAATTCACAAGGAATTATATATTCCTAACTTACTCTACTTTTATAAAAAGGGAAACACACATATTAAGAAATACCTTTTTGATGAAAATAATCCCACGTCAAACATTCCCCAAATATTCAAGATTTTGATTTACAGTAAAAAAACTATACTAATAGAAAATCCTAGAATAATGGAGTAATGATAAAATAATTAATAAATAATCAAGGTTAGATAAAAACTAAACTGTAGAAAAATTAAATAATAAAGGAAATCAATGGGAGTAACTCATAATCACAAAATCATCTTTTAAAATAAGTATGGGAAGGAAACTAATTTTAATTGGAGAAACATAGGATGATATCTGACCTATAGGTTCTAATGGAAATTGACTCACTCATGGAACACCACCTGGTTATGTGACCAGATAATCAATATAAATGAGGCCTCTTGGGGACATCAAAAATAGACTCAAGTGATCACCTCAAGGCTAACTAGAGTAGAACCCATTTTATTACTCACAAATCTATGGTCTCCCATGTACCAACTACCAAACATAAAGAAAAGTATTCATCACAATAATCCAAAGTAAAATCCCAAAATATAAATTTTTTTTGGAAAACATTCCTTAAACATATCATTAACATCTTTCAGGTATATTTAGAACCTTGTTTTAAGGTCTGACAATGTGATGATCGAGGGCGACAAAGGTCCGAAAATACAAAGATCGAGGGCAGTGGAGGTCCGGCACGCGAAGCTCAGCCGGTGGCAGAGGATCGGCAATGCGAAGCTCGAGGGCGGCGGAGGTCTGACAACACAAAGCTCAGCAGAATGAAAAGGTCCGGCCAAGTGATGATCGAGGGCGGAGGAGGTCCGGCAAGGTGGAGCTCAGCGGGCAGCAGAGGTCCAGCAACGAGAAGCTCAAGGGCGGCAGAGGTCTGGTAACAGAAAGCTCAGTGGGTAGCGGTGGGGAGTCAAAGGGTTCCGGTACCATGAGAGATTTAGGTTGCGATAAAATGAGGGCACTGTGTGAACGAATTTATAAAAAATAGACTAAGTTTTTATCACAGCTAACAAAGAACTAATAAAGATTACCTTTATCAGCAATGATAATAGTACTCTTTACCAGTGCTAAAAGAGCGCTGATAATTCCTTCCTATATTAGCGCAAATATTTTAGCACTGATAAAGGGAATCCTTATCATCTCTTTTTTAGAGCTGAAAAAGGGTCGATTTATCAGTACTTTTTCAGCGCTGATAAAGGTTACCTTGTATCAGTGCTAAAATTTTTGCGCTGATAAAGGTATTCATTATCAACTCTATTCTAGAGTTGATAGATGGACCATTTATCAGCGCTATAAATGCGCTGATAAAGATACCATGTATCAGCACTAAAATTTTAGCACTAATATAGGGGTTCTTTATCAGCTCTTTTCTAGCGCTCATAAAGAGTCCCTCTATCAGCGCTTGAAAAGTCCTGATAAATAATCCTTTTTTCAGCTCATAAAATTTTAGTGTTGATAAAGGCATTCTTTATCAGCATTTTTTCTTAATGCTGATATAAGGTGGCGCTTCCGATGCCCGTTTTTGTAGTAGTGATATGTGAATCATGAATTTTAAATCCATGTATCCTATGATAATTTAAGTCAACACACCTAGATATGTTACTTAATACTCGACTGATATCGTCACATGTGTTAAATTTGAAATATTATATCCTTATACATATTTTTTATTGACAAATTTCTAAATCATACTCTCCATTCTCATCTGGAAAGTGATCACGCTATATGTTCATTTCTTGTAAGTCCTTCAGAGCATTGACATGGTACGTAAATCTTCCATTCTCATTAATAAATGTGAAGATAAATGATTTAAAAAAACTCTTCTAAATATGAATAACATCAATATTATTCCATAATAAATTAAATTCCCAATATAGAAGTTTGAATAAATACTTCTTTCATCCACTGTTTCATTCTGATTTCACTTAATGATGAACCTTGAACTTGTTTCCCACAAGCATTAAAATAATTCACATTCCCAAATCCTATTTCAATATTTCCATGTGGAGTAAATATTTAAAAAACCTATCAATAACTTTGTAGGTGGTTGATGATCAATAGAACTATCTAATATTGACTTGTTCTAAAAAAACTATGATATGCGTTGAGAAATCTATGATGACATAGGAAACACCATTTTTACTAGGAGGTAGTCATTCAATCTCAAAATTAAAGTTACAAACTAGATAAGTCAAAACTGTTTAAGTATTCTAACTAGCTAAATTACCAAGTCTGGGGAAGTCAATAACAGTCCACATTAGAACAGCTTGCATTTTAAACATTGTTCTAGATGAATCATCATGTGTCTAAACACTGGTACTCTATAACTCCAGTTATTCATAGACTATAGGATGCAATTATACATCTATATCATTTCTAGGAATTTTTTCCCATGGATAATCATTAAAATGATAGAGGATTTTTGTTCCATACACATTTGTGATGATATATTTTAAGGGATCAAAAAATCCTAGAAAATTCTATAACTAGTGCTCAAAGTCCAAAATGGGTTGAATCAATCAGTATCCAATCCCAATAAGTCATTCCTAGTATGATATGAAAAATGCGAATTTAATGAATAAAATGTCTCCCATGATTATTAATCTCTTGAATGTCACAATAACCCATCATTTTCATTATCTATAGAATGAAACTTCATGTGTATGGTTGTTTTCGATGGAATGTATAATATTTTTAATCATGGATTTAGAGTAATGTAACAAAAAACCTTCATAGGTGTGTTCCATTTATTATTATTTGTAGTACTATATTGATTTAGACTTCCCACAACACCAAATGACTTCCATCTAAAAGAATATTTTTTTCCAATCATGTCTACTTGAATCCTCTCCCCAATAATGCATAAAATCATTTGGACAAGATTGTATTTTTGTATAATTAAGACCATTCTTGTTTATAACTCTTTTCATATCATAAATATTCACAGGGATCTTATCTTTATGCAATTCATCCCACAAAAATTCCAATATCAATGACATCACCTTATTTTTAATTTCACATAGCCATTTGATATGGTACAAAATTATCACAACATAATGTTTTGAAGATTTCAAACATCATCCATTAAAATCATGATTCCCATAATCTACCAAACCATGAAAAAAATCTCTACTTGGTGATGTCCTCTCTTAAGTAATTATATAAATAATATAGGGAATGATCCAATGATATGTTACAATCTTGATCTAGTTGTCCTATAGTCCCAAAAACATCACTTTTCATGTTTCTATTTGTATCACCCTCCATTGGTTGTTTTGATATATTTTGATGTTTATTTTTTCTCCTAAAATTCTAAATTCCTCATTTATAAGGTTTTTCATTACATTTTATATTTTCAAAGATGTTGGGTACCCATTCTGTCGATCGACATCAGTGCTCGAACATTATTTAAAATTCGATTCTCCATGCCAAATCCATCTCAAGTATTCATCAGGTAATTTATTCAATATAAAAAGTTAATAAACTTCTTATCTCTTCAACCATATTCTAAATTTACATTTAGGACACAGAATTCTTATTATCCCATTAATGGAACGATTGGAAATTGAAAAATATATAATCTCCACAAAACCCTTATAATATTGAGGTGTGTTCCCTAGCAATGTGAACCATATATTATCTATATATATCACAATGTTCATAGAATTTATTTAAAAAATTAAAATAGATAAGTAGTATTAAATATAAATGGAGATAAATGGAAGTGAAAAAAAACACAAGACGAGTAGTTATAAGAATAGTCATATATTTTCAAAAAATACAAAGCAAAGAAAATAATTCAATAAAGGATAGTATTATATAAAATGAAATTAATATAAAAATCATACAACAATTAGAAAAACCCCAGATAATTTTAACAACCACTTTTTATATGATAATTAAAGAATATTTATCATCCCTTTAGGTGGAAAGCCTTTACATGAATGGAAATGTTGAACCATGATATGGATAAGATATAATATTTATTTTTTATATTATTTTTATAAAGAAATTATATCATTTATATAATATTTATATAATTCTAATTTATTTTGGTAAGGATATATAATATGAAGTGACATAACAATTAATGAGAATTGTGATAGTTTCTACATCATATACAAAAACAACTTCTAACCAAATAATCTAGAATGAGACCCATATATGATTAAAAAATGATTCTACTCTACTAATATAAGGACGCGTACCATTAAGAGTGTGTTCCAGGTGTTTGAGAATAGTTGGACTAAAATTTTGTCAAACACAACATTGTTCCATCCATGGTCAAGAGAAAATTTATTATATCAAGTTAATCTGGGGATATAGATTTTTTATTGACTCAATTTCCTCTCAAAATAAATATCTAAAATCAATAATCCACAATAGTGGTATCAAAGAGTTCTTGATTGATTTAAAGGATCAAAAGAAAATAGGACGTGTTTGAAGAATAGTTTAAGGATTTGTTTCGTAAGAATATAAATTAGAAATTTAAATTTGAACTGGATATTGTTTACTATATAATTAAAGATTAAAATGAATATGTATTAATACATTTATAGGTAAATATTACATAATAAAAATAATTTATACATATATATAATAAAATAAATACTTTGCGAAAATAGAAGAATATTCTAACTCAAAGAGTTATTCCCTTTTTTAATCTCTGGGTGACAAATATATTGATGAACTAGTATAGTTTTTATTTCATTGAATTAGAATAATGTTGTTATGGAACAATAAGAGGGTTTTGTTGAATCATTTTTAAACTTAAAGAATAATATTCTTGAACTTGTTAATTAAATTAAATAGAATAACTATAATTACAGGTTTTATAAATTAAATAAGAAAAATAGGTTTTGTGCACTTCTATGGAAGTCAAAAGGAGAAGAAGGTAACTGAATTTTGTTGTTTATGTGATTGGAAAATAAGATAAGGGAAAGAAACAACAAAAATATCATACTAGTAGTCTACATTACTGAATGAATCTTTGGTTTTTACCATTATAATTATAATTGTAAAATATGGGATTCACCGGAGTATGGGATACACCAAACCAATTTGTGGGTTATATTCACATCAACATTATCAAGAGACTATGGTGTAAATATCAAAGGATGATACATGGGTTTAAATACATAAAATTTTGGTCATGTTTGAGATTAAAAATGAATCCATGCAAAATAATAAGTGTTTGGATTATAAGGAATTATCATTCAAATCAATGAATAATGGTTGTTTCTCCATTAGTTACAATGATTTTAAAGTAGATATATATGAATGCATAAGTATAAATTCAAATTATGATTTTGGTGTGATTATAGAAAATATCATTTTGATCATATCAATAGGTGTATAAATAGTTAAAGGTATATTTCAAGGTGATTTGTCCTTAAAGGGATTCAATTACGAGAGAATTTTAAATTTTATGTACAATTTTATGAATCTAAAAGATGAATAATGTGATGATAAAGATAATTAAACTCATGATTTTTTATGAAATAATTCAATGAATTTAAGAAGAGGTGTGTTTCGATCATGTTGTTCAAGAATGAAATCTTATTTTAAAAAATGTAGAAATTATCTATTTATGAAATATGAATCAATATGTTATGGAAATGAGATTTATGGTTCCTCAAGTGGTTGTGTATAAAATAGATTCATTTATCTAGGGGTTGTAAAGGAGTTAGGAAGTGGAGAAATCTTATGTAAATAGGTGTTTTTATAATTTATTTATGAAGAGCTAAATGAATCTTAAATTTATTTCATGTTGAATAAGGAATTACAGAAAATCTTATATATGGATGTTGAATTAGATAATGAAAATTAGATACTTAGGAACACATCCAACTAGTTTAATTTAGAAATTTAAAAATTCATATTAAAGGATGTAGAGTTTCTCCTTAGTGTTGAAGAAGTAGGAGAATTACCCACATAATTGAAAAAAAATCATAAATTGTGTAATGGTAAGTGAAATATAGAATGTAAATAAATTTAATATCTTTTGGTGAATCTAATAGGAACCCAAAATTTTTGTTTGGTAAAAAAACTTTTTAAAAAATAAATTATTCTTATGTAATATTAATCAAATAAAAAATAAGGATTTCAAAATACCAATGTCTATACATTACATTCATTATAATTTAACCATGATGCATAAAAAATAATTTACATTGAAATGTGGTTAATATAAATTATGATTTTCTATGGAGACTATATATTACTTTAACATCCAGATTTAAATAAAAACACATGTTGTTAAAACTAACCAATTAATAAATTAATAAATAAAACATTCAAAACAATATTTTAAATACAATGAAATATTAAAATAAAAATTTAAGGCTCAAAGTAGTAGAATCCCATGAAATATGCATGAGAACATTGGAATAAATGTATAAATAAATTATCTACCTAATATAAGCTAGAGATAAAAACCAATAAAATCCCTTAAAATCATTAAGTGTAAACAGTGTATACATTGAGACCCAGGTGGTGTATATAAGTAGGAAACTACTTAATCGAGACAATAATCCACATCCTCTGCTTATAAAATGAAAAAACACTCCATTAGAGCTTCATAGGAGTTAGTAGGAGGAAGAAAACATGAAAGAGGGGAAGAGGGAATATGGAAAAGAAAAAATACCAATAATGGAATTCTTATCACTAGGGATACAGATCAAGGGCTTAGGGTTGACCGCTGATCTTTTATAGGATCCAGTGAAGGTGATGAGTCGTTGAAGGGAGAGTGAGAGGGTGATAAATCTATAGAGGGAAAAAGAGAGGATGATCAGTCATGGGGCTATGAGTATAGCACCAATGAGGACTTGGGGGCCTCAACCTCAGAGGGCTTGGTAGATACTAGAGCGTTGACGAGGGGGAAGCATGACGGTAGTAGGGCATGGTGTTGGGGGTGGTGTTGGGGCTCAACGTCGGGGGGTGTTGGTGGGGGGAGGCACATATTAGGGGATTCAGGGGGGGTTGATCGAGGGAGTAGGAGATGGGGATATGTGATTTTTTTAATAAAAACACAATATTTAGTGATGTTGTTTTAAAAAAAGTCCCAAAATTATTTCAATTTATTGCATCGGTTTAGTAAAATGCCACTAAAAACCCACCTATAAATAATTATTTTGTTGTAGTGAATGTAATTTAATCATATCCTCAAATTTAACTAAATATATATTGGATTTTTGATCTTCTCATTTCTTTATATATCTTAATTTTTCTTTAAAATTTAGATAATTATAATTGAACATAAAAAGGTAGTTGTCATTAACGACTCCTAGTAGAAAAATTATTACTACAAAGATGTGTTGAGAAGTTCCCATTATGACAAATAAACATTATTTGATTACTAATTTTATCATCATAGCTATGGTTGAATTTTATACAATACATGGTATTTAATGGATTTCAAAATATAAAGCAAGAATTTATTAAAAAGGGAAGGGAATTATGATTCATAATGATGGTATGTAATTTATCATATTTAGAGGGGAGAATTCATCATATGAGTCATCTCTGGACCCACCTCCAGTATCTATTCTAAATTATATTCTTGGGGAAGACGAAAAAATATCAACTATGAGTGAGGTAAAAATCCCCACACTAGGGATGTATCTACTTTTCAAGAATACAATGATGTATTTCCTTAGGATTTACCTAGACATAATCCAGATTGAGAAGTTGTGATTTCTATTGATTTAATTTATAGTGCAATACCTATTTCAAAACACCATATAAAATGGACACTATGGAATTAATAGATAAGAATAAACAGTTAGAGGATTTGAGTAATACGGTATTTATTTTACTTAATGATTCTCCATGGGGATCCCATGTTATCTCTATTAATCGGAAAGTTGGATCTG
The DNA here is from genome assembly GCA_963277665.1 of Viscum album. Lineage (NCBI taxonomy): Eukaryota > Viridiplantae > Streptophyta > Magnoliopsida > Santalales > Viscaceae > Viscum > Viscum album. Next base: position 1,140,054,448 of record OY728135.1, on the reverse strand, counting down.
TGAGGCTGTTCATTGATAATAGAGAAATACATGCAATAACAATAAAGAACGAGTATAATCTTCCATGCATTGATGATTCATATGATCAACTTCACGGAGACAAATATTTTTCAAAGATTGATATTCGATCAAGAGTTCCTCAATTTCATGTGAAGAAGGAATATATTTCAAAGCTAATATTTAAAACTATGTATAGACATTATGAGTTTATAGTAAATCTATTTGGCCTTACTAATGAACCCTCTATTTATATAGATATAATGAAAATAGTTTTCAAGGAATTTATTAATGATTATTTAGGTAATTATTAATAATATATATATATATTAAAAATTATATGAGTACCTTTAGAACCACTTTCAGGTTTTTCAATAGAAAATGAGAAGGAAATAGTTATATGGGATATTAGAAAGTGTGAATTATAGATTAAAACAATATCTTTTATTTTCTCTAATAATGCAATCTGAAATGATCCTACGAAATAAAGGAAGTCTTGTAGTGTCATACACCAATTAATGTAACCATGGTATGTATTTTTAATAGTTTAGCATGTTACTGTCAGCATTTTGTTTAGAATGTTTCTTGATTAGCTAACTCATTAACCATTCATATCCAAAAAGGGGTTAATCTCATATGGAAAAAATAACGTGATGAAAGTTTTGATGAATTAAAGTGTATATTAATGAATGATATGATCTTGACTCTACTACCAAGAAATGGAGGATTTCTGATTTATAGTGATTCATCAAATAAAGGATGTGGTTGTGTAGTTATGATGAATGGTAGACTCATTTCCTATGAATCAACATAGTTAAAAACTCATAAAAAAACTATCCAACTCATTATTTTGAGTTATCTGTTGAAATATATGCTATGAATATATGGAGAAACTAGATCTATAGTGAATGATGTGAGATATATAAATATCACAAGAGCTTGAAATATATCTTCTCAAAGAAATAAATAAACATAAAGAAAATGTAATGGTTCAATATACACAAGGATTGTGATTTTTCAATACTCTACCACTCAGGGAACGTGAATAATGTAGCTGATGTGTTGATAAGGAAGGATAATGGAGTTATGAAAAAATGAGGATTGATAAGGATCATGTGTACATAGATCTTGTAGAGATTGATATATGGGACTTATCAGGGAAGGTGAAACATAACTACTTTTTCAATTGGTTTCCCAACAATATGTATTGGAAAATATTAAACGTTATCAGTGTGATGATGATAATTTTTAAATGAAAGTTAAATATGTGAAGGATGAGAAGTTGGTAGACTACATGTATAATGATGAAATTCAGAAATATGGGAACATGATTGTGTTCCCTCCATACATCAATTAAAAAATGATATATTGGATGATGCCCGTTACCCAAATTTCTTTATACACCCAGGTAGCAGAAATATAGATAGTGATTTGAAGGAATATTTCTAGTGGGATAATATAAAGGGTGAAATTACTGATTTGGAATCAAGATGTGTAGTCTATCAGAAAATTATGGTTTAATGGACACATCCTAGAAGATTTATGCCACGTATACCTATTCCTACATGGAAATGGGATGATATTACCAGATATTTTGTCACTAGATTTCCAAAAACTCCAACAAATAATGATGCGTAATTGTTAATTGACTTGCCAAGTTGAAACATTTCTTCACTATAAGGGATGATTTTCCAGTGGATCACCCTGCACAACACAATATTAATGAATTTTTAAGACTTCATGGAATAATTATTTCAATTATTTCTGATCGTGATGTAGGTTTTACAGCCAAATTCTTGAAACTTATTCAGAATGTGTTGGATACTGAGCATTATTTGAGTACTACTCATCACACTCAAATTGATAGGTAGTCCTAAAAGACTATCCAAACCTTGGAATACATGTTGAGATCATACTCACTTAACATTTACGGCATGTGGGATAATTATTTACCTTTGGTAGATTTTTTCTACAATAACAATTTCCATTCATGTATTCAAATTGAACCATATAAATCAATGTATGGAAAGAGATGATGTACAACCACTTGTTGGGATGGAGTTTGTGAATAGAATATTTTAGTCCCAAATAATGTGGAGGAAACAATAATAAATGTAATGACTATTCAAAAACATATCAATGTATTAAAAAGAAGGAAAATCTATATGTTGATAACTAGAAGAAAGATTTGGAGTTTCAAGTGGGTGGTCATGTCTTTGTGAAGTTATCTTCATGGAAGGGTGTTATAAGACATGACTAGAAATCAAAACTGGGCCCTTAGTACATTGGAACTCTTTAAATCTTAATGAGAATTGAAGTTGCGGATTATTGTTCAGTGATGCCACCTTGTCTTTCTAAATTACTCAATGTTTTCCACATCTCTTTGTCAATGAGGTACATGACAGAACCAACACATGTCTCGACATCTAAATGAATATAATTGGAACCTGATTTATCATACTGTGAAGATCTTATCTAGATTATAGACACTAAAGAGTAGGTGTTGAGGATTTGGATGAATTGGATGTTAAAGTTACTTTGATAAAATCATAAATTTGAAGAGTAAATATGGGAACTAGAAGAATTGTTAATGAATAATTACCCAAATTATTTTATGGGGTAACACTAAAGAAACTTATAGGGTGAAATATTTTATTGGAGGGGATACTATAACACCCCAAGATTTTATGGTATACCTCTATTAAAATTTAACATATTTGATAGTTTACGCTTCCCGCAACACTGAATTTTAACCTATAATATACTATTAAATATGACCATTGGAATAGTAATGTGATGATTAGGAATAGTTAAAAGACCAATAGAATGGTAACTACACCTATTAAAGTCTAAATTAAACTTCGTTAACTTATTAATAAAAATATGGTATATTTATATCATGTAATAAATAAATAAAATTTTAAAAACAATAAATTAAGTGTTGGTATTTTTTTAAAAGGGTAAATGTTTTTTTGATAGTTTTATATTTAATATACGTTTTTAAAATAAACATTACTTTCCTAAAATATATTCTTAACATAATATTTTTTTACTTATAATTATAATTTTTTTTGAGACAGTGATAAATTTTTCAAAGTGTTATAAAATCAATTATATATTTAAAATTGGTATTGTTCCAAAAAATAATGATTTTAATTAAAAAAATAAATTTCTAATTTTTAGAAAACTATTTTAATAAAATAGAGTTCATTTTTTAATTTTACACATTGAAAAATTGTTTGGGTGTTTTTTTGATATTTTTTAATGTACTTGAATTCTTATTGAATAGTATTATACAGTAATATAGAGTATAAATTCAATATAAGTTAAATACCTTATTCCTTGAGTCATTTTCGATATAATTACCATAATATGAAACTTCCCTAAATTATTTTAATATAGTTTGTGATAATTCTCAATCTATTCATATTCTAGAACCGAAATTATAAATAAATGAATAAATTATTTCAATACACCCCTCTCCTCAACTATAAATACCACCCCTTCTCCTCACAACTCTAAATCCTTCAATATATTATATTCTTGCAATTTCCTTTCCAAAACCTCTCCCCTATGTTAAATTATTTTTTTTCTCACCCAAAATACCATTTCAAAGTTCCTTAAGGAGGTTCTCAAGGAGAGTAATTCAATAAGAAAAATCTCATTTCATTCTTTTAATTTTCATTCAATTTATTTTCATTCTTATCCTTGCACCACCTAACCTATCCTAAGTGGCATGAAAACTAAATTATATTTCACATACATTAATTTTATTATGTAGATGTAAAATCCATCATAAAGTCCCTTCTCATTTTCCTTTTATTTGAAGGATGAAATCATCGTCCGTGAGGTGCCAATTTACCACCTTCATGGATGATGTATTTTGGTTTTTCAATTCAGCCTTCAAGGATGGTAATTAAACTAGTTTTTCGGGTTAAAAAATATTATAATATATGTATTACTTTGTATATAATTTTTTTTTACTATTTTATGTAAATAATATTAATTAAATATACAAACCTAGTTTTAAATAAATGAAAACCTACCAAAATAATCTAAATGATTATCACTAACATCTTCTCTAATGATTCATCCTCACAAGAAATAACAAAAAAACCTTACATCACCATTTAATATTTTTAAGACAATTAATATATATAATTTAAATTCTAGACTATTATTCCCATTCTACATGATCTTTATATGGTTATAAAATTAAACTGATCATGAAAACCAAGGAAAAGAACACTCTCGAATGATGAAATTTAATATTATAACTCATAAAAAAGTCCATAATTTATCTTAATAAAATTAAAATAAATAAAATACATTATTAATATATTATAAATTAAATTATTAATGAATCTAATTTCATTATATAATACTTTATACACAAGTGCATTACATTTTTTGGAAAAAATTTAAGGCTTTCATCCGGAAACTCCATTTTCCATCCATGTTATGCTTTCTATCTCTTTACCCGAATTTAATTATTAATTATTTTTATATAATTCTTATAAATTATATTCATATGTTAAAAACACTTATATAAAGATTAATTCATCTTTATTTTTTGGTGAAATACATGTTTTTCAAGGTTCCCTTTTTAATACATCTTGATAAGAAAACTCGATTAATGGGAAATTCCCTCTTTCATATCAATTTTAAACTACCATAAATAATCGATTTTAAGACACCATTATTTTTATAAAATCAATAATTTGAATTGAAAAAATATATTTGATCAATTTTAGATTTATACAAAAAATTATGACAAATAAAAATGATTTTTCCAAAAGAACACTTCATTGAAAAGTAAAAAAATGGTATTCTGTGAAAAATTCCTTGATTGTTTTATTAGAATATTTTCATCTATTTCAACAACATGGGTTGAAAAATATAATATATTTATATTATTATTTTATTATTATCATCTAACATATTTTATGAAGTGATTTATGATCAGTTTGATTATGGATATGCTATCTTGACCTCAATCACCATAATTCTCAGAATGGTTAGTGGTTATGTATAGAAATTGAAGAAAGTTGTTTACATTTAGTATGTATATGTTGTTTATGTTTCACCCCAATAATATGAGGAATGAATTGGAATTAGTAAGTGATGGTTTAGGCTCTATATATCCCCTTGAAACATTGACGTGTCTCGTGAGAAAAAACAGATATTGTCTTGCTTTAGGCCTTGCCAATTTATATTTAGATATGGATTTTTGTCAGGCCTCAACCATTTATTTTCAGATTTCTTGGATGATTTATCGACGGTATGTTTCAGATGTTTAACATTATTAATTCCCTCATTATGATATTATTATTTGACAATTCAAGTGATTATTCTAATATTAGAATATCTATGGTCAAATTTCACTCTCATGTAATTATTTATAGAATTAATTAATTAGTTTTCAATCCATCCAAATTATTCTCAATATTACGATTTTTGGATTTTGTATTTAGTTATTTACAATGAAATATTATATATTATATATTTCTTTTTATTTATTACCCTTACTAAGAATATCATATCACCACTTTCCAATGTGTTATTTCTCTCTAGGATGAGAATATTTTTATAATTAATGACTTTCTAGGATAATCTATGAGTTTATGGATGTTTGCAATGAATTTTCAATGTTTTTTTACTTTAAAGCTATAATGTAACACTTATTTATGTATATATTTTTTTCCAAATCAACTAAATTATTTGGTCATTTATGTTTTGATCTCTATTCAGAGTACAGTGGTAATTACGTAAGACACCAGCTCCGGATACTAGGGTTGGTGTCATTACAGTATATGGTATGATGTATATATATCTATGGTTATGTAATAGATTTAAGATAAACTTATATTTATTATAAATTATATTTGAACATGTTAAAAGGAATTTGAGACATAAATAAATATAATTTTGTTTTAATTTTTCTTATTTTGGGAATATGTTATGTTATTAACCTATATAATTTTATGAGGTTTATATACAAACCCCTTTAAATTTAATATCATTAATTTATTTATTCTTATGATATTTTTTGATTAAGATTATTTTATTTCATCACGGGGATTATGATTAAAAGTTACATAACTGTTAATGGTTTTATTATACAATCTCATCATTGAACAAGAATATTTATGCTTATAATTTAGATGATTAAATCTTATGAACTATCTTAAAATAAACTCATCAAATTCATTATCATATATTTATTTACTCGGAATTAATTTTTCCCTTCATTTCCTAGCCTTTATCCACTCATGATTCCAAAATAATATTTTTAATAAAAACCAACAACATTTATCTCTTCAACTGAAAACACATTTTTCTTCCATATCCATGTTTTATAAAAAAAATTTAACATTATCAAAAGGATTTATTAATGAAATTTTTACCCATGTGTTATTTTTTGCAAACTATTTTTGAAAGTAATCTTCATGTCGTTTTCCAAACAATGCATGTTTTGCTTTTACTGAAAATTTTAAATGAATATTTTCTTTAAAATGTACTCCATGAATATAATTTTCCATAATCATGACCGTTATTTTATTTCAATATTACATTTTAGGTTTTTAAGGTTATTTTAAATGAAATTTATTCATATAATATTTTATTTATTTCGAATTTAAATGTTCTTTAAATATAAATTTATAATATTCCAAAGTTATTTTCAAAGAAAAGGATTGTGAGAATATTTTCTATTTTAAATATTGTTTTACAAAGTGTAATGTTAGTAATCCATAATAAATTTTTCATTTGATATTAATTTCAAAATACTTTTCCATCGAATATGACAAATTGTGATATTACCTATGACTTACTATGGATACGATCCATGGATACTATAATTATTCTTTATTTGAATGGTTTTTTTATATGAAAGCAGTATGTTTATGAGACCCATTCCTTTTCCATGGGTTATCCTAAAATGAATTAATGAAATGATTAAAAACATCATATATTTTACAAGGGTTTTTCTAAGATGAAATGTTTGTGAAACCAATTTCTTTTAATTATATATTATATGATGAATGTTTTTTGATCTTATGTAATACATATATATTTTTTATTATGTGATAGGTGGGACCAATATCTCTCTCCAATGCATTGAGAAATTTTTAATTTTTATTGATCTTAGAGGGTACATGAGAGGTCATCCCAACCCTAAAAATATGCTACATGGGAGGTTATCCCAATCTTGATGTTGGTACACTAGTGGTCAGCCCATTCCTAACATGTTATAAATTTCTTGGTGGGTAGAATTATAATAATGTTTTTTATGCTTATGTGTTTACCAAAAATATATGTATTATTCCAATGTTTTACTCTCATGGCCTAGGATATTTGAATCTTTTATGATTTATGTCTTAAGAACTCCTAATATTTTTTCCATGACTCAATTTTATGATCTAAATGATATAAATCCTATGGGTTTCAAATATAATTCTCTTGTAATTATACCCTTATTCTCATCATATATTAATATTTCCCTTATTTACCATTAAAGAACATTTGATCTCACCCTTTCTTATGTTTCCATTCTCCATGTTATAATGAAATATTTTATGTATGATATGTCTAAAAAGAGTTCTAGTAATTAATTACTTTGTGAGAGATAGAATAGCTCACTTATGAAGAAGTTTTCTAGGTTTTTATGTTTCGAAATTAGATATACCAAATTTATTATAAGGTGGTTCATTATTTTATTTAATAAATATTCATCTATTAAGATGTAATATCTATGTATGAGATGTTTCGGTCTCTAAATATGGTATCAGATTCCAGTTTAGTTAACCATTGGAAACTAGGATGGGAAATATTTTGTGTTGTCCCAAGGGATACTTCTAATGGTATGTCTACGAATATATCTAAGGATAATTATAAGAAGGATTCCTTGTATAGGAAAATGTCCTGGAATTTTCATAAAGGATGGGCAATGTGGTTTCCAAGAGATTACATCTCCTTCTAGATACAATATGTAAACATGTTTTTGCCATATATTTACCTAGGGTTAATAACTCTGATAAGGTGTGTCGGTATTGAATCGATCATTATGTGGTACTCAACAACATTACTAATTATGCACATGTTTTGACACTCTTAGGTGATATGTTTTGGAAATTCAAAAACTCATTACAAACCATCAAGAAGGATTTAAATAATGACTAAGAGTGACTATGGTTAAACTAAATGTGTCATAGATTGAAAAACGTTGTCATGATTTAGATATAGTGTAAGTGATTTTTTGATTACGTGATTTTCCTCTTTTATTGGTGTATCTAATTATATTTTTTTGACTTAGTCAATGGATAGATCCTAACAGAACCATGTTAATGATAAATGAAATGAAAAATGTAATGATTATACTATTGGTAAACCAAATGTTCTTGGATATAGAAAGAAAAATAATGTTTCTGTTCCACAAAACATTCTTAGGTTATGAATAATGCAGATATTCTAAATGCTAAAATTGATTGAAGAACATTATGTTGAGTTTTTTACGTGGAAACATCTACATTATTTTAGTGACTCTGTTGACCCACTAGTTTCTAATATATTGATTAATACCATTAAAAAATATGTTATGTTCTCTGGTTCTTGGAGTGTGAAAAATTCATTTTGGCCAATTACCATTTGGAAGGTGAAGTGAATAAATGGTGGACTCTTATCAGTAATGAGTGAAAATAAGATGATATTGACTCCATGGAGTTGGATTAGTTTAAGGAGTTATTTTTTAATAATTACATCCCACATAATCATCATATGAAAATATAAAAGGAAATCCTTGAGATAAATAAAAATGTTGATGAATCCATTGGTACCTATGAGGAACATTCTACAACACCTATGATATAGGTTTATGGTATTATAATCTAACCTAAAATTAAGTTTGATCGATTCTTCAATGTCCTAAAATCATTTTTCTGAAGGAATTTATCCATGAGGGACTTTAACAGCATTGAATAATCATTCATTATGATATCAAGGTGGACATGGATATTTTAGTGACCCGTCAATCACATGGTTTTGATATGAAGGGAAATATGTAATTCAAGTGAAACTCTAAAAAATAGAGCAATGAAGATGATAATTATTTTACACTAAAAGTGAGTAAGGAAACATTGAATAATTTTTTTAAGGGGACTAATAATTTTTTTTTGTTTTGAAAGGATGTACATTAAGTGATTGATTTACAAGTTGATAGTAAGAAGTTATATAACTATAAAAATAGAGAGAAATATCTATATAATATACCACCAAAAAACAAGAGCATCAGGTGTAAGGAGTTTTTGGAATAATGAGAATCAATGATCCAATCGAAGGGATAACGAGTATGACAATACAAACAAATGTATGAAGAAAAAGTAAAAAGGGAAATATTATGCAATCAAAATTAATGATGTGATTCATGATAATTATGGGAAACGTATCCTCTACTACTTAGTTAGGAGTTTCATGTTTGATTATTTATGAAGGAGGTCTATAAAAATATTACTCTTCATACCTTAGTGGATCTTGATGTCATTTTGATCATTGATTATCACCATACATATGGATTATAGATTAATCAAATTACATTTTAAATTCAATTCGTTTAGGAATGAACCCATTTTTCCAATATATTTTTTTCTAATATAATACATACTTTAAGGAATAATTTTTTAATTGTCTTTTAGAAGAATATATGCCTCCATGTAAGATTAACTTTATAATTATGGATACCATCATGGATTTAAGAGTTTAAGGTTTATTATAATTACAAATTATGAGACACCCCTTTGAGGGTTTTATATGATGATGGTTTGTTATGATTAGGGATATTTTTTGAATTATTTATGGAAATAAAATAATTTGGTGATGTTTTAGTGAAAATGTAATTGGAGGATGAAGGAATTTAAATTTTATGGACATATGATTAAAGGATTTGAAACCATTAGGGTTTGTCTTATCTTTTATATTGAGTTTATTATGGGTTACTAAAATTTGGGAGTGTAATATGAATTATATTACTATTGTTTTGAAAAAAAAGAGATAACATTCATGCCGGGTAACAACCTTTCAAATCCTATAAGGTCGCAGGGCTTGAACCCACAACTAAAGGAGTACAAGTGTATAACACCAACCACTAGACTACGTAATAGAGTAATTATTTTGGAGAAACATGAAGAGAAATATTAATGATTATATATCTCATCGTTTCATAATTTATAAAGTGAAGGATGAGAGAGAGAAAAATTAGGATATTCTCTAACTATTAGACATACCACAATGGAAATGTTAAAAAATCATCATGGATTTTTTTTCTCATATCCCAAAAGAATCTAAAATGAATAATTATATATTATTTATATTCAATTAACTTAAAAAGTTATAAATCTTCATCATTATTTGATAATATTTCCTTATGGATTATCTTTTTAGGATATAAATCAAGGAAGTGGACATGTTTCATTGAGTACAACATTTAATTATATCTAATAAAGATATGTGATTTACCTCAATGTCCCAGTAAAGTCATATAAATACTCTTGATACAGATTTGAGGTTTAATAATATGTATCATCCTTAGATAGGTCATTATTATAATAGAAAAGGTCAAACCCTAGAGTATATGTTATGATTATATTCTATTGATTTCAAAGTTGGTTGTGATCAAAACCTTCTTCTACTTGAGTTTCCTTAAACCACTATATTTTACTTGAAGAATCATATGTCTCTTTATGAATCCCTTTATGGAAAAAAGTTTATAACTACAAAATATTGAGTTTATGATAGAAAAAAACTATTAGAACCATAGTTGGATAAGTAAATATAATGCTAATTTAGGGTCATTCAATAACACATAAGGATAACATAATGTCCACAGAAAAGTTATGTAGACAATTGATAAAGTAATCCCAAAATTGGGGTTAGGGAGAATATTTTTCTAAGAATTTATTCATGGAATAAATATGGGTAAAATAAGACCTATCTATATTACTTAATTTTAAATTATTTATCATATAGAGACTGTATCTGACAACTTAGCACTTCTACCAGTCCTCTCCCAATCCATGATGTGTTCCATGTGTCTCCCCTAATGAAAAACATACCAAATCAATCATATGTAATTATATAATATATTATACCACTAGATATGGAAATTTATTATGAGGAATAACCTATATAGATTCCTGTTTATAGGGATACAAATATATAAAACAACACTACTCACCTGGTTAATGTTTGGTGGTGAAATCACCAATTTGAGGAAGCTATATGGGACACTGGGATGTGATGAGACAAAAAAATCCAAAGTTTTTAGTAATAAATTTATGGAATTTATAGAGTAAATTCATTTTAATGGGTTTAGAAAGTAACACCCTGACATTTAATGAAATTATTTTCTTAAATAAATTGAAATTCATCAATAGTTTGTGTTTCACGCAGCATTGAGTTTTAACAAAACACATCACACTATTGAAATATTAATATTTAATATGATAGTTATCTCCTAACTATTGGAATGAAGGTTATGAATTATATTAAATAAATAATTAAAATATATAGTGTACACATTTATATAAAATTAATTATTTGGTGAATTTTTTTTAAGAAATTTAAATTTAAAATCAATAGAAAATAATGGAAATATTTTTATAAAAAAACTATTTTTATCCATACATATATTTTATAACTAAATTAAATAATTAAATAAATTTTCATTCATTATTTTATTGAATTTAGGTTGTTTATATTTAATAAAAATTTTAACATCCATCTTATTGTTTTATATGAACATAATAATATATCCATTTTTACACTTAAAAAGTTATTTTTCGAAACAAATTATTTTTGTATTTTTTGAAATTATTTTAAAATTAATTATTTTCCACTTTTAGAAACTTTATTTGAAAAAATAAAGTAAATTTTTTAATTCATCATCTGAAAATTATCTTGTAGGTATGTTTTTGAGAACTTTCTTTGTGGAAAAAAACTTTTGAATCGCGTTTATGGGTTTAATTTTAAATTAAAATTCTCTAATTCTATCATGGGAATTATAGAAAATTTATTCCATATATGGAATAATAAAAATTTATATCATTTAAAAATTTCAACATATTATTTTGTCAAAATAAAGAGTAAGAACAATAAAAATTGACCGTTATAATTAAGGTTAAAACAAGATTATTATGGCGTTAAACTAAAATGATAATAGGAAAAATTACCTAGAACCTTCTCTGAAATCCATTATAAGAATATATTATGACTTTATCACGTATAAGGTTTTATAATTACCTATTTTTATCCTTTTTTAATGTTAAACATGGGATAACATTATTATTTTCAAAAATACCTTTTGCGCCCTCTCCCCCACTTAAAAAATTCCATTCCCTCTACTCTTATATTTACAATTAAAAAGAAATTTTTTCCAGAAAATACTGGAGAAAATAAATTATTTAAACTCCTACCCAAATCCTAGAGTCCTTTTTGAGATCACAAAACCATTCTATGAAGGAAATTAGTTAAACCTAAAGAGGTTTTCTGAAGAAGAGGTAATGTTTTAAACTATGCCTTTTTTTATTACTTATTTTTCTAAATCTATTAAATATTATTAAGTTATTCTGATATAATAACACCATTATGTCCCATAGATTTATATTTTATTTTATTAATATAATAAATTAAATCCATCTCCTCTTTGATCAAATAGGATACAGAAAACATCAATCATGTGTACGACAGATTACTGCCTCACGAACTGATGTCATTCCTTTTCCGACACCACCTCTCATGAATGGGTATAATAATGGATTTAATATTTATTTATGATATTTATGATATTATTATACCTATTTAATTATATTACCACTAGTTATTTCTTACCAACCAACCTGTTTGATAACAGTTATGTCACTCATGTGTACGACAGACTACCGCCTCATGAAACGATGTGATGTTTTTTTCATTTTTTAACGTGGGTGATAATATAGATAGATAAATGAATATATATTATATTTTAAAATTAATTATTCATTTTTAATTTTGATATAACATACAACTTATTACATTGTTTTAGTGGATATATGATAAAAATTTTCATGTGTACAACAAACTACAGTTACGCGAAGCGATGCGAATAGATTTCCACTAAAGATTCATATAGAAGATAATTAGGGTAAATTTAATTAATATATGTGATATATTTGATTTAAATATTATTTTTTAAATGTAAATTATTATTCACCTTTCTTCATCTTCATCCTTTGAGAAAATGGAAACAACATTCATGTGTATGTAAAACCTTTCATCTCCATGAATGGTGTATTTAATTTTCTAGCTCTAAATTTTATGGATTACAATAAATACATATATATTGAATTAATATTATATTTATAACATGGTTCAAATTATTAATATTATTTAAAAGTGAAAAATTTAATAAGAATAAAAAAATCAAAACATACACAAAACAAAAATCATTTCATTCCCAAAAATGTGATTTACTATGGAATTATTAACAAATGGTTAATGAAATATAAAAATTAAATATTATATTGGTTTATATATAGATATATATGGATATATATTAGATTTATAATAAACATATATTTATTATACATGAGGATTAAATGTGTATGATAGAAGTCGAGACTTAAGGTAAGAGATTTTTGTCTCAATTTGTCTTCATTGGGATATACTTTTTATTATGCATTAGTATTATTTTATGAGGGTTATGTAATACCAAATTGAAAATTAACACCATGAATTTTTTCATTTTCTTTATATTTTAAGTTTCATTTAATGTTATTTCTTTTTGGGGTGTATGATTCAAAATTACCAAAGTGTTAAGGGTTATATGACACAATCTCGTCATTTACTCACATAGTGTATGTTTTTTTATTCTAATGATGAAATATTTTAAAATATATCTCAAAAAACCCATGAATATTATTATACTATTGTTATTTACTGAAAATACACCTTTTCCCTTCACTTTAACTTTTTTTACTCATTATTTAAAAATAATGTTTTTAATGAAAACCATATTTATTTCTATCTTCAGTTGAAATCACTTTTCCTTCAAGATTCAGGTTTAAAAAAAATTAAATTTTTTTATCATTCTCAAAAGTAATTATACAATATATTTTTACCCATGTTTTACTATTTTAAAAAAAGTAAAAGTAATCTTCATGTAATTTCCAAAAAAGGCCCATTTGGTTTCCCAAAACTGTGAAAAGAATATTTCTTTTAATGTATATATCATTAAAAAAAGTTTCTTACCATCATGAACATTATTTTATTTGAATACTACTTTATAATTTTCATCATTATTTTCATATAAAAGGGTTTCCAAATTATTTTATGAATAAGTAACTATAAAAAGTTATTTTTAATGAAGTTTTATTTTACTCAATAAATGTTTTAAATCCTCATTAAAACTACCTTTATAAGTTTACAAGATTATTTTTAAAGAAAATGATTTGAAAATGAATTATGTTTTTAATTGGTTGTCAAAGTAGAAATAATTTTTTCTTGGAAATTTTCAAAGTTATTTTAATTCCAAAATCATTTTCCATCAAATAGGACATCCATTGATGTTAATAGTTATTTTTTGGGGATATAATCCAAGGATTCCATTCATATTTTTTCTCTAAATGGATTATGTATATTATGAAAATAAGTTTATCAAACTTATTCCCTTTACATGGGTTATTCCATGATGAATTATTGAAATGATAATGAACCCCATATTTTCCACATGTTCTGTATTGATGAAATTTTTCAAAATCCCATTTATTTTAATGAGTTATGATATGATGGATGTTTTATGATATCTTGGAACTCTTATATAATTTTTATTATTTGACAGGTGGAACCTGTATATCTCTCAAATGAATTTGGTAATCATTGATGTTATACGAGCTCACAGGGTACACAGGAGGTTATCCCAATCCCAATAAAAAGATAGTACATGAAAGGTTATCTCTTGATTAAAGAATATACATATGTTTTTATCCCACACATAACATCATAGGAATATATTGATGGGTATCCTTCACAAATGGTTTTCTATGATTATGTTTTTACCAAAACTCTATGTTATATTCCAATTTTATTCTCTCATCGCCTATATTCTTTGATTCCATTATGATTATTTTCATATGAACTTCAAAGATTTAGGACATGACTCATGTTTATTATCTATGATGTGAAATATATGGTTTTCAAATGTTATTCTCATATTATTATAACCTTATGCTCATGATATTTTGATATCTCCCATATCTACCCATATATAGCAACTAATATCACCCTTTTTTATAATTCTTTTTCCCAGGATATTATGAAAGGTATTATATCTGATATTTCTGAGAAGGATTCTTGTTATAAAGGACATAGTGGGAGATGACATATCCCACATATGGACTAGATTTTTTGGTTACCTTGTTTCAAAAGGTACTAGACCTAAAGGATAATTTTGTGAATCATTATGTTATGCAATGAATTTTAATCTATTAAAATGTAATATATATTTCTATATATGAGATGTTTGGGTCTCTAAATAAAAACCTTGGAAACACAATGATCATGTATAGGATTTATATATTTTTTCCCATTGAGATATTAGGTGGGATACTTCTTGTAGATCTTTTAATTCATCCCTTTGTTGAATTTGAAATTAATTTGAGTATGTATTGGTTTTACTTGTATAAATTAAATTTCAACTGACAGGATACTGAAATCTCATTTTATGTCCCAAATCATCCTATTATCATATAATAATGTATTGATTATTATAAACTCTACATGGAAGAATACTCTATAATATGGGTCACAATACTTGATTATGAGGTACTCTTTACTCAAATGATCATGGAGGATGTAAAAAATGATGGCCTGAATATTGTAAAAGAATATTCTAGTATGGGAATAGGAAAATTGTGGGGGTATATATCAACCATTATCCATAGTAGTATGGTAATAGGAAAAAATAACCATGGATTTCATCATAGAACGTACCCAAACATATGTTTTTCATAACACTAATTTTGTTATAGTTGATCACCTTACAAATATGGTTTGTTTTATTACCATCAAAGAATATTTATCCCCTGACCAACATTCCATGATATAAAAAATGTTATTGGTAAGGTTTCTTAGAATACTATTATCCATAATATATGATTGAGATTCATGTTTTACCTTGATGTTCTGGATAATTTTTCATAAATCATTAGAGATAGAGCTAAGATTTTTAATTGATCATAATCCAAATTATGATGGCCAGTTTGAGAGGTATATTCAAAATCTATAGGATATGTTCAGTCCTTTTAATATTTATTTCCAATGATGTTTCGATAAACACATCTCCCTAATATAGTTCTCATATAATGACAATTTCCATTCTAGTATTCATATGACACCATATGAGCCATTATATTGGAAGATATGGAGGGATACAAGAAGATGAGATTAATCTAGAGTAAGGAAATTGATATGTATAAACCCTATCCAAAAAATATTGGAGATAGTTCAAACTATTAAATGGAATATGAAGGATACAAAAATTTAGTAGATTTTTTGTTTGAAAATAATTGTCGGTGAGATATAGATTTAATTTTAGTGACAATGTCTTCCTTTTAATATCACTAAATAAGTGAGTTATGAGATTTGGGAAGTAATGTAAGTTGAACCATAGATACATTTTTTCCCACAAATCCCTTGATCTTTTTGGGGATATAGACTATATCTTATCACTCCCTCCACACTGATCTCAAGTGCATGATGTATTCCACATATCCCATCAGAAGATATATATAACAAACCCATCACATGTACTAATCTTAGATGTTTTACATCATGAGAATGGTCTTTCATTTAAATAAAAAGTATTGGATATCATGGATTCAAGAGACATGGTTCAGAGAAACAAGACTACCCATATATTTAATGATATAAAGGGGAATCGTAGATTTATAGTGGATAATTGGAAACCTAATGATGTAATGGGAAATAAGTACCCTAAATTTTTTCATCCATGAAATTTTTTTTATGGGTTATGTTATTTTTAAGGGTTTATAATGTGACAACCAACCATTTCAGTAATTACTTTATCAAAATTAAATGCTTTGTGAGTAGCGTGTCATGCATGAAAAATTGAAATTAAAGGAAAAACCATGTTAACCTAATAATAATTATTAAAGAGTAATATTTTATTATATCCATTAAATTGGAAGTTATCACCAGAATTAACTAATTTATAATTTTATTGTACAAGATTATAATAAAACAACGGCCATTCTAGGGTTAGAAAATATATGTTTCTAAAAATTCATTTTATTTGTACTTATATAAAAATTAATATTTATTAGTTTTATAAATTGAATCTTATAAAATGATTTACAAAATTTGAATGAGTTGGATAAAATTATGTAATTTGGTCAATATCTTTTTAGGAATACTGATTATGTTATCTTGGGTAATTATAAGATACATTAGTGAAAATTTTATTTTTCAAAAGACTGTTAATTTATAAATATTTTATACTATATAAAATTATATGAATATATTTTATATAAATACTCTAATATGATGTTTATATATACATACACTCACAAATAAATTATTAATAATTTAATTAGTAATGAATATTAAATAATATTGAGATCACTATATGATTAAAACAACGGTTTTCAACAAAAAACAAATTTTCAATACATTGTGTGTTTTAATTCAAATGTTGATTTTCTCATATTTCTAAATAGAATTTGGTTAAATGGATCTCGAAATCTATTTTAAGCTGTCAAACTATCCTGAAGCCCTTTTATATTTTTTATTAATTTTGGGATAATTTTTTTTAACTAGGTTAAGAGGTAACCCTTATATAACCCATAGGCTCAGTGGAACAAGGACTGGTACATGACCCAAAGGCCTAAAGATTTGAGTACACTAGAACTACCCATCCCTAGAATGTACATCATTTATGTTTCCTAGATACCCATCTCATATGGCTAATTAAATTTCATTGCCTCGTGCAGAGTTGCACGTTGCATCGTACTGATGATAGATGCCATACACACTCATCCATCCAAATATAGTTAGCTCTGCTCTAGTGGATTCAACTAATTTGATATACTTATAGTTCATACACCTGTGTAGTCTAATTTGAATGATAAATTTCCTAAAATAACATGACTCGGAGGCCTTAGGTGGCCCGAAGGCTCTATAAAAGGAATGCCAATGGTGACCTAAAGATCTTGTGACCTGTAGGCCCAAACTAGTGGCCCTATGTCTCAAATTGGAGGAATTGATTTGTCTGATATAATACGGCACAATACTAGATATTATATCAATGACAATACTTATACGGTAACCCAAAAATTCAGCACCAACCATATTAGATCCATGGTATTTTGAATGATATGAAGGACCCTCTACCACTCGGGTAGAGGCTCGTTGGCCCAAATTTGGTTATAGAAAATTATAATTTCATACTGAAGTTATTAATATTTTTTAGTAATAAAACAATTACCTTGATTAATTTTTAATCTATATTAATAAATGTAAAAATGGGTAAATAAATTTTCTTGAATTTTTAATGATTAAAAGGCCACTTTCACCTTATATAAATACTTGTTAGGTATTAAAGTCATGCCCACATGTTTCATCTATCATTTCTCCACAAAACTCACATAACCTAACTAACACTCATGCAATTTATTTCTTAACCCTTAACTAAATCTACTTTTCCTTTAACAATTCCCTCTTTATAAAATTTTAAAGGAGCTCACTCCCACTAATTATCTCATTACACTGCACCACAATGGTCTTTGAAAAAAAAATTCATTTCCCCTACCCCTCTAATAACAGCCCATAGAGTTATTAAGGTTCTATTTAGTCCTAAAAAGCATTAAGAAGCTACATAGAAATGTGAGGAATCTTCTACTCTTCCTCTTATTGATTCATGTATATCTTTTGTGATAATCCCCTTGAGTTTCAATTTATTATGATTCAAAATTCTCATAATCAACCATTTATAATACAAATTATTCCCTATTCATGAGATACAACACATCCCTCTAAATATAATCATTTGATAAAACATTTTGTATTACCTATATTTTGGTAAAATAACTCCTTTGTTTTCTCCATCCTCTTTTAAATTCACGCACATCCTTTTCTATTAGTCTTTTTATTTCCATGTGAGTATTCTCCCACATGTTCAAAAAAATATTTTACTATCCTAAAGATACTATACTGAGCGGATATTATCTTTTTTTATCATTAATCGATTTCATAATATATTTTTTGTAGTAATCATGCTTCCAATATCATTACATGATTTTTAATTTTATATTGTGAATATTCTACTCTATCATAATTCAAAGGTATATATATAAATAATGGTATTAAAATGTTATATATGGTAAAAATGTTCTAAATTAGTTGACTCAGATAGTTATGTTTTTTCTATACAGGAGGTCAGAGTGTGATCAAATGAATGAGAATTTAAGGTAATGTTTTCATCAACACAATCTTAGATTCATTATGTAATATCTTTTACAACATGAGTATAAATTTAAATATTAATTTGATAATACAATTTACAAATTTTATTTGGTATTCCATTTATATCTCTGGTGAAATTACTTCTCATTATAAATATCCAATTCAGTGATAAAATATCTTCTCAAATAGAAGTGTATCATTGGTAAGAAAAACACTCATTCTAAATATTGATTATTTTCATCCATGGCTATATTTTCATGTACCCCAACGTTTTGATCTATTTTTTTAGGAAAGATAATTTAGATAATTTTTTTAGATTATGAAAATTCTCCTATTCCTTTTCAAAATTAATGTTGAATATTATTTTTATGACGTGGGTAATGTTATTTCAAAATATTAATGAAAATGGTTCTCCACCATTTCAAAATAAATTTTTTTATCCACAACTACATATTTTTTATAATAATTATTTACATTCAAGAATATTTTAGTAGAAAATGTTTACAATAATTTTTTCAAAATTCTTCCCTTTTCCTCTTAAAAAAACTTTTACAATGTAATTATCAATTCATATTTTATAATAATGTTTGAATTTTTTTTTGAAAAATTTTATTTTGACCTCTATTTTTTATCCAATGTTAATATATTATAAAGTGGTGTTTTTATCATTATTTATAAATTATTATGATATGATTAAACTTATAAAAATTTATTTTTAACTACATATAATATTTTATGTTCATGTTATGTGATGTTTTTGGAATGTTAATGGAATCCATTATTTTTTAATGGGATCATATAGATTTGTTTGTGATTTATTTTAAGTTGAACACATATGTATTTATAAGGAATGGATGGATCATATATCTCCCTCTAATGAACTAGTTTATGATTATATATCATGAGATATTCAAGTGTGGACATAATTAGTTTTTTTCACAAATTCATGGTCATGATGGGTTGATAGACATTTTTAGGCATTGACATAATGTGTTTGTTCACTTGGGCAGGGGCATAATGGATTTTCTCACACATGCTTTCCAATGCTTATGGGTGTTCCATATTTCAAAAAAATTATCAGGTTGTACTTAATTTTCCTAGATGAATTAACTTTAAATTTAATGTTCTATTTTCATGATTATTCTTTCATAATTATTCTGTACTTTTGTGTCATGTGCACATGATATATATTTTTATTTTATGCATCCTTAAGGATTTTATTAGGTTCCAATATTTCTCAAAAACGTTTCATGATTATCATTTTTTCTCCTATAATATATTAATAAAATATGTGACCAATTTCTCATGTTCTCATTCATGTTTGTGATTTATTACGTTATGATAGGGGTTTTCCTTACTAATTGTTTGAGCTCACCGCTTTCATACATTTCCAATTTCTAGGACATTAAGATGACTGTGACATGTAAGGTATCTAGAAAATGTTATATAGGATCATTTTTATTGATAAATAATTTTATGTTTTGTAAAATAATATGTCTATATATAAAATATTTAATATTATAATATTTTTTTTCTTTGGTATGTGAAAATGTATCTTAGATGGATTAATTAAACCATGAGATTAATGTATTATTTATGTTATTTTATTCTTAGTTCACTATAATTTGATAATTCATTTAAAAAAATATTTTTTGAACCAATTAAAAGAATGTGGGCATACACAAAAATATATAAACTATATCAAAAATTTAATAACATGGTTCAATAATAATGTTTGTACTCAATGAATGAAATTTGTGTTCGTAGAAACCCTTACAACAATAGAAACACTCACGTCAAAACCCTTAAATAATATGATTTAAAAAGAAACATTAAATACCATGAATAGTTAGAGGATTATGATATAGAATATTAAATGGGATGTAAATACACCATTAAAAATAAAACATGGTTTATACTAAGAAATATGTCTCAAGGGGTGAAAATTTGAGAAAAGAAATCATCACTGTAAATCCCAACATCCACAAAAGAACTCAAATATCTTGTATGAAAAAACTATATTAATAGTATATATAATAAAAAATAATAATAACTAAAACCTCTTATAAACATAATTTATATGTATTATATATATTTATATTTATTATTTATTATCTTTATTCAATATCACATATGGGTAATATTGAACTAGTTTTATAATAGCGGTGTTTTACCTCATTATACTCTAAACGTACATCATTCCAATATAATACAAGAATATTTAATTTATTCATTTAAATTATTTATAATTTTTTAATTTCATTCTATTTGAGTTTTGATTGTGATATTTAAAGATAAAATAGGTGATGATCATGTTTCGGTGATTGTTAATGAACAAGAATTTTTTTATTAATTAATTATTTTCATATTAGTGTTAACATTAAAGAACCAAAATAAAATCATTATTTAATCATTTATATCATATATTATCAATAATAATGTTATTATAGGCATCCATGATATTATTTAATATCATATTTTAATAAGGTGGTTAGAACCACCAAAACATGAACATGCCATATTTAATGGATGATTATGATTATGGAAATTGAAAAATATCATTATTATAGAATCATTATCAAATAATTTTAATAAATTTATGGTTTTGAATCATATTTCAGGAGTTTGTAATAAATAACAAAGAAACAATATAAAGAATGAGGTATGTTACATCGTGGTGGAGGTAGTCCATATAATACAAGATAGCATTTTCATTTCTTGTAGAATGAAATAGAAAGAAGATGGATTATAATTTTTACCTTCATAATCATATTTATATTATATATTATATATTTATTCTTTAAATTCAAACTTATTACTAAAACATTGAGTCATTGGTAAAAAATTGGAATCCATTGCTTCGTGGAGTCAATAGTCCGCACATTGAAGAAATAACGATTTTTAATATCTTAATAGAAAATGGGATATGCGGTTAGTAGTTATTCATATAGAATAATACCATTTAATTTGAAACATAATTATTTTATTATATATTATTTAAAAAAATTATATTTTGAAATGTTTGAATGAAACAATAATAAATTAGTGAAAAAGTACTCACATTTAGGACTTGGGCTTTACCTTGGAAGACTCCCTAGGAGTTGAGGCCTTTGGAAAATATCATGTGACCATACGATGAAAAAATAAATTGAATTATAGGGTATGTACAAAGGGTAGAGTTTAAATCAAAAACAACATTTTGGGAGTGGTCTAGAATTCGTGGTGAGGGTCCCCTTTTATATATGGTGATAATATAGGTTTTTAAAATATTTCAGGTTAATATAAACAGAGGAAATATTTCACATGTCAAGAAGACAAAAAAAATTTAAAATAATGGATTTATGGACGATATAAGGTTGACCATCCCTAAAATATTTGTAACACCCTGAGATTTTTTGGGAAATATTATTTTTTATTTATTTGATGTCTTTTATTGTATGCTACACTAAGATTATCTTGCACTATACCCAACACTATTTTATCTTGTAGTATACGAGACACTATTCTTGGCTTGGGTCGCACACAATTTCATGTTATTTTGAATAAATTTCATTTTACACAACACCAAGTATATATTTAGATCAATGTATAACTGAACTATATTTTTATTTTGTTATACACAAAACCAAAGGAATATTTACCTACACGCAACCCTCACATGGTTTGCATTACACACAAGAGCGACCTTCCTCGATAGCGTGCGTTGTACGCAATACAGAGTTTCACTAAATGATATATTATTATAATATTATTATAAACTATTCGTTATGAATAGTATTAACTAAAATTTTAATTTTATAATATTATCATTCATCTTACAAATTTTCTACGTCACGGTATGTCAACAAAATAATTTTTTTGGGTAAAATAAGTATTTTTCAAAAAATGCATTTTTGTCGCCTTTTGATGGCGCACACATTTTAAATATAGTTTTTGACATTTTTATAAGTTAAATGTGACAAAATAAAATTCTTATTTGGAATCAGGATATAAAAATTTAATTTGGATAATTTTTGATATTTTTCTGCTATGGTGTTTATTTTGATGAATAGTAATAATACGCTAAATTTTAATTAAAACCAACTTTTTCATCAAGAAAATTTATATGGTTAGATTATAATATTAAATGTTTCTAATTTATAAATAGGATATATTTTTACCATTTAATATAATGTATGTCTTTATCATTAATTTTACATTGAATTCGTAGGTAAAATCAATTTAATCTTTTGCAATGTTTTAAACAACAACACGTTTTCTTTCGACAACGGGATTAATTTTAATTTAATTTATGAAACATCTATGTTTTGAATTTGGAAAAATAGATTCAATATTTGGAATAATTAGGTCCATATTATGTTAATAGGATACTTATTATTTTTGGGCATTATGAATAGTAACAACGGTAAATTTTATTTACCACCGTTAAAGATAAATTAGGTAATTAGGGGTAAAAATAATACTATAAAATTACTATAACACTTGTATTAATATAATTGGATGGTTATTTTCCATCATAAAATATACTTGGGTAGAAATGGTATCTATTATAACCAACTTGTATGTGATTAAGACCTTTAATTTATTTTATTTAAATGAAAGTGAAATATGTCTCACTGAAACTTTAATAAATAAATTATTCTTAATATAAGGTTATACAAAATATAAATTCCATTATAATTAATCATTTGAAAGCTAAAATGTATTTATTTTTTATGGTAATTTATTTTTAATTGTTAAGAAATATTTAATTACCTTAATAGATTATACATTTGTGATGCAGAAATTATTTACTTAGTTAAAATCAATAATATAGTTTTTGTTAAAGTAATAATACCCATCAAAAGGCCAAAAAAATTGACCTAAACATATTTGTAGAGTATATATATATACCATAATCATCGAAGGGTCTACTTTGGGACTATTTTTAGGGGTATAAAATATATTGTGACATTTATATTATTTTATTTTTAATAATGTCAAAGTTGTCACCTTTATAACTTAATAAATATAACAATTTAAATGTTCTGATTTATGATGATAAATTCTATTAAAAGTATTATTATAAAAGGTAATATATTTATCTTTATTATAGTATTATATTTTTAATTTTTCTGCAACAAATAAGTATATTAAATAATTATACAAAAATGTTATAGTAATTATTTTATTAAGAGAAATATTAAATAAATGGTTTTACAATTATTAAAATAAATATAATATTAAATATTTAATGTGATCAATGAATTTTATAGATTAATAGGACATGTTGGGAATCTATTAAATATTTTGGATCGAATATAGATTCTCTATGGATTTTATATAAATCCAAATAATTGAATAGTGTCAAAATTGTCAATATTGATATTTTATAAAAATAACTTATTATTAAATTGTTTAAAAATCACAAAAATATTTAAAAAATTAAAAAATGAAAATTATATGGTCTAAAATGTAATTATATATCTAATTATGGAAAATAAAGAAAATATAAATAAGTATTTATAACAATTTAAAAATTAGAATTATATTACCACAAATAAATTTAAATAGATTAAATAAGGATAAATCAAGATGATAAGGTTTAAAATAAACATAAATCAGGTCTAACTATTATTGGTTGATGATATTAGAACCCTATTTCATCTCATTTCAGAATTGAGTCATTTTTTGAGGTTTTTATGTGGATTATGAATTTATTATAAATTAATATTTTTTTGGATTCCAAAGGTGCCCCTCTCCACCCTTATAAAAGGGAACCTTCTCCATCTCCTCCTCACACCACTTTGAGCCTTAAATCTCCACCAAACCTTGCCCATTTCTCTTCTCCACTTTCCTATCAACAGATTAGAGTTCCTGGTTCTCTTCAAAGACTAAATTTAGTTCCCTAAGAGGAGGTTTAGAAGAGGCGCGTCGAAGAAGAGGAGTCTCAGACACATACGGATGAAATTGGAAATAAGGTTAGGGATTATTTTTCAAATCTCATTTTTATTAGAGATTTCTTATACGTAATTTTTTATTGGGGTTATATTTTTCATCCATGTCCATAAAAATGTTTTTCATAAAGTGTTTAATATTCTTCCTTGTATTTTGAAAGCCATGATTACCCCTATTTGACTTTTACATCATGTTATGGAAGGAATATTTCTTTGGTTTACCATTTGAGGAACTTTTTGACATTTCTATAAAAAGTACAAGGAGAATTTTTTAACTTATATAGCATGAACAAATTTTTAAGGTTTCATAACACCTAATTTTCATGATGCTTCCTCTACAAGATTTCATGATTATTTTAAACAAAAATTTTTTTCTTTTAAAATTTCTAAGCATTTTGTGTATAGAAAATTATTTTGAAGAAGAAATTATATTTTCCTTAAGGATTCATTTAAAGTGTTTTATCTAGACTATTTTCCATCTATGATTACATTCTTTAATATGGTTATGTTTCAATTATAATGTCCATATTATTAACATGGTTTTATTTTGTTTATGATGTATTGATATCAATTTTTTTATATGAATTATGTTCTGATGGGATGATGTTTATAAAACCCATTTTATTCTTTGGGTTGTGATGAATGAGTTATGTTTATTTTGTGGCAAAAGAAAGAATGATTTCATAATGAAATGGTTGGTACCTATATCTCCCTCCAATGAATTGGGTAATGATTTATATCTCTTGAGATAGACATGGATGGAACAGAAAGTGAATCCGGTTCAGTAATACAGGACTGGAACGACATGTAAACTAGGTACAGTAATGGACTTTTTCCACTATGATGGTCTTAACAACCATGTATTGAATACTATGGAAATCATACCATGTTCTTAATGGTTTTCCAAAATTACATGTTTTATTCCGATGATATTTTATCATGATTAATGTTCCTTTATCATCTATGCCTTACGTACTACCATGATTTATTTCATTGCTCAAGATTTTGATGTTTTATGTTCATGTTTTTACATTTAAACGTTTATGGATGGTTTTTATGTTCTCCATGTTTAACCTTACTGAGCATTTGAGCTCACCATTTTTATGTTTTCTTTTCCCCAGGATATAAATAATGGTTTTAGGTAAGAAAATAAAAGGGGAAGATTTTTATGGGAGATACTGAAGATCATTCACCATGATTAGAAGATTATGTTCCGAGTTTCCAAAAAAAACTAAACTAATACGGTCATTGGGAATCTTTTTGTGTCATGTATTAAGTTTTCTAAAAAAATAATTTAATTTCAATGTATGTCAAGCTATGGGTCTCTACAGTTGGTATCATTGTGAAGGTTTAGTTAACCATTGGAAACTAGGATGCGAAAACATTAGTGAAATCCCTAGAGATATTTCTATGGTATGTCTAGGGATATCTCTAAGGTTATGTATATGTATAGTTTATAGTCCTAGAATTTTAGTAATGATCATATAATTAAACCTATGATTTTATATATTGAAGGTACTCCCCCTTTATTATGTTTCTTTCCAAGAATGATTTTTGCCTCTCACACTATTGTTTTTGGGTTTTAAGAAATGGCAGGAAACATGAGGATTCATGTTAATTGAAAATATGATGGACAAAGGAATGATATTCATTATGAGAAACCAAAATAAATGGGATTTGGATGTACAAAAATCGTTATTATACTTAATCATCAATCTCATAATGTGATCAATAATCTCAAATTTGGTAAGTTTCCTGACTCAGCTAATATTAGAAAGATGGAGATTCATGATGATCATAAAGGAAATAATGTTCAATTTCCCTCATGTAAATCATATGGGAAGAGGCATCAAGGAGAATGTTTCAAAGGATCTAGAAGATTCTTATGGTGTGGAAAAGAAGGACACAAAGCCAGTAATTGCAAAGGAAAAGGATCAGTTAACACAATGGACACAGATAAGGGCATTGTTACGACATAAACAATGGTTAAATGTTTTAAATGTGGAATATATGGGCATTATCCAAATAGATGCCCTAAAAAATCTCATGAAGAGAATAATCATGGTCATATGGGTAGTATTTATGTTGATGCTGATGAAGAGAATAAAAATGATATATGAGATGAAAGAGGTGTTGAGGAATAAAATTAAGAAGATCGATCAATGGTTTAAGAATGTAGTGGAATGATTGCATGTTTATCATGAATAATGTATGGTACTATGGAATAAAGAAACATCTATGGATTTTTACACTATTATTTTCCCAAATGTATCTAAAATAATATGTTGAATGGTACCGGTAACCATGAAAAGTAATTGAAATACTTTTGGAAAGTAGATGATATGCAC
This sequence comes from Viscum album, assembly GCA_963277665.1. NCBI lineage: Eukaryota > Viridiplantae > Streptophyta > Magnoliopsida > Santalales > Viscaceae > Viscum > Viscum album. The sequence continues at coordinate 1,140,026,661 of OY728135.1, read as the reverse complement.
ATAATGAAGGGATAAGGAGAAATTAATATGTTTGATATTATTAATGAGCTCATGACTGATACAAGGACAAAGTGACATCTTGGTTTCAGTATATAATAATTTTGGGATTTTGGTATGTGGAAAGAGTTATCTTTTTACAACATTCACGTTCTCACAAAGGTTATATAGAAATTCTTGTTTAAATATAATACATTATTAAGGTATTCACATGTTTGGAATGTGAGAAAGAGGTTATATCTTATGATATATGTGGGGATAAATGATGATATTCACATGCTTGGTAGATGACCTCTCTATTAATATATTTATTTATACTACGATATTGGACATAAGTATTTTGGATAAGCCTAAAGATTGGAATGGATTAAGTTTGGCATCAAATAGTATTGTTTAAGGCTAGAACATTTTTCGATGTTATTTCTGGAATGTAATAATAGTATAGTATTAGAAAAATTACATCCCATTGGATGAGTGCCAACCCATCACGTCAGACAATGATGCGGGAATCGAACCTGCAACCGAAGTGTGAGAGGCCTTTATCACCTACCAATGGCTGAAAATAATTCCCTGGTTAGTATAAAATAGTTTTATTTTATTAAGTGGTATGATTGATGAAGTATAAGTCCATTTTTGGAACCATATATCATTAATCTCACCATATATGGACTTATGTATATATATTTTTCTAACCTAAGGATTGAGACAGATGGAATGACCTATCATTTTATTACATGATCTGCTAACACTTCAAAAATGACAAAATTAACTTAATTTCTTTAAGAGATGATGTGGAAATTGTTCAAGGCACAAAAAATGATGAGATTGTACCAAAATCAAGTAAGTATTTATTTTAATTCAAAAATTCTTCAACAATAAGGAAGTGATATTGAAAACCAAAATTGTTGTCCTAGTGCCCTTATATTCGATGAATCACCTGGTACCTATGATCATCACAAATTTATGGCTTTGTGATTGTTTTCTTTTTTCATATCCATTATTTCTACCACACTTCATCCAAACATGATGGTTAAATTTCTCTTCCATATCCATATTTTTCACCAATATTATTCTATGTGGAAACCCAGTGATAAGTTACTTTCAATATCCATTATTTTTCTAATGTTCTTTATTAAAATTATGTTTTAATATTCCTTTTTATGATTGGGGTTTCTATGAAAGAAAATTTTAAGTCAAAAACCATTTATAACCCCAATGAATTTCGAGGGAGAAATTCATTTTAAGGGGGGTAGAATGTAACACCATGAGATTTTATGAGAAATAATCTTTTTAATTTCATTTATGTATTCTGTTTTACGCTACACCAAGACTAGATTGCACTGTACACAACAACATATTTTCTAGTAGTATACGAAACACTATTTTTGGCTTGCGTTGCACACAATTTCAAGTTCTTTAGAATAAAATTCATTTTACACAACAACAAGTATATATTTTGATCAATGTATAACTAAAATATATTTTTATTATGATATACACAACACCAAAGAAATATTTCCCTACACGCAACCCATACTTGGCTAGCATTACACCCAAAAGCGACCTTCCTTGATAGCGTGTGTTGTACGCAATACCGAGTTTCACTAAATGATATATTTTTATAATACTATTATGAACTAGCCCATATAAATAGAATTAATTAATTTTGAATTTTATGATATTATCATTCCTCTTATACATTTTCTAGATCATGGTATGTGAACAAAATAAATTTTTCGGGTAAAATAAATATTTTTCAAAAAATGCAGTTTTGCCGCCTTTTGATGGCGCACCCATTTTAAATATAGTTTTTTATATGTTTATAAGTTACATGTGACAAAATAAAATTATTATTTGGAATCATGATATAAAAACTTACTTTGGATATATTTTTTTTATTTTTCCGATATGTTTCATTTTTTAATGAATTGTAAAAATATGTTAAATTCTAATTAAAAACAACTTTTTTAATCAAGAAAATTTCTATGGTTAATTTATAATATTGAATGGTTTTAAAGTATAAATGGAATATATTTTTTCCATTTATTATAATTTATGTCATTATCATTAATTTTGCATTGAATTTGTTTGTAAAATCAACTTAATCTTTTGCAATGTTTTAAACAAAAACCCTTTTTCTTTCGACAATGGAATTAAGTTTAATTTAATTTTTTCAACTTATTTATTTTGAATTTGGAAAAATGGATTCCATATTTGGAATCAGTGGGTTCAAATTCTGTTAATAGGCTACCTTTTATTTTTGGGCATTATGAATAGTAACTACCGTAAATTTTATTTACCACAGTTAAAGATACATTAGGTAATTAAGGGTAAAAATAATATTATAAGATTACCCTAACACTTGTATTAATATAATTGGATGGTTATATTTCTTCCAAAAATATACTTGGGTGGAAATGGTATCTATTAAAACCAACTTGTATGTGATTAAGACCTCTAACTTATTTTATTTAAATGAATGTGAAATATGTCTCACTCAAACTTATATTATTAAGTTATTTTTAATTTAAGGTTATACAGAATATAAATTCAATCATAATTACTCATTTGAAATCTAAATTAACTTTTTTTGTTATGTTAATTTATTTGTAATTGATAGGAAACAATTAATTACCTTAATAGATTATACATTAATGATGGAGAAATTATTTACATAGTAAAAAATAAATAATATAGTTTTTATTAAAGTTATAATACCCATTAAAATGCCCAAAAACTTGACCAAAACATATTGGTTGATTATAGATATACCGTAATCATCGAAGGGTCGAATTTTGGACCAATTGGAGCCATATAAAATAGATTATGACATTTATATTATTTTATTTTTAACAATTTCAAAGTTGTCACCTTCATAACTTAATAAATATATCAATTTAAATGTTCTGATTTTAAGATGCTAAATTCTATTACAAATATTATTATGAAATTTAATAGATTTATCTTCATCATATGATTTTTTTTAATTTGTATACAAAAAATAGGTATATTAAATAATTATAGAAAAATGTTGTAGTAATTACTTTATTAAGATAAATATCAAATAAATGGTTTTAAAAATATTAAAATAAATATTATATGAACTATTTAATGTGATCCACGAATTTTCTAGAGTAATATGACAGGTTAGGAATCTATTAAATATTTTGGATCAAATATATCTTCTATCTAGATTTTATTTTAATTCAAATAATTGAATAGTGTCAAAATTGACAATATTGATATTTTATAAAATGAACATATTATTAAATTGTTTAAAAATCACAAAACTATTTAAAAAATTACAAATTGAAAATTATGTGGTCTACAATATAATATTGTGTCTAATTATGGAAAATTAAGAACACATAAGTAAGTATTTATAAAAGATTAAAAATTATAATTTTATTACCACAAATAAAATTAAATAGATCAAATAAGGATAAATCAAAATGATAAGTTTTAAAATAAACATAAAACATGTCTAACTGTTATTGGTTTATGAGATTACAACCCTATCACAACTCATCTTTTAATTGAGTCGTTTTTTGGAGGTTTGTATTTGGGGTTTCAATTTATTATAAATTAATATTTTTTTTGGTTTCCAAAGGTGCACCTCTCCTCCCTTATAAAAGGCCCCTCATCCCTATCCTCCTCACACCACTTTGAGCCTTAAAGCTCGGCCAAACCCTACCCATTTCTCTTCAACACTTTCCTAGAAACATTCTAGAGGTCCTGGTAATCTTTTAAGACTAACTTTAGTTCCCTAAGAGGAGGATTACAAGAGGTGTGTCGAAGAAGAGGAGTCCCAGACACATATGGAAGAAATTGGACATAAGGTAAGGGATAATTTTGAAAATATCATTTTTATACGAGATTGCTTATATGTAATTATTTAATGGGGTTATATTTTTCATCCATCTCTATAAAAAATGTTTTTCATAAAATGTTTAATATTGTTCCATGTTTGTTTAAAGTCATGATTACCCCTATTTGACTTTTACAATATGTTATGGAAGGAATCATTCATTTGTTTACCATTTGCGTAACATTTTGACTTTTCCAGAAAAATCACGGGGAGAATATTTTTTTAACTTATATGGAATGAACGAATTTTTACGGTTTTATAATGCCTAATTTTCAAGAAGCATCCTCTACAAGATTTCATGATTATTTTCAACAAAATCCTTTTATTTTAAAATTTCAAGGCATTTTGTGAAAAGAAAATTATTTTAAAGAATAAATGTTATTTTCCTTAATAATTCATTTCAAGAGTTTTATCAAGAATTTTTTCAATATGAGATTTCATTCTTTAATATGGTCATGTTTCAAGTATAATGTCAATATTATTTACATGGTTTGATTTTCTTTATGATGAAATGATATAAATTGTTTTATCTGGATTATGTTATGATGGGATGATGTTTATGAAACCCATTTTATTCAATGGGTTATGACGAATGATTTATGTTTATTTTGTGGCACATGAATGAATGATTTCATAATGCGATGTGTGGGACCTATATCTACCTCCAATGCATTGGGTAAATATTTATATCTCATGAGATAGACATGGATGGAACATAATGTGAATCTGGTTCAGTAATATCGGGATGTAACAGCAAGTAAACCCGGTACAGTAATGGACTTTTTCTACTATGATGGTCTTGGAAACAATTTCATGGCTAATATGGAAATCATAACATGTGCTTAATTGTTTGACACAATTACATGTTTTATTCACATACTGTTTTATGATGATTAATGTTCCTTTATGATCTATGCCTTATGTGCTGCCAACTTTTATGGCATTGCTCAAGATTTTGATGTTTTATGTTCATGTTTTTACGTTTAAATGTTTATGGATTGTTTTTATGTTCTCCATGTTTACCCTCATAGAGAATTTGAGCTCACCCTTTTTATGTTTTCTTTTCCCTAGAATATAAATAAAAGTTTTAGGTAATAAAAAAGGGGAATATATTTATGGGAGATGTTGAAGATCATTCACCACGATTAGAAGATTATGTTATGTGTTTCCAAAGACACTAAACTAATACGGTCATTGGGCATCTGTTTGTGTCATGTATTATGTTTTCCACAAAATCAATGTAATGTCCATGTACATCAAGCTTCTGGTCTCTACAATATTCATTTTAACACATGTTTTAAATATTATATTATGTTTATTACCCTTAGAATATTCACTTTAATCATTTTTTGTTTTACCGTAGAAACTAGTTGTTACCTAAGTAAATAATTATTATGCTTAAAAGTAAAATGTTTCATACTAAATAATTTTGAAACAATGATTTAAATTTTCAAATATTAATTAACCGATAAAATTTATTTGTGTCATAAAATTCAATTTTTAAACTAATAATTGTAACGTAAAGACCCCTTTTAGAAAAAATGTATTTTATGTTAAAATTTAAGTGTATGAAAAAATTATAAATTTAATTTATCTTCATGATATAAATTATGTTATTATAAAAAAATTATTGGGATTTAAAATCAATCCAAACATAAATATTTCTAAAATAATAATTTATTTATAGAAAATACCAAAAACCCTTTTTATGGGAAAAATATTACTCAAGTCCTTAAAGTGTTAATCAATGATTTTCTAAATTAAATTTTTTTTTTAAATATATAGTTTTAAATAAAAAAAATATCTTACCTAAATAATTTATTATACCCTTATAGATCTTATTTATAAAATGATAGAGTCATAACATTTAAAATTTTGGTAAAATAATGAGTTTTTCAAAATTAACTAAAAAATCTACTATTTCAGAAAAATTCAAAAAATTTACATGGATATTTTTTTCTTAAAAAAATGAATCTAATTAGCTAAAATTAAAATTTAAAAATTTTATTATTTAACTTCTAAATAAGAATATAAATATTTAAATGGAACTATTTTCATAAGAAAATAACTGTTAAATTATATTAACTATTATTATTATTATTAATTATAAATTTGAAATCAAATTTGATGTAAAAATATTATTCAAATCATTAATATATTATCTAAATAATATAATTATTATCCTTAAATAAATCACAAAATATGATGTTTTAGAAGGGATATATTTTATAATTTACATCAATCTTATTAGTCATTTGGCTACACTAATGGAATTTTTTATTAATTCCTTAATATTAATAATGAAATTTAGTTTTCGTTTTATTTAAATTTAATAATTTAGTACACACTATTTTTTATCATCCATTACTATGGAAACATCTTTACTATTATATAATGTTCAACAATTTGTTTTAGTTTGGCGTTGCCAATGAAAAAAGATATTGAACACATTAGGTTGTATTGGAAAATATATTATTTAAATTATTAGGTCATTACTATGATGTATATAGTGTCTTAGTTTTTCAACTAAAATATCAATTACACGTATTTATTTCAAATGTAATTGTATTGGGACCAAAAATCCAAAAAAGTCTTGTTATGATAATAGAGGATGTTTTACTTGTTTAATTTTTCTAAGAAAGGAGTACATCGAGTGATCACTCTAGGGTTGTCACAAAAATGGATGGGAGGCATTTATTCCACTAGTGAAATCAGAAATAGTGAGGTCAGAAGATGCTATTTTTTTTATTAAAACCTTCTTAATAATATCTATATCACTTATATGTAACTCCTTTATTCATCATCCAGGTGATGTAAATTCATTTTCTAGTGGGGTTAGCTATGAAACAGTACATATAGTTTACACACCCCCAGAGTCTACTCATATCTATGATATTTTGAGGAAAAGGAAAATTCATTGTCTCCTTAGTATTATCTAGGTAAACTTCAATAGATTAATGATGTATCGTTAATCTTAAAAAATTCTTTAACGTTTCCTTGAAATCACATTCTTAGGAGTTTTTTAAGTTATGTTATTATATTTTGTCGAATACTAACTCATTCTAAACTAGATGATCAACGTGTTAATAGTTTTTTTTCCTCTAGATCGTCTACATAACATTCCATAATCATCTTTTTTAAGGACATAATTATATAGTTTATATGGACTTGATATGTGGAACTAGAATTCGTTAATCAAGAATGAATTACTTGATTACAGTATACCCCTTAGGTTTCCCGGAAAGCATGGACTACTCATGATCGAGATCCATTCAGATCTGATTATAGCCTAAATACACATCCATGAAGGAAAAATATTTGAAACCAATCTTCATGAAAATTAGATTCTCAGGGACTGGGGTTGGGAAATCATCCTTTAGATAATATTATCTAAGATCCTTAAAGATGATACAAAACCAAATCTTCACACTCGACATTTTGAAGTGAAAATAATGGAAATCCATTTCAGGCATTAAACATTCCATTAAAATTTCGATTTGATGAGCTTATAAAAATGGGCATTAGTATAGGTGGTTCGAGTTTGATGTGTCCTTTTTCCTTCCGGTTTATATCCACTATAGTCATCTAGAAAACCGTAATGGTAGGTATCCACATCCGGATCCAAACTCGGAATTTCTGTATAATTCCATACAATGTAATACTGGTGCTACATGAGGAAGGATGTAAATTTATTATACTCTTTTAGGTTCATGTAAGTACTTATTCAAATAGGCTATGATTATTTCTCCATAACCATATTCACCTGTTATAGATCATCAATGTTGTTGGAGACACCTTCCTCGAATACTATAGGGAAATATATATGATCTTTTTCTTTTTCCTCATCTTCTATCTCACTATTTTTGGTTGAAAGTGGTAAATATATATTATGATATCTAATATAATATATGAGATAATATTTAGATCCAAAATATGATATAAGTATATTTTCATTGCTCCCATAGGAAGGTCACCCATCTTCCAAATGGTCGGGTTCATCTTATGAAACTATTACCATGTGGATGTGATGGAACATGGATTAAACCCCATGATATTCATTAAATTAAGATATTCATATCTAGATACCAAAAGTGTGTTATTTTTTTTACTAAAACATTTGTTTTTTATATCCTATATTATGGAAATCATTCCCTATTGAAAAATTGTTATGCATGTATCGTGAAGTATTTTTTCCTTCCATATCGGTGGTTTCTCTATAGGGACATTCTCCTGATATGTACATGAATGTAAATTGGTCGGATGCATTATATTAATATCAACTGGAACATAGAGGACTATATGATTTCCTATATTGGAATTTGTTTCCTCAATTCAGTCAATGAGAAACACATAACATAAGGACTCAAAATTAAACATTTCATATTCTAGTGATTTTAAACAAGAATTAAAATTTTTACAGTCCCAAGTATCTTTTTGGTTTAGTGTTTCATATAATTAGGAATAAACTTTACAAGGTAAACATATATATTATTGGTTGACACATATACACGGTATTAATCTTTTATTCCATAAATTAAAAGTCCTTAAAATAAATCATGTTCTCTTTTCATGAAAATTCTTCTCAATTTTCCCCTTAATATCATCATTGTCAGTATTCCACCTTAAATCCTATTAATTTTTTTAAAAACATGGGATGAGAATAAAATCTCAGTAAGATACAAAAAATAAACTATTAGTCTTGTGAAAACCCATAACTACATTTTCCTAAAAACAAACATTTTTTCCCTAAAAAAGAAATAATATTTTCAAAAAGACCATTATCAACCCATTTTTAAATCAAATGATTTCCATGAAAACTCATTAGAAAACATATAAAGTGAATATTGGTTACATGGTTCATCAACATCATATAATCCTTATAGAACCTTTATAAATTGGAATAACCATACCAAGAATGTCTACTATAATTCTCTAAAGATAAATAATTACAAAATGCATAAGAGTGATATCAGGGTGCACCCATCATGTAATTTATAATGGGATCACCAAAAACTATCAACTATAAACCATTGTATATAATTACAAGGACTATATCATTAATAAAACCCTCAATAATTCTTTTAAATACCTTTATAAAACACTTTTGGATATCAAAATACTCTTTTATTATAAAAATAACTTTAAAAATCTAAAAATTGTTCACACAAAAATGAAACCATGTACATTGAAAAGAATTATGGAAAAAATTAAATGAAAAATTAAATAATTAAATCACTATTACATCAAAAAAACTCATTCATGTAATATATGTTTAAAAACCATTTATTTTGATCTTTGTAAAAAGAAATATTAAAATACGTTTTCTTAGGGAAAGTCCCTTAGAAATACAAAATCATTGAAGAGACCATTAATAAATTGAGTTGTTTATGTGTATCCTTTATAAATCCCAATGAAAAAGTGAAAATAAAACATAATATAATAAAAAATAATTTCACAGATAACTTTATCATGACATAATTATTGAAGCATAAGGATAACCCAAAGAATGTAAATTAGGTTATGAATTCCCCAAGCACGAGTCTCACTCATCATGGACATTATTAATCTACATGAATAATAATCTTAAGTTAATTTTACATATTTTTAATGACTTTTTCAAAATGTATTGTTCATTTTATATCACTTATTATCATGTTGTTAATCATTTATGTCCACGTCAGATGATTGATGATATTCAGTTCAAATTTACAAAATAAATTCTTCTAGTTGAATAAGGTCAAAGAGGACATTATTTGATAATAACTAGAGTAATATTCATGTAATATTTATCATATATATTTATCATTAGAATAATTATAACCTTACAATTAGTGATTAAAATCAAATCACACAACTATGTTGAGATGGTATGTCGTGAGTACGCACGCACAGTTATTTTGTTTTTCATAGGACGGACAATAGGGTGATATGGTTGTCACATAATAATAATAAATTATCATTATACAGACGATAATGGATTTATTACTTTATCCTGAAAAACACATGAAGAGGAAGTCGAAGAATAAATACTCTTGAAATAGTCGATAAAGATGATTACACTTCTTCAGCGGACTTCCTTTAATCTCTTCTTAAGGGATCTAGGGATAGTCTTTTTGAAGGAACAAGAACCCCATGAACTTAAATATGTATGTTGAGAAGATTAATTAAATATATTTTTTGAGATAAATTTCTCAAATTGGTTTAAATATGAGAAGGATGGTGTTCTATTTTATAATTTAGGTGAGGTGTACTTTTATAAATTCTTAGAATATTAAATTATTATAAATTTATTTTCTATCCAAATAACAAAAACTATTCATGGATTTGAATATAAGACAATAATGTGTTGTAATATCATCATCCAATAAAATTTTTACATGTTTTGGTTTTATTTTAATCATAATAATTTTTATTAACCTCAGTTAACCTATTTTAATTTTATTTATGATAAAAAAAATTAATATTAAAAGTTTTTAAAATTTACATATAAAATATTAATTAGAAAAAAAATAAACAATTTATGAATATTTATACCAAATAATAATCAATTTTTATATTTAAATATTTTTTATGATTACTAAAAATTTAATAAACTATTATTTTTATAAAATATAATTAGTGTAAATTTTGACACTATTCATTTCTTTGACTTTAATGAAATCAAGAAAATAGGATAACAACAAAACAAAAGATTTAATACACTAATAATATATCATAATAATCTATCAAGATTATTACATCGCCTTAATAAATTAAATTTATATTTATTTTAATATTTATAATATCATTTATTTTATTGTTTCATTAATGAAATAATTACATCATCATCATTGCATAATCATTTAAGGTAATTATTTCTTCACTATAAATAAAAAATAAAATACCAAGATATAGATAAATATTTTATCTTAAAATATAGTATTTATAATATAATATATCTTCCAAATAATACCATATTAAAAGTAATATAGTTATTAAAATGATAAATGTGAAATCTTTGAAATTTATTTAAATAAAATATTAAAAATAACATAACCTCATCCAAATGACCCGAAAAGTCATAAATTAATTTATATCATAAAAATATGTTTATTAATTTAAAAATGGACACTTAAATTCATACCGAGGCCTACACCAGGGAGATCCCCTCTCCCATTTTCTTTTCATTTTGGTGGTTGATGTTTTTTCTCACATTATTTCTAGGGTTGAATCATCTAATCTATTCATGGGGCTAAGGTATGCCGTGTTATCCCACCAGTGTCACACCATATTTTCACCGAAGACTACCTCCTTTTCTCCAGAGCAACAATTAATGAATGCATGGTGATCAACGAAGCGATCCATTAGTACAAGAGGGTGTCTGGCTAGTCAATCAATCATGGAAAACATGAAATCTCCTTCAGTGCAGGGGTGGCCCCTTCCAAGAGAGATGAACTATGCGCATCTGCAGGAATCCATATGCTTGAAAAACACAAGAAGTATCTCTGTATACACATGGTGATTGGCTGGTCCAAACAAGAAATCTACACATCTCTGGTGGAGAGGATTGGAAAAAAAGTCAAGGCTGGACCTCAAAAAGAATTTCTAAAGTTGAAAAAGAGACCCTCATTAAAGCTGTCATACAGTCCATCCCCAGATATTTTATATCCCTGTTTAATCTCTCGGAGGCCATCGTCGACCAGATCCTTTCACGCACTGCCAACTTCTATTGGGGGAAGAACGATGGAAGGAATAAACCCCACTAGATGGCCTGGGAGAAACTCTGCAAACTTAAAACCGAGGGATGAATGGGTTTCCAGAACCTTCTTCTATTCAATGATACACTGTTTGACAAGAAAGGATGGGGCCTTATTAACCGTCGATAATCCCTCTATGTGTGGGTTCTTCATGACAATTACGTTCCCTACACAGACTTCCTTGTTTCCTCTCTTGGCCCTTTACCTAGCTTCCTCTGGAGAAGCATTTGGGGGGATCGAAATCTCCTGGAAAAAGGGCTAGGCTGGAGGATTGGGACTCACTCATCTGTCAATATCTGGACTGATCATTGGATGATCGATAAGGAAGGCATGTGAGTAACATCCCCCACCCAACCAGGTCTTGAGGACGCCACAGTCAGCTGCCTCATTCTAACCAGGGACCGGGGTGGTGCCTGGAAAAGATCCACAAATGGTTTAATGAAAGAGACAAAAGAATTATATTGAGCATTCCCTGGTTTCCGGACGCAGGCCTGGACCATCTCTTCTAGATCAATGACATATCAGGCGAGTATACGGTGAGATTCGGGTATAGATTCGCTCTTGGAAACCACTCAGTAGGCTGGGTGGAGGTGTAGAGACCCGAAGCTTGACGTACATTGACATTACATTACATTTGCGGAATACTTAGTACATAACAAAAACACACACACAAGGATCGTAATAGTTTAGTGTCTTTGGAAACTCGGAGTATAATCTTCTAATCCTGGTGAAAGATCTTCAACATCTACCATAAATATCTTCCCTTTTTTTATACCTAAAACCTTTCTTTATATCCTGGGGAAAATTAAACATAAAAGGGTGCGCTCAAATGCTCAGTAAGGGTAAACAAAAAAATATAAATCACATCATATTCATAAGAACATAACATTTTGGAAATCTTAACCTGCAAAAGAGAGCATAATTTCATAACATGGGATAAATCATAGTAGTGAAATGTAATCGCAATAATCATAACTTAAAACAAGAAACTTTGTCGCATACACAAATAATCATAGAGAATCATTTCTTGTTAGTCAAGACTCATTGCAAAGACTATCTTAGTGGACAAAGTCCCTTTCTGAATCGAGTCACCCTCATTTCAGTCCTGTTTCACTGAACAGGTATAACCTACCGTTCCAGCCATGTCTATCTCATGAGATATAAAGTCATTACCCAATGCATTGGAGGGAGATATAGGTCCCACCCATCTCATAATGATACCATTCTTATGTGTGCCACAAAATCATAAATCATACATCATTGCATAACCCATATGATAAAAATGGGATTCTTAAACAACATGACATCATAAAACAATTCATATAAGATAAAGGAATTCATAAATATAATTCCATCACAACATAATCAAATCAATGTAATAATAGGGATAGAAACAGAACCCTTTATTATCTTAGATGGAAAATAATTTTCATAAAACACTTGAACTCCATTCTTGAGGAAAATATCCTTTCTGCTTCAAAAACACTTTTCCATTCTTAACATGTCATAGAATTTTAAACTAAAAGAAGTTGATTAAAAATAAACTTGAAATCATGTAAAGGAATATTCTTGGAAATAATGTTTTAAAAATCCATTCATGCCGTATAAGTTAAAAAAACATTCTTCATACTTTTGTCAGAAAAGTCAAAAAGTACCTCGTACGAAAAACGACAAAAAGATTCCTTTCATATCCTTTACTAAAAACTCACCGAAGGTTAAAATTGGATTTAAACAATTGTAGGTTAATGGAAATAATATTACATATTGAGGAAACATGGATGTGGATAATAAAATACACCCCAGTAAATACTAAAGTATAAACAATCTCGGATAAAAATGAGATTGTGATATTTCCCTTACCTTAGGTCTGATTTGCTTCGTATGTGTCCGAACCTCCTGTATAATGATTTAAATAATGTCATTGACTTATTACCGAATCATATTCATTGTTATTATTTCATATATGGTTCACTTATGACTTTATATTACCCGTTCTTTTGTAAATTCCATGTTAAAGAAGCGTTTTGGGTAAAATCGTTTCATTTATCGTAGGTGTTTTGACTTGTTGTTCTTGACATTATAATTACTTATATCATGCTTTACATACTTCCAGAATACAAAATATGATTTATATATCATATATATTGAGTATATATATATATAATATCTAGATAAATGAAATGAAAAACACCGTTCATGGAGACGGTAGTCCGTACGTATGCATGAACGCTGTTTTCCTTTCCTTATTATCTTGAATGGAAGTAAGTAGATGACATACATATACATATATACATAAATCCAGTAGCTTTATAATGTCATATATTTCATTATTATTTCTTATATATACTTTGTAATCATTCTTAAATGGTTAACATGGAGAATGAATCTCATCGTGTCGTGGAGACGGTAGTCCGTACGTACACTCGAGCGATGATATCGTTCCCATGGTCGTGGAATTGAGTTGAAGTGTATGTATACTATTTCAGTATCAATATAACTTTATAATAATCATGTATAGTTACTCATTACATCATTATACCCATCCAAGTACGGTGGTGATGGAAAATAGATTACACCACGGCGTGGAGACGGTATTCCGTACGTACGCACGCGCGGTGATTTCCTTTCTCCGTAGGATGGATAGAATGTTAATTAGAGTTGTTTCATATTTATAATAACATATCAGTATATAATAAATAATGATTTTATTACTTTATCATGAAACAACTAAAGAAGAAAAAGTTGAAGAAGAAAGAAATTGAAAAGATCGGTAATGGATATTACCTCTTCTTTGGAACACCTCTTTGAATCCTCCACTTAGGGAACTAAGAATGGTCATTGAAGAAGAGAAGGACCTCTAGGATTATTCTAGGGAAGTGTAGAAGGGATTTTGGCAGGGGTTGGCCGAGCTTGAGTGCCCAAATTGGTGTGAGGAGGAGGGGGAGGAGGTGCCCTTTTATAAGGCAGGAGAGGGGCACCTTAGGAATATCTCAAAATATTATTTTATATTAAAGTCAAAATCGGTTTATAATGGTTCAAAAGGGACTTATTTCGAAGCTAAAGTGGGGATGGGTCGAAATCCTATCAACCAATAGGATTTAGACAAGTTTAGGTTATTATTTTAACCTTATCAATTAGATTTAACTCTAAGTTAAATAATTTAACTTTTACCGTGTCTTTTTGTTTTCTTACTATATGGTTAATACACTTACTATAACATGCCAAACGAACCCCAAATTGTTTATTATTAATATATATATCCTTATCTAAGTCATTTGGACGAACCTTAGATTTTTAGGAATAAAATAACAATTAATAATATAATATTAGATTTAAAAACTATTTTGTGTCAATTTTGACACTATTTGATATATGATTTTTTTTTGAAAGTCATAACAGATTTATATATTCGAACCAAGTTGATTAAATCAACACTAATATATCATAGTAACCTAGAAAATTAGTGGAATTCATAAAATGTCTTAAATTACATTTATTTTGGTATTTATAATATCAATTATGGCAATATCTCATTAGTATGATAATTACTACATAATCTTTGTGTCATAAATAAATTAACTTATTTGATTTATAAAAATTACAACTAAAATACCATTATGTAGGAAATCGTTTTATCTTTTTAATGAATATTTACAATCGAATTTATCTTATGTATAACCCTATATTAAAAATGTTTTAGTAAATAAACTTTGATTTTAACTCTTTTAACTCTTCTTTGAAATTAAATATTAATAAATGTCCTAATCTAATCCAAGTGGGCCTAAATGATAATATTTTACACTTAAGGTTGTTTTTGGTCGATATACACTTGTCCAATAGGATTAGTACATGTGTCAGGGTAATATTAATATCATTTTTACCCTTAATTACCCTATTTACTTTTAACCGTGGTAAATAAAAGTAAAAAGTTACTATTCACCAAAAATTATTTTCATCTCATTGAACCACATTTTACTTACTGAAATCAACCGTGTCTCTCGAATTTTTGAAATTCCATTCACAGAAGCGTTAAAATTAAGTTTTATGAAAAATTCAGTTTTTTTAACTACCACTTAGTAGTTTCACTATTCATCAAAAATTGATGTTTTTCAGAACAATGCCAAAATTTCATCCTAAGCTATATTTCATATTCCGAATTCAAAAATTAAGTATATTTTACCAAATTCATAACATAGAAATTGCATTAATTAATTTTATAATTAAATCCCGCTGTTAAAACAAATAGCGTGTTTTTAAGAAACAATATCTATCAAAAGATTGACACTTGATTATGTCTGGTTTATATGTGAAATTACATCCAATGACCAACATTGTATTAAATTGTAAAAATATATTCTAAATATACTTTAAAACCACTCAAATTAATGATTTATCACTATTAATTATTTCGATTAAAAAAGTTGTTTTTAATTGTAATTTAGTAATTTTCACTATTAATCAGAATATGAAAGTTATCCGAAAAGTACCAAAATTTCACGTTAGGCTAAATTTGATACTCCGAATCCAAAAATGAAGACCATTCTGAGAGCTAAAATTTCTAAAATTTAAAAAGTGGTTATTACTATTCATAACGGCTAGTTTTAATAATATTTTAATAGCATATCTTTGTTTCGTGAAACTCAGTATTGCGTACAACACACGCTATCGAGGAAGGTTGTGATTGCGTGTAATGCAAGGAAAGTCAAGGATGCGTGTTGTGAAAGCTCCTTTTGGTGTAGCGTAAAACACAAGACATTAATAAAATTAAAAAGAATATTTTTCATAAAATCTCGGGCTGTTACATTCTACCCCCCTTAAAATGAATTTCGCCCTCGAAATTCGTCGGGGTTATAAATGGTTTACTATTTGAAAGTTTCTTTAATCGAAACCCACATCGTAAAAAGGAATACCAAAACCAATCTTTAAAAACAAAATTATGAAACGTAATGGTTACCCAAATAATCTAATCACTGGGTTTCCACATAGGTACAAATATGGATATGGAAGAGAAATCTAAGCATCATGTTCTGATGGTGAGTGGTAGAGAACATGGATATGGAAAAGCTAGCAATCACAAATCCATAAATTTGTGACAATCTAAGGTACCATCTGATTAATCAGATATAAGAGCACTAGGACAACATTTTTTGGTTTTCAAGATCATTTCCCTAAAGTTGATGAAATTGGAATTAGAAGAAATAATTTCGTGATTTTGGTATAGTCTCACTGTTTGTCGTTCTTTGGACAATTTCTACTTCATCTCTTAAAGTAATGAAGTTGAATTTTTCATTCATGATGTGTTAGCAGATAATGTGATAGAATGATGTGTCATTCCATCTGTCTCAAAAGGTTAGAAAAGTTGTCATAAAAAATACATAAGTCCATCTATAGTGAGATTAATGATATATGGTTCCTAAAATGGACTTATACTTCATATATCATACTGCTTAATATAATAAAACTAGTTTCTACTAAACAGGGACTTCCTGTAGGCCAGTGGTAGGTGATAATGTCCAGTCGCACTTCGGTTGTGGGTTCGATTCCCACAGCCTTGTCCGAAGCGATGGGATGTCGCCCGTCCTGCAGGTTGTCCTTTTTCTAAAACTACATTACTATAACATCCCATCAATAATATCGAAAATCTTCTATCCCTAAACAATACTAACTTATGTTCAACATAATCCATTCTAATCTTTAGGCTTATCCATAATACTACAGTCCACTCTCATAATATAG
Organism: Viscum album; assembly: GCA_963277665.1. Taxonomy (NCBI): domain Eukaryota; kingdom Viridiplantae; phylum Streptophyta; class Magnoliopsida; order Santalales; family Viscaceae; genus Viscum; species Viscum album. The sequence continues at coordinate 1,140,009,324 of OY728135.1, read as the reverse complement.
TGAAAACGATTACCAGAGATTTAATATTGTCGTTAATCCCCATATATCATATGATATGTCTTGTTGGTCACATTCCAAACATTCAAAGGCCTTAATCATGTATTCTCTTGAATACCCATTGAACCTTAGTGAAAACATGATTGTAGTTAAAAGTTAACACTTTCCACATACCAAAATCCAAAAATTCTATATACTCAAACCATGATATAACCTTCTCTTTATATCAGTCATGAGCTCATGAATAGAATCAAACACCTCATTATCTTATTATTCCTTCATTATGCGCATATCATCTAAATTCCAAAAATATCTGAATAACCTTTCATGGATAGTGGTACCATTAATCATACACTTTCATAACTCAAGGAAATATAATAGTGTAACAATCCTTAGATGTCTCTTTATTCCATAGTACCATGAGATTTCTTATACAACATTACACATGATAAACATGTAATCATTCCACTACATTCTTAAACCATTGACCGATCTTCAACAATTCTTTCATCTCACATATCATTTGTAGTCTCTTCATCATCATCAACATAAATACTTCCCATACGACCATACTTATTATCTTCATGAGACATTCCCTTAGGGAATTGGTTTGCATAATGCCCGTACATTCCACATTTAAAACATTTAACCATTGTTGATGTCGTAGCAATACCATTATCCTCATCCATGGTGTTAACTGAACCTTTTCCTTTGCACTTACTTGCTTTGTGTCCTTCTTTTCCACACCTAAAGAATCTTCCAGTTCTTTTGAAACATTATCCTTTATTCGTCTTCCCACATTATTTACATAGGGGAAATTGAACTTTCTTTCCTCTATGATCATCATGAAACTCCATCTTTCTCTTATTAGCCGAGTCAGGAAACTTACTAAATTTTACTTTATTGATCATATTATGAGACTACTGATTCGGCATAATAATTATGTTTGGACTTCCAAATCCCATTTCATTATGAATAATATCATTCCATTGTCCATCATATCCTCCATTATCGTGAATCGTCTTGTTTCTAGCCATTTTCTAAAACCAAAAAAACTAGTGTGAGTGGCAAAAATCATGCTAGGGAAAACAACATAATAAAGGTAGAGTATCCTCAATATCTAACATTTTAGGTTAAATTATATGATCGTTACCATAGTTCTAGGACTGTATCCTATACGTATACTTATCCTTAGGGACATCCCTAGACATACCTTATAAATATCTCTAGGGATCTCACTAAAGTTCTCGGATCCTAGTTTCCAAAGGTTGACTAAACCTTTCCTCTGATACCAACTGTAGAGACCCGAAGCTTGACGTACATTGACATTACATTACATTTGCCGAATACTTAGTACATAACAAAAACACACACACAAGGATCGTAATAGTTTAGTGTCTTTGGAAACTCGGAGTATAATCATCTAATCCTGGTGAAAGATCTTCAACATCTCCCATAAAGATCTTCCCTTTTTTTATACCTAAAACATTTCTTTATATCCTGGGGAAAAGTAAACATAAAAGGGTGAGCTCAAATTCTCAGTAAGGGTAAACAAAAGAAATATCAATCACATCATATTCATAAGAACATAACATTTTGGAAATCTTAACCTGTAAAAGAGAGAATAATTTCATAACATGGGATAAATCATAGTAGTGAAATGTAATCGCAATAATCATTACATAAAACATGAAACAATGTGGAATACACACATAATCATAGAGAATCATTTCCTGTTAGTCAAGACTCATTGCCAAGACTATCTTAGTGGACAAAGTCCTTTTCTGAATCGAGTCACCCTCAATTCAGTCCTGTTTCACTGAACCGGTATAACCTACCGTTCCATCCATGTCTATCTCATGAGATATAAAATCTTTACCCAATGCATTGGAGGGAGATATAGGTCTCACCCATCTCATAATGATACTATTCTTATGTGTGCCACAAAATCATAAATCATACATCATTGCATAACCCATGTAATAAAAATGGGATTATTAAACAACATGACACCATAAAACAATTCATATAAGATAAAGGAATTCATAAATATAATTCCATCACAACATAATCAAATCAATGTAATAATAGGGATAGAAACATAACCCTTTATTATCTTAGATGGAAAATAATTTTGATAAAACACTTGAACTCCATTCTTGAGGAAAATATCCTTTCTGCTTCAAAAACACTTTTCCTTTCTTAACATGTCATAGAATTTTAAACTAAAAGAGGTTGATTAAAAATAAACATGAAAACATGTAAAGGAAGATTCTTGGAAATAATGTTTTAAAAATCCATTCATGCCGTATAAGTTTAAAAAAACATTCTTCATACTTTTGTCGGAAAAGTCAAAAAGTACCTCGTACGAAAAACGACAAAAGATTCATTTCATATCCTTTACTAAAAACTCACTGAAGGGTAAAATTGGATTTAAACAATTGTAGGTGAATGGAAATAATATTACATATTGAGGAAACATGGATGTGGATAATAAAATACACCCCAGTAAATACTAAAGTATAAACAATCTCGGATAAAAATGAGATTGTGATATTTCCCTTACCTTAGGTCAATTTGCTTCGTATGTGTCCGAACCTCCTGTATAATGATTTAAATAATGTCATTGACTTATTACAGAATCATATTCATTGTTATGATATCATATATGGTTCACTTATGTCTTTATATTACCCGTTCTTTTGCAAATTCCATGTTAAAGAAGCGTTTTGGGTAAAATCGTTTCATTTATCGTAGGTGTTTTGACTTGTTGTTCTTGACATTATAATTACTTATATCATGATTTACTAACTTCCAGAATATAAAATATGATTTATATATCATATATATTCAGTATATATATATATATAATAGATAGATAAATGAAATAAAAAACACCATTCATGGAGACGGTAGTCCGTACGTACACATGAACGCTGTTTTCCTTTCCTTATTGTCTTGAATGGAAGTAAGTATATGACATACATATACATATATACATAAATCCAGTAGCTTTATAATGTCATATATTTCATTATTATTTCTTATATATACTTTGTAATCATTATTAAATGGTTAACATGGAGAATGAATCTCATCGCGTCGTGGAGACGGTAGTCCGTACGTACGCACGAGCGATGATATCGTTCCCATGGTCATGGAATTGTGTTCAAGTGTATGTATACTATTTCAGTATCAATATAACTTTATAATAATCATGTATAGTTACTCATTACATCATTATACCCATCCAATTAAGGTGGTGATGGAAAATAGATTACACCACGGCGTGGAGACGGTATTCCGTACGTACGCACGTGCGGTGATTTCCTTTCTCCGTAGGATGGATAGAAGGTTAATTAGAGTTGTTTCATATTTATAATAACATATCAGTATATAATAAATACTTATGTTATTACTTTATCATGAAACAACTAAAGAAGAATAAGTTGGAGAAGAAAGTAATTGAAATGATCGGTAATGGATATTACCTCTTCTTTGGAACACCTCTTTGAATCCTCCACTTAGGGAACTAAGATTGGTCTTTGAAGAAGGGAAGGACCTCTAGGATTATTCTAGGGAAGTGGAGAATAGATTTTGTCAGGGGTTGGCCGAGCTTGAGTGCTCAAATTGGTGTGAGGGGGAGGGGGAGGAGGTGCCCTTTTATAAGGGAGGAGAGGGGCACCTTAGGAATATCTCAAAATATTATTTTATATTATAGTCAAAATCGGTTTATAATGGTTCCAAAGGGTCTTATTTAGAAGATAATGTGGGGATGGGTCGAAATCCTATCAACCAATAGGATTTAGACAAGTTTAGGTTATTATTTTAACCTTATCAATTAGATTTAACTCTAAGTTAAATAATTTAACTTTTACCGTGTCTTTTTGTTTTCTTACTATATGGTTAATACACTTACTATTACATGCCAAACGAACCCCAAATTGTTTATAATTAATATATATATCCTTATCTAAGTCATTTTGCCGAACCATAGATTTTTAGGAATAAAATAACAATTAATAATATAATATTATATTTAAAAACTATTTTGTGTCAATTTTGACACTATTTGATATATGATTTTTGTAAAAGCCATAACAGAATTATATGTTCGAACCAAGGTGATTAAATCAACACTAATATATCATAGTAACCTATAAAATTAGTGGAATTCATAAAAAGTCTTAAATTACATTTATTTTGGTATTTATAATATCAATTATGTCAATATCTCATTAATATGATAATTACTGCACCATCTTTGTGTCATAAATAAATTAACTTATTTGTTTTCTAAAAATTACAACTAAACTACCATTATGTAGGAAATATTTTTAGATTTCTAATGAATATTTACAATCTAATTTAGCTTATGTATAACCCTATATTAAAAATGTTTTAGTAAATAAACATTGATTTTAACTCTTTTAACTCTTCTTTGAATTAAATAATAATAAATGTCCTAATCTAATCCATGTGGGCCTAAATGATAATATTTTACACTTAAGGTTGTTTTTGGTCGAGATACACTTGTCCAATAGGATTGGTACATGTGTTAGGGTAATATTTGTAACACCCCAAGATTTCATAGTATGTTATTTCTTCAAAATAATTCAATAACTTGCACTACACGCAACACCGAGTTCAATCACACCATGACTTACAAAAATAATCCATTCAAAAGCGGATACGAATAGTATTATCTAAATTTTAAACTTTATATAATCCTTATAATTTTAGAATCCATATTATGAGTTTCCTTGATATAATGCAAGAACAAATTCATTTTCAGTATTGCACTTTTATCAACTTTTAATAGTGAACCCTTTTTAAATACAATATTTTAAACATTTTGACTAAATGGGGACATCAAAAAATTTAAAATGAAACATCCCAAGCTTCCACGGTACGCTTTCCCTTGAATAATACAATAGCGTGTGTTATACGCAACTTCGAGTTTTAACACACACCGTAACCAATCAAACTAGCTGTTATGAATAGTAATACCTACTTTTTGAAATCATATATATTCTATATTTCAAAATGGAATTCATTTTTGGATTCGGAATATCGAAATTAACCTAGGGTGAAATTTTGGTACTTTTCGGAAAACTTTTATATTTTAATGAATAGTGAAAATTACTAAATTTTAATTAAAAACAACTTTTTTAATCAAAATAATTAATAGTGATAAAGTATTAATTTGAGTGGTTTTAAAGTATATTTAGAATATATTTTTACCACTTAATATAATGTTGGTCATTGGACATAAGTTTACAATTAAACCGAACATAAACAAGTGTCAATCTTTTGATAGTTATTATCTCTTAAAAACACGCTTTTTGTTTTGACAGCGGGAATTAATTTTAAATTAATTTCTGCCACTTCTGTGTTTTGAATTTAGAAAAATGGATTCCATATTTGGAATCAGGATGTTCAAATTGTGTAAATAGGTAACTTTTATTTTTAGATATTTTGAATAATTACTGCGGTAAATATTTTATTTACTATGGTTAAGGGTAAATCCGGTAAATAAGGGTTAAAAAAATAATATTATAATAATACTAAATTACCCTAAAACGTGTCTTAACACTATTTGTTGATACATGGTCGATCATGGGAATCTTTGGGTCTATTTTGGGACCCCATGGATCCACTTGTAAGTGATAATGACACATTATATTAATAAAGTTAAAATAAAAATAAAAATGGCATAAGCTTACATCTTTTAGAAGAACAATTTTTACATAGGGTTATACATGTTGGAATTTCAATTATAAATATTCATTAGAAAGCTAAAAAGATTTCCTACATAATGGTATTTTATTTATAATTTTTAGACATTAAATAATTTATTTTATTTATGACACAATGATGATGCAGTAATTACTATAATAGTGAAAAATTAAAATAAGTGATATTATAAATACCCAAATAAATATAATATGAAACTTTTAATGAATTAAAATAATTTTCTAGGATAATATGATATATTAGGATTGATTTAATTCACTTTGTTCGAAGTAATCAATCTGTTATGAGTTTCAAAAAAATCAACTAATGAATAGTGTCAAAATTGACATAAAAGAGTTCTTAAAACAAATATTATATTATTAATTGATATTAAATTCCTAAAAATCTAAGGTTCGTCCAAGAGACTTATATCATGATATGTTAATCATTAATGGACCACTTGGGGGTCTCTTGGATGTATATGGTAAGTTTATTAACCATATAATATAAAATTACAAAGAGACATTGTAAAAGTGAAACTAATTAACTTAGAGTTAATACTTAAAGATAAGGTTAATATAAGTACCCAAACCTGTCTAAATTCTATTGGATGAGTTGTTTTCGACCCATCCCCACCTCAACCTTTGAATAGTAAACTTTGGAGCTATTAGAAACCGAATATGAATTTATTATAAATTAATATTTCTAGCTTTTCCAAAGGTGCCCCTCACCCCTCTTATAAAAGGGCACTCCTCCTTCTCATTTCTTCACACCTCTCAAGCCACTTGGCTCGTCCAAACTCTGCCCAACTACGCTCCCCACAACCCTATCCTCCTCCTTAAAGCTTCCCCTTAGGCAGAAATCATTTCAAGAAGTCCTTTGGTTCCAACCAAAGTGAGTTACCTAAATTAAAGGTAACGATTTCTCTTAATTTATTTTCATTCATTTTGCTTCTCCAACCCCCAAACTCTTTTTATTTCCTTTCTTTTGTAACAACACCAGTATCCTCAATATACTAGGATGTTGTTATAAGAAGGATTCAAACTACACATACACACAACTCCATCTAATGGATGATGAACATAATGTTTCTGTGGATGGAAAACTAACGCCTCACGAAACGATGATTGTTCAAATACATCTTACCGCCTCTCATGGTGGCCATTATGATGGCACTGTAATTAAATATGATATTAATGATATATATTTTATATATAAGCTTCTGTAATTCCATTTTATTTCATACCATTATTCGTTTCATGTTGTATATACATACGATAATTTCATTTGAGGAAGTGCGGACTACCGCCCCCTTAAAATGATATGACTCGTTCATACCAGACATGGAACGTATAAAGGATGGTGTTAATGAACTTAAGTAACATATATAAAATATTATATTATACTGGAATAGTAATATACCTATGTATCATTTTGATTCGATTCTTTTAAAATAAAAATTAAATGGAAGTAGCGTTCGTGCGTACGTACGGACTACCGTCTCCACGAACGCGATGAGATTCATTCTCCATCGTATCCATTCAAGTATAATTATCATTTAATGATTTAAAAATGATGTTTAAGGACTTGATACCATTCTGGATATGAATAAGATACAACAAACATGACTTATGTAACAAAACATATAAAAGAAAATGAGTAAGTTAACACCCGAAACGACGATAATACTAAGATATTATTAATAAAGCAATATTAAAAGATCATATATGATATCATATTAATGTATATAATTCTTGTATAATTTAATAACAATTATTTCACCATTATACAGGAGGTTAACCTACCCCAACAAAGGAAAAGTACAAGGTAAGGGTTTATTTCACAATCTCTTCATTATCCGAGGTTGTTTTATCATCCACATCCATGTTTCTTAAAAATGTATTTCAAAACATTTTTACTATTTACAAGAATATGGGTTAAAGTCATTTATACCCTTGTTTGACTTTTTATAAGAGGTTTATAAAGGAATCTTTCTGTCGTTTTCAAAACAAGTTCCTTTTTAACCTTTTCGACAGAATTGAGGTAAGAATGTTTTTTTTAACTTATACGGCGGGTGCGGTTATTTTACGCCGTTATAAAATCATCAAAGCTTTCCTTACAAGCTTACAAGAATATTTTCAAGAAAATGTTTTATTTTATATGGCTCTTAAATGATTTCAAAAATAGAAAGAGATATTTCTCTAAAAAGTGTTTTGATTTCATCTATGTCAACATCCTTTAATGGATTTTACGCTTATTTGAAGTTGATTTATTATAATAAAAAACTTCTATATTGTATTGAAGGTTTTGTGATATGTTTGACTGTGGATGTGCTATTTTATACCATTCATAGTTTATGGTGAAACTATTGGCATTTCGTATGCTAGTTTTAATCCGAATGTTTATGTTATATTTCAAACTTTTCTTCAGATGAATGTGCTGAACAAGTATGTTCCGGGTTGGGGACCGGTAAAAGTAATCCCTCCAGGTTGGGGACTGGTTAAAGTAAGCCCTCCAGGTTAGGGACTGGTAAAAGTATGCCCTCCGGGTTGGTGTCCGGTTATTAGAGGCACTCCGGGTTGGTGTCCGGTTATTAGAGGCACTCCGGGTTGGTGTCCGGTTATTAGAGGCACTCCGGGTTGGGTTCCGGTTAGAAGTAACCCCTAGGTCTTGGGATGAGGCCTAGACAAAGAAATTAACGTTTAGCATTATGCATTCCAACATTATGAAAGTGGTTTTTGATTTTTGCATGTGATTATTCGATTAGTAGAATATCCATGTGAATAAGTAAATGGCATTATTTCATTTTACTTTTGCCATACTATGTTGAAGTTCAAGTTTAAAAGGCTTTTGTTTTAGTAATGCATTGCCTTAAATGTTTATGCTTATTTTGAATGTTCCGCTATATTGTTATCCTTACTGGGCATTTGAGCTCACCCCTTTTCTATGTTTTATTTTTCCCAGGTAGTGAAGAAGTAAATTATGAATGACTTGCAGGGATATTATGAGGGGTTAATAGTGTGGATATGAAGACTTTGTTGTTGTAGTAGTTTTTCACTTTGAAATGTAATGTAAAACTTTATGATTATATCTATTGTTTCCAAGGCTACTAAACCAATCGGTCTTTCGGGATTTGATCTTTCTTGTGATCATGACAATGTTACGAAGTAATGCACCGACTCTGGGTAGTTGGGGTCGGGGCGTTATAGTTGGTATCAGAGGAAGTTTAGTACAAACCTTGGAAGCTAGATTTAGATAAACTCTGATTAGAGCACGTAGACCTAAGATGAACTTTGAGGATTAGTATAGAAGAACTTCCTAGAATTTTGGTATTGTAGAGATTTTGTGAGTTTTCCGAGCAATACATCCCTGTCTGGATACGAGCAGGTAGAGGCGGCTCTGGCACAGATGTACCTAGGGTTAAAACCCGAAAACACCGCTTTGAGCTAGACTCGAACGGGAACTGGTGCATGACAACGGGCCTTGCTGCACTCTTGGTTACGACACTCCCGGGGGATATGCTTAGGATAACTCTAATTTTCTTTACAAATCATTATGAAGGGTTAATGAGTATATACATCCTCAAAGGAGACATTTTTATGATTATGGATTATATCCATAAATAGTTCAATTTATGTTAAGTGTTTTATAAGTATGGGATTATGTATTTTGATTCATAAACTGATCTAGTGTATGCCATTGTTTAGAAATGGCGCCCAGTAGAAGGAATGAGAACTCCAGAAATTCACATGATCCAAAGAGAAGGAAGGATCATATCATTCATGGTCTTAATCTAGAATTTATAAGAGAAATAGTCTCCCTTGTATTATCATCATATGAAGATATAATATCATGTGTTGATAAGATAAGTAAAGAGTTTGCTGAGTCCTATGGCCTTGAAGTGAAGCAAGAGAAGAACAAGATGGAAGAGAGAAAGATGGATAAAGGGAAGGGGGAAAAGAGGAATTTTCCCATATGTGGTAACTGTGGAAAGAAACACCCTGGAGCTTGCCTGAAAGGAATGGGAGTTTGTTATAAGTGTGGAGGAAAAGGGCACAAAGTACGTGACTGTAAGGGTAAGAAAATGGTTTCAAATGTACAATGCTTCATTTGCAAGGAGTTTGGACACTACGCGAACCTATGTCCCAGTCATCAGACTATGCCGCAAATGATGCTATTGGATAATAATCAAGTTATGATACTACCACAGATGAAGAGGAATGATTAGAGTTCTTATGTTGATTATGTCAATTGAGTGTTGTATCAACAATGTACTTGTTATAATAATTATGGAGTATATAAGGATTGTACTGCAGTACTATTTCATTAAGGACTTGAGATTGTGTGGAACAAAGAAAAGTGACTCAATAGAAGGTTAAATTTTTGGAAAATATATGGTTTAGAGAAAGATAAACCATAATATGGTTCTGATACCGAAGTAGTGATTTTAGAATAATACATGATTGATTTGGATAAATTATATTGGATATTCTTGACTACCTTGAAGCTGATTAATGATTTGTATATTCCATCATTGTTGGGGTTTAAAACATTTTTGGATTAATGAAGTATATCCATAATTCTATATGGAATAAGGGAGTATGAATGTAATCAATAAGGAATATAGTAATTCAGGATGTTTCAGTATATTAAAAGAATATATGATGAAGGTATTCATATTCTATTACGGGGTAAAAAGGATCTACATTATGTTTTACTTCCTTATAAATGTTGGACTGTGAGTTTGGACAGAAGTATTTTGGATAGTTCTAGTTTGGATTATTTTGGATTTCCATAAAAGGACAACCCGGAGGTCGGGCGGCAACCCGTCGCGTCCGGCAAAGCTGCGAGACTTGAACCTGCAACCGAAGGGCGACAAGGGTGTATCACCTACCACTGGCCCACGAGATGTCCTGGATTAAATAATTTAGTTTTTATTAAAAGAACTTGTAGATGAATTATAAATTCGTTTATTTTGGAACCCTATACGAATAGTGTAAATAGAATTTTTTTTACATTCTATTATCTTTTAGAGTGAAAGATGAGTTTGTGGTAGAAATTTATTAATGGATAAAACTCTAATTATAAAGTAAGTATATCTCCTTATTATCTTAGCCAATCTCAAAAATAAATTCCTCAAAATTAAGAAAAGGAACTTAGAACAAAAATGTTGTCCTAGATGGTACCTTAAATCATCACTAATTTATGGCTTTGGGATTGTTGGCCTTTTCATAGCCATGTTCTCTACCACTCTCCATCAGATAAATGATGGTTAGATTTTTCTTCATATCCATATTTTTCTACATGGAACCCTAGTATGTGTTATTTTTGGTAATCTTCATACTTTCCGCTCTTTATTTTAAATAGAGGCCTCATTAATTCATTTTTCGATGTGGGATTTCAACTAAGATATTTTGGAACGTCAAAAATGTGTCATCCCAACATCCTATGTTTTGTTGAACCGATGGTATTTCAAATCATCATAGATTGATGAGTTTAAGGACCTCAATTTTATACTTGTTTGTGATTGATGACCTCAATCACTACCTATAAATATTTACGTTTTTCCTCCAATTATATGTCTCTAATTACCACCAATGTTCTCCTAATCAAGATCATAATTTGGTGGTGACACTTTCATTTCTCTTTTCCTCATATTAAGACTAAATTTTAGTAACCCTATTTCCGATGTGGGTTTTCCCACAAATATATTTTCTATTTTCAACCTTTTATTTTCGAAGAATAATTTCAAATTGCGAGGACGCAATTCATTGAAGGAGGGGAGAATGTAACACCCCAAGATTTCATAGTATGTTATTTCTTCAAAATAATTCAATAACTTGCACTACACGCAACACCGAGTTCAATCACACCATGACCTACAAAAATAATCCATTCAAAAGCGGTTATGAATAGTATTATCTAAATTTTAAACTTTATATAATCCTTATAATTTTAGAATCCATATTATGAGTTTCCTTGATATAATGCAAGAACAAATTCATTTTCAGTATTGCACTTTTATCAACTTTTAATAGTGAACCCTTTTTAAATACAATATTTTAAACATTTTGACTAAATGGGGACATCAAAAAATTTAAAATGAAACATCCCAAGCTTCCACGGTACGCTTTCCCTTGAATAATACAGTAGCGTGTGTTATACGCAACTTCGAGTTTTAACACACACCGTAACCAATCAAACTAGCTGTTATGAATAGTAATACCTACTTTTTGAAATCATATATATTCTATATTTCAAAATGGACTTCATTTTTGGATTCGGAATATCGAAATTAACCTAGGGTAAAATTTTGGTACTTTTCGGAAAACTTTTATATTTTAATGAATAGTGAAAATTACTAAATTTTAATTAAAAACAACTTTTTTAATCAAAATAATTAATAGTGATAAATTATTTATTTGAGTGGTTTTAAAGTATATTTAGAATATATTTTTACCACTTAATATAATGTTGGACATCGGACATAATTTTACAATTAAACCGAACATAAACAAGTGTCAATCTTTTGATAGTTATTATCTCTTAAAAACACGCTTTTTGTTTTGACAGCGGGAATTAATTTTAAATTAATTTCTGCCACTTCTGTGTTTTGAATTTAGAAAAATGGATTCCATATTTGGAATCAGGATGTTCAAATTTTGTAAAAAGGTAACTTTTATTTTTAGATATTTTGAATAATTACTGCGGTAAATATTTTATTTACTATGGTTAAGGGTAAATCCGGTAAATAAGGGTTAAAAAATAATATTATAATAATACTAAATTACCCTAAAACGTGTCTTAACCCTATTTGTTGATACATGGTCGACCATGGGAATCTTTGGGTTTATTTTGGGACCCCATGGATCCACTTGTAAGTGATAATGACACATTATATTAATAAAGTTAAAATAAAAATAAAAATGGCATAAGCATACATCTTTTAGAAGAACAATTGTTACATAGGGTTATACATGTTGGAATTTCAATTATAAATATTCATTAGAAAGATAAAAAGGTTTCCTACATAATGATATTTTATTTATAATTTTTAGACATTAAATAATTTATTTTATTTATGACACAATGATGATGCAGTAATTACTATAATAGTGAAAAATTAAAATAAGTGATATTATAAATACCCAAATAAATATAATATGAAACTTTTAATTAATTAAAATAATTTTCTAGGATAATATGATATATTAGTATTGATTTAATTGACTTTGTTGGAAGTAATCAATCTGTTATGAGTTTCAAAAAAATCAACTAATGAATAGTGTCAAAATTGACATAAAAGAGTTCTTAAAACAAATATTATATTATTAATTGATATTAAATTCCTAAAAATCTAAGGTTCGTCCAAGAGACTTATATCATGATATGTTAATCATTAATGGACCACTTGGGGGTCTCTTGGATGTATATGGTAAGTTTATTAACCATATAATATAAAAATACAAAGAGACATTGTAAAAGTGAAACTAATTAACTTAGAGTTAATACTTAAAGATAAGGTTAATATAAGTACCCAAACCTGTCTAAATTCTATTGGATGAGTTGTTTTCGACCCATCCCCACCTCAACCTTTGAATAGTCAACTTTGGAGCCATTAGAAACCGAATATGAATTTATTATAAATTAATATTTCTAGTTTTTCCAAAGGTGCCCCTCACCCCTCTTATAAAAGAGAACTCCTCCTTCTCATTTCTTCACACCTCTCAAGCCACTTGGCTCGTCCAAACTCTGCCCAACTAAGCTCCCCACAACCCTATCCTCCTCCTTGAAGCTTCCCCTTAGGCAGAAATCATTTCAAGAAGTCCTTTGGTTCCAACCAAAGTGAGTTACCTAAATTAAAGGTAACGATTTCTCTTAATTTATTTTCATTCATTTTGCTTCTCCAACCCCAAACTCTTTTTATTTCCTTTCTTTTGTAACAACACCAGTATCCTCAATATACTAGGATGTTGTTATAAGAAGGATTCAAACTACACATACACACAACTCCATCTAATGGATGACGAACATAATGTTTCTGTGGATGGCAAACTAACGCCTCACGAAACGATGATTGTTCAAATACATCTTACCGCCTCTCATGGTGGCCATTATGATGGCACTGTAATTAAATATGATATTAATGATATATATTTTATATATAAGCTTCTGTAATTCCATTTTATTACATACCATTATTCGTTTCATGTTGTATATACATACGATAATTTCATTTGAGGAAGTGCGGACTACCGCCCCCTTAAAATGATATGACTCGTTCATACCACACATGGAACGTATAAAGGATGGTGTTAATGAACTTAAGTAACATATATAAAATACTATATTATACTGGAATAGTAATATACCTATGTATCATTTGGATTCGATTCTTTTAAAATAAAAATTAAATGGAAGTAGCGTTCGTGCGTACGTACGGACTACCGTCTCCACGAACGCGATGAGATTCATTCTCCATCGTATCCATTCAAGTATAATTATCATTTAATTATTTAAAAATGATGTTTAAGGACTTGATACCATTCTGGATATGAATACGATACAACAAACATGACTTATGTAACAAAACATATAAAATAAAATGAGTAAGTTAACACCCGAAACGACGATAATACTAAGATATTATTAATAAAGCAATATTAAAAGATCATATATGATATCATATTAATGTATATAATTCTTGTATAATTTAATAACAATTATTTCACCATTATACAGGAGGTTAACCTACCCCAACAAAGGAAAATTACAAGGTAAGGGTTTATTTCACAATCTCTTCATTATCCGAGGTTGTTTTATCATCCACATCCATGTTTCTTAAAAATGTATTTCAAAACATTTTTACTATTTACACGAATATGGGTTAAAGTCATTTATACCCTTGTTTGAATTTTTATAAGAGGTTTATAAAGGAATCTTTCCGTCATTTTCAAAACAAGGTCCTTTTTAACCTTTTCGACAGAATTGAGGTAAGAATGTTTTTTTAACTTATACGGCGGGTGCGGTTATTTTACGCCGTTATAAAATCATCAAAGCTTTCCTTACAAGCTTACAAGAATATTTTCAAGAAAATGTTTTATTTTATATGGCTCTTAAATGATTTCAAAAATAGAAAGAGATATTTCTCTAAAAAGTGTTTTGATTTCATCTATGTCAACATCCTTTAATGGATTTTACGCTTATTTGAAGTTGATTTATTATAATACAAAACATCTATATTGTATTGAAGGTTTTGTGATATGTTTGACTGTGGATGTGCTATTTTATACCATTCATAGTTTATGGTGAAACTATTGACATTTTGTATGCTAGTTTTAATCTGAATGTTTATGTTATATTTCAAACTTTTCTTCAGATGAATGTGCTAAACAAGTATGTTCCGGGTTGGGGACCGGTAAAAGTAAGCCCTCCAGGTTGGGGACTGGTTAAAGTAAGCCCTCCAGGTTAGGGACTGGTAAAAGTATGCCCTCCGGGTTGGTGTCCGGTTATTAGAGGCACTCCGGGTTGGTGTCCGGTTATTAGAGGCACTCCGGGTTGGTGTCCGGTTATTAGAGGCACTCCGGGTTGGGTTCCGGTTAGAAGTAACCCCTAGGTCTTGGGATGAGGCCTAGACAAAGAAATTAACGTTTATCATTATGCATTCCAACATTATGAAAGTGGTTTTTGATTTTTGCATGTGATTATTCGATTAGTAGAATATCCATGTGAATAAGTAAATGGCATTATTTCATTTTACTTTTGCAATACTATGTTGAAGTTCAAGTTTAAAAGGCTTTTGTTTTAGTAATGCATTGCCATAAATGTTTATGCTTATTTTGAATGTTCTGCTATATTGTTATCCTTACTGGGCATTTGAGCTCATCCCTTTTCTATGTTTTATTTTTCCCAGGTAGTGAAGAAGTAAATTATGAATGACTTGCAGGGATATTATGAGGGGTTAATAGTGTGGATATGAAGACTTTGTTGTTGTATTAGTTTTTCACATTGAAATGTAATGTAAAACTTTATGATTATATCTAGTGTTTCCAAGGCTACTAAACCAATCGGTCTTTCGGGATTTGATCTTTCTTGTGATCATGCCAATGTTACGAAGTAATGCACCGACTCTGGGTAGCTGGGGTCGGGGCGTTACAATATTAATATCATTTTTACCCTTAATTACCCTATTTACTTTTAACCGTGGTAAATAAAAGTAAAAAGTTACTATTCACCAAAAATTATTTTCATCTCATTGAACCACATTTTACTAACTGAAATCAACCGTGTCTCTCGGATTTTTGAAATTCCATTCACAGAAGAGGTAAAATTAAGATTTATGAAAAATTCAGTTTTTTTAACTACCACTTAGTAGTTTCACTATTCATCAAAAATTGATGTTTTTCAGAACAATTCCAAAATTTCATCCTAAGCTATATTTCATAATCCGAATTCAAAAATGAAGTCTATTTGACCAAATTCATAACATAGAAATTGCATTAATTAATTTTATAATTAAATCCCGCTGTTAAAACAAATAGTGTGTTTTTAAGAAACAATATCTATCAAAAGATTGACACTTGATTATGTCTCGTTTAAATGTGAAATTACATCCAATGACCAACATTGTATTAAATTGTAAAAATATATTCTAAATATACTTTAAAACCACTCAAATTAATGATTTATCACTATTAATTATTTCGATTAAAAAAGTGGTTTTTAATTATAATTTAGCAATTTCCACTATTCATCAGAATATGAATGTTATCCGAAAAGTACCAAAATTTCACCTTAGGCTAAATTTGATACTCCGAATCCAAAAATGAAGTCCATTTTGAGAGCTAAAATTTCTAAAATTTAAAAAGTGTTTATTACTATTCATAACGGCTAGTTTTAATAATATTTTAATAGCATATCGTTGTTTCGTGAAACTCAGTATTGCGTACTACACACACTATCGAGGAAGGTTGCGATTGCGTGTAATGCAAGGCAATTCAAGGATGTGTGTTGTGAAAGCTCCTTTTGGTGTAGCTTACAACACAAGACATTAATAAAATTAAAAATAATATTTTTCATAAAATCTCGGGCTGTTACAGGAGGGACCATGGAAATCGATTTGGACACTCAACGTCCCCCCAACAATATGCTAATTTTGGGGGCAGGTGTGCACAGGTACCCACCCAACGATGAGCCTTATCATTTACTGACATATGGCCAGGGCCATTTTCTTCCCTTTATTCCCGCATATTACAAAAACCCCTTTGTACACCGTCATTCACTACCCGGGAGCTAGGGAAATTTGGAATAAATGGGGTCCTGTTCCAGGTGCACCTCTGGCCACAGTCTCCAACCTACCCAATCTTCTGATGCATTGCTGCTCCTCTCTATCACCAGCTAACGCAGACTAACTTTTCACCATTGCCTGGATCATTTGGGTCTGGCGTAACGAAGCTATTTTTCATCACGTTCATAAACCTCTTGAGTTCTGGATTGAACATGTCACCTCGTGTATTGAGGTCTGGAAAGCCCACATTGGACATTATACTCTAGGTGTTACCCCCTCCTTTCTCTCTCATTGGATTCCTCCAATGGAAAGGATTCTTAAGATTAATGTGGACACATATCTCCCCAAGGATAGGCTCGTTGCCCTTGGTCTCCTGGCCCGAAACCATATGTGGCAAATAATTGTGGAAAAATACGAACCACATCATGCATACTAGGAACTTGTAGTAGTTGAGGCCACTACCATCCTTTCTGGTATGATGCTCTCTATAGACCAGGGTTGGGTTGATATCAACATTGAGTCTGACAACCCCACCGCAATTGATGCTATTAATCATCACGACGACAGACTCCAATCATTTAGCCACATCATCAGGATAATTCTCTCACTTTGCCAATTCTTTTCATTATGCAACTTCTCCTTCACCAAAAGGGAAGGAAACAATACGGCCCATCAACTGGCAGCCTCTGGCCCATTCGATGCCAACTAGCTCTGGCTGGACAATTTTCCTTCATGGACTTTCACTTGTACATCTACTAACCTTTATCATTAATGATATCTATATATATTAAAAAAACCTATAAGTTTCCACATTTTGATATAGAATAGATATTTAAGACCAAGAAAGTGACATTTTGTGACTTTCTTTTATTAAAAAAACATATAACTCATTTTCACGGACAAGTATCCATTAAAGAGATCACATTAAATCCTTAGGTATTAAGGGTAGAATTAAATTTATCCAGTAATTGTTTTTCAAGTTTTAGGGTAATTCTCTAACCCTTATCATATTATTTTTACCCTAAATTATCTGATTTACACTTAACTATAGTAATAAAAAAATTACCAAAGTTACTATTCATATTTGAAAAAAGAGGCTTATTTACTACATTTGTATCTCCTAAATCCAAATATGTAATCCATTTTTCAAAATTAAAAACACATAGGTTTTAGAATTTATTTTATAATTAAACAGTTAAAATGTAAAGGAAATGAGTTTTTCAGAAAAATTACTCTTTTAAAATATAAAAATGTTTCTATACTAAATTCAATTATAAAACCCATAATAAGACTAATATAAATAAAAATTAAATATTGAAAATTTAAAACTAATCCAAATAAAAATTTGACAAGGGAAATAAAATAAAATCTTCAATAAAAAAATATTTTTTAACTATTCATTAAAAAATCAATATTTCCAACAAATTATCTGAATTTTATTCAAAGATAATTTTGAAATTATAAATTAAAAAATTAAACAAGTTTTTTCAAATTAGAATTATATAGTTTTAAAAATTGATTTTTTATATATAACAATATAAAACTATATTTTTTAATTTTAAGAATAACTTAAATTATTTATAATAAATGTAGATATTTAATTCAATAATACTCATAAATATATAAAAAAAATATGAATTCCCATGTTTTTAAACTTTAACATCTTTTGGAAATTATATACCCCTAATTTTATTCACTTATTAAAAAATAGTAAACCTTTATCTCATAGTATTTTCAAATTAACATGTTGCTTCTTCAAACATATTGGGTTTTCTACAAAACCTTAACATGGTGAATTACCTTGTTATTTAATACTTTTCTTCTATGGTCGTGAATCTGAATAGTTTGTTCTTCATAATAAATTTAATCTTCTAACTAACCTACATCATGGATCAAAACATGTGATGAATCCAGAACACACTTTCTTAACTTTAAAACAAGAAAAAAATAATGTACCTGGGATAAACTAAGAAGAAAATATACTCAGTAGGAAACTGGTCCATCATTCCCAAGGATTTTATATTTTCTAATGAACCATGGACATAAATTTCCAACATTACCAAAATTCGTAATAGTTTTCCATGAATATATTTTAAGAAATACATGGTCACTTACCTCGAATAAAAGATCTATCCACATATTATTAGCATAACTTTTATGTATGGTCTAAGCTGTCCTATTATGTTGCTGAATCATTTTTATCTTATTATACATTTCCTCTACTTATTTTAGTCCTATCAAATTCATTTCACCAACTTAATCCAAAAATTCTAGAGTTCAACATCTCTTTCTATATAATTCCTCAAATGGTTCTATCTATATAATAGAATGAAAAATGTTATTATAAGAAGTCTCTACTAAATAAATTTATTGATATGAACATCCCTTATAATACATTGAAAAAGAACATATAATGTATTTCAAGGAATAAAGTTTCTTTTCCATCTATCTATGAGACTATGGATGAAAGTACATGTTGTAACTAAATTATATACCCAACGACTTCTTAAGGCTTTTACAAAAATTAGAAGTGAAGCCGGGATCATTGTCAGATACAATAGAGAGAGGAATACCAAGTAACATAACTATTACTTTAATATAAAACCTAGAAATAAAATATTAAGATATATTATATCTAATGGGAATAAATTTATAGATTTATTCTGTCAATCAATTATAACCCAAATTACATTGTTACCTCAAGAAGTTATTTGTTTTCTCACCAGGAAATCCATGGATATAATTTTCTATTACCACTATAGTGCTGGAAAATGATGAAGCATCCCCTTGGGTAATTTCATTATTCCTTAAACTGCAAAAAATTAAAAAAAATCCTAATAAAATCAACAATATCTCTTCTCATTACATCCCACTAATAATATTCCCAATGATATTTGAACATATTAGTGCTACCATGATGAACGAAAAATAGAGAACTATGAGCTTCACTTAATAACTCTTTCTTCAACTAAGAATCTCATGGAATGTATAGTCTCATTACGATTCTATAATAACCATTCTCATCCAAATTTAATTAAGGTGGCTTATCCTTGTTAACAAATTCTACCTTTTCCTTCATATAATAATCCACCATATGAGCTTTATTAATTATTTACAACAAATTATAATATATTGAAACCTGTAAGAAAATATAGATGGTTCCTCAATCTAAAACTTCTAGACCGAAATTCATTAAATCATTAACCAAAGGGTCATATTCCAAATATAACATTGTTATGGTAGAATTTATTTTCTATCACAAATCATCTACCACTTTTTTCCTTTACATGGAGACAATGAATCATGTAATCATAATACATTATCAATTACAACCATCTTCTTGGTATCATGTTCAATTATTTCATAGTGAATATATGCTTCAAACTTATGTGATTAATATATATTTCACAATTTACTCCATACAGATGATTCCTGTAAATTTACAAAACAAAAACAACAGTAGCTAATTTTAGATCATGTGTAAGATAATTTAACTCATTAGGTTTAAATTGAGGTAATGAATAAGAAATTATATCATCATTCCTCATTAAGATACAACCATCTCCCTTAAAAGAAGCATCACTATAAATAATATACTCACCATTTATAAAAGGTAGGGAATAAACTAGATCATTCACTAATCTCCTTTTCACTTCTTGTAAACAAACATCACCTTATTTTATTCAAATAAATTTAGACCCTTTTCGTGTTATAATTGTTAGAGATCTATATAGTCCTGAATTTTTTTCAAAAATAATCCATTAATAGCCTTATAATCCATGAAAAAATATAATATAACTAACTATTGTATTTTTTTCCATTCATCAACAACATTTATTTTAGTAGGGTCAACAACAATGCCATCATTAGATATATGTTTCCCAATGAAAGAAATATATTGTAACAAAAAATCATATTTTCTAAATATTCTATACTACTTATTATAATTAAGTATTTTTAGAAAAATCCTTATATAATTTTCATGATCCTCAGAACATATTAAATAAACAAAAATAACATCAATAAAAACCAAACAAACTAATCCAAATATTCATGGATTATTATATTCGTAAGATCCATAAATATAGAAGCAAATTTTTCATCCCAAAGTGCATAAGCACAAACTCATAATTCCCATATCTAGTTAGAAATGAATTATTTGGAATATTTTACACCTTTACTTTCAACTGCTGAATCCCCAACCTAATATCAATCTTTCAAAAGTACTACTCTCCCTAGAGTTGATCAAATAAATCATCTATGTGATAGAAATGATACTTATTCTAAATAGTGATTTTATTCAATGATCAATAATCAATGAATAGTCTCATTTAAATATATTTATTTTTAAAAAACAAAATATGATAACCCCAAGGTGAAGTAATCAAATGAATAAAACATTTATCTTGAAACACCGTCAATTTATTTTTTAGTTCCAAAATTTTTACATGTTCCATTCGATAAGAAGGTTTAGAACTATATTTTAAATCAGGGAATAATTCATTATCAAACTCAATCTCTTGATCGAGAATAAAACAAAGGAAATAATCAATAAAAACATCAATGTCTTTGTTAACCACTCACACATCACTTATCTAAACAGTTTCATTATTTTCAATGACATGAGATAAGTAACTTTTACTTATATTTGAAATAAATTTATTTTCTTATTCTTATGTTATTAAAGGTATCATATCATTAAAAAATTCATTATTATCTTTTAATTCCATATTATCAAGATAATCTTAAATCCAATCCATACAAAAAATAACAACAAATTTAACTATGGGTAATTCAATAATATTTTCAGGAAAGTATATTTCAAAATAAAAATAAGAAGATTGTTATAAATCTTGATTGCTTTAATACTTTCGCCATATTTTTTCACCAAAATTTATATCATACTTTCATGATTTTATATTACTAGTATTCTTGAAATTTTATCAAAATAAAAGAATGTGAATATCTTGGATCAAACAAGGTATTTGAATAATTTGATTAAACAATAACTATACGTGTCACCATTTGATTTGATGGACCCACATTAACCATAGTAGTGGGAAAAAACTTTTATCAACCTTTATATTTATGATCATGATGATTTACATCTTGTCTAACTATCTTTGGACACATGTTATCATAATGGCCGAACTCATTGCATCTAAAACACCTCACAATTGGATGTATATCGGCTACCACAATATTTGGTCATTAAGGATTCCTTTTTTACAGTCACGAGCCTTGTGACCGTAAAGAACATACTGGTTGGAATTTTCTTCTTTAAAATTCATTCTCCAAAGTTATTCTTACCACATTTTTCAAAGATGAAGATTTTATTTTCATACCTACAAATTTCATTGATAAATTATTTTCCGGTAAGTTGAATGAGTTCTTGCTCTTCTTAGCATGAGGCATATACTTGTCAAAAAAACTACATCTCATCTTTTTCAATGTATAAAAAAAATTCAAAGATTTAATTTCTATTGAATGTAATGATCATAAGAAAATTAGTTTCAAAATTGAGTAAAATATATTAATTTTCTTATAAATGTATCAAACAAAATCTTGTATGTTCCTAGCATGTTTTGCAAAATTGGCTTCATATACAGTCACATAATAATCATCTTTCTACCTCACTTCTAATAAATGTTTCTATATTATTATCTGAATAGTCCTTTTAGAATTGTTTTATAGAAAAATAAAATTAAAATCATCCTATTACATAACATCATGGTCATTTTATCTTTGGTATTCTTAATTAGATACCATCATCGATCGGTTTCATCTTAAAAATCATAAATGTATAGGGATAACATTAAG
This sequence comes from Viscum album, assembly GCA_963277665.1. Classification (NCBI taxonomy): domain Eukaryota; kingdom Viridiplantae; phylum Streptophyta; class Magnoliopsida; order Santalales; family Viscaceae; genus Viscum; species Viscum album. Next base: position 1,139,986,484 of record OY728135.1, on the reverse strand, counting down.
TTTTCTGAACATCTATTGCCTTTGAATATATTTTTCATAGAATTAATCCATCCATCATCTATCACTGGATCTGAGGATCCACTGAAAACTGGAGGTTGTTGCCTCAGAAAATGCTCTACTATTTACAAATTCCTTTGTAATTGATCGGGCTTCTCCCTATCATGGATAAAACCATCATATATATATATATTGTTTAAAATATGAAATTATGGAGAAAATATTTTTTATTCTGATTCTAACCATCTCGAGATGCTGATTTGTAAAAATGTTTTCCTCTCTATGCCTTCCCATCATTGTTTCCCTCTTTCCTTAGTGCAAAACCATTTTGAAAAAACACATCTTAGATGAAGAAATATGGTAATATTAAAATTATATAACATAATAATGAAGTAAAAATATTTCATGGGTATTATATTAAATTATCATAATCTGTAATGTTATGTAAACTATGCTCTTATTCCAACAATAAGGACCCGACCTTAAATTTTTTTATTTTTTAGTTATTTTAAACTAGAATTCACGTTTTTACAAACCCAATGATCTTTTATGTTTATAGTTTTATATAATTAAGACTAGTTAATACCTATTTAAACCATATATTACTGGTGGAAACATATATATATATAGATATATAGTATCCATTAGTTCTATAAAATAAAAGTTTCTAAAATAAAACAAGTTCTCTCTTCATGAAAAATCATATCAAATTTTTCCTTGATCACATCCTTGTCTCTATTACACCTTAAATATTATGAAAAAAAATAAAACATTTGATGATATTAAAACATTATAATTCCCATAAATTAAAGGATACTATTATTCTAATTAAAATCCATAAAAACAATTTCATAAAAACATACCTTTTACCCTGAAAAGGGAATATTCTTTTCAAGAAGATCATTATCTTACCTTTCAAAAATCAAATGATTTCCATGAAAAATCATCAGAAATAATATATGTTATGTTGGTTTCTAGGAAATAACCATCATATAAACCTTATATAATCCTTAAAAACCCTTACATATTGGAATAATAATATATCCAACTTCTAATATAATTTTCCAGATAAAAAAATCATTACCCATTGCATTAGAGCATTTTTTTGGTACCCCCGTAATGTATGTTATAACCGGATCACCTAGATATATCTTGGTACATCCATAATATATATTTTCTAAGGACCATATCATGAAAAAACCCTTAAAGATCTTCTAAATCCATGTGTAAAACACTTTCTGATATCAAAATACACATTTCTTGTAGAAATAAATTTTAAAATCTATAATCCACACACATAAAAATGAAACTATTTTATTTGAAAGGAATTGGAAAAAACACAATTGAAATACTAAATTATCATCACGAAAGTAGGAAATTACATTCATTTTGTATATATTAAAAGACATTTCATTTGACCTTTTTAAAATGAAACCATTAAATATGTTTTTTTAATGAAAATCCCCTATAAATATCATATAATTGAATAAATAATTAATCAATTTATTTTTTTATGTGTATCCACTATAAATTCACTATAAACTAGTGAAAATACAATATAATACAATAAAAATTCATTTCACATGTAATCTTAGCTTGTCATAATCAATGATGCAAAAGGTTAACCCAAAGAATGGAAATTAGGTTAAGAATTCACAATCCTTGTGTCCAATATGTCACGTAAGATCCTTATCCTCCTGAATAACAAAAATATATTAATTTATAATTTCTTAAGAACCTTTTTCAAATTTATTATTCCATTTATATCATTTATTATTGTATTATTAGTCATTTATGATAACATCAAGCCTTTGGATGATATTTAGTTCATAAGTCCAAAATGACTTCTTTTGGTTTACTACACTCAAAGAGCTCATTATTTCATACTCTCCAAAATAACATTAACATAATATTTATCATATATATTTATCATTTCCATCATTATAACCATCCAAGTGGTGGTGAAAAAAATAACACCAATACATGGAGACGATATGCCATACGTACGCAAGTGTGTTGATTTTATATTATAGGATGGATTAAAGGTGGAAAATGGTTGTCCCATTATCATAATAACATATAATAATAAATATAATTCCAGATTTATTACTTTATCATTGAAATAATAAATGAAGATGATCGGTAAGGGGAAATAATCTCTAAAGAGTTTATATATATGATTACCACTTCTTTGGTAAGATTCCATTAATCACTTCTTAGGGGATCTTGGGTTGGTATTTTGGAAGGAAAAACCTCAATAAACTAACTAAGGATGTTTATAAGATACTTTTAGTGATTTTGGTCAATATAGGTCGCTCGAAGTTGTGTAAATAAGTGAAGGAATGGGTTCCCTTTTATAATTCAGGTGAGGGCCACTTTTGTAAATTCTCAAAATATTGAATTATATAAAAATTATTTTCTTTCCAAATACCAAAAAATGTCCATGTATTCGAATATAAGTTGATACAAGGTCATAATATAATCATATAATAAAATTCAGACACATTTTGGTTATATTTTAAACCTTATCAATTTTATTAACCTTTGTTAACGTACTTTAATTTTTATTATGGTAAAAATTAATTTAATATTAATGTGTTGAAAATATTACTTATAAAATTTTAATTTGACCATAAAAGAACAATTTATTAAATTTTAAACCAAATAAAAATCTCTTGTTATTTTAAAATATTTTTTTCACTAATTTAATAAAATATTATTGTGATAAAATATCATTAATGTTAATTTTGACACCATTCATTGCATTGAATTTATGAAAATCAAGAATAAAAGATAAATTAGAACCAAAACATTTAATACATTCATAATATGTCATATTAATTTATAAGATCAGTGTATCACCAAAAGTAATTGAAATTATATTTTTTTTAAAAAAATTTAATATCATTTATATGATTTCTTAGTTAATAAAATAATAATTTCATCATAATTGTACAATTCATTAAGGTAATTATTTATTCAATATAAATCTATAATAAAATACCATTATGCAGGAAAAATATTTTAGATTCAAAAATAATATTTATAGTTGAATATATCTTCTGAATAACACCATAGTAAAAATATACAGTTGTTAAGAATACGGATGTGGAAACTCTAACTTTTCATTAAATAAAATATTATAAATATCATAACCTCATCCAAATGAGGCCAAAATTCCAAAATAAATTCATATCATGAAAATAAGTTTATTAATTTAACAATTTAGAATTAAATTCGTTCATAACTTATCTCTTTTCCCATTTGTAAAAAATAATAGATATTTAAGATTAAGAATGTGACATTTTGGGTATTTTTTTGATTTAAAAAATATATATGTCATTTTCAATGAAAAGTGTACATTATATAACTAAATTTAAATAATTATTTTTGAAGGGTTGAATTTATTTCTTCCAATAATATTTGGGAAATTTTTTGGTAAGTTATATAGTCCTTATCGTATTATTTTTTCCTAAATTACCCGGTTTACCCTTAACTGTGGTATTAATATTTTTTTACCAAAGGTTCTATTCATATTGACCAAAATTGAAATGACCAAACATAATAATCTTCTACCTTATGAATCCTTATATTGTATCCATTTTTCAAAATTCAAAACACAAATGATTAATAATTTAATTCAAAATTGAACAGGAAAAACATAAAGAAAAACAATTTTTTTTTTGAAAAAATGCATCTTTTTAAATATAAAATTATTTATTTAATAAATTGAAATATAAAACCTATTAAAAACCCATAATTAGATAAATATGAATAAAACTGAAATAATTATAATTTAAAATTAATCTAAATTATAATTTTACCTTGTAAAAAAAATATTGTTTTCAATTAAAATGGCATTTTTCAATATTCATTAAGAAATCAATATATTCAAAAAATTCTCAAAAATTCATTCAAAGGTAATTTCAAACTTATGAGTTAAATTTATTTTTTAAATTAAAATTATCTAATTTTAAAATAATACTTTTAAATATAACCATATAAAACTATTTTTTGAATTTAAGAATTATATAACATACTTATGGTGAAATTAAATATTTAAGTCATGAATACTAATAAATATGAAAACAAATTATTCTATCAGTTTCGGGGTTTTTACACGTAGTACTTATTAGGTTCAATTTATGAACTAATTGAAGCCATTTTAGGGCTAATAGGTATAAAAATCTGAATTGAGTTAACCTTTACCAGCTGCTTCCCCTCACTCTTGTTGAACCCTATATCTATATACTAAGATTCACATGACTTAAATTGTTTATTATTGGAATACAGTACCCTAAAAAATTATTGATATATTATTTGAGGAACGTTTGGTATGATGATGTCACCATCATATACATATGGATATATATCCTTCTTACTCAGATCTGTAAGTATGTTTCTTCAAGGACCACCATTAACTAAGAGTTATATATGAGATAATCAAATCGAGATATCTATGTTATCCCCCCATGTGATTTTTTCTCAATATATTCATACCCCTTAAATAGTCAGGTTGAAAGGAATATGATCAGATTCATTGTAACTCAAATGTTAATGGTCTTATAATGGTTTGAGGATGATCTCAGAACCATTAACAATTAAATACTTATGGATTTTTATATCATTAATATTTCCAAGTGTGAGCACGGGCCTAAAGTTCCCATTTATGGTAGCCTCTCAATATTTATCTCATAAGGAAATGACCATGTGGCATTTAATACAGCTAGTTTCTGCAAAATACACTTTAGATGAAGGTAATTAAACATTGAACTCTTTAGGGATTAAAATGAACTCAATGAGTTCCACCCATTTTTCATTTGAGAGGTGATGTGCATAAAAAATTGGGAATTTGGATGGGAAAAATAGCTATATTTTAATGTTAAATTTTGGGACTAGGATATTTTTTTTCTTTTCATAATGTTAATATCTAGCATGAGTATTAGGATATGAGGCTATATATGTAGGTGAATATTCTTCATGATTAGAATATGAATAAATTTTCATCATTTTTGGATTACATTGATTCGACCTTATTATATTTCGATGTCCACTATATAATTGTACATTTCTTAGTCAACCCTCCCATATTATTGTTTTAAAGAGCCTAAAAATTTTACAATTAATTCTTCTTTTAACAAAACATTTTTAATATATATTAATGTATTATAGTGTTAAAAATCATACATGTAAAAAATACATAAAAACATTAATAAATTATTAAAATTTAAAAAATTTAAATCATTATAATGTTTGATATATATATTAAATATATTAAAATAAATATCTCACATAAAATTAATAATTCTTTTATTGTTCATAAAGCGTAAATTTTTTATTTTCATCAAAATATATTTCAATGATAATTTGAAAATTTTAATATTTTATTATTTTCATAAAACGTTTTTACAAGACACCAGTTTTTTTATATAATGATACTATGACTTTATGAAGTCATAAATAATTTTTCTAAAGGTCATATATTTGAACATGTTATAAAATGTTGATATTTTTAAATAATTTAGAATATTTAATTAAAATGAAATAGATCATGGTTATAATGTTATTTACATAAAATTAATGTTATTTTAGAAATTACAATTTTGAAATTATATTAGAGTACATTTTTGGTATTTTTCTAAGAATTTGTTTTTGTGAATAATGAAAAATACATATTTTAAATGTTCGAATTCTTTTATGACATCACCATGATATAAACATAACATAAATATTTGTGTAACCTTTTCATAAACCACGAATATATATAAGGAGTAAAATAAGTTATTTAAAAATAAGATAATGAAATTATAAAACAATTTTTTAATGTTTTGGAACCTAGGTTATATTTTATTATAAAGAAAACAATTATTTTATTTTATCTTTAATTAATTGATTCCAAGATTTCATTTGTTTTTTTATTGATTTATAATTCATATAACCATATGTATTTAATATTAATTATATAAATTTATTTGGAATTATTAATATTTAATATTTTTTCTCCTAAATGATAAATTAGTTAATGTTTTAACCCAAGCATTCATCTCTCCTCAAGTGTAAACACCCTATCACTTTTACATAGGAAAATAACATCTCATTCACTTTTCAAATCCCACCATATACCTATTTAACTTATAATAAGTCTTTTAATACCCTCAATTGATTTCTGGAGGAACTAAACCAATATCCTTCAAGGATTTTGTAATGGATTATATTATTTATGAAGAGGTAATCTTGATTCACTTTCTTTGTTTTCTTTTTCTTCTTATTTATACTAAAAAAATAAATTTCCATTTTAAACCATTATAAATTATATAATATATTATTATATAACATAGTTATGTCATTATGATATTGGTATTACTATTTTAATTAATTTATTGTATATAATATCACTCTCTCTCTCCTTTGACATGCCCTGATAATGGATAGTTCTGCCAACCTATAAGGATGTTGTTAACACTTTACATATGACCACATATATGGATGGTTATCATATAGTATGTAATATAAGTTTATTTAAATTTATTCTATTCATATTTAAATAAATTTAAAAAGTGATAAATTACCAATAATGAAAAATCACAAAATCAAAATAAATTTGATAATTTAACAGAAAACATATAATCATGACATTAAATATTTGAAAAAAATTGAAATAAATAAATTCCAATGATTATAAATGATGAAGAATGAAAAAAAATAATATAATTCACAACATGATTCATGTTTTAATAAACATAATTGGATTATATAGTAGGAGAAATCAAGATGAAATAAAATCGGACCTAAGGTATGTGAGACTCTCAAACCCAATTACTTCTTTCGAATTATCATATTTTCCCCCTTTTTGATTATTATCCTAAAATATCTTATAAATTCACATTTAATCTTATTTAACTTTAATTTTTTGGGAATAATAACTCTTATATTTCATTTATATGATTTAGTTTCGATCTATAAGGAATTTCAAAAGGTATTTTTTTCAAAATTCCTCTTTGTTTTATCCTTAGTTGTTTTCTATTTCAACCATAAACCATGATATTTTAATGCCAGTATTAAATTTAAAAAATTACATTTACCTTAATATTTTGGTAACCTTCACGGTTATTCATTGAGATATGATTTACAAAACCTATATAAAACTCATTCATATTCATGGGTTTATTTCGCATGAAGTATTGTTATATGTTTCCATTATAGTTAGAATAAATTATTATGATCATACAATAAGGTAGTGGGTGTTCCCAAAATTTTATTTTCCTAAATTTCATTGGGTTATGAGATATATCAATTGAAATTTTGTGTGTTATGTGGGAACATGATTCCAAATTTTTTCAAATTTTATGAAATAATGATTTGTTCTCAAAGGATATACATGAAAATTATTTTACTATTTTTCAAAAGTTATGTGTATGATTTTTCCACAATGTTATAATGTATAATTATTCTGAATATTTTACAATTAATTCTATTGTAAAACTATTCCCTCATGCATTTAGTGGTGATCTTTTTCTTATGATATTATGAATTTGAGAATGCTCTCCCATGTGTAATATTGTTACATGTCCCTTGTCACTTCCCTTTTTTCCTCTCCTTGCTATAATTTTTGATCACCCTTTGATGTATACCATCTAGTGAATATATGTGATAAAGAGAACATGAATGTCAATATGAGTTCTTTAATAAAAGAGGTAAATAATGTTTAATTTATTATATATGATAATGTTGTGAAAAACTAATTTTCCAAAGATATTAATCATTAGATTCGGGATTGTTATTATTATTATGATATTTAACAAAATAATGGTGTAATTACATTATATAAAAAAGGTGGGTTGTAATATTTAGTATCAAGGAAAGGTTTGGTGGACTAAAATACATTTCTAGATAAACATGGGATAAATCTAAGTATAGGGAAACATATTAAAATTTTATTAAAGAGTGTGTAGTTTTCTAGAAATGAATTACTTGTATGTACACAAAAAATTGTTAAGGAATTTTTCTTAGATGCACCTAGGGGAAATAAACTTGATAAATATTGTTTGAGTATTAACGTGATCATCACTTGATTCCCAATAAGCTATAATAACTGTACACTATATTTGACACTCCCAAGGGATATTCATTAGATGTTTTTCATGCTATTTAAAAACCATTATGAAGAATTTAAATAATTTTTTATTGAATTATTATAGAACCTAATAAGAAATACACCATGAATAAATTAGATTGAATCCTAAAAAGTCATAATTTTGGGTATAAATTTCATTTATGAGTTATTATTTATACGTTTATAGTTTAAAGTTTTTATTCATATTAATTTACGTATTTCTATCCCTAAAATTATTTATTTTATTCAATAGTGGCAACACAGACAATCTATACCAACAACCCATATGATATAAAATGTAACAATTATCTAAATGATATTACTAATGCATTGTGTGGTGGAGTTTAAAAACCTCATAGTGGTACATAAATACGTTTAAAAGGTAATAAATCTTAAAATTAACGTTTTTGAATGTCCTAATTCACTTAATAAGGATAAATTATCCATAAATTTAATTAACTGGAAACAACTACCTATATTTTTTCAGTTTTTTGATCCACATGTTTCAAAACAATTGGACAACTCCATGGAAAATTCTTTCTTGTTCTTCATTATTATAAGGAAAAAAAATTTACTATGGTTTTCTACCATTTAGAAGGGGAAGCTGATCAATGGGTGGTATTGGTCTTTAATATAGATATGGGGTATAAATCAGAAAAAATGGTTTGGGAAGACTCTAAGAATATATTTCATGAAAATTATTTCACACAAAAATCCTCTCAGTATGATAGAGAGAAAATTTATAGATCTTAATATAAAGGATAATAAATATTTTACAACTTACGAGTCGAGTTTAAGAATGATTTCAAGGTATAACTTGGGTTTTATTATAAACAATGATAGCTAAAAATAGTTCTTTAGTGGTTTAAAACCACATATATGAAATTATATGGATATATGAGCCACTAGTAATTATGAATAATTTTTTAAGTTTGATCTTAAAGTATAAATTTAATTTGGAAAATGGTTCCATGTATATCGAGATATTATGCAATGGATGAATATTTAAGTTTGAGGACTAAATGGTAAAAGGGTCATGAATTTATAACCATCTATATGTAAAATATGTAGAAATAATAACCAATGGAATTTATTTAATTGGAAATGGAACTTATTCATTTATGCCATTTATTGGAATCAACAATATGAATTTAAAAAATACATGAACAAACCAATTAATACGATTGTTGAAAAAATTCACCACTTATTTTCGAATTCATTAACAATAAGTAACATTATAACTATACAAAGAAAGTGCGCCAAACCAAAGACCTTCAATGCAAATAAATATTAAAAACCACCTATATATCGATAGATATGGAAATATTCTTCCATCACAAACACTAACATGGAGCACGAGAAAGATGTAGTGAAAGGTATGCATATTATTATCTCAACACTTTTGAAAGATTTATTTGATTAAACTTCTACACATTCATTTATGTCTTAAATGTTTTCTAGAACTAATAAATTGATTCTATGAAAATTTTTTGTAGGGATATATGTGAAAAAATAATGGTGATATCATCAAAACCCAAGTACTAAACTCTTACATAGTTGGTGAATGTGAGAAGATGCTTCCAAAAAATCTTGTAGTCCATTACTTGGTAGAATTTGATGCTATATTGGTCATATATTAGATATTGTCAAGTAGATATCACATTAAATATCAATAAAAGGAAATATAATTCCATATTATAAACCATATTAAACTATTATACGGATTCATGGAAGATTATGAATCTGTTTTAGTAAATTATTTATTAGTTTGGGAGATGATACCCAATAAAGAATCATATCTTGGTCACATTATTATGTTAATGGAAATAATCAAACCTAAATACATTCCACATATAAGGGTATATATTGATGTATTTCCATGATATTTTCCTTTCCTTCCCCATGATATTATGTAAGTCTACTCAAAATAAATTATTCCTAGATCCAGATATATATCCTAGATCCCTTATAGTATAGACCTAATAGAACCATATGTGTTAAAAAAGAAACTACAAGATCATTTGGAAAACTGTTAATATTCCATAGTATATCACCATGGGGATCATGAGTGATATTTTTCAAGAAGAAGGTGGATAAATGTAGTTGTCCATTGAATATTGAGAACTCAACAAAATCATTATAAATAAAATGTATCCTATATATATATATATTATATTGATGTCTTTTTTGATAAATTTCAAATATATTTCTACTTATCAAAAATAGATCTTCATTTTGGATATCATCAGCTAAAGGTTAGGAGAGAATATATCTAAAGGACAACATTTTTTACTCAATATAGACATTATGAATCTATAGTTCTGACATTTGTTATGATACATTCCACTATAATGTGCATGGACTTGATGAATTGAGTATTAAGAGACTACCTTAATAAATTTATGGTGGTATTTAATAACAATATCATCATATTTGAGGAAAATGTTGATTTTGAGTCAGGGTTTTCACATCAATTGTTAGTGACTAGTGTGAAAACCCTGTTGGAGGGTTTTTCTGGTTATATTTGGAACCAATATTGAAACCTTCATCACATTAGTTTTCACATTGTTTATAATAATAACCCCTGTGGAAGCTAGAATCAATTGATTTTTTATGTCTGATATTATAATAACTACTATGAAAACTCCCGCACTGAAGGTTTACATGTCAGTACCAGATATATACAATGTGAAAAAATAAGTTTTAACATAGGTTTTTGATAAAAATACACATTAAGAAAAATTAAAAAAATAAATACACTTGCATTTGGACTCTATAATATCAATATATTGAACCCAAAAACTCTTAAAACATAAATTTCATGACCCAAAACACCATCCCTCAATTTTATTCATTCGAAATCCATCATTTTTAGTATTTCATCCTTTTATTTTATGTTTTTTCACGTATATTAATCACATTTATCTTTCCTTTAATACAATTCAATTTCATCGAGTTGATCCATAGATTTACATCGTGTTCCATGATTCTTGTTGCCCACATGTTTTTCAACCATCCTCTGACCTGATGGTATTCTTTATGTGGTTTATTTAATTCTATTTTATCTATATTCCTCATCGACACTCCTGGAATATAAATTTATGTAATTTTTTTAATTTCATTATTTAATGATTTATTATATGTTTATAATTTAAATTTAATTCATTTTTTTCTATCACACATCAGATTAATTTATTATAGTCTAAAATATGGTTATTTTTGTTTCATCTATTTTTGTCATAGATATAATTAGTCAACATCTATATTTTTCCTATTAAATCTATTTAAGTCATTACTCAAAATAGAAATGAAAATTTGATATGTTCGTAAAATCGTCTCTATATTTACCCCTATATAGGCATTAAAAATGACAACTAGATTAATACATTTCTTAGAAAATAGACTTTTTTAAAGGTTGGATCCGAAGCCTCAATTTATTATTTAAATCACTGACCTCTTTATATTAGGTAGAGGGTGACCCATTATATAGCTCAAAGGCCCAAGGCCAAGTGGCCTGAATACAAGTCTTGAGAGCCCAATTTTTGGCCCAAAGGACCCATCGGTGAATAGTAATGCTATTGTACCCATGATGCTACAGTACCTGATACATTATAGACACTGCTACAGTTCCTGCTACAGTCCCTCCACTGCTACATTATCTCCGCTGCTATAGTTCCACTACTGGTACAGTACCCTACTACAGTACTACTGCAGTACCCTGAAAATTCGCCCCTGCCCGGATTTGATCCAGGGTTTATTGGATGCCAAGCAGGACCTTGTACCACTAGGGTATAGGCTCTATAGAATTTAGAAAATAGATTTTTTATTATGAATATTTGTGAAATATTTTTTATTATTAATTTTTATTCATTAATTTATTATTGGTTAACATTTTATATCCATTAATTTTATTTTTTAATTTGTTTATTTCATTAATGTTTTTATGGTATAATTTTTTTAATGAATAATTTTAATGAAAAAATGAGTTTGATTGAATTTATAAGAATTAATGGAAAATTAAATTATTATGTTATATTTATTTATTTATTTATTTTAATAAAGTTAATTTTATGTAATTTTATATTTTGATTAAATGTTTATATATTTTATTATGGCAGTATATTATATTATATTTTAATATAATGTATCATAATTGTATAAATGAACGATGGACTAGGGAAACCACGAAAGAGGGGTTAATTATTGCTAAATAAGATTTTTAATAAAGATATATCATTTTCTATCCATACATATTGTGTTTGAATATGAGAAAATTGGGTTATAGTGAAATAAAAAACCATCTAATTTTACATTCTTTTAATCATAGTGATAAAAAATTGATCTAACATGGTGAAATAAAAAATAATTCAATATTTAATATTAATGAATATGTTACTAAAAATATAGAGGTTAATCTTGAATAATTAATTCATGTCGTTGGTTTTCAAAAAATATAAGATACTACATTTTTTGAATGATTGTAAAGAGATTATGATAAAATCATATTTCCAAGTTAAACTAAATTTATAATTTCATCAGCAGTGAAGAGATTTATTAAATAGAAATAAAAAAATGTTTGGACTAATAAATTCTTCACTAAAGAACATGAACTTTTAAAATATTTACTTCATGAAGGAATTGATATTTCACATTCTAATTATGATGTAATAAATATATTATTCCCAATGGGATTGGGGAATAATAAACTACAATAATTTCCCAATGATTTTGAATTGTATGTAAATAAATAATAAATTTTATCAAAATTTCCTAATTATTGGAAAACACATTATAATGTGTAAGATAAATCCAACAATGATTCATTCTCCATAATAGTTATGAAGCCTCCTTAAAAATTAATAAGTATTGTTCCAATAATTCCTCATTTGAAGCATATATTTTGAAATTAAAATGAAGTAAATTTGGTATGATTTCAAATAGATTATGAAGCCATCGGTGGAAACCTACATCACCCTACTGATTCACCACAATAGAGGGGATTTAATAAAAAATTATGATTTTTAAAATGAATTTAAAAATCAAAAAATGGGACATTACACATATGGAATGAATCTATATCAGAGCCTCATTAGATAACATAATTAATGGAAATTTATGTCGGTAGTGTATAACTTATCCCTATATATATATATTTGAATAAATCATATATTATGATGATCATTATGGTTTCTATACCAAAATAACCACAAATTGATATTGATGTTTATATGTCCCCAATTATTGGTGATTTGAAATTTATTTGGGATGTAGGAATTATTATTTATGAGGAAAAAAATTGAGAATTTTATTTTTTGTGGTATGGTAATCATAAGTATAGAAAAATTTATTTCCAATGGAAACATATCTAGATACAACATTAAGGGTCATAAATATTATCTTATTTACATAGAAGAGAAATCATATCAACAATTATTGAATGATACAATGATAGTTTACGTGGGACATTGAATATTTTTATTAATAGACCATCCTAATCAAATATTAAAAAATGAATTAAATGGTTTATAGGTGTATGATTTTTCCCCCATAACTATTTTCATCGAAAGAATATCATGAAAACAAGAAAAATATTGATTTCGCATTCAGATATAATGATAATTCTTGTTTTCAGTCAAACACATGGATGAAATGGTCCAATTTATTTGAGAAATCATTATTAAAACTCTTGGAGGTAAAACATAAAATCTACATTATGTATGTTGTGACAAAATATATGTTACAGTTTTATTGTATCTTTTTTTAAACAAAAGGTAATAACAAAATGGATTGAATGCATGATTAGACATAAAGAAATTGTTAATATTTTTCGTGTTATCCTCACTATAGAAAAATAGATTATATTCACTTATTCTTATCATGAATTAAATAAGAGTGATAAGATGAATTTGTTTCAATTTAGTCATGTAATTAATATAATCAATATGTTTTCATCAAATGTGAAAATGTTTCGTTTCATTGAAGGATTTAATGTAAATGGGTATAAAATCTCATGACTCTAACGTATTCATGAAACAATTACTACCACTTTCACTATGTGTCATGTTATTAGTACGTATTAGATATATTATCATTAGTTTCTGTTACTTTTTTAGTTCCATTTTCTATAAATTAAAAGTTACCAATTTGTTATATGTGTAAGAAAATAATGTTATTCTCATACTTTTTCAACTAAAAATGTATTTTCTGTCAACATTGTTTGATATTATGGTTCATATGATGATTCAACTAGTGTTAAAGATAAGAATATGTGGGACTGTTTATTTACATTGGATGTATACTTATGAATGATATATGATTATTTTAATGGGACGTGTTAAAAATATATAACAACAAAAGGCCTCTATTATTTGAAAATATATATCAAAATAGGTGATTGAGTTGTGTAATAATTATTTATATAAATTGGATCATGTTGGAATCCTTGTATCTTGGTATTTTACATGTTATATTGAAGGGTAAATGAATCTATAGCATATAAGTAAAGTTGATTAAACATATACATTGATGCAGGTATATTTTTACATTGTGAACATCACAAGTAAGGTTAAATCGTATAAATATATATATATATATATATAATCTCACATTGTTGGATATAAGGTATGATATCAAAAAACAAAGGAATACTGGTTGATAAATGACTATAAAAGTACATTTTTTCAATGATTTAAAGAGAATGTCAATATCAATTTATCTGCATCAAAAACCATGAAATTATTAATAGAGGGGACCATGTGTTAATATATCCACATGATCTAGTTTTCACGTTAACAATTACATAGAATACACAAAAAAATTCTAAAATAAATGTACAACTCAATATAGTAGATTACTGGTCATCACCGCGGGAATTAATTTTTTAAGTGAAAATGATAAAAACACCCATTTCTACATTGACATAACATTATAGTGTAATTAAAGGTATCTAGGACATCTATTATACTGAATTTTGAGTACTAGTGTTTATGTGTAACTAGGTTGATATTAACGGTGGTGTGAAATGTGATGAGTAAGGATTTTCACTTGTTTATTTAAAATGGATTGTTTATAAATAAGAATCATTTTCTTTGGGGATTCATGAAACAATAGATATCTTATTATTTTGACTCATTTAACTAATAGTGGTTCACAATTTTTTATGATAAAAATAAATTTGGAAGATGAAAAAGTTGATTATGTTAAGTATTTTTGTTATATTTTCTCATATATTAAACTATTACTTAAGGATAATAGTGACCATGATGTAGATATAGTACATGAAATATGAAATGATCATATAGAAGGTATGTGGGAAAACACTCTATTACACACTTAATTGTTCTGGTAAATATTTTTTTTCTCTATAAAACACACATGTAAACACTGTATCTTATATATTAAAATGTAAAGAAATTAATAATTTCATTCATTCTGGATCTAATTTCTATATTAATTATTTTCAATTAAAAATCGATAGAAAATAACTTACATTAACTTTTTTAATGAAATACAAACAAGTAAAAAAAAAATTAGAAATAACGATATTTAAATACATGGGTGTAAATTTTTCTACCATTTTTTTAATTTATTTTTTATATTAATAAATTCTATTATTACATTTTATTAGTTAAGAAGTCAGAAATCATTATTATTTTGTGACTATTTATTTGTATTTATCATTTTCATATATTAATTTTTATTCAACTATAATAGTAAAAAAATAGATATAAATTGATTTTCATTAATAATTATAATTTTATTACAAATAAATTATTTTATAGGTGATAAAATATTTCTACATAAAATTTTATCTAAATAATTCAACAATTTAAATTATGGAAAGAATGTTATATGAATATTTAATGAGACAAGTGTATATTTTTATTGTGTTAAATACTAGAAATAAAAATTATTGAATGAAATTAATTTTCTATATCTTTAACCATATTTACAACACCACTAGGGTGTCTCATAAGGTATTAACATGTACTATAGAGAAGATGATATAAAGAGGTAGTGGATGTGGGATTATGCATTTACCAAAACATTCACTTGATCATGAGGAGTAGAGGTTGAGAATTAAATTTAATAATAATAACAATACAGAAATCCAAATTCGAGGTTGTTAAGGATTTTCATATCCATGATGATCCATTATATGGTTTTTATTATATATCCTGATTGGAAGCGTATTAAAATGATCATGAGTTATTATTGGTTGGAGTTTGATAAAATTTTAATTTATCATATGATTTATTATTTTTATAATTTGTAATTTACTATATAATTCATAACTAATATTTAATATGTTCAATTATAGGTAACATTTGACCTTCATGAAAATAATGATATTAAATAATATGTGGTTGTATTTTTCATAAATTAAATGGAGGAATTTAAAATCAAAATTGAATTTAAATTATATTTTTTGGAAATCAAATAATATAAAATTATGCATCCAAAATTGATTTATAAATCAATATACTTGTGCTAAGTTTGTTTCCAAGTAGCAAGATGATGCATTTATGGTATAAAAGTTTTGGATAACTAATTTTTAAAACTTATTTTTAAATACCAAAGACAATTATTCATTTATTCTTATATAAAATTCATTTGGGATATATCACTATTATATCAAGTTATATATTGTATACATTAGTAATTTTCCACATGGAGGGTACCTATTATTTGAGGAGTAGATAATTACTAAAAAATTAATTAATTAAGGTTTAAATCAAATATCAATTCAGAAGAGGTTTAGTTTTCCCTCTATATCAACGCCCTTTTATAAAAAAAAATCAAAGTGGGAAGGGATAAAAAAAGAGAATAATATTACAAACCCATTAATAGTGGAAGCTAATAATATCATAACAATATAATTATAATTTTTCTTAAATATTAGTGTTTTGAAAATCAAGTTCACTGTTATAACTTGTTAATATCTTATTTTTGGATTCCCATCATGATAAATCAATGCCGTGGAACTACATCCCAAAGGGTAGGTTGGGAATTATATATTTTACTTTGGGAAAAATGAGAACACTTAGTACATGTAAGAGGTAATGAGGTGAGTATTAATATTAGATCGGTTTGTGGTTATCCTATTACGACATCATGGGAGGACGAATATAGGTGGAAAATAACTTCATTGATGTTTGAGCTAGGATACTTGAATCAGTTGATAAATGATCTAATTAAATCATACATACAATTTATATTTGAGGAAATAGTTAACTAGATGTATCCTCCCCAACATCCATATCCTAGTCGTACTTCATATCAAGAACCACCACCACATTCAAATATGACTTTTTAATTTTAGTTGATATTGAGGATCCCCACACACATATTTCGTCCTATAAAATTTATGTAATTTAAGAGATTTCATACATCTCCATCTTATGTAGTCAAATCAAGTAATATTAGAGGCACATAGTTTTATTAATATAACTACTCTAGGGTCATTTCTTACCAAGGAAGTCACATTATTGGGTCATTTTAGAAAAAACTAAGGGATATATATGGATCCTTGAATGAAAATGGTGATAGATAAATGCCCTAGACCTATAAGTTTCACCAATATTAGTATTAATGTTGGATTAGTTTGGAAGTAGTGAATCATTTTAAGAAACTTCTCATGACTTCCTACTCCATTAGCTATGTCAAAATAGAATATGCTATTTGTTTGTATATAGTGAATAATGTGAAGAGGGATTCAAGGAGTTAATGAAAGTATTATTCAATATATATGTACTGACATTACCCTTGAATGGGTAAGGATTTTATATATATAGGTATGATTCAATGAAAGTCTGGGTTTTCATACATAGGAAAAAATTGACATATGTCTCTTGAAAATTAAGGATCCACGATGAAAATAATAAAAAAAATATGTATTTTTTTGGAGTAATCTTCGCATTTTGGATTTTGAGGAACAACTATTATGGGTATAATTATGAAATATATTCTTATCTAAAGTGCATCAAATATATATTCATAAAAAGGAGCTAAACATTAACCAAAAAAGATAATATAATTAACCAAAGACTATGATTATTTAATTCTCTACCATCTCAGAAATAAGAGTAATGTCATGGATTTTTTCAGTTGAAATGATCATATATCCTTATTCAGGATAATAATTAATTAGTATATAATAATATTATATATGAAAAATAACAGTGTAATCATTAAACAAGGAACAATATCCTTCCTTTCTCAAAATATTGGTCGACCATACATTCTAGAGATAATATAAAAAGGATTTAGGGAATATATGGATATTCAAAAGAAGGTAGATTCTATAATAATGGGAAAATACTTAGAGATAAAAATTCCAGAATATAGGTTTATAATATTTTGAACATTAATATGTGTACCCTTAGATCCTATGAAAAAAATGATTTATCGATTGATTCTTGTAGATCAACATTCTATATCCACCTAGGGAGAAAAAACATGTATACAGGTATCTGGGGGATCTACATAAAATACAATATGAAGATATATATTGATGAAAATATATAAAATTTTTGGTATGATAATAAGTGAATACAAAAAATAGTAAATCAATCGGTTTAAAATAATCATTACCCATACCTATATAGTAATTGGAGAACACCACTATGGATGTTGTCACAAGCCTTCTAAAGACATCCAAGGGAAATAATTAAATAGGGGTTTTAATGGATCATCACAAAAATTATACCCAAATTATCTCTATTCAAGAGGACTTCTCACTAGATCAACTTGAAAATATATACATCAAAAAAGTAGTGAGGATTCATGTTACACCACAACCCATTTCAATTGATCAATATCCAAGTGTCACCAAAAAGTTCTGTAAAATTATTCAACATTCCATGACCATAAAGTTAAACTTCATTACAACTTATCACTATAAAAATGATATCCAATTTTAAATGACAATCAAAATAGTTGAGGATATGATGGAATCTTTTTCTATGAACCTCAATAGAGGTTAGGATCAACAACATCATTTGGTTGATTTCCCATAAAATAATAACTCTCACTTAATCATTCAGACATATCCTTATGAATACCTATGTATAATGAAATGTATAAATCCATAATGAATGATTATATTGGATATCCAAATATATTGGAAATTAAACTACTGAAATAAATTAAAAACATGTTCAGATACATTAAGTAACACATTGAGGCAGTACATAGCTGAAAAACAAGTTAAGTTGAAAACAAAATCGATGAAACCCAAAGCATGAAGTTAGAGAAAAACAATTTCCATTATATGTCGTCATGTAATAGTGTCATGTGGTTTAGAAGGAATAGGAATCTATTTCATAGCTTCATTAATGCCATTTAGATTCTTGATCACATCAGAGATGTGGTCTATGAACATCCACTCCCACCAAACATGTATCAAGTGCTTAACGTGTTGCATGTATATATCTAGAGAAATTATTTACCCAATAACTCACATGTACTAAATTCATAGGTGGTATATTTGTAGCACTACATCTCTTTCTAGGAGAAGTCGATGAAGATCTTGGACCACAGAGACAATGCTCAATGCAATAGACAACCAACCTTGTTAAAGTACTTTGATAGCGCCTTAAGTATAAGTGGAAACATGGGAACCTAAAGATAAACTAAAACCAACTACCCTAATCTATTTATTGCTAAGGATATGATTTAAAATTCCATCGGTGAAATTTATAAAGTTGGATGGAACATAATAACATGGAATTTTATATAAGTAATTATCTTTCTTATTAAACATTTGTCATATATTATAATGTATGTTAGTTTAAAACACTTATTCCTAGAAATTAAGAACAAACAAAAATGACTATATTTATTTAATATAATTTATTTATATCATAATATTATTAGATAAAAGTGTAAAATATGAAAATATATATGTTTTTTACAAATAAAAAATGCTTGTATTTTTTGAAAAACATATATATTTTTAATATTTATTTATAACAATTTTAAAAATGAAATAAATTTTATTTTCATAAATAAGTTTTATAAGACAGTTTTTATTTTTGTATAAAGATAATATAATATTATTAAATAATAATTAATGTTTATATAGATCATAATTTTGGTAATTTCATAAAATATTTATTTTTTTTATAAAAAAATATTTATTTAAAAATTTAAATTGCCTTGATTATAAAATTATTTTGATAAAATGATTTTTTAAAAATCATAAAATACTATTTTCATAACATATATTTTTATGATTTTTCTTAAAAATATTATTTTCTTACATAATATTTAAAAAATATTGTTGTAAAAATATAGAAACTTTTATGACATCATCATGATATAAGAATGACTTAAAGAAATTTAAAATCTTTTTGTCAACCAAAAATATATTTAATGGATAAAATACATAATTCAGAAATATTATTTTCAATTTAGAACCCTTGGTTTTATGCTTTGGAACAAAAGCTATATTTTATTCTAATAAAA
The DNA here is from genome assembly GCA_963277665.1 of Viscum album. Taxonomy (NCBI): domain Eukaryota; kingdom Viridiplantae; phylum Streptophyta; class Magnoliopsida; order Santalales; family Viscaceae; genus Viscum; species Viscum album. The sequence continues at coordinate 1,139,965,906 of OY728135.1, read as the reverse complement.
AATATTTCTAATTATTTACCATTAATTAAATGGTTCGATGGTATCGTTTGGTTTTGGATTTGTTTTGAAGTGAATAACCCACATTTATTTACATATAAAAAACTAATTTTTTTGGTATTCTATAAGTTTTAAAATTATTTGTCTTAAATAATAAAATAATAAATATTTCAACAAGAAAATACCCATCTCCTCATGTATATATAGCCTATCACTTTTCACATATAAAATCACTTCTCTTTAACATCTTAATGATATAACACTACCCATTTATTCACTTCTATGTCTCTTAGTACCCATAGGTATGTTTTCGAGGTACTCAAACCCAAACCTTTAAGGACTTAGGAGAGTAAATATTTAATGAAGAAGTAACCCTAGTTCAATTTCATTGTTTTCATTATCTTCCTTTATATTCCCAACCAATAAATTAAAATTTTATACCATTCAATAATAATTCATATATAATTATATAAAATATCAATTTTATTATGAAATTGGTATAAAAATGATTATTTATTTTTAATGTTTCTCTCCCATGATTTTGATACATCTTGGTTATGAGTAGTTTGAACCACCTATAAAGAATTTTTGTTTTGATGGAGTAGGAAAAATACCATATTCTTGGGGAACTATCACTATAGGAATGAGTTGGTCTGATGATAACTGAGCATTATGTCCTTTTTTTGTGATGGATATTTTCTGGTTAAAAGATTTTGCGCCAGGGTCTCCATCTTTTGTTCCATTGGATTGTTGGGGAGCATTCATTATTATTCTTAATAGAAACTCCTAATGGTTACACATCCATAAATAGGAACAGGTCTACTTTTTAAATGCATGCATTCATTTGGGGATTCACACACAATGATAATTTAGAACCCACATTGGTCAAGTGGATGGGAGGTCAGGCTCATAGAACCCTTTTGGGGGGATTTTTTCCTACTCTAGGATGCTCTTATGGATTTGAGATATGTTCAAGAATCTCTTAGTAATATGGATACGCGACTAGTTACCCTAAAAAATTATCATATTTTAAACCTCCTAATCCTGATACAGAATTGGTTTCCCTAAAAAATTAACATAGGTTGAATATCTTTTACACATGAAGGGGAATCATTTTGTGAGTCTATTTGTTTATATCTGAGGTTCTACATCCATTTTACCTAATGAGTGGATACATATTTTCGGAATCCATATAGACATGTTATTTAGAATTTTTTTCTAGGAAGGGAACTGTTTAATATATCAGGGATGAGATTGATCATTTTTATGTGGAATCCAACATATATTGGTTATTATTGGAATCAAATACCTTGTAGTTTAGTAAACCTATGTAGTATACCATAATGCAGATTGGACATATATGTGGGTACTGAGACACTCAGTACTTTAGCTTGAGGGTCTAAGAGACATCTTACAAATCCTAATTATTGTAGGAATCAAAATTATCGTATTTTGATCACTCCCTTGGGACTAGACCGAAGTCAGATACACCTATATTGAGGGAGTTATATTAAGTCACTCATTCAGGTATATACATTGTGGTTTCCCTAGATAGTAGAGATTCATGATGTGAATGATATAAAAAATACAACTCCCAAATTCCACCTAATCCATTCTCGGTGTGTGAAACAAGGTATGTCGAGTAATCATCCTCATTTCACATAGATGTGGGACTTATGTGTTGGGGAAACCGTTCAAACCAGTAATATAGAGCTTAGGATTTAATAATTTGTCCAACGTGTCTTAGTTATATCAGGAATCAGATCCATCATAGTATGGTCATCTTCTAAGTTCGCTGATAGATGAAGATGAATGATCATCCCATGGGAATGATTGGGTCCTAATGGTTTAAATTTAGAGACAAGAAGGAATTAAAAAAAATGGGTTTTTTATGAGATTAGTCCTCAGAAAGGTGTCTTATATATCCTATATATTATAGGAATTAGAGTTATCATAGTTTATCAAATTGGGTATTACAAACTAAAATTTCCCTATGTGAATGATATGATCATTTAAACTCCCTAATACGATGTGATCTATGCATATTGTGGGAAACAAGGGATGGATAATAATCATCCTCATTACTCAGAGTTGTGGGACTTATGTGTTGGTACTTCCCTACTGAGGTATCAGAATATGGATATCTATCCTTTGGAAGGTATCCTATATATCCTTGTTATAGTGGGAATAAGAGTCATTTAAGTTCCAATGATTGAGGATTAGATGATGATTTTTCCGTATGTGAAGGATGGACAAGCTTATCAAGTCATAGGATGAACACTAAACCTGCACTGGTTGACTTCCTTGACCTTCTTAATTATCTACCAAACATTACTTGACTTTCTAACTGACATGTCAAGGGATATTTGGACATTCTTAATTATGTTCCGAACATGTCCAAATAAAATCATATGATCCATTTGGATTGTTTGAGGGATGTCACATAACCTGGAAGGAATATTTGAAGGTCATTATATAGTCAAGGATAACATATCTGGAGTAAATTGTATGACCTGGATGGCTGATCTCATATGCCATCACATTACATCATTAGATATTCTTGTAGGGCATCACATGATCCAGTGGGCTTGGCCTGGTGTCATCGCAAAGCTAGATGACATTCTTGGTGGGTGTGGCGGGAGTTAATGTGACTTTTCTAGAGGGTTATGCAAGATCTAGGCTAACATATCTACAGATAAATGTGGAATAAAACTAACATATATGAGGAATGTTGTGAGATCTGGATGGTATGCCTAGAGGATGTTGTAGGAGACAGTTAACATGCTCCAGTGCTATAGTGAAACTCAGTTGACATGTATTGGTGTCACCAGATGATCTGGGTGACATGTCTAAGGGACATTGCAAGATCTTGATGGAGAGCCCATTGGGTTTTGTTTGACATGGGTGGCATGTTGAGGGGCCATCTTGTGACTTTCCCTGACATATCCAAGGGACTTCATGTTTTCCAAATAGTATACCAAAGGAGTTTCGCATGGTCTGCGTGACCTATCCTAGTGATATCACATGACCAGGGTGGTTCGTGCGAAGCACATGAGGATCATAATATATTTTCTTCACGTATGTCTCCCAAAATTTTATCCACTATTACATCCTTTTATTCTATACGCATTATTTTTGTTCACTGATAGCTTTTTTAAGAATCACTTGATTTATCAAATAAGTGGGATTTCATTTGTGTAACCAACCAAAAGTCCTTCCATTGATCTATGAGTTATCTTGCAAAGTTACTATGCATGCTGCATTATTTATTCGGTTCATAAAAAGATTTTAAATGCTGTAAAACCTTCACGGTTACGATATCAAATGCTCCAATAAATCTACTTTGATGCATGGGTACGCTCGTGCGAGGTACCAAGGAAAATTCATTCCTTTATCATGATGGGGTGTGGATTCATAGGTCTTTACAACATGATAATGTGTCTCTTTTCATGGAAGATATAATGAAAATTAAATATGGAGTTAGTGGAGATATTTGATGTCACATGTTTCTCATGGTAATTTTGTTGGTTATTCTGGGGGCATCACATGATTTTTAGCAACATCGAGAATATCCCATCAAATCTCCATTTACTGGATTATATAAAATTAATGGAGAATTTCATAACCATGCAGACACATATAAGTGTTTTCACAATGTCATAGAAACATAAATAAAGGACTTTGTGAGATCTGGATGGGTACATAAAGAAATTTTCATGATCTAAAGTTAATTATCTTGGATCATCCGCAAGACAAGGATGGCTTATGAGATGACCTTCGCAAGATCAAGAAGACATGGAAATGGGTTTTCAGATACCGTACTATCTTGTCAAGGGGGTTACCAGAAGACCATGCAGTTATATTGAGGGGGGTTCTACAGGATCCATCATGATCATCTGGGATGAACAACCCCTTTCACTTGATATCAAGGTATCTTCCATTCATAAGAATATCCCATCATTCCCCCATTTGTTTCCTTTTTCTACTTTATAAAGGATAGGTATATCATGAGTTTCTAGGATTATTTTCTAAGAAAATGACTCTACCCATCAGTGAAGTATCATGTGACCAAAAAATGGTTCTATTGTGAAGCGCATGAAATTCATTAAAAACCCGAATTATTTGTATTTAGATCCGGAAGGGGAGTGGAAGATTTGATGGGAAGATTAAGATCCCTTTACACAATGAGGGTGAAATGTCTATGTTCTCTTGTGTGGAATGGTGGGTATATTGTTAGGACCACTGTGGTGTCTCGCTATCTATATAGGGCACATACCATGATGTTTACGACATCAAGAGGATCTCACTTGATAAAGTTTAATTTTATTAGCATTAATATAAGTGATAATAAAGGTGTACCATTTATCATCGCTGTATTTATTGTTGATAAAGGATAGATTTATCCATTCTAATTTTAGTGCTAATAAATGTTTTTAATAAAAATAAAATTAATTTATATAAAATGATAATATTTGTATTCAAAAATACTGTTTATTTATATACATTAATTTAAAAATCATTTTTATAATTAATATAAATATTAAATATTATATTTTTTTTAAATAGTTCAAATATATATATTTATATATATATTGTTTAGAAAAGTATTTATATGTCTATAAATAAATTGATATATATTTAAATATTTATAAAATTATAATAATATATTATTAATGATAAATATATTTATTATTATTATAATTATATTTGAATATTTTTTAAATATTTTTATTTATAATAATAACTATAAATAAATAAATAAATATATTTAAATAAATATATTTTTAATGATTATATATATATATATATCCTTACATAATGATGATACTGATTTTCATTATTTATTCTTATATCTTGATACGTGAGTATAATTGGTCCAATAGGATCATAAATTTTATTTGTAGATGTAATTGTGACTTTTGTTGTAAATCATAATGTTACATATATTATGATGATTCACACATGCATATGTTATGTATTCAACATTATGATTGTTCATTTATAAATTGACGCTCATATGATTCAATCATGTTATTCCCATGAACATATGATGTTATTATAAACACTTATAAAATTACAATAAATATATTTAAATAATAAATATATTCATTAGGGTTTTTTTCAGGTTTTTGATCCCCATTGAGAGTAGTTGGTGAATCACTACTGGGAAATTCCCTATACCCATGGTTTTAAACCGTGGTAGTAGGCTATACCCACGGTTTCAGGAACTGTGGGCTCCCGAAGCATTGGGATATCCCTATACCCATGGTTCTGTATAAAATGTGGGTATATCCCACTAAAATCTCATATTACCAACGGTTCTAGTGAATCGTAGGTATACATTTTTACAGCCCAAATTATATACCCACAGTTAAGTAATATTTGGGTATACATATTTTTTTTTACAACAAACATACCCATGGGTCAATAAACCATGGGTATAGATAGATACCCCCTTACATCCCCCCACAAGACACCCCCACTAGACTTGTATCCCCTCCCTTTCCCTCCCCCCCGGACACCCCCCACCCTACAGCACCTCCCTTCCCTCCTACAGCCCCCACTAGACCTGCAACCCTTCCCTTCCCCCTGGACGGACCACCCCTGCATCTCCTCCCTTCCCACTGGAATGACCCCCTAGACCTTCAGCCCCTCTTGGACAAACCCCCATACAACCTCCCAATAGACCTGCACCCCCCCCTCCCCTGGACAGACCCCCCCTCCCTACAGCTCTCACTAGACATGAATCCCCTCCCTTCCCCACTAAACAGACCCCTTGCTACCCCTCCCTTCTCCCTGGACAGACCCCCCTGGACCTGAATCCCCTCCTGGAAATCCCCCCCTATATCCCCCACTAGACATGCATCCCCCTAGACATGCCCCTCTCCCTATAGCCCCCCACTGGACATGAAACACCTCCATTTCCCCTGGACATACCCCCTGGACCTGCATCCCCCCTACAACCCCCCCCCCCCCAGACCAGCAACCCCTGGACCGACATCCCCCCTCCCCCCTAGACAGACCCCCTGCAGCCCCCCCCCCCAGACAGATCCCCCCCCACAGCCCCCACTGGACCTGCAGCCCCCCCCCCCCACACACACACTAGACCTGCAACCCCATTCCCCCTTCACGCTAGACAGACGCCCCCCGGATCTGCAGCCCCCTCCCCTTGGACCCCCCCCCCCACTGGACCCCCAAGACCCTGTAAACCCCCACTGGACCCCCCCCCCCCCCCCAATTGGACCCCCTGAACACCCCCCCCCCCTCTTGGAATTCTCAATTCACCCCTCCCCCCTCCTGGACAACCCCCTCCCCTTGAAACCAATGAGACTTCTAGTGAAACCGTCGGAAGATGAGAGAGCGTGTTCTACCTCAACAATTGATCAGAGATTAGTGTATGTTCTGGTTTGGTCTATTCAAGATTTAGGACAGGGAGTGGGATTCGGTCCTGCTATAGTTAGGGAAGAAGAACCAGTTCATATAAAGGACAATACTTTGGAGTTTCTCGAGAAATTAACTCACACCTTCAGTGGTAATGTTGAACCATATGATGAAGAGGAGTGTCTTGAGAAGATAGTGATAATGTTTGAAATTAATGATAATCCTATGGTTGTCAGAGTAAAATGCGTTTTGTTCTTGTTAGAGGGCCCTAATCAAAGACATTGGGACTCAGTGGTTCAAACTGGTATGACCATAGAGATATGTTAAAATATTTCAGATAATTTTAAAAGATAATAAGTGTCCTGAGGCCATATCTTATTCCAGATCCCAGGAGTATATTTACCTTTACAAAGGTGTTTGATCAATGATGGAGTATACCAATCATTTTTCTATAATAGTGTAGTATAGACCCCAGGTCGTTTCAAATTAGTTGATAAAATATCAGAATTTTGAAATGAAACTACGGATAGAAATTTATTCTCTGGTTTTTGAAGGTGGAATTTTATAGTGAGGTAGTTGATCAATCATTAAAGGTTTAGATCAGCTTGAAAGTAATTTCTAGTTACATTGGACACCCCTTGGACAGCCCCTGGACAGCCCCTAGACACCCCTCCCCACTCCCCCTATAGCCCCTCCCTTCCCCACTGGACAACCCCCCTGGACAGCCCATGGACACCCCTCCGCACTCCCCCTACAACCCCTCCCTTCCCCCTGGACATCCCCCATCCCCCTAGTCTAGAATAATGGCATGAAGATATATTTCATGAATATTTGTTGAAGATGTGTTGAATATATATATATATATATATATATATATATTGAGTGCACTCGATGTGTTAACATAAAGAAGATGTCTTGGAAGAGAATTGGGGGTGAAGGTATTCATGGAAGAATTTCATAATGAAATGTCATTCATGATTTGGAGATATTGATATGTTTTTGGATCAGGGATGAAAGTTGATATAGATTGGAAATGGGATGTGGATCATGTTCCCTAGTTGAATTATTGCGTTGGCTAATATATTTAAGCTAGAATTGATCTTAATATATGAAATCTGGAACTGATTTAAAATACATGAATGATGGAGGAATTCTTAACTAGTTTAGTAGGTTGAGGTGTCACAACAATTAACTGGCCTTCATAAATATTGATGCAAAAGGAGTTAGAATCTTCCATGAAGCTATTATAGAATGGTAACTACGGTTGTATGTGTGGACAAACAGGTTAACAGGCTGTGTTCATGAGGAAAAAGATGTATCATGTGAATGAAACTCTTGCATGGTTCAGATGGTTTCATGAATCAAGTTTTTGGGTCTCATGCCTGCGATTTTTTGAATGAAGATTTTTGGTAATATAGATTCTATAATATTCGAAGTCATAAATGTAGAATACAATGTTGTGATATTCTTTATGTTCTACTAGAACATAGTTCGTAATGAGCACCTTAACACTATGAGGGAGTTCTCTAACCACGCTACAATTCCCTATGGAATCAACTCCAATTTTTCCCCCTAATCCCAAAGAAGGAAAATGTTGTGGATGTAGAGGATTTCATACCTATTGCTATTGGGAATACCTTTCCAAAAAATCATTATCAAAATTATTGAAAAGATGTTAGGTCCCATTTCACATGGTTTTATATCTTCAAATCAGTTTGGCTTTATCCTTGGTAGGAATATTCTGAACTACTTCTGAATGTGTTAACATCATGAAACTAAAGGACAAACATGGGAACTTTTCTTTATATCTTGATATCTCAAAGGAATCTGATACAATAAAGTGGAGTTTTATTTTTGAAATTCTCTGAAGGTATGGAACCCCCCCCCCTGCACCACCATGCCCCACTAGAAATTCCCCTTGAACACCCCCATGACCCCTGGAAAGCCCCCTTGCACCCCCCTGAACACCCACATATTCTTATGTTTCCTCATTCCAAAATCCACCAAGACTTCTTCTTGAGAACCTAAATGTTCCCATGCAGCTCCTTCCACATCCATGAGACTTTCCCCCCTTGATCCCCAAGGTCAGATCAATACTATGACAGATATGAAATTACCCCATAGAGAACAACCTTCAAGAACATCCCAATCATACTTAGATAGTATAATGTGAATTGATCCATCAACACTACATATGTTGACACCACCATCTACAACTAGTCTAGCCATCCTCATCCAAACAATATGAAAGAAGTCATTATCTTTTCAATATTCACCAACACCACTTTCAAAACCATTTGGACCAATAACTCTTGAATCATAATAGAGATAAGGATTAAATCAACCCGTGTAATTATTCCACCGAAGGATAAAAAGAGGTTCTAGGGGCTGGTGGGTGGCTAGTGCGGTGGATAGTGTGGGCTGGTGTGGCTGGTGCGAGCAGGAAGGCAAGCGGTGGGGGGATGGAAGGGGGATGGTGGGGGAAGGAACTGGTGGTTGGGGATGTTTGGCAGGTGGCAGAGGGCTGTCATGAGTGTTTTGCATGAGGCTGGGGTGTGGGGGTTAGTGTTGTGGATGGTTTGGTGGCTAGTGGGGGATAGATTGCAAGTGACCGCGGCGTGACCGCAACATGACCACTGAGTTACCACTGGGTGACCACTGGGTGACTTGGGCGTGACCGCTGCGTGACCGCGGCGTGACCGCGGCATTACCGCGGCGTGACCACGGCGTGACCGTGGCGTGACCGCGGCGTGACCTCGGTGTGACCGCGGCGTGACCACGGCTTGACTACGGCGTGACCGCGGCGTGACCGTGGCATGACCGCCGAGTGACCGCGGCGTGACCGCGGCCTGACCGTGACGTGACCACGGCCTGAGAGCAGCCTGACCGCGGCCTGACCACTGTTTGACCATGGCAGGTTGGCCCCGTCTAGCGACATCTTCAGGAAAACATCTTCCATCCTGGAGGAAAGGGAGCGGGAGGTGGAGAGGCAACATTTCGGCCATCGCCCCGCTGGCTGAAATTGTGATTATTCAGTCTCAACATTGATCACAAGACTCATGGAATACTATCACAGAGCTGATCATCCATCATATCCCCATTTTTGAAGATATCTCCAACTACACTATATGAGGTGTGTGTTGTTTACTATTCTCATATAGAAATATCAAACTCTAAAGGACACTTTCCAAATACAAATATCATCATAAAATTATTTTCAAGTCTTCTTATTGTCCAACATTTACTATGATTCTCCTCGAGCACATAGATGGTCCTTTTAGAATAAAAGTATCAAGCTTCACCCTCATTTCCAATGTTGTCTACAGGTGAATAAATATTTTCTTGAGAGACTCAATTAAGAAATTTGCAACCTGAGGGCCTCCCTCACAATTAACTAAGGGTGGGTAATGTATCTAGAACTCTATCTAGGTATTATACATCAAATTCTGATTGGAATGTGAACAGATGCGGTGTGTCGTCCTAGAGTAGAACCAAATCACGACATTATCGTGATGTGACTGCGGCGTGACCGCGGCATGACCACGGCATGACCGCGGCGTGACCGCGGCGTGACCACAGCATGACCGCCGTGTGACAACAGCTTGATCGTGGCGTGATCGCGACATGACTGTGGTGTGACCACGACATGACATTGTCATGACCACGGCGTGACCAATGCATGATCGTGGCATGACCGCAGCCTGACCGTGGTGTGGTCGCGGCATGACCACAGTGTGACCGCGACGTGAAAACGGAATGACCATGGCATGAATTCGGCCTGACCACGACATGTTGTCTCGGTCCAGCAACATCTGCTGGGCAGCATCTTCTGGCCAAGAGCAAAGGGAGCGGGAGGAGGGAGCCAAATTCCAGTCGTCGCCCCGCCGGTAGAAATTGTGATTAGTTAGTCTCAACATTGATCCCAAGACTCATGGAATACTATTATAAAGATGATCGTCCATCAGATTCCCCACTATTGTAGAAAGTCGCAACTACACTATATGAGGTGTGTGTTGTTTACTGTTCTCAAACATAAAAAAAAGATAATGTAGAAGAATTTTCTCTACAATGGCCAAAACAATCATCCAATCATCAGGGTCAAAAAAATATCAAACTCTGAATGACACTTTTACAGATAGAAATATCATTATAAAAGTATTATCAGGTCTTCTTATTTTCCAACATTTACTATGATTCCCCTCGATCACTTAGATGGTCCTTGTATAACACAAGTAGCAAGCCTCACCCTCATCTCCAATGTTGTCTATAGGTGACTAAATATTTTCATGACAGAATCAATCAAGAGATTTTCTACATGAGGGCCTCCCTCCCTATTAACTATGTGTGGGTAATGTATCTAAAACTATATCTAGGAATCATACATCGAATTCCGATAGGACTGCGAACCACTGCTGGGTGTTGTCCTGGAGCAGGGCCAAATCAGGGCATTACCGCAGCGTGATCGTGGTGTGACCACGACATGACTGTGGCGTGACCATGGTGTGACCGCGACGTGAAATCAGAATATTGGCCTGGTCCAGCGACAACCACGGGGTAGAATCTTCCATTCATGAGCGAAGGGAGTGGGAGGAGACAGGAAAACATTATTTCTGTCACCTTGCTGGCAGAAATTGTGATTAGTCAGTCTCAACATTGATCACAAGACTTATGGAATACTATCACACAGCTGAGCATCCATCAGATTCCACATTTTTGTATAAATATTAAAATGCACTATATGAGGTGTGTTTAGTTTATTGTTCTCCCGCAGAAAAAAAGATAATGTAGAATCATTTTCTCTACAAGGGTCAAAACACTAATCCGATCATCAAGATCATAAAAATATCGAACTCTAAAGGATACTTTTCAAAATACAAATATCATTATAAAAGTATTATCAAGTCTTATTATTGTCCAACATTTACTATGATTCCCCTCCAGTACTTAGATGGTCCTTGTAGAATACAAGTAGAAAGAATCACCCTGATCTCCAATGTTGTCTACAGTTGAATAAACATTTTCATGAGTGACTCAATGAAGAGATTTTTTACCTGGGGGACTCCCTGCCAATTAACTATGGGTGGGTAATATATCTAAAACTCTATCTAGTTATCATACATCAAATTCTAATAGGGCTGAGAACTGCCATGGGGTGTCGTCCGGGAGTAGGGACATATCACGGCCTTACCGCGGCGTGACCATGATATGATCGTGGAGTGAACTCGGTGTGACATTAGCGTGTTGGCCGGGTCTAGTGACATCTGTGGGGAAGCATCTTCTAGCCAGGAGCGAAGGGAGTGGAAGGAGTCAAAGAAATATTCTGGTTGTCCCCCTGACGACAAAAATTGTGATTAGTCAGTCTCAACATTGATCACAGGACTCATAGAATAGTGTCACAGAGCTGATCATCCATCAGATTCCCTATTTCTCTAGAAATATTCAACTACACTATATGAGGTTAGTGTTTTTTACTGTTCTCATGAAGAAAAAAAAATATAATATAGAAGAATTATCTCTACAAGGGTCAAAATAATCATGTGATCATATGGATCATAAAAAATATCATACTCTGAATAACACTTTTCCAAATACAAAAATCCTTATAAAAGTATTATCAAGTCATCTTATTATCCGAAATATACTATGATACCCCTTGACTACTTAGATGGTCCTTGCAGAATACAAGTATCAAGCTTCACCCTCATATCCAATGTTGTCTATAGGGGACTAAATATTTTCTTAAGAGACTCAATCAAGAGATTTTCTACCTGAGGTCCTCCCTCCCCATTAACTATGGGTGGTTAATGTATCTAAAATTTTATTGAGGTATCATACATCAAAATCCAACAGGACATCAAATTGTCGTGGGGTGTCATCCTTAACCAGGGCCAAATCATGACATTACCGCGGTGTGACCGCGGCGTGACCAAAGTGTGTTAACCCGATTCAGTGACATCTACGGGGTAGTATCTTATGGCTAGGAGAGAAGGGATCAGGATGAGGTGGGGAATCATTCCGGTCGTCGTCCCACCTGTAGAAATTATGATTATTCAGTCTCAACATTGATCACAAGACTCATGGAATACTATCACAGAGATGATCATCACTATTCTTTGGTTTACAAGACAGCGCCCCTCAATTGGAAGGGTTTTATTATAAAATCAGGTATGTTTGACATATGAGGCATAAGATTCGTCAATAATAATGGAATGAAGATCTATTACATGAATATGTATTGAAAATTTATATATGAAGAGTGAATTCTATGTGTTAACATAAACAAGAAGTCTTGGAAGAGGATTAGGGGTGAAGGTATGCATGGAAGAATTTCATAATGAAATGACATTCATGATTTGTAGATATTGATATGTGTTTGGTGTCTCGAAGAAGGTATTAATCACCTGCATAAAAAATTAATTAAAAAAGAATAATAAAATTTTGGCATGACCCATTCGTATTTCAGACATCCATGGCAAAGGAAAAATAAAAATAAACAGAAGCAACACAGTAAAAGTAGACAAAAATGAAACACACTATCAATCCCTCAACTACCCTGATCTCCCTCCCTTGTAAAGAAAACTGTGCAGCCTCCTACAATGACCTTCTAGACCCCTTCACATAATATAAGTACCATCCATCTGTAGAAAGAGGTAAAAGGCCAAAGTGCCCGATGCGATAAAGAAAATAAAATAAAAACTCAACTACAACATACCTGTCTCTTTTTCCCTATCACCAATGAGTGGGCTGCTCGTGTTATTGCAGACAGAGATTCAACATGATTCTTCCCATGTTTCCAAGATTTGTCACCCTTGTATTTCCCAGACATATGAAATTTTGAAATGGTTTTTGTACAATGAATGTTTCTACGAATAGTTCCAGTGTAAGAATTTCTAGTCTAAGAACTAATAATGATAGCACTACTACTGTAATGAGGTTATTAAAAAAATTGCTAATGTGAATATTACTCCTATAAGAAATTCTAGTGTAATGTTGCTAATAATGAAGACAAATGTGTAAATATGTAATCTTTTCCAATGTAAACATTGTTGTTAGTATGGGATTCTAGTTTAAGAACTCCAAATATAAAGGTTACAGTAGAAGTCGTTCTAACATAAGCAATGCTACTTAACCACCGCTAGTCTTATTCTAGTGATGATAATGTAAATATGTATTCAAACCTTTTTTTAATGGTGTCAAATATAGGAATATTGGGAGTGATCATCAATTTCCCTGCATTTAATACTGATACTAAAAATAACAGAACCTACATAATAGGATTTGGAAAATTATTAGATGTTTTAGGTTATAGAAATTAAAATATTATATAATATCGGGGTAATAACTGCCTAATGTTTTTACTGTCATAAAATAAGAACATTAAACATCCATGTAATACAAGCACAATAATAATGAGAATGATATATTTAAATGAATCTTTAGAAGTATGCTCCTAAAATATAACATATTTTAATAATCATTAGAAACAAATGAAACAAAAAAAATAAAAATTTGTATTGGTTTGTTATAAGCATACCATGAAATGGGAACTCTGACACCACTACAATTTGATTCAGTTTTTTTAGAAATTTTATAATATTATTACAAGTAATACTACCTGGGGTAAAGCCACTTTCAGTCATGATTCTATGTAAATTAAAGTCATGGTCTTCTTTTCCTTTTCTAATAAAATCTAGCATGACATAGTCATATATGTTGATATAAACATACCCTTGTCTTATTTTTTCCTTACACATGTACAGAATATAATTAAAATTACTCGAATACAAATTTAAAGGTGTTTAAACTACATGCATAATTCATTTCCATAGTTTAAACTGGTTGTAGAGTTCATTATGCATACACATTCATTTGAATACAAATTGAACGATGTTTCTTTTATTTTCATATGAGAAATTTTAATGTACTAATAATAGTATTTTAAACCACATACACACATAGCTTACAAAATACAATCATAGATAGAAAAAACCATGATAATTCTTTGAAAACACATTTAAAAAACACACCTAAGTGAAACATACCTTCTGGGAAGACAAGATCCATGGAATCCCATACCTGCAACCCAGCTGCAAATAACATCATGAAACTACACACATTCAAAGCTCCAGTCATACATGAGCTTATAAAATTACCATGAACACGGAGTTGCGTAGACAAAAAAACAACCCCCCCCCCACACTGAGACCCACCCCCTAGTACCCATCCCCCCCTGCACCATGCCCCACCCCCAACCCTCAACCCCCTACAACCAACCCCCAGCCCCACCCCCTACACTCAGTCCCCTCCCCTCCACCCAGCCCCACCTCCTACAACCAGCTCCACCCCAACACCCACCCCTCCCCCCTGCACCCAGCCCCACCCCCCTGCACCTAGCCCCACCCCAAATCACCCAGCCCCCCTGCACCTGGCCCCCCTGCACCCAACCCCCCCCCCCCCCCCCCAACCAAGCCCCACCCCCTTGTACCCATCCCCCCCAAGCACCCACCCCCTGCACCCAACCCCCCTCCCCTCCCCACCCTCCCCCTGCACCCAGCCCCACCCCCCCCCCCCTAACCCAGCCCCACCCCCTGCACCCAACCCCCCTCCCCCCTGCACCCTTCTTACAAAGCTTCCTATAAACCCCCAAAATAATGTCTAGCATTTAACATATCATTCAGGGACTTGGGATCTCAAAAAAAAACTTGTTCAATCAATATAACAACTTCATATTTTAAAAAATGAAAATTTTAGAACTAAAAAGTGAGGAATATATTCCTTTTTTACCAACATTAATTTAGACTTGTCAATTCAATAATTTATGAAAAATATAGAGAAAAAAATGGAATCAAAATTCAATATAGGGGATATCATTTAGAGCTAATTATTCTATGGTATGAAGGTAATCACTTAACCATATGCATGACTAAGGATTATAATCTTAGCTTTATGTAAATGCATATGAAAATTTATGCATAACATTTCAGATGAAAACAAATTAACCATTCACATCCATACAAAAATTCAATTCAAGTTCTTAAAGTACATGCATAAGTCTGCATACTAAGTCAAAAATGGAAGGGATTAATATCCCCCCCCCCATAACCAACATCACTATCCTTATGTCCATGCCAATCATCATCAACATCATCAGCAGCAGTAGCAACCACATCAACATCCTCATCACCAACAGCATCATCAGTAACATCCTCACCACCAATATCTCTATCGCCACCTCCTTAGCCGCCACTATGACCCTCATTAGAATCACTTGATACATCATTTAATGATCACATTGGCATCATATATGTTTCAAAAGTAGCAACAGCCTCTAATGGATGCGAGTGACTCAAAACATCCATAGCATTAAAGAAATGTTCAGTCATCAACTTACTTCTCTCACACTCCTATAAAAATATTTTCTTTGCCTCAACTGCTTAAGCATGAGCGATTTCATGCTCATAGGTATGGGAGGCTTGAGAAGATCTTGATGACGACCAATATTTAGAGGGGATGATGTTTTTCCCTGGTCGACATCGTACTCTACCTGGATTCTCCTCACCTTATACCCGATTTAAATGATCATTTGGCCTGAAGTTGTCATCTTCATTATCATCGAGGTCCTCCAAGGTAGACTATTGAAATCATAAACATATTAAATTATGAATTTCATATAAATATTTTCAATATATATAAAAAAACCTTACAACTTTATCTTGTGTGTGTGCATTTACTACACTTCCATCCATTTTCTTTCTACTAGAGAAAAATAATTTGGCAAGAGGTACAGGACCTTTGATGCCCAATTTAGCTTACTGCAAATGAGAAATTCACAAAACTGGATTAGTACCATATATGAGAAATTCACAAATCTGACCTATGTCTATTCAATAATACATTCAATAGAAAATCCTCAATAACATCACAGTATCCGGTTAAATTACCACATGATTTTAATGATCGGACATTGTAGTGCACCCCAATGTGTGAAAATATGTCATTGAATCCTTATTCTTTATGTTTTTCTCTGAAACATTCTAAAAAAATTCCAATGCAAGTAATAAGAGTTAAATTTTATATGTCAACCATTAATGATTGAGATTACTTTAAACTGAGTAGTCTTTCAATGTGAAATCATTTTTTCATATTGACTTTTTGGATAGTCGGGGAATATGGGTACCCCCTCTAAATCAGTACCAACCCTGATCTTCCAACCAATATACAAATTATGATTGTATGAGAGCCCGAACTCCACAACATCCATCAACCGTGTTGTCTTAGCAGCTTCTCCGTCGGGAAAGTTAAATTGAATATGCAACGAACATGTTATTTCATTTAAATACACCAATAGTATAGATATGAATTTATATTATTTTCATACCCATATTTTCTCCCATTATTTTTCCTTAATCTCTTTATTGATACGTCTCCATGAAACTGGTTCCACCGGAATGATATTGTGATACTTGGACAATGTGGCCATGAAACTTCTACATTGTGTTGTAGTTGGACCTACCATCTGATTTTGTCGATTATAATCCACCATTAGCTATTTCTAGCTATTCCAATCTTCCTTCTGAGTGCGGCCACGTCACCTCGTAGAAGATCCCATTGAGTAAGAAAAATAGGGGGGAAGATGAATTAAGTCATAGTACAACTTGAAAAAAATAAAGTGACATAATTTGAATCAATTATAATAAAAAAAACCATCTGCAGATTGCGCAGTAGATTATGATGGATCTGTGGGATGTCCTGACTTAGTAGCCTCTGTAGGAAGTGTCTATTCCAGTGCATGCTCTGGGTGACCTTCTTGCATTGGATTGGAAGCTAATGAAATAGACCCATTAGATGCTGGCTGGACGATAGGAATTTGAGGTGGTGTAGACACCACAACATATGGGTAGTAGGCTGGGGGATACATCATCGGATATGGATATGGGAACAGTTAAAACATATGTATAGGTGGTGTAGTCATGGCTTGTGATTAAGAGGGTAGCTGAGATGATGATGGAGGCATGGGTAAAAACATCCCCGAAGACTCAAGAGGATGGACATGTGTGGTGGAAGGGGTGTCTGATGGTAGGTCAGTGTGGACACAGGTTTGACGAGTGATCCATCTAGTTCTAAGATATTCCCCACTCATACCCATTATAACCAGATTATGAGTCAAATCCGGTGGAACTGAATGTCCCTAAAAAAATTTATAAAGAATATTAACATGAAATTATATGTAATTCATAAAAAAACATTATAATTATAATACTCACTGATGGAATTGAATGAAACACACGCTCAATCCCCAGTCGATCGGGATCAAATAGTCGCTTCCTTTGTCCTTCTATGGTATTTGGCACAATCCACATAAAAAAATATGATTTAATGAAACGACACCAGAAAATACAAAAACCAAACATTTCATTCCAAACAGAAACATAATTAAAGTAATTATAGTAATTTTAACCTGACAAGCACTTGTCAATATAAAATAAATGAACAGTGAACATATATGGTTGATTCTATATATTACTGATCACTACTTCTAGTTCAACATCAACTCTCACAATGGGACTATTTGATTTATCAAATGCATTATTTTGGCCAACACCAACGAGGAAGTCAATGGTTGAAATTTCATCACCATCATCATGAAAAATATGTCTGGGGATTATGACATTAATGACACCATAATTGGATATTAGATGATCTTTCACATAAAACACTTATTTATCCATTGATTCCAAAATGTATAGTTCATCGGTACATAGGCATCGACTCATATCAATAACTATGAATCCACAGTTATCAATAAATATACCACGACATCTCATTGAATAAAACCATTTATATTTCATCACAGTGACTCTACCTTGAGAATAGTAATCCAATAATAATATTTTTTCAACTATCCAATAATAATACACATATTCATATCGAGGCCGACTATCTGATACATTGGCATAATAATCTGTTGTAGCGGTTAACATAACTCCATCATGTTTTGTTCTCATTTTCACTTCTTGATCTGTTGTAAAACATTTATACCCATTGATTATAAAATATTTACATTCATGAACCTAAGATTTAGGACAAAAAGCCAAAGCTCTCAATTATTGAGAAACATGGTCAATAGGTACACTCAACACATGAAATATATATGAATAATAAAATCAAAAGTATATCTATTTTTAAACTAATTAATGTAATGGTAATACCTTTAATTTCATCCTAGCAGGAAACTCTAGGCTATGCAAAGATTCTCTCCTTCTCAAAGAAAAAGATCAATGAACTCTACTAATAATGTGTTTATGTTCACTATATAAAATTGATAATAAAAGTTTAAGATATATTTAAAATTTCATTATATGAGATAACAAATAAATATCCCAATTAATTACTTGATATAGTCATCGAACAGACCACAGTTAAACAAGACTGTGTGATGTGCCATCTCCCGCTCTTCAAGTCTCAATGTAGCCAAGGTATAAGACCCAAAAATTCATCCTCTTTGGGGAAGAGATTGAAATGAGGTCTCAATTTCCCTATACAATTCATCTTCATTTCTCATTGGCCGATTATGTCTTGTGGTGACATCAGAAAAATACATTTAACAAAAACACTTATATTTTTGAGCCATATAACCCCTCATAATCGAACCTTCAGGATAAGTCTTGTTTCAAGCATATGATTTCATTGTGCACATATTTCGTTCTGTATGATACATCCACCAAAAATCTCCTGGCCCCCCATGAAGTGTTTCAGTTGGAAGATGAACCGTTAAATGCAACATACAAGTGAAAAAGGATAGAGGAAAAATATTTTCCATATCACATAAAATTATTGGCGCCTCCTACTGCATTTTTATCAAGAATGACCTGGATAACATTTTAGCAGAAAGGTCTCTATAAAAATGGCACAAGTGAATAAATATCACACTTACATTATTGGATTGAAAATTATGAATTTCTATTGGAATCAATTCATGAAGAAGGATGTGATAACCATGAGTTTTCAGAGATTTTAGTTTCACATCTCTTCTTTTGACTTGTTTCAATATATTGCAGGAATAGACATAGGGATCCTTGATATTCTATAATACTTCCAGAAATTTTTCTTTCTCTAGTGGTGTCATCACATAAAAAGAACAAGGAACATTCCATTTTTTTCACTGATACACACAGGATGCAGTTATGGTCGAATACCCCAATCTAACAAGTCTCGATGAGATCAGAAGTCATCTTTGTTCTTCCCCTTAATATTCAAAATAATTTCACGCAACATTTCAGATATATTTTTCTAAAAATAAATTTTGTCTACAAAATGTCTTAACAAATTGGTAGACCAATATGGAAATTCAAAAAAACATATATTTTTTCCAATTTTATGTGGTTTCAGTGTTAACTGTCTTTCTCTTTTTAGATTTCAACTAACCTTTACCTAATGAAAAAATATAATATTTTAATTCATTAAGCACATCGCTTGCTGACATACGGTGAGGTGGTTGTTAGGTCTCAACGGTATTATCAAACCTCCAATGATTCATCTTGTATTGATGATCCATTGGTAAGAACTGTCGATGCCCCATGAAACTGAAACTACGATGATATTTAAGCCTTCTCGATCATGTATTCATCATACAAACAGGACATGATAGTTTTACCTTCGTGCTCCACCCAAACATCATTGAATAAGTAGGGAAATCATTTATGGTCCCTAGAATGGAAGCACTCATCTAAAATGTATTCTTTGAAGAAGCATCGAATATCCGCACACTGAAATACCAAATTTGATTCAAATATCTTATTAAAGGCTGTATGTGGACATCTATATCATTACTGGGATCATATGGTCTAGATATTATTATACTCAAGAAAGTGAATGGTTTTTTTAAACACATCCATGGAGGAAGATTATAAACATGAATAAAAATTTTCCATGTGCTTTGAGATGTAAGAATCTGACCAAATGGATTAAAAACCATCACAGGATAGACCCAACCTGACATTATGCACCTCAATTGCAAAATAATGTTGTTTTGCATCAAATGTCCGCCATGCTAATACATTTTCCGGATGAACCAAATCATCATTACCTTTAATTCTCTCTACATCATGCCATAACATATTGGATGAGATTTCTATAGACGTGAATAGATTTTGAAGTCCGAGAATGAATGGAAAGTGACACATGACTTTCTGTGCCACATGAGATGGTGTTCCATATACATTTGTCTTACATCGAGACGTATCACATTCTTTACAGTCATTATGGTTGTTTGTTTCCTCCCAAAATAAACTGCAATCTTTCGGACAAGCATGACCTTTATTATTATCAAATTCAAGCTGCTTTATTAACATTCATGCCTTGTAATGATTTGAGGGAATATCTGCACTATCACGAAGAATGTACTTCAAAAATGTAAGAATGTAACCAATTGCAGGATTAGAAATCCCATACATGGTTTCCCCATGATATAACGGCATTGAAAATTCCAACTTGGTCATTTTAGTAAATTCCGGATATACTGGGGTTCTGGCATCATCCAATAAATTTTTCACTCTCTCATCATAATCTTCAGTATTTTCCTCATGTGTATTAATATCATTGTCTTCTTGCACTGGAATACTATCTCTCTCTGGATGATGGAAAAATGGAAACCAATCGAATATCAAATTCTCTATTCCACTTCTTTCATTTTTTTGTGACCATTAGAACATTGACTCAACTCTCCATGGTGATACCAAACAAAATAGTTTGTTTGAAATAAAAATTTAGTTATATGGTAGCTAACTTCTTCCCAGATTAACCACGGTCTTCCAACACATTTATAGCATGGACACTGTATACAACCTCTATCTGAAGCATTGTCAAATGAAAAATCTAAAAAATTCTACAAATTATTTTGAAATGCGGTTTAAATATTATCGGTGCAATGGATCTAGATTCTATCCATTCTATAACAAGAAAAATAAAAAGTTATATTCCAATCATCAATTTAAACCATAATTAAAAAAGGGATATGTAATATAAAAAATTAAACTATTAGAACATAAAAACATAATAGTTGATTCAGATTTGTATTGCAAGTGCCTTTATTTTTATAACCAATTCCAACCCTTTCAGTATCAGAGATAAAATTCATACCTCTATCCTATAATGGGATTATCAAAGAGTTATAACATAATGGTCCAAGAATGGTTTCATTTATATGATAGAGTGATATGTGTCATTATAGTTGAACTAAGGGATAGATAAAAAAGTTTTTCATTCCTTAGGTGTAACAAAAAAATCAACTTTTAACATCAAAACACACCCTTAAACATGGGTTATTTCAGTTAAAAAGCAAGGGAGAGATAAAAACATCCATTCATCATCAAAAATATTTTAAACGAGTCCCATATTAATTTAATTTAATATTTATAATTGGTAAAATTTTAATTCAAAGAGGGAAAAAAATTTAAGAAAACCACTTAATCTCCCAGAATTAATGAAAATAATTTAGATAATTTATATAAAATAATCATGGGTATCAAATATTTGTATGAATATACTAGAATATTAATTTAATAAACTAAATCACATCATGGATTTTATTAATAAAATTATTATCAAGAATCACCTACTGCATACAAAGAGGAACAAGTCACAACAAGGATCTTAAAATGGAAAAGGTCATTTTGGTAAAATAAATGAATTTAAAATCAATTTAAAAACCAAATACACATTATTAGATTAATATAGAACACTAAATTTTATACAAACTGTGATTTTGGTTCTCATAATAAATGAAAATGAGGGAAATTGAAGTAAAAAGACAAGGGTAATCTCCCTTGGGATTTATGTAATGTCTTCTGTATCAAATGTCATCTATTATTGTTTTGGATTCTTATGGCGTACCCTCATTTAATTATGAATGATGAGTTAAATAGATAAGACTTGATCTATTGGGTTGTAATTCCTCCATCTTAAGATATGGGATATAATACTACCATTCTCCTAAATTCCAATGTCTTTATCTATTCTTTAGAGTATATAATAAGATCAAAATTATATTTTGGATCAGTTCCATCTTTTCATCTATGGTCCCACTAAAAACCCTTATATTTTTTACAGTAGTAGAATGATTT
Source organism: Viscum album (assembly GCA_963277665.1). Classification (NCBI taxonomy): domain Eukaryota; kingdom Viridiplantae; phylum Streptophyta; class Magnoliopsida; order Santalales; family Viscaceae; genus Viscum; species Viscum album. Next base: position 1,139,943,407 of record OY728135.1, on the reverse strand, counting down.
CCCTTATAGAAGATTTTAGGTTTATGTTCTTTATATATTACTGTCTTCGACAATTGGAGTTAGGTAAAATTATATATTATCCTACCTACATATTCTCCCTCCATTCTCAGTTTTTATTTGATCTTCTAAGTCCATTGAATCTTCCTTAGGAACGTCACTTAGAATAGGGTGTCTTGGATCAATTCATTTTTTCTCCATCCCCTTAATGCTGGAAAATGATCCCATTGATATTATTACTATAGGTTTTGTAAAAGATAATAATCCTTACACCACCATAACTACTTCCCTTATTTATACATTTTTTATCATTTGATGGTTTCCTTTTTGAAATTACATTTATTCTTCAGACAAGGGTAACACAAAATATATATATTGGGGATATCACACCACATAATGGTGGTGGGAATACCAACCTTATATGATATATAGGTAGAGGATATTTTTCCTCTAACCCATGGGGTAAATTTCTAACCCGTCCTAGGAATAGTGAGATGAAATTATTCCCTGGGGTAAATTTATCATCAAGGAGGGATTCTATTTAGTAATAATTATTAATATATAATAATGTTCACTATAATGATGATATGATAGATCATTCTAGACTCGACACATGCCACATATCTATCTTCAGATGTATCTCCACCATCATGTTCAATGTGTAAGGTCCCTTTTAAGGTATTGGTTATATTTAAAAATATAATCATGAATGATGATTATAGTTCACCATATAGTCTTGGTATAGGTATACGATGTGTTCCAAAGGTAAACATCACATATCCCTTAAGAAATTTATATCCCATGTAAAAAACCCAAAAAGGGGAAGTAGAAATATGACTATAATATGTGTGGAGAGGTGAACATGGTGATTAGGATCCATAGGAATGGTTGGAATGTACTTCTTCTTCGCATGTGATGTTATATCAAGGAAAAATGGAATGTGGTATTAAACCTCATGGTTTGTGAGGTTACTCATGCTTCCTGGGTGTATATTCCTTATACACAAAAAAATATCTTGATAAGGGTAACATATTTTATGATTTAACCTCAAAATATTTGCTATTTAACATATCATAGAAACCCAAGCTATCATACCTAACAAAGTACATGATGTGTGTTGTTTTGAACTGTACGCTATGTAGTTGGGAACTAAAATCTAAACATTACTCTACTCCTTGATTCATTTCTACATCCTCTTATTTTTCTTCATATATAAATTTAATTTCCTTTGGCCATGCTAAACATGATAATGCCACCTATGTAATGTGGTTTCAATCCTTCGGTACCTGGATTGATGATTCATATACCCAATATTGTCGATGTGTATATTGTTATTCATGAAGAAACCCCAAATCCAGACTCCCATATCCCATTTTATCTTATCCTATATTCCATCCTCACGCTATAATCATACATAGAGAACACATAATGTAAATATATGGAACCTATTTTAACTGTGCAATAAAGTCAATCTATTATATTAGTTGAATCATCAGCTAAAATCTAAAGTTAGTGATGAAAATGTAAAGAATGGTGGGAGAAATATAAGAAACCACAAGAATGGAAATGATGATCCTGTATGATCAGGAATCAGCTACATTATCATACAATAAATAAACAAAGAATTAATTTCAATTCCCAATATCAGTTATACCAATATCTAAATTTCAACCAAATATAATAAGTTAAAAAGGTCATCTGCTACCTGAATATTGATTCAATTTAATGAAAATTATTCCCTATAAAAATCAAGAAAAAAAATAGGAATAATCCATTTATTTAAATTCCCTATCATTATGGTGAAATGATGTTGATTTGATTATACTTCACAACCAATGTACTTTTTATCGACATCACTAAAAAACATATATTTCTTCCTGGATTTTTCATCACCACCAAGTCATCGCTCTATCTTCTTCTTCCTCTCCCCCTATGGTTCATGTGGTCATAGAACAACTAACCCGAGGGAGATTTTATAATTTGGATTAAATAAATAAATTCATGGGTTTCTAGGTATAATAACCAATTAATTAAATAATTAAATTATTCAATTACTCATCTCATGACCTAAAACACCCAAGAGTCCAAATTAAAACGAATCTTAAGCTATGAATATAGTAAAATGCACATTTCAGATTCATTCTCTATCTTGGTTTCTCAATATGAGACTCTATTTAAGATATATAAGAATCATAAAAAAGATACAATGCATGGACTAAAAATAATATAGTAAATTTTTATATTATTTCTAATGATCCTTAAAACTCTATTTTAAATGAAAAGAAGACTTGGTGTAAACATCACAATATGGAACCAAAGAAACCTTCAAAAAAATTGTGTAGTTGTATACTCCATGCCTACTGTTTTCCACTACTTGCATAAATACCCCCTATATTAGAGTATGTTAGAATATATTCCTATAAAGAGATGGGTCACTCTGTAACAGTAAATTTAGAAATTCGTGAACAAATTCCTACCCTATTTAGTGAATTAAATTTAGACCCCATCCCACTAAAAATAGTGGTCTCATTAATACTAGGAAAAACTCATTACAGAGGAGGCTAGTGAGATTCTATCTCCCCTCTCCCCACCCCATGAGGGAGAACTACTAATAAAAAATCCTTCCCCTTGAGTGAGGAAAACTGTAACCTACGATCTCTTAAAGGACCCTCCATTACTCCATGCCATCATGGGATTCAAAAAAAATATCAAATTTCCTTTCTATATTAACTCCTACAATATATCTGAAGGAGGATTAATAGATCCCACATTCCAAATGATAATCCTAGACTCAATACACCATAATATGTTTGTGAATTAACTACAACACTAGTAAAAAGATTCGAGGAGGCTCCTTTACACCCCTTTCTCTCTTGCCAAAGCCAAAACCCATCTTGTGAAGCTATGTAAGAGCCTCCATCTTTAGATCTAGAAAAACAACAGATAATATTAATTCAAGCATAAAATTAGTAATAAACTCTATAGGACCATCAACATTCATCGATAAATGGAAAGGAAGTATATATCAAACGACTATATGAATTATGAGACATAAAATCATGTGGTTCTCCAAAAGGTTAAACTGATAAAAATACCAAGTATTACCTTCAGAAACAATCTTAGGGAAAATACTAGTACCATAATCAAAACTAAACTAAATGAAATCTAGTAGAGTTTGATATAGTCTTGATTAAATACATAATTTAGCGTGAATGGGTTGCTTCCTTGTCATTTCCATCTAATCAGCATATAATAATACATTGAATGCATCACCAAAATGCTTAATAACTCTAAGATTCTTGGAATAGAGCTGAATTCTAGGGATCAAAATAAAGAAAATTCAAAAGTAATATATTTCAATGCCTGAATCACCATATTCAAAAACATCAGAAAATAATATAGAGGCTAAAAATAATGAAAGATATGAGACCAAACAAACACAAATTCCTCTTCATCCACTCATCTAATAGAAAAATAGTTAGGCCTAATGCTCCCTAGCATCACCTTTTTACTCCAAACCTAACTCTAGGTTCACTTATTGATCAAACACATATGATGAAGTCTATCATAAACTTTATATTGAAAGCAAGATAAGTTTGAGAGATGATATCTCAAAAAACCAACACAATTGAAGAGATCTAAACCACTGGAAAAACAAGGAGAAGAAATTTCATACCTATATGTCGGAGCTGGGGGCAGGGAGGCTGAGGCTGGGATGGGATATTGCTGGAGTTGGGGGAATTTGAGGCGGAGGAAAATTTCATGAGGAGAGGGATCCGAGAGGGGGGACGTTGCTGGATCTTGGGGAAGGGAGGCGGAGGCCGGGAAGTTGAGGCTAAGGTGAAGGCCAAGAGGGAGGTTGGAAGAGAAGGCGGAGGTCGGGGAGGAGAGGAGATAGCCGAGACTCAGGGTTCAGATGGCTGGGAGGTAGAGGTCGATGAGGGGAGGAGAGGGCCGAGCGGTGGAGGTCAGATGGCCAGGAGGCAGTGGTGGGGGAGGGGAGGAGTGGTCCGAGAGTCTGGGAAGCAAGGAAGAAGAAGAGGGACGGGAGTAGGGGAATCGAGGAAAATGAAGAGGATGATGGAAACCAGGGTGAGGGGGAGGAGGAGCTCGATGGAATATGGGGAATTGGGAATATGTTTTCCACGTTTTTATTAAATCCTTGAGAATAGACAATAAAAAATGAGATATCCCCACTGCTTTTCTAAACTGTGGGGATCGATGCGTAGGGAAAGATCCCATTTCTAGAAGTGAATCTTGTTGATCTAGATTTGTTAGGTTGTTCATAACAGGTGTATCTAGATGAGTAGCAGTCACACTACTCCGGTCTACTATAAAAGATTTTGATGATAGTGAATCCCATTAGATTACAATGGATTTGATTATATCTTTTGGATATACGAAAATGAATGCCATCTTGAATTGATCTACTGTGGTCTTGGAGGATGATGTCGGCAGGATGCATTTTCCATGTTCAGTTAAAGAAGTTTCTTTCTCCCGTATTTATACTAAAGTATGTAGGTTGACAAGTGATGCATCCCTTAGAGAAGAAACCTTTTGCTGATGAGGTGAGGGTTTTGAAATGACATCTAATTCTGGATAGCACAATGAATATCACCTCAAATCATAGGCTTCTGTCTGATATCCAGGACGATTTGACCTCATTGCATAAAAGTGTTTCATTGATTGTATTTGTTTCACTAGTTCAATCCAATCCTTTGGTCTATGAATATTGACTGGAATCATGTAAATTATCCCTTCTCACTGATATCTCATCCTCCCAAAACCCATAGAAGATGTATGAATTGAAAAACCACATTCGAAAATGTTGTGGATTGAGTGATTGTCGAAAGATTTCAATTGGGAAGGGTGTGTTTCATATTTTCTTTCCCTAGAAAGAGATTCAGCATGCCATTTAGTGTTTTGTATTGATTCCTCTTAAGTATGGGTTTCGTATGATTTAATGATGGGATCCTCTTTTGAACCCATTTTCAGAATAATCATCCTTGAAAACATAGATTATAATTAGGGTTTTGAGTTTTTTTATATTCACCCCTAAATCTTTTGGGATATTTTCACTATTGTGGGGACTCCGATCAAGTCCGATAAAGAGACTGAGCACTCCATGTTTGGCTATTTTTTCAATGTTCATCATTAAATTGATATGTCCAATGAGCTGATTGGGAAATTATTTTTGGTTACGGGTGATCTCAAACTAGAATTGACCATTCAATTTGGGTAGCTCCCAAATTTTTTGGAACCTATTCATGTATTAGGAACTCAGATGAGAAGTGCTAGAAGAGTGTTTATTGCACTCACTATAATATCTCTTGACAAGTATTTGATCAATGTAAGAAGAGGATGATCAACAAGGATAAGTAGGTTGTCAAGAAGACGGATTCCCCCACTACTAGGAATCCCTGATTGGGATTGGAATCCACTGCTACTCAGTTGGACTTCTATAGTAGTGGTGATGCAGTTGAGGGTGTAGGTCGAATTAAGACCTCATTCGATGAGGCTGCAGATAAGAAGAAAAATGAATCTAAAAATGATGAACAACCTACTCTCGGAGCCACCATCGAAAAGGAAATTGATCTTGATCTAAGTCATGAATCACTTTCATTTTCTAAAATGAATGGAAAAAATACGATTGTTGATAATGAGGGCTTTCAGTTGGACATTCTCAAAAATTCTATGGACTCATCTATTGCCTTCTCAAATGATCAGCCTATGAAATGGAATTTATATCACTAATGCCAACCTTTGTGGGTTCTCCACACACTATGAATGCTCATCTGCCTTGTAGGAATGAAGACTTAGATGAGGTCTCGTTACAAGATGGGGCAGCTGATGTCATTGCCTGAATCTCTACTGAGCAGGTGGATCAGTCTGTTGACATTGTTTATTTATGGGGTAATATCATTGAAAAGGATTATAAACCTGATGGGACTTGAAAAAAAAATCAAAACATGGAGATGAAATTTCCACTCAAAAAATTAAGGCTGAGGATGTGGCCAACATGGGTCTGATGCACGAGGACCTGGTCGATGTTTGTCTACCAGGTCCTATTCTAGGAAGCTCACTACAGATGAGGAAAAGATCAAAAATAAATAATTAGCGTTCAACAATCATAAGAACTCACAATCAGAATGGGAAACTAGTGATGATGATGGTGGTGATACTGAACCTAATCAAGATTATGGAGATGGGGATCAGAATATTGACATGTTGTATCATTTTTGGATAAGGGTTTCCCTCTGTTTGACCATTCCATCCTCTTTCTTGCTGTAACATTTCTTTTTTCTAATAAAGTTTTGTAAATAGGCTTCCTCCTAGCTCATGAAACCATTGGATATAAAATTATTTATTAAATTTATAATTATAAAATTTTTATTATATAGAAATTATTTTTAAAATTATTTATATGTACTTATTACAATAAAAATATATATATAAATAATTATAAAATAAAATAAATACATTTATTATAATATTATTAATATATTTATATACTAATATATTAATATACATACATATATATATATTTATAATTTTAATAGTTGGGGGCTTACCTGAGTGGTAAAGTATCCCCATAATCCTACATCAGACCCACGTTCAAATTCAAGTGGGGGTGAATTTTCACTGGTATGTGGTGATGAAAGCATGACACATGACATAGGTAGTATAATGCATGCATAATGTTGCCCTGAACATTCAAGCCAATTAGTGGTCCTTTGGGCTATGTAATGGGATTCAGGCTCACTAATATTTTGAGTCATGTATTGAATAAATAAGACTTGATGGGTGGGATATCCCATAGGAGGGTTATGGCTTTCCAGTCCAGCATCTGTGTATGGTGTGTGTGTGTTTAATGTAATTGTACCCCCAAGCACCTAATATATTCATAATTATATATAAATTAATATAAATATATTTATTTATAATTATAAATATAATTATATATAATTAAATAATTATAAAATTAAAATAAATATATTTTTCATTATTATAATTTTACAAATATATATAATTATAGAAATATATTTATCAATATATACTAATATTTTTAACTATAAAAAAATATTTATATTTATAATTAGAAATAATATAAATATATATATACATATGTGTAAATAATTATAAAATTATAATAAAAATATTTATATTTATAATTATAAATAAATATTTATTTATTTATTGTCATAAATATAAATTAATATGTAGTTATTAAAATACTTATGAATTAAAATAAAAATATTTATAAATATGTAATTAAATTAATAATTATAACTATAATGAAAAAAATATATATTTAAATAAATATTAAATAATACTAAATATATTAGTTATATATATTAATGAAATTATAAATAAAATTAATATATTTTTTTATAATTTTATAATTATTTAAATATATATATATATATAATAATAACTATAAATAAATATATATTTTTTATAATTTTTTATTTAGAAAATTATAATAAATATAGTTATTATATATTTTTAATTATAAAATTATAATGAATATTTTTATTATAATTATAATGTTATAAATATATATAATTTAAAAATTATATTTATAAATATTTAAAAATATTTAAAAATAAATACAAATATTCATAATTATAAATCTAAAAGATGTAGATATATTTAAATAATTATATGATTATAATAAATATATTAATTATATATATTTATGAAATTATAAGTATAAGAATTTATGTTCTTATAATTTTATAATTATTTAAATATATATATTTATATTTTTATTTATAGATAAATAATTATAAATTTATGGTTATAAATATATATATATATATATATATATAATTATTGATAATTAATTTTTTTACTGTATATATTTATAATATATAAATATAAATATAATAAATATATTTTATTATTAATTTGTAATTATAAACAAATATGTATTTGTTTATAACATTTATAAAGTATATAATTACATAAATATATTTATTATATATATATATATAATTTTATAAATATATATAATAAATAATATAAATTATTAACATTATTTCTTTATCAGTGCTAAAAAAACACTGATAAACTAATGTTTTGTTAGCGCTTCTTGTTTTAGTGCTAGTAAAATATACCATTATTAGTGATTTTTTAAGTATCTCTGATAAAATCATTAACCAATTATATAAATGAACCTTAACAGTAAGTTTCTACTCACACATTCCACAAAATCTCATATAATCTAACATCTGTTGTTGCTGAACCCCTCCTTTGTCACCATTGAACCTCTCCTCTGCTATTATGAACCCCACCTCCACCAGAACGCCACCTTTACTGCAAACCCCACCTCTTTCTTCATGAACCCCTCCTATGCCCCGAACCACAACACTTCCGAGAACGCCACCTCCACCGTTGAACCCCACCTCTACCGCTAAACCCCTCCTCTATCACTATGAACCCCTCTTTCAGCGTTGAACCCTTTCTCTACCGCCAACTTCATCATTTCTGGTGCTTCTGACTCGTCCACTGCCATCAAACCCTACCATTGACACTAAACCACCTCCAGGATAGTGTCTCATCCAAGTCCCTTTCTTGGTGATTTTGATGTCTAGAGCATATAGACATCATCCTAACCATTTCCTGGGCACGTTATGTTACAGGACGTTAGTTCCTTTTCATTTTAAGGTATGTGTTTCTATATAATCCATTTTATTGACATGTCTTGAATGTTTTAGTTTCTTTAAAATTATTTCTTATAAAATTATGACTATATATAGTTACCTTGATGAGTTTCAAAAACAATTCATGGAATTTATCATTTGTAACATATGGTTCACTATGGTTTTATGTATTAAATATTAAAATTGTTTTTTAATGCCAATTAAATATGTAAATTACATTGGGGTCATTTTAAAATTAATAAACAATTTAAAAGTGCTATTTAAAACTATTTTGAGTTTCTTAAGATGTTTTTCTAAAAAAATAAAGATATGTTTTATTTTGGAATTCCCTTCTATTAGGATTATTTTTGATTTCAAAGTAATTTTTTGTTTGAATTGATTTTCATATGAGATTTTCATTTCGATGTATTATTTTCAATTATGTTTTCAGGAAATATATATTTAAATATTGGTTTTATAACATAGTGTCCAAAGATATATTTCAAAGGATTATTTTTCAATTCCAAAAAGGAATTTAAATTGATGTTTTTCAATCCCTTAGAATTGGGCCCCTTGTTTGATATATCTATTTAGTTCTTTTCCTCCCAGAGGGATTCGATTAATTATTAATATGAATTTTTTTATGATTCTTCATGGATATGAAAATGGTCTCATTCTTTTGAGGGTGTAAGAGTTGATTTTTGATTTACTACTTATGTTATATTTACTCATGTATTGTTCATTGGCTCGATGATTCTTACTTCTACTTGTTTGTCTATATGGGAACCCTATGAATTAAGAAATAGGTCAAAATGTATACTACACTAGTTAGGCCAAACACTATCTAGTTTCCCCTTGTTTGTATGGTTTTCTTAGTTTATTGCAGTGTCTCCAATGAGGCATGTGTGGGTAAGTCAGGTGGATTTTTTATTTTTCAGGATTCAACATGGGACAACTATTGGAATAATTGTATTGTGAGTAAAAAATTAAAGAATAATTGAATTCCCTCTATGATTTTGATATATTTAAAATAATATAATTAGTATTGGGAAAGAGGGATCTATATAACAATTAGATTTATCATCTAATGGAGAAAGTGAATGAAAGAAAATAGTTCAAGGAGTCACTAGTTGTAAATTTATTATAATAATTATAAGGGTTAGATTTTAGTTAGATTTACTCTCCTATTGTAAAATATATAACAATTCAGATGGTTCTCATCTTGGTTTCCATTGAAGGTTTATATCTAAAACTAATGGATGTCATGAATATATTCCATCATGTAGATTAGGAGTAAGAGATCTACAAAGATAAAATATAAGGGTTCATGCTAAATTTAATAGCATGTTTGGTTCCAGCCTCAAATTGATTTTTTTTTGGGATTAAGTTGGCACCAAGATAGTGTATTTGAATTTTCAATGCTTTTATATAAGAATTAATACTTGAATTGTAATGTAAATAATTGATACTATATGTAGATATATTATGATGGGAGTCTTTTCATTTTTCTTATTTATGTCAATGATTTTATCATTGTTAGACCTATGAAGGAAAGGCTGGAAGAGCTGATGATTTATTTATCTAGAATATCCCAAATAAAGGATCTTGGTTCTGGAAAGTAGAAATAAGTGATAAATATTGAATGAGACATAAAGCCTATAATTTTTTTCCTAAATTATATAGAATATATCTATAAGGTGTTAAAAATATTCAGAATGATCTTTTTAAAACCTTTGAGAAATTCCTTAGCTGGACATTTAAAACATTCAAAGGAGGAGTCACCTAAAATAGACGAGGAGTTAAAGTTAAAAGAAAATTTTCTACATGAAATATTTATAGTATGTCTGATGTATATCATGGTGTTTATAATACCCGATATAATTTGTGATGTTTATTTTCTTAAAATATTAATGGTGAATCTAGGTAAGTAGAATGGGAAGGTTTGTAATTAGTATTTTTTATATCTCAAGTGTTTATTGGTGCTAGAACTATATTCCAAAATGGATGATCAATTAAATGGGGTTTTCAATTTGAACGTCATAATATATAAAGACTCAATGTGTATCATTACTTACCAAAATGAATCATTGGTAATCATGGAATTGAGGTTTTAAAAATTATTTTTATGTTAATTGGATTTCAAACCAAGAGTTGGGGTGATTTGAAAGTGTTAAAAATGTTGAAAATTGGTGTTTTATTTTTAAAGTGGTGACACAACCCTTGAGATCTAAATAATGATGCAAACTTTTATTTTTTTTAAAGTAGTGAGTTAGCCCTTTGTATCAATATTTAAATTCACCTTTTTCCTCAGTTAATTTTAATTTCCACATTTTTTGAAATTATGTTTTTAAATATCAATATTACCGAATCAAATAGGATGGGTATTAATAAATAATGGATGATTGAAAATATTCTGACAAAAGAGTATTAAGATGGAGTGAATGTGTTCATTATGTTTTCAAAATATCCTAAATATGAGCCTTTTTAAATCCTATTTCCATGTTTACATAGTTTTTATTCCAGAATAATTAGGACATAGGAGTTGCAAGAACACGTGATATGTCATGGAATATATCGAAGTTATAAATATTGGAATAAACACAGGGAAAAAGAGAATGTATCTAGTTACATAGATAGTACTATGTTTTATGGATCATCTGATATGATTAAAAGTGTGGACAAGGAAGAAGACTGTATTGAGGATGTAATAATAGATGTGAATGATGATGAATACCATATTGAAGAAATGACAGGGATAGTTGAATATTAAATTCATGATTGTCCAAAATTCTTTTAGATGTTAAAGAGTTTTGAAAAGACTCCATTGTATGTTGGTTTCACTAAATATACAATATTGTCAGTCATACTGAAGCTTTATAATTTGAAAGCAGGATGTACATGGAGTGATGCCAGTTTTGTTGAACTACATTCCCTCTTGAATGAAATGCTCTAAGAAGATAATGTTCTCCCGATCAAATCATACGATGCCAAATGAATTCTACACTTGATGGGTATGATCTCAAAAAGAATACACACCTACTTGAATGACTGTATACTATTTCTCAGGGACCAAAAATCACATTCGGAATTCCCAAATTGTGGTTCTTATTGACACAAGAAAATGAATATGTTTCTAAAAAATTTATATAGTACATTATAACCATTCCAATGTTTAGACACCTATAAGTATGTGAGTATACTATAGGGAAATTTATGTGACACACATATACAATAATTTAAGATGGTAAACAACATCACCCATCAGACTCTCCTCAGTGGAAGATAATTGATCATGAGTATACAGAATTTTGAAATAGGCTGAGAAACATTCATCTTGCATTATCTACAGATTGAGTGAATTATTTTGGATTTCAAATAATCAAAATTGGTACATGGCCGGTTATGTTGGAAAATTATAAATTACCACCATGGTTGTGCACTAAATTAAAATTCATCATGTTATATATGCTTATATCAGGACAAAAAAAATCACGTAATGATATTGATGTTTACTTGACTTCATTGATTGATGATTTGAAATTACTATGGGATTTAGGTGTTATGATGTATGAAGTTTATATAAATGATGATTTCATGTTCAGATCCATGTTGAATGGGATGATAAAATACATTCCTGCTTATGGAAAATTTTAAGGATATAGTATTAAAGAAAATCAATGGTGTCCCATTTGTGAACATGGTACACAATCAATTAGATCGAACCATTCATCAAATCTTGTGTTTCTTAGGCATCATAAATTTCTATGCTGATGTAAGATGTACCTATTTGGGATGAAATCATTCGATGTAATTTAAAAATAATATAAAACACTATCTCTACAAATATGGTATAAATGGTTTTATAAAGTAAATGATGTGGAAACTATTTTTTGTAAACCATTTTTGAAAAGCCTTACGAAAACTGGGTGGAAAAAGAAATCCATTTTTTTTGAATTACCATAATAGAAATGACTATATATCAGAAATTTTCATGATGTTATTAACTTTGAAAAAATATATATTTGATGGTTACAACAACAAATTTCAAAATGCAGCCAGAAAAATGAAGGATGGAATTTTTCCTTGGTTAGAAAAGGTTTACAAGGGTATTTCTGACGCTTTTGTCGGGGCATGCACGTCTTTCTGGCGCGACAGGCGTGGCTTTTTGTTACCTTGCATTCCCACTTTCCAAAGGTGGACAGAATTAGCTCCTTATTCAAGGACGTCTGGTCCTTGATCGAAATGGGATGATGGGATGTCGGTTCTTCCTTCAGTGGATTCCTCCTCGGAACTTGTCACCAAGTACTGGTCTCCCTCATAGACTTAATACGTTGTTATTAAAACTCTTCGCAGTTCCATGTTTCCATGGATTCCGATTAATTACACCGCTTCTATTAGGCATTCCAAGGGGTCCGTTCAGGGCAGCAACCATCAGTTGGGGGAGTAGTCACGTCAAGGCATCATTAACGTGTCTGGACGCTGTGGAATTGGCGTGTCTGTCTTTTTTTCCCTGGGTATAGGGATTATCAGGGGTGCAGAAGCCTGAGGAATCCCACATCGATTGCGGGGAATCATATTTAATTGGCATGTATCTGAGGTTTTCCTCAACTTCTTGTGTTTAACACAGGGTATTCCACAAGTTTAACGTCCAGCGGAGACAGATCGGGCTGATCAGAACACTAGAAAGAGTGGATCTGATTAAATAACCCCCTTTATGGAACACAGATATTGGGGCCAGCACGTGGGAGACATCCTGAGTAATGTGGAGGGGAATGAGGAGGGCATGACCTCACCGAGATGTGGCAGCCCAGGTCAGAATCAGGACACATGATGGTTTCAGTCTTGAGGATCGAAGAGACTTCCTACGTACCATTCATTAGCACGAATCAAAGTCCTCATAGTTTGGATGGAAAGGGGGTATTGAACCAATGTGAAGGGTGTCGTAAAAACTGGATGGTGGGATCACAATGACATACCACAGGATTGGGATGCAATTTAATGTCATGCGAGATGGGGACGTGTCGGAGAACCAACGTGAAGAAGGACCTTGGTCCACATGGATGGTGGGATTGAACCTCAGGGAGGATTCTTACATACCATGCCTTAGTATAGATAAAATACCACATGGTTCAGAATAGATATTGGTGAACCAACGTAAAGGGGGGCCTTTGTCTGATGGGTGACGGGCTTTGAACCTTGTGAGGATTCTTACGTACCATGCCTTAACATGGATCAAAGTCCTCATAGATTAGGGAGGGATTTGTCAGCGAGACGATGTGAAGGTGGACCTTGGTCTAATGTGTGTTGGGATTGAACCTTTTGAGGCTTCCTACGTACCATGCCATAGTATGGATCAAAGACCCTGCAGTTTAGAAGGATGTCGGTGAACCGACATGAAGGTGAACCTGGGGGTCCACTTGTGGTGGGATTGAACCATGTGGAGACCTCCTAGATACCATGCCTTGACATGGATCAAAGTTCTCATGGTTCACAATGAATGTGGGTGTCGGCGAACCAATGTGAAGGTGAACCCGGAGGTCCACGAGTGGTGGGATTAAACCTCATGGAGGCTTCCTACGTACCATGCCCTGACATGGACCAAAGTCCTCATAGTTCACATTGAATGTGGGTGTCAGCGAACCGACGTGAAGGTGATCCCGGAGGTCCACTGGTGGTGGGCTTAAACATTGTGGAGTCTTCCTACGTACCGTGCCTTGACATGGATCTAGGTCCTCGTAGTTCATAATAAAAAGGTTGTTGGGGTTAGGGTCGTTGCTTACTCTATGCACACGTGAGACATTCTTGGTGTGAGAAACAAGAGGTAGCAGAGACCTAACGATCACTTCATGAAAGGTTCATTCATGGGAAGTGAAGTGGGGATTATGTGTTGGGTGTCCCACGGTGCAGGAAATTATTCCAGGATGGAGGCCAGAGGGCGAAAAAGCGCAGAGGGAGAGGGGATGTACGGAGGTTCCTGGGTGCTACCTTCTATAAGAAGGACTAGGGGCGTACACCAAGATGTACGCCCTTCCCCCACGAACAAAAGACGCTCCCAGATGGAGGATATCATCCCCTATGATCTATAAGGAGGATATAATCCCCGTTTGAGGCTGGGGGCATGGAAAATGTCCAAGGTGGTGGGACCCCGCGTGAGAGGCATGGGTCGATGTCACAGTTTAATGTCATGTGTCGAGGATGAGAGTGCTTGGCAGTTTAATATCTTGCATCTCGGAAAAAGTGGGTTTACTCTACACCCCTAGGACATATATAACCGGTACCCTTTTCTCCTTGTGTGAGGGAAGGTACCGGCAGTGCCGTGTAAAAGGGGGGTCGTAGAGAGAACCATCGAGGGGTCCACATTAACATGGCTATAAAAATAAGAAATAGCAGTTAGCTTTCCTATGCAAAGAAGCATTAGGGGAAGCAATGAAATGGGCTATATAATATACGGGACATTAATATCACATCGTGCAAACCTGGAGGGTCCCACGGGAAAAGGAATTCCCAAGCAGAGGGGTCCATAGGCATGGGCCTTGTGGATCTTGGTCTCTCTGCGTAGTGGAGGTCACCGGTGAAGGGATATACTTCAAAAAGTGGGGTTCCTTAGCCTTATAATGGGGAGGAGGTGAAAATGGGAGGTGCTTCGCGAAGTGGAAGGGTGTTCTCAGAGCATTGCCTCATGGAGCATAGGTGCCTCGTGAAGAAAAGTGTCGTGAAGCATGTGTTTCGCGATGTATAGAGATCCTTCCTTGGCATGTGGATCATGTGTACCGGAGGGGTGTTTCGCGAAGCATAAATGCTCTGCAATAACCCGAGTCCCCTTCGGGATCCCCTTCCTTCGTGAATGCCCTTAGTCTTTGTGATGTGCATCCCTCTCTAAAGAGGGGATCAAAATGAGACAATGCAAAGGCTCCTCGTGAAAAAAATACCTCATGTGGCTCATGGTTCATAGTGAAAAGGGTGCTTTGTGATTCGGGAGATGAGAACCTGAAAGGTCAAATTGTCCATCTGTTGGCCTCTGGGGGACTTTGGTATTTATAGGCAAGAGGCTTTGTGGAGAAGAGCAGACACGGTGTGAAGAGGGATTTGGTTGCTTCACGGCGGGTCGTGACCGTCAAGGGTGTTGGAGGAGCGTACCGTCTCCATTGCTTCATGGAAGGATCACGAGCATCAGGGGAGTTCGCGGAGCATACAACCTCCTTTGCTTCGTGGTGGGCTCACAAACGTCAGGGGAGTTCGTGGAGTGTATGGCCTCATTTGCTTTGTGGTGGCCGCGTTGCTTGTGGGGACTCCGCGTCATGGCTTCGCGAGGCAGGTCGTGGGGCCTCTCTTACTTATCTCTTTTCATCCAAAATTTTGGCGCCAACAAATTCCCCCCCTTAGACTTTGATCCGCAGAGGGATCAATGGTCGATGTCTGAGGGAAATCCCCAAAATCATCAGTCGTTCACGGTGCTGACTCACGAAGAGGGTGTACGAGGCGGAGAGGGGCTATGCGGGCCGGACGTGCCGCGAAGCTCCACGTGTGCTGGATGCGCTGCACAGCTCCGAGGGATGCCGCCTATAAATAGGGGTCCGAACTCTCTTTTTTTCATTTCCTTCTCCGCAACTTTTTCATTTTGTGCTCTCGATTCACGATGCTCCGCGTACTCTGCATCCGCTCTCCGAGAATCTTGCTTCACGGCAAACCACGATTGTTTGACTCCGCGACTGCACCAAGAGAATGTGTATTTACAGGCAGAGGACAGGCTCCATGATTCAGCTTCATGAAGGAGCACCACGAACATGCTTCATGACTTGAGCTATAAAATTTCCAAATCCTTTAAAAATAAATGGCCCATCAAGAAGCTGCCCAGGGTGTGCTTGCGGACGTCGCCCGGAGGGTTGAGATGGACAACTGTATGGGCCTGGGGGAGCTAGTCTGAAGCCACTTGGACCATAATTCATTGATGGAACTATTATCGGAGATCCAAAAGAACAATCTTCTGTGCAAGAGTCTACCCTTGTGTGGCTTTGGGCTGAGGGGTGATGTCTTCATTCCTGAGGCGAGTAGGGATGAACCAGCTTGCTAGTTCAGAATCACACCATGCCAGTGCCAATGGTTTAGGGCAGCCGATGGTCATGCATGAGAGGACTTCACACCTATCACTGCCCACTATCTGTACAACCATATGAACTACATTGATGGGAATCCATTGCAATTGGAGAAGTCCCCTCCCATGTACCACACTATACTGAAGGATTCTTTGAGGGATTCGACGAAATGGTGGTCCGATGAGTGGGACCTACACCAGGGTGGCAACTTCACCAACGAATGGGCAAGGGCCTACTGGGCAGGTGCCTCATGCAAGGAGTTTGGGGTCGAGCTGAGGAGAGTGGGTTTGTACGAGGCAGCCTATGCCTCCCAATTCCACATATATCAACTGAAAAAGGTGACGTTGGAGCTGTTGAGTAGATGGTCGTCCAGGACCAACACATTTCACCTGCACCATGGGGAGGTTGGCTTCAGTCTGTGGGATGTCCATCATATTTAGGGGGTCCTGATCTTAGGGTCTATGTATGATGAGTTGCTCCCCGATATGTTTACGTGGGAGGATCAAGAGTAGATGCCGCGGTTGGCGCTGACACTGATGAGACTGGTCCCTGGAGAGGAAAAAGAAGCGGCGAGGGATGTCAAATTTAAGAAGTGGTTCTAGCAGTTCTCGAACTTCATGAAGGATCAATAGTTTCCCCCGAGGCCTTGAACCTGCCCAAAGGGGGATCAAGAAGTCAAGGAGAACTCGTATTGGTGGATCTTGGAGGACAACCAATCGAAGACCTGGGGTTTCAGTGTCAAAACTGAACAACGACCGATAGTCAGACTGGAGGTGTTTATTGTGGCCCTTATCTGTGGTTGGATCCTACCAGTGAGGGATACCAAAATGGGGGTGCGACCCAGCTCATTCTTCATGGCATCCATGCTGGCCATAGGGGGGCGGGTCAATCTAGGGATCCTGATGCTTTCCAGACTGTACAAGATGATATGATTTGTTAGTGAGGGAAAGAAGATGGTGAGGATATGTGGGACCTTCCCTCTTCTGTATGGGTGGATCGCAGCGCACATCAGGGGGTTTACGAATATTTGAACTCCATTTCCCTTCCAGGTTCAAACTTCCGTCCATCCATTCTGAATGCTGCTGGGAGATTTCCAGCCAAGGTAACTGTACCGTTGGTACTAAACCAGGTGTGGAAGGCGGTCGAGTTTTATTTCCACCTGTTTCCCTTGCTGAAGGGGGTACTCACCGACGATGGTTAGGGAATGGAAGGGCACCTGACATATCTTCTAGCCTTCCGAGGTGGAGTATTGGTGGCATAGGTGGGTTGCGTGCCTCTCTATGATCCGTACACCCCACACCGGTTTGCATGGAAATTCTGGTGCCTTCAGCGGATGACCCCGCAGGTCTACTAGGAGGTGCGCCATGAGGATCACCCAGGTTTGATGAGGCAACTGTGGCTCATGTTCACACAGGAAGATGGGAAAATGAGAAATGCATTGCCTCTACCTACTGTCACCATTCGACTAGTGAAGGAGTACACCATAAGCTGGGAGGCAGCTTATCCTGGGAAAATGCTAAAGCAGACAACCATTTGAGTTGGTGATGGCGGGCCTTCCTTATCCCGAGGTCAGGATAGGAGGGTGAAAAGGGCCTCTTGCGGTGGTGGGGCTACCGTGGCGGTGAGACCTGGACCAGCTGAGGATGAGATAGAAGAAGAAGATCCAACAGCAGTAGTGGACCCAGTGGTCTCGGAAGAGAAGATCCATCCAAAGTGGCGGCCACCAAGGGTATTCTGCAGGACATCCACTCAGGCTCTGGGGAAGCAGCTACGCCATATAGACATGCCAGATAATGCTGTTTTCCTAGAGGCCTAGGATATTTGGGACGTGAACCAGCAACACCTCGGTCCATCCGAGATGTGGGAACACCTGAACCACTTCGGAAAGGATTTACTGGGTGTAATCCTCGTTCTGTCTGGTTTCGCAGAATCCCCGGCGGAGGCGAAGTAATATCTAAATGAACTGGAGTACTAGGTACATTGTGGGGGTGCCCCATGTCCAATGAATAACCGGGTGAGGGTACTGCTAGATTAGACAGTTCCCCCACAACTATCAGCCGCTGAGATGAGAGAGCACTTCCCCCTATTGGAAGATTCAAATTAATCCTCACGGGGAGACGAGGAAGGTGGAGGGAGCCTGTTGGAGGAAGGCTAAGTTGGTGATCAAGACCTGGGACTCGATGATTTTTTAGAGGCTCTCGTGGTAACATTCCAAGTATCTTTCCTCAGGGTCTGCTCTCAGGCGATTATGGACTTCTTATTAATGTATGCACTGCACAGGAGGAACTTGTACACAGACCTTGCTCTCGCCCCTCGGTGGGTGGTGATGATGGATCCTAGAGACCCATACCTATGGCCGCGTCCAATTCTGTGTCAGGTGGGGCTAGGGAACCTGAGGTGGCTCCTCCAGAATCTCAGGACCTTCCGACAATATACGGAGGACCACGCTTCGGGGTCCCGTCAGCATCAACTTAGGAGCAGTACCGAGAGTTCAATCTCTGTATGTCCTCTCCACGGAATTAATTACTGCCAAACATTGATCGTGCTAACTAATGTCCATGCCCTTCCCAGTTACGTATAGTTCTTCGACTGGCATGGGCTGGTGCAGCGAGGCTATTTGGGATTTTTTGCGGTGCCCCTCCCATAGGCATGCTAGTAATCATGGAGATAGTTTCCCAGCCCACCTGAGCTGCAGCACCCCCCATTATTGGTGGGATGACCAGCAGGGTCGTGCCTGAGGTCATTGATGTGGGGTTCGACGATGAGGATTTTTTGGTCAACCCAATCCAAGCCTTGTCTGATCTAACACCAGATGATGTGCCTGATTCCACGCTCGATGCAGATCCCACTGAAGATTTACTGATGGCATACCCCGCATACGAGCCTTCCAATCGTGTGGACTGCGATGAAACGGCCTCTGACGAAGAGGACAAAAACATAGTCCGCCGCCGATCATGGAAGCTGATCATGGGCTTTATCAAAAAGACCCCCCCAGGCATTATGGCTGGGCGAGATGGACAGACTTTGCTCATGGATTCACGATCTATGTGCTGGGGGAGTGGTTGCCCAGTGCCCTCACCTGCTCATCCAAGATCTTATGGCAGAGAAGATCCGGGAGTATGGTCGCGGCCTCAGTGTGGGCTGGAAATGGAGGAAGGTAATGAACATCAAGAAGCTCCGGGAGGCTGATGATGAGATCCAATGGCTACAGATCTGGGTGGATGAGCACTCATCCTCTCTTAATGAACAATCAGTTTTGATCTTACGATTTAAGGCCCAACTGGTAGAGGCCTAAGAGAATCTAAGGCATGCTTCTAAATAAATGACAGTCATCCAGGATGACGTAGTGCGGTCCCAAACTGAGGCTGATGAATTGCGCCCCATTGTTGCTGAGGAGGAGCGGGAGCTGAGTCGGCGGTAGCAACTACTGGATTCCACAAGTCGGAGGGTGGCAGAACTACAACTCTCTTTTTACGGGGTCAACCAGTACATGGGAGGAATAAACCCCCCGAGTTTTGTAAGTATCACAAAACTATCAAATGTACATTCATTTATTTATTTATTTAATGTCATAGCATGCATGAGTCTCTTTGTCGATGATGTATCCACATGCGCCTGTTCTATTCGTGAAATGTCCAATGATTAGTACCTAAGCTCACGTGGGTCGAGCCCAATGTTAGAAAAAAGGGGTGATCACCATGCAATTCCATCTGAAAATAATGTTTAGACCAAGCTTCAGGTATCCGAGGTTTAAAAAACCAATACGGATCTTCCGAGAATACGTGGGAGGGGCCCATCAGATGATTAGGATCTCAGAACAATCGACTGGCCATTCCTCCTATGTGCCCTGGTGCACGAGTGGGGTAACGCCAGGGGCGTTGGGAATAGTATGAAAATAAGTAAATGGAAGGTGTGAATCACGATACCTGATATTCAGAACATTTTTGGGGTGGTGTGAAAACGGAGGGTAGCTATTGACCGTGGCGGAAATGCAGCATCCATATTTCATTAGCCTAAAATGGGGACAACAAATGAGGGCCGACCGCTGACCATGTTCGCAACAGGTGGCCTAACTCAAATATCGTCAATCATTCTTTCATGACGTTGGCCCATGATAGCAAACAAACCATAGGTCGAGCATCCATACTATTAGGGGGTCCTTCCAGACATGACCAGTCTTCTGGAACATTGGCCCAGGATAGCAGGCGGACCGTAGGTCGAGAATCCATACTGTTAGGGGGTTCCTCCATACATGAAAGAGGACGAGAGTCCAAATAAATGGCACAAAAAGCATGGGATGTGGAATGATGGTTTGTTCAATAAGAATCAAACACTCACGTAGTTATGCCACCATGGAGGGATCACACTTGATGAATGCATCAGTTTGATCGTGGATCATTCCTTATTTCATATAGGGCCTCTCTGGAAAGGGTGGGGGGGTGCCGTCGCTTCCCAATATCATCATGGGGAATCCCACACTTGTTCGAGACAAAATTACAGTTACAAAGTTCCTCACGAAGGGTTAGGCCATGGACCACAAATGGGGAGGAACATGATCTTATGATTCCTGAGGCTGGACCCGAGGTGAAATTCTTGGGTGTCCCTACGTATACCATGGGGATGGGAATCAAGCCTTATGTAGTTCTGGAAGCGCATGGTAGTCATAGACCAACAACGACAGGGAAAATTTTTTCTGGTAGAGGCTCTGGTGCTTCCCATGATTAACATGGGGCATCCTAACAATGTTCAGGGTAGAATCACAGTTTAGTGTTAAGTGTCGAAGACATATGGACTCCTGTAGATTAATGTCATTTGATAGTACGTGGAATGAAAGTGAAGATCCCAGGGAGTATGTGGTACGACAGCTATGGAACCGACATGAATGAGGACTTGGAGTCCTAATCACACCACGTACCCCCATAGGAAACTCTTCAGGTTGAGGGACCAAGAGTAAGAAATAGGTTGGACCCGAAGCAGAGTAGTCATGAATTCCTACGTACCCCATGGGGATGGGGATCAAGCTGTACATAGTTCTGAGAATACAGTTTAATGTCATGAGGGATGATGGAAAACCTGGCCACGTTGGTACACATCCTACCAAAATTACTAATCCCACATGAGTCATGCTCGGTGTGGGAAACACGAAGTAATGTTGGGACTTTCCCGATGTAGGAATGGGAATGCTAGGATGAAGGGACACTCCGTGAATACCAGCCCAATGTTGCTAACATGTCCATGAAGTGCACCTAGACATAAGAAGAGATAGAGCCGAGTATGTCAGAATTACACTTGAATATGAGAGAGTGGTAATGTGTGAATCATGAAGCTCAAAATATGGACCATGATGATGGTGGTGTGACGATAGAGGATAGCTTTTTACCATGGAGGAAACTCAGAATCCACATCGTATTAGCCTGGAGCGAAGATAGAAAGATGAGGGTTGACCATTTACCATGTTCGAAACACGGGACCAAATCACAAATGTCATCATAGATCCTTAGGGAAGTTGTCCCGAAACGATGGGAGATCCCTTAGGCCCATCATCCATGGAGATCCTTTAAGCCTAGCATCCATGTCATCCGAGGGTCCTTTTGGATGTGGAAGAGGATGAGGAACCAAATAGCGAGCTCACAAATCCTAGATATGGAATGGGAGTAATGTCTCTATGAAGATTCCACACTTAGGGATCTTTGTCAAAACACATCAGAATATGACAATGATACGTACTAGGTAGATGGAGTCGAGTCCCTTCCCATAGGTTGATCTCATTTTAGGGTCATAGAATTCGGACCATGGATGGGAGGAAATACATGAAGCATGTGGTGGGGTAACTCAAATATCCTATGTGAATGGGAACCGAGGCTTCCGACCACCACGTGTTCCCAGGGGGAGGTTTTAAGTCTAGGGACCAAAAATGAGAGTTGAGCTGGGCCTAAAGAAAAATGAAAAGGCCTTCCTATGTACCCCATGGGGATGGGGATCAATCTGCACGTAGTTCTTGAAAGGGTCTTAGTTTAAGGTCTTAGAATTCCGACCATGAATGGGTTAGGAGAGAAGGAGACATGTGGTAAGGTGGTTACCAAACCCGACGTGAATGAGGACATAAGCCCTACTTACCATGTGTTTCCTGGGGAAGTGTTCAAGTCGAGGGACCAAACACAAAACTTAGGCTGGGCCTGTAGGGAAGTTCCTGAGCTCTCCTACGTATCTCATGATGATGATAATCAAGCCATACATTGTTCTTGTGAGGTGACACGACACGGTAAGGTACCAGTGCAAAGGATGAAATGGGCGTGAAGGTCTATCCCACTCACCAAGAGAAGCAGTATTTGATAAATCATGTATTTCCTTTAAGGTGAGTGGTTTTTTTGTGATGTGACATGCCTAGGGTAGCAAGCCCTGGCGTTGCCATAAGAATGAAGCCGTAGTAGGCATTGAAAAATGGCATGGTGTATGAACAATACCCAACATGAATTCCTCTATGATGACGTTATAACAATGTAGTTCCGTTTTTCGTGGTGTTGCCAGGATGATAATGTCACAGTTTAGGGTCGTGTGATGGGTCCAAGAATGCATTTTAAGGTCAGGAAACATAGATGTAGTAGAGATGATATCAGGTTGGGAATGTGTATGGTGCCATGCAACATAACTGACATGAATGTGGACATGATCCCACATCACACTGTACACAATTTCGAGAAGGAGACCACAGACTGAGGGGCCTACATAGAGGTTAGAGGTAAAGGGGGGAGAAATTAGGTCCCCAAATGAACTGGACCCGAAAATGAGATTTTTGGGTTGTCCTACGTGTCCCATGGGGATGAGGATCGAGCTACACAGATCCCTTAATGACGATCTTAGTTTATGGTCATAGAGCTCGGACCGTGGGAGCCCCGAAGGACGTTGTATTGTAGCTTTGTCCCCCTGACGTGAAGAGGTGCACTCAGGGATAGCACCAAGAGTGTCGAGACTCCACCTCGACATGATGGGGTGGAACATAACGTTAATCATGAAACCAACATTCATGGCCTAAAGGGTCTAGCGTGATGATAGTGGATTACTGCTGACCAGGTTTGCAACATAGTATCATGTCACATTAGGCTGAAATGGGGACAAACAAATGAGCATCGACCGCTGACCATGTTTGCAACATGATATTTGTATCAATTTGTTGTCTGAAACCCTCGGGGGTGTTGGCCCGTAATGGTAGGGGAGCCCTTAGGCACGATATCCAGGGCGTTCTTGGGGTTCCCTCTGGGTGTGAAAGATGATGGAAGCAGGAATAAAGGGGAATATGAAACTTGAAAAGTGGAATGTACTTTCCTAAGTTGAATCGGACACTCATGGTCCTAGACTAGAGTACTCTTAACACATGGGTAAGCCACTGCAAGGGGTCGATGGTCTCAACATGAAGGTAGACAAGAGACGGCGGATTCCTGGTAGATAGGGTTGCACCTGAAGCTTAGACATTCGGGTGGTCCTACGTGTCTCATAAAGATGGGAATCAAGACACACGTAGTTATAGAGTGTTCCTTTTAATGTCGTATAGGACAGTAAATAGGAGGGCTAATTTTTTTAGAACAGGGTGCATGTGGTACAACTATTGAAAACCTAACGTGAACGAGGACATAATCATATACCACGCCACGCAGTTCCATAGTCATAGTCCAGAAGGTGGGATAGATAAGATGAATTAGCAGAACTCAAGCTGGACCCAAAGACAAGAGGTCTGGGCGTTCCTACATATCCCATGAGGGTGGAAATCAAGCCAAACATAGTGTTGAGGATATCTTAGTTTATAGTCTTAGAGCTCAGAACCTGAATGGATGGAAACTTTCCAAGTAAGAGAAGACCTCCAGCCAATCCTTAAGCCCATGTTAGTCAAACTCGGTGTGGGAAATAAGGGAGGAAGATCCTTATTGCAATACCCAGAAAGTCCATCGAAGGGAAGTCGGTGTAGAGTCCCGAAGGACACCCTTACCACATATTTTGTCCTTTTAACATGCAAATGCGCACTGAATAATAGTATGAAGAGTTTCGAATCTCTACTTGGACATGATGAGGTAGAGAAGTATGTGAATCGTGTGACCTAATTTTTGGGCATAATGGGGTTGGCGTGGCGATGGAGGATAATTTTTAACCGTGGCTGAAAAAATTGTCTCCATATCACGTTAGCCTGAATTGGTAATAATAAACGAGCATCGACCGTTGACCATATTCGCAATGCTGGATTTGTATCAATTTTTTTTCCAAAACCCTTAGGGGCATTGGCCTGTAACGGTAGGAGAGCCCATAGGCGTTGTATCCATGCCGTTCTTTGGGGTCCCTCCAGGTGTGGAAGGTTATGAAAGCCCTAATAAAGGGGAACACAAAGCCTGAAAAGCGGGCAAGAACATGTCTGAGTAGAGTCCGACACTGCAGGTAATAAACTAGAGTACCCTTTGGCACATTGGTGGACCGCTGAAAAGGGTCGACGAAACAACACAGGAGAGGTAGGACAAGGGGCCAAGGTGGGATGGAGATTTTTGGGATATGGGGATGGACCCGAAGCCTAGCCATTCAAGTGGTCTTACATATCCCATAAGGATGGGAATCGAGCCACACATAGTTCATGAAGATACCTAGGGGGAAGGATAGCCTAACGAAGATGTGTATGGAATGGAGAGTAACCCGACATGAATGAGGACATAATCTCATACCACGCCGCACAGTCCTATAAGTGAGTACCTAGTCCAGGGCCCCGAAATGGCCAAGGGACCTGATAGTTGGGATTTTTTCAGGAAGGCCTGGCCTACTCACAGTTTAACATCTTGTAGTGAGGATGAGGGTCGGGGAATAGGATGACCTTGACAGGGGAGGTGTACGACACGATGAGTAACCCTACGTGAATGAGGAAATAATCCTACACCACAATATACACTCTGGGTATGAACTTGGGATAAGGGGCCTGAGGATGTCCCTCTGTCAGGTAGGCCTGACCAACTTGCCGTTTAACGTCCTGTAGTAAGGAAGGGGACCGGGGGCCTGGAAAGGAAAAGGGGCTTGAGGCTGGGCCTCAGTCAGGAAGGCCTAACCAGCTTGTAGTTTATTGTCATGCAGTGAGGATGGGGGTCGAGGGCATGGAAAGGCCAAGGGGCATGAGGCTGGGCCTCGGTCAGGAAGGCCTGACCAACTTCCAGTTTATCGTCATGAAATGAGGAAGAGGGTTGGATAATGTGTCTCTTAGGAGATTTTTATGATACATAGAATAACCTGATGTGAATTAGGACGTAATCCCACACCAAACTGCACAATCCCATCATAGAGAACCTAGGCCAGGGGCCTGACAATTTTCCCTTCCTGGAAAGAGTTCGTCGCTTCGGGACGGGGTAGAACGAATCACTATACTCGATGTTTGGGACATCTTGGGGTGGACCTGAAGATCCAGGGTAGCTGTTGACCATGTTCGAAACACAGCATCCCTATGGTGACCTGAGATGGGAGAAACAAATGAGCATCGACTGCTGACTGCATTCGAAAAGCAGGACTTGTATCCTATTTTTGCGCGGCACCTTCGAGGGAATTGGCCTGAAATGGTAAGAGGGATCTTAGTCCTGGTATCCATACCATTCTGGGGCCCTTTCAGATGGGGAAGGTGATGGAATCCTAGTCAAGAAGTTGGTGAATCATAGCTGTACCCATCTACAGAAGAGGCGAACATCTCTAGGGAGGGGGACGTACAGTCGGGTCGATTATAGCTTGAAATGAATTGGGGAAAAAGTATGCACCCTTCCGTATGTCTTTACACGAGGGGAAGATTCTGGATTTTGGGATGGGCCAACATAAAAAGTGTCCGGACGTTCCTACGTATCCCATAAGGATGGGAATCAAGCCGTACGTAGTTCTCAAGAGGCCATGAAGTTTAACATCGTGCGGTGAAGACATGGGAGGATAGAAGAACGGTTGTGGTCACATTATGTAACCATTATAATCCTCGTATGAGTGGGGCTAAGGAAGCCTACTCTACATCATGCGAGGACCCTCCGAGAAGCTATACCCAGGGGGGATAATAAAAGAGAAGAGATTGGGGCTGGGCTCAAAACAAAGCATCTAAGCATTCCTACGTATCCCATGAGGATGGGAATCAAGCCATACGTAGTTCTAGAAGTACGGTTTGACGTCATGAAGGACGATGAAACACATCTCATCTAGGGATGTGTACGGTAAGAGGAGTAACCCGACTTGAATGAGGACATAATCCCATACCACATCATACAATCCCAAAAGGGTGCCTGGATCGGGGAAGGCCATGGGGCCTAAGGCTGGGCCTTTGTTAGGAAGGCCTAAATAGCTTGCATTTTAACGTCTTGAAATGAGGACGAGGGAGATCTTAGTTTAGGGTCATAGAGCTTGGACCATTTTGCAGTTCAATGTCATGAGAGACGATAATGATCAGTTTAACGTGATGATGGATGATTATGTAGTTTAATGTCATGCAGGATGATGTTGCAGTTTAAAGACATGCCGGACTGAACAGCTTATGGTCATGTTGGACCATCGTGTAGTTTAGGGTCATACGGAACCGTCCAGTTTAATTTCATGTAGGACCATACAGTTTATGGTTGTGTTTGACCGTCCAGTATTGGGTCATGTAGGACCATACAGTTTAAGGTTGTGCAGGACCGGGGTGCAGTTTAGGGTCATGTGGGACCCAGGGGGTTAGGTAAAGTATTTCTTGAGGAACTTGGCATTGGTGGGAGGAGTTATGCGCTCACCATCCATGGTTACCAAGGAGTATTCTCCATTGGGGAAGACCTTATGAATGATGTAAGGTCTTTCCCATTTGGGCTCCATCTTGGGTGGTTTACTACTGGGGATCATTGGCACTCGAAGGTCCAACACCAGGTCAACTTGCAGAAAAGAGAGAAGGTGAACTTAATTGTTGAAGGCTCTATCTATCTTATTCTTATGCCTTTCTATATTTTGCAGGGCATATAGCATGTTTTCATCGAGTGATTCCAATTCAGCTAGATGGATTTCGTTCACCTTATCTAGAGCCTGCTGTTCATAGACTGCAGTGCGTAACGATGGCAGCTAGATCTCGATGGGCAGTACGGCCTCAGCCCCACGCACCAGGGAATATGGAGTCACCTGGGTGGAATTGTGAGTCATCGTCCGATACACCTAGAGGGCAGTGGGGAGATTTTCCATCCATATTTTCTTGTTTTGACCAAATATTTTATGAAATACGTTAGAAAGGGTTTTGTTGAATGCCTCGATCTGTCCATTTTCCTGCACGTGATAGCGAGAGGTATGGTTCGAACAGATATTGTACATGGCATACAATTTATTCAGCTCGGCTACTTGAAATTTGGTGCTGTTATATGTGAGGACAACATGAGGGACTCCAAACCAGTGGATGATATTGGAGCTCACGAAGTCAATGATGGAATGGGTCTTGACCTCTTTGATTGGAACTGCCTATTCCCACTTGGAGAAGAAATTTGTAGTGGTCAGGAAGAATCTACACTGGTGAGTTGTCGCCGGTGGATATGGTCCCACGACATCGAGTCCCCACACCACAAATGGCCAAGAGTACTTGGTGGAGTGGGGGGGATCTGGTGGCCGATCCAGGAAGTCATAATGAACTTTGCCTGTATGGCATCTCTGGGAAAACTCAATACAATCATGGATCACAGAGGGCCAAAAGTACTCCAGTCTTTGGATCTAATGGGACAGCATTGGCCCAGCCTGGTGGGAACCATAGGTACTGGCAAGAACCACTTGCATGACCTGAGAAATCTTGAATCCTTGAATTCAATGGAGGAGAACACCATCTAATCCCCCATTATAGAGGATACTCTCAAGAATTGGAAAACTCTGGAGGGTAAAATGCAGTGCACAGCGTCGGAATCGCTCGCGCTCGGCCCGATCATTCGGGACGCAACCATTTTGGAGATACTTGAAAAAAACATACCCTCCAGTCGAGAGTGGCCTCAACAATTTCATCTGAAGAACCTGGGGCTCCTAGCGTGGAGGATCTACTGGTAAAGTGGCTTACCCATAGACCGTCTTTTTCAGCCGCTTTCGCCGGGGCGCGCGCATCCATATGTGGAGGACGCGTTACTGTTACCCCACATTCCCGCTTTCCAAAGGCAGGTGGAATTTTCTCCTTATTCAGGGATGTCTGCTCCTTGATCGAAACTGGGATGATGGGATGTCGGTTCTTCCTTCCATCGATTCCTCCTCGGAACTCATCACCCAGTCTGGGTCTCCCTCATATATTTAATAAGTTGTTTGTGAAACTCTTCCCAGTTCCATGTTTCCATGGACGCCAGTTAATTTCACTACTTCCGTCAAGACATTCCATGTGGTCTTGACATGGTAGCAACCTTCAATCGGGGGAGTAGTCACGTCGAGGAATTAGTAACGTGTCTGAACATCGGGGAACTGACATGTCTGTCTTTTGTCCCTTGTCATAGGGCTTCTCGAGGGCGTGGAAGCCTGAGGCATCCCACATCGAGCATGTGGAATTATATGTCACAGGCATATATCTAAGGTTTTCCTCAGCTTCCTATGTTTAACACAAGGTATGCCACAGGTTTAACGTCCAGCGGAGACGGATCGGCCTAATGAGAACATTAGATGGAATGGATCGGATTGAGGAATTTACCTTGAAGGGATGCTGATATCGAGGCCAACCCATGGGCGGCTTTATGAATGTTGTGAAGAGGAGAAGAATGCCATGATCTCACTGGGATATGGTGGTCCGGGTGAGAATCAGGGTGGATGATGGAAGGATGGACGAAGTGGAGGGGGAATGAAATGGGACTATCGCAAGGGCGACAGTGAAGTTGGGCTTGATCCTCGAAGAGACCTCTTACGTATCCCCGTGGTAGGGAATCAAAGTCCGCATAGTTTGGGATGGTGCTGGCAAGCCGACGTGAAGGTGGACCTTGGCCCGATGGATTTTGGGCTTGAACCTCATGAGGTTTCCTACGTACCATGCCTTGACATGGATCAAAGTCCCCATAGTTCGGGTTGGTGCATCGGAGAACCGACATGAATGTGGACCTTCGTCCAACAGACATCATCAGCGAACAGATATGAAGGAGAACCCAGGGGTCCATTGGTGGTGGGATTGAACCACATGAAGGCTTCCTACGTACCATTCCTTGACATGGATCAAAGTCCCCGTATTTCAGATGGAATGTGGAATACAGTTTCACGTCATGCGGGACAGGGGTGAACCGACGTGAGCGAGGTCGGAACGACTGGGTGATCGGATTGAACCTCTGGTAGGCTTCCTACATACCATGCCTTGACATGGATCAAAGACCTCGTAGTTCAAAGTGGTGTGTCGGTGAACCGACGCGAGTGATGAACTTGGTCCAGATGGTGTGGGGCTTACACACTAGGCTACCCAGGTGCTGGTGACTTGATGTGAAGAAGGTCGGAGTGGCCAATAGGTGGTGGGCTTGAACCTCTGGTATACTTCCTTCGTATCATGCCTTGACATGGATCAAAGACCTCTTAGTTAAAAGGGGATTCGTTGGCGAACCGACGTGAAGGTGAACTCAGGGGGTCCACTGGTGGTGGGCTTGAACCACGTGCGGCTTCCAACGTACCATGCCTTTACATGGATCAAAGTCCTCATAGTTCGGGATTGTGGGTTTCAGAGAACTGACGTGAAGAAAGGTGACCTTGGTCCGATGGGTGATGGGCTTGAATCTCTGGGAGGATTCCTACGTACCATTCCATGACATGGATCAAAGTCCTCATAGTTCGGGATGGTCACAACGGCTTTCCGTCGGACTGGAATACAGTTTAATATCATGCTGGACAAGAGTGAACCCTGACGCAAATAAACGACGGGTGGTGGGCTTCATCCACATGGAGGCTTCCTACGTACCATGCCTTAGCATGGATCAAAGACCACATAGATCCAGTGTGCGGTTTAAAGTCATGTTGGACGGGGGAATATAATTTAACGTCATGCTGGACGAGGGCATACAGTTTAACGTCATGCTGGACGAGGGTAGAACTCAACGTGAAGAAGTGACCAAGTGGTGGGCCTGAACCTCAT
This sequence comes from Viscum album, assembly GCA_963277665.1. Classification (NCBI taxonomy): domain Eukaryota; kingdom Viridiplantae; phylum Streptophyta; class Magnoliopsida; order Santalales; family Viscaceae; genus Viscum; species Viscum album. Next base: position 1,139,912,607 of record OY728135.1, on the reverse strand, counting down.
GGAGGATTCCTACGTACCATGCCTTGGCATAGATCAAAGACCTCGTAGTTCAAAGTGGTGGGGGTCAGGGTCAGTGCTCACTCTAAGTCCATGTGAGTCATGCTTTGTGTGAGAAACAAGAGGTTGTAAGGACCTGACGATCACTTCGTGAAGGGTGCCTCCGTGAGAATCAAAGAGGGGCTTACGCGTTAGGCAGCCCACGGTGCTGGGACTTACTTCAGGATGGAGGCCCGAAGTGCGGCAAAGCGCAATGGGGAAGTAAGAAGGTGCATGGGTGCTACCTTCTACAAGAGAGGCTTGGGGGTGGGGCTTATACCAGGGTGGGTTCCCTTCTCCTGTGGACATACGCCGCTACGATAAAGAGGATATCATCCCTTGTGGAGGGGTGATCCCATCTCTGTGGAGACGAGCAGCGTAAAGAATGTCTGAGATGGGTGGACCCTACATTCAAGGCATGGGGTCAGATCACAGTTTAACTTCATTTGTTGAGGACAAGGTTCTTGGCAGTTTAACGTCCTGCAGCTCGGACGAAGTGGGTTCACTCTGCACCCCTAGGACATACATGACAGGTACCCTCAGCTCCTTAGGGGAGGGAAGATAACAATAAGCTCGTGGTCAAGGGGGGTCGCAGAGCGAACCATAAAGGGGTCCATGTTAGCGTGGCTATGTGAAGAAGCAATAACTGTTAGCATGCCTATGCGATGAAACATTATGCGAAGCAACGCTATGAGTGGTGTTGTCCACGGGACTTTGAAATCACATCGTGTAAACCTGGAGGGTCACACGGGGAGTGGAATTTCCAAGCAAAGGAGTGTGCTTCGCGAAGTGGAGTGCCATGGCCTTAGCATGGTACAGAGGTGTGAATGGGGGTTTCTTCGTGCAGTGTAATAGTATTCACGGAGCACTGCCTCGCGAAGCAGAGGTGCCTCGTGAAGGAAGGTGCTACAAAGCAGTGTGCATCGTGATATGCGGCGACCCTGCTTTGGCATGGGGATCACTAGTGCATGATGGGTGTTTCTTGAAGCATAAACGCTCCGCGGCTACCTGGGTTCCCCTGTGAATCCCCTTCCTCCACAAATTCCCTTAGGCTTCGCGAAGGTCATCCCTCTCGGAAGATGGGCTCAAAACGAGAAAAAGCGAAGGCATCTCACGAAGTAAAATTACCTTGCAGCGCTCATGATTCCTGGGGCGAAGGGTGCTTCGTGATTCGGCAGTTGAGAAGCCGAAAGGTCAGATTTTCTGTCCTCTAGACTCAAGGGGAACCCATAATTTATAGGCAAGGAGCGCCACGAAGCAGACCTCACGCGGGGCGGAAGGGCGGCAGGTGCTTCGCGGCGGGCTCACGAACGTCAGGGTGTTTGCGGAGCATTACCACCTCCTATGCTTCGCGGCTGGATCGCGAACGTCAGGGAATGAGCGGATCCTTACCACCTCCTGTGCTTCGTGGTAGGTTCGCGAATGCTAGGGCGTTCGCAGAGCATTACCGCCTCCTGTTCATCGCGGCGGCCACGATGTTCGGGGGTGATTCACGTCGGAGATTTGTGAGGCAGCGTGCATGGATTCTTTTTTTCCCTTCTTTTCATGCCATATTTGGGTTCCAACAAATGCCCCACCTCAGACTCGGAGCCGCAGAGGGATGAAGGGTCAACATCTGAGGGAAAATTGTCAAAATTATCAATGGTTCGCGATGCTGCCTCACGTAGGGGCGCACGGTGCTGACAGCAGCCACACGGTCTGGACGCTCCACGCTGCTCCGTGATGCTCTGCGTGGGAGGGACGCGCCGCCAAGCTCCGGGGTCGCTACCTATAAATAGGGGGATGACCTCTCTTTTGTACTCTTGTGACATTTGTCCTTTTCTGCTCTCGACATCACGAAGCTCCGTATACTCCGTGCCTTCTCTCTGTGAATCGAGATTCGCGGCGAACCGCGAGTCTCCAACTCCACGACAGTGCCAAGATTACTTTTGTTTGCCAGCCTAGGCCAGACTCTGCATCTTGGTTTTGCGCCCGAGATTCATGAGGGATCTTTTAATTCATTCTTCATGATCTAGCACAAAAAAACTTTTTTCGAGTTCCAAAACCGAAATGGACCATCCAGTGGCTGTATTGGGGGTTCTTGCAGACGCTGCCCAGAGGGATGAGATGGATAACTATTTGGGCCTAGGGGAGATGGTTCCAAGCCACTCGGACTATACGTCTTTGACAGAACTGCTATCAGAGGGTCAAAAGAACTATCTGCAGTGCAAGAAGCTGCCATTGTATGGCTTCGGGCAAAGGGATGAAGTCTTCATCCCTGAGGCGAGTAGGGACGAACTAGCTTGCTGGTTCAGGAGCACACCATGTCAGCACCAGTGGTTCAGGGAAGCCGATGGTCATGCGCGAGAGGACTTCACACCTGTCACCACCGAATGTCTCTACAACCATGTGAAAAATATTGACGGGAAGCCACTGCAACTAGGGGCATCCCCTCCTCTATACCGTACTATGATGAAGGAAGATTTGTAGGATTCGAAGAAGGGGTGGTCCGATGAGTGGTACCTGCGCCAGGGAGGCATCTTCACCAATGACTGGGCATGGGCCTACTGGGTAGGTGCCTCATGTGAGGAGTTTGGGGCTGATCTGAGGATAGTGGGTTTGTAAGAGGCGGCTTTGGCCTCCCAATTCCACATTTACCAAGCAAAACAGCTGATGCCAGAGCTGGTCAGTAGATGGTCATCTAGGACCAATACTTTTCACCTGCACTACGGGAAGGTGAGCATCAGTCTATGGGATATCCATTAGATTTCGGGGGTCCCGATCTTGGTGGCCATGTATGATGAGTTCCTCCCCGTCATGAGCACGTGGGAGGATATGGAGCAGATGCCGCGACTGGCGTCGGCCCTGATGGAACTGGTCCCTGGAGTGGACAAGGATGCGGTGAGAGATGTCCACTTTAAGAAGTGGTTGAGCGGTTCCCGAATTTCCTGGAAAATCGAGAGTTTCCTCCAAGGCCTCAAACATGTCTGAAGGCGGCTCAAAGAGGAAAAGAGCACGCGTATTGGCGGGTCTTGGAGGACAGCCAAAGGAAGACTTGGGGGTTTAGTGTCAGTACTAAACAACAGCCTATAGTCAGGTTGGCGGCGTTCATCGCGGCCCTCATCTGCGGTTGGATCCGACCGGTGAGGGATACCAGCATGGGGGGTGCGACCCAGCTCTATTATCATGGTGTCGATGCTGGCCATGGGGCAGCGGGTCAATCTTGGGATTCCAATGCTCGCCAAGCCGTACAGGATGTTGCGGCATGTAAGCGAGGGTAAGAAGCTGCCAAGGATATGCGGGCCCTTCCACCTTCTGTATGGGTGTATTGCGGCGCACATCAGGGGGATATATGAGTATCCAAACCCTATTTCGCCACTGGGATCAAACTTCTGCCCCTCCATTATGAATGCGGTCGGGAGCATCCCATTCAAACTAACTATACCAATGGTGCTGAACCGGGTGTGGAGGGAAGATGAGTTTAACTTCCACCCATTTCCATTTCCAACGGGGATACTCACTGACGACGGGCAGGGAAAAAAGAGCACTGATCTTATCTCCTGGCCTTTCGTGGCGGTGTTTTTGTGGCACGAGTGGATCGTGAGCCGCTCTGTGAACCGTACACCCCGCATCAGTTTGCGAGGTAGTTTCGGTGCCTCCAGCGGCTGACCCCACAGGTCTATTAGGAGGTGTTTCATGAGGAGAACCCATGTGTGATGAGGCAGTTGTGTCTCATGTTCACAAGGGAAGATGGGAAGATGCGAATTTTATTTCCTCCGTCCACCGCCACTTTCGGATTGGTGAGGGAGTATTCCATCATCTGGGAGGCCTCTTATCCAGGGGTGATGCTGAGGAAGCCAACAGTTCTAGTTAGTGAAGGCAGGCCTCCTCTATCCTGAGGTCGGGGTTGGAGGGCAGCAAGGGCCTCTCACGGTGGCGGGGCTGCCGTGGCGGTGAGACCCGCACCAGCCGAGGGTGTGGCAGCAGCGGCGGATCCAGTGATTCTGGAAGAGCAGGGCCATCCAAAGGGGTGTCCACCGAGGGGATTTTGTAGGATATCCACTCCTGCTCTGGGGAAGCGGCTGTGTCATATCGACATGGCAGTGGATGTCATCTTCCCGGAGGCCTGGGACATTTGGGACGTCAACCGACAATTCATCAGTCCACCCGAGATGTGGGCACACTTGAATCGCCTCAGGATGGATTTACCGGGCATAGGCCTAGTCCGGGCTGGTTTCACGGCATCTCCCGCGGAGGTGGAGCAATACTTGGACGAGCTGGAGGACTATGTTCACTCCAGTGGTGTCCCAAGCCCGATGACAGACCGAGTGAGGGTATTGCTGGATTGGACGGTTCCCCCATAGCTGTTAGTTGCTGATCTGAGGGAGTGTTTCCCCTTTCCGGAAGAATCATAGGACTCCTCCTGGGAGGATGAGGCTGGAGGAGGGATCCCGTTGGAGGAGGGCGAAGTCGGAGACCAAGACTCAGATTCTGATGATTTCGCAGAGGCTCTCGAGGCAGCATTCTAAACTTCATTCCTTATGGTCCATTCTCAGACCATCATGGATTTCTCACCGATGTTTAAACCCTACAGGACTAACTTGTATGGAGGCCTCGCTCTCACCCCTTGGCAGGTGATGACGCAGGACATTCAGAACCCACGCCTATGGCTGCGTCCAGTTCTGTGTCTGGTGGGGCCAAAGCACCCGAGGTGGCTCATCCAGGATCTCCAGACCTTCAAACAGTATATGGAGGGCCACACCCTGGGGTACCATCAACATCAACTAAAGAGTAGAACCTGGAGATTGATCTCCATAATTTTCCTCTACTAGATCAATTGTTTTCATATGTAGATTGTGAAAACTAATGTTTGTGTCCCTCTCTATTGTACAGTTCTTCGAATGGAATGGGCTTCTACGGAAAGGCTGGTCGGGATGTCTGGCGGAATCCCTCATAGGGGCATGCTGGTGATGGTGGAGATATTCCCCCCATCTCCCCGAGCTGCAACACACACTATCATCGGCAGGGACACCAGCAGGGTCGTGCGCGAGGTTATTGAGGTGGAGTCTGACGATGAAGATCAACCGGCTGACCCAAGTGCTATCACTCCTACTCCTGCACTGGATAACATGCTGGATTCAACACCAGATGTAGATCCTGCCGAGGACTTCCTGCAGTCGTATCCTACATACGAGCCTGCCAGTCGCGCAGACTGGGACGAAACAGCCTCCGATGAGGAAGACAACAGCATGGTCCACCGCTGATCGGCGAAGCTAATCACACGCTTCATCAAGGACACCCCCAAGCGCCATGGCTGAACGAAATGGACAGACTTCACTCACGGCTACGCGAACTGTGCGTTGGGGGAGTGGATGAGCAACATCCTCATGCGCTAATACGAGATCTCATGGCCGAGCAGATCCGGGAGTATGATCGCGGGCTCAGTGTGGGCTGGCAGGGTAGGAAGGCGACAAACATCAAGAAGCTCCAGAAGGATGAAAGCGAGATCCAAAAAATGCAGACTCGGGCAGATGAGCACTAAGCCTCTCTTAATGGACAATCTGGGCTAATCTCACGGTTGAAGGCCCAGCTGGGAGAGGCAGAAGAGCATATGAGGCCGGCTTCTGGAGAGATGGCTACCATTGAGGCTGGCATAGAGAGGGCCAGAGCCAAGGCTGATGAACTGCACCCCACCACTGCCGAGGAGGAGCGGGAGCTAAGTCAGTGGAAACAAGTCCTGGACGCCACAAACCGAAGGGTGGCGGAGCTGCAATGTTCTTTTTAAGGGGTCAACCCGTCAATGGGGGGAGTCGACCCCCAGGCACTGTAACCAATTACAAACCTTTTGATGGAACTTTCTCACTTCAATTTTTCTTCTTTTGAATGTCGTAGCATGCACATTTTCCACTATTTGCATCAGTTCATTACATCCCTACGATGTTTGCGGGTCGTTCGGTGATAATTCCCCAAGCTCACGTGGGTCAAGACCGATGTGAGAAACAGGGGATAGTTGCGTTCTCGTCCCACTCAACATAGGAGTGGAAACCAAGCTTCGGGCATCCGGGGTTTGGATAACCAGTCTGGATTTCCAAAATATGGGAGAGGCCTGGCTGGAGAAGGAAGTTCTCAAAACAGCCGAATTACCGTTTCTTCAGCGTGCCCTCATGCACGAACGGTGCAACGCTAGGGGCGCAGAAATTAGTCCGAACAGATGGAAATGGGAAGTGTGAATTATGATGCCCAAGATTCGGAACACTGTGGGGATGGCGTGACAATAATGGACAATCGTTAACCATGGCGGAGAAACGATATCCTTACTGTGTTAGCCTGAAATGGGTATAACGAATGAGGGTCGACCGTTGACCATGTTCGAAACACGAGACCATGTCACAAATGTTGTTGATCAATCCTTCGGGTCGTTGGCCTAGGACAGTAGACGGACCCTAGGTCCAGCATCCATACTGTTAGGGAGTCCTTCCAAACATGACCAGTATTCCGGAACGTTGGCCCAGGATGGTACGTGAGCCGATGCGGCATGGGACGAGCCTGTTAGGGGGTTCCTTCAGACATGAAAGGGGACGAGGGTCCGAATAAGGGGTACGCAAAGCATGGAATATGGAGCGATGGTTTGTCCGAACAGAATCCACCACTAATGTAATTACACCACCACGGTGGTAGTACGACATATGGGTGCATTGGTTTGGTTATGGATCCTTCCTCTTTTGGGACAGGACCTCTCTAGCGAGGGGTTTGTCCAGGGGGCCAGAAAGGGGAAGGATAGGATTAATGATTCCAATGGGATGGACCCTAGGAAAAATACCAGGGTGTCTCTACATATACCAGGAGGATGGGAATCAAGCCACACGTAGTTATGGAAGCACAGTGTAGTCATAGACCAACAATGGAAGGTGAAATCCTCTCTGGTAGAGGCTCTGGTGCATCCCATGATTAACACAGGGCATCCTTAAATTGTTCGGGGTAGAACCGCAGTTTAGCGTCATGTGTTGAGGACATATGGACTCCTGTTGTTTAACATCATTCGATAGGATGTGGAGAGAAAGAGAAGAGCCCAGGGAGCATATGGTGTGGTAGTTATGAAACCGACGTGAATGAGGACTTGGAGTCCAAATCACACCACGTACCCCCGGAGGAAACTCTCCAGGTCGAGGGACCAAGAGTGAGGATTAGGATGGGTCCTAAGTAGAGCGGTCGGGCATTCCTACATACCCCATGTGGATGGTAATCAAGCCATACGTAGTTCTAAAAGCGCAGTTTAATGTCATGCGGGATGATGAGAAGCCTGGCCGTGTTGGTACACATCCTGCCAAAAATACTAAGCCCACGTGAGTCATGATCGGTGTGGGAAACAAGAAGTAGTGGTGGGACTTTCCTGACACAGAAAGAGGGCATGTTAGGTTGAGGGTATGCTTGGTGTATACTGGTCCCTTAATACTAACAAAACCATGTGGCTCACCTAGATGCGTAAAGAGAGAGAGCCGAATATGTTTGAATTCCACTTGAACATAAGGAAGTGGAAATGTGTGAATCATGACGCTCGAGATTTGGATCACAATGATGGCGGAATGACGATGGATGATAGCTGTTAACCGTGGTGGAAACGCAGAATCCATATCGCGTGAGCCTAGAATGGGGACAAACAAATGAGGGTTGACCGTTGACCATGTTTGAAACACGGGTCCATGTCGAAAATGTTGTTATAGATCCTTTGGGATGTTGTCCCGAGATGATAGGAGAGCCCTTAGGCCCAACATCCATTGAGAGCCCTTAATCCTAGTATCCATGTCGTCCGAGGGTCCATTTGGATGTGGGAGAGGATGAGGATCCAAATAACTAGATCACAAAGCTTGGTCATGGGACGAGGGGAATGTCCCCATGAAAATCCCACACTTCGGGCTCCTTGTCAAAACACATATGAATATGATAGCAAGGTGTATTAGATAGAGGGAGAAGATTCTTTTACCATAGGGAGATCTTAGTTTATGGTCGTAGAATTCGGACCACGGGCGGGAGGAAACACAGGAGGCACATGGTGGGGTAACTCAGACACCTAACGTGAATGGTCACCGGGGGTTCCGACCACCATGTGCTTCTTGGACAGTATTAGGTCAAGTGACTATAAACGAGAGTTGAGCTGGGCCTAAAGAAAAATTCTAAGGTGTTCCTACGTACCCCATGAGGATGGGGATCAAGATGCACGTATTTCTTGAGATATTCTCAGTTTAACGTCTTAGAACTCGGACCATGAATGGGTAAGGGGAGTAGGGGACACATGGAAAGGCAGTTACAAAACCTGACGTGAATGAGGACCTAGGCCCTACTTACCATGTCTTCTCTGGGGGACTACTCGAGTCGAGGGACAGAACATGAAGGTTAGGATGGGCCTACGGGGAAGTGTCCGGGCGCTCCTACGTATCCCATGAGGATGGGAATCAAGACAAACATAGTTATGAATGGTGGCACGGTAAGGTACCAGTGCCATGGAAAAAAGGGGAGTGCAGGCATGGACCTTGCACTAAAAGAAGTGGAATTTGATAAATCTTGTTTTTCCTTTAAGGTCAGTGGTTTTTATTTTTGTGAAGCGACAGGCCTAGGGTAGTAGGCCCTAGTGTCGCCACAAGAATCAAGCCATGATAGGCATTAAAAATTGGCATGGAGCATGACCAATACCCAACGTGATGTCATCTAAAATGAGGTCATCACAATGCAGTGCCATTTTTCGTCGTGCGTCCAGGATGATAATGTCACAGTTTAGGGTCATGTGATAGGACCAAGCATGCATTTTAACATCATGTAGCGCAGACGTAGCAGAGATGATTCTAGGTGGGGAATGTGTATTGTGTCGTACGAGAAAACCGACATGAATGGGGACATAATCCCACATTATACTGAATGTAGTCCTGAAAGAGGAGCCTCAGGACGAGGGGCCCACATAGAGGTGAAAGGTAACAGGGGAGAAACTAGCTCCCAAATGAGCTGGACCTGAAAATGAGATGTTCGGGCAGTCCTACGTATCCCATGAGGATGGGAATCAAGCTGAACGTAGTTCCAAGGAGATCTTAGTTTATGGTCTTAGAGCTCAGACCATGGGTGGATGACAACTTTCCAGGTATGTGCAGACCTCGACCCTATCCCTAAGCCCATGTGAGTTAACCTCGGTGTGGGAATCAAGGGGGGAAGATCCTTATCGCAATACCCGAAACATCCAACAAGGGGGAGTTGGTGAAGAGCCCCGAAGGACACCTTTGACACAACTTTGTTCCCCCAACACGCAGATGTGCACGGAGGAATAGTACCAGGAGTTCCGAAACTCTACTTGGACATGATGAGACTAGAAAAGGATGTGAATTGTGTAACCGACATTTTGGGCTTAATGGGGTTGGCGTGGTGATAGAGGATAACTGTTAAACATGTCGGAAAAAATAGTCTCCACATCGCATTATCCTGATGTGGGAACAACAAACGAGCATCGACCTCTGACCATATTCGTAATGCGGGATTTTTATCGATTTGTTGTCTGAAACTCTTGGGGGCGTTGGACCATAATGGTAGGAGATCCCTTGGTCGTAGTATCCAGGCCGTTCTTGGGGGACCCTCAGGGTTTGAAAGATGATGGTAGCCCTGATGAAGGGATACAAAAATCCTGGAAAGCGGGTGTGGACATTTCCGAGTAAAGTATGGCATTACAGGTAATAAACCGGGGTACCCTTAGGTACATTGGTGAACCGTCCGAAAGGTTTGACGAAACAACTCGAGAATGAGAGGTACATGGCGTGGTCATTACATGTCTAATGTGAATAAGAGCATAATCCCACATTATTCTATATAATCCCCTCATGGATGAAGAATAGTCCATGGAGCCAATGTGGGATGGAGATTCCCAAGAGATGGGGCCGGACCCAAATCCTAGACATTGAGGTGATCCTACGTATCCAATAAGGATGAGAATCAAGCCACACGTAGTTCTGAAGGGATACCCAGGGGGCAGAATATCCTAACAAGGAGATGTACGACGCGTCGAGTAATGAGAACATAATCCCACACCATTCTTCATAGCTCTGTAGGAAAGAAACTGGGCCAAAGGGCCTGAGGGTAGGCCTCAGGAAGGCCTGACTGGCTTACAGTTTAATGTCTTGCAGTGAGGACAAGCGCCGTAGGCTCAGAAAGGCCATGGGGCCTGAGATTAGGCATTAGTCAGGAAGGCCTGGCCGGTTTGTAGTTTAAAATATTGTAATGAGGATGGGGAAAGATATAACTATATCTCATCCGGGGAGGTACACGACATGGCATGTAACCCGACGTGAAAGAGGACATAATCTTACACCACGCCATACATCCCTTATAAGAGAATCGGGGTCATGGGCCTAACCGTTGGTGCCACCCGGAGGAATGTTTTTTGCTTCATGATGGGGCAGAAAGAATCACTGCACTCGATGTTTGGGACATCTCAGGGTGGACCCGAAGATCCAGGACACTGTTGACCATGTTCGAAACACAGCATTCCTATGGTAACCTGATATGGGAGCAACAAATGAGCGTCAACTGTTGACCAAATTCGCCACGAGGGACTTGTATCACCTTGTTGCTCGGAAACCCTCGGGGGCATTGGCCCGTATCGGTAGGATATCCCTTGGGCTTTGTATCCTGGCCATTCTTGGGGGTCCCTCAGGGTTTGAAAGATGATGGAATCCCAGTCAAGGAGTGGGTGAAGCATAGTTGTATCCATCCACGAAAGAGGCGAACATCTCCAGGGGGGACGTGCATCCTGGTCGAGGATTCCTCGACGTGATTTGGGGTGAAAGAGTACACCCATCTGCATGTCTTAACCTAAGGGGAAGATTTTGGATTTTGGGATGGTCCAATAGATGAAATGTCCAGGCGTTCCTACGTATCCCATTGGGATGGGAATCAAGCCATACTTAGTTCTCTAGATGCAGTTTAACGTCATGCGGGACGAGGAGGGGAGTAATAAACCCTCAAACAAGGGAGGTGTATGGTATGACGAATAAACTGACATGAATGTGTATATAATCCCCCACCACACCATACATTCCTATAAGAGTGGACTAGGGCCGACGAAAACCAAGGGGCCTGAGGCCAAGTTGTGGTAAGGGAGACATGGACGGCTTGCAGTTTAATATCCTATAGTAAGGACGAAGGCTAGGGTCTCGAAGAGGCCAAGGGGCCTGAGGCTAAGCCTTGGCCAGGAAGGCATGACTAGGTTGTAGTTTAATATCTTGCAGTAAGGACATGGGGAGATCTTAGTATATGGTCATAATGCTCAGACCATTTTGCAGTTTATCGTCTTGCTGGACGACGATGCAGTTTAAGGTCGTGCAGTACCACAATATGCAGTTTAGGGTCGTGCGGGACTACAATATGCAGTTTAAGGTTGTGCGGGACCGCAATATGCAGTTTAGGGTTGTGCGGGACCACAATATGTAGTTTAGGGTCGTGCCGGTCTGTAATATGCAGTTTAGGGTCGTGCGGGACTGCAATATGCAGTTTCGGGTCGTGCGGGTCCATAATATACAGTTTAGGGTCGTGCGGGACCGCAATATGCAGTTCAGGGTCGTGCGGGACTGCAATATGTAGTTTAGGGTCATGCGGGACCGCAATATGCAGTTTAGGGTCATGCAGGACTGCAATATGTAGTTTAGGGTCGTGCGGGACCTCAATATGCAGTTTAGGGTCGTGCGGGACAGCAATATGCAGTTTAGGGTCCTGTGGGACCGCAATATGCAGTTTGGGATCATGTGGGACCGTACAGTATAGGGTCGTGTCGGACCATGTGTGCTTAGGCAAAGTACTACTTGAAGAACTTGGCGTTGGTGGGAGGAGTTATGCGCTCACCATTCGTGGTCACCAAGGAGTATGCTCCGTTGGGGTAAACCTTGTGAATGACATAAGGTCTTTCCCATTTGGGCTCTATCTTGGGTGGTTTCTTACAGGGGATCATTGGAGCTCAAAGGGCCAACACCAGATCGCCCTGTAGAAAATAATGATGGCGAACCTTCTTGTTGAAGGCCCTCACTATCTTATTCTGATGCCTTTCCAGATTGTGCTGGGCACGAAGCCTGTTCTCGTCTAGTGCTTCCAATTCACATAGACGGATTTCGGCCACCTTATCTGGCGCCTGCTGGTCATAGACTGCAGTGCATAATGATGGCAGCTGGATCTCAATGGGTAGGATGGCCTCATCCCCATACACTAGGTAATATGAGGTCACCTGGGTGGAATTGTGTGTCGTCGTCCGATAAGCCCAGAGGGCGTTGGGGAGCTTGTCCGGCCAACTCTTCTTGTTCTGACCAACCATTTTCAGCAGAATGTTAGAGAGGGTTTTGTTGAACGCCTCGATCTTTCTGTTGGCATGTACATGATAGCGGGAGGTATGGTTTGAGCAGATATTGTACTTGGCATACAATTTCTTCATCTCAGCCGCTCGGAATTTTGTGCCGTTATCGGTGAGGACAGTGTGAGGGACCCCAAACTGGTGGATGATATTGGAGCACACAAAGTTGACGATGGAACGGGCCTTGACATCTTTGAGTGGAACTGCCTCTGCCAACTTGGAGAAGAAATATGTAGCAGTTAGGATGAACCTACACTGCGAGATGTCGCCAGTGGATATGGTCCCACTACATTGAGTCCCCACACAGAAAATGTCCAAGAGTACTTGTTGGGGTGGAGGGGCTCTGGCGGCCGATGTAGGAAGTTGGCATGAACTTGCCACGAGTGGAATCTCTTGGGAAACTCGATGAAATCATGGATCATTGAGGGCCATAAGTACCCCAACCTCTGGATTTGATGGTACAGCTTTGGCCCAGCTTGATGGGCACCAATGGAACCGGCGTGAACCTCTTTCATAACCTGAGAAATCTCGAATCCTTGAATGAAATGGAGGAGAACTCCATCGAAGCTTATCTTATAAAGGATCTACTCAAGACTGGGACCACTCTAGAGGATAAATTGCAGCGCGTGGCGTCGGATTCGCTCACGCTCGGCCCGGTCGTCCGGGAGGCAACCATTTTGGTGATACTCGACAAAAGGTGCCCTCTAGTCGGGACTGGATTCAACCACTGTGTCTGACGAACCTGGGACCCCTTACGTAGAGGGTCTGGTGGTGAGATGACTTACCCACAGACCGTCATTGTCCTCTTGGGTGACAGGGGCAATGAATCTCTGGTGTGCCACATGTATTGTCAAATCATCTTGCTCGGGTTCCACGAGTGATGCAGATAAGTCGGCCAAAGCATCAGCTCGACCGTTTTGTGACCGAGGGACATGAGTGACCTCTTTCCGAGAGGAGAACTGGGCCATTAGGCGGAGGGTGCACTCCAGCAATGGAACATGCTCCGACTTCCTGATGACATAATCGCCATTGACCTGCTTGATTACCATCTCAGAATCTCCTTTCACATGTATAAGGGGCACGTCGATCTCGAGGCCAGTGATGAGAGCCTGGTACTCTACATCATTTTTGGTACAACCTTCTCACAACAGTAATGAGTATGGTAGGATGGCTTGGGCTGGGGTGATGAAGACGATACCTAGGCCCACTCTGTTGAGCTTAGGATCATTGAGCCTCCTACTGGTGGGGCACCAGGATGCACCGTCGAGTTACATTTTCCAACATGATATGGCACGATCGACTGAGATCATCGTCTCATCAGGAAAATCCATGTCTAGGGATTGATCCGTGGAGTTTCGATGGGAAGCTAAAAAGTCTGCCAACGCCTATCCCTTAATGGCCTTATGAGGTATGAACCTGATATCAAACTGCTGGAGGATCACTGCCCACCGTGCTAATTGTCCAGTCAACATGGGGTGGTTCAGGATGTACTTCAGTGGGTCTACCCGAGAGACCAATTGTACCTCATGGTGCTGAAGGTAATGCCGCAACATCTACACGGAAAAAATGAGCGCCAGGTAGCCCTTTTTTATAGGGGAGTATCTGATCTCCGTATCGAGAAACATGCAGGTAATATAGTAGAGATTGTTCTCCATACCCTCTTTATTCCTCTAGGAGAGAAGTGCACCGAGGGACCATTCTAGGGCGGTCACGTAAAGGACTAGTGGCTTTCTGGAGACGAGTGGCGTCAAAACTGGAGGTTGGAGAAGGTACTTCTTGATTTCCTCGAAAGAGGTCCGACACTCTTTATCCCACTCATAGGCGGCGCCCTTTTTCATGATCTAGGAAAAGGGCTTCCACTTGCCATCCAGATTCGCGATGAATCTGCGTATATAGGCTATGTAGCCATGGAGACCTCAATGTTCCCGAATATTGCTCAGGGGAGGCATTCAGATTATGGAGTTGATCTTCTCTAGGTCAATCTCAATGCCTAGGTATCTAACAACAAAGCCATGAAACTTCCCAGAGGTGACCCTGAAGGCACACTTTAATGGGTTCATTTTCAGGTGGCAGGAATGGAGGAAACCAAACACTTTTTCAAGGTCTCTGAGATGGTCCTGGAACTGGCACGATTTGACCACTAGGTCATCCATGTAGCATTAAACCAGCGTCCCGAGAATCGGCCTGAATATGCGATGCATGGCCCTCTGATAAGTAGAACCAGCATTTTTCAGGCCAAAGGGCATAACCTGGTAACAAAAAGGTACCTTAGGGAGCCCTAAAGGTGGTGGACTCCTCGTCCTCGGGGTCCATCCGAATCTGGTTGTGCCCGGAATACCCATCCACGAAAGAGAGATCTTGGAACCCTGCCATGGCATCAATCAATAACTCGATCACCGAGAGGGGAAAGTCAACCTTTGGTCAGTGGCGATTGAGGTCGCCGAAGTTGATGTAGACCCTGATCTTCCCATTCTTTTTCCTGACTGGCACAATGTTGGCAAGCCAGTTGGGGTACTGGACTTCCTTGATGAAGTTGACTTTGATAAGATTTTCAACTTTGGCCTCAACCGTAGCACTGTGATAAGGGTGCATCATTCTGGGAGGTTTCATAAACCTGCGATGGTTTGACGGGAGGCCTAGGAGGTGAACGGCTACTTGGGGATCTAGTATTGGAATCTCATCGTAACTCCAGGAAAACACATCACGGTGTTGCTTGAGAAAGTCTACGTACCACTGCTGCTCCTCAGGAGACATGGATACACTAATCAATGTGGGTCTCGGATCTTCCTCGCTACCAAGGTTCACCTATACCAGTTCATCAACCGGGGTAGAGACACCTTCCTCAAAGGCAAGGGGAGCATCCTACAGATTTTCCTCTCCACCCGTGGAGGGGTTTCCCGCAAATGGAGCTACTTCTGAGCTATCAAACCCTGACGGGTAGCTGGTGCTGGCTTGGGCAGCAGTGGTCATCATATCAGGAGACCCACTCGCCACTGAGACCATATTAATGAAGGTAGTCGATCCTATCCCATCTGGCCTTCGGCCTAAGGGGCCACATTTGATGACATCAAAGCCGTGGTTACGCGTCGTCCTGAGTCGGTTGATTCCAGCCCGACGGAAGAGACACATATGATGTACGGTCTTTGTCACAATCTTGAAATTCCGGTACCGCACAGGGGTAGGAGGCTCTGGGATCACCTGATCCTAGTTGGCGTAGGAGTACGAGGTAATTTTCTGTCATCGCTTGGACATGGGAACACTCCTTCCTTGCGTGCCCGAAACAATAAAACACTGCCCCATATCCAGGGTCATGGCCTCCAATCAAAGGACCGGGAAGATGTAGGTGTCATCCAGGCCTGCCCATGGATCAATTGTGACTGGGGCAGGATCATCCTCACTTACCAGGATTTTCTTATCCTTGCTCTTGTAATAATCGACATCCATATAGTGGGATTCACAAGAGGCGAAAGGAGATGCATCTCCTTAGAGCATGCTTACTCTGCCATTGAGGAAGTATTTTATGAATTGGTGATATGATGAAGGGACCGATGTGTGCAGATGGAGCCATGGCCTACCCATCAATGCGTTGTAGGTGGTGTCCTGGGAGACAAACATAAAATTGGTGCTGGAAATTAGGCCATCAAACTGGGTATTCAGGCGGATCCTGCTGACTGGGGATTGCTCGGTCCTATTGTATCCCTGGATTCTGAGGTTGGAGGGAGTTAAATCATCTTCAGACGGACCCAGCTTTCGCTGTTTCCGAGTCAGGATTAGGTTGATCCCGGAAACCGTGTCAACGATGCAGCAGCAGACTTCCACCCCATTGAAGTGGCCAGTGATGTAATGTGGGCGAATATGCCTCAGTATGGGATGGTTTTCATCTTCACTGGAGAACGAGATAACTTCTTGGCATTCAGCGTCCTCAATTGCTTCAGCGTTGAAGGCTTACGTAGCTGCTACCTCTATCTAAAACTGAAGGGGGCTCCTTAGGGCCTCGACAAGTGCTTCCCGCATTTCAGAAGATAGGAAAAGGGCCTCAAGGATTGAAAGAATTACTGGAATGTCAGCCAGGTGCATTAGGATATCATACTTTCTTGCCAAGTGTGAGCCTCTGCCTACAGGAGGTCGTTCTGTAGTTGGAGGCATAGCAGATCCTGCTGGATGAACCGGCGGTTGGCTAGTGCTGGGTACATCCCGTTGCCTACTAGTTGAAGCCTGGAGAGTAGTCGCTGGAATATGATCAGATAGCGGAGATTGGCCTGTAGCTAGTCAAGACTGACTGTGATACAGACGAGCTAGCTCTGCCTTATCTAGTAGGACAAACGGTGGTGAAGGTAGAGCTAAGGGCATCAGATGAGGTTGTGCGTGCAGAACTCTGTGCTGAGCCTGCTGTCTGGTTTCAGTAGTGTGCATGGCCTGACTGAAGGTGCCCGCTGATGTGCCTCGACGACCGGCGTGGTTTTGGTTCCGCTGACGTTGACGTTGGCTAGAAACGTTGGGGAGGTTCGCTTGGCATTCCCCCTCATCGGGAGTCATACAAGGCTTTACCAGCTCCATGGTGTTAACCGAAGCGTACCCCTGGCTGTCGCTCGACGATTCATCCACCACCGGGCGGATTCTAGGACGAATCCCCATTTTAGGGGGCATAAAGTCTCCAAGAGTGCGGGATGACGATGGTAGTGGTGGAGCATGTTGCTTCTTCTTCCATCGTTTCTACTTGCCCTATTGGGAAGAGGTCGGCTGTAAAGGCGATGCAGAAGTACCGGCTACTTCATCCGAAGGCTCTGGCTGATTTAGGCATGCCTGGATGATACAATGGGTGCGGGCGATGGTTTTTCGAGACATCCAGTCTTCGTATTTCTGGGACCCACGGCTGGGAACCTGTGGCCACTCGCCTTCGTCGTCGCTACTGATCTCCGACCCTACAATGACACCCGCTACTTCTGTTGGTGTCGGGCCCAACCTGACTATGTTTTTGTCGAACTGGTCTTGAAACCAGACATTAAACACATATAATTGCTTGAGGGTGTGCCATAGAATCCGATGATAAGGACAGTAGTTGGGGTGATCGATGATATTCACCTCTGCCGGCCTTCTGCACTCGGGTAGGCGCACAATACCTTTTCTCTAGAGCACTTCAGAAGTATCCAAGGACCTGATTCTAGTTGAACGAATAAGTCTGGTGCCTTCTTTCCATATAGGGGGCCCTGGGAGCCTGGACCTGACGCGGGGCCGGAGGGGCCTGCCGAGGAGGCGACGCCTGATTGTCTCGCCTAGGTGGTGGTGGCACATTGCGTGGGGGAACCTGTCAGTTCTGAGGTAGTCGCTGCTGGGCAGGAGCCTGTGCTTGAGGCGGATGACCTCTACGGGGTTGTGAGGCCGGTGCCGTTGGCAGTAATTCCAACTGCCTGGGGGCTTCTATTTAGGCCACTGCAGCGGGTTCAGCTCTGGAATCCCTCTTGGATGGGATCACAGGGGGCAGAAAATGTGCCTGACTAGCCTGTTATAGGGCCTCCTCGAGGCATTGAGCCTTATCTGAGAAATCCTGGAACCCTCCAGGGTAGTTCTAGGTGATCAAGGAAGGTACCACCTCATTTTTAACGTTTCCTACAAACATCATCAATAATTGATCCTGAGTTAGTGGCATGTCGAGGTAGTATGTAATCCCCTTCCACTGGGCGATGAAGTCCGCAACTCGCTCATCAGGCCTTTGTTTTCACATGAAGTTGTCTTCGATGCTGATATTTTGTGTGGTGGAGCTGAAATGGTATAGGAACATCCGGCGGAGATCCTCCCATCCAGTCACCGATCCAATAGGGAGATGGCTATACCAGAAGAATGTGGGGCCCTCCAATGTCTGCATGAAACATCGGGGATTGGCGGCTTCTTGCTGGGCCAGAATCCCCTGCACAGGGCCACACCTGGAAGAAAAATGGGCCAAGTGCTTCGGCGGGTCCCATGTCCCGTTGAAGGGCGAGAAAGTGGGTTTCCCAAAACCCGGGGGTGCGGGCATGTCATCCACCCACGCGGGACATGGCTTTCCATACGGTGGGACTTCCACCTTCCACATTTCCAATGCTTCGAGGCGGGCGATGACTGCCGCTATAAGATCATCCGAGTGGGGGTCCCTGTCTTGATGGTGATCCCTAATCACAAGTGCGTTGCCGGGTTCTTCGACACGGTAGATGGCTTCATCAGCTCGTGGGGTGACTAGAGGAACGACCAGTGGGGTGACTGGTGGAACCCAGGCTGGATTCCTTAGATTACTGCGTCATGCCAGAGGGTTCGGAAAGACATATCGCACCCTCTTGCCGTAGGCTCCGGCTTCTGCCCTATCTGCAGAAGCAGCATGACCAGGGTTTCCTGGAGGCATCTCGTCGGGGGGAAATTTTCCTTGCCCCTACTGCCCTGGCATGGGATTACTGTAGTCGGGTTGCTGTTCTGCAGCATGCTCAGCCAGGAGTTTGTCAACCAGCCTCTTCTGTTCGGCCACCTGCTGGCGCAACGTAGCCTTCTCGGGATCTTCGTCCATCTTCTGTACAGAGGCGGACAAGTAGGAGTTCTTGACAGTTCCGACATGCTCCTTACCATTACCGGCATTTTGACTGAGTACCAGCAACTCAGTGGGTACAGGGAGGCCTAGAAGGTTCCTCTACTGATGGTTGATCCTCCTTAATGGGTCCAGCAGTGGCGGTACACCCTCAGGGGGTATGTCTCCATCGAGAAATTCAAGCTAGTCTTCCTTGTCCAGTACGTCAGCCATGTGGACCGCGACCCCTCCCGAGGGCATGTACTCAACGTCGCATAATGAATAGGGTTGCCGTCAGATAGGAATGAAGAGGAGAGTGTCATAGTGTCCCCAACCACAGACTTTCACATCATTGGTAGATTCCCCGATGATTCTGCGGTGTACTTTGAAACTCTGAACGCATTTTCGTTGAAGGGTGCTCTGACGGCCTGGTGACTCGGAGTTCTAGGCCACAGGGAGTGCGGCCAAATAGATCAGGTAGCATTGTTCGCCAATTTCGTCAAAGTGCTCTTGACTCCTGGGGTACATCACCCGCTTGTAACGAAGGCAGAAGTGTTTCGTCCATAGGGTTCGGCGGAAGCACCCCACTTCCTCTAGGTTAAGGGACTCTGGCATGCAAAAGTTCACCTCTGCCGTCGGCCAGAACTTCTACGAGAAGTGATCCACTGTGAGAATGTTCCAGAAGCACCTGGGCTCAGACTCGGGGTCTGGCCTCGTATTTTCCCACTCCTTAACTGGAGGCGACTGAGGGACCAGTAGCGGTTCCGAGGCGGACCGCTGGGACAGTAAACTTTGCGGCGGAGAATACGTAGAACGAGCTGACTGGCCACCGAATTCCAGGACATCCTCTGAAGAGTGAGGTGACCTGACCATGATATCTCGATATTATTGGCTGATAGCCACTGCTTCTGGAACAGGAATTGCGGTTGTCGGCGATAGTTCATGTCGTTGCTCTACCGCCGTTGGTCCCCAAAATAGCTCTCTGTGTTCTCTGGTAGAGGTAGAGGGAACTTCTGGCGATGACAGTGGTGATTTCATGGTTGGGACCTGTCGAATTTCCACAATTTCTTCCTCCTGGATGTACCTAAGGAGAGAGGCAGGAATCCGGTGGAATTCACATTCTGGGAGGATGAGGCTTACGCGCCTCATTCTTGCCCCAGTCCTTGACACAGAGGAGTGAGGAGAAGGCTCCGTCGCTGAGTAGAATTCCGCTTCAGAATCTGAGAAAGTGGTTGGTTTGACCTCCACTCGGGCCTTCCCAGGACTCTTCTTGTGGCGGCGACGACCCACTCTCCTTCCCCTGGATGTCTCTTTTGGACAAGGTTGATTCTTAACATATAGTCTCAGGGCGGTGCTGGCGCCATGGAAGAGAGGGCTCCCGCTTGAGATAGCTGGGGTGCGAGGGGCACTGGGGAAAATGTCGAAGCGTACATGGGGAGGACCTCCATGGTTGGCACCCACGTGGGCGGAACCCGTGTTGGAACTGGCAGAAGCATGGGGAGTACCTTCATGGTCGGTGCGGGCGGAGCGAGGTTGACCTTCACTCCTCGAGTTTCCCGGGTGAGGAGGACCTTCGCCAGTTTCCGAGAGGACATAGAGAGTACCCCCACGTTGGAGAGGGATCGGATGGGCACTGCCTTCACATCGACGGTCGGGGGAATGAGGAGGGACTCCATACCCTGTACGGTGGGTGCGGGAGTGGTTTCCGCATCGAGCGTCACTGCTGCGGGGTAGGAATTCCTTCGGGATGGGGGTAGCACGAGGCATACCTCTGTGACGAGCTTCGGATCAGGGAAGGCCCATGCTCTATAGAATAGTGGTATGGGGAGGCCCTCTGTATGGGGTGACATTACAGCGAACTGGTTCGGGGTGATCACCACTCATCCCTACAACCCCGAGAGCCAATCCGACCTTCCCATGGGGCGGTTGGAGCCTCGATCCTGGTCAGGTGAAGGAGTGCCCCTGCTCAGTGTGTGCAGGGACTCCATGATGCACGTCAGCGGTGGCTCAGACCACAGTAGTTGTTGACATCGACGCCCCTTGACAAGCATCCCCAGCTCAGGCCCGACGCTGATGTCGGTTTAGACGAGCTGGCATAGGTGGTGCAGGGGCATAGCCTGCCTTCTCTTCTAGAGAAGCCAGTCGGCGGTGCTGACGCATCCAGATGGGAGCCCTTGCCTGGAGCCCCTGGATTGGGACTCTGAGCAGGCCGAGCCAGACATCACCCGCCTCATCAGCGTAAGGCGAGAAGTCATCGAGGAATTCCGGGGACAGGCTCCCGAAGCGATTAAACATTGTGGTGGGGAGTAGGGGCTCCCTTCGCGGCCCTTGATGGTGGAATTGACGGCGGGGCATGGATGCCTCTAGGTCCAGGTGGGCCATATCTCGAGTTGGGATGACCCCTTCGTCCTCGTACCTGCGTACAAGGTTGTTTATCACCCTTAGTTGGACGATCTCCGACGGGGAGAGGGGACGTGGGTATCCCGTATTCACGGATGTAGAGGCCATCATGGCGGTAGCAGAGCTATACGGGGCAGCTATGCTGGTATTGCCCCCGCCCCTGCGTAGACGAGCGAGAGGTGATCATGCCTCTATAGCAGCAACCTGGTTCCTGGGAAATGGAGTGATCAACTCATCAGCACTGCGAGGAAAAGGATTGAAAACCACTTCCCCAGTGTCATTCCATCCTCCATGTCAGTAAGAGGGATCCACGCCAACACGTTGTAGAACGGAATTCCACACTTTCTACAGCCCCAACATCCGGTGAGTTTCATGCCCGGCCCGCTATTTGCTTGGAGGGACCCGGCGCCAGATATCTGGATCCGGTGACACGTCAATCTACTGGTGTCTCGAATGCTACTAATCTCCACATTGAGGAGAATAATTTCATGTCAGGTTCACCATTTCTATTTCTGATGCTTTCGCCAGGGTGCGCGCATCCGTCTTTGGAGGACGCGTAGCAGTTGACCCGCATTCCCGCATTCCAAAGGTGGGAGGAATTCTCTCCTTATTCAGGGACGTCTTCTCCTTGATCAAAACTAAGATGATGGGATATCGATTCTTCCTTCTGTGGATTCCTCCTCAGAACTTGTCACATAGTCCGGGTATCCCTCATAGATTTAATCCGTTGTTCGTGAAACTCTTCCGAGTGCCATGTTTCCATAGACGCTGGTTAATTACTCTACTTCTGTCAAGACATTCCGTGGGGTCTTGACATGGTAGAAACCTTTAGTCGGGGGAGTAGTCACGTCGAGGCATCAGTAGCATGTCTAAACACTGGGGAACTGGCATGTCTGTCTTTTGTCCCTTGTCATAGGGCTTCTCGAGGGCATGGAATCCCGAGGCACCCCACATCAGGCGCGGGGAATTATATGCCATAGGCATATATATGAGGTTTTCCACAGCATCCTATGTTTAATACAGGGTATGCCACAGGTTTAACATCCAGCAGAGACGAATCATCCTGATCAGAACATTAGCTGGAATTGATCGGATTGATGAATTTCACTTGAAGGGATGCCGATATCGGGGCCAACCCATGGGTGGCTTCTTGAATGTTGTGAAGAGGAGCGGAATATCATGATCTCGCTGGGATATGGCGGTCTATGTGAGAATCAGGGTGGATGATGGATGGATGGATGAGTGGAGGGGGAATGAAATGGGACTATATCAAGGGTGACAGTGAAGTTGGGATTGAGCCTCGAAGAGACCTCCTACGTATCCCCCTGGTAGGGAATCAAAGTCTGCATTGTTTGGGATGGTTTCGGCAATCCGACATGAAGGTGGACCTTGTCCAGATGGATGTTGGGCTTGAACCTCATGAGGTTTCTTACGTACCATGCCTTGACATTGATCAAAGTCCTCGTAGTTCGGGTTGGTGTGTCGGGGGACCGACGTGAATGTGGACCTTTTGCCGATGGACATCGTCAGCGAACCGACATGAAGGTGAACCCGGGGGTCCACTCGTGCTGGGATTGAACCTCGTGAAGGCTTCCTATGTACCATGACTTGACATGGATCAATGTCCCCATAGTTCATATGGAATGTCGAATACATTTTAACATCATGCGGGATGGGGGTGAACTGTCGTGGGTGAGGTTGGAATGATCGGGTGATGGGCTTGAACCTCTAGGAGGCTTCCTATGTTCCATACCTTGACATGGATCAAGGACCTTGTAGTTCAAAGTAGTGTGTCGGCGAACCGATGCGAGAGAGGACCTTGGTCTAGATGGTGTGGGGCTTACACACTAGGCTGCCCAGGTGCTGGTGACCTGACCTGAAGAGGGTCGGAGTGACCAACAGGTGGTGGGCTTGAACCTTTGGGAGGCTTGCTACGTATAATGCCTTTAAATGGATCAAAGTCCACATAGTTCAAAGGGGCTTCATCGGCGGACCGATGTGATGGTGAACCCGAGGGTCCACTGGTCGTGGGCTTTAACATCGTGAGGCTTCCAACATACTATGCCTTGACATGGATCACAGTCCTTGTAGTTCGGGATGGTGGGTGTTGGCGAACCGACGTGAAGAAAGGAGACCTTGGTCCAATGGGTGATGGGCTTGAACCTCAGGGAGGCTTCATACATAACATGCCTTTACATGGATCAAAGTCCTTAGAGTTCGGGATGGTCACAACGGCTTACCGTCAGACTGGAATATAGTTTAACGTCATGCTTGATGAGAGTGAACCCTGACGTGAATAAACGACGGGCAGTGGGCTTGATCCTCATAGAGGATTCCTACATACCATGCCTTAGCACGGATCAAAGACCACGTAGTTCTGTGTGCAGTTTGAAGTCACGCTGGATGGGGGCATACAGTTTAACATCATGCTGGACGAGGGCATAAATTTTAACGTCATGCTAGATGAGGGTATAACTCGACGTGAAGAAGTGACCGAGTGGTGGGCTTGAACCTCGTGGAGGCTTCCTACGTACCATGACTTGGCATGGATCAAAGAACTCATAGTTCAAAGTGGTGGGGGTCAGGGTTTGTGCTCACTCTAAGCCAACGTGAGTCACGCTAGTTGTGAGAAACAAGAGGTTGCAGGGACCTGACGATCACGTCACGAAGAGTGTGTCTGTGAGAAGTGAAGAGGGGAATACACGTTAGGTGGCCCACGGTGCTGGGACTTACTCCAGGATGGAGGCCTGAAGTGCGGAAAAGCGCAGCGGGGAAGTATGGAGGTGCATGGGTGCTACCATCCGCAAGAGAGTCTTGGGGGAGGGGCTTATCCAGGGTGTTTTCCCTTCTCCTGTGGACATACGCCCCTACAATAAGGAGAATATCATCCCTTATGGAGGGGGTGATCCCATCTCTGTGGAGACGAGCAGCGTAAAGAATGTATGAGATGGGGGGACCCTACATTTGAGGCGCGGGGTCGTATCACAGTTTAACATCATGTGTTTAGGATGAGGTGCTTGGCAGTTTAACATCCTGCAGCTCTGACGAAGTGGGTTCACTCTTCACCCCTAGGACTTACATGACCGGTACCCTCTGCTCCATGGGGGGAGGGAAGGGACCAATAAGGCCGTGGTTAAGGGGGTTTGCAGAGCGAACCATCGAGGGGTCCATGTTAGCATGGCTATGCGAAGAATCAATATCCGTTAGCGTGCCTATGCGAAGAAACATTAGGCGAAGCAACTCTATGAGTGGTGTTGTCCATGGGACTTTGAAATCACATCGTGAAAACATGGAGGGTCACACGGGGAGAGTAATTGTGAGTGTTCTTTGCGAAGTGGAGTGCCTTGGCCTTATCATGGCGTAGATATGTGAATGGGGGGTGCTTTGCAAAGTGAAATAGTATTCGCGGAGCACTGCCTCGCGAAGTAGAGGTGCCTCGCGAAGAAAGGTGCTGCGAAGCAGTGTTCTTCGCGATATGCAGCGACCCTGCCTTGGCATGGGGATCACTTTTGTAGGATGGGTGTTTCGCAAAGAATAAATGCTCCGCGGCTACCCGGGTTCCCTTGAGAATCCCCTTCCTCCGCAAATGCCCTTAGTCTTCGCGAAGGGAATCCCCCTCGGAAGAGGGGCTCAAAACGAGACAAAGAGAAGGCATATCACAAAGTAAAAATACCTCGCAGAGGTCATGATTCTCGGGATGAAGGGTGCTTCACGGATCGGGATTTGAGAAGCCAAAAGGTCAGATTGTCCATCCTCGGAATCAGGGGGAAGACAGTATTTATAGGAAAGGAGAGTCGTGAAGCCGACCTCACGCGGCGCGGAGGGGCGGCGGGTGCTTTGCGGCGGGCTTGCGAATGTCAGGGCATTTATGGAGTGTTACCGCCTATTGTGCTTCGCGGCGGGCCTGTGAACGTCAAGACATTAGCGGAGCTTTACCACCTTCTGTGCGCCGCGGTGGCCGTGATGCCCGGCGGTGCTTCGAATCGGAGCTTTGCGAGGCAGCATGCGTGGCTTCTTTTTCGTCCCTTCTTTTCGTGCAATATTTGGGCGCCAACACCGTCGTCATCCTCTGGGGTGATAAGGGCAATGACACTATGGTGTGCCACATGTATAATCAGATCATCCTGCTCAGGTTCTGCAAGTGACGCAGCTAGGCTATCCAAAGTGTCCGCTCAACCATTTTGTGTCCAGAGGAAATGGGTAACCTCTGGTCGAGAAGTGAACTGGGCCATTAGACCGAGGGTGTACTCCCACAATGTCACAATATTTGTATTTATAACAACATAGTCGCCATTGACCTGCTTGATGACTAGTTCTGAATCCCCTTTCACATGCAAATGGGGCACATCGATCTCAAGGGCCAACTCGAGGCCAATGATGACAGCCTGATACTCTGCCTCATTGTTGGTGCAGCCTTCTGACAACAATAATGAGTATGGAAAAATGGCTTGTGCTGGGGTGATGAAGACGATTCCCAGACCCACTCTATTGAGCATAGGATTGTTGATCCTTCTACCGGTGGGGCTCCGGGAGGCACCGTTGAAGAGAATTTTCCAACATGAGACGTCATGATCGACTGAGAGGATTGACTCATTAGGAAAATCTAGGTCCAGGGATTGATCCACAGAGGTTGGATGGGTGGCTACGAAGTCTTCCAATGCCTGTCGCTTGATAGCCTTATGGGAAAAAATGTGATGTCAAACTACTAGAGAATTACCCCCCACCATGCTAGTCGACCATTCAACATTGGGTGGTTTCGGATGTACTTCATTGGGTCTACCCAAGAGGCTAACTGTACTTCATGGTGCTGCAGGTAATTTCATAATCTAGTTATGGAAAACACGAGTTCAAGGAAATTCTTTTCTATGGGGGAGTATCTGGTTTCTGTATTGAGGAGCATGCAGCTGTGGTAGTAGAGGTTTTTCTCTGTTCCCTCATTATTATTCTAGGTGAGCAGGGCACCAAGAGACCATTCTATAATAGTCATATAAAGGACCAGTGGCTTTCTGGAGATGGGTGGAATCAAGACTGGAGGCTGGAGCAGATACTTCTTGATTTCTTCGAAATCGTTTTGGCACTCTTCATCTCATTCATAGGCAAAGCCTTTCTTCATGAGCCAGGAAAATGGCTTACACTTTCCAGCCATATTTGCAATGAATCGGCGTATTTAGGCAATGTGGCCTTGAAGACCTCGAAGCTCCCAAATATTACTCGGGAGAGGCATCTAGCTGATGGCTTTGATCTTCTCTGGGTAGATCTCGATGCCTTGGTATCTGATAACAAATCCAAAAAACTTCCCGGAGGTGACCCCGAAAGTACATTTAAGCGGGTTCATCTTCAAGTGGTTGGAGCGTAGGAAACCTAACACTTTTTCAAGGTCCTAAAGATGGTCCTGCCACTAACGAGATTTGACCACTAGATCATCTACATAGCACTCTACCAATGTCCTGAGAATTTGCATGAATATGTAGTGCATGTCCCACTAATAGGTGGAACCTTCATTTTTAGGCCGAAGGGCATAACATGGTAATAGGCAGTACCATGGGGGCCCCTGAAATCGGTGGACTCCTCGTCTTCGGGGGCCATCTTGATCTGGTTGTACCCAAAATACCCATCCATGAAGGAGAGGTCTCGGAACCCGAACGTGGCATCAATCAACAACTCTGTCACTGGGAGGAGAAAATCATCCTTCAGAAAGTGGCGGTTAAGATCGTGGAAGTCAATACAGACTCTAATCTTCCTGTTCTTCTTCCTGATTGGCACAATGTTGGATAGCCACTTGGGGTACTGGACTTCCTTGACGAAATTGGCTTTGATAATCTTGTCAACTTCGGCCTCAACCATGGAACAGTGAGAAGGGTGCATCTTTCTGGGAGGCTGCTCGAACCCGTGATGGATTTTCGGGAGACCAAGGCGGTGGATGGATACATGGGGATCTAAACCTAGAATCTCGCCGTAACTCTAGGCGAACACATATCAGTGCTGCTTAATGAAGATCATGTACCGCTGCTGCTCCTCGAGGGTCATGGCAGCACTGATCAATGTGGGTCTCAGATCTTCCTCGTGACCAAGGTTCACGTGTACCAGTTCATCGACCTTGGTAGATACACCTTATTCAAAGGTGGGGGAGCATCCTCTAGGTCCTCTCCTCCACTTGTGGAGGGATCTTCTGTGGGTGGGGGGAGTTGTCTCCGAGCCACCAGACTCTGATGGGAGGCTGGTACTGGCTTGAGCGG
The DNA here is from genome assembly GCA_963277665.1 of Viscum album. Classification (NCBI taxonomy): domain Eukaryota; kingdom Viridiplantae; phylum Streptophyta; class Magnoliopsida; order Santalales; family Viscaceae; genus Viscum; species Viscum album. The sequence goes on along the minus strand of OY728135.1, from coordinate 1,139,885,057 downwards.
TAGTGGTCATTATATCAGGAGATTCATGTTCCACTGAGACCATAGCGATGAAGGCAGTTGATCCAATCCCATCTAGTCTTTGGCCCATGGGGCCAAGCATGATAACATCATAGTAGTAGTGGAGTGTCGACTTGAGCGAGTTAATTTCATCCCGGTGAAACAGACATGTATGACCTACCGTCGTTTTCGTGGGCCTGACATCCTGATACCTTACAGGGGTAGGAGGTTCTGGGATCACCCGAGCCTAGTTGGTGTAGGATTATGAGGTGATTTCCCACTGTTGCTTGGACCAAGGAATATGCCTTCCTCTTATAACCGAAATGAAAAAGCATTTCCCCATGTCGGGGGTCATGGCCTCCAACCGATGGATCTAGATGATGTAGGCATCATCCAGTCCGGCCCAGGGATTGCCTGTGATAGTGGCGGGCTCAATCTCACTTGATAAAATTTGCGTATCCTTGATATTATTATAGTCGGCGTCCAAGTAGTGGGCTTCATAAGAGGCAAAAAGAGACACATCTTCTTGGAGCATTCCTACTCAACCATTGAGGGAGAATTAGAGGCATTGGTGATATGACGAAGGGACCGCTGCATGCAGGTGGAGCCATGGCCTACCCATCAATGCATTGTACGCAATGTCCTGGGAGAAAACCATTAATTTGGTAATGGTAATTAGGCCACTGAACTATTTCTTCAAATGGATATTTTCGACCGGTGTCTGCTCGGTCCTTTCGTATCCCAAGATTCTGAGGTCGTAGAAAGTTAGATCATCCTCAGACAACCCCATCTTCTGCAATGTCCAATTCGGGATTAGGTTAATCCCAGAACCCGTATCAACAAGACAGCGGTGGAATTCCACACCATTGAACTGGCCAGTGATATATAGTCGATGAATGTTCCCTATTATAAGAGGGTCTCATCTTCACTAGAGAACGAGATAATTACCTGGAATTCAGTGTTATCAATTGCTTCGGCGTGGAAAGATTCTGTAGCTGCTACCTCCATCTCAAACTAGATGGGGCTCCTTAGGGCCTCCGCAAGCGCCTCACGCATTTCAGACAACAGGTGAAGAGCCTCGAGGATAGAAATCCTTGCAGGAATTCCAACAAGGTGCTTCAGAACATCATACATCTATGCTAGACGCGAGCCTCTGCTTACAAGATGCCTCTCTCCAATTTAAGCCACGACGGGCCTACCAGCTGAACCGGTGGCTGACTAGTGCTAGGTATGCCCTGTTGCTCTCTAGTCGAGGCCTAAAGAGCAGCTACCGGATGTGGGTTGGACAACTAAGATTTCACTGTAGTAGGTCGAGACTGGATGTGATACGGATGAGGAAGCTCTTCCTGATCTAGTAGCACAAATGACAGTGGAGGTAGATATAAGGGCACCAGATGAGGAGGTTGCGCGTGCTGATCTCTGCATTGGGCCTGCTGTCTGGTCTTTGTGGCATGCACGGCCTGGCTGCAGGTGCTAACTTGTGCACCCCGATAACCCATGTAGTCACGGCTCCACCGACATTGACGTCGATTAGGAACATTGGGGAGGTTCGTATGGTGTTTCCCCTCATCGAGAGTAATATAGGTATTTACCAACTCCATGGTATTAACCAAAATGTACCCCTAATTTTCTCTTGAGGATTCATCCACCACTAGGAATATTTTGGGAGGAATCCACATCTTAGGGGGAATGAAGTCACTGAGATTGCAGGATGACGACAATAGTGGTGGAGCACATTGCTTCTTCTTGTGTTGCCGCTGATTTCCCTTTTGGGAAGAGGCCGACTGAGATGGTGACACAGAGGTACTGGTCGCATCTTTTGAAGACTCTGGATGATTCTGGAATTCCCGAATAATACCATGGGCACATGTGACTGTTTTACGATCCATATGTTAATCGTACTTTTGGGATCCACAACTGGGAACCTACTTCCATTCGCCATCATCATCGCTACTGCTTTCGGACATCACAATGACACCTGTCACTTGTATCGAGGTCGGGTCCAACATGACTATGTTGTTATTGACCTGGTCTTGGATCCAGTCTTTAAACACATAGAACTTCTTGAGGGTGTGACCCAGGATCCGATGATAGGGGTAGTAGTTGGGACGATCATTGATATTCGCCTCTACCGGCCTTCTACACTCGGGTAAGCGCACAATCCCCTACTCTAGGGAACTACAGACGTAACTAGGGACCTAATTCTCATTGAATGAGTAGCTCTGGTGCCTTATTTTCAGATAGGGGCTCTGGGAGCCTAGCCCTAATGAGGGCACAGAGGGGCCTGCCAAGGAGGTAGAGCTGGATTTTCCCACCTAGACGGTGGTGGCGCGTTGCGTGGGGGAACCTACTGATTCTCAGGCAGTCACTACTGGGCATGAGGTTGTGCCTGAGGTGGAGGGCCTCTGTGAGGTTATGGGGCCTGTGCCACTGGCAGGAATTCTAGCTCCCTGGGGGCCTCTATTTGTGCCATCGTGGCAGGCTCAGCTCTGGCAGCCCTTCTTGCTGGGATCACATGGGGCAGCGGACACGCCTCACTAGCATGTTTCCGAGCTTCCTCGAGGTGCTGGGCCTTATCTGAGAAATCTTGAAACCCTCCAGGGTAATTCTGGGTGATCAGGGAAGGAACCAGTTTGGTTTTAACATTCCCTACACAAATCATTAGTAATTTCTCCTGAGTCAGTGGCATGTCGAGCGAGTATGTGAGATCCTTCCACCGCGTGATGAAGTCTGTGACTCGATTATTAGGTCTTTGTTTTCACTTGAAGAGGTCTGCGATGCTAGTATTTCGAGTGGTTTATTTGAACAGGTATAGGAATTTCCTATGGAGATCCTCCTATCTGTTCGTCGATCCAATAGGGAGATGGATGTACCAGATGAACGTATGACCCTCTAATGTTTACACAAAACATAGGAGGTTGGAGGATTCCTGTTGTACTGGGTTCCCCAACATGGGGCCACACCTGGATGAAAAATGGGTCAGGTGCTGTGGCAGGTCCCCAGTCCCATTCCATTGTGAGAAAGTGGGATTTCCAAAACCCAGGGATGTAGGCATATCATCCACCCACGCGGGATATGGCTTTCCATCTGGTGGGACTGCCACCTGTCGTGTTTCCAACACCTCGAGGCAGGTTATGAGTGCCACTATAGGATCATCCATGCGGGGGTCCCTTTCTTTGCGGGGATCCCTAAGCATGAGTACGTCACTGGTCTCTTCGACATGATAGATGGGTTCAACGGCTCGTGGAGTGACTGGCGGTGCGACCGGAAGAGCCCAGGCCGGATTTCCTTGATTTCTGCGTCATTCGGTAGGATTTGGTGAGACGTATCTCACCCCCTTTCCATGACTTCCAGCTTCATCCCTATCCATGGGAGTGGTATGATTAGGGTTTCCCAGAGGCATCTCGCCGGGAGGAGATGTTCCTACCCCTGCTGCCCAGACATAAGACCAACATAGTCGAGTCGCCGCTCTATAGCATGCTTGGCCAGGATTTCATCGACCAACCTCTTCTGCTTAGCAAGTTGCTCGCGCAACACTGCCTTTTTAGGGTCTTCGTCCATCTTCTTCACTGAGGTGGATGGGTCAGAGTGCTTGAATGCTCTGATGTGCTCTTTACCCTTACTGGCATTCCGACTGAGTACCAATGACATGGTGGGTGCATGGAGGCCTAGGAGGTTCCTCTGTTGACAATAATCCTCCCCAATGGGTCCAACAGTGGTAGGACACCCTCAGGGGGTAAGTTTCCATCAAGAAATTCCATCTCATCCTCATTATCCACTATGTCAGCCATGTGGACCACAACCCTTCTTGGCGGCATGTCCTCAATGTCGCATAACGAGTCAGGCTGCCATCAGATAGGACTGAAGAGGAGGGAGGCATAATATCCCTAGCCACGATCTTTCACATGGGGGGTAGCTTCTGTGATGATATTTTGGAGTACCTTGAAACTTTGAACACATTTATGTTGGAGGGTGTTATGGTGACCTGGTGACTCAGGGCGCTGGGCCATGGGGAGTGTTGAAAAATTGACCAGATGGCATTGCTCCCTAATTTCCTCAAAGTGCACTTGTCTCATGAGGTACACCACCCAATAATAACGAAGACAGAAGTGTGTCACCAATAGGGATTGATGGAAGCACTCGACTTCCTCTGGGGGGAGGGATTCTAGCGCACGAAAGTTTGATGCTGCCGCCGGCCAGAACTTCTCCAGGAAGTGATCCACCGTGAGAATGTTTCGGAAGCTCCTGGGCTCAGATTCATTGTCCGGCCCTATATTTAACCACTCGTCAACCGCATGTGGCTGAGGAACTGGTAGCGGTACTGAGGAGGACCGCTGTGACAATAAACTGGGTAGCAGATAATATGGCGAATGAGCCGACTGGCCGCCGAATTCCAGGCCATCCTCTGATGAGTGCGGTGACCTGACCACAACATCATGACACGATAGGATGTGAGCCACAACTTCTAGTGTAGGTATCGCGGTTACCGGCGATGGGTCACACAATTGCTCAACCACCATCGGTCCCCAAAATAGCTCTTTGCGATCTCTGGTTGAGGTAGCGGGCACTTCTGGTGATGACAGTGGTGACTGCATGGTCGGAACCTGTGGGACTCCCAAAATTTCCTCGTCCTGGATGTACCTATGAAGAGAGGTGGGAATCCAGTAGACATCACATTCTGGAAGGATGAGGCTATCATTCCTTCTTCCTGCCCCAGTCCTTGACACGGAGGACTGAGGGGAGGGTTCCACAGCTGAGTCATATTCTGCTTCAGAATCCAAGAAGCGAGCCAGTTTGATCTCCATCTGGACCTTCCCAGGATTCTTCTTGTGGTGGTGATGACCCACCTTCCTGTACCAAGGAGGCTCCTCAGGACAAGGATGATTCCCAAAATGTAGTCTTGGGTCTCCGCTAGTTTCAGGGCAGAGAGGAATTCCACTTGAGACAATCAGGGTGTGAGGAGCACCAGGAAAAATGTCGAAGGGAACATGAGGAGGACCTCCATGAACAACACCTGAGTGGGAAAAACCTCCGTCGGAACCGGCGGGAGCATGGGGAGGACCTCCATTCTTGGTGTGGGTAGATCAAGGCTGACATTCACCCCTTTGGTTGCCAAGTTGAGGAGGACCTTCGACAGCTGTGGAGAGAACATAGGGAGGATCCCCACGTTAGAGAGGGATCCGATGGGCAAAGCCTGCACATCGACGGTCAGGGGTAGGAGGCAGAATTCCTTACCTGGTGTTGTGGGCACGAGAGAGGCTTCCACACTGAGAGTCATTGTCATGGGGAAGACCTTCATTCTGGTTGGGGGTAGCACGAGGCATACCTCCATGATGTGCTTTGGAGCGAGGAAGGCCCATGCTTTGGGGAATAGTAGTATGGGGAGGACCTCCATATGAGGTGACATCACCGTGGGTTGGTTCGCGGCGATCACCACTCATGTCTGCGACCTGGGGAGTCGACCCAGCGTGTCTTTGGGGTGGATAGGGCCTCAGTCTAGGTTGGTCATAGGAGCTCCCCTGCTCAGTGTGGGTAGGGACTTATGATATGTGTCGGTGGCGGCTCGGGCCACAGTAACTGTTGACGGTAACGCCCCTTGGCGGGAATCCTCATCTCGGGCCCAACGCTGGTGTCGGGCCAGGTGAGCCGGTGCGGGGGGTGCAGGAACATAGCCTACATGCTCCTCTGGAAAGGCCGGGAGGTGGTGCTGATACATCCGGTTGGGGGACCTTTCTTGGAGCCATTGAATCAGGACTCTGACCGGGCATATCTGTACGTCAGCCACCTCATCAGCGTAAGGAAGGGAGTCGTCAAGTCATTCCAGGGATAGGCTCCTGAAATGATTCAATGTTGGGGTGGGGAGCAAGAGGACCCTGTGCATCCCTCGAGGGAAGTGTCTATAGCGGGGCATGTACACCTCCAGGTCCAGGTGAGCCATATTCCAGGTTGGGATTATTACATCCTCTTAGTAATGGAGTACATGGTCGTTAATCACCCTTCGTTGGATGACTTCTAATGGGGAGATGGGGCGTGGGCACCCCACATTCATGGATGCAGATGCCGTTGTGGCAGCTATGGAGCCACGCATAGCGGCTGTGCTGGTGTTTCCCCTACCCCTGCGTAGGTGGGTGGGCAGCGATTGTGTCCCTATTGTAGTAACATGATTATTGGGAAGTAGGGTGAGTAACTCATCATCACTGCAAGGAAAATAAATCTACAACCAGTGCCCCAATTCCATCTCGTATTCCGTGGCCGGTAAGAGGTATCCACACTGACAACGTTGTATAATAGAATGCCCAGCGTTCTACTGCCCCAACTTATGGTGAGTATCATGCTGGACCAGCTATTTGCTTTGTGGGACCCAGCACTGGATAGTTGGATCCGGTGACACGTCAATCTACTGATGTCCCGTGCGCTAGTAGTCTCCATATTGAGGAGAATAACTTCACGTCAGGTTCACCATTTCTGTTTCCGACGCTTTCTCGGGGGAGCGCGTTTCTGTCTTCTTGGGTGCGACAGAGGTGGCTTTTTGTTACCCTGCATTCCCTCTTTCTAATGGCGGGCGTCATTCTCTTCTTATTCAGGGACGTCTGGTCCTTGATCGAAATGGGATGATGGGATGTCACTTATTCCTTCCGTGGATTCCTCCTCGGAACTCATCACCTAGTCCGAGTCTCCCTCATAGATTTAATATGTTGTTCGCGAAACTCATCACAGTGCCATGTTTTTATGGATGCTTGTTAATTACACTACTTCTGTCAAGACAATCCAAGGGGTCTGATCAGGGCAACAACCTTCAGTTGGGGGAGTAGTCACGTCGAGGCATCATTAATGTGTCTGAACGCTGGGGAATTGGCGTGTCTATCTATTGTCCCTTATTATAGGGCTTATCGAGGGCGTGGAAGCACGACACATCCCACATCGAGCATGGGGAATCATATGCCATTTTCACGTATCTGAGGTTTTCCTCAGCATCATGTGTTTATCACAGGCTGTGCTGCAAGTTTAATGTCCAGCGGACACGGATCTGGCTGATCAGAACACTAGATAGAGTGGATCAGATTGAAGAACCCCCTATAGGGAACACTCATATTGGGGCCAGCACGTGGGAGGCTTCCCAAGTACTATGGAGGGGAATAAGGAGGGCATGAACTCATCGGGATGTGGCAGCATAGGGAATAATCACGACCGATGATGGTTTTGGTCTTCAGCCTTGAAGAGACATCCTATGTACCATACCTTAGAACGGATCAAATTAATCGTAGTTTGGATGGAAAGGGGGTGTTGAACCGATATGAAGGGTGTCGGAACAACCATATGGTGGGCTTATAACGGCTTACCGCTATATTGGGATGCAATTTTAATGTCATGCGGGATGGGGGCGTGTTGGAAAACCGACGTGAAGAAGAACTTTGGTCCACATTGATGGTGGGCTTGAACCTCAGAAAGGCTTCCTACGTACCATGCCTTAGCATGGATCAGAGAACCCATAGATCCGAAAGGATTCCAGTGAACTGAGGTAAAGTGGGACCTTGGTCTGATGGGAGACGGGCTTTAAACCTCATGAAGCTTCCTACGTGCCATGCCTTGAGATGGATCAAAGGCCTCGTAGTTCGTGGACGGTTTTGTCAGCGAGCCGACATGAAGGTGGACCTTGGTCCAATTGGTGTTGGGCTCGAACCTGATGAGGATTCCAACATTCCATTCCTTATCATGGATCAAACACCCTGTAGTTCAGAAGGATGTCTGTGAACCGACATGAAGGTGAACCTGGGGGTCCACTGGTGGTGGGCTTGAACCTCGTGGAGGCTTCCTACATACCATGTCTTGACATGGATCAATTTACTCCTAGTTCACAATGAATGTGGGTGTCGGAAAACCAATGTGAATGTGAACCCGTAGGTCCACTAGTGGTGGGATTTAACCTCGTGGAGGCTTCCTATGTACCATGCCTTAACATGGATCAATGTCCTCATAGATCACATTCAATGTGGGTGTCAGAGAACAGACATGAAGGTGAACCTGGAGGTCCACTGGTGGTGGACTTGAACCTCGTTGAGGCTTCATATGTACCATGACTTGAGATGTATCAAAGTCCTCATAGTTCACAATGAAAATGTGGTTGGGGTTAAGGTCGGTGCTTACCTTAAGCACACGTGAGTAATGCTTGGTGTGAGAAACAAGAGGCAGAAGAGACCTGACGATCACATCGTGAAAGATGAGTCTGTGGGAAGCGAAGGGGGTATTACACATAGGGTGGCCCACGATGCTGGGAATTATTCAAGGATGAAGTCCTGAGGGCGACACAACGAAGAGGAAGAGGGGAAGTATAGAGGTGCATAGGTTCTACCTTCCGTAAGAAGGAATGGGGGCTTACACCAAGATGGCCACCCTTCCCCAATGGACAAATGCCACTCCCAAAAGGAGGATATCATCCCCTATGATCCAGAAGAAGGATATCATCCCTTGTGCAGGCTAGGGGCGTAGAAAATGTCCAAGGTGGGGGGACCCTAAATGAGAGGCACGGGGAGATCAGACAGTTTAACATCATGTGTTGAGGATGAGGGTGGTTGGAATTTTTACGCCCTACAGCTCGGACAAAGTGGGTTTACTCCACTCCCCTAGGACTTACATAACCAGTACCCTATGATCCTTATGGGAGGCAAGGTACCGACAACGCTGTGTAAAAAGGGGATCGTAGAGAGAACCATCGAGGGGTCCACGTTAGCATAGCTATGCGAAGAAGCAATAGCCGTTAGCGTGCCTATGCGAAGAAGAATTACGGGAAGCAACACTATGAGAGGTATCATCTAGGGGACAATGAAATCCCATCATGCAAACCTGGAGGGTCTCACAGGAAAAGGAATTTCCAGGCAGAGGCTTCGACACGCAGAGGCCTTGTAGAGCTCGGTCACTCTGCATAGTAGAGGGCACTCGCGAAGCGATATACTTTGCAAAGTGTGGATCCTTATCCTTAGAATGGGGAAGAGGTGAGAATGGGAGGTGCTTCACGAAGTGGAACGATGTTCGTAGAGCACTACCTCGCAGAGCATAGGTGCCTTGAGAAGCAAAGTGTTGTGAAGTAGTGTGCTTTGCGAAGTACAATGATCCTGCCTTGGCATGTGGATCACTTGTACAAGAGGGGTGTTTTGTGAAGCATAAATGCTTGACAAAAACCCGGGTCCCATTAGGGATCCCCTTCCTTTGCGAATGCCTCTAGGATTCGCGAAGGGCATCCCTCTCATAAGAGGGGATCAAAACGAAAAAATGTGGAGGCTCCTCACGAAGCAAAAATACCTCGCATAGCTCATGGTTCGCATAGAAAAGGTTGCTTCAAGATTCGAGAGATGAGAAGCTGAAAGGTCGGATTGTTTGTTTGTTGGGATCTGGGGGACTTCGGTATTTATAGGAAAGAGGCACCGTGGGGCAGAGCAGACACAATGTGAAGAGGGATTCAGTTGCTTCATGACGGGTTGTGAGCGTCAAGGGCATTGGCGGAGTGTACTGACTCCATTTCTTTGTGGTGGGCTCGTGATCATCAGGGGAGTTCACAGATTGTACCCCCTCTTTTTCTTCGCAGCGGGATCACAAACGCCAGGAGAATTCGCGGAGCGTACCACCTCCTTTGCTTTGCGTCGGTCGTGTTGCTTGCGGGGACTCCACGTCATGGATTCGCGAGGTAGGTCGTGGGACCTCTCTTTCTTCGCTCTTTTCGTCCAACATTTTGGCACCAACAAGGGGAATATAAGAAGAGTTGGTGCCAGTAAAGGTTGAAAAATGAACCTTTTTTCCTCCAACTACTCTCTCTTTTTCCATGAAGGAGAGATTTCAGATTGAAAACTTCTTTAATGATTTAAATTTTTCCGAGGGGTATTCATCAAATATCAAGAACATCGTGTTAATGAGAATTTAAAAGTTAAAGGGTCTGAAATCACATGAATTCTATGCTATGATTCATGATCTAGTTCCTATAGATATATGTTGAATTTTCCCTAAGAATGTATGTTATACATTAATCAACCTTTGTTTCTTCTTCAAAAATATATGCACCAAAGTTATAAACACGGAGAAATTTCAAACTTTGGAAATAGAAGTTTCCATCATTTTATGTGAATTGGAACTGTTCTCCAACCACCGTTTTCTCATATGATATTTCATTTTATGGTTCTATAGGTGAGAGATATTAGACTACATGTTCTTGTATACTAGAGATGGATGTACCTCATTGAATGATATATCATGATTGTTGAAAAATAGATGTTTGTGAGAGTGTTTTATTGTGGAGAGATATATTATTGAGGAAGCCATTAAATTCTGTACTAAATACCTATCCAGTGTGTTAGGTCCACTATGTCAAATACCCTGAGAGGGGGGGGGGTAAATTAGGGTATGATAGAATAAAATTTCTTCCCCTTAATATCTTATTTAAACATTAAATAAAATTCTCTCATCTATTGTTCCTATTTCAAATAATGAACAGAATTGAAATCATGCATGATAAACAACAATTTTTACTTGGTTATCCCTCACTGGGCTACATACATGGAGCATAAAAGAGTGGTGTGATAATCTACATAATTCACTAAGACTCAGTACTACTAATGTGTACAATGTCCATACTATATCTTCTAGGCCCAGGCTCACTTCCTTTACATTGTTTAGGGTCTTCTAACTACATTTCCAAGGGTCACTCCCTATGCCTCTATTTCAGGATCACTACTGGTTGAAAGGGTATCCATCTTCCTCTTCCATCACTCAATAATATTAGAAATAAATCCAATCACTGTTTATAGACTTGTAGGTCAATAACATTTTATAGACATGTAGGGCCCTTAATTTTCCTGAATTCCTACATCCTCAATTATAGGTAGATGCTATTTAAAATCCATTTTTCACCCACAGATGAAATCCACCATTTTGGGTACTGTTAGATACCGGAAAATACTGTCGAAAACAAATTTAAAGCCTTTGAAATATTCACTGAGAAAAACATTAACCACCCTCTTCTCTTGTGTACTGAGTACCAGTTTTGGTACATAGAATGACTCCTCCATGTACCCCTTCTGCTTTATAGAACCATCCTCCATCCACACACTTCCACTACTATCATTGTCGCATACTGCCTCTGTGTACCGACCTCGCAGAAATCCTCTGCAAATCACCCTTTGCCTTCAAACTGTTCTACATTCATGGACTACCTTCACGGACTACCTTCACATCTGATGACCATCTCTCATATTCATATCTGACTACCTCCTATTCATAATACTTCATTTTCATAATTGAGTTCCTTGTAAATACCTTCATCAAAAATTCATCTGCACGAACCACTTCAGTCATCGCGGAATTCCACCTCACGAACTATTTTCGGACTTTGCCGAATTACTAAAGAAAATTGAAGTTATCTAATGATATTTAGTCCCACTTCTAACTGGTTGGATTACCACTTCTTATATAGGCATAAATATCCGAAAAATATTCTAATCCATGCATTACCAAGACATTGATTTATTACATCCTACACCACATATTGATCCTCCTGTTGTGAACTGCAACACTTTCACATACCATTTCTTAACAATGATCTACGTACTTCCTTGGCTCCTACACAGTCGATCTACTCACCCAATAAAAATCCATCCATGAAACTCACCACAATTCACCATGAACCATTTTTTGTTTTTTGGACTGCTCTTGCGTATCATTCCCACTTCCTGGTACACAATCATAAACCATTCACGGATATGGTACGAGGTCCATGTCCCAGGCTCCATGTTTCCCTTCCTTTAACGATTTTCTTTTCCGTTTTTCACACCATTAATTACTATGATTAAAACCATACATTTTCATACTCAAATTCCCAATTTTGAGGCCAAAAAGTTTGGAAAACACTAGGAATTTGTGACACCATAAAATCATTCTTTTGGAGAACACAAACTATACTCATCTATGGTCATCTGGATTTTTCAAAAAACTCAATCACACCAAAAAAATACTGAGAGAATGCATTGAGGTATTTTTTTCCCAACACATCATGGAAATCATTGCTCTACCAAAATATCTTCAGACTGGGTGGCTTGCGGGTGAAGGAATTTTTGGAAGAGATGTTGTCACAACCAATATTACAAATCATGAGAAGAACCAACATTATGTTTTTCATAATAGTTCAGATTCTTCCCCATATATTTAATCCCAAATTGAAATTATTAGTCATTTGAATCCATCAATGGATGAAATATGGATACCAAATACACATAATCAATAGTTTATAATATGGTTTTGGTAACATATATTTAAGGAGTTATATGAAAATATAGATTCAATTTCAGAACAACATTGAGGGATAACTAGAAGACCTACTGTATATGTATTATTTTATAATGGTTATGTAATTAATGGTTATACATTCTATAAAAATGAAAATGATGAAGATAGAAACATAAAAAATAGTAGAGTTACACAAGTGGCTGAAGTGATTCATGTTTCTGGTGCTAAGGATAAAAATCCAATTTAGAGGAATATCTCATACTTTGGAATCATCAAACAAATATGGGTACAAAATTATACAACATTGTAGGTGCCGATTTTTCAAGCAAGTGGGATGGTAATTGGAGTTCTATTTAAAGAGATGAATTGGGATTCTTGAATGTTGATTTTATTAAATAAGGGTAAAATACGAACCATTTGTAATACCATCATAGGATGTAACAATTTTTTATATTCCAGATACTGCAAACCAAAACTGGTCATTTTTTCTATAATAGACCAAAACCACTAAAGGGTTAAATGAAAATTCAACTGAAGATGATCCTTTTATTAGGGTATCACAATAATTTCACAGTTGTCCCAATATAGAAATAATTTTGTATGTCATAGGAGTCCACAATTAAGGGGTTTTTATAGTGGATATTAGGGTCAAATCCCTTCAGCCATTAAAAAAACAGAGTTAAATAACTAGGTTATATTTTTTTTTGTAATGTACATCATATTACCTCTTGTTATTATCTATTTTCTACTAAATTTATATAATATAGATTAAATTTTAAACCACATATATAGATAATGAGTTCGTCGTATCCTAGTTTTCTCATTCCCAAGGCAGAATAGGTCTATCAACCTATTGTAGCTCATAGTGCATAGGAACAATGAAATTTTTCACATTTGGTGCTCCCAATACCATGGAAAAACATGTTTATGAAACTGTTATTTCTCCATCTACAAAGGTATAATGAGCATTGGAACATGTCAATGGTGCCACTCTAGGGGAACATATTAATGATTCTTAATCAAAGGAAATGGTAGGGGATGAAGGACCGATGATGTTTGCAATACATGGGAATCATATTTTGATGGAGTTAGCAAGAATAAATAAGCTGAAAATCATAGGTAACAAATACAAGGTCTGGTGGAATGTGTGGGGCCATCATGTCGACCCCTACAAGGCCATGTTTAGTAGTTACATTGGAATCATCACTCGGGAATGTGTGCTGATTGATGTTGATTCATGGCCCCATGTTATACCCAAACTTAAGACACTAATGTAGGAAGATATTAATGTAATATTATGAAATCATTTCATTATTTTATTAAAAAATAAAATAATTAAACACTCACATAGTTCTAACGAGGCATCATCATAAAGATTTTGAATCGAAAATAAACCCAAACCCACCTCAAATATATAAACACCTGATAACCCATGAATCAATGGGTGTGTTTACTAACTGTCGTACGGATTTGTATTTTTAGGTATATTGTAGCTAGTAATAGGTTCTTTTATGATACATGTATTCATTATTTGGCTTGATAAGTTTTTAATTATGAAATAAAAACTGAGTGAAGAAAATAAGGAACAGGCATCAAAACCAACATACCCTTATCGTAAAGATAGTATGGGTTATGTTTCCCTTAAAAAAAATTGGTACGTATTTTAAATCTACCATAATACTTTAATGTGACATAGAAAAACAACATAACTATGTTATCCTATTTATATGCAGACTGATGAATCCAAATAGAACTAAACTCCCATCCAACGCATTGTGCATTGGAAGGAAGAAATTGTAAATAAATATTGGATATTAAGAGATGAAAACACACAAAAAGTGTGGGAAACATGTGTAAGAATTACATAATAATTTATTTATTTAAATCACTATTGCATAACAAGGATAACTTATTTTCTTATATTTTCTATCTGAAATAGTAATAGGAATTTGAAGCACCTATATCGGATGAACTCCTACTATCTGTGGCCTTGAAACTATTAGAATAGTATGGTTGCATTAGGTGTAGGATTTGATGTGACACCCATAATATATTTTGAGAAAAAAGAATAGGAGGATCATGGTGAAGAAATGAAATACATGAGATAAATACTAGATACCCATGACTAATAATTCCAGTGGTAGCGATATATTCTAGAAACTTTTATTGGGGATTAAAAGAAAATAAATAACTCAACAACAACCATTTACTGACGATCCCCCCCTTCTATACCCCACAAGCTTTGAGGTGAGCCATTCCCCTCAAAGATATATCTTGGTGAAGGTGATCAATGTTGTAATAATTGTTTCTGTGAAATTTGAATCAGACAGAAACTGATTCCTTTCCTATAATTATATTCTATAGGGTGATAATGACTACGATTTAAATATATCAACACCCAATAATTCCCATTTAGTGAGGGTTATGGTGTTCAATATCCAAAATGACATGGTACACAACATGAGACTTCCAATAGGTCAATTGATAGTGTTGATTAGCGTAGACCATGATCCAAGAACTGATATACCTGTTCCAACTGTTGATTAAGATATTCATAAGGTGGAACAAGAATTTGGAACATTCATCGCATGTTCATCATATCTCGTAAAAAACATGTTTCCAAGGATGTATTAATTTATAATTTATTTTTCAAGACCAAACATTAATAATTAATGATTTTTTTTAAACAAATAAATTTTATTAAATATGGAAAAAGGAAAGATGGTGAAACAAAATTTCATCTCAAAACCATATAAATGATCGAACAACCGATAGAAAATATCTACCAAAAGTACCATTACCGCATCTATTCTATATCTACATTAATTATAATTAAAGGTTCATGTGGGAAAAAAGTTTAAAAAATGGTTGTAGTTATATAGTTGATTTTGAAGAAAATATGTATAGATAAGAAGTTTAAGACATCATTTTTGTTGACAATATAATTGAAATCCCAAACTATGATTAGCTAGGCACCTCATTTTGATATATATACATGAGGTATGTTTTCGTGATTTGATTTTCCAAAATCTGATATAGTATGTTAATTATGACTAAAGAAATTTCATATTTTTGGCTGGTGTAAATATCAAAAATAATTGATGGTGTTTCCACATGAATGAAAATTGGATCCATTATTCCTCGCATATCATCTACATAACAACAAAAAATAGAATCCAACAAAGAGGATGGAATAGTTGAAGGCCTGCTCAAATCATATGAAATAACACTTTGACATGATATACTCTTATTAATAATTATTATATAGGGGTAAAAATCTACAATTTAATCATATGAAATATATTTAAATTTCTTTCATTACTTATTTATTTTTTTGGGCAACAATGGATTCTCATTGCGGTCAATTTGGATACTCCAAAGATTTATTTCCTAGATTCTATGCATGGATATCTAACAAATTGATCATGCATTATGGTGGTAGTAAATTTCTAATACACTAAATCCAATGTTTTATAAATAAACCACATGTTATATAGTTTAGATTATGTTTTAATGAGGATTATGTTATGATCGAGTGGTGCATCAATATCATGAAAAATAAGGAATAAGGTTAGGGGATAAGCATGAAGAAACTAAAAAGTTATACTAATGGAAATGTATCAAGGTATGTATAATAATATTTCACTATCAAAACACATATCAAAACAAATTTCTTATCTTCATCAATGTTTATAAAGTCTATAAAATAAACAGTTGGAAAATATTGTGGTTATTATGTTTGTAAATTTATGATGGAGATCATAGTACATCAAAAAACAAGCATCCCCTAAGAGGTATTTTCAAAGATAATTACTATTTAAATTAAAATATGGATTAATCCGTTGGTAATTTATATCGTTCTAGTACTACTATAATGGTAAAAAACGACTCATACTAACTTGATGAAATATATTTTATTAAAAATGAATGGGCAGTATACCCAATAAAAGAATGTACCAAAATATATCGCATGAATATGTGACGTCCATATAAGTATTGGATTGTTTCATATTTATGTCTAATTTAATTCCTTTTATTAATACTCAAATAATAGTTTTTTTATAGGTGTATTCTTTTGTTTCAGTCAAATTGTATTGTTCAAATATTCTCATTCTTGTGAGAGATAATAAATTGAGGATGCAACTCAGAATTCAATGAGAAGGAAAAACATTCTTTAACATACCATATTTTTTTCATAATACTATATTTCCTCAATTCCATTGATATAATCTAAAGTATAATTCTAAATAATTAATTAAAAAAGTGTCACTCACAACAAACAATGAAAAGAACTCATATTCTGTTGATAGATTTGGAAAATGATTCTTAAGTCATTTGTGACATGTAGGAATGAGTATTATTTTAACCTAATACACAATATGACTACTATGAATCAAAATTCATGTTTCCAGTTTGAAATGACATTTTAGAAAAGAACACATTTGACATATAGAAAATTGAGAAAAAACATTCATATTGTTTTGGATACTTTGGGAAAATTATCTATATGTCATTTATGACATGTATAAATCAACTGCACCTCATTATGATCAATATTGTGGCCGGTATAATGGAAAGTGTATATTTTTAATTAAAATTGTCATTAATTTTTTTAAAAACAATATCTATCATACTAAAAAAATAGAAAACACATTTGGATTGTTTTGATAATTTAGAACAATTATCCATGAGTCATTTTTGATGTGTGAGTGTTAACTAAACCTCAATAAGACACACTGTCTGGCTGTTATGACTAAAATTGTGTCTTTTTATTCAAAACTGACATTAATTTATGTAAAAAAGAAAATGTAAAATATTGAAAACTGAGAAAATGAATTTATATTTTTTTATACATTCATAAAACAATGAATGAGTCATTTTTTACATGTAAGAAACAAACACTTCTCAATTTGTTGCACAGTGTGACTGGTATGACTAAAAGTTCTTATTACTGTTTTAAAATTGACATTTTTATTCAGAATATTCCAGTTACAGAAAACCATGAAAACGTTCTGTGATTGTCTTGAAATTTTATAAAATTGATTTATAATTTATTTTTGACCTGTATGGAGTAGTCTCACATCAAACTGACACACGATACGACCAGTATGACTGAAAATGCCTGTTTCCAATTTGAAATGATATTTTAATAAATAAACACAACTGGCATACTAGAAAAATGATAAAACATATTCATATTATGTTGATACATTATTAAAACTACTTAAAAGTCATTTTTGATGTACAATAATCAACCACACCTCAATATAATGCAGAGTGTGGCTAGTATAACTCAAAGTGTCTATTTTTATATAAAATTTCAATTAAATTTAATAAAAAAACAAGAAACATACTGAAAAATAAAAAAATGCATTCATATTGATTTGATATTTTAGGAAAATGGTCCATAAGTAATTTTGATGTTAAGAGTCAATAAAATATCAGTATCATGATCATTTTTACTGGTAAGACTCTAAGTGCATTTTTTATATAAAATTGACATCAATTTAATTAAAAAAGAACATGTGTCAAACTAAAAATAGTGAAAACACAATTTTATTATCTTGATACATTAGAAAAATGAACCATGAGTCATTTGTGACATGAATTATTCAATCACACCTCAATCTGACATACGTTGAGACTGGTATGACTCAAAGTGTCCATTATCTGTTTAAAATTGACATTTTAGCTCAAAATATGTTGCTCACTAAAAACCAAGAAAATGTTCTAATATTGTCTTGATAATTTAGGAAATAAATTTATATGTCATTTTTTGGCATTCCAAAATCACTGTCACATCAAAATTACACATGATGTGACCTGTATTACTCAAAAAGCATGTTTCTAGTTTGAAATGATATTTTTATACAAAAGATGGTATACTAAAATACAAGAAGATGATTTAGATTATTTTCTTACTTTAGAAAAACAATCTATATGTCATTTTTGAGGAGTATGAATCATCTACACATCAATATTATAAATGATGTGGCTGGTATAACTCATAGTTTAACTTTTTATTTAAAATTTACATTAAATGTAGTAAAAATAACAATTGACATAATGAAAACCAAAAAAAACCACATTCTAGTTTTTTTGATATTTTAGGGAACTAATCCATGATTAATTTTTGACTTGTATTAGTTAACCACACATCAATTTGATTCACGGTGTGACCGGTATGACTAAAAGTGTTTGTTATCATTTTAAAATTGATATATTAGTTCAAAAAGCTTCACACACTCAAAGCCAAGAAAACAAATTCTGATTGGATTTATAATATAGGAAAGTGATTCATAATTATGTTTTTATGTGTATGAAGCAGTATCATTTCAAACCAATGAAAGATGTGTCTTATACTACTCAAAATGCATGTTTCTAGTTTGAAATGTCATTTTAGTAAAAAAAACCTGTATACTGAAAACCAAGAGAGAAAAATTTGGATTGTTTTGATACATTAGGAAAAAAATGCATCAGTAATTTGTGATAGGTATAAATTATATGCACTACAATATAATATATAGTGTGACGGGTATAACTCCAAATGTGTCATTATTTAAAATTAACTTTAATTTTTTTAAAGAACAAGTAACATACTAAAAACCGAGGAAACTAATTCAGATTGTTTTTATACTTTAGGAAAACAATACATAACTTGTTGGTGAAGTTTATGAATCAAACTCAAATCAATACAATGCAAGGTTTGACCTGTATATCAAAAATGTGTCTTTTTTATTAAATATTGACATTTTGTTAATTTATTCATTCAAATTAAAGTTTAATTTATTTTTTTAGTATTACTAATATAATATTTTGGTCCCTTATATAAGAGGAATACTTTTCACAATTAGAGTTGATTTGAATAGAAACTGCTACTGTGGGTGGACATTTTTTAGTGGGGGTCACATGTGTCAAAATATGAAGTATTAATGTTTTGAATGGTTCTTTGGATAATTTGTAATTTATTTATATAAAAAACTCTTTGAAAATAATATTGATTTATTTATATAACATGCGTGAAGATTTTTTTATTGATGATTTTAATTACATGTATATATCATTGTGGGAAATTAATGGTTTTTGTTGTGAGTGCTATTATAGTAATAGTACATTGAATCCGGATGGTCCTTTATCAATGATAAAAATCATTTTGACAAAGGTGGATTTTATCAAAGATAAAAGAGAACTGATAAAAGTAGTACATTTTCAGTTCTATTTTTAGCATGGTTAAATGAAAACCATTATTTGCTCTGTGATTAACAGGGTTTTTTAGCTCTCTTAAAATATTTTTTGTGCACTATTAAAGGACAAATGTGTTGTAGTGTCTCTTCCAACTAATGTTGTGTGATCAGTGAGTGTCTTGGATGGCACTACGAGAGTAGAAATACTTGTAAAAGGGGGTCCATGAGATCTCCTATATATTATGTGATACACATGACCGTTCACATGATATTCCAAGGGTTATGTAATCACATGACTTCTAGAGGTTCATGCGATCCGTGTGATTTTGGGCACCTAATTCTTCCCTTTCTTTGTAGATGAAATAATACCCATATTGATGTATTTATTTCATTGTGGATTTATTGAATCTCATTTTGTGGATATTAAAAATTCCCCACCCCCTTATGAGTGACTTACACAGGGACAGGGGATCGGTTTTGATGAAGGTAAATTCTCACCTAATGCTTTGGCATTGTCTGTAATCAGTATCATGTGAAATGCAAGGTCTTCCATGCAATGTTTGGTATTCTCTGGAATTCCCTATATATAGGGGTGTGGAGATGGGTTCATTCATCAGTTATCTAACTTTCAGATCTTATATGCCCTGCATTCATCACAGTACCTTGTTTCAAGACCATTATACAATAACTGATCCTTATATCCATTCATGAGACGTCTTCATAAGAACTCCTTCACAAGACATGGTTTTCCCTGGTGCCCATTCGAATCAACCAAGAACCTATATTTAGAATTTTTTTTGGAGATTTTTTCAAGTAAATTCATGATCTTTTTAATTATTTTGTGGGGTCTGATAGCTTTATCACATGATCATTCGACTATTATGCGGATCGTGCGAACTAATTAAGGCCACACGATTGTAAGTCTTATGAGGGGTCACATTGTCATATGATTTTCTATGGTTGCATGTGGTCAATGATATTTTCATTTGACAGGTGATTCATGAATCCATTATATGATCAAAAATCCATGTGGTTATTCATGCGATGTCCATGATGCTACTAGATTTTATGACTTTTCCATTGATAATATTTTGTTTTCATCTGCCTGAATTATTCCACTTACTTTTTTTAGATGGATTCTAGTTCTTGTCACACTTACTTGTATGTAGCTAAACATAGCTCTATTATTACTCGTTATCGTAATGTTGACCCCTAGTCTGTTCTGATCTCTAACAATGAGGTTCTAAAAAAGTTTATCTCATATGAACTCCATGAATCTCCTTTATCACCCCTACATTCTCTATATGGCATTGGGATATGATATGACATTTCCACCCCATATCTAGAGATGACCCTGCCATCCTGCTGGGTGTGAACTTCCATTTACTTCATTTATATGACAATATATGAGGATGTAGAACTGGTTGTGAGCAGGGTCCAAGAGGTTGTCTTTTATTTAGGAAAAATCTCTTATGTGTCTGAACGACTGAAATTTCCCTCATCATCACATCTCTCTACGAAAATAATGTATATTTATCTCTTGTTTTATAAAATCAGGTTGCGACTAGGGTTTGAAGTTGTATTTTTACCATAGTGGAATCATTTCCATTTAATGGGCATGGCTATCCTGGTTTATCCAATGTTGCTAATATTTTACTGGCCAATTATATGCTATATATCTATACAAATCAATGTGGGATTCGTAATCCATTTTCTATCTCTATTCAAACCCTCTCTATGAACTTATTTTTCTCTGTTGTTCTGTAACAAACTCATTTAATTTTTCCCATAGAGATGTAGGAATAATCCTTTGAGATATCTATCAACTGGGGGGGGGGATACTCCGTATCATAGAGATGTATGATTAGTTCCTCCGTACTATAGATGTCTGAGGTGACCCGTAGAAAACTCCAGTCTTCGTGAGGGACATTCTTATCATCATGAAGGAAAAGTTAAGATACGATATAACCATGCACCTTATCATCTCTTAGAATGATTTTTTCAATATTTTTATTTATCACAGTGGATCTATGCCAAATTCTATATATTCCCATTGGTGACCTTCCTGGTTGTTTCATGACAATGTCAGTTCATATTGGGATATTATGGAAGTTGGGGATTATACCTCAATAGTATATTAAGTGAATCTGGTGATATCAACAATCCATAGGCTGGTGGGATTCTTGGACATGTTCTTCAATGGGTGGAGTTCCCCAATTGGGGATGTACACTCAGGAATCTATGTCAATATGCTTATGATGGAAGCATGACTAGAAAAGGGAAAACATCTCAATATGGTATTACCAACTATGTCATGCCTTTACTAGATCATGAGGATCACAGGGTAGCATCCCCTATAGGATTAGAGGTCCTTTATACTTTTTATTTGGCTGGATATGGGAGTATTTACACTACTATGAATACTAAAATACTTCGGATATTCTTAGTGATTTATTTCATCCTATGTTTTTGAACATATCTTTGGTTGGGACCATGTTTTTAGGCCCATAATGAGGCTATCGATGTACTGAACCAATCTGATTTACTCTATTTCACTCCTTGTTCTACACCGACTATGTCAATTATTGATAATGGTGGAAGCAATTTCAATGAAAGATCAAATAAGAAACCCCTTTGAAATTGGGTTCTTATATCCAGGATTGAAGAACTGATCATTTTCGATCTATAAACGTCTTATTGGATTTCTTGGCCCATCGAAGTCACCCAAAGGTTCTTGCCTCTTCTTTCGGATGGTGTGTGGGGAGCGTGACACCCATAGATTATCCACCAATTTTTACTAATATTAAAAAATGAAGATACCAATGTCAAGATCAGTATTTCACTTGTTATTGATCCTATATTTCTATCACATGATTATTTCTATTCTATGATAGAAGCATATTCAGGTGGTGTGATAAAGCAAATGGTTCACCATTTATAAAAATAATTTCCCTTACTAACCCCTCTTTCTGTAGAAATGATGGAGTTAATTCCAGACATGGTAAATCCTTTTAGTAATCTGTCTTGTTCTATTGATGATTATCCTATCAATAGGGTAGAATCTTCTAAGGTGGCTTGCACTTTGGTATAAGTAATAGATGATACAACTTCTAAAGAAGAATGTTTGAGGATTACTCTATTACTTCCTCATTATATCAACCAGTTATTCCTACTCTAAGCATACCCACTCCATTAGATATAGAAGATTACAAATGGTGTAGGATGATCTAGATGTATATTTACACATTGATTACTAGGACTCCTTTGGAAATATTTCATGACCTCTAGGAATTCATTCATTAGTTATTCCATGACTTGGGGAGGATGGTTTTGAGTGACGTCCATTTTATGAAATGATGAGAAAAATTATCTTCAATTAGAAATATTTGGGAAACTAATGAGAGGGGATTTCATGATCATTAAGATAGTATTACCTTATCAAAATAGACGAGGGAGGATTCATAGGCATTGTAGTAGAGTCTCCAATTCAAATCTGATTTTAATGGTCATATGGATTCTTGGACAATACATATATAGAGATATGAGGAAATCATATCTCACCTGAGGTCTGAACTCTCAACAATATCATCCTTATTGTAAATCACTTAGAATAGAGTTTAATGTTGCCTAATCTAACTGGTTCCCTTCATCCTAGAAAAGATACAGAGGAATCTGGGCAGGAGGCACCATAGTGCTCCATTGTTGCATTCAGTCTGACTCTTAATGATTTGTCCAGGTCAGACGACTCAATTTATTATAGTTTGACCATTGAATATATTTTTTTCTGATGAAAATATTAGATAGAATCTAAATTGTGTAGTTTCCTCATTTTTAATTCAATCAATGATTATATTATTTGAACTTTATTTTTATTTTTTTAGTTATCTTTTATTCATGATATGCATGTCATTTTTCTAGTATGATGTCTCACGAATCATCAATGATATCCATCCTTTTCATAATATCAAATAAACCTGAATTATTGTATCTGAATATTTGAATCAAAATATATTATTCTAAAGCAATTTTCATGGATTCCCACCAACATGTGATTCATTACTAATATATTGGTCTAGCTATCATGAGATTACCTAATTCACATAAGGATAATCTGTGTAGATATTTGTCTCAAAGGGAGAGTTCTCTGTCTTTTTCAAAATTCAATAGACATAGTGAGAACAACTTTATATTTGTGATGGCTATATGGTGGGCCTCATTAGATTTGTCTCTTTTCCATTCTTACTGACTAAATCATTGATGTGTTGTGGTTTATATTCTTCTATATTGGGCCTTCTATTACAATAGTCTAGGCTATTTTATCTCAGATCTTATATAGCCATATTTAGGATTTTATTATCCCGATCCTTCTATTGTTGTTGTTTAGGGTCTTTTATCCCCAAACTTCTATCACTTTATTTTAGGGTATTTTAGCTCAAACAAAATATTGTTTTAGTTTTAGGGTCTTTTATCTTGGAACTTATATCACTATATTTTAGGGTATTTTAGCTCGGTCCTTCTATCATTGAATTGTATGTAATTTTAGATAAGACCTTCTATTGTGGTATTTTTGGGTATTTTATATCATACCTTCTAATACAGTGAATTTTAATCTCAAACAACTTGGACATTATTGATGAATGTGGAATATGTACATAAATTCTAGTAATGACCCAAAAAACCATATGGAGCTGAGTTCTTGTATGATGGTGACAAGGATCATGTGAATTAGAGATCCTTTCTTATAAGGAGTATATGCCTCTGGTTGGTTTTTCAAAGCCCTTATGCATCTGTATCATTATCAAACGGAGGTTTATCTACTCTTTCCCATGGGAAATGGAAGATTTATTAGTGTGATATTGGATTAAGACTAATAATTATGGATTCTAGGTCCACCTGGATTGTTGGAATGTGGGATATCTAAGTCATAACCCCATAGCTTGAGTTGTGAAATAAGGGATGAGGAAAATTCTTTGAGGATGACCCATAACACCATAAGGTTCAAGGTTTCTCCTCTATGTTTCTAGGGATCACAAGAATTGGGTCTCCTTTAATATAAGGAGGATATTCCATTATTTGGTAGGTAAAATCCCTTATGCAACTATAGAATGGTGAAGAAAAGATGATCCCCACTCCATTCCAAGGTCCATGATAGATTATTGAAGACTCAAACATCAAGATGACGATGTTGGGAATGGAATAAAAGGATATCCAAGAATGGTTCTAGTAAAATAGGGAAAAATATCTCTTTAAATGTGAATTTTGAGCCCTATTCCCTATGGATTCGAATCACAGGATGTGGTCCAAGAAAAATTTTGGAAATGGGGTATCACATTCCAACTTTGAGAAGGGGTACAAAAAAACTTGAAATAACATTTAGAATGTCGATTATTTTTGAATAGTTTGTTCATGTGGATATTAAATCATGGTTCAAAGTGTATACGTCATGATGATAGTGTGGGAAAATCATTTTCGTAATGGTCCGAAACACACTATGGTGTTGAGTTCTTATACGGGGACATCGAGGATCACAATGATTGGAATATATTTTTTATAGAGTGATGTATTTGGTTGATAATCATAAGTTCATATACATGAATCGTAGTAATACATTAATAGTCAAACAAAGGGTCCCATGAAGTTGTGTATCTTTTCCAAGGGTTGTGAAATATTTATGGTGACCTCAGACACACAAATCATGAAGTGTGATTTATGGAGAGTCTAAGATTCCAGGAGGTTTGAAGTACCCTAAAATTTGTGTCTCCTCATAGTTAACATGTTATCTTTACAAGAATATGTGAAAAACCATTACTCTAACATTATCTTGTACTAGAGGTCCAACAAGAATAACTAAACTTTTACTAGGGCCACAAAGTGGACCCTCTGAGGTTTATACCTCATTTATTTATACCCTAATTTTTTTCCCAAAATCTATAGATGAAGTGTTTAGAGAGTGAAGACTTCACAATTCTTAGGCTACCTTTGGGTGTTTTCAACCTGACAAGTTTTATGTATCTTTTTCTAGCAGTTTATGGTCTCACGATTTGGTCTATCATATGATAGACTTTAAGTCATGTATCATTGACCAAAGTGTCTAAAGATTAAATTCATGACTCACATTGACATAATATTATTGGAATGTTACACAAGAGCCTAATTAGGATACCCAATGTCAGGTGTACTCCAACATCCTTCTGAGTGGGAGATGAATATTTTGTAATTCAAAACTCAATATTGTGATTTTATGAGTAATGACATGGTAAAATCATACCAATGATGACACATATCACACTGGGGTGATGAGTTCCGCTATAGTGACATTAGGATCACAAGGATCAAAAAGACCTTTTTGAAAAGGGACACTTTGGAAGGTGACTATAGGCACATATGCATGAGCCATATGCATACATGTATAATAAAAAAGGGTCCCTAGAAGTCAGGTATCATTTTCCAAGGGTCAAGGAGGGTTTTTGGAAACTCGATGAACTCAGGACATGAAGTGTGACTTATGAACCGAGGTGATTAAAAGAAGATGGAAGCACCCCATACTCTGGTTGACTAGGGTTAGACTCTTGTGGTCCTTTGATAAGGGATTAAAATGGGTGATGGTCTTCACAGTTTAACACCATGTAGAGGGGATGTATTTGTCATGAAGCTTTAATGTCGTGTGACCAAGAAATTTAACTTTTTGTTTAAAATCATGGGGTAAGTACATATTTGTTTCCATGTTGTTTAACGTCATATAGTAAGGATATTTTTTCCATGTAGTTTCAATTTCATGTGGTAAGGATGTGGGAACTGGCGTGAAAAATTGTGCAAGATATACTATGGTCACAAAAATTATGCACATTGATCTGAATCAAATGTAGGTAAAAAAATGATCACGTACAAATAATCCCCTATAATATTGGGGAATGATCCATGTTAATGTATGAATCATACCCATGGATTGGGGAATATTTTATTTCTTCACTACTAGACCCAATAATCGGGGATCTAGGGATAAATACATATCTTGTGAGGACAGGAATCAAGCCACACATAGTTATGAAATGGAAAACACTATACATTAGTCTTACTCATACACAGAGGGGAGAATTTTTCTCATTGATTTTTGTAGTTTTTCCCATGATTGGGGATCAGAGCGTCACTACATATCCTATGATGGCAGTAATCTATCCACACATAGTTCTTCATAATCTGTGTAGTTTAACGTCATGTGAAAATGATATGGGATCCCCAACATGAAAATGAAATAATATGTCTGGGATGATGGAATATATTTCCAGGAATCATTAAATATCTTGTGATAATAGGAATCAAGCTATATATAGTTCATAAGAAAAACTTTGTGCACAGGCCTGACCCATATACATAGAGGAGGAATTTTTATATCGACTATTTTATCTAGGATTAGGATTAGAGATTCTAGCATCATTATTTATCTTGTGAAGATAGGAATCAAGACACATGTAGTTCTGGAAACCTGTATAGTATGTTTCATGCGTCAAGGACATCAACTGTGTTGTTTAAAATCATGTTGTGAGAACTCAAGATGTTCCATTTAATTTGTTTCATTCAAGACAATGATAACCCTATTGCGAGATGTATGCATTTTTTTGTGAGGAAACCCTTAACAAAATTATTAATCTCATGTGAGCTCTGTTCATTATGAGAATTAAAGAATTGAAGGAATTCCTTTCAATATGTAGAGGCAATTATGGAGAGGAAATGGGAATTTTGTATCATGAATTGGTTAGACCAATATATAGGATCGAGGCATCCTGACGTTTCTCATTATAATGAGAATTGGTTTGTATGTATTTCTTAAAACCCTTGAATTTTAATGACGCGTGGAAAGAAAATTAGTTATGCAGTTTAACATAATGTGTTAAGTACATTAGACAAGCAGTTTAATGTCATAATGTTAAGATGCGGGTGTCTCAACATGAAGAAAAATGAAAATTAGGGTTCTCTTCTGATTTATTTCATGCGGTAATGATGAAAACCATGTAGTTTTGACATCTTTTTGTAAGGGAATGGGTCACCTGATGTGGAAGAAAATGAATATTGAGACTAGACCTTAGAATGGATGTATGCGTGTCAATATGTATCCTATTATGGAAGGAATAAATCCACATGTAGTTCTTGGATAAAATATTCTCTATGTGGATCTGACTCTCTAATAGGGATGTGGAATTTCATCTTTATTATACAAATATCTAGATCATTTGTGGTGAATTGTCAGTGAGATGATTCTTTCTCTTCAATTGAATTTCATATGGTGAGGACATTAACCATTCAGTTTATCATCTTTTTATAAGGATGGGGAATGTTGTGCTTTTTAAATTCTTGCTTCCAAGATTTTTTGTGTATAGTTTAATGTCTTATGATCAGGATGAGAGAAATTGTGCAGTTTAACATCTTTCTACTGGGAATTTTTTTTAGTTAAATGACAGACACCTAGAATGGTAGATGCTAGATGAAAGCTATGAAAAGTATTTCTTGGGATATTTTTCATTGGAAGGGGTGTAACCTACACCCTGTCCATTGTGACTAGTGAGTATGATCTGTTTTGATAGACCTTTTAAATGAAATCAGGCCCTTCCCATTTGGGTTCCATCATCAAATGCTTCTATCCTAGTATCATTAGGGTTCTGAGACCCAAAGCGTGTTCTCCTTAGATGAATGAATAGAGGGGGAAATTTTTATTGAAGGCTCATGTGATATAATTCTGATGGAATTAACAGTTTTTAAATGTATGCAATATATTCTCATCAAGATTCTCCAATTCATCAAGAAATATTTTTTATTTCTCATCATCAAAGAGCTGCCTAAAAATGGATATTCAGAGTAAAGGCATATAGAATTATATGGGTATCACTACCTTAGTCACATACACGAATGAATATGGTTGTTGTTTTATTGTAATACTCATGGTGGTATAATAGACACATAAATCATGGAGGATATTTTCGGGTCAGTACTTTTTGTCCTTGTTCACCATCTTAGGTATTATATTTGACAACGTATTATTAGATATCTATATCATTACATTTTCCACTACAATATAGAGGGATGAGTGATTTTTCTTGATGTGGCGCACTTATTATAGTTTCTTCCACTAGGTAGAATTGATGTTGGTGTCAATATTCATCAATACCAAGTGAGGGACTCCGAACCAGGTAATGATATGGACATTATGGATTTTATGACATTCTTCATCCCAAATTCATTGAGTGGTATTGCCTTAGCCCATTTGGAGAAGAATTATATATCATAAAGGATGTACTTGATTTCTCAGTTGTGGATGGGTGATATGTCCCCAAAACATTCATTCCCCATATAGAAAATGACCAGGAATATTTATCTCTATGTAGAAATTATGGAGGCTGATGGATTTTGTTTTCCTGAATATTTCGTGCAAGACATTTCCTCGTGAATTACACAAAGCCATATATCATGTTTTTCTAGTAGTAATCCAGCCTTCTGATCTGGTGGGATATCCTAGTCCTAGATTTATGAGCACTAAATTGACATTCATCTACCTTTTCCATAATGTCTGAAATCTCTCATTCTACTATTCATTTGAGGAAGATTCCATCATAGCCTTGTTTGTAGAGTGATCTCAATTCATTTGGACTATAATGTAGCATAAAATTCAATACTCACCATCAAATATATTCCCTTCTAGCTCAGTCTGTCAGGAGAGTCCCATTTTGGAGACATCCAATTATGGGTTACATCTATCAAAGAGTGGGCATCTATTTTTCAAGATATGGGGTAGTGTTCTCCTTGTAGATTTCATCAATGTGGCATATGATGATCGATGAGACTATTCTACATTGCTTGATATAGAAGATTACTTGTTTCTGATCTGGGATGGCTAATACTATGGATGAATCAGACAACATGTTAGAGTGAGAATTCTATAAGATAGGAACATGATGCATTATTGGTTCAAAAGGGTAGTCATCAATTACTCCCCTAACATACCTTGTGAGATGGGTCAGTTCTTCCTTTTTGAGGGATTATTCAGCATTGATATTTTATCACCATCTCTGAAGCTCCATTGATGTTTAGGTATGCTATATACAACTATAGGGATAATTACATGATACTGATGAGGGCTTGGTATTCATCCTCATTATTCATGCAACCTTCAGATATTGAGAAGGAGTAGGGAAAAATTTTCTGGAGAAAAAAATACAATCCCTAAGGCAAAACGATTGAATCATGGGCTTTCCAATCTATTTACAATTAGAACCTTTGAGGCACTATCAAAATACGTCACCCATGTCCAAGGATTGTTATGGGCATAGACAACCTCATTATATAGAAACATGGGGCCAATCAATGTGCATTCTAGAGCAGGGTATACTGCAAGGAAATCAGTTAGGACATGTCCTTCCACTGACTTATATGATATGAACTAAATGTAGTATTGTTGAAGAATGAAATCTCATCATAAAAACTCATAGTTTGCATGGGTTTTCCAAGGATTTACCTGAGTGGGTGTACATGAGATTCCAGGTGTACTTTGTGGTGCTATAAGTAATGCCTTTGATTCTTCACTACAAATATTAGTGCGAGGAAGTTCTTTTCGATATCATAGTATCTGATCTCTGTAACTAAATCAATTGGGTGAGGTGGTATAGACTATTCTAACATTCCACATCATTCTTCTTTATGAAAAGGGTTCTCATTGAGTGATCCATGGAAGCCACATGTAATATGAGGGGCTTCTCTTCCTCATGAGACATGAGTACTGGTGGGTGTAGTATATAACACTTAAGACTCTCAAAGGATTTTTGGAAGACATCATACCATTGATAGATGATTTTTTTCTTAATTATTATGGGTAATGGGAGAGATTTTCTAGCTAGGTTGGACACAAAACACCGAATGTAGGAAGGGTCCCCTTGGAGTCCCTTAATTTCATTGATATTTCTAGTGGGTGACATTTCCAAAGTAGAACTAGTCTTTTGCAGGACAACCACGATGACATGGTGGCATACCACAAAGTTGAGGAACATTCCTGATTTTACACCAAAATCACATTTTAGTGTATTTATCTTCAAAAAGTATTTTCACAACTTTTTAAATACTATTTTATGATCCATGCAGTGATCACATCACAATTTGGATTTGAACACCAATTTATCAACATAACATTTGATTATTATTCCCAAAAAGGGATTAAAAATGTGATGCATGGTGTGTGGATATGTGACTCTAGAATTATTTATGTTTATGGAAATTACATAATAGAAAAATATCCTCAATGGTTCTCTGAAATAAATATATTCTTTATATTCAGGGGTTATATTTATCAGATTGTATCCTGAATACCCATCCATGAAGGAAAGGACATGGAAGCCCACAGTTTCATCGATCAAGAGCTTTGTGATTGGAAATAGGAAGTCATCATTTTGATAGTACCAATTATGGTCTTAGAAATTGATGAATACCTTAATATTCCAACTCTTCTTATTTACATGGATGATGTTGGTGAGCCATCTTGGGTATTTCACTTCTCGTACAATGTTTGTTTTTGTCAAATCTTCACCTTTTTCTTCTACATTGGCAGCATGAGAGGGTTGTATCTTCCTAGATAATTCTTGAAGCCTCTATGTACATAGGATAAGCTGAGATGGTGTATATCCACATCTAGATTTAGTCTATTCATTTCATTATAGTTCTATGTGATCACATGTCAATGTTTTTGTATAAAATAAATATACATCTCTTGCTCTTAAAGATGAATGGTGGAACAAATTAGTGTAAGTTGAGGGTATTCTTCAGTTCCAATATTTATCTATTTGAGATCATCAATGGTGGTGGAGACACCATCATCGAATGTAGGAGTGGTGTTCCTGAGGTCATCCTCCACTTCATCCAACTATGAGATGGTGGAGGATTTTTCTAGATGACGTTGGAAATTTGGGTGAATATCTTTCACTGTCGAGGTGAAAGAGGCCTTAAAAATAGAATTTATCATCCTCTATTAGCAGATTAATTGAATAGAGATGTTGGAGATGGTTTTATTTTACACTATTTTTATGGAATGAAGGGGCTTGTAAATCGTGGATCAGGTCTATTACTTCATCTAGGTTTATGGGGAACACATAATCATTATCGAATATACTTTAGGGATTTGTAAGGGTGATACCAAAACCATTGTGGGTGTAGCATGTATATCATCATCCATCATTACTTGTATTCCACCCTTTTTTAGAAACATGACTCAACATATGTGGCTTCACAAGTCACAAAGGGGGTTCTATAACCATATAGTATTTTGATCATTCAATCTATGGGGTATTTCAAACATTTACGGAATTATGGGGGTTCCTCCACACGGATATGGTGTTAGAGCCTTCTAAGATGGATGCTATATGTGTTGTCTTACTAGATGACCATAAAATTGTATTTATATGTGATATCCCCAAACTGATTTTGGGGATTGATCTTACTAAGGGGTTTTTTCTCACACCTATCTTACCCATTAATGGTCATATTTTTTGGAGACAAATCCCCTTCTCTATAACCAAAATGTAGAATGGTTTGAATGTAGATGACATTGTTCCAGTAAATATTTTCAATCAATTACCATTGGAAGTTGAAACTATTGAGTCTACCTAAAACATATTGGGGTCTTATGTGTCCCTGGATGACCTCTTCCAGTTCCTAAACTATGAAAACGATGGTGACATGGAACTCTGATGGAATTGTCTCTACATGATAAGACTAGGTGTAAAAAACTTCCATATTAATCTTCTTTGGGTTTAGAGGGATTCAATGAGTTCCCCTTAATTTTAATTGATAGTTAGAGTGCATCTAATATTGAGGGATTGGCTGTGAAAACCTCCATCTGTTTCAGAATGTCATACTTTTGTGCTAGAGGTTTTCACTCCTAGAGGTGGGGTTTCTCCCTATTCAATGGATTAGGAACTGGATAATTTGAGGTATAAGGACCTAGTGATTATGTAATGGTTGAGGGATAATATTCTTCTAGTGGTGCTTGTCATGTCGAAGTTCCCCATTATCTAGGCTGATTAGAAAATTACACACCCACTAAGCAGTCATGTAAGAAAATTGGGTGTGAAAGATGACTAAGGGTTTTGGGACACATATGTCACTCTATTTGGCTTGATATAGTACTTTTATGTGGGTATTAGTTTCATATATGTCCTCTTTGGGAATGTGACTGAAATATTAGGTCTGACTATGCCCATGTTATCATTTGTTTTCGTAGTTCCTGTGCACGTGGCCTCCTTCTCCCCAGTTTGGAGTAGGGGGCTCATAGTTTGGGGTATAGTCATCATCACAGAAGGGGTATGAAAATTGTATCACATTTAAAAAACAAAATACTATATCTTTTTCCAATGACGTTTCCATTTTCTGGGGTGGTTCCCTTATATTGGACGTTGTAGGGAGAAATCTTCAAGAGTTAGAACTTGAGTTGGAGTAGAAAATTACTCTTACTCTTATTTCTCTTACTGTGTTTTATAGTCACATCCACCATTGGGGGATATACTTGATGCCAGCTCACTTGGTGGTGGAGTTGTTGTGGTTTTGAAGAGATGTTCTCTTAGGGTTGTATGAGCTCGATCAACTATCTTTTGAGTCATCTGGTTGATGAAATTCTGCATACAGTTGGATGAAAATATATTTTAATCACCTTTTAATTCTTATTGGATAAATGATATGCAATAAACAATATTTGGTGAATTTTTCAACATCACCTTCCCAAAAGTGAGCATTTCTTGGAGAATGTATTTGAAGATGAAGTAATCCTAGATGTTATAACCCATCCTTCAATGGAAGGGGAAGTAGTTGGGATGATCAATATAGCTGAACTTAGTGGTATTCTTAGGATGTGGTAGTTTGATAATGTAATTGTCTATGGTTGATAAGAAATCACAAGGAAATTGTTCATTTCATAAGGATTATGCTTTATTTTTATATTCCTCAAATCTCATGCAACCCTGATCTCTTAGGGATTCTTGCTGATGGTGAGTTTCTGGTTACTAATACTCGACAGGAGGTGTTGATGAGTTACGGACCTACCAAGGTACTATAATGGGCATTGCCTCCAGTTTGAGGTCAATAGCTGCAACTTTTGGTTTTCCAATACTTTTCCCCGATGCTGAGGGAATGAGTTGACATTTGGCTTGGTTTCACTGAATGAAATATTTTAGATGTTTTTCTATATTTTCAAATTAAAATAACCCACGTAGATACTTCATTGGGATAAGAGGCGTCTACATATAATCCTACAGATTATTAACATAAATTTATTGCAATTACTCTTATGAGAGAGTGATTCTATGTGAATAGGTTAAACCTTTCTGTGTGACTATTAAATCAGACACCCTATCATTTTCACATTATTTTGAGTTCTTCAGGTTGAAAATTGTATTTTTTCTCAGTGTGGAGATGAATTGATAAAGGAATTGATGTTGAAGTTCTTACCATCCTACAATGAATCTTACTAGAAGGATTCTATATCAAATGATGGTAGGCCTTATCAGAGTCAATAAAAACACCTCAGTTTGATCGATCCTGTTGACCTCAATGGACCATCACCAAACCACATTAGGATACTAAGTGTTTGGGATGTTGGTAGGGGTCTTCTGCACCATAAAAGGTGGATATAGTATGATTATTGGAAAGGGGTGGCAGATAAGTTTCATCCACACCCTTGAGGTATGGATTCCTCTAATGTTACATAGTTTCATGTCTCCCATCCATGGCTTCTATTCGAGTAGTTATGGACTTAATGACATTGAGCAGTTCTTGGGGTACTACTATATGAACCACATCCCTTCTATAGGGAGTAGGAAGGTCATAATGATGTGTTCTCATTTTAATCAAATAATGATTCAAAATTTGTGCAGAGACTAAATGATTACCCTATTAAGTGGGAGGCTATACCACAATGGGGGGAATTCATGATCATTTTTTACTTCCTCATTTATATTGACTGTATTCCTTTATGTGGAGATGAACTGATGCTCATATTCTTCTCTTATAGAGATATCATCCCTAGTTGGGATAATATTTTTCTATTCCTGAAGATGATACCCATCGGGAATATTTTCTTTATGTAGCTCCTCATTGAGTTGTTTGATAGTTTTTATTTCACTCACATATTGTGAAAATTATTCCTCCATAGAAGTAATTTTAACTCTTTTGGGTGGTGATTGGGATATAAAAACACAATTCAGTTTTTCTATGGTAGTGTTTTTCCATATAGGTGGAAAATTTATATTCAAAGGTCCTAGGTTTTGGAGAATCCTCTAGTTCATGGTGTTGGTAGCCTTAGTTGGTGCATCAAAATAACCCTCCTCTTAGGGTAGGTTTTCTACACTGTGTCACTCTACATCTACGTCATGATACACATTATCATGTGTGATTATTGTGATGACATTTATAGAGGTGTATCTAGAAATGGTTGTTGTTTCATTACATTAAATTAACTAGGATGATTCTTCACTACCTATATTAGGGTCATTTCTCGAACCCCTGACCATATTGGGCCGTTTTGGCTTGTGACCCCAGTGGGGTTTGATTTCCTTTGTCGTACGTTTCTCATGTCATGGTCCTTTTATAGTGACCTTGAGTTATTTTCCCATCATGATTTCTAAAAAGCCATCAAATAGTAGAGGGTTGTTCTGTGTTAGTAGGAATGAACGAGATTTTGATCATTCATATTTACTTCACAACCTATAAAATATTGATTCCCTCTACTATGATGATGATGATGATTCCCCTAGCCCTATAGGATAGGGTCCATTAGAGGCCACAATTGTCATTGATTGGTATTGTTTTTGACGTTCTAATGATTACCGTGGGGGATTTTATGAATACATAGATGTAAATTGATATATAAATTCCCACAGACCAGTGATATGAGGTTGATATGGAACCATCATTGATTTCCCTTGGATATTCTAAAAATGTGATGAACATGGTGATGCTGATTAAGATATAAATTCCCCAACTCTTGTGGGAAGGGGTTTTTCCACCTACTAATGATATGTCAACAAAGCCTCTCAAGTATTGATGATATGGGGAGTGGAGATAGTGGTAGATATTTCTCTGACCCAGTGGCCTTGGCTTACTTCTGGATGGATGCTTCCACAAAAACTACAAGTACATGTTTTATGTGGTGTAGTCATGATCATGTAAAATTATAGTACAATGGAAACCTATAAAAGGTGTATATTTCTATGGTGTCTTCCCATGTTGACTGCAACTTCAACTTCCATGTTTAAAATGCATTCTCATTACTTCAAGGGCCCCAGTTCAAATCTCTATGGGTTGTCCTCCTCCATCGTTCATGGTGTATTGGCATTGTTGAATAGGGATAATTCTATTTTAGAAACCCATTGGCTCGCACGTTACTCAACCCTCTTATTTTTACAAAGTCTGTTCCATTATAAGACCCCATATCTAAATTGTTCGGCTATTATGGGGACATCATGAAGGGAAATGCTACATATTTATTCCATCCTCAGATACATATTTATGGAGACGTTCTAAAAATTACTTAGTGGAGATTTGTCACGATGTAGAGGCAAACAATACGTAGTCATTTATCTTGCTCCTCCACTATTGAATTTCAATATATAAAAAATTCATCCATATCCAGCTAATAATAGAGTGTATTGATTGTCTGATGGTGATACTCATATTCTGAATAATGGATATGTCCATCCTTCAGTCTCTAATGAGTATCCCAAATATTTTTTATTAGATATAGAAAGATCTTATTTTCGATCTAATCTAGGATCTCATATTCATAAGTGGTGAAGGGAAAAATGGTGGGGAGGTTTTTACCAGATAAATCAATTGATATTTTAATTTTGGAATCATCTTCATTTGTATTGCATGCCTCCAACTGATCAGACTACAATAGATGCTTTTTAGGGTTGCAAGTTGACTAGAGTGGAGTGCTGTAATGAGTTGATGGAAAAGTATATATGGTTGACCCTGATATTTAGAGAACCTCTCTATATGAAGGCCTAAGAGTATTGAATTCCTATGAATACTGAGGTGTCTAGGAATGGGAGTTTTTAATTTTACTTGGATGATACCACCATGGGGAGGTTGACCATGGATGATGTCAAGTGTAGAGTCCCTATGAATAATACCCACACTACCTTGAAGACGACTATCATGGTAATGATTGTCTTCTATTTTGGTTGATGTGTTGAAAACCCCTTGGTGTGTTTATAATATGTCTCGAACAACCTCAATGATAGTAGCATTGAGCAGATTAGGGATATGGTCCTCATTCTTCATCATCAAAAATAATATTCCAACCTACCTTTTGATGTTGTGAAGGAATATGAGCCTATTGTATAACAATTTTTAGACCTTGTAGATAAACATATGATGTAAAAGGAATATGATCCCACTGATAAGAAGGAATTAGAATATATCAATGAGATTCTTCATTATAGAAAAGAATATGAGACAACCCCAAGGCATGTTCAATTCTCACATGGTGAGCCTCATTCAGAATGGGGATACGATCTCAATCTCGAGCCTTTGGTATATGTCACTAATATTTCATAATAGGAATATGATCCTTACCTGAGGCATGTGTCATTCTCACTTGGTGATCCCCAGTTGAAGCTAGAGTTTGATCCCAATCTGAATATGCATTCCAAATTGTAATATGTTGAAAAACCATTCAAATGTGAAAAGGGATATAATCCTTATCCAGTATATCCTTAGATGTATGTTGATTCATTCCTTCATTAGATGAAGTTGATATATGGTCTTGGATTTCATGATAATTAGAATATGCATGATAGATTCACTGATAGGAATATGAGTCTATCCCAATGAAGGTTTCATTCTCAATTGGTAAGACCTATCCATGATGGGGATATGAGCCTGATCTGAGGCCTTTGGAGTATTCTATGAGTCTTATTTAATAGTAATATCAATCCGTCTCGAGGAATGTTACCCTTTCACTTGGTGGACCTCATCTATAATGGGGATATGAGCCCAATCATAGGAATTTGGAATATATCACTAGTAATTTTTGATAGATGATTTTCCCTTATCCTGAGGCATTTTCCGCTCTCACAAGGCAATCCCCAGTTGGTATGATAGTATTAGAACAACATTGTTCCTCATCCTTTACTAGAATATATCGATAATCCTCATATATGGGAGTAATAATGTATGATTTATCCAATGAAACCACCAGTTAAAAATGATCAGAGTGTTTTTCTACCCTATATATAGGAATATGTTCCTCCCTTGGTATATGTACCAATGCTAGAATATGCTGATAGAGTTCTTTAGCTGTTTCTAAGATGTAATGACACTTTAGTAAAGTTTGTGTAGGAATATTGACCTACACATTTTATGTATACACTATATACTACCATATATATTTAATTTAAGAGTGATCATTTCCTCACTTCTATCATCCTTATGCCACTAGAATATGGAAATGTAATTCATGCATGGGTGTAAGAATATGCACCTCTCCCCATTCCTACTGTAGGAATGTGCCCACAAACTTGTTCCGAGTGAGCATGGATGTGAGCATGCCCACTGGTTACTACTAGAATATGTCGAAAGAAATCATCAGTGATAATGGTGATATGAGTCCACTCATGGGGATATAAATCATTCCTCACCTACTATGTCATCCTTGTTTCCCATGCATCTAATTCATAGGTGGCGGTTTTTTGAGCAGTACCCTCAGGATGTTATTGAAGGGTACTAGTGGGATGGTGATGGTGACAAAGGTTAAAAAGAACCCTCATCTATGTCCCCTGAACTATAAGGGATCCATAATTGAATCCCATGTCAACCTTCATTATATAATAAATGTGGTGATTATCGTACTCATGGGATAATCTCCTAAAGTGGTTTGTTGTAGAAAAAGGGCCACTTGATTTACTGTAGCATTTCTTGGATGAGGCAGAATTGTCAGTTTTAGTGATTGCAGAACCTTATAGGTATCCTAAAGGGTCATAATCATACTACATATATGGTATTACAATAAAATTACATTCTACACATTACTCTGAATATTTCGGGTGGGTGAGGTTATTCCGAGGCCTGTGGGAGTTGTGATTGTAGCTAATTTCCCAGATTGGACTCATGATGAAGACCTGTCAGATAAGAGTTTTGTTTATGAGAACATGATTGGACTTCATGAATAAAATACATAACAAGGTATCCAATAATTTCATCATCATTGTAATGATACATTCTCAATAAGATATACAAGGGTAACACAATTATCCATTTATTCCTTCTCAGCCCATTCTAATCATGTGGACTTGTCAAAGAGAGGATATGATTATTTTATAAGATCCTCAGTTATAGAGGATTAACCATAATATTTATGTCTAGTTTGTGATGTTTTTGTGTTGTATGAAATCAAAATGGACCAATGTATTTTCAACCAATCATTCTATTATTAGAGAGATTCATATCATGTTCACTATTTTTGATTGCATATGGTGTGAAAAAATTTCCAGATGCATGGTCAAATAATCATTCTGTTATTTGAGATATTGGTATCAGGTTCACCATTTTTGTTTCTATAAAAAAGGAGAATAAAACTCTTTTGGGGGTACCCTCATGATAAGAATGGTATAGTATGATGATAAATGGGTAGTTTATCCTTTTTATGTGAAGGATATTTCTTGGATAATTGAGTACACATCATGGTTTCCATCTTTTGATCTATCATCAAGGTGAGGGGAATTAATCATTGTTAATAATAGAAACTCACAATGTTTACCACATTCATAACTAGGTACATAACTTCTTTAAAAAGGTAGGAAATTAGTGTGGGTTTCAGACTCAACAACACTTAGGAACTCACATTGGTCGACTGGATGGGAGGTCGAGCTCATCACACCCTTTTTGGAAGGAAGTTTTTCCAAATCTGGGAATCCATTATAGATTTAAGATATGTTCATGAATCTCTTCATAATATTGATATAAGAATAAATACCTTAACAAAATGAACATAGGTAAACCCACCTTAAAATCTTCATTTGGAATCAATTTCCCTCACAAAATTGCCATTGGCTAATCTCTTTTATACACAAAGGGGAACCATTTAGTGAGTCCATCTGTCTATATCTGAGGTTCTTTATCTATTTTCCCTAATATGTGGTTTCTTATTTATAGAAGATATATATACATTCACTATGGAATTTTCTTCCCTGTAGGGATGTTTGTAATATATCAAGGATGGTATTGAACCTTTATGAGTCATCCTATATATCCCAGTTATAGAAGGAATAAAAACACATTTAGTTTGGTAAAACTGTGTGGATTAATGTCTTATAGAGAGGATATATGGGTAGGTAACGAGATATTGGGTAATTGTTCTCAACTCATGAAGAGACATACAATATATCCTTGTTACAATAGGAATCAGAATTATCATCGTTCAATCACGACCTTGGGAATGGACCTAACGTAGATATCTCCATATGGATGGATTCATATCATGCCACACATTAGGGATTACACATAGATCATTCCCTAGGTAGTACAGATTAATGATGAAAATTATATGACCATTGAAACTTCTTCAGGCCACATGATCCATCCTTAGGGTGATAAAGAAGGGATAGAAATAAATCGGTCTCACTACAGGTGGATGTGGTTTTATACACTCACAAAACCCTTAAAATGGGTAATATGGAACATGATCCTTAGGAAGGCATCCTATATATCCACGTTATATCCGGAATCATATCCATCGTAGTTCAATAATTTTCATAGTCCTCTGATGGATGATGTATAATTATCATCACATGGAAATGATTGGGTCACAATGGTTCAAATGTTAGAGACATGAAAGACTCACATTGAAATTGATTCTGATATGAGCTTGGGCCTCAGGAAGGTATCCTACATATCATGGTTATTACAAGAATCAGAGTTATTGTATTTTATATTATCAATTCTTACACACTAACATTTCCCAATGTGAATGATATGAACATTGAAGATCCCCAAGACCATTTGAAATATGCTCAATATGGGAAATCAAGAATGAAAAATAATCAACCTCATTAATCATGGTTCTGGGATATATGTGTTAGTATTAACCTAATGAGGAAATTTAATATAGATCTTGGAACATAGGAAGACATCCTATATATCCTAATTATCGAAATAATCCGAGTCATCTTAGTTCAGTTGATCATGGCGTACAAACTGACGTTTCCCTATGTGAAGACTCTGCAAGGTTATCAAGTCCTAGGATACCCACTTAGCCTATCCTAGTTGTCTTCCTTGACTCACTTGATTGTCTATGTGAAAATTCTTGATAGTTTTAATGTAATTTAAATGAATATTTTGACATGAATTATTGTATTGCATACATGTTGAAAGATAATCATATGAAACCGTTATCTTGTCTGAGGGAGGTCTCCTAAGATGGATGGCATGTATAATGTCTATTTCATTATCAAGTCTAGATTTTCTAGAGAAATTTTCATGTCCTACATGAGAGATCCCAGATGCCATCACATGATCTTGATCGATATGCTTAGAGGGTGTCACCTGATCTACCAATATTTCCCTATTTTTATCTTGAAATATGTATAAAATTCATGGAGGGTGTTGCAAGAGTTGATTTGACATGTCTAATGGGTGATTCAAGATCCAAGAAGAAATATCTAGAGGGATCCAATGAATCTAGATAACATGTTTGGGGGGGAGGTTAGGAGATTTGTCTAGTATGTATGGAGGATGTAGTGAGATCTAGTTGATGTTTCCTGGTGCACTCGTAAGACTCAGCATAAATTTACTAGTGTCACATGATCTAGGAAACATATCTTAGGAACATCACAAGTTTTGGGTGGAAATACCAAAAGGTTTATTTTTCGAATTGTGTGGAATTTCTAGGAGGGGTGTGACTTTCTCTGAAATATCAAGGGGAATTCACATTATCCAACTTGTATACCAATGGAGTTTCATGTGTTTTGGGATACATGTCCTTGTGAAATCTCATGACCTGTTTGGTTCACACGAATCATACGAGGATCATCATATATGTTCTTCACATAAGTATCTGATCATTTTATTCTTTGTTACATAATTTTAGTTCATAATACTTATATTTTTTAAGGTTTGGATTTTTTATCCTCTTTTGATTTAAAAAATATTTGTTACATCTTTTGTGTAACACGCTAGAAGTCATTCGAGTGATATATGAGTAATCATGTGAAGTTCCAATGCATTATATGTGATTTATCTAATTATTACTTGGATTTTAACTAATGTAAAACATTCCTTTTCATGAGATCATCCACTTAAATAATTCTACTCTAGTTTATGGGTGCGTCGGTGCGACGTTCCAAGGAAAAGTCCATCCTTTTCCATGTTGGGGTGAGGAAATTATTGGCCCCTCCACCTCGATTATGAACCATTTATAATGAAATGTATTGTGAAAATTTAGGTAGGAGTAAATGGAGATCTTTGATGTAACAGATTTTGTGAAGCCATTAAATAGGTTATTTTGGGGGCATCCCATGTTTACAACGACTGTGAGACTATCCAATAAATAACACATTTATTATATTTCCAATTAAC
The DNA here is from genome assembly GCA_963277665.1 of Viscum album. NCBI lineage: Eukaryota > Viridiplantae > Streptophyta > Magnoliopsida > Santalales > Viscaceae > Viscum > Viscum album. The sequence continues at coordinate 1,139,843,007 of OY728135.1, read as the reverse complement.
GGGGTATTTCCTAACCATACAGACATGACTAGAGGTTTTTGAAATGTTAGGTTAACAAGTCTAATGACCTTTTTGAGATCAGTATGCCTACTGAAATTCTTTCAAGTGATCTTAATTGAATTTTATGGGATCTTCCATGAGACAAGGATTTGTTTTTATAGGGTCTTCTCCAAATAATGTTAACATTCCAAGGGGTTTTGAGAGACTATGATGTCTTGTCAAGAGGGTTTCCTATGGTCCATGATAAGATTTCAAGGGGTTTTTCTGGGATTCATAGTGATTATATTTTATGATCAACCCATTTTTCATGATATCAACATATCTTCGCTTCGAATGAAGCTCCCATTAATTCCTCTTTTTATTTTCTTTGTCTATATTACAATGGTTGTGGATATTATGAGTTTGTATGAGTGTTGTCAAAGACAACCACTCTACCCATCAGTGATACATCGTGTGACCAACAAAGATTCCTATTATGATGCATGACAATTTCATGGAAGGACCTTTTTTTGGAGCTAGAGAGTGTGTATAAGACTATCTGGTCATGTTCGGGGCCATTTGTGTGATGTGTTTGACATGTTTGTGAGCTCCTGCATGTAGCATGTCAATAGGACGAGCATAGAGTCTCGTGAACCATATACGGAAAATCACATGATGTTTAGGACCTAAAATGTATCCTGTATTCTTCTTATTTATTTTAGTTGTTTATTTTACAAGGTAATGGGGTCTCACAAGTTTGTAGGAGTGTTTTTAAAGGCAAGAACCGTCCTCATCAATGATGTCAAATGAAAAAAAAATGGTTTTATGGTAATGTGAGATCATTTCATTGAAAACCCATTCTCTTTGTATTTGGAGTCAGAGCGGGAGAACAAGAATACTTGTAAAAATCTGAGTCCCTTCACATGATGAGTGTGAAATGTTCCTAGGTTCTCACATGATAAGGAAGACATGTCATCGGGGTATTGTGTTGTTTTGTGAGCTTCATGGGTGTGGGGCATGAGTTTTATGACCATAAGTTTCTCTATTAATATGAATATATTCTTCTAATTTGAAAAGGACTCCTAGAGGGTTATTTGGAGTCAGATGATTAACATGTTACCTTAAATGGGAAGGGGAACTCATCAATCCATTTCTATATGATTAGAAATCTTCTTAGACACCTTTTTGATAGCATAAGGACTTGTTAGAGTGGATCTTTCAGATCTCCCATAGGTTATGAGCTATGTATTACTATCTTTATGGCCTTCTAAGGGTATCAAATCACGTGACTTCTGGAGGTTCACATGAATCACCTGATTTTGGCTTCCTCCTCCTTCCTTTTTGTAGAGGAAATATTACACATATTCTAGTTTTTCTTCCCTTGTGAATTTTCTAGTTCTCATTTGGTGGGAATCAATAGTTTTCAATTATTTACTAATCATCACCTACAAGACTGGTTAGTTTATATTGTGTAATATAAATTGATATCAGTTTTTTATATTATTATATAAAAAAAATTACAAAATAATAAATTAAAAATTTTCAAAATGAAGAAATCGAAATAAACATCATAATTTAATAGAAAATATGTTGTCCCACCAATTTTTATTCAAGAAAAAATAAAAAAATTAATGATTCTAAATTATAAGTAATTAAAAAATAGAAAATAATTGTCTTGTTCATTCATGTTTTACAATAAATAACTTTATTATATTAGAGGTGAAAATGTGAAAAAGTAAAATGGTACATAAGGTATTGGGAACTCTCGGACCCAATTTCTACTTTTATATTATCCTCTTTTCTAGAATATTTTCTTTTCATTGTCCTCAAATTTCATTTAAAAACAATTTTTTCTTCTTTACCTTTTATTTCCCAAGGATAAAAATACTTCTATTTCATATAAATGAATTCTTCTCCTTCACTAATGAATTTGAAAATGATTTATTTCCCAAAACATCTAATTATTTTCTCTTGAGTTATTTCTTATTCTCACCATAACCCATGATCTCATTATTCTAATATTAAATGCATAAAAATATTTTTTTAATTTCCTATTTTAGCAACCTGCAATTTTATTCATTGAAATACACTTTATAATATCTATATGGAGCCTATTATTTTAAATGGCTTTATTTCATGAGATGTATTGTAATTTGTTTCCTTTACATGTGGCATGAATGTTTATGAGCATATTATAAATTTGAAGGGATCCGAGAATTATATCATCTTCCAATGAATTGGTAAATATTATTTACCTCATGATATTTTGTGCATTATGCATGGACATGATGCCGTCTATGTGCTCATTTTATAAAATGATGATTTCTGAAAAAAGAATGTGTGTGAACATGATGTTATATTTGATCACAATATATGTGTGGGATTTGATGATAATTTTATGATGTTCCATTATTATTCATATTCCACATTCCAATCAATTTTAAAATTATTCCATCTTTTTTTGATGATTATTCTTTTCTTATGATATGAATATAATTATTTTGATCACCTAATTGTTTCATGTCTCATGAACCATCCATTTTATTCCTCCCATTATAGATATATTATCTCAACCATGTATATCCTCATATGACTAAGGATACCGTGATAACTAATAGGAGTAATTTTATAAAGTAAAATAATAATGTTTAATGTTTTATTCTTGATTATGTTATATTAACCTAGTTTTCGATACATAATAAACCATTTTGATTATGAATTATTATAATTTTTTTTATTATCCTAATAAAATATAACAATATAGTATGAAAATTTTAGGATTCTATAATTAGATATAAATATTACTTGAAAGATTCAAAGGTGTATTATTGTTCCTATTAGTCTCATTAAAGCACATTTCTTCATGTTTATATACCATATATGGACTTAGTAGTAGTAGATCATGAGCATAAAAGTCCACTATGACCTCATCTAACTTGACCTCATCAACCTCTGAGGCCTTATTTTATATTTTGGAAGTGGATCGTGGATTTATACGTGTATTTTACATTAGTTAATGGGTCTCCCAAGTGGATTTCATTAACTATGAAATATTGAGAGTCTTCATATGATAAATGTTCATTTTGGTGGGGTGGTAATTTAATATTTTTTCCACCATGAAAAATTTTATTAGGTTGTATGGAAGATGTTCATGATCAAGGTCCAACATTATCAACTTACAATTGTAGGCGGGCAATCCCCATAAATGTGATGGTTTTTACTCCTTGATTATAATGAGATGATGGAAGATAATAACCTCCCTCAATAGAGTTAATTTCCTAGTCTAAATTATCTTATATACTAAATACATGATATTAAATCCCATTTATGATGTCATATTCATGTGGAAATAAGTTAGTTATTTCACTTTATTCCTTATTTGGGTGGAAAATATTGGTTGGAGAGGATGATTCCATCATGCATTTTTGCCAATATTGGGAATTGTTTTGGTCTTCCTTGAGAAAGACCATTAGGTAATCCAATGTTTGTCATATAGGGGATCATAATCTCATTTCAAAAGGAATCAAATTATTTTTTTATAACATCCTTTGATAATTGTGATTTTTTTTTGATATCATGCTTCCATTAAATTTTACCATTTTGTTTCGATTTTGATTATTTTTTTTGAAGTCATTATACATGAGTGGAATTAATTCCAGAATCCTATAATACATGTAATTAAATGATTATATGTTATATATAATTCATAATGTCCATCCATGATTATGGATAAATGTGTTGACATGGAAATGTATTTATAGGTAGTTAAGGGACCTTTGAATGGACATTTTCTGGATAATAGGAATGAGAAGATGACATTTATATATAGAGTAAATATGATACTTGTAGTAAGATAACATAATAATATAATTATACATTAATTAATAATTAATCTTATAATATTTTTTTGAAAGGGATGGAAAAAAAAAAATAGAATAAAAAAGAAGAGGAGCTAATCGAAACTTACTCAATCCTCAATGAAGCTTCTATTAAATGACACTAAATATTCCTTGATGTTTGGAGTTTGATTAATCTAGAACATCCATAAGGATTATAATGGGATTTAATGGTTGGATTTTTTTGGATTTTATTCTTTCTGAATTCAAGGATGATTTGTTTTTTGATGGGAGGGGTGGTGTTATTTATACATGAGGAGAGGATTATTTTTAGAATAAAATATTAAAAAAATAAAGCATCAAAGGTGAAACATGTAATTGTAAATTTTTTAAAATATAAATCATATATAAATAAAAAATAAAAAACTAAGACTTTAAATATCTTTGTAAATAAAATTAATTAGATTATTGAAAAGGAAAGTGGAAATAAGGGAAATTTGATTTTTAAGGAATCAATTTTGACTTTAGGTTTAGGAAAACGATATATAGGTTTGTCAATTAATTTTATCATATTTTAATGTATAATTTATGAAATTAAATATATCAGGGAAGTACATAATTTTATATAAATTATTGGGTCATTATTACATCATTAATGAGGTAATTTAATATACATCGGTTACGTGAATAAATGTATTTCAACTATTTACAAAAAAATTGACGTTTTTCAAAAAATTACCACAAAACCAACCTCGTATAATTGGGAAATGATGATTCCAAAATTTATATTCATTTTATGAAAATATGTTTCAAGAAAAGGTGATTTTAGTTTTTAATATAAAATTTTGTATTTTAATTAAGTACTTTACAATATATTTTATTTTAAATGGATCTATATTTTCACTAGATTTTTTATTCATGGAATCAGTTTTTTTAAATTATAATATTTATATTTACTTATATAAATGATGATAAATATTGTTTATGTCAAACATTATTCTTTAGAGGTAAAATAACAGTTCCAATGGTTAGGTTACTATTCCCAATGGCCAGGTAACAATTCCCAATGGTCAGGTTACTATTCCAACGGTCACATTACTATTTCATTGGTCACATTATCTCATATAAATACCTATTCATTCATTAAATCATTATTCAATTCAATTGATATTAGCAATCTACATTCCCATTCTATAATGTTGATTAGTTTACTAATATTATGTTTATGTTCTATAGTTTTGTTCGTGGGAGGGAGGATTCTAACAGATTGGGGTGATCCATATTTTTCCATTTTAGCTTTTCAATTTTATATTATTTTCCCCTTGTAATATTTTGAATTTTATTGGTAATATTCATTGACTAATGTAATGATTTTCCTTGAAGAAATAACATCTTGTTGGTTTTCTATATATTTTATGTATAAAATAATGTATAATATAATATAATGTGCATTTATTTTAAGATGAAAATATCTTTTATAAGATTTAGGTCTGTAAAATGAATCCACATATGCTAATCATGTAAGTGAAGTCATGGTTTTAGAGTCCTATGGGTAATCTCTAGAAGAGTTAGTGATTTTATAGGATGGTTTTGGTTTTTTCCATCCCTCAAAAGAGAGAAGGGATGATAATATTGATTATGATTTACTATTTAACCTCAAAAGGCATCATATATATCCTACTATAGATAGGAATAAAAATCAGTATATTTTGAGGCACATGATTTAAATTCATGTGATAGTACTAGTATATGTTGATAAATTTTATGATGTAGAGATGAATTTTTCATGAAAGGGACAACATCGTAGGATAGAGTAGGTATTACACATTATGGATTTGTGGTCCCTACAATTATAATATGAAGGATATTTGATGGGGGGAGGTTATGCCAGTTTTATGTTACCCAGAAAATACGTGGGATCCATGGTCATGTATTATACCATTCCCATGCTTGTTAAAAAGGTTATGGTAATGAGAAATCCTATACTAATATGAAAAATTATAAGAGACTACCCATTCAATGTTCGACACAAATGAACTAGTGATGGAAGTATACAATACTAGTTGTACATTTGTATTTTCCATGAAAACACTAAATATTTTGGTAATAGGACACAAGGGACCTCTACATTCATGAAATTATATTTGGATAAAGGGGGAATTCATGTAGATCACCATGATATGGGTTTTTTTCAAGTTGGGAGTTATGTGAATCCAAGACTTGTGATATTATTTTCCCCATTGCAAAGGGTCTATTATTCATTGAAGGAATTTGTTTAATAACAACTCGGGCATAAAATAATACATTAGGGGACTTTTGTGAGGTAATGTATATAGTTTTATAAACTTTTAGTTGTTCAGGGAGGTGATTTGGGTTGTGTGAGTCGTAGAAACCAATGTTACAAAAATTGATATCTTTAAATTTCAAAATCCAAGCTGAGGATCCTTTAAATAGATAGTTGATGGGTAATTATAGGAATCCATCTAATAAAAAATTGTTTTCTAATGGAATTATTTCATTTTTGAAAATCTAAAAATTCATGTCAGCTCTAGTTCAGTACTCCCATAATTCTAACTTTTCTCTATAATTGATTTTATCAGATATTTTTTATTCACATATCTTATCAGAAGTGTTTCTTGGTGGAAAAAAATTCCTTCCAATGTAAATATCTTTTTAAGGGAATAAGGGGATCAAATTCTATGTAAAGTATTAATTTTTATGATTTTGACACTTTTTTTCAAAACCATTGTCGCTTCATTTCTATATAAATAGGTGATAGGGTGCTAGAAGAGACCATGAAAACTTCAAGAACCCACCAGATTACTGATCAAGAAGATGAAACTATTGCATCTCCTAGAAAATAGCTTTCTAAAAATTATATTCTTTGGTCAAGAAAGAGGATCTAATATCAACATTACATGTTGGTTGATCTACTGATGGATGATTGGTGAGAATAACATATTTAATTATCATCATATAGATTTGGTCTATATGAAATTTTTATCCTTTAAGATTCTAATTAGGACACTCTAAGGCATTGGTTTAGAAGATCAAACAATATTTACTGGGAAAATATTTCCACTATCATCAATGATGTGAAGTGACATAGTTTGATGCCCATATTCATCCTTGAAAATCAACCCAGAACAATATATGGCGCACAACCAACTGTTGAGGTTTTTCCATCACACTGCTTCAGAATTATCCAATTACTTATGGTAAAAAACCACTAGATATGGTAATATGACTGGTACATATCATAATAGGGAAACTTAATTGACCAATTGTAAGTTTAAAACTATCTTAGATAAATATATAAGAGCTCTATGAATAGCATACATAGTCTATCTCTATGAATTGGTATGAAATCCATAGTTCCACATGTATGGGAACCCAACATATATTTCAAAGCTACTATAAAAATGGTTTCCTAACACAAAAACCTTCACCTCCAACATAGGTAGGTCATAACCAAATTTTGGGACCATTATCTAGTGATAGGTATACTTATCATTAGAGAAATGTATAATGAGTTACATCAAGTAAATAATTCTTCAGAGGACCTAGATAAACTACCATTCTGGAGGAGGTTGTTGTTTGGAATGTTGTGGGATCCCTATTTAAAGGATACATTTCTCCACTTAGATGTGGGGTTTAAGAAGTGGTTAGTGACCTTATTTTTATAAAAATTCTCTAATACAGGATGTCGGGGAGACTGAAGTAGTTCTTTATAGTGTAGTAACATGTAAGGCCTTGGTCATACTAGCTTATCTCTAAAGGTATACAGTATATTGAGTAGTGGGTTATCTTGAAGAACTAGGATCCAAATATGAAACTGGATGTGCTCAAAGTATAATTCCTTAGCTGATAGTCGATTATAGCTATAATTTCACACACAAAAGAAATAATTGATACACCTATCATGGTTGTGGAATTATAATATAGATACCAAATCAACATAGATGAACTATTGTTGGAAAGGTTAAAGAATATTCTATGGTATATTAGCTGGAGAGAAATTTTGATGCACCTTACAGCCCATTAAAATTTCTATACATATAGATACAAAATTATTTTAGGGGGAATGATTTTTAAATGAAATAACCCATCTATAGATAGTAATTATTACACCCTACATAATATCACTAGGATTAAACTAATGAAAACATATGTTTTAGGATTTGTTTCATGGATCAACTCTCTGGATTATTTCATCTTTCATTATTTCACTACCCTATATGAGGAATCAGTTTACGTCCACCATGTTATAATAAATTAATGTTCCTACCATGTCCTTTAAGGGTTGGGTGTTATTAATATGCATCCACAACAATAACATATACAATAAATATTCCTCTACCAAGGTTCATCCACAAGTTCTATTTCCTCTAATGACATATAGAAACAATTTGCACCATGGTTCATCAAGAGACAAACCCCATGCTAATGTAATAACTCTAGTGTATTTTGTACAAATTGGGATCTAGTGAGGGGATCATAATTATAATGGGTTTTTCTCTGATCAGGATAGTCAATGATTATGCTCATATTAGAGATATTTTGATACATCATGTGGTCTAGGTGGATCCAAAACAGTAGTCTTATTCACAACTAGAAAAATATGTTTTACAACCATATGATTATTCAAGTGAAACATGGGAGATACCATTGAGGTAGTGGTGGCTGATGAAGGAGCTATAAGGCCTCCTACTCTAGAAGAGTTCTATGGGTTGTACATTCTCAGATTTCAAGATCTTCCAAGAATGCAACCTAGGGAGTGGGGAGAATCCTATGGGATTACCAAGGATATATCTTTCAAGAATATTGAAAAACACCTTACCCATTTTAGACCAGTTCCTAAAAACACTCCATTCCCTAGAACCAATAAAAAATGATAATATTAGTTTTTAATCTTCAAATAAAAGAAATTTTTGAACCATATCATGATATATGGATTAACTCCATGAAAATTTGGGCATATAAATGGTGTGTATATGAATCCTAGGTCAAATATTATAAGGTTAATCAATGAATTAATGTTTTCATTATTCTTATAGTTTGAAAGGGACTTGGTCATCGGAAATTTTTTATTGATACTCTATAGAGAGTCACATAATGACTTGAGAGGTTTTATGCTGAGTGGTAAGGCACCTTCTATGTTAATAGACCAAAGGGACTCTGATGATGAGGTCACTTGTGGAATAATTGTAGATCTTTTCAACTGCCCATTATATGGTGAATAAAATCATCCCAATGATGAATCTTCAAAACTCATTCTGAGTGAGATAATGTTTCCATATTCATATATTCGAGGCCATTACTATAACTTAAAAAATACTAACTTCATTACATTGTTATTTATAAGAAATGTTAAGTGAAGAGACCCAAAAATCACCTCTATAGTTTTACCAGTGGACAGAAATCAATTAACACAGTGATAAAAGTAGAATGTCTAATTAATGAAATGGGAAAAACCTTATAAACTAATGAAATTATTCATTAAACAAAGATAAAAACCCACTGTAGGGATTAAGAGGTATATTATAACTCCCAACTCTATGTTTCCTTTAGAGTTGATTTATGCTCTATGTTAATTCTTCTAGTTTTCTTTCATAGTGATATTATACCTATTCAAGGAGTGTCAGGTGGTGGCCACTAAGGTACCTACAAACATCAATGGGTCTTAAATCATAGATATTTTTTCCAGATCATCAAACCTAAACCTACTAATGGGTGAAAAAACAAGGATGTAAAATAATTTGACACTCTTATTACATTGATAGAGTGTAGCATCACATATCTCTATGCATTATATATATATTTCACCTAACAATACTACTCGAATTTATTACTATCATACCCCATGATTAAAACTGACTCTCTTTTGAAAGTGTATCTCCCAAAGGTATACCCAATAGAGGAGAAGGACGAAGGTATTATGGCATGTTGGAGGGATCTTTTCCACCCTCTATTGATCCCATGGTGGACCAGGATGTTGGAGTATTAAATGTCGGTGATTGAGAACCTACTATAACATTAGTTGTAGAACATGAAAATGAGTAACTAGTTATCCTATAGGTAACTTCCATCCATGGGGATCATATGAGGAATATAAGGGATCATCCCACTATTTAAAGAGAAACGGTGTGGTTTCCAACTATATAAAAAGGAAACAATGAGTTGAAAATTTCTATTAACATGGATCATATCACTTTAGAGATAATTCATGATATTATACATGATTAAAAAATGATTGTATTCCTTCCTAGATTATGATCTCAAGAATTATTTTATGGATGAATCATTGTCAGTTGTGGCTTAGTAGAATATAGAGATATAGTTGAAGGCATAATGGATCATCTAGAATACCATCAACCACACATCACTCGGCCATATGATTAACAATATGAGATCCCTTCATATTATGCTAGTTTTATTAGGGTTTATATGACTAAAGTATCACGTGATCTATAAATGGTTTAATATCACATGGTAGAGTATGTGTGACTAGACAAGAAAATGATTGACACTGCTAAGTATGAGTCCATTGTTGATGTTGTGACATCTCTTTAGGTTGATAAAATAGAGATTTCCAGACTATAATAAGAGCGGATATAGTAGTAGACCATTGTATATACCATGGAGGAGACCATCAACAATTTTAAATAACAACTACTAATAAAAAAATCCAAGTTAATCCTTAAGAAATCCTATGTATCAGTGTACAATTATTAGAAAGGAAGGGTTCAAGTGTAGTTATATGAGGTACAACCAAAATTGGAGGAAGATATAAGGGAGTATTATAAACTACAGAATTCCATTAAATAATCATTTTAGTGGATGGTTGATAATGACTATTTGATGTATTGGGAATTTTCTTAGTCTATATGTTTAAAAAAGGAAAACATCTGATATATGGTTGACCACCATCATTTTTTTTCAATAAAAAATAACAATAAAAATTATTTAATCTTCTTTTCTCTTGAATTATATATCTCACTCATGTAGGTAAATAAATAAAATAAAATTATATTATACTATGTTATTTATTCTTAGTATGAGAAAAAATATTTAAAAATATACCACCCAATTCCATGAGAATGACATACAATGGTGGATGGGTTAGGGTAATAATGCTACATCAAACACTATAAGGGAAATACATTAAGATGGGGAATAAATTTGGCATGAATTCAAGAGTTTTAATCACACTCTCAATGCATAAAACATGTGAGGGAAAAACAATAATTGTTTTATAAATACACTTATTCCTAGAAAATTTGGGTAAATTTAAATTATTACTCTATGATAGGAAACCTATAAATGTTGTATAACTTATGGGATAGGGATGTCTATTAACCTTGTTTGAAACATGTGTTTGAATTTAATACCATGAATACATTTCCTTAGGAACATGTACCATAAATTAAGGGCATTACATGGTGTATTATTTCATCACTATCAGTTAGTCCATTTTAATATGATGAAATTTATTCCATTTGGACATATACCCTTAACGATAGGAATGCCCTGAGAATCATTTTTGTCACCTTAGGGGAGTCTATTTTGAAATGAAAGGGGATTTAGATACAAATATGGGAGAAGAAAAGTCTATCAAAAGGATATAAGGTTTCTCCCTATGTTTTTTGAGAACTCTTATGGTTAAACTGTTGTGAATTTATCATAGTTATGGGTCATATAAAGGAGTATGAATGGTGCATGGGCTAATGGGAAATATATAAATTAAAAACTATGAGAGACCTGATAAGGAGGTTTTATCATGCTCTCAATAGGAAACTAATGTAGTCTAAAATTATTCTTAGTTCATGATCACATATATTTGATTGAACATTATGTAATGATTTAAGGTCATTTAACCAAAATAGTGACGTGATGTAGTTTAATATCACATATATTTGACCAAAACGATTTCTAAAATTCAATGTTATATAGATTTGAAAAGTAATACTCACATTTTATGGTCATTTAACATGAACTTGGGTAATTATATGTATGTGAATCAATGAAAAAATCCATTTAATTTAATTCCATGTAGAGAGGAGAAAGTGTTGGATATCCTAATGTGTTGTGCCTCAAATAATCCATGAAATGATCGAAAAAAAACATTAATCCCTTGTTATTCATTACTAGTGTTGGAAACAAGGGGTAAATAAATATTTATTGTTTTTCATAAGATCACATAACCGGGGATGATGGTTTAGGGTTGGAATGTTGCACAAACAACAAGGGAAATCCCTATAGATGGGAAACTAGTCAGGTAAGTCACCATGTAACCAATTTTATCATTCAACATGAAAGGGTCTATGAGGGGGTAACACCATGGGTATTAAATTATTACTTCAATAAATAATGTTGTAGTTCAGGTAAATTTTGAACCCCTAGGGTAGAATTAAGAGGATAGTGGCATATAGTATTTGGATGAGTATAAACCATGTATTCAAAAATTTTGTTACACAATCATTCCCCTAGAAATGGGGTTAATATGTTGATGATGGATTCTAACCAAAATTGAATCATGGGTTCATTCATACATTTTTCTGTGAATCCTTTGGATTTATTCCCTAAATAGGAGTCAATTCATTGTGAATTGTGCCAACATCATTAGGTATTTCTTTTAGTAAAGGATGATTTATAGAATTTTCAACCGAGATTACAAAATTGATATGGATAATGAATGATAGTCAATAAATATTTTAACACTCATAGGGATACACCATAGAACATTATGTATATCACTAAATCATAGTAGTATAGGTTTCTTGGAATAACTATCCGTGTTGTTTTAGGGAATTATAAGGGAAAACCCCATGAAAAGGAATGAGAATGGAATTCAGTCACACTATTAGGAGGCCAACGTTATCCATTAATCTATATAGTTGATGTAATATAGCTCAAACAATGGTTATATATTAAATTTTATGGATAAATACCTTTTTAACAAAGATTTATAGAGTTTCAAGTCTCATATCATTGACCGATGGAGAAGATGGCCTTCCTACCATTCATGGAGAAAACCCAATGTGAATTATAAATCCCAATGCAAGCATATACTGCCTCATGGGAATGGAATAAAACTTTAGTCCATAATTCCTATACCAAGGGGTATTCCTTTTAAATTAATAAAAATAGGAACAATATTATGAAGCTTAGCATCATGAAATGATTAAAAAAATGTGTCTTTATGTTCTATCCTTGAAAACAATGATATGGAAAAATCTCAACTAGGATTGGAAACCCAAACACTATGAAAGGAAACATAAAATATGACTACAAATAATTTATGGTTGGGATGGTTGGCCCATTTTTCTAAGTTTAAGGTCATTGAACTCAAACCATCCCCTTAGGGGTAGCATCATCTTGAAATCAGAAGGGAAGAGGAAACATGGTGCGGAACTGAAGGAAAAGAATAGTTGGATGATATTGGGAATTTCTAGCTGGGCCCATGATTGTAGATCCATTCATCAATATGTATCTTGTGAGAAATGAATCAGACCAAAAATTATTTTCAAAGATTGAATGTCACTATATATATTTTGATCATGCATGGGAGAAATGGAGTAAGATGTTTAGATTCTCTAATGATAAATAGATAATATGTCCTTGTACCAATTAAGCATGGACTCATCACTATATAATAAATATGAAAATTAATCCACACTAATCTAACTCATGCATACGAAATTATTGAATGGGGAAATATCCTAGATCTAGTTAAGAACGGGGATCGATATGGATTAAATGATAATATTATGTTCTATGATAGAATAGGAAGGACGTTGTGATTGGGGTAAGTAAATGGTGTTATTATTTTCTTATATACCTGGTGGTGTGGGAATGAAGTCACATGTAGTTCTCAAGAATATTGTGTTAGGTGACAAACACCAAAGGTGGTGTCCTCTCAGAAAAAAACCAAAATTCCATAAAATTTTAATTCATGTGATAGGGATAGTAATTTATAGAATAATATTATATAATTTGGATGTTGAACACATATTTTGACACAATATGGTGAGTATGTAAATAGTGGAGTTTAACGTCCCGCGTTCGATATGTTTAGCATATATATTAGTTTCATATGGTGAATTTCAGATGGGTTGTATAGTTTTGAAGTAATAAATATTTGGATATAGGGGGTTTCATTCCATTGATATTGGCACATATCGAACATTATAACAAAATGTACAATCAAACACTCTAATCCCACATTAGTTATTTTAAGTGTTATAGATAAGGGGTAAATTAAGATTTCCAATTTTACTTGGGATAATCAGAAACATTCCAATGAGTTGTGTCAAAAAGATTCATGGACCACAAAAGAATCCCATGAAAATTGGGAAATCAGTTTGGTGGTTTTATATGTTTGGTTTACCCTCAAAACATACAACAATGTTCAACTTGATAACCCCAATGGTGATAATAATTTTCTCAAGCATAGGGGAGTGGAATAGGAATAAATAATGGATTCTAGGATTTGAAATATAGTGTGGGTTATAAATAAGAAGAGGATGATCATTTACCATGTTCAAAACAATGATTCCACTAAAAAAATGAAGTATGGGGGAAATAAAATTAGGCTAGATTAGTGACTAAATATGAAACATCAGATCCATAATTTTTCTACTGATTAACATTCTTACATGATGTGTACCTATATGGGAGGTGTGCCATTAAGATTTTTTTCCATCACCGTAGGGGAATCCATTCAGAAATTAAAGTTTAATAGAGAAATTCAAACTCTAGAGATAGTAAGTGTGGAGATCAATGAGAAGATTCTATTATAGAGGAGTTACTAGAACCATATAGATATACCATCATGCATTGAGAACATTAATGAGTTGAACAAGATTTTATGGAGTACTAGACATATAAGAGATATCAGAAAATATTTGATTATGCCTCATAGAGGAATAAGTATTCAATAGTGATGAACAGTTTAAGGTTATAAATCTTAGACCAATGAGGCTACATGAGGTATTCCATGTCACATTGGGTGGATGAAATCCAATAGGAATTATAGGATCTAATTCCAATATATAATATCATTAGCAGTCATGGATATATTTTTTGTTTTTTATTCGATATATAGGGGTAATGTAGTCTATATAGAAACAACGGGAAAGGGAAATCCTATCTGAATTGGGATTCCTGACCTAAATTTGGAATCCCATATGAAAATATTAACAAACTACATATGTGATTTAACTCAGTTTATATTAATGACGCATTGACCATGGTGATAGAGTTTATGGTAATGAAACTTTAAATTTCCGTTTTTGAGTGTTTCATTTCATTGATGCTTAGGGGAGGAAACTAAATAAAGTGTGGTTGAGCACCATAAAAAGGTGATGGAAAATTAAGATATATGGATGGGACATAGAAACTATTTATGGGTGTTAATATGTATTCCATTAAATAAGAAGTAATACATACATAGATTTAGAGGATAATAAACTTATTTAAAGATTGGAATAACTTATATAATGTAGGATAAATATTGGCTGACATAATGTTTATATGTGGACATAGACAGGAGTCAAGACCTCACTACATATCACTTCATATGTAAATTAGTCCATACTTAGTGTTTGTGAGGTAGCATAGTAGGTGACCCAAGTCAAAATAGGGTATCCATCATCATGGGTGAGGACTCCCACATAGTTATATAGATCAAAAATCGTACTTGAATAAATTTCCATTATATTTTAAGGAAATACATATTTTAATAAGACCAATAAATTTTATATTAAAGTATAAAAAATTTCGATCTCATAATTTAATACCATATAGTGAAGATGATATGCCACAAAATTTATATTTATGAATCCAGACTAATGTTCCATATTGTTTCGGGCCACATGATGAGGACCCATTCTTAGCAGTTTAGTGTTTTTCAGAGTGGAAAAGGGTTTTTATATAGTTTAACACCATAAAAAAATAATTTGATGATACATAGTTCAAATTAGCGAAGTTGGTATGAGTGTCGTTCATTTTTAGGTAATGTAATAAGGAAGAGAACTCAATATGAATTTATATTAAATACTTCTTCAGGATCCTTATATCAATGTGACATGTGATTTTCTCCCCAGCCATAGCGATCAGTGAGTATGCACCATCATGGAAAACAATATGAATAAATAAAGGCTATTCCCCTTTAGGATTTATCTTTATTAGTTTCATTGAAGCTATCATTGGTACCGTTAATGTCAAAACCAAATCACATTGGGTAATAAAGAAGATACATGAATTATTATTTATGTTATGGGATAATCTATAATTATTGAACTTGAGATTTTGTATCACATGGAGCCTTCATTTATAAAGGACATACAACTCAATTATAGGGACCTTGTAATTTATAACACATGTCAATTGATCATATATGGTCATTTTGAGTGATGGTAGCTTTAACTAAATGGTAAAACACTTCTTATATTATATGAACCAAGGAGTATGTGGTCTTTTGTGTTGAATATAGAGTAATATTCAGATATTCTCATAAGTTATTAAGGATATTTTCATGCTAAATATTATTTTTATAGTCCACTATATTCTAAAAGAATTGAGAGTACATTATTGAATACCTTAATCAATGCATTTTTTAGTTCATGAAAATAGAAACTTCAAATATACTAGATATTACACTTGGAATACAAATTATTTAGCTCATACGATCTAAATTTTGTCCCATTATCCATCATAATGGTCTGAGATGTACTAAATAGATGATTGATGTGGGATTTCCCAAACTATATCATTGACCTAGTGGCTACCTCATTGAGGAATAAAACTTTAACACACATAAATAAAAAATCTATGGTAGTAAGGATAAATGAAAATATTATGGTTATTGATGGATGGTATGGATCCAAAATATCAATTCCATCACACAGTGTAGGGCCAATAATACTATGTGGTGTGAAGAATCTCTAGGGGCTCATGCAAGGAGTTAGCATGAACATGAAATGTGTGATAGATCTTGGTGTATTTTATTCCATCACGATCTATGGTGGGCCAGAAATAATCCATCCTTCAAATCTATAATGAGATATTTAATCATGTCTAATGATCCATTCATACACCAGTATGAACCTCTTTAAAAACATGATTAATTCTCTTTCATTCAATGCATAAGAGAAGGATTGAATCAAATCTTTTAATATAGAGAAATCACTCTGAGTTGGGGTCATCATAGAGGAAATTGTTTCCCTATACACAAATTTCCACCCTCTTAACTTGTCTTTATAAAAGAGTTTTGTCCTGGAGGTACTTAAATTAATGCAATAGAATAATGACTTTCTTCTTCTATAAATGGGGGATTTGAGGGAATTTCACATAAAGTGCTATTGATTAGTTGACTAATCTATTGTTATTATATTAAAAGGAAAGGGGAAACAAATTTTTGATACACTAAAAATTTAGAGATGTCATTTGGATCTATATCAGGTAGGGATGCATAAAATATTTCCAGAGCTCAAGAACAATTATTCAGGGACCGTGGGACAAAGACACAATTTTCTCATAAGGAAATTTGTCCATCGGTTCCCAAGTGTTCTTATGTAAGGGGAAATATATTTAGTTCCCCTATAGTGTAGTCTTCATTTATCATCTTAATGGAGAGATCAAAGTTATACTTTTCATGAAACTATGAAATTTAAATCTCGAGGGCTATCCCATGATCAATGATGATATCTTAATAACCAACCTCAATGTTGCTGCATTCGTATGAAAGTGTGAATGAGTACATCATAAGAGGCCTTTCGAGAGAAATAAATAGATATCTAAGGCTGACCACATTTAGATTAGTATTGTTCATCCTCCTCTAGATCAGAAAAAGAGAGACACTTTGGATGTGTATCCTCCAAGAAGTTTTTGCTTCATCAATGGATAGTATGGATTCCTCAAGAAACTCAAAATCCATGGGAAAATTATCATTTGTTATGTAACACCAAAATATTCTCATATTTAATTCTATATCAAATAAATTCTATGTTGAATATCTTGTTTCCTATACAATATGAAATTAATTGAAATAGTGAAATATTTTATAAAGATAATAATATAAGTAATAATGAGATCTTTATAATATAGTCTTTGAATTTATGGGTATAAACATAAGTAACCTCTTTTTAAAATATATCTATAATTAAAAGGATATGTCCATTTTAATACCATGTCATTTATAAATTGAATTATTATAGCTAAATAACTAATAATATCATATTATTATTAAAATATTTTTTTAAAAAAATTCCAATTTTTGGTTCTATGTATTTATATTTTAGGAAAATAAATATATTACAGTTTAATGATGATAAAATATATTTTTAATATGAATAATATATTAAAATTAATTTAATTGTTAATTAATAATAAATAATAATAATAGTTAATATATAAAAATTCATTCCCTTTTTTAATTTTTTTTTACATTATAATTCCAATTAAAAGTTAAACTTCTACAAATTTTAATTTTAGTTTGTAAAAATTAACTTACTTTTTGGATTGACTATTTATATATTATATTAGGATTTATTTTTTGGATATTTAGAAAATATTTGGTCTTTAATTTGATAGTGAAAAGTGTAGCTAACACTTATACCATAACTTTTATTACATTATCAAAAGAAAAGTATAACTATAAAACATATAAAACATTTTAATGAGTGAATATTAGTTTAAGGAGTAAAATTATTCATTTAAAAGTATTATATTTAAATGATAAATCTCATTTTTTAACATTTCCAATCATAGAAAATAATTATTTTATTAAAATAAATGTAATTTTTTTATTTAATTATGTATCCTCAAGGTGAAATTATGTGTTGGATTTCTTTGAAATCAATATGAAATTTATTTGTTATATAATAAAACAATTGATTTCATTAAAATTAACAGGATTGATAATTTTATTCTAAAACTATGTTTTAATGATCAAAAAAACATTTTTTAAAAATGGGATTTACATGAATGTGTGCTAATATTAATATTTATTTTTCTAACAATTATAAATATTATTTAAAAAATTTGAATTAAAATTTGGAATGATTAGACCAAAATAATTTAATAAGGGCCACATTATTTTTATGTATTAAGAAAAAATTTCGAAGGTAAAAATTAGTTACCAAAGTAAAAAACCAAAAGTGGATAATGTAAACTATCAGATAGTAAAAAACATAAAACATATATGTAAAATATAAGGTTAAGGATTGATCAAACATACCCATTACCCAACCCCTTTATTTTCAATTATTAGATCCAGTTGAAATATTAATATTCACTCAATCTTTTATATTATTACAAATATTTCACTCATCTCCCTTATAAAAGGAGTCAGCACAACCTAAATTCTCCTCACATCTCAATCCTCTTATATCCAATCAAAATATACGAAAATAAACCTCCAATACTCCTTGAAATGTTCAATAGGTTCTTTTATTCTCAAAATAGAACCACCCAAATTTTTAATCTTATTTTTATAGCAGATATTCCATAGAGTAATGTAAAATTTTCAATTACATTTTTTTTTCATTTCATCTCTTTTATTTATTATTATACCTCATCTGAATGAAATCAAAAATATTTCAGTAATTAAAAAATAATCATAAGTATATTTAATATTTATTATGTTTATATTATAACCATTTCTATGGTGTCTTCAGTTGTGTAGTTAATGTAGTTACGGTGTCACAGTAGGTGACTATCGTGGTGGATTAGGCTTGGCACATGGGTCCCTACTGGTCTTGTTCTTTAGGTTTTCTATGAATCTTCTCATATTGGTGATTTTCATGTTTTAATTGTCCTATAATGTCTAGTTACAGTGTATCTATGGTGGTGGTGACGATGTGGCTATAATGATGTTTTTATTTTTAATATGTTTTGGTGTAATGATCTTTAATGGGGTTTCGTCCGGCAATCACGATGACATTGTGCATGTTTCTTGGTGACGATGATGGTTTCTGACGATCTTGTTTCTGGTGTGTTGGTTCTCATAATGGAGATGTGTGAAGGTGCACAGAGAGAGGTGGTGGGTGATGATTTCCCTCGTTTGAATCCGGAATCAGGGTGTGTTTTGTTGTTTCATATCATGGTGTAATGGTCCACTTTTATATTTTTAATTTTGAATCCTAGAATTATAATTTTGTGGCTTTTCTATAGGTTCCACTTAGCCTGATAATGCCTTTTCAATAAAAATTAAAAAATTTATTGGTGATAACCACACAACATGTCTGGTTAAGAGGGGGGTATTTAAATACAATATTTGAAACATTATGGAGATTCTGAAAATATAAACAAATTTTTTACATTCCTTCCATTCAATATAAAATGAAAATGTATCCTTCGTGTATGTCTAGAGTACTGCCGTGACGAAGCAATGCATTTCATTTTTCATCTTTAATTTTATTTTTTATATAATTATAATTATATATATATATATATTAAATATATGATTCACCACAGTAAAAAAAATATAATTTCATTAATATTATGTAATAAAGATACTATAACCAATGAATTTAGTTCATTACCATACTCACCCATCGACTATAAGATATTCTAATTTTGGTCAATTTTACCACCTATACAAGAAATAAAATAAATTTAAATAACTAATGACTATTTAAACCTAAATAATCATATTATTAGACATAAATGATAATAAAATATTTGGTCTCTTATTCTTTAGGTCTTATATTAATATTTTACATAAAATTTATATAATATCTTCTGCTCAGTAAAAATTATTAAAACTAGATCATCATACATTCCACACCATGAATAAGGAAGAAAATAATTATGAGCTAAAATTAGAAGAATATAAAATATTTAAAAAAATATTTTATATTTAAATTATTTATCTAGGGATAATTAATGTAGTATAAAAAGAAAAACTATTGATATCTCTATTACAAACTCTTTAAAAACAAACAACATTACAAACATTTGATGATAAATGTTTACGTAATTAATATAGGAAACATTAAAAAGATTATAAATATGAATAATGTTCAAAATTACGTTATTAATATGGTTATTTTTATTTTACATCAGGTAAAATTACTTTTTTAGAAGTTGAAAATTAAGGTAAGGGTTTTTTCTCAAATTTCCTTCCTTAATACATGGTTTATATTATACACCAATTTTTGATTATATGGTGTGTGTGATTCCTATTTGAAATATTATAAAATTATTATCCAATTTTTAATGTTATCTAATGTTTCTTTTAATTTTTCCTTTTTTATTTAGTTGTTTTGATAAAATGATCTGAATTTTTATAGGTTCTCAGACTCAATTTTCAATTCTATAATACATGTTTTATATTGTGCACCATGTTTGCTTTTATATGGTGTTAATATATTACCATTATATTATCTTATTATTATTATTATTACTATTTAATGTAATTTACATGTCTATTCATGAATCCATCATTCCAACCATTTTTACCCAAGTGTTATTAATGGAATAAGTGTTTTTCTAATTTAATTTCCCATTAATGAGTTATGATTATTATTCATTAACATTATTCTTATAGGTATGGTAAAATATAACTTATGGTTAAATTATATTGTAAATAAAAAATATTTTCAGTATATTTATAATTATTTATCCAGCAATATTTTCCAAAAATATTATTAAAACAATTCTTCTCCTTTGATAGATTTATTTCATCAAAAAAATGTAATGTTGTTCTGAATAACCCCAACCTCTTTAATGGATATTTCTTCTCTATATCCGTATTATTTATTTCCAAAAATGTTTTTATATTTATTTAAAACCAAGATGTGTATTTTACCAATTTATCTTATTTTTTATCTTTACCTCTCTTTATAAGAATGTATTATCATCCTTTTTACAATTTAACATTTCCATAAAGGTATTATAAAATATTAAAAGACTTTTTTTTTCAAAATCATTTATTTTATCTTACACTGCACATTTCACATAGAAAAACATAATATAAATTTCAAGTATATGTTTTTGGAATTTCATTTATTGTGGTTTATAAAAAACATTTAAACATATAAAACATTATTTTTAATGATAATCATACCATTTTATTTTTGGAAAAATGATAAACATGTTTTGTAAAATTAAATTTTTAGGATTTGGATTACAATTTCCTATTTATCTACAAAATATCAAACAAATTGTAGAAATTCTAACTCAATAATCCTATAAATTCCCTTGGTAATTATTCTTTTTAGGTGATAATATTTGTTGTACAAATCTATCCAATTCTTGATCCTTCTTATGTAGTACCATTCAAAGTGTTCGTTTTATAATGTTGTTTTTCATATATCTCAAAATCCATAAATAGACTTATGTTTCACTTTTTATTTCAAACAATGATGCCATAGAACATATTTTTATAGATGTATTATGATCATGTTGTCCCATTTATTGATTGGGGGATGTTAGTGGCAGCCGGTATGTTTTTATTTCAATGAGGATGTTTATTGATTAATAATATAAGTTGATTATGTATTGGTTAACCATACACATTCTTTCTATGGATTTATTATGACCATATTATCAACATTATTGATTTTGTAAACTATTTAAATCCTGTATTTTTTTCAATATGTATTTTTATGTATTTATAAGGAAAGTTGATTATGTAACACCTAAGCTTTAATTAGAGCAGGATTTTCATTTTAAATAACTATTTTCACAATACACATATTTTTCTTCCATAATATTATAAAAACCTAAATTTTAAAATTGTATATGTTTTATTTTATTTAATTAATATCATTTCTAAATCACTGTATAAAAATTAACTTATGGTAAAATTTTTGTATATTTATGAAAAAATTTATTTTCAGAGAATAGTGAAAAATAAAGAAATAAAAATACTATCATTTATTTTCATTATATCATTGAATTTAAATTTAACCATATATTTTATATTTTTTCATAAAGTTAAATATTCACTATTTTATTTATAATAATGTAATTTCAATCAACAATATTATTGAGTTTGATATAAGTTAATTTTTATGCTTAAAAACATTTATACATTTTTTTTATTTTTTTATGAATTTATATTGAAATTAATTTAATACACTTATATAAAATGAATCTTGAAATGTAGATACTATATTTTTAATTAATTACTTTAAATTTGGAAAATATGTGACTTTTATTTTTAGGTACTATGAATAGTTACCGTTGTAAAATATATCATATCATAAATGAGTAAATCGGGTAATTAATGTTACAAATAATATTATAAGACATTAAAAATCAACCCATAACATTAATTTATTTCATTTTATGTGATTAATTCAACCTTATACATCCACAATTCTAATATATGGAATTTATATGCCACTTGACGTTAGTAACAACATTTATATTATTTTAAGTAATGAAAATTTCAAAATATCACTCTCTTACTTTTAACTTTTTTTTATATGTTCACAAAATGATAAAAATATATTATGCATGAATATATAATATTATTTTAAAATTATTTAAATTATTTTTATCAAGATAATTTATTTTTAATTTTCAATGACTGAATGATTATCTTATATTCTTACATAACACTGACACAATATTTATTCAATTAATAGAAAATTGAAAAAATAATTTAAAATTATTAAAACTATTAATATTTTGATGAATTATTGTATCCCAATATTTATAGATATAAATATATCATATTAGTGATATGTTAAAGGATTAAATTATAATTTTATATTTTTATTTATTTTTAAATTCAAATTAAATTAATATTTCTAAAAATGTCATTAATGATATTTTTTGAAAATATTATTCTATAAAATAAATTATAAATTATTTTAAATCTTGAAATATGACAGGGGTATAATATATGATTTAAAAATCATCATGTTTCCATTTATTTCAAAATATATCTTTTATAGTAACATTATTAACCCTTAAAAGATATAAAACCATTATATTAGAGTAATTGTCAAAATGGTTCAAGGGGGTTCAAAATAATAGATAAGGGTGAAAACATAACCCAAATTTTTTTTAAAAATGGATGAGATTATTTAGACTCATAAATATCTTATTTTTTAATTATATCAATTTGGATCGATTTTTCTATTAATATTAAATGTATATTAATTTAATACATTATGTAATTCCAAAAAATGTGACTCTCCCCACTTATAAAAGGACACTTTTATTTTCTTTACACCACATTTATAAAACTAGATCAAACTACCCCTTACCATTCCTCTTCTTAACATCATTATACAAGTTCTAGAGAAATTTTTTTTTCTGAAATACCAACCTTAAGTCTCTTATGATAAGATATATAATAAGTCTATCAAATATGTGGTAACCATCTTTATCGACTCATTCAAAATTATTTCTTCTTTAACTTAATGTAAATCATTTTTACCGATTATAAATTTTTTAATCCAATATAGTAAATAAACTGATATGTTTTTATTGTGGGAAAATAATTTTCCACCCCTTCTCCTTCCTATGGAAGGAGAAAATATTGCACGTGCATACATTCGGCTTACCATCTCCACATAACGGTGTAATTAGTTTTTTATCACCATTTTACATAGATGGTTATAAATATGGAATGAACTAATATATATGATATTTACTATATAATTAATATTTTATAATTATAATATCATATCTACCTTCTTACTTTCCAATCGGTTAGAAAATGAGAATTTTTCTCATTTATACATGTGGAATACAACCTCCACAAAGCAATGTGGCTAGTTTTTCATTTCTGATTTACATAGATTGTAATAAGGATTCATTTAATGAATATAAAACATTTTTATATCATTATTAAAATCATGTATATGATATAACAATAATCAAATAAAAAAGACTAAATCTTTCGCAACAAAACATGCATAAAAAATTAATGAAAATAACCACCGAAACAACAATAATAATGAATGAATGTTTTTAACGGGTAGTAATATTTTAAAAAATGATCATATAATATATTATAAATATAAATATAGTTCTATTATAAATTAACAAAAAAATTAAATCAATTATATTGGAGTTCAAATCATCTTTAGTTAAGAAGAAACATGAGGTAATGGTTTTTATAACTCAATTTCTTTTCATTTTGCTATATTAATTACTAGTTTTCATTAATATGATAAGATTATGTGCGTAATAATTTATTATTATTTTTAAAAAATTGGAATGTTTTGTATGTATTTAATTTTGTTTCAAATTATCACTCTATTGATTAATGTTCACTCCAATTATACAAAATTTATAAGGGGTTTTTTCTCAATTTCTACTATATTGAGACATATTTGGTATTATGTATCAATTTATTTTTATGTGGTATATTTAATAAAAAATTTAGGTACTTTAAATGAATATATATATTTATTCATAATGATTAATGTTTCATTTATTGGTTACTATTTCAAGGGGTTACAAATTGAAATTTACCAAATATGTAAGAATTTATTTTACAAGCTAATTTATTTGGGATTACTCTTATTTTCATTGAAAGAATCTTATAATATATCTTTCATAAAATCAATTTACATTGTTATACATTATATATTTATGGATTTCCTATATTTTATTCCAGATTTTACTATATTTGGTACTTGATTCAATAAAATTATTATTTATATGAAAATATTATATTATTTCTCTTTTAGATCATGTATATTTTCCTTCCATGTCAATATTTTTTTAAATTAGTTTTAAAAAACATATTTTATTTAATTAAATGATTAAATAAAGATATTGGAAAAATTTTAATGGTTTTAAATTTTTATTTCAAATGTTTTCTTAATGTTTCATTTGTGACTTTATTTACCAAAAAGTTGAAAGGAATGTTTTTTTAACATATACGACATTATCAGATTTTCCAACATCCATAACCATTTTATTATCTTATATTATTCCATACGTATTCAATGTTTTTAAATAGAAAAGATTATAATGAAAAATTATTTTAATAATTATATTCCATTATATTTATTTCTTCAAATAACATTATTTTATTACAAAACCTATATTTCCAATAAATTTATGGTCATCATTTATCTCTTAGTAATTTTGTGCTCATTAACATTAACAGTATTTTTATCATTGGATAATGAATTTATCTTTAAGAAATGTATTATTTGTGTTGTTGATAATATAATTTACTTAATATTATACCATATATATATATATTGTGTTTTAATATAAATGTAATTTGATTGTATGAGAAAATATTGATATTTCATATTATTTAGTCAAAATATATATTTGTAGATAATACATAATGATCATGAATTAATTTTATCGTTGAATATATGAAAAATTAATTAGACATTTAGTGGTGGTGTAGAATGAAATTATATATCCCCTTAATTCATTAACATCTCTCATAAGATAGACCTTTTGTCTATCCTTGTTAAATGAGTTTTTGTGTATTCTTACGCATAGTTTAAACTATCATAGAATAGGGTTTTTGATGGTAAAGAGATCATGATATATGAGATCATGATTTACAAAATTATTTATTTCATTTATTGAGAATCTAATAGTTATCATACTTTATATTATTGAATTTAAATTATCCAAGGATTCATTTTCTGCTATAGTTATTAATTAAATTGCATGTGTTTCTACTGATTTATCATTCCATATTGACAATGCCTTATTTACTCATGATATATTTTATTATATGTAACCCTTATTAAGAATTTGATATCACCATTTATTTTTTTTAATTACAAGGATATAAAGAATAAATATTTGACGTATTTTCAAGGATATCAAACATTTTATTCTGTCATGTTTTATATTTTATTTCCAATGTTAAATGGGAATATTTTATGTATCTGTTTTATCAAGAATACTAAATCGCTCAGTTCTTCGGGACAAGATACCTTGTATCTTATTATAGTGTAATAAATTAAACACATGGTTTGGGTAACTGAAGTTGATGTTGTTGCAGTTGGTATCAGAGGACGTTTAATTA
The DNA here is from genome assembly GCA_963277665.1 of Viscum album. Classification (NCBI taxonomy): domain Eukaryota; kingdom Viridiplantae; phylum Streptophyta; class Magnoliopsida; order Santalales; family Viscaceae; genus Viscum; species Viscum album. The sequence continues at coordinate 1,139,816,214 of OY728135.1, read as the reverse complement.
AAACATTTGGAACTATATTTTAAGTGAACATAGTAACCATGAGAATTATGATAATACCTTATAGTATTTGATAAATTTAACCATTGTAGGTATTTTTATTTTATGGATCAGTATTCATGATGCTTATGAGATAAATCATGGTGTGATATTATTTAGTAATGGATCCTAATGGATGAAATGGAATTTGCACCTATGGTCAATGTAGGGATTTCCCTATTGAGCAAGATAATACAATTGGGGATGGAGCAGAGAATATCATGAACATATTGGAGAAGGAATACCAAATTATGAGTATTAATATTTCATATATAGAAAAATGATGTTTTATGTCATGATACACCTATATTGGATCGTTTCATGAGGTATAAGCCTCCTTATTTTAGTGGACTTACTAATACAAAGGTAGTTGATTAATGGATTAAGTCTCTTAAAATGAAATTTCAGGCCTTGGCATGCAATAAAAGGGAAAAGGTTATAATTTTAGGGTATTTTATTAGTGCTTATGTTCATAAATGGCTATTTTTGATGAAAAATAGTAGGTAGGAATACGAAATAGAACATAAATAATATATAGGTTTTAATGTAATATTATTCAATAAATATTTCCCTCACGGAAAAATGAATTGAAATGAAGCTAATTTTCAACATATTAAAGAAAACGAAAGAAGAATGTTTTTTTGGAGTATGATGATACTATTAAAATACAATTTAGGTATGCTATAAATTACATACATAATCTAAAGATAAATATTGACCCTTTTTTTAAAGGCCATAAGAAAATTCTCTGAAGGTAACTAGATTCTAAATATTTTTCATCATATGTCATAATAGATTTACATTCCATCAAAATAGAGAAGAAATTTACTAGATTTTATATCTTAAAGGTGAATTAATAGAATAAGAGGTTAGTGGAGAACCAATAAAATATTAAAGTATAAAACATGAAGGGAATGAAGAAATTTCAATCATGTTAAAATTATGGAAATAAATATCTTGGAAAATGCTTAAACGGAGTGGGAGTTTGTTATAAGTGGGAAGATAAGTTCCAATGAGTGAATGAATGCATGTGAAATATATTAACTATTTCATTATAGTGCTTTAACTAAAATGAAATGGGGAGTATTTGCAAAAATATCCTAAGGATCAAGGAAATGTACCAAATAAGAGGAAGAAGAGAGAAGGCTAATCTTATGCGATCACTATAAAAAAGGTTTGATTTATTAAAGAGTTTTTGTAAGTTATTTTAATTATAGACGTAAATTTATCTAATTCTTTATTTAAATTTTTATATTCATACACTTTTATATCATCGATTTTTTATAATAAAATTAGATATTTTTCTCAAACCATAAGAAGGTAGTATTCAGTCAAAACACTTCGTAGAATTATCAACGCAAAATGGATTTGTCAGTTAGGTCCCATTATATCTCTTAAGCGTGCTCTATTTTCTAACATGGTTATTATACCATTGTTTTATTTTTATATAATTATTTTTATTTATTAGATTTCAAAATATAATGAAACAAAATATTCCCAAGAGAAGGAAAATAGGATTCATGATAATGATATTGAATTACTTATCATTAGTGTGGAATCGTAATCATATGATTCCTATATAGATCCATCCATAGTAGCTCTTCTAAATGAGATTCTCCAGAAAGAATAATATACTCAATATATACAAGAAAAAGTTAATCGTAACATTGATGAAGCACCTATTGGAATGGAATAAATTTATGAATTTCATAAGGAATTACTTGGCAATGCACCGTAATGAGAAGATTAGTTTTCCATCGATATAATTGCTGATGTAAGACCAATATTATATACTCTCTATAGAATTCACACTTTGAAAGTAGTTGAGTTAAAGATACAATTACTGGATTTCTATGATAGGAGATTTATATTTCCTACTGTTTCACCTAGGGGAGCCCATATTCTTTTTGTTAAGAAGAAGGACATATGCATTTATTATAATAAATTAATGATGTTACTATAAATAAGATATATACTCTTCCACATACTGATGAATTTTTTGAACAGCATTACAGAACTAAAGATTTTTCAAAGATTAAAATTCTATTATAGGTATCAAAAATTGTGATTAAAGAAAAAATATATTTCAAAGACAAAATTTTCAATAAGGAATGGGCATCTTGAGTTTATAGTAATTATATTTCTATTAACTTATTTACCGTATGGTTTAATGGTTCTAATGAATAGAGTATTCAAGGAATATCTTAACAAATTTTTTGGGTATTAATTGAAGTTATCATGGGGTACTCTAAAAGGTATTAGGAGAGTGAGAATAGCTTGAGGATCATTCATGAGACACTAATAGAATAGTTGTTATATGGAAAATGTTGAAAGTGTGAAATATTTCTTTAGAATGGTTTTTTTTCATATTTCCTTCCAGGATGGAATCTAAGTTGATCATGAAAAGATAAAGGCATTAAAATAATGTCTTATAATAATGAAGATAATTGAGATATTTATTTTTATTAAATTGGAAGGTTTAGAGTAGTGATTTATTCATAATATTTCAAGATTGGCTAAGCCAATATAAAATCTTACATAAAAATAGGTTAATTTAATGTGGAGAAATGAATGTGGATATTTTATGATGAATTGAATATGAGATTCGTGACTTCTATGATTTTGACTCAACCATCATTAAAAAGATTTATTTTTGAAATATATTGATGTTTTAAAGAAATTATTTGGTTGTTTTATTATACAAAAGAAAAATATTAATGTCTACGGATCATGTTACTTAATTCATTTTCATTTTAACTATACAACATGTGATATTGAGTTGATAGGAATAATCCATTCTTTAATGTAATGATAAAACATCTCTATGGAGAAAGATGTGATATATACATAGAAGATAACAAACTAAAATACAACATACATGAAATCGCAGCCTAGGGATCATGTCCCCATGATTACGATGCCCTAGAGGAGCTGGCTGTGGCTCTAACCCCCTCCTACTCGAGGGGGGGGGGGATGATTTCCCTTCCTATGTCACGGTTCGAAATTTCACCCCGTTCACTAACTCGGACTTCCTTCCTCCTTTCAGGTCGATTCCTCTTTTCCCTAAGTTCCCTGGCCTTCATAATGGGTTTCCCTAGCTCACAATTTCTTCAAAGGAGTTCAAAACAGTTGCGGAACTCCATAGATTGACTCTGGTTGCTCATTTTAGGGGACGTTGTCCCTTGGTTGACATGTTTGACAAATTTTTCTTCAATTCACAGGGTCTTCAAGATAGAGCGGTGATGGGTATTCTCAATCGGCGTCAATTTATTATCTGCTTCTCGTCGAAGGTCGACCTAATAACTACCTGGTCCAAACTCCTTGTGTCATAAATGGAGACAGTTTTCATCTCCTTAGATGTTCTATGGATTTCATCATGAATCGCGACCCGCCCTCGTCAGTGGTCTGGGTAAAATTTCCCAATCATCCACTCCCTTTCCAGACCCCTTCTATTATATGTATTCTAGGGAATATGGTTGGAAGGTTTTTGTGTTCAGATGATCGCACAACTGTGGTTTGTCACCTTATATCACCTCACGTATGTGTTGAGGTTGATGCTTCAATACCTCCAGTAGAGTGGATATGGATTTCTGTTGGAGAAGAGTTTTGATGGAAACAGAGGGTGGTGCTTGAATCATGGCCATAGTTCTGCTTGATATTCCACAGGCTAGGCCTCTAGGATTCTAGTTGCCATCACAAGATCTAGGTTAGTCCAAATGCAATCAGTACTTCTGGGGGACTGGAGGTGCAGGTTGATCCTATTGTTTAAGTGAGGGATAGTTCTGGTTTGGGTGAGTATGAGGAGGTGGTTAGGGTTGCTACAAATGTGATTGATCATGTAGTTCTTAGTGTCACTGAGTCAAACATCCGAGAGTCTCAACTCCAGCAGTAGTGTCTTGTGGTTCCTATAGGGGAAACAAAGAGTGAGATGATTAAAGAGGCATGGTTATGGGTTGTGGATATTTTTTCTCAAATAAAACATTATTTGGGCCTAAAGGGAGTTGAAGAGGAGGATACCTCAATAGTTTATACAATGGATCCTCTAGCTACTTTCAGCACTATTGTGGAGAACTTGATAGGGGGTGATTCCAATCGATATGTGGGAACTCGAATGGGCTCTGAGTAAGATCCAAAGGCTCCCATGAAATATTTTAATAGGGAGGTTGTCCTTACTGGTATTGATAATAAGGGTTTTGTGTGTCCCCAGGTTGAGCCATCTCCGGTGATCAGGTCTTTCCCAAGGAGTGTGTTCCCAGCTTTTAAGCTGTGTAACTGCTTTGGGAACATGAAGGATAGAGGGAGGAATCAAGAGGCTGATCGGACAATACCTCACAGTGGGGAGTAGGGTATCCTGCATGAGTATTCTGGCGATGACTCTTTATGAAATCTATCAGGAGTTAGTGCTATTGAATTCTATGGTAGTGAAACATGCAGTCATAGGGGAAGGAAGGGTCAGCATGGTGGGAAGAAAGGGAATGAGGATTATTCACACTTTCCATCACCAATGGAGACCCGCTCTTCTAGGAAGGTGAAGGACCAAGTGAAGGATGGTGTTATCAACATAAATTTAAATGTAGTTTGAGAAGGTGATGCAGCTGATGCAGTCGAAGGGGTTGCTCCCATCAGGGATGTATTGTAAAATACATGCATGGAGGCAGATCAACTTGTAGGGATACTACTAAATTTAAGAGAAGAAATGGTGGAGGAGGAATACCTTATGACCCATGCTCCTACAAATGATGGTGATAAAATGATAAAAAGGACCGTTTTGGTGGACACCAATAGATAACAGTGGTACTGGATTGACAAGAAGAATTGTATCCTATTAATAGATCTCAATGCGGGGAAAATTAGTCAAGAGGAATACAAGTAAGCATGGGACAGAATGGTGCGTTGATTTGAAGACCTTATAAAGGATGATCCAGAAATATCGGTAACTTCTTTTTTTAGGAACTTATTAAGGATAAAAACATCAATAGGCTCATGTTTTCCTTTAACAACATTGTTTTCTCTTGGGGTTTCTCACTTTTTCATTAAATGTGTTTTTGGTTTATAATAAAAAATGAATTTAGTAGTAGTAGAAACTAAAATAAATATTTTCATAGAAGTAGATAAATATGAGGAAATGGTGATGGCTCGAGCGACTAATTGATTATTATTTCAAAATAAAATACCTATATGGGATGGAAAATATGGTAAAATACACATTGGGAATGAAATATCATCTAGTCCTAACCAAATTAAGGATTGATATGGGTCCTTTGTTTTTAGATTTAGTAAAGAAAAATATTTAAATGATTATGGAAGGGGAAATCACTCCTTTTTTCAAATTACTATGAAACAATATTTATATGAAAAGATAAAAGATCCAATCCTGATGATGAGAATTTTCATATAAAAATTATATCTATGAATTATGGTAAATTTGAAGACATCATATATGAAGATGGATTTATAAAATTTAGAAAGTGGTAATGTGTTACATCTAAACTAGAACTAAAAAATGAATCATTAGGAAATTCTCATATATCAAATTTAATTATACACCATGCTAACAATAGTATGTATAGATACTTGATGGGAAATTCTTTGTGGGATAATAAGAAGGTAGAATTTTTTGATTACATGTCAAGATGTTTTGTTTCTCAATAAGTGGAGTATAAGAGATATCATCTTGGAGGAGTCATGAAACCTCTACCTATATCTATATAAAAATGTTGTGACATTACTAAGGGATTTTTCACTAGATTACCAAAGACTCCTAAAATGGATGATAAAACATGGGTAATTGTTGAGAACCTTACCAAATATGCACATTTCCTCTCTATAAGGAAAGATTTACTTCTTGATATACTTATATATATATATATATTAATGAATCTGTAAGACCTCATGGTGAAACAATTTCAATTATTTCTTCTTATGATCACAGATTTTCATAAAAATTTAGGAAAATTCATTTTTAGGATTCAGGTACTATGCTTCATCTAAGTACTTCCTATTAACCTCAAATTTATGGTTATCCTAAAAGTACTATTCACACTTTATATGATAAGTTCGGGTCAATCACAGTGGCCTTTAATGTTATGTAGATTTATTATTTAAATTTTTCAGGGTATTCTAATAAAATTATCTTACATTCATGAATTCAAATGGCACTGTCTGAAGAATTGTACAAAAATAGATGTCATACTTTAACCGGTTGGGATGATTTTGTTGAAAGAAATATTGTAGGCATGAATGTTGTTTAGGATACAATGGTGAAGGTGAAGACTATTCAAAACCTTACTAATGCATCGCAAAGCCTGAAAATTAGGTATACTAATAACTGAAGGAAATATTTGGAATATAAATTTGGATATCATGTTTTATTAAAAGAATATCCATGGAAGGGTGTTATAAGGTTATGAAAAAAAAAAGAAATCCTACCCCATGTGCATCATTTTTTTTGAAATCCTAGAAAGAATTCGAGTTGTGTCGTGCTATTTGAAAATTACCCATAGCCTCTATAAAGTACATGATTTGTTTGATTTCTAATTTCCAAGGAAGTACATTACATATCCAGTACATGTTCTCGCCTATGTGTAAATTGAATTGGAAACTAATTTATCTTACTTTTAATATCCTAATAATATTTTGGACACTACAAGAAAAGTGTGGAGGAATAAAACGCCTTAGCTAGTAAAGGTGATTTAGAGAAAAGATAAGATAGAAGAGGTGGTGTTGATACCTTAAAAGATATAATGAAAAAACAGCCAAATAAATTCATTCTGTGACATTTTAAAAAAATTTAGGATGAGTTTTTTTGAAGGATAAGAAGAATTTTACGCCTAAATGTCAATTATGATAACCTTTTGTTTTTAAATGAATAATAACACAATACACCCAGTTTTATTCAATATTGAGATTAAAACATAAATTCCCACACTTTATAAAATTAATTTTTATAAGGTAATTTATTTTTTTAGATCACAATATTAAAATAAACGTACTGCGATATTTTGGGATTTTTCTCAAATAATTGATTTTCTAGTGAATAGTAAAAATACATATTTTTTAATTACTATAATTTTTTCATTAAATAATAAAATTAATTAGTTCCTTTATATTTCATATTTGTTCTTAATGTGAATTTTTTTGTATTTGATTTTGAATAATCTAATTTTAATTGAAAATTTTCTAGAATTTGATATAAGTTAATTTTTATTCTTAAAAATACATCTTATTAAATGATGATTTTCATTTCATTTTTATAATTTATATGAAAATTAATTCTGACACTTAGAAAATTAATATGAAAAATTTTGTACCATAATTTAAATAATTAAGTTCAAATTTTTAAAAAGTTCCCATTTATTTTTTGGATTATGAATAATCATCGTGGTAAACTTTATCACATCGGTAAAGAGTAAATCAGATAATTTATGTTAAAAATAATGTGATAAGGAATTAAAACTCAACCAAAAACATGAATTAATTTCATTTTATGGGTGTTATTCATCCATATACATCAAAAATTATAATTTAGAAAATTTAGGTTTCCTTTGAACTAGGTAATGAAATTTATATTATATTACGTATAGAAAATTCAAAAATTTCAATCTCTTATTTTTTACACCTTTTATATGTTCACATAAGAATAAGAATATGTTATTGATAAACCAAAAATATTATTTTAAAAATAATTGTTATTTTTTATAATTTTAATTTATTTATAATTTTTAGTGGTTAAATAATCATCTTGAATTCATACGCAACACTAACACAATATTTATTCAATTAATAGTAAAACAATATAAACGGTTTTAAAAATACTAAAAGTAACAATATTTAGATGAATTATTACATCCTAATAATTTTATAGGAAATTATAAAATATTATTGATTTTTAATGGATTATATTGTAAATATATATTTTTATTGGGGTTTTAAAGTGAAATTTAAAATAATAATTCAAAAAATTATATTATTAGTATTTTATGAAAATAATATTTTATTAATATTATTTATAAATCCTAAAAACATTAAATTGGGAATGGGAGAAATTATATTTTCAAAAAAATAATCTATTTTCCATTTATGTCCCAATTTACTTTATATAGTAATATTATTGACCCTTAAAAGCTATAAAAAATTAATATTGTGGTAATTGAAAAAGGGTTAATTGGGGTTAAAAATAATTGATAAGGGTGAAAAAATAACCAAAACTTATCCAAATTTTATTGTTTTAGAATATTTTGACTCATCTTGAAATTATAATAAAATTTTACCTCTTTGGATTAATTTTTCAATGAAAAATAATATATATTAATTTAATTGTTTAGATAATTCAATGTGTTCCCCTCCCATAACATATAGAAGGACTCCAGTTATCTTTTTTATTTACACCACATTAACCATAATTGATAAAAACACTATAAATAACTCTTATGGACATCATTATAGATTTCTAGAGTCACTTTTCATTCCAAAATATGAACCATAGGGCTATTAAGCAGACATGTGAAGAAAGTATAATGAAGAAGAGGTATTCATCATTAATGACTTTTTCAAGTTTATTTATTATAAAAATTCATCTAAATATATTGGTAAAATTATAAAATAATTATTCTAGTATGCTAAAAATATTTATATGTTATTATTTTTATCTTAAAACCATTGTCCACCTATTTTCCATCCTATAGAAAGCGAAAACATCCCTCTTGCACACATACGACTTATCGACTCCAAGTAGAGGTGTAATTAATTTTTATCACCATTTTACCTATATGGTTATAAATATGGAACTAATGAATATATAAAATTTATCAAATAGTAATTACTTTTATATATAATATCATATCTACCTTCTTACCATCAAATCTGATGGAAAATAATAACGTCTCTTGTGAGTACATGTGGACTACAATATCCACGAAACAATGTGATCAATTTTTTATTTCCACATTAAATATATGTTAATAATGATGGATTTAATGAGTATATATTATATTTATCCCATAATCAAATTTATGTAGATTATAGAAATATAACCAATGTACACGTACTTGAACTTCTACGATAAAACATGCACGAGAAAATAAATAATTTAAAACCTGAAAAAATGATAAAAATGAATATATTTTTTTCTAATAAAACATGATTTGGGCCTAAAGGGAGTTGAAGAGGAGGATACCACAGCAGTTGATACAGTGGATCCTCTAGATTCTTTCAGCACTATTGTGAAGAACTTTATTGGGGAAGATTCTAATCGAGATGTGGGAAATCGAATGGGCTCTGAGTAAGATCCAAAGGCTCCCAAGAAATATTTTTTTAGGGAGGTTGTCCTTACAGGTATTGGTAATAAGGGTTTTGTGTGTCCCCAGGTTGATCCATCTCCAGCGATCAGGTCTTTCCTGAGGAGTGTGTTCCCAGCTTTTAAGCTGTGTAACTGCTTTGGGAACCTAAAGGATAAGGGGATGAATCAAGAGGCTGATCGAACAATACCTCACAATGGGGAGTAGGGTATTCTGTGTGAGTATTCTGGCGATGACTCTTCAGGACATCTATCAGGAGTTAGTGCTCTTGAATTCTATGGTAGTGACACATACAGTCAGAGGAGAAGGAAGGGTCGGCATTGCGGGAAGAAAGGGCATGATGATTATTTAAACATTCCATCACCAATGGAGACCCGCTCTTCTAGGAAGGTGAAGGCCCAAGTGAAGGAAGGTGTTATCAACTTAAATTTCAATGTAGTTAGAGCAGGTGATGCAGCTGATGCAGTCGAAGGGGTTGCTCCCATCAGGGATGTATTGTAAAATACATGCATGGATGAAGATCAACTTGTAGATATACTACTAAATTTCAGAGAAGAAATGGTGGAGGAGGAAGAACTTATGACCCATGCTCCTACAAATGATGGTGATAAAATGATAGAAAGGACCGTTTTGGTGGACACCAATAAATAACAGTGGTACTGGATTGACAAGAAGAATCGTATCATAGTAATAGATCTCAATGCGTGGAAAATTAGTCAAGAGGAATACAAGTAATCATGGGACAGAATGGTGCGTTGATTTGAAGACCATAGAAAGGATGATCCAGAAATATTGGTAACTTCTTTTTCATAGGAACTTATTAAGGATAAAAATTTCAATAGGCTCAAGTTTTTCTTTAACAACTTTCTTTGCTCTTGGGGTTTCTCACCTTTTCATTAAATGCATTTTTGGTTTATAATAAAAAATGAATTTAGTAGTAGTAGAAACTAAAATAAATATTTTCATAGAAATAGATCAATATGAGGAAATGGTGATGGATCGAGTGACTAATTGATTATTATTTCTTCAGAAACTAACTCCATGGGAAGGAAAATAAGGTAAAATACACATTGGGAATGAAATATCATCGAGTCCTAACCAAATTTAGGATTGTTATGGGTCTTATGTTTATAGATTTAGTAAAGAAAAATATTTAAATTATTATGGAAGTGGAAATCACTCCCTTTTCAAATTACTATAAAACAATATTTATATGAAAAGATAAAATCTCCAATCCTGATGATGAGAATTTTCATATGAAAATTATATCTAGGAATGATGGTAAATTTGTAGACATCATATATGAAGATGTATTTATAAAATTTCGAAAGTGGTAATGTGTTACATCTAAACTATAACTAAAAAATGAATCATTAGGTGATTCTCAGATATCAAATTTAATTACGCACCACGATAACAACAGTATGTATTGATACTTGAAGGGAAATTTTTTGTGGGATAATAAGAAGAAAGAATTTTTGGATTACATGTCAAGATGTTTTGTTTCTCAAAAAGTGGAGTCTAAGAGATATCATCTTGGAGGAGTCATGAAACCTCTACCTATATCTATATAAAAATGATGTGACATTACTAAGGTATTTGTCACTAGATTACAAAAGACTCCTAGAATGGATGGTAGAATACGGGTAATTGTTGAGAACCTTACCAAATATGCCCATTTCCTCTCTATAAGGAAATATTTACCTATTGATATACTTATATATATATATATATTAATGAATCTATAAGACCTCATGGTGCACCTATTTCAATTATTTATTCTTATGATCCCATATTTTCATAAAAATTAAGGAAAATTCATCTTTAGGATTCAGGCACTATGCTTCATCTAAGTACTTCCTATTAACCTCAACTTTATGGTTAGCCTAAAATTACTATTCATACTTTAGATGATAAGTTGGGGTCAATCACAGTGGCCTTTAATGTTATGTAGAAATATTATTTAAATATTGCAAGGTTTTCCAATAAAATTATCTTACATTCATGAATTCAAATGGCACTGTCTGACGAATTGTACAAAAATAGATGTCATACTCCAACCGGTTGGGATGATTTGGTTGAAAGAAATCCTGCAGGCATGAAAGTTGTTTAGGATACAATGGTGAAGGTGAAGACTATTCAAAACCTTACTAATGCATCTCAAAGCATGAAAAATAGGTATACTAATAACTGAAGGAAATATTTGGAATTTAAATTTGGATATAATGTTTTTTTAAAAGAATATCCATGGAAGTGTGTTATAAGGTTAAGAAAAAAAAGAAATCCTAGCCCCATGTGCATCAAAAATTTTGAAATCCTAGAAAGAATTTGAGTTGTGTCGTGCTATTTGAAAATTCCCCATAGCCTCTATAAAGTACATGATTTTTTTGATTTCTATTTTCCGAGGAAGTACATTACATATCCAGTACATGTTCTCACCTATGTGTAAATTGAATTGGAAACTAATTTATCTTACTTTTAATATCCTAATAATATTTTGGACACTACAAGAAAAGCATGGAGGAATCAAATGACTCGGTTGGTAAAGGTGCTTTAGAGAAAAAGATAAGATAGAAGAGGTGGTGTTGATACCATAAAAGATATGATGATAAACCAGCCAAATAAATTCATTCTGTGAAATTTTAAAAAAATTTAGGATGAAATTTTTTGAAGGATAAGAAGAATTTTACGCCTAAATGTCAATTACAATAAGCTTTTCTTTTTAAATGAATAATAACACAATACACCTAGTTTTATTCAATAATGAGATTAAAACATAAATTCCAACATTTTATAAAATTAATTTGTTTAAGGTAATTTATATTTTTAAATCACCATATTAAAATTAAATTAGTGCAATATTTTGGGATTTTTCTCAAATAATTGATTTTCAAGTGAATAGTAAAAATACATATTTTTTAATTACTATCATTTTTTCATTAAATAATAAAATTAAGTAGTTCCTTTATATTTTATATTTTTTCTTAATGCGAAATTTTTTGTATTTGATTTTGAATAATCTATTTTTAATTGCCAATTTTCTAGAATTTGATATAAGATAAATTTTTTTCTTAAAAACACATTTTATAAAAAGATTATTTTCATTTAATTTTTATAATTTATATGAAAATTAATTCTGACACTTTTAGAAAATTAATATTAAAAATTTGTTACCATAATTTTAATAAATAGGTTCAAATTTTTAAAATGTTCCCATTTATTTTTTGGGATTATGAATAGTCATCGTGGTAAACATTATCACATTGGTTAAGAGTAAATCAGATAATTTATGTTAAAAATAATGTGATAAGGAATTAAAAATCAATCAAAAACTTGAATTAATTTCCTTTTATGGGTGTTATTCATCCATATACATCAAAAATTATAATTTAGAAAATTTAGGTTTCCTTTTACCTAGGTAATGAAATTTATATTATATTACTTATAGAAAATTAAAAAAATTCAATCTCTTATTTTTTACATCTTTTATATGTTCACATAAGAATAAGAATATGTTATGGATAAACCTAAAATATTATTTTAAAAATAATAATTATTTTTTATTATTTTAATTTATTTATAATTTTTAGTTGTTAAATAATCATCTTAAATTCTTACGCAACACTAACACAATATTTATTCAATTAATAGTAAAACAATATAAACGGTTTTAAAAATACTAAAAGTAACAAAATTTAGATGAATTATTACATCCTAAGAATTTTATAGATAATTATGAAATATTATTGATTTTTTAAAGGATTATATTGTAAATCTATATTTTTATTGGTGTTTTAATATGAAATTTAATAGAATAATTCAAAAAATGATATTATTAGTATTTCATGAAAATAATATTTTATTAAATTATTTATAAATCCTAAAAAACATGAAATTGGACATGGGGGAAAATATATTTTCAAAAAAATAATCCCTTTTCCATTTATGTCCCAATTTACTTTATATAGTAATATTATTGACCCTTAAAAGCTATAAAACATGAATGTTATGGTAATTGAAAAAGGGTTAATTGGGGTAAAAAATAATTGATATGGGTGAAAAAATAACCAAAACTTATCCTAATTTTATTGTTTTAGAATATTTTGACTCATCTTGAAATTATAATAAAATGTTACCACTTTGGATTAATTTTTCAATGAAAAATAATATATATTAATTTAATACTTTAGATAATTCAAAGTGTTCCCCTCCCATAACATATAAAAGGACTCCAATTATCTTTTTTATTTACACCACATTAACCATAATTGATAAAAACCCTATAAATAACTCTTATGGACATCATTATAAATTTTTAGAGTCTCTTTTCATTCCAAAATATGAACCATATGGATATTAAGCAGACATGTGAAGAAAGTATAATGAAGAAGAGGTATTCATCATTAATGACTTTTTCAAGTTTATTTATTATAACAATTCATCTAAATATATTGGTAAAATTATAAAATAATTATTCTAGTATGCTAAAAATATTTATATGTTATTATTTTTATGTTAAAACCATTGTCCACCTCTTTTCCATCCTATAGAAATCGAAAACATCCCTCTTGCACACATACGACTTATTGACTCCAAGTAGCGGTGTAATTCATTTTTTATCACCATTTTACTTTTATGGTTATAAATATGGATCTAATGAATATATAATATTTATCAAATAGTAATTATTTTTTATATATAATATCATATCTACCTTCTTACCATCATATCTGATGGAAAATAATAACGTATTTTGTGAGTACATGTGGACTACAACCTCCACGAAACAATGTGATCAGTTTTTTATTTACACATTAAATATATGTTAATAATGATGCATTTAATGAATATATATTATATTTATACCATAATCAAATTTATGTAGATTATGGAAATATAACCAATGTACAAGTACTTGAACTTCTACGACAAACATGCATGAGAAAATAAATAATTTAACACCTAAAACAATGATAAAAATGATTTATTTATAACTAATGGGTGATAATATGTTATAATAGGTTCATATTTTATATTATAAATATTATTATGGTACTATTATAAATTAATTACATTTTAAAACCATCATACAGGATGTTAAATCTTGTTTAAATGAGATGAAAAGTGAGTTAAGGGGTTTCATTACTCAATTTATTTTCATTGGGATACATTAATTTTTTATTGTCTTCAAAGTGATAAGGTTATATGTGTAATTAAATATTATTATTTTACATTTTATTTCCACTTTTTTGTGTATACTTTCATTTTATACAAATAATCACTCCATGGAGGAATTCTCACTTCAAATATGTAATATTTGTTTTGGGATTTCATCTCAACATTAACTCCCTTAAAACATATTTGGTACTATTCACTTGTTTATTTTTATAAAATATATATATATAAAAATTGAGGTATTTAACATGAATATATATTTATAAATTTTGATTAAAGTTTCATTTACTTTTAACTCTTTCAAGGGGTTACAATTTAAAAGTTACTAAAGATGTAAGAATGTATTTTACAATATCATTTATATGAGATTTACCTTATTTTGATTGAATAAATATTATAATACATCCTTTATAAAATCCATATATTTTATTATAATGTTTATATTTATATATTTCCCATGTTTTCATCAAAAATTTCTTATATTTGGAACATGAATTATGAAAATTAATATTTAATATATGATTAATGCAATGTACATGAATTGATTATTGAAGACCAAAAATTATATAAACCCTCGATGCATCAATATGTCTAATGAGACAAACTAGTTGGATAGAAATATTCGATGTTTTTTGGGGCATGCATACACACTATTCAAAATATCTTGGTGAAAGGTCATAACGATAAATATATCATGATGTGAAAGATCATATTATCTAGAATTAAGCATTTCATTCATTGGAAATTCAATTATTATTATCTCTGAGATTCCAACATTTATATTATCCATGAATGAATTTCATGGTAAAGTTATTGATTAAATGGGACGTGTTTCTAGTTTTTTAACTTTATATATTGATTATTCCTTATTAAATCATGAAATATTATACTCTATATATACTTTATATATAATTTGATCTCATCATTTATTTTTTTTAACTTACCTTGGATATGAATAATAAATATTTTAATGTGTTTCAAGGATACTGAACATTTTCATTTAATTTGTTTTATTTTATTTCCAATGTAAAATGTGAGTCATGTATGTATCTAGTTCATCGAAAAAAACTAAATGGTCGATAATTGGGGATGTGGTCCCTTGTATCTTATGAAAATGTTTTAAAGTATTAATCATCTCTAGATTATTTAACATGGGTTTTTATAGATTATGTATTGTTTAACTATTGAGCTTATTTATCTAGACGGCTTATGATCATGTTATCTTGTTGTTTCCATCAATTCATTAGTTTCATCCATCATTTTATAATTTGGTTTGTGTTTTGTGAAATCATTATTTTTGGGTCCACTATTACAGCATGATTTCTAAAAGGTATGTTCATTGAACTGAGGACACCCAATGATTCTATATCCACAAAGGATCTACATTACAAAGGTAGGAACTCATTAGGAAACCTGGCCAACAATGCTTAAGAACTCACATTGGTCGAGAGGATGGGAGGTCAGACTCATAACACCCTTTTGAGGGGAATTTTTTCTTACTATGGAACTCTCTTATATATTTATGATATGATCTAAAATCCTTCATTAATTCCAAAGTATGATTTGGGTCACCCTTGAATTAACAATCAATTGTCACCATGTATTGAAATTAGAATCATCTATATGTATCTATGGTTATTCACAAATGGATATATCTATATTTATCAAAGGTGCTTCATCGATGATATCATCTTTTGTACTAATTAGACATTATTTGGTTGTTATTATGATGAATATGGTTTTCATTCCATATTGTGTGGTGGTCTACAATGTATCATCATCTAGAGATATGGGATTTATTTTGATGTTGGGATTGAACCCACATGATGGTATTACTATGTATCCTCTTGAAAAGAATCAAAACCCAAATAGTTTGGGGTTGGTTAATCGGTCACGTCACACCATTTATGTTCATGTTGTAAGGACCAAACCATGCATTTTAATGAAATATGGCAAGGAAATATAATAAAAATTTTCCTAATCAAATATTAGTGTGGGAATTATGATAAAATATCCTAGGGATCCTAGAAGGTATTTGGATTCCCATGTTGAATTAGACCCTACCAAGAATGTATCCTATAGAGAATATGGTTGATTTGGGTGTTGGGATTGGAGCTCAGGGATTCTTCCTACATATCCCATTTGGATGGTAATTAAATATCATTTAGTTCATTCTTAAGGGACCAATTCTATTTTAGGTCCATTGATTTGTCTCCCAGGGGGGTATGGCCATTTGAGAGGATTAAGTTAGGGCTTATTCTTGAGAAGGATTCCATGTAGAATATTTGGGGGAGTTGGGTGGGGCTTACTCTTGTGAAGGATTCCAATTGAGCTCAGAACATAGGTAGATGTCCTATGTATCCACATTATAACATGAATCAGTGTTATCGAAGTTCAATATTTCATGGCTTACACACTACGTTTGACTTTGTGAATGGGGTTTATGAGTGGTGCTTACTCCTTTTGAGGATTCCTAATTATTGGTTAATATTTGGACTTATACTGAAGTAAGAGGCCCTAAGGATGGTTTTGGATGGGGATTACTCTTGAAGAGAATGTCAAAATGTTGATTTGGGGCTTACTCCTGAGGAGAATTCTCATGACTAGTTGGGACATAGACATTTAATGAGGCCTATGAGTTTTTTTGGTTTATATACTACTCATAATGAGTATTCCCATGTTGTTGAATGGTTGTGTCTTATTCCAAGTTGGATTCCTATTTTATTTTGACTTACACATGGAATGATTCCCATGGGTTTGGAGCAATGCGGATGTCGTGACCACCATCAACCTCTAAGCCCACAAAAGTAACCATAAGTATAAGAAACAAGAGGGAATATAAGATATAAGAAACCAAATAGTCTAATTTTCCAAGATAATGGATGCATGTACATGAAAAATCATTCATAGGGAGGCACCTTTAAATAAAATGATATGAAGATTCAAAAGTATGTTCTTCACTGAAATATGAATCTGGCCTTGTATGTTATGTGATCGTTGGTTACCTCTGTGTCCACATGATTCAGGAATATTCATTATTAAATTTGAGAGAAAATTGAAATTCATAGATATTGAAAACCACACACTTCATCTCCTCTCCAAGTGGAAGAGGCTAGGGGTACAGTGAGAGATGGTAAGAGATCTGGTTCCCATCACCTCTCTGATCTTTCTATCTAGGATATTTAGGTCTGACTACCCACATAGACAAAAAAATATGGGAGTGAGGATTAGAAAGACTGTAACCTCCTATAATAAAGGTTAGGGTCTTAATCTAGGAGGGATGTTGTCATGAACTAATCTATGTTGCCATTTGACCCGGTGCCCGACCCAGTTCGCGGTATATCCTGAAGGGAATTACCGATCCCTATAATGTTGAAACTAGTGTTGGGAATCAAAACATAAAAGTGGGTACTATTTCATCCCCAGTATTCTAGGATCAAGTAAATAAAATTGAACTTGCATATAGCCAAAAAAATAAATCTCAATCAATAATATATACAGACGTATCAAAAAGATATAACTCAACAGGTTGAAAACTAAAATATTGAACTGAAACTAAAATGAAAAAATTGAACTGCCACCATGTGATATCCTTAGGAATCTTTGGTCACCTTCAACCACAGGACCAACCCTTCTCCCACAATGATCAGCTGAACCAAGAGAACCTAAACAAACAATATAAACCTACAAAACAACTCAAGCTTACCCGCACCGAGTGGTATAAGAAGGGTGTGAGCTTATAGCTTAGTAGTTAACCACCAAAAAATCTTGGCCATTCCATTCCCAAATAATTTAATTAATACTAGTTTTAAATAAAATTATAAATAATATTTGAATAAACAACTTGTATATATAAAATAAAAAACAGGATCTATTTCTCTCATAATTTAAAACAAGGAATAAGAAGAAAAAATGAAGGGAGTTGTGATTTTTCTTTCAAAATAACTACATAGAATTTTTTTAAACCATCCACAAATTCATAGATTTTCCAAATAAATATCAAAACTAGAAAAATATATTAATATTCACACAACAATTGCAACAGTTCTTGTAATACTCATAATGGGAGAATACAGGAAAACATAGGAACTCAGAGGAAAACTATAACATACTATACATGTGACTCGTCCTAAAGGTTTTCCCTACTCCATGACGTCATAACACCCTAACGACTGTATGTCACCCTACCTGGCATGGTCGAGGGGCCCAATCCCATTGAAATAAACACAAGTATCAACCTACTATGGGAAACTAGCTAGTACAATAACCTAGACTAGTGCAATAATAATTCTCAATAAAACATTTTTCAATGCTAGGTTCCCATGTTATGTTTCACAAGGGGGTATTACATAAAATGAAAACAACAAGTCACATACAAGATACAACCCATCACCCTACTGGAACCACTCCATCCACCTAAAGGGTGGTCCACTGCTATAAAATATTCATTACAAGAGGGAGGTTCCATACTATGTACCCTCTCATCTCATGGCTTACCAACCGGGCTAGGAACCTAAACTATAAAGGTTTTTTCAAATATCCATTTATAAATTCCCAACAGGACATTATTTATATCCATATAGTGTTCATTTATAAAAAATAATCACCTCAAAAACCATTTCCCATAACATGACATTTTATTTCACTATACCATTTCCAATTGACCTTTACGTTTCAAACACACACCCAAACACGTCGTAATTTCCAAATGATCCATTATTTCAAATAAAATTTACCACCAAGATGAGTCTGAAAAATATCAAATGAACTAAAAGGTTCCAATCGGGCTTTCAATCACCTCAATAAACAATTTCCATTTAATCAAACACTTATCATGTAAAACATGCCATACAATTTTGAAACCGCCCTAATCCATTTTGGAATCCATCAAACCATTTTTCAAAAAGAGATAGGAAAATGAGATGGGTATTCTATTTATGAAAACAATGTTAGATAAAATATCCACTCCAAATTTCATCATCATTTGAGGTCCCATCCATGGGTGCACACTGTGCATCCACGGATATGCCCACATAAAATAGAAGAGTAGAAGTGGACTTTTAGAAAACATTTTTTATGAAACTAAACACACCATCCACTAACCCAATAACAGATTTCATCAAAACCCCATGATTCATAAATCCAACGCAACAAAAAAAACATCCATAAAAATGTTTTAATAGGGAGATTTCACCCAAAACATCAAACATAACCATTTGAAAGGATGAAACATTTTATTAAACAAAATTTTCTAGGAATGCACATGGGAATAGATAGAAAAACTTCTGAAAACCAATTTTAGTCAAATATTCCAAAAAGAAAACACTAACATGAATTCAATAAGAGAAAAACAATGCTTAAGAACATTATTTAAGAATTAATTACTAAAACCTAAGCATCACATTTATTCAAAATGAAAGAAAATTCATTGAAAAGCCTATTGATCGAGTGTTAAAGTGAAGAAAAACTTGAAGGTGACGATTGGGCATTTAAGAACAAATTGTCAACCCTAGAATGCGTGAAACAAAATAAAACACCCAAAACCTAGCATGAGGGTTCATCTAAGAGATGGATAACAAACTAAAAACTAGAAAATAAAGAATTAGAAGAGAGAAAGGGAAGAAAATGGGCATGAAACCATAAAAACTCACATTGGGTTGAAGGAGGAGAACCTTGGAATGTGGATAAGTCAAAATAGGGGTCTTATGGGGTTATATTCATGCACCATGATCATACAAGGGGGTAAATTTTGGGTTAAATTGGTAGGAGAATTGAAGAGGGATTTCTTTCATTAAAAGTTATGGGCAGCTCGCATGGTTTGGCCACACAGTTTCCCAAACTGTGCAGTAACCGTGGAAAGCACTCTACCTATGGAGGAGAGGCTGGACGATCACTTAGGATCGACCACATGGACATGCGTAGGCCATGTGGTTGGTTCAGTCTAACATTCACTAGCCACATGACTATTTTTCTTGATTACTACTAACCATTCAGTAATAGTACGACACCAAGAAAACCCACCTGAAATTTTTAAAACCAAAAAAAAATTGAACGGGACTCAACCCAAACCTTGACCAAAAGACCCCAGAATTTATAAATAAAAAACAAAGGAGTATCTGAAGTTGTGGTATGAGAATTATCCCCACCATAAAAACATTCTTCCCCCATAAAACTCACCAATATAACAGTTAACAAAATTCGAGTCCATGCCCAATCAAGGCCATGGAAAACTGAGAACCCATGATGACCTCTCTCTCTCTATAGTTCACAACATATTGTTTCGAGAATAACCACATGATGAGTTTTAGGAGAGAACATGTGGGGTTTCTCCCCAACACAGTAATTCCACATACATAGATACATTGAAACCCAAACAAACCATCCCATTGGGGGGGGCAATGTGGAAACTCCCAACCTGGACATACCGAACATCTTCACAACAACTAAATAATGGTCTTACCACGACCAGAAATTAAGAAACTCTTAACCTAAGAAAAACCAACTCCCTTAGTAAGAGAGAAACAACATAACCATAACAAATAAACCAGAGAACATAACATGAGACAACCATGAAATTTGAGATATCGGGATTGAGAAACTTCCTATAAGAACCAAAATCATCAAAACAATAGAGATAAACATTACTATCAGAATTGGGAGCTATTCAATCCATCCATCTTCACAAACCTATGTAAAAACACACAAACGGGCACCCAAACTAGGGGAGGGTCACAAAAAACCTTTCATTAACTCCCCAAATCCACAAATCTCCCTAACAAAGACAACCGAACCAAACCTAAATCAAAATAGGTCTATTTACTCATAGGCCCAACACACATCATGGAATACAGTGGGTTTAACATTTACAATTTGAAAAGGTATGGACACTTGGGGTTGTAGTAGAATGAGGTCAACACACAACCACAACAAGGATGAACATACAATGGAAATAAGAATAGTACAATGAATCTTTGTTTATTTCCATCCCAATCACTTAAAACGAAAATTGGGCCAAGGTTTCACACACCCATGGATACTTCGGGCTATACTCGAGGTTCACCCTGGGACCAGTGGTTGGGGATTTAATGGATAATGCATCTCCAGCCACGTAGTCAGGCATTGGTATCCTCCGATCCCAGCTTCTTATTCTTCCCAACGATTCAAATGACCACAATGGTGGTACATTCTTAGGGGGATGAAACATGATGGCATAGAATGCCAAGACTGTCCACACTAATGGCCTATATGCAAATGTTCTGATGAGTTAAGGGCCATAACAGATGGATTTAACTACTTAAAGATAGGTTTCTTCGGCATGCACTCCTCTATATATAGGTAACCTTAGTGATAGTCGACCATCACCAACTACAACCAAAATTCTAACGATGATGTGGCATCCGACATCCACTGGTCCAGAGCTAGACCTTCATACAAATCAGAGATGGAACAAACCTCAAAGACGGTGGGAGCTCCCAAAAACCCTAAGATATGCTCCACCTCCTAAATCCATATACCTACCTCTAATATACTTATAACACAATAGAAGATAATCATCATCCAAGAAAAATTAGGAACTATGCATGAATCATTAGAAATTTGAGGGATGTTTCTCAGTGGAACATACTGAACTCCATGAGAAATAAAAAACAAAACCGGCATCAAGACAATACACAATCAATAGAAAAATCCCAAGCACAAAACAACCATATCAAAATCCAAAAAACACAGGTACAAAAAAAATCCTTTTAAAAATCCCATTACATATTAATTTTCAAAATCGCCACATTTCCATACCACTTTTATAATACATAAATACTCTTTTAAACCAAATTCAATTCCAAAAAAAAACTTACCATTTATAACCACTACTTCTTTTTAAATTTTAAAACATCCTTCTTCTAATGAAAATTTTCCAAATACCAAAATCCAATTCTCATAGAATAAATCTATTTCCCAATGAAAACCTAATTTCAAAACCATTAACTTTCAAATACTCACCAATGTCATTCTTTGGACCATTACATGTGTGTTCATCCATTTCCATCCACATCATCTATGAAAAGGTTCCCCCACAAACTTTCCACACATACCCCACACACATGAAAACTCCCATAAGGAACACCAAGGGTTGCACCAAATCCAAGCTCTCAAACCCAAAATCCTTTCAATTTTAAAACCCACTTTACCAATTTAAAAAAATTGGAAGAAAAAACCTCAATTTTTCAATACAATTTCTATTTAAAAAAATCACATTCATTTTCAACATATGCATATACCAACCAAAACCAAAATGAAACACAACCAACAATGATCTACCGAAATGTGGAGCTAACACCTATTCCTAACACAATGACATGGTAGTGGGTCATTCCCCTAGTATGGAATAACAAAAAGGGGGCATTGAATTGATAAGTTGTACTCTACTTGGGTCGCTACTCAATGGGATGCTGCAACATGACACTAGTTTACCTCTACTATCATCCCTCAATCCAAACACACCCATGAAAAGGAGACTCAAATCACAGACTATCCCTGGAAGCTCAAGGATCAGAGAGAGAAAGAGTTTGCGATGCTCTTCCCACACCAACCTACTAATTCCTAACAGTCCTAATATTCTTCTAACAAAAACAACAAATATCAATAACATTCTATGATACCATTTTTTCACAAACCAAGTTGGGTCTCCATCCAACGTAATGCCCGATCCGCTCCGTGCACTAGACTGAAGGGAATTCTTGATCCCCATGGGATGGAAACTAGTGTCAGGAATCAAAACATAAAAGTAGGAACGATAAGATGCCCAAATAGGCAAGGATAAAAAAAATAAAATGAGCATGCAGATATCCAACAAATAAATCTCAAACAATAATATAGATATATGTAGATGAAATATACAACATATCATGCTGAAAACTAAAATATAGAAATGAAATTAAAACAGGTAGACTGAACCGCCACCATGAGATATCCATGTGACCATTTTGTCACCCCCAACCATAGAACCAACCTTGATCCAACATTGAGCATCTAAAATTAGAGAACCCGAATGAAGGAACTGAACCTACAAAATAGCTCCGGCCTACCGACACCGACTGATACAAGTAGGGTGTGAGCTTACAGCTCAACCAGAAACCACCAATAAATCCATTCCATTCCGTTTCTAAAAACATTACATTAATAATAGTTTGAAATACATTTACAAAAATAGATTTTCACATACACAATGAATTTTTAGAACAACCAAACTTGATTATTTCCCTCATAATTTAAAACATGCAATAAGAAGAAAATGGTAGGGAATTTGTGCATTATATTTCAAACTATATACTTAAATTTTTTTTAAACAAACCAAACATTCAGTGTTTTCCCAAATAAATACCAAAACCTAATATAGATAATAAGATTCTTCACCACAAGTGAAACGATTCTAGTAGAACCTATAACAGGAGAACACGAGAAAACCTAGGAACTCAGAGAAGAACCAAAACATACTATATGTGTGACTCATACTTAAGGCATGACCTACTTAATGATGTCACAATTACCTAATTCCAAACATTCACCCTACATGGAATTGTAAAGGGGTCTGATCCCATAGCAGTAAACACACGTTTCCACCAGCTATGGGACACTAGCAAGTACAATAACCTAGAGTAGTTCATAAATTGTTCTTAGAAAACCACTTTTCTATGCTAGGTTCCCATGTTATGTTTCACAAGGGGGTGTACCATACAACTCAAAAAAAAGTAACATACAAGATACAACACATTACCAAAATGGAACCACCCCAACCACCTAAAGGGTGGTCCCATGACATCAAACATTCATTACACGAGGAAGGTCCCATACCGAGGACCATCCCATCTCATGGATTACCAACCAGACAAGGAACTTATCCCATGAAGTGTTTTTCAAATATCCGTTTCAAAATTCAAAATGGGCCATTATTTCTACCCATCCACGATACATTTATCAAACTTAAGAACCTAAAATACCATTTAAAATAATAAGAGCACCATCCCCTTTCCAATAAACCATTATGTTTAAAAAACACACCCAAACCCAACACAATTTCAAAACAGTCTTTTATTTCAAATCAACTTTTCCACCAAGATGAGTTTGAAACATGAAAAATTCACTCAACGGTTCTAAATATGCCTTCAATAACTTCAATAAAAATATACCTTAATAAAACACCAACCAAGTCAATATTACCACACAATTTTGAGATCACCCAAAGAATTGTGGAATCCATTGAACCATTTACCAAAAATAGGGAGAAAATTGAGATGAGAGTTCTTTTTAAGAAACCAAATTTTGAGAAAATAACCACTCAAAATGTCATCATAATTTGGAGGCCCATGGATGGGTGGACTCTATGAATCATTGGATGATCCCACATCAAATGGCATAGCAAAAGTGGTCTTTTCCCAAACATTTTTGAAGAAACTACACACACCACACAATAAAAAAATAATCCATTTAATCAAAACACCAATATTCATAAATCGCACCCAACACAAACCAAAAAACATCCAAAAAATTTTTTCATAGGAAAAATCCACCCAATTCATCTAACATAACCATTTTAAATGAATACACATTTTATTAAACCACATTTTTAAGGAATAAACATGGACACTGATAAAAAACATATAAGAACATATTCTTTTTAAAATATTCAAAAACAAAAAATACACTACCATGAATTAAATATAAATAAAAATAATGATGAAAACATTATTTAATAATTAACTGATAAAACATAGGAATCAAATGGACTGAAATTGGAAGAGAAGGAATGAAAACACCTACCGATCGAGTGTAAAATTTATGAAACCACTGATGTTGGAATATTATGACTCTAATAACAAACTACCAACCCTAGAATCCATGAAACCCAAGACAACACCAAAACCCTAGTATTAGGGTTTATCCAAGAGTGGGATAACCAATGAAGCTCTGGGAAATACAGAAGGGAAAAAGATTAAGGAAATAAAATGGGAAGGAAACCCTAAAAACTCACCTTGGATCAATGGGGGAGCACCTTGGAGGAAGGATAAGTCATAGAAGGGGACCTAGGGGGTTATTTTCGTGCACCATGGTTTACCAAGGGGGAGGGGTTGATTTTTGTGTTAAATGGGATGGAGGGTAGAATAGGGATTTCAGGTTTAAATGCTTTTGGGAATCTCCCACAATTTAGCCTCATGGTTTCCCAAAATATTCAGTAATCGTGAGGATCTCTCAACTTATAGATTAGATGCTACATGCTTACCTATGATCAACCACATAGCCGTGCAAAGGGTATGAAGTAGGTTCTGTCTAACCAACACCAGTTTCATGAACAAGATTCATGGTTACTACTAACTGGGTGGTAACCGTATGACACCAAGAAAAACCTCCCAATCCTTTTAAAACCTCAAAATTTTGGACTCGGTCACAACCTGAACCTCGATAAAATACCCCAGGCTAGATAAAGAAAAAATAATGAATTATCCAGCATCGGGGAGTGATAGATGCACTAAAATTGGTTATCTGATATGGGGTGAGGATCTCATTCCATGTTTAATGGAAATCAAAGTTTAATCCTCACTATCTTGTCCAGGAACTTGAGGATCCAGGTCTTAGAGACGATAAGGGTAGTACATGGTCCTAAACCTAATATCTGATACTGGGAACTCCTTAACACTATTCCAAGGGTTTGGGTCCTTATGTCTATAGGAATTTAAGTCCACATGCACCCAGAAGAACCCTGACTATCATGTGGGATAATTGAAAGAAACCTCAAACCGTAGGAATGAAAATCCAAATGGTATACATGATAGTTCCCCTGTCATGGTATTGTAAGTACAGAGGATTTTTAGAGGTTTTAATTTTGTTCTTCTAATAAAAGGGATCCAAAGTTTGGGAGGCACTACAAGGGATGGATTTGAATAGGTCCTGATCAGAGGATTACATTGGATAAAGGATAGAAAGATCCAAGGGAGGACTGCGCAGATAGGCCTTAGTGGAAAAAGGATGGCTCATATAGGGGGTGGTTAGCTCAAGTGCACCTAAGAGAGGTGATGGTAAATTTTCTGATGGTCCACATGGGAAACAACAGTTGGGTGAGTCTTTAATAAAGCCTTTAAGGGTCTCCACATGGGTTCTCGAAAGTGGCTCACGTAGGTCCCTAGTAATGGAAGGGGATCTCATGCATGTTTTTTTAATATGGGGGGTCCCTATGTAGCTGTTGTGGGTTTTAAATGCTGTTAAAACTTTAATTTCACTATACCTATTTAATTACCTCTTCTTTAGTATTTAGATGAATACCAATAAGGATTAGAAGGGATTTGGTGAAGGACTAGGGTGAGTAGAGTATCAAGAGGCCTTTGGAAAATTTTCTCCAAAAAAATGAATACACTAGGACCATATTTATTAGAAAATAGGGGAACCTGGGTGATGTGAATATTTTGATCAGGTGTACTATACAGGGTTTCTGAATAGGGTTTGCACACTAGTTGATGTTCAGTTCAGTCACGTAGGCTGATGTGAAGATACACTGCACACATGCACTGATTGGGGGTACCTCTTCGAAGGAGCTTCACTAGGGTTTTCAATCATTGTCCTTATTCATTTCACTTATTCTATTCCATTTAAGATATATCCCTTTGGATCCTTTTAATCCATTAGAAAAAATGAAGTTTCAATAAAATACCCCCCTATGGATTGGATCCAATCGACCAAAGCGGGTTTGATCTCGAGTTAATGAGATGAAATGGTTAAATGGATCACAGAGGTCATCCACACATATTTTCATCTCTGGTCATCCATTCGTATTATCCTCTCTATACATCCATGCTATATATTTTCTCCTGTCATCCATGTATAGGAGATTCGTTTCTTATAAATAGGGTAACTATTTCATCGGAAGACCTTCACGGTTCAGAACCATCAGTCTCGCACCCTAGTACTCCACGCAAAATTGATTCCTAAGACTATTCTCTAAAAAACATTTCATATAGATAAGGTGTGTCCTGACCTGAACAATTAGTATGCTTATGTGAGTTACTTTCATAGAGGCCTTGGGCGAGGGGCCAACATGACGAACTTACACAAGTTCCCTATCGGAATTCATTCATTTTACACTTTTCCTATATCTATATGTTTTTCGAAATTAGATCATCTCTAAGGAAAAACATAATACTTATTTCTAGTTTCAATGGCTGCATAGAAGACAAAAGTTTCTAAGGATTCGGCTAATAATCACATTGATGAGATGCTAAAAACAAAGGGAATGACTATTTTCATGCTTTCGATGCTAATCTATCCATTCTAGAAGGACAACAGAAGAAATATCACTATGACTTTCCTAAGATTAATTATCTACTGGTTTACAACCATGGTCATATTAAGAAGGTATTAATATGGGATTTAAATAATTATACTCATCTCTCTTGATTTCAAGAATATAAGAATTTCCAAACTACCAGTGTTTCATTTATGGGTGAATATATCAATGTTGGGACATCAACCATATTCTGTGTCATGCATCATAGATAGTGTGAACTGGATCTGAAGCTGCACACACCGGAATAGAATTCACAATGTTATCCATCTATCATCTGTGATTCCTAGACTGATAAGTCAAAGGATTGGAGGAAAGACAGTGACTTCAATAGAATATGGGGTGTTTAAAAAATGTGGATGTGGGAATACTGGGTGTTCAAAACCTATACCAAATTCAAAATGGATCTACAAGATGTCAAAATATACGTGGTCATATGGGCATGGAAAACTTGTGTATACAAGAAGTCAAAATTCATTCATGTTGGTAAGATGATTGAGTCCTCATATAAACTATTTCCCTCTAACACATGGATAAGTTAGTATTATCTTGTGGTATGTCCAAAAGATCTCTGGGGTTCTAATTCTCATAGATATGTATGATTAATTCATCCCTCCAAGAAAACGTGGGGTGATAATAAAAGGATTCCATTTCTATCCCATGAGATGTTGAAGATAGAACTTGATATTAAGAAAAAACACCCCCACCTAAGGAGTGTTATCTATCATGAAGTGTAGATGAGTACCTTACTATAGCCTAAGGGGAAGGCCCTACATGAAAATGTTTAACTGGGTGTCCCGAGATAGAGAAGAATTGTGCTTTCAATAAATTCTGGCTGACTTTGGAAAAGGGGGAGTATGTAAAATGGGGAGAAAATCCCATGTCCAATGTTCCTATGAAGAAACATCTCAAAAGTATTTTATACATGTGGCTAATCACTTACCTTCTACTTTTCCATGATTCCAAAGTTTGAATACCACCAGGGAAATTTTTCATAGTAGTTAAGAAGAAAGAAAAGAAGCATGTCGGGTTGTAAATCCCCATCTCTGTGAAGGTTTATCAAATCCTATTACATGTCCATGTGGGGAAACCCCATTTAGATTAATAAGACCATTTTAGGTACTATGGGGATGGGTTTTAGACCACTTTAGAAGATATATTATGCTATGTGGGTTTGAGATTCTCAAGATTCCATTTTTACCATATGGTTAGGCCATTTATTGAATTCCACCCCTGTCATTGGATCCTATCGAGACTCTTTAAGGCTAATCCGGTTCAAGGAGGTCAATTTATTCTCATATGGGAACCCACCTACTAGGAGACATAATGATTATGGGATGAATTAAAATTATAGAAGATCATATTTGATGGCTATTTGAGATGGTGTTCTAGAAACTCATATGGATTGTGATGTTATATGTGGGGCATATGCTCCATTCAAGTATTTATATCTATTCAAATGACTAAAAAATAGAACTGTATCTATTATTGTGCATGTATAATAATAAAATAATTCAATTGAAGCTTTATTGTTATGGATCCTTATAGAAACAATGTTGAATCAAGTGGAAATCAACCTACCTCTAGCATATGAAAACAATGGATTTACCTCTTGGTCTGTTTATCCGTTAATTACATCAAACCCTTATAGAGTGTTGCAAGAATTTGTTCCTCGAATCAGTATTAGGAAAATGTACAAAAGTGGAATGTGGGGTAGAACGTTTAATATACTCCTAGAAAATATGTTTATTCTCCCTAAAATGATGCTTCATTCCATTTAGAAGGTTAAAATAATGATGGGGTCCTATGTTCTCCCAAACAATTTCATTCAAGGTTCATTCCACCATCCAGAATCAAAAGGGATACAGAAAATGAGGCTGAACTTTGGAAGTCCAATCATCATTTTCATAAAGAGACTCTGGTTCCCTTTTCTAATACTTCATCTACAATGGAGATTGGTTGGAAGTCCCTGAAATCTAGGGTTGTTGCATCATCTTCATGGTAGGATGTGATAGCCTCAGAATTCATACAACTAGACGCAATCCAATTTTGGTAGGTCATGTCCTCTAATGAAAAAATAATATGTGCACTTCTTCTTACTGGTATGTGGATTCAATATATATGTGACTTTCTAGCCCTACATGATATTTACATCGAGGAAAATTTCATTGAGGTGAAGTTTTTTATCCCAAAACTAGATATGATCATTTATACAACTGATGACTAGATACATTCTATTATATGGGTGGAGGACATGAAGAGACAGGGCACTATTGAGGGTTCTGGCCACCCATCTTCTAAGAATGGATTGATTATACCAATCTTGATGATTTATGTTATCACTTTATCATTTCGTCTTCTATTATTCCTTTATTTTATCTGGGGATAATTGTTGTTGCTTAGTGGAAGGTCATATTGATTTGCATCGATCCAAGGGGAAATCAAATGAGCTTAAATCACTAAAATATGTTCTATTTTGTACCCCAATCGGGATTGATTAATTTTCTCCCAAGCATAGAGATCTATCACTAGGGAAAAAATGGAGGGTGAGATAGCAGGGTTGACTATATTTCCCCCTATGATTCCTTTCTTTGAGGAGGTTGTTTCCAGACCTCCTCTATAGAAAAATAAATAATGTTGGAGGGTAAACGCTTTGGATATGTACCTTTATAGTGATGTTTGGTCTCCACATTACCATTAAACTCTTCTTTATCCAACAAAAATGTCTAACCATTTTAATGATTTCAGAATCTCTTTCTCTTTCCACCCTCAAGGGGATTACAAACGAGCCTCCAAAAACTAAGTAGGGTGATCATGAATGAGAATGGATCCCTACTTGTGAGTTAGATCATTAAATTGGAGAAGTATCAAGGGTTTAGGATACATCCTTTAACTACACATGCTACTATAAAGAGGGAGGATGATTCCTATAACATCGAAGGTGTAGGTTCATGGTGCAGCAGAAGCATGTGTTGGGTCATTCCCAAATTTTATTTTTCCCATGATCTATGATCAATATGAGATATACATGATGATAAATGATGTGATAAACCTAATTTTATCAAAGAAAATAGAAACTATAAATTATTATGGAACCAAAGGGACGATAGTCACGTGTTATTTATAATTAATTTATTTAATTAAATAATTTAGTTTTGGAATTATTTCTTTATTAATATATTAATCAATAGATATTTTTTGAATATTCATTACATTGTAGGAATCAAGAGAACATTCCATCTCTCAGTGATCCACATATGTTCCAAAAATCACTTAACGTCATCGTAGGAATCTCTAGGTGTTGGCACGATGGATCATATCACTTGAGTTATCTACCTTTTAAGCTACAAGAACCATTTTAAAATAATTCTCCTTAATCTCTCTTAACATAAGAGTGGGAGGTGGATGAATATTTCTCTCCATTCCTGAAAGTGTTCTTGGAGAAGGGATCTCTCCATGGATTGAGATTATTCCGCAAATTCATTGTGCATAACATAATAAACAAATTTTCTCTCTAATAAAATAATATAATAGGGTTTATATATTGATATGGTTAAAATAAAAAAGTTGTACAGGTTTCCTTTATTATTAATTTAATCCCTACAAAACCCCATGTAAAATAATAATAATAACATTCTTTCTAGACAAGATCTTAACTTGTGAATTAAATTAAATATTATTTAATAAAAAAATATTCAATAATTATTATTATTCTCTGGACCATTATACTAAGTCCACAATTACTCCATAATATTTATTAGGTCTTGAGTAATGAATATTTATTTATTAAATAAATATTATTGCATTTTCTCTAGTAAATAAATAAATAAATTTTACATTCAATAAATAACAAATATATATTTATTAAATATTCCACCCACATTATATTCTCTCAATTAAATGGTGATGAGATATATGTGATCAAGTAAAAATGAATAATTATTAAAAACCATGTGGTAATAATATTTATTCAACTTGTTAAATAGTAAATAATAATATATTATTTACCTATTATATTGGATACACTTAGTGAGTTTCCCTCTAGGCCTCTTACTCTATGGGATTA
Organism: Viscum album; assembly: GCA_963277665.1. NCBI lineage: Eukaryota > Viridiplantae > Streptophyta > Magnoliopsida > Santalales > Viscaceae > Viscum > Viscum album. The sequence continues at coordinate 1,139,784,314 of OY728135.1, read as the reverse complement.
GGAATAACAACCTAAATTCCAAGGTTACTATCTAGAAACATGCCAAGGCACTCATGGATAAAGAAGTTAATTTCCTAATTACATAATACCTCATATGGATGCTTACTGTGTAATATAATTCTGTTATCATGATATCTCAAATCAATTAGCTTGCATGTTTGTGCCATCAACCTATGTGCTCAATTTCTCTTTCTTTGATTTCTTGGAATTTGAAATTTCTTATAGTTAACATGCAAATTTTTTTATTTAGGATATATCATTTCCATCAAAGGGCCTAAGATGTGAACTTTTGTTAAAGAACAGATGGAACAAATCCTTTCACACATTATTCGTTAATTAAATATTACCAGTGATGCACCCAATGTAACCTACTTTTCCATGAACATTTATCTTTACGATTTTCACCAATACATCAAAGTACACAACTCATAAAAATCATTAATAATAACAATAATGTCAATGGATCCATACATATATCCTCATATAATAACTTCCAATGAGACATATAAATGTGTATTTCATACTGGTGGGTATTTTTCTCATAATATCCTATGCTAGATATTACCAAGGTCTCACACTATGAGAAGGTGACTCAAATTCCTATGATTCTCCACCCTTTATATCCTGTATTATTTTTGTCTCTAAAATGGAATCATTGGGAAATAGAACATATTATAACACCCCAGGTAAATAAACAATATGACATTTCATATTTATCCATATTTGTGAATAAAATATTTAAATGACTTTAAAGGGGACGCTATGCTCGATGGCGTACCCAACACACAACAACGAGTTTCTTGGGAATCTTACGTTGCACTCTAATAATAAAATAATATTATTTTAAATGGTATTTAACATGTAGCTGTTGTAATGGCGGGAATAGATAGAAATAACTAAAATATGATTATATATGTTTTTAAATGTTTTTACATTTATACAATAAAAGATAAAGGCTTAAAATACGGAAAGAATTCAATTTTAGGCGTATATGCCCTAGTTTTCACTAAAGGTTCACTTGTCGCCTTTTGATGGAGAACCGTCATTAAATATAGTTTTTATCACTCTTATACATTCTTTTGGACCAAATAAAACTCTTATTAAGAATCGGGACATCAAATTTTACTTTGTGTAATTTTTGGTATCTTTCCGATAATGTTCATTTTTTTAATGAATAGTGTAAAATGTTGTATTTTAATTCAAAACTACTTTTTAATCTAATTTATTTATATGATTAGATTATATTTTGAATTGGTTTTAAAGTGAAATTAGAAAATATTTTTACCATTAAATCCAATAGTGGTCGTTGGAATTAATTTCACTTTGAAATCAGACTTAAACTAGTGTCAATCTTTTGATAATTATTATTTTATAAAAACACGCTATTTGCTCTGACAGCGGGAATTAATTATTAAATTAATTAATGTGACTAATATGTTTTGAATTTTGTAAAACTTACTTCATTTTTGAATTCGTAATATCAAATATAGCTTAGGGTGATGTTTTGGTATTTTTCTGAAAAAATCCAATTTTTGATGAATAGTGAAACCACTAAGTGGTAATCAAGCAAACTGATTTTTCAGTTAAATGAACGTTTACCACTAATGTGTGTTGAATTTTGAAAATACGACATACATGGTTGTCATTAGTATGTAAAATGTGGTTCAATGGGATGAAAATAATTTTTTTGGTGAATAGTAACTTATTAAGTTTTTAATCGCGATTAGTGGTAATTAGTGTAATTTAAGGTAAAAATGATATTATAAGAATGTGAAAACACCATGAAACTTGTCCTACACCTATTGGGTGAGTCATGGCCGACCAATAAAAGCCATGGGACAACTTGGGGACCCCATGGATCCAATTTGGTTGGGAAATTACATAAATAACTTTTTATTTAATGTAAAAGTAAAAATGACACAAACATGATATGTTTTACTAAAACAATTTTTAAGTGGGGTTATAGAAGTCATATTTTTGATTATAAATAGTCATTGGAAAGATAAAAAGATTTCCTACATCATTGTATTTGTTTTATAATTTTTATACATTAAATAAATTAAATTATTTATGACATAATAATGATGCAGTGATGACATCATTATTTGACGATTTAAATAAAATGTAAAGATAATGTAACATATATGAACTAAACATGTCCAAAACGTATTGGATGGGTGGATTTCGAACCTTTATAACCTTATCCACGAATTATATCAATGTGGGACCTTTTAAAACCGAAACACATTTTCAAATAAAGTAATATTGCCTTACTTTCCAAAAGTGCCCCTCCTCTCCTCTTATAAAAGGCCCCCACCTCTACCTCTTTTCACACACTCCTCAAGCCCTTGGCTCGGCCAACCCCTACCCATTTACTCTCTCCACATCCCTCTCCTCATCCTAGACGATTCCCTTCGGGCAGAATCCTTTTAAAGGAAGCCTTTATGCTCAAATCAAAAGGAGTTACACTTTTAAAGGTAATTCATTCTCTCATGTTCATTTGTTTTATTTTGCTTCTCCAACACCCTAAACTCTTTTTATTTATTTCTTTTGTAACAACACCAGTATCTTCAATATTCTAGGATGTTGTTATATGATTTATTCGAGCTACACTCTCACACAACTACATCAAATGGTGAAAGAACATACGGTTTCCGTGGATGGCGAAATTGTGCCTCCCGAAACGATGATTGTTCAATACTCATTTAACACCTTCAAAGGTGGCCATTATGAAGTCACTATTATTATATATGATATATAATATGTTTATGTTTTACTTATGCATCTTTATTTTTCATTTGTGTCTTACCTTTATGGCTTCCATTATGGGTATACGCGATATCTTCATTTTAGGATGTGCGGACTACCACCCCCTCAAAGTGATTTGATTCGTTAAATACCATATGTGGGACGTATAAATGATGGAAATATGATATTATATATTATATTATACTGGAATTATAATATACCTTTATATCATTATGAATCCATTCTATAAAATACGAAATAGAAATGAAAGTAGCGTTCATGCGTACGTACGAATTACCGTCTCCATGAACGGTGCATTTCATTTCTTACCTCTAAATGATTATGTAATGTTATAAATGCATGAATGTAATAGATATATATTACATATATGATATCTAAATTATGAATACAATTCTGGATATAATAAACATTTGGCCACACAAACAACATGTAATTATAAGAAGTCCACTTTCGACTTAAGAACCAAATATCGGCAAAACAAATATTATTAACTTAAATTATTACATAATGTTTATGACATGGTAATAAGTGATATAAAAGGAATAATGAACTTGAAAAAGTTTCTTAAGGAAGTAGAAATTAACTCAAGTTTATTATTCAGGAGATTAAAGAATGATCGAGTCAAGTCGGACCCGAGGTAAGGGATCCTACAACTCTCTTTCCTTTTAAGTACACTCTTTTATGTCATTTATTTTAAGCTCATCTTTCTTCTGATTGGGATGTTATTTTATATTACATTTACTGTAATTTTTATGTTCATGATATGAGAGACCCTTTTCTCTCTCATCAATCCATTTTGGATGTTTTGAGTGGCGCCGTTAGACTGCCGAACTTTCGTAAGAGATCTAACCTCTCTCTTTCTTTTTAAGTACTCTCCTTTATGTCACTTCTTTTAAACTCCTCCTTGAAATGTTGGGGGATTTTATTTTATATTCCACTTGCTTTAAATTATATTGTAATATTATGGGATACTCTATTTGATCTCATCAATCCATATTCGGAAGTTTTAGGTGGCGCCGTTAGGCTGCCGAGTTTTCGTAACGGATTTTTCATCTCACTTTTATTCCCGTGAGATTTATGCTACATTCGCCACAAATTCCATTGATTGGTGTATGTACTGCCCATTATTCTACTCTTTGTGTAATATACTTTCGTTTATGAGTATTTACAACAATTACCTATTGTCTTTCTTTCATGGGGTGTATGTTTTGAAAGATACCCAAGTCGGTAAGGGAACCATTCACCCTCCTCTTTTTTAAAAGACTTCTTTTATTGGGTCTTTTAATTTACATATTTTTATGTTGGGATATGTTCTCATACATCCTTATTGATGTAAATTTTATGTCCAAGTGATGATATACACTTTTTATCTCTCATCAACTCATTTTGATGTGATGTCGTTAGGCTGTCAAGGGATCTTTTTAACCCAATTTCGATTTCTTTGGGTTCAACTTGTAGTCATTGAATATGTCATCCATTGAATAGGTGTGATTGACCTTTTATTGTTTTACACTTAATATCCACTTATATTGGGTGTATATATATTTGTCACACATATTTTTGAGATTTATTTGTCCTTAATTTAAGGATACCTTCTTTATAAGGGATTTCATCACATTTGACATTTCTATTGAGGGTTCATTGTTGTTATGCACCAATTCACTCTTATATGGTGTATATACTATCCTTTGGAGTATTATATCATGAATCCTTTTATTCTCATGATATTATAAAGTTCTGACTAAATGTTATTCCTCGATTATTGTATTCAAGTGTCTCTAATTTTGGTAAAACCCCTTTAACCAAAATATCGTTTTAAATGTTTTAATTATTTGTTCTTATTAATATCCATGTTTTCAAAATTGTTTTAAGGATTTATTTATATGGATATTAATGGTTTAAAATGTTAAAAGCTTCAAGGTGGTATGGGACTTCGTCTCAATCTCCTTTCGTTGAGGCATATTTTATTTTATACACAACTTTCTTTTATATGGTGTATAAACCACTTTGACTTTTATGTTTATTCAAAAGGAATCTTTTTTATACAAAGCATTTACTAAACGACAAAAGGGAATGTTTTTGTAGTACGTATGTGGCGACAACGACTTCTCCGCCGTCGTGACCGTTATTTGAGTTTCGGCTTCCTCTACAAGCCATACCTTTTTTTAAAAGAAAAATAAATACCATGTTTTACTTTGGTATTGAAAATGGTTTTCATAATGGTTTTATTATATCAATGTGTTGTATTGATATCTCGTGATTGAAATGTGGAAATGTTATGTTTCCTTTATGCATGTTTTATGTGATATGATTATGTTATGGTTTTTGGGCATTGTTATGAAGAACGGGTGGTTCCATGATAAACTAAGGGTGGGTGAGGCCGATATAGCTCTCCAATGCATTGGGTAACACGAAGGAGTGAAACATTAAGGTTTCTACGAAGAGATTTAGGGAATATACTGTGATGGGTATTCCAAACGTAACCAAGAGGGTTACTCCCTATGTAAGAATGTTATGAATGCCTCAAGTTACCTTTATGTATTATGTTTTCTATGATTTATTCATGATTTGATATGCCTATGTTTTATGGGTAAAGTGTGATTTCATTCTAATGTATATATGGACTCATGTTTCCATTCCATATTTTTATAACCCTTACTGAGCTTTTTATGCTCATTCCAAGTTTTTGAAATGTTTTTCACAGGTCAAGGGAAAGTTACATGATGTGATGATAGTGTCAAGGATGTGTCAAGAAAGAATCCGTGTTATATTTTAAATATGTTTCTGTTGATGGGAAGAATGAATACTGTCTTTTATGTAACCACTTTGTTTAAATGTGGAATGTAATGCAAGTTTCATGATCTAATTCTCTAAAACTCTAAACCTGAAAAGATCCTCAATGTGTAATCTTGTAATAACTCAAGATTAAGTAAGGTTTAAGGCTGGGGCCTTATAGTTGTTATCAAAGGTCGGTTTAGATAACTTTAGAGGTTAAGGTATTCTTTAAGCATAAGTGAAATTACCATAATGGTTAGGATTTCAGAAAGAGTCCTAGTTTTAGATAAAGTGAATGAGTAAGTGTATCTTAGTGTTTACCTTCCTCATTAGTACATGATGATTTTGTTGATATACTCACACTGACATTTCTATTTTTAGTGAATGGACTGATCTAGCAGGCACCAAAGAGACAAGATGTTTGAAGGAAACTATGGAGGTTCTCTGATTAAGATACTAGATAAAGTGGAGGATTCAATGAGTAAACTCATGGTTGTTCTAAACCAAATATCAAGGAGTCATGATCAACCACTTCAACCTTGGTGAGTTCTCTAATGCATCATGTACAAGATGGCTAACTCGATGTGGAAATTCAGGTATTAATTATTAAGGTAACCATTAGGGTTTATATGATACTTACTTTTTAGGTAATTATGGGTTACTCTATGATATGATGGAAAATGAAAGGAATGAGATAAACTTGAGGTTAAAATATGTTATGATTATTCTTGAAGATTTTATCTCATTTTGGGGAATGTTTTAAGAATTATATAGTTTTGGAAAAAGGACAACACGTAGACCGTGTGACATCCCGTCGCGTCGGACAAAGCTGCGGGAATCGAACCCACAACTAATGTGCGACTGGTATTTTTCTCCTACCACTGGACTACGTGAAGTCCCTGGTTAGTTTGACTGATTCATTCTAGTTATATGATTTTATGAATTAAGAGTAAGTTGATTTTGGGTTATTTATGAAAATGAATAACCTATCATGGAGAATATATGATTAGGTTAATTACTTTTTAATACGAGACTTTAGGAGCAACTGATGTTGTTTGGAGATAAATGTTACGATTTAACTTGGAAGACTATGTGAATAAATCCTTCAAATATTTGGGTTTCAATCTTAGTTTGGTTTACTTTGAAGAATTTTATGGACAGATTGATTAAATAATGGTCCTCGTTGAACTTCGGGTTTTGTTGGACAAATTTTGGAGGTTAAGAATAGATTTTCTTTTTATAAAGGGTTATCCTTTTCTGGATTATCTGATCTTGTACTAACCTTTTGGTTTTGGTTTTGGTTAAAGCCTAAAGAAATGGAATGTATATAGTTCTCTTTTTTGGATTAGGTGATTCTCTAGAAGTTGATTATAGTACTCTTAATGTGAACAAGTCTTCCAAAATACTCGTCTTTTGGAGAAAATATGAGTTTGTGTAAGGAATCTAATAGAAGTTGAAAGTCAATATGATAAGTGATTATGTTTCCTTATGAATAAATTCCTCAATAAAAAGTAACTTAAAACAAAAATGTTGTCTATTAACTTTTCCAACTGGGGAATCGAATACCGTTTAACCCATCACAAGTTTGTGATTTTCTCATGGTTAACTTTCTCCTAAACATGTTTTCTTTCACTCTCCATCAGAACATGACCCTTTGTTTTTTCCTCCATGTCCATATTTTCATACTTGGAATCCTAGTATGGGTTAACTCGGGTGACCTTTGTACTTATCTTTCTTTATTTTAAAGTGTTTGTTTTACCGACTTTTGTTCCGATGTGGGACTTTCAAGGATATTTCCAAGCGCAATTTTAAAATTGCGAGGATGCAATTCTCAAAAGGGGGAAGGATGTAACACCCCAGGTAAATAAAGAATATGACATTTCATATTTATCCATATTTGTGAATAAAATATTTAAATGACTTTAAAGGGGACGCTATGCTCGATGGCGTACCCAACACGCAACAACGAGTTTCTTGGGAATCTTACGTTGCACTCTAATAATAAAACAATATTATTTTAAATGGTAGTTAACATGTAGCCGTTGTAATGGCGGGAATGGATATAAATAACTAAAATATGATTATATATGTTTTTAAATGTTTTTACATTTATACAATAAAAGATAAAGGCTTAAAATACAGAAATAATTAAATTTTAGGCGTATATGCCCAAGTTTTCACTAAAGGTTCACTTGTCGCCTTTTGATGGAGAACCGTAATTAAATATAGTTTTGATCACTCTTATACATTCTTTTGGACCAAATAAAACTCTTATTATGAATCGGGACATCAAATTTTAGTTTGTGTAATTTTTGGTATCTTTCCGATAATGTTCATTTTTTTAATGAATAGTGTAAAATGTTGTATTTTAATTCAAAACATATTTTTAATCTAATTTATTTATATGATTAGATTATATTTTGAATTGGTTTTAAAGTGAAATTAGAAAATATTTTCACCATTAAATCCAATAGTGGTCGTTGGAATTAATTTCACTTTGAAATCAGACTTAAACTAGTGTCAATCTTTTGATACCTATTGTTCTATAAAAACACGCTATTTGCTCTGACAGCGGGAATTAATTATTAAATTAATTAATGTGACTAATATGTTTTGAATTTTGTAAAACTTACTTCATTTTTGAATTCGAAATATCAAATATAGCTTAGGGTGAATTTTTGGTATTTTTCTGAAAAACTCCAATTTTTGATAAATAGTGAAACCACTAAGTGGTAATCAAGCAAACTGATTTTTCAGTTAAATGAATGTTTACCACTAATGTGTATTGAATTTTGAAAATATGACATACATGGTTGTCATTAGTATGTAAAATGTGGTTCAATGGGACGAAAATAAGTTTTTTGGTGAATAGTAACTTATTAAGTTTTTAATCACGATTAGTGGTAATTAGTGTAATTTAAGGTAAAAATGATATTATAAGAATGTGAAAACACCATGAAACTTGTCCTACACCTATTGGGTGAGTCCTGGCAGACCAAGACAAGCCATGGGCCAACTTGGGGACCCCATGTATCCACTTTGGTTGGGAAATGACATAAATAACTTTTATTTAATGTAAAAGTAAAAATGACACAAACATGATATGTTTTACTAAATCAATTTTTAAGTGGGGCTATACAAGTCATATTTTTGATTATAAATATTCATTAGAAATATAAAAAGATTTAATACATCATAGTATTTTTTTTTTAATTTTTAGACATTAAATAAATTAAATTATTTATGACATAATAATGATGCAGCGATGACATCATTATTTGACGATTTAAATAAAATGTAAAGATAATGTAAAATCTATGAACTACACATGTCCAAAACTTATTGGATGGGTGGATTTCGAACCTTTATAACCATATCCACTAATTATATCAATGTGGGACCTTTTAAAACCGAAACACAGTTTCAAATAATGTAATATTTCCTTACTTTCCAAAAGTGCCCCTCCTCTCCTCTTATAAAAGGCCCCCACCTCTACCTATTTTCACACACTCCTCAAGCCCTTGGCTCGGCCAACCCCTGCCCATTTACTCTCTCCACATCCCTCTACTCATCCTAGAGGATTCCCTTTGGGCATAATCCTTTCAAAGGAAGCCTTTAGGCTCAAATCAAAAGGAGTTACACTTTTAAAGGTAATTCATTCTCTCATGTTCATTTGTTTTATTTTGCTTCTCCAACCCCCTAAACTCTTTTTATTTATTTCATTTGTAACAACACCAGTATCTTCATTATACTAGGATGTTGTTATAATATTTATTCGAGCTACACTCTCACACAACTACATCTAATGGTGAAAGAACATACGGTTTCCGTGGATGGCGAAATTGTGCCTCCCGAAACGATGATTGTTCAATACTCATTTAACACCTTCAAAGGTGGCCATTATGATGTCACTATTTTTATATATGATATATAATATGTTTATGTTTTACTTATTCTTCTTTATTTTTCATTTGTGTATTACCTTTATGGCTTCCATTATGGGTATACGTGATATCTTCATTTTAGGAAGTGCGGACTACCGCCCCCTCAAAGTGATTTGATTCGATAAATACCATATGTGGGACATATAAAGGATGGAACTATGATATTATATATGATATTATAATGTAATTACAATATACCTTTATATCATTATGATTCCATTCTATAAAATACGAAATAGAAATGAAAGTAGCGTTCATGCGTACGTACGGATTACCGTCTCCATGAACGGTGCATTTCATTTCTTACCTCTAAATGATTATGTAATATTATAAATGCATGCATGTACTAGATATATATGACATATATGATATATAAATGATTAATACAATTCTGGATATAATAAACATTTGGCCACACGAACAACATGTAATTATAAGGAGTCCACTTTCGACTTAAGAACCAAATATCGGCAAAACAAATATTATTAACTTAAATTATTACATAATGTTTATGACATGGTAATAAGTGATATAAAAGGAATAATTAACTTGAAAAAGTTTCTTAAGGAAGTAGAAATTAACTCAATTTTATTATTCAGGAGATTAAATAATGATCGAGTCAAGTCGGACCCGAGGTAAGGGATCCTACAACTCTCTTTCCTTTTAAGTACACTCTTTTATGTCATTTATTTTAAGCTCATCTTTCTTATGATTGGGATGTTCTTTTATATTAAATTTACTGTAATTTTTATGTTCATGAGATGAGAGACCCTTTTCTCTCTCATAAATCCATTTTGGAAGTCTTGAGTGGCGCCGTTAGGCTACCGAACTTTTGTAAGAGATCTAACCTCTCTCTTTCTTTTTAAGTACTCTCCTTTATGTCACTTCTTTAAAACTCCTACTTGCAATGTTGGGGGATTTTCTTTTATATTCCACTTGCTTTAAATTCTATTTTAATATGATGGGATACTCTATTTGATCTCATCAATCCATATTCAGATGTTTTATGTGGCGCCGTTAGGCTGCCGAGTTTTCGTAAGGGATTTTTCATCTCACTTTTATTCCCGTGAGATTTATGCTACATTCGCCACAAATTACATTGAGTGGTGTATGTACTTCCCATTATTCTACTCTATGTTTAATATAATTTCGTTTAGGAGTATTTAAAACAATGACCTATTGTCTTTCTTTCATGGGGTGTATGTTTTGAAAGATACCCAAGTCGGTAAGGGAACCTTTCACCCTCCTATTTTTTAAAAGACTTCTTTTATTGGGTCTTTTAATTTACATATTTTTATGTTGGGATATGTTCTCATAAATCCTTATTGATGTAAATTTTATGTCCAAGTGATGAGATACACTTTTTATCTTTCATCAACTCATTTTGATGTGATGTTGTTAGGCTGTCAAGGGAACTTTTTAACCCAATTTCGATTTCTTTGGGTTCAACTTCTAGTCATTGAATATGTCATCCATTGAATATGTGTGATTGACCTTTTATTGTTTTACACTTAATATCCACTTATATTGGGTGTATATATATTTGTCACACATATTTTTTAGATTTATTTGTCCTTAATTTAAGGATACCTTCTTTATAAGGGATTTCATCACATTTGACATTTCTATTGAAGGTTCATTGTTGTTATGCACCAATTCACTCTTATATGGTGTATATACTGTCCTTTGGAGTATTATATCATGAATACTTTTATTCTCATGATATTATAAAGTTCTGACTAAATGTTATTCCTCGATTATTGTATTCAAGTGTCTCTAATTTTGGTAAAACCCCTTTAACCAAAATATCATTTTAAATGTTTTAATTATTTGTTCTTATTAATATCCATGTTTTCAAAATTGTTTTAAGGATTTATTTATATGGATATTAATGGTTTAAAATGTTAAAAGATTCAAGGTGGTATGGGACTTCGTCTCAATATCCTTTCATTGAGGTATATTTTATTTTATACACAACTTTCTTTTATACAGTGTATAAACCACTTTGACTGTTACGTTTATTCAAAAGGAATCTTTTTTATACAAAGCATTTACTAAATGAAAAAAGGGAATGTTTTTGTCGTACGTATGCGGCGACAACGACTTCTCCGCCGTCGTGACTGTTATTTGAGTTTCGGCTTCCTCTACAATCCATACCTTTTTTTTAAAAGAAAAATAAATACCATGTTTTACCTTGGTATTGAAAATGGTTTTAATAATGTTTTTATTATATCAATGTGTTGTATTGATATCTCGTGATTGAAATGTGGAAATGTTATGTTTCATTTATGCATGTTTTATATGATAGTATTATGTTATGGTTCTTGGGCATTGTTATGAAGAACGGGTGGTTCCGTGATAATCTAAGGGCGGGTGAGCCCGATATAGCTCTCCAATGCATTGGGTAACGCGAAGGAGTGAAACATTAAGGTTTTCTCCGAAGAGATTTAGGGAATATACTGTGATGGGTATTCCAAACGTAACCAAGAGAGTTACTCCCTATGTAAGAATGTTATTAATGCCTCAAGTTACCTTTATGTCTTATGTTTTCTATGATCTATTCATGATTTGATATGCCTATGTTTTATGGGTAAAGTGTGATTTCATTCTAATGTATATATGGACTCATGTTTCCTTTCCATATTTTTATAACCCTTACTGAGCTTTTTATGCTCATCCCAAGTTTTTGAAATGTTTTTCACAGGTCAAGGGAAAGTTACATGATGTGATGATAGTGTCAAGGATGTGTCAAGAAAGAATCCGTGTTATATTTTAAATATGTTTCCGTTAATGGGAAGAATGAATACTGCCTTTTATGTAACCACTTTGTTTAAATGTGGAATGTAATGCAAGTTTCATGATCTAATTCTCTAAAACTCTAAACCTGAAAAGATCCTCAATGTTTAATCTTGTAATAACTCAAGATTAAGTAAGGTGTAAGGCTGGGGCCTTTTACATATATTTATGAATAGTGTCATAGCAATTTCTGGTTCTCATCATAGAGGATAACTACTATAAACTATTCAGTGACAAAGAAACTCTTGGGACATTATCACATACTATGTTATGAAGAAGAACAATCATGATGTGATAATAAGCTCAATAATATTAAAAACTACGAATAAATGTTATCATAAAGTACACCAAATTTGGTTCTAGGGCACCAACATTAATAGACTCATACTTCCACTAAATCCAACTACTAACTAATTTCAGTCCACTAGCTCTCCTATGAAACTCATGCTTCGGCTGAGATATGGCTTTATTCAATGGGCCTACCACTTTCTATTTCATGGGTAATTTCATACTGTTACCTCACCTCTCTGATAAAAATACCTCAATAGGTGATACTTTTGGAGTATATTATTTGTTTATTGGTGTGCCCTTGGATCATTTTCAAGAGCCACCACTACAGTATTATCCCAATATAATGTGATAAGTTCATTAATGCAAGGTAACACTCAAGCTACTGGAAAACTTTTCACATCAAAATGGCTTATCTGGCTATATAAGAAGAATATATATACTCATAATCTACTTTAGAATCAACAAAAACTATCTATTTTGAAATATTCCAACTCACAACACCTCCTTTCAGATAGAAAACATATCTTGACTGTGATGTCATACCATTATTACGTGTTTGTAAACTATCATTAGGATAACCCTGTGTGACCATCTCCTCATCTCATCCATACACCATGAACATATCCATAGTTCTTCTCAGATATGTAAGGATATACATAAGAGATAACTAATTTTTTTCCTACATCTTCTTGATATCTTCCTACCATGATCAATTCATATGAAACATAAAGTATAGTACATTACATGACATACATGATTTATCATATCGCTGAAGCATCTAGGATCTTTATCATTCTCTCTTTCTCTTTGTTTTGATTGAGGAAACATTTTTTAAAAATGATATAAACTATGTGACATTGATATCAATACTCTCTTGTATTATTCCATAATAAATCTCTTTAGTATATTATAAATATATATACTTTGACTTAGTCCAAGAAGCCTCTTGGATCTATCCTAAATGTTCTTGATCCCTAGAATATAGGTTGTGTCAGCTACTTCCATTACCAAGAAACACTTGCTTAACTAGACCTCAATAAACTGTAAGGACAATATGTAATTTCAAATAATTATTATGTCATCAATATATACTACTAGGATAATTACCACATTTCCAAAAAATATCTTGTAAACATGTGGCTCACAGTCATTCTTAATGAAACCAAATTATTTTATGGATTCATCAAATCTAATGATCCATGAACTTGATGCTTTCATCAATCTATAAATTGATATCTGCAACTTAAAAATTATTTTGTCATCACATGGAGTAAAAAACTCCTATAGTTGGGTCATATAGATATCTTATTAAAGGTTCCCATTAAAGAATTCTATTTTGAAATCAATCTTCCAAATCTCATATTCATGGTATGGTTCTATATAATTTATAATTATAATGGATTTAAATAACAATACTAGTGAAAAGGTTTCATCTTAATAAATTCCTTGTCATTTTTAAACCCTTTATCCACTAACCATTCTTTATAGATATTTACATTACCTTCCATGTACATGTTCCGCTTGAATATTCATTTGCATCCAAAGAGCTTTACATCAACTTATGGATCGACTAGAACCCAAACATGGTTATGATATATGGATTCCATTTTATAATTCACAAATTCTTTCCATCTTGTTGCTTCCAAGATCTCTATTTCATCGTTTTAGGAGATAGGTTCAACATTGTCAACCAATATTGAGTTACCATATTTAATGACTAGAAAATCATATCTCTCTAGTTATCTTACCCCTCTTGTGATCCTATGCAGCACATGTGTTTCATGAACTACTTCTTCCATAGTAACCTGTGGAACCAATTTCTACTCCAACTATTGTGTATCTTTAGTATCAACTATAATGAAGTCAATCATTATCTCTCTATCATTTTTGAGTAGTGATCTCTATAAATAAATTCTATTTTCAAGATAAGTCACTTTCTTGTAGGAGGGATTTTATTGTTAGTGTCCCTTTATTTCCATAGGATATACTATAAAGATACACTTTGTGCCCTAGGGTTCTAGTTTGATTCTTAATAAGTCCATAAAAAACCTTGAAACCCCATAAATGTGTATACAACAACAAAACGAGTTTCTTCTAAGTCCATTACTCGAGGGGAATTATATTTTCTACTTTATTTGGAAATCGTTTTAATGTGTATATTGATGTTTTTAATGAATATCCCAAAAATGATAATGGATTATCTATATAACTCATCATTGACCTTACCATTTATAAAAAAGAATGATTCCTTCTTTCACTAAAACCATTCTATGGTGGTATTTAAGGTTTAGTGAGTTGAGATAAAATCTAAAATTCCTATAAAAAATTTGACAATATCTTGGTTGAGATATTTACCAACCTGATATGATCATAGTTCATTTATCTTCTTTCAATGTTGATTCTATACTTAATTATTTAATTCCATGAATTTCTCAAAGCACTAGAACTTATACCTCATCACATAGAAATAGTTGCATATACTCAATTCATTAGTAAAAGTTATGAAGTAAGAATATTAACCTCTGGATTCTACTAGAAATGGTCCACACACATCAATGTGTACCATCCCTATAATCTGTACGGCCCTTTATCCTTATGCATAAAATAGTGGTTTGGGAATTTTTACTTGAAAACTATTATGACATCTTTTATGTGGTTTTAGCTGAAATAATCCAAATAACCATCTTGACATAGCTTTGTTAAATTCTTCTAATTTACATTACTAAGACGGTGATTCCAAAGTTAGGTATTATATGAGTCATGTGAACATGATTCTTTATCAATTTCTAGTACTTGGGTTTTTTAATTTAATATGTAACGACCATTATTTATATGTGTCATGACATAACATAATTGTCCTTTATATGTGTCATAACGAAATAACCATTATCATCCCCTTGCTTATGAGGGTAGTTCTTCTTCTAGTTTCCTAGATTACCACATGAAAAACATACAACCACCTTTTCCTTGCCCTATCTCAAGATCGTTTTCTTCTTGGAAGGATGGTTCTTGGTAGATTTAGACTTGTTAAGAGTCTTAAAACCCTTTTTCTAGTTCTCCCTTATCTTATTCACTATAAGGCCCATGGGTTTATCATGACCCATGTCCTCATCCACATATAGAATAAAAGTAATAAGTTCAAAAAGTATCTCCCCATTATTTCTCACATTTTAATTAACAATAAAACTAGATAAGGTATTGGGTAGTGATGAAACAATTAGATCTGAAAGAAACTCATTTGTTAATTTAATCCCTAAATTGTCTAATCATTCAATCTATCTAATAAGTTGAATATATGAGTCCTAACTGGAACATACCCTCCAATATTAATTGTAGACAAAGCATTGGAGATCTCGTACCTCTCTCGTCTCTCTTTCTCTTGATAGATATACCAAAGGTTATACATCATGAAATATAAATATATGTCCTCGTGTTTCTTCAAAAGGTCATTGGACATGGACGATAGTATGAAACATTGAACATATTTGGAACTATTAAAATGTTTTTATAGAGCGATAACACATCATCACTTGCTGCATTACCAAGTGTATCAGGAATAGGTTCTTCTAGCAGATGAAATTTACTTTCATGGAGAAGGATAACACAAAGGCAACATTTCCATTCATGGAAATTTGTTCTAGTGAGAAGGTTATATTTATCATGTATTGATAACAATAATATGTTTTATGTAATTTTACTATTGATTCATAAAATGAGATGAGAATAGATTTTAGTACTTATTCTGATAAATTTAGGCAAATAATATAATTATTACTCTCCAACTATTTTATTGATACCCAATAGTGCACACCATTACCTTCATAATATCGTGTTTCATAGAAATTAAAGTGTAAAGGATCCATATTTTCCTTCAATTTACCCCAACATTGGTTGTTAAAGAAAATTGAATGGTTATAGGTAGGCATTCCTAATTCAAACTTCATTAACTCACAGTTCCTTGATATGTAGAGTGGACTCCTCTATCGTGAAATCATGAAATTGAATTACCTCACCCCTTTCCCCTCAGTTACACCTATTTTGGCTTTGGAACTCAACCATAAATGTTAACTAATTTAAATCAACCCAAAAAATAATGTTAAAATTCTCTACTAATTAAAATCACCCCAATATTGAATGGTCAATAACTTTGAACTATGGTTCGATTTAAACTATATCAGTGGATGGATATACTAACATAATATATATAATTTCGGTATTTTATCCTTTTAAACAAAAAATTTCAAATACTATATATATAAGATGGTGGTTAATGTTAATTAGATTTACATAATTGAATAACTGTCTCTTAAATAATATTTATGCATAAGCCAATTTATTTTAGTTTTATTTTTTAGGCTCTCAATTTCATTAATTCATGTGATCACAAAAAAAATACATAATGAAATACACATGAAACTTGACATAAATAAAATAATTATGTGGTATGATCAAGAGATTTTACTAATGGTTAGTTTATTTAGTGGATGATTAAATAAATATTGGATTTGTGGAAGAACACCTAGAACCAATTAAGGTTCATGATACATGCTTCCATGTGTCCACTTATGTATCTATTTAGGATTAGTTTCTACATAGCTCAAATCTTGAACCACGTCCACTATCTTGGGAGCTCAATATATTAAATATTATCTTACTCACATGCATTTGAGGGAAATAAGGAGTTTACATAAATGAAACCCTAGGCATAAAGACCCTTACATAATAAGTGGAGAGAAAGAACACATGCCAACAATTTTATTTAATATTAAATTAACTAAAAATAATCACATACAAAGTTTGGGTTTTTGATCATGATCATCAACATGCATGAAAAATATTACAATTTTAATTAAACTAGAATTCTATTCTTAATTGTTCTTATTTAAGATAAATCATGCTTGAATTAATTAATTTTCATCTTTAATGAATCAATTATGTTATCTTAATTCTCATATGAATTTCCTTGAGATTCTCGTACATCATAATTTTAACCAAATTAAATAAATGTATTTAAAATTAATTGTGTACATAAATTTACCTTGGAGGAAACACAGTGAATACCCTTCCAATTCTACCAATCATGTTTTATACTGTTATATTTTTTAGTCTTGAGACATATAGAATACATGAATTATTACATACATTCATGACGTGCAATATCAACTTAATTATTACAAAAAGTATATGATTTTTTCGGTCATATTTTATTCATCAATGAACGTAGAATAATAACGATAATACGAATGATATATCATATTTAGATCTAAATGTTATGTACATATTAATTAAAAATATTTATATATATATTAAAAACAAATAACATGGTGTGTCATATCAACATAATGACCACACAAAATCACATGTAGATAAGGTTTATACAATATAATAAATAAATATTTAATTTATTTAATTTGGTATAAGTATACAGTGTGGACAGGTGAGCCAGACAGCATGTACATCACACAATTTATATCTGAGGAACTTGCCTTGGGACTCAGTGTGAAAACTGTGCCTTGAAAAATTGGAGTACATGACATTTATAAGAAACTACATCGCCTACGGTCTTTGAGTTACATGATCAACAATTTGGTAGGACATGTATGTTAATACATGGCCCGTCTGTAACTCAAATAGACTACATGATATATACATGGGCTATACATCATGTAATCTCATTGATTGTGTGCCACCCTAGCCCGGTCAACACACTGTGTAATAAACAAATACATTTTGTTTTATCAATTCAAATAGTTTTAATTAATTTCCAAATTAATTCATGATACAATGAACCCAAGTACATGGTGTGTAACTTTAGTTACATGGCGTATACTCTTATGTTATCAGGAGAGATGCCTTGGCACCTATAGATGAGTTCTTTGATTTTATTTCTTGTATAAAATTAATCATATTGATTATATCTATGATAAATAAATGATGAAGAAGAAGATCCCATAATTTGGATTAAAATAAACAATTATACAATAATTGAAAACTAAATCACAAATGTGTAAATAAATCAATGATCATAAAATGATTATAAATAATAATTTGATCCATTTGATACCACTTGTAAGTTCCAAGCATAGTGGAAGTAAGCGGTGGTTCGTGCCCAGCATTGTGTTTTGTCATGACCGATGGCCAATCTATGATCTACATGATGATCAACTTTGTGATCGATGGAATTTAATCAAAGAAAATATATAATTAGAGCTATTATGGAATCAGAGGGAGGATCATCACATATTATTTATAGTTCATCAAAATAATTAAATAATTATATTGTTGGAATTATTTTTTATTGATGGATCTGTTAACAGATCCATGTTTCACCATTGTTGTGTTGTAGGAATCAAGAGAAGATTCCCTCTAGCTATGATCCACACAAGTTCTAGAAATCAAATAATGTCTCCTTATATAACTATGGGTTCTTGTATGGTAGATAATATCGTTGGTGTCATCCTCCTTTAATCGATGTGAGAAACACATTCAATGTGTTCTCCTTTATCTCTCTTGACATGGGAGTGGAAGGTGGAGGAATGTTTCTCTCTATTCTTAGGATTATTCTTGGAGAAGGTATCTCTCTTCAACTTTAGAGGATTTCCAAATTCATTATGCACAACCAGACAAATGAATTGGATCTCTAAGAAAATAATATAATTGTATTTATATATCACTATGGTTGAAACAAAAATAATTTCACAAGTGAACATTATTATTTATTTTATCCCTGTGGAACCCCATGTCAAATAATAATATTTTTATTGTTATTTATAAACCTTCACATAACTTGTGAATAAAATTAAATATTATTTAATCAAATATTATTCAATATTTATTACTTATCAACAGTCCATTAAACTCACCCAGTCATTCCTCTGTAATATTTTTTGTTCCTCGAATAATGACAATTTATTTCTTATTTAAATTTCACTTCATTTGTCACCAATAAATAAATAAATATTATATTCACTAAATATAAATCAATAATTTTTTAAATATTCCACTCACATTATATTCTCTCGAATAAATGGTGATGGAATATAGGCAATCATGTAAACATGAATACTTATTTAACCATATTAAGGAATGGTATTTATTCAAACTATTAAATAATAAATAATAATATATTATTTAATTGAGATTCTAGTTACACTTAGTGTGTGTCCGTTTTGGCCTCTTTCTTAATGGAATTAGGAAAAGTTGCCTAAAATACAAGGTTAGCATCAAGAAATACACCAAGGCACTCATAGTGAAAGAATTTAATTCCCCAATGACATAATATCTTAACAAAAATGCTTACAATGTAATATAACCCCTTTATCATGATATCTCAAATCAATAAAGTTTCCTGCTGGTACCATCAACCTATTTGATCGATGTCTCTTTCATTGATTTCATCGAATTTGAACTTACCTATAGAAATCTATAGACATGGATTTGTTTAGGATATATAATTTCCATCAGAAGGCCTGAGATATCAAATTCGGTTAAGGAATTGAAGTTACAATCCTTTCTATCATTATTCTTTAAAAAAATGTACTCGTGACACAACTAAGGTATCCCACTTCAACACGAACATCTTCCATCACAGTTTTAGTTAATACATCAAAGTATACAGCCCATAATACGCATCAATAATAATATAAAAGACCAAGGATCAATACACATGTCTGTATATAGGAACATCCAATGACACATATAAATATGAATTTCCTATTAGAAGGACTGGTTGTTATAATATCCTACACTAGATATTACAAAAGGAGTAATCCTTGTGAAGGTGTCTAAAATTCCTATGAGTCTCCACCCTTGATAGCCTATATCATTTGTATCCATCAAATGAAATCACATGGCAATAGAACATATATTTAATAATAGTGTAATAGAACATATGGGTTCTCATCATAGTGGGGAACTGCTATGAAATTTTTAGCATAAAATATACTCTTGGGATATTATAACATACAATGTTATAAAGAAGAACAATCGTGATGTGATAAAAAAATTATTAATATTCAAAACTATGATTACATTATGTGAAAAAGTAAACAGAAGTTGGTTTTAAAGCACCAACTCCAAAAAAAGGTACATCATAAGTCATCAATTAGAAGTTATTGACTTTCATCCCTATGATATTTTTGGTTCTTATCATGAACCAAAGGTCCTTGTGATGACTAATGTTGACAATGTGGTTGTCATTGAGGAAGATTTTATGGGTGTCAAGTCATTGTATGCGGGTGATGTACCAAGTCTTGGGCCAAACATTTTGAATGTCTCCATGGGTGATATTACCATAGGGCATAAGACATCAATACATGCCATTAGAAATAAAGGAATGTGCTTTGAAAAAATACTGGAACATATTAACCTTCCCATTAATTTAGAGGAATTATATGGAACTTAATAGGGAATTTAATGGATGTGATTATTTACTTTAGTGAAATCGGTTTTTATTTATGGTATTTTGATCCTGATTGGTTGAACGTTGTAGCTTCTTCCATGAAAAATGTTCTAGTTGAATTACACAAACAAATTATCGAAGTACATTATCCTCACATTGTTGTGAGGGAATTATTTAGGTGAATATTTATATGGGAAATCATCTCTAACATTCCATAGCGAGCTTCTAGAATACCAAATAGAGTGATCCTTAATAAAAGGTTTTAGGTCAAACTAATGAGGTCAGAAATTCTAGGGAAGATTCATCCCCATCTGCTAACCTATTATTTGGTGAGTGTTAATAAATTATTTTATAATCCCATAATTATTCCAAATAATATTCTTTGTTAGGATAATGATGAGTCTTTCCAACTATCCATTTCCATCAACTTCTATTGTGTGTTCTGAGGGATGAGCCTATCTTCCAACAAAGTCAATATCTGAACAATAATCCACTATTGACCAAGAGGGAGTGGCATTGGGTAACTTAATATGATCACTGATCCCATAGTACACTTCTACCTATGATAATGTATCAATTATTGATTTGTAGATATATAATTCTCTTTGCAACACACATCATGGGTCTTGGTAGGATATTTGTAAAATAATCTTTGAGACCACTTTTGATGACATAACTTCACAAATCCATCGATTTCCATTCATGTTTGGTATGTTGGGATATGACGTATTTTATTTAAACATGATTCATGATACTGTAAAAGAGATTGTTCAAAAATAGGAGTGAGTGAATGAGCTTCACCATGAACCCATAAAGGGAAAAGCTACTCTTCAACATTGATGATCTCTAGGATTAATTATTCGAGGTGGAGGCCAAACATACCCAGAATATGGTAGAATGAAAGAAATACATTAACGGGAAAACCATTCAAGTGTCACTCCTTTAGAATGAAATGGATTCCACTCAGGGGGATCAAATACAACTCTACCATTCATTATAGGGAGCCCAAACCGAAGGGTCGGATACCATTATGGATGCATACTAAGTTCTTTGTCATGATAAGGATAGTGAATTTTTGTGGTTGAATGAGCTCCAATAAGCAATTGATGGGGCCCGGGTGGCTATCCAACACCTGAAGAGTTATGATGACTATCTCTTGTAAATTATGATGGAGAGACTCAATCTTATGGATTTTCCATTGTCTTTTTCTCATTAATGAACATAATTTTGTTTCTAATAATATATGTCTTTATACCTATTTTCATTCTACAATCATAACAGAACACCGAAACTAATTTTTCGATAAAATATATATGTATGTCATCTAGTCATATCCCTAATGATGGGATGTGTAAATACTCTAATTTTTTTCTTAATCCATAGGGCCTAGAATGAATAGTGCCACTCTTTATAGGATCGTATGTATAACCATAAAAACATTGTGACTTTTCTTTCAACACCCTAATTTTCTTCCTAAGTACAATATATAGGAGACTTAGCGGGTGAGACGTTGATTTTTCTTAGACTTACCTTTTCAGGTTTTATCAAAAACAGTTGTGTACTTATTTATTTTCATTAGTTAGTTTTTCCTAAACCACATGGAGTTCAAGTCTACTAAGCTAAGTCTCAACATTTTGTTTAGAGTTCCCTTTATGGGATTTCAATCTGACAAGTTTTATATCTCTTTTATGAAGTATTTTAATCTCATACAAATTGCACCAATGCAGCTAGAGTTTTATGTCAAACTATTTTGACCATAACTTTTGAAATGATAATAAAAATAAGGATTGTTGGTGAATAATCTTCTAAAATTCATCAAATATCCTCGTGGATAATTTTGAGCCATGATTTTTTATTTAAGAATCTAAAACATGATGCATGGGAATGTAGGAGGCATCTCCTAAGGATAATGTTACTACTGGATCAAAACACCATTTTAGGGGCTAATTTATGAAAGGAAAGATAAGTCATGTTATCACATTGTCAAATAGTATAATACTTTGACTAAAAATATATTTTTGTGGGAAACATGTCCCAATCCAACTAGTGTGTGTTATAGTAAAATCAAGAAATGGAGTTCTCGTGATTTCTGATATTCTAATTCAGATTACCAATGTATGTTTATGGAGATTTGGTATTCTCATGACTACAATGGGGGGATTTTCCATGAAACGTTGTCTAATAATGAAGGGAGAACATATATTTACAATATATGCGAATGTTAAATTTCTCTTACATGATATTGGATTTTGTGAAGGAGGGTACATTTTTTTAAATGGTCAATTTTAGTGCAGGGGAACTTTCAGAAAGTAGTTTAAGTATCATGAAATTTAATGTCATGTGTCTAGGAAATTGACCCAATAGTTTAACAAAATAAGGAAAAGATGTTTTTGTTCACCTTAACATCTAGTGACTGGGATGTTATATTATATATTTTGAAGTTGTACAGTGAGGAAATTATCTGATGCAGTTGAAATTCATGTAGTAAGAAAATTAGGGGGAAATAATTTAGGCTTTAATCTTCGACTAAAAGGTTGATGATTCTACAATTCCTAGACACCTTAACATTACTGTGCTACCATATTCAAGAGTGAGAGGAGAATGTGGTAAGCTATGATTTGGGGATCACTAGATCCAAAGAGTGGTTTGGGGAAAGGGATTTGTCATTAAAGGAGTTATCTCCTAAGGTTGAAGTTACCACTGATTAAACAAATAATTATGTGTTTTATTTTATGAAAATATGACTAAGTTGTATTAAAACATAGTAAATAGTGGAATTCCTTGGATGAGAAACCCGTTTTGTGGGATACATTATTAAAAGTAATATGGGTAATGTTAATTCATAGCCAGAAAAAGAAGTCCTCAAGAATTTAGACATTCTATTGTTAAAATCTGATGAATGTTTTTGGAGACTCGTATTTCTCGGGGCACAAAGTTTGGATTGTGGGAGAAATGTAACTAAATACAGAAGGAGCATTTCTAGTGAAAATTTCCAAAGAATCAGGTTTATAGGTTCTCTATAATTATCTAACCCAATTGTAGGGAATATGATTCCTATATTTTTAGGTCATATAATAAGGATAAAAACATCATAGAAACAATTGGTGATTTGTGGTCTTATTGAACCAAGGTCTTTATAGCATGCTTTGTACATGAGGGAGGAAATTTTAGACCACATTTTTAGGTGTTCATGTATAGAGAGTAAGGATATGGTAAAAATATATGAGTGATGAATGCATTCTATTTTATATCATGGGGTCTAACGTATTCTCATCAAGGCTTACGATGACATAAGAGGATTCTCTTGAGGATGATGTTACCACTACTTTAAAACCCTTTTTTTGGGTTGTTTTATGAAAATAAGACTATAGAATATTACAGAATACTAAAATAGTGGAATCCTTTTGCTGAAAAAAACCCATTTTTAGCTATTTTATATGAATCAATGTGAGATATTTTATGGAATAATCATGAAAAATATTCCTCGTCTGTTATACATGCTTTTACTAAGAGTCGTGGGAAGGTTATGAAAATCTTAAATATTCCAATATCAAGAGTATGGCATGTGGGGTGGATATTTACAAGTAAAAATGATGTTTTTGTATGAATATTGGACATGAAGTGTGTAGTAAATTGC
This sequence comes from Viscum album, assembly GCA_963277665.1. NCBI lineage: Eukaryota > Viridiplantae > Streptophyta > Magnoliopsida > Santalales > Viscaceae > Viscum > Viscum album. Next base: position 1,139,759,701 of record OY728135.1, on the reverse strand, counting down.
ATGTATTTGACAAAAATGTAGAAGGGGTATATCTTAGTTTCCTTGGTGGACCCCCTAATGAGGGGACCCAAATTAAAATCTCATTTGTGGTCCTTTTTTTTTATGAAGGGTAGGGGGAATTTATCCTCACCAACTGGATATGACTAGGACATTATGCCTAGGTGTCACTATATTTTCCACTTGAATTATAATTAATCCACATATAGTTCTAGAGGAAATTGTATAGATTATTATCATGCGATGAGGACATATGTTTTTTCTTTTAAGGTATTTCACCCAGGACCATGATATTCCTGACAAAGGTTGATATGTCTAATTTGTGTAGGGATATCCTTTACCAAAACCCCTAATCCCATGTAATCTATGATCAATCTGATAAATAATGGGTTTAAATATATTTTCCATGACACAAGTGAAGGGCAGAGGAATTAAGATTTTCATAGTAGCTGGGCTAGGAGGTATGGTCCTGGACTCGCTATTTATCTCACCGAATGTGAATCAATCCATGTGTAGTTCTTGAACTCCTATGTAGTTTAACATCATCTGATGAAGGCTTATACTTGTATTTTAATGTTATGTGGTAAGGGAAAAGATGAACCAATGTGAAAAAAATAAATGATGTGGTTGGGCCTAAGGATTCAAACCTAGGTGTCACTATGTATCTCATTAGAAAGAGAATAAAGGCATATGTATTTCTTGAAATATTTCTTGTACAAATATGACTCAGGAAAAGAAAGAGATAATTTTTTCGAATTTTGTTTCTATTGGGTCCATGATTGTGGATCTAGGTGTCACTACATATCTCAATATAATGACAATCAAGTTATACGTTGTTCTTAATGAATATTTCCCTACATTAATTAGGGATTTTCATGTGAAACATGGGTTTTTATATTTCCCAAAATGATGGTTGGGTCCAAGACATGAGGTCTAGGAATAACGATGTGTCTCAATATAATGAGAATTAATGAATATGTTAAAGAAAAGTTCCCAGTTCAGATATTATTCACACACATGGATAAAATGGTTCATTATTTTTTTTAATCATGGCCTGAACCAGGATGAGAGACTCAGGGACCATTACATATCTCATTGGAATGAGAATCAATCCTTATGTAGTTCATTAATTTCATGAAGTTTAATGTAATGCGGTGAGGATGTGTGTCATTCTAGGATAAATACCTGTAAAGGGGGACCAAGATCCACCAAGGAGTGAAAAATATGTGACTGGGGTTTATGCATGGGAGTTACCCATCCATTATTCCCCATGTAAACCCAAGAGGCTATCGTGACCCACTGAGAGGTTTGAGGGATGTGATTGTAACTAATACCTAAGGTGGAAGCCCATATTTAAGTGACCATCAAGTGTGTAAACTCATGGTATTTTTTGGATATGGTAATATTAAATGATTGAAACATTAAGTATGAAGTTTAATTTCATGCATTAAGGATGTATGGTTTCTTGATGTTTTGAGTCATCCATCTAAGACCATATTTTTTGTAGTTTGTCACCATGTGACAAAGATGATGATTCCACACAGATTAACATCATGTGGCATTGAAATTACATCTTGTATTTTATGGTCATGTGACAAAGGCTAACTACACAGTTTAACATCTTTCAGTTGGGATGTTATATTGTGCTATGTAGTTTAACATCATGAAGCTAGGATTATTTCTCATGTGATTACATGAAAATATTTATTAAATAATATTGCATTGTTTGGAGTTATAATGATTTTTCCATCTATTGAGATCATGTAATAAGCTTTTTTAGAATGGAACTTGTGTATAGATTAAGTTCCCTACCACTTCAGCTCACGCTTTGGAGGCTTCATTCCTACTATGATTGGAGCCCTAAAGAAAAATATCTATTCTACTTGGAGGAATGAATGGTGGCAGACTTTCTTGATAATTTATATTACTAGAAAATTTTCATAGACTCACAAATGAAGAAAGCTATGCAATATTTTTTCATCCAGTCACTCCAATTCATCTAGTCATTTCTGGGATTTCTCATCTGTAGATAGCTGATCACAGATGGCCATACAGAGTGATGAAAACTAATCATAAATGGGTTGGACATCTTATATTCCATATACTAGTGAGTATGGGGTCACCCATGTGGCAGTACGTGTTGCAGTCTGGTAATCCCACAAGGAATGAAAGGGCTTTTCAGGATCATACTTTTTATCTTTATCCACAATATTTTGTATCATGTTTTATAGGGACTTTTTAAAGGCCTCTATCTATCCATTAGTCGACGTATGATAGTGATATTAATGGTTGGATTTGATATTATATTCTAGATATATCGATCCCACCTCCATAAAGAAAAAATTGGTGTAAATGACTGCCAATATTATATGACGGACACCAAATCTAGTAATGAAATTAGCTTTGATTAAACCAATAATTATTTTCCCCTCTAATTCTTGGATGGGTATCTCCTATTCCAATTTAGAGAAGAAATTAGTAGAGTTCATGATGTATTTGAACTTCTTGGTTGTAGCTAGAGTATATGTCCCCACAACATCCATTCCACATATAGAAAATGGCCATGATTATTTTGGTGTATCTAGAAACTCTGGGGGTTGATGAATGAAGTTTGAATTCACTTGGTACAAATGACATTTCATGGTTAATTTTGTGTATCCTTGTGTCATTGAAGGAAAAAATTATCTATGTCTTCATATTTGAATATAAAACTTGTACCCTGACTGGTAGGATCCACAGTCTATGACATGTACTATTTCTATAATTGTTGTAGTCTTTTATCCATCAACACATCTTAGAACAACTCCATCAAAGACTCATTTATATAAGACTTTCGAGTTATTTGGGACATCATATAGTGAGTTAACTTCTCACCGTCATATTTTCTCTTTCCCAACTCTATCCATTGGGAGTACTCCATTTGGGATGTATTCCTTTATGGGAATTATCCATCCTATGGTAGGACTATACAGCTCATGGATATGGATAACATCGTCAATCTCTTCTATTCTGACTTGAAAAAAAGATGATACACATGGAGATGGGAAATTTTGATGATTGTTTCATCCCATGTTGGATCTTCTATAGCTAATGATATATATTCCAATGCATCTTCTTGGGTGTTTTTGAAAAGAACTATGTGATTAAATGTTATTTATGATGGGAACTCTACTGTTTATCATTGTACATAGTCAATCAAGGGAATTAGCTCTTACTGTTTTATAGTTTAATCACCACTGATCTTATTGATTACCAACTCGGAATCAATTCTCACATCCAGGTGAGCCACCGGTATTTGGAGTTCATGTTCCAGGCCTTCAATGAGGGCCTGATATTCTACATCATTATTAGTACATCCTTTTGATAATAAGAAGTAATGTAAAACATCCTCTAATGGGGTGATGTGAAAAATACCCTACCAAACATTGTTGTGCTTCTGGTCTTCCATTATCTTCCCTATTAGGCTCTGGGATGCACCATCGAAATACATTTCCCACATTTGGGAGTTATTGGGAAAATGAAAAAACTCTTCATGAAGATGTTCAATAATTACTGATGTTGTTTCAACAAATGTGGGTTTTTTGAGGAAATTGTTGAAGGCTTGTCCTTTCACTTCTTTGTGAGGAATGAATCTTATGCGAAATTGTTTTATAATAACCTCCCACAATTATAAAAATCATTTCAACATTGCACGAATTAGGAAAAATTTGAGTGGTTTATTGTGAGAGACCAGTCGGGATTCGTAGTGTTGCAGGTAGTTCCTCGGTTTCTAAACTGGAATGATTAATTCCATGAATCTCTTATTAATATATGAATAATGAGTCTAAACATAGATCATTATTAACCTGAGTTAATACAGACTATTTTCATTCTTGGCATCATTCTTTTGGTAATGGTGCCCAATGATCACTCTAGGGCCATAACATACGAAATGAGTCAATTTACCTCAATGGTTAGAATTAACATGGGTGGTCTCAAGATGTATTTCTTGAGGTAGTATAATATTTCCTAGAATTCACTATTCCATTGATATATGACTCAGTTCTTTATCAGTCTGATGAAGGGAAGACACTTTCCAAAAAGGTTGGCTATAATACTCAACATTTATTCAATTTTATTGAAATTGTTGACCTCACCTTTTTTGATAATCCCAATTATGCTTTCACATACTTTGATAATCCCAAATATTGTGAAACTATATATTAATTCTTTTCATCTATGATCATGTTGATAATTTTATTAAAATAATCTATGAAATATGATAATCAATGTTTATCTATGTTTATATGAGTTTTGAATTAATTCTAACTCAATCGGATGTGTTCTCCATAAAACAGAAGTGTTAAGTCACTAATATTCCTATAACTACTGATAAAGTCAGTCTTCCGATAGACTTAGTCTACTGACAGACATAGCCACCGATAATAAAAGTTCACCGATATGCAGAGCTACCGGTATGTATAATTCCACTGGTAAGCACACGTCTCTGATAGATCAAGTCCACCAATACAGATAGCTACCGACAGAAACTTAGCTACCGATAAAACAAGCCTACCGGTATGCGTAAGCCTACCAATATATATACTTCACTGGAACCAAACAGAGCTACCGATATGCACAGACTAAAATTATACTGATATCAGATACTATTACACCAGAGTTACCGATAGAATAAGTTTGCCGATATGAACAAGTCTACCGCCATGAAGCCACCAATACAAAACGATCTACCTATAGAAGAAAAGTATAACGATAGATGAAGTTACCGATACCAAGAGATACCAATACAAGTTCAAATAGCTACTGATACCAAGAGCTACCGATACAAGTTCAAACAGCTACTGATACCAGGAGCTATTGGTACATGATCAAAGAGTTACCGATAAAAGGTCACTGTTACATAGAGTCAAATGATACCTATAAAAGGCTACTAATGAAAGACTGAACAGTCAAACTCTATACTCTCAATACTATTTATTTATTTTCCAACAGTAATATATGATCTTTTTAATGAATTTAATGATATTTAATGATAGATGTTGGCATCTCAGGGAACCGTACCTAGTACCCATGAAAAGGGTAATAATTATTTTTACCGGAGCTAAAAGATATAAAAGGATAATGACCAAACATTACAACACTAAGAAGGAAAGTGAAGGGTGAAAACGGAAGGGTTGAATAGAATTGAAATGTGGTGCATTCAAAGAAAAGTAAAAAGCTACATTCATACAGGAAGAGCAGTGGACATACACGAAGCCACTCATTCTAGAGGGGAACACAAGCTGCATCTTGAGTGAAGAACCACAACGAACTCTTCATACACTCGAGCTCATAAAGGTGAACCAGAAGAAAAAAAGAAAATGACCCTCTTTTTTCAGACAAAAATCCTAGAAGGACTCAGAAGAATTTTTGATAAATCAAAAGAGTCCAGAGCTGAACTTCACATCACTAAGATCATTATAAAATCTTATCTATTCTTTTAGTGATTATTTTATTTACATTTCGAGCAGTGTGTATACTCAGTATATTTCATACAAACACTGTCTCCTATGCGATTCTGGAGGATTTCTAAATCCCCATTAAAACTCTATAACTCCATTGTTTTCCACTGTGGACAGTGGTAGAGGTCAGGTAAGACCTGGACAGCTTGTGAGATGTTGTTGCTTTTCCAATGTAGAACTATGGTAGAGGTATTTGTACATAGATAGTGTTTTCACTGTTGTTTACCCCGATCCAGGATGTGGATAAAATTTATATAAATTTTTTGAGAGGACAAGGTCTTGGCTTGAGACCGAACCTCTTGGTTACATCTGCTTTGAATTTTAGTTTAAGTCTAAAGTATTCTATATATTTTATATTCTGCTTCTAATTAATTTGAAATAAAATTTGTTTTAATTTTACTTTTATTGTTAAATTAGCAAGTGTTTATACTTATTATGAACCAGTAAGTTAGTTTCAAAAGTAAATTTAATCTTATGATTAAAATAACTGAGACCTAATCAATATTTGAGAAACTAATTGAACTTTTACAATCTGTATAAATTCACTACAATTTACCTTTTTTTAAATAGGGGGATTTTAAAATAATTTTTTTTAACAGAAATTTTTAATTGGAACACTATTTACACCCCCTCTTGAGTATCCACTCTGACCAACCTTTGATATTAGAGGTTTCTTTTATTAATACATGTTTTCAAAAGACTCTATTTTTCAATAATGACTTTAGTTGCATACTTAAAGATCTTAAATTTTTGTTAGTTATAAATTTTATCTATTTAAATATATTTTCTACACTCTAGTTATGGACAATAGATTAGAAGGTGATGCTATCAACATGCCACCCTTCTTTAATGGTAAAAATTATGCTCAGTGGATGTTTAAAATGAAAATTCATTTATAATGTATAGGATTTGATATCTGGACTAAAAAAGAGACTCAATATAAAATTCCACAAACCGATAGAACTATGTGGGATGAACCTACTAAGACATATTACAATAATAATTGTAAAGCTATGAATTCCATGTATTGTGCTCTTGGGGATGAAAAGATTAATAGAATATTTGCTTGCAAAACTGCTTATGAAATCTGGGACACTTTGGCTGTTTCCCATGAGGGAACAACCAATGTTAAAGAAATGAGGTTGAATACCTATACTATTAAATATGATAACATTAAAATGAATCCTGATGAACCCATTTCTGACATTTATCTCAGGTTCAATGAGATTGTCAATACTTTGAGATCCCTTCGAAAGGCTGTTCCAGCAAAGGAACAAATTATGAGAATTTTAAGATGTCTGCCTGAAAGATGGAGAGGCACATCTATCTACATAAGAGAATCATGTGATATAAGTTCACTACCTTTTAAGGAGCTTATTGGTAAGCTTATGATGTATGAGGAAGAACTCAAGGTGAATAAGGAAAAAGATTATGAACCTAAAAAGAAGTAAATGTCTTTTAAATCTAATACCTCAAAGAGAAAGGATAAGGAGAAAGTTCACATACAAACAGAAAGTTCATCAAGTGAATGTTGAGACTCTGACAGTGATGCTGAGATGGCTCAAATACCCTGAAGACTTAAGAAATTCTATACGAAGAAGAAATTCTTCATAAAATCAAACTACAAAGGTAAATATGAAATCAAAAGTCATTTGAATAAGGACATGAAGTAGCCTGATAAAGGTGATGAGATTATCTTCTATGAGTGCAAAAGGAAAGGACATGTAAAAGATGACTGTCCAAAATTGAAGTTCAAGAAGAAACATGACAACAAGGACTGCAAGTATAAGAATGCAATGAAAGAAACATGGAGTGATTCAGAAGACACTTCAAGTGATTCTGATTCTGCTAAGGATGAATATTCACTTAAATCTAACATGTGTTTTGTGAAAATACATCTGTGGTAACAGTGGACCCTCCTGTTTTAAATTCATACTATTTTTTAGATGATTCTGATTCAGATCTAAAAATATGTCTAGTGAAGAATTGTTTGAATATTGTAATATTCTAGAAGATACGTGTAATGAACTTAAAGACAATTACAAAGCCTTGAAGAAATAACATGCATTATATAGCCCTGTTAAATCTTCTCTTGATGTAGAAAAGGAAAAGAATTCTCAATTACTTAAGGAAAATACTGAACTGAAAATGTCTAATGAGAAACTGAGAAAGGACATAGAAAATTCCACAAATGGAAAGTACACACTTACACAAATTCTAGGTAAGCATGTGGAACTAACGTGCACTACTAGTTTGGGATACTAACCGGGATGGAGACAGTTTACCAAAATTAGATTTATTCCTAAATCTGGAAAAAATTCTGCTAGTTCTAGTTCTGGAAATTCATATGCTTCAACTAGTTACTCACATTGTTATAGTTAAAATAGAGTTTACCTTTAAAAATATATTGAATATATTGATTATATGAGACAAATAATACAAATCTGGGTACCTAAAACTTTTATTGCTAACCTGTCTGGATGCAAGAGAATCTGGGTACCAAAATCATTTTCCATCTAAACCTGTTTTGTAGGAGACCTGCATAAATATTTCTCACAAAGAAGGTATAATACTTTGATAGTGGATTTTCAAGGAACATGTCTAGAGACTATTCAATCTTTAATATCTTAATAATGGTTGATGTAGGCTATGTCATATATGTTTATAATTATAAAGGAAAAATCATCGTCCTAGGCCAGATTGGTAACATTAATTCAGTTTTAATTTCTAAAGTTTTATTTTTTGGTGGACTTAAATATAATCTGTTGAGTATTTATAAGAAATGTGATTATTTTTTCAATTTCATGTTTAAAAATTATTCTTATAAAGGTCTTAACTCTAAAAATTATTTAGTATTTGATTCGTTGAGAAATGAAAATGATTATCATGATGATTTGAATTCTTTAGCCAAGAAAAATGTTACTTGTTTAAATGATTTTCATAAAGAATACTAGCTTTGGCACAGAAGATTAGGACACTACATCATTTATTCACTTAGAAAAATGACAAGGAAAAACATAGTTAGAGACCTACATAAACATAAATTCCCAACTGACAAAGTTTGTAATACATGTCAAAAGGGAAAGCAAATAAAGTTTCTTTTAAATCAAAGAAAGAAGTTTCAACTTCTCAACCTCTTAAGTTGGTTCACATGGATTTGTTTGGACCTTCTATAGTTTCTAGTTTTAATGGGAAGAACTATGTTTATGTCCTAGTAGATAACTTTCCTAGATATACTTGGGTATACTTCTTAGCTCACAAATGTGAATCTTGTTCTAATTTTGTAAAATACTCCAAGTATATAGAGAACCTTATTGGTCTTAATATTAAAACCCTAAGAAGTGATCATGGCTGTGAGTTTGAAAATCATGAGTTTTAATCTTACTACTCACATAATGGTTATTGTCATAACTTTTATACCCCTAGAACACCTTAGAAAAATTGTGTAGTAGAAAGAAGAAATAGAACCCTTTAATAAATTGAAAGAACTATTCTTAATGAGTATGACATGAATATTTATTTTTGGGCTGAAGCTGTGAATACACCTGGTTATATTATTAATAGAGTCTTGATTAGACCTGTTCTTAAGAAGTCCCCTTATGAACTGTGGAACAATAAAAAACCTAATGTTAGTTACCTTAGAGTCTTTGGTTGCAAAGTCTTTATCCTAAATACCAAGGATAATCTTGAAAAATTTGCTTCCAAAAGTGATGAAGGAATTTTTCTTGGTTATTATCTAACTAGAAAAGCCTATAGAGTCTTTAATAAAAGAACCAATTTAGTGGAAGAATATGTTCCCATAAAGTTTGATGAAACTGATCCACATGAACCTTGTCCTTCTCTTGAAAATCTTGAAGAAGATTTGAATGTACTAGACCTTAATGATAAAACTAAAGAAGCTATTGTAAAAGCACCCAGTTCTGGATATATTCCAGAATCTGTTTCTGTTGAACCCGAACCTATAGATGAACCTAAAATTTCTAGTCCTACCTTTACTAGATCAACTAGGATTCTAAAGAATCATCATTTAGATTATGTTGTTGGTAATATTGATAAAGGGACACAGACTAGAGCTTCTCGGTGAAATCAGGTTGAACATCAATCATTTATTTCACAGCTAGAATCTAAAAATGTAAATGATGCAATCAATGATGATTTTTGGGTAATGGATATGAAAGAAGATTAAAATCAATTTTAATGAAACAAAGTCTGGGAATTAGTAGAAAGACCCAAGGACACCGTGACAATAGGAACTAAATGGGTTTTTTAGAAAAAAAGTTGATGAATCTAAAAACATAGTTAAAATAAAGCTAGGTTAGTTGAACAAGGATATATTCAAGAGGAATGTATAGTCTATGAGGAATCCTTTTCCCCTATAACTATATTAGAAGCTATTAGGGTCCCACTTGCCTATGCTTCTCATCTGAATTTCAAGTTATATCAAATGGATTTCAAAAGTGATTTTCTAAATGGTTTAATAATTGAAGATGTTTTTGTTGAACAACCACCTGGATTTACTAATCCTTATTTTCCAAATCGAGTTTTCAATCTATCCAAAGATTTATATGGTTTGAAACAAGCTCCAATAGCTTGGTATGATAGACTTAGTAATTTTCTTATTTCAAAATGTTTCACTAAAGGGATTGCTAATCCAACACTTTTTATTAAAACAATTTCTAAAGATGTTTTGATAGTGAAAATCTATGTTGATGATATTATTTTTTGATCTTCTAAACATTATTTATGTACTGATTTTTTAAAGAGTATGAAAAATGAATTTGAAATGAGTTTAATGGGAGAACTCAAATATTTTCTTGGATTTCAAGATTTTCAAAATGAAAATGGTATTATTTTGAATCAATGTAAATTATCAAATGACCTTTTAAAAGGTTTTGGTTTGGATAGTGTTAGGAAAAGTTATACTTATATGAGTACTGTCTGTAAATTGGATGCAGATGAAACTGGGAAACCAGTGGATCAAACCAATTACAGAGGTATGATTGGAATATTACTTTACCATACTTTCAGTCGACCAGATATTATGTTTTGTGTGTGTGTGTGTGAAATATTTCAAGCCAATCCAAAAGAATATCATTTACCTACTATTAAAATAATTTTTAAGTACCATAAACACACTGTAAATTTTGTTTTGTTTTACCCAAAATGACAATCTTTTGAGCTAATGAGTTATTCATATGCTGACTTTGCTGGTTGCAAGTTGGATAGAAAAAGAACATCTGGAACATGTCATTTATTGGGAAAATACTTAGTATCTTGGTGTAGTAAAAAGATGAACTTTGTAACTTTTTCCACTGTAGAAGCAGAATATAAATCTGGTGGTAGTTGCTGTGCACAAATTCTATGGATGAAGCACACTCTTTTGGACTATGGATATGATTTTAAGCATGATTCAATTAACTGTGATAAAAATAGTGCAATAAACATTTCGAAGAACACTGTATCTCACTCCAGGACCAAACACATTGATGTACGACGCCACTTTTTGAGAGATCATTACCAAAAAGATGATATTACTCTTGAATTTATAGGTACTGAACATCAATTAGCTGAAATCTTCAGAAAACCTTTATGTTCAGATACGTTAAGTTACATTAGACATGAGTTAGACATGATTGACCTTAATTTGTAAAAACCTCACCGATGTGAAAACCTCACCGATGTGAAAACCTCAATGATGTGAAAACCTCACCGATGTGAAAATCTCACTGATGTAAAATCCTCAAAGATGTGAAAACCTCACCGATGTAAAAACCTCACCGATGGACCTCACGGATAGGAATTATCACTGATAAACCCTACTGATGAGTACGCGCTATTTTAAACATCTGTCTACCACCAGAATCTGAATCGTTTATACTAATGATATTTTAATTACTTATTTTATTATTCCTAAATGATAAAACTATGTCCTAGTTACCTCTCAATCCACTGAGCATCAAAACCCTTTACCCTCAAACCTTAGCTCCTGAATCTCTCGAAAACACTAAATCCCTCGAACCAGAGATGGAAAAAACCAAAATTCCAACCATCAGAGATGACATTGATGAGCCGAATGCAAAGAAGCAGAAGTCCAAGCCAAAATATAGTGGTAGTATCAGTAGAACAAGATCCGGGAGGCGACCGGTAAACCCACATTTGCAAAATAGAGTTATTGTGATTGAAAAAGAGCTGTGCATTGAATAGTTGTTGGCTAGAAAATCATTAGTGCTCGAGGTACTAGGTGATCAAAAGTGGGTAGATTGCTTTTCGAAGAATAATGGCCCCTACTATCCGAATTTATTGAATCCATTTTATGAATTTGGGAGCTTTGAGAAGTCAGAAGATGAGATCCGAGTGATTTCTTTTGTGTATGAAAAGGAGATATCTTTTTCATCTGTGGAGTGGGCTGAATGCCTGAAGGTTCCACACAAAGGTGTTTTTGGATATGTCTCAAAATAAATACCACTTACAAGTGATATTTTTTTATTATTAAACTTCCCTAGAGGATCTCACAGGTAATGGAAATCAAAGACAAGTGGTGGATAATGAAATGGATGGAGATAATAGATTGCTGTTCAAATTTGTTCAGCATGTCTTAATACCAAGGAGAGGGTACTTTGTGAATTTAAGATATCAAGATATCTATCTCCTACATCTTTTGAGTCATTGTGTGAAAGTGAATCTGTGCAGATTGCTAATGTTTAAAATGGAGGACACGGCCATCCCAAAATAAAAAAACAACTCCCTATTCACTACCAAGTTGAACTCAATAATGATCAAAGTGAAAGGGGTAGCTGAGTCTTAGGACGAGACATTGGTAGTAATGAATAATTTTTGTATCACAAGCACAATTTTCAAATATATGAAGATAAATTGGAACCCATAGAGAGGATAATGGGTTAATGTTGACAAGAATGTGTATGATAAATTCAATCCTATGAATAATCATTCAAGGCCTAAGGATGTGAGGGATCCAGGTCTTGGACATGATGAAGAAGAACCTGAGTACATGGATGAGACTGATGAAGAGGAGACTTTTATGGCTGATGTAAGGGATCCAGACTTGCTCCCAAGTCCTGCTACCGAAATTGTGTCTTCAGAAAAGGATTTTTTAGAAGAAGAAGAAACCCCTATTAATGAGGAAGACCAGCCAGTCCCTGAGAATGAAGAAGAAAGGGAAAATGAATCTGATGTATCTGATTCTGCTTTCTTAAGTCTGAGTCCATTGATTGGAAGCTCAGTTGTGCCTGTTAAAGAGGTAGTGGGTGAGATAGAATGACCTGTGCCTAATCTAGAGGAGCCTCCTGCGGTTGCAGCTATTGTAGAGATAAAGATGATAGTAGAAGATTCTTCTGAGGAAGAAAGACCTGTTGATAATTCTCTTGATGTACAAGAGAATGCACTAATTGAGGGGGAGCATCAAACCAGATTTGGTAGTGTTTCAGTGGCTGTTGAAATTATGGATTGGGCAGAATACCCAGGTTTTATGGTTTGTGGTTTGGACTATCTCTATTTCGATAATGAGGCATCCCTCAATATATCAAAAACAAATTATGATATTCAGACTGAGTTGTTACCAGAAGATGTGGTCAGAATGCATGATCTGGACATGCTCAGGTCTGATCAAAAAATCAGTTTTGTGGATGAAATAAAGAAATTGGAAGCTTCACTGGTGTCATCCATTCAATCTATTATGAATGACTCAGTGGGAAGTTTAGTATCTGAAAGGGAACCTCTTTTTGTTTCACCTGCTGATATGATCACCAGGGGTGATCTTGAATACGTAAAGAATGATCTGAAATAATATTTCAGTTCCTCGGTTGCCCAGTTGAATCATTGCTTTATTGAAGAGGTGAGAAATTTGGGAAATTCCTTGGAACTCTCTCTTGGCTATAATATCTCAACCTTTGTGGCTGAAATAGTGGATGAAGTTACAGCTTTCCAGAATCAGTTTTCTAGACTGAAAGAAAGTGTTGAAGCTCTAATGAAATCTATTATCTCTTTAGAATCATATATGATTTCTAAATCCCAAGCATATAAAGATTTTTCTTATGTCAAAGGTGTTGTGAGCCATATGGTATCCGTGTTTGATGGTTTTAAATCCTCTATGAAAGATCATGTCAGCACCCAGGATTCCGAAGTCAAAAATCTTATCAGTGGTTGACCAAAAACATCATGGAAACAATAACTTTTTTTTGGTTCTCTTGCCTCTAGACCATCAATATAACTAAACCAAATTAGAGTTGTGATAAAGGAGGAGATTGGTTCAGCATATACCAGTAGCATTGTGGACTCATCCAACCTGAGAAAAGTGGTGATTTCTACTAGAGATTCGTCTAGAGAAATAATGAATATAGTTCAAGACTATATGAGATAATCTTCTGCCTCTCAGAATGAAGTGAAAGAAAAGTTAGACTACTATTTTCAAAGGATGTATACTAAGAATCAACTCAACAATCACTTAAAACTTTTGTTAGAAAACCTAAAGTCACCTCTTATCAATCAAGACTTCAGAGAGCAAGTTAGCAAGCTAAGGGAATTGACTCCAGCCTTGGACAAATTTATGGAGAACAAGGATGATTTCATATCTGCTATGGAGAGAGGAGGAGGAATAATTATGGATTTCAGAAATCTCTTGTTTCATTTATTGCATGTCGATGATCGGCCAGTGATTATACCTCTAGCTTTACCTTCCTCTACCTCTACTACTTCTCCTGTTCAGCTGACTGTAGCCAAATCCATTCAAAGCCTTACTCCTATGATCACTCAAAGAAATACTTAGTACAGGCCAAGAACAGTTTCAGTGGCTCAGCCTCCTCTGATCATTTCTGTAATTCCTAAGCCATCACCTGTATCCACACAGTCTGAATCCTCTTCTAATCCAAAGGGGAAATCTCTCATTGAGGATGTGGATTGAATATGTGGATAAGATATTTGATAGGAATCCCTTCTATTGTGTTTTATTTCCTTGTAACTTTTTTCAACATGAAATAGAAATGGATTTCTTTTCTTTCTCATTTTTTTTATTTTCTCTTTGTTTCTTCCCACTTTTTGATTATCACAAATGGGGAGAAATATTATAAGGGGAGAAAAATTATATCTGGGAATAATAACTTTTATGCGAAAGGGGGAGAAATATTATCTAAGGGAGAGCTAATATTCTAAAGGAGAGCTAATATGCTTTGTAACTTGTACCTTTGATTCCATTTCCTTTAATTCTACCTCTGGCACGTTGCATAGTTCACATATTATATTGTTTTCTCTAATACAATTGATTTTAATGATATATCCTTTGATACAATTACTCAATATTTTGAGATTATAATATCAAAAGTTGTGATTATCAAAAAGGGGGAGATTTTTGACCTCACCTGTTTTGATAATCCCAATTATGCTTTCACATACTTTGATAATACCAAATATTGTGTATCTGTATATTAATTCTTTTCATCTATGATCAAGTTGATAATTATATTAAAATAATCCATGAAATATGTTAATCAATGTTTTTCTATGTTTATATGAGTTTTGAATTAATTATAACTCAATCGGATGTGTTCTGCATAAAACAGAAGTGTTAAGTCATTGATATGCCTATAGTAACTGATAAAGACTGTCTACCGATTTACTTAGTCTACCGATAGAAATAGTCACCGATAGGCAAAGGTCACCGATACGCAGAGCTACCGGTATGTATAAGTCCACCAGTAAGCACATGTCTCTGATAGATCAAACCCACCGATATAGATAGCTACCTACAGAAAATGAGCTACCGATAAAAAAAGTATACACGTATGCGTAATTCTACCGATATATATACTTCACTAGAACAAAATGGAGCTACTGATATGCACAGACTAAAAGTCTACTGATACAAGCTACAATGACACCATATTTTCCGATAGAGTAAGTCTGCCGATATGAAAAATTCTACTGCCATGAAGCCACTAATACAAAACGAGCTACCGATAGAAGCAAAGTCTACTGATGGATTATGTTACTGATACCAAGAGCTACCGATACATGTTCAAATATCTACTGATACCAAGATCTACCGATACAAGTTCAAACAGCTACCGATATGAGGAGCTACCGGTACATGATCAAAGAGCTACCGATAGAAGGTCACTGTTACATAGATTCAACCGCTACCTACAGAAGGCTACTAATGAAAGACTGAACAGTCAAAATATATACTCTAAATAATATTTATTTATTATTTAACAGTTGTATATGATGTTTCTAATGTATTTAATGATATTTAATTATAGTTTTCAGCATGTTTGGGAAACATACCTAGTACCCATGAAAAAGGTAATCATTCTTTTTACCGGAGAAAAATGCTATATAAAGAAGGACAATGACCGAACAGTACAGCACTAAGAAGGCACTTTAAGGGTTTAAAAAGAAGGTATGAACATCATTGAAATGTTATGAATTCACCCAAAAGGAAAAAGCTACATTCATACTGGAAGAGCACTGGACATACACGAAGCCACTCATTCTTGAGGGGAACACACGCTAAATCTTGAGTGAAGAACCATAATGAACTCTACATGCACTCGAGTTGATAAAGATGAACTAGAAAAACAAGAAAACGACCCTCTATTTTTCAGAGAAGGACTAAAATGATTATTTGATAAATCAAAAGAGTCCAGAGCTGCACTTTACATCACTAAGAGCATTCTAAACTCTTATCTATTCTTTTAGTGATTCTTCTATTTACATTTAGAGTAGTGTTTATACTCTGTATATTTCTTACAGACACTGTCTCTTATGCTAAGCTAGAGGATTTATAAATCCTCATTCAAACTCTATAACCCCTTGTATCCCACTATGGAAAGTGATAGAGGTCATGTAAGACTTGGACAACCTATGAGTTGTTGTTGGTTTTCCCACGTAGAACTGTGGTAGAGGTATTTGTACCTGGACATTGTTTTCACTATTGTTTAACCCGATCCAGGGTGTGGATCAAATTTATATGAATTTTCTGAGAGGACTAGGTCTTGGAAGGAGACTAAACCTCTTGGTTACATCTCTTGTTCATTTTAGTTTAAGTCTAAATTATTCTATATATTTTATATTCCGCTGCTAATTACTTTGAAATAAATTTTTTTTAAAGTTACTTTGATAGTTAAATTAGCAAGTGTTTATACTTGTTGTGAACCAGTATGTTAGTTTTAAGAGTTAATTTAATCTTCTGATAAAATTAACTGAGACCTAACCAATATTTGAGAAACTAATTGAACTTTTACAATCTGTATAAATTCACTATAGTTTAACTTGTTTTTAAATAAAATGATTTTAAGTTAAATATTTTTAACATAAATTTTTAACTTGAACTCAATTCACCCTCCTCTTGAGTATCCACTCAGAGAAAAAGAAATCCTATCAACTATTTGTGGTTTATAGGGGGTGATATTCCAAGGATTGATTTATATTTCTTAGGGAAAAATTCAATGTCATGATAGAATATAATTATTCCAATAAAATTACCTAAGGTAACCCTAAAAGAACATTTCATGGGGTTCATCTTTAGCCTATGTTTTCATAGCCTTTTGAATATGGTATCTAGGTTAATCAGGTGGTTAGAACATTTTTATATACTTAACCACAAGATCTTCAACGTAGAATTCAACAATGCTCGCCAAATTTTTTTTGAATATGTGATGCATAGCTCGATGGTATGTGGCATTACTTTTCTTTAAGACAGTGGTAATTACCTGATAGTAAAATATTCCTTTAGGGGACCTAATGGAGGCGAATTATTCATCTTCTAGGTCCATCTATATTTTTTTGTGCCTTTATTATCCATCCATGAAGTATAATGCTTGATAATCAGGAATTTCATCATTCATCAGTTTTGTGATTGGAACTGAGAAGTAATCTTTGAGACAATTATGTATGACATCTCTGAATTCAAAAAAAAATATGATTTTCATGTTTTTATTATTCATGTGGAAAACATTTGATAGAAATTTTGAATATTTTACCTCTTGTATGAATTTTCCTTTTCTAATTTGATCCACTTCGGCCTCAATTTTCGAGGTACAAGTTGGGAATGTTTTCTTATCTTATTATTTATTCCATTGATGGTATTATAGAAAACCCAAATGATGGTTGGTAATGTTAGGGCCAATACCAAGTATCTATATGTAATTAAAGGAATACTAAACCTGATTGTTCTTTTTAAATCAAGTTTATACTTCATATTCTATAGAATTAATGGCCGAAAAGATGAAAATGGATCGTGGGTATTTATTTGTACCCATATTTATCTCTCTGAGTTCATCAACTATGGTGGATACACAATCCTCAAAAGCTATAAGGTAACCCATGAGGTCTGAATCTGCTTACTCTTTCTCATGCCTTACATCTTCCACCTTTTCTTGGTATGTAGGTAGTGAATAAATATTCATAGATCTAGGGAATGAGTCTTCATTCAGACATTTGGAAGAAGAAGCAACCATTTTTGGCTCAATATATGGTGTGAGGCCTTTTCTGATCTCTGAAGGGGGGGGGGATGTGGGATTGATTAAGATAACCTACATTTTATCCCATTGACATGATAACATATTTTGTACTAGCTAACGAAAAAGGGATTTGTGGAATCTTGAGATGTGGAATGATGAAATTTTCATCCAGGCTTTCGTTAATGCTTGGAGTGTTGACATCTTCTACAGTGCTATCAATGTCATCTATCATAATTGACATCATTGAAGTTACTAATTTTGTTCTCATATTTTAACACATCTATCTGATATGGTTAATGGGGACCACATACTATGATATGATCTATTTGAATGTACTATTCAAAATCAAATCTAGACCATTTGGGCATTGTTCTGAATGACATTATAATCCATCAATTTATTCGCTTCCTTATAATAGAATCTTTTGTCAATTTATTGTGAATTATGGTATTTGAATGGGTCCTTGTAACCATGAACTGTTCTAATTTAACCATTGTTAAAATATTTTATTCATTGGTGGTATGATGATTGAATAACTACATGCTGATGTATCCAGGTTCTTCTTTGTAGAACATTGAAAGTCATTTCATTTCTGAAAACCATGAATTTCGAGTTAGAAAAAATATCCCTAAATTTATTCCTGAGTTTGATTTCATGGGGATGATTTTTCCCATTCTTATCATAACCCTATAAAATAAGGGTGTAAGGGGACAATTTAGTTTATTGAAACCTAGTTGATGAAGTGTTCATATTTGGATGAGGTTAACTCTTGAGCCATTTTCAATGAAATATCTGGAATATAAATTTCTTTTATCTGGTAGATATGTACAAGGGTTTAACGTACCCTTGTATGACAGTATCCTCATCCGTGAGTGTGAAAGAGATGATTGTGTGGAATTCTGCAAGATCATTCTCTACATGATATACTTTGACCTTAGAAACCTCAATTTCAAATTAAATGGAGCTTTATAATGCCTTGAAAAGTTATTCTAATAGATTTTTTTATAAAATTAAAGCATACTTGATTGTTAAAATAGTCAGTACTTAGGATAGTATCTTCAAATCATCCAAATTATGGTCTATAGGTACGTGTTTCCCAGCACGATGATTCTATTTTGTATGTGCGTTAGGAGATGAAGTTCATAATTTAGATGGACTATCCCTTGAGATAAGAACTAAATGTGGTTCTGCTCTTGGTGGGTTAAACTGGATAGGTTGTGCTACATTCCAAGGTTGATAAGGTGGTGGTGTATCCTATAACCAATCATATAGGAAGATAATGTCAATACATACCCTATCATGTATGGGGGAATAACTATGTTGTTCCCTCTAAGTTCACTGGAAATATTTCCCACGAGTTTCAGTTGCATAGACAGTTTTAGCATGGGAGTGGTTAATGTAGGGGCTCCTAGAACGACCTCATCCTCCCATGTACCCTCGACTCTGATGAACTCTTCTCCAGTTCACTAATCAAGTACATGGAATTTAGGTTTATAATCATGTTCATAATTTTTTGGGGATCCATTACTTTAATAACATTAATGGAACTGAAGATCAACTCTTCATCTAGTGGAGATTGTGTCTGGGGGTTTGACCTTTTTTGTACCATTTGGAGGGGGTGCATGTTCTTTTGGGACTGTCGGCATCAAGTCCAATAAATTTAAGGAAAGCTTATTCTTTGTTATAGGATCATCTACCCTTGTTTTCTTCCCACACTTCTAGTCATGTCAATTTTTAGAATATGTAATTTCAAATGACTAAGTTGTCTATGAAGTTAGTTGTGTTTTATAGGAAGTGGTCTAGGAAATATTTGGATATTTCAGCTATGCTTGGAGGATAACATGATTCTGGTTAATATTTTTTTAGAACATAATGTCATTGAACTTCTATGTACTCTTTCTCTTGACTTCATTCCATTCATTGTATTCTTTGAGATTATTGGTGGAAACATATGCGACTTTAGCAGTCATGATTTCCAGCTTCTTTTTCCCATAGTGCACCATCCTTTAAATGAGGCATCTTAAAACAAAAAACACTTGGATTTTGATCCCCAAGGAATTATAGAAGGGAGAATAGTTTTGGATATCAACATCACCTTCCTTCATGGGATTTCTAGGCTTTGTAAACATTACCAAGTTGTTTTCCAATGTTGAGATGAAGTATCCATGGACATGGTCATTTCAAAAAGAATATACCTTTTTCCATATCCTCAAACTATTTGAATCTCTATTATCATTGATCATCCTAACAAGGTAGGATTTGCTTCTAACAGTAGAGAGGTGGAGTTACACAAATTGGTGTGGGATTTGAAGTAGGAGTAGGGCATATGGGGATTGATTAAGTGTAACTATAACAACATCATCATTCCCTTCTTTCCATCCTTTAGATGATTGAATTACTAAGGAAATAGATTTGGTTTATGAGATAGAGTCTTCAAATATTTTTCAAATTGTAACAAGGTCTGAAATCCATTTTTATATTTTAAATGGATAATTGGTGTGTGAATATTTTTTCAAATATTCGCAATTCATATGGGAAAAAACACTTTTTGAGGGAGCGGTATGTTCAATGATTTTGTCAACCCATTCCACCATGAAAATAAATTGGAGAATCATTCATCCTCCAACTAATTATATTTTGAGAGATAAATTAATATTTTATTTAGCAACATTAGGATGAACTGGAACAGAAACATCAGACAGAGGTCTCTCCATCTAGTGATAGACTGATATTGCAAGATAGTGTACCGTACAAAAGTTGGTCCATGTAGTGATTGCATAAAGCACCCGAGTTTCACATCATCATATTGTCCATGGGTCCTCATCAAGGTATCTTAACTAAGGAAAAAATGAGTCAAGTGCTACTGCATGTCTCCTGATCCATTGATAATTAAAAATTTGGGTTTCCTAAAGCATGGAAGGAGAAGATTCAGATCTACCCATTCAGGGTAAGGATTATTTTTGGGATGTTTTAGTGAATTTTTTCCTTCATATATACCAGTAGATCCATTATTGGGTCAATAGTGTTCATAATATATCGAGTAATTTCTTACCGAGCAAGAGCATGAACTGGTGTAGCCGTTGGAGACATAATAGGTGTGGCAGTTAGAGCCTGAATAGGTGGGGCAACCGATAAAGCCATCAGTGGCGACACTATATTACAGATCTTATTCAGTTATTGCGAAAAGCCTTCTTTGTTATGGTGATCTACATAGAAGTTATAGTTGAGGAACTTCTTGTAAAACAAATCCTGTAGTAATTCTTCCTCAGAGTAATTTATCATTGAGTCTTCATAATTATTTCATCTCCTCCTCCTGATGAGAAAATATTTCCTCTAGAGAATGGGGTCGAACGTGTGTGAGTTGTAGGTGAGACAAAATTTTACCCATAAAAATTTTCCTATTTGATTCCCTTAAAGAGAGTTATGATGTATTTTATGATGGAATGACTAGGTTTAGGGAAATCAATTGGATCTGGGTAATCACACCTCTTTCAATTATTTTGGTTTGGATCAAATTATTAAACAAAACATCCTCTTCGGCCTCATCTGAAATGACCTCATGTTTTTTAGAATTAGTGAGGGCAGTGTTGATGACATTTACTGATGAAAAATTCATTTCATTCATTCTATCAGTTTCATTGGGATATTTTCTTATTAATTACCCTCCCTGACGATTTTTCTTCTCCTTTGCCGATTCTATGGGAGCTTCTTGAAAAACATTAATCTGAATGGAATCTCTGGAAAATTCAGTCATGCATGTCCCCAGTAAAGGTACTAGATCACATAATGGGATGTACATGGAAGATCTATTTTGTGGAATTTTCCCTAATTGGGAGATGACTAATTACAGCAAAGGATGGGGTGGTTGAGGTGAAAAATCCCCCATCCCTGAGGGATGGGGTCATTCCTATTCAAATTTTACAACTCCTTGAGGCCAGTTTGCTGGCCTCGGTGGATGGGTTAAAAATCCCCCAACCAGGTGGGTTGTGGTTTCTCTTGATCTTTCATGGATGCTAAATTCATATCTACCCATCTGATTGTACAATGTTTCATTTTAATATGTTATGTGTGCATCATTTGGTATGCACTTATATCAATCAATTACAAAGATCATTGTGTTTTTTCTGACGTTTTAATTGTCTAATGATAGAATTCCCTTAAATTGAAGGGTTTATTGATATTTTCAGATTACTGACACACATTTTTTCAATTTCTTTCTCTCTTATGGCCCAATGTTGGTGGGAGTTGGTTGGGGTCTGTTTTTGTTGAACATGTATTCGGTCATGAATAGTTTTTATTTTTTTAAATCGGTATGAAGCTATAAAATTTCATAATAAAACCATTAGTGGGATTTTCTAGTTTGGGAGAATGGTGAAATTTTATTTTCCATGTGCACCCCATCCTACGATATGAATAGTATATGGGGTATGAGTGAATATATTTTGAAATTTCATTAATGTAGTGAGGCATGTGCATTAAAATACTCCATACCGTCTCTTGATATTTTGATGACGTGAATCTAAGATATCAACTAAGCCAATTTGGCATCACAACCATTCTATTACCATGATGTGACTTCGATACTAATTGCAAGGCAATGCTGTTAATTTCAAGTTATGATTTTTTTCCTTATTTTAAGGCAGATGTTGTCCACACAACCTTCTTATAGTTCATCTGGAATGTTTTATTGTGTGGTGGAAAAGGCCATAACATGACTGGTGTGTCATATTTATCTATCTATTTCCCCATGTTTAGAAAATATTCTTCATCTTACACTAGATATTTCTCTACCTGGTCCGACCAGAGTTTATTATTTCCTATCATTTTATCATTTTTAATGATATTGGTATATATTTCTGTTATCATTTTGGAAGTCTGATAGCCCATGGAAGGTTCATGTAATGACTGTCACATAGGGTATTCTTTAGGTTGAGAAATAATTTCACTTGTCAATGACAAAGAATCATAGTTCTCTTCCCTTATTTTCTCATGTCCCTCATAGTAGGAGGGCTTTCTCATCACTACATTGCTAATGGGAGGACCCATTTGATGACATGAAACACTAATGTGGAGAGAACATTCATAGTGGACACCATCACGAGGAGGAATACCATTGTGGATTACAATAAGTGGATGATCCTCTTTCTCCATGATCTTAGGAACACATGGAGGGCTTCAATGAATCTCATCAGTAGATGGTTTCTTGAGATCAATCATTTTATGGCCATGAGGTAATATTTCATGGTGAAGTGTATAGAGAGGATCTTCAAAACTACTGCCAATCCTCCCATGATTTGGTATTAGGATGGTAGAATATTTAGTTTCAATAGATAATCATATAATGTGTTTAACAGATACAACAGTAATTAGAGAGAGGTGACAAATCATCTCTTTATTTTCTAGTTTTATTTTGTGAGTATTCTTCTTGGATGCCATCTTGTAAGCGAATGGGCCCCCTTGCTAGGAGAAGTTGTTTTCAAGGGAAGGTGTTTGTGACTGCCCTGGTGTGGCCATTAGGATATACTGATTGAATTTAGTTAGATTTGGTGTATTTTCTTGATCTGTTTACATATATAATATGGGGGATTTTTAACCATGACCCTCTTGGATGGTATAAGAGATGTGTGTCTGGTCTGGGGTGACATGCTGATGAGACACCCCACTTTTGATGATAGAGTTTTTTATCATTCCCTAAGGAAGTACTATCATTGTCGTTATGATTTTCTAGTAGGTCTATACGATGTGGGTAGGTATTTTGTTTCTTCCCTTTAACCATTTTCAAGATATTCTTGGTGACTTCAGTGATGCAAATGGTGATATATTCCAATTACGTATTGGAGTAGCGTTATGTGCCTACTATTGTCCTATATTTCATTCCAATGGATATTAAACTTACTCATGTGTGTGCGTAGAGAGTTGAGTCTTCCCTCTATTCACTTCATCGAGTTCTGTCAGATGAGGCTACTGGTATCATTGGTGAATGTAGGTAGGTGTGTGTGCCTACATATAAATTGTCCTTGTATTTGTTTTTTAAGATTATTTAAATTATTAAAAATGATTCTACAATAAATCATGCTCATAATGGGAAGGTTTTTGTTCTTTATCATGGTTGGACACCAAATTTTAATGATGGGCTTACATAAATTCCTCTAGAATAATATGATGGATGGCTAAGTTAAAGCAGGTGAGTGTATTTTTGTTCTAAAAATTTTCCACCAAATTGAGTTGGTTGGATTCTTAAGAGGGGGAAGGGGTGTAACCGAATTCCTTGTTGACTGGATAATATCCTGTATTTCCCATATTACATACTCAATTATGGATAAATGGGGGTAGGCCACCAAGTATGGAACCCCCATCATGTTTAGGGTTTACTACCACAGAATGTTGGCAGTAGTGATTGCTAGAGGGATCCCTTGAGATGAACCATTGTTTCATATAGATAAGGTCTTATGTTCCCTCTTGACCCACCTCTCTAAGGTAAGGGTGGTATTGGTTGTTTTATTCCAAGGATAAAATCTCAAAATGGTTGTAGATGACAATTGGTTCCATCTGCGATAGGACTATTAGTAATCAATTACCATACGTCCAGTAGGAAATACAAGCTTGAGGACCTATCAAGAAGCCTCAGAAGTCAAGATATTATTGTTTTGATGGTACTTCTGAACTAATGACTTTGAGTCCTAGCATTGAAGAAGCCAAGTTTTTCATCACATCCTCTTCTTGGATGAAGACCCATCCAAAGTACTAGCTAGGGAATATCTTGGTCAAATATGGAAGGATTCTATTGGATTTAAGGGAGTTATTGGAAATATGATCTTGAATATATAAAAAACACAAAAAATCAAACCAAAACAATGTAGCATCTTATTTGAATGAAAACATGTATGATTGATTATTTTGTTCGGACCTCTTTCATTTTTAGAGGAAAAGGGACCTAGTAGGTGGGTAAAACTATCATCTAGGTTTAGGATTCATGTCGGGTTCACCATTTTTTATTTCCCTCAGAGATTCAAGTTCTCCTGATGGTTGATCTTGAGGGTTGAGTTTTGTGCAATCATTCACCTCAGGTCTACTATTTTTGAATGGTTTCTAATAGGTTTTTATGTGGCACCAAAAACAACCAACCGTCATATATTCAAAAATGAACTTCTTTCCAAAGGAAGATGCTCATTATTAAATTTGGCCAATGATTCTTAAGAACTCATATTGGCTAAGGGGATGAGGGATCAGGATCATCACACCATTTGGGGGGATTTTTTTCCTACTTTGATAGAATCTTATAGATTTAAGATATGTCTGAGAATCCTTCATTAATTTCTAAGAATGATGTGGGTAACCATTGAATTAACAATCAATTGGTAGTATGTATGGAAATTAGAATCAACTATCAGTATTCTACATTCTTCATCAATAGAGTTAGATTTTTTGTATCTGATGTTCTCTATAGATGGTATCCTCTTATGTACTAAATTGATATTTTTTGGTCGTAATTATGATGATGATAGTTTTCTAGCCACATAGTGGGGTTCTTTGGAGTATATCATCATCTAGGGATATGAGATTTGTTTTAATTTTGGTATCATGCCCATATGATGAGATTCTTTTGTATCCTAAGGAAAGGAATCAGAACAAATGCGGCTTAATGGGGAACAAAAAACCTTTTATGGTCATGTGTTAAGGACTAAACCATGAAGTTTAATGTCAAATGGTGAGGAATTCTAGGATAAAGGTTTTTAATAAAATCTGGGCGTGAGACTTATACTAATGTAGGGAGGGTGATTTGGATGGGATATGGATTCACATGTTTAATTAGACCCTACAGAGAATGTGGCCTATATAAAATAGGGTAGATTTGGGTTTTTGTGTTTGGAACTTAGGGAGGCTTCCTATGTATCCCATTTGGATGGGAATCAAACCCCACATTGTTTGGGGATGAGGACCCCTATCTATTGGAGGTCCTTAGATTTGTCTCATTGTGTAGAATGGCCATTTTAAAGGATTAAGTTAGTGCGTATTCTTGATAATGATTCCCTAAAGATTATTTGGGGAAATTATTTGGGGATTACACCTGAGAAGGATTCCCATTTACCTCGGGCCTTAGGAATATTCCATACTTATGAAGGTTATAGCAGTAATCATAGTTCTCATAGTTTGATAGTTCAGGGATAACACACTATGGTTTCCATGGTGAATGGGGGTTGTGATTTGGGATTACTTATAAGAAGGATACATAAGGGTTTGTTTTAAATGGGACTTATAGTAAATCAAGAGGGTTTAGGATGGTTTTGGTTGGGGATTAATCCTAAGGAGGATGTCCATAGGTTGAGTTGGGTCTTACTTCAATAGAGGATTCAACTTATTGATTTGGAATTACACATGGAATAAATCACATGATTTTATTGGGTATTGGGATTACTCTTGAATAGGACGCCCTTGTTAGTGAAAGGTTGGGGTGTATACCAAGTAGGAGGACTATTTAGTAGTGACTTACACTTGGAATAATGCCCAATATTTTAGAGTCATGTTAATTTTGTGACCATTGTCAACCTCTAAGAACATGTGATCCATGTTATGCATGGGAAACAAGGGGGAACAAAAGATCCAAAAAACCACACAATATTCTTTTTCAAGATGTTGGATTCATGGACTTGAGGACTCAAGAATAGGGAGGTACCTTGAAGGAATGAGATAGGAAGATCTAAAATAAAGTTCTCTATTGAAACATGCATATGACCCTATGGGTTCCATGATCAGGGGTAACCACTATGTCCACATGAGTTAGGATGAGTCATGATTGAATTTGAGATACAAGAGGAAGTCCATGATTTGTCAAACCACAAACATCTTCTCATACATGGGTGGAATAGTATTGGGGTATGGAGATAGATGGTGTGAGCACTAGTTCCCATCCCCTATCTGATATTCCTATCTAAGGTAGTTAGGTATGAATACCCACACAAACACAGACCATAGGGAGTGAGTTAGAGTAAGAGTGCAACATCCTACAAAAAAGGTTTGGGGATAACACTACGTGGGATGCCCTAAAACTAGTTCTATGGTAAGGGATATGGATCTCATTCCATGTTGAATGAAAAATCATGTATAATACTCACTCTACCTTCTGGAAATAGGAGTCTCTAGTTCTTATAGATGATAAGGGAAGGACATGCTTTTAAACCTAGTATCTGAGACTGGTAACTCTCTAACACAATTCCTAGCTTCAGGAACATTGTTACCATAGGAATGGAAATCCACATGCACCCCAAGGACCCTGACCATAATGTAGGAAAAGTTAGGGAAACCTCTGACCAGATGAATACAAATCCCAATGGGAGACCTGTCGGTGTCCCCACCTCATGGTGTTGCATGTTTGGGCTTCGTTGGAGGTTTAAATTTTTTCCTACCAAGATAAGGAAGAAAAAGGAAGATAGGCCCTAACATGGATGGATTTGAAGATTTTAATATTTGATGCTCGCGTGGGATAGAGGCTAGGAATATCAAAGGAAAAAAACAAACAGGTAGTCCTGGGTTAGAAAATAAAGGCTCGGGCAGGGGTTTATTCACTCAAGTTGACCTGATCCTGGTGATGATACTTTGGGATAAGTACCGCCTATGTAACAACACATAGGGAGAGGCTTTTCTCAAGCCTTCATGGGTCTCCACCAGTATTCCTAGAAGTGGTTAGTGTAGGTCCCTAGTTAGGTAAGGGGACCTCACACAAGTATTCATCAACCAATGGGGAGAGAGTGCCTCACATAGTTTTTGTGGGTTTTAAAACCAAGGAGGACCTTATTGTCACTACCAATCATTAATTTACTCTTATTTGAATTTTAAAGTACTTCTTAGAAGGTTTCAAAGGGTTTGGGTGATGTACAATGGTGATACGAACATCAAGAGACCTTCAAAAATTTGATTCCATGAAAATGATGAATTGATGGTCTAATTTATTGGAAATATCAGACCCTGGTTGAAGGGACTCTTCCAATCAAGTGTACCATTCAGGGGTTCTATATAGTGGTGCTGTGTTGGTTTATACTCAGGTTGGTCATGTATGCCAATTCATAGGACCCAATGCACCGACACTGCTTGGGGGTTCCTGTGTGAAGTGGATTAACTAGGGTTTTCAATCCTTGGACTTCTTCATTTCTCTTTTTATCTTCCCTTTAATATATCTCCCATTGAAACCTTTTTATCCATGTTATATAATATAGTGTCAAAACATTTTTATTTATTATGGAATGTTTTGTAAATGTGAATATTTTTATTTAAATATTGTTGTTTATTTGTTACAGACATAATTTTATAAATCGTTGTATTTATATTCATTTATTTCATATAGTGAAGGCATTGGACCTAGAAAGTAATGGGTGGAGAAAGTTGTTAGATACCCCCCCAATGTATCAATAAGTCTCATGAAGAAAACTAGAATGAGTATTTTGTGTATGTGTTCCCATTTTTTTGATATCTAAGTATAGGAACTTGACGATGTGTTTATGATTTATTAGCAAGATGCCTTAATATTATGGTTAATGATATATGAAATTATTTATTTATTAACTATAAAAACAATTATTTCTATATATATGATTATTCATATATTTGTTCATATATATAGTTAAAGGTATTAGGTTTATTTATAAATAATTATTTTATTATCATTTATTTTTTTCATATTATTAATGAGATATTAATTATATGAAAGCTTGTGTTGTATGTTTCCACTTATTGACAACCTAAGATCTCCCTTTTATTTTGTTTCATAACCCCAAAGTACCCATAAGTGAACCATGAATGATTCTAAAGATATTATAGTTACCAAAATAATTTATATTGTATTTAATTTCTTAAAATTTATGATTTGAATCATGTATATATATAGTCTATCAAGACTAATAAAATATAAGATCTTATGGAATTTGATCCCTTATATCTTATACCAATGTAATAATGTGACCACCGTCTCTCGGTTACTGGATTAAAGGAACCATAATAGGTATCATTGAAATTTTGGTTGAAACATTGGGAATTATATTTTGGAAAACATAGATTATAGATCATAACATTATAAAAAAATCTACGGATAATTATATGCATATGATAACATACTAATATTTTGGTAAATAATGGAGAGTATCAATTCACGGAAATGAAATCCTTGTCTAGATACTATAACTGGATATAGGTTCTGGTATAAATGCACCTAGGAGTAATAACCCAAAAAAGTCTATTTGAGTATTAACTCAATATTCACTTGGATCAACAAAAAAATTACCATCTGAACACCTAGTAGATATTATTTAGTTAATTAACATTCATTTTATGAAACATTATGAGAGACTTTAATATATTTATCATATATAATATAAAAGGAAATGACCATGGATAACATATTTTAAAACACATGGATTAATAAGTTTGGTTATTAATGGAATTTATTAATTAATTATTGTATTATTATGGTTTCTTTTTATATGAAATTGTTAGTTTTATCATACATGACATTTACATTATCTAATTAATGGTTGGAGGAATGATAAACCAAGTTAAAAATGGATGTGATGTTCCTTATGATGATTAATCCAATATGAAATTAAATGAGATACGTGTTGAGGTGAGAAATATTTTGATTCTTCCAAACCATAAATCATGAAATATTATTAATACTATTAACACTATTGATTCCCCAAAAACACCAAAGAAAATAAGGATGGAGTCTTAGGGATGTTTTGGTGGTGAAGATAATTAAGTAAATAATATTGAATTTTGTACATGTCAAGAATTTGGGAATAATAATCCAATGAAATGTAATTAATTAAATATAAGATGTTTTATATGTTGTTAATTATGAAATATGAAAACCAATTAGAAACGGAAAATGATGATTTTAGTTAAACCAATAAAGGGTAATAAAGTAAGTCCTAATGTACTGTTAATATTTTAATGTCTTGATTGTGGGTAATGTAACACCCCAAGATTTTATGAAAAATATTATTTTTAATTTCATTAATGTCTTGTGTTGAATGCTACACCAAAAGGAGCTTGCACAACACACATCCTTGACTCGCCTTCCATTACACACAATCGCGACCTTCCTCGATAGCGTGTGTAGTACGCAATACCGAGTTTCACTAAACAACGATATGCTATAAAAATATTATTAAAACTAGCCGTTATGAATAATAATAACCACTTTTTGAATTTTTTTAAATTTTATTTTTCAAAATGGACTTCTTTTTTGGATTCAGAATATCGAAATTAGCTTACGGTGAAATTTTTGTACTTTTCGGATAACTTTCATTTTCTGATGAATAGTGAAAATTACAAACTTTTATTTAAAAACCACCTTTTTAATCGAAATAATTAATAGTGATAAATTATTAATTTGAGTGGTTTTAAAGAATATTTAGAATATATTTTTAATTAATACAATGTTGGTCATTGGATGTAATTTCACATTTAAACCAGACATAAACAAGTGTCAATCTTTTGATAGTTATTATCCCTTAAGAACACGCTATATGTTTTGACGATGGGAATTATTTTTTAAATTAATTAATACAACTAATATGTTTTTAAATTGGTAAAATAGACATCATTTTTGAGTTCATAATATCAAATATAGCTTAGGCATAATTTTTGGTATTTTTCTGGAAACTTTGATTTTTTGATGAATAGTTAAACCACTAAGTGGTAGTTAAGAAAAATGAATTTTTCATAAAACATAATTTTACCACTTCTGTGAGTGGAATTTCAAAAATCCGAGAGACACGGTTGATGTCAATAAGTAAAATGTGGTTCAATGAGATGAAAATAATTTTTGGTGAATAGTAACTTTTTACTTTTTTTAACACGGTTAAAAGTAAATAGTGTAATTAAGGGTAAAAGTGATATTATTATTACCCTAACACATGTCCTAATTATATTTGATAAATGTAATTCGACCAAAAACAACCTTAGGAATAAACTATGACCATTTAGGCACACTTGGATTAGATTAGGACATTTATTATAAATTTATTTAAAGAAGGGTTAAAATAGTTAAAATCAAAGTTTAATAAGTAAATCATTTTTAATATAGGGTAATACATAAGATAAATTCGACTATAAATATTAATTAGAAATCTAAAAATATTTCCTACATAATGGTATTTTATTTGTAATTTTTAGACATTAAATAATTTAATTTATTTATGACACAAAGATGATGCATCAATTATCTTATTAATGAAATATTAACATAATTGATGTTATGAATTCCAAAATAAATGTAATTTGAGACTTTTTATGAATTTCGATATTTTATATGTTAATATTACATTCCAATATTGATATAATTATCTTTTTTCGAACTAATCATTATGTTATGAGTTTCACAAAAATGAATTACTAAATAGTGTCAAAATTGACATAAAATAGTTTTGAAAACAAATATTATATTAATAATTGTTATTTTATTCCTAAAAATCTAAGGTTCGGCCAAATGATCTAGATAAGGTTTTATATATTAATAATAAACAACTTGGGGTTCTTTTGGTTTCTTATAGTAATTTTATTAACCTTATAATGTAAGAACACAAAAAGACACGGTAAAAATAAAATTATCTAACATAAAGTTAAATATAAATGATAAGGTTAAAATAGGAACCTAAACTTGTCTAAATTCTATTGGTTGAGAGGATGGAGACCCATCCCTACCTTAGATTCTAAATAAATCAATTTTGAGCTATTTAAAACCGAATTTGGCTTTATAATAAAATAATATTTTTAGTTATTCCAAAGGTGCCGCTCTCCTCCCTTATAAAAGGGCACCCCCTCCCTCTCTTCCTCACACCACTTTGAGCCTTCAAGCTCGGCCAACCCGTGCCAAATTCTCTTCTCCACTTTCCTAGAAACATCCTAGAGGTTCTGGTCTACCTCAAAGACCAATTTTAGTGCCCTAAAAGGAGATCTCAAAGAGGTGCCTCAAAGAAGAGGTAATGTCCATTACTGATTCTTTCAACTTTATTTATTCTTCCACTTCTTCTTATTAGGTTGTTTCATTGTGAAGTAATAAAATCAGTATCAATCATATACCGATATGTTATTATAAGTATGATACAACCCTATTTCACCATCTATCCATCCTATGGAAAACAAAATCACCGCGCGTGCGTACGTACAAAATACCGTCTCCACGCCGTGATGAAATCTATTTTCCACCACCACCTTAATTTGATGGGTATAATGGTGTAAATAATAACTATATATGATTATTTTAAAGTTATATTGATTC
Source organism: Viscum album (assembly GCA_963277665.1). Classification (NCBI taxonomy): domain Eukaryota; kingdom Viridiplantae; phylum Streptophyta; class Magnoliopsida; order Santalales; family Viscaceae; genus Viscum; species Viscum album. Next base: position 1,139,727,458 of record OY728135.1, on the reverse strand, counting down.
TGAAATAGTATACATACACTCCAATACAGTCCCACGATCATGAGAATGATATCATCACTCGTGTGTACATACAGACTACCGTCTCCACGACGCGATGAGATTCATTCTCCACTTTAACTATTCACGAATGATTATAAAGTATATATAATAAGTAATCATGAAATATATGACATAATAATGATATTGGATTTATGTGTATATATATGTATGTCATCTACTTAAATTCCATTCAACTCAATAAAGAAACGAAAACAGCGTTCATGCGTACGTACGGCCTACCGTCTCCATGAACATTGTATTTCATTCCATTTAATGATTTATTATATATATGTATATTCTGAATATATATTATATATAAATCATGTTTTATACTCTGTAATTATGTAATCAGGATCTATTTAATCATATGAATATTTACAAGTCAAAACACGGATGACAAATGAAACAATTTTACCCAAAACGCTATTTAACATGGAATTTACAAAAGAACGGGTAATCTAAAGTCATAAGTGAACCATATATGATATCATAACAATGAGTATGATTATGGAATAAGTCAATAACATTATTTAAATCATTATAAATCAGGTTTGGACACTTAATAGGCAAATCGGACCAATGGTATGGGAAAATATCACAATCTCATTTTTATCCGAGATTGTTTATACTTCAGAAATTACTCGGGTGTATTTTATCATCCACGTCCATGTTTCCTAAATATGTAATATTATTTCCATCCACCTACAATTTTTTAAATCCAATTTTACCCTTTTGTGAGTTTTTAGTAAAAGATATGAAAGGAATATTTCTTCATTTTTCGTACGAGATAATTTTTGACTTTTCCGAAAAAAGTACGAGAAGAATGTTTTTTTAACTTATACGGCATGAAAGGATTTTTACGGTTTGGTAAAGCCATATTTTCATGAAGCATACTCAAAATTATTTCTTGACTATTTTCAAGAAAATCCTTTCCTTTTAAAAATTCATGACATTGTGTGAAAAGAAAAAATGATTTTTAAAGAAGAAATGATATTTTCCTCAATAATCCATTTCAAGTGTTTTATCAAAACCATTTTCCATCTAAAATGAAATTATTTCATATGTGTATGTTTTAAGTATAATGTCTCTTTTATTTACATGGTTTCACTTTTTTTTATTATGAAATTGTATCCATTTTTTTATATGGATTATGAAATGATGGGATGATGTTTATGAAACCCATTTTATTCTTTGGGTTATGATGAATGTTTTAAGTTTATTTTGTGGAACAAGTAAGAATGATTTCATTATGAGATGGGTGGGACCTATATCTACCTCCAATGCATTGGGTAAAGATTTGTATCTCATGATATAGACATGGCTGGAACGACAAGTTAAACCGGTTCAGTAATACAGGACTAGAACGTGGAGTGAACTCGATTCAGAAAGGGACTTTGTCCACTAAGATGGTCTTGGAAGCAATGCCTTGGCTACTATGGAAATCATATCATGTGCTTAATTGTTGCCAAAATTTCATGTTTTATTCCCATGCTATTTTATCATTATTAATGTTTCTTTATGACTTATGCCTTACGTACTTCCATGTTTTATGTCATTGCTCAAGCTTTTGATGTTTAAACATTATGTTCATGTTTTTAAGTTCAAATTTATATGGTATGTTTTATTTTATCCATGCTTACCCTTAATAAGCATTTGAGATCACCCCTTTTATGTTTTCATTTCCCCAGGATATAAAGAAAGGTTTTAGGTAAGAAAAAAAAGGGAAGATCTTTATGGGAGATGTTGAAGATCTTTCACCACGATTAGAAGATTACATTCCAAGTTTCCAAAGACACTAAACTATTACAGTCCTTGTGTGTGTGTTTTTGTTATGTACAAAGTATTCTGAAAAAGTAATGTAATTTCCATGTACATCAAGCTTAGGGTCTCTATAGTTGGTATTAGAGGAAAGGTTTAGTCATCCTTTGGAAACTAGGATACAAAAACTTTAGTGAGATCCCTAGAGATATTTATAAGGTATGTCTAGGGATGTCCCTAAGGATAAGTATACGTATAGGATATAGTCCTAGAACTATGGTAACGATATTAGATTAAACCAAAGATGTTAGATATTGAAGTTACTCCCCCTTTATTATGATTTTTTCCTCTCACACTATTTTTTGGGTTTTAGAAAATGGTTGGAAACAAGATGATTCACGATAATAGAGGATATGATGGACAATGGAATGATATTCTTCATTAGAAACTAAATGAAATAAGATTTGGATGTCCAAGCATAATTATTATGCCGAATCAGAAATCTCATAATATGATCAATAATGTAAAATTTGGTTAGTTTCCTGACTCGGCTTATAAGAGAAAGATGGAGTTTCATGATGATCATAGAGGAAAGAAAATTCAATTTCCCCTATGTAAATCATGTGGGAAGAGGAATCAAATAGAATGTTTCAAAGGAACTGGAAGATGCTTTGGGTGTGGGAAAGAAGGACACAAATCCAGTAAGTGCAAAGGAAAAGGTTCAGTTAACACCAGGGATGAGGATAATGGTATTTCTACGACATCAACAATGGTTAAATGTTTTAAATGTGGAATGTAAGGGCATTATGCAAACCAATGCCCAAAGGGAAAGTCTCATGAAGAGAATCAGTATATTTATATGGGTAGTATTTATGTTGATGATGATAAAGAGACTACACATGATATGTGAGATTAACGAATTGTTGAAGCTCGATCAATGGTTTAATAATGTAGTTGAATGATTACATGTTTATCATGTGTAATGTTGTATAAGTAATCTCATGGTACTATGAAATAAAGAGACATCTAAGGATTGTTACACTATTGTCTTTCCATGAGTTTTGAAAGTGTATGATTAATGGTACCAGTATCCATGGAAGGTTATTCAGATATATTTGAAATGTAGATGATATTCACATAATGAAGGGATAAGGAGAAAATTAAATGTTTGATAGTATTCATGAGCTCATGACTGATATAAGGAGAATTTTATATCATGGTTTGAGTATATAGAATTTTAAGGATTTTGATATGTGGAAAGGGTTAACTTTTAACAGTATTCATGTTTTCAATAAGGTTCAGTGGGTATTCATTTTTTAAGAGAATACATGATTAAGGCATTCAAATGTTTGTAATGTGACCAACAAGACATATCTCATGATATATGGGGATCAACAGTGGTATTAACATGCTAGTTTTATGAACTCTTTGGTAATCGTTTTCACTATAATATGAGATTAGACAGCATTATTTTGGATAAGCCTAAAGATTGGAATGGATTATGTTGGACATAAGTTAGTATTGTATAAGGATATAAGTTTTTTTCGATATTATTTATGGGATGTTATAGTAATATAGCATTAGAAAAAGGACAACCTGCATGATGGGCGACAACCCATCGCGTCGGACAAGGCTGTGGGAATCGAACCCACTACTGAAGTGCGACTGGCCTTTATCTCCTACCACTATCCTATAGGAAGTCCCTGTTTAGTAGAAACTAGTTTTATTATATTAAGAAGTATGATATATGAAGTATAAGTCCATTTTAGAAACCATATATGATTAATCTCACTATAGATGGACTTATGTATTTTTGATAACTTTATAACCTTTTTTAGACAAATGGAATGACCCATCATTCTATCACATGATCTGCTAACACATCACGAATAACAAATTCAACTTCATTTAATTAAGGGATGAAGTGGAAATTTTTCAATTAACGAACAACAGTGAGATTGTACCAAAATCATGTAAGTATTTCTTTTAATTCATCAACTTTAGGGAAATGATCTTGAAAACCAAAAATGTTGTCCTAGTTCCCTTATATCCGATGAATCAGATGGTACCTTAGATCATCACTAATATATGGATTTGGGATTACTGGATTTTCCATAGCCATGTTCTCTACCACTCTCCATCAGAACATGATGGTTAGATTTCTCTTCCATATCTATATTTTCTTCTATGTGGAAACCCAGTGATTAGTTTATTTGGGTAACCATTACGTTTCATACTTTTGTTTTTAAAGATTGGTTTTGGTATTCCTTTTTACGATGTGGGTTTCTATTAAAGAAACTTTTGAGGAGTAAACCATTTATAACCCCGACGAATTTCAAGGGCGAAATTCATTTTAAGGGGGGTAGAATGTAACACCCCTAGATTTTATGAAAAATATTCTTTTTAATTTCCTTAATGTCTTGTGTTGTACGCTACACCAAAAGGAGCTTGCACAACACACATCCTTGACTCTCTATTCATTACACGCAATCACGACCTTCCTCGATAGCGTGTGTAGTACGCAATACCAAGTTTCACTAAACAATGATATGCTATTAAAATATTATTAAAACTAGCCATTCTGAATAGTAATAACCACTTCTTGAAATTTATTAAATTTTATTTTTTAAAATGGACTTCATTTTCGGATTCGGAATATCGAAATTATCTTAGGGTGAAATTTTGGTACTTTTCGGATAACTTTAATTTTCTGATTAATAGTGAAAATTACTAAATTTTAATTAAAACCAACCTTTTTAATAGAAATAATTAATAGTGATAAATTATTAATTTGAGTGGTTTTAATGTATATTTAGAATATATTTTTATTTAATACAATGTTGGTCATTGGATGTAATTTCACATTTAAACCAGATATAAACAAGTGTCAATCTTTTTATAGTTATTATCTCTTAAAAACCCGCTATATGTTTTGATGACAGGAATTAATTTTTAAATTAATTAATGCAACTAATATGTTTTGAATTTGATAAAACAGACATCATTTTTGAGTTTATAATATCTAATATAGATTAGGCCTACTTTTTGGTATTTTTCTGGAAACTTTTATTTTTTTGATGAATAGTGAAACCACTAAGTGGTAGTTAAGAAAAATGAATTTTTCATAAAAATTAATTTTACCACTTCTGTGAGCAGATTTCCAAAAATCCGAGAGACACGGTTGATGTCATTAAGTAAAATTTTGTTCAATGAGATGAAAATAATTTTTTCATGAATAGTAACTTTTTACTTTTTTTACCACAATTAAAAGTAAATCGGGTAATTAAGGGTAAAAATGATATTATTATTACCCTAACAAATGTCCTAATTCTATTGTATATGTGTAATTCGACCAAAAACAACCTTAGGAAAACCATATGACCATTTAGGCCCACTTGGATTAGATTAGGACATTTATTATTAATTTATTTAAAGAAGGGTTAAAATAGTTAAAATCAAATTTTAATAAGTAAATCATTTTTAATATAGGGTTATACATAAGATAAATTCGACTATTAATATTAATTAGAAATATAAAAATATTTCCTACATAATGGTATTTTATTTTTAATTTTTAGACATTAAATATTTTAATTTATTTGTGACACAAAGATGATGCAGTAATTATCTTATTAATGAAATATTGAAATAATTGATGTTATAAATACCAAAATAAATGTAATTTGAGACTTTTTATGAATTAAACTACTTTTATCGGTTAATATTACATGTTATTATTGATTTAATTATCTTTCTTCGAACTAATCATTCTGTTATGAGTTTCAAAAAAATTAGTTACTAAATAGTGTCAAAATTGACATAAAATAGTTTTTAAAACAAATATTATATTATTAATTGTTATTTTGTTCCTAAAAATCTATGGATTAGCCACATGACTTAGATAAGGTTATATATATTAATAATAAACAACTTGTGGTTCATTTGGATTCTTATTTTATGTTTATTAACCTTATAGTGTATGAACACAAAAAGACACGGTAAAAGTAAAATTATTTAACTTAAAGTTAAATATATATGATAAGGTTAAAATAGGAACCTAAACTTGTCAAAATTCTATTGTATGAGATTATTGCGACCAATACCCTCCTTAGCTTCGAAAGAAATCAATTTGGAGCTATTTAAAACCGTATTTGGCTTTATAATAAAATAATAATTTTAGTTATTCCAAAGGTGCCCCTCTCCTCCCTTATAAAAGGGAACCCCTCCCTCTCTTCCTCACCCCACTTTGAGCCTTCAATCTCGGCCAACCCCTGCCTAATTCTCTTATCCACTTCCCTAAAAACATCCTAGAGGTTCTGGTCTTCCAAAAAGGCCAATTTTAGTTCCCTAAAAGGAGATATCAAAGAGGCGCTTCAAAGAAGAGGTAATGTCCGTTACCGATTCTTTCAACTTTATTTCTTATTCCACTTCTTCTTCTTAGGTTGTTTCATTATTAAGTAATAACATCAGTATCACTCATATAATGATATGTTATTATAAGTATGAAACAACCATATTTCACCATCTATCCATCCTACGGAAAATGAAATCACCGCGTGTGCGTACGTACGGAATACCGTCTCCACGCCGTGGTGAAATCTATTTTCCACCACCACCTTACTTGGATGGGTATAATGGTGTAAATAATAACTATATATGATTATTTTAAATTTATATTGATTCTGAAATAGTATACATACACTCCAATATATTCCCACGATCATGAGAATGATATCATCGCTCGTGCATACGTACGGACTACCGTCTCCACGACGCGATGAGATTCATTCTCCACTTTAACCATACAAGAATGATTATAAAGTATATATAATCAGTAATCATGAAATATATGACATAATAATGATACTTGATTTATGTGTATATATATGTATGTCATCTCCTTAAATTCCATTCAACTCAATAAGGAAACGAAAATAGCGTTCATGCGTACGTACGGCCTACCGTCTCCATGAACGTTGTATTTCTTTCCATTTACTGATTTATTATATATATGTATATTATGAATATATATTATATATAAATCATGTTTTATATTCTGGAATTAAGTAATCATGATCTAAGTAATCATATGAATAATTAAAAGTCAAAACACAGATGACAAATGAAACAATTTTACCCAAAACGCTCTTTAACATGGAATTTACAAAAGAACATGTAATATAACGTCATAAGTTATCCATATATGATATCATAACAATGAGTATGATTCTGTAATAAGTCAATAAGATTATTTAAATCATTATACAAGAGGTTCAGACACTTACGAATCAAATCAGACCAAAGGTAAGGGAAAATATCACAATCTCATTTTTATCCGAGATTGTTTATACTTCAGAAATTACTGGGGTGTATTTTATCATCCACTTCCATGTTTCCTAAATATGTAATATTATTTACATCCACCTACAATTGTTTAAATCCAATTTTACCCTTTTAAGAGTTTTTATTAAAAGATATGAAAGGAATATTTTGTCGTTTTTCATACGAGGTAATTTTTGACTTTTCTGAAAAAAAGTACGAGAAGAATGTTTTTTTAACTTATACGACATGAAAGGATTTTTACGGTTTTATAAAGACATATTTTCATTAAGCTTCCTCAAAAATATTTCATGACTATTTTCAAGAAAATCCTTTTCTTTTAAAAATTCATGACATTTTTTGAAAAGAAAAATGATTTTTAAAGAAGAAAGGATATTTTCCTCAAGAATCCATTTCAAGTGTTTTATCAAAACCATTTTCCATCTAAAATGAAATTATTTAATATGTGTATGTTTTTAGTATAATGTATCTTTTATTTAAATGGTTTCACTTTTCTTATTGTGAAATTATATCCATTTGTTTTATATGGATTATGAAATGATGGGATGATGTTTATGAAACCCATTTTATTCTTTGGGTTATGATAAATATTTTAAGTTTATTTTGTGGCACAAGTAAGAATGATTTCATTATGAGATGGGTGGGACCTATACCTCCCTCCAATGCATTGGGTAAAGATTTATATCTCATGAGATTGACATGGCTGGAACGACAAGTTAAACTGGTTCAGTAATAAAGGACTGGAACGAGGAGTGAACTCGATTCAGAAAGGGACTTTGACCACTAATATGGTCTTGGGAGCAATGACTTGGCTACTATGAAAATCATATCATGTGCTTAATGGTTTCCACAATTGAATGTTTTATTACCATTCTATTTTACCATTCTTAATGTTTCTTTATGATCTATGCCTTACGTACTTCAATGTTTTATGTCATTGCTCAAGATTTTGATGTTTAAACATTATGTTCATGTTTTTAAGTTCAAATGTATATAGTATGTTTTATTTTATCCATGCTTACCCTTACTGAGCATTTGAGCTCACCCCTTTTATGTTTTATTTTCCCCAGGATATAAATAAAGGTTTTAGGTAAGAAAAAAGGGAATATCATTATCAGAGATGTTGAAGATCTTTCACCACGATTAGAAGATTACGTTCCAAGTTTCCAAAGACACTAAACTATTACGGTCATTATGTGTGTGTTTTTGTTATGTAAAAAGTATTCCGCAAAAGTAATGTAATGTCTATGTACGTCAAGCTTAGGGTCTCTACAGGTAACTTGGAATTATATTATTCAATGCCCTAACCTATGGGATAATAAGGATTATGATCATCATAAATCTACCATACTAATAGAACATGGATGATCCTATGTAATGACTACCTATAAATTAGATTATGATAACTAATGTACACATATCCTTCACTATGAAGTTGTGGATGTCTAATTAGATTTGTTGTTAAAGAACTATATTATATCTAGAAATCCTTCTAAGAGAATAAAATCACCATCAAAATTTTTATTTTCAATTTTAAGGAAGAAATTCTAGTTTTATGATCATGGTATCAGAAATTAAAGCTTGTAATAATGTTCTCAGATCAAAACACATTATATGAATTTAATGTGATTTTTGAAATGGATTGTTTCTTTATATAGAGAGTAAAAATTAAATTTCATAACAATTAAATCACATTTAAAATCAATGTATGATATTCTATCAATTATAGGGTGATTATTAACACCCTTTCGAATAAAATTCTATAATATCGGTCTTGATAACGAATAATGAGGGACTATGACCTCAAATGGATGGAAAACTCAATATTAGTGAAAAGCCTATTAGAATTAAATATATGTGTTTCTTAGTCTTATATAATTTCACAAGGATTTTATTTTATTAAAAATTATATCTTGGGAAATTTTTTTGTTATATAAAACATTTTATATTTTAATTACTAAGTAAAAATTAAATTTGAGAGGATAAAATTTATTTAATGGGGATGAATGTAACACCAAAATATTATAATAGGTAATTATCATTTAAATAATTACTACATTGAATATCATAGTACACATGAAACAATGAAATGTAACGATGCCATGATATTTTTGGAAGATAATATTACAAGTATTAAATGAGACCATTATAATTTATTTATTGAATTGGTAGGTATAAATAGAAGTAACCTCTTTTTAAAATTTATATAGAATGAAAAATATAGTGTTTTCTAATACTAATTCGCTGATAAATTAAATTATTATATCTAAATAACTAATAAAATCATTTAATGACTACAAATGTATTTTACAAAACATTTACTCTATAGGCACTATGTAATTTTATTTTAAGAAAATAACAAGGTTTTTTAAAGGTGATAGAATATATTTTCTGATATAATAATAGATTAACACTAATATAATTTGTAATTGATTAGAAATATTATTTTAATAGTTAATATATAAAAGGTCATTTCCTTTTTAGAAATCATTTTTCATTAGATTTATATTTAAAAGTTAAATTAAAAAAATAGAATTTTAAATTTAAAAAATTCTCTCCTTTTCTAGATTTTCCAATTGAATACTATCTTATAATTATTTTATTATTGTTATAAAATATATTTTTTTGTATTGTGAAAAATAATGTTTATAAATATACTGTAGCTTTTAAAACATTATCATAAACTATGTATGTCTATAAAACATTTAAACACATTTAATGACCAAAGATATATTTAATGATTAAAATTATTAATTTAAAAATACTACATTGAATATATAATACGGACGATTAAAATTTTGAAACTTAGGTAAAATTTATTTTAATATATAGTATGTTTGGTTCATTCATTTTAATTAAGTGTCCACAATGTGGATTTTAGGTTTAGATTTCTTTAAATCCACAAAACTCTTACATTCTTGATAATAAACCAATTAATTACATTTAAATCAACATTAATGATAATACTATCTAGAGCATAATTGTTTTGCCTAAAATTACACTTTTTCTAAAAATGGGTTTTATAACTAAATCTAAGTAATATTGAAATTAATTATTTTCTCCCTTGTAAATATTATTTATAGAAATAACTTCCATATTTTTAATGATTTTATATATGTTATTTAATAATATATTTTTTATTTTGGTCTTTAACGTAAAATAACTTTGGAAAAAATTAATTACCATAATAAACACAAAAAATTGTTAAAGTAAAAAATATAAGAGTAAAAGACAAAAAAAGTTAAAAACATGTGTCAAAATTTGTATTTGGGTCTTTCAAGACCTTAACCCAACCCTAGTTCATTATTTTCTATTATTGGATCCACTTTACTATTGATTAGTGACTTTACCTTTTATATTATTACAAATATGTCACTCATCTACCTTATAAAATGATCCATGACCAATCTATATATCCTAACATGTAAATCCTATTATATTTGACCAAAATATACCAAAATGACCTCCAATAATCCTAGATACATCCCATATGTGTTTTTCTTCTCAAAAGACTACATATCATAGCCTTAATCTAATTTGAAAGGGAGCCCTTCTAAGGAGTATGATTAAATTCTCAATTACACCATATTCATTTATTTTCATTTCATTATTCTTATAGATCCTCATAATATAATCCACACAGGTTGAAATAATTAAATCAATATTATAATTTTACTGAAATTATATTAGTTTTTTGGGATAACCAATTTCTAATTTCCTCCCATCCATTTGAAAAAAAAGAGTGTCGATTGTGTTATGTCCATATTATTTCATCCATAAGTGAGGTGATATATTTTTCAAGACTAATATAAAATCATGGTTATAATGAGGTATTTAATAAATAGATATTATATTTACAACATTATTAATATTATTTAAATATTAAAAAATTCATAACATCTTTCTGTTCAATGGAAATTGAGAATGTATCTTGTATGTACATGTGGATTATTTCCCCGACAAAGAAACATATTTAATTTTTCATATATTTTTTTATTCATTGTATAACTATATTAAAATATGACTTTAAAACTTAAAAAAAATATAAATAATATCATTATGAATTTCTAATAATCATACCATGCTAAAGTAATAACTGTTTTTACCATACTAACCCATCAATTATAGCATGTTATTGTTTGGGTTAGATTATCCACCTTTGTGAAAACAAATATAAAATTCAATAATGTATTAATATATAGACCTAACATGTAGTGTAATTATAAATCACTAATAAAAATATATTTTTTTCTAGTTCTAGAGGTGTTGTATTAATATTTTAGTATTTATTAGTAAAGCATCTTCTACTCAATAAAATTTACTAAAACATGCTAATTATGGATTCTATCATCATGAATCATAAATAAAATACTTATGAAATTAAATTGGAATGTTATAAATAATTTTAAAAAATATAATCCAATACCTTTAATTATCAAAGAATTTGGAACTTGGTATTAAATTAACAAATATTGATATCTCAATTACAAACACATCCAAAATAAAGAAAATTACTAACATTCAATAATAAAAATATACTATAAATAACTAATGAATGTATAATAAAATATTATAAAAAATAGTAAAAAGGGTTAAATATATGAAATTTATTCTAATATAGGCTATTAATATGGTTATGTTTGTTAACTGGTAGGTTAAAGAACATAAATGGAAACCGCGAATAAGGGTAAAGGTTTCATCACAATTTATTTCTTTAAGGCACATTTTGTATTATTAATCTATCTTTTTTACATGTTGTATTTCGTTAATATTTCAAAATTATATAAAAATTAACTATTTATTATTAGTATTTATTTTTTCATTTTAATTTTTCACCTTCAATTATTTGTTTATCAAATGTTGTAAAATTCATAAGGGTTCATACTCTCAATATTCAATTCAATAATACTTTTTTCATATTAAACACCATGCTTTGTTTTATATGTTGTATATACTTTCACATTGGATTATACACTTATTATAAAAGATTATTATAGGGTATTTAAAGGTCTTTTTTTTGAATCCATACTTCAAAATAATCTTATCCAAGTGTCTCTAAAGTAGTATGTTTTTTGTTAACTCAATTTTTGGTCATTGAGTTAGGTTCATTATTCTGAAACTTTTTATGTATATGCTTTTCAAATTATTCCTTATGATAGATTTATATTTTAATATAAAATTTTCTAATTAAATTTAAAATTTTTTCTCATGAAATCCTTTTCTATGAGTAATTATATCATCTCTTCTCCTTTTCGGTATTTATTTCATCATAAAAATGTAGTGTTGTAATGAATATCATCACCCTCGTTAATAGATATTTATCCTCTATATCCATATTATATCCTTAAAAAAATATTTTTATCTATTATTTTAAAATTCAAATTTTTATTTTCTCAATTGTGCTTCTTTTTTATCTTCAGAACTCTTCAAAATAAAGTTTCATTATCCTTCTTATGATGTGGAATTTTTATAAATTTATTTTATCATATTGAAAATTAAATCCTTTTCAAAATAATAAATCTTATGTAACAGTCCACATTTATTATATAAAAAAATAATATATTTTTAAGGTATCTATTAATTTTATTTATTTTAAAGTGATTTTTTATAAATATTTTTTATTTTACCTTATCAAATAATTATTTTGGGAAAATGCTCATAAATGTTCTTATGGTAATGTTAAAAATAATTTATGAAATATAATTTAATTATTTGGATTACATTTTAATATTTATCTATAAAATATATAACTTCATTGGTGTAATGTTCTATAAATCAACCTCTATGTTTAGTTAAAAAATATTACTTTTATATAATTAAATTTTGGGTATCAACTGATCCAATTTGTGATCCTTCTTATGTGGTACTATTTCAAGTGTTATTCCGATTGAAATGGATTTTATTTGATCCAACATCTTTGAAAGATATTTTGTTTCAATTGTGATGTACTACAATGATAAAATCAACCATTTTCCCCAAATTTATTTTGATTATGTAATCCCATTTATTTATTTAGGAAGGTATTGTTATCCTATACGTTTGTTTTTCAATATGAATGTATTTGGATTACTAAGGTGAGTCTATTATGTATTATTTAACCATCCACCTTATTTATTTGGATGTCTTATGACCATGTTATCCTGTTTATTGATTTAGGAAAGTATGAACAGAAAATATGTTTTTATTTTAATATGGCTCATTATTCAATACTAAGGAAAGTTGATTTTGTAATGTTTAATTATACTCTTTCTTTCTATGGATGTAGTATAATCTTATTACCCCATTTATTGATTATGGAAACCATTTATATACTATTTTATTTTATTTCAATACCAATGTTTACTGATTACTAAGGAAATTTGATGATGAATTGTATTATTATTCATCTATTTAACATATTAAATTTATTGGAAATATTAAGTGATGGGTGGAGACAAATATTAGATAGCCCCTCGATACATTGGTAGCTCTCATGAGAAAAACTAACCAGAGTATTTTGAGTATTCCTACGCAATTATTCATAACATCTTAGCATGAGTTCTTGATGGTAAGATTTAAGATGTCTTCCATTTTACATTCCATCTTTATTTAATTAGTTTTTGTTATCCATGTGATTGTTTATATTTCTATTCATGTATATAGTTCATGATCTTTTGATTTGTTATATGAAATTATTTTGTTATAGTTTTTTACTCAATAATATTCATCAAATATTTATCCTATGTTAGATTTTTTCCGTTATAAAACATATTAACTCACCATTTTATTCCATTTATTATCACTAGTGTTTTTATAAGTGATACTTTAATGATTATAGAGATATAATATATGAACTAATAAATTTATCAGTGTACTTTATGTGGTATTTAATGTTTTACACTGTAATGTTAGAATTTGCATCAATGAGTTGATGTGGAAGATTAGTTGGGCATCTTGATGCTTCAAATAATGGCCCAACTTCTCGACCACGAATACATAATTAGTTCTTCTGAATGAAAGACTATATAAAATCAGTGTCAAACATCATATGATTGAGTTAGCATAGAAATCTCTCTTTTCCATCTTTTTTATTTTGTGCCAAGAGGTAACTAATGGACCACTCTATAGTCTTCACTTATAGAAGAAAATATTTCCTTTAAATAGGAATCATGAGAACTGAAGGATGCCTTAGGTACTACATGATGTTGTTGAATGGACTCTATAATTTCTCATCCCAATGATTGGGGGTATATGTTTCCATAATTTTGGGGAATGATCCCTATTTTCCAACCATATTGGTGAAAATAGGAAATTTTAAGCTTCATTCCCTTGAAATCCTTATAACTTTCATATGTTACTTGTTCTGCAAAATTAAATGATGGAATTAAAATTATTATGGTCGATCTCAATGCCTATATATGAATAAAAAAGTAATTAAATTCCTATATGTAACCTTAAATTCACAATTTAAGGTATTCAACATTATGATATGGGTGTGAAGCATTCTGAACACTTTCTTCAGATCATTGATATGATCCACGAATTAATAGGATTTTACCATGAAGGTTTCTACATAAAATTAAACAATTGTATTGGGAAGGGGATTAAAGATCTGGAATATATTATTCTATTATGATTATCCAACATTATTTCAGATTATGGTCATCGCCTGATAGTAGTACATTGGTTGAGGTACGCTAAATATAGTGGAAATGGTATCTTTGGAATCCATCCATATTTGATTATACCAGGAGTAAAACACCTTTAATTATATGGACTTGATGCCAAAAGGTTCAATCAATCAGATAATATGTGACTGGTATGGGAAATTTATTCTTTTGGTAGTGGTAGATAAGGTCTCAAAAGAAGTTACCGACTCTAATTTATCAATTCGTCTTACTTACTAGGACAATATTATCTATCCACTTTGGGTAATGGACATATTTGATGAAGTTTTCTTTTATTTGATTTTCAAAATCAACTTTGACCATGGTACCATGGGAGGGGTTCATTCTTCTATGTAATTAATTTAATCCATAGTGGTAAATGTGAAGTCCAATCCCATGGCCTGTGACATGAAGATCAAACCTTGGTATTTCTTTATAGTTCCATGTAAATACATATGATGTTACTTCAGGAATGAAACATTATAAAAAAGTTTATCTCAGGTAATGAAAACACATATCAATTTTATTCTCAGATCTTCTTATTCTTCATGGTTTACCTATACTAGCTTATCGATGGTGTTGGAAACCCTTTCTTTAAAGGTTAGATTAGATTCATCCAAATAATTTTTTTAGAAGCTTGAAAACTGGAGGGAGGATATTGATCACCAATCATAGGATTTTGAGAATTAAAATTATCTTCTTATACAGAGTAGAATATTTATAATGAGATAATTATATTTCTAGATCCTCATAGAATGGGCTAATGGATTTCATGGATCCTATCTCATGTGGTGTTCATTGGAGTTGTCTATCAACATTTTTAATGCATCACAGGTCAGTTGAATATGAATGGGTAAATAATGATCTTTGGTATACATAGTGTAGATTACAGTTGATTGACATAGGATAAATGTTTTGGGATGTAGTAAGATTGGGTCTCCATGTACTCAGAGTCACCTTTTCTTTATATAAGTATGATGTAATGTAATTGAGTTACATTTTATTGGAAATGATATATTGGTGGCTGAGGTTTAGGGTTATCACATACAAATAGTGTAAATGTAGTTGAAAGGTTCTATTCATGTCATCCCAAGGATCTTCCAAGGTGTCATACAAATTATTAGGAGCATTGACACACATAGATCCATCGAATTATGGGTTTTTAGATCCCTTTTATAATACCTATAATCGAGGTATCTGGTTTCACAATATTAAATAGTATTTGCATAACGATAACGAACTCCCACTGATCCATTGAGGGATTACATAAGGAAGTGATTATAGGATAAAGATATGATAGTATGAAGGTGGATCTGAGGCCATAAAACTAAGGCATTGAGGATGGTATCTTATAATACAGACATAAATATGGTACTGGATAATAAATTACTAAATTTTACCTTTAGTTGGATCTTTTTGAGTGTCTATGGTTTCCTATTTCCATGACCTTGTGTTATTAAGTTGGATGAGTCTTTGTTGGTTCTAATACACCAAATCGTTTACATAATATGATTTGGAATGAGATTAACCTCAGAGATAGTATTGATGAAACAGCATCAAACATCGATGTCTTTGAGATTTCATGAGGGGTATATCGGGTGTGTCTATCCCTATTTGATTGTATATTCTTCTTTATCATAGAAGTATATGGTTTTTGGTTAATCCTCATCCCCACCTTCTTTTACGTGATAGACTTCAATATTAGACACATTAATCTAGAATTTCAAGAGTATCTTTAGTCCCAAAATGAGGGCCTTATAGAGTAACATTGAATGGTTAAGCATGTCTAGGGTTGAGAGGTAGAAAGAGATATTGGTGAAAAGATCGATCAAATAATACATCTGATCTTTTGGTGTGTTCTTTATCTTCATGGTCCATTATTTAATAGGAATCATAGAGGGCCTAGGTGGTTTATGAAAGGGTAAAAGATTGGCATCCCCCAATTTCTTCTATTGTCTAGGTAGTTATGTCTAAGAATTAGATGGTTGTGGATGAACAAAATAGTAAAAAAACAAATGGTTCATCTAGCTACACTCTATGGTGTTACCATGGATGTTTGTTTTAGTTAATCTTGAACAAAATATTTTCTTCTGATCTCTTCATCATAGAAAACATTTACAAAGTTAATTCCATTGGTATTATTCTTAATGGAGTGTTATTTCCCTTCGATGAAGGCCATTAATTATGGGTTATGGGAGTAAAGATGTTTCATTCACTCCCTGATGCAGTATAATGAACCACCAATATAATAAAATTAATAAAATAATTCTATTATTCGTTGCCCAAAGAATCCTCCAATGTCATAAGGTTCACATCTATTCCACCCAATTCAAGTGGAATGAATTCCATGAGAATTCACATCAACTTTAGCACTATATGGGGATCATGATTATACCTATGATATCAGTGTCAACAACTTTGGGATTGGAATTTATTGAGATAATTGTATCTTTAGAGTGGAGGAGTAGGCTAGGGAGTTCTGTTTGGTTCATCTGTGCATGTATTATCTCATGGGATCATGTGGTCAACTTACATTATTTCGAATCAGAGAAATTTTATTCTACTAATTATGAGAATTATTTCCATGCCCTTATATCAATATCAACATTAAGGGGGAGGTGATGTATATAACAGGTTGTTTTGGGTCTCATTGATCCACTCCATTACAATCTACCATTTCCCAAATCCAATCATTAATGACATCTTGATATTTAATAGTGTGTCCGAGGAATAAATTATAGGGATAATAGTAGGGATGATTCATATCTCAGTCATTTTCAAAAAAATTATAAATAATTTGTTGATTAAATGATTTTTCATAGTGTATATGGAGATTCTAGGAACCCACTTTTCCCCAAATAAGTAAACCATGTTCTTCTTTTCATGGAAGGATCTAGCTGGTTATCCTTTTTTGGGGCCTGGGCCACATTTTTAACAAGATTATCTTCATTTTGGTAAATTTTCTATAGATCCGCCTAAATCTAGATCTTCTAAGGGGACATAGCATATATCATATAAGTTTATTCTCCCATATCATTAAAGTGGAATTTAATTTTTCTATTCCATGGCCTCCTTTAGAAACTAGGCACTCTCAAAGAATTATCATAATTTTTTTGGGGTTCTTCAAAAATATGAGTATAATGACTAGGTTATCCTAGATATCTGTGGTTGAAATCAAAAACAACTATTATTATGTAATCTTAACATGGGGGGTGAATTTCACGCCCTTTAATTGAAAAATGAATTTGAAAACACAATTTTTCTACTTATTGCACATAAAGAGGTTAGTTTTACCTATCCTGCACAATGTGGATATAAAATAGTATAATAAATTTCTATAAATATCCTCCAAACTTTTGATTGATCTCAGTTCCATATGGTTTTATTGGAAACTATCATTTCCTTCTGATTATTGGATAAAACATTATAGTGTGGTGTCCTCTTACTTCTCTAAGGTATCAAGAATCAGAACACACCAAGAGGTAAAATGGGAATGTTTATAATCTTAGTCACATGTCCCATTAAAGGAGGTAATTATTGGTTTTTCAAAATCCAGATGTTGTGGGACATGGTTGACCCAAACCTAGTATGGATTCCCCTTAGGCTATATTGTAGCTCATTTTGGTTCTATAACTTCTTGGTGAAAAGTGAGAGTACTGATTAGGTCATCATTGTGGGATTCACTATGTTTCGGCCACTTGACCAAATGGATGACTCATTGAGTGGATGAAACATGATATAGTGGGGGGGATGCCACAATGATCCACCAGAGAGGGATCCAAAAAAATACAAGAGTGTTTCTCAGATGTGTGGAACCACCTCATTTTGTCTTGGTGAGGTGGGCAGAAACAAATGATCTATCCATGGATGATCAACTGAGGACTATCAGGTGTTATATATCCATGAAAGGAAAGGTAAAATAATCTTATATTTACTCTTTTTTGGGATTATATCCCCAAATTTGGTCAGCAATGAGAAATAGCTTAATGTTTATACTCGTGAGCTTTGGGTGATTTAACCAGGTCAATGATCTCAAACCACAAGGTATGTTGATGGAACACACTATGATATTGACCATTTATTATATATATAATGACATAATCCATCTTATAAACTCTCACTATTTGTACTGTACACATATGAAAAAACTATATGAGCATAAACCCCCCCACATTGTTCCAAATCATAAGCCCTTAGAACCGCCTATCGACTATGTGATTACCTACCAAAAATAAAACCCTAAGATTTACACCCCTATGACTACCCAATTAGTTATTAGAACCCTCACCCCCAAATACCTAGAAAATAATCATTATTTTCGTGCACTCTCAACCATGTGGATGCCAATTTTGGAGGTCTCTTTACTAGATCCTTTCCAATAAATACCATGGTTACCATTCCCAATGAAGGGAAGGATATGGATGGAAGTTAGGAGAGGTGGAGGATAAATAATTTTTTGTATTATACTCATTGAAATAAATTACATATTTTCTAATCCGGTGATGTCATGGGTGGTACTCAATAAAAGTTACTTCTCCCACAAAGCCTCCTCTGTGAGAGATCAGTCATTATTCTAGTGTGTGTAGATCCACCATCTATTCACTCCTCATTCTCACATCCACCACACGATTAATATTATAATAAAATAAATTATGTGTCTGCATTTAACAACCAGATAACATCATGGTACCCTTCAAAAGCCCACCCGGTGAACTTGCATGTTGTTTGTGGTCTCAGTTATACGTAGTAGACCCTATAGACATAGATGATTGGGTGATTAATTAGGTGTAATACAATTCTATACATTTCCAATTTCCTCTTAAAAATATTCCATCCCTAATACACTTTAAAAATTATTTCTATTTAATAAATTTTTATCCTATGATGTTAACCTAGAATATACCTATATGAAATTCGGTATAGAAAAGTAAATTATCATGGGTGTTTTTATAAGGTTTTTTTCTTCTAGGGAATCATAATACTTATTGGACATGGGTTGTCCAAAGTATTAATTATCCAGAACAAAATTATAATCATTACATTTGGAGTTGTTTAGGTAATGTCATTTAGACAATGCACACCATATTACACAGGTGTGGTCACTATATTTCGAATGTTTTTTCTTTTTCTACCATAGATTCTTTATAATCGCATCACACATGTTCCTCATCAGCGTTATCATATTTAAGTCGCTTAAATTCAAGATAAGTATTTATTTTAAACCAGAAATATAGATCTTCTTCCCCACCACAGATTCTGTGATAGCGTTATATCTTCATAAATAATAATTTCAACTCAATATTTGGTATTTAGTGTAAAAATTCTAGTTATTATAAATATGTAGATTCATACTCATCCTAAATCTTCTTTTATCTTCACAACCATGTATAATATATGCTCCTACACATTTTTCTTCTCTGCACCTTTTTGTGTCGTAATATCTCTTAGCTTCTTAGACACTATGATATATCATTATCTCATCTAGGATACTCAGTTCTCAAACCCTTAAATCACAGACAATAGATCCTCCTTTATATTCTTCATTCCATTATTTTATCATCTTCTCATGTGCAGGAGTGGTTTCATTAAATGAATTATTTCATTTGAAATATCATAAATTTAATACCTTAAAAATATTTTTTAAAAAAATTAGTATTTTCAAATACATAATTTTTTTCTCACAAGATTTCATGCACTCAAATTTTCAACTCAAAGAAAATTCCATAAATGCCCAAATTTATTATAGGTTATTATTCATGGATTCAAGGTTAGAATTATATTTATAAAATACCAAAATTAGTATTGAGTTATTATTTCTCAAAAATAATGTAATAAAATATATCAATAAAATATTTATAGATATATGATAGGATCATATAGAATTTTATTTCTATGATATGGAATCTTCATCATGTAGCTTGAAACATTCTATAAAAAACAGTACATCCTTGAATCTCAAATCTACACACAATAGATACATCTCAAATTATCCTTTAAAACTCATCTCAGAAACTCTTGTTGCATAACATATCAACAAATATATTATTTAGGATGTTAAGATAAGTACATTACTTTCAAAATATTTCAATCCAACAATCCTAAAATCAAGATTTCGTTCCAGTTTTTAGGATTGGAAAATTTATAACCTTCAATATCAGGTCATTTGATCACTTTTATCTTAGTTAAGAGGATTAATAAATTGACCAAAATAGATCACATTAAAATAATATAGAATTTTAGATATCTTCTATCATCGTTTATTTGTTTATTCAGAGACAAAATGGGGGTAAGCACCCCCAAGGACAAGTAAAAGTCTACCACAAGACTAAGGAGGTCTGAAATAATGTAACCCAAGGGCATCCCCTTGAATGAGAGACACACTCTCTAGTTTCAAGAGATCCACATTAGAGACGCAGTAAATGTTGGAGTTGGGCTCGGCCAAGGAGGAAAGGTTATCCACCACTTTGTTCCCTTCACACCATGTGTGAAGCACTTTCGTGTTGTTATTGAGAAGCATGCCCAAACACCTTCTAATGATATAGGAAATTGAAAATAGGATAAAACCTAAACCCTTTAGATCATTATGCAGAATTAGGGAGTCTGTCTCCACCTCATAGAGAATTATGTTGGCCTGTTGGAAAAGGGTGAGGCCAGTGAGAGTGGAATTGGCCTCTGCCTGGATGGAGAACCCCCTACCGAGATAGGCAGAGAAGGCCATAATGACTGTGCCTTTTCAGACCCAAACAGTCCCTCCTCCAGGTATGGTTCCCAAGTGACATGAACCATCAATATTAAGTTTCAAACCACAAGATGGAGGATTCCACCACACTCAGAGGGATATTGGAGTTTTACTTGCATAAAGAGTAACTAAAACATTGAGAAGTAGGTGTTGTAAGGTGGGTGCCTCCCACCATCTAGTAAAAATATTGACCATATCCAGAAGGAAGTTCCTGATACATACAATGATGGAAATACCAGAGGATTGGGTACCCTAAAAAATAATCTTGTTCTGAGCTTGCCATAAACAACAACAAACCGAATGAAGCACCAGAGTGCGGGCTGTGTTCTCTGCACTGGAAGAACCCACGCCACTGAACCATGACTCTTGGAAGGAGGCCTCAGATCTGGAAGAAGTAGAGAAAGTGGTGAATGGACCAAAATAATGCCAGACCTCTTTTTCCCAATCACCCTAAAAGAAAATGTGTGCCACCGATTCTTCTCGGTGATTCTCACAACAGCAGCACCTGGACACCAAGATGCTGCTGCAACGTTTGATATTGGCCTCCGAGGAAAGATCATTGTTCTTGATCTGCCATATTAGGAAGTTAAACTTCATTGTTACAGTTTTCCTCCCCAGGGTATCGTTCCAACCATTTGAGGGAGGTTGAACATTCGAGACATGGTGAATGTCCTTGGAAGAGAAGGTTCCTGAGCTGGATGGAGTAAAAACACACCTGTCCTCCAGATCAGTGATAATGATGAGATAAAAAATCTTCTTATGATTCTTATCAAGCACATCATAAATGAAGGATGAATTCGTGGCCATTTGTTTGAACGTGATATTAGAAACAAGGAACCTGAAAAGCCAATGGTAATGCCATCCAAGTTACGGTGCCAAAATGATAAGTTTCTATTCCCCACGATCCAGCGGGTAAGGGGATGAATTTCTGGAATAAGAGAGAGGATACTGGACAAAAATGGAGTAGCATGGTGAGTGACCTAACCCAGTCACATGTGCCATCGACCCTCCATGGCTTTCCCCCAAAGAGAGCGCTGCTTGAGGACCTCCCAAGAAAATTTAGCATGCATGCAATGGATGGTTTCACCAAGGCTCTGAACATTGATTCCTCCATACTGAACAGGGCGAGCCATTTTTCTCCAAGAAGTCCAATTCCTTTTTCCCCCCCGAAGATCATCCCAGATGAAGTTTGAAAGAATCCGATCGATTCTTGAGATAAATCCCTTGGGTATGTTTACTGATAAAATCGCATGAACCAGAGTAGCTAACAGTACACTATTAACTAAAGCAATCCGTCCCCAAAAGGAGAGGAACCGGTTCTTCTAGTTGAGCACTCTAACCAAGATTGTCGTCACCAAATGGTCGAAGTCCCTAATCCAAAGTCTGCCCAAGGAAATGGGAGCTCCCAGATAGTCCATTGGAAAGTGTCCTCTCTGCATGACAAAGGAATTACATAGGGACAAGGCACGTCCCGCTAAAAATTTATTGGAGATGAAGAGGTTCCTCTTGGCAGAGTTAACAATCTGCCCACTCCATTGGCAGTAGGTCTCTAGAGCCTTGGTAAAACCTCTGACTGATCTCTTGTTGGCATTAATGAAAACCGTGGTGTCCTCCACAAACATCATAATAAAAAAATCATAATTCATTTTTCAAAATCACTCAAGGACGAATTCTCCTACTTATTCAACCTCCTCTAATAACATTGAAACACCAATTCATAACATTCACAGCCACACAGGAATCCTAGTTATAAGTTCAGTCTAACTAGATTCTCTCAATATCAAAATTAAATATTACTAATAGTGATTCTTTATGATTTACCATTTTTCTTTGACATGATTACTATCTCAATAATTCATCATATATTAGGTTCCAATATATCCTTCCAACCAACTATTCCAAGGATATGCACTCTTATCCTTTTACATGAAAACACAATGTCAGTAACCTTTATTTGGGTGGATAATTCAAACTCTATAACCCAATTCAACACATTTGGATTAATTCCATTGAAAATGTATATTCTAAGTTGATAAAAAAATACAACCAAAAAATCATTGGGATAAATAATCCACCCTTTATGTTATTTTTTCAATTCCAACTTACCTCAAATAGTAAATGTATTTATTCTCCCCCAAATTGAAAATAAATGAAATAGGAGGGGGATGATATCCTCCCCGTTATTAACATGATAGGGAAATATCAAAATATTCATATTTCCCTTTATTAGTATGGTACAAATCCAAGGGAAGGGTTTTACCACAACTTTATCTTATCAAAGTTCCATCAACTTACCAACTCTATGTCTATATGATCATTCTTGGTGTAGAAAATAACATCAATAAATTTAGAAAAAAAATCTTATTTACTCGCTAAAATGTTTTACTAACTTTTTAATTTCTAATACAAGGGAAAACTATAAATATTTTTAGGAAATTTCAAGAATTTACACTCAATTAAGCAATTATATCAAAATATTTCAAGTTCCAGGTATTATCTACTTTGTTAAATAAACTCTCCTCATTAATTAACATAATGTATATAATTTAAAAATATATATAAGAGTATGAAATAATACCTTAACCTTAAACTTTTTAATGGGAAATATAAATTTTTATATTTCAAAAAATTATAAATAACTGTTAACTTTCTCTCTTTTCAGAGCTCCCTCTCGAGAGATACTTTCCAACCTTGATCACAGTAATTTACCACCATTGGAACAAAAATATATCTTACTTGGGAATAAGGTGCATATTATTTTGTTTCAAAGATATAGTAATGTGGATTAAATATGTTTGTCATCCCATATAACAATTTCTTTGAAGATCCAAATGATTTTAAATTCATTATGTTATCTCCCTTCTTGTTTCTTTAGGTCTAATATCCTCTTGGAATCATGGATTTCTTTTTATTTTAAAATTTCTTCATTGTTAGAATGACATTCTTCACCGTGGTAAAAAGAACTATTTGGTTATTTTGTATTATATCTAAACACAAATCTGTTAGTAACGTCTCCAACCATATGATTAATATATCATTCGTCACATGTATTATCATCTTTTTTGGTATAGATTATATTCTAGATATATAATTTATAGAATTAGAAAAAGCAAGTGATTCCCCCTTAATATTCAATTTTTTAATAAATATGGTCATAAATATAATACCTTGGTGTCTTACCAGGTTTCACCTTATATAAACATTATTTTTAGCTTTTAATTTACCCTTTTTGTGAAGCCTCTCAACCTCTTCACCAGTCTAATCAACCACTAGTCCAATCTAGTTATCACTCTCTCAAATGGATTCTCTTATAGATTCTTTCTTGATTCCAATTGATTTGGAATTCATAAAAATATTACACTCATCCATGATACATAATATATCCATGGTATATGAAATATTTATTTTAGGTTTTTCATCTGGGATAGATTTACTCATTTTCGTATTTGGATGATTTGTTCTAGTTCTCCATTTAAAAGATACTTATATCAAGGAAAGAGTACTTTCCATATTTACATGCTTCTCCTATTGTGGCGATTTCTTATTTTCATCAATAAGTGGATGATTACTAAAAGGGTTATACAATCATTCACCATAATAAGGATGTTAAATCATAAATATATCATAGTAGGTTTTTAGTGAATCAAATATATTCTTTGTGGATAGAAACATCATTATTTATGGATTCTGTTTCAGTTTAGTGGATTTCTTTTATCTAAAAAAATTTTCATCTATGATTAGAAGTTCTGAATATCTTTAACACAGATATAGTATGCCAAATATTAAAGGATTATTGTCCAAGCCTCTTATAGTGACAATATCTACTACGTAGTCTTTTTGTTCTCTCATTGGGTGTAATTTTTCATTATTTTTAAAATTCCATGCCTTGATGATATTAAAATTTTAGACCACAATTCAAAGCTTAGTATGGGGAGATTATTTTCTTTTTTATAAATACATCTATATTTTACATTTTAGTGGTACTTCTTGAATTTATACTCTTCTATATTTCTAAAAAAAATTAAACATTTACCTATACTTCTAGAAAAAAACTATTGAGAATAAGAAGTTGTTTTCAGCGTGTGGGATTTCTTTTTTCCATGATCAAGAAGTATATTAATATTTAACTAACCTCAAGCTCATTTAAAAATAATTATAGTTCATCTTATATGCATGAATCATTTCTTTTTTTGTAAATAATTCATCTTTAATAAATTTGGGATGTTACAACATGGATTGACACTAAATTTTACATTGTTACATATAAAACATGTTTTATTAAATTGATAGAATTCCTTTTTTAATTAGTGGATCTCAATTTGTCTTCCCACTAATTCGTAATCATTATAACTTGATCTTAAAGAATCTTCATGTCCCCTTCTACTATTTTTCAATATATTTACAAAGTTTTCCATTATAAATTATTGTGTTGTCTTGTCATCAAATGTGATTTTATGAATAGTCACCAGTGCATAGACCAATTTCTTAAAGACCACCTAAAAAACCCATTCTCCCATTTAAACACTTTGTAATTACTCATTAAATAAATCTATTCTTTTATAATTGATAAAAACATATTATTCCTAGTATTTCATTATCTTTGTTAGCGGGTTTCATTTACATTCCTTTTTTTTCTAATACATCCTCTATAGTATCAGCTTCATCTTGAATTTATAATTTTTCCACATAAATTTCCCTGATAAAACCAAGTATGTAAGCAAATAACTCATCCAGATTTTTTTTAAAATATGATATAACATGAGAGTAAAATAATTCAACATTTTGAATCTCTTCATAGTTTTCAAAACTTGAACTAGTAACATTAAATTTATCTCTCACAATAGATTCAATAGATGATCATATACCATTATAAGTACCTTTAGATAATGGTTGATCCTATTTCCTCCTTAACAATCTTATCAACTTCATGGCCACGCTATTTTTCCTATTTTTGATTGACATCATTGAAACATCTATATCAGTTCTGATAGGAAAGGAATATGAAATTTTCTTCTATGTCTCTTCTTCAACCATCTGAAGTTAGAACTATATATCACTTAGTTAATACAACTAGAATAAAACATCTGAACTACTCACATATTTCCATGGTATTTATTATTATAGTTGTGATTATTCAATGATCCAATCATAGATATCCTTGGTTCTGATAGCACATTTTTTGATCACCAAACCATGAAAAAAATCCAGATTGTTGGGGTGAATAAGTTTTGAATAAATTTTTATCCATCCTAATATTTTTTCGAAAAATTTCAACTACTTATAGACATAAACCTCTATTTTTGGTTACAATAGATAGATATTTTGATATTAACATGGCATAAACATATATTAAATTCAATAATGGTTAGTAAATCATCATTAGTGTTTTTATAATGTTTTCCACCTTGTGAGAATCGTACTCATTTCCTTACATGGTTATCACAAGGAAAGAATTACATACTAAAAAATTTTAATCAATAAAAATAGATTTTCTAAGGTATTTTATTGCAACCAATATGCACGATATTACACAGGTGTGTTCACTATATTACACATGTGATGTATTCTTCAATTATAGATTATTTATACTCTCATGTAATGAGTCCCTCTTTACATTCATCCTGCTATGGTAGATCACAATCTATCAAGGGATGTTGATATGCCCATAAATATTGATTGGATCCATCAGCTCAATGTCATTGACTACCTATAGATCCTTGAGAATACTACTTTCAACTCAGTCTCATGTACACTATACATAGCTTCTAGTTCTTCTAAATGTTTTTCTACACACTCATCCCAAATATTCTTTCTCCTCACTATATATTCCTACGTTTACTCCTCCAATTTAATCTTCGCCCACATTGAGGGTCATAATTTTCCTTATATGTTTTTTCACTTAAATATCTCTTTCTAACCAATTATATTCTCAGTGCTCACACCCTATAACTGCACATAGAAGCTCCAATGTTTTATTTTTCTTTTCAAAAAAATTTCTTATTTTAACATGCATCATTTTCAAAATTGAATATCATAATTTTATTTTCAATATCCTTAAATTTAATTCCTTGAATCTTTTTCAATACCATCATCAAATTATTATTATAAAATACCCACTTTATTCACATTATTTTTCATGCACTCCAGTTTTCAAATCAATATAAATACATTAATTTCTCTCATTTATTACAGATCATTTCACTTATGAATCACATTTAAAAGGATTTTTATAATATTTCTACTGTGGGTTCAATGAATTATTTATGAAAAATATATCCACAGAGTCTACATATAAAATCATTACAGATTTATTATATGATAACAAAAAAAATTATTTCTAATCCATGGAAACTTCCTCTTACAACATGGTATTTTATATAAAAATAGTATAACCATAAATATTATACATTAAAAAAAATCATCTTAGATTATCTTTTCAAACACATCTATACAACTTCTCTTTCACCATTTATCAATCAGAAAATGATTTATGATTGTAATAGTGGAAAAACATTGTCAGGTTTTTGCATTCCAGGATTCATAAAATATAGAATTCCTATAAATTTTTATGATTTAGAAAATTTCAATCATTTAATATAAATTATTTTGATATCATTTATCCCATTCAAAAATATCTGAAAACTCACCCAATCAGCTTGGATTAAACTGATCTAGACCTTAATATACAAATTGAGCTTTGATAGAACAATATCTTTATTATTATTTAAAACTAGATAAATTCATTTTCCATAATAAAGTTCCATTCCACTTGATTTTTCTTGAAACAGACTTAAATTAAGGCCAACCTTGGATTATTGATGTTTGGGACACATAAGAATAACTTAAACATTATCCCAATAAGTTTCATCTCATTTAAATTCAAAATATAGAAAAATATAATTTCATCTATCAGAACATTGATAATCTTTTCTGTGTTGAATTCCTAATCCAAGAACATAAATTATTTATGATCTACATGTCATATTCTAATGCCTTATGATATTCTATTTCATTTCTGATAATTTAATTAATTATAGAGTCCTTAAACTTATCCAAATATTTAACTTAGAGAATTCAAAGACTTAATCTCAATGGAATAATTATAATGATCATATGTTGATCAATTTTCAAAAAGAATCCAATGTCTTATAGTAGTCATGGAATCCATATGATAATGTTTTTCAGGAGATAGAGACTTACGATTAGACATAGTCATACAATGTAAATCCAAGTATTAATATTTCTTCAATGATTTATATTTATTGCCTAAATTATTAAATTCCTTATAAAGTCATAGTATCCAGTAATCAAGGCCTTACATTTAAGGATTAACACATTCTTAGTGAACTCAAAAATTTAATACTTCATGAACCAACTTCAAGGATTATCTTACTCAACTCCAGTCAGTATAAATCGTCATCCAAGAGATTCAAAACACAAAAAAAGGATGAACTTATATAAAATCACTCAAGGATGGATTATCTAACTCTATATATCTCTTCCACCAAATTTGAACCTTTTATTTTTGGAATTTATATACATATAGAATGTCTACATCTGAGTTAAATCTAGAGAGATTATATAAATATTGGAAGTGATAGTTGTTGACAGTTTTTCTTCATGATTTAGCACATATCTTTGACGTGAAGAATGACTCATTAAATCATCAAATATTATGGTCCATAAAAGCAACCCATAGAGTTATTCCATTTTCCGATGTTCTTTAAGATTTTCCATGAAAACACAATGGAAACTACTCAAAATTATGTGAATAATTTAACTCCATCACACAAGTAATAACATATTCATTAATTACATTGACATGATTTATCCCACATAGACCTCAAATATGACCAAAAAACATTTGGTCATAATAGTTACCAAGTAGTAAAGCTTACAAAAGTTAATAAACACCATCCAATATATAACTTCTTGAAACCATATAAATGTGAACAGATCCCTATCGCTAGTTATCTATGTTGATTAGTCTCTCTATTGTATGTTAACTATGGGAAGAACTTGTTTCAGGTGTGTGAACCCTTACTTCAACTGGTACCTCTATATAGGTTATTTTATCATCCTATTCCCCCAATTTTCCCAAGAAACCTCAAAAAAGTAAATCCAAGACCCTATCCACAATCACCTGATATGTATGATGAGGTTTTTAATCATGCCATAGTGTCCCTATTATGACCGTTCACACTATTGATAAAAGGTCACTACCACTTATTCTCCATAACTAATAAGATGCCTAGGATATTTCTAATCATGATTTCACTTCATAATGAGGTCCCAAATAAAAAAAACGATGGTGATAACTCTCCTAGTTCAAAATGTTCTTCCTTTTACTCAAATCAAATTAATTATACAAAACATATTGGGCTTCTTATAGGTGTAAATGTCAAATTTAGGATCAATAATGGCTTTCTTCTCCTAGTTGAGCAGGGTTACCTGAATGTATGGCCTCATATACATATTCCCCCCTAGAATATATCTTTCTACACCTTTAATGATACCAATGTACCTATAACACAATGTTAAATGGTGTCACCAATTTTTTATTTTCATGATGTAAAATTAAATTTCAATGTCCTTACCGCATGATGTAAACTTTTATGGTATGTTCCTACCACATGATAGTAAATTTTTTTACTGAAACTCCAAGGGTTTTAATTCCAATCAAATGAGATATTTAGGAAACCTCCCACATTTTCCAACCAAACATCATCAACCCTCCATTTTCATCCTTATGGGGCTATATTCCTTGTGAAACCATATGCACCCTTCCTTGTCGAGATATACTCCCCATGATGTTGAGTGTTAATTTCACCAGGGCTATATTCCCTAAGAACTCTCCCAATTACACCATATTTTAGACGAAACTATACCCTAATTGATGGGATTTATTTCATATAAATATCATCATATTTCTATTATTATTACATGTTCATACAAAACCATTTTTTCTCAGTGGGCTATATTTTACTAGCCAACCCAAACCATTATCATTATTTCATACTACCTTAGTCGTCAAATAGAAAGGGATTCCCATGTATAAGTACCAAACCAACCATTATTAGGCATCTTTCACCTATATGTTCATTTTTATTATGTTATACTACTTGGAATCGTTCCTTGTCACGTGACCATGAAAGGTATTACATTTCAATTTAAGTGGAACTAAATTATGAGAATTTTAATTCCCTTAACATAGATATGTAGGGATACCATTCCATGGGATTGATCCAAATACCAAACAACTATCACCTCCCAATATGAAAATAAGCTTTGTATTTCCCATCTTTGAACTTCTAATTACTAAGTTAAGATTACTGACATTTCATATTTTTATATTTTAACATTGATGAATGATTTTGATACATTTATTACATAATGTTAACTAGTAACACAATAATATTTGGGAAAAATTCAAAAATATGAATTAAATATATTGGAGAGTCTGATAGTAGAAAATAATTCTCCCATAAATAATAAGATCAGCCCAAAATCACATCTTCTCGAATAATGTTCATTCTGAAGTGTCACTGGTAAGAAAACCTAGTTAATTATTAACTTTTAAATTTAGGTTCTCTATTACATTCACATCATACCATTATAGATTGAGGATATATTGTAATAAAAAATGGTAAACTTGACATGAATCCTTTAATGACCAAAATAAATAAGTTATTCTTATCCCATGAAATAAATTAATCAATCATGGACTATATATTTTCACGTTATAATAATAGGTTTTTGTGTTTTAGTTGGTTTTTCATTATAGGACTCCACAATAAAATCCCCCTTCAATCCAAATCAATGTAACCATCCAAACGAAAAGCAAACTCCATGGATACTACCTAAGTTGTTACCCCACCGCTAATAAGATTCTTTTCCCCACATAGTGTCTCCACCAAATAGTCTTGAATATGATCATGATATAACATCCACATAATTATTTTGTCCCCATAGGCTGGGTGATAGAGTATCCTCCATCATACCCTCTTGGTCACCTCATCATTAATGGAGGACCACAATAATGTTGGTGGAACCTCTAATAGTTATAAACTTATTTAAAAGTTTCTCCCCAAAATGTGGTAATGAATTCATCCATTAAATTATGAAAAATGAGAAAAGGTCTATTGTGACCTCAGTATAGATTTGGAGTATCCTAGGAGTGATCTTTTGGACCACCTCCACCATCAACTCCACATATCGAAAATTTCTCAGCAACCTACCAAGCGTTCCACCCAAGATTTCTCAACTATAGTCACCTAGGACATGATTCCTAGGGGATTTCAACTTTGATGGTGAGATAATAGAGAAAATGTATTATATCATTACCCAATTCCAATATAATAAATATATTAAAAACATTTTTGTGGAATCTGAAGAGAATAGTTATATCCCTTGTACTACTCAACAATTACAATAGCATACATTGGAAGAATATGGAGGAAATATCAACATATCTAGAATAAACATGATGTAAGGATTATATTCCCACCCTCTCATATATAGCTCGTTTGCATACCCCAATAGTAAATGGAGTATTCGATGGGACTTATATAACCACATTAACTAACTAATTTTCTTACATCCCCATTCCAATTATGGATGAATGTTGGTAAATCATGGAGGTAATAAAGGGGAAGGATAAAATTCATGTCCAATATTTATAATGTTTCGAAAATATTCAGGTAGTATAAGAAATAATAAATCATACTTTCCAGTGTATTCGGGTGTCCAAAAGGTGTGATTCTTACATTAATTACCCTTTTAATGTTCAAGAATATCATTGGTACATTCTAAGGGGTACTTTGGTGTAGAATTATATTCCTAATATAGATCTAGTGGAATATTTTGTATATTATAGTGAATAAAACATACTGGGATCAGGAACATATTCCAAATCAAATTGTAATTGGTCAATACACTCTGAAAACCACTTTAGGCCTAGCTTATATTCCTATCATGACTATCGTAACTCGTGAAACATATTCCTATATTTTCTTCAGATCATACCTACATCCCTACTACCCCTCAATCTGAAATATTGGATTCTTAAACCAGTGACATACAAAATGACTAACTATAAACTTTCCCACTCTAAAGATACATGTTAGCATATTCGGGTGTCCATGAAAGGGTTGGATTACACCACCTCCAATACTTAAAATGATCATTGAAATATTTCAATAGTAAAATGGTATTTTTTTTAATGATATATACTTTAAACTAACACCACTATGTACAATTCATAGACTAATACTTTAGATAGGGAAGGCTGAGAAGGATATCGCTCCAAGGGAAACACAAAATATATGAGAAGATTCATATCACTACCCTCACTATCATCTATGTTCTCAATGCTTTTCAGTATCTTTTCATAGATTCCCTAGAATATCATAACTCCTCATTATAAAGGGGGATAAAATACAATCATAAAGGTCCTCCCCACATTAATGTAATCTAAAATTCTATAGGTCCTCAATAGAAAATTTTCATTAATGTCATCCATGTGACTTCCTAAGGAATTTTCGTGAGAATTATTCTCATGATTTGATCTTTAAAAATCATCCTCATAGACAAAAATATCGATTAGTAAGAAGGTAAACCCCTTTTGGTTCCTTCATAATCACAAACCATGGATTTCCTCCTCATGGAATCCACTTCAACGGTCCTCACCACAGTGGTATCTTGCCCTGATAAGAATTTTCTCTCCTTGTCAATGTTACCCAAAAGGTTCCCCCATATTGGGAGATTTATAAATGTTCAAGTACCATCACATTATAGCCTCCAAATTAGCCAGTGATAATATATATTGACCTATTTATTGTCCATGTTGATGTTAGTTATCTATGAAACATTTAAAATAGTTATCCCTTGATGCAACCAAGGATATCCCGAATAGTCATGCTTCCCTCAATAAGGTAGTCATGAAATGAACTATTTGGTTAGACCAAGTAATGGAATACCTTTTCAAAGATGAGTAGAATGATGTTGTCATGAGTAAATAACTTGTTGAAAGAAGCATACAAGTTATTATCTGGACCATGGACACTCTTTAGTAATAAATTTTCAAATCATTGATAGAATAATGCATATATTTTCTTCATATGAATATATAGATTAATCATCACCATTTAAAGGTGATATGTCATTCGTATAGAGATTACCCCTAAAATGCTAACACTTACAAATAAAACTTCCATTTTATTCACATGGATTATTTTTTTAGTCGTAGGATACCCAAATTCAAGAATATAGAAGAGAGAATTTAATCTAGCCAACCTCAATGCCTTGATAGTTCACCACTAGCTAGACATTGATACCCCTTTTGACCTACATATTAGTGGATGGGGTGAACATAGATCATTTAATATCTCTATGATCCATGGATAGTAGTATCCTCTCATATGGGAATCAAGAAAATTTTTAAACATAGGACATATCACAGTACTAGGGATCATATACATCGACTGGAATCTAGTGTAGATTTACACTACCACAAAAGCACAAAAATGGTGTACCCGATGTGAGAGGGAAATTGAGAAAATATTTCACCAAGATCTAGAAAAGCTGTAATATGATTTTTCTATAAGGATGAAAAACCAATAAATAAAGAGAATACATTAGTGGAAAATAGTCTATACCCATAATAAGACCTACACAAAAATTATCCTTGAACAAAACCCCAGAATATCAAAATAGATATTGTGATAGCTTTATCTAAAATAATATTGAGTGAAGTCCCTTACCATAGGGTTGGGGGCATTTTCATCATTTTTACATCCAAAACCACCCCTAGAGTAATATTAACCTATTTAATTTAATTAAGTTGTGTAAAATTAATGACAAACTTATACTTAATGGCTTGGAGAATTTATAAAACCATCCCCTCCTCCAATAAGTGTTTCAGTCTTCTCTAGACTAGGGGAATATTTACAAGGACCACCCCATAATTAATTTCATTGTGTGATATTCTAAAATTATTGGGGAAATGTTTTTTTTCAGATCATTGGGTATTTCCTTAGAATTCCCCTATATATACCACTTCTAGGGGAGCACTCTAGAGAAAATGTGAAACCATACTAAGGTTGCAAGGCAAAAAGTCCCATCAAGAAAGTCCAAACAAGGAACGACCAAATTGTATCCAAAGAATATTATCCCGATATTTTAATATATCTTTTCCTTCAGACATAATCATGATTAATGTTTCATATTATGTATTAGTAAATGTCATTAGTTTTTCCCCTATAGATGAATCATAATGCAATGTTGAAACAAATGATCAATATGATGTGGTTTTAGAATGAAATATGTTTCATAGAAGAACATTTGAAGCAGGTGTATGTACCTGAAACTAGAGACAGGCCCAAACTTTGGGGCCTCCTTTGAATATTAAATTGATTCCCATTCATCAATCATTATATAAATAAAAGGGAAGAATTTTGTCCACATCCCACCCACCTACTAATGATACTGATAATCTCACTACTGAGGAAAGCATAGAACAATATGTGGTCAATTTAGAGAGGCTAAATAGCTCGATGATAAATTAATTGGAGGAAATATTAATGAAAAGAATAACTCCTAAGTGAAAGTCAATGTTTCTCCTTCAGTACGTATACAATAAATGTAAACTTCTCAACTGATTCCTAAAAATATAGTAGAGTCTAGGTTCAAGAAGAAAGTGTACATAGGTCCAAAAGGAAAACAATAATGATATTTATCTCCTATGAGGTTCCAAATAGATCCATATTAGGGGAACTGCTATCGAACAACTCATATTGGCTGTTAAAAGGTGAAACATGTAGGTCAATCATATGAGACCACACAGGTCACCTATTCTTGAGCATCTTCTCAGTAAAACATCCCACACAATCTTTATAACTCTATTCTGTCTCTAAATAATTTATTGGAGGACACAAAAGGGAGTCCAGTCCTCGAGTACCCATAAAGAATGATGTACACATTGTGGTTGAATGAAAATCCTCCTCCTCCCAACAATATAAATCTAAACTTTATGATTTTTAACAGTGATAGTGACCCTGATCAGCACCTCACATATTTTTCATCTCCATGTGGTCGTATGATGGGAACACTTGAACAACATGAGTAAACCAATATCTGATGGTTTTTGTAAACTCTATAAGGATTGAAATTTATCTAGTACAATAGTTCACTGACTATGTCCATGACTAATTGTGAAGATCTACATTAGTAGTTTCTCTATAATTTCCATTCAACAATGATAATGTAGATAGTTTATGATATCATAAATTGAAAATAGCTTAATAGGAGGGGGACAAACATTATTGCTAAATTAAAAGGTTTAAAATACTCTATTGACCCGATACTCCCACCTATGAATGTATCGAAGATCTTCCTATATAATATTCCTGAAGAGTTACATAAACCATAGATTACTCTGAAATATCCTTGTAGATTCTGAGATCTATAATCAACTGTTAAAATGGTGGGGCTAATCTTCAATGTAGAATGTCAAAGTCTATGTTTATTCCAACAACTCAAGGAATCTAGAAAAATAAATTAGAGACAATATATTTTATTTTGAAACCCTCACCATCATTATCCCTAATATATATGCACGTAAAACATCATATAGAACCTCCTCTTGATGTAAATGACAATAGTAATGTTTCTATCAAGATGAAATATAGGATTAAGTCTATTATTTATGAATTATATGAATAATATTTATTCATTTTAAGAGTATTAATTTATAGAATACTTCACTATGATGATAGAAAATAACTTAAAAATTTTTATTGGGCCAATAGAATCCAACAAGATTGGTCTCAATGACCATCCATACTATTGTCCCATCTATTAGATGTTGATATATATCATCCTGGAGTGCTTTGTCGTCAAATAAGTCCTCTAGAGTATGATTGACTATAAGTAGGTCATGTCGGCACACCCTTGATTAAATTTTCATATGTTTCTTCTATTTCACCGGAACAGGGAGTGGAATGTCAAAAAAATCTAGATTAAGAATATATATAATTTCAATGATTGGTTAACTATAAAATCAGTCGACAAAGTGAATGTCATCCTCAGAACCCACTTGAACCAATTAATTGTGGCCCCAAATCCCACTATAATAGTTAAATAATCCAATTTAGAATCATACTCATCCATGAGTTTTCACTGTTATTGCAAGAAACTAAAGGCACTAAAGAATGAACTCAAACTAGTGTCAGATCATTAAATCACATTAAGAATTTCTACCCACAACATTGTAAGGATTAGAATCTCCCCCCCCAATAGAACCCTCATCAAATAAATAATTTAAGTCCCTAAAAACAATAGGGGATAAAGAGAATGAGGTTGTGAAGGATGGGGTGGTCAGTGAAAAAGAGTCAACCAGAATCTTGACATTGACCTTGATATTCAGTCCATGTTGTCACAACTTAATATTTTGTACCTTTTAAATCGATATTATCTTTAATAGTTTGTGTCAATGCAACATAAAACTAATGAAAAACCAGACTAAAAACGAAATGTTTCATATTAAAATTACATGAATAATATAATCATTTGTAGATAAAAAATAATAAATTAAAATCATTATATATTATTATTTTTCATTGATTAATATTTTAAAAGGGATTCATTTTGAAGAAGCATTTCAAATAGGGTATTTTATTTTAACTTAAAAAATTAAATTGATCAAAGCTATAATTTATTTATAATAGATAATTTTTATTTTTCTAATCTAATATTTAAATATTCAATTATTTATAATTTTTTATAAAATAATATTAAAGGCACTTGATGTTTTAAAATAAATTTTCAATAAAAATGTTATTTATTTGTTTTCTATATTTTCATCTAGATAAATGATTATAAAATGTTATAATTTGAATTTGAAAAAAAAATTAAATTTATAATCTCAACAATATCTTAGGGTAAATTTTTGGTACTTTTTCTAAAATAGTCGATTTTTAGGTGAATGGTGAAAATATTTTTTTCCAAAACTAAAACATTATAATTATATAAGCAAGATATAGAGGTTTATACTAGTTCAAATTAATAAAATATCTTTTTAATAAGTAAAACTATACATTTATAAAAATTATAATGTTGAATTTTGAAAAAATCTATGATTAACATTTGAAAGGCCTAAATTAAATTCTTCAATAAAAACATCTTTTTAGACTTTTCTATTTAATAAATATTATTTTTGGAAAAATTACGTTTTGATTTGATTTTAAATCAAAATAAATTTTTTTTTATTTAATTATAATATATTTTATAAAATTAAAATAAAATATATTGTTAATTTTACCCAGTATATAAACATTAATCGTATAAGTTCACTTTTTCAAAAACTGTGTTTTATTTTTTACATGTAATAATTTTAACATTGTTTTCTATTACAAA
This sequence comes from Viscum album, assembly GCA_963277665.1. Classification (NCBI taxonomy): domain Eukaryota; kingdom Viridiplantae; phylum Streptophyta; class Magnoliopsida; order Santalales; family Viscaceae; genus Viscum; species Viscum album. The sequence goes on along the minus strand of OY728135.1, from coordinate 1,139,689,523 downwards.
TATAAATTTTATTTGAGAAAATAAATTTCATATTTGGAATTAGTAGTTCTAAATTCTGTAACAAGTTCTATTTTATTTTCATCCAAAAAATGATTTAATTCGATGAAAACAGGTAACCACGGTAAAATAATAAAATGTAAAATACAAAATTCTACGAGTAATGTATTGAAAAACAGGTTTAAAACATGTGAAAATTTTAATGATATATGAATTAATTACCATATATCATCCCACAATTAATTATATCTCATTATGGAGTCATATTTACATGTGAACAATTTCCTCTATTTATATTAAGATTAAATATTTAGAAAAAACTCCATTCACACTACTTATAAAAGTGGAATCTCACGACCCCTTAAACACCACTCAAATAATGTTGTTTCCACCTAAAACTATACCCATTTTAATTCATTTAAAATCCTATTTTTTGGTTTAAGAATATGGCACAAGATATTGTCTTATTACCTCTATTTTTTATGAATCCTCAAAGAAAAATGAAAATATTTTAACATGAGAAATCGTAGTTTTTATAAAGTTGTTTTCCATTATATATTACATTCCCAAATAAAATTTTATAATTACTATATTATTAAATCATTATTTATTTTAAAATTAATTTGATTATGATAATTTAATAACTATTAACAAATTTTCCCCTTTTCTAATTAGAAACAAAGTAGTCATTCATGTAGTGTGAAAACCCCCACCTCTATGAAGAAATGACTTCCATTTTCACCTTCACATATATTCACTAATTATAAATGAGAAATTAATTGATAAAATTTAAAAAAATTAATATAATTATTATTATGAAGAGAATAATAATAATCCACCTAATTTCCCACTCATTCTTCTATACATGAAAAAGTTAACAATGGGTTATGAATATTACCACCTCCACGAAGTTACATATCTTGTTTTTTTCTAGATTCCTTAGTATTTATTAAAATATTTTAAAATAACATTCAATGAAATAATATTATATAAATAATATCATTATTATTCTATAAAAAAGATATTATTCTAAGATATACCACTTCCATAATCATAACCATCCCTTATTTATGGAATGCACATGTCTGGGCCGGTCTAACAACCTACATGAAATATTATATAAAACAATAAGATGGATGATTATGAGAACTTAATTACTAATAATATATTTTATAATTAAGTAAATAAGTTCTTATTTTTTATTTTTTATGGTAATACTAATTTTAAAATCATTAATTAAGATACTAATATCCGTTCATATAAAACCATTGAAACATGTTCATTGCTAAATTTATCTTTAAGGATAGTAACCAAAACGACCAAATATTAAAATTATAACATTAAAAATAATCATTATACATAAATTAAGATAAATTTTATAATTTTATAATTATCAAATTTTGGAGAAAATAAATAATCAACCAATAACATGAAACTAGTTTAAAATGATTAAGATTTCTCACACCTAATATTGAAAATACATAATAAACAAATAATATACATGTTGGGAATACTTATAAAAGTGTTTTATAGAATGATATTTATGTGACAAAATTATATTAAATATTTTATTAATATAATTTTATTTATTATCAATGATCTTATAATGAATTCGACCAAGTAGAGAAAAAAGATAAGGGTTTCTTGTCTTAATTTCAATACCTTGACACATACTTCTTCTTATACACATTTTTATTTATAATGGTGTATATAATTCCCATTTAATATATTTTTTCATTATCCAATCATTATTCATCATATATAATATTTCATTTTAAATCACATCCTTCAAAAGGCTTTTATTTGAATGTTTCAAATGCTGAAATAGCTTCATTGTCTGATTTTCAACTCCATAATACATGTTTAATATTGTGAATAATAATTTTTTATAGAGTTTATTCACCACCATATGTATTCATGTATGGAAATGTATTCCATTTCATAATCTTTTAGTTTTTACATCATGGTCATCCTCTTCAGATCCATTGATTATTACGTTACCATTAATTTGAGGGTTTCATCACCAATCTCATTTTCAAATGGAAAAGATATTCTGTAAGATTATACATCTAAGGAATTTATATATTTTATCTCTAAAATCACAATAATTTTATTATACACTTATTATTATTTGATATTTTTACTTGTCTTCAAACAATTTCAATCCCCCTTGGCTTGTTTTTAGCCATTATATGGAAACAAACCCGTACAATTTATTTTTAGACTAGAAGTATTCTCTTAAATTAATATATTAATTATATGTTGTTATGAATGACTTTATCTATTCCTAAATAATTAATTGGCATAATTTTATACTACTTGAACTTCAATAAAAAAATTAATGGAATTTTTATCTTTGCCTATATGGTTTTTTCATCATAGTGTTAAAAGAATATCTTTTTAATGGTTTTCTATGTGAATAAAAATTTACACCATTTGTATTAATTTTCAATAAATACTCATATATATATTTTCATGTTTTCAAAATGAAACTATATTTATCCTTGTTTTATAAAAAATTTATTTTCAAATTATTTCAAAATATCAAGGATGTTTCTCATTTTCATAGTTTTTTTATTAAAATAAAAAAAATGTTTTCCCCTTAAGTCATTGTCTTTTAAAACATATTATAAATGATAATTGAAATTATTAAAATTATATAATCTGTATTATTTCTCTGGATGTCTAAAGTAATGTTATTTTCATTCAAATATTTGATCTATGACATCCATTTTCTTTCTTAAAAATCCATTGTGAATAGGAATAATTTTGCATCCAATATATTTAATTTTTGAATACCATGTTTTCTATTTCTTTGATTGAAGTTTGTTCGCCTAGATTTCATACATAGATTGATTGGGGAAAATATTTAATTAATTTAATATTCTTTATCTGTATTGTGTAAATACCATATTACTTATCAAAATATATTTACCAAGAATGTAAATAAATATATTTGTATACCCATATATTTTTGATGGGTTTATCATGTTATTATTATTGATGGGATTATGAATTATTTATTTAAGTTATTCCTTTTAAAAATTATATAAAACCCATTTTCTTATTTTGGATTTATTATGATATGTTGAATGACTGATTTCAAATTTCACATGTATGTATGGTTAAATTATCGGTGGGGTCCTATATCACTTCCCAATGCATTGGTTATAATTTTATATCTCATGAGATAAATAATCAAGGGAATTTTTTAGTTTCTTATATGTGTGGCTATTGATAGTGTGTGTCATAAATTTAATGCTTCCTATATTATGTACCACATTTATATGGTATCATGATGTTAGGCTCTCGTGGCTCAGATTTATTGGATATTGTTTCCACACTGTTTTGATTCATGAATTTTTCCTTAAATGATGATTTATAATTAATCTTTTTTCGGTTTGAATTTATTATGTATCCTTCTTATAACCATGTGCTCATATTATTCTCACCTATTACATTGATTGTTATCAACTATGTTTACCTTTACTAATGATCCAATATCTACCCTTTCTTATGTTTCCATTTACCTAGGTTATGAATTTGAGTATAACCTATGAGAAGTCTAAAATGGATTCTATTATGGTTCTACTAAAGGGAAATGTTCACAGGTTATGTAAAATATAGTTCTTATGTAACTTGTCCTCGATGACTCTAAAAAATGGTTCTCTGGGTGTTTTGAAATTAAACAAATATATCATACTAATGTAAAATTTGAAAAAAAAATCTAGGATAATATCAATTAGAATGAATGTTAATTTTTATATGTACGTGTTTTAGCACATGATACAAAAGTGGAGAATCGGGTGCATAATTTGGTATGGGAAGATTGTTTAGTTTCTTAAGGGAATTAGTTTAGTTTATTTTCATTATGATAATATAAAATTTGTTAAAACCCTAGGGACTAGTCTAAGAGTTAAATCTATGTGTACGATAACATCTTGATGTTTTGGTAAAGTAATGTCTACGTGGTTCCAATTGAAATTATATCTATGTTTGGATATTGGTAAGTGGATTCTAATATGGAACAAATGAACCTAAGTTTAATAACCCAAAAATGGTGTCTTTTTAGTTGACTCAATATTTACTCTAGTTAATGAATAGTGTTCCTAAGACTGAACACCTAGTGAGACACTCTTAAATGATATGCTATGGTTAATTCAAATTCTCTTTAATGAACCAGTATGAAGGATTTGAGCATGAAATTAACAAATTAGGTTAGAGAACCTACCAAAAAAATATCCATGGATAAATAAGGATTGAAAAAAAGAGATTCATATGTTGAACTCAAAGTATCTTATGTTTAATATGAAGGTTTAATATAAAAAATTCTATGGATTAATGTTTTCATATTCAAGATTCGGATATTATCAAAAACTATTTAGCTTTTGTAATTATTTTGAAAAAGGGCCATTAAAATGAATCTAAGAAAAGTATGTATCTAGAAACCACTATGTCTTATAATGGAATATGGGGACATAATTAAACGGTTTATAATCCAATAATTTTTCAGTTATGATGGGAAATGTAAGTTTCTTACGCATACCTAAGGTAAAGTGAATGGTATCTTAATAAAAATATAATCTTGATATTCTTAGTTGTTTTCATTAGTGAGTGATATTTATTGATTGTATTCAGATATATTATAAATGTTATGAATATTATGTGAAACATATATTTATTTTTATTTACTAGTTATACTTTATTGTTTTGGTAACATATATTAACTAAGATCAATATCTTTGAAAAGTAATTTTATGAAAAGATTATATTTTTGGGGAAACCTATTACTGAAAAAATGACTGATGTATGGATAAATCATAGGTTAAATATATTTTCTACATTAATATAAAAAAGGAATAATGGATTTTTTATTAAAAAAAATGATTCAATAATTAATAATATCCATATAATTCATTATTGATTTAAAAAAATAGTGATTAATGATATTATTTGGGAATTTTATATCATTTTTGGGAAAATGATATATATTGACTTGTATGTGGATTTATAGACTAGTAATTAATACATTTGATGGCTAAATATAGTTTTAAATTTTAAAGGAATATATAATCACATTTTGGTTGAATTCCAGGGATATTCAAATGGGTTTTAAAAAAATATGGTATATGATATATATTATTGGGAATTATATATACTTCATTATTAGATTTCATTAATGGTTAGTGGTTTTTTGATGATGGATAAGTAACCTCATAGAGTCAAAGATTGTATGTTAGCTCCCATATTAGAAGTTATACCCTGAATCATAAATATATTAACAATTCCCTCCCTTAATTTTATTAGTGAGTAATAATTATAATTATGAGGAAAAAATTTATTTAATGTGGAATAATGGAAAAACCAATGATTTTAGACCCTTTAATTTAATACATTATATAATAATTTGTGTCATAGGCAGCATCGAACTAATGAAATGCATGACTTAATAAAAACTTTCATTTATCAACATTACATAATGAATATAATCATTAGTATAAAAAAATAACCAGTTTAAATAATTACATATTATTTTTATTTTTCTTTTTATTAATATTTTAAAAACGATACCTTTCAAAAAACTATTTAAGAAATCATATTGTATTTTACATTATAATTTAAATAGATCTAAGTTTAATGTTTAAAAAAATGTTAATTTATATATATATATATTAAAATTTTACCATTCATTTATTTATAAATTTATATGAAATAAGAGTAAAAACACTGGATGTTTATAAAGTCACTTTTAAATAAAAATGGGTTTTATTTATATTTTTTTCATTGAAATAACTAAATATATAAATTTTATAATTAAAATTAGAAAAAAAATAACATCATTTTGTAATTTATAATTTCGATATTAGCTTACTTTTAATTTTTCGTATTTTTCAAAAATAGTAAATTTTAAGGTGCATAATGAAAATATCGTTTTTACCACAACTATAACTCTATAATTATATATGAAAATCCAATATGTTTATATAGAATTTAATTGATCAAATATGTGATTAAAATGTTAAAATATATATTTTAAAAAATACCATGTTTAATTTTGATAAAATCTATGATTAACATTTTGAAGAATTAAGGAATATTTTGAATAAAAATTATTCTCAGTATTTTCTTTGAAAAAAATATTATTTTGGTAAAATTTTGTTTTTTTAATTTAAATATGATTACAAATTATTTTTATAATAAATAAATTTATATCATTAAAATCAAATTCATTTATAATTTTACCCTATAGTTAAAAGTTAAACATAAAAGACACTTTTTCTACATAAATATTTTACATATTATAGGATATAATGTTAAAATTGAGTTTTCATTCATATGAAATTTTATTTTATAAAATTTATATCATATTTTAACTAATTATTTAAAATTTATTTAATAATTTTCTTATTAATTTTTGTTAAAAAAATTTATTTACTTTGATGCAATGTAGTTCCCACAGTAAAACCGAGAATAGTAAAAGTGAAAATTCTAAGTGTATTGGAATTAGAAACATGTTTAAAACATGTGTTTATATGAATTAATGTGGAATTATTGGCTTTATCTCATAATCCACTTCATTATTTTCCATTTTTGTTCTTATTTTCATCTCAAACTTGTTCTCTCTTTATATTAAGTTGTAATATTTAGAAAAATGTCATTCTCACCAATTATAAAAGGGTCCCCTAACCACCCATTTAATACCACTAAAATAATTTATTTTCAAACCTAAAATATACCCATTATAATTAATTTATAATAACTTACCTTTTACATAATCTCCTAATATCAATATATTGTCCTAATTCCTCCATTTTTGTAGAATCCTCTAAGGAAAATGCATTGATTTGAATGTGAGTACTCATTGTTTTTTCTTACTTATTTTATTTTCTATATAACTCTCTCGAATATAATTTTCTTATTATTTTATAATTAAAAAATTATTGGTTGTATACATAATTTTATTTTATAATGTAATAACTATTATCCTCCTATACACATGCCAATTAAGTAAAATGAAACTATGATTAGTGCATTGTGCTAACTATCGCCTCTATGAACTTACAACTTATTTTTTATCATCACTAGCTATATTAAATGATTATAAAATTAAAATTAAAATATAAATGGCAAATATATAATATAATTATGATTATAAAGAGATAAATTATAATCCACCTTTTTTCCTCTCATTTTTTAAAAATCGAAAACATTAACCTTGTGTTATGCGTATTACCGCCTCCATGATTTAACATATTTATTTTTAATATAATATATTTGTTATTGATTAAAATATATTAAAATCTTATTACAACCCATAAAAATAACTAAATTATATCAGTAATCTTTTACAATAATTATATTAGACCAAAATAAACAACATCGATGATTATAATCATCCATTAATTATGGTATATTCAAGGCAGGTCAGTCTAACCACATACATGAACCATGTATTAAAATAATTTAATAGATGAATATGAGAACTTAATTAGAAATCATATATTATATTATTATGTAAATAAGTATTATGTTTTGGTTTAGTAATGGTAATATAAATACTAAACTCAATAACTATGATACTAATATCAATTCATTAAAAACACTAAAACGTGTTCATCATCGATTTAATATTTAAAAACTGTTATAAAACACTCATGGAATGAAATTTTGAGATTATAAATAATAAAAAAAATATCAGTTCCAGTACCTTTTACTATCTACTAATGATGAAAATTTTGGATAAAAATGTATAAAAACATTGTTAATATAAAAGTTTTTCAAAATGATCAATATTACTCACACCTGATATTGAACATAGATAGAAAATAAATAATAAATGTATAAAATAATTATAAATTTAGTTTATAAAAAATTATGTATATAAAAAAACTTCTTTGATAGGTTATTATTATATTTTTATTATTAATATTGGTGTTTAGAATACATTTAAAAAGCAGCTAAATAAGGTAAAGGTTTCTTGTCACAATTTTAAATCAATTAATATACACTTATTATTAAAGATAATGGCTTATTTGGAGTGGTGAATATGTTTCCCATTTAATATCTTGTATTTTTATCCTATAATTAATCATTTTATTTAATGTTTTATTTAAAAAAAATCCTTTAGTGGAATTTTATTTGAATGTTTCTTTTATGGAAATAATTTCATTATCTCATTTCCAACTCAATGATACAACTTTAATATTGTGCACTATAATTAATTTTATATTTTTTATTCACTACATTATTTATTTCATGTATTACACTATATTCCATTTAATGATATTTTAATTCCAATTTCAGCATCATCCTCTCAAGATCGTATGATTATTACATTACCAATACTATGATAGTTTTTATCAAAAATATCATTTTCAAATAGGGAATTTCTTTTGAAATATAATCCATTTGGGGGATTTTTATACTTTTCTGTAACACCCCATGATTTTATGAGAAATATTATTTTTAATTTCATTGATGTCTTGTGTTGTACCATACACTAAGATTATCTTTCACTATACGCAACACCGTATTAGCTTGTAGTATATGCAACACTATTCTTGGCTTGCCTTACACGCTAGAGCAACCTCCCTCGATAGCTTGTGTTGTACGCAATACCAAGTTTCACTAAACAATGATATATTATTATAATATTATAAACTAGACGTTATGAATAGTATTAACTGAATTTTGAATTTTATAACATTATAATTCATCATACACATTTTCTAGAATGAGGTATGAAAACAAAATCAATTTTTCGGATAAAGAAGTGTTTTCCCAAAAAATGCAATTTTACCTCCTTTTGAGGGCGTACCCATTTTAAATATAATTTTTGAAAATTTTATAAGTTAAATTATTAAAAATAAACTTCTTATTTTAAATCATGATATAAAAATTTACATTGGATAAATTTTTTATACTTTTCTGATAGCTTTCATATTTTGATGAATAGTAGAAACACGCTAAATATTTCTTAAAAAATACTTCTTTCATCAAGATAATTTAGATGGTTAAATGATAAAATTTAATGGTATTTAATTATAAATAGAATATATTTTTACCATTAAATATAATTCATGTCATTACCATTAATTTTATATTGATTTCATAGGTAAAAACATTTTAATCTTTGACGAAGTTTCAACTTTTAAAACACATTTTTTTAAATAGGATTAATTATTAATTAATTATTGAAACTTCTGTGTTTCGAATTTTGAAAAATGGATTCCATATTTGGATTCAGTGGGTACAAATTATGTTAATAGGTCACCTTTATTTTTTTTGACTTTATGAATAGTAACTACGGTAATTTTTATTTACTATATTTATAGGTAAATCGAGTAATTAAGGGAAAAAAATAAGATTATAAAATTACCCTAACACCTGCCAAAATTCTATTTGATGAATGAAGGTCGACCCATATCACTTAAGGGTCATAATAGATTCATTTCATGGACTATTGACTATAAAAATTATATAATTATAATTAAAACCATAGAAAGTGACAACATGACACTCTCTTTTATCTTATAAGTGTAATAATTTTAATTTAGTAATAAACTTCATAAAACATAGAACATGAATAGTCTATAGAAATAAGAAAACATTATCTACATCATGTGATTTTATTTAGAATTTTTAGGGATTAAATAATAATCAATAATGATGAGACAATAGTGATGCTGAAATTATTTTATTGATTAAAATATCAAATAAATGGTTTTAAAAATATTAAAATAATTATTATATGAACTATTTAATGTGATCAAAGATTTTTCTAGACGAATATTACATATTATAAATCTATTAAATATTTTTTTCGAATATATCCTCTGTGTAGATTTTATATCAATTCAAATAAATGAATAGTGTCAAAATTGATACTATTGTTATTTTATAAAAATAACATATTATAAAAGAGTTTAAAAATCACAAAAATATTTAAAAATTATAAATTTAAATTTATATGGTTTAAAATGTCATAATGTATCCAATTATGGGAAATTCAAAACACATAATTAATTATTTATAACAATTTAAAATTTAAACATTTATTACAACAAATAAAATTAAATAGTTTAAATTTGGATAAATCAATTAAATAAGGTTTAAAATAAATTCACAACATTCCTAAATATAATTATCTGATGAGATTACAACCCTATCTCATATAATATTCTAATTGAGTCATTTTTTGATGTTATTAAGTGGGTTTGCAATTTATTATAAATTAATATTTCTTATGTTTCCAATGGCACCCCTCTCCTCCCTTATAAAAGGGCACCTCCTCCCTCTCCTTTTCAAAAACTTTTGAGCCTTCATGCTCAGACAAAACCTGCCCATTACTCTTCTTAACTTCCCTAAAAACATACTAGAGGTCCTGGTCATCTTCAAACACCATATTTAGTGCCCTAAAGGGAGGTTTAGAAGAGGCGCATCGAAGAAGAGGTAATCTCTTCTAATGATTCATTCAAGTTTCTTTATTCTTATACTTACTCTTATTTAGTTATTTCATTATAAAGAAAATGCCTTCAGTATAAATAATATAATTATATGTTATTATAAATATTAAACAACCCCATTTCACCTTCTAGCCATCCTACAGAAAATGAAATCACCGCACGTGCGTACGTACGGAATACTGTCTCCACGCCTGGGTGTAATTTGATTTTTCCACCACCACCTTACTTGGATGAGTATAATGGTGTAAAGAATAACTATATATGGTTACTATAACATCATAAGGATTCTGATATAGTATATAATCCAATCCAATTACATTAAATAATTATGGGAATGATATCATCGCTTGTGCGTATGTACGGATTACCGTCTCCACGACGCGAAAAGATTCATTCTCCATATTAACCATTCAAGAATAAATATAATGTATATATAAGGATTAATAATGATATATATGGAATAATTATGATAATTTATATATATATATATATATTTCAACTACTTACTTCTATTCAATTCAATAAGGAAACGAAAACAATGTTCATGCATACGTATGACCTACCTTCTCCATGAACGGTGTATTTCATTCCATTTATCGATCTATCATATATATTTATATGATGAATATATATTATATTTAAATAATGTTTTACATTCTAGAATTAATTAAATTAGCATATAAGTAATAATATCAAGAAAAATATGTCCAAACACGTACGATAAATGTAACAATTTTACACAAAACGATGCTTTAACATAGAATTGACAAAAGAATGGGTAATATAAAGTCATAAGTGAATCATATATGATATCATAAATATTATTATGGTTATATTACAAGTTAATAATATGTTTAAACCCACTATACAGGAGTTTCGGACACGTACTTAAGAAATTGGACCTAAGGTAAGGGATAATTTTGCAAATCTATTTTTTTATTTGAGATTGCTTATATGTAAGTATTTACTGGGGTTATTTTTATCATCCATGTACATGTTTTCTAAAAAAATTTCATAAAATTTATACTATTCTACCATGTATGTTAAAAGTAAATTTTACACTTTTTTGACTTTTTACCACATTGTATGGAAGGAATCATTCCTTTGGTTACCATATAAGGTACTTTTTGACTTTTCTAGCAAAAGTACGAGGACAATGTTTTTTTAAATTATACAGTTTGAACAGATTTTTACTGTTTTATAATTCTTTATTTCCATTAATAATCCCCTACAATATTCCATGATTATTTTCTACAAAAACCTTTTCTTTCATAATTAAATGTGATTTTGTGAAAATAAAATGATTTTGAAGAAGAAAGGATATTTTCCTCAAGAATTCATTTCAAGTGTATTGTCAAAACTATATTCCATCTAAGATGAAATTATTTAGTATGATTATGTTTCAAGTATAATGTATTTATTATTTACATAGTTTGATTCTTTTTATGATGAAAAAATATCCATTTGTTTTATTTGTATTACGTTATGATGTGATGATGTTTATGAAACCCATTTTATTCTTTGGGTTATGATGAATGATTTATGTTTATTTTGTGTCTCAAGTAAGAATGATTGCATTATGAGATGGTTGGGACCAATATCTCCCTCTAATGCATTGGGTAATGATTTATATCTCATGAGATAGACATGGATGGAATGAAAAGTTAATCCAACATAGTGATACAGGACTAGAACGAAGAGCGAACTCAATTCAGTAAGGGACTTTGTCCACTATGATGGTTTTGGAAGAAACACATTGGGTACTATGGAAATTATAACATGTGATTAATGGATTTACACAATTACATGTTTTATTCCCATGTTATTCTACAATGATTATTGTTCCTTTATGATCTATGACTTATGTACTGCCAAGATTTATGTCATAGCTCAAGATTTTGATGTTTTTTATTCATGTTTTTACGTTAAAATGTTTATGGATTGTTTTTAAGTTCTCCATGTTTACCCTTAATGGGAATTTGACCTCACCCTTTTTATGTTTTCTTTTCCCCAGGATATAAATAAAGGTTTTAGGTAAGAAAACAAAAGCGGAAGATCATTATGGGAGATGTTGAAGATCTTTCCCAATGATTAGAATATTATGTTCCGAGTGTCCAAAGACACTACACTAATATTGTCTTTGGGTGTCTATTTTTGTCATGTATTAAGTATTTCACAAAATTAATGTAATTTCTATGTAAGTCGAGTATGGGTCTCTACAGTTGTTATCAACGTAAAAGTTTAATTAAACTTTGGAAACTAGGATGCAAAAACTTTAATGAAATCCATAGATATATTTTTAAGGTATGTCTAGGGACGTGCCTAAGGATAAGTATACATATATGTTATAGTCCAAGAATTACAGTAACTATCCTAGAATTAATCCAAAGATGTTATATATTGAAGGTACTCCTCATTTATTATGTTGTTTTCCAAGAATGATTTTTTCCTCTCACAATGTTCTTTTTGGGTTTTAGACGATGGCTGGAACCCGAAGGAACCGTGATGATCAATGTAATTGGAATGAAATGATTGTTCATCAGAACAAACCAATGTTATGGGAGATAGAGTGAAAAATATTATTTCTATACAACACAAGCAATGTATCATTCTAGACTTCCAAATGATCAGAGAAAGGAACAATATTCTATTGATTCATTCATGAGGCAACGACCACCTTCTTTCAGTGGGTCTTCTGATCCACTTGTTACTGAACAACAGATCAGTACCATTGAAAAGATAATTTCCATAATTCATTGTATAGAGCATGAAATTCATTCTGGCTATTTACCATTTAGAAGTTGAAGCAGACCATTGGTGGAATCTAATTAATAATACGAGGCCCAAAGATGAAATGTAATCCATGGAATGGGATGAATTCAAGAACTTATTTTTCAATAAGTAGATCCCCTCTATTCTTCAAATAAAGACGGAAAAGGTGTTCATTGAGCATAAGAAAAATTATGATGAATCTATTGGTATATACAAGGTAACTTTTACAGGGCATGAAAGGTATGCATCTGGATTTATCATCCAACCTGACAGTAAAGTTGTTTGATTATTCACAGGCTTAAAACCAAGTCTTCGAAGGGAATTATCAGTAAGAGAAATCAAAAGCTATGAATAAATTGTCCATTGTGCTATCAAGGTAGGATTAGAAGTGGGTGTTACATATACATATCATGGTTTTGACAAGAAAAGAATGATGGAGTTCAATGAAAAATCTCAAAGCTATGATGAAAAGAAGAAAAATGATTCGTTATGCTCAAAGTGTGGAACGAAGCATGGTGGAGGTTGTCTTAAAAGGACTAGAACATGTTTGAAGTGTGGAAAAGAAGGTCATCGAGTAGCTGAGTGTCAATGTAATGTGAAAAGGGTAGCTTATGATAAGAATATAGAAAAGTCTACAGAGAATTCACCACCAACACTTCAATGCTTCATGTGCAAGGAAATGAGGCATTATTCATATCAATGCCCTAATCCAAGGGTTAATGATGATCGACATCAATAACCACTTAAGGGAAAGGGAAAAGGGAAGTCACATGTGATCACTATTGGTTATGTTGAATATAATAATGATTTGGTGGAATGATTAAGTGTTTATGTAATGGGACTCCAAAATAATGTTGCATATGGTAACATGGAATATTGGAATATTTATGTATTGGTATATTGTAGTTTTTCAATAATTTTATGGTACTGGTAACCATGAAAAGTGATTGAAATATTTTTGGAAAGAAGATGAAATGTGTATAATCAATAGATAAGGAGAAAATAATTTGAATGATAGTATTCATGAGATCATGACTGGTATAAGGACAAAGTGATATCATGGTTTCAGTATATCTAAATTTAGGGATTTTGGTATGTGGAAAGAGTTAACATTGGACAACATTCATGTTTTCACTAAAGTAATATGGTAATTCATGTTTCAATAGAATACATGCTTAAGGTATTCACATGATTGGAATGCGATCAACAAGATATATCTTATGATATATGGGGGATAAATGATGGTATTCATGTGATTGTTATGTGACCTTTCAAGAAATCGTTTTTTATACTATGAGATTGGAGAGAAGTATTTTGGATACGCCTAAAGATTGGAATGTATTAATTTATACATAATATTGTATTGTTTAACGATGTAACTTTTTCGATATTATTTCTGGAATGTTATAACAATATAGTTTTAGAAAATGGACAACCTGTAGGATGGGTGACAAACCATCGCGTCAAATGAGGTTGTGGGAATTGAACCCCCAATCGAAGTGCGAATGGCCTCTACAACAGGCCAACAGGAAGTCTATAGTTAGTAGAAACTAGTTTTATTAAGTGGTATAATAGTTGAAGTATAAGTCCATTTTGGGAACCATATACGATTAATATCACCATAAGATGGACTTATATATATAACTTTTACTAACCTTATGTCTGAAACAGATGGAATGACCTATCATTTTATCGCATGATCTGCTAACACTTCATGAAAGACAAATTCATCTTCATTTCACTAAGAGATGAAGTGGAATTTTTCAAGGCATGAGCAACAGTGAGATTGTACCAAAATCAAGTAAGTAATTTTTTTAATTCAAGAATTCATCAACATTTGGGAAATGCGCTTGAAAACCAAAAATGTTGTCCTAGTTCCCTTATATCTTATTAATCCGATGGTTCCTTAGATCATCCCAAATTTAAGGATTTGTGATTTTTGGATTTTTCATATCCATGTTCTCTATCACTCTCCATCAGAACTTGATGGTTAGAGTTCTCTTCAATATCCATATTTTCACCTACGTTCTTCTATATGGATTCCCAACGATGAGTTAATTTGGGTAACCATTACATTTCATATATTAGTTTTTAAAATTGTGTTTTTGTATTCGTTTTTACAATCTGGGTTTCTATAAATGAAACTTTCAATTAGTAAACCTTTTATAACCCCGATGAATTTTGAGGGCGAAATTCATTTTAAGGGGGTAGAATGTAACACCCAGAGATTTTATGAGAAATATTATTTTTAATTTATTTGATGTCTTGTGTTGTACGATAAACCAAGATTATCTTGAGCAATACTCCACAACATATTATCTTGTAGTTTACGCAACACTATTCTTGGCTTGCATTACACGCAAGAGAATCCTTCCTCGATAGCTTGCGTTGTACGCAATACCGAGTTTCACTAAACAATGATATATTATTATAATATTATGAACTAGACGTTATGAATAGTATTGAATGAATTTTTAATTTTATAACATTATAATTCATTTTACATATTTTATAGAATGAGATATGAAAAGAAAATCAATTTTTTCAGATAATATAAGTATTTTTAAAAAAAATGAAGTTTTAACACCTTTTGATGGCGCACCCATTTTAAATATAATTTTTGACATGTTTATAAGTTGAATTTTACAAAATAAACTTCTTCTTTTGAATCAGGATATAAAAATTTACATTGGATAAATTTTTTATACATTTCTAATAACTTTCATATTTTGATGAATAATAAAAATACGCCTAAATTTTCTTAAAAACAAATTTTTTCATCAAGATAATTTGGATAATTAAATTATAAAATTTTTTGTTTTAAATTATAAATAGAATATATTTTTACCATTTAATATAATTCATTTCATTTCCATTAATTTTATATTTAATTGATATGAAAAACATTTCAATCTTTGACAATGTTTTATCTTTTAAAACCTGTTTTTTTAACAACGAGATTAATTTTAAATTAATTACTGCAACTTTTGTGTTTTGAATTTTGAAAAATTGATTCAATATTTCAATTATATGGGTCCAAATTATGTAAATAGGTCAATTTAAGTTTTTTTTACATTATGAATTGTTACTACGATAATTTTTATTTACTACAGTTAAAGCTAAATCATGTAATTAAGGGTAAAATAAGATTATAAAATTACCCTAACAGCTGAAAAAATTCTATTGGATGAATAAAAGTAGACCCATATCACTTAAGGGTCATAATGGATTCGTTTCACAGACTTTTGACCATTAAAATGATATAATTATAATTAATACCAAAGAAAGTGACAACATGTCACTCTCTTATATCTTATAAGTGTAATAATTTTAATTTTGTAGTAATCTTCATAAAACATCGAATATGAATTGTATCCAGAAAGATAATAAAATTATCTACATCAGGTGAATTTATATATAATTTTTAGGGAATAAATAAGTATCATTAATGATGACACAATAGTGATGTTGAAATTATTTTACTGATTGAAATATCAAATAAATGGTTTTAAAAATATTAAAATAAATATTATATGAACTATTTAATGTGATCCACGAATTTTATATACGGATATGACATATTAAGAATCTATTAAATATTTTTTTTTGAATATATCTTCTGTATATTTTATTTAAATTCAAATAAATGAATAATGTCAATATTGAAACTATTGTTATTTTATAAGAATAACATATTATAATATTTTTTAAAAATCAAAAAAAATTAAATATTCTAAATTTAAATTTAATTTTTCTAAAATGATACAATGTATCCAATTATGGAAAATTAACAACAAATAATTATTATTTATAACAATTTAAAATTTAGAACATTATTACAACAAATAAAATTAAATAGTTTAAATAAGGATATATCAATTTGATATGGTTTAAAATAAATTCAAAACATGTCTAAATTTTATTTTTTGATGAGATTAAAAACCTATCTCATCTCATATTCTAATTGATTCATTTTTGGAGGTTTTTAAGTGGGGTAAGAATTTATTATAAATTAATATTTCTTATGTTTCCAAAGGTGCCCCTCTCCTCCCTTATAAAAGGGAACCTCCTCCCTCTCCTCTACAAACAAATTTGATCCTTCATGCTCAGAAAAACCCTTCCCATTACTCTTCTCAACTTCCATAGAATCATACTAGAGGCCCTGGTCTTCTTCAAATACGAAATTTTTTGTCCTAAAAGGAGGTTTAGAAGAGGCGCGTCGAAGAAGAGGTAATCTCTTCAACTGATTCTTTCAAGTTTCGTTATTCTTCTACATCCTATTATTTAGTTGTTTTATTATAATTTAATGACATAAGTATAAATAATATAATTATATGATATTATAAATATAAAAAAACCCCATTTCACCTTCTAAACATCCTATGGAAAATAAAATCACCGTGCGTGCATACTTAGGGAATACTGTCTCCACGCCATGGTGTATTCTGTTTTTTCCACAACCACCTTACTTGGATGAGTATAATGGTGTAAAAAATAAATTTATATTGTTTTTATAACACCATACTGATTCTAATATTGTATATCATCCACTCATATTCCATTCAATAATTATGGGAATGATATCATCATTCGTGCGTACTTACGGATTACCGTCTCCACAACATGATGAGATTCATTCTCCATATTAACCATTCAAAAATGATTATAAAGTATATATAAAAAATAATAATGATATATATGGAATAATAATTCTAAATAATTTAGGTATATATATATATATATATGTCCTCTACTTACATCCATTCAATTCAATAAGGAAAATAAAACATCGTTCATGCGTACGTACGACCTACCATCTCCATGAATGATGTATTTCATTCCATTTATCGATATATCATATATATTTATATATTGAATATATATTATATGTAAATAATTTTTTAAATTTTGGAAATAAGTAAATCAGGATATGAGTAATAATATCAAAAACAACAAGTCCAAACATGTACGATAAATGAAATGATTTTACCCAAAACGCTTCTTTAACATAGAATTGACAAAAGAATGGGTAATATAAAGTCATAAGTGAATCATATATGTTATCACAAATAATATTATGGTTCTGATACTAGTTTATAATATATTTAAACCCACTATACAAGAGTTTTGGACACGTCCAGAAGAAATTGGACCTAATGTAAGGGGTAATTTTTCAAATCTCATTTTTATCCAAGATTGCTTATATGTAAGTATTTACTGGGGTTATGATCATCATCCATATCGATGTTTTCTAAAAATGTTTTCATAAAATGTTTACTATTCTTCCATGTATGTTTAAAGTCATTTTAACTCTTTGTTGACTTTTGACCACATTGTATGGATGGAATATTTCAATTGGATACCATATAAGGTAATTTTTTAATTTTCTAGCAAAAGTATGAGGACAAATTTTTTTTAACTTATATGGCCTGATCAGATTTTTACAGTTTTATAAAGCCTTATTTCTATGAAGATTAATAGACAATATTTCATGATTATTTTCAACAAAATCATTTTCTTTTAAAATTTAATGTAATTTTGTGAAAAAAATTATTTTGAAGAAGAAAAGATATTTTCCTCAAGAATTCATTTCAAGTGTTTTGTCAAAACTATTTTCCATCAATGATGACATTATTTAGTATGATTATGTATCAATTATAATGTCTTTATTATTTACATGGTTTGATAATTCTTATGATGAAATGATATCCAGTTTTATTATGTGGATTACATTATGATGTGATGATATTTATGGAAATCATTTTATTCTTTGGGTTATAAAGAATGATTTGTGTTTATTTTGTGGCACAAGTAAGAATGATTTCATTATGAGATGGGTGGGACCTATATCTCCCTCAAATTAATTTGGTACAGATTTATATTTCATGAGATAGACATGGATAGAATGGAATGTTAATCTGGTTTAGTGATAAAGGACTAGAATGAGAAGTGAACTCGATTCAGTAAGGGACATTGTCCACTATGATGGTCTTGGCAGCAATGTCTGGGCTACTATGGAAATCATAACAAGTGCTTAATGGTTGGCCACAATTACATGTTTTATTCCATGTTATCCTATCATGATTAATGTGAATTTATGATATATGACTTATGTGATGCCAAGATTTATGTCATTGATCAAGATTTTGATGTTTTATGATCATGTTTTTACATTTAAATGTTTATGGATTGTTTTTAAGTTCTCCATGTTTACCCTTAGTGAGCATTTGATCTCACCCTTTTTATTTTTTCATTTCCCCAAGATATATAGAAAGGTTTTAGGTTTGAAAACCAAAGGAGAGGAAATTTATGGGAGATGTTTAAGATCATTGACCATGATTAGAAGATTATGTTTTGAGTTTCCAAAGACACTAAACTAATACGGTCTTCGGGCATCTGTTTTTTTCATGTATTAAATATTCCAAAAAAGTAATGTAATGTCTATATACGTCAAGTATGGGTCTCTAAATTTTCACTTTAAAAAAATAAATTTACTCTATTATTTTAATTCATCTTGTTTTACTTGACTGCTTACAATTCCATTTTATCCCATGTCTCATTTTTACCGATTATAAATAAACGGACCCTACCACTTATTTTTTTATATGAATCCTTCTCTTCCATGACCAAATTAATTTTATTTCTTTATGAATGTACTTATATATCACACATTAATTGATTAATATAAATTTATATCACATGAACTTATTTAAAATTTTTAATTAATTTATAACTTTTTCCATATGGGTCATTTTCATCAATGTGCAAAAAGAATCGCTTTTTAAAATTTTCTCTCAAAACAAATATTTTCACCATTTTTTACATTTTTTGTACATAATATCTATGTTTTCATGTTTTACAGAGTCATTTATTTTTATCTTAGTTAAAAAAACCTATTTTGAAATTATTTCAGAAGATCAAGTAAATTTACTATTTTTAAAGTGATTTTTTTCTAAAACTAAAAAAATGTGTTTTTCATCATTGTTATTTTATTATGAAAAATATTATTCATTATCTAGGAAATTATTAAAATAATATTTTCTAATTTATTTCTTTGTACATATTATGTGAATCTATTTTCAATAAAATATATGATCCATCACTAACATTTTCTTTTCTAACCATCCACTATAAATATGAATAATGTTTCTTCTGATATATTTTCTTTATGAATGCCTTATTTTTCATTTCTATGATAGAAGGGTGTTCATATTGATGAAATACATTTATTATTTGTGGAAATTATTTATTTAATTATATATCCTTTATCTATATGGTGTAAATATCATATGATTTATTTAAGGGTATTTACCTAGAAAGTAACTCAATATATTTTGGATACCCATTTATTTTCAATTGTTGTATCACGTTATTACTATTAATGGAGTTATTAATGATTTATTTATGTGATTAATTTTCAAAAGGATGCGAAACCCATTTTATTTCCACATGCAATTTATGACTTCTTGAATGATTTATTTCAAGTGGAAGAAGTTTATGTGGATGAATGATTATTAGGGTCCAATATCACCAACAAATTCCTAGGTTAAACTTTTTTATCTCACAAGATAAGTATTCCGGAGTATATTTTCATTTATTATAAGCATGATATATAATGGTATTTAACATGAAATTAAATTTCCATATATTAGTTTCTATACAACATTTTATAGTTATTATTAGGTTATCCACTCATGACTCATATATATTAGATAATGTATCCACGCTCTTTTGATTAATTACATTTTATATATGAAATGATTTATAATAAATAATTTTTTTATAACATTATTATATTTCCCAATTATACCCATATTACCAAATTAAACTAAAATATGAAATTTTATTTTTATAAAATATTTTTACGCTTACTGATTGTCTAAGACCATCCATTTTTTATTGTTCTCTTTCCTCATGTTAGGAATATGATTTTTTCCTATGAGACGTCAAAACAGATGTATATTATAGTTTGATTATGGAAAAATATTCACATGTTTTATAAAATATATTTACTATGTAACTAGTCCTAAATGACACTAATCAAATAGGGTATCTATGTTGTGTGATATTATTTTCATATTTCCTACTAATGTAAAATTTGTACATGTTTTTGTTGAATAATATCAATTTGTATCAATGTTAATTTAAAAAAGTAGGTGTTTGAGCATCGTATCTACGAGTGTGAGTCTAGGGCTTCAATGATGGTATAGAATGAGTGTCTCGTTATTTTTGGGGATTATTTTAGTTTTTATTTTATAGGATAAGATAAATTTTTGAAAAACTTATGGATAATTCTCAGGTATAAGTCTAGGTATTGGATAGCATCCCAGAATATTGTAATGTAGATACTGTGTGGTTTTCCGAGAAATCACATCCCTTTATGGATACTGGAAAGTGGATGTAGTTGTGGTGAAGATAAACCAAGGGGTAATTACCCTGAAAATGATTGATTTATCATTTACATATTCTCCTCTCTAGTATATGATGAGTGGGTGTAACACTAGACAAATGGAGAGACTCCCCCAGGGGAATGGATATTGTTAATTCATATTATCTATAATGAACCATTATGAAGGATTTGATCATGAAGATGGCTAATTTTTTTAGGTAACTGAATAGGATAATTACCATGTATAACCAAGGATGGAACAAAGAGATTAATAGTTTGAACCAAAACTATCATATGTTAAACATAAAGGTTTTATAGTGGAATACATCATCATATCGATTTTTTCAAATTTATGTTTTCGATATTATCATAACAATTTTGGATTTAGTATTTGGGTAAAAAATTACAATTAAAATAAATATGAGAAAGATGTTACCTAAAAACACTATGCCTTATAACTAAATGAGTGATCATAATTAAATTGTTAAGAATATTAGTATATATATTTTATGATGGAAAAAGTGATTTTCATATTCATACCTATGATGGTGATGTTTATATCTTAATAAAAATTATATCAGTAATTTTATAGTTATTTTCAATTTTGTGTGATATTTATTTATGATATTGTGGCATATTCTAAATGTTATAATGGTTATTTGAATCAACATGGGATAATATTTAGTAATTATGATTTAATGGTTTGGAAACATATATTAAATGGTATTAATAACCTTGAAAATTTATTTTATGATAGGGTGGTATTTTTTAGGATAACTACTGGAGACCACCTAATGGATGTATGAGTAAATATTAGGATTAATACGTTCTTGATGATGAGGAAATAAAGGGTTGAATTATTTTAATAAAATTGAGTTAGATGAAATTATTATCCTTGTAATTTATTATTGATTTAATTAAAAAGGTATCCATGATATTTTTAGTGCGTTTTATCTCATTTTTTGTATTATGACATATATAGACCAGTTTGTAGTTATTTATATAATGTGTTAATGTTTAGAGGAATATATAATCATGATTGGTTTAATTTCGTGTAGACTAAAATGTTTTATGGAAAAGTATGAAATGACCTGAGATTATGGAAATGTAAAATTAATACCATCTTCAATAGCATGTGTCACACATGACACCAACACAATGAAACACCTTAAAAAAAGAACCCCAACATATATAAATTACATAAATAATATAATCACTTGTATATGGAAATATAATAATTAATTAAAATAATTATATATTATTATATATTATTATTTTTCATTGATTAATATTTAACAAAAATCATCTTTCGAAGAACCAGTAAAAAATAGGTAATGTATTTTACCTTAATTAATTTAATTGATAATAGATAAAAGTCTATTATATTTTTTAATATTTATATTTGTAAAATAATATGTCAAAAGTTTATTATTTATAAATTTATATGAAATATTAGTTAAGACACCTCATGTTTAAAAATTCATTTATCAATAAAAATAGAATTTTTTTATATTTTATATTTTTCATTTAATTATGAAATTTATTAAATTTAATAATTTGAATGTGATAAAAATAAATTAAATTTTAAATTTAGAATCTCAAAATTATCTTAGGATTAATTTTTGGGTTTTTCTAAAATAGTTTATTTATAAGTGAATAGTGATGATATTATTTTTAACAAATATGTAACCATATAATTATATAATAACTAACTAGTATTTTATAAAAAATGTAATTTTAAATATATTTTTTTAATTAGTAAATATATACATTTTAAAAATAATATATTAAAATTATAAATACATAGGATTATCACTTTATGAACTTATGTATTGCTTTCAAATAAAAACTATTTTTAGAATTTTCTGTTTAAAAATTATTATTTTCATGAAATATGGTTTTTTTATTTTTTTCAAATACACATTAATTTTATTTGTTTTATTATAAACGTATTTAAATCATAAAAATAAAAAACATTTATTGTTTTACCCTACACATAAATTTTAAAGGTAAAAAAATATTTTTTCTAAAAGTGGGGTTTTACATTTTACATGGGATATTGTTAGAATTTTGTTTTATTACACTTTGATATTTTATTTGATAAATTAGATATCATATCCAAAATCAGTAGATCTATATTATTTAGTAGTGTATATTTTATTTTTAGGCATAAAATAGATTTAAATATATGTAAACTAGTAACCATAGAAAAACCAGAAATGGTAAAAGTGAAATTTTTATAGTAAATGAACAAAAAAATGTTTTAAACATGTTTAAAAATGAATTGTTAAGGTATTATTGCCTTATATAATCCAAAACACCATTATTCTCCATTATAGATAATTCATTACATGTTAAATGATGTGACCCATGCCTTTCCAACATAAATATTGCATCATTTTAGATGGATATTCAATACATTAGATTATGACCCATGACATGTTTATATAGGAATAATGTATTTGGAAACTAGATACATAAACATATTATTTAGGTATATTTTTCATCATTTATCATAATTTATTTATTTTGTTTTTACCCTTTTATACATAAACTACTTAAAAACAGTCTTCATAAGATCTGGAAAGGAAAAATAGGAAAAAATATATCAGATGCTCAATAATGGTAAACAAGGGAGATATCAATTGATGATTACATGCAAGTATAATATAAACATAATGGTATGATACTATAATTATAACATACAAACTTCATACCCAATTTATCATGGATCTTAATCTTGAATAAAAAAAACACTAGAAAGACATGAATCATAAGATTAGGAAATCATCATTAATAAATCATGAACTACATGTTCAAAGCATAATCATAAAAACATTTCATAAAAGTTTGGCCCCATTTTAAGAATAAAAACCATTTCATATGTCATATTTAACTAATGAGACCCAAAACTCATAGTGTATTAGGCATCAAAAATTATTTCCCATATCATAATAGATCAATAACAACTACTTATTTCCTATAGTTGATCAATCATACTGATATATTTCTTATAGTGGATCGAGCATATAAAATGATTTACTATAATAATCTAATGAGATATAAATATTTACCCAATGGGTTAGAGGTTCATAATGGTCCCACCCATCACATAATTGAATCCATACATATTTGTTCCACAAGATAATAAAAAAATCAACATATCATCTTGACAGAACCCATGGAAATGAAATGGTTTCCATAAACATTTCATAATATCATCATTTCATAACCCGTGAAATATAAATGGGTTTCATGAAAGTATGCTCATCATAATCATGAATCGTCTAGATAAATAATAATTTTCTAATAATTGGATCACATCCTTATTAGATTGTAATTAACATCAAAGGATGTTATCATAAATGAAAATTCCATTAATAGATCACTGAACTATTAATTTAAGAAAATAATCTTTATATTTTAAATCACTTACTAAAAATACAAATTTTTTTAGAAAAATTATGAAAACATTTTATTCAAAAAATATCATGTAATATTGTGTTGTAATCATAAAAAATTTAGTGGTCATGATGATGAGAAATTCTATTTATGTTGTGTATGTTAAAGTTGAGATTCAATTCACATTTTGAGTAAAGATGTAGAAGTGCCTCATTTAGAAATTGATAGGAATGTTATTATTTAAAAATAAAATACTAATTAAAAATTGGGGAAAATACAATAAAAATAATTATTGAACAGTCAATATCATTATATAGAATATTTTAGAAAACATAGATATGGAAGAAAAAATTTCTAACCAGAAGATGGGAAATAAGGCCAGCTTTTCTTAAAAACGGTTTTTGAACTATTTTGACTTATAAATATTAGAAAATGATACTAAAACATTATAGTTTATTAACTTATCATATTATTAGAATAATTAAATTAATTTATTATATAATTATTATATAATTTCTTTAATTTAAATTCAGTCATTAACAATCTCGATTAAAATGGGACTAGGATATAAATCCCTTACCTTAAATCATATCTACCTTCATACGCATTTGAAACTCCTATATAATAAGTTTATATTAATTATAAATATATCATAGAACCCTTATATATATATATATTATACGTTAAATTATTTACTTATAACATTTTATAACCATTAACTTAAAAATTATTTATTAAAATTACTATTCTATGGGATAATTGTTTCATTTAACATTCATGTTTTGGATTTGAAGTCCCAACAATTTTACATTGATCACAAGTACACAAAATTCAAAATATTAATCATTAAATTAGATTAATATTTTATTATTATATTCAATTTTATAACTATTAATACAAAGGGAAGATGAAAAATTAATTTCATCACTTCATAGAGATGGTAGCTCATACGTATGTATGAATGATGTTTACATTTTCCAATGGATAGGATGAAATAATGGTAAAACATAATTAAAATTTATATTCCCATAATAATATCATTGATATAATATATATTTATATATTCAATCATTTAATTTTTAAAGTGGAGATGTGTTGAAAAATGATATGCATCGCTTCATGGAGGTTATAGTCTACACTTACACACGGGTGAAGTTTTCTTTTCCAATATGATGGAAGGTATGTGGATAATGGGTGTTAAATTCAGAGAATGAAAATTAATAATATTTAAAATTATTTAGTAATTATTTTATAATGGATACCATCTATTAATTGGAGGTAGAACAAGTAATAATCATGAAAGTACTCGGTTAATAGGTATAACTTTTTCCTAAGAAACATTCATTGGATTACACCTTAACCCTTGAATGGATGTAATTTTCGTAATACCATAAGTTTTAGGATGTGTTTAAGAATTATATTATTTTTTATGATAGGTATTTTATTATATAGAGTGATCAAAATGGGTGGGGAATTGAGAAGAAGATGTTCTCAATTATATATGAGGGGAGGGGCACTCTTGGAAACACTTAAAGTATTAAATTAATATTATTCTACATTATTTTAAAAGTGGCATAAATAAATAAATTTTTAATATAGGATAATTATTAGTCTAAAAAATATCATCCATTAATATTTAGACAATTTTATGTGATGTATTAACCCTTATCCCTTTGTTTTAACCTCTGTTAACCCTTATTAAAATTACCACAATATCAAATTTCATTAATCTTTAAGGATCAAGAATGAAACAGAAAAAAATAAAATTGACCCATAAATTAGAAATGAATTATATTTTTCACCATATAAAATTAAATTTTATGTTGAACTGACTTTTACTAATTTTAAATAATTTAATAAAAAATTGTTTATTCTAAAATACCATTAATATCATTTTTAGAACTATTAATTAAATTTGGCTCTAATGCCATAAAGATAATAATTTAATATGAATTTTAACTTTTAAAAAATCAATATTTTTTAATATATTTCTAAGAAATTATCGTAACAAAATAATTCACCCATATTATACATCTTTTAAAAAAAAATTTAAAATCAGTTATTTTATTTTTCTATTAATTAAATTAATATTATGCCAGCATTGCGTAAGCTTATAAGGTAATTAATAAGTTGCTAAAATGTTAAACATAAATTATTATAATATAAATAATAATTACTATTTAAAATATACATTTACAAATGGACGTAAACTATTTTTATCTTTATGAAAAAAATTTAGAGATACTGAATTGAAGAGAGTGAAATTTCATATTTTTCCTTTTCCTAAAATAATGTAATGGTCATAATCAAAGGAAAATGGCCCCAAGTGGGAATATTTTAGAGAAATGAATGATAATGTTAAATATAAACTCTTAAAATAGGTTAAATAAAAGTTATAGACAATTTCTAAAGCCTTATTCCATATTTTTAGACATGTTTTACTCGGTTTTCTATTATAGAGGTGACAAACATTTACGAAGGATTCTATTCATAATGGGAAAAAAATAAAACAGAAATATTAACCAAATTTGATCATAATGATCCAAAATATAGGATAAATTTTTAATCATTAAATCCCTTTATGTTTTAAAAAATAATTTTATAATAAGTGTGTAAAACAAAACAAAACATATTTTAGATAAATGAATATTTGAACAAAAAATGGATTTATTATTATTAAAATCATAGTAAAACCCAATAAATATATATTAAAATATTTTATTATTGTTAATATATTATTATTTCATGAAAATAATACATCAATATAGATTGATCTAGTTACTTAAATAAATACACACTGTGCACATAGAAACTATTTTTTTGAAATAAAACTCTATTTACATTCAAATTATTTTATTATTTATAACCAATTTATAATTAATGAAATTATTTTTTAAATATTTAAAAAATATTTTTAAATAATGTATTTTTCCCTTTTAATAACCACCAATCCAACAGTTATGTGATAAATGACACATTGAATAGTTATATTTCAATAATATAATGTGGTTCATTTAAATCGATGTTAAATATAAAGAAATCTAATAAAGATATACAATTTATTTATAAAGAACTATATTATAGATTATTAGGGTGCTACATTCTACCCCCTTATAAGAATTTATCCCTAAAAATTATACCATGCTAATAAAAAAATAATTAGGATATTTCTATTACATCACATTATAAGGATTGGAAGTAGCTTCTTTGAATTTATGATTCCTCTAGTGAAATTTAACTAAGTGAGTAGTCATGTTCCAAATTGATTTATGTCTAATATTCGTGATTTATAAGGGTTATTATCATAGGAAATATCATGTTACAATAGTATAAATTGAAATTTTTGTACATGTGAAGGTTCATATATGTACTTCATTAGGAGTGATAAAGGGAATACATCATGAACATGAAAGAGATTCAGTGGAAGTTCCAAATGATAGGATACCATCGTGATGAAATCAAGAGTATCAAAGGGACTGATATATCTAGTTCTTACATTTCCATTCCTTCAAAAAATGATAACTTTTTTTCAGTGGCATATTTTTAGGAATACCTTATCACCAACTTGATACTCTATATCTCACTGATGATTATTATTACAACTTTTCCATCAACTCTAACCTGCCCTTATGTATTGTTGAATGGATAAAGTTTTTTCTACCGTCTCTCAAACAAACTCAAGACCCAATATATTTTATTATCTAAATTCATTCCATCACTCTAGAGTTCTAAACATATTTCTATAGAAGCCTTTAGAACTTTCCTTTTGAATTCTCTAGTAATTGTTATTGTTTTATGAAAACGTGACTAGAGGATGGTGTTGAACCCAACAACCTATAAAATTAAGAGAAAAAGATCTGAACAATTCGTCTAGGGTTTGAATTATTGTCAAAGACTAACCATACATTTGATTATGATAAGAATTATTGAAATATAACTATGAATCCATATCTTAGTAAAGATATCTCTAGAAGATCGAGGTAAAACATAGATGTCAGTCAGATATAATAGAAAATTCAACTTTGTGCAACCCCACCACTTCTTTAATGTTGATTATTTAAAGATAATCAATAGATATATCTTTTATGATATCAATTAATTGTGATTAATTTTTATAAAAATTAAATATAACCCAAATAGAATTATGTCTTTTAGATGCCTTGGGGACTCTAACAAAAAAATCCATGTTGATTTTTCCCTATTTCCATTCTGGTATGGGTAATGGTGGAACACCCCATAAGACATATATCTTTCAGCATGGGCTTATTGGAATACTAGTTATCTAGATACATTCTCTATAATATCAATTTTCATGTTATCACACAATTAACAATATCTGTACATATTTTTAAATCCTTATGAAAATATAATGACACAGTATGAGATTAATCCATCATCTCTTTCATCAAATCATATTTTTATGGGGTATATACTCTATTCCTGAAACATTTCATTCTATCATAGTAATAGTTGAACTCAGGAACATTTCTCACCTTCTTTTGTATATCCACATCATAATTATGTACCTCTCTAATCCTCACATGGATATAATATTAAACATTAATCTAATAAATATAGGACTTTTCCCATTTCCTCTGTATTTTATCTTTAATTTACTAGAAATAAATAATTATTTTATCTATTCCAAACACCATTATAGAAAAAAAAGAATGTTTATTCAAACTAATTTCAGCATCCACCTTTTTCTCCTTCATAGTGTGGTAATGTATTAAGAATTAATAATATCCAGTCAATTATAACCATGTTATTTAGGGTATATTCAACTCTTCATATTTAAATATATATTTCAAAATTTTATAATCATTATATATGACACACCATTCACCATAATGAAAATGAATCTATAACTGCAACATAAAAATTGCCACATCTATCTATAAATAATGAGTCATGTAATTTTATCATATATTTTCACTTAATGTGAGAATATACTATGACAATGTCATTATGAATAAGGACACATCCTAGTGCCCTATTTGATGAATCAATATAGATAAAAAACCCCTCTCCACTACATGGTAATGTGAGAACACATACATAGAAAAACAATTCATCAACTCCTTGAAATTGTCTCCAAATTTTATCACCAACAGGAACTTAACCCCATTCTGAGTCAACATATGGAGTATATTATATAGCCATTATAAATTTTAAAAAAAACATCATTAATATCTACATAGCCCAAGAAAATTATGGATCTAAATAACCATGGTCTTTTTGGGAAATTTATCAATAAATTATGACTTTAATAGATCCATCTAAATAACCTCTTTTATATTTTATAACCCAAGAAGGAAAATTTCTGACAATAAAATTGAAACATGTTAAATTTTTAATACTATTTATCCTTCATTAGGTTGTTTTCTAAAAATTTCATTTGATCATAATTTTATTCCTTACTAAACAAATATATAAAAATAATATATATATAAATATTAACAAAAACTGATCAAGGTAACCTCTAAAGACAATATTCAATGGATCTGTGGAGATATAAGAAGCATTATTAAGTCCAAATGGAATTACTATAAATTCATAATAATCATACCTTGTATGGAAAGATGTATTGGGAATATCCTCCTTAAATATCAATTAATGATATCCATGATGAATTTAAATCTTGGAAATCTATTTAGATCCTTGTAATTGATCAAAAAAATCATCAATATGGGGTAGAGGATACTTGTTCATTATAGTGATATAATTATGTTTCTGATAATAAATTCAAAGATGTATTAACCCATTTTTCAACTCAATAAAAAAAAATGTTCACCCCATGGCGAAACACTCAGGAATATGAATCTATTATCAAGATTCTGTTATATTTTCCTCTTCAGTTACTACAACTCAATTAGATACATTATATATTGAGTTTTTGAAATGATATCATCACTATGTGTGAGTTATCTTGAATACTTAAGTTAATGATTTGATGGAAGACAATGAAATTATTATATAAGGTCTTAAATAAACTCTCATATAATAGGAATATTCTAAATTTTTAGTTTCTCACAAATAATTTTAGATAAGTACCCTTTAAAGATTAGAACTATAACCCATAATATATAATTAATATCCATTGGAATATTCCATTCATCCTCACACTGATAAATTATCATGGGTTTATTCCAAATTTGAAGTGTGACTTCCTATCCCTAAAAATTGATATGGTATCCATATGAATAAATTTTATCCATTCCTAAAATCACATTAAATTTACCTAGAGGAATAATTAAAAGATATTCAGAAGGTACATTCACATAAACTCTTATTGGAGTGGAGCTATAAATTTGATATGTGATCATCATACCATTATGATTTTCACCGATAACTCATCATCTAATCATTAAGGTGGTAATTTGATACCCTTTGAAAATTCATTAGTTATAAAATATTGGGTACATATAAAATTGGATATTCCATTATCTACTCTATAGTAGATTATAAGTGCACATTTCCCCACATCATTGTCATATACTACTTTGGAAGTAGTGAACACATGATATTTCCCATTATATTTAGGCTCAATAGGTTATTGACACTGATCATCATCATAAACCTTCGTATTCATGCACTACTTGTTTTTGAAACCATAATAATTGTATTTAATTTATTGGAGTGTGGGTGGTGCATTGGGTGGCATCTTATTTTCTAATATTTAACAAACCATCCTATTCATCACCTATCAATATTCACAAACATTATGACTATAATTTTACATTTAAAGAACCTCCTGATTCAATTAATAATATTTCATTGATTTTAATTATAAAATTTCTAGCATTTAAAAGGGAAAAATTTCATTCCACCAGGTGATTTAATTATGTTTTCATGATAATTTGTCTTCCCTTTATTAACAAAACTATGGGAATTGTGGGTATTTCAAATTTACAATTCTATATTTAGTGCACATAGAATGATTCATTCGTGGATTCTAAAGGGTATTAGATCTAACACCTTTCAAAGACATTTTTTTAACCTTCCAATTAATCAATAAATTTTTATTTTTAGGTATTATGATTAAAGTATATTAATACCCAAAAAGTATTGTAAAATTTTCATCATAAGTACCCCTGGATTCATCATCCTTTTTCTTAAGCTCAAGTAATTCCTTCTCTATTTTTTACATAAAATATAATGGAAGTTCTTTCTAAAAAATATCCTCTTAAACTCATCCCTTTATAAGTATTTAATATATTCATCTTACATGATATTATTAATAAGTTTCACCTTTGATCTACATCACCATTTAAATGATAAATTGATAAGACAATTTTTACAAGCACATGGGAACATGAAATATTTTCTCAGTTGAATTAATATTTTTCTCATCAACTAGTGGATTATAAGACTAACTAGATTAATATAGAGATTTCCTCATGAATGGATCAACACTAAGTTCTTCCGTCCTTTTCTTATTTGGAATATCAAAGTGATTTGTATATCAAGAAAGATTCATATGTATATTAATAATAATTTTAATTCCAAATAAAATATAATTTCGTATCTTATGTGGAAAATCATAGATTATTCCGTTACATCTATTATTAACAAGGTTCATTCAGGTTCCATCCATTGATTAAAACCAAAAATCATAGTTTGGGAATAAATGGTCATAGTGACAAACCATGAAATTTTGAAAAATAATTTATAGTATATATTATTCATTGAACCTTATTTCCAGTTTATGTCACATTAGGTTTAACCTATTATACACTTGGTTACAATTTATTTAAATCTAATAAAATATTTCACAAAGAAAATGTGAGTTAACCCAAGAATATCCCAAGAAGTGTAAAACCTCGTGTATGGTAAGGGTAAAATCACTGTGCACCATAATGAAAGCTGGAATATAATCATCCAACTATTTTTGGGTTTATTAAACCTAAATGAATCTATAAGAAAATCATTTACACTTTTATCATCAAAAAAGGGATGTGTTAGTAAGAAAACCATATAATATCTATCTTCCCAAAACTATTGGATGTTATTAGATATATAGGATTATTATAAAGAGTTTTACTAAATCTCACTAATCCAAATCATTAAATATTGAATAAACCCTACTCTGATACCAACTAAGGTGACCTGATATTTTATTACATTAATATTAAATCATTTTAAATGAATGTTAATTAAACAACATTAAAATCTATTCCAGAATAGTAAATTATAATTGTTTTTGGAGACAACATACAAAATAATATTATTTAGGTATATTATCCATAATCTCTCATAAAGTTCTTCTCACTATGTTCCCTTCTTCACATGCCCTACTCAAAATATTTCATTATAACTTGGGGAAAGAAACATAATAAAGGGTGAGATAATATTCTTAGTACGGGTTAATAAGGGAGATGTCTATCAATATTCATATTAAATAATAAGATAAGAGAAAATGTATTAGATTATGATCATAACATAAAATTTTTATACCCAATTTATTAGGGATAATAAGCATGAATGATGGAAACAATATTTGGAATTTAAAACATATGAATCATAAGAGCTATAAATGACCACTAATCCATCATGAAACATGAGTTAAAATCATAGGAATAATAACATGTAATAAAAGTGTTGTACGATCATAGGAACTGAAACCATTTCATATTTGAATGTAAACTATTATGACCAAAAAATAAAAGTTGATCAAACATCAACGTATGTTTCCCATATCATAACCCATTATAAATCACCACATGTTTCCAATAATTTCTCTTGTATACCAACATATTTTCTACAGTGGATTGATCATAACAACTAGTTTCCCATAATTATGTCAAAAGATATAATGCTTTATCTAATGAATTTGAGGGATATAATGAAAACAAAAATCACATAACTAAATCCATACATATGTGTTTTAAAATATCATAAATCAGTCATCATATCATCATCATATAATTTATTGGAAAGGAAAAGCTTCCATAACCATTTTATCATTTCATCAGATAATAACTCATGAAAAATAAATATGTTTTATTAAAAAATCATATAAACACAATCATAAAACATATAGAGGATAAAAAATATATAATCATAACA
This sequence comes from Viscum album, assembly GCA_963277665.1. Lineage (NCBI taxonomy): Eukaryota > Viridiplantae > Streptophyta > Magnoliopsida > Santalales > Viscaceae > Viscum > Viscum album. The sequence goes on along the minus strand of OY728135.1, from coordinate 1,139,655,428 downwards.
TCATATCCATAGTAAATTATAATTAACATCAAAGGATATTATTATAAATGGAAATTACTTTAAAATATCACTAAAAATATTCTTCAGGATAATACACTTTTCGTTTTGAAATAACATATTTAAAATAAAAATATTTAAAGAAAAAATTAAGAAACCACTTTATTAAAATGTAACGATGTAATATTGTAAATTAATATTTTAAATAATGAATGTTTATGAAATTTATAATTTTTTTATGTCTTGTGAGTTAAAGTGATGATTGGCTGAACATTTTTGGTAAAAGTTATAAAGTACATCGTTCAAAAAATAATGGGAAGATTAATTTGAAACATTATTAGAGGATGTAAAAAATGTGTAAAAAATATTTTAAAATTAATTTTAGAATATTCAAAAACATTTTTTAAAACATTTTAGAAAACATAGATATGGAATAACAAGATTTTCTAACCAATATTGAGAAATAAGGACCGCTTTTCTTAAAACAAATTATAAACAATTATGAATTCCAAAGAGAAGAAATATTGTAATAAAATATAAAATTTTTATAAATAACCAATGTGGAAGAAAAATTAACAAAATTTATTCAATAATTATTATATAATTTCATCAATGAAAATTCAACCATAAACAATATTGATTAAAATTTTATTGAGACAATAATGTCTTACCTTGAGTCGTGTATTTATATTCATGAATTAAAACCTCATCTATAATAAGTATATATTTATTATAAATATATTAATAAACAATAATTATATATATATAATACCATATATTATTTACTTAAAATACATTATCTCTCATTTATTAACTTTTCTTTAACAAAATCAATGTTCCATGTGAAAACTGCTTCATTTCTCATGAATGTTTTGGTTTGGTAGTCTTGGAAAATGTAATTTGATCATGGTTCCATAATATCTACAATTTTAATCATGTAATTAGTGTCATATTTAACCATTATATTCACTTTTATAACTATTCATATAGAGGATTTTTTTAATTAAATTACATGACTTTAAGGAGATGATAGTATATACATATGCATGAGTAATGTTTATATTTTTCAATTTATGGGATTAAACAAAGGTAAATAATAATTCTAATTTATCTAAACACAATAATATCTTATATATTCAGTAAGTCAGTAATTATAACTATTGATGTGAATTGGTGATGGAAAACAAAACACACCACTTTGTTGATGTGGTAGTATACATGTACGCACAAGCGATGGTTTAGTTTCCCATGTGATGTAATAGAGGTGTATATTAGGTGTTAAATTATCATAATAAAAAATAAAATATATACGATACTAAATTAATTGGTTTATAATGGATACCATAAATTTATATAATTTGGAAGCAAAAATAAAATTAAAACTACTAGGTTAAGAAGTATACATTTTGTTGAGAAAACTTCTTTGGATTACACCTTAGGCTATGGAAGGATGGTATTTTGTGAAGACCATAGGCTCTAGGATATGGTGAAATATGATAAAAAAGTTATTATTATAGATCATTAATGATCTATATTTCTATAAAGGTTTGAGTAAGAGAATATAATAGGTTCCCTTTTATAAGTGAGTGGAGGGAAACTCTTGGAATTACTTAATGTATTAAAATAATATTAATTATTTGTATCATCACGTTATGTTTTCAAGTACTTTTGATGTTTCTAAGTACCCTTGTTCTAGATTAGTGATTAATAGGAGATTTAGGAGAACATTAAATGTTTTTTTAGGCAAAGGGGAAGTAACATAGGCGGCACACGGGTTGTCTAAACTATATAGCCAAACCGTGCGTAGTTGGTCGTGGAGGCAATAGCTTCTGGATGGGCAGCGCATGGTTTGTCTAACCATGAGGCCAAACCATGCATGGAGTGTCTGCTTAGGTATTAGCTAATGCACAGATAGCGCAATGTTTGTCTAACAATGTGGGAAAACTTTGCATCCACATAAATGACATCCTATAAAGTGGATCTCACTAGTTTTTTCCTCTAAGTGACTCGTTTTTCCTCCTAAGTGGCCCTAACTCAGGATTTTTCTTCTCCCAAGTTCATAGAATGTTCTCCCATTGTTCCGAAGGAAATCCAAAGGCTTCTCTTGGTGAATTAAAGCCAGATTCTTGAGGTATGTGATCATTCTTCATCATTCTTGATCGGTTTCTTAGATCTACTTAGATATACTTCTCCTCTTCAATTGGTTTATTAGATCAATTCCCCTTATGGGTAGATATAAGTGTGTGGATGCCAAATATGATGTGTTTTGGTCTTGATCTTGCTAGGATAAGAGATCTAAGGAAAGTTATTGAAGAAGAAACCCAGATTTCTTGAGCATTCTCGACTATTGTGGTTTTGGTCAAAACCTTGGAAGTATGTGGTTTCATCCAAACATTCCAAGTTTATTATCATTGTATTTTATAGATTTATTTCAATTTTTTATTTAAATTCAAATTCTCAAAAAAAATCATTTAAATTGATAAAAAATCGATTCTAGTGAATCGAGATATATTAAATGGTTTTGGAATCGAAATTTGGTAAACCCCAATTCCATTGAATTGGGTGTGTTTATGGAAATTTGATGATTTAAATAGTCTAATTTAAATTGTGGATTTTAGGGAAATGAATTCAATTATATTTTTGAATTTAATTGTGTAAATAAATTGTGTGATGATGGAATTAGTTTTTATTAGATTTCAAATCGGTGAAAATGGATTAAAATGATTTGATAAAACACATTGGTTTGATCTTGTGAAAAAGGAATGTTTTGAATGAAACCTGTTTTGGTTTTAAATGGAATGAACTTGTAACTTTAGAAATGGAATAATGTGATTGATCGTATTTTTAAGAATTCTTAAGAAATTTCACCCATCAAGTAAGAGCTCATGTAAGACTTAGGTAGTTAGTGAGTTATTTTGATACACTATACCCTATGACAACATTCTAAAGCATACATGAGTCAAGTCACATCCCTGAAGGGTTGTTGATGAGTCTCCTTTGGCCATTTTCATAGGGATGTGTTTATAAACATTTTTCTATGTTCACATAGAGAGTGAGGAATCCTATAACATGTTAATACTATTGAACCTTTTGGCAGATGGCCTTGTTGATCGCTGGGTTATTTATATTTGAGATATAAATGTATTCCAATACAATTGAACTACATTACATGCCTCCTGAATTTATATAAACAGCTTTATATAAATTTTTTACTTAATCCATTGTTTTAGAAATATTCCATCATTGTAAAGCCGTGCTTAAAATATTTATTTTAATCATTTGAAAATTTATAGAATGGTTTGTTAAAATATGCTTTTGAATTACCAAACGTGTTTATTTTATAATTTAATGCTTTTCTTTGGATAATATATATTTGGAATATGTTATGGAATCTTTGGTGGTAACCTACTGGGATTAACCTCACACCCTACTTTAGCCTTCGAGTGTTTGTAGAATTTTTTCTTCCAGGTTTGAGAAAAGGAAGGGATTTCTTGGAGTTGGATCCAGTTGTTGATCTTTGGTCCTGGTGAGTTGTTTCCTTAGAGACCTTGGGGATGTTTTCCCATTTTTAGTACTTCGGTTATAAAACATTGGGATTTTTATGCCTCTTTGATTTCTGGTAAATTACTCCCAGTGGATTTTCTTTTATTATGCATACTATCTTGTTTCTTTTCTTCCGCATTGATAGTTGAAAAATCATTCCCACATGCATGTTGTGTGATTCCAGATGCTATTTCCAACACGTGGGGATCAGGAATTCCCTTCGGGCTATGTCAAGGATAGCTCAGTTATCGGGTTACTAGGGTACCCGAGCTGGTTCGTGAAAAAATGGTATCAGAGGGTAGGTTATGTATTTTGCCTTGATGACCGTATGGATTTGAGTATTCTTGTCAGGACATAGGAGGTAGTTGTGATTGAGTGCCTGGCCATCTCTCACTATAATGAACCTTAAGTCACCTGGGTTGGTTAGGGAAATACGACTTGTGGATTAGTTCTAATATTTTGATTATTTTGATTTAGATAGAGTGGAATCCAAATCTTGTTATCCCTTCTTGTTGGAATAATTTTCATTGTTACATTGTTTGAGTGTTAATATGTGTCTATTTATGTTGTGTAGCATCATGACTCCAAGTAAATGTGGGAATCAGATCCAAAAAGAGGCTGCTGCTGAATCTCAGTAAGCAAGTCCTATTGTGGATCTGAGTCTGGTTGAGGTGATTGTTCACATTGTCCATGTTTTAGGATAGTCACCACCTACCGTTCCTGTTCAGAATCCAGTTATAGATCCTCATAGTGACATTCTCTGATGTCATTCTCAATAGTTCCAAAACCTAAAGCCACCAGTTTTCAAAGGCTCCACTAACCCTCAACATGTTGAGGAATAGTTGAGCAATATTGAACATCTGTTTGGGTTCTTAGAGACACCTTATGTGATCAATGTGTAGTGTGCCACCTTCATGATGGAGGGACCATGTAAGAGATGTAGGGACACGATGGTGATGGCTGGTAAACATGAGGGTTTGGAGTGGAAAGACTTTATGGTTTTTTTTTCACAGACCAGTTCTATCCAGAATCAATGGTGTTGTCCAAGGATGTGGATTTTTTCAAGCTTGATCAAGCCAAAAAAACCATGACTAAGTACTCAAATCTCTTTTCTGAGTTGGTATATTTCTCTCCTAATATTTTATCTAACGAGAAGATTAAGGCTTGACAGTTCGAGTTAGCACTTCGATCAGATATCTATTCTCAGGTTTTCTTACTGAAGCTACCCACTTATGATGATGTACTGGATAAGGTGATGATGGTTGATATGGACATGGCAGGAAATTCAGGGTTGGAGGATATTCCTTTCCCTATTAGTGGCAGTGTTGGTTCCTATAAATGAAAATGGAAGCATGACATTTCACATGGTACTTCTCAACAAAAAATTCATTCCAGACCTCCATCGGCACCAGGAGGGGCTTCTTTGACTTGCTATCGGTGTGGAAATCCAGGACATCCTAAAAGGGTTTTCACTGAGGAACCCAAGAATTGTATCTCTTGCGGATGTTTAGGGAACTTACAGAGATTCTTCCATCACTTCTCTACTCCACATAGTGGAACATGATCATCAGCACCTCCAAAAACTGTGAGGCAATCAAATGATTCACATACAAAAGGGTTCCAGCCACAGGCATTCAGAATGAAGAATATTCACGCAGTGGAACAGTCACCAGAGGTATAAAATACTGGTCCTGCAACTATGAGAGGTACCATTACTATAGCTACATCATTAGTGACTACCCTTTTTATACTGGTGTATCTCCCTCATTTATTTAAACCCGTGTTTTTAATCTACTTAATCTACCTATGGAGATTTTATCTTGTGTGAGGGATATTACTACACCACTTGGTACAATGAGAGAGAAGGGCCTCCGTAGTCCTTCTTGTGTCTTATCTCTATCATATTGTGATCATGATTAGTGTTTTATGGTTCTTGGCATGAAATCATTTGACGTCATATTTGGGATATATTGTCTCATTGTCAATAAATCCCGGATCGATTTTTATCTTCGATGGGTCTACATTACTACAGCCAGTGGTGTGCCTCTTGTTTTTCAAAGAGAATGGGACCCAAGGTCAAGCAGAGCTGGACCCTCTTATCCAGAGTTGGGGAAAATTATATCATTGTTTTTTTATCTAGAGAGAGTTTTAGTGTGTGGTGATCTTCCTCCAGTCATTGGTTAGTTTCCCAACGTGTTTCCTTATGACATCTCGGGTTTACCACCAGTAAGGCAGGTTGTTTTTTCTGTTGAATTAATTCCTGGTACTCAACCAGTTTCTATTCCCTCTTACCGAATGGCTCTAGTAGAACTAAAATAACTGATGTCTCAGTTAGAAAATCTTCATGAGAAAGGATTTATATACCTGAGTGTGTCACTTGGGGCAGCACAAGTACTCTTCACGAAGAAGGCTGATGGTTCTCTTCTCTTATGTGTTGATTATCGAAATCTCAATCGAGTTACGATAAATAAAAAATATCTATTACCACGAATTGATGATTTTTTTGATCAATTGAAAGGGGAAAAGTGGTTTTCAAAAATTGATCTTTGATCTGGTTATCATCAATTGAGGATAAATGAATCTAACATTCATAAGACCACTTTTCGGAGTTGTTGTGGCCATTATTAGTACCTTGATATTCCCTTTGGCATAACATATGCACCTACTATATTAATGGATTTGATGAACAAGGTTTCCGTGATTATCTAAACACTTTTGTGGTAGTCATTTTGTAAGATATTCTTATCTACTCCAAGTCTGAGGAGGATCATGTAAATCATCTGAGAACAGTTCTGAGTCTTCTGAGGAATAACCGACTATATTACAAGCTTCAAAAGTGAAATTTATGGATTCGGGATGTAATATTCATGGGACATGTCGTATCAGAACAAGGAATAATATTTGATCCTAAGAAGATGAAGGCTATTATGACTTGGGAACAACCACGAAATTTTTTCGAGATTTGGAGCTTCGTGGTCTTAGCAGGATATTTTCTCCGATTTTTTAATGACTTCTCAAAGTTAGCTTATCTAATGACTGCTCTGACTCGAAAGGGAGTGAAGTTTTCCTGGAATGATAAATGTCCGAGTTATTTTATTGAGATGAAGCATCTTTTGAATATTTCACCGGTGTTAACACTTTCTGAGGATGGGATAGGTTATGTGGTCTTCTGTGATGCATCAGGTTCAGGTTTAGGATATGTCTTTATGCATGGTAATCATGTTTTTACCTGTGGATCTCGTCATCTTAAGACTCATGAGAAGAACTATCCTTCCCATGAACTTGAACTTGTATCAGTAATGCACGCACTTAAGTGTTGGAGACATTAAATTTATGGAGAAAGGTTTACTATTTATTCAGTCCACAAGAACTTCAGTTATATCTTCTCTCAAAAAGATTTGAATCTACGCCAAATTCATTGGGTGGAGTTCCCAAAATATTTCAACATTGACATTGCCTATACCCCAGGGAAATGGAATATAGTTGCAGATGTGTTAGGCATGAAAGTTCCATCATAGGTTGTGAAAAAATCTTCAGAAGAGTAGAGTTTTATGGCTCTTTTTTCTTAGTTTCATATTGCAGTTTAGTGGAAGGGGAATGAAGTTTCTTTAGCCAGTGTCCAATTGACATCTTCTCTTCTCAAGTTAATTCTTTTGGAACAAAAACTAGATGTTGAATTCAATAGAATTATGGAATCTCTTTATGGTGGGGAGACCGACACCCAGTGGTATTTCTCCAAAAACGGTGTTCTGGGTTATCGAAACTGTTACATTGTGCCACTATTTTCAAGGAAGGATGTGATGGGGGATTCCCATAACTCTCATTGGTTTGTGCACCCAGGAATCACGAAGATGATCTATGACATGCAGTGACAGCTCTGGTGGCCAAGTATGAGATGATACGTTGCTGAGTTTGTATCTCATTACTATACATGCAAGCAGGTGAAAGTCGAGCACCAAAAACCTTCGTGTTTGCGTCAACCACTTCCATTCCCTACATGGAAGTGTGATAAAATCTCTATGAACTTTTTGGTTGGGTTACCAAAAACCCAGAGGAAGAAGAACATGATATGGGTTGTGATTGACAGGCTGATCATGTCGTCTCACTTTATACCTATTCAAGATACAACCAAAGAAAAGGTGTTGGGAAATATCTATGTGAGAGAAATTCGTTATCTGAACGGATTTCCATCTGCAATTGTCTCTAATAGGGATCCTCGGTTTACTTCATGCTTTTGGAGAGGCCTTTAGGAGGAACTGGGATCTCAGGTTCATTTGAGCATGGCCTACCATCCAATGTCAGATGTACAGATAGAGAGATCTATTCAGATCCTTTGAGATATGATGCGTGCATGTGTTATTGACTTTGGTGGGTTTTGGGATAATCATCTGGGGGTATTTGGGTTTTCTAATAACAATAATTATCAGTCTGCGATTAAAATGGCTCCTTTTGAGTCATTATATTTCCATCCTTGTAAATCTCCCTTATGTTGGTCGGAGATTGGTGAAAGTTACTTGGTAGGACTGAGTTTTGTCCAAGAGACAACAGCTAAGTTCCAGTTTATTCGTCAGAGAATGTTGACAACACAAAGTCAGTAGAAGTCTTATGATGATCATCATCATAGACCTTTAGAGTTCTTAGTTGGTGATCAGGTGTTCTTGAAAGTTTCACCCTGATTAGGTCATAGACAGATTGGGAGGAAAGGGAAGCTTTCTCCTCATTTTGCGGGACTTTTCGAGGTTGTTGGTAAAGTAGGGAATGTTTCTTACCATCTAGATCTACCACCACTGATGACGTCGATACATAATGTGTTCCATGTATCATAGCTGTGAAACTATCTCTCTGATCTATCTCATGTTTTGAGCTAATGTGATCTTGAGATTGAACCATATTTATCCGTGACTGAACGACCAGTCAGGGTTGTTGATTCTGAGACCAATGTACTTCATGGGAGAATGATACCTCTAGACCGTGTACTATGGTAGCATGGTTCTGAATATCATGAGACGTGGGAAAGGGAGGCACTAATGAGAGAGGAGTGGCCTCATCTTTTTGACGTGAAGGTTTCTTCATAGGATTTCTGGGGAAAGAATGATCTTATGGGGGGAGTTTGTAACATCTTGTTACATTTTAATGTACTTTTGATGTTTCTATGTACCTATGTTTTAGAGTGGTAACGAATGGGAGATTCGGGAGAGAATTAATTGTTGTTTTGAGGCAAAGGGGAAGTTTCACGGGCGTCACATGGGTTTTCTAAACCGTACGGCCAAACCGTGCATAGTTGGTCTTGGAGGCAGTAGCTTCCACACGGGTGGGGCATGATTTGTCTAATCACACATCCAAACCGTGTGTGGAGTGTCTTACGAGGAAGTGGCTAATTCACGGTTATGACACTGTTGTCTAACTGTGCAGGAAATCAATGTGTCCACTTAAATGAGATCCTATAAAAGTGGATCTCACTCATTTTTTCTTCTAAGTGCCTCGTTTTTTCTCATAAGCAGCCCTAACTTGGAATTTTTCTTCTCCTAAGGTAATAGAAGGTTCTCCCAACATTTTGAAGGCAATCCAAAGGCTTCTCTTGGTGAATCGAAGCCGGATTTTTGAGGTATGTGATCGTTCTTCACCGTTCTTTATTGGTTTCTTATATCTACTTAGATATACTTCTCCTCTTCTCTTGGTTTCTTAGATTTATGCCCTTTATGGGTAGATCTAAGTGTGTGGATGCCAAATATGAAAAAAATTTGTCTTTATTTTTCATGGAGAAGAGATTTAAGGCGGGTTCTTGAAGAAGAAATCTGATTTTCTTGATCGTTCTTGACCGTTGTGGTTTGGGTCAAAACCATTGAAGTAGGTGGTTCTGTCACAACATACCAAGTTGATTATCATTGTATTTTCTTGATTTATTTCAATTTTTGATTTAAATTCAATTTCTCAATTTTTATTTCATTTAAATTGATAAAAACTTGATTCCAGTGAATCAAGATATTTGAAATGGTTTTGGCATAGAATCGTGGAAAACCCCAATTCCATTGAATTGGGTGTGTTTATGAAAATTTTCTGATTTAAACCTTTTAATTTAAATTATGGAATTGATGGAAATTATTTCAATTAAATTGTTTAATTTTATTGTGGAAATAAATTTTTTAATGATGGAATTAGTTTTGATTAGATTTTACACTGGTGAAAATGGCATAAAATGATTTGATAGAAACTCGTTGGTTTTTCTTGTGAAAAAAACATGTTTTGAATAAAACCTGTTTTGGTTCTAAATGGAATGAATTTGGAACTTCTGAAATGTAATAATGGGATTGATCATATTTGTAATCATTCTTAAAATAGTTTTCCCTTAATGTAGGAGCGCATGAAAGCCTTAGGTAGTTAGTGAGTTATTTGGATGCACTCTACGCTATGACAACATTCTAAAACATACTTGCGACAGGTCACATCCCTGATGGGTTAGTGACAAGTCTCCTTTAGACATTGTCATAGGGACATGTGTATAAAAAATTTTCTATGTTCACATAGAGAGTGCAGAATCCTATAATTGGTTAATACAATCGTACCTTTTTCCAGAAGACCATGTTTCTCGCTGGTTTATTTATATTTGAGATATAAATGTATCCAACACTTTTTAATTGCATTACATGCCTGCTAAATTAATATAAACTATTTTATATAAATTTTTTACTTAATACCTTGGTTTAGAAATATTTCATCATCTTAAAGCCTTGCGTGTAATATTTATTTCCATCATTTGAAAATGTATAGCATGTTTTGTTAAAATAGGATTTTGAATTGCTAAAACTATTTATTTGAAAATAGAAAGCTTTTATTTGGATAATCTATATTTTTCATCTATTACGGAATCTTTGGTGGTATCCATCTAGGCTTAGTCTCACACCCTACTTTTGCCTTTATGTGTTTGTATACTTTTTCCTTCCAGGTTCGAGAAAAGGGAAGGGATCTCTTGGAGGTGGATCGAGTTGTTGATCTTTGGTCTTGGTGAGTTGTTTCCTTAAGTACCTTGGGGTTGTTTTCCCATTTTTAGTACTTGGGTTGTAGTACATTGGGATTTTTATGCCTCTTTGTTTTCGGGTACATTACTCCCAGTGCAGTTTCTTTTGTTATGAATATTGTATTGTTTCTTTTCTTTTGAAATTATGGTGGAAAAATCGTTCCCACATGCATGTTGTGTGATTCCAGGTGCTAGTAGCCAATCCGTGGGGATCAAGAACGCCATTCGGGCTATGTCAGGGTCGGCTGGTTTATCGGGTTACCAGGGTACCCTGGCTGGTTTGTGACATTATTGTTCATTGAAACATGAACAAATAGATATATTTGGAATATAGGATGATCATGAGTCAATATAATCCAATATCATAAAATTTGGGAAATTTTATGTCATGTTTCCAACCTTATCTATTTGTTTTAACCACCCATTTACCATTTTGACAATTACCACAATATGAATGTTTTTTTCTCCTTATGGATCAAGATTGGTACCATAAAAAGGGAAGTGACCAATAAATGGAATGGTTTTTACATTTACAACCTTATCCCACTCACTAGGATGAATATAATATTATTGTGTTTTCTAAATAATTTAATAATATATCATTTATTATAAAATTCTATTAATTTTATTTTTTGAAATATTAATTTAATTTGACATTAATGTCTTCAAGATAACAATTCAATTTGAATATAAACGTATAGAAATACACAATTATGATATATTTATCTAAGAAATTCATTAAGCATAATAATTTAAACAAATGTTTTAACTGTTAATATTTTTAAAATTATTTTTATTATTTTTATTTTTATTGAATAGAAATTATTCTAGCGGTGAGTATGAATTTTTGGTAATTATTAAATCATAAAAAATTAAAAATAAATTAATATGATTAAAATAATTGATGAATATTTTAAATTATAATTTAGAACCAAACATAACCTCTTTTTATCCTCACAAAAAATATTTGAGATATTCAAGTCCAGAGATCAGCAGTTCGTATTTATCCCTTTATTAAATTAATATAACGATAGTTATAAAAGTAAAATTGAACCAAGTGGCCCTATTTTTGAAACATTAATGGTAATAATATAACTACACTTATCCAATATGCTAAATCAAGCTATTTGAGGAATTTGAAATACTTTTTCCAATGTTTTGACCATATTCTACCCATTTTACTTTTACCATGGTGACAAAAAAATTCAATGATTACAATTCATAATGAAAAAAAATAAAAGGGGACTTCTAATAAAATTTTAACATCCTAATTCCAAATATATGACCCATTCTTTTATGATTAATTCTAATAAGTGGAAGATATTTGTTTAACAATAAGAACACAAAATACAACACATCCATTTTTATAAAAATGGATACATGAGAATAAAATTTTATATATTATTATTCCATTCAAGTAAAAATATTTATGTGAATATTGTTGTATTTTTTTGATATATAATATTTTAATTTAATTATAAACATTCATAAATAGATATTAATATAAATTTTTTAAATAAAAAGACAATGAATGCAGTTCATAAAATTATATATATTTACCTTCAATTTTATCTATTTTAACATCTAATCATTATAAAAATTTAATTATTTATACATATGAAAAGGTAATTTTTTCATTACTTGGTTATCCCTATTTATACATGTGAATCTAATAGCTAGAAGATAAATGGCACCTGAAATAATGTTTTTTCAAAAGCATAACATGGTTCATTTAAACTCATTATTGTGTGTAATGAAGGATATCAAAAAAATAAATTTATTTATAAATAACTATAACATAAAATATCAGGGTGTTATATGAAATATGTTTTCTTTTTATATTATCTTTAAAAGTTTACAAAAATGACATTCCCAGAATTTATAAAAGTTTCCTCTCACCACGACTTCATGTCCACTAAAATAATTAGGTTTACACCTAAAACCCTTCTCTTTATCCTAAATTATAATACCATTCCTTTTACATGAGCATGTCGTTACAAGTGATTGGATTTAGGCCTAATTGTTTTAGGAATCCTCAGCTGGAAAACACAATGATTTGAAAGTGAGTACCCGATGTTTTTTCTAACTTCTTTTTATTTAAATCATACATGGTCAAATACATTTTCCTCATTCTGATAAAATAAAATTTTTATTTATTTCATATGTAATTTTATTATACTAAGGTTATAACTATTAATAATATTTCCCATTTTCTATTAAGAAAAATTAAACAGACATCTGTGAGTTGTGCGGATTACAATCTCGATGAAGCGAAAACTTTTATTTTTTCACTACTGCATATATTCAATGATTATAAAATTGATATTGAGTGATAAATTATAAATATAAAATATAATTATAACTATAAAGATACAAATTATAATTCACCTTTTTCCTCATTTTCTTCAGGAAAAAAATGTTAATTGGGTATTTTGAGGATATCCACCTCCACGAAGTATTGTAACTCATTTTTCATCTAATTAATTAACTATTTTAATCTCTCATAAAATATGATTCAAAGCATTAAAATTACATAAATAATATAATTATTATTACATAATAATGATATCATTCCAAAACAAACCACTTTCATTATCATATTCATCCATTAATTATGGCATGTTTCTGTTTGGGTTGGTAAACTAACTATATGAATAACGCTTTAAAATAATATCCTGTAAAACTATGAAGAATTAATTAATGATAATTTTATATAGTTAAGTAAATAATTATTTTGTTGGTTCTATAATATAAACATTAATATTAAACTCTTTAATTTTTCTACCAACATCCATTCATTAAAAAAATGAAAGGTTCTCATCAAAGATTTAATTTTCAATGACGACAAAAACTACAATAAAATGAAATAATAACATTATAAATAATTATAAAAAATCAATTCAAGTACCTTGTATGATCTGGGAATGATGAACTTCATGAAAATAATAAATTGCAACATCGCTAATATGAAAATAGTTCAAAACTATTAATATTAATCATAGACAATATTGACAATATATAATAAAAGCTAATTTATATCAAAATTCTTCTGAAATAGGTTATTAAGATATTTATGTTTTTATAAAAGAGCATAGAATGCATTCAACTATGTGAGGAAACAAGTCTTGTCTAAATATTTTATCCATTTAGATGTACTTCATATCATAAATCATATTTTCATTTAAATAGTGTATATTTATACCTATAAATATTTTGTATCATGATCCTCTAATTATACATGTAATTTAATGTTTCATTTTATATCACATGCTTCAATGGGTTTTGATTCAAAAGTTTCTAATGTTGAAATGTTTTCTTTGTCCCATTTTCAACTCCATATGACATATCTATTATTGGGTACCATTATTTGTATTATATAGTGTATTCATAGTCCTATTGATTTCTTATATATAAATATTTTCCATTTAATGAGACTTTAATATCCATTTCATGATATTCCTTTCAATATCCATTAATTATTATGTTTCCAATATCTTGAGGGTATTATATCTAATATCATTTTTAAATAGAGAATTTCTTTTGAAATATAATACATGTTGAGAATTTATTTAATTTTCTCTCTAAAACCCCTATAATTTTATTTTTACCGTTCCATTATTGGGGTTTTACTTGTCTCCTCCCTATTTTATTTGCCACCTCATATCTTTTTTACCCTTTTTATGGAAAATGGCCCCACTACTTATTTTTGGTTGGTAATCATTCTCTTCCATGAACTTATTCATTAGATGCATTTATGAATATTCAAGTCTTTGAATCAATGATTCATTAAATACATTCTTTACTATTTGAACTTATTTAAAAATTTCAATTAATTTCAATCATTCTTCCACATGGGTTTTTTTATCAAAGTGTGAAAATAATCGCTTTTTAACAGTTTCTGTGTGAAAACATATTTCTACTCTTTTTATTTATAGGATAATTACTCTCTATGTTTTTTTTACTAAGAGGAAAATATTTTTATCCCAGTTTTATAAAACAGTTATTTTAAAATTATTTCAAATGATCAAGGATATTTCTTATTTACAATGTGATTTTTCTAATACTTCAAAACAAATATTATAAACCATTATTTTTTTAAAAATTGGATGCTTGATTGAGGTCATTATTCAACTAATACAATCCACCTTTGTTATATACGTAATTTGTAATGTAATTTTTTATAAAATATATGATTTTTTACTTCCTTTTTTTATTAAACATCCACTATAAATGGAAATTACTTTTCAACCAATATAATTCCTTTGGGAATACCCAATTTTCCTTTTTTTTATTAAATGGTTATAAAAACCTTACTATTAATTACACACTTGAACATGATTTATTACATAAACATTCACTTAATGAAACTCTAAGGATTGAGAGGTATCGTGTCTTGGGAAATTCAGAACATTACATAACAACATAGAACATAAAAAACAACATCTTTATGGAAAACATCTTTTACATGACAACAACATTCCTTCTTATATATCATTGCATGGGATAACCTGAGGACATGCATAAAAATGGTGAGATAAAAAAACCCCATAATGGAGTAAAAAGCCATAAAATGAATAATATAGTACATTTTTTGAAATAGGAATATCAATGGAGCATAAAAGAAACATGAACATAAAAGGCATGATATAACATGATTATCATAATATAGAAATGTGGTAACAACATTTAACTTAATATTAGAATGAGTTAAGGCTCATTACACATGGAGCATGAGTAAACCCTCATTGCACTTGATTTATCATTAGTAATTCCTAATTTCAATTGAATTATCATGATTAAGCCCTCATTTCACTTGATGTATCATGATACTAATCTTTACCCAAAGCATTGGAGCGCTATCAGGGCCCACCCTTCTTAATCATTTCATTCATAAGTTTGCCACATAGATAAAACATGGAGCGTTCAACATTATAATTAATTCCATGATAAATTAATTTGGAATACATACATGAAACTATTTAACCAATAAGTAAATGTGAATAAATATTAATACACTTTATAGATAAATGGTCATGGTATTCACCATACAATGACTTTGTCTTGAAAAATCGCAGTGCAATTTCGACCACATAACAACATGACATAAAAATTCATAAAAATAGTTAATGAGAGAGAAAGGGTAATATCATAATATGTGAATTAAGTGGAAAATAATGGGGTCATGGAACATAATATCCCAATCATATGTAATAGAATTTAGATTCATAATATAACAGAATTGCTTAAATGTAAATGGGAAGAGAGAAATTCCTTATGGAATTTCGGCATGGTAGTGGGTGTGCATGGGACACATTAATGAGATATAAAGTGGTATCTCATCTTTCATAAATAAGGAGGGATGTATGGGGGAGGTGATAAATCATACCCCAACACATGTAATTGAAAATAAAAGGGTTTAACAACTTAAATAAATTTTGACAAAATGAGAAAGGAATAAATCCCTTACATTGAAGTGTGATCCCAATGAATTGGGAGAGGCTTGAGATAAAATTATATAGTGCTTGGGGATACTTGGCGGAATTATTGAGAGAGGAGTTAAGGGTTTGGTCAAGCTCAAAATGTTTTTAGTGATGGGAAATGGTATATTAAGTGGTTTTATATATGAATGGAGAGGAAATTCATTGTTATTTAGGTTTTGGACACTATACAATAAAATAATCAAAACCACAGACCAAACCATGGTTTTATCTCATGTAATTTTCCAAAGAGGAGTGAAAAATATTATTTTATATGTCCAATGTATGATCTTATTAAAATATTTGGATTTCTTAAGTGTAGGTGAGTCACATGATCAAGAAAATCATTTTATAATGTTAAAATGTTTTATAAGTCTTGGTGGGTCCACTAATGCTTTTTAAAATAAATAACACAAACCTAAAAGTACATTATTTTAAAGGTAAAACATATATTAGACTAAAATACAATTTATAGTATTATATTACATCACTATTTTATCATTATGATGTGATAAAACACATTATATATTTAAACGATATATAATTTTACCAAAATAATGAATGTCAAAAAATATATGAAAAATTAACCATTAGATAATTTAGACATCCTGAATCAAAAAATTGAATTCATTTTATCTAAATAATTTTCTAAATATGTGAATTATCATTTTTAAAATAAAAACTGGCATTTATTGAAAATTTATGGGTTTTTGACAAAAAAAGCTTTCAAATCATAATAAATTTTAAATTTTATTCACAAAAATTATATGAACATTTATATTTAATAAAAAGTAATTTATTAATAATGATTTATTAAAATATTATTTAATAAAAAAATCTATTAATTCATCAAGATATATTTCTTATTTGAATATTAACTAAAAATATTGTTTGTGATATAAAACTATTTACAAAGTAACAATAATAAAATTAATGTATATTATTTATTATATACAAAAAATAATGCACATAATCATAGTGTTAGGATCTAGTTACATAACCCCTTATAACAGATGTATAAGACCCGAGGGTAAGGAGAGTGATGGTGACAGACACTTGTGGTGGCTCAGTTAACATCGCTCGGGTGGTAATCTCTATCAACTTCCACTTCTCCAATAAGTGGTATTTCAATCTCAATGTATTGAATATAGACTTGTTGTTGGTTAAGAGAAAATCCCAATGATGCTACCTCTTTTCCTATCTTCAAAAATTGGGATTCATATGGGGAAATTATACTAGATGTGGCCATCACTTCCTGTGTCTGAGTAAATTGGATTTGTTAAAGCCCTATATTTATACTAATCATGTGATCATTGGTCAGAAGCTATATTAGAAATGGTATTTCAGAATACAAAATCATAAAAAAAAGTAAGTTCATACGTGTTATATAACCATTTTACATAGTAAGACATTTACTTAGATCAAGAGGAATTTTCATTAATAAAAGTATGGGTCGTTACAATATCTCCCCCCCCTTAAGAAATTTAGCCATCAAAATTTCTTTTTAACACACTAGAAAAGTTGAGGGTAAATCTACTTCATCACTTCCTCTGATTCCCAGGTTGTTTCCTCAAACATGTGGTTTTCCCACAACACCTTAATGAGGGGCATTAAAATATTTTGTAGAACTTTTTCCCTATGATCTAAGATTATCACTGGTTTCTCTTTACAGGAGAGGTCATTATCCAATGGTACCACCACTAGATTGAGTACATTCTATTGATTAGTTATGTAGTTTCTCAAGAGTGATTCATAGAATACATCGTGTACTTGGGACATGTTTGGTAGGAGTTCTAGTTGATTGGCCACTACTCCAATACTATCAAGGATCTCAAAAGGGCTTATGTACCTTGGACTAGACTTTTCCTTCTACCCAAATCTCATGACTCTCTTCACCATTTATTTGAAAAGGTATATCATGTCTCTAACATCAAACTCTAGGCCTCATCGATGATTATCCGTATAGCTCTTTGGTTGATTCTGAGCTGCTTTAATGTGATGCTGGATGATCTTAACATTCTCCAAAATTTCTTAGACCATTTCTAGACCTAGGAGATTCCACCTCCCAACATCATCTTAACATGTCGGTGTTCTTCACCTCTTCCTATAAATGGATTCATAAGGACCCATTTGGACACTTGAATGGAATCTATTATTGTAATAGAACTCCATTAGAAGAAAATGTTGATCCCATTCTCCTTTGAAGTCCACTGATAATTCTATCAACATCTACTCCAGTGTTTGGATATTTTGCTCAGATTGGACATCAGTTTGAGGATGATAAGTCATATTGAAGTTCATCTCAGTATTCATAGCATGTTGAGGACTCTTACAGAACATAGAGGTTCTTCTTGGAACTCGATCAGATACAATGGAGAGTGGTACTCCATGAAGCCTTACCACTTCTCTAATATGTATCCATGCTAATAAGAAAACCTCTCAAATTTAAATGAATTGTGTAGTCTTTTTACGGTGATCCACAACAAAACAGATAGCGTTTTTTCATTTGGATGTCTTCAGATTTCTAGTGAAAATGTCTACGGTAATGTTCTCCCATTTCCAAATTGGTATGGGAAATGGTTTCATTATCCTATTATACTTCTACCTCACATCCTTCACTTTCTAACATACCATACCAGGCACTTTGATGTATATTCATCGATCTCTTTATTCGTGTTATCCCACCAATAATGATCATAGAGATCTTGATACATCTTTGTGTTTCCTAATTGAAAGGATATATTTTAACTATGTGCATCATCCAAAAGATCATTCTTTAACTTTGTATTTAATGGAACACATATTCTTGACACAAATAATACAATTATTTCTTCATTAACTTTGAAAACAGAGGCTTTCCCATTTCATATATTTTCCACTCTCTTCTATATTCACACATCATTCATTTGAGCATCCTTTAACCTTTCCAAAACAGATGGTTGATCAATTATTTGTGAAAGGATTGAAGATTTTCCCTTATTTATGATTACCATGTCCATCTTCTTCAAATATAAGAATATTGTATCAATTTAAATTATCATCAATGATATAATCTCTTGGTCATTTCTACAGAGATCATTTTCCACCTTTTCCGCCTTCCCATTGTGGCAATGGACTGAGTAGTCATAGTCTTTTATCAGATCTAACCATCTTTGTTGTTAAGTGTTAAACTCTTTCTATGTGAATATATACTTGAGGCTTTTGTGGTCTATATATATTTTTCACTTCTCATCAAAGAGGTAATGTAGAAAAACTTTTAAAGAGAATGTCACTACAGCTAACTCTAGATCATGTGTTGGATATTTTTTATAATGAACATTCAATTTCCATGAAGCATACGCAAAGAAATTTTCCTTTTGAATCAACACACATCCCATTCCCTTCTTCAAAACAGCACTGGATACCCCAAAAAGTTATCCACTTATGGGTATTGTGAGCATGGTCTATGTGAAAATCCTTTTTCTAATTCCTTTAAGATCTCTTCACATTCATCACTCTCAGAAAACATGACTCCATTTTTATTTATCATGGTAAGAGAGTTTTACAATCATTAAAACGTTCTCATAAATCATAGATAATATCCATCTAACCTAAGGAAGATACGGATATCCATCACAAATGTTGGCCTTAGCCATCCCTTTATTGAAGCTATATTGGATAGATCCATAGATATCTCATTGATTGTAATGATATGACCCAGGCATGATACCTCCTTCAACCAGAACTCACACTTGATGTACATTTCATAAAGATTCTCCTTTCACAAGGTCTCTAGTACATTTCGTAGATTCTCCCCATGATCATCTTTGGTTTTAGAGTATATTATAATGTCATCTATAATGACTACCAAAAAAATGTTGATGTAATATCTAAAGAGTCTATTCATCAGCCCCATGAATATTTCTAGTTCATTAGTGAGTTAGAAAGGCATTACTATGAATTTATAGTTCTTGTACCTGGTACAAAAAGCTATCATGGGGATATCCCACTCCTTCACCCTTACTTGGTAATATATCGATCGCAGATCCACCTTGGAGAAGTATTGTGCTCCATGTAGCTGATCCAACAAGTCATCAATTCGGTGTTGAGGATACTTTTCCTTTATCGTGATTTTTTTGAGCTCAAGATAGTCATTGGAAAGGTGCATTGACCCTTCCTTCTTCTGGACAACGAGGTCTGGTGCACCCGACGGTGAAGTAATTGGGTGAATAACCCTTTATATAGATTCTCTTATAGTAGTTTCTTTAGCTCCTCAATATCTAAAACATCAATTATATATGGAGTCTTGGATATTATCAATGCCCCAGGTATAAGATCAACTGATAATTTAGCATCTCTTTTAGGTAGAAGATAAGGAAATTCATCAAGAAACACATTAGTGAATTCCATCACAATAGTAATGTCTTCAATAATGATTTCTTCCTTAGACTAAATCCCCATATGGAGAGTTTTTTGCCTCTCACAACAATTTATGTTGGATTTATATATTGAAATCCAATACATGACAATAATTACATAAAATTATTCCAAAGGGAGTATGATGGGGTTTTCTTGGAAATTCAATCGATAGATTGTGACAGGGAAGGAGTTATATTCATGGGATGCAATAATTTCTCCATTTTCTATTGTAACTAACATCTATACATCCATGATTTATGGTGGTGTTGGGATTTTTCTTCTAAACTTTTATGATATAAAAGAATTCTTAGAACAAAAATAAAAAATTATGTTCACTATTCATGAATGAGTAAACAGCATATATGTCACTATTTCGTTTTCGGGGTCTTCTTCCACAGTAGTGATAAACAAATCTCACACTTTTTTCGTTTAAGGTTGTTGTTTGCCACTAAAAACCCGTGTCTTAGGTAAATTTTTAGAAAAGTGTCCTGGTTCATTTCAGTTAAAGTAATGAACAGTGCATTAAGGGTCAAATAGAGTGTTCCTATCCTCCATCACAACAACGGGTTTTTCTTGTCGGCAGTTAATGTCTAGGTGCCCTTCTCTTAGACACCTAAAGCATTTTCTCGTCCACTTCAGGAAAATTCTTGGGTGCTTATTTCTACATCATTGGAAAGTTGAGTGCTGGAATTTCTTATCACCATTGGATTTATCCATCAAACCACCAGAATTTAAATCTTCCTTGTACATATTATCCCTATGATAACCTTGAGATTCAATGATATCTAATTCAACATTGCGGGCACATCGGACAATTTACTCAAAGCTATCAAATTCATGGATCGCTAGGGATTTCTGTATGCTAGGTTTTAGCCCACCAAAAAAGAGATCAACCTTGTATTCGAGGGTAATAACAAATATGGAGGTGTATCGTGCATTCCTTCTGAATTTTTCCTCGTACTCTCTAATGGATTTGTCATTTTTCATTAAGGTCTAGTAATTCCCCTTCCATTTTAAGTCAGAGGGTACGCGGAAAATATTTATCAAAAAACATTTTTTATAAATCCTTCCATTCCAATGCCTTGATCCCATCCTCCAAATTCATATTTGTTATCAATGTTCACCATTGATCAGCTTTACCCTCCATACAATAAGCATCCAGAATAACATTATCTTGTTTGGAACATTGGGTTATGGAGAAGATCTTTTCAATGGAGTTGATCCATTGTTTGAAAATTGAGGGATCAGATGATCCATTAAAATTAGGAGGCCTTTGTCTCATGATGCTCTTGATTGTGACTTGATATTTATTAAGGGGGTTGATCATTCCTCTTGACCCATGTTTTTATTAAAAATTTGAGTTAACTAAGAAAGTATAATGGAAAATTTTGCAATTCCCACTCCCATAAAATTTGGTATCTCCTTAGAATAGTTTTCACTTTGATATTCACATCGGTTAGCCTGAGTCCTCATATTACTATCCATTAGCTAGAATAAAAGAAAACTTAGGGATAACACATAAAATTTAATCCAAACAAAAAATTGGATAATATATAAATTATATTTGTTTCCATAACTTATGAATTTATAGGTTTCAATCTATGTTATCCATTATCTACTCCCCAATATATATTCTTAGGGGAACTTTTTTATTACATTAACAATGGTTAATAATCATATCATGAATTTACCAAAGAATATCCCCTAGGAGTTTCGTATCCAGGAGTTTAGAAAGGACCATTTTCATGAACCAACTCCCGTTCGTGTCTAACTCAAAGCGATGTTTTCGGGTTTTAACCAAAGAGAGCTCTCTGCCCGAGCCACCTCTACCTGGTCGTATCCAAACATGGATATATTTTCCTGATAAACCACTTAATAGATACTCAAAAAAATTTAGGTATGTTTTTATTACACATAGTATTATCCCTCAGTATTTCAATGGGTTTTTCTAATCCTAATCCCAAAAATAACTAATCCTATCCTCTGATACCAACTATAACAACCCTACTATTTATGACACACTTAATCATGGTTTATTATATAATCTTTCTCTTAAGAAAACTCTGAGGATCTAGAGGTATAGTGTCTTGGGGAATTAGGAAAATTACCTAATAACTTAGAACATAAAACACAACATCTTTATTGAAAACATATTCTATATGACCACAACATTCTTTCGTACTTAGCATTTCTTGGGATAAACTGAGGACATACAAAAGAAAAGGTGGAGCTATAAATCCCCATAAAGGAGTAAATAAGGAATAAAAGGAAGAATATGGTAAATTTTAAGAAATATTCCTATTAATGGAGCACAATAGAAACATGAACATAAAGGAATTATATGGCATGATTATCATAACATGGAAATGGGGCAACAATATTTTACATGATATTAAAATGATCCAAGCCTCATTGCACATGGAGTATGAGTAAACCATCATTAAAATCAAATTAGCATGAGTAACCCATAATTTCACTTGAATTACCATTATTAAACCCTCATTTCACTTGAAATATCATGATACTAATCATTACCCAATGCATTGGAGTGCTATCGAGGCGCACCCAACTAAATCATTTCATTTCATGGATAAGTGTGCCACATCGATCATAAAACATGGAGACATTCAACATCATAATTAATTCCACGATAATGGAATGTGAAATGTATACATGAAAACCTATAATAAATATGTAAATATACATAAATATGAATACCCTTGATATATAAATGGGCATGGTATTCACCACAGAATGACTTTGGCTTGGAAAAGAGTGGTGGAATTTCAGAAGCATGAATATGTGACATAAAAATTCATAAAAATGGTTGATGAGAGAGATATGGGTATTTCATCATATTTAAATGAAATGGAAAATTGTTGGGTCATGGAACATTGTATCCCAAAATAATTAATTGAATTTAGATGCATAATATAAAATAATTTCTTGAATGTAAATGAGAAGAGAGAAATTCCTTGTGGAATTTTGGCATGGTAACAGTTGTACATGGGTGTAATTAATGAGAGAGAAAGAGGTCTCTTATAATTCAACCATAAGGAGTTAATTATGGGGTAGGTGATAAATCATACCCCAACACTGGTAATTGAAAATAAAATGGTATAACAACTTAATGAAATTTGGACAAAAATGAGAAGGGAATAAATCCCTTACTTGGAAGTGTGACCCCAAAGGCTTGGGAGAGGCTTGAGAGAGACTTATAGGGATCTGGGGGAGCCTTGATGGAATTATACAGATAGTAGGTCTAGTTTTGGAAGAGTTCCAAATGGTTTGCGTGAAGATAATGGGATATTGAGTTGGTTTATAAAGGAAAGGATAGGGAATTCTTTATTATTTAGGTTTTGAAAACTACACATTAAACTAATAAAAATCACAAACCAACCAATGTTTTTTGCCCATTTTTTAAAATGGTATTCGAAAACATTATTTTATATGTCCAATGGCTGAAATTATTAATATATTATTATTTAATATTTTAAGGTGAGTCAAACTCTCAATGAAATCATTTTAAAATGTTAAAATGATTTATAAGCCTTTGAGGGTCAACTATTTCTTTGTAAAAGTAATAAAACAAAACTAAAATAACATTATTATAAATATAAAACATATATTGGAAAAGGAAACCATTTATATTCTTTTCTTACATCACTATTGGGTCATTATGATGTCATAAAACACATTATATAATTATACGATATTTAATTTTTACACAAAATTTCAACTGTCATAGAAAATTATGAAAAATTCATCGTTAGAGAATTTTTACATCCTGAATCCAAAAATAATATTAATTTTATGAAAATAATTTTCAAAATATGTGAATTATCATTTTTAAAATAAAAACTGACATTTATCAATAATTCATAGGTTTTCACAAAAAAAGCTTTTAAATCTTAATAATATTTTCATTTACATTCATAAAAATTATAAATTCATTTATATGTAATAAAAATTAATTTAGTAATATAATTTTATTAAAATATTATTTAATTAAAAATTCCATTAAATCATAAAAATAAATTTCTTGGTTGAATATTAACTAAAAATACTATTTGTGATTTAAAAACTATATGCAATGTAACAATAGTAAAATGAATGTATATTCTTTATTAAATACAAAAAATAATGAAAATAATCATATTGTTAGTATATTCTTACATAACCCCTTGGAACAGTCACATAAGACATAAGCGTAAGGTGAGCAATGGTGAAAGACTTTAGGGTGGCTCGAATAACATTGCTCGGGTGGTAATCTCTATCTACTACAACTTCTTTTGAAGGTGGTTCTGTTCAAGCTTAACTTTTTGAATCTAATATTCATCATGGTCATGATCAAATCCCAATGACTCTACCTCCTTTATGATATCCGAAAAATGGGCTTTGTATGGGGAAATTCTACTAGATGTGGTTGTTGCTTCCTTTGTCTGTGTAAATTGGATTTGTTAAAGCCTATATTTATACTAATAAAGTGATCAATGTTCAACAACTATATTAATAATGGTAATAATTATTAATGGTATTTCTAAATCCTTAATAATAAAACCATGGAACTCCATATGTCTTATATAACCATTTTACATATTAATACATTTAATTAGATCAAGAGAAATTTTCACTAATAAAATTTTGGGTTGTTACATTGGTGTTCAACTAGATTATATGCATCAATTGATTGGGGAAATTATTGAATTAAATAAATACCATTTATCTATATGTTGTAACTACTATATTATTTATTAAAGGGTATTTAACTATATGGTTAATGAATATAATTTTATGACCCTTTATATTCTATTGGATTATCATGTTAGGATTATTGAAGGAATTATGAATTATTTATTTATGTGATTCATTTTGAAAAGGATGTGAACTCAATTTTCTCCCCATATGTTTTTTATGATATGATTAATTATTGGTTTCAAGTGGTACATGTTACTATTGATTAATTATGGGTGGGGTGATATATCACTCTGAAATTATTAGGTTAAAATTTTATATCTCTTGAGGTTAGTATTCAGAAGTATGTTTTAGTTTATAGAAAGCATGGGAACCAAATGTGTGGATCATGAATATAATGTTCCCTATAAAAGTGTTATTTTATACCTTTATAAGGTATATTAATTTTAACATCTCATTTATCGTGTTTATTGGATTTTGTTTCTGCACTCTTTCAATTCATGACTTTTTCTTTATTCCATGATTTATGATATTTTCATTGTTAGGTAGAACATTATTTTATCCTTATTGTAACCATTTTCTATTCTTATTCAAACCAATTAAAATTGATTGTTATCATCTATTTTTATCCTTATTATGTCTTTGAGCTCAACCCTTTATTATTTTTCCACTTCCATAGGTTATCAAGAAGAGTGTCACTTATGAGAATCATATATGGGAGTGTAGTATGGCTCCATTATAGAGAAATTATCACATGTTTTTTAAAATATGTTTTATATGTAACTAGTACTCAAAGTTGCTAAAAATAGATTATATGAGTTGTGTGATTTTTTTTATATTTCATACTAATGTAAAATTTATACAAGTTTACCTTGTATAACCACACTTTGTATAATTTTTAATTTATAGAATTATGTATTTTAGCAATGATCTTGGGAGTGTGGGTGTGGGGTGCCTCATATGTCTCTTTTGAATCCATATATGGTCTAAATATATAAATATAGAAATTTTAATTGTATCAATAAGAGAGATAATCCTCTCTTTAGACACCAAAAACCTAGTCAAATCCAATCATATTAGATGATTGATTGGAAAATCCCCACCAATTTTCTAATCATAAAATTGCAGAAAGATAAAGTTGGTCAAATTCATAAACCATGAAAATTACAATAAATATTGGTTAGATAAAAGAGTTTTTAGCACTACCTGGATTGACCTCCGATCCTCAGACTATAAAAAATCCTCCAATGGAAAATGAAGGCCCCTAGTCCAAATGCATGTTATCTTGCAACAACTCATTATTACCCTCACTGGACTCTCAATCTTGGATACCCTTGACATTTTAGAGTATCTATAGGAAGAAAAAATTATGTCCCTCTTAATTCCTATAAAGTTCATGTATGAGATAAAAAAAATATTATTTTAACCATGTAGAGACTAGTACGTTGGAGTGTCATGAAATTATCTCCTTTAAAGTGAATGATAGAGAGGTCAGTGTACCAAGACACATCATACCCTTGTACATTTTAATAAATCTGGATGATAATGACATATTTCAAAATAACGTTAATATTATCTATAGGATCAACCTAATATTGGGCTAAACCCTCCAACGGTTGGGGTACATTGAGGTCAACATGTATCCGTCTAGTCTAATGATCCTAGGATTTTATATGAGTTAGAAAAAACCTCTTAGACTAATAAAATATAGAACCCAGTTCAGGGACATCATCTATAACTCTAAATTCATGGTCTTTCTTTAGAAAACAACTTTCAATGTCTGTTGGGAAGATGTTGGCTTCACCAATATATAGTGGCTCCTTCTTCATACCATTAGTTCCTCAAGTATTTCATCAATGGAAAAGTTTTCATGTTTAGTGGAAATAATTCCACCTTTAGTATCATGAATGCTGATTTATAGATTTGGTACTCTACAAAAGTGAAAGGAATATGCCAATCATATGAAATGATACTTGGATTACCGCCACTAATATATTGGAATTGGATACTAAAAACTATTTGAATTATTTTAGAAAATAGTATGTATTTCCCATTAATTAGATTTAACAAAGCTTTCTATATATAGAAAATTACAAAGATACTTTATTTATCCATGAACTCATTCAATATTAGGTGATATATGCACACTTATAAAAGAAAAAAGAGTGAAATTATGATATGAATTAAATTAACCATGATGAATAATCCTATAGATATATTTATATTCTAAAAGTGTCTCAACATCATCATGTATTGTACCCAAATCCATTTTTACATCATCTCACTATGAGATGAAAATTTCCAGTGTTCATTCCATGAATCTCAAGATAAAAAATCAGCCTTTGCCCCTAATGTGATTGTGGAAGAGGGATAAATTGTTTAAGATTTCTCAAGTGAGTAATTTCTCACACTATCCTATATGGAACATAGATAAATAACTTAGTAACTCTAAATAAATGAAAATTTCCACTCAAAAAATTGCTTATGATGAGATCGATATAGAGGAAATAGAAGAATATGAGCTCATAAATAACCCTGCACCATTTGTAGAAGGTGTGTCTTCCATGATTAGTGAGTGAATATAAGTAAATATTGGTACAAATGACCCATGGGAAATATTTATTAGTTATTAAACACCACATAAATAAAAATAAATATATATATACTTCTTGAAATAACATTGTGATTTGTTCACACTGAATTATATATAAATTACTATTTGGATATTTATATAGCCACCCACCATCTAGGATTTCTAGATGATCATCATGGTTTTAAAAAAGAATCCATGAGGATGCATCCATACCATATTCATATGGTTTAAGCTAAAGTTGACAATATTATTAAAGTAAAATTAATCCTGAATGTATGATACCAGAAATGGATTACTAATATCATCCCTATTAAGAGTATGAATGGGAGGATTAGGGTTTTATTGATTTCAAGGATCTAAATTACAATATACAAAATTATTATTTCAAAATATTTAATAAATAACTCCTAATTTATGAAACTCCTCTTTATAGATGGATACTGAAGGTATAACTGGATCAGAATGGACTCCATTGATGAAGAAACCACCATTTTAGATTACCTGAAGGGGTATTCCTCTATCAATATATACACTTTGGATTAAAAATTTATTCACCACCTATCAAAACGACATTAACCACATCTTAAACCTCATTCTTAGAAATATTTTAGAGTATTATGTTTATGATCTAGGTGTTAAATCCTAGGAACACTGTGATCATATTGTTGTCCCTAAAATATATTTCAAAAAACAATATTAGTCTAGATTAATTATGGACCCCTAGAAATGTTATTTTGGGGTGATATCTAGAAAACTACTTGGATTCACGATATGCCACTATGAAATCAAGTTCTACCTTGAGAATAATAAGGTGATCCTCAACATGCCACCTCCTTGAATCCTAAATTATTTTAAAGGGATTTTAATTTGTCTCACCTAAATCTAGAGTTTCATAACTAATCGTTTTAGCAGGGGTCTCCCCTTTATGAAACTAAGGAAGAAATCAGTCACCTATTGATGGGATGAAGACTGTCAAGAAGCCTTAAAAATCTAAACTAATATTTTTTCACCCACCAATCAAGATTACACTGGTAAAAGGTAAACAAATTATTCTATATGTGAACATAATAGAAAAATCTATCAAATAATTTCTCATATACAAGAATGATGAATGGATGTAAAAACACTCCACTATATCATCAGGACAATTATGGATACTGAGACTCGATATTACAACATTGAAAATAATTTTATAACACAATATTTATAAGTAAAAATGTTAAGGTACTAATTTTTTTTCAGGAGTTCCACTTAGTATCTAAAATTAATTGAATCAACTATATCCCCAACCATCCAATTTTAATCATATGTTTTTCTCATCGGGATTAATTTTCCTATTTATTTTTTACATTGAATTCATGTTATCGAAGAATACAAAATCTTAATCACTATCCTGTTTTCTTTCAACAATCCTTTCCCTAAAAAGTATACCGCTGAATACCATCTCCTAGAACACGTAGTTTTATATATTCATGACACATTCCAAACCTGATAAATATACTTTTATGGTGCCTATCAAATCCCAATTCTTTAAATTATTTAAATCATGAAGGTCAAAAAAGTTTTTCCAAGGATTGTATTCATTTCCCCGGTTAAAGAGGTTCTACCTTATTATTTCTTTCTATCCGAATGCTACAAAAAAAGAGTCAAATTAAAAATATCTCATCATTGGATTGAATTTATCCCAATTAATATAGGTAACCCATTTGAATTTAAAGGTTGATTTGGAGTTGGTAATTAAGAATATTAATGGTGAATATTCTACTAAGAAGGAATATTTGGATCACCTCCTTGATTATATAATAGGGTTTATGGAATAATTCCTCTTATATAAAAGGCTAAATCTTGTCATTTACTCATAGAATGTATGTCCTGATGATTTTTCCACTACAACCACAACACCATATGACCTGATCAAAGATGATACAAGCACCCACATCACACACTGTAGGGTCATCTCCCCAGTCACCATCAATGACAAGGGTAAAACCATTAAATTCAATTCTACCAATGAATAAAAAGTTCAAAAATAATTTTCAATTAATATCATTACTAGATATATTTCACCCATAATGGAATATTTCCCAACTGATATTATTTCATCAGGATTAGTTAAGAAGGAACAGATCTAATGTCAGGCAGCAAACTTGATCATATAAAATGGTACGAATGCACAGAAAGTACACTGTAAATGGGTTTTGATAAATTCCTCATAAAATGTATTAATTGAGGGATAACATTTATTCATTATGTAGGAAGTTTATTTAAACTCTTATGGAACTAATAAATTTGGGACCATCATCTTTCATCAAATCAAGACACGTGGCTATTTATGGGAAAAAATGATACAAGATTTTATGGAATTCATAGTGTCATTTTGTCAAATACATAAAAATTTCACCCATCAACCCCTATAAGTGTTTCATACCTCTAAATAATATTATTTGTTTTTTATATAGGTAATGGGTTTCATTGGGGTATATCCCCTAGATAATTCCATATAGTTTAATTTTTTTCTTTACTACCACTAAATTTCATTCCAAATGGGTCAATGTTATACTCCTAGTGGATTTCAAAAAAACAAATATTTTTAACTTCATAAATTCTATAATCATATACATATTTTTTCCCTCACTCAATATTGATGGAAAACAATAATAATTTCTATTCTTCATGTTTTGAAAGTCTATACCAAGATTATAACATCTTGTCTAACCTCTCATCCTACTACTATGTAGTGGAAAATGGATAGATATAGGCATTTAATAAGACACTACAAAATATCCTAAAATATGGTGGAAAAAAAGGAATTTTTGTCCAGAAAAACTCTTACATACTATTTAGTCTTGTCGCACCACAAATCATATTGTCACAAAAGTTGACCCATATTCGCTTGTCTGTGGGACAGAGGCATTGTTCCTTATTGAGGTTTAGTTTTTCAAACTCTACGCTACTATCTGCAACCATTTATCAGATGATAAAAAATCTATGGAGTTATATTATGAGTCATAGTTCATTGATGTGAAAATGTTGTGCACACTAAACAACCTATAAATCCATTGTAATTTGATTGTGTGATCCTTCAACAATAAATTTTTCCTATGCTAATTTCTTCAAGGATAGTTGGTATTAACTCTAAAAAAATACAATAATACATGGAATTTATCCACTAAAAAATAAGTAAAGCTGGAAGGGTCATATTCCATAAATAAAGTCTTTTAAACAAGAGATTACTCTCTAATAAAAATGAATGGTGAGTGAATCATTCCTCCAACTAAATAAAGTTTCCAAATAATGCTTTAAATAATTTTCATATTAGTTACCAACATCCTCAGTGTAAAATTTTAAATTTTATGGTCAAATTTCTTTGTCCCATAAGATAAAATTATAATAAATAATGTAATCTCCAAGATTATTAAAAATATAGTAGTTCCACTATAATCTTCATTTCAAGATATTATGTTTCATAATTTTTGTCCAAGTTGTATTCCTTTGAACTAAAAATCATCTAATCCTTATAACATAACAATAATTGGCATGATATTATACTAGTTAAAAGATGTTAAACTACTGAACACCATCAATCCTATGTGATATTATAATTCATAGTAATCATCCTAATTAAAGAGGATATTATCCCCATGGTATTAGAATCTAGTCCTCATTCTCATAAGAACTAGAGGTGGATTTATGCCTTCTTCAATGTGATAAATAGTGTCGTATATGCACCATACCATGGGACCATTAGGAAATTTTATCAATTAAAAAATTATTTTGATATTATGAACACAACTTATAGTCATGATTTGTTGGGTTGTATTTTCTTAAATCATAAAATACTCATATTCAATGTATGATCCAGATCTATGAAATTGCCTTCAATATATGATTCTTTGTTCATAAATCTATTCTAAGGAAAATTACCCTATCTTGTGTATAGTAAAGTCTATATAGAGAATCTTTAAAAAATAGGTGTTTCTTGATTCCTATCACATTATGATATGTAGTGATGTATAATATCACCAATCCTAGACCCATACATTGGTTTTTTTGTAACATCAAACTCTTTTTATTATTCATAGGGTTCAAATGGCCTTACCTCATGTAACACTTAATAGTAAAAAGTGCCCCCACATACCAACCACCACATTTGAGAACACCTTATTATTTTTACATAGTATCTTAAATAACATATCATTTTAACCTTCTCTCATTTAATTAAATTTTCTTACATCTTACTAGTGGAATATTGTTAAAATACATAGCATTCAGTCCCCCTTATAAGACCTTAAACTACTCAGAATATCCAACCTTAAATGACATGAACCCCATAAATGAGTTCCAATTCCATGGAAGAACCCTTTGTATATGGATTATAATTTCAATTTACCTACACTAAGGTGAAAATTCATTTATTTAACGGGGTTGTTCTAGAAAAATGTGAAAGGTGACATCCCCATCATTTTCTTTTCTCCCATTCCATGAACTCCAAGGTAGAATTGTTGATCTCTATGATATATGTTGTTTCTCAAACCAAGTATGGATCATGGGATCCTATAGGACCTGTTAAATCACTTTGATTAGCATGAATTAGTTGAAACATGTTCAAAAGGAAATTATTTGTGTCTTAGTCACATGATAATAGAGTATGAAACATAAATTCTACAATACATGACTTCTCAACTCATTTTGGAAGATAATTTGGTAAAATAAATCCCAATTCACGTTCCAAATCATTGTAATATATTTTGGTGCACTGATATACTTTTAGATATAAATAGCCCTTCCCTTTAAGAAATAAATGTGGTTTCATTCCTATCATTGTGGATATTTCCTAAAACTTATATCTTCGATCCTAGGCCCGAACATAAATTACATCATCCAATTTCCCCTCCTCTTATATTTATGAGACAGATATACATAGGATCCTAGAGTGTAGACTTGTCTATGATCCTAGTCTGGGTAGGAAACAATTATACACATCCTATTGTTAGAGCATTAATAATTATGGCTAGATTTATTCCTATTTATTTATGATATGTAGGGACTCTAGGATCTTATATCTTAAGACTAAATACAAGTTAAAAATACCTTTACTTTTGGATGTATCAACCTAGTTACTCGACCTTACAGAACTATCATTGAGAAGGGTCCAATTTTTATCATGCATAAGATAGATATGTTTGAGGTTAAAAACATCTAGGTCCTTGTCTCGTGATGTCAAACTGCATGAAATTGTAGATATTATCATGTGATTCTAAACTGCATGATGTCTAGTTCATTATGTATAACTATAAACTTCTAAGGTAACCCATTAAAGGTAACCTGACTATCCTATATGAGATCCAGATCTGTGTGAGAGTCAATGACATTTGGGATATTTTATTACATTGAACTATTATTTTTTCTCAAAAAAACCGATGTATGGTAATCCCTCAACCATTTTCCAGTATTAGTCCTTTCCAAAGGACTATAACATCCAATAAATATTAATCTCAATACTAGAGTCCATCTACAACCATGTCTGGGAATCTTGATTTTTTAAACTGTTTTTCTCTTCTTGAATGTCACATATTTCCACGAATCCTTCAGGACTATTGGTAACAAGTTTAATCGACTGCAATGGACACCTCTATATAGAATATAGATCAAGATAAACGACCCTAATTTGGACTACCAACCAAAGACATTTTATCAACCTGAGTAGATTTTCATTTAATCTTCATATTCCCACACAACATTAGAGTGGCTCCCTTCATTCAAACATGGTCAATGTTCACCCTTTGTATACCTATCTCATATCCCCACTCTTGATCCAAAAACATTGATTGGTGATTTACATTGTAAAGTGGCCTTTTAGAATATATATAGGTGGGTTTTTAAACATTGATCCCTATTTAGGATGTTACTTTCTATATCCCTTTTACATAATGGTTGGCATATAATGAATTTAAACAATGTAGAAAACTTGTATGGTAGTGTATGTTATCAATGGGCCCTTTATTAATGTAATAAGTGACATTTCCCTTATTCCCTAGACTGCCTAACTTTTTTGAAGCTATACAACCTTAAAATTTAAAAAGTTTGCCAAATTTTTGTGACCTTAAACTCAAGATAAATATTTTGAAATTGAAATAAATTAAAATTTATAATTAAAGGGACAAAAAACTTTTCAATATGATAACCCATAAAGGAAAATGTGAGAAAAAATCAAGTCACCACTCACTATGCTATTTGATTTCAAGGAATTTGAAATAGTTAGAGAATAAATATAGAAAAATAGTAATGCATGTAGGGACCTCTATATATTCCTTGAAAAAGATTATTTATGCTAATTGGAAAATCTATTATAGGTAATAGTTATAGCAATGAAATATCATATCTTCTCATCCTGGTAATGTGTCTATTACACAATGATGTAATTTATAGGGTACCAAAATCCTCTATGAATTCCCTCTCTTCTATGACCCTACTTACTTATATATAATTTAAATTCCCCAAAACCACCAATTGATATCGATAATGTATGTATTTAACTCCATGGGAATCATATATTTGTTCATTTATAAACTTCCATCATAATTCTCTATATACATTCCCCCAATTTTTCTTACCAACTAGAGACTTTTATTCAACCCAAGTATAATGTTCTCTTAGAACTCCATACTCTAGTACCAGCAAAATGGGAAATTTCATTTAAAGCTTGTGGTGTTGTATAACAAGAAATATTCAAACCCATTTCACCCAAACATCATATACATATATAGAAGCTAGTGGAGTTTTCTTAGTTTGTCTCTCAGATGGGTCTGAGAGATCAACTTTTATATATCTTCCCCTAAAACATTTCATATGTTACAAATCGAAGAGAAAACAATTTCGTTATGTTTTATGTCTCTATTATAATATGTGATGTACTTGGGTACCAATTCAATTAATAAGGAAACATTTAATACACTCAAATAGTTATATGGTCCTAAATAAAAATCAACCCCCAGACATCTCGATGATTACACTACGGGAGCAGGGACTGTTTCAGTGAGCTCTACCAAGGGAAAGGTTTTACTGGGTCAAAAAAAATATAACATGCATGTTAGAAACTAAATCATTAAAAGTAAAAGTAATTATGTTATAAATAATCATGAACAATTATATTATAGGTATTTGTAAAAGCTATAGCATCAAGAAATAGAGTATCCTAGGACCTTCCCTTAGTTGTGATTATGCTCTCTACATCATCTAGAACCAAAGATTCCAATGGTAGATCATATCCCAAGACTAATAGACCATTAATGTATCCAATTATATCATAATTAGCCTATGGGATTATACTCTCCCCTATATTAACTGCCTCATTAGTATGGGAAGTTGTTGTATCCCGAGGAATCATGCCTCCTTGAATACCTTCATGATATCCCTCAAGTAAACTAAGGAATTTCATACTTTTAGAATCCTAAGATAGTGACACCACCAAATAAAGAGTATATAGGATTATAATTTATCATTTTTAAAATATCTTAGAAGTATTCTATTCATATAATGTTTCATGAGTTGGATAACCAAATCATAACACCATGTATGGTAATGACTAAGTAATGCCTAAATGAGTAAAACATGAACCCATCTAGATCATTGTGGATGTTCTTGAATTATTATGTGGATTCATGAGAATCAATGCTTCAATATATATCATTCACAACCACCAAGGATCTATCTAATTTAATAGACCCTGTTTCATGAAGAAAGATCAATATATGTTAAAAAAATATTCCAAATGGGTTCAATAATTGTACCCAAATTATCTCCTCCTCCATCAGTAGAAATGCCAGTTATGGGACTCAAATAAGGTTTTAAGTCAATCCCCTCTTCAAATTCCCCCACTTATACTATTGTAGATATTCCCATAGGAGATAAAATATATTTGCGACCCTAATGATCTGGCACATCTGGATTCATGGAGCCTGGGATGGTGTCTACATAAGTTAATATTTTATTAAGGAATTATCCTTAAAGAAATTGTAAAAATGTAAATGTTAAATCTACCCACCGGCCATGGGTGAAGTCATAATTCCAATGAAATCTCCTACTTCATTTTTTATGTCCTCAACAATCACAATCCTAGATGGTGAAACTAAGTTAGGCATAGAAAATGACCCCTACTGGTCATATATTACCACCTTCATGTTTTATATCAAATCAGTAGAGCATGTTCATGTATAATCGATGGAATCTAAAGGTGTACATGAAAACTCAATAGAATATATAATAATATATACTATGCATGAAATAGTATATAGTTCCTCTTATTACTCATAAAAGAGACACATAAATATTAATTTATATGATTACATCAGTAAAAAAACTTTATATTTGAGGAGGCCTGTTCTACTCACCTCATCACGATATAACCATTCGTCATTGCAGTTATCCTCATTTATTACCTCAACCCTAGTAATTTATATTGCTAGTATAAGAGATGTGTTACTAATTTTATAGAATGAATGGTTGAATCTAAACATTAGAGAAAATATTGAACATCCTAAGGTTGTGTATCATTAGATTTTTAAGGGGATTTGTGACCTAGCCCAAACTTTATCGAATAATATTCATAATCAGGGATGAATTCAGGATCTCCCAAATGGGTAAACCATTATTCCAGTTATTTTACTCCCACAAATCCTCTAGACAATAGTGTTCAGTAAGAATTAGTTGAAAGAAATATTCTCATCTCTATATGGACAGAGCGACTAGATGATTCTACGATCTCTTTGGTATCCAAGAAAATGTAGTCCCCTATGAAGAAACATTATTTCTAGGATATTTTAATCCTATAGGTTGATAAGAGATCCTATTCATTATTACATTCACCTTCTCCTGCTAATTTGTTTTTATGATTTACTTTTATCCACTAATAAACAATATAATCTCTACACTAACTTGACTAATTTCCCTTCAGGATACAAGAGGATACATGTTTCTACATAATAAATTATGATACCATTAATTAAATTAGTTGGGACAAATACACTTGTACATAAGCCTCCTCTCAAGTTATAATAAAACAAAATATTTTTACCATCATTAGATGATTTTCAAACCATGCACTAATTGGAGATGCAAGAAACTTCATCTAAATACTTTTAAACTATCTTCTAAACTTTTAAAGAATATACCACTCACAAATAACCTCCCTATAAATCTCATCCACCAATACACCCCCTTATAGGGATATTATATAGGCACACCCTTAAATAGTTCCGTCCAGATTATCAACAATGGAACTATTTGAGGCTATATATGGTGTATATAAAAACTAGTTATACTTTTCTGTTTTTTCCTTCACGTCCCAATCATTTAATAATCATGGAAATTCCCATCTTATATTCTTGACATTGGGTAACATCCTGACCCTTGGAATATCATTGGAATTATTAATCTCATATCATCCAACACAAGATATTATCCATCCCTGTAACCCTTGAAATTGTATGATGATTAAGAATGGATCCTTACCTTTGTAAATATGCCCATGTTTTTATTATAGCTTGGACAATACTACAACTAAAATGCTAATTCATGTGTTTCTTTCCAACTAGAAATCCATCATAAAGATACCAACCATGAACCCATCCTTTGAATCTTGTACCAAAAGAACGTATCCACTATTTTATGTTACTGAAAAAACATCCATGGAATAAATTTTTTATCTTCAAAAATGACTTACCAAACCCACTTTTTGAATCGACCTTTTTCCATTATTTGTCAATAAGCACCAATAATACCATGGTTCTAATGAATTGGGCATGTTTTAGACCTCTTAACATATAGTTCTTCCTCTGTTATCTTGATAAAGAATTCCATCCACCCCCCTAAATGGGGGATTATATTTGGGTTGATTTATTTCTCTTATTATATCAATTTTCAAATCAATATATCCTTTGGAAGTTGTGGTTTCCTTTTAAAATTACCCCATATTCAAGATGGTGGGAGAATTTCATTATAAATCTCACCCCATATTAGGGCCCCACTGATCATCAACAAATCCCAAAGGATGATTCTCACCTCTACATACCTCATATAAAAGGTATTATTGTCTCAACTCCATCATCTATGGAAATCATAAATTGAACATTGGATGTGATGGACTAATCCTTGAAAAACCTGGATGTATTCATACAATCCCAATAAATTATGATCCTTTTTAAATTCATTGTAGAACCACATCACTAAGAATTATTATCCACATTCTGTGATAAATTCCCATGAAAATCAGAGGTTCCGTCTTTTCAACAAACCAGGATTTTGATTTATTATCAATTTATTCAATATCAATCCATATTTATATACATATTTCTTAACTATGTGTGTATGTTGCTCAAAAGTTATGTTATTTTACACTAGACCATACCCTTTTGTGTGATTTTTTTCTTTATGATGTTCCTAAAAAATTATATTTTAGAATGGGATACTCTCAATGCATGGAAATCTATTTCATTTGATGTTTACCCATAAACAACACAAAAATCATTGAATCAAATAGAACCCTAAATACATATAAGAGAAACCAATATGTTAAAGGATGTCACATAGTACTTCTACCATTATATACAATAGGAACTGATCCATTACTTGAATTTTCTCAAGATGACCGGCCTGGACACTCCCAATCATCTCATCCCATATTGTGGACACATCTTGGATATTCTCTGATTGTTACTTGGTCATGATATACAAAAAATGAAATTAATAGTGACATATCAAAATTAAAAATTATAATGAATGGGAAAAAACATAGTTACTCTAGGAATGCTACACAAGAATTACACTATGATTTAAAAGATGCATGGATACAAAGTTAATGTTCACGTTGATGAAGGGAATGTTCATTAACTATGCAGTAATCAAGTGAGTAGTGGAGTAACCATGAATACATAACAAGGTAATTAAAAAATTAAATTAATGGTGATATAAAAACACAAATATATGACATCGCTTAATGGACTCATTAAATCCATATAATTAATGACCAAAGTAGGCAAAATGATGCGTATGTATTTTTATTCATAAAAGAATCTCTTGTCTCCAAAAAGATAAAGGAATGGAAAAATGGTGGTCATCATATTTATAAAGACACCAAGACTTTTCAGATAACCATAACATTTCTTCTATATGAGCAATGTTCTTTTTCCATAATAATAGTAGGCTTGTCAAGAAATTGCGTGATAATTAACACGAGCTTCTACTTACTTCCTCAAAATGATCCCCTCTTCGTGTCGGTCTCCCACCATTATAAGGGGTAATTTTATTATGAAATCAATATTTTAGTGATTGAATTATGTCAAATATCTCAAATACATGGTTTGATGAATTAAAACACCTTCTGATTTCCTACTTGTCATGTGGGATGATGACAGAAGTCACTATATTATTGCCCACTTTCCACACAGAACAACAATGAAATAACCTTGTGAGAACAGACTACCTATGATATTCTGAGACACAATCCCTTATGAATTCCAACTAACAAAAAAATTTCTTACCAACCACACAATCCAATGATGGTCACCCAAACAATATCCCACTCAGTTACGATAACCCTCATGTATGGATTCCAAAAAAACAATATGTGTTGTTGTACATTTCTAACCATGCGACCACCTATTTCATATGTTGATTTATCAAATCCTTTCCGATAAATATTATGGTTTATTTTCTAGGAATAGATATAGAAACAAAATTAATTTACGAGAGTTGGAAAACATATTGAGGGGAAAGAGTCTTGGAGAAACCCTTCATGTGATTCCCAATCCCACAAATTCTAGTAGGGTACATAGGTGAAGTGACATATCCCATGAATTATCCTCCATTAGTGGTCACTCATTATTCTAGGACACATAGATCCCCTATCTAAATACAAATAAATCTCATAGATACTGCACAACTTCTATTCCTCTTGTTTAGCATGTGAGACCCCATTCAACCACAATCTAACTCACAGACCATCTCCCTTCACGATTCTATATTGTAGAATCACACATTGCACAGGGTCTCTATGTGATTAATACATTTTTAAACCTACCCACCAAATAGTCAAACCCTTTTTTTAACCAGATATTTCTTGGGCCCATCCTCATTGCTAGCTAACCACAATAAACATTCACTCTTCCCTATTTTAACCATGCATACCATCCTATATTAGGTTGGCAAACCCATTCTACCACTGAAACCTCAATATAGGGTATCCAATAAACCCAGGGCCCTATTCGTACATAGAATCATCTAAAAGGTCAAACAGAGACCCACATAAAACCAAAAAACATGCATGGTGAGGTTCTTAGGAATTCTATGGTGTCCCTCCTTTGATCATAGATACCCTTGATAAATGGTGTCACCTACAAATCCTTCTTAACTGATAGGGCTTGCATTAAATATGGAATCATTTATTCCCTACATAATTATTTCCTTATTATTAAATAAGGCCTCATTAATCCTTTCTTGTGATTCTAATCAGTGAAACACATTCTTGGGATTCCTCCAGTTTTAAGCGCTAACTTTAGGATCAATGATGGATTTCTTGTCCCTGTTGAGAAATGATACGTGAAAGTGAATCTATATATGTGTAAGGCCAACTAGATCATTTGTTGTCACACCATTCATGACATGGAAATACCTAAAACATCATGTTTAATTTCATTTCAATTTTCCCTATCAAACAATGTAAAATTACATGACAATGTCCTTACTGCTTAATGTTCAATTGCACAATATGGTCCTGCAACATGACCATAAACTATGTAACCTGAACTATGTGGGATATATTTCTAGTAAAGATGAAATATAGGATGCCTCCCATATGATAAAACATAATATCATTGGCCATACATTATCATCCTCATGGGGTCATATTCCTTATGATGCTACTTGTGTTTTTCTTCGTTAGGTTATACTCCTTGTGAGCATATACGTCCCATTCACTAGGTCAATATTCCCTAGGAACACTCCTCATTAATCTGTATTCTCGATGAAACTATCCCTCAATTATAGGTCCATATGAATTCTAATTGTCATTATATTCCCTTAGATAGGCCATATTCCCGAAGAAATATCTTCTATTTAGTGGCACATACTCTTACTATACAAACCAATCCATCCTCATTAGGTTATATTCCCTACAAGGTTAACTTGAAATGTTAGCTCATGTATAAATCCCACACAACCCATTTCTATGGACCTTTCACCTAGATTTCCATTCCACATAACATAAAACATCATAGAATTTGTCCTTGTCACAAAGCCTTAAAAGGTATTACATGTCATACTAAGTGGCATAGAACTATATTGATTTTGATTCCCTATAAAAGGATATAAATGAAGACCCTTCCATGGTTATGATTTAATGTCCACGAAATTAAACACCTACCTGGAAGATAATAAACTCCACAGTGACAAACTATATTGATTTTAAACATAGTATCCCAATTAGAGTATCACTAAAAAGTAAATTAAAGATAGGGAACCATTAATATTTATATTTTT
This sequence comes from Viscum album, assembly GCA_963277665.1. Taxonomy (NCBI): domain Eukaryota; kingdom Viridiplantae; phylum Streptophyta; class Magnoliopsida; order Santalales; family Viscaceae; genus Viscum; species Viscum album. Next base: position 1,139,614,177 of record OY728135.1, on the reverse strand, counting down.
AACATTAATTTTTGATTTAGGTATATGCCTGTCAAGGAAATAACCAATCTTGCATCAGGATTTTGGAAGGATTAAGAAATACAAATTAAATCTATAAGAGAGTCCCGAATTAAAATATAATTCTTCATTAAAGGGTGATATTAGTGATGTGACTTTATTTTGATATTTTTTCCACATAATATCATTAATATAATTATGTTGTAATTGATAAAAATAAATTTTAAAAGGTTAATTTACTATTTTGTTAGTTTAGTATTAAAAAACAACTCTTAAAATAATGATTTTATGATTTAATAATTCTTATTTAATGATATATTTATATTTTTTTAACATTTATTTTACTATTTAATTTTGTATATTATTAAAACTGTTCATTTTTAGATTTTTCTTAATTATGTTTCTTGATAATTGAAATTATATTTTTCTTTCTTTTGTAATTAATTAACGTTTTTATGTAATGTTTTCAATTTATTTTCATTAAATAATTTAATAATTAGTGACATTGAATTTTAATTTCAATCTTTTATAATTTTTTTATTTCTTAATTTTGATAATTTAATAATCTATCGGTTAATTTATTCAAATTGATTTAAGTTTTTAATATATCTTATTATTTTAACAAAATAATTATTTTAGATTTTATTTTACTTAAATATTTATTTTTGTTAATATTTAATAAAAAAATAAATTTCATTTAATTTTATTTTTCAGTTACTAACTAATTTTTTAAATTATAAAAATTTTACTTACAATTTAAATTTATTACAAAATCATGTTTATTTATTTATTTCCTTTTCATTTGTTTTATTCATTTGAAGTGTCGAGCCTTTATTGTAGATAAATATTTTTAATTTGTAGCACGCAGCATAATAAAATTCAAGCATCCCTATGTAATAGAAATTTCACAACATGGAGATTAGAGAATTTACGGGTGCATCTTTCTATAATTTACCAAAAGATATGTTCGCACATGTGGAATTTCAAACACCCATATGGGTAAAATAAATATCATCAATATAGAATAATATTTTATGGACTTCCATAATCCATATCCTCCATACAATATAAATTCTATTACATGAGATGAACATTCTAGCCTCTAAAAATACATAGCAAGATCATCCAGTCAATTAATTATTGTGTTTTGATGATCATGAATAGAGAATAATCATGGGTTAAACAAGAAATTATTTAAACATGAAAAAAGATTTACAAAACTCCATCACTAAACCTCTCTCTCTCTAACATGAATCTCTCTTGGCTCTCTCTATTGGATGCACTGAGCTCTCTTGGATCTAATTGATTATGGAAGGAAGTACCCCCAAGGCCTTCGTATATAGGCATGGTGGGTGGTGTCATGTTTTAAAAAACTCCAACCAATCCCCCCAACATACCACGTAAATATCCCATGGCTTCAAAACAAATGGTAGATGGATTTTGTGCACCAGCCTCCATTGAAGAAGAGGGGGGAAGTAGCTAGAAATATCCATCAATTCTCCCCCTCTAGATGCAATATGATTCAGTATATGCCAAGGTATATCATCTCATAGTAAAGCACCTTTTTCAACATATCAATCGGGTTCTCATTTCTGTGGATCTTCACAAGTAATAGATTCTATTGATCCATCACTTCACATATCCAATGTTAGTTAATGTCGATGTGCTTTATCTGAGAATGGTAGATGGAGTTCATTATCAAGTCCAAAGAACATTTAATATTACAATGAACCAGGTAATCATTCTAATAGAATTTGATCTCCTAGAGAAAATTATGTATCCACATCATCTCCTTGCCTAATTCCAAAGAAGAAATGTACTCTACTTCTGTCATGGATAATGAAATGCACTTTCTCAACCTTGACTACCATGATATAGCTCCTCCTTCAAAATTATAGTTGTATCCTGATGTAGAATTCATGCTATCAGGATATCAGAATATATATTCATCTGTATAGACCTCCAAGATAGGTTATTCTACCCTATATCACAAACATAAAATTTATGTACCTTTAAGATACCTCAGAATCCACTTGACTGCATCCAAGTACTATTTCCCAGGATTAGAGAGAAACCGGCTCACAATTTCCACAACATGGGAAATGTTTGGTCTCATACTCACCATAGTGTACATCAAGATTACAAAAGATAAATAGTATGGTGTCATCTCCATAGCCATTATTTTTTCCTTTCACGATATTCAAGAAAACTTTCTCAACATCAAATTATCGGGAAGAGGAACGGTCCATAGTTTGGATTTTTCCATGTTGAAATGTTTCAAAACATGTTCAAAATACATCCCCTAATATATCCTTAACAACCTTATCTTTCTATCATGAATGATCTGAATCCCCAAAATTTTTTGAGCTGCTCCCAAGTCCATCATAGCAAAAGACTTGGATAACTCATTATTTAACTAGCTAATTTTCACATAATACTTCCCAGTGATAAACATGTCATCAACATAAAGTTTAAGAGCAAAAAAATTACCACCCTAAAATATCTAGATGTAAAGACATTGGTCCACCTATGTCCTCTTGTAACCATGACTCACCATGAATGAGTAAAAATTATTGTACCACTACTTGGGAGAATGTTTCAGTGCATACAAGCTCTTCTTCAATTTTTAAATGAGGGATTATTGTCCAGAAACCTCAAAAACATAAGGATGATTCAAATAGATCTCTCTAGTGATGTTTCTGTGATGAAAATTGGTCTTCACATCCATTTTTTGGCTCTAAGTCCATTCTAGATTCCAATCCGAAAATGACATGAATTGAAGTCATCTTCACAATGGGAGAAAAGATATAATGAAATTCAACTCTTTTATTTTGAAGGAATCCCTTGACAACTAACGTAGCTTTGTGATCAAACTCCTTTTTGGTATCATCCCTCTTCATCCTGAACACCCATATGTTCGTTAATGCCTTCTTACCATTGGGTAATTCCACCAAATCGTATGTGTGGTTCTTCATCAAAGAATACATATCGTCCTACATTTCATCTAGCCAATTGATTTATTTAGGATGAGACACTACTTCTTAGTATCTGTCCAGCTCCCCTTCATCAGTCAGTAGTAGGTAATCTAATTCCAAATATTTTGTTGACAGAATCCGTCCTAGTGAAGATCTTTGGACCTATGAAATTATAGGTTTGAGAGTTGAAACATCACCTAGATTTTTTAATGGTTCTTTAACTTCATAAGGAGAGGATTGAGTCTCCTCTACTCAATATTCTCCTCCATTACCTTCTAGTCCACTTCTGACGAGTCTTCTTACAACTCCTCCTCTTAATTAATAAGTGGTTCTAGTACAAGTGTTGGATCATGAATTTAGTCCTAGACACTTTCTCTTTGAGAAATTCTAGGATTTTGAATGTCTTCGATCATATGGTTCTCATGAAACATGACATCTCTACTTCTGATCACTTTATTCTATTTTGGGTCCTAAATCGTTTATCCAAACTCATCATCTCCATAGTCAATGAATATTCATAGACTATATTTCTTATCTAGCTTATTCCTGAGCTCCGTGGATACATGTGAAGATGTCAAACATCCAAATACTAATAAATTATATTAATAGGGATGTTTACCATACTATAAATTTTGTGGAATTTCAAAATTCACTAGGAATAATGGTGATCTATTGATGATGTAGCAAGCAACATGAACAGATTCTCCCCAGAATGGCTTAGAAAGCTTATCGAAACTCATGATGCTTTTAAATTTCCCTATGATCGTTATATTCATCCATTCTAAAAATATAATATATTTTGGAGTGTGTGGGACTATCCTCTCATGGTAGAATTCTTGAGTCATATAATTGGCTTCAAATTCCATGGATGTGGACACTCCATCGTTGTTTGAACAAAGACAGATTATCTTCCTTCCGGTTTCACATTCCACCATGGGAGGGAACATTATGAAGAAGTCCAATACTTGGTCCTTTATCCAAAAGAAAAACAACTAAACCCTTTGAGATTCATCATCAATAAATGATAGTAAATATTTGTTATCTTTGAGTGAATCCAACTCCATGGGTCTTCATATAAGTGAGTTCACTAGATCCAGCAACTCTGATCTCCTTGATGAAGCAATATTGAATGAGACTCTATACTAAATCACATTCAATTAGTATTTAAAATGTTAAATTGATGCATACTTTTCAATATTGATGTACTTATTCTTAATTAGGGTAGATAAACCTCTTTTACTCATGTGGTCAAGCCTCCCATTCCACATATTGGATGTCTCTCTATCCATTCTGTTGAGCATATCATCACATATAAGGCCCTGGTTTAAAACATTACATAATCATGAATTAAGTAAATAATTTACATTGAGGATATTTTCAGGTTTAGAGTTTTCGATAATTAGGAAATAACTATTACATTACATCTCAAAATTTATAAAGTAAACACTTGTACTCAATTTCCATTTTTTTATAAAATAAAAACCTTAAAAAATAGTCATGCCTGGTTCCATGTTTTAGATAGAATAAATTTTATTTGATCCCCTCCTTGATCCTATTAATTATTATGTCTTGTGAAAAGACATTTCAAAAATTAGGATGAGCATAAAAATCTCAGTAAGAGTTATAAAATGAAGAAAAAAATTAGTTTTCTATCAAAACATAATCTTTTTAACATACCTTATGAAATCATATGATTTATGAATCACACATAGAAAACATAAATCATAATGGTAACCTGTGGCATCCATAACATACTTATGTTTTAGGTTTAACAGCTACATAAGGAGTCACATTTGGAATACCCATAAATGTATATTCCCTTAATCTCATAAGAGAAACATCATTTTTACCTCCATCATGTCACCCAACGCATTGGAGAGCTATCTCAGGATCGCCCACACTTGGTTTATAACAGAACCACCCATATACGTAAACCATTCTCATGAATCATAACATATTAATAACATATAAAAGTACAAAGGAAATATAACATTTCCATATTTCAATCACAATCCATAATTTCAAGATATTTAAATAGTCAATGCTTTTTGAAAATCATTTTCAATTTAAAACATTTAATAAATAGAATTTTGAATCAAAGTGTAATATACCACATTGAAGCTTTTGAAAGAAATTTTAATTTCAAAACTATCATTTCCATATATATAAATCCTTAAAAACATTTTTAAAACATTTACATTAATGATAATTATTTTGAAGAATAAATCTATAAAACATTTAAAATTAAATTTTAGTTAAAGAGTTCCTTACAAAATGATAGACTCTTGAATATAAATAATTTTGGAATAACATTAATAAAATATTATATTATCATGATAATATGTAGATTCATGATATAATATGTCAAATAGAATTATATAAACCATATAAAAGTGAATTGGTGTATAACAACAAATAAGTCTCAATGGAAAATAAATTGAGAAAAAGTCCCTTACAAAGATCATATCCCTAGATTAAGGAAATATCAATGACATAATTATGTGTGAAAAATAATAATACACATAAAATAATTGAATATTATTTGTAAAACAATCAGAGTTCATTCACACATTTTCATATCATGACATAATCATGAAGTATAAGTTTAACCAAAACAATTGAAATTGGGTTAAGAAGTTCTGTTATAGTAATTCGATAGCCTAACGGTGTCACATTAAAATTGGGAAAATGGGTTGATGGCAGATAAAGTGTTATCTCATCATATGGACATAAATTTTATAGTAATAAGAATATATAATAACATATACCCACATAAGAAAATGGAAATTTAAAAGACAAAACAGAAAATAAGTCTCTAACTGAAAGAGTACTGTGAAAGGTTCCCTTACCGATTTGGTAACTTACGAAACATACACCCCATGAAAGAAAGATCATAAAATGAAGATTTAAATAACAATAAATTAAATTATATTACACAAGTAATACAATAATGTGCAGTAAATACACTACATCAAAGGAAATAGTGGTAAATATAACTTGAATCTCACGAGAATAAAAATTGAGATGAAAACATATTACCTCGTGTCTTACTCATCCAGTTCATTATTTATTCTCCTAGATAATACACTAAAGTTAATTTATACTTTCTTAAGAACATTTTAAAAATTTATTTTCCTTTTATAAAACTTATTATTACATTATAAAAATTATATAATCCTTTAAGTTAATAACTGTTGTTCTGTTGATATTTTGTACGTGAGTCAAAAGTAAACTACTTATAATTAAATGATGTCCATGTGGTCAAAAGTACTTTATCTACAGAATTCTATTCATGATTTATATATCATATATATCTTATATATCCAGTATATATATGTATTTATAATAGTATATAACATTTGGAGATAAGAAATGAAATGCACCGTTCATTAAGACAATAAGCCATATGTACGCATGGACGTTACATTCATTTATATTTCGTATTTAAATGGAATGAAAACTTAATTATACATAGGTATATTATAATTTCAGTATAATATCATATATAATTTCATTAATTTCATCCTTTATATGTTCCATGTAGGACATGAATGATTCATATCAATTTGAGGGCATAGTAGTCTGCACTTTTTCAAATGAAATTATCGCATTTAACCATTATAGAAACCATAAAGGTATGATATAAATGAGAAATAAAGAATCATAGAAAATATATAAATATAAGATATATCACATATAAATATATCTCCATATTAATGTCCACCATAATAGGTGGTAGGAGAAGATTGAACAATCATTGTTTCATGAGGTAGTAGTACATTGTCCATAGAAACAGTATGTTCTTTTCCCATTAGATAGAGGTGTGTGTATGTGTATCTAGAATAATTATTATAAAAACAACCTATTATATTTAGGATACTATTTTTGTGATAAAATAATGGAATCAAAGGATTTTATGGGGTTGGATATGTAAAATAAAAGAAAAGAACTTAAAAGAATATGTTAGCTTTAAATCGGGTAACTCCTTTTTGTTTGAACCAAAAGGTTATATTGATGTTCTTTATGACTAAGGTAAGGATTATAAGTGTAATAGAGTGATATTGAGAGCTTATTTGGGTAGATATCGTATGATCCAAGCAGCTTGAGAGGTGTTTGTAATGGGTTAGAGGTAGGATCTTTTTATAAGGGGAGGAGGGGCTCTTTAGGATGGTTTGAAAATATTATTTTATTATATAATAATATTTTATTTCTAAAGGTTTAAAACTTATTAAATTTGAATATTAGATGACTTTTATTTGAAATAAAATCATACAATAATAATTTTATAGGTTTTGGATATTTTTTAATTTTTATAATCTTATTTATTTAAATCATTCATTTATGAGGTAAACACTGCATTATCGTTGCGTCAAAAAGAAATTTATTTATATGATTTATAAAAATTATAAATAAAATACAATGATTTTTGAAATATTTTTATCTTTATAATGAATATTTATATTCAAAAATATCAATTATTTAACCATGCATTAAAATTTATTTTTCATAACAATACATGTTTATGATATTTGTATTTTTACATTAAATAAAAAGTTATTAAAGTCATTATCTAACCCAAATGGATTTCAAAGGAAACAAATACTCTACAAGGATTGTATTGGTCTTCCATGTCTCATAAATTAAAGTTAGGACAAGTGTTAAGGTAATTTTATATTATTATAATATTATTTTTACCTTGAATTACCCTATTTACCTTTAACTACGGTAAATAAGTAAAATGTTAATATTAATTAGTAATTATTTTCATCTTATTGAACCAAATTTGACTTTCTGATAACAACCATGTATGTAGGATTTTCAAAATTCAATTCACAGAAGTTTTAACATTTCATTTAGATGAAAATGTTTGTTTTTAACTACTATTGAGGGATTTTACTATTCATCAAAAATTGAAGGTTTTCAAAAAAATACCAAAAATTCAAACTAAGATATATTTGATATTTTTAATTCAAAATTGATTTCTATTTTAACAAATTCAAAACTTCTTAGTTGCATTAATTAAATTAAAATTAATTCTCATTGTCAAAACAAATAAAGGGTTTTTTAGAAATAATAACTATCAATAGATTGACACTTGTTTATGTCCAATTTAAAAGTGAAATTACTTCTAATGACAAAAATTGGATTAAATTGAAGAAATATAGTCTAATTACACTTTAAAACCAATTAAAATGTAATATTACCATGTAAATAAATTATATTAAAAGGCAATTTTTAATTAAAATACAATATTTTTCACTATTCATTAAAAAAATTACCAGAAAAATTCCAAAAATATACCCTAAGTAAATTTTGATTTTTCTGATTCTAAAGAAGAATTTTATTTTGTCAAATACAACATATAAAAGTGACAAAAAGTAGATTTAAAAAGGGTTCTCAATCAACAGGCAGTAAATTGACCCTTTAAATAATATTAGATTATTTATGCTTAACATTAGATTCATTCACATTTTAGGTCTCTAAATCTTATTGGATAAATCTAAAGACATTTAATAAACATGTATAACAATATTTTAGTTAGTTCTGTTCATTCTCGGCAATACAATGGTTATGTGTTAACTAAAATTTAAAATAATAATATTATATCATTATTTTTCAGTATAAATCAACATTGTGTGAAACTTAAGATTTCAAAGAATTCTTTTTTTTTCATATCGAGTATGCCATCGAACGTAGCATCCCCATTAAATTGAAATTAATATTTAAATCAAAAATATTAATAAACATGAAAATGTATTACACTTTATTTACCCAGGATGTTACGTCCTTCCCCCTTTTAGAAATTTCATCCACGCAATTCTAAAAATGGTCTTGGAAACATCAATGAATGTCGAACATCGAAAAAAGATTCAATAAAACTATAATGTTAAAATATGGAAAGAGAAGTGAAAATGTCACCCGAGATAACCCAGACTAGGATTCCATGTAGGAAAACATGGATATGGATGATAAAACAAACCATCAAGTTATGATGGAGAGTGATTGAAAGCATGATTAAGAGAAAGTTAACCACCACAAAATCACAAAATTTTAATGTGTTAAACAATATTTGATTACCCAGTAGGAAATTTAAACCGAAAACTTTTTTTAAGTTACTTTTCATATTTTTGGGAATTCATTAACTACATAAAATAAGAACACACGGAAATATACTTACCTTCACGTAGAGTTTCATGCTTTAATAAGTTTCTACCAAAGCCCATATTTTCTCCAAATTATGAGTATACATGATGACATGGTCACACCTAAAGCACTAGAATAAATCTTATAGATAATCACATAATCCACAAAATAAGAACTATATATTTCCCTTGTCTTTATACATTTACCAAAACAAAAATGGTTAGTAAAATATTAGATAATTCCAAAAAAATATAATCCTTTATAAAATAAAATAGTACTATTAATCTCCAAAATTCAACAAAAGTACCCAAAGTTCAAGAAATACCATTCAATACAAAATTTCCCTTAAAATTATGCAAAATAACCGAAACAAAAATTTAAACCCAAAACTCATAAATATTTAATAACATAGTCTTCCATAGTAAATCATAACATTTATCTACAAAACATTGACTACTCTTATAGTCTCATACTGAAGTGTAATTAACATAATCACATATTCTCTATGATAGGTTAACCATTTATAGAAATAAAAAAAATCAACATATGTAAACAACAAAAAAAATAGATTCTTTCAAAATAAAATTTCAACCATTACACCACAAATGAGATCCCATAGTATTCAATTTTTCGTAAGCATATAGTGTTTCCAAAATAGTGAATGTCTTCCAAAATAACTTTTATCACTTAATCACCAAATAATATTTCAATACTAAGGATATATATTTGATAAAACATAATATCCCAAATAAATTTATTTCTTATCAATAAAATCATTTAACTAAAAAGAAAAATCCATTCTTACCATCTTTTTATAAAACCCAAAAATAAGCTTAACATGTTTTAACCTACATGTTTTTCTTATACCATTCCTTTTTATCCCAACACATTATAAAATCAACATCAAAATTCTTGATGTCTTATATATATTTTCATTTTTTTTATTTCAACTCCATATGATAAAATAAAACTATCCACAAAAGAAAGAACAACATACCTTGATCTTGGTGTCTACTTGGTATCATCGTCATCTTGTTCACGTAGGTAGAAGGTCCGCACATTTAAATAATGATTTAGATATCCTTCAAAATCATTTGCTTCCTTCATCCAAATACACATGGTTCAACTTGGGTCGTGAGGGTGTTCATAGAGAAATAGATTTGGAAAATAATCATGTATGACAAATAATTTCAAAACATCTGATAAAAATAGATTTTTATAAAACAGTCACACCGAGGTTGAGTTGAAAATTTTAATCAGTGGTCCTTTTAGAATACTATAAGTATGTTCTGATAGAAAATATTTTAAAATAATATATAAATAGTTTTTTCAAGGGTGTCTTCCTTCAGATCCTTTTTCAAAATCATAATATGCTTAAAAATCTTGTGATAACGTAAAATATTTGAAAATCCCTTGATGATATTTACATTTCTTGAAAATATGAGAATATTGAGAAAATATGGATTTGATTAAATAAAACCCCTGATCCATGATAGTATCGAGGTATAGTGGAGGTGTTTTATATCTCAAAAAATATTGACAGTTACTTGTATGTTAGAAAATGTTTCAAAATTGTCTGGACATGAATTTGCAATAATTATTGCAAGAAAGTCATCAGGAAGAGATAGGAATGCCGTTTGAGATCCTCCTCCTTCCATTTGAGACAAACATTCCATGATCTAAATAAGTTAAAAAAATAGGGATTTAACATAAATAGTAGACATAGAGACTAACCATGTGTCAAAAAAACTCATAATCCCTAAAGTTATCTAAACCGACATTTGATACCAACTAAAAGTCCTGAACTTAAACATCACATTATCTTGAATTAAGTGAATAATTCACATTTTGGATATTTTTAGGTTTATATTTTTAGATAATTAGGCTATAACTATTACATTACATATCAAAAATTACAAAGTAGACAATTCTACTCTGTTTCCATTTTTTCATAAAATAAAAACCTTCAAAAAGAGCCAGGTCTTGTTCCATGTTTTAGACAGCACGACTTTTCCATGATCCCATCATTGAACCTATTCATATTTAAGTCCTATGATAAAACATTTAAAAACTTGGTATGAGCATAAAAATCTAAGTAAGGGGTATAAAACAAATAATGAAAACATTAGTATATCAAAACAAAATCTTTTTAATATACCTCATGAAATCATAAAATTTAAGAATATCACATAGAAAACCTAAATCTTAATGGTAACATGTGGAATCCATAACATACATACATTTTAGATTTCATAACTACGTAGGGATTGACATTTGGAATACCCATCATGGTATATTCATTAAATCTATTAGGAGAAACATCATGTTTACCTACATCATGTTACCCAATGCATTGGAGAGCTATGTTCGGCTCACCATCCGTAGGTTTATCACAGGACTACCTGTATACCTAAAAAATTATTATGAACCATAACATATTCCTAACACATAAAACAAAAATAAAAAAGATATAACATTTCCACATTTCAATCACAATATATAATTTTATGATATTGAAATGATTAATGCTTTCTAAAAACAATTATAAATTTAAAACATCTAATAAATTCATTTTTGAATCAAAGTTTCCCATACAACATTAAATATTTTGAAAGAAATTTTAATTTCAAAACATTCATGTCCATATAAATAAATCCTTAAAACCGTTTTTAAAACATGTACATTAATAAGAATGATTTGGATGAATAAATCTTTAAATCATTTAAAATGATATTTTAGTAAATGAGTTCCTAACCAAATGAGAGATGCTGGAATACAAATAATTGAGGAATAACATTAATAAAATCTTATAATATCATGGGAATAAAGATATTTATGATATAATATTTCATGGGGAATTATATACAACATATAAAATTGAATTGGTGTATAAAAACAAATATGTCTCGATGGTATGTAAATTGAGACAATGTCCCTTGCAAAGATCATATCCTAAGATTAAGGAAAAATCAATGACATAATTATGTGTAAAAAATATTGATAAACCTAGTATAATTGGATACTATGTGTAATCAAATCAGATTTAATTCACATATATTCATATCACAACATAACTAAGAAGTATATGTTTAACCCAATGAATTGAAATTGGGTTAAGATGTTCTCTTACAAAAATTTGACAGCCTAATAATGTCACATTAAAATTCAGAAAATGACCTGATGATAGAGAAAAGGGTCTCCAATCACATGGAAATAAAATTTACATCAGTAAGGATATATTATAACATATTCCAATATATTAAATTGTAAATTTAAAAGACAAAACATAAATGAAGTCTTTAACTAAAAGACTACGATGAAAGGTTCACTTACCGATTTGGTAACTTACAAAACATACACCCCATAAAAGAAGGATAATACAATGAAGAGGTAAATTCATATAAATTAAATGATATTATACTAATAATATAATCATGGGATGTATATAAACCACATAAAAGGAAATAGTGGAAAATACATCATGAATCTCAAAGGAATAAAAAGTGAGATAAAAACCCCTTTCCTCATGTCCGACATGTCTCATTCGTTCTTTAATCTCCGGTATAATAAATTAAAGTAAATTTATACTTCATTAAGAACCTTTTTCAAATTTAATATTCCTTTTTTATCTCTTATTAGTACATTATAAACATTATGTAATAATTTAAGTTAATAATGGTTGTTTTGTAGATATTTGGTACTATAGTCAAAAGTAAACATCTTATAATAACATGATTTCCATGTGGTCAAAATTACATTATATCCAAAAGGATATTCATGAAATAGATATCATATATATTTTATATATCCATTATATATATATGTATTTGTAACAGTATATAAAATTTGGGGATAATAAAAGAAATGCACCGTTCATGGAGATAGTAAGTCGTATGTCTGCATGAATGCTACTTTCATTTCGATAAATTATTTTTATGGAATGAAAACTTAATGATAAATAGTTATATTATAATTCCAATATAATAACATATATAATTTCATTAATTTCTTCCTTTATATGTTCCACGCATGGCATGAACGAGTCATATCACTTTGAGGGGGCAGTAGTCCGTATTTCCACAAATAAAATTATCGCATTTACCCATTATAGAAACCATAAAGGTATGATATAAAAAAAATACAGAAGAATATAAATAATATAAATATAATATATATCACATATAAATATAGTTCCATCTTAATGGACATCATAAGAGGTGGTATAAAAAGATTGAACAATCATCATTTCGGGAGGCAGTAGTTCACCGTCCACATAAACAATATGTTCTTTTCCCTTTAAATGGGGGTGTGTGTAAGTAAAGCTCTAATAATTCTCATAAAAACAACCTAGTATGTTGAGTATAATTTTTTAGTTATAAAAAAAGAATAAAATGAGTTTATGGGGTTTTAGAGGTAAAACAAAATAAAAAAACTTAAGAGAAGACGTTACCTTTAAATCGGGTAACTCCCTTTGGTTTGAACCAAATAGATTTCTTGAAGTGTCTTCTGCAAACGTAAGGATTATAGGTGGAAGAGAGGGATATTTAGTGCTTATTTAAGTAGAGTATGGATGAGCCAAGGGGCTTGAGAGGTGTGTGTCAGGGGTTAGATTTTAGAGCTTGTTATAAGGGGGAGGAGGTGGTCTTTTGAAAAGATCGAAAATATTATTTTATTATATAATAATTTTTGGATAATAATTGTCCAAAACATATTAATGTAAAAGATAAGATGATATTGTTCAAAATAAAATCATACAACATGAATTGGAAAGGTTTTTAATATTTTTTTTAATTTTTATAATCTTATTTATTTTAATCATTCATTAATGAGGTAAACACTACATCATTATTGTGTCATAAATAAATTTATTTCTCTGATATCTAAAAATTATAAATTATATACCATTATGTAAGAAATATTTTTATATTTATAATGAATATTTATAGTTAAATATATCAATTATATAACCCCACATTAAAATTGTTTCGAAAAAACAATACATGTTTGTGATATTTTTATTTTTACTTTAAATAAAAAGTTATTAATGTCATTATCTTACCCAAATGGATTTAAAAGTAAACAAATATCATCCAAGGATTGTATAGGTCGGCCATGACTCATCTAATATGGTTATAAAAAGACTTAAGGTAATTTTATTTTATTATTATATAATATTTACCTTGAATTACCATGTTTACCTTTAACCACGGTAAATAAAATTCAAAAGATACTATTCACCAAAAATTATTATCATCTTATTAAACCACATACTACTTACTATTAACAACCATGTATGTCAGATTTTTTAAATTCAATTCGCATAAGTGGTAAAATTTCATTTGGATGAAAAAGTTGGTTTTTTAACTATTACTCAATGATTTCACTATTAATCAAAAAATTGAAGGTTTTCAGATTAACATAAAAAATTCAGCCTAAGGTATATTTGATATTCCAAATTGAAAAATGATGATTATGTTAACAAATTAAAATAATTTATGTTTCATAAAATTAATTTAAAATTAATTCCCGTTGTCTAAAAAAAGTGGGTTTTTAAGAAATAATAACTATCCAATGATTGACTCTTGTTTATGTCTAATTTCAAAGTGAATTATTTCCAATTACCAAAATGGGATTAAATGGTAGAAATATAATCTAATTAAACATTTTAAGAAATTAAAATGATAATCTAACCATGTAAATAAATTATATTAAAAGGAAGTTTTGAATTAAAATACAATATTTTTCACTATTCTTTAAAAATGAATTTTATCATAAAAATACCAAAAATTTACCAAAGTAAATTTTAATGTTTTGATTCTAAAGAATAATTTTATTTTGTCGAATATAACATGTAAGACTAGAAAAAACTAGATTTATAATGGTTTCTCTATCAACGAGGGGTAAATCGACCCATTAAAGAATATTAGAGTATTTATGCTTAAGAATAGATTCATTCACATTTTAAGCCTCTAAATTTTATTGGTTAAATGTAAAGACATTAAAAAAACATTTATAATCATATTTTATTTAGTTCTATTCATTTCTACCAATTAAACGGCGATGTGTTAACTACCATTTAAAATAATAATATTATATCATTATTTTCTGTATAACTCTACATTGTGTGCAACGTAAGATTTCAAAGAAATATGTTGTTTCGTATCTGGTATGACATCAAACATTGAATCCATATTAAATTAAAATTAATATTTAATTCACTAGTATTAATAAATATGAAAATGTATTACTCTTTATTTTCCTTGGATGTTACATCACATATTTTCACATGTTTTTTTTAAAACATACCACATATGTGTCCTCAAGAAATGATGATGGCTCCTTTTTTCATCCTCTATGTCCCATTATTGAAGATGTTGTAATAACCTTGTTGATCAAAAGCTATATCTAATAACATGTTAAGTGAAAGGCTTGGAATATTCCGAACATCCTTAAAGGGGATTTGGTATCCAATGTTTTTCTGGACTTGGATATCACCTATTAAAACAATCTCCACTGAACTAGTATTCCCTATCATGACTATACCAAAGCCACCAGTTTGATAAGTCAAGAAATACTCATGATGCATAGGGACATGGTTTGATGCTACAGTGTCGACCACTCATTCAGTGTCTTTCCCAGATGTATGGAAGCATGTCTCTTCCTCATATATGGAGTAAAGAAAAACATCTCAAGTGATGCTCACATTCATGTATCCATTTATTCTTTTTTAGTTTCTACCTTGCCCCATTTCATGTAGAAAAATTCAGAAGTTCTTCATCATGTGTCTCTCTATGCCATAATTTTAGCATTTACATGTTGGCCACCTAGCATATGTGGACCTTCCTCCATTCTTGATTCAGCCTCTAGTTCCTTCCCCACAATCTACTAATTTTTGTCTCCCTCACTTCTCCAGAACGAGTGCTTGTGATGGTTGTAACTCACATCCTTCTTTGGGCCTCCTCGTTGAATAGGTCTTCCTTTACCATTACCTTGGTAAGTTTGCCTCTAGGTTCTAAGTATATGAGTGAGATGAAAAACGTATCTCATCTATTGGGAAGTGTGTTGAGTAAGTGGTATGCCTAATCATCATCATTTAGAGCCTTAACAGCAACCACCAACTGGTTCACCAGGCTTTGGAAATCACTAGTGTGTTTAGTTATAGATATTCAACTCTATAGTCAAATATTCATCAACTGCTTCAATAAGATGATATTGTTTTTAAGGGTCTTCCACAAGTACTTGTTTTTCAACGACATCCAAAATTCATATGAACTAGTATCATTAGAAAGATGGTGGTAAATGTTGTGATCAATCCATTGGAGGATTTGACCTATCATCGTCTGGTTTTGATTTTTCCACTCTTCTTCCTTGGTGGCATAAGGGTTTTCTCCCTCATTCTCAATGGAGTCAAAAATAACCTCATCATTGAGGTGATCTTATATTTGAGACTATCAAATTGAATAGTTTGAATAAGTCAACAGGATAATCCCTCCTATGGATGGTCCCTCCATTTAATTTTCATTATACAAATTTTGATGAATAATCTAGAAAATGGGGCTCACATTTGTATCTAGGACGGTCGAAAATGGTGGAATCAACATTTGGATAATCAAAATTGGACACTGATTGACCCAGATATGATTAAAAAAATATCGACAGCCAAGATAAACCAATGACGTGGTAGAGATGATCCACACCAGATTAGTTGCCAAAAAATCTCTGGAAAATTCATCAATGCTAGAATAGTACCTTCTTCTCTGGAAAGGGGGGTGTTGTATCACATGAGGTTTGACTGAACTTTAACCAAGTCTTGGAATCTCGTTTTAGCTCTATTTGTGATGTCGTTTGCACTGTTGGAACCGGATCACTAGGAACATTTAGAATCATCCTTCAAAATAAGATTATGAGCAACTTTGATTTTCTTTTCACTGGAAAAGGTCTACTTCTCACCGCCATTGCATCAGAAATCCCTCTGATACAACTTGTTGTCATTTTCCTTTCACAAATGGAGAAGGATGGATGGATAAACCAACCTTTATTTAAACATGGACAATGTTTTACAAAACTCCACCTCTACACCTCTATCTTTTTAACATGAAGCTATCTTGGCACATATTGATTATGGAAGGACGTACCCGAATGTCTACTTATATAGGCATGGTTGGATGTGTCAAGTTTGACACAACTCCCACCAAACCCTCCACTTACCATGGACTCTCCCATGGATGCCACTAACCATGGTAGGTTGATTTCGTGCACCATACTCATTTGAAGAAGTGGTGGGAAAATATCCACCATGAATTGTGACCTAAAATAAAAAAAACCGTGATTGGGAATGGATCTCGTATCCAATAACCGAATTGATTCATAATGCTTTTAGAGGGATTGATGATCGAGTTGTAACATCCTACGTAAATAAAGAATAAGACATATTTTATATTTATAAATAATTTTGAATTAAATATTAATTTTACTTTAAATGGGTTGCTATGTTCGACAGCGTACCTGATACGCAACAACGAGTTTCTTTGAAATCTTACGTTGCACACCAATAATATAATATGATTATTTTAAATGGTAGTTAACACCAAGCCATTGTATTGGAAGGAATGAATATAAATAATTAAAATGTTATTATACATGTTTGTTAAATGTTTTTACATTTATCCAATAAAATTTAGAGGCTTGAAATGTGAATGAATCCAATTATATGCACAAAAGACTCTAATAATATTTAAATGGTTGATTTACCGTGTTTTGATAGATAAACCTTCTTAAATCTAGTTATTTGTAACTTTTATATGTTATATTTGACAAAATAATTTTTTTTCTACAAAATAGGGAAATCATAATTTACTTTGGGTAGATTTTTAGTATTTTTCTGATAAAGTTCATTTTTTAATGAATACTTTAAAATACTGTATTTTAATTCAAAATTAATTTTTAATATAATTTATTTATATGGTTATATTATCCTTTAAATTGTTTTTAAAGTGTAAATATATTATATTTTTACCATTTAATCTATTGTTGGTATTTTGAAGCAACTTCACATTGAAATTGGACATAATCACCTGTAAATCTTTTAATAGTTATTGTATCTTGAAAACACGCTATTTGTTTTGACAAGTGGAATTAATTTTAAATTAATTAATCCAACTACTATGTTTTGAATTTGGTAAAATGGAAATAATTTTTTAATTCAAAGTATCAAATATAGCTTAGGCATACTTTTTTTTTTGAAAAACATCAATTTGTGATGAATAGTGACACCACTAAGTATTAGTTAAAAAAACTGAATTTTTCATTTAAATGAAATTTTACCACTTCTATGAATTGAATTTCAAAAATCTGAAATACATTGTTGTTATTAGTAAGTAAAATTTGGTTCTATAAGATGCTAATATTTTTTTATGAATAGTAACTTTTGACATATTTACTGCGGTTAAAGGTAAATAGGGTAATTCAAGGTAAAAATAATATTGTAATAATTCAAAATTACCTTAACACATGTCCCAACCTTATTGTATGAGTAATGGCTGACCATTGGCATATTTGGGTCCATTTTGGGACCCCATTGAGCCACTTATGAAAGATAATGACACTTTAGATTAATAAATTTAATATAAAGGAAAAATGACATAAACATAACACTTTTAGTAAATTATTTTTATATGGTGTTATATAAGTAATTTGTTTGACTATAAATATTCATTGGAAAGATAAAAATATTTCTTACATCATGGTCGTTTTTTTATAATCTTTATACAACAAATAAATTAAATTATTTATGACATAATAATGATGCAGTGTTTACCACATTAAAAAATCATTTGAATAAATAATATTATAAATATTAAAATAACATCCAAAACTTGTCTAATTCTTATTAGATGATTATATTTAGAGCATGTGTCATCTTATCTTCGACTCTAAGTATTTTTGGACCTTTTGAAACTGAATATCATTATATAATAAAATAATATTTTCACACATTCCTACAGAGCCCCTCCTCTCCCTTATAAAAGGAGACCACTTCAAACCAATTACTCACACCTCTCAAGATTTAGGATGGTCCAAACTCTGCCCAAGTAAGCTCCCTACATACCTATTCTACTTATATAATCCTTAACTTAGGCATAATTCACTTCAAAAGTCTTTTGGTGCAAACCAAAGCGAGTTACCCAAATTAAATGTAACAGTTTCACATAAATTATGTTCTTTTATTTTACTTCTCCAACCCCTAAACTATTGTTATTACCTTATTTTGTGACAACACTAGTATCCTAAATATACTAGGATTTTTTTATGAGAAATATTATAACTAATCTTACAAACTCCTCCATCTAATGGCCGAAGAACATAATGTTTCAGTGGATGGAAAACTAACGCCTCACGAAATGATGATTGTTCAAATATCGCCAACCACATCTCATGGTGGAAATTATGATTACAATGTACGTATATATGATATATATTATGTTTATGTTTTCTTTATACTTCTCTATTTTCCATTCATATCATACCTTTATGGTTTCCATTATGGGTAAACCGATGATTTCATTTGAGGAAGTGCGGACTACCGCGCCCTCAAAGTTATATGACTCGTTAATTCCATATCTACGATGTATAAAAGATGGAGATAATGATATTATATATGATATGATACTGGAATTATAATATACCAATGTTTCATTATGTTTTAATTTCATTAAAATAAGAAATTTAAATTAAAGTAGTGTTCATGCGTACGTACGACTTACCATCTCCATTAACAGTGCATTTCTTTTCTTATCTCCACATGATATGTATTTTTATAAATATATATATACTAGATATATATGATATCTT
The DNA here is from genome assembly GCA_963277665.1 of Viscum album. Taxonomy (NCBI): domain Eukaryota; kingdom Viridiplantae; phylum Streptophyta; class Magnoliopsida; order Santalales; family Viscaceae; genus Viscum; species Viscum album. The sequence continues at coordinate 1,139,594,210 of OY728135.1, read as the reverse complement.
AATAATGTATATAATTCAGGATATAATTGAGCATTGACCACTTGGAAAACTTTTAAATATAAGGTGTTCATTTTTTACTCAAGTACAAAATATCGACAAAATAAACATTATTAACATATATGATTACAAAATGTTTATAAAATGGGAATAAGTTATATAAAAGGAATAATAAACATGAAAAATGTTCTTAAGAAAGTAGAAATTAACATATGTTTATTATTCAAGATATTAAAGAACAATCCAGTCATGTCAGACACGAGGTAAGGGACTTCGTCTCATTCTCCTTTCATTGAGGCATATTTTGTTTTAATATACGGCCTTCTTTTATATGTTGTATAAACACCCATGACATTTCAAAGGGAATATTTTTCTACGAATCGTTTTACTAAACAAAAAAAGGAATGTTTCTTTTAATGTAAGCAGTGACGATAACCTTTCTGCCTCCGCATGTATTATTTGATCTTTGGCTTCCTCAACAAGCAATAATATTTTTAAAAGAAAATAAATACCATATACTCTTTTATGTATTTTGGTATTGAAAATGGTTTTGTTAATGGATTTTTTATTCTTTATATTTAAGTGATATATTGTAATTTAAATTTTCAAATTTTTTATTTCCTTTAAATTTTTTTTATGTCTTATGATTTTATAATGTTACTTTGACATTTTCTAGGTGGTTACATGATAAACCAAATGACGGGTGGTACCATGAATACCAGGCTGCTTGGTTACTTTATAATATCCAATGCATTGGGTATGGAAGTCAGCTGTATGGCTATTCCATTTAGTGATATGTTTGGGATTCGACTGTATGTTTATTCCATTTAAGTATATTTATGTCCCAATATACCTTTATATGATATGGGTTATTTATATGGGTTTTATGGTAACATTTTGGTTACAAAAGTGTAAGTGGTGATCTTTTATTCATTTAAGAGTATTTACTACTTCATAAACGTGAAAAGTATTACTTATAAAGTATTCATGGTTTACTAGTTGTTTTGAAAAAAAATAACAGTTTTCTTTCTTTTTGTATACCTTACTGAGCTTTTTATGCTCATCACAAGTTTTTGAAATGTTTTTCACAGAACATAATTTGGAATAGGGTCAATGATGGGATCATGGAAAATTCATGCTATCTTAAACATGGAGCTAGAAATGACTCTTTTTTTCAAGAGTTTATATTTTATGAGAAAAATGGAATCTGTTTAGAAGTTTCTACTTTGTAATCCTTTGATATGTAATAGTTATTTCCAAATTCTCTAAAAATATAAACCTAAAAAGATACTTAATGTAAATTATTAACTTAATTGAATATTATGTATGTTTTAAGGATTGTTCCTTATAGTTTGTATTAGAGGTCAGTTTAGAAAACATTAGGAGTTAGGGTATTGATAAATAAATGTCCATAAATTAATTTATGGTAATATGGAAATGATATAGCATTTACATATTACCATGTTGCTTTGCCTATGAAATTTCAGTGTTCAGAATGGTTATTTGTAGATGAAACAGGGCAGCTATGTTGGGACGACATCAGGAGGAAGACAACCTTCCAACTCAGCAACCTGAGATGGTCGGAATCAGAACTAAAAAGTTTGTGGTAGTGATCACACAATTGACTCAGGCTATAAATGGCGGTGGTATCCATGCACAAGATCATCTAGATCAACTATAGAGGAACATGTCAGTAGTGGAGCATTTCATGAGGCAACATCCCCCATCATTCAGAGGATCATCTGACCTTGTTCTAGAAGATGGGTCGATTAAATCATAGGAGAATATTTTGGATGTTATGGGGTGTTCAGAACATAAAATTGGTAGTCTTTCTATTTACTTTTTTTAAGGTGAAGCGGATCAGTGGTGGGCGATAGTGAAAAATATTAGGTATAGTGAGGAGATTTATTCTCTTGATTGGGATGAATTCAAAGGTATGTTTCTTTAGAAAAATTTTCCTAAAGTGGTTCGTCTTAGGATGGAAGAAAAATTCCTAGAATTGAGGCAGGAAGATGACTCAGTGGCTGCTTATGAAGAAAAGTTCACTCGAATTGCATTATATGCCCCAAATTTCATCCGGGATCTTGATAGTAAGATAAATAGATTTTAGTTAGGACTGAAGCCATGATATCGAATAGTGTTATCTTCTCATGAGTTCAAAAGTTATGAAAAACTTGTTCGATGTGCGGATAAGGTGGAAATGGATTTTGCCAATGATCAAGTGTTCTTTGACAAACAACATAATAATAGGTCCAGTTGGCAGGAAAAATTACAAGAATTCATCAAAGAAGCCTGGAGGTAAGAAAATATAATATCCAACATGTGAGAAGTGTGGTAAAAATCATCCTAGTTAATTTTTATCAATGTATGGAAAGTGATTTCGGTGTGGTATGTCTAGTCAATTTGCTCGTAACTATAAGGAAGATGATCAAGAAGACAATGAATAGCCATCGGTAAGATGTTTTATGTGTAATGAAATGGGTCACTATGCAAATGAGTTTCCAGTGAAGAACACAACTGAGGGAAAACAGCTGGACTACAAGAAGAAAGGGGTAGTGAAATCCTTTGCAACTACTTCATCAGATGTTGGGACATCGAATGAAGTAGTATCGGTTACACTGTCTTTTTGTTTAGATTATGCCAATGTGTTGTTTGATTCAAGGTCACCACACTCTTTCATTTCTGAGAAGTTTTCTAGTAAATTGGGAATTCCATCTCAAGATATGTATACAAAACTTATGGTAAAAACACATGGAGTAAATGTTGTGACAAAAATAAAACATAAGAATATTTCTATCATTGTGTGTGGAACGAATCTACCTGCAAACCTTATTGTTTTGCCTCTAGTAGAGTTTGATGTTATTTTGGGCATGGATTGGCTATCTATTTATCATGATAATATTGAATGAAGAGCTAAAGAGGTTTCATTTCAGAAAGATTTACGGTTTGTGTACAACAATTAATCCTTTCTTTTAATAACATATCAGGAAGCTGAGAATCTATTAAAATGGTAATTAATGTTCTCCTGCACATATTGTTGAAAATTAAGGAACTGTTTAGCTTAATGATGTGACAATAGTAAATTAGTATCTTGATTTTTTTTCTGATGAGTTTCCTGGTGTACTACCTGATCAAGAAGTTGAATTCATTGTCGACTTAGTTTCTAATGATAAGCCAATTTTAAAACCCCCTTATCGAATGGATCAAATTTAACTTTTAGAGTTAAAAAAGAAATTGTAGGAGTTATTATATAAATGTTTTATTCAACCTAACTCATCACCAAAGGGTGCTCTTGTATTTTTTGTTAAAAAGAAATATATTTCAATGAGACTTTGCATTGATTATAGAGGATTGATTAACATTACTATTAAGAATATGTATCCTCTACCTCATATCGATGATTTCTTTTACCAGCTTCAGGGAGCATAGTATTATTCAAAGTTTGACTTGAGATCACGGTACCATCAGGTGAAAGTAAAGGAATAATACATTCTGAAGACCGCGTTTCGTACTAGATATGACTATTATGAATTTGTAGTTATGTATTTTGGGATAACCATTGCACCTTCTAAATTCATGGATCCTATGAATAGAATTTTCAGTGAGTTCTTGGATATGTTTTGGGTTGTGTTCACTGATGATATTTTGGTTTATTAAAAAATTAAAGAGGATCATGAAATTAATTTAAGGGTTTTCTTGAAAACCATAAAAGAAATGAAACTATTTGTGAAATTCAGAAAGTGTGAGTCTTGTTTACAATAAAATTCATTCCTTGGTCACATTGTTTAAAATAAATGCCATATTGTTGATCCTGCTAAAACAAAAGTTGTTGAAGAATGGCCAAGAGTCACAATTATAACTTAGATTCATATTTTTCTTGGTTTGGAAGGTTATTACCAGAGGTTTGTAGATAATTTTTCACAGTTATCTGGTCCAATGACTAAGTTAACTCGAAAAGGTGTTAATTTTATTTGGACAAAAGAATGAGATAATTGTTTTCAAGAATTGAAAAGAAGATTGGTGAATTATCAAGTTTTGGAACTTCCATCCAGAAATGGTGAGTTTTGTATCTACAGTGACACTTCATTGAAAGGACTTGGATGTGTCCTTATGCTGAATGATCAGGTTATTGCTTATGCTTTATGTCATTTGAAACCTGATGAGTTAAATTACCATACACATGATTTGGAATTATCTACTGTTATTGTTTCTTTAAAAATATGGAGGCATCATTTGTACAGAGTAAAATGTGAAAAATATACTGATCACAAATGTTTAATGTATATATTCACTAAAAATAATTGTACATGAGACAGTGGAGATGGCTGGAATTTATCAAGTATTATGATTTCACGATCTATTACCATCCGGGAAAATCAGAAAAAGTGGCTGATTCTTTGAGTCGAAAAGGTAATGATTCATTAACCATGTTATGTTTGGAACAAGATTCTTTGGTTTTTGATTTGATAATGTTTGGAATAGATGTTATTGGAGCAGAAAATTCTTCTAATTTGTATTAGGTGTTAGTGAGATCATCTCTATCAGACAGAATAAAGAAAGCGTAGAAATAAGATAGTAAGTTACAAAAAAAGTTAGAGTTTGTTTATAAGGGTAAGTGGTCTGAATTTTACATTGATAAGTATTGTGTTTTGAGATTTGGAAAGTGATTATGTGTGCCTTGTGATTCACAATTTAAGAATGAGTCATTATGTGAAGCTCATAGTTCCTCATTTTCAGTTCATCCTGGAAGTACTAAGATGTACAGATATCTTCATGAGTTTTACTGGGGGGATGGAATGAAAAGAGATATTTGCTGATTTTACTATGAAGTGTTTGACTTCTCAGCAGGTTAAAGTAGAGAGACAATTACCAAAATGGATGATTTAGCCTTTACCGATGCCAGAGTGGAAATGAGAAAATATATCCATGGAATTCGTTGTGGGATTATCAAAAACATCTCGAGGTAATAATGCAATCTAGGTTATTGTTTATCGATTGACTAAAGCTTCTCATTTCCTTCATATTAGAGATACTTTATCTCTAGATATACATTATCGGTTGTATGTTAAAGAGATAGTAAGGTTGCATGAAGTAACCTTCTCTATTGTATTTGATCGTGATCCCAGGTTTACTTCTAACTTTTTGGAAAGTCCTTCAAAGGTCGTTGGGTACTGAATGAAATTTTTTACATCTTTTCATCCTCAATCAGATGGGAAATTAGAATGAAAAAATCAAACATTGGAGGATATGTTCCATGCTTGCTCGATGGATTAACAGGGAAGTTGGGTCAAACATCTTTATTTGGTTGAATATTCATATAATAACAATTTTCATTCCATTATACAGATGGATCCATTTGAAGCATTATATGGAAAGCATTGTCGAAATCCATCTTTTTGGGATGAAGTAGGTGAAAGGAAGTTGATTGGACCGGAATTGGTAGAAGAGATGGTAGAGAAAGTTCAGTTGATTCCAAAGCACATGAGAATAGCTCAGAGAAGATAGAAATGTTATGTACATAACTGGAGGAAGGATATTTCTTTTGAGTTGGGTGATCATGTCTTTCTCAAAGTTTCTCCTTGGAAAAGTGTGATGTGTTTTGGTATGAAGGGAAAGTTGAGTCCAAGGTTCATTGGACCTTATAAAATCCTGTAGAAAGTTGGATCAGTGGTGTACATAGTTTATTTACACCCCATTTTATCCTAGGTACACGATTTGTTTCATGTTTCGATGCTGAGAAAGTATATACCAGATCCATCTCATGTTTTGAGCCTAGAGGTAGTTTAGTTGGGAGAGAATCTCTCTTATGAGGAACAACCAGTCCAGATTATTTAACCTAGAGTGAAAGTGTTGTGGAATAAGGTAAATAACCAGGTAAATGTTTTTTGGAAAATCATATAGTTGAAGAGGCATCGTGGGAATCTAAAAATGCTATGAGTGATAAATACCCCCCACTTATTTGATAAGTGAATAAAAATTATAAGGATGCAATTTCCAAAAGGGGGGAAGCATGTAACATACTAGGTAAATAAATAATAAGACATATATCATATTTATTAATATTTGTGATTAAATAATAATTTTACGTAAAGGGGGTTTCTTTGTTCGATAGCGTATGAGATACGCAATAATGGGTTTCTATGAAATCATACGTTCCACACTAATAATATAATATTATTATTTTAAATGGTAGTCAACACGTAGTATTTGTATTGGTAGGAATGAATAGAAATAACTAAAATGTGATTATACATGTTTGTGAAATGGTTTTACATTTATCCAATAAAAGTTTGTGGCATAAAATGTGAATGAATCCAATTTTAAGCATAAAATACCCCAATATTCATTAAAGGATCTATTTATGGCCTTTTGATGGTGATCCATTTTAAAATCTAGTTTTTTTAACTTATATATTTCTTATTTGACAAAATAAAATTCTTCTTCAGAATCGGGACATCAAAATTTACTTTGGGTAAATTTTTGGTATTTTTCTGATAATGTTCATTTTTTTAATGAATAGTGAAAAATACTGTATTTTAATTCAAAATTTCAATTTAATCTAATTTATTTATATGTTTAGATTATCATTTTAATTGTTTTTAAAGTGTAAATAGATTATATTTTTACCATTTAATTTAATTTTTGACTTTTTAAGCAATTTCACATTAAAATTGGATATAATTGATTGACAATCTCTTTGTAGTTATTTTTTCTTAAATACACGCTATTTGTTTTGACAACGAGAATTAATTTTAAATTAATAAATCCAACTAATATGCTTTAAATTCGGTAAAATGGACATCATTTTTTAATTTAGAGTATCAAATATATCTTAGGATGAATTTTTTGTATTTTTCTGAAAAACATCAATTTTTAATGAATAGTGAAACCACTAAGTAGTAGTTTAAAAACCGACTTTTTCATTTAAATGAACTTTTACCACTTTTGTGAATTGAATTTAGAAAATATTACATACATGGTTTTTATTAGTAAGTAAAATTTGGTTCAATATGATGAAAATAATTTTGATGAATAGTAACTTTTGACTTTTATTTACTGCGGTTAAAGATAAATAGGGTAATTTAAGGTAAAAAGAATATTTTAATAATTCAAAATTACTTTAAAAATTGTATTAACCTTATTGGATGAGTAATGGCTGACCATGGGCATTTTTTGGTCTATTTTGGGACACCATGGAGCAACTTATGAAAGATAATGACACTTTAGATTATTAAATTTAACGTAAAGGAAAAAAGGGAATAATCAAAAATCTTTTAGTAAATTAATTTTTATATGGTGTTATATAAAAATTTATTCAAAAGATAAGAATATTTCCTAAATCATGAAAGTTTTTTATAATTTTTAGACAACAAATAAATTAAATTATTTATGACATAATAATGATTTAGTGTTTACCACATTAATAGATCATTTAATTAAATAAGATTATAAATATTAAAATAACATCCAAAACATTTCCAATTCTTATTGGATGATTTTATTTTGGCCATGAGTTTCCTTATCTTCGACTCAAATGATTTTTGGACCTTTTGAAACTGAATATCATTATATAATAAAATAATTTTTTCACACTTTCCTAAAGTGACCCTCCTCTTCCTATTTAAAGGAGTCAATTTATAACCAAATCCTCACACCTCTCAAGACTTTAGGATCATAAAAACTCGGGACAATTAAGCTGTCTACATCCCTCTCCTCCTCTTATAATCCTTACCTTAGGCATAAGGAACTTCAAACATTCCTTTGGTTCGAACCAAAGGGTGTTCCCCAAATTAAAGGTAACAGTTTCTCTTAAATTGTTTTTTCCTGTATTTTACTTCTACAACCCAAAAATCTTTTTATTACCTTATTTTGTAACAAAACCAGTATCATAAACATACTAAAATGTTGTTATGAGAATTATTTCAACTACACTTACACACTCATACATCTAATGGATGAAGAATATAATGTTTCTATGGATGGAAAACTAACACCTCACGAAATGATGGTTGTTCAAATATCTCCAACCGCCTCTCGTGGTGGTCATTATGATGAAACTATATTTATATATGATATATATTATGTTTATGTTTTCTTTATATTTCTGTATTTTCCATTTATATCATACATTTATGGTTTTTATTATGGGTAAACCGATAATTTCATTTGAGAAAGTGCGGACTACCGCCCCCTCAAAGTGATATGACTCCTTAATGCCATATGTGTGACGTATAAAGGATGGAGATAATGATATTATATATGAAATTATACTGGAATTATAATATAATTATGTATCATTGTGGTTTAATTATATTAGAATAATAAATATAAATTAAAGTAGTGTTCCTACGTACGTATGGGTTACCGTCTCCATGAATGGTGCATTTCATTTCCTACCTCCAAATGATATGTACTATTATAAATATATATATACTAGATATATATGATATATATGATATCTAAATAATTAATATCATTCTTTATATAATCAAAAATTTACCACATGGACAACTTGTAAATATAAGGTGTTCATTTTTTACTCAAGTACCAAATATCGACAAAATGACCATTATTAACTTAAATTATTGAATAATGATTATAACATGGTAATAAGTGATATAAAAGGAATAATAAACTTGAAAAAGGTTTTTAAGAAAGTATAAATTAACTTTAGTTTATTATTCATGAGATTAAAAAATGATCCAGTCAAGTCGGACACGAGGTAAGGGACTTCATCTCAATCTCCTTTCATTGAGGCATATTTTGTTTTAATACAGGACCTTCTTTTATACATGGTATAAACACCCTTGACATTTAAAAGGGAATATTTTTCTACGAATCATTTTAATAAATGACAAAAATGAATGATTCTTTTAATATAAGAGGTGACAATTAACATTCCGCTGACATGAGTATTATTTGATCATTCGCTTCCTCAACAAGACGTAATGTTTTTAAAAGAAATTAATACCATATACTCTTTTATGTATTTTGGTATTGAAAATGGTTTTGATAATGGATTTTTTATGTCAATATATTTAATTGATATATTTTGATTGAAATATGAAAATGTTTTCTTTCCTTAATATTTTTTTTTATGTCTTATGATTTTATAATGGTACATGGACATTTGCCGGGTGGTTACGTGATAAACCAAACAATGGGTGGTGCAATGAATACCAGGATGGGTGGTTCTGTTAAAACCTTCAATGCATTGAGTATGGAATTCAACAGTATGTCTGTTCCATTTAGTGATATGTGTGGTAGTCGATCGTATGTTTATTCCATTTAATATTGTTTATCTCCCAAGTTACCTTTATATGTTATGTGTTCTTTATATGGGTTTTATGGTAACCTTTTGGTTACCAAAATGTATGTAGTGATCTTGTATTCAGTAAAGAGTATTTACTACTTAATAAAGGTGAAACGTATTGGTTATGGTAATGTATTCATGGTTTACATGTTGTTTTGAAAAACTAACAGTTTTCCTTCTTTGTGTATCCCATACTGAGCTTTTTATGCTCATCCCATGTTTTTGAATTGTTTTTCATAGGACATAATGTGGAATAGGGTCAAGAATGGGATCAAGGAAAAGTCATGTTGTCTTAAACATGGAACGAGACATGAGTCATTTTTTCAAGAGTTTATATTTTATGAAAAAATGTAAACTGTGTAGAAGTGTCTACTTTGTAGTCTTTTGAGATGTGATAGTTATATCCTAATTCTCTAAAACTCTGAACCTAAAAAGATTCTCAATGTGAATTATTAACATAATTCAAGATTTTGTTTGTTTTAAGGTCGGGTCCTAATACGAGTACCAATCCTGTTGAATATCAAGCATCTAGTAGGACCAATATTAATGATGCCACCACTTGAAATATAGATGTTCCTCACCCTTTATAATATAAAACCTTTTGTATCTACCATTAGTGTTGTCTGAGAGGGCATATGGATCTGAGTTTGTGCACCAAAAATCGATATATGAACCAAATTCAGGCTATGCCTAATGTCAATGGTCTTTTTCTTGTACTGAACTCATACTTTTATCAAGGCCGGATTAGGTGAATCATTCAAGCATTTGGAAACACCGTGGTCAATGATAATGAGGATCTTTGTTAACATTGAAGCTAAAATAGATAATGTTCAGGACTTCAACAAAGAAGATGACTGAGGCCACTGCTGATGTCTTAAACCACTGAAGTCGATGAATCTAGTTGTTAATGCCCGTCTTTATGAATCTGAACATAGATCTGATCGACCAGCATCATTTGAAGATACTAGGTTCTGTCTCGAGTGGGTTGAATAAGGTGATTTATCCTACCCAAATTCTTTGTGGATCCGTTTTCAATTGGTGTAGACGAACCAGATTTTAACCGATGATGAGCCAACACCCATTGATTGAGATCTAAGGAGAAAAATTTCCTATGATCAATATCGGTATTTTATTTTATTGTAGGTTGGTTTAGAAATGAAAACATATCGCCATATATCAGAAAGTTATTGTTGTGAAGTAAAATATTATTGCATCCAACATGATCGATGGAATGTCTATGTGAGCATGGGATGAATTTGTGTATTCGGTGAAGAAGTTATTTGAATATGGTTAGAGTTCTAAATGACATTATATGATATATCCATGTAGTAATTGAGATGTTAGGTGTGATATACTATTTTTTATGAGTGACTCGATGAGCCTCGATTTGAGTATTATTTTATGTAGAAGTGTTGTGATGATCATGTGGATCTTCATCGAAGAGTTAGGGTTGTTGCTCAACCAAGAATCTGAGAGGAAGAACCTAATTACGTACATTATATCATTTTCCTTGTAGAAAATTAAGACATGATTTTTCAATCTAGAATTATACTTCATATATCTGAAATTATGCACATTTTTTTAAGAATGGGAGTCAATGGGACATTGGAGATGTCATGAAGGAATAGTTGTGTCAGATGAAATTTTTTATTGTCCATATAGTTGGTAGAGTTGTTTGGAGATTTTTATTAAAATATGAGGTTGTATAAGAATATAAAAGGAAAAAAAACAATTTCATTGATGACAAAATATTATCTTAGAAAAATGATTTAATGAATTAAATGAAAAAAAATAAAGGAGGGATCTGATAGAATGAGGATTTATACAGGGAAAAAAATCATACCACAACAGTAACATTTTTCAAGACAAACAAAGCATAGTGACAGAGAACAGAACCGGAAGATATTTCACCGAACAAGAGGAAGATCTATTTCTAATCAGGGGAATGAATGTCGAAATAATTTCTCATTCTATAGTCTTGATGAACAATGGTTTTAGTGGTTCTACATTTTGGTTTCTACTAGTGATTATGATCCATGATTTACTTTATTTTCAATCAATCTATAAATTTTCACCAAAATTTGAATTGTTAAATATTAGATTAATGATTGAGGATTGTTTATTACATCATTTCATTTTAATTATCTTTCATTATTTGACTAACATATAGTTGATCTATGTGTGTTGTTTTTCTTGTGTGGATAGTTAACTCAATCTGGTTAGGGGTTCATTTCTCCCATGGTGTTTTATGATCATTGAGTACTTCTCCTGGCTCTTAATAAAGAGAGGTTGATTTACGAGATCTTAGTTGTTTACCTCAATATATAAAACATAATGCAATACAAGGCATGCGATAATGATTTTTTTGTTGATATATTTTATGGAGTCATTTATTTTTAATCAATAAAGAATGTTTGAACAATTAGAATCACTATGGAAGGTTGTTGTTCCATTTCTAACATATCTCCACCTCTCAAATAATTCTGACAAACAATATTCTATTTTTTAGTTTTTTTCTATGAAAATTAGAGTATTTACATTACTTTCTTAGACACCCCCTAGAAATATAATTCAAAAACTAATAATAAAATACACGAAAAAGGAATTCTTTAATTGAAATATTATTTGGAGATACTTTTGGGTTCTTCTATGCTATAGTATTTAAGAGATTAATTGTTTGAAGTTAATAGGTAAAAACAATATGAGAAACCTCACTCTTAAATTTGTGTCATTTTTGGGGAGACTGAAAAGGAGTTTCAAAAAAATATAAAGCAAAAAATGAAATAGAATGTATGTAATCTAGAAAACATTAACCAAATATTAAAAAAATAAACTAAAATAACAAACATAAAAAAAGGGATCTGTCTCACCTTTGGATTATATTTTTATATATTTTTTATACAGTACCAAAAAAAATATACATTTCATTAAATGAAAATAAATTTAAAACCATGTTATATTAACATGAATAATATTTAAATCCCCAATTATTAGAAGTAATATTTCAGTAAATTCATGAATTTTCACAAATTTTCCCCGAGTTCAATGTAGGTGAGATTATCATTCCATATTTTGAAGGGTAAAACCGAGAGGATGATTCTAAATTTAATGAACGTTCACTTAAAAAAATAATTTACTTTCCCATGTTCAATGAATAAGAATAAGGGTTAAAAACAAAATCACTTTAGCGATATTTAGAAAATTTTATCCCTTACTATATTAATATTTTTGAATCTGATATTTTTACATGGACCCCATATTATAACTCCAGTGAACTATCATATTCTTCATAGGCCCAAGAATATTTGGATGTGTTTTTAGAAAATGATTTTAATAATGTAGAGGAGAATGGGTAATTGAGTTAAAACTGGAGACAACCTCATTAGAAGAGTGATTAGAATTACAAATGGAAGATAAAGGTGTCATGTTTTTAACTAATAAAATTTTATTTTTCAAATAGGAAATGAGGGACTTGAGGGAAAAAATTCTATATAATTAGAGTTGGGGCGCCTTATATAATTTTTCAGTCCCCAACTATCATGTTAAGCCACAACAAAAGGGGCTTGGGTTCATTATATTGATTCAAAGATGGACACAACATTGAAGTGGAGTTTATATGTTATGGGAAAGATAAGATGTGGTGGTTATTAGCGCAAAAACTACATCCACTGATGGAATTTGGATGAATAACAAGATTTCCAACTGGAAAAAGCACAAATGTATCACTTGGGGGGGTTACCAAATATTTCTTTATTCATTTTTCATTAATTTATTTTTAATTTTCATTCAGGCTTTTTAATTTCAATAAACCTGTAATATTGGCCAATTTTACATATAGGAAATAGGGTGTGCATCATGGTTGACCCCAATATTAGATTTTTTTAACCGCTAAATTCACATGAATCCGCTCTCCTTCATTTGGAGTATATGCTTCATGTATAATATTGATAAATAGAATTTACATCCTAATGAAACATGGACCAACACCATTAATTCTTAAACTCTGATTTTATTATAATTTAGATGAATTTTTATGAGATCTATTGTCAAAATGAATTCATTTTTAGGAGCCTTCACGTTCACCAGATGAGCTTCATCAACAAAAGGAAGGGTCTGTATTGAGTCTATGTAAAGGAAAATATATCCTTTAATTTAGTGAAGCAATCACTTTTCTGTTCTAGCCATTTTCTTACATTTAAATTATGTTATCTCCTACTATCACTTTGAATTTAACTATTTTAAAAATATTTGAAATTGGAGAGTATTTTCCAAATGAATTTTGAGTTATAAAATTCTAGTTGTTTTTAATAAATGGATTATTTTGGATTGTGTATTAGTTCTTAATATTCTATTACCTTTGCTCAAAATTTTTCATCACACCTTCTTAAAAATGCATTGGCATAAAAACTTTTTTTGAGAAAAATGATTTATGTATTTACTAGTAGCTATCTTTTGTGAATGTTTTGTATTGTTTTCATTATTTATTGTGTGATAAACTACGTTGACTTTTCATATAACCATTGAAACATGATTCGTGTCTCTTGAATTTCCAAAGTTGTTTTCAAATTTAAAATTGAATCTACATGTTTCCTCATCTTGGATTCACGGTTTGGGTAAATGTTGATCTTTAGTATAGGGGGAAGGTTCTTTCAATGTTCTTAATAACGCCACAATTATAACCCATAAAAACCTATAAATTTTTTCTAATTTGAATATTTTATATCTTTTAATATATAATTTTCAATGGTTTCATATTTTTCATAGGATTTAATGTTCTTTACCAACTTTTAGTTGATTAATTTTCTAATACCCCTTGAAGTTAGTTGGGTATTTCATTTTACATTTCCCTTTTGAAAATTAACTGTCTTTTGTAAATGATTTTGTGAATGTTATACAATTATCATTACTTTGAATTCTGTAAATTTGGATTAAAACTCAAAAGATATGAATTCAAATAAATTATGAAATGATGATCATAATAAATGTTGAACTTTTTTATATTATTATTTATGTTGTTGGATGAGATCTTTATACTCTATTTAATTTATTAAGTTCAACCCTTCAAAGAGTGTCTTATATATCTAGTTGGTAAATTGTGTGAGTTGGTTATGATGGAGTTAAAGAGAAGTTGGACATTGAGTTTACTGAAAATTGATGTGTGTTTAATCTGAATTCAAAATTTTAACATTAATCAACTTTGTAAAATAAGAATCATTTTACTCTAAAAATAATCAATTCCTTACGGGTAAATATTTTCACTCATTATGAAAATGTAAGCGGAAAATTCATTTTGAAACGCAAATTTTCGTGGAAATATAGTATTTCAAACCAAAGATTTACTTATTTCCACTAAAACTGACTAACTAATTTCTTGAGGATAAGAAAAAGCCTACTATGTGGGGATTTGATGTGGCTTTATTTAGATACTTTTCTAACACCTAATATCTTTAATTTAATTCTTATTTAACTATTAAAATAATGCTCTCTTTTTAAAATTTAAATTTTTCATAGTTTAGTGTTAAAATAATAAAATTCTTAAAATAATGATTTAAGGATAAATTAATTGTTATTTGTTGTTTTAATTATTATTTTGCTTAAATTTTATTTTATTATTCAATTTTAAAGATTCTTTTAAAATATTAAATTTTTGTTTTTATTATTTTATGTTTTCTACTAATTCTAGTTATATTTTTCTTGTTTTTTTAATTAATTAACTTATTTAAATTAATATTTTAATTTTTTTAAATAATTTAATAATTATTGAATTTTAATTTTAGTTTAACTATTTTATATTTTATTTATTTATTTATGATGATACTTAATTAATCGATCAATTATTTTGTTCAAATTGATTTTAATTTTTTTAATATTTTATTCCTTTAACAATATAATTATTTTAGATTATATTTTATTTAAATAATTATTTTTATTAATATTTAACTAATAAAAGAAAATTAATTTTAAATTAATTTTAATTTTCTAAATTTTGATTGCAAATTGTTACAATTTAACATATACTTTCAATTTATTAACAAATTATCTTGTTTATTTATTTTTTTCAATTTATTTTATTCATTTGAAGTGAATGATGTCTACTAAAGATAAATATTATGAGTTTTCACCATGCAACATAAGATAATTTTAGGCATCTCTCGATAAGAGAATTTTCACTATTTATGTATAATACAATTCTCACGAGTGATATTTTTGACATGCAACAACATAAAATAAATTTCATCAACCTAACATAATATCTTTTAGACTACTATAATTTATATCCTCTTTGTAATATTCCCCCAAGTTCTAGCCTAGTTTTAAAGTGTCTTATGGGGGTGTCAGGGAGGTCTTGGGTTCGATTATTTATCAGTTATGTATTTGTTTTTTTTGTAGATTTATTTTTACCTTTGTAATTCATCTTCGAGATATATTGTAATTTTATCATCTATGTAATATAAATTCTAATGAGAAATTAGAACATGTGACTCTATGAAAATACCGCCTGAGTTCATCTGAGCACCTAAGTACGCCCTAAAATCATAGTTTCACAATTAATAATGGAACTCACCTCCAATAAGAGAATCGAAGCCCAATGGTTCTTTATGGGATGGGCTTTTTTCAACCCATGCTATTTGGAACCTAAAACCTAGTGGAACCTCGATTGATGTTGTCCGAGAAAGCATGTAGATCAGAGATCGTGCACCGAAAAGCCAGGTCTTCACCGAAGAAAGGAAATTTCTAATGTCAGTGGTCATTTTAGGCTGCTAATATCATGTGGTTATTGAGGCCATATGAGGAGAATCATTCATGATTTTGGAGAAATTGAGGTTGAATATGATAAGGATCCATGTTCAAGTCAAAGGTGAAACTGATTAGTTTGTGTCGGGGCTACTCCCATTTATGGGAGAAGTCAGCAAAAGCCAATATTGTGGATGGGAAACTGACATAAGATGAGTAACTTATGACAGAAGCATTTTTTTTGGTTGGCATCTGACACTATAGACATACAGTATACAGTAATGGAAGTATTCATGGGTAGATGGGCTACCAAAAGAACAAGAGAACTTTTTTCATCTATCTACATAATTGGATTACAATCCTTTGATTTGTCACATTCAGTCTAGTTGTTTGTCTTCTGAAGTTCATCTGGAGAGAATAATAGAAAATACCTCCTTCTCCCATGGATGTAGGCATTATTGTTGTTCCACATAATTCTTGCATCTTATCCATTTTTCATATTGTTTTTTGTTTGTTTTTTTTCTACGACTCTCTGCAGCCACAATAAATTGGTATCAAAGGGTTTTTTGTATGAAACGATGAAGCATTAGAAATGTTTTCCAGCAACCAAAAAATTGATGTTTCGCAGAATTTCTTTTGTGGCTATATCCTAGAATATCATGACGAGATTATTCCAACGGCGTAAGAAACTTAGAAAACTGATCTGACATGAAAGCGGTAGAGCCAGTCAACGTAAAGGTCAAATGGTGGGTGCTACAGTTTCTTCTTGTTGGAGAAGATAGAAATTTTCATGCTGGTGTTTACATTCCAACGATTTTTTCGGCCACTGTTACAGAAAGCCATGTTAGTTCCACGTTAGCTGTTAATCCAAATAGTTGAAACCATTTTGGTCATATCTCATCCAATCAGAGTCTATGTTTAGTGATCCAGTAGTCAATTCTAGATATTTCTCCCATTCTGGAAACAACGATGTGGTTAGATTTTGGAAATTATCAATCCAGAAAGGGATTAAAATATAGTTAGCATGATTAAACTTATCACTTTTAATTATGCCCTCTGGGAACCAAAAATGGAGGATCTTTTGTATATTAAATATGTGTGGAAACCAATAATGGTGACCACTAAGCCCATTACACCGCAAGTGGATGAAATGTAAACAAGTGGTAAACCATATAAGAAGAAATCATTTGATTTCCTACCAGTTGATGTAGAGTTGGTCATACTCAACAGAAAATGAACTGCCCAAATCAGAGAGTTGATCAACAAGAGGACCTTCCAAAATTTTTCAAATGAACACATATCCTCTGTTATTTGGAAAAAATTAGAAAATATTTATACGGGGAAAACTATGAAAAAAAAAAGAAAACCTGATAAGACATCTTTTCAACTTGACATATAAACATATGACCAATGTATCAGAGCACATGAGAGAGTTAAAAGGTACTATTGATCAGTTGAATTCCATGAAAATGATGATTTATGATGTGTTTTAGTAACTAATAATGTTTACTTGTTTACCGAAGATGTGGGACATATTATTTGTATCGGTTAGAAATTTAATTCTGCATAGAACTCTCACGATGGTTATGGTGAAAGAAATAATGTTGAATGAAGAGTACTAAAGAAAAGACGAGGGTCTTTTACTTGAATCAGAGGTTCTTGTCACTAAAAGGCAAGCGAAGCAGAAATGGAAGGGAAAAAGAAGAGGAAGGGAACCCAATGACCAAGGTCTTAAAAGGATAAATTGACAAAAAACATGATAATGATATGACATGAAGTTCCTCCACTATGGAAAGCACATGCACTTTATTTGGGAGTATATAATTTTGAAGGTATAGTAGAGGAATCGGGATGGTAAGACCCAAAATAATGATGTTGCAGTTCTCCATAAGGAGATGGTTATTGTTCAGAAATACAATCAGGTCAGTCTTGTAAGCTGAGACTTGACATGGGTGATCGATTCCAACTCCTCCTACCATATCAAAAGTGATTTCTTCTCATCTTAATATTCATGAAATTTTAGACATGTGAATATGGTAAATGATGGTTCATCCAAAATTACTGGTATTGGTAATATTTTTCTAGAAGCTAATTTTGGATACAGATTATTGATGATGTATGTGTGGAACATTCCCCATATTTTCTCCAATATGATATCCACTAGAATGATTCATATTGAGGGATATGTTATTTTCTTCGGTGATGGGAAATATATTCTTACCAAATGTAACCCAGTAATTACTAAATGAATGAATGATAGTTCACATCTCGTAGATGGAAGACCATTTAAAGGAGAATTAAGTAGATACATAAGATATGTTCATACATAAGTTTTTCATAGGCATATTGGTCATATGAGAGGGAGTGAAATCAGAAAGTTCTCTAGGAAAGCTCTATGTCTCAGAATAAGAAGTTCACATCCAGATACATGTGTTGATTGTATCATAGGAAAACAACACAGAGTATCATTTCATGGTTATATACTTTATAGAAAATCAAATGTTTTAAATTTTATTCAACCTGGTTTCTTTATGATGATCACTAAGCTGGTGAGTGGGGCTATTTAGTTTTTTTACCTTTATAGATGATCATTCTATAAAATTCTATGCCTTTTCTTAAAAAACTAATGATCAAGTGAATAATATTTTCAAGAAGTTATTTGGGAAGGTGGAAAGAGAAACATGAAGGTGGTTAAAGTGTGTGCAAGTAGACAATGGAGGAGAGTACCGTGGTCTATTTGAGGCGTAATACAAGAGTTTTGGCATCAGGATGAAAAAATTAGTTCCAATTATTCCTCATCATAATGATCTTATTGAGAGGATGAACATAACAATTTGCCAGAGAGTAGGATATATGTTGTCAAATGTAAAGTTGTCGAACACCTTTTGAGGGGAGGAAATGATCAACTAACTTGATATTATGAACCATTATCCATCAGTTCCATAGAACTATGATGTTATAGAAAGATTTTGGATAGGTAAAGATATTTATTACAAACACTTGAGAGTATTTGGTTGTAGGGAATTTTTTCTGATCCTAAAATATGGGCGAGAAAGGATGAATGGATAAGGGAAGAAGTGCATCCTTTTGGGATACACTCATGTGGTCTTTGGATACCAACTTTGGGATCTTATCAATAGGATGATCATCATAATAAAAGATGTGGTTTTTCTTTAAGATCAAACAATTGAAGATTTTAAGAAGCTAGAATGTGAAGAGAAGTTTCATTGTGAGTAAATTTCAGTTAGATTGTAACCAGTATCACCACCATCAGTACCAACTAGTGATAGAGAGATATGTGACATAGATAATAAATCACTACTATGTAATATGTGTCCATATATTGATATGTATTCATCATATGATATTCTTGAACAGATTCCCTAAGAACCACAATTGAGGAGATCCACCAGAGAACAACGACCAAGTTGTAGATACTCACCACATGAGTATGTGATGCTCACTGATGGGGGAGAGCTAGATTGTTATGATGATGTGATCATGATCCAGCAGAATACAGAATGTAAGAAGGGAATTCAAAAATAGATGATATCCTTGAACAATATTGTATATTTTATTCGGTAAAGTTACTATAAGGAAATAAGGCACTCAATAACAAGTGGTTGTATAGAATCAAAGGAGAATACGAAAACACATAGTCATTCTATAGATCCATAATTTTTGTAAAGTGACTTAGTCAAAATAAAGGTATTTGATTTTATGAAATTTTATCCCCTATGGTTAAAATATTTTTTATCAGAGTTGTTCATGGATTGGCACCTAGTTTGAATCTGGTGGTTCAAAACTCGATGTAAAGACAATGTTGATACATGGTGATCTTGATGGGGAGATATACATGGAGAAGCCAGAGGGATTTCATGTGAAATGAAAAGAAAACCTGGTATGCAATCTTAAGAAAAATTTATATGGTCTGAAATAGGCACTGAGGCAATGGTACATGAAATTTGACTCATTTATAGAGAAAAATGAGTACATGAAAACAATTGTCGATCATTGTGTTTTCATCGAGCAGTTTTTTATATTGATTTCACTGTATTATGTGTTTATATTTATGATATGATGATTATTGGATGATATATCACCAATATTGAATGTTTTATGAAAGACTTGAACATGTCTTTTAAAACAAAGGACTTGGGAGACAGTACTAAGATTCTTGGTATGAAGATTACTTGTGACATGAGGAATCACAATATTTGGATCTCTTAATAGAGGTACATTGAGAAGTTTCTTGAAATATTTATCATGGGAAAGGCCAAAATAGTTATCACAGCACTTGAGAGTCATTTTAGGATCACAATAGGTTAAATTCCATCCCCTGAGGAGGAGAAATCATATACGGGAAAAGTGCCTTTTCAATCAACAATTTTCATTCTTATTTATACCACGGTGTTCACCATACATGAAATTTCTCATGATATTGACATTGTGATAAGATTTTTATCAGATCTAGAAAATGAGCATTAGACCGTGTTCAAATGGATATTGAGGTACCTCTGACGTATATCTAGTCATTTTTTTGTTTTGGAAGTGACAAACCTATTGTAGAGGATACACATAGGTGGATATTTCTGGAGATATACACACAATGAAATCCATATCATGGTACCTGATATCATTTGCAGGGGAAATAGTCTCATGAAAATCACAAATTCAGAAGCGTGTTGTATTATCCCCCATAGAAGAAGAGTATACCACAATCACTGATGGTTGCAAAGAGATGTTGTGGATGAAGAAATTTTTACAGAAGCTATGATAGAGTTATGACAGTTTTATTCCTTATTGTGATAGTCATAGCTCTATTCATCTCAACAATAACCCAAAATTTCATTCTAGGTCAAAACACATCGACATGCGATATCATTGGATTCGAAATGTGTTGGAAGATAAATTGTTGAAAGTTGAGAAAATCCGAAATAATGATAATGGCGAAGACATAGTATCAAATGATCTACCAATATAGAATCTTGATTCTTACACGTAGATGTTTGGCCTAAGTTCTAACCCAAATTGGTCTTGAGGGGGAGAATTGTGGGGGGAAATCCCATGTTTGGGAGAATTCTGGGGAAGCCAATATTGTGGATGAAAAACTAACGGAAGATGAGTCTCTTTTGAATGCATCTTTGTTTTTGGTTTGTAGCTGACACCAAATACTTGTAGCAGACGGTGCTGGAAATATTCATGGGTAGATGGGCTACGCAAACAACATAAGAAATTTATGGGTTTCTTCTATCAATAAAATGAGATTAAAATCCCTTGATTTTTCACATGTAATCATGCATTGTATCCTCTTATATTTATCTAGAGAGAATAAAAAAAATCCCCCATCTCCCATGGATGTCCGCATCATTTATGAACCGTGTAATTCTTGTGTGTTCTCCATTTTTCTTCTTGTCTTGTGTTCATTTTTATCACCACGATGCTCCACTACCCCCACAGTTCAATATTTCAACGAAGAGTATGACCAAGCCTAAGGCCACCACTGATGACATGAACCACTCATGCGGATGAATCTAATTGTTGAAGTCGAGCTTGAAGAATTTGAAGGATGCTAAATATGGTTGGAGTTTCCACTGAGATTTGATGAGATATATAAGTAGTAACCAAGATGTTTGGCGTGATCTATGATTTGGTTCCTAGGTTATTAGATAAACCTCGATTAGAGTTGGTTTTTTATGGAATTGTTGAGTCAATGATGAAGGTATTCATCTAAGATGATGCGTTGTTTCTCAAGCATGAATATGAGATATTGGGCTTGATTGCCTTTATTATATCAGTGTCCCAGCACAAACCCGCATCTGAGATGCTGGCCTTGAGATAATTTTTTTATTGCAACATTTTTATGAAATGAAGAATGGATGATCCGATAAAATCACTATGAAAGGCTAATCTTACATTTCCAACTTCTCCCTAATTATCACACACTACATAGTGCCTGCATTCTTATTTTTTCAAGTCTATTAATCTAGGATATATTAAATTAGTTACTTTCCTATCATCAAAACCCCCTATAAGTATAACAGTAAGAATAATTATAAAATAGGTAACAAATGATTTATTTAAATGTAGTCCCCTTGGGTGAAAAATATGAGTTCTTCTATACTGTGGTATTTGGAAGATTAAAAGTTTAAAGTTAAGACGTAAACTTGACATAAAAATCTCACTCATTAATAATCATAACCTCCAAACATCTTATCCAATGTGCATTCTAATGAGTTACTGGTTTGAAACCCCAGTGACTGCCTCCCTTTGTAATGAAGACCTACTACAACATTCATATCAAATATTCATGGATCTTGGATCCATCATAATTTTCCTTTAAAATAACTTTCATTGAGTTTCTAGAGAAAGGAAGTGATCTTGGCACACACCTTGGTTATTTTTGTGGATTTTATGTTGCCATATTTCCTGACCACACCCTTACCATTGTCAAGGATCTTGATGGGTTTCAAGAGTGGTATTTTGCTAGGACTTCTAAAACCCATTCCCTATGTTGGCTGATATGTATTGATACCTATTTTAAGGATAAAATATCTATGTCAGTCCTCTAGGTCCAATTCCTCCATGTCAGCCTCATCATCAATTTTAGTCTTATAAGTGTTAGAGAGACTGGTGGTAAAAACATTCACATTAGTAGTTGTCAGCAATGGAGGGTTTATAGTGTCACACCACAACCCTTAAAACTGTATTTTTTTATTTTATAGTATCATTTGTTTTATTTTTTTTAAGGAATATTTTTTAATTTAAATGTTTGGGCCCCGTGGTTGAAAAAACCATGCGCCAACGGTGTGGATGAGATACATAAGTTAATAAAGTCAATTCCCATAGTTGGCACTCGATTTTTCAAACTATGAAATCCAAAAATGTGAGCATTTTTTTGTGACTAGTAAATCTCACATGTATGGTACATAGTTTGGATAAACCATGTGGAAACCCTATGCAGTGCCCAATAACATAAATATTCATGTTTCAAAAAATTCCCTTACTACCCTTTAAACCCAAAAATGGGTCACCCTTTCCCCTCTCCCTCCACATGACACACATAGCCTAGGGTTACTCTCCCCCATGCGTGACCTCCCTCTGGAACCTTCCTAGTTTTCTCATTTTTATTTTAGGTGTTTCAAGCTTAAGTTATGACTCACTCTTGTATTCCTCCTCTTCCCTCTTTTATGTTCTTCTTTATTCCCTCTCACATCATTGCATGTGGGATAGGGTCAACCCCTATATGGGTTTCGATGAAATATTTATTTTAATTATAACTTCCAAGGTTGTGATATGACCATTATAGGGTTCCCTTAACCTACATTAATGGTTTTGGGTCTCAGTTGTCGAATTCAATGAGTTACTGGTAGGTTGTCCCTTGTTTAGTTGTTCAAATATGGGAAACCTTTACTATTTTTATTTTAAATATATTGGTTTGATATCTAATAATTATAATAAGTATAGTATATGATATTTTGAGGGAAAAATCAAGTTTCCCTTGATTTACCTTTCAATTCAATGGTTTCTCCCACAAATGGATGTTTTTTATTAATATATTCATTAAAATTAGTACCTCTATTTTTTATAAAATATGTAGTATTCATTATTAATGAGTTTGATATTTATAAAAGTATTGTTTTTTATGTAAATTCCCAATTTTCTTATTCTAATATTTTTTTTGAATTTCTTATAATACCCAGAAATACTAATAATTAATAAAGTATCCCAAGATTTTTCTTCGAAAAATGGTGAATGTTTCTTGAAATGGATTTCAATGTATCCAGTGGTTATCCACATATACATAGTAATACTTATATATATGTGTGTATGAAAAAATACACATGGGAATATGCTCATTGTTAGAATAAGAGGATACATATACAATTGTATGTGCATATGATTATAATAATAAAAGAAGGGTTTTGTTTCATGATTTGTGTATATCTTAGTTTTTAAATAAAATTAAATTTGAAAGATTTTATTAGAATTTTTAAAACATATTTTAATATCCCATTCGACACAAATATTTTGGAAAGTGAAAACATCGTTTAATGAAGGGCCCTTAAATTATGGAAAATAATTTTTATTTTAATTTGTTGTGTCATGCTGGCCTGGTAGGGGTTTGCATTTTTGCATTTGTGCATGGATTGTAAGAAGGGGATATCCTCTAAAGGGAGTTTGGAGGTGGGGAAAAAATTGACTGGTTTCCATATTATTTTATCATCATGTGTTTGGTATTTTTATTTGGAACACTCAACTCCATTTATATATCATGGGAATTCATGGGTAGTAAAGTGGGAACTCTAGGTACACATGTTTCACTAGTTTAGTATTATTCTCAAGGTAGTGGCTATAACACCCCGAGATTTTATGAGATTCATTTTTTAATTTCTTTTATGTTTTCTATTGTATATTACACCAAGAATAGATTGTTCTATATGAAACATTGTACTACCTTGTAGTATATGAAACACTATTCTTAGCTTGTGTTACACACAATTTTATGTTCTTTTGGTTGAATTCATTTCAAAAGAAGCTGAGTATGGATTTTGTTAAATATATAAATGAACTAAGTATGATTATGTTATACAAAAAACCAAAGTAATTGTTCACTACACATAATAGTAACTTGGCTAGCGGTACAAGCAAGGGCAACCTTCTTCGATAACTTGCATTGTACAGATACTATGTTTTACTAAACAACAATATATTATTAAAATAATATTATTTAAGTGGATATAAACAAGTTTTTATGAATAATATTAACCATGATTTGAATTTTATATAACATTATAATTCATATCACAAATTTTCTAGAAGATGATATGAGAAAAAAAAATCAATATTTCAGATAAAAAAAGTATTTTTAAAAAAATAAAGTTTTTCTACATTTTAAGGGCGTACACATTTTAAATCTAGTTTTTTGAAACATTTATACGTTAAATATGACAAAATAAACATCTTATTTGGAAGTGGGATATAAAAATTTACTTTTTTTGTATTTTTCTTATTTTTCTAATGAAATTGAAATTTTAATAAATAGTAAAAAATACTGCATTTTAATTCCAAATATCATTTTTATCTAATTGATTAATATAGTTAGATTATCTCTTTAGTTTCTCTTAAAGTGTAATTGGATTATATTTTTTTATTTAATAAATGTTTGTTCATTGGAAGTAATTTCACTTTTAAATTGGACGAAAACACATGTCAAGCTTTTTATAGTAATTACTTCTTATAAACATGTTTTTTTGGCTTTTACAACGGGAATTAAATATAAATTAATTACGGCAACTTCTATTTTTTTAATTTTTAAAAACAGATTACATATTTTTAATCTGAAGGTTCATATTTTATAAATATATAACTTTCATTTTTTGGACATTATGAATAGTAACTTTAGTAATTACTTTATTAACCTTGGTTAATACGTAAATCTGGTAAATAAGGATAAAAAAATAATATTATAATAATATTAAACAACCCTAAAACATGTACTATTTCTATTGGATTATATTTTTCTGACCATGGGCATCATTGGGTATATTTTGGGACCCCAGGGATTCACTTGGATGTTAAAATGATATTTTATTAGAATTAATTTAAAGTAACGATATTTATGACCTAAAAATATATCTTCTACTAAATTGATTTTAATATAGGGTTATATAACTGATATCTATGTTTATAAAAAGTAATTATAAATCAAAAAAGATATTCTACATTATGGTATTTTATTTATAATTTCTAGACACCAAATAAATAAATTTATTTATCACACAATGACGATGTGGTGATTACGTTATTAATGAATGATTTAAATAAATAGGATATAAATATTAAAATAACTTTTTTTGAATATTTTAATTCCATAAACGAATTATATGGACTCTTATTAATTCTTATCTTTGTATTAATGATGTATTTTTGAAATAATCTAGTTGTTATGGATTTTTAAAAAGCCAAGACATGAATAGTATAAAAATCGACATAATGAGATTTAAAAAAAATAATATTTTATTAAATGATATAATAATACTAAAAATCTATGATTTGTCCAAATGACTTGTATAATGTTGGAAATGTCATTAATTAACTACTTGAAGTTCGATTTGAATTTTATAGAAACTATATTAACCATATAGTATGAATATACAAGAATACATGGTAAGAGTTGAATTTGTTCACCAAGGGTTAAAGCTAAAAATAAGGATACATTTGAGACCTAAACTTGTCTAAAGACTATATGTTAATTGTATTGATAAAAATAATCATCTTATATTCCAATTAAATTATATTTGGACCTTTTTAAACCAAAAATCATTATATAATAAATTAATACTTTGAGAGTTTCCTACAGTGACCATCCCCACTATTATAAAAAGGGAACCTCCTACTTCTCCACTTAACTCAATTTTGAGCCTTAAATCTCTCCCAAACCCTTCCCATTTATCTTATTAATTTTATTAGTTACATTATAGAGGTTCTGATCTTCTCAAAATAAAAACTCTTGGGCCCTAAGTGGAAATTTAAAGAAGTCGCGTCGAGGAAGAGGTAATCTCTTTTACGAATTCTTTCATATTTATTTCTTCATCTACACCATTTTCGTTAGTTGTTTCAATATAAAGTAATAACATTAGTATCAATCATATGATTAAATTTTATTATAAATATGAACCAAAACTATTTCACCCTCTATTCATCATACAAAAAACGAAATCACCACGCATGTGTATGTACAACTTACTGTCTCCACACCATGGTGTATTCTATTTTTCACCACCACATTACAAGGATGGGTATTATGGTGGAAGTAATAACTATATATTATTATAATATGATTATAATTATTATGATATATCATACACCATCCACTCCAATAACAGTTAATTCTTATGGGAACGACATCGTCGCTCATGTGTACGTACGACTTACCGTCGCCACAACGCGATAAGATTAATTCTCCATGTTAACCATTCAAGAATTATGAAAAACTATATATAATAAATAAATATTAAATATAGGAAATAATAATTATAATTTATTAATGTATATATATATTTCATGTACTTACTTCCATTCAATTTAATAATGAAACGAAAATAGCGTTCATTCGTACATATGTCCTACCGTCTTCATGAACTATGTATTCCATTTAATTTATATATATATATATATATTATATTTATATACTGAATATATATAATATATATATCTTGTTTTAAATTCTATAAGTAATTAAATCATTATACATGTAATAATATCAATAATAAAAATTCAAAACACGTACAATAAATAAAATGATTATTACCCAAAATGTTGCATTAACATGGAATTGACAAATGAATGGGTAATATAAAGTCGTAAGTAAATTATATATGATATCATAGATTTTATTAGGGTTATGTTACATATTAATAATAAATATAAACCCATTATTCATGAGTTTCAAACATATATGGTAGAAATCAAACCTAAGGTAAGGTATAAATGTGAAATCTCATTTTCGTCTATGATTTTTTATACGAAAGTATTTATAGGTTATATATTTATCATCAATGTCTATGTTTTATAGAAAAAATTCTTAAAATTTTAATATTCTTATATTTATTTTCATATTAATTTTTTCCCATTTTTTAATTTTACTACATCGTATGGACGTAATTTTTTTTATTACAATACGAGGTACTTTTGGACTTTTCTGAAAAAAGTACTAGAAGAATGTATTTTTAACTTATATTGCATGAATGGATTTTTAATGTTTCATGAATGATTATTTCCGTGAATCTTACTATAAAATATTTAAATTTTATTTTCAAATAAATTATTTTCTTTTAAAATTTCTTGTCATTTTGAGAAATGAAAATGTTTTTGAAAAAGAAAAGATATTTTCCTCAGGAACTAAGTTCAAGTGGTTTATCAAAGTTATTTTCCATAAAAGGAGACTATTTTTAAATAGGATTATGTATATATCCATATTATTAGTTTTATATGATTTTATTTATGATGTAATTATTTTTAATAAGTCCATTTATCTTTTATATGGATTGTGTTATGATGGAATGAAGTTTAGGAAAACCATTTTATTTCATGGGTTATGCTATGATGAATGATTTGTGTTATTCTGGCACATGTAAGAATGATTTAATATTGAGATGCGTTGGACCTATATCTCCCTTCAAGGAATTGGGTAAGGATTTATATCTCATGAGATAGACATGACTGGAATGGCATGTAAATCTGGTTCAATAATACATGGCTATAATGGAAAGCTAACTTGGTTCAGTAATGTACTTTGTCCACTATAATTGTCTAGGAATAAATGTCTTGGCTACTATGGAAATCATATTATGTGATTATTATTTATCCATAATTACATTTTTTTTAAATTATATTATTTCATGTTTAATGTTCTTTTAATATTTATTCCGTACATACTACCAAGATGTGTTTCATGACTCAAGATTTTGATGTTTAAGCTTTATGTTCATGTTTTTACATTAAACTGTTTATGATTTGTTTTATGTTCTCCATGTTTACCCTTACTATGAATTTGAGCACCCCCTTTTTATGTTTTCTGTTCCTCATGATATAAATAAAAGATTTTGGTAGGAAAAAAGGGGAAGACCTTTATAAGAGATGTTGAAGATATTTCCCAAAGTTAGAATATTATGTTCTGAGTTTCCAAAGACACTAAACTAATATGGTCTTTGGGAATATATTTGTGTAATCTATTTAGTATTCTACAAAATAAATTTAATGTCTATTTACATCAAGCTTGGGTGATTAGAGTTGGTATTCGATCAAAGGTTTAGTTACCCTTTGGAAACTTGGATGTGATAACTTTAGTGAGATCCCTAGAAATATTTATAAGGTATGTCTAGGGATGTCCCTAAGGGTAAGTATAAATATATGTTATAGTCCTTGAATTATGTTAATGATCATGAATAACCTAGTAATAAACCTAATATTTTAGATATTGAAATTAATCCCCCTTGATTATGTTGTTTTCCTAGTATGCTTTTTTTCTCTCACACTATTGTTTTTGGCTATTAGAAAATAGATGGAAATAGAAGGATTCATGTTGATGGATAATATATTGGGAAATGGAATGATATTCATCATGAGAAACCAAATAAAATAGGATTTGGAAGGCAAAACATCATTATTAGGCCTAATTAGAAATTTTATAATATGATCAACAATCTCAATGTTGGTTAGTTTCCTAACACATCTAATAAGAGAAAGATGGAGATTCATGGTGATCATATAGGAAATAAAGTACAATTTTCCTCATGTAAATAACGTTGGAAGAGGAATCAATGAAAATGAATCAAAGTAATTGAGAGGATTCTTTGGGTGTGGAAAAGAAGGACACAAATCCAACAATTTCAATGGAAATTGTTCAGTTAACACAATGGACAAGGATAATGGTATTGTTAAGACATCAACAATGGTTAAATGTTTTAAATGTGGTATTAATGGGCAATATGAAAATCTTTTGACTAAGGGAAATTGACATGAATAGAATCAGCATGGTCATATGGGTAGTATTAATGTTGTTGATGATGTAGAGACTACAAATTATATGTGAGATGAAATAAGTGTTAAGGAATAAAATGATTAAGCTCAGTCAATGGTTTAAGAAGGTAGTGGAATGATTACATGTTTATCAATAATAACATTGTATAATTAATTTATTGGTACTGTGGAATAACGGAACATCTATGGATTGTAACATTATTTATTTTTCATTAAGTATTTGAAATTATATGTCTAATGGTACTAGCAACAATGAAATGTTATTCAGATATTTTTAGAAATCACATGATATGAACATTATGAAAAGAAGAGGAGATAATGAGATGTTTGATAGTATTAATGATCTCGTGTATGATATAAGGAATATGTGATATCATGGTTTGCGTATATATAATTTTTGGTATTTTGGTATGTGGAAAGAGTTAACTTTTGACAAAAGTCATGTTTTCAATAATGTTTTATGGTAATTCATGTTTCAAGAGAATACATGATTAAGTTATTCACATGATTTGAATGAAAAAAACCAAGAACAGACTTATGAGATATGGGAGAAAAATGTTAAGTAGATTTATTTAACCTCCTAAAATTTTATATTTTTAGTTTTTGTAAGGATTGTATTGGTATCCATATATGGATAGTATATGTTATTTTCCATTTTGAGTTTGTTAGATTAAGGTATTATCACACTATAGGTGGACTTATTCCTATTTGATAACATGTTCTAACCTTCTTGTTGAGACAAATAGAATTACCTATCATTCTATCGCATGATCTACAAACACTTCAAGATTGAAAAATTTAACATCATTTCTTTAAATAAGAGATCAAGTGGATATTGTTTAGGGAACGACCCATAGTGAGATTATATTGAAATCATGTAAGTATTTCTAGTCATGTAAAAATTCGTCAACTTTAGTAAAAATATCATCAAACTGAAAAATTTATCGTAGTACCTTCTTATCTAATGAATGATATGATCCCTTAAACCATCAAAGATTTATGACTTTCTTGTAGTTAACTATCTCTAAGACTTATTCTCTATCACTATCCATCATAACTTGATTGTTAGATTTCACTTCCATATCCATGTTTTCACTTACCACGTATGTTCTTCTATGTGGAAACCCAGTGATGAGTTACTTTGGTAAAAAGTTATATTTATAACTTTACTATTTAAAATAGGTTTTAGAATCCCTTTTTATGAAATTGGTTTATAGGAAAGAAACATTCATGTACAAAAACATTTAGAACCTCGATGAATTTCGCAGTTGAAATACATTTTAAGGGTGTAGAATGTAACACCCCTAGATTTTATGAGATAGATTCTTTTTAATTTCATTGATGTCTTATGCTGTATGATAAACCAAGATTTTCTTGTGCTATAGGCAACACTATATTAGCTTGTAGTATACGCAACACTATTCTTGGCTTATGTTACACACAATTTCATGTTCTATTTATAAAATTCATTTCACGCAACACTGAATATAGATTTTGTTCAACATATATATGAAATATGTTTGGATTATGTTATACACAACACCAAAATAAGATTTAACTACACACAACACTGATTTGGCTTGTGTTACATGCAAGAGTGACCTTCCTCGATAGCATTCATTGTACATGATACCGAGTTTCACTAAACAACGATATATTATTAAAATATTATTATTTAACGGGATATAAACTATCCTTAATTAATATTATTAACCTTGTTTTGAATTTTATATTACATTATCATTCATATTACAAATTTTATAGGACATGATATGGGAACAAAATCAATTTTTCGGATAAAGGAACTATTTTTCAAAAAAAATCACTTTCACCACCTTTTGATGGTGCATCCATTTTAAATAAAGTTTTTGACACTTTTATAAGTTAAATTTGATAAAATAAACTACTTAAAATAAAGTGAGACACTAAAATTTAGTTTTTTTAATTTTTTTATTTTTCTAAAAAATTGAAATTTTAATGAATAGTGAAAAATACATGATTTTTATTCGAAACTGCCATTTTATATAATTTATTTATAAATTTAGATTATCTTTTTAGTTGATTATAAATTTTAATTAGATTTTATTTTTATCATTTAATCCAATTTTGTTTATTTGAAGTAATTTCACGTTTAAATTGGACATAAACACATGTCAATCTTTTTATAGTTATTACTTCTTAAAAACACACTTTTTGGTTTTGACAATGGAAATTAATTTGAAATTAATTAATATAAATTATGTGTTTTGAATTTTAGTAAAATATATTCTATAATCAGAATCAAAAGGCTCAAATTGTTTAATTAGGTACCTTTTTGGATATTATGAATAGTAACTTCAGTAATTATTTTATTTACCATGGTGAAAGGGTTAATATAGTAAATAAGGGAAAAAATAAAATTATAATAATATTAAACTACTCTAAACATGTCCTAATACTCTTTTATGAGATATTTATGACCATGTAAATCCTTATGTAAATTTTGGGAACCCATTGATTCACTTGGATGTGAAAATGACATTTTATAAGAATTAATTTAATGTAATGATAATTATGACCTAAACATATATCTTCTACTAAATTGGTTTTAATATCAGGGTATATAACTGATCTCAATGTATATAAATAGTCATTATAAATATAAAAATATTTCATATATCATGGTATTTTATTTATAATTTTTATACATCAAATAAGTAAATTTATTTATGACACAATGATGATGTAGTGATTACCTAATTAATGAATGATTTAAATAAAAAAGGTTATATATATTTTTTTAACATTTTTATTCCATCCACGAATTTTAGGGATGATTATGACTTTTTATCTTTGCATTGATGATTTTTGTGCGAAATAATCACGTATTTATGGATTATTAAAGACTCATGATATGAATAGTATAAAAATTGACATAAATGAGTTTTTAAAACCATATACTATTTTATTAAATGATATAATAGTCCTAAAAATATAATATTCGTCCAAATGACCATTATAATGTTTAAAATTTCATTAATTAACCACTTGAGTTTCTATTGTAATTTTAGAGTAATAATGTTAACTATATAGTATGAATATACAAGAAGACATGGAACGAGTTAAATTAGTTAACTAAGAGTTAAAGCTAAAATATTAGGTTATATTTGAGACCTAAACATTTTTAAAACCTATTATTTGAGAGGATATATAATGATAATAATCTTATATTTTAATTTAAAGAGTTTTATGCATTTTGAATCTAAAAAACATTTTATAATAAGTTAACATTTTGAGAGTTTCCTAAAGTGCCCCTCTCCTCTCTTGTAAAAGGGAACCTCCTCCCTCTCCTCTTCACTCCATTTTGGGATTTCTAGGTCATCCAAAACATTCCAATTTCTCTTATAAACTTCATTTTTAACATTAGAGTGGTTTTATTCTTCTCAAAACACTATATCTTGGGCCCAAAGAGTAAATTTAAAGGAGGCATGTTGAGAAAGCGGTAATCTATTCTATCGATTCTTTCTAATTTATTTCTTCTTATACTTACTCTTCACTATTTTTTTCATTATACGTAATAATATCAATATGAATGATATTATTATATGTTATTATAAATACTTACCAACACTATTTCACCTTATATCCATCCTACAAAAAACAAAATCAATTTGTGTGCGTACCAAAGGCTTACAGTCTTGACACTGTGGTGAAATCTGTTTTTCACAACCACCTTACTTGGATTGGTATAATTGACTAAATAATAAATATATTTGATTTTTATTAAATGATACTATTTCTGAGATGTTATAAATAATCCATTCTAATACCATTCATACATTATGGCAATGATATCGTCATTTGTGCGTACGTACGGCTTATTGTCTCCACGACGCGATGAGATTCATTCTCCACGTCAACCATTCAAAAATGATTATAAAGAATATATAATAAAAAATTATGAATGATATTAAATAATAATTTTATTATATTTATGTATATAAATAAATATATTTCATTTAAATACTTCCATTCAATTAGATAAGTAATCAAAAACACCATTCATGCATATGTATGACCTACCATCTCCATGAACGATGTGTTCCATTTCATTTATCTATCTATTATATATATTTATATACTCAATATATATCATATATAAATAATTTTTTACATTCTAGAAGTATGTAAATCATTATATTAGAAATAATATCAAGAATAACAATTCAAAACTAGTACGACAAATAAAATGATTATTACCCAAAATATAGCTTTAAAATAGAATTGAAAAATGAATGGGTAATATAAAGTCATACATGAATCATATATGATATCATAAATATTATAATGGGTTTTTACAAGTTAATAATATATTTAAACCCACTATGAAGGAGTTTTGGACACATACAGAAGATATCTGACCTATGGTAAGGGATAATTGTGCAATCCCATTTTTATCTGAGATTATTTATACGTAAGTAATTACAGTGGATATATTTATCATCCAAATCCATATTTTCTAAAAATGTTTTCATAAAATTATTAATATTATTATATGAATTTTTAAAGTAATTCTTACCAATTTTTTACACCTACTACATGGTATGGAAGAAATATTTCTTTTATTTACAATACAATGTACTTTTTTCTCTTTTTTTGGAAAAAGTACGAGAAGAATATATTTCTAAAATATATGGAATGAATGAATTTTTAAGGTTTCATGAAACTTTATTTCCATGAATCTTCTTTTGATAAATTTAAATTTTATTTTCAAATAAATTCTTTTTTTTAAATTCGCATGTCATTTTGAGAAAAAAACATTTTTGAAAGAGAAATGATATTTTCATCAAGAACAAAGTTGAAGTAGATTATCAAAATTATTTTCTATCTAAGATTACTATTTTAAAGTATGGTTATGCATAAATACCATTTATTAATTTTATTTAATTGTGTTTATTATGGAATTATTTTTATAAAATCCATTTATCTTTTAGTTAGATTATGTTATGTTGGAATGATGTTTAGGAAAACCATTTTATATCATGGTTTATGCTATGATGAATGATTTATGTTTTTGTGGATTATGTAATAATGATTTCATTATGATATTAGTGGGACCTATATCTCCCTCCAATTTATTGGGTAATTATTTATATCTTATGAGATAGACATGACTGGAACAGAAAGTAAATCAGGTTCAATAATACATGTCAAGAGAGAATGTAATCCTAGTTCAGTAATGGACATTCTCTACTATCATGGTCTTGGCATCAATTAAGTTGCTGCTATGGAAATAATATTATGTTCTTACTAGTTTACCAAAATTAAATGTTTTATTCCAATGTTATTCTATCATGGTTAATGTTCCTTTATGATCTATGCCTTACGTACAACATTGATTTTTTCATGACTCAATATTTTTATGGCTAAACATTATGTTCTTGTTTTTATGTTAAACATTTAATGGTTTATTTTATGTTCTCAATGTTTACCATTACTGGGAATTTGAGCTCACCATTTTTATGTTTTATTTTCACCAGGATATAAAGAAATGTTTTAGGTAGGAAAATATAATAGGGTAGATCTTTATGGGAGATGTTGAAGATCTTTCACCAAGTTAGAAGATTATATTTCATGTTTCCAATGACACTAATCCAATACGGTATTTGGGCATATATTCTTGTAACATATTATGTATTATGAAAAATAAATGTAATTTCCATGTACATAAATCTTGGGTCATTATAGTGGACCTATGATAGACTATGTTCTACATATAGTATATTCCCTTCAGTTAGACCAGTGTGGGTGACACCTTGCATTAAGGCATACAGATTATTATTATGCGCAGATCTTGTTATATAAATGTTAAACTATATCCATTTTTCCCCTTGACCCCCTTAGGTTTCCATCATAATACTAGCTTTTTCAAACATTATGGAATGTTTTTTTAATTAATATTATATTCATTTTTATATCATGTTTTCCTTATTCGTAAATGGTTACCCTAAAATTTATTGAAAATAATTCCCTTAAAGTATTTTTTTAAAATATTTTTTCAGTTGATTATTTTATTAAAAAGTGATGCTAACCTGAAACCATTTACTTAGTGTTTGTTTTTATTTAAATTTAAAAATATTAAAATTTTATAGAATGGTTAATGACTTGTGTTTCTCATTACCTAAATATAAACCAACTTTAAATTAATTTATTTCAAACCCACACAATATGGATACCTTTTTTGAAGTTTTTACTTGGGTTATAGTTTTATTGGAAAACCTACATAAATTATTTCTCACATCTATAATATCTTTTTAGATTCAGGTTTGGGTTCCACTATTCATCGCTCATTGATCATTGAGTATTTATAGTTTTATGGTGACTAATGTTTATGTAGAGGTATGTTGGTGGTTTATTTTTTTTATAGGTGTTCTTATAATTGTATCAACCATGTAGGAGTTTTACTACATTATATAAATGGATTGTAGATATTTCTATGAGATTCTAGGAGGTGACAATGTATTTCTTTTTGGGGAGGATTATTGGTGGTGTATTGAGTGTTTAATTCTTATTTGTTGGCTATTTTTATATTTTGTAGTTTGTTTCATTTTATGTTTACTTGTTTCTAGAAATAAAATCTGACATACAGATGAGTCATGCAAGATTATCATTATAATTTCTTATGATGCATTAATTCTATTTTATTTGAGTGAAATCATTCTCAATAATTCATTACTATATTCCAAAGAATGTGTGCTAACCCATGGGGATTGGGAACCCCCTTTGGGCCCCATCAGGGGCTGGTTCGGGTGACTGGAAGGGGGATTGATCAGGTTAGTTCATGAGAAAATGGTATCAGAGAAATAGGTTATTAAGTTCAAATTAGTTCTTAAATTCACACTTTTTATTTGGGATGTTTGGTAGAAATAGATTCAATCATTGGGTCTTAGGAGGTAGTTCATGGGTAAGTTCTTGATCACCACTGCTTGTGATGAAACCTGAGTTACTAGGGTATGTTGGGATTTTGATTTTCATTTCTTGATTTTAATTTTGACTCTCACAAAATATTTTTTAATTAAATTTATGGTTCTAAATCTTTATTGGTAATTTTATTAATTTTTATGATTCTAGGATATAAATGGAGTTGACTTGGTGGTATATAGTGAGCTAACATAGATTGGTAACCTTTGTGGAGCCTGCGTACATGGTTCTATATTACACTTGGTGATGGTTGTGTGGTTGAAACATGGTCCACCAATCCACATGATCAATTATTTTATGGTCACTAATCTCTTATTGGATATTTTTATGTTTTATTTTTTTGATTAATTGAGTTTTTATTAAATTTTTATAGAGTTACTGAAATTTTAAAATAGTTCTCAGCTAAACTTTCAGGATTTTAAAATGGAAGCATTGTTTTGAGAAGTCTAAAATCTGTTATGAATTTATAATTTGAGTTTTGTGATAGGGAAAAGGTTTTAAAAAAAGGATTTATTTTGTTTTGTATTTAAAACATTATTTTAATGGTTTGTATATCAGTTTTTAATATTTTGAATGAAGTATTCTAAACTAATATTTATAAAAATGGGGTGTTTTGAATTTATAAAATTATTTAGTGAATAATGGGTGATTTAAAATACAATCCTTAATTGAAATTTCATATCTTTTAAATTTTTTTAAAAGAAAATTTTCATTTTTAATTGGAATTGTGTATTTTAATGAGAGGTTTTTAAATTTAAATTTCTATAGTAATTTTAAATTGATTTTTTGATAACACTTTGAAATAAACTTGGTTGTTTTTTTTAAAAAAAATATGTTTCACGGTGTGTTTTAAAAAGTCAATTTTCCACTTTTAAATTACAATTTTGGGATTTAAATGGAAATGAAGTGATTTTATGAAAAGGTACATTCATTTTGTTGAGTTGTTTCTTTGGATTAAGTTTATTTTTTATGTCGGAACCATTTTATTTGGATTTAATAATATCGGGTCAATAGAATCATGTTTAATGTTATTTTTAGTATTCCCTAAGAAATTATTGATATAAGTGGATAATCCGTCTCTAGGATTCCTTTTTTTGTAATATAGGTAATGATATATTTTTGGAATCCGTTATGAATATCTTCTTGAGGTTTAGGGAAGTCAAGTCTATAGTGGCTGGAGTCTTTGAGTAGATTATGAATTAGTGTTTCTTTTGGTAACCCAATGATTATTTAATAGGTAATGTTTATTATATTAATGATCATACGTTTTTATGTTATGAATACTTCAATGTTCGTATCACTTATTTTTATGGGGGAGCCTTGAGTGAGTGTTTGGGGTTGACTAATATGGGTTCTCTATCTTTTGATCAGTCGGGTTCACTGAGGGTCAGTGTTCTGAGAACAGGTCTTAGGATGTCCTCTTATGAATTGAGACTAGTGACCATATTAATGTTGTTAAGGAATGATTTTCTTGATGTATTCTTAGTTTTATGTTTCCTTTATATCCTAATTAGTTTTTACCTAATTGTATTCATTCAAGATGGTGGTTCTTCTGAGTTCTTAATTCTAGATACTATATAATTTTATTTGGTGGTGCCTTGTTTGGGATGTATTGAATTATTAGTGATAGATTTTATTTAATACTAAATGTTGATGAATTATCATATCAATATTTATCCCCTTGATCCATTATTTTCATTTTTATCCATTTTTATTTTGATTTGGGTCTAATTTTTAGTTATGTATCCCTTAATATACTTTGGAGATAATTTTCGTGTCCCTAATTAAATTTACAATAAGGAGTTAGGATTCATGATCAATGATGGGTTTTATATAGAGTTAGAAGGTGATGTAATGTGGCGACATATGAAGAAACCATTGTTTGAACAACTATGATAAGTGGATAACATATATAGTGGGGAGAACACTTAGTATATATGGTTTTTATTCCTCCATTTTGAATTTATTTCCTCTGTTATCTTCTTAGATACATTGTGGTTAGGGATATGGATTATAAATTTTTGATTTTTTTTCAATGGTATTTGAATCTCATTTTTGAAGATATTGGTTCGTCTCCATTCTTTATTAATTGTGTTTTATCCACTAGACTTAAGTTCAATTTGTGGTAATAAAGGATTTTGGTGGAGATAATTGTCACACACCAACATGTAAACCATTATCAATTAACTATTTATTAATTTTAGAGGCTCATGTTTATTTATATTTTTTTGTAAATGAAAAATTAATTTTTTTTAAAGTCACGCGATTTTTATGCCTGGTTGTTCAAACCCTGCAACAATAATTCTGATGATATTTATAATTAAACATATCCAGTGTTCATGGTTGTCACATGGTTTACCCAAATATGCATGCCAACTATGTGAGAATTATTGTTTTCCTTGTACATGGATAATGATTAGTACACAGTTTGGGTAAACTACATGGAAACTGTGTTTAGTGTCCAATAACATAAGAATCATAGTTTCCAAAAAATATCCCTATTGTGCTTGTAACCCAAAATTGGGTTTCCCATTTTCCCATATCCCTATAATCTATAAGCACATCCAAGGATTCCTCCTTCCCTTATGTGAAATATCATTAACCACACCTCCTTTGTTTCTCACTGATACTTCAGGTTCATCCATCTTAGGTTAGGTCTCCCTCTCATCTTCCACATCTTTCCTATATCCTTATCTTCTCATTTCCCTCTCACCTCGCTACACTTTTACTATGGTCAAAGCATAGGTGGGTTACAACCACTAAGTTCTTTCTATTATTGTTTCCTAGGTTGGCTGATGTCACAGACGGGTTTCCATCATACCATATTCAAGGTTTTGGGCTTCATCTATCAAAAGAAATGAGTTCTAGATAGGTTCCCCCTAGTTTAGGGGTTTAAATTTGGGGACCCATTACTACTTTTATTTTAAATCGCCTATTTTGATATCTAATAATGATAATGAATATATTAAAGAATTTTTTTTTTGGGTAAAATCAATTGAATATTGATTTTTATTTCAATTCATTGGTTTATCTTTTAATTAAAAGTTATGTAGTAATTTTCTTTATAAAATTGGTGCCTCAATTTTTTAATAAAGTACCAAGTGACCTTCATTAATGAGTTTGATATTTTTAAAATATGTATTGGTTTTTAAAATAAAATTACCAATTTATATATTCTCTGATTTTATTTTCTTTTAATGTAATACATGAAATATTATGAATTAGTAAAAAATCTCATGTTTTTTGTTTTAATGAAAATTAATGTTTCTGGAAATGAATTTCAATGTATCAGGTGGTTATCTTCACATACATGGGTAAATATATAAATATATCAATTTGTCTGTGTGTGTGCAAAAATCTACATAATTGTGTGTGTATTTAGGAAATTAAAGTTATATATATGTGTATGTAAGTGTATAAGAGAATAATAATAAAATGAATATTTTCAATTCACGGTTGGTGTTTGTTTTGTTTTTCAATAAAATTGAAAATGAGTGATTTTAGTGAAATCTCTAAAATGTGTTTTAAAGACCTATTTAGCTTGACTATTTTGGAATGTGAAAACCCCCATTTGTGGATTCCCCCTTTAATTTTTTAAAACAAATCCTTGTTGAAATGTGTTGTGTGAATCATTCATGGTAGGGGTTTATGTTTTGTGTATGTGCATGTATTTTAAGAAGTGGGCTATCCTCTAAATGGATTTTGAAGGTGAGTAGAAAAATGATTGGTTTTTTATATTCTTTTATGAAAGTGTGATATGTATTTTTATTTGAATTTATCACCTCTATTTATATATCATGGGGATCCTTGGGAAGTTATGCAGGAACCCAAAGTAAAAATGTTGCACTAGTTTTTCTATTACACTCTTCCTAGTTTCCCTAAGATAGATTATGTTATAGTTATGGGATAAAACAATTGATTATACTACTGATGGTGACACCAAGTGTTAGGGAAGGTTGATTTTCATTTGGGTTCTATATTTTTATTTAAATTTTTATCTCTATCATATCCCCCCCTGTCGATCCCCTTTATTGTTCAATATGATACAGGTAATTTTATACTTCATGTTGTATGTCTTCAATTAATCATGACTTCATTTTTATATCATTTTTTCCTTTTTCATAAATTGTTACCATAAATGTAATGAAAGTGATTCCATTAATATTTTTTAAAAAAAATTGTTTTTTGGTAACACCCCAAAATTTTATATGTATTTCCATTGCAATAAGAATTTATATACTCGATAGGTTTCCAGAAACACATCTTTGATACATTAAATTTAACACATTAAAATTCATTTCATGAAAGTGGGTTTCTGTTGTGGTATTCACACTTAATAAATATTAAATTATTCCACTTATAGAAATTAAATCAATTAAAATTAATTCCATATTTGGAGTCATCATAATTAATATAATTTAATATGATTTACATAATTTTTTTTCATAGTGATTAATAAAAGAATAAAATTTTGATTCCATGATTATTTTTAAAATGAGTTTATTGGGGATTAAACCATGAGATGAGGGTAGTATTTTCACACATACCTATCAAACTATTAATTTCTGAATATTTTTCAAACTTATATTATCCTTCATTTGAAGAAATATCTAATTGGATATATCTCCAATGAAATTGAAATTAAATCATTGAAATCATGAACGAAATTTCATGTGTTTCCCTCCCCTCAAATTTTAAAGGGAACTTATTATCTTCCCTTTTCACACAATATAAGCTGTCTTGATAAACTAATCCTTGAATAAAAAACCATCCTTAAACCTTTACTTCTTCTAAGACCTTCTGGTCTTATACTATGGACAATCCTTTATGTCTTATGGGGTAAGCCAAAGGAGGTCCCCCAAAGGAGAGATCCTGATCAAGATATTTCAATTTTATTTCTTATTCTACATCCTATAATGAAAATTTATAAATAAAAAAATTATGACTCCCTTATCATCAAAATAAGGAAATTCTATTCTGATGATGGTGTAACTATTTACAAACTCATATTAATCGAATCAAATATGAAAGTATTGATCATTCATACGTATGGACTACCACCTCCGTGTAGCAATTTGAACCATTCTAAACTATAATCATTAATGATTGTTAATTATGATATATTTAATATTTATATATGATAATTATGTTATAATAATAATTATATAAATATGACTTAATATTTACCTTTATTCTTTTTCGTCAATAAAAATGGAAACATTAATCATGATTACGTATGAACAGTCATCTCCACATACGGAATGGTTCTCCTAAATTGCTAATTCTCCCAGTAAGGTGGGTCTTGGGGTGATAAATATTAGATATTTTGAAAACCGAGATGATAATGTTGTAAATGGGTCAATCTCAAATGAAATTTATGATTTTGTTTTAAATCTTTAAAAAGAAATGGAGGATAAATCATTGTTTCTAGAACTCTCCCAAGATATCGATGAAATGGTTATTCCAATTTTGGATATAGAGGATCTATATGTGTCAAGTTGGTATTATTGGATTGTCTCCTCTGAAGTTCCCATCAATTGAATAGGTCATTATACTCCAAAATAATTTTTCATTACAACAGATTTCCTTAAAATAAGGATTTTGACAATCAAGTTATTCACACTGACCCAGATGATCATGCCAGTTTGTCATGACCCCCTCCATACAAATATTCACATCTAGAGAAAGTAATTAAGGAAGAGATATAAATACCCCCCGATTCCCACCACCAATAGGCCCCAGGGTGATGACCATCACCAATGGTATGAAAATCTCACCAAAATGTATGGCATTACACTTTTATAGTAACAAAGATTAGGAGATAAGATGTATCAACCTCAAAACATATCCAAGACATATATATATTTATATATATATATATATATCGTAAATCCATTCCACATACATGATTAATATAAAATTACAAGAAATACAATGAAAATTTCCAAAGTATATTCCAAAAGAACAAAGCTAAGTAGCGAAACAACAATTATCCTGACCCCTGAGCTTGTAAGGTTCAACATAGTCTGTGTAATATCCTAAGAAACATGAATATAGTTGTATATATGTAGGGTCATAATATAATTATACTCAATAGGAAAAGTGAATTCACTAATTTACAAGTGGGAGAAGCATATAATTCACCTTCAAGAAAACATCAGAAACTCAAAATCACTTAACAATGTATACCACTCACCCCAACATCACCAAGGAACACTAACCAAATAACACAATTCAAGTAATGTAAAGTAGTAAGCACATCAATAATAGGGTTCCATGAACCACTTCCCACAAGTTAACTAATCATACCTAAAGGAAAACATCCTAGAACAACTATGATATTCTACAATCCCCCCTACCACCAACTGCCAACACACACCTGGGCCACCTACTAGATTCCACCTACCAACACCTGGGCCACAAGCACATCACATCCTGCCCGCAGACACTTAGAACATAAAACCCGACCTCATCTTGAAGACACATGGGAATAACAACATATCTCATCCTGAAGACACATTGTAAATCATACCTCACCCGCAATAACTCGAGCCTCACAACAGCACCACAACTTGCCCAAAGAGTCATTGGTTACCAATGCCTAGAAGAGAGACCAGAGAAGAGACAATAACTAGTTATCCACCCTCCACTGAGATGTTAGGAAAACACCCTCCCCCCTGAAATGGGGGTGTTTAGCATAAAGTTCTCAAATAGAGTGGGGGTGCACAATGAAATAACAAGGAACTACAATTATATATGTATGTACCAAACACTCATCCCAACCTATGGGTTTTCAAAAAAAACAACAATCCCATGAATAACTACCCTTTCTACTACCTCTAATTCATAAAAACACATATATCCATAGACTTAATTTATAACTCCATCCAATTCATTTAACCATTTATCATTCTTTATTTAACAATCCAATGTTGTTGATTCCATACATACCCATGAAACTACCTAACACAACAAAAATTATAAGGGAGAAGAAACCATACCAACCACTGCCAAATCAAAACAGAAAAATAAGGACCTTGGTAAAAGAATCCACACTTACACCCATTCCTAATATACAAGTCTCTCGAAATATCGGGCAAAATACCCATGCAAGGTAACACCATTATTCTTAAAAATTATACCTCTATAAACATCACCAGTATCCCCACTACACGGAAAGAACCACAATAAGTAAGACAAAAAAACTCAACTAGTTTCACTCTCACTTCACAAAAATGTCATGTCTATCAACCATAATGCAACCCATATGCAGTCCCACTGTAAATAATTTCATCCATTACATAATCAATCAAACTCTCTATATGAGATTCCATTACTCCACCTACACCACCCCATACACACAACCACACTCTGAGACACATCACCACATAGCTCGCATAAGACAGTAGGCTGAACTAAACCACACATAGCACACAACCATACCAAACAGGTGAGGTGTATTCAGTTTAAACCAAAAATCATTCTTTAATTTCACTTTTTTAATTTTTTGGTGATTAAAGAATAGTTCAATATTGGGGATTCCATTATTTTAACCAAGCAATTGTGATTAGCCAGATTTTCATATAAGTATCCATTAAATAAATGATCAATAATATATATTGTGAATCACTTGTGTTTAAG
The DNA here is from genome assembly GCA_963277665.1 of Viscum album. Classification (NCBI taxonomy): domain Eukaryota; kingdom Viridiplantae; phylum Streptophyta; class Magnoliopsida; order Santalales; family Viscaceae; genus Viscum; species Viscum album. The sequence goes on along the minus strand of OY728135.1, from coordinate 1,139,550,019 downwards.
AAAATACAACCAATGAACATGTTTTTTAGAAGTATTACAAGTTATACAACTCAAAATATGTATCAAAGATAATAGATAAAGAAAAACAAGCATCATCATCATCTCCCCGTCCCTCATTTATTACTAAGGTAACCAAACCTATTATCTTAATAGGTCTGATTATCATTATAATAGGTTTGATTATCTTCGTAACAAAGTTCACTAAAATTGGGATGTAACCATATTCACAATGTGACATTAGCTTACCCACCACACATGATACATAAATAAAGATATACGAAGGGATAGCTACCCAGAACAATAGTTGATCAACAACTCCTCCTTGCACCAAAACAGAGGTTTGTACAAGTAGCAGGAGATTACAGGTGATACTGAATCAAAAGGCCACATCACAACACATGACCCCATTGGGAATAAAGTATCTGGGCGCACAAAGAGAAAATGGATACATATGGGGAGGAGAAAATCTTGTCTTAGAAGAGGTGGATCCTATATTAATGGAATGAAACAGTTTCAATGGCCATTAATGTTGATTCATAGTCAAGACCATGCATCTTGACCATTTAAATGTCTCTTGAGCACTATGATATTAAAGATAAATTAATATCACATAAAACACTCTTAGAAACACTCAAACATGGTTTTAAACTCAAATTATATCAAATAAAACATAACGGGGAAAACTGAAAAAACTGGGAAAATTTCAAATGACCCACCATTGTGTGAATCACCAACACGAGTCACTAATGTGTTTCACCGATGCAACCCACTGACATGAGTCATCGACCTTACTCACTAACGCAACTCATTGATACCACTCACCGACACTGTTCATTGATGCCTGACCTACTGATGCCCTACCTACCAATGCCAGATGTACTGACGCCTGACCAACCAACACCTATCCTACAAACACCCTAACTACCAACGCCAGACCATATGATGCCCAACCTACTGACGCCCTACCTACTAAAACTTGACCAAAAGATGCATGACCTATCGATTCCCTACATACTAGAACTTAACCTACAAATGCATGACCTATTTTTGGAAAGCTGGATTTCTGGAAAACTCTTGAAATGAGTCACTCAGACTCTCTAAGGCACCTCAAACAAAATATTTTCACCAAGGAAGGGACCAGAAAGGTCTGGTCACTTCATCAGATTCCTCTCAAACTATTCTCTCCCAGGATAATTCAAAACCTAACCTAGAATAAAAAGGAGTCTTAACAACCATCCCAAAAGATACCTCTCAAGGATCTTTCCACACTTGAAACACTGCTATGGTTTGGACACCTCGAGGTTCACCGACAAACCACCTTTTTTTGTTCGAAGTCTAGAGTGAAAACTCAACATCCAAGATCATCTCCTTTGACATATACTACCCCAAAATGGAATACGACCACCTACCATGTATAAGAACAACTTAGTTTGAACACATGAACCAAGAAATTACCTCCTCTGTATTGATATACTATCTGATCTGGGGGTCATTGACTTGCCTACATGGGTTGAATTTAATCATCATTAACGCATCTAGATTAGGAATTTTATTCCTCCGATCATATTGTGTTAGGACTTTATCACACAATACAGAACAATAAAGAAACTCATCTCATAGAAAATAAGGTTCATGCATCACATCATAAAGAAAGACACCCAAGAAAATCTCAAAACAACTCTGGGTACTGGGAATGCATCTTTGCTTCTCAATCCCAAGTACTCTCCTCATGGGAACCATTTCTCCACAACACACAAACTAGTGAAATGGTCCGTACACACAACACATTCTCATGAAGAACCAAGATCTCCACTGACTTCTCTATGAATATTGAATCATCCTTAATATCCAACTCTCCGCATTCATTGATGTGGGAGTCTTTGTTAAGATTCATATTCAGCTGGGAGATGTGAATGATTTTTTGGATCCTCTCTAATCCTGGTGGAAATTCCAGCTAGTTTTTCACCTTACCAACTCTTCCCAAGACTTCAAAGAGTCCAATGAACCAAAGAGAAAGATTTCTGCCTCTACCAAACCTCCGATTCCCACGTTGAGGGAAAATAATTCGGAACATGTGGTCTCTAACATCGAACTCAAAGGGCTTCCTCATACAATAAGCATATGAATTCTTCTGGTCCTGTGATACCTTTATCCTTTCTTGAACTAGAAGATCCTTCTCTATTGTTCTCTTTAGTACCTGTGGTCCATGTTCATTTGTCTCCCCAACCTCTATCTAGCATAATGGTGAACGACACGTTCATCCATATAATGCTTCATATGTAGCCATTCTAATGGTAGGCTGATATATATTGTTGTATGTACACTCTACCAGGGGTAAGTTCCATACCTATGATCCTACAAAGTCTAGAACGCATGCCCAAAAAATATCCTATAGAGAATAGATGGACCGCTCTATCTTCCCATCTATTTGAGGGTGAAAACCGTATTGAAGCATAAAATAGTGCCAAAATAATTATATAAACCCCTCCAGACATGTGAGGAAAAACATGAATCCTAATCTGAGATGATGGATCTCAGAACCCCATGTAAATGCACTACCTCTTCCACGTTAATTTTTTCTAAGGCATCCACTATATGTAAATCCTTAATTTATAAGAAGTGATCCTATTTTGTTAGCTAGTCCACCACTACTCATGTAGCATTACAGCCTCCCTAATCCCTGGGTAGTCAAGTGAAGAATTCCATCGAGATTTCATATCACCTCCACTCGGGGACATCCAAGGGAGCCAAAAAACTGCCAAGAACACGGTGCACAACCTTCACCTACTGGCACACTAGGAACTTTTCCACAAACACTGCCACTCCCCACTTCATTCTAGGCCACTAAAACCACTCTTTTATTTCATGTTACATCTTGGAAACTATTAGGTGTTCCAACAAGGGTGATCTATGAAACTCAATGAGAACTCCCTTGTGCATTTCCACTAAGAAAATAGATTCCCAAGAAACTACATCTGATTGTGATCTTCCTACAACAATCCATCCGGATCATCATCCTAATCAACACGATCATATATCACCTCTACCTCTGCGTCTCCCCACTGAGACTCCTACACCTGCTACCACAGAGATAACTACACCATCATCTGAAATAGAAGCCTCTTCCACTATCCATTCCTACATCTAAGTGAAAGGAAGCAAAATCCTCCATCACCTTCCAAATTTCCATAGATTCTCGAATAAACACATTATGCGACTTCCTGCTCAAAGATCAGCCACAACATTTTCCTTCCCCAAGGTGTAAGAGATATCAAAATTGTAATCAGAAAGAAAAATTCATCTACATCTACATCCACAATTTCTTATCTCGTTGGGAAGAGATATAGCTTAAGCACTTGTGATCTGTGAAGACCACAAATAACTCCCCAATGAGATAACGACCCAACAAATTTAGTGAAAACAATACCTCTACTAGCTCTAGATCATGGGTGGAATAATTATGTTCTTGGGGATGTTACTTCCTAGACCCATAAGTGATCACTTACCATTACTACACCAACACACACCCCAAGCCTATATAAGAATCATCGCAAAACACCTCGAACATCACCCATTCCTATGGAAACCAGAGCACTGACTAAATTACCATTTTGGTATCTGAAATATTCTTGAAACTTCCCTTTCTACAAAAATTACTTGTACTTTTTTTTCATAGTTGTCAATAGATCCACAACATGAGATAAATTTGATAAAAATATCTAGAAATAGCCATTTAGAGTGAGAAAATTGTGAGGCTCTTACACATTATTAGGTGCTTCCCAAGAAACAAATTCCTCAACCTTTGATGGGTCCACTACTATCCCCTACCGAGACGCCACATGTCCTAGGAAGTGCCCCTTTCATGTCCAAAACATACACTTTGACAACTTCTCGTATAGCTAGTGGGATCAAAGAACATCTAATACAGTTCTATGATGCTCAATATGCTCCTAATATGACTTTGTGAAGGTCAATAAGTTATCGATGAACACAAAGACAGAGCAGTAAATGAACTCGCGAAAGACAAAGTTCGTGATCCCCATGATTATTGCTGGTGTGTTTAATAACACTAAATGGAATGAAAACAAACTCAAAGTTCCCATACCTGAACCTAAAATTATTCTACAGGATGTAACCCTCCTTCACTCTCAACTAGTGATACCTCGAATATAGATCTATCTTAAAAAAACAACTTTCTCCCCTTACCTTGTTGAAAAGATTGTATATCCTTGGGAGAGAGTAACAACTCTCGATTGTCACCTGATTCAACCACTAGTAGTCTATGAACAGACTCATACAACCATATTGATTCTTTTTAAACAAGTCTAGGGCACCCCATAAAGCCACATTGGGCTGGATAAATCCTTTATTCATCAGATCATCAATCTAGATCTACAGCTTCCACAACTCAGAAGGTTCCATATGATAAGGATCCATTGAAATCGAACAAGGACTGGGCTGTAAGTATATCTCAAATTCAATGTCACGTTGAGGGATTGTAGTCACAAAATCCTAAGTTAAAATAGCCAAGAAGTCCCTAAAATCAATGGGATATTCCACCATCTCAGAATCCACTGATTCCACTGACAGCTTAGACAACAAGGAAAGAAGATGCTCTATATGTTAGTTGCCTATCTAACAACTCCGCTCACCAATGAATTCCACAAACTGGCCATCCACATTTGAAAACATGATTGTTATCTAGAAGTAGTCGATAACAGCTTGCAATGAGTACAAGAATTTGAGGCCAAGGATAACATTGTAGGGTTCCATATTCAACAACAAAAGGTCCCCATAGGATTGATGTGGCCCCATCATCAGTATACATCCCTAGGAAACATCAAATAAGATAGTTGAACCTCTAAATTGTGTACTCAACAATAGGGACATTAAAAGACTCTCTATGTATAGTTATAGAGAATGGGATAGAATGAGTGCAACGAAAGAGTATAAATCTCTCAAATAAAACAATTCACATGCAAGAGTACTAAACACATCGATCGTACCTCGAAATATCTTCAACCCTACTATAATTACTACCTATGTTGCATGTAAATGACCTCTCCCAACTCACCTTACCCTTTGTTGATGACCACCCTCCTTGAACATGCCATAGTCGAGGTCCCTGAGGAACACCCTAAAGTCAGCCTCCACCACCTTTGTCTCCCCTCAGTGGAGTAGGATCCTACCATCCCTGCTGTTGAAACGTCCTAGTCAACAACTACTAATGAGGTGGGAACTAAAACTTCCCCCTCCACCATACTAATATCGAAATGGGTGCTGACTCTGAAGGTCCCTGCAACCTCTGTAATAGAAACACCTTGGTACCAAACCTATGGTAAATTCATGAGGACCGGTAGTTCGAACCAAAAACTACTGAGGTTGGCCATATACTAGACAAAGCCTCAAAGGCCCTAGTGCTTAAGAAATACTACTGGTTTCCTTTCCCTTCAAATAAACCCACTAGTTTCCATTCCATTCGAAGAAACCTACTAGCTCCCCTCTTGTGATAGACCTCCTCATGAGTGAATCCTCTCAACTACCATTGACTTCTTATGGACCTATAAGCAATTTGTTTTGGAGAATAGAGTAAATACATACTGCAGGGAAGGACAGAGTGCCTCCTATAAGAGTATTACCCAAGACTCTTCATCTGAAAATAGATTCGAAGAAAAGAGAAGGGGATCCTTGAACTTGATACCCGACACCCATACAAACATACTCCCTTGCTGTAGGGAGAGTAACTCCAACATCTTTTCAAAATTCATTGTTGAAGAAAGGAATTCTTCCCAAATATCCTTCTAAAAATCAACCCGCATAACATCAGACTATGTCTGATACCCTTGGTCAATCATCCATAATTGATGTGCAGCTCCCCTCATCTGACTAACTTCAAATGGAACCAAGTACTCCATCATATAGTAGATCAGGCTGAAGGTGATCTTAAGTTCCTCGATCCTTCTCTATGTATCCATGTCCAAGAGACAACCCTCATACATTCCAAGGTCTACCAATGGAAACCACATAACATTCTCTTCCACTATTTGTCCTCCTTCTCTAAATCAACCCTCAAGTGATCGGCAAGATTGGCCTTTTGAGCCTGCACTTCTGGAGCTACTCGTGGATGACTACCGGATGCTATAGCAGAAAAAGTATACAAGAATATCTTAATAATGAGTAATATGGACTTTTATTTAAAATTAATTTTAACCAATATTTACTTAAATTCCCCAAAACTCCCTGTTTAATAAAAAACACAATCCATCATGATGCATGTTCCTCTCCTTGGATATCTACCTTGCAAACAATGTAGCCTTATTTGTTCATTCGATAAGATCATATTCCTTGCATCAGATCACAGGGGGCCCTAAAATATTATGTCCTCTATGGTCTTCCCCGACCTATGTCACACACTGAGGTCACCTAGAACTATTTACCTACCAACCCATGAAATCCTCACTATGTGTCACTCTAAACTCCATCCAATCTATCATATATTTTCTCTGATTGCATTCTGTAATAACCCCCTCTCTCCAAGGATGCCCCTATTAAGCTAGAAATGATGTAAGATATATAATAACCCCCAATTCCCACCTCCAATAGGCCCTAGGGTGGTGATAAACAACATGGGCATACAATTCTTACTAAAATCGGAAGAAGTACCCTTTTATAATAACCATGGTTGAAAGATAAGATGTATCAACCAAAAAAAACATCAATACATATATATAAAGAAGCCAAAATATATCCCACTTGCATTTTTAAGTAAAATTGTTGACCTCACATGTTTTGATAATCCCAATTATGCTTTCATATGTTTTGATAATCCCAATTAATGTTTATCTATATTAAAATTCTCTCAATATATGATATTCTATTATCAATATGATCATAATGTTAAAATAATCCTTGAGATATGTTAATCAATGGTTATCTATGTTTATATAAGTTATAAATTAATTATAACTCAATTGGCTGTGTTTTGCATAAAACATATAAGTGTTAATTCACTGATTTGCAAATAGCTACTGATAAAGAGCTGTCGGTACTCAGTCTACCGATATAATTATTCTAGTGCTAGACAGATTCACCGATACACTAAGGTCACTGATATAAACCAAGATACTAATATGTAGAAGTGTACCGATAGAATCAGTTTATAGACAGTTATCGACAGAATTGAGCTACCGATAGAATTCTACCGAGCTACCAATAGAGTAAGTCTACCGATACTAGTGCAAACAACTACCGATGCAAGGAGATACTGATCTACCAATAAAATTATATAGTCACTGATACTTTGAGCTACTGATAGAGTAATTCTACCAATAGAGGGAGTTACTGATGTCTAGATCTACCAACACAAAGATCTACCGATACAAGTTCAAAGAAGCTATCGATTGAAGGACTGTTACACAAAATCCATCGTACACTTCTACCAACAGAAGCTACTAATGATTGACCAACTAGGAACTGTACCTAGTACCCATGAAAAAGGTGATCATTTCTTTTTCCAGAGCTGAATTCTATAAAAAGGAAGATAAAGACAAAGCTAAAAAAGTGAGAGTGGCGGTGTTATCGTGATGAAAGAGCAAGAACCAAGGAACTAAGAAGGCACACAAAGAGTGAAAAAGAAAAAGGCTCATCATCATTCAAACATGGTGCATTAAAGGCTACATCCATACTTCAAGAATCATGGATATACTTGAATCCACTCTTCTAAAGGAAACCACAAGATGCATCTTGAGTGAAGAACTACCACAAACATTTCATGCACTCAAGCTGACAAGATGAACCAAGAACCAAAGAAGAAAACAACACTCTGTTTTCTGAGCAAAAACCAGAGAAGGAATAAGAAGCTTGCTTTACCAACCAAATGAGTCCAGAGCTGCACTGCCAATCACTAAAGCTCTTATAAACACATTCTCACTTACTTTAGTGATTCTTTCATTTACTTTTCGAGCATTGTGTGTACACTGTTTATTTTACACACACACTGTCTCCTGAGCTAAACTGTAGGATTCTTAAATCCTCACTCAAACTTCATAACTCTTTGTTTCCCACTGTGGATAGTGGTAGAGGTCGAGTAAGACCTGGATAGCATTGAGCTATTGTTTATTTTCCCTCATATTGTTGTGGTAGAGGACTTTGTACCTGGACAGTGTGTTCACTATTGTTTACCCCGATCCAGGGTATGGATTATTTTATATAAATTGTTGAGAGGATTAAGTCTCAGCTTGAGACTGAACCACTTGGTTACATCTATGCACTTTATTTTGAATCCTATGTATACTATATATATTTTATATTCTGCTGCAGTTACTTTGAAATACAAAATTATTTTAAAGCTACTTTCATAGTTAAATTAGCAAGTGTTTATACTTATTGTAAACCAGTAAGTTAGTTTCAAAAGTTAATTTAATCTTCATATTAAGTTAAATGAGACCTAATCAATCTTTGGGAAACAGAATGAACATTTACACTCTGTCAAAATTCACTACAATTTAACTTTGATTTTTATTTGGGGGATTTTAAGAGAAGTATTTTTAACTGAAATTTTAATTAGAACTCAATTGAACCCCCTCTTGACTATCCACTCTGACCAATATTTGGTATCAAAGGTTTTTTTATTAATACAAATTTTCAAAACATTCTGTTTTTCAACAGTGATTTTAGTTTCATATTTAATGATCATAAATTTCTATGAGTTCTAAATTTTATCTTTTTAAAACTATTTTCTAAAATCTAGTTATGGACAATAGACTAGAGCGTGCAGCTACCAATCAGCCACCTTTCTTCAATGGAACCAACTATGTCCAGTGGAAACTGAAAATGAAAATACATTTAGAATGTATGGGTTTTGATATTTGGACTGCTATAGAATCTCAATATAAAATTCCAGAAATAGAAAGAACAACTTGGGATGATCCTAGAAAGACTGCTTATAATAATAATTGTAAAGCTATGGATTCTCTGTACTGTGCTTTAGGAGATAAAGAGTTCAATAGAATATCTGCTTGCAAAACTGCTTATGAAATATGGGATAATTTGGGTGCTTCTCCTGATGGAACAACCAATGTTAAATAAATGAGATTAAATACTTATACTATTAAATATGATAATTTTAAAATAAAGACTGATGAACCTATTTCTGACATGTATCTCAGGTTCAATGAGACAATCAATACTATGATCTCACTTGGAAAAGGTTGTTCTAGCAATGGAATAAATCATGAGAATCTTGAGATGTCTACCAGATCGATGGAGGGGCACTTCTGTTTCAATCAGTGAATCATGTGACATTGTTTCTCTCCCTATAATAGAGCTTATTAGTAAATTAATGATGTGTGAGGAAGAACATAAGGTAAATAATGATGATGATGATGAACCTAAGAGAAAATCTGTGGCATTCAAGTATACTGCTTTAAAGAGAAAATACAAGGAGAATGTGCATGAACCTACTGAAAGTTCAACTAGTGAAGATTTTGATTCAGACAGTGATGCTGAAATAGCTCAAATAGCCAGGAGATTGAATATGTTTTATAGGAAGAAGAAGTTATTCAGAAAATATAACTACAAAGGATTGTATGAAAACAAGGGTCATTGGAAAAAGGATTGGAAAAATCCTGATAAAGAAGATGATATAGTCTGCTAGGAGTGCAAGAGAAAAGGACACATCAAGGCTGACTGCCCTAAATTAAAATTCAAAATGAAACATGATTAAAAGCGAAAGAAGTACAAGAAATCTATGAATGCAACCTGGAATGCTTTGGAGGACAGCACAAGCGAATATGAAGATTCTGATTCTGAAAAGAATCATGCCAACATGTGCTTCATGACTAATACCTATGAGGTACCAGTTTCCCCTATGCTGAATGATTATTATTCTAAAAATAACAGTTATTCAGACAATGAGGAAAATATTTTTAAGGCTGAAATGATTGAATATTGTAATATGCGGGAAGAAAGATGTAATGAACTTAAGGACAAATATAAGTCCCTAAAGAAACAACATGCTCTCACTATCAATGTTAAATCTGCCTTTGATATAAAAAAAGAAAATAATTCTCAACTATTAAAGGAAAATACTGAACTGAAAATTTCTAATGAGAAATATAGAAATGAGTTAAAAAAGTTCACAAAGGGAAAAGATACACTTACTCAAATGTTAGGAAAACAATTTGCACCTAAATACACTACTAGTTTGGGATATCAACCTGGACAGAGACAGTTCACTAAAACTCGATTTATTCCTATGTCTGGACAAAATTATGCTTATTCCAGTTCTGGAAATTATTATGCTTCAACTAGTTATTCATATGGTTATAGATCAAATAAAGTTTATCATTCAAAATATATTGATTCTGTAAATTATATGAGACCCATAAGACAAATATGGGTACCTAAAGCTTTGATTTATAACCTTTCTGGTCCCAAAAATATCTGGGTACCAAAATTATTATCTATCTAAATCTGTTTTATAGGAAACCTTTTTGAAGAGTTCTTAAAAAAATGTATGGTACCTGGACAGTGGTTGTTCAAGACACATTTCTGGAGATTATTCTTGCATCAAAATCTTAATAAAAGATTATGGAGGCCATGTCTCCTTTGGTGAAAATTCATAAAGGAAAAATCATCAGCCTAGTCCAGATTGGTAACACTGATTCAGTTTTGATTTCTAAGGTTTTATTTGTTGATGGAATTAAATAAAATATTTTAATTATTTCTCAATTATGTGATTATGGCTTTATTGTGAAATTTAAAAATGATTCTTGTAATGTTTTTAACTCTAAAAATGTTTTAGTATTTTCTGTTTATGAAATGAAAATGCTTATGCTGTTGATCTGAATTTTTTAGTCAAAAAATGGTACTTGGTAAATGATTTTCATAAAGAATCATGGTTGTGGCAAAAAATATTAGGACACTGCAACATCTATTCACTTATAAAATTTTCTAGGAAGTAATTAGTAAGAGACCTACCTAAACTTGAATTCCCAAATGAAAATGTTTGTAATCCCTGTCAAAAGGGAAAGCAACATAAAGTTTCTTTTAAATCAAATAAAGAAGTTTCAAATTTTCAACCTCTCAATTTAGTTCACATGGTCTTGTTTGGACCTTCTAGAGTTTCTAGTCTTAATGGGATGCACTATGTCTATGTCCTGGTGGATGAATTTTCTAGATATAATTGGGTAAAATTCTTAGCTCACAAAAGTGAAGCATGTTCTTACTTTATCAAATACTCCAAATTTGTAGAAAATCTTAGTGGACTTAAGATTAAAACTATGAGAAGTGATCATGGCCGTGAGTTTTAAAATCAAGAGTTTGAATCTTATTTATCACACAATGGATATAGTCCCAACTTTTATGATCCTAGGAAACCTCGGCATAATGGTGTAGTAGAATGAAGGAATAGAACCCTTCAAGAAATAGCTAGAACCATGCTTAATGAGTATGACCTGCCTGTTTACTTTTGGGCTGAAGCTGTGAATAATTCTTGTTATATTATTAATAGAGTCCTAATTAGACTAGTTCTTAAGAGAACCCCATGTGAGTTATTGAATAATAGAAAACCTAATGTTAGTTACATTAGAGTCTTTGGCTGCAATGTTTTTATTCTTAATACAATGGATAATCTATAATAGTTTTCTTCTAAATGTGATGAAGGAATTTTTCTTGGTTATTCATTAACTATTAAAGCCTATAGAGTCTTAAATAAAAGAACCAAATGTGTGGAAGAATCTGTTCACATCATGTTTGATGAAACTGATCCACATGAGCCTAAATTCTCTCTTCAAAATCTTGAAGAAGATTTGAGTGTTCTGGACCATAATGATAAATCTAAAGAACCTACTTTAAAAACATCCAGTTCTGGAAATATTCTAGAATATACTTCTATAGAACCCAAACTTGGAGATGAACCTGAAATTTCTAGTCCTACCTTTACAATATCAACAAGGATTATTAAGAATCATCATTTGGATGATGTTTTTGGTAATCTAGATAGAGGGACACAGACTAGAGCTTCTCTAAGAAACCTGGTTGAACATCAAGCCTTTGTTTTATAACTAGAAAAAAAAATGTCAATGATGAAATAAATGATAAATTTTGGGTAATGGATATGCAAGAAGAGTTAAATCAATTTTAAAGAAACAAAGTGTTGAAATTTGTTGACAGACCCAAGGACACTTTGACAATAGGCACGAAATGGGTTTTTAGAAACAAAGTTGATGAATCAGGAAACATAGCTAGAAATAAAGCTAGGCTAGTTGCACAAGGATATAGTCAATAAGAAGTTATAGACTATGAGGAAACCTTTTCACCTATAACCAGATTAAAAGCTATTAGAATTCTACTTTCCTATGCTTCTCATCTTAATTTCAAGTTATATCAAATGGATGTTGAAAGTTCTTTTCTAAATGGTTTTATAATTGAATATTTTTTTGTTGAACAACCACCTGGATTTACTAATACTCATTTTCCAAATCATGCTTTTAAACTTTCTAAAGCTTTATATGGTTTAAAACAAGCTCCAAGAGCTTTGTATGATAGAATTAGTAATTTTGTTATTTTAAATAGTTTTACTAAATGGATTACTGATCCAACTTTTTTTATTAAAAGAATTTATAAAGATGTTTTAATAGTTCAAATATATGTTGATGATATTATTTTTGGATCTTCTAAACACTCCTTATGTAACAATTTTTCAAAGAGTATGCAAAATGAATTTGAAATGAGTTTAATGGGAGAACTCAAATATTATCTGGAATTTTATGTTTTTCAAAGTGAAAATGGTATTATTTTAAATCAAAGTAAATAGAAAAAGGATATTTTAAAACGTTTTGGTTTGGATAGTATAAAGGAAGGTGAAACTCTTATGAGTACACTCTGTAAATTGGATGCAGATGAAACTGGGAAACTAGTGGATCAAACAAATTACAGAGGTATTATTGGAAGCTTACATTACCTTACTGCTAGTCGACCAGATATTATGTTTAGTGTATGTATGTGTGAAAGATTTCAAGATAATCCAAAATAATATCACTTACTTTTTGTTAAATGATTTTTTATGTAACTCAAACATACTGTAAAATTAGGTTTTCTTTACCCAAAAAGGACAATCCTTTGAGTTAATGAGTTATTTAGATGCTGACTTTGCTGGTTGTAGTTTGGATAGAAAAACCACATCTGGAACATGTCATTTATTGGGAAAATCCTTAGTATCCTGATGTAGTAAGAAGCATAATTCTGTTGCATTATCCACTGCCAAAGAAGAATACATAGGTGCAGGTAGTTGCTGTGCACAAATTCTATGGATGAAACACACTTTTTGGACTATGGATATGACTTTAAGCACGTTTCAATCAACTGTGACAACACTAGAGCAGTAAACATCTCAAATAACCCAGTATCTCACTCTAGGACCAAACACATTGATGTACGACACCATTTCATGAGAGATCATTACCAAAAGGGTTATATTACTCTTGAATTTATAGGTCTTGAACATCAATTAGATGATGTTTTAACCAAACCTTTTAGTTCGGATAGGTTACATTACATTAGACATGACTTAGGTATGATTAACCTTGATCTGTGTCTACCTCGCCAATAAATCCTCACCGATAAATCCTCACCGTTAAATCCTCACCGATAAATCCTCACTGATGTAACCTCACTAATAGGAATTCTCACTGATAGACCCTACCGATGAGTGCGCGATTTAAAACTTCTGTCTACCACCAGAATCTGAATCATTTTTATTTTGTTTTATTTTATTTATTTATTTCATGATTCCTAAATGATAAAACTAATTTCATAGCTACTTTTCAATCCACCAAGCCTAAAACCCTTTACCATCAACCTTAGCTCCCGAATATTTCAAGAAACCTAAATCTCTCGAATCTGAGATGGAAAAAACCAAAATCCCATCTGTTCTGGAAGTTGATGACGAGCCTAAGGCAAATAAGTAGAGGTCCGAATCAGAATCAAGTGGTAGTGTTGGAAGAACTAGGTTGAGTAGGCGACCAGTGAATACTCATCTACATAATAGAGTCATTGTGATTAAAAAGAGCTGTGTGTGGAATGGCTGCTGGAATGTAAATCGTTAGTGCTTGAAGTGATGAAAGATCTGAAATGGGTAGATTGTTTTTCAAGAAACAATGGTCCCTACTATCCAAAGCTTCTTAGTCAATTTTATGACTATGTGTGTTTTGAGAAATCAGAAGATGAGAACCGAGTAATTTCGTTTTTGAATGGAAAAGAGTTGTCCTTTTCATCGGCTGAGTGGGCTGAATGTCTAAAAGTTCCACATGAATGTGTATCTGGAAAGGTCTTAAGAGCTATACCACATTCTAGTGATATATTTGATTATGAGACCACCATCGATGAACTTACTGGTGATGGAATTCAAAGACAAGTTGTAGCTGCTGAAATGGATGGAGAGAGTAGATTGTTGTTCAAGTTTGTTCAGCATGTCTTAATACCGAGGAGAGGACACATTGAAAATTTATGATATCAGGATATCTCTCTCCTACATATTTTAAGACATGGAGTCAAGGTGAATCAATGCATATTGATGATGAATCAAATGGAAGACATGATTAGACCCAAGTCAAAGACTAATTCCTTGTTCTTTTCCAAATTGATCTCAGTAATGATCAAAGTGAAAGGAATAGCTGTGTCTCAAGATAAGATAGTGGTAGTAAGGAACAATTTCTGTGTTACTAGTATAGTTTTCAAATACATGAAAATAAATTGGAACCCATGGAGAGGAGAATGAGTCACTGATGACAAGAAGGTGTATGATAAGTTCAATCCTGTGGATCATCCTTTACGTCCGAAGGATGTGAGGGATCCCAGTCTGGGACCTGATAGAGTGGAGACAGAATACAGTGATGATTCAGAAGAGGAAGAGTCCCTTGATGATGAAGGATGAGACTCTGACTTACCTCCTATCCCAACTCCTTAAGATCCATTTCAACATAAATTAGGTAAATAATAATCTGCTTTAGAGGATGTTGAAGGGGATTCTGTAGAGAATAAAGAAGATACTCATGAAAGTGGAAAATCTATGTCTGCTAATTTGAGCCTTAGTCTAGGGATTGGACAATATTTTGTGCCTGATATGGATGCAATTGAAGTTGACATACTCGTGCCTCGTTTGAAAGACCCTCCAGCTATTGCAGAGAAAGAATTGATAGTAGAACATTCTCCTGAAAAAGGAAGACCTGCTGAGAATGCTGCTGAGAATGCTACTGAGAATGCTATTGTTTTACATGAGGATGCACCAATTGAAGGGGATTATCAAACCAGGTCTGGAAGTGTTACAGTGGCTGTTGATATTGAGGACTGGGCAGAAGACCCAGGTTTTGTTGTTTTTGGTTTAGACTATCCTGATTCTGAGAATGAAGCATCTCTAAATAGACCGAAAATCATTTATGATGTTGATACTGAGTTGCTACCTGAAGATGTGGTCAGAATTAATGACCTGGATACTCTAAAAAATAAGCGTAAGGACAGTTTTGTGGAAGAGGTAAAGAAGATGGAATGTTCTATGTTATATTCGGTTCAATCGATCATGACTGACGCAGTGGTCAGTTTAGCATCTGAAAGAGCATCTGTTGCAGTTGCACCTGCTGATATGATCACCAGGGCTGATTTGGAATCCTTAAATGATGATCTGAAAGAGTCTTTTAATGCCACATTTGCTGAGATGAATCGTTGTTTTGCTGAAGATATCAGGATGTTGGAAAGATCTTTTGAACTCTCTCAAGGTTTTAATTTTTCAACCTTCAGGGAAGAAATAGTGGAAGAAGTTAAAGACCGTCAGACTCAAGTATCTAGGATGGAAGAAGATCATGATGCTTTAAGGAAATTGGTTATCACTTTGGACTCCTACATGAGCTCAAAATCCCAAGCAGGCTAGGACATAGCCTATGTCAAGAGTGTGGTAAGCCAGATGGTTTCAGTATTCTATGGTTTTAAAACCTCTATGAAAGATCATGTTAAAACCCAAGATTCTCATGTTCAAAATCCTATTAGTGGGTTGACCTGGAACTTCAAGGAAACAGTAACCTTCTCTGTTGGTTATGTTGCTTCTAAGCCCCCAGTGGATTGGAATTAGTTTCGAGCTGTGATGAAAGAGGAACTTGGTCAAGCTTCAACCAGTGGCTCTGTGGACTCATCCAAACTAAGAAAAATTGTGCTTTCTACTAGAGATTCATCTAGTGAATTAATTAATATAGTCCAAGACTATATGAGAGAAGATCCTACTTCTCAGAAAGACGTGAAAGATAAAGTAGACTCCTATTTCCAAATGATTTGCATGAAGAACCAAATGACCAGTCACTCCAAGCTTCTGATAGAGAATATGAAGCTTCCTCCTGTCAATCAAGCCTTTAGAGAACAAGTTAGAAAGATAAGGGAATTGACTCCAGCGTTGGAAAAATTTATATAAAATAAGGATGAATTCATATCTGCTATGGAGAGAGGAGGAGGAATAATTATGGATTTGAGAAATCTGTTGGTGCCTTTACTGCATGTTAATGCTAGGCCAGTGATTGTCCCTCCTGCTTTAACAGCCTCTGCCTCTACTATATCTCCAGTTCTGATGACTCATGCCCAAGAAATTCGAAGCCTCTCACATATGATAACTCAAATAAATCCTCAGAATAGACCAGGAACAGTTTCTATGGTTATTGACGCTCCTTTTTGACACATTTTCTAAAATAATGGAAAGGGGAATAACTTAGCTTAAATTGATTCATCCTTTGAAGAAATTATAAAAAATCGGAAAAAGGATGAACAGGGAGAAGATTTCCCATAAGCCGTGCAAGTTTACTCATAGGCGCACAAGTCCACTTGCACGGCGAATTATGGTCGCACAAGTGACGTGTGCGACCTAAGTGAAAACTTCCGAGGGTCTTCTCCTGCCTATAAATAGACCCTGTGGGCCCCCCATTCAAGGAGGATTTTTTTCCAGAAACATAGATTTGAGCTCCTGGAACCCTAGTCTCTTCTCAAAGCTTCTGAAACACTTTTAAGGTAATTTATTACCTAGAACGGAAGATCTAATGAGGGGGAGGAAGGCCTAAGTGTTGAAATTCATCAACACTTGCGCGCCTAGGTGGCCAGCCCTTAAGGGAAATGGCCACACTTGCGCGCCGCCTTACTCCTTCAATAGAACTTGTGTGCCCCTCTCATGGAAGAACCTCAGGTGGATTATAAAGGCCTTAATCAAGAGCCGCTCAAGTATTACCCTGATGCTTGAACACCGCGCAAGTACCCAACGTGTCGCGTAGGTATACCTGCACGACCAAGACTTGCGCGCCCATGCAGTACCTGCGCGCCTGCCAGGACTTGCACACCACTGCCTTTTTGGGTGCCCTTCTTGCCCATTTTACCCCTCTTAAGCCATTCCACCTAACCTATTAAATATTTAGTCTTCAAGACACTCTTCAAATCCATTTATGGCATGATTTCATGATTTGACTTCTTTATCTGAAAGGAATATTGTGGAATATCCCACAAAAAATAGTGATTTACACATCATTATGTCACTAAAGATTGAGATTTCATTCAATCAAACTCATCCTTTAAGGTGAGACAATCCAATACTGGGCCTCCTTTTCAGGATTAAGTCCTAGTCATAATTCCTTTATCCTGGGCCTCCTTTTCAAGAATATGTCCCAGTCATAATTCATTTAATTTGGGCCTCCTTTTCAGGAGTAAGTCCCAGTCATAATTCCTTTAACCTGGGCCTCCTTTTTAGGAGTAATCCCCAGTCACAATTCTATTAACATGGGCCACCTTTTCAGGAATAAGACCCAGTCCCCTAATTTGGGCATCCTCTTCAGGAGTAAGCCCCAAATCCCTTAATTTTTCAAGTCTCTTAAATTGGGCCTCCTTTTCAATAGTAATCCCTAATCATAATTCTCTTAACCAGCCATAATTTACCTTTGATCTATGATTCCTTTTTAGTAGTGAAACCCAAATCATAAGTCCTCTCCTAATTTGGGCCTCCTTTTTAGGAGTAAGCCCCAAGTTAAACTATTAAAAATCTCTATAAAGAAAATATATCTTTATGGACCCTGCTCCGGGATTTCTTCCAAAAAGTAAATCCTAACCTTTCATTTATCTGGGCAGTCATATATACATAAGTCCCACATCATTTCTTATGATTGCATCTTTCATGGACCAATTGTCTAATTTTTTACTAATACCTCTTGTTTCTCACACCGAGCATGACTCACGTGAGCTTAGAGTGTAAAAGTAATTTTGATATCCTTCTTTGAGCTATAAATCATAAACATCATACTCCCTCACTCGAACTATGTGGGTTCTGATTCCTTTTCCAAAACAAAGGATACGTAGGTATCCCATCAGGTGGTTTGATCCGAACTCTAAAATAATCCATGTCCTTCTGAATGACAATAAACTTCAAGTGCCCCACTGAGTGGATTTAAAACCAGAACGGTCATCATAATGACCAAGAGACTTCTATATATATGTGTCGAAGGGTACCATTGACCAAGAATCTCTAATAAATACAGACGATTCTCTATCAATGAAGAAACTCAAATACATATAAAAGATTCTCTAAATTCCGTACATATTTTATCATTGATTGTAAGATCTAAATGAAAGCTCATTTTATACTTGGTAATGTAATAAGGATTCAAAAACATATCTTAAATCTATAAATAGAGTCCCGGAATAGACAATAATTCCCCTAAAAGGTGTGATGAGTCCAACCTCCCATCCTCTCGACCAATGAAAATTCCTAAGCCTCATCAGTCCAAAAACTAATGAGAACCTACCTTTGGAAAGTAGGTCCATATGGATGTGGAATCATTGGATGTTTGCGGTTCTACAAACAAACCTGTTAGAAACTGATCGGAACGTTTGAACCTCCCAACAAAAGGTCATCCCCAAATTCTGAGGGAAACAAAAAATGGTGAACCCGATGTGAATCCTTAACCAAATTAAAAATGATGTTTTACCTATTTGTTAGGCCCCTATTTAAACTCAATGAGAGGTCCAACAAGACAGTCAATAACATATGTGGTCATCCAAAAGATGTAGTAGATGAATTTATCTTGATCACGTCTGTTATATCAAATAGACACTCTTTTCCAAGATCTTCTGCATTTCCATAATGGACGCTCTCAAATTCACACCTGTGAATACAGCTGCTGTAATGCCACTGCTGTTATTCCTGCTGGATCGTCATCCGCTCTAAGGATGACATCACTTACTCAGAATCTTCAATGCTGGGTATCCCATGCACTGGTTAAGGAGTACCGTCAACAAGGTACCATCCCAAATCTGGAGGCTGTTCGACAAGACCTCCAAGCAAACGACTCACACGGGTCGCCCGGACAACGATGACCAGTGATCAAGAAATAGGTGGTGCTGACTACCATCTCCAACCGTTTCGGGTTGTTATACCCAGAACGCAATCACCATTCACTCCCTTATTTTGGGGAGGTGAATGAAAAGGTCCCTCATGACCTTAATTCAAACAAACAAGAGTCCTTCCTGAGGGCTCTCACCAACAATCACTGCCAGACTCGTGCGGCAGTGCACCCTCAACATGATGAGGGTACCGACTCCATGCGTTCGGCTCAGGTTCATCGAACCCGAGCAAGCAAAAAGAACCACCAGAGGCGGAATCCGGTCAACAGTGAGAAGGTTCTCATCTCTGCCATCTCCGGAGAAGTCCACCAACCTAACATGGTGGCAAGAAACGAGTAGGCACATACACCTGGCCGTTTTACTTCCACAGTCCAGCAGACTCATCTGGTAGCATCACGCCAATCCCGCCAGGAAATTCCGGCGGAGTACTATAGGCTGGAACATACACCTATTTATACATCATCAGCTAGTCAGCAGGCTCGTCTGACTACATATGATGGATCTCGTCAACCACGTTTGGCGAAGTGCAATCAGCAGGCACATACACCTGTTGGTATTAATCCAGCCTACAAATAGTCTCGCTTGGTAGCATTTGGGGAAGTTAGTCGGAAAGCCCCGGCAACAAATAGGAGGAAGACTCAACTCTTTTCCCCCACACTTGTGTACTGTCAGGATTCACTGACAGGAAAAGGAGGATAGTAGCAGGCACATACACCTTCTCCAAGCCTGGAATAGACGTATATTCCCGTTCCGGAAGCTGAAGTCACCAAGCATATTCTATCAATGGTGAGAGAGCATAAGAAAATCTCTTCTCATATTCTGGATGCCTGTCAGGATATTATAACAACTTCAGTGGAATATTAGGGAAAGACACATAAATCTATCCCTACCAGTGGAGTGACACGTCAACAATTCACTATGGAATAGACACACACATCTGTTTTAGTCCAAGAGGGTTGTGGGGCATACTCCCCCATATCATACGGACAACCAAGTCAGGCACATACACCTGATTTGAGTAGAAATCTTCAGCCTAACCTGGCCATATTTCCAGATCAGGCATATACACTTGCTCAGAGAAGCCACTTTCGTCAAAAAGTGGATTCCAAGGCGTGTAAAAAGGCGTCTAAGAAAAAGACCCACCCAGCACAGTCAGGAGATCAAGAGCCAATCTGTAACAAGGCCTTTCTCTATGCTGAAGTTTTTGAAGCCCTCAGACAATTATCTGTTGAAATTCAAGATTCTACTCCCTTATTTCCTAACAGTGGGAACATTAATTCCGAAGGTCTTCAACAGACACTTCCTCATGAAGGCTTGCTTCATTACAATTCAGTCGATCTCAATGTTTCATCTTCAGATGACAGCCACAGGAACCCTATATGTGGTCAGAAGACCAAGGAGCAAGAGATCTCATCTTTTTTTGTAACCCATTATAGCGGTCCTCCCCATGATGATGAATTTAACTGTGAAATTCCTCTCCGCAGTAGTGATGTACATTACCCAGAAAATGCTCTAGTGGACAATGTAGTGCCGAGAAATCCCTCTTATCTTGAGGAACATGCAAATGCGAACCCAGTCATGTCTGAAGCTTCATCGCTAACTGGTGAAATACTTTCTCAATCAAAAGATAGCTCAGGGTATAGGTCATTCTCCGAAGCACCCCTAAGTCATGAGTCTTCTAGTTTGATCAATGATTTCTCTACCAATCATGTTGAATCTAATGAAGCAACAAGGAAACCCCAACTCTGGTCATATCAGGTAGAAGACTCTTCATCAAATGAGAAAGAGGAAATGTTGAACATGAGAAAACAACTGCCGAAAGGTGAAGTGACAGTTATGTTTTGGCCTCTGGCTGACACTCAGTATAATATTCCAGAAATGATGACGGAAGATGAAATTCATGATATCCATCTCAACATATGGAAAACTCTTTGTCAGTTGAAAAAGAAAGTATTATCTTATGATGAATATGAAAATCATATTATGATAATATAAGGGTTACAATGTCAGATTGATTTGGTGTCTCTATCAGTCTCTCGATATCCGAAAGCTAAAAATCAACAAGGAGCCCTTCAATGTTCATGCCTTAGAAAACTATGAAGATTGCATCAGTTAATTTCCAATGTCGCAACTGGTATTCCTGTCAGAGGATGGGGTGTTCATGGAGCACTGCATTTCATGGTGCTCTCCAGTCAACAGAGCCCACCGAAAATGGTCTCATGCAATGTTATTTCCCATAACCGGCCACAGTCAATGGGCTTTGTTTTTTACTCGGAAGCTTTCCCAAGAACAGGCTTCAAATAGTTCCTCTCAATATCAAGAATACAGAGAACAAGTTGTTGAATTAATCTTGAATCAAGAAAACGAAAATATTAAACAGGCCTCTCGTTTGGAGCAAGCATGTCACCAAGTGACAGAAGTGTCAGAAATCATCCAATGGTCTTTTGAACCGGGTGATAAAGGCCGATACTGGTTAATGCATCCAGATAATTTCTAGACTATGTTTCATAAGATCAGGAGGACTTTCAAGAAATTTACAGACATAGCATGTCAAGAACCACCCCAGCTCACCAGACTGGGGACTCTTTTAAAACAACCCTCGGAATCAACAAATAGGTTCCAAGGAGTTAAGCAGGAACAGCAGGAACAGCCCCAGTCCACTAGACTGGGGACTTTTTCAAATCATCAATCCCCTCCTCAGAGAAAGTCGGTCTTTTCTCGATTGGGGAAGAAACCTCAAGAGGAACGAAGAGCCAAATTATTGGGAGATTCCCTCCAAATTACGGTTCGTCAAGAAGTTCCTGAGGGATCGAATCAACAAAAGGCAATGTCTCATCAAAGACATGGAAGAAGGAAATATCACGGAAATTCTTATAGAAGGGATGTGATGAGTTATGCATCAATCAATGTCATCAATGTCATTGTTGTTGATCCACCAAATGAGGCTCACTCAAGGGACTCAAATGAAGAGGTTCCTACTCAAGGATATGTACGCACTGACACTAATGAAGAAGGTGTGCGTACACGAAGTCAAAGGATTACTCAGAAACTAGGTAATCCTTCGAGTAACCCACTTCCCCCTCTCTGAAAAGGATCCAATAAAGGGAAGGGAAAGAACCAGGTTACATATCCTTCCACTGGAGAAGGTCAATCTCTCTCACTAGAGAAAAGGTTTGCACAACAGCATGAAGAAATGAAGGAATTAAGGAGGTTGAATGTAGAACTACTTCAGGGTAGTCTTCTTCGTGAGTGTGCTGGAGTCAGTCAGCCAAAGGAATTTGTTGCAGCTACTGAGATGGATCATGAATATCCTCCTCTATCAGTACACCATTACAGGTCTAATCCTATGGGTCAAGTGCAATAATAGTTGGAAGTGCTACCATCAGTTTTAGCACCAATCACCACATCTGTCCAAGCTCCAGTCATTGCACCTACCCAAGTCCAAATTCAACCGGATGTTTCTCAAAAGTTAATAACTACTATTGAGTCATTAACAACTCAGTTAGAAACTTTGGAAGGGAAAAGTGTGCAAGTTCAACTAGAAAAGAAAGTTTACCTTGAATGGGTAGATTCAATTTCCCCTCCATCCAGTTTTGGGAATCATGTATTCCCTATTTTCAATGAATCTGGAAATCCTAAACAGCATTTGACGCATTACGTGTCTTGTTGCGATCCTATGATGGGAACTCTAGAGCAGCAAGAAGCAGTAAAACTCAGATGCTTCGTGCGAACCTTGCAAGGCCCAGCTTTTGTTTGGTATACAAGCTTGCAATCCCAGTCAATTACCGTAAGAGAGGATCTTCGCCAAAAATTCCTCCTTCAATTCATCTCAATTTTTCCAAAGACAATAGTTTTCAATCTTATAAATTGTAAGAAAATGGAGAATGAATGAGTATCATATTTCATTTCTTGCTGGAAGGGATTTACATATTCTTTGAGTTTAGCACTCCCTCAAGAAGAATTGTTGCCAATCTATCTGGAAAATCTGCGTGACGAATTATGCACGCCATTAATCCCTGTGAAATACATAGGAGGGTTTCGAGACCTTAGTTCAATCACTCAGCAGATTGAAGATTCCCTTATATAGGTTAAGGATAAATCTCATGTAATTCCATCAGCTCCATGAAGGAGAATGGGTAAATCATAAACTACTATAGTTATTCTTAAACAAGCACCTGTACCTGTTTCTACTTCAAAACCTTCATCTTCTCGAATGGTTCCACCTGCTGAGTGCCAACAACGAAGGTCGTTTCATTCAGATGATCAAAAAGATCAAAGACGAAAACAATTAGAGGATTTGAAGAGAAAAACATACTCTTTTCGAAATGAAAAAGTTCCTAGTTACTTCATTTCGGCTCAGGAAAATAATCTGGTTCAATTTCCAATACCCAAGAAGCCAAACAAGAAAGGAGATGAATACCGTCCTAATTATTGCCCTTTTCATCAAATGTTGGGGCATCCCATCCAGGAGTGTTTTGTCTTCAAAGACTTCTTGCGAAAGATATTCAACTCAGGACAAGTCACATTGAAAGGCTCCTCAGCCCAGGTAGCATGTGTCACTGCTACAGTTCCAGAGGAGGAAGGTGAATGGAAAGAAGTCAAAAGAAAAAATTTACATAAGTATGATGATTGTATGGTCAGAAGTCAATCAATCGAAATCATGCTATTTTGCGAACATAATTAAAGAAACCAATTGTGTCTTCTTCCATGAATGTTGTGGCAAAACCCTCTTTGTTAGAGGTAAAGTCCTCAATGAAACACATGATTCAAAGAAATAAAAAGAATCAGAAGAAGATGAGTATGTGTCAAAGCCTAAGTTATCTTTGACTTTGGCGGACATCATGACATCTACATCAAAGCCACGTGCACCACCCCACCAAACGACACAGCCTAAACAGGCTAATCAGGAAGAGTCTTCATCAGATGAAGAGTTAATCTTTGGTTCTGTTAATATGATTCAATTAACAGATCCATATGTCAGTCGCAGTTTCAATTTTGATGAGCATGAATTCCCTGTACCAAATAAGGGAATCAGATTAAGTTATAGAGGTTCAGGATACAGGGGAAGACTTGGATCTTTCAGAAGCCACTACCTCAATTCTACCCCTGCTAGAACTGTGTATGCTGTAGAAACTCGTGGTATATCCCTTCAACGAGCTCAGAAAGAACAAGCAATTTCTTCTACCGATAGCAAATTCAGTCCAGACATGGTTATTTTGGAAGACCGATTGAAGGTTCCATATTCTTCCTCTCAGCAAGTAAATTTACCTAATCGGTCTAATCTTCCAAAACGAAGGAAGTTTCTAACACTTATACCAATAAAAGATGCATCAACTTCCAAAGCATCTACTTCCAAGGTACCTTCTAAACCACATATTCCTATTGGGAAGTGTAGACCTCTGGATCAAAAGTATGATATATTGAAACACTTGTCCCAAGTACCAGCCATGTTATCAATTCTGGATGCTTTGAATCTGTCAAAAGATCTTCGGGAAGCACTCATCGAGGCTCTATCAAGTCCTCAGGAGTTTGAAACTGAAATTGCTGCAGCTGAAGTCTAGCACATAGAGAATAATCCTGCAGAATGCCATGTAATAAAATCTTTTACTGATAAAGATGAAGATGATGTTGTGCATGGGCATATCAGACCTTTGTATTTATCTGGCATGGTCAGTGGTGTAGACGTCTAAAGAGCTTTCATTTACAATGGTTTAGGAGTCAACCTCATGCCCATTCGTACACTTCGTCGATTGGGCCTCATAGAATCTGATTTATCTCCTTCTACTATGATGTTACAAGGATATGATAAAAATGAACAAGAACCATTGGGCAAAGTTACACTCAGAACTCAGTTTGGAGATCTTGTATCCAATTCAGATTTCATGATTATTGATCAAGACTTAGCTTTCAACGTCTTTCTTGGAAGACCCTGGCTACATCAGCATGCAGCTATCCCTTCATCATACCATCAATGTCTCAAATACTTTTTTGATGGTCAAGTTGGAACATTATATGGTGATAAGGCCCCATTCAATACATGTGAGTCTCAATACATTGAGGAGGAATTCTATCACATGAAAGGAAATGAGAAATCCACAACAAAGGAAATTATCAAAGTTAATGCTCCATATGGTTTGGAGAAGATTCCAGTAAATCCATTTACACATGTGAGTATATATTATGTGTTGCCTATCAGTCAAATTGACAAGGTATACTAAAATAAAAATACTCTTATAGAATGATCCGTAATGTCAATTATGGAAATCGATCCAGATAACATGGGAGAAATTGGTAACCCACCAAGAAGTAATGAAAGCACAAATGGTGATGTCTTCATTTCATCTACTGAAATCCAACAACTCTATACTTCTCCAATTAGGCTAGAAGGATTTATAGCAACATTAGAGTTGAACAATGATGTCAATTCTAAATCCATTATTTCCTCTTTATTACCCAAAGAAAACTCTTCATCATTAATAGGGTCAAAAATGGAAACTTCCTCTTCACAATGTGCGAATTTTGACATCTCTTCTGATCATGAAAATTCTACATTGTCATCTACTATGCAAGTATAAACAGAAGAAATAACACGTGATGATGAAGAAGAGGATGATCTCAGAGATGCTCCTCCATCATTTGAAGAGGGTATCTCTACCACTGTGGATGAACTCAGAGAAATAAATCTGGGTACAAAGGAAGATCCATGCCCCAATTTAATCAGTTCGGCCATGACCCTGGAAGAGCAAGAGATGTATATTTCTTTCCTAAAGCAAAATAGAAATATTTTTGCTTGTAACTATACAGAAATTCCCGGGCATGATTCTGATGTTGTTACTTATCATTTGGGTTTACCAGAAAAACATCAAGGATTTAAACAAGTCGTGAGAAGAACACACCCAACTTATGCTTCTAAAATTGAAGCAGAAGTGGATAAGCTTATCAAATCTAACTTCATCAGAGAAGTTCAGTATCCCAACTGGTTTGCTAATATTGTCCATGTAAAGAATAAGAATGGACAAATTAGAGTTTGCATCAATTTTAGAGATCTTAATCGACATTGTCCTAAAGATGATTTCCCAGTTCCGATTACAGAACTTTTGATTGATGCAACAGCTGGCTATAAAGAACTTTCATTCAAGGATGGCTATTTTGGATATAATCATATCCGAATGGCCCCAAAAGATGAGGAATCCACAGCCTTCAGATCCCCTCAGGGTGTGTTTTGTTACCGGGTAATTCCCTTTGGCTTAAAGAATGCAGGTGCAACATATCATCCTTCCATGTATCGTATCATCAAACCCTTCTTAGGGAAGTTTGTTTAATTCAATTTAGATGATTTGGTGGTTAAATCCAAACAACGTTCTAATCACTTGGATGATTTAAATGTCATATTCTACAAGCTTCGACAACATAATTTGAAGATGAACCCCTTAAAATGTGCTTTTGGGGTAACCTCGGGAAAATTTTTCGGCTTTGTTGTACGCCATCGTGGTATTGAAGTCGATCCTGAGAAAACCAAGTCAATCCTTGGTATGTCACCTCCTCAAAATATGAAAGAATTAAGAGGAATTCAAGGACACTTAGCCTATATTCGGCGTTTCATTGCCAATTCGGCAGGCAAAAGTCTACCCTTTACCAAATTAATGAAGAAAGGATTCACTTACCAGTGGACTGAAGAATGTCAAGAAGCATTCGATATTCTAAAGAAATACCTCTTGAGTCCACCGGTACTAATGCCACCTGTTGAAGGAAGACCACTTATCCTCTATGTGACAGCTCTAGAGCGATCATTGGGTTCCTTTCTTGCTCAAAAGAATGATGTTGTGAATGAAAACAGCCTCTACTATCTCAGTCGAACTATGATTGAAGTAGAAACCCAGTATTCAAGTATTGAGAAGTGCTTCTTGGCATTAATCTTTGTAGTTCAGAAGTTGAGACATTACCTGCAATATCACGAGGTCCAATTGGTATCTCGCAATAACCCGGTCAAATTCATCCTTAGTCGTCCAATGCTTACAGGACGTCTAGCAAGGTTGGTAGTTATTTTGCAGCAATTCTACATTCAGTATGTGTCTCAAAAGGCGATAAAGGGCCATCCTCTGGCTGATTTCCTGGATGAACACCCTTCAGTGGAAGACACGTCTTCAGATATTGAACTTCCTGATGTAGAATTGTTCTCTATTCAAGAAAGTCCACAAGCATGGGAAATGTAATTTGATGGTTCTTCCAGAAGTCCAACAGGGAA
Organism: Viscum album; assembly: GCA_963277665.1. NCBI lineage: Eukaryota > Viridiplantae > Streptophyta > Magnoliopsida > Santalales > Viscaceae > Viscum > Viscum album. Next base: position 1,139,522,358 of record OY728135.1, on the reverse strand, counting down.
GAAAATGGAAAATCCTAAATTCAAAAAAGTTGGCTTAGGAATTGTGCACATTTCTCTAGAAAAGGCAGTGTAACCTTATTCTTTCTTATTGTGGGAAGGTGGTACCAATAATGATGCTGAATACCAAGATCTTATCAAAGGCTTGGAATTAGCACATCAAGCACAAGTGAATCACATAAAGGTGAAGGGTGATTCAGACCTGGTAATCAAACAAGTCAATGGGGATTATTCCATCAGAAAAGAAGAACTAATCCATTTGTATTATTACGTTAGAGAGTTAATGGCGGAATTCCCTTCAGAACCGACATTTTATTATGTCCCAAGATCACAAAATACTCAAGCTCATGCGCTGGCGAATATAGCCACAGCTCTAGCAGATCCAAATCAGGATGAGACAACCATCAGTATTGCCCACAGTCGTGCAATTTCACCTTATGTTCAAATCATAATAGAGGAAATTAATGAAATTAGTCCCATTCCGGAACCGTATGGTCATACTACAGGATGGAGGTCACCTATCAGGGAATACCTTAAAAATGGAACACTTCCACCTGATAGAGCTGAGAAAGAACAAATTCGGCGATGTGTGGTCAATTTTACTCTTTATGATAGCCCAAATCACCTAGATAAAATTCTCTCCAAACGTGGTTTTGATGGAGTTCTCTTCAGATGCATTGATGGTGAAGAGACAATGACTGTCATGAAAGAAGTGCATGTAGGAGTCTGTGGTGCCCACCTGTCTAGATATAGATTTTCAGATCAAATTCGAAGGCTTGGATACTGTTGGCCTTCAATGATATGAGATTGTGTTCATTTCAAAAAGAAGTTTCATTCATGCGAAGTACATTCCAACATCATTCATCAACCTCCAGAGTTGCTTCATACAACTAAATAATCATGACCATTTTTCAGATGGGTAATAGATGTGGTGGGACCTTACCCTTCGACTATGGCCAAGCAATTTAAGTAAATTCTTACTACTACTGACTTCTTTTCCAAATGGGTAGAGGAAATACCGGTCAAGGAAGTCATTTCTACATGCATTGTTAGCTTAATAAAGTATAACATCATTAGAAGATCTAATGTCCCTCATACCATATTGACGGACAATGGCACCAATTTCTGTTCATCCGAGGTGAAGAAATTGTATCAAGAATACAACATCAAATCCAACCATTCATCTCGGTATCATGCATCTGCCAATGGCCAGATAGAATCCTTCAACAAGACTCTTTCAAATATACTGCAAAAGATGGTGTATAAAGATAAGAAGTCATGGCCAGATAAAATCTTCCATGCTTTATGGGTTTATCGGATTACCACACGCACTACAACAAGATCAACTCCATATTCATTGGTATATGGAACAGAAGCAGTCTTGACAATTGATGTTCAATTACCCTCACTCAAAGTAGCCATTTGCGATCAGTCATCAACAAATGAGCAATCTCAAAAGCGATTTATAACGACCCATACTTTACATACATTGTTATTACTTCAGAATTGAAGCACACTTATTACAACATATAACAAAACCAAGAAAGGACCGTATAGGAATAGTGTCTTTAGAAACTGGGAAACATAAACAACTGGTTCATAAAGCATCTACTTTGAATCCCATTTATTTCATCATATCTAGAGTCACTTTTTGGCATATTCTACATAATAACCTTCTTCCTGACCTGGCAAAATAAAACATACAAAAGGGTGAGCTCAAATGCTCAGTAAGGGTAAACAAAAGAAATATCAATCACATCATATACATAATCACATAACTTTTTGAAATCTTAACCTGGAAAAGAGATCATAATTTCATAACATGGGATAAATCATAGTAGTGAAATGTAATCCGAATAATCATAACTTAAAACATGAAACTTTGTTGCATACACACATAATCATAGAGAATAATTTCTTATTAGTCAATACTCATTTCCAAGACTATCTTAGTGGACAAAGTCCATTTCTGAACCGAGTTCACTCCTCGTTTCAGTCCTATTTCACTGAACCGGTATAACCTACCGTTCCAGCCATGTCTATCTCATGAGATATAAAATCTTTACCCAATGCATTGGAGGGAGATATAGGTCCCACCCATCTCATAATGATACCATTCTTATGTGTGCCACAAAATCATAAATCATACATCATTGCATAACCCATGTAATAAAAATGGGAATCTTAGACATTGTGACATCACAAAATAATTCATATAAGATAAAGGAACTCATAAATACAATTACATCACAACATAATCAAATGAATGTAATAATAGGGATATAAATAGAACCCTTTATTATCTTAGACGGAAAATAATTTTGATAAAACACTTGAACTCCATTCTTGAAAAAAATATCTTTTCTCCTTCAAAAACACTTTTCCTTTCTTAACATGTCGTAAAATTCTAAACTAAAAGAAGTTGATTAAAAATAAACTTGAAAACTTGTAAAGTAAGATTATTTTAAATAATGTTTTAAAAATCCATTCATACCGTATAAGTTAAAAAAACATTCTTCTCATACTTTTGTCAGAAAAGTCAAAAGTACCTCGTACAAAAAATGACAAAAGATTCCTTTCATATCTTTTACTAAAAACTCACCGAAGGGTAAAATTGGATTTACAAAATTGTAGGCGGATGGAAATAATATTACATATTGAGGAAACATGGATTTGGATGATAAAATGCACCCTAGTAAATACTAAAGTATAAACAATCTCGGATAAAAATGAGATTGTGATATTTCCCTTACCATAGGTCCGATATGGTTTGTACGTGTCCGAAACTCCTGTATAAGGATTTAAATAATGTTATTGACTTATTCCAGAATCATACTTATTTGTATGATATCATATATGGTCATATTATTATCTTCTTAGTAGTAATATTTCATTGCTACTTGTTATTTGGGTGTTTATAACTTCTTGTTCTTATCGGTGTTTTGTCGAATAAATTCGTATTCTTCTCTTTAGGTTATAGATAACTCATTTCAAGAATGGTATTAGTGTAATATATATCATATTCATTCATTCAATTCATTTATATAATCAATATGAAATTAATATCATGTAGAACGAGTCGCATGACATCGCGGAGAAGGTATTCCGTACGTACGCACGAGTGATGATATCGTTCCTATGATCGTGGAATTGTATTGGTGTGTATGTATACTATTTCAGAATCAGTATCACTTTATAATAGTCATATATAGTCATTATTTACACCTGTATACCCATCCAAGTAAGGTGGTGGTGGAAAATAGATTACACCACGGCGTGGAGATGGTATTCCGTACGTACGCACGCACAGTGATTTCTTTTTCTGTAGGATGGATAGATGGTGAAATAGGGTTGTTTCATACTTATAATAACATATCATTATATGAGTGATACTGATGTTATTACTTCATAATGAAACAATTAAATAAGAAGAAGTGGAAGAAGAAATAATGATGAAATAATCGGTAACAGACATTACCTCTTCTTTGAAGTGCTTCTTTGAGACCTCCTTTTAGGGCACTAAAATAGGTCTTTGAAGAATACCAGAACCTCTAATATGTTACTAGGGAAGTGGAGAGAATAAATTGGCAGGGTTTGTCCGAGTTTGAAGGCTCAATGTGGTGTGATGAAGAGGGGGAGGAGGTTCCCTTTTATAAGGGAGGAGAGGGGCTCCTTTGGAAAAACTAAAAATATTATTTTATTATAAAGTCAAGTTCGATTTTAAATAGCTCCAAATTGATTTATTTCGAAGATAAGGTGGGGATGGGTCGAAATCCTCTAATCCAATAGAATTTAGACAGTTTAGGTTCCTATTTTAACCTTATCATTTAGATTTAACATTAAGTTAAATAATTTTACTTTTACCGTGTCTTCTTGTGTTCGTATACTATAAGGTTAATAAACATACTATAAGCAACCAAACGAACCCCAAGTTGTTTGTTATTAATATATATAACCTTATCTAAGTCATTTGGCCGAACTTTAGATTTTTTAGAATAAAGTAACAATTACTAATATAATATTTGTTTTAAAAACTATTTTATGTCAATTTTGACACTATTTAGTAATTGATTTTTGTGAAAATCATAACAGAATGATTAGTTCGAAAAAATTTAATTAAATCAATACTAACATGTCATATTAATCTATAAAGTTAGTGTAATTTATAAAAAGTCTCAAATTACCTTTATATTTGTGTTTATAACATCAATTATGTCAATATTTCATTAATAAGATAATTACTGCATCATCTCTGTGTCATAAATAAATTAAATTATTTAATTTCTAAAAATTACAAATAAAATAAAATTATGTAGGAAATCGTTTTATCTTTCTAATGAATATTTATAGTCGAATTTATCTTATATATAATCCCCTTATTAAAAATGATTTACTTATTAAACGTTTATTTTAACTATTTAAAACCTTCTTTAAATAAATTAATAATAAATGTCCTAATCTAATCCAAGTGGGCCTAAATGGTCATATTTTATTCCTAAGGTTGTTTTTCGTGGAATTACACTTTTACAATAGAATTAGGTCATGTGTTAGGGTAACAATAATATCATTTTTACCCTTAATTACCCTATTAACTTTTAACAGTGGTAAATAAAAGTAAAAAGTTACTATTCACCAAAAATTATTTTCATCTCATTGAACGACATTTTACTTACTAACGTCAACCATGTCTCTCGGATTTTTGAAATTCCACTCAATGAAGCGGTAAAATTAAGTTTTATGAAAATTCAGTTTTTTAACTACCACTTAGTGATTTCACTATTCATCAAAAAATGAAAGTTTTCAGAAAAATACCAAAATTTCACCCTAGGATAATTTTGATATTCCGAATCCAAAAATGAAGTCCATTTTGAAAAATAAAATTTATAAAATTTCAAAAAGTGGTTATTACTATTGATAACGACTAGTTTTAATAATATTTTAATAGCATATCATTGTTTAGTGAAACTCGGTATTGCGTACGACTCAAGCTATCGAGGAAGGTCGTGATTTCGTGTAAAGAAAGCCAAGAAAGTGTTGTGTGTAGAAAAAGATTCCTTTGATGATTTATATAACATAAAAGTCTCAGGTGTTACATTCTACCCCCCTTAAAATGAATTTCGCCCTCGAAATTTTTCACTTTGTAACAAACAGATGAGGATACCTCTCCCTCATCATTTCCTCAAGCTCCCATGTAGCTTCTTCTAATTGGTGGTTCCTCCATAAAACTTTCACCAATCTAGTGGTCTTGTTTCGTATGACTTTTTCGCTACGATCCAGAATCTATATCGGTTGTTCTTCATAAGAAAGATCTTGCTCCAGCGGTACAACTTCTGAGCTGAGTACATGTGAAGGATCAGGTATGTACTTTCTCAGGAGAGATACATGGAACACATCGTGAACTTGAGAGAGATTCGGTGGAAGTGCCAATCGGTAAGCTACCTTCCCAACACGATCCAGTATTTTGAATGGACCGATATATCTAGGGCTCAATTTCCCCTTTTTTCCAAATCTCATGACCCTCTTCTAGGGAGATATTCGTAAGAACACTTTATCACCCACTTCAAACTCTAGGTCTTTTCGTCGGTTGTCGGCATAACTTTTCTGTCGACTCTGAGCTGCTCTTATGTGTTGTCGAATAGATCTGACCTTTTCGGCCATTTCATCAACGAGATCAGGTCCTAATAGCTTTCTTTCCCCAACTTCATCCCAGCAAGTTGGAGTCCTGCATTTCTTTCCATAGAGAGCTTCATAATGAGCCATATGAATACTTGAGTGAAAGCTATTATTATAAGAAAATTCCCCCAATGGTAGGTGTTGATCCCAACCACCTTTGAAATCCATAGAGAAAGCTCTCAAAATATCTTCTAGAGTTTGAATTGTTCTCTCAGACTGACTGTCTGTCTGAGGATGATAAGCAGTGCTGAAACTCAACTCTGTATCCAGAGTATGCTGAAGACTTCGCCAGAACTTTGAGGTAAATCTCGAATCCCGATTAGATATAATATAAAGTGGTACTCCATGGAATCTTACCACTTCCTTTACATATATCCTGGCCAGCTGATCCAGAGTGAAATCCTCTCTAATAGCAATGAAGTGTGCAGACATTGTAAGACGATCAACTATGACCCAGATAGAATTATTGCCTTTGGATGTTTTAGGAAGTCCTGTGAGAAAGTCCATAGTGATGTTTTCCCATTTCCATTTGGGTATGGGTAATGGTTGTAACATCCCCTTATACTTATGTCTCTTAGCTTTAACATGTTGAAAAACCAAGCATCGAGAGACATATTCAGTAACATCTCTTTTCATGTCATCCCACCAGAAGTACTCTTTCAGGTCCCTATACATCTTCATGCTTCCAGTATGAATAGAGAATGAAGAACTATGAGCCTCATCCAGCAGCTCCTTCTTTAATTCGGGGATGGTAGGAACACAAACCCGATTCCTGAACTTTATTATCCCGTCACAATCATGGTTGAATTCAGGAACATTTCTCACCTTGTTTTGTAACTCTATATCTTCTTTCTGTGCCTCTTTAATCTTCACATGTATAGATGGTTGAACATTCATTTGAGAAAGATACTATTTTTCCCCTTTAATTATAGTTCCAAGATCCATCCTTTGTAAATCCATAAATATTGGATCTTTTTTTATCGTTATCATGGACAAACTAGCATGGTCTTGTCGACTTAATGAATCTTCCACCTTGTTTGCTTTCCCAGGGTGGTAATGGATTGAGCAGTCGTAATCCTTAATCAGCTCCAACCATCTTCTTTGGTGCATATTCAGCTCCTTTTGTGTGAAAATATACTTTAATCTTTTATGATCAGTATAAATGTCACACCTTTCTCCATAAAGATAATCCCTCCAAATATTTAATGCAAAGATTACCGTAGCTAACTCCAAATCATGAGTTGGGTAATTTTTCTCATTTATTTTCAAATGTCGTGAGGCATAAGCTATCACTATATAATTTTTCATGAGAACACATCCCAGTCCCTTCTTGGATGCATCACTGTAGATCACAAACCTTTCTCCACTACAAGGAAGTGTGAGTACAGGTGCACTGGATAACCTTCTTTTCAAATCATTGAAATTCTCTTCACATTCCTGCGTCCAAACAAACTTAACTCCTTTCTGAGTCAACTTGGTGAGTGGATTAGATAATTGTGAAAAATCATTCACAAAACGTCGATAATATCCAGCAAAACCAAGAAAACTTCGGATCTCAGTTACTGTTGTTGGTCTCGACCATCTTTCGATGACCTCTGTTTTTTCTGGATCCACAGATATCCGCTCTTTTGAGATTATGTGACCCAAAAATGAAACTTTTTGAAGCCAAAATTCACACCTGGTAAATTTCTCATAAAGCCATTCCTTTCTCAGGGTCTTCAATATAATTCTAAAGTTATCTTCATGTTATTCGTTTCTCTTGGAATAGACAAGAATATCATCTATAAAGACTACCACAAACTGATCAATATATTCTCTAAAGACTCTATTCATTAGATCCATGAAGATAGCAGGGGCATTAGTAAGTCCAAATGGCATCACTATAAATTCATAGTGTCCATACCTTGTACGGAAAGCCGTCTTTGGTATATCCCCCCTTTTGACCCTTAATTGATGATACCTTGAATGAAAATCAATCTTGGAAAAGTATTGAGCTCCGTGTAGTTGGTCAAATAGGTTATCAATGCGCGTGAGAGGATACTTGTTCTTGATAGTGATCTTGTTAAGTTCTCGATAATCAATGCAGAGTCTCATTGATCCACATTTTTTCTTAACAAACAGAACAGGTGCTCCCCAAGGTGACGCACTAGGGAATATGAACCCCTTATCAAGATTCTCTTGGAGTTGCTTCTTCAAATCCTGCAACTCAATTGGGTCCATTCTATAAGGTGTATTTGAAATAGGCAAAGCAGCTGGTACGAGTTCTATTGAAAACTCAACTTCACGATTTGGTAGAAGACCCAGTAATTCCTCTGGAAAGACATCATCAAACTCCCGTACAATGGGCATATTCTTAATCGTGAGTTTCTCACCAACCATTTGAGATAAATAACCTTCATTTAGTGGAATCAAGACCCATAAGATAGAAGAAATTTCCACTGGGAGGTTATGTTCATCCTTGCATTGATAGACGGTCATAGATTGATCTGGAATACGAAATGTGACTTCCCTTAATTGGAAATTGATATGAGCTCTATATAAAGAAAGCCAATCTATGCCAAGAATCACATCAAATTCCACTATATTAATGATCACAAGATTTGCAGGAAGCACTTTCCCACAAACTTCGATCGGAGAAGAATTATAAACGTTTGATGCGACTGTTGTGCCATTAGGGGTTTTCACAGCTAACTCAACATCAAATTGTTGAGGTAATACAGTGATATCCTTAGAAAGTTCTTCAGAAATAATGGATTGGGTGGATCCAGAATCAAATAAAACATTTTCTAATTTAGAGTGGACGGTAAGTGTACCTTTCACCACATCGTTATCGTACTCCACATCGCTGATAGAAATTGCATGTGACATTCCATTGTCTTTAGCCTTAATAGTTTGTTGACGTCAACCATCATCATCAACCCTTGGATTAGGGCATTTATTGGCATAATGTCCCATCACCTTGCACTTGAAACATTGAAGTGTAGTAGGTTCATTCTGTGCATCCCTTCCTTTGTTTGCATCATTAGAAAGTTCTTCAGTGTGCTCTTTAGATTTTCCTTTGTATTCCATTTTCCTCTTCTTATCAAACCCATATGACTGATGGGTTACTCCAATCTCCATATAGACTTTGAGAGCACATCGAACGATTTCCTCGTAGCTATTGAAGTTCCTTATGGATAATTCCCTTCGAAGATTTGGTTTTAAGCCACTAAAGAATCGATCGATCTTACTCTCAGGTTGGATAATAAAACCAGAATCGTACCTTGCAAGTCTTGTAAAATTTTCTTCATAGGTACCAACCGATTCATCATCCTTTTGCTTTAGTTCAAGAAACTCCTACTCCATCTTTGTTCGGAGAATACGAGGGAAGTAATTATTGAAAAATAAGTTCTTGAACTCGTCCCATTCCATGGACTAAATTTCATCCCTTTGCCTCGTATTCTTAATAAGATTCCACCATTGATCAGCATCACCTTCCAAACGATACACTGCTAAGATGACTTTATCATGTTTAGAACATTGAAGAACTGAAAATATCTTTTCAGTAGTACTAATCCTTTGTTTATCAACTAATGGATCAGTAGACCCGCTGAATGAAGGTGGATGCTACCTCATGAAGGATTCAACAGAATGTTGCTCCTTCCTTTGCTCGTTTGGAAGTCCTGCATGATTCATAGCTTGAGAAAGTTGTGTGAGCATGGCTACAAGATTTTTCATTCCAGCTCCCATAATGTTTGGTTGCTCAGGGGGACAATCATTGCATTTTCCATCGCATTCTGCATTAACACAGTTCCTTCGGGTTCCAACCATTGACTAAAACCAAGAAGAATAGTCTGAGCAAAACTAATTATAATAGGAAAACCACATAATCAAAAATAAAAAATTCACACCTAAGGTCTTATCCTAGGTTATTCATGGCCATTTATAAAACAATAAGATTGTGTTCTATGCTTAGACTTATCCTTAGGGTTCTTACTAAGGCTTTCACATCCTAGTTTCCAAAGGTTGACTATACCTTTCCTCTGATACCAACTATAACGACCCATACTTTACATACATTGTTATTAATTAAGAATTGAATCACACTTATTACAACATATAAAAAACCATTAAAGGACCGTATAGGTATAGTGTCTTTAGAAACTGGGAAACATAAACAACTGGTTCATAAAGCATCTACTTTTCCTCCCATTTATTTCATCATATCTAGAGTCCCTTTTGGAATATTCTACTTAATAACCTTCTTCCTGACCTGGGGAAATAAAACATACAAAATGGTGAGCTCAAATGCTCAGTAAGGGTAAACAAAAGAAATATCAATCACATCATATACATAAGCACATAACTTTTGGAAATCTTAACCTGCAAAAGAGATCATAATTTCATGACATGGGATAAATCAGAGTAGTGAAATGTAATCCTAATAATCATAACATAAAACATGAAACATTGTTCCATACACATATAATCATAGATAATCATTTCTTATTAGTCAAGACTCATTGCCAAGACGATCTTAGTGGGAAAATTCCATTTCTGAACCGAGTTCACTCCTCGTTTCAGTCATGTTTCACTGAACCGGTATAACCTACCGTTCCAGCCATGTCTATCTCGTGAGATATAAAATCTTTACCCAATTCATTGGAGGGAGATATAGGTCCCACTCATCTCATAATGATACCATTCTTATGTGTGCCACAAAATCATAAATCATACATCATTGCATAACCCATGTAATAAAAATGGGAATCTTAAACATCGTGACATCATAAAACAATTCATATAAGATAAAGGAACTCATAAATATAATTCCATAACAACATAATAAAATCAATGTAATAATATGGATAGAAACAGAACCGTTTATTATCTTAGATGGAGAATAATTTTGATAAAACACTTGAACTCCATTTTTGAGGAAAATATCCTTTCTTCTTCAAAAACACTTTTCCTTTCTTAACATGTCGTACAATTATAAACTAAAAGAAGTTGATTAAAAATAATCTTGAAAACTTGTAAAGGAAGCTTCTTTTAAATAATATTTTAAAAATCCATTCATGCCATACAAGTTAAGAAAACATTCTTCTCGTACTTTTGTTGGAAAAGTCAAAAGTACCTCGTATAAAAAACGACAAAAGATTCCTTGCATATCTTTTACTAAACACTCAACGAAGAGTAAAATTGGATTTAAAAAATAATAGGTGGATGGAAATAATATTACATATTGAGGAAACATGGATTTGGATGATAAAATACAACCCAGTAAATACTAAAGTATAAACAATCTCGGATAAAAATGAGATTGTGATATTTCTTTTACCTTAGGACCGATATGCTTTGTACGTGTCTGAACCTCCTGTATAATGATTTAAATAATTTTATTGACTTATTCCAGAATCATACTTATTTTTATGATATCATATATGGTCATATTATTATCTTCTTAGTAGTAATATTTCATTGCTACTTGTTATTCGGGTGTTTATAACTTTTTGTTCTTATGCGTGTTATGTCGAATAAATTCTTATTCTTCTCTTTAGGTTATATATACCTCATTTCCAGAATGGAATTAGTGTAATATATATCATATTAATTAATTCAATTAATTTATATAATCATTATGAAATGAAGATCATGTAGAACGAGTCGTATCACATCGTGGAGACGGTATTCCGTACGTACGCACGAGTGATGATATCGTTCGTATGATCGTGGAATTGTATTGGAGTGTATGTATACTATTTGAAAATCAGTATCACTTTATAATAGTCATATATAGTCATTATTTACACCATTATACACATCCAAGTAAGGTGGTGGTGGAAAATAGATTACCCCACGGCGTGGAGACGGTATTCCGTACGTACGCACGCGCGGTGATTTCTTTTTCTGTAGGATGGATAGATGGTGAAATAAGGTTGTTTCATACTAATAATAACATATATGTATATGAGTGATACTAATGTTATTACTTCATAATGAAACAACTAAAGAAGAAGATGTGGAAGAAGAAATAAAGATGAAATAATCGGTAACGAACATTACCTCTTCTTTGAAGTGCTTCTTTGAGACCTCCTTTTAGGGCACTAAAATAGGTCTTTGAAGAAGACCAGAACCTCTAGGATGTTTCTAGGGAAGTGGAGAGAATAAATTGGAAGGGGTTGGTCGATCTTGAAGGCTCATAGTGGTGTGAGGAAGAGGGGGAGGACGTGCCCTTTTATAAGGGAGGAGAGGGGCTCCTTTGAAAAAACTAAAAATATTATTTTATTATAAAGTCAGATTCGGTTTTAAATAGCTCTAAATTGATTTATTTCGAATCTAAGGTGTGGATGGGTCGACATCCTCTCATCCAATAGAATTTAGACAGTTTAGGTTCCTATTTTAACCTTATCATTTAGATTTAACATTAAGTTAAATAATTTTACTTTTACCGTGTCTTCTTGTGTTCTTATACTATAAGGTTAATAAACTTACTATAAGAAGCCAAACGAACCCCAAGTTGATTATTATTAATATATATAACCTTATCTAAGTCATTTGGCTGAACCTTAGATTTTTAGGAATAAAATAACAATTACTAATAAAATATTTGTTTTAAAAACTAATTTATGTCAATTTTGGCACAATTTTGTAATTGATTTTTGTGAAAACCATAACAGAATGATTAGTTCAAAAAAAGTCAATTACATAAATACTAACATGTCATATTAAACTACAAAATTAGTGTAATTCATATAAAGTCTCAAATTACATTTATTTTGGTGTTTATAACATCATTGATGTCAATATTTCATTAATAAGATAATTACTGCATCATCTTTGTGTCATAAATAAATTAAATTATTTAATGTCTAAAAATTACAAATAAAATACCATTATGTAGGAAATAATTTTAGATTTATAATTAATATTTATAGTCGAATTTATCTTATGTATAACCCCATATTAAAAATTATTTACTTATTAAACTTTGATTTTAACTATTTTAACCCTTCTTTAAATAAATTAATCATAAATGTCCTAATCTAATCCATGTGGGCCTAAATGGTCATATTTTATTCCTAATGTTGTTTTTGGTCGAATTACACTTGTCCAATAGAATTAGTACATGTGTTAGGGTAATAATAATATCATTTTTACCCTTAATTACCCTATTTACTTTTAACCGTGGTAAATAAAAGTAAACAGTTACTATTCACAAAAAATTATTTTCATCCCATTGAACCACATTTTACTTACTGACATCAACCCTGTCTCTCGGATTTTTAAAATTTCACTCACATAAGCGGTAAAATTAAGTTTTATGAAAAATTCAGTTTTTTAACTACCACTTAGAGGTTTCACTATTCATCAAAAATTGAAAGTTTTGAGAAAAATACCAAAATTTCACCCTTGGATAATTTCGATATTCCGAATACAAAAATGAAGTCCATTTTGAAAAATAAAATTTATAAAATTTCAAAAAGTGGTTATTGATATTAATCACGACAAGTTTTAATAATATTTTAATAGCATATCATTGTTTAGTGAAACTCGGTATTGTGTACGACGCAGGCTGTAACGCCCCGACCCCAGCTACCCAGAGTCGGTGCATTACTTCGTAACATTGGCATGATCACAAGAAAGATCAAATCCCGAAAGACCGATTGGTTTAGTAGCCTTGGAAACACTAGATATAATCATAAAGTTTTACATTACATTTCAAAGTGAAAAACTACTACAACAACAAAGTCTTCATATCCACACTATTAACCCCTCATAATATCCCTGCAAGTCATTCATAATTTACTTCTTCACTACCTGGGAAAAATAAAACATAGAAAAGGGGTGAGCTCAAATGCCCAGTAAGGATAACAATATAGCGGAACATTCAAAATAAGCATAAACATTTAAGGCAATGCATTACTAAAACAAAAGCCTTTTAAACTTGAACTTCAACATAGTATGGCAAAAGTAAAATGAAATAATGCCATTTACTTATTCACATGGATATTCTACTAATCGAATAATCACATGCAAAAATCAAAAACCACTTTCATAATGTTGGAATGCATAATGCTAAACGTGAATTTCTTTGTCTAGGCCTCATCCCAAGACCTAGGGGTTACTTCTAACCGGAACCCAACCCGGAGTGCCTCTAATAACCGGACACCAACCCGGAGTGCCTCTAATAACCGGACACCAACCCGGAGTGCCTCTAATAACCGGACACCAACCCGGAGGGCATACTTTTACCAGTCCCTAACCTGGAGGGCTTACTTTAACCAGTCCCCAACCTGGAGGGCTTACTTTTACCGGTCCCCAACCCGGAACATACTTGTTTAGCACATTCATCTGAAGAAAAGTTTGAAATATAACATAAACATTCGGATTAAAACTAGCATACGAAATGTCAATAGTTTCACCATAAACTATGAATGGTATAAAATAGCACATCCACAGTCAAACATATCACAAAACCTTCAATACAATATAGAAGTTTTGTATTATAATAAATCAACTTCAAATAAGCGTAAAATCCATTAAAGGATGTTGACATAGATGAAATCAAAACACTTTTTAGAGAAATATCTCTTTCTATTTTTGAAATCATTTAAGAGCCATATAAAATAAAACATTTTCTTGAAAATATTCTTCTAAGCTTGTAAGGAAAGCTTTGATGATTTTATAACGGCGTAAAATAACCGCACCCGCTGTATAAGTTAAAAAAACATTCTTACCTCAATTCTGTCGAAAAGGTTAAAAAGGACCTTGTTTTGAAAACGACGGAAAGATTCCTTTATAAACCTCTTATAAAAAGTCAAACAAGGGTATAAATGACTTTAACCCATATTCTTGTAAATAGTAAAAATGTTTTGAAATACATTTTTAAGAAACATGGATGTGGATGATAAAACAACCTCGGATAATGAAGAGATTGTGAAATAAACCCTTACCTTGTACTTTTCCTTTGTTGGGGTAGGTTAACCTCCTGTATAATGGTGAAATAATTGTTATTGAATTATACAAGAATTATATACATTAATATGATATCATATATGATCTTTTAATATTGCTTTATTAATAATATCTTAGTATTATCGTCGTTTCGGGTGTTAACTTACTCATTTTCTTTTATATGTTTTGTTACATAAGTCATGTTTGTTGTATCTTATTCATATCCAGAATGGTATCAAGTCCTTAAACATCATTTTTAAATAATTAAATGATAATTATACTTGAATGGATACGATGGAGAATGAATCTCATCGCGTTCGTGGAGACGGTAGTCCGTACGTACGCACGAACGCTACTTCCATTTAATTTTTATTTTAAAAGAATCGAATCCAAATGATACATAGGTATATTACTATTCCAGTATAATATAATATTTTATATATGTTACTTAAGTTCATTAACACCATCCTTTATACGTTCCATGTGTGGTATGAACGAGTCATATCATTTTAAGGGGGCGGTAGTCCGGACTTCCTCAAATGAAATTATCGTATGTATATACAACATGAAACGAATAATGGTATGAAATAAAATGGAATTACAGAAGCTTATATATAAAATATATATCATTAATATCATATTTAATTACAGTGCCATCATAATGACCACCATGAGAGGCGGTAAGATGTATTTGAACAATCATCGTTTCGTGAGGCGTTAGTTTGCCATCCACAGAAACATTATGTTCATCATCCATTAGATGGAGTTGTGTGTATGTGTAGTTTGAATCCTTATTATAACAACATCCTAGTATATTGAGGATACTGGTGTTGTTACGAAAGAAAGGAAATAAAAAGAGTTTGGGGGTTGGATAAGCAAAATGAATGAAAATAAATTAAGAGAAATCGTTACCTTTAATTTAGGTAACTCACTTTGGTTGGAACCAAAGGACTTCTTGAAATGATTTCTGCCTAAGGGGAAGCTTCAAGGAGGAGGATAGGGTTGTGGGTAGCTTATTTGGGCAGAGTTTGGACGAGCCAAGTGGCTTGAGAGGTGTGAAGAAATGAGAAGGAGGAGTGCCCTTTTATAAGAGCGGTGAGGGGCACCTTTGGAAAAGCTAGAAAAATTAATTTATAATAAATTAATATTCGGTTTCTAATGGCTCCAAAGTTGACTATTCAAAGGTTGAGGTGGGGATGGGTCGAAAACAACTCATCCAATAGAATTTAGACAGGTTTGGGTACTTATATTAACCTTATCTTTAAGTATTAACTCTAAGTTAATTAGTTTCACTTTTACAATGTCTCTTTGTATTTTTATATTATATGGTTAATAAACTTACCATATACATCCAAGAGACCCCCAAGTGGTCCATTAATGATTAACATATCATGATATAAGTCTCTTGGACGAACCTTAGATTTTTAGGAATTTAATATCAATTAATAATATAATATTGGTTTTAAGAACTCTTTTATGTCAATTTTGACACTATTCATTAGTTGATTTTTTTGAAACTCATAACAGATTGATTACTTCGAACAAAGTCAATTAAATCAATCCTAATATATCATATTATCCTAGAAAATTATTTTAATTCATTAAAAGTTTCATATTATATTTATTTGGGTATTTATAATATCACTTATTTTAATTTTTGACTATTATAGTAATTACTGCATCATCATTGTGTCATAAATAAAATATATTATTTAATGTCTAAAAATTATAAATAAAATATCATTATGTAGGAAATCTTTTTAGCTTTCTAATGAATATTTATAATTGAAATTACAACATGTATAACCCTATGTAAAAATTGTTCTTCTAAAAGATGTAAGCTTATGCCATTTTTATTTTTATTTTAACTTTATTAATATAATGTGTCATTATCACTTACAAGTGGATCCATGGGGTCCCAAAATAGACACAAATATTCCCATGGTCGACCATGTATCAACAAATAGGGTTAAGATACGTTTTAGGGTAATTTAGTATTATTATAATATTATTTTTTTAACCCTTATTTACCGGATTTACCCTTAACCATAGTAAATAAAATATTTACCGCAGTAATTATTCAAAATATCTAAAAATAAAAGTTACCTATTTACACAATTTGAACATCCTGATTCCAAATATGGAATCCATTTTTCTAAATTCAAAACACAGAAGTTGCAGAAATTAATTTAAAATTAATACCCGCTGTCAAAACAAAAAGCGTGTTTTTAAGAGATAATAACTATCAAAAGATTGACACTTGTTTATGTTCGGTTTAATTGTAAAATTATGTCCAATGACCAACATTATATTAAGTGGTAAAAATATATTCTAAATATACTTTAAAACCACTCAAATTAATAATTTATCACTATTAATTATTTTGATTAAAAAAGTTGTTTTTAATTAAAATTTAGTAATTTTCACTATTCATTAAAATATAAAAGTTTTCCGAAAAGTACCAAAATTTCACCCTAGGTTAATTTCGATATTCCGAATCCAAAAATGAAGTCCATTTTGAAATATAGAATATATATGATTTCAAAAAGTAGGTATTACTATTCATAACAGCTAGTTTGATTGGTTACGGTGTGTGTTAAAACTCGAAGTTGCGTATAACACACGCTACTGTATTATTCAAGGGAAAGCGTACCGTGGAAGCTTGGGATGTTTCATTTTAAATTTTTTGATGTCCCCATTTAGTCAAAATGTTTAAAATATTGTATTTAAAAAGGGTTAACTATTAAAAGTTGATAAAAGTGCAATACTGAAAATGAATTTGTTCTTGCATTATATCAAGGAAACTCATAATATGGATTCTAAAATTATAAGGATTATATAAAGTTTAAAATTTAGATAATACTATTCATAACCGCTTTTGAATGGATTATTTTTGTAAGTCATGGTGTGATTGAACTCGGTGTTGCGTTTAGTGCAAGTTATTGAATTATTTTGAAGAAATAACATACTATGAAATCTTGGGGTGTTACATTCTCCCCTCCTTCAATAAATTGCGTCCTCGCAATTTGAAATTATTCTTCGAAAATAAAAGGTTGAAAATAGAAAATATATTTGTGGGAAAACCCACATCGGAAATAGGGTTACTAAAATTTAGTCTTAATATGAGGAAAAGTGAAATGAAAGTGTCACCACCAAATTATGATCTCGATTAGGAGAACATTGGTGGTAATTAGAGACATATAATTGGAGGAAAAACGTAAATATTTATAGGTAGTGATTGAGGTCATCAATCACAAACAAGTATAAAATTGAGGTCCTTAAACTCATCAATCTATGATGATTTGAAATACCATCGGTTCAACAAAACATAGGATATTGGGATGACACATTTTTGACGTTCCAAAATATCTTAGTTGAAATCCCACATCGAAAAATGAATTAATGAGGCCTCTATTTAAAATAAAGAGTGGAAAGTATGAAGATTACCAAAAATAACACATACTAGGGTTCCATGTAGGAAAATATGGATATGAAGAAAAATCTAACCATCATTTATCTGATGGAGAGTGGTAGAGAACATGGCTATGAAAAGGCCAACAATCCCAAAGCCATAAATTAGTGATGATTTAAGGTACCATCTAGGACAACATTTTTGTTCTAAGTTCCTTTTCTTAATTTTGAGGAATTTATTTATGAGATTGGCTAAGATCATAAGGAGATATACTTACTTTATAATTTGAGTTTTATCCATTAATAAATTTCTACCACAAACTCATCTTTCACTCTAAAAGATAATAGAATGTAAAAAAATTCTATTTACACTATTCGTATAGGGTTCCAAAATAAACGAATTTATAATTCATCTACAAGTTCTTTTAATAAAAACTACATTATTTAATCCAGGACATCTCGTGGGCCAGTGGTAGGTGATACACCCTTGTCGCCCTTCGGTTGCAGGTTCAAGTCTCGCAGCTTTGCCGGACGCGACGGGTTGCCGCCCGACCTCCGGGTTGTCCTTTTATGGAAATCCAAAATAATCCAAACTAGAACTATCCAAAATACTTCTGTCCAAACTCACAGTCCAACATTTATAAGGAAGTCAAACATAATGTAGATCCTTTTTACCCCGTAATAGAATATGAATACCTTCATCATGTATTCTTTTAATATACTGAAACATCCTGAATTACCATATTCCTTATTGATTACATTCATACTCCCTTATTCCATATAGAATGATGGATATACTTCATTAATCCAAAAATGTTTTAAACCCCAACAATGATGGAATATACAAATCATTAATCAGCTTCAAGGTAGTCAAGAATATCCAATATAATTTATCCAAATCAATCATGTATTATTCTAAAATCACTACTTCGGTATCAGAACCATATTATGGTTTATCTTTCTCTAAACCATATATTTTCCAAAAATTTAACCTTCTATTGAGTCACTTTTCTTTGTTCCACACAATCTCAAGTCCTTAATGAAATAATACTGCAGTACAATCCTTATATACTCCATAATTATTATAACAAGTACATTGTTGATACAACACTCAATTGACATAATCAACATAAGAACTCTAATCATTCCTCTTCATCTGTGGTAGTATCATAACTTGATTATTATCCAATAGCATCATTTGCGGCATAGTCTGATGACTGGGACATAGGTTCGCGTAGTGTCCAAACTCCTTGCAAATGAAGCATTGTACATTTGAAACCATTTTCTTACCCTTACAGTCACGTACTTTGTGCCCTTTTCCTCCACACTTATAACAAACTCCCATTCCTTTCAGGCAAGCTCCAGGGTGTTTCTTTCCACAGTTACCACATATGGGAAAATTCCTCCTTTCCCCCTTCCCTTTATCCATCTTTCTCTCTTCCATCTTGTTCTTCTCTTGCTTCACTTCAAGGTCATAGGACTCAGCAAACTCTTTACTTATCTTATCAACACATGATATTATATCTTCATATGATGATAATACATGGGAGACTATTTCTCTTATAAATTCTAGCTTAAGACCATGAAAGATATGATCCTTCCTTCTCTTTGGATCATGTGAATTTCTGGAGTTCTCATTCCTTCTACTGGGCGCCATTTCTAAACAATGTCATACACTAGATCAGTTTATGAATCAAAATACATAATCCCGTACTTATAAAACACTTAACATAAATTGAACTATTTATGGATATAATCCATAATCATAAAAATGTCTCCTTTGAGGATGTATATACTCATTAACCCTTCATAATGATTTGTAAAGAAAATGAGAGTTATCCTAAGCATATCCCCCGGGAGTGTCGTAACCAAGAGTGCAGCAAGGCCCGTTGTCGTGCACCAGTTCCCGTTCGAGTCTAGCTCAAAGCGGTGTTTTCGGGTTTTAACCCTAGGTACATCTGTGCCAGAGCCGCCTCTACCTGCTCGTATCCAGACAGGGATGTATTGCTCGGAAAACTCACAAAATCTCTACAATACCAAAATTCTAGGAAGTTCTTCTATACTAATCCTCAAAGTTCATCTTAGGTCTACGTGCTCTAATCAGAGTTTATCTAAATCTAGCTTCCAAGGTTTGTACTAAACTTCCTCTGATACCAACTGTAACGCCCCGACCCCAGCTACCCAGAGTCGGTGCATTACTTCGTAACATTGGCATGATCACAAGAAAGATCAAATCCCGAAAGACCGATTGGTTTAGTAGCCTTGGAAACACTAGATATAATCATAAAGTTTTACATTACATTTCAAAGTGAAAAACTACTACAACAACAAAGTCTTCATATCCACACTATTAACCCCTCATAATATCCCTGCAAGTCATTCATAATTTACTTCTTCACTACCTGGGAAAAATAAAACATAGAAAAGGGGTGAGCTCAAATGCCCAGTAAGGATAACAATATAGCGGAACATTAAAAATAAGCATAAACATTTAAGGCAATGCATTACTAAAACAAAAGCCTTTTAAACTTGAACTTCAACATAGTATGGCAAAAGTAAAATGAAATAATGCCATTTACTTATTCACATGGATATTCTACTAATCGAATAATCACATGCAAAAATCAAAAACCACTTTCATAATGTTAGAATGCATAATGCTAAACGTGAATTTCTTTGTCTAGGCCTCATCCCAAGACCTAGGGGTTACTTCTAACCGGAACCCAACCCGGAGTGCCTCTAATAACCGGACACCAACCCGGAGTGCCTCTAATAACCGGACACCAACCCGGAGTGCCTCTAATAACCGGACACCAACCCGGAGGGCATACTTTTACCAGTCCCTAACCTGGAGGGCTTACTTTAACCAGTCCCCAACCTGGAGGGCTTACTTTTACCGGTCCCCAACCCGGAACATACTTGTTTAGCACATTCATCTGAAGAAAAGTTTGAAATATAACATAAACATTCGGATTAAAACTAGCATACGAAATGTCAATAGTTTCACCATAAACTATGAATGGTATAAAATAGCACATCCACAGTCAAACATATCACAAAACCTTCAATACAATATAGAAGTTTTGTATTATAATAAATCAACTTCAAATAAGCGTAAAATCCATTAAAGGATGTTGACATAGATGAAATCAAAACACTTTTTAGAGAAATATCTCTTTCTATTTTTGAAATCATTTAAGAGCCATATAAAATAAAACATTTTCTTGAAAATATTCTTGTAAGCTTGTAAGGAAAGCTTTGATGATTTTATAACGGCGTAAAATAACCGCACCCGCCGTATAAGTTAAAAAAACATTCTTACCTCAATTCTGTCGAAAAGGTTAAAAAGGACCTTGTTTTGAAAACGACGGAAAGATTCCTTTATAAACCTCTTATAAAAAGTCAAACAAGGGTATAAATGACTTTAACCCATATTCTTGTAAATAGTAAAAAATTTTTGAAATACATTTTTAAGAAACATGGATGTGGATGATAAAACAACCTCGGATAATGAAGAGATTGTGAAATAAACCCTTACCTTGTACTTTTCCTTTGTTGGGGTAGGTTAACCTCCTGTATAATGGTGAAATAATTGTTAATAAATTATACAAGAATTATATACATTAATATGATATCATATATGATCTTTTAATATTGCTTTATTAATAATATCTTAGTATTATCGTCGTTTCGGGTGTTAACTTACTCATTTTCTTTTATATGTTTTGTTACATAAGTCATGTTTGTTGTATCTTATTCATATCCAGAATGGTATCAAGTCCTTAAACATCATTTTTAAATCATTAAATGATAATTATACTTGAATGGATACGATGGAGAATGAATCTCATCGCGTTCGTGGAGACGGTAGTCCGTACGTACGCACGAACGCTACTTCCATTTAATTTTTATTTTAAAAGAATCTAATCCAAATGATACATAGGTATATTACTATTCCAGTATAATATAATATTTTATATATGTTACTTAAGTTCATTAACACCATCCTTTATACGTTCCATGTGTGGTATGAACGAGTCATATCATTTTAAGGGGGCGGTAGTCCGGACTTCCTCAAATGAAATTATCGTATGTATATACAACATGAAACGAATAATGGTATGAAATAAAATGGAATTACAGAAGCTTATATATAAAATATATATCATTAATATCATATTTAATTACAGTGCCATCATAATGACCACCATGAGAGGCGGTAAGATGTATTTGAACAATCATCGTTTCGTGAGGCGTTAGTTTGCCATCCACAGAAACATTATGTTCATCATCCATTAGATGGAGTTGTGTGTATGTGTAGTTTGAATCCTTCTTATAACAACATCCTAGTATATTGAGGATACTGGTGTTGTTACAAAAGAAAGGAAATAAAAAGAGTTTGGGGGTTGGATAAGCAAAATGAATGAAAATAAATTAAGAGAAATCGTTACCTTTAATTTAGGTAACTCACTTTGGTTGGAACCAAAGGACTTCTTGAAATGATTTCTGCCTAAGGGGAAGCTTCAAGGAGGAGGATAGGGTTGTGGGGAGCTTAGTTGGGCAGTGTTTGGACGAGCCAAGTGGATTGAGAGGTGTGAAGAAATGAGAAGGAGGAGTGCCCTTTTATAAGAGGGGTGAGGGGCACCTTTGGAAAAGCTAGAAATATTAATTTATAATAAATTAATATTCGGTTTCTAATGGCTCCAAAGTTGACTATTCAAAGGTTGAGGTGGGGATGGGTCGAAAACAACTCATCCAATAGAATTTAGACAGGTTTGGGTACTTATATTAACCTTATCTTTAAGTATTAACTCTAAGTTAATTAGTTTCACTTTTACAATGTATCTTTGTATTTTTATATTATATGGTTAATAAACTTACCATATACATCCAAGAGACCCCCAAGTGGTCCATTAATGATTAACATATCATGATATAAGTCTCTTGGACGAGCCTTAGATTTTTAGGAATTTAATATCAATTAATAATATAATATTTGTTTTAAGAACTCTTTTATGTCAATTTTGACACTATTCATTAGTTGATTTTTTTGAAACTCATAACAGATTGATTACTTCGAAAAAAGTCAATTAAATCAATCCTAATATATCATATTATCCTAGAAAATTATTTTAATTCATTAAAAGTTTCATATTATATTTATTTGGGTATTTATAATATCACTTATTTTAATTTTTCACTATTATAATAATTACTGCATCATCATTTTGTCATAAATAAAATAAATTATTTAATGTCTAAAAATTATAAATAAAATATCATTATTTAGGAAATCTTTTTAGCTTTCTAATGAATATTTATAATTGAAATTACAACATGTATAACCCTATGTAAAAATTGTTCTTCTAAAAGATGTATGCTTATGCCATTTTTATTTTTATTTTAACTTTATTAATATAATGTGTCATTATCACTTACAAGTGGATCCATGGGGTCCCAAAATAGACCCAAAGATTCCCATGGTCGACCATGTATCAAAAAATAGGGTTAAGATACGTTTTAGGGTAATTTAGTATTATTATAATATTATTTTTTTAACCCTTATTTACCGGATTTACCCTTAACCATAGTAAATAAAATATTTACCGCAGTAATTATTCAAAATATCTAAAAATAAAAGTTACCTATTTACACAATTTGAACATCCTGATTCCAAATATGGAATCCATTTTTCTAAATTCAAAAAACAGAAGTGGCAGAAATTAATTTAAAATTAATACCCGCTGTCAAAACAAAAAGCGTGTTTTTAAGAGATAATAACTATCAAAAGATTGACACTTGTTTATGTTCGGTTTAATTGTAAAATTATGTCCAATGACCAACATTATATTAAGTGGTAAAAATATATTCTAAATATACTTTAAAACCACTCAAATTAATAATTTATCACTATTAATTATTTTGATTAAAAAAGTTGTTTTTAATTAAAATTTAGTAATTTTCACTATTCATTAAAATATAAAAGTTTTCCGAAAAGTACCAAAATTTCACCCTAGGTTAATTTCGATATTCCGAATCCAAAAATGAAGTCCATTTTGAAATATAGAATATATATGATTTCAAAAAGTAGGTATTACTATTCATAACAACTAGTTTGATTGGTTACGGTGTGTGTTAAAACTCGAAGTTGCGTATAACACACGCTACTGTATTATTCAAGGGAAAGCGTACCGTGGAAGCTTGGGATGTTTCATTTTAAATTTTTTGATGTCCCCATTTAGTCAAAATGTTTAAAATATTGTATTTAAAAAGGGTTAACTATTAAAAGTTGATAAAAGTGCAATACTGAAAATGAATTTGTTCTTGCATTATATCAAGGAAACTCATAATATGGATTCTAAAATTATAAGGATTATATAAAGTTTAAAATTTAGATAATACTATTCATAACCGCTTTTGAATGGATTATTTTTGTAAGTCATGGTGTGATTGAACTCGGTGTTGCGTTTAGTGCAAGTTATTGAATTATTTTGAAGAAATAACATACTATGAAATCTTGGGGTGTTACATTCTCCCCTCCTTCAATAAATTGCGTCCTCGCAATTTGAAATTATTCTTCGAAAATAAAAGGTTGAAAATAGAAAATATATTTGTGGGAAAACCCACATCGGAAATAGGGTTACTAAAATTTAGTCTTAATATGAGGAAAAGTGAAATGAAAGTGTCACCACCAAATTATGATCTCGATTAGGAGAACATTGGTGGTAATTAGAGACATATAATTGGAGGAAAAACGTAAATATTTATAGGTAGTGATTGAGGTCATCAATCACAAACAAGTATAAAATTGAGGTCCTTAAACTCATCAATCTATGATGATTTGAAATACCATCGGTTCAACAAAACATAGGATATTGGGATGACACGTTTTTGACGTTCCAAAATATCTTAGTTGAAATCCCACATCGAAAAATGAATTATTGAGGCCTCTATTTAAAATAAAGAGTGGAAAGTATGAAGATTACCAAAAATAACACATACTAGGGTTCCATGTAGGAAAATATGGATATGAAGAAAAATCTAACCATCATTTATCTGATGGAGAGTGGTAGAGAACATGGCTATGAAAAGGCCAACAATCCCAAAGCCATAAATTAGTGATGATTTAAGGTACCATCTAGGACAACATTTTTGTTCTAAGTTCCTTTTCTTAATTTTGAGGAATTTATTTATGAGATTGTCTAAGATCATAAGGAGATATACTTACTTTATAATTTGAGTTTTATCCATTAATAAATTTCTACCACAAACTCATCTTTCACTCTAAAAGATAATAGAATGTAAAAAAATTCTATTTACACTATTCGTATAGGGTTCCAAAATAAACGAATTTATAATTCATCTACAAGTTCTTTTAATAAAAACTACATTATTTAATCCAGGACATCTCGTGGGCCAGTGGTAGGTGATACACCCTTGTCGCCCTTCGGTTGCAGGTTCAAGTCTCGCAGCTTTGCCGGACGCGACGGGTTGCCGCCCGACCTCCGGGTTGTCCTTTTATGGAAATCCAAAATAATCCAAACTAGAACTATCCAAAATACTTCTGTCCAAACTCACAGTCCAACATTTATAAGGAAGTCAAACATAATGTAGATCCTTTTTACCCCGTAATAGGAGATGAATACCTTCATCATGTATTCTTTTAATATACTGAAACATCCTGAATTACCATATTCCTTGTTGATTACATTCATACTCCCTTATTCCATATAGAATGATGGATATACATCATTAATCCAAAAATGTTTTAAACCCCAACAATGATGGAATATACAAATCATTAATCAGCTTCAAGGTAGTCAAGAATATCCAATATAATTTATCCAAATCAATCATGTATTATTCTAAAATCACTACTTCGGTATCAGAACCATATTATGGTTTATCTTTCTCTAAACCATATATTTTCCAAAAATTTAACCTTCTATTGAGTCACTTTTCTTTGTTCCACACAATCTCAAGTCCTTAATGAAATAGTACTGCAGTACAATCCTTATATACTCCATAATTATTATAACAAGTACATTGTTGATACAACACTCAATTGACATAATCAACATAAGAACTCTAATCATTCCTCTTCATCTGTGGTAGTATCATAACTTGATTATTATCCAATAGCATCATTTGCGGCATAGTCTGATGACTGGGACATAGGTTCGCGTAGTGTCCAAACTCCTTGCAAATGAAGCATTGTACATTTGAAACCATTTTCTTACCCTTACAGTCACGTACTTTGTGCCCTTTTCCTCCACACTTATAACAAACTCCCATTTCTTTCAGGCAAGCTCCAGGGTGTTTCTTTCCACAGTTACCACATATGGGAAAATTCCTCTTTTCCCCCTTCCCTTTATCCATCTTTCTCTCTTCCATCTTGTTCTTCTCTTGCTTCACTTCAAGGCCATAGGACTCAGCAAACTCTTTACTTATCTTATCAACACATGATATTATATCTTCATATGATGATAATACATGGGAGACTATTTCTCTTATAAATTCTAGCTTAAGACCATGAAAGATATGATCCTTCCTTCTCTTTGGATCATGTGAATTTCTGGAGTTCTCATTCCTTCTACTGGGCGCCATTTCTAAACAATGTCATACACTAGATCAGTTTATGAATCAAAATACATAATCCCATACTTATAAAACACTTAACATAAATTGAACTATTTATGGATATAATCCATAATCATAAAAATGTCTCCTTTGAGGATGTATATACTCATAAACCCTTCATAATGATTTGTAAAGAAAATGCGAGTTATCCTAAGCATATCCCCCGGGATTGTCGTAACCAAGAGTGCAGTAAGGCCCGTTGTCGTGCACCAGTTCCCGTTCGAGTCTAGCTCAAAGCGGTGTTTTCGGGTTTTAACCCTAGGTACATCTGTGCCAGAGCCGCCTCTACCTGCTCGTATCCAGACAGGGATGTATTGCTCGGAAAACTCACAAAATCTCTACAATACCAAAATTCTAGGAAGTTCTTCTATACTAATCCTCAAAGTTCATCTTAGGTCTACGTGCTCTAATCAGAGTTTATCTAAATCTAGCTTCCAAGGTTTGTACTAAACTTCCTCTGATACCAACTGTAACGCCCCGACCCCAGCTACCCAGAGTCGGTGCATTACTTCGTAACATTGGCATAATCACAAGAAAGATCAAATCCCGAAAGACCGATTGGTTTAGTAGCCTTGGAAACACTAGATATAATCATAAAGTTTTACATTACATTTCAAAGTGAAAAACTACTACAACAACAAAGTCTTCATATCCACACTATTAACCCCTCATAATATCCCTGCAAGTCATTCATAATTTACTTCTTCACTACCTGGGAAAAATAAAACATAGAAAAGGGGTGAGCTTAAATGCCCAGTAAGGATAACAATAGAGCGGAACATTAAAAATAAGCATAAACATTTAAGGCAATGCATTACTAAAACAAAATCCTTTTAAACTTGAACTTCAACATAGTATGGCAAAAGTAAAATGAAATAATGCCATTTACTTATTCACATGGATATTCTACTAATCGAATAATCACATGCAAAAATCAAAAACCACTTTCATAATGTTGGAATGCATAATGCTAAACGTTAATTTCTTTGTCTAGGCCTCATCCCAAGACCTAGGGGTTACTTCTAACCGGAACCCAACCCGGAGTGCCTCTAATAACCGGACACCAACCCGGAGTGCCTCTAATAACCGGACACCAACCCGGAGTGCCTCTAATAACCGGACACCAACCCGGAGGGCATACTTTTACCAGTGCCTAACCTAGAGTGCTTACATTAACCAGTCCCCAACCTGGAGGGCTTACTTTTACCGGTCCCCAACCCGGAACATACTTGTTTAGCACATTCATCTGAAGAAAAGTTTGAAATATAACATAAACATTCAGATTAAAACTAGCATATGAAATGTCAATAGTTTCACCATAAACTATGAATGGTATAAAATAGCACATCCACAGTCAAACATATCACAAAACCTTCAATACAATATAGAAGTTTCGTATTATAATAAATCAACTTCAAATAAGCGTAAAATCCATTAAAGGATGTTGACATAGATGAAATCAAAACACTTTTTAGAGAAATATCTCTTTCTATTTTTGAAATCATTTAAGAGCCATATAAAATAAAACATTTTCTTGAAAATATTCTTGTAAGCTTGTAAGGAAAGCTTTGATGATTTTATAACGGCGTAAAATAACCGCACCCGCCGTATAAGTTAAAAAAAACATTCTTACCTCAATTCTGTCGAAAAGGTTAAAAAGGACCTTGTTTTGAAAACGACGGAAAGATTCCTTTATAAACCTCTTATAAAAAGTCAAACAAGGGTATAAATGACTTTAACCCATATTCTTGTAAATAGTAAAAATGTTTTGAAATACATTTTTAAGAAACATGGATGTGGATGATAAAACAACCTCGGATAATGAAGAGATTGTGAAATAAACCCTTACCTTGTACTTTTCCTTTGTTGGGGTAGGTTAACCTCCTGTATAATGGTGAAATAATTGTTATTAAATTATACAAGAATTATATACATTAATATGATATCATATATGATCTTTTAATATTGCTTTATTAATAATATCTTAGTATTATCGTCGTTTCGGGTGTTAACTTACTCATTTTCTTTTATATGTTTTGTTACATAAGTCATGTTTGTTGTATCTTATTCATATCCAGAATGGTATCAAGTCCTTAAACATCATTTTTAAATCATTAAATGATAATTATACTTGAATGGATACGATGGAGAATGAATCTCATCGCGTTCGTGGAGACGGTAGTCCGTACGTACACACGAACGCTACTTCCATTTAATTTTTATTTTAAAAAAATCGAATCCAAATGATACATAGGTATATTACTATTCCAGTATAATATAATATTTTATATATGTTACTTATGTTCATTAACACCATCCTTTATACGTTCCATGTGTGGTATGAACGAGTCATATCATTTTAAGGGGGCGGTAGTCCGCACTTCCTCAAATGAAATTATCGTATGTATATACAACATGAAATGAATAATGGTATGAAATAAAATGGAATTAAAGAAGCTTATATATAAAATATATATCATTAATATCATATTTAATTACAGTGCCATCATAATGGCCACCATGAGAGGCGGTAAGATGTATTTGAACAATCATCGTTTCGTGAGGCGTTAGTTTGCCATCCACAGAAACATTATGTTCATCATCCATCAGATGGAGTTGTGTGTATGTGTAGTTTGAATACTTCTTATAACAACATCCTAGTATATTGAGGATACTGGTGTTGTTACAAAAGAAAGGAAATAAAAAGAGTTTGGGGGTTGGAGAAGCAAAATGAATGAAAATAAATTAAGAGAAATCGTTACCTTTAATTTAGGTAACTCACTTTGGTTGGAACCAAAGGACTTCTTGAAATGATTTCTGCCTAAGGGGAAGCTTCAAGGAGGAGGATAGGGTTGTGGGGAGCTTAGTTGGGCAGAGTTTGGACGAGCCAAGTGGCTTGAGAGGTGTGAAGAAATGAGAAGGAGGAGTGCCCTTTTATAAGAGGGGTGAGGGGCACCTTTGGAAAATCTAGAAATATTAATTTATAATAAATTCATATTCGGTTTCTAATGGCTCCAAAGTTGACTATTAAAAGGTTGAGGTGGGGATGGGTCGAAAACAACTCATCCAATAGAATTTAGACAGGTTTGGGTACTTATATTAACCTTATCTTTAAGTATTAACTCTAAGTTAATTAGTTTCACTTTTACAATGTCTCTTTGTATTTTTATATTATATGGTTAATAAACTTACCATATACATCCAAGCGACCCCCAAGTGGTCCATTAATGATTAAAATATCATGATATAAGTCTCTTGGGCGAACCTTAGATTTTTAGGAATTTAATATCAATTAATAATATAATATTTGTTTTAAGAACTCTTTTATGTCAATTTTGACACTATTCATTAGTTGATTTTTTTGATACTCATAACAGATTGATTACTTCGAACAAAGTCAATTAAATCAATCCTAATATATCATATTATCCTAGAAAATTATTTTAATTCATTAAAAGTTTCATATTATATTTATTTGGGTATTTATAATATCACTTATTTTAATTTTTCACTATTATAGTAATTACTGCATCATCATTGTGTCATAAATAAAATAAATTATTTAATGTCTAAAAATTATAAATAAAATATCATTATGTAGGAAATCGTTTTATCTTTCTAATGAATATTTATAATTGAAATTCCAACATGTATAACCCTATGTAAAAATTGTTCTTCTAAAAGATGTAAGCTTATTCCATTTTTATTTTTATTTTAACTTTATTAATATAATGTGTCATTATCACTTACAAGTGGATCCATGGGGTCCCAAAATAGACCCAAAGATTACCATGGTCGACCATGTATCAACAAATAGGGTTAAGACACGTTTTAGGGTAATTTAGTATTATTATAATATTATTTTCTTTAACCCTTATTTACCGGATTTACCCTTAACCATAGTAAATAAAATATTTACCGCAGTAATTATTCAAAATATCTAAAAATAAAAGTTACCTATTTACACAATTTGAACATCCTGATTCCAAATATGGAATCCATTTTTCTAAATTCAAAACACAGAAGTGGCAGAAATTAATTTAAAATTAATTCCCGCTGTCAAAACAAAAAGCGTGTTTTTAAGAGATAATAACTATCAAAAGATTGACACTTGTTTATGTTCGGTTTAATTGTAAAATTATGTCCAATGACCAACATTATATTAAGTGGTAAAAATATATTCTAAATATACTTTAAAACCACTCAAATTAATAATTTATCACTATTAATTATTTTGATTAAAAAAGTTGTTTTTAATTAAAATTTAGTAATTTTCACTATTCATTAAAATATAAAAGTTTTCCGAAAAGTACCAAAATTTCACCCTAGGTTAATTTCGATATTCCGAATCCAAAAATGAAGTCCATTTTGAAATATAGAATATATATGATTTCAAAAAGTAGGTATTACTATTCATAACAGCTAGTTTGATTGGTTACGGTGTGTGTTAAAACTCGAAGTTGCGTATAACACACGCTACTGTATTATTCAAGGGAAAGCGTACCGTGGAAGCTTGAGATGTTTCATTTTAAATTTTTTGATGTCCCCGTTTAGTCAAAATGTTTAAAATATTGTATTAAAAAGGGTTCACTATTAAAAGTTGATAAAAGTGCAATACTGAAAATGAATTTGTTCTTGCATTATATCAAGGAAACTCATAATATGGATTCTAAAATTATAAGGATTATATAAAGTTTAAAATTTAGATAATACTATTCATAACCGCTTTTGAATGGATTATTTTTGTAAGTCATGGTGTGATTGAACTCGGTGTTGCGTGTAGTGCAAGTTATTGAATTATTTTGAAGAAATAACATACTATGAAATCTTGGGGTGTTACACAAGCTATCGAGGAAGGTCGTGATTTCGTGTAAAGCAAGCCAAGAAAGTGTTGTGTGTAGAAAAAGATTTCATTGATGATTTATATAACATAAAAGACTCGGGTGTTACACGATTGAATGAATTGGAACGGTTAGATGAGAAAAGATTGTGCACTTTGCACAACTTGGAATTCTATCAGAATCGAATAGCACGATCTTTTAACAAAAATGTTCGTCTTCATTCATTCACTTAGGGAGAATTGGTATTAGTTCTCATAAATCCAATGATACCAGGAAATAAGCCTCCCAAACTTGAACCAAAATTGGAATGACCTTATTCAATACATAGGGTCTTCTCCACTGGAGTTTATTCATTAATCTCGATGGATGGAGAATTCATCACTACTCTAACCAATGCCAGATTGTTGAAGACGTATTTTGTATAAACTGAAATGTATATACTTTTGCCCCTGCAACATGACACTAAACTGTGCGGCAATAGTTTGTCCCTGCAACATGACACTAAACTATGCGGCACCAGTTTGTCCCTGCAACATGACACTAAACTGTGCGGCACCAGTTTGTCTCTACAACATGACACTAAACTGTGGGGCACCAGTTTGTCCCTGCAACATGACACTAAACTGTGCGGCACCAGTTTTTCCCTACAACATGACACTAAACTGTGCGACACCAGTTTGTCCCTGCAACATGACACTAAACTGTGCGGCACCAGTTTGTCCTTGCAACATGACACTAAACTGTGCGGCACCAGTTTGTCCCTCCAACATGACACTAAACTGTGCGAAACCAGTTCTTCCTTTCTATATGACTTTAAACTATACAACAATGGTCCAGTATGACCTTAAACTCTTCCTTGGTCCAGTATAACCTTAAACTATTCGCACTTTCGTCCAACATGACGCTAAACTGTGGAAAAAATCGTCCTTGCTATATGACGTTAAACTATACAGAAATGGTCCAGCATGACCTTAAACTGCAACTTCATCCCACACGACGTTAAATTGTGAAAAAGTTCCCTAAATGGTCCAGTATGACCTTAAACTGCAACTAGGTCCACTATGACCTTAAAATGCATCATCAACGATCCATGCATATGACCCTAAACTGTTTGCAAGTCCCTTACGTCTAGCAAGATGTTAAACTGTGACGTCCTAACTATATGACGCTAAACTATATAAAAGTCCCTTACATCCAGAAAGACGTTAAACTACATAATCATCAAAGGTCTGGTATGACCATAAACTACACTTTTGTCCAGTATGACATTAAACTGCACCATCCATGGTCCATGCATATGACCTTAAACTATTCGCACTTTCGTCCAATATAATGCTAAACTATGAAAAAAAATCCCCAATTTATCCAACATGACGATAAATGGTGTACTCTTTTGTCCTCAATGCATTACATTAAACTCCACAGTCCCCCTTTCATCCAACATGACGTTAAAATATATTGTCCCCGTTGTCCTAAATACATGACGCTAAACTGTATAGAAGGTCTGTCATACATACTACATGACATTAAACTATACTTTGTCCCTTCTACATGACACTAAACTGTGCAGCACCAATAGTCCTAACAGCAATACTTTAAACTACATAGTCCCTTCATACATCCTACATGGTGTTAAACTGTGTATCGTTAAGGTTATTGCTACCTCTTGTTTCTCACACCGAGTATGACTCACGTGAGCTTAGAGCAAACCTCAACTATAACACTCTCTTTGGGCCGCTAATCATATGTAAGTCCCAACATCATTTTTTAGGTCGTTGTCCGCAAGAACAACTTGATCATCAATTCATTCATTAATTGAACTACACGGACTTTGATCCTTGCCTTCTAGGCTGGGTATGTAGGCAGCCTCCCAAGGTTCAAGCCCAAGACCAATCTCTTCACATCGGTTCACCTCCATATCATACGATGTTGTTTCGTGAAACCACCCCTAGAATCAATATCATTACATTGGTTCACATTCGTCCTTGTCATACGACGTTAAACTATAAATTTTTTTTTTCCAGTATGGAAATAAACTACAATATTCTTCTATACCCTCACCTGAGAGGGAACCATTATTTACATTGATTTTTCAATCATGTTTCATTTCAAAGGCTACGTGCATACATGGAAATTCCCAAACCTTTTATCTTGGGTAAAACCATCATAGTACTAAAGTCCCCTTTCACCCTTCATATGTACGAACCAAATTTGTACAAAGGGTATTTCTATAACTAAGTGGGATTAATTCCCATCCTTATGGGATATGTAGCAACATTCGAGTGTCCCTCGAATCAAGCCCCAATTCTTTGGGCCTAACCCCAAATTCCACTTTCAGTCCCTTGGCTGAAAAGTCCCCATGAAAACACACACTGTGTATTTCTTACAATGGTCCAAGATATATGACCCTAAACTATGATATCTAATCCTTTTGTCCCACACGACGTTAAACTGTAGTTTAAGAACTAATTATGTCTTGATTCTCATCCTTATGGGATACGTAGTGAAGTCTAACATTTCAATTCAGGACCCAACCACAACATGATTATGGTTAGCAATGATATGTGTATCTCTGTATACATTGAATAATATCCATCTTTATGTGTCATAATCCTAACCTTAAATATTTTTAGATCCTCATAACCCTTTTCATGACTTCTAGTCACAAAAATGTCAAACTTCTGAAAGTTATTTTTCCTGACTATGCAGCACGTGCCCAAAGGAGGCCTTGCATAAACAGTCTACATAACAAACTTGTTAGCCAAAAGATTCTATTATTTGACTATGCATCCAATTCCTTTACGTGGCCCTACATAATTAAACCCCCTAACGGGTTTTTTAAATAATGGTAACTTCATTCTTGGGAAGAATTCCTCTTTTGTCCTTATTTGTCTTAAATGACAATATATAGGGATCTGTAAAAATAACCATCCTTAACATATTTTTCCCATATCATTTTTCATGATCTGAATGTATTCAAGTCTATGGTCTATATTCTCCTTCCCTACGTTTGGGTCAGACCTTCGTAGGAGTGATATTCATCTAGTTCTTCGATAATACTGTTTGGAAATATCTTCTCGATATTCAAGTACCTCATTCCATACAGAAAACTCTATACTTTGGAAGATTTTAATCTCCATAAACATTCACTGGCTTTTATCACTAGGAATGTAAATTTCTGAGAGTTCTTTTGCCTGACTATGCAGCACGTTCCCATAGGTGGCCTTGCATAAACAGTCTACATAACAGACTTGTTAGCCAAAAGATACTATTTTATTTAACCATGCAGCCAATTCCCTTAGGTGGGCTTTCATAATTCAACCCCCTAACGGGTTTGTTAAATAATGGTAACTTCATTCTTGGGAACTACTTCTTATAATTCCTTTTAGCACTTTTTCATATCATTCCTCAGATTCAAATATTCTTAAGTCATAGTTTACATATTTTCCCTCATACTTGAGTATGGTACTATGTTTTCAGATGATTTTTCAAGGAATTGAGTCAATTCTAATCCATTTCGGTCAAAGCTATTTCGACCATAAACATTAGCCTTTTTATATCTGATGTGCGTGACTTTAAACTGCCCACAAAAGACAAAGGAAAATTGAATAAAAGTCAAGTTCCAGCTCACTAAACATACATTTAGTATGATTTAGGTAACATTGAGAAATTAAAAGGTTTGAAATTTGTAGGGTTATTTACAGTAATCCTAGTAAAAATTAAACTATGCTTACTAGGCCCATTGGCTTAGGTAAAATCTAAAGCATGTAGCAAAAGGGAATGCAGGTACAAATGAGTGAAGGTGAAAGTGTTTTTCATTGATGCACAAGAGTTAGAAGGACATCCACATACTGGAGTCTCTTCTCTTTTTCAAGATTTACAAGGGGATTTCAACATAACTCTTCATTTGATTTACGGAATCCCAAGCATCATCAGCATCCACTTGAAATTCATTCATTCAACTGGATACAATAAGAGATACAGTAATACTAACTCTTCTTGGAATAGTTGTAAAAGGATGTTCTTGAGTGCAGTTTGAGAAAATTTTCTGCTGATCAAAGAGTGACTCTGTTTCTGTCCAAGAGACATGGAAGATGGATAAATGGATTTGAGAATGGAGAATTGGAAGTAAAGAGCCATTTGGATAGAGTACTATTTTCAGATATTTCTCTAATTCCATGTTTATCTTCTCTCCACCAACTGACAGCAGAAAACATTTCAGCCCATGGGTTTTCCATTTTCATATCTGCAAGAAAATGACATGGAGGAATAATTTGAAAGTTCACACCATTTTTGTTTCTCTTAATGCACATCATAACCGAAATAGAGGAGTAGTAGTGCATCTGCATTTCAGGCATATAGTTATTTGCATATGGAACATTGACTCCTTTCAGATGACCATGACCATACTGGGACAGGTAGATTCTCTATGGGAAATTAAGATGATATTTCTTCAAGTAATTAGACAAATTTGGGAGAGTATTGTCGTACATATCATAGTAATCATGGACAACAATTTTCATAATGTCATCAATCCGCTTGCTAGCCAGTTCATCAGCCATTCCGATTCTCCTAAGAGCCATTGAATCTGCACAAAAGTTGAACAAACTAACTCTTAAATGGGTTTATTTTTTCATAAAATTTGTGAAGGAATTTAGAAAAATGGAAAAGGTACTAAGGCGCGCAAGTCTAAAACATGGCGTGCAAGTGTTAGTGTCTCGTGCTAGTTTTTGACGCGCAAGTATAAACTGTGCAAGTACAAATACCTATAGAGCAGTGAGACATCAAAGAAACATTGTAAAATAGAGCAACCTGCGCGGCTAAGGTGACCTTCGCGGCGAGAGCTCAACGGTTTGAAATCCGGAAATCCAGATTCTTTGTACAGAAGTGAGGCCCTCTATTTATAGACCCGGCCAGAACCCTGAGCATCGTACCCCTGCGTTCCAGGCCCTACGCGATTCACACTTGCGCGATGCCCTCTGCACCATCAAAACATTCTCTCCTCCTTTCCATTGGTTTTCTTATTTTCCTCAGATTCAAATCCGCATTTCTTTTGGATCCAACTCTGAGGGGGGACTTTTGTTAACGCTCCTTTTCATTACATTGTCTAAAAGAATAGAAAGGGGAATATCTTAGCTCAAATTGATTCATCCTTTGAAGAAAATATCAAAAATAGGAAAAGGGATGAACAAGGAGAAGATTGCCCATAAGTCGAGCAAGTTTCCTCATAGGCGCGCAAGTCCACTTGCGCGGCGAATTATGGTCGCGCAGGTGACCTACGCGACCTAAGTGATAATCGCCCGAGGTCTTCTCCTGCCTATAAATTGACCCTGTGGGCCCCCCATTCAAGGAGGATTTTTTCCAGAAACTCAGATTTGAGCTCCCGGTGCCCTAGTCTCTTCTCAATGCTTCCATAACCCTTCTAAGGTAATTTCTTACCTAAAACGGATGATCTAAATAGGGGGAGGAAGGCCTAAGTGTTGAAACCCATCAACACGTGCACGCCTAGGTGGCCATCCCTTAAGTGAAATGGCCACACATGTGCACCACCTTACTCCATCAATAGAACATGCTTGCCCCTCTCCTAGAAGAACCTCAGGACGATTCAAAAGGCCTTAATCAAGAGTTGCTCAAGTATTACCCTGCTGGTTGAACACCGCGCAAGTATCCAACGTGTCGCGTAGGTATACCTGCGCGACCAAGACTTGCACGCCCTTGCAGTACCTGCGCGCCTACCAGGACTTGCTCGCCCCTTCCTTTTTGGGTTCCCTTCTTTCCCATTTTACCCCTCTTAAGCCATTCCACCTATCCTATTAAATATTTAGTCTTCAAGACACTCTTCAAAGCAATTTATGGCATGATTTATTGATTTTAATTCATTATCTGAAAGGAATTATGTGGAATATGCCTCAAAACATAGTGATTTACACATATTTATGTCACTAAAGATTGAGATTTCATTCATTCAACCTCATCCATTAAGATGAGAGAATCCAATACTGGGCCCCCTTTTCAGAAGTAATTTCCAGTCATAATTCCTTTAACCTGGGCCTACTTTTTTGGAGTAAGTCCCAGTCATAATTCCTTTAATCTGGGCCTCCTTTTCCAGAGTACGTCATAGTCATAATTCCTTTAACTTGGGCCTCCTTATCATGAGTAAGCCCCAGTCATAATTCTCTTAACCTGGGACTCCTTTTCAGGAATAAGCCCCAATCCCCTAATTTGGGCATCCTCTTCAGGAGTAAGCCCCAAATCCCTTAATTTTTCAAGTATCGTAACCTAGGCCTCCTTTTCAAGAGTAAGCCCCAGTCATAATTTTCTTAACCAATCCTAATTTTCCTTTGATCTGGGATTCCTTCTTAGGAGTAAAACCCAAATCATAAGTCCTCTACTAATTTGGGCCTCCTTTTCAAGAGTAAGCCCCAAGTTAGAGTATTCAAAATCTCCATAAAGCACATATACCTTTATATACCATGCTCCCGGATTTCTTCCCTAATGTAAATCCAGACCTTTCATTTATCTGGGTAGTCATACATACATAAGTCCCACATCATTTCTTATGATTGCATCTTTCATGGCCCAATTGTCTAATTTTTTTCTAATACCTCTTGTTTCTCACACCGAGAATGACTCACGTGATCTTATAGTGTAAAATTAATTATGACATCCTTCTTTGATCCATCAATCATAAACATCATACTCCCTCACTCGAACTACGTGGGTTCTGATTCCTTTTCCAAAACAAAGGATATGTAGGTAGCCCATCTGCGGGTTCGATCCCAACTCTGAAATAATCCATGTCATTCTGAATGAAAAAAAACTTGAAGTGCCCCACTGAGTGGCTTTAAAACCAGCATGGTCATCATAATGACCAAGAGACTTCTATATAAATGTGTCGAAGGGCACCATTGACCAAGAATCTCTAATAAATACAAATGATTCTCTATGGATGAAGAACCTCAAATACATATAAAAGATTCT
Organism: Viscum album; assembly: GCA_963277665.1. NCBI lineage: Eukaryota > Viridiplantae > Streptophyta > Magnoliopsida > Santalales > Viscaceae > Viscum > Viscum album. The sequence goes on along the minus strand of OY728135.1, from coordinate 1,139,483,878 downwards.
CTAAATTTCATACATATTTTATCCTAGATTATAAGTTCTAAAGGAAATATAATTTTATACATGGTAATGTAATAAGGATTCTTGAACATAACATAAATCTATAAATAGATTCCCAGAATTGAAAATAAGTCCCCTCAAAAAGGTGTGATGAGTCCATCCTCCCATCCTCTCAACCAATGAAAATTCCTAAGCCTCACCAGTCCACACACTAATGAGTGCCTACCTTTGGAAAGTAGGTCCAAATGGACGTGGAATCATTGGATGTTTCCGGTTCTACGAACAAACCTGTTTTAAACTGATCGGAACGTTTGAACCTCCCATCAAGAGGTCAGCCCCAAATTCTGAGGGAAACAATGGCTCAGCCTCTAATGATCATTTATGTAATTCCTATGCCATCATCTGCAACCACATAACCTGAATCCTCTTATGAACCAAAAGGAAAATCTCTTATTGAGTATGTGGAATGATAAACTGGCTAAGATGTTCGATAGGAATCCCTTGTATTTTGTTCTTTGTCTATGTACCTTTTTTGCAACATTTAATACAAGTGGCTTTCTTATATTTTCTCATTTTGTTCCTCTTCTCCTTGTTATTTACCTCTTTTTAATTATCATAAAGGGGGAGAAATATATTACCATGATTCTATAAAGGGGTAGAAATATTCACTAAGTATAAAAGAGGGAGAATAAATGATGGGGAGAATAAATGAGGGGGAGAAAATATCATAGGTGGAGAAATTTACTCTAAGGAAGAGCTATCATGCTTTTCCCCTCTGATACCATTAAATTTATTTCTCCGATACCATTTCATTTAAAATGTCTGATTCCACTTAATTTTTACCTATTATATCTTTAAAGTTTCTTAATTCTCTGATAGTATTAAATAAAATTCTATCTCTGATAAATTATGTTCTATAACATATTGTTTTTTTTTGAGAAAATTGAATTTAATGATATATCCTATGATACAATTAATCACAATTTTAAAATGATAATATCATAAGTTGTGATTATCAAAAAGGGGGATATTTTTTGACCTCACATGTTTTGATATCCCAATTATGATTTCATATGTTTTGATAATCCCAATTATGCTTTCATATGTTTTGATAATCCCAATTAATGTTTATCTATATTCAAAATCTCTCAATATATGATATTATTTTATCAAGATGATCATAAGGATAAAATAATCCTTGAGATATGTTAATCAATGGTTATCTATGTTTATATAAGTTATAAATTAATTCTAACTCAATTGGATGTGTTTTTCATAAAGCTGAAAACTCTTATGTCACTGATCTGCATATAACAACTAATAAAGAGATACCGGTACTAAGTCTACCGATAGACATAGTCTACTGATAGACAGATTCACCGATATACTAAGGTCACTGATATTAACCGAGCTACCGATATGAAGAAGTCTACCAATAGAACCAGTTTACAGACAGTTAATGACAGAATTGAGCTGCCGATAGAAGTCTACTGAGCTACCAATAGAGTAAGTCTACCGATACAAGTGGAAACAGCTACCGATGCATGGAGCTACTGATCTACCTATACATGTACAGAGTCACCGATACTTTGAGCTACCGATAGAGTAAGTCTACTGATAGAGGGATTTACTGATACCTAGAGCTACCGACATAAAGAGCTACTGATGAAAGGTCAAAGAAGCTACCAATGAAAGGAATGATACACAAAATCCACCGTACATGTCTACCAATAGAAGCTACTAATGATTGACCAACCAGGAACTGTACCTAGTACCCTTGCAAGAGGTGATCATTCCTTTTTGATGAAGTTGAAAGATATGAAAGGGAAGATAAAAACCTAGCTGAAAAAGTGAGAGTGGCGGTGTCATCGGGATGAAACAGCAAGAACCAAGGAACTAAGAAGGCACACAAAGAGTGAAAAAGAAAAAGGCCCATCATCATTCAAACGTGGTGCATTCAAGGATATATCCATACTTCATGAATCCTGGATATACATGAAACCACTCTTCTGAAGGAAACAACAAGCTGCATCATGAGTGAATAACTACCACAAACACTTCATGCACTCAAGCTGTAAAGCTGAACCAAGAACCAAAGAAGAAAATGACACTCTATTTTCGGATCAGAAAACAGAGAGGGACTAAGAAGCTTGCTTGACCAACCAAACGAGTCTAGAGCTGCACTGCCAATCACTAAATCTCTTCTAAACTCTTTCTCACTTACTTTAGTGATTCTTTCATTTACTTTTGAGCAGTGTGTGTACCCTGTTTATTTGACACACACACTGTCTCATGTGCTAAACTTTAGGATTCTTAAATCCTCACTCAAACTTCATAACTCTTTGTTTCCAACTGTGGATAGTGGTAGAGATCTAGTAAGACCTGGAAAACTGTGAGCTGTTGTTTTTTTTCACGTATAGCTGTGGTATAGGTCTTTATACCTGGAAAGTGTGTTTAGTGTTGTTTACTCCAATCCAGGGTGTGGATCATTTCATATAAATTGATGAGGGGACTAAGTCTCGACATGATACTGAACCACTTGGTCACATCTGTGCACTTTAGTTTAAATCATATGTATACTATATATATTTTATATTCCGCTGTTGTTACTTTGAAATAAAAAATTATTTTAATGGTATTTTGATAGTTAAATTAGCAGGTGTTTATACTTATTGTAAAATAGTAAGTTAGTTTCAAAAGATAACTTAATATTCATATTAAGTTAACTAAGACCTAATCAATTTTTGAGAAACTGGCTGAACATTTACACACTGTATAAATTCACTACAGTTTAACTTTGATTTTTAATTGGGGGATTTTAAGAGAAATTTTTTTAACCAAAATTTTAATTGGAACTCAATTCACCCCCCTCTTGAGTATCCACTCCAACCAACAAAAACTACTATACATACATTGAAAATGTCCAAAGTAAATACCAAAAGAACAAATCTATGTAGCGACACAATAGCTATCCGGATGTCTGATCTAGTATGGTCCATCACGGTTCGCATAATCCCCCTAGAAACCTAAAAATAGTTTTATATACATAGGGTGATCACACATGTATACTTAGTGGGAAAATCCATGTCACTCATGCACAAGTGGGAGAAGCATGCTAATTCCCCTATGAGAAAACAATATAAACAAAAAAAGCACCAAACAAGGTATACCATTCAACCCAAACTCACTAACGCATGTTCACAAAATAACACAATGATTGGGTACCCCACACAAAATTACACTAGTTGAATGCTCATGTAACGTAATGTAGTGAGAATATCAATGATAGGTTACCCCACACCACTTTACACTAGTTAATTTCTCATCCCCAATAGTGAACTTCCTGACTCTACCACATGGTTCCTCAATCCCCACTACTATAACCTGCCAACACACACCTAGGACACCTACCACATCCCACCTGTAAACACCTAGGCCACAACCATAATACATCCTTCCCGCAGAAACTTATGGGAAAACCCAAAACCTCATCTCGAATACACCTGGGAAAGCACAACAAATCTCATCCCATAGACACCTTGGAACAAACACCACACTCGTACACACCGGGGCCACACAACCACACCACAACCTACCCAAAGGGTCTTGGGCTACCAATCCCTACAAGAGTGAGAAGAGAAGATCCAATAACAAGTCATCCACCATCCCACTGAGATGTTGGGAAAACACCCTACCCCATGAAATGGGACTGTTTGGAAAATAGTTCTCACCTAGTGTGGGGTGTGCATAGAAATCACAAGTAACTACACATATATATAGGAACAAAACACTTATCCTATCCTATAAGTTTTCAAAAAAAATAACCATCCCAAAAAAATATCCCTTACTTTCAGCTTTAATGCATGCCCACACATTTAGCCACAAACTTAATTCATAACCCCAAACAATTCATTTTACCATTTATTGTTATTTATTTTACAAGAAAAAAATGTTGATTCCATCCCTACCAAGGAAACTACTAACCACAACACATGTTATAAGGGAGAAGCAACCATACCAACCATTGAAAAATCCCAAGAGAGACCGATGGATCGGGGTAAAATAATCTACTCTAAAACCCATTACAAATATACCGGTCTCTAGAAACTCTAAACAAAATTCCAATGCAATATAACACCATTCTTTTTTAAAATTATCCCTCCTAAACTATCCTAGGTAGACTTTCTACATGGAAAGAACCACATCCAATATAACTACAAAACGCGACCAGGTTGTAGTCCTACTAGACAAAGAGACCATGTCCAATAACCATAATGCAACCCAGATGCATTCCCTCAAAAAAAAATTTCATCCATTTCATAATCAATCAATCTCTCTATGTTAGCTTCCATTACATAACCTGCACCACCCCATACACACAACCAAACTCCCTACCACAACACCACACAACTCGAAAAAGACACCAGGATGAACTATATCGCACACAACCACACCAAATAGGTGAGGTGTATTCAGATTTAACCATGCATAGTTTATTAATTTCAATTTTTTAATTTAGGGGTGATCATAGAATAGTTCAATCCTAGGTAATCCGGTGATTTAACCAAGTATATGTGATTACCTAGATTTTCATATCCGTATCCATTCAACAGAGGATCAAACACAAGTATAGAGCATCACCCATGCACAAAAAAATACCACTAAATGTGATTATTTTAAGAAGTCTTACATACCATACAACTCACCATATAAATCAAATATAACCGGTACAAAAACACAACCATCATCATCATCTCTCAAACCCTCATTTATTACTAAGGTAACAAAACACGGCATCGTAACAGGTCCAATTATATTTAAAATAGGTTCCTTAATTAAAATTAGGATATGACCGTATTCAAAAAGTGACATTAGGCTACCCACCCAGCATGATACACAAATAAAGAGAGTTTAAGGGATAACTACTGAAAACAACAGTCGATTAGTAAGACTTCCTTGTGCCAAAATAAAGGGTTGCATAAGTATTATGAGACTCCAAGGGAAACTAAATATGAATTATATAGTACAAATCCAGAATCCTTGGGGAAGAATGTCTCTGGGAACACAAAGATAAAATGGAATCATATATGGAATAGAAGATATCCTCTTAGAAGAGCCCAATCATATATCAATGGAAGGAAATAGTTTCAAATTCCAATAAAGTCGAATCATGGTCAAGAAAACATTTATATACTGTTTCAATGTCTTCTGAGCATTATGATATTAAAGATAAAATTAATATCCTTTAAAATTACCATAGAAACTCTCAAACAAGGTTTTAAACTCAAATTACGTCAAATAAAATGTAAATGAGTGAAACTAGATAAAATTGGAAAAACTGGAAATGAACAACCATTGGGTGACTAATCGACGCGAGGAACTGACAAAACCCACCAACAAGAGCCTTCAACACCACTCACTAACACCACTCACAGACGCCACTCACTGATGACCTCAACCAATGCCTAACCTACCGAATCCCATCCTATAGACGCTCGACCTATTGAGGCCCGACTTACCAATTCCCTACATACAAGATCCCGACCTATGGATGTATTATCTAACAACGTGACTCCCAACCTAATGACACTCAACCTTCCAATTCTCTACCTATCTATTCCCGACCTACCGACTCATGTCCTACCATTGGAAAATTGTATTTTTGGAAAACTCATAAAATGAGTCACCAAGACTCCCCAGGACACCCCAAACACAATATTTTCACAAATAAATAGACCATAGAGGTTTGGTTCATTGCATAGTCCATAGGGCATCTTATTTTTGGAAACTCTACATCATAAATTGGATATTATTCTCATAAGGACCATTTTAGTCAAATATAAAACATTGTCTTAGAAGAGTCTATTAATCATGTTGTACATCCTACAACTAGGGATATTATTAATTTGATCAGGGTAGAAGATTCTACTATATGTTCAGTACCTTTAGATGGATTAGATTTTCCTGTTCTAGAGGATTTAGATAATGATGTCATTTTAACTGAGGTTTTTTTAATGGTAATGCTTTGGTCAAAGACCAAAGAAAAATTTATTGATAAAAAAGGATTACAAGAGGCGAAAGGATGGGATCTTTTACAACCACTATCAAAATGTTGTAGTATGTTAGAATGAATAGAGTCTAGCCAAGTCATGCTCTGATGAACTCCTTTGTTAGAAAGAGAATCAGCAACAACATTCACTTCACGGTAGGCATGAGTAGCAATATAATTGATCCCATGAAGCATGTTCAGACAATTCATCCAACGAGTGGTAAGAGTCCAGGCCATATGGATACTGCCATTCCAGATGGCATGAATGATAGTGGTTGAATCACTTTCAATCCACAGCTTTCTCCAACCTCTTTGAAGTGAGAAATCCACAGCATCAATAACCCCCATCATTTCCTCCTCCAGGGATGAAGAGTGGCCACATCCAACATAGAAGCATCCCTAACACTGGCCAGCTGAGTCTTTGAAGATAGCACCACAACTGGCAAGGCCTGGGTTGCCTTTGGAAGCGCCATCAACGTTCACTTTGATCCATCCTGGCATTCGTGATTTCTAGAACACTTCAAAGGAGTGTTTGGGATTTGGGTAGATGCCAGGATCATGGAGATGATGAAGGTTCTCAAAGTCACCAACCAAGTTTTTATTGAGAGAGTTATTATTGTGAATGAGATCATTTCTAACATACCAGATCTCATGCAGGAGATCCCCCACTGCCGCAAGAAAAGTATTTTTAACCTGCAGAGACAACTCATGTCTAGTTCAATTTTTTAATAACAAGGAAATTGAGTCAGTAAAGAACCATCTGCAATTAAATAATTCAAAAATATAATTCCATAGGGAAGAGGCTATCGCGGAAGATAGAAAAAGATGATTTCCATCCTCCCATGCCGATTACTCATGTGACATTTAGAACAGAGTTGAATACCAAAATTTTGGAGACTATTTTCCATTGGTAATCTATTATGGGAAATGCACCAAATAAGGGTGAGCCTAGAAGGTTTAATCTAGGGTTTGTTAAAATGATTCACCCATAGAAATCTAGAGTCATTTTTAGAGAAATTATTCTTATAATAGTTTTTAGAATCTAGAATGCCATTTGTAGAAGGTTCCCAAACAAGGAAATCACCATCAGAAGAAAATAGATGACTATCAATAATTTGTGCTATATTATCAGGGAGATCATGTTGATGAGATTGTAAGACCTCCTTTATAGTCTGATTAGTATCTTCAAGAAGATTATTAGAGGGTAACAAAGATATCAGAGGGGTACCACAACAATTTTCACTCCAAAAATTTATAGAAGAATCAGCATTGACTATCCATCTAGAATTTTGTATGATCTTGTAATATCAGTCCCAGATAGAAGGCCATATGGATGAGTTGATGAAATTAAAATTTCTATTAAAAATCTTAAAGAGGAATCTATGGTTCAGAAATTCAGTAGCATTAGAAGTGGAATTAATAATGTGACAAGTAAGGCGGGCCTGAGGCCCATCACTGATCAACTTTATATTTTTAATGCCAATTCCACCATTATCAATGGGTTTACAGCATGATTTCCAAGGTATTGTAACAAGATTCTTTTCAAAAATGATTTTAAACAAAATGAAGTTTTTAATATATGTATTAATTTTTCTAAAAATGTCGATGGGCCATTTATAGATCATAAGGGAATAGACCATTTTAGAAACAATGGTCAATTTAACCAAAAAAATTCTCCGAGCCATGGAGAGGGATTTCCCTTTTCAGCTAGAGAGTTGATATTTGATTTGATCAATGATTTTAGAAAAATAGGTTTCTTTGGACTGACCCCAAAATATTGGAACACCCAAATAAGTGAAAGGTAAAAAACCCTCTTTAATACCTAGATAAGTGGGGATATTATATTTCCTTCTTACAAGAAAATTCTTTCCAAAAAAGATATATGATTTGTTACAAGAAATTGCTTGGCCTGAGATTTCCTCATAGTGAGAAATAGCTTTCTTGAGAACATAAAGATTTTTTTGACCCCCTTTTATGAATAAAACAATATCATCAGCATATAAAAGGTGGGCAGGGGCATTTAAATTCCGGGAAACTTGAATAGGTTTAAGCATTTTTTGATCAACCAGATTGTGAAGAAGTCTACTTAGGTAATACTCATCAATAACAAAAAGGATGGAAGAATGTGGGACGCCCTGCCGAACACCTTTTCAACTGAGGTTTATGTCTCTACTATTAATGGAAATAAGAGTGTATATGAAGATTCAGTTGTTAATGATAGGAATGTTAGTCCTGTAAATGGTCAACCTAATACCTCTAATATTAATGATCTTTTGAAAAGTACACCTGCTCCTAAAAGTATGGTTGGTAGACCTCTAATATATAGTAAACAGAAGTTATGGTTGGATAATAATGGGGTGTACAAACCCAATTTTATATTTAAATAATTATTATCTTCTGTAATTTATATGTATTGGCCAATAGTGATACCATCAGGTCCATTAGGATTTTTATCCAGAAACAGAAGATTATCCTTATAGGATTGTGTGGACCTAAAATAATATTTTCGTCCAACAATTCCAAGTTGGAGAATTTGGGTTTTCATTTGATTGAAACTAATCGGTATTTTTCATATGTGAAGTGTCTTTAGACTTTGGAAAAATAGTATTTGACAGATATATCCTTGGTCATTTACAGTGATCAATATGTTACATGCGCTTTCAATTATCTTAGTATTCATCATTCCAGCTCCTTCTATGCTCCCAAGGATTATAGGAATCTATGGGTGGACATTTGATCTCTTAAATATGTTATCATTGTACCTTGGATGATTCTTGGAGATTTCAACTCAATCATGAACTCAGATGAAAAAATGGTTGCTTTGACCAACCCCATTTCTTTGATATATTTCAAAACAAGAATTGATTAAAATGGGATTCTTGAATTTAATATTTTTGGTAAAAATATACATTGTATAGGAGAAATCTGAATATATTATTTGAAATTAATCATGACATGTATTTTTTTCAATGGGGATTGTTTGGATAATTGGGACTTCATATCATGTACAATGATTTCAAGACTCAATTTTTGATCACCATCTAATTTTGTGGATCTTGTGGGTAAGAAATCCAAATATCCTTTCTATTTATGTTCAACAATTCTTGGGTTAATCACTAATATTTTTGGGAAATTTTCCAAAATTTATGGAGCAATGTGTATTGTAGGAATAATTTCTTTGAAAGAATTTTATAACATAAATTTCTCAAAATGAATATGAAAATTTGGAGCAAATATTTCTTTAGTTCTCTGGATGCTGAAATTTCCTCTACTGAGGTTTATCTTTAGGATGTTCAAGAGCACAACACATGTAATTATTTCTCTAATGAAGTTATAGTAGAAACTGGGATGAGCTCTAAGAATGATTATCTTTTTAATATCAAAGATTCTTTGCAAAGAGATCCTTTTAAGGATGATTTACTAAAGGATAGTGATATAAATTCTAAATTTCTTAATTCCATTTAAAAAATTAGGAAGGTATATAGGCCTCTTTACTAGATTAAAAATGGGGATCAACTCATTGATAATAGGAGGTACCTCTCACAAAATGTTGTCTATTATTTCAAAGATTTATGAAATGGTTCATCTTCCTTAAATGACAAAATAGAGGGTTTTATCCCAGGACATGTAAGTAAATAAGACAATTACCAACTTATTTCTATTACAATTGAATCTAAAATCATGTAGTCCGGCTTTGGCCTCAAACTTGAATGTTACCTTAGCCCAGATGATTCTGTTAACTTCTTCTTCCAAACATTTCATAATATTAGTCAATGTGATGTTTGCAGGTTGGTTATTCATTTTTTTAAAGGTTGTTCTATTTCTAATTGATTGAATTATCAGTTTCATGATCATATTATTAAAGATAAAAATTCTAATGAGATTCTCCTTTTTAGGCCAGTTTCTCTTGTGAATATCGTCTATAATATTATTTTAAAAATTCTTGCTAACAAGATGGATTCCATTGCATGAAAAATTTCCTCTTCAAATAAGTTTAGTTTCATTAAGGGAAGATCCATTCCATATAGTCTCATAATTGCATTGGAATTTGTTAATCTTATTAATAAATCCACCATGGGTGGAAAACTTTCTCTTAAACTTGATTTTAGAAAATATTTTGATACTATGGACTAGATATTTATTTGTAAGGTGATTTATATGATTGGTTTTGATTGTGTTTTCACTACCTAGGTAACGATAATTTTAAATTATGCACTCTCCTCCATCCTTATTAATAGATCTCCTAAAGGCTATTTCAATTTCTCAAGAGTTGTTAGGACATGCGATTTCTTATCTAAAATTATTTTTTCCATTTCTGAAGATTATTTTAGAAGACTCCCTTCCATCATGGATGGAAATGGGTAAATGATGTGTATCTTTACTGGTACGGGACTCGCTGCTCATACCCATATGTCGTATGATAATGATATTATCCTCTTTACACATGTGGATAATATAAATATTAAAAACAATTGGAGGGCTCTGTTTTAGTATGAGAAGGTCTTTGGGAAGGAGATTGTCAGGGGGAAATCTTTTTTCTACATTGGAAGGAATATATCTAGCACCAGAAAAATTGGAATTATTAGGGATATGGGTATTCATGAGGAAGTTATTCCCTTTATCTACCTTAGAGTTCCTTTGTTCTGGGGAATACTGAGCGCCTAGTATTTTTTTCTTTATTAGAATCATCTAATGATAACTTTTTTCATGGTAGGGTAAATCTTTATTCATGTATGGTCGTGTTTTCCTGGGGATGTTTTTTGTAATTTCCAATTTTTTCTACTCTTTTATGGTGTATAAATAGACTATTTATCTTATTAATAGTATCAATGTTTCTATTAAGAACTTCTTCTGGAGTAGTAACATTATGGAGAGGAAGTTAGTTGATGTTTATTAGAATTCTTATTGCAAGCCATACGATGCTGGAGGTTTGGGTATTAAGAATTATGGATGATTCAATGATTATTTACAATCCTGATTTATGTGTATACTTATTAATTATAATTCAGAGGCTATTTATTCATTGTGATAGATTCTTGTATAGACTCGATAATAAAACCTATAACCACTTTAGCTCCTGGGTGTGGCCTTCCTTAAAATATATTTTTGCCTCAATTGATTCCCAATATTGGTGACCTGTTTCTAGAGATTCATCTCTTTAATATTGGAAAGAAAACTAGACTGGACTTCATTTACTTTATTCAATCATGGGTGAGGAGTTAAATTTGAACATGGAAATCTTAATCAAATACCAACATAGTAACATAGAGACTCTCCCAGATCACATTATTAATATAGTGGATAATTGTTGTTTCTCCTCCATGGATGATTTTTGGGCATGGGAGACTATTAATAATGGAGTTATTACATCCATAATGAATTACAGGCACTCCACCAATACCAACATGTACCTAAAATGGCTTGAAAAAATGAAATAAACATTATTAGTCCTTCTCGATCCATCCTGGTTTGAAGATTGGTGTATGGGAATCTCCAAATTGATAATTATCTACAATACTATAGGTTCTATTTTGATATACCTATGTTCTCTACCATCAACATAGGTAATATTTTTGTCATTTTTTTCTGAGTAGTGCGACTTTCACATTAATATGGAATGATGTCTCAAATATTTTTGAAATTAATGTGCATCGTGTTGTCTCTATCCATGACTTCATCAAAGGCTAGCACGATTTAGCACTCTCTCTTATCAACATGGATATATTTCATATTGTTGTGGAGGAACCCATTCACTATATTTAGAGTTATAAGAACAAATAGATTCATGGTCACTTCTCTATCAAGGCCAGTATTTCTCTATCCATGATTATTATTATTATATGTGATGAAAAGACAACAAATAAGGATAATTATTTCAATTCAATTCATGACATGTCTGTCATAAATCGGGTTGGTTTCCAAGGTGACGTTTGTCATCCTTATGGTGCGAGTGAGGTATTTTGGTAGTCTCCTTTTGTTGGGTGGATAAAAATCAATTCCTATGGAGATTCAAGTGGAAATCTAGGTCCCTTTATTTACAGAACAGTTTTTAGGAACCAACATGAAGCTGCCTATGGTCGGATTAATGGTTCTTATGGTATTTTTTCTTCACATAAATCTGAACTTCGTGGATTCATTCCTACGGTGGAGCAAGACAAACATTGTGGATAGAATAATATTTGGCATGAGTGTGACTCTATAATTATTTTTCTTTCTATCATGATTTGATCTTATCATTTATCATAGAATATTACTAATTGGTGGGCCAAATTATAGGATTATCTCTCATCCATGGATAATATTATCATAAATTTCATTAGGGAGTAAAATTTTATTACAGATAGACTTCCTAATAAAGGCATCAATTATATTGACTTTTTGTGGTCTAATTGGGTTCTCTAATGACCTCTTGCCTCTTACATAGTGGGATCAATGTAAATCACCCATTTTTAGAATTCTGTAATATTGTATTTATATTCTAATGAAGGTTTATTTATCTTCTAGGTATAATTCCATCTTACTAACAAAAATATATAGAAAATACAAAAACATGATCAATGTGTGAGGACCATAACCGAATAACCAAAACAAAAATAAAAAATGAAGCAGTTACCACAAAAAATGATGCTGATAATGCATGATTTATAATGAATAGGTGATATTATGTTTTAAGAAAATAATTTATGTCATTATAGATATTATTATATTTTTTATATAAGTGAAATAAATTTAAATTTATTATACATGATGATAGAGTTCTTACGAAGAAAGATGAACTTGATGTTAGGATTTTATGTTACATTCTCATTTTTATTAGGTCTATATGTGATTAAATTTTCTAATGACCAAATTATATGTCCTATATCCCCCAAGTATTATTTATTTTTCTATACTCTATTTATATCTATATATTTTATTTTTCCATTAATTTTCCCATCTTAAATTATTCAAGAGACCAAATGAATTTTTTCAAGGGAAACTGACAATGTTTTTCTCAATTTCTAGGAATGGTTTCTTCTATGTCCATATATTTTTAAACAAATTTCAAGAATGTTATTATTATTCATATATTTATTAAGTTTATTTTTACACATGTTTTAAATTAAATAAATAAATGGTAAAGGAATCTTTTTATCATTTTTCAAACATGTTGCTTCAGTCTTTTTACTGACAATGTGAAATGAGTTTTTGTTTTAACTCATGTTATATGAAAATAATTCTCCGCAATCATGAAAACTATATTATCTTATACATATATTTTAATTTTCCTTGGTTATTTTCAAAGAATTGTTTTCCTTAGTTTTTTGGATATTTTGAGAATCTAGTAATGTTATTTAAAATAAAAGGGGGGTTTTCCTTAAAGAAATGTTATATTGATAATTTAAAGGTATTTTTAACTAGAACAACATCATTTGATGTTTCATACAATTTAACGGGGATATGATCCTATTTTACCATGTTTATTATTTGTCTTGAAAATTTATGATTATTATCATTAAATGTTTATGAAACCAATATCTATTCCATGAGTTATGATTTTGTAATAGGAAGAAAGTTTAATGATTTTTCAGAATACATGTGTATAGTTTTCATTAGGTGATTTGTGGGCATATAATTATATATGCCTCCAGTTAATTTGTTAATGAAGGATATCTCATGAGATAATAAGTACGTGAATTGGGAGTGAACATTGTTCACTATGGTACTTTTTCCAATAATATGGTATTGAAAGTAAACCTTGATAATGGAAATGATGGAATGGGGAGTGAACTCAATCCGCTAATATAGTCTTCGTAGTGATACTGGATTATGAATTTTGTTTTCTATTATTATGTGAATTCCATAAACATACATCTTATTCACAACCAATGTTATCAGGGATCAATATTGATTAATGATGACTCCTCACTCAAGTGTATTAATACATTTATTTGAAAAAACATAAGCCATCTTTCATGATTAATGAACTTTGAATATTTGGATATGATTATTATTAGTCTTGATCATGTTATCATACTTTTATGATTATCTAATACTCAACTATAATCAATGATTGATATTTATTATGTTTAATATTAATAAGGAGAACTTAATCGAAAATAATGGAGATCTTTTATGTACCATTTTTTATGTATCCAGGTTTCTAAATAAACTAAACCTCTATAGCCCTCAAATAATTTTTATTATGAAATTTTTATAATATTCATCTAAAATGATGTAATATATTTGTATAAAAATAATGGGTCACTATAGATGATATCAAATTAAAGGTTTAGTAACATTTTAAAATTAGGATGAGGAAAATTTAGTAAGAACCCTTAGAATAATACTATGATTATGATAACTTTAACACCCCAATATTTTATGGTAAGTGACTTTTAAAAGTTAATTTCTTCGACATTATACATTTCACAAAACACCCATCTTAAATGAAAATGATATACAATTAAATTTCATTAATCTAAAATGATCTTTATAAACATGCCATTATATTGGAAAGAATTGAAAGTATTGAAAAAACTAGGAAATTTATATATTATATATTTAATAAAAAAATTTACATTCATCCAAATGATTTTATAGTCATATGATAAGAATGAATCCAATTTTATGCATTAAAAACTATATTTTTAAAGGTATTTTTACTTCCTTGTAATGGAATGCGCGTTTTAAAACTAAATTTTGACACTTTAATAAATTATATTAAACAAAATAAAGATCATTTTTAAAATATTTATTTTAAAATTAGCTTATGGTGAAATTTTAATATTTTTCTGAAAATATTTAGCTTAAAGTGAATAGAAAAAATACTGATTTTTATTAAACTCTCAATTTTGTTATATTAAAAGTCTACTTTTGATTTTAGTTGGATATCAATTATTAAATAAAAATTAAATTTAGTTATATCATAAATGAAAATTTAATATATTTATATCAAGGAATATGTAAATAGTTGTTTAAAAATTTATAAATTAAGTATTGGTATTTTCGTGGAACGTAAATGTTTATTTACAATTTTAGAAATAATTTAATGATTTAAAAGAAATTTTGTTTCCAAAAAATAGATGCATAAATTAATATTTTGTTTTATTATGATTATATTTTAATTTTATGAGATCTTAATTACATTTTCAATGTGTTATAAAATGGTTATGATTTTAAAATTAGTATTTTTAGAGTAAATTATGATTTTATTTAAAAATTATATTTATCATATTTAGAAATTTCTTTTCATAAAACGATGTTCATTTTTGAATTTTCAAATTTGAAAAATGGTTAGGGTGAACTTTTGGCATTTTTTAAAAATACATGATTTTTTTTGTGAATAGTGAAATATAACAATTTACGGTATTTAACAAATACATGAATTATTGAGTCATAGATGATGTAAGACCATAGTTTTGAACTAAAAATCATTAGTTTTAATATATTTTGTGATAAGACTCAAACTATTAATAGTATTGAGCCAAAATAATAAAAAAAATTGAATAAAATATTTAAAAAACACCCCTCTTCTTCCCTATAAATACCACCTCTCACCACCTCTTCTCCTCACACCTTACAAGCTTTGATACTTGTAAAATTTCTATTGAATACTCTTACCAATAACCTCCTCAAATTCTAGGATAAATTGTTCTAAACAAAAGACCAGAACTAATCCCCTTAACGAGGTTCTCAAGAAGAATAATTCAACAGGTAATAATCCTATTTCTTTTCTTTTATTTTCTTTTCAATTTCTATTCTTTTATTATCCTTCCCTCACTTCCCCTGTATGAAGTGAAATGATAAATCAAATATCATTTATAAACTGAAATTTTATTATGTTAATGTAATATCCATCATCATGATTCTTCTCATTTTTCATTTATTTTAAAGATGAATACATCGTCCGTGTAGAGCTGATTTACTGCCTTCATAGATGATGTATTTTCATGTTTTCATTCTGCCTTTAAGTCTGGTAATAAAAAAAAATTTATGGTTAAACAATATTATAATATTTGTATTACATCTTATCTATTCTTTTGGAACTATTATATATACACAATATTAATTAATGAAACAAAACTAGTTTGTGATGATCGAAAAACCGCCAAAATAATCTAAATCATTAACACTAACGTCTTATCTAATGATTCATACTCAATAAAATTAACCAAATGACTTTTATAAAAATTTAATATTCAGTAATATCACAAATAATATAAATTTTTAATTCTAAAAAACGATTTTCATTTTACATGATCTTCCTTGTGAATATAAAATTAAATCGATAATGAAAACCAAATAAAAGAACACTCCCAAATGATTAAATTTAATCTTATATATAATACAAGATTCTATAAAAACATAATAAATTTATAATAAATAGAATAATTGTGTAATATGTTCTAAATTAAATTAATAACGAATCTAATTTCATTATCTAGGTCATTAAGTTAAAGTGATGAACACTTTCGAACATAAGGTAACTGTTTTCTCATATCACCTTTATTTCTATTAGATATTCCATGTCCAACATATTTATTATGTGTGGTGTATGTATACTTACATTTGATTTATAATATAATGAATCCATTTATCTTAATTTTAGTAAATTATTCATTTTATGATCATTAATTTTATGGGGCATATGGTTCGATTGTTTGAAAAGTGGTAATGGATTCTAACAAAATTTTCATTTTCCTTCAAGTTACGCTTTCTCTATATTTACCCAAATGTAATTGTTATTTATTTTTATATAATTATTATAAATTATGATTATATGTTTTAAAATCATGTATCCTGATCATTTCATATTTATTTTATGGAAAGTACATGGTTTATAATGTTTCCCTTTTCATTTTCTCTCGATAAGAAATCCTGATTAAAGGGAATATCCAAATTTCATAACCATTTTCAAGTACACTCCATAATATATTTTAAATAGCCAATTTTTTTTATAAAATCACTATTTTAACATGGAAAACTATATTATTTAATTTCTAGTTTTATGAAAAAAACTATACATTTTTCATTTTAAAAAAACTTTTATATTTTCCCTTAAACCACACAGAAATGGATCATTTATAAAGTCTCTGAAACATTTTTTTGTGTGTTTTCACTTTAGTTTCAAAATTCTAGAATTAGTATTATTTTAATATTCTCATCTTATTATTTCATTCCATTATATATATATGTGTTTATAATATTATTTTTAGTAATATTTTATGTTTCTCCAATTATTATTTCATTCCATTCTAGGATATACATGTTTATAATCATATTTTTATGAAAATTAAAAATTTGTTTCAAAAAGAACTCTTCTTTTCAAAGAAAAATGGTATTTCTATCAAGAATTTCTCTATGATTTTATTATAGAACTTTCATATTTGATTATGATTCAAATATTTCAATTTTGTATGTGACACATTGATTTGAGGTTATAATTTTAATCGACATATTATAAATAAATTGAAATTAGTATGTGATGAGACAGGCCCGTTATAGCCCCTTGATGCATTAGTATGTCTTCTATGACAAAACAGATATGGAAATGGATTAGTCCTTGCCCATTTATTTTCATCTATTGATTTTGATGAGGCCTTAACTATTTATTTTATGATGTTCTAAAATATAAATTCATCATTACGATATTAGTAATTGATAATTCATATGATTATATGACTAGTAAAATATTCGTGGTTAAGATTAATTACCATGTAATTATTTAGGAGAATATTAAATTAGTTTTCACTCCTGTCATATTAGGCTCAATATTATTATTTAACAACATGTGATTTTTTTTATTCACTATGCCTTATTGTCTCTGATATCTTCAGCTATATTTTATACCCTTACTAAGAATCTAATCTCACCCCTTTCTTATGTTTTAGTTTTTCCTAGGGTTCGAAGATGTTTATTATGAATGACTTTCATGGATAATATAGGAGTTTAGGTATGATTCCGATGGAGTTTCTATGATGTTTTTTTGTTAAATTTGTGGGGATGGGGTTTTCACAGTTGGTATCAGAGCTGGGTTTAGTTGAAATCATGAAAATTAGATTTATAAATGTAGATGATAGAATATAACCCTAAGATACACTATGAGTATATGCATAGAAGAAAATACATGATTTTTGGTAAGGTATAGATTATGTGGGCTTTCCTAGCAAGACATCCTTGTATGGATACTACAAGAGGACGTGGTTCTGAAAAAAAAACGTATATAGGGGTAGTAAGTCTGACAAGGTTCATCGAGCCAAACTCGGTGTAACCTGTTACATGACAACGAGCCTTACTGTGCACCTAGCATGACACTCCCATGGGTTATTATTAGGATAATTCATATTTTCATTAAAAAATATTATGAATAAATATAATGAAAATGAATAACCATGGTAAAACATAAGGTGTTTTTGGTTTAAAAAAATGTTTTATGATATTCTATAAATGAATATATGTTTTTTTAGAAATAATATTGTTATTCACACTATGATTTGTAGTTTTAGTTAATGGATGGAACCAAAATGAATCATGTTAACATTGAACATGATGGACATGTTTCTTGCGATGATAACCCAAATGAAATGGTGATAGAAGTGAAAGATATCTTGTTCAACCTATTAATTTTTTCCAAAATATTATTAGGAACATATAAATTAACCAACTACAAAACTCACCAAAGAATAGAAGGATAAATTTTTCTAAGAGCTCCATTGGTGGAGACCATGGAGAAAAGAAGTCTTAATTTCCATAATGCATGAAATGTGGAAGGAGACTACTAGGAACGTGTCTCAACAGAACAAATGAATTCATTACATTTGGGAAATAAGGAAATAAATCAAATAATTTTTAAGGAAAAATGAATATTATAATGTAAGGTAATAAAAAACATCCTAATATTCCATTTATAGTTCATTGCCTTAAATGTTTTTAATATTGGAATTACCTGAGTCAATGCCCTATTCTATAGGATAAAGTCTATATCAATGACGGACCTGTGTAGAAATAAATGGATGGATTATTTATGTATTGGTGTTGTATTTATAACATTATTGATTAAACTTATTTCAATAATTTCCATTATATCTATTTTCGAAGTTATATAAATATATTTTTTGAAAAAGGACAAACCGTAGGCCGGGTGGCAACCCGTAGAGTCCGGTAAGGCTTTGGGGTTTGAACCAACAACCAAAGTTCGATAAGGGTGAAATTACTACCACTATCCTAAATGAATTCTTTATTAACATGACCTTTTTTATCTTATGGTTAATGGTTATTTGTTTTATCAAATAGATAACCATGGGATTGGAAAATTATTTGGTGATTAAGTGATTAATGTTATTTTGGTAGACATAGAATATTTTAAGGAATTAAAGTAGAATTGTATTTTGGATTCAAATATGATTTTATTGTTGAATTATAGTGATTCAGGTTATTTATGAAAATTGTTAGAATATATTTTAAATTTAGAGACCTTTTTGGATAAATTTATATTGGATGAGTCTTAATGTTGAAAAGGATTAAGTTGAATATTGGATATTATTGTTTAAGGGTAATGTATAATTTATTGGATATTTTTTTGTAACAGTTTTGATTTTAGAAAATATATAAATGAGGATGTAATGAATATTCTATCTTATGATTCAAAAAAGTTATTTAGGGATGAAAAATTCATTTTCAACATTCATTATTCAGTGTGAGGGGTGAACTTAAAATAGATTGAAGCATAACCAAATGATTATATTAAGCTTATGACATGGAAATTAATCAATTAATTTCATATTATAAAGTACATATATAAATATTAAAAGAATACCTCAACTACACGAAAAATAGTATGGATCAAAAAAATTATTTGTTTCCTTTATTTATGATAATTCAGTGCCATTTTAACTGACCAAAATAGTTATGGTTTTGTGATGGTAAACTTTTTAATGATCATGTGCTTTATCACTCTCCATCAGAACATGATATTTATATTTTTATTCATTTTCTATGTTATTTCTTTCCTGTAATAATTTCATACTCAAAATCCTATATTTTATTGAATATTTCATTTACCATTCCCTGTAATTAAGAGGATATTTTGTTAACCATATTTTCACATTGGGTTTCCTACAAAGGAATATTGAAGTATCAACATATGATTTGAAAAATACAATTTCAAATAGAGAGGACCCAATTTATTATAGTAGGTGAGAATGTAATACCCTAAGATGTTATGTTATTTTCTCTTTTTAAATTTAATTTCTTCGACATCATAGGTTTTACACAACACCAAGATTAAATGAAAAATGATATACAATTAAATATCATTATTTTAAAATGACCATTTCAGACTTGTCATTTTATTGGAGGGAATGAATATTATTAACCAAAATATGTAATTTATATATTATATGTTTAATAATTTTTTTTGAATTAATCCAAATTATATTATTGTTATAAAATAAGAATGAGTCCAATTGTATGCAATAAAAGACATTATTTTTATAAAGGTGGTTTTACGGCCTTTTAATGATGCACATGTTCAAAAAATGTATTTTGAATCCTTTATAAATTCTTTTGAACAAAATAAAATTTATTTTTAAAATAGGAATTTCAAAATTATATTAGGGTTAAATTTTTGTATTTTTATGGAAATTTTTATCTCCTAGTGAATAAAGAAAAATATCGATCATTATTAAACTACCAATTATGATATATTAAATGTATAGTTATGATTTGAAATATATATAACTTATGAAAATATAAATAAAATTTATTTATATCTTAAATAAAAATATAGTATATTTATATCAAGGAATAATTAAATAATTGTTTTTAAAAAAATATTTATTAAGTATATGTATTTTTGTAAGACGTAAATGTTCATTTACAATTTTATAATTTATTTAATGATTTAAAAGAAATATTATGTCCATAAAATAGATTCATAAATTAATATATACTTTTATTATGATTACATTATAATTTTTTGAAATCTTAATTAATTTTTCAAAGGGTTATAAAATCAGTTAAAAGTTTTAAATAAGTATTTTTGGAGTAAATGATTATTTTACATAAAAATTAAATTTACCATATTTAGAAAATTATTTTTATAAAATTGAGTTTATTTTTTAATTTTACACATCAAATAATTTATCAGTTAATTTTTTGGAATTTAAAATACTAGATTTTGGTGAAATATGAAATATGATAATTTACGGTATTTAACAAATACATGAATTATTGATTCGTAGATGATGTATAACTAATGTAAGACCCTAACATCAAAATATCCATAATTATTTCAATATATTTGGAGATGATGCACAAACTATTCATAGTCTAGAGACAAAGTAATAAAAAAATTGATATTATATTCCAAAAACACATCTCTCCTCCACTATAAATACCGCCCCTAATCACCTCTTCTCCAAACAACTTCCATGCTTTGTGCCTTGTAAAATTAATACTTAATAATCTTACTAATCCCCCACACATCCAGGAGACTTTTGTATCAGAAAAATAAAAAACAAATCTGCTTAAGGAGGTTCTCATGGAGAAGAAATCAGGAGGCAAAAATCCTCTTTCTTTTCATAAAGTTTCTTTTCAATTTCATTAATTTTTTATACTTAACTAACCTAACTTGTACAAATTGACATTATAACTATATTATATTTTATATAATGTAATTTTTTTATGTTAATGTTAAATCCACCATCAAGTCTCTTCTCATTTTACACGTATTTTAATAATTAAAACATCATCTCTAAGGTGTCGATTTACTGCATTCATGGATGACGTATTTTAATTTTTTAATTCCTACTTCAAGGATGGTAATGAAACCATTTATATTTTGTTAAAATAGAATAGAATATATGAATTATATCTTATATAATTTTCTAAATCCAGTATATATAGATAATATTTATTAATTAAACAAAATTAGTTTGTGATGATTGGAAAACTGCCAAAATAATCTTACGATTATCACTTACGTCTCACATAATGAGTCATACTCACCCAAAATAACCAAATAATTTAAATAAACTTTTAATATAACGTAATCAAATTAATAACATATTGTTTCAATTCTGAGAGTCTATTTTCATTTTATATGATATTCCTCATGCTTATAAAAGTAAACTAATCAGGAAACCCAAGGAAAAGAACACTCCTAAATGGAAAATTTTAATCTTATAACTAATAAAAAAGTCATAATAAAACATAATAAAATTATAATAAATAAAATAAATTTTAATAGTATCTAAATTAAATTATTAATTAATCTAATTACCTTATCCATGACAGTAAGGACAAGTGAAGAACACTTTTCGTACATAAGGTAAGGATTTTCCCATTACACATTTATTTCAGTGAGATATGTCTTATTCACCACTATTTCTTGTGTGGTGTATATATAGTTCAATTTTATGTATAATTTAATGAATATATTTATCATTAAGATATTAAATGTATCATTTTTTTATCATTAATTTTATAGTTCATAACGTTCGTTTGTTTGCATATTGGTAAGGGATTCTACCTAAATCAATATTTTCCCTTTGGGTTATTATTTCTCTATCGTTAACCAAATATAATTCCTATTTAGTTTTATATAATTTTTATAAATTATTATTACATTTTCCAAACTAATTTATCTAGACTAGTTCATCATTCTTATATGAGTAAATATATTTCTTATAAGGTTTCCTTTTTTAATACCTCTTGACAAGCAAGCCCGATTAAAGAGCACCTCCCAATTTCATACCCATTTTCTTGTATGCTATATACTCTTTTTAAGCACCCAGTATTTTTATAAAATCCATACATCATCATGAAAAAATATCTTAGTTCATTTCTAGTTTTATGCAAACATGGATTTCCTTTTTTTTACTTTAAAGACTCTTATATTTTCCATTAAATCGCATTGAAGTGGCTCATTTCTAAAGTTTCTTAGAATTTTTTTACATGTTTCCACTTCAGTTTAAAAAAACTATTATGAGTATTATTTTAATATTAATCAATTATAATTTCATTCCCTTTTGGGATATACATGTTTATAACCTGATTTTGTAAAATAATACAAATTATTGTCCAAAAAAACACTTATTTTCAAAGAAAAAGTATATTCTCTCAAGAATTTATAAATGATTTTATTATCGTACTTTAATCTGTGATTATGATTCGAATATTTTACTTTTTAATGGGACACTTCAATTTATAGATCTCTTTTTTTCAAAATATGAGGAATGAATTGGACTTAGTAAGTGGTGGTAAGGGCCGACTATAGCCTATCTATGCATCGGTAACTCTCCTGAGACAAAATAGATTTGGAATTTGCTGAGGAATTCTGTATTTATTTTTAGATATGGATTTTTCTGATGCCTTAACCATTTATTTTTAGGTTTCTTTCTTGAGGAATCGATGGTATTTTTTAGATGTCTGATATTTTTTCATTTCCTCATTATGATATTAGTAATTGATAATTCATGGGACTATTCAACTAGTAGAATATAAATTGTTAACATTCTTTCTCATATAATTATTTATGGAATTATTTAATCAACTTTCACTCTTTCCATATTATTGCCAAGATTATGATTTAATGGAATGTGTTTTTAGTTATTTATCATGCCTCATTGTTTGTGATAGCTTCTGATTTATTTCTTACCATTACTAAGCATCTTTGATCACCCCATTATTATATTTTATTTTCCCCTAGGATGTGATAATGTTTATTATGAATGAATTATAGGGCTAATCTAGGAATGTATGGATGTTTTCAATAGAAATGCTTGTTTTTTTTTCTTTCATATTATAACGTAAAACATATGTATTTATCTTTTTCTCCAAATATACTAAACTATTCGGTCCTTTGGGATTTGATATCTTGTTCACAGTACCAATGAAATAAATTAAGGAACCTGCTTCGAGTTACTAGGGTTGGGGACTTTTCAAAAACATCATATGTTATAGTAAAAAAATAGGTGTGGATTCTCTAAGAAAATGAATACCTATCTAGAAAATACAAGTGAATGATATTTCACAATGATGGATCTAAGGGTAATAACCTAAAAATTATTTGGTTGGGTATATATTATTTTTTGAAAAGTGGTTCCTCGGTCGAAGACCAAAGCACATTTTATTGAATAAAAGAGTAGAAAGGATTACATGAGATTGAAAGAAGAGATTTTTTTACAATATTTATCAAATAGTTGAAGTAAATCCGAGGGGAGGGTGTCCATCCTGGTTTGAATCTCTCGAGAGACATGCATTGGATAATTCAAATTAAATTTATAATCCATTATGAAGGATTTGAATATAAAATAAAATTTTAAAACCTATGATAATCCAAAGGTTTCATAAACTTGAAATAAGGTGTCACGAATCAGACATCCTATGAAAGCTTTATCATGATTTTTCACACAAATTAGTGATTCTTAATAATCATGCTAACCATTTTTTTATGTATCGGAATGAATAGAGAATGATAATGTTTAGGTGTTTACAGGTATGATAAAATATTGAATTATCCTATTTGATCTTAGTTATATGAATTACTTTATATCATGAAAAGTCTCAAGGAATATTAATTCATATCCTTAATTACTATATGCTGAATTTTTTGTAAAAAACTAATAATGATATATTAATCATATTTCAAGTCTATGAATCATCCCCAATTGATTTTCATGGGAATATGCTTCTTGAAAATTTTGTTATTCTTCCTCTAGATCATTTTATTTGAATTTTGGAATGGATTGGATTTCGTTATATAATTCCCATATTAATTTTTGAAGAAGGGATGTCATATTTGATATTCTGATCCAAAATATTATTGTCTATTGGTGTGAGGATAAATGTGAACATCAAATTTAAATTACATCCATTTATTGAATCATTATTCATATTAAAAGTGACTATTTATATTATATGGTTGGGAAGAAACTAAAAATTAATGATATGCCTATTGTGTGAGAGTTTGTTGACGCCTTTATAGAATATATGCTTAGTCATCCTAGAAATCATGAAATTGAGTTTTCAATAAAACTCAATCCTGATGCTACACCTATTTCAGAGACTCCAAATAGAATGGGCCCAATTGATTTGCATGAATTGAAGGATAAAATCTAGGATAACATTGAAAATATATTTATTCAGACATGTGCATCAGCATGGGGGGCACTTATTCTTTTTTTAGAAGAAATATGGATCAATGTGAACTTATATTTATTATTAGGAACATAAAATGATTACATTCAAGAATAAGTATCTTATGTTGATTATTAATAATTTGTTTGAGAAATTATTAATAGATCAATATTTCTACATGATTTATCTTTTATGTTGATACTATTAGTTAATGATAAAAAGTGAATGCATAACCAAGACAATCTTCCATTGAAGGCAAGGGAACTATTAATTTATAGTGATTCAATTTGGTTATACTAATACCCCCACTATCATCATGGATTTGATGAATAGAGTCTTTAGATATTACCTAGATTAATTTGTGGAAGTAATTATTAAATATATTCTTATATATTACAAATGAAAGGAATATTGTAAAGATAAATTGATGATTATATTAAAGACCCTATGGGGAAGATGTTTGAAAATTTTACTATGTTTGAATTTTGTATACATTAAGTTTAATTTTTTGGTCATATAATCTCATGGTTGGGTATATCGGTGAATCCATCATAGATGAATGTTATTGAACATTGGGCTAGACCAACCAATATAATTGAAATCCATTGTTTCCTTGGATTGGTTTTATGTTATTAATTCATTGTAAGGTATTTATCATGTCTATCTAAAACACACGCTAAGTTAACCTGAAAGGGAGTATGTTCTTTTAGACTAATGAGTGTGATGAAAATTTCAAGGAAATGAAGTGTTTATTTGTTAATGAACTTATTCCCACACTACCCTCTAGTAGAGACGGGTTTGTGATTTGGAATTATATCTCAAAGAAAATATTTAGAAGTGGTCACTTGTATAATGATATGGTGATATATTATGCTTCACTCCAATTCATGGTTCATGAGAAAAATTACATGACTTGTGATTTAGAGTTAGTGGTGGTATTCATTAAATTGATAATATAGAGTCATTTTCTTTATGAATAAAAGTGTAACATATATATTGATCATAAAATTTTAATGTATATATTCACATAGAAATAGTGGAATTTGTGAAGAAGAAAATATTTAGAGTTGATTAAAGATTATGATTTCTCAATACATTACCACCATAGTAACTAAAACAATGTGGCCAATACATTGATTCAAAAAGATCAGGCTAGATTATTTATGATGTGGATCATAAAAGATCCAATATTAATGTATTTTTAAATGATGGAAGTTGAAATCATAAATCATATCCATAAGTCTTATCTTTACTAAATTAATGTTCAACCATCTATCTATGTAAAAATTATAATGCATATAAGGAGGATGTGGAGCTCAAAAAAGAAGGTGAGAAATGTTTATAAGTTCAACATTGACTATAATGGAATAATAATATTCATGAACTATGTACGTGAACCATTAATACCAGACCAGAAGAATGGACTATTGTATGAAGCTCATATCTCATCATTCACTATTCATATTATAAGTACAAAAATATATAAAGGTCTAAAAGAGTATTTCAGGTGGGAAAACCTAAATAGGGATATTGGAAAGTATATATCTCAATGATTGGTATTTTAGTAATTTAATATTATGATACATATGTATAAGTGGTTGTTACAGCCATTACCCATACCAAAATGGGAATGGGGGAACATCCCCATGGATTGCATTATTGGACTTCCAAAAATATCCAGAGTCCATAATGAGATTTGGGTTATAATAGATATTCTTATGGAGTTAGTGTACTTAATTAATATCTGATTATATTTATATCTTATTTATAATTCAAGGATACACATTAAGAATATGGTAAGGTTAAATGGTGTACTACATTCTATTATATTTGATTGGGATCTGAGGTTTACCTAGATGTTTGGTAGAAGTCTTAAGAAAGCTCCAGATATAGAGTTGTCTTTTAGTAATTCTAATTATCCCAAAAAAGATGGATATTTTGATAGGACCATTAAAACCCTATAAGATATGAGTATATCTTGTTATGTAGATTTCAAATGTGGTTGGGATCAAGACATTCCCCTAATATAGTTTTCTTACAATAATAGCTTTCACTAGAGCATTCAGACGGATCCTTATAAATATCTCTGTGGAAACAAGTTTATAACTATTACTAACATTGATTAATTTGGAGAAAGAAATATATTGTTACTTGATCGATCCAAGGAAATGGAACAGAAGGTTATATTTTTTCATCAATGCATCAGGGTAGGTCAGATGGGACAAAAGACTTATGTTGACAATCAGTGTTAAGATTTCGAATTTGAAGTTGGTTTGATTGTTAAATTATGAATTTGTCCATCTAAAAACGTTATGAGATTCTGAAAGAATTGAAATTTGATTAGTAGGTATATTTTTCAATTTAAATTTATTGATTAAGTATGGACTTCATATTATCTCTTTGCACTCCGACCAAACCTCTTTATGTTTCATAATGTGTTCTATGTATCTCTCATATGGATGTACACACCTGATCCTTCACATATTATGAACATATAGGTTATACCACTGGATAATGGTCATTATTAGAATTAATTACCAATATAATAATTGGGTAATAGTGTGTAATTAATATGGAACAATGCTACTCACATGATTAATGTTCTTTGGAAGAATCATTAATTTTTAGAAGCAATACTGGAACTAGAGGATGAGATGATGCCAATATATCCTCGTTTTTTCTACCAGAGTGATGAAATTTCAAGGAAAAATTCATTTTAATGGGGGTAGAATGTAACTCCCCAAAATTTATATGTATTTACTTCAAAATAAAAAAATTAATTATTTGATAGCTTTTCATACACACAACTCTGAGTATATATGAACCTCTACATAATAAAATGTTATAACCCAGCCATTAAATTAGATGGTATAAATAGTAATAACTAATTTGTTAAAAATATGTATAATTTTTATAATAAATTCAAATTTAGTAATTAATTAATAATAAATATGTACTATATTTTTTGTAAATCCATTTTATGCTTCAAAAAATTATTTTCTTCAAAAATAGGTTTTATCACATATTTTCATGTGAACATTATAATTAGTTTATACAATTATTAGAAATTTTTGTGTTGGAATTAATTTTATTTTTTAAATTAGAATTTATATTATATAATATGGGTAATATTTATGATTTTTCTAAAAGAAATTATTTTACAGTGAATAGTGAATATACCAATTTTTGTAAAAATGATCATTTATTTTCATGTAAATATCACATCATAATTTGAATTTGGTTCAAAATTAACATTAGTATCCATTAATTATAATTAATATAATTAATTTTATTATATCAATCATTATACCTGAGTTTGGTTTTAGTTAATTTTTTGGCTTAAAAACACATTTTGGGTGAATAAACTATTTTTATGTGCAGAATGTGTTTTTTTCTAAATAATTAATTTAATATCTATTTATTAAGGTTTTTAATTAAATTTATATATATTATATTCAATATAATATTCTAATATTAATTTAATGTTTTTTACTAGTCAAGGAATGGAATTAAATTATGTTTTACGCTTAAAACCCCGTTTTTTATAATGCATTTTCATTATGGTTTCCAAAAATAATTAAAATTAACTTCTGCCACTTAAAAAAATTGAATAAGGGAAAATATATTAAAAATTTTAAATCATAATAATTTTTATAATGGTATAGGTAAAACTTTATTTTTGGTCATAGTGGATAATAAAAACAATTAAGAAGTTAATTTGGTTAAGGTTAAAACAGGTTTATTGAGGGTTAAACTATGATATAAGGGTGGGATTTCCAATCATACCTATAAAATTATTATTTTTTAAGATATTTCATTAATAAATCATACTAACTTGAAATAAATATCCATTTAGATCCACCTTCCCAAGAAATTGACCATAAATCATTGAAATATTTATTGAAATTTCATGTTTGTCCCTCCCCTCATTTATAAAAGGGGAATACTTATACTCTATTATTTGCACCATTTGATCCTTATAAATACAAAAATACCTACTCCAAAAACATCCAATATTCATTCACTTCATACTTCATCTTCTTGTATTTTCTTAAGAGAAATTATTCAAGGCTTGTGAAGTAAAATAAAGGATGCCTCTCAAAATAATATGTACATATCTTAACCAATCT
Source organism: Viscum album (assembly GCA_963277665.1). Lineage (NCBI taxonomy): Eukaryota > Viridiplantae > Streptophyta > Magnoliopsida > Santalales > Viscaceae > Viscum > Viscum album. Next base: position 1,139,454,580 of record OY728135.1, on the reverse strand, counting down.
CATTCAATTTTATTTCTTCTCTGACTAATTAAAAAATTATTGTCCATGAAAAATATGATTAAAGTATCATAAATATACTTTGATGTCATTATGATTATTTAAAGACCATTGAACACTTATTCTAAATCCAATGGGAGATGAAAGTATCACTCATGTGTACGTGGGGCCTACCACTTCACATAGTACAGTGACCCAGGCTTAACATACGTAGTCATTACATTAGTTTTATGGAGTATTTCATACATTATATAAAAACCCACCCAAATACCATATTATTTTAGTGCCATTTGAAACTTGGAACCATAAAAAACTAGTTCATAATATATATACATCATCTACAACTTATTTCTTCATTGTTGGAATATAATTTGACCTATCATACTTAATACATATCTTCATATCTCTTGGAAAAGAAACATAATAAAGGTTGAGTTTAGATGCTTAATAATGGTAAACAAGGGAGATATGTAATCATAACATGAACATAGGTGTATGAGAAAATAGTCATAAAATTTGAAGATCATAAATAGAATATAAAAGATCATATAGAAGACTAATATCATAATGATTGGTAGTTAATATGACATAAAGCAAAATATAATTGAAGAATATGATCCATAAGTGTGTTACAATAGAATAAGACATGGAATTTTTGGCTTACATATTAGATTATAAAATTTTCAACACATTTAAATAGATAAAGTTCCACTCATTAAGTTATTGAGATGAAATCAAGACCTCATATAAACTTATAGACATGAAACCAGGTCCATGCAAAACATTGTGAACATGTAATCAGGTTAACGCATAACAATGTGACCATATAATCAGGTACACCCATAATATTTTGAATATGCAATCAGGTTCACAGATACCATATATATTCATCGGTTATCTATAATTAACTAATTAATTAGTGGAATACATATGTCCCACCCATCACATAATTAAATCACACATAGATATACCAAATGATCCTAAATCATCTATCACATGAGGAATCATGAAAAGAAATGGTTTTCATAAACTTTTCATAATATAACATATCATTGAAGAGAAACAAGATTCATAAAAATAATTCAATCTGAAGATAAACCATTCAAATAAATAATATGAATTTTACCCTTGGATAATATCCCCAACAAGACATAAGTAACACCAACAGATGTCATTTTAGATGGAAAATAATTTTGTAAGATCTTTTTAAAACATTTATTGAGGAAAATATCATTTATGTGTTGAAAAATAATTTTAAAATCATAAAACTTTTATAAAAACTTTTTCATGAAATATAACCTTGAAAAATTATAAATGAATCTTTTAAAACCATTTTAAACATCTGTAAAAAAAATTTCTAAGAAAATGCTTAAAATATCATTTTGAAAACATTTTTAAAAGACATGGTTTTTGAATAAAATAAATTTCTGAATGAAGAGAAAATAAAATCACATGAACCATATTATATCACTAAAATATGTATATTCGTTATACCACATGTCAAACAATAGTATATACACCTTGTAAAAGAATATAGGTGCATAAAATAACATCTGTCTCAATTAAGGAAAATTGAGACAAAATTACATTAACGATTTGGTAACTTTTGAATCCCGATTCCCATGAAATAGATATCATCAAATGGATATGTAAATACCCATTAATTTAAGGATAAATAACATAAATTACATTCATATTCATTATATACACCACACAAAATAAATGAGTGTTGAATTTGGCATAAGTCTCATAGAGATAAAAGTGAGACTAGAAATCCCCTTACTATAAGTCTTAACTGCTTTCATACATATTAAAACCTCCAATATAATAAATATAAATTTATTATACATATAACACATAACAATACTGATATATAAAATACTATATTTTATTTACTTATGAGTTTATATTACTCATTTATTAACAATTTTGATTAAATGTTATGTTTTGGATAATAACTGCTTTTTGTTTCATACATGTTTTCACTTGTTACTCTTGGTCCTATTAATTAGATATTGATTTCATAATATAAAAAATGATAAAAATTATATATATATATAATATATATTCAATATATATATTTATTGTTATTCATAAAAGTTATAGTTATAAAATAAAATACATTGTTCATGGAGATGGTGGGATGTATGTAAATGTGAACGTTGTTTTAATTTTATTCTTGGATTAAATAAAGAAAATTTTAAGATATATTATCATTAAAAAAGAATTTTTATATAATATATATCACATTATTTTATTAAAATCAACATTAATATATCCCATATAAATCATGAATGAATGACATCATTTTGCGAGGCGGTAGTCCGTCGTACACATGAATGACATTGTCATATTCTCACAAAATGGAAAGCATGAAGGTATGGGAGATATAAAAATTAAATAATAAAAATATTATTAAAAAAATTATATATAAAAAAAAAATATATTTACATCATTATACCTAACTTGGAAATGTGGTAATAGAAGAAAGAACAACATTAGTTTGCAAGGCGGTAAATTTTCGTACACACGAACAATGATTGTGTGTCCCATATTATGTATGTGTGTGAAGTTTTAGGACATAAAATTCACATAAAAACTTATCATTATATTTAATATACTGAAGTTTGTATTTAATCTTTTTATAAAAATAATTTAAGTGGTTTAAGGAATAAATAAAACAAAAACATTCATAGATGAATGTTGTAACAGCCGGATGTTTTTAGGAAATATTTTCATTAAAAAAATTTATTCTTCTGTAGATTATTTTCACAAAATCATGAGTATAAAGGAACCATGAAACATATTTCCTATAAAATCACCATTATATCATATCCATTAGGTTATCAGAAATATCTTTAACTAACTTATTAAAATGCATTGTGAATTCATTGGCTATTATTTATTTATGAAAAATATAAATCAAATAGATATTTTTAATTTTGATTGAATTACATTTGGTAATGAAATTAATGAAATATATATGTGTCATATACATAATAAAATATTTTTTAAATCCATCCAATGGATATTTTAGCCGTAGGTTAGGAATAAAACCCTATTTGATGTATATAATCCTATTTTTTAAAAAGGTTGATTTTATACCTTTGAATGTTGAACCCATTTTAAATTTTGATTTTGACACATTAATAATTTTTATCTGACATAATAAACATTTCATTTGGAATAGGGATATAAAAAATTATTTTTAATGAATTTATGATATTTTTGTCATAAATTTTATGTTTTGATTAATAGTAAAAATACGCTAAATTTTAATTGAAAATAACATTTTTTCATTGAAATATTTTATGTGGGTAAATTATATTATTGAGTTGTTTAAAATAATAAATAATTTTTTTTTACCATTTAATATAAAATTTTTCATTGTAATTGATTTGAAATTAAATTCTGATGAAAAAACATTTCTATCATTTGCAATATTGTAACTTTTAAAACATGTTTTCTCATTTCAAAAATGAGATTAATTTTAACTTAATACCTGAAAATTATATGTTTTGAAATTTTAAAAATGGATTCCATATTTTGAATCATTAGGTCCAAATTATGTAAATATGTTTCTTTTATTTATGGGCAATATGAATAGTAACTTTAGTAAATATTATTTACAAGGTAAAAGGGTAAATTCGGAAATTAAGGTTAAAATAATACTATAAAATTCCACTAACACTTGTCTTAATATATTTTTATTATTATAATTTTTCCTAAAACTTGCGTTTTCCTGAATGGTATCCATCAGAACCCACTTGGATGCGATTATGACATTTAATTTATTTTATTTAATGAAAAGTGAAATATGTCTCACTAAAACTTTAATAATTATATTATTTTTAATATAATGTTATACATAAGATAAATTATATTATAAATACTAATTTTAAATATAAATTCTTTTTATTTGTCATTTTTTTTTATAATTTAGAAAATAAATATTTACCTTAAATACTTATACTTGGATGATGAAAAAATAAACTAATTGATGAGAAATCAATAAAACAATTTTTATTGAAATATTAATATCCATCAAAATGAGAAATAACTTGACCAAACCTTATTATTAGGGTAAATAATGACCATAATAATACATGGGTAAAATTATAAACCATTTGGAGGCTTATAGAAGAGATTATGGCACTTATATTGTTTTATTTAAAGTGAAGATAAATTTTTAACATTATGTTTTAAAATAGTACATCATTTTTAATGTTGTTTTTTCAGAAAATAAATTATACTAAAAGTATTATTCTTAACTATAGTGAATTTTCTTCATAAAATTATATTATTTTTATTTTTATTCAATAAAAAAGTATATTAAATAATTACATTTATTTGAGGTATTAATTATTTTATCAATGAAGAGATCAAATAAATGATATTAAAAATATATTAATAAATATAATTTTTGATTATTATTATGTAAAATTAAATTTATATATTACATTTACCCCTTAGAAATATAATAAAATATTTCTATTTTGGTTCACTTCTTATTTATATATTTTTAAAAATCTATGTATTAAATAGTGTCAGAATTGACACTATTGATATTTTGTCAAAATAATGTTTTCATAAATAATTTAAAAGTCATAAAACATTTTAAAAAATATTTAATAATTATTATTATGTCTAAAATGTTATAATTAATTCATTTATGGCCTAATTTACATCAAATAAATAAATATTTCACCCTTTTAATATTGAAATAATTATAACCCCTGTTAAAAATTAAATAGAATTATTAAGTGTTAATTAAGATGATAGTGCTTAAATTGAAATGAAAACTTGTCTAAATTTTTTTTCGATGATTAGATTAAAACCCTATTTCATATAATCTTCTAAATTCGGAATTTTTAGAGGTTTTTTAGTGGACTTTATTTAATTATAAATTATCATTTCTTAGGTTTATTAAAGTACCTGTCACCTCAATTATTAAAGGGAACTTACTCCCTCAACTATTCAATTCATTTTAATCCTTTAAGATTGATGATACCCTGAACATTTCCATTATAAACATTTCTAAAAACATTCTAGAGGTCCTGGTCTTCTTTATAGACCAACTCTAGTGCGCTAAGAGGAGATTTGGTGGAGTCACACCGAATAAGAGGTAATATCATTTACCTATTCTTTCAATATTATATTTCTTCTACTTCCACCTCATGAGTTGTTTCATTATAAATAAATAACTCAAATAATAATTATATACTAAGAGGATATTATTAATATTAAACACCATTTAACACCTTCTGCATTCCTATGAAAGTGAAATCACCATGTGTGCATACGTACGACTTACCATCTCCACGTCGTGGGTAATCTGTTTTTCACCACCACCGTACAAGGATGGTTATAATGATGGAATTAATAAATATATTTATGATTAATATAAAATTATATATTATTAAATATTATACAATATCCACTTCAATACAATTTAATAGTTATGGAAACTATATCTTCAATCAAGCATATGTATGTCTTACTGTCTCCACGATGCGATGTGATTCATTCTACATAGTATTCATTAACGAATGATTATATAAATTAATTGAATGAATAAATATGATATATATTATAATAACACCATTCTTTTAATGATATAACTATAACCTTAAATAGGAATAGGAACTTATCCAACAAATCATGCATAAAAACATAAAGTAGTTAATACCTGAATAATGAGTACAATTGAAATATTACTAACAAAAAAATAAAAATATGATCCTAAATGTAATCATAAAAATGGTTATGATTCTAGAATAAATAATTGACATTATTTAAATAATTATAGGAGGTTCAGATGAATACAAATTATATCAGACCTAAGGTAAGGTAAAATTTTTCAATCTCATTTTTATCAATGATTGCTTATTTGTAAGTTTTTACTGGGATATATTCATCATGCACATCCATGTTTCTTAATTATGTAATATTATTTCAATTCTTATAATTTTTTTTATAGAAAATTTTACTCTAGTGAATTTTTATTGAACGGTATGAAATTAATATTTTTTCGTTATTCAATTTGAGGTATTTTTTGACTTTTTCAGAAAAAGTACGAGGAGAATGTTTTTTAACTTATATGGAATGAATGGATTTTTACAGTTTCATGGAACCTTATTTCCATGAATATCCCTCCACATAATTTCATGATTATTTTCAACTAAATTATTTTCTTTTAAAATTAGATGGCATTTTGAGTGAAAAAATGTTATTGAAACTAAAAGGATATTTTAGTCATGAATTATGTTCAAGTGTTTTATCAAAATTATTTTCCATCTAAAATAACATAGGGTTATTTTTTTATACATATTATTAGATTGATTATATTTTTTTATGGTGGAATTATTTTTATGAAATTTTTATTCTCATATGGATTATGATGGAATGATGCTTAGTAAACCCATTTTATTTCATGAGTTATGCTATGATGAATGATTTATGTTTTTATAGAACATGTAAGAGTGATTTCATTATGAGATGGGTGAGACTTATATATCCCTACAATTAATTGGGTAAATATTTATTTCTCATTATATAGAAATGACTCGAATAGAATGTAAATCCAGTTCAGTAATTCATGGCTGGAACGAGGAGTGAAATCAGTTAAGTAAAGGACTTTGACAGCTAAGATGGTCTTTGCAATGAGACTCGATAAATATGAAATTATTTTCTATGCTTATATGTGAATGCCATGGAATTTAATGTCTTATGTTTTGAATATTGGGGTTACATTTCACTTTTATGATTTATCCCATTAGATGATATTATGATCTTTTATATTAAGGATAAGATTTTCAAATGATATGTTCTTATGAATATGATATGATTGATATTTACTTTATTTAACAATACTGATAATTTGATATAACCCTTTCATATGTTTCATTTACCCAGTTCATGAAGAAGGGTACTATGTAAGATATGTAAAAAAGGAGTCTTATTATGAATAAATTAGTGGGAGACAATGTAGATGTTTTATGAACCGGTTGTTTATATTTCCCAATTTCTATATACACTAAAATTATATGGTTCTATCATGGTTTATGTTATGTAATAAATATTCTTCAATATTGAAGTAAAATCTATATGAAATTATGGGCTGTTATAGTCGGTATCATAGGAAAGGTATAGCCACCCTTTGGAAACATGGATGAGAGAACTTTAATAAGAACCCAAAGGATATGTCTAAGTATTGGTTACAATCCTATCCAAGTGTTTTAGAGATGTTTATGAATAAACTATGATAAATCCTAAAGTTTCATAAATTTAAATTTTATTCTTGAATTATGTGGTTTTCCCATTATGATTAGTGTTTCTCACACTATGCTTCTTGGTTCTATTCAAGGGATAGAACCTGAAGGAACCGCGTTAATGCTAACCGTGGAGGTTAATGTAATGATTGTCCCCTTGATAAACCTAATGTTCTGGGAGCTGGAATGAAACAACATATATCCATGATCATAGAACATTATTAATCTATGAATAATGTTAGTCCCCCAACCAAATAATAAGGGAGAAAAATTATGTTAAATCCTTCAAGAGGTAGCGTTCACCTTCATTCAGCTAGTCTTCTGATCCATTAGTGGATGAACAATAGATCAGTACCACTGAAAAGATATTTTCAGTTCTACAATATTTTGAACATGATAAATTCATCTTACCATTATATCATTTGGAAGTTGAAGCTGATCAATGGTGGAATATTATCCAGAATATGAGGCAAAGAGATGAAATTGAGTCAATGGATTGGGATGAGTTCAAGAACATATTTTTCAGTAATTTTCTATTATTATTCGAACAATGATAGAGATGTAGTTCCTTGAACTTAAGAAAATGGATGATGAATACATAGTACCTACAAAGAAACTTTTATAAGATTTTCAAGGTATGCTTCTAGAATTATTATCCGACCTGAGAATAGAATTGATTGATTCTATAGGGGCTTTAAGCCAAGTCTCCAAAGGGTATTACCCTTAAGGGACTACAAAAGCTATAAGAAAAAATTTTGATGTTCTCTTAAGGTTGAGATGTAGATTATAGTAACCCATCAGTCATATGGGTTTGATTAGAAGAGAAAAATGCAAGTCAAAGGAAAATCTAAAGACCACACTGGATAGAAGATGAGTTTTCACTTATGCTTAAAGTGTGGAAAAAAAACCTGGAGGTAATTTTCTTAAAGGTACTAATAAATGTTTTAGGTGTGAAAAAGTAGGTCATCAGGAAAATGAATGCTAAAGTGACTGGAAAAAATGTCCAGTGATGCAAAAAAAGAAAAGGATACACAGAATGCACCTCTTATACTTGAATGATATAAGTGCAAGGAAATGGGGTATTGTTCCAAAAAATTACATATTACAAGGGTTATTGATGGTGATCAATGTCAAAAAAATCTTAAGGCCATGGACAAAGGAATGTCACATGAAATCACTATCAACGATGTGGAGTATGATAAAGAAGTATTAAAAGGTTTACTTACAATCCACTATAAAGTAGAAAATGTTTTATTTGATTCTAGATCCACTCACTTTTTTATTTCTGAAGAAGTTTTTATGGTTATCGACTTATTACCTCAATAATTAGATGTTGATTTAGTTGTGACAACCCCAAATGGAACAACAGTCACATCAAAATTATACAATTCTTTTGTGTTTGATGTTTGAGGGAAATTGATTCCTGCAAATATTGTGATCCTTCCTATAGTGCAATTTTATTTGATTCTTGGCTAGGATTGGATTTATCTATGTAGAGCTCCTATCAATTTCCAAGGAAAGTAAGTCACATTTCTTATTCCGGATCAGTCAATGATCAATTATCAATGCAAGTTTGAATATAAACTTCCATTAAAAATTTCTTCTATCTTATGGGTATTGATTCATATAAATGAAGGTTATTTATCTCAAATGATAAGATTGAAGTTAATGATTTAGAATATAACCATTGTACGAGAGTTTGATGATATCCTTCTCGAGGAATTTATAGGTCTTTAACCAAATCGTGATGTTGAGTTTTTAATTGAACCCACACCGAGTGCTATGAATATTTCAAAGACACCTTATATAATGGACCCAAATGGGTTGCAGGATTTGAAAAAGAAACTCCAAGAGAATCTTGATAAGGGATTCATATGCCCTACTACATCACATTGGGAGGCACATGGTCTGTTTGTATAGAAGAAAGATGCATCAATGAGACTCTCTATTGATTATCATGAACTTAACAAGATCAATTTCAAGAACATATATCCTCTTCCCCACATTGATGACTTATTTGACCAACTATAGAGAGCTCAATACATTTCAGTGATTGATATTAGTTCAGGATAACATCAATTAAGGGTCAAAAGGGGGATATACCAAAGATGGAATTCTGTACAAGGTATAGACAATATGAGTTTATAGTGATTCCTTTTGGCCTTATTAATTACCCCTCTATCTTCTTGGATATAATGAATATAGTCTTTATAGACTATATTGATCAATTTTTTGTAGTGTTTACAGATGGTATTCTTGTCTATTAAAATAACAAGGAAGAACATAAAGACCACTTGATAATTGTATAGAAGACCCGAATAAAGAATAATTTGTTTGAAAAATTTACCAAGTGTGAATTTTGGCTTCATAAAGATTCGTTTTTAGGTCTCACAATCTCAAGAGAAGGGTTATCTATAGATCCATTAAAAATATATATTTTTTAAAGTCAGACAAGAAAAAAACTATAACTAAGATCTGATGTTTTCTTAATATAGTTGGATATTATTGACGTTTTGTGAATGATTTTTCATGATTATCTAATCCAATCACTATGTTGACTTCGAATGTAGTTAAGTTCATTTGGAAATAAGAAGGTGAAGAGAATTTCAAAGAGATAAAAATAAGGTTAGATAGTGCACCTATGCTCACATAGCCTTATAGTGGATAATGGTTTGTGACCTATAGTGATGCATCCAAGAAGGGGTTTAGATGTTTTCTTGTGAAAAATGATATGGTGATATATTGTGCCTCCATGAAATTAAAAATCCATGAGAGAAATTAACCAACCAATGATTTTGAGTTAGCTATGGTAATATTTTAATTAAATATATAGAGGCATTATCTTTATGGATAAAGGTGTTATATGTATAATGATCATAAAATATTAAAGTATATATTAAAAAAATGATCTGAATACGCACCCAAGAAAATGGTTGGAGTTGATTAATGATTATGACTACTCAGTACATTACCACAATAGGAAAGTGAACAAGGATACATATTTTTTGAGTCAACAATACCATTCTAGCCTATCCATGATGAGTATAAAAAATATACAATATTTATTGATTTTAAAAGGATGGATATTGAAATTTTAAAGGAAGCGGAGAAATCTTATCTTTCACAAATGAATTCTCAACCATACAAGTGATGATTTTGGATTTGGAGAAGAAATATGCAGAGCTACAAAATAAGGTGTGAAATGTTCCCAAATTCAACATTGATTGTGGTGAAATAATAGGGTTTAAGAATAGCGTCTAATTCCTCCCATACCATAATTAATGTAGGAACTATTGGATGAGGCTCATTGTTCATCATTAGCTATTCAACCTAGAAACACAATAATGTACATGGACCGGAAAGAGTATTTATGGTGGGATGGAATGAAAATATATCTCATTGATTATGTCTCTCGATGCTTGGTTTATTGGATAGTTAAGGGTGAGATCTATAAGTATAAGGGTATGTTATAACCATTGCTAATAAAGGAATTTAAATGGAAAAACATCACTATGGACATTATTGTTGGACTTCCTAAAACATATAAAGCCATAATTCTATATGGTTTATAGTTGACCGCCTTACAAAATTGGCACACTACATTTATATTTGATCGGATTTATATCTTGATATGATTTCTAGGTTATATGTAAATGAAGTGGTAAGATTACATGGAGTATCACGTTCTATTATATCTTATCAGGATCTGATGTTTACCTCAAAGTTATGGAAAAGTCATCAGCATGTTCTAGATACGATGTTTTGTATTATCACTGCTTATCATCCTTAGACAGACGGTTAGTCTGAAAAGAAAATTCAAATTCTTAAAGACACTTTGAGATATTTATCTTTGGATTTCAAAGGTGGTTGGGATCAACACATACCTTTGGAATTTTTTTTAATTGTAATATATTTCACTACAGTCATATGGATCCTTATAAAGATCTCTATGAAAATAATTGCATTACTACAACTTTCTGGGATGAAGTTGGGGAAATAAATCTATTAGGACTTGATCTTATTAATGAATGGAAGAAAAGGTCAGATCTATTCAAAAACACATAAGATAAGCTCGTAGTCAATAAAAAAGTTATGCTCATAACTGAAGAAAAGACCCATATTTTGAAGTTGGTGATAAAGTGTTTCTATGAATATCTCCTTATAAGATAGTCATAAGATTTGGAAAGAAGCTCAAGATAATCTCTAGGTATATTGGTTCGTTTAAAGTTATAGATCATGTTGGGAAGGTGGTTTACTAATTGGATCTTCATTTGAATCTCTATCGAGTTCATGATGTGTTCCATTTATCTCTCCTAAGAAAGTATGTACCATATCCTTCACAATTACTAAGCACAAAATTCATACTACTGCAGCAAGATCTTTCTTGAAAATAATAACTTATTGATATTTTGGATCATAGAGAAAAAGTTATACTTAAAAATACCACTCTATTGGATAAAGTTTTCTATAGGAACAAACAATTTGAATGAGCTAAATAGGAACTTGAGGATATGATGAGGAAGAGGTATCCTCATCAGTTTGTTTCCAAGTTATGAATTTCGAGGGAAAAATTCAGTTTAAGGGAGGTAAAATGTAACACCCAGATGTTTTTAGGAAATAATTTATTTAAATAATTATTATTCTTTATTAGCCTATTTTTCATGAAATACTGAGTTTAATGAAACCACAAGAAGTACTTATTATAAAATTACCATTATAGCCTAGTTGTTAGGTTAGTAGGAATAATTATAACTATCTTATGAAAATTCATTGTGGATTCAAGTGGATATCAATTATTTATGAAAATTATAAACCAACTACATATTTTTATTTTTTGAGTGAATTAATTTTGGTGATGAAATTAATGAAATTAATGAGATATATATGTGTTATATACTTAATAAAATATTTTTTATATTAAACCAATTGATATTTTAGTCAAAGGGTATGAATAAAACCCTATTTGATGTATAAAAACCTACTTTTCTAAGAGGTTGATTATACACCTTTGAATGGAGAACCAATTTGAAATTAATATTTTGACACATTAATAAATTTTATATGACAACATAAAAATTTTATTTTTAATTGGTAAATAAAAATTTACTTTGGTTTAATTTTTGATATTTTTCTGGTAACTTTTTTGTTTTGATGAATAGTAAAAATATGCTAAATTTTAATTGAAAATAACTTTTTTCATTTTAATAATTTATGTGGTTAAATTATATTATTTAGTGGTTTATATTTATAAATATAATACATTTTTACCATTTAATCTAATTTAGGTTGTTGGAATTAATTTGACATTAAATTCAGATGTAAAAACATTTCAATCTTTCACTATATTTTTAATTTTAAAACTTATTTTATCATTTCACCAATAAGATTAATTTAAAATTAATTACTACAACTTTTGTATTTTGAATTTTTAAAAATAGATTCCATATTTGGAATTATTAGGTTAAAATATTGTAAATGTCTTTTTTTTATTTTTGGGAAATATAGATATTAACATTGGAAAATTTTATTAACACAGTAAAAGGGTAAATCGGGTAATTAAATTTGAAAATAATACTATAAAATTACCCTAACACTTGTGTTAATATAATTGGATTATTATAATTTACCCTAAAACATACTTGGATCAAAATGTTATCAATTAGAATGCACATGGATGAGATTAGGACATTTCATTTATTTTATTTAAAGAAAAGTGAAATATGTCTCACTCAATCTTTAATAATTAAATTATTTTTTATATAAGGATATATAGAAGATAAATTATATTATAAATAATAATTTGAAATATAAAATGTTTTTTTATCATTTGAAATTATTTTCAATTTTTATGAAATAAATAATTACCTTAAAGACTTATACATGGATGATGAAAAATTAATTAATTAATCTGAAATCAATAAAACAATTTTTATTAAAATATTAATAATAATAAAAAACCCAAAAACTTGAAAAAACATTATTTTTAGAGTATATATTGACCATAATAATGAAAGGGTTTAATTATTGACCATTTGGAGGCTTGTGGAAGTGATTTTGACTCTTATATTATTTTATTTAAAGTGAAGATAAATTTGTCACATTCATATTTCAAAAGAGTATTGAATTTTTAATGTTGTGTTTTTGAGAAGATAAATTCAAATAAAAGTATTCTTATCAAAATATAATGGATTTTTCATAATAATATTATTTTATTTTGAATATTTATCAACAAATATGTATATTAAATTACTACACAAAATGATGTAGTAATTATTTTATTAATGACGAGGTCAAATAAATGTTATCCAAAATATTTAAATAAATATAATTTCGGATAATAATTATGTAAAATAAATTTTGTAGATTAACTTGAACACATAGAGATATAATAAAATATTTTTATTGCGGTTAAATTCATATTTTTTTTATTTTCAAAAATACATGAAATAAATAGTGTGAAAGTTGACACTATTTATGTTTTTTCAAAATAAGGTTTTATTAAATTATTTAAAAATCATAAAACATTTTCAAAAATATTTAATTATTTTTATATTGTATAAAATGTTCTCAATTATTCAATTACGGTCTAATTGACTTCATATAAGTAAAAAAATGTGACCTTTTAATATTGAAATATTTGTAACCCTTGTTAAAAAATACATAGAATTACTAAGTGTTAATTAAAATGATATTGATTTCATTGACATAAAAACTTGTCTAAAATTTAATGGTTGATGAGATTAAAACCTTATCTAATATAATATTCTAAATTGAGATATTTTTTAGTTTTTTATATTGATATTGTGTTTATTATAAATTAATAGTTTGAGGTTTTCAAAAGTGCCCCTTAACATAATTATAAAATGCAACTTCCTCCCTCGACTCTTCAATTCATTTTGAGCCTTCAAGATCAACCATACCCTACCAATTTACCTTATAAAAATACTTATAAAAACTACAAAGTTCTAGTTATTCTTTAAAGAAAACCTCTAGTTCTCTACGAAAAGATTTTGTGGAGGCAAGTTGAAGAAGAGGTAATATCATTTACCGATTATTTCAAACTTCTTTCTTCTTCTACATACACCTCTTGAGTTGTTTCATTATAAAGTACTAAGTGCAGTATTAATTATATTATAAGATTTTATTATGATTTGTAAACAACCATAGTCCACCTCTTACCCATCCTATGAAAAATGAAATTACCATGTGTGTGTACGTACGAATTAATGTTTCCACGATGTGGTGTAATCTGTTTTTCAAAACCACATTATGTCGATGGGTATAATGATGGAATTAATAAATAATTAAATATTTATATATATAATTAATATAAAATTATATTTATTCTTATATACTATACATAATCCACTTCAATACCATTCGACAATTAAGGGAATGATATCCTCACTTGTTCGTACGTACGACGTACTGTCTCCATGATGCGATGTGATTCATTCAACATAATCTTCAATAAAGAATGATTATATAAATGCATTTAATGAATAAATATGATATATATTGTACTAATACCCTTTTTTAAATGATATAAATAAAACATAAAAAGATGAATAAGAACTTATCTGAAAAAACATGCATAAGAACATAATGTAGTTAATACCCGAATAACGGAAAAAATGAAATGTTACTAACAAACAGATGAAAAAATGGTCACTAATGTTATCTTAAAAATGATTATGATTCTGGAATAAATCATTAAAATTATTTAAATCATTATAAAGGATTTTATGATACATACAAATCATATCAAACCTAAGGTAAGGGATAATTTTTCAATCTCATTTTTAT
Source organism: Viscum album (assembly GCA_963277665.1). Lineage (NCBI taxonomy): Eukaryota > Viridiplantae > Streptophyta > Magnoliopsida > Santalales > Viscaceae > Viscum > Viscum album. The sequence continues at coordinate 1,139,439,506 of OY728135.1, read as the reverse complement.
CTAAGATTGTTTATACGTAAGTATTTGCTGAGATATATTTGTCATCAAAATCCATGTTACTAATTAGGTAATATTATCTAGATTATTCTAAAATTGGTTAAAGTTGATTTTACCCATTGTTTAATTTTTTTTGATTGGTATGAAAGGAATCATTTTTTGTTATTTAGTTTGAGGTACTTTTTGACATTTCTGGAAAAAGTACGAGGAGAATTTTTTTTAACTTATACCATTTGAATGAATTTTTACAGTTTCATGATAACTTATTTCCATGAAGCTTCTTATTCCCAATTTCTTGATTATATCGAACTAAATTATATTCTTTTAAAATTGCATGGAATTTCGATAAACGAAAACATTTTTGAAAAAGAATGAATGTTTTCCTCATTAATTAAGTTCAATTGTTTTTATCAAAATTATTTCTCATCTAATATGAAATAGGTTTATTATTCTATCCATATTATTAATTTTATTTCATTGTATTTATGATGTAATTTTTTTTATAAAATTCTTTTATTTTATATAGATTATGGTGGATTGATGTTTATGAAACACATTTTATTTCATGAGTTATGCTATGATGAATGATTTATGCTTTTGTGGAACATGTAAGAATGATTTCATTATGAGATGGGTGTAGCCTATATCTCCATACAATGCTTTGGGTAAAAATTTATATATCATGAGATAGACATGACTGGAACGGTAAGTAAATATGGTATAATAATATAGTGCGGGAACTAGGAGTGAACTCAATTCAGTAATGGACTTTTTCCACTACGATGGTCTTGGAAATAATACTTGACTAATATTAAATTATTTTTTATGAATATTTTTGTATTCCATGGAATTTCCTGTCATATGATATGACTATTGTGGTTGAATTTCACTTTTAATATTTATCACCTGACGAGATATTATGATCTTTTTAATGTAGGATAAGATTTTAAAATGTTATGTTCTTATGATTATTATATGATCTCTATTTTCATTGTTTACCTTTACTGGGAATGTGATCTCACCCATTCATATGTTTATTTTATACAGGTCATGAAGAAGGGTATTATATAAGATATGTCAAAGAAGAGTCTAGTTATGAATAAATAAGCGGGAGATAATGTAGATATTTTATGAACCAGTTCTTTATGTTTACCATTTTCTAAATAAATTAAACCAATATGACCCTGGTGGTGTTTTTTTATTTAATAAATATTCTTCAATGTTGAAGTAAAATCTATATATAATGTATGGGTTGTCATAAACGTTACCACTTCTTTGGGTTTCTATTTTTTGTTTGAACCATAGGAATTCCTTGGTTAAAATTCTACCCAAATGAATGATTCTAGGATTAAGGTAATGAACTTGGGATGATATTTTTATAGAGTTTTTTTATCCAAATAGGTTTTGATGTGTGAATAAAATAAATGAAATGATGACCTTTTATAACATAGGAGATTTTCAATCTTGGGATTTCTCAAAATATTAAATTAATAAAAATTAATTTTCTATTCTAATTGGAGAAAAACATATTTATTTATAATATTGGAAAATTATGGATCAAAATAAATTTGTACAATGAAAATTAGACATGTTTTGACTATTTTTTATTACTTATATTTTTGTTTTAACCCCTGTTTAACCTCTTTAACTCTTACCGTAACAATATGTGTTTTTAATCATTGTAGGTTAATATAGTTACAATAAAATGAAAATGGCCACTAAATGAATTATTTTTGAAATTGTAAAACTTATACCAATCGTTTGGATGAATTTTATATTTTATACATTTTATATCATTTAATAAAATATTATTTATTTTATAATATCATCAATGTCAATTTTGACACTATTCATTACATTGACTTTTACAAATATCAAAGATACTATATATCCTTGTTCCAACACTTTAAATAAATCCAAATTATTTCAATTTAATATTTAAAATTCATGTATGACATTAATCATCTAAAATTATATTTATTTGTATAGTTTTAATGTCATTTATTTGATTTTTCAATTTATTGAACAACGATTTCATCTTCATTGAATGATTAATTAAGGTAATTATTTCTTCACTAAAAATTAAAAAAAAAAATCCATGATAAAGATAAATATTTTATATTTCAGAAATATATTTTTGGATGAACATATCTTCTGAATGACCACAAATTAAAAATGAAATAATTATTAAAAACATGGGTTTGACATATTTGATTTTTCATAAAATAAAATACTATAAGGGGATTAAAGTCATTGATTTGGCTCTAATATGTCATAAATTAGACCCTAAGTATGATTATAGTCGAACATAACTCATAAAATATAAATAATACAAGGGTTTTGGTAAATTTATAATATTTACCCTATTATTTTTACCCCTTAATTATCTGATTTATCCTTAACCATGGTAATAAAAATTATCAAAGATACTATTCAGATTGTCCAAAATTAATAGGAAAATATCTAATAATTTTATACATTATGATTCAAAATATTTAATTTATTTTTTTAAATTAAAAACATAGAAGTGACAAAATTTAATTTAATATAAACCTCGTAAATGGTATGAGAAAGCGTGGATTTAAAGTAAAGAAGTTCAAAAAATCACAAATATTTTATATGAAATTTTAATATAAACGTAATTAAAATGACCTAAATTGTATTAATAGATGTATAGTTTTACTATTTTTACTTTAAATACAATCAAAAGTATAATTGATCCTTATAAATTATTTAGATGAAATGTCAGTTTTCAATTAAAAGGCAGTATTTTTCACTATTTATCACAAAATTAAACTTATCAATAAAGTATAAAAAAGTCAACCCAAATAAATTTGGAAATTCATATTTAAAATATGAATTTTATTTTTTAAAATATAAAATATTAATGTGTTAGAATTTATTTGTATAACACGTCTTTCATTAAAATGTGGTGAAACGACCTTTTAGAAAAATATACATTTTTACACCTAAAATGGATTTGTTCTTAATTTAAACTTAAAAAAACTTATGGTATGAATTTAAAACATTTAATTAAATGAATAAAATATAAATTAAATTAACTATTTTAAATAATAGAGATTAATTTAACTTACTGAGATAAATTTCATTTGTGGAAATATATTTATTTTAATGAAAACACATTCCTTATTTTCAATTGGATTTTATATTCATTTATAATTAATTGGTAACCCAAGAATTAATTTCATAATATAGTTAATCTTATTCATTCTCTCTATTCCAATAGATAGGTGATAAATATCATGATAAATAATATATTTTTGTTTGGTAAAACTCGTTCTTGCGTGTAACATAAGCTATCAAAAGAACTTATTGTTGTGTGTAACACAATCCAAAATTTTTTTTGACTAGAAAACTCCCAACTCTATGTTTCTTATAGCACAATATTTTGTATTCATAAATCCTGAATTGGAATATCTTGTAAAACAATCCATAAAATTATTTTAATTTATTTTAAAAAATAAAAATTCATAGAAACTCAGGGTGTTACATTCTACCCATGTTAAAATTATTTTCACCCAAAAAATCCATTACTAGGATAAAAAATATGAGGATAATTTTGTATCATCACATCCTTAGGATTCCACATAGATTTATCAATTAGAGGTTTCACTTCAAAACATTTATTGGGTGGGTGGTCTTGTTTTATATAAATTTCTCCATTCGATCCAGAATATCAATTGGTTATTCAATATAAAAAATAGCGTTGTCTATTTGTGTGACCACTAAGATTATTACACGTGAAAAATCATGTATGTACATCCCTGGGATGGATACATGAAATGTGTTATGAACTTTATATATATTTGTTGGAACCATCAATTAAGAAGCTACTATCATGATGTGATCAAGAATTTCATGAAATTGCATCCTCAAAATTTTAAATTAGACATTAAAAGTCAAAGGTGGATATTTGGAAATTCCTTTGTTGGATACCCACATCATTAAAAGGGTCAGTGAAACCCGATTTTAAAAATAGGTAGACTAAATGGTTATGATCAACAAAAAACTAGGATTTCGATTCATAGAAGATTAACAGAAAATGAAAACATGGTCATTGAAGATAATTCTAACTATCATGTTCTGATGGAGAATGATAGATAATATGGTCATTATAAGGTTAACGAACACAAAATCATAGACCAAATAGGTTTGAAATTTTTCATTGATATTGTCATAAATTATGATAATATGATCATGTTTTATTTCAAAATCAATTGGGGTGAAATACTTACACGATTTCATCTCATAATTACAAGATCACCCTTTGGTTTCATAGATTAATCTCCACTTCATTTCTTACTCCATGAAATGATGTTGAAATTTTAATACCTACATAACTAGTGGATCATAAGATTCATAATGGGGTGAAATTTCATTCCTTGTATTTATAGTTATCTTCATAACAAAATTTTAGCATTGGTTTTCTAATATCCATAAATATTTATATGGTTAAGTAAAAAATTAATCTATAAAAAATCATTAAATGTTCAACATAAACAATTTCATAAATGGTTTGTAATGCCTCGACCACAAAATCCCAAAGTCGGTGCCTTTCTTTATTACATTTTCATGACTATATGGAATCAAATCCCAAATGAATGATCAATTTAGTTGTTTTGGAAAACCATATTACAAACATGATTCTTATATTACACGGGGAAATAGAAAATAAGTCATTATACATAATAAAATGAAATGAACTGCATCCTTGAAATCTCCTTCAATGATCACTTTTTCATATAATATGGGAGGAAATAAATTCAGTTTGAGCTCAAATTAAAAATAAGGGTAAGTAAAAAATAATAAATAATGAATCAATGAGAATGATAATCATGGAAATGTAAATAACTAAGCACAATTTCCATATAAATATCTAGATAAAGAATAATCAATATGGAATGGTAGATAACTGAAATAAATTCCATTTAATCAGTAATATGAGAAAGAATTGAATCCATAGATAATTTCAACGAAATAATATTAGGGATAATAATTATAAATGAATTCTTAATAAAATAAATGATTAATTATTTCCCATCATGTTTCCTAGGAACATGATTCCTTTACAAACACGATCTATTTTCAAGACAGTTTAAACTACTCTGATTTGGAAAACTGATTCATCCCATGAGACTACCAATGCATTAAGGGGCTTACCTTATCTGGTCCCCAAACCATGTAGTGAATGTTCAAATTATTACTCATATATAAAATAATCAATTTAATTAATGTACAAAATTTTTTAACAAATATTGTCATTGAATAAAACATTTAAATTTATCAATAATTCCCCAGTGAATCAAATAACTCTCAAAGTGAACACCATATGTAAAAATGGTATACATAATAGGAAATAATAATATCAATTTTATGAGAATATTTATAATTAAGGTATATTTAATTTAAAATACAAAATATCATAATAAAGTGATTATTTCAAGAGAAATTTGACAATAATAATAATAAGTGATATTGTAAAGATAACTTTTACCACTTGGTAACTTTCATATAAAAAACCCTTGAATGAGATAGTAAAAATTGAAACATAAATTACCATGAAGTATGATTGAGTCGTGATAATAATTGAAAATGGATCAGTTTACACACTACATTAAAATAAAATGGTGTATAATAACAAATTATTCTCAATGGAATGTAAATTGAGATGAAATCTCTTACCTTGTGTTTCCATTGGGGTGAAAATCCTTTAAACTAATGAATAAAAATTTTAGATATGTTAATAACTTATAATAGAACCAGAAATATATTTATAAAATCATATAGAGTCTTTTTATGATATCTTATTATCTGTTTGTTAGTAATCTTTCGTTATTTTCAATATTTCATGTGTCAATTTTTTAGTTTTCCGAGTATGTTTTGGCTTGTTATTTATTGTTCCTATAAATTATATTATGATTTAATAATATCAACAATGTAAATAATGATTTAATTATCATATATATTTAATATACATGTATTAATAATAATCCATAACATTTGGTTAAATGAAATAAAATGCACAATTCATGGAGATAGTGAGTTGTACGTACATATGAATGGTACTTCCATTTATTTTTCATATTTAAAAGTTACTAATATATATACATATATTATCATTAATGAATAATAGTTATATCAAATATGTCACATGTTTTTATTAAAAACATCCCTTGATATATTCCATGAATTGCGTGAACGAATAACTTCATTTGGGGGAGGCCGCAGTCCACACATCCAAAAAGGAAGTTATCATATTCCCACAAAATGGAAACCATAATGGTGTTTATTGTATAATAAATTCATAATAATAAATATATTATAAATAACATATATGTAATTTATTAAATATGAATACATAATTACTCCTAACCTTGAAAGGTGGCAATGGATGAACAAACGACATCAGTTCGAGATGCGGAAGACCACCACACACACGAACGGTGATTGTGTATACCATTTGATAGAATTGTTTATTAATTTTGGTTATAAAAATATTACAGAATATATAGGATACTTATTTTATTATATAGGAATGATATAAGGATAATTTAAGGGGTGGATAAATAAATGAAACAAAAGTGATCATTGAAGAAGTTACCTCTTATTTGTGTTACTCCATTTGATTTATACCGAAATACATCCTTGGTCAGATTTATGCCCAAAGTAATTATTCAAGGATTAGGGGAGGGATTTTTTGGAGCTATTTTGAATGGTTTTGGATGATCCAAATACCTTGATATGTTAGAGTAATTGGGAGGGTTGAGTGATTTTCTATAGTGGAAGAGTGACATTCTTGTAAATATGAAAAGGTTAACACTATTGAGAGGTCTCACATACATCATGTTCTTCCAATAATTAACCACCATACATCCAAGTGAATATATAGTCTAAATATTGATATAAAATTGGTTTTTGACATGTTTTTAGGTCATTTTGGTCCTTAAGATTAAGGTTTAGTCCCTTGACTGAAAATTAAATTTTTATTTCAAAAGCACTTTTGAGGAAAAAGTGGAAAACCATAACGACAACAAAGACTTCATGAACAACCATTCCTCCATGGGCCAGGACCATCAAGAACAAATACAATCCAATTTAAGAGAGAGTACAAGCCCCACCCTAGTAGATAAACAATACAATCAACGTTCACCTTCTCGTCGCTGCTCGGCTAGCTGTCCCATGCAAGAATGCATAGGCCCGGTACCGATGGAAAATGCCATACCCTCTCGATCCTCCAAATCCCAATAGTGATTAGAAGGAGAATGATCCCAGCTCTAAACCACATCCTTGCCAATCCCTTGCAAGAAAATAGAATGCAATTTCCCATTAATCAAGGCCATAGCAGCGAGACCTAACAATTTCAAACCTCACACCAGTGCTGCAACGGTTACACATCTAAAATTCCAGAGTTCATCACGATCAGAAATTACCACCAGTTCAAATTCAAATAGAACAACCACTGTTTCCACTGATTTGCGTTGATAAACCCTCATACAATGCAACAGGAATCGAAATTCATGAACCATACATCCAAAAAAAATCATAACCCAGCCTTCAAACCAGCCACTACCGGCACACGTAGCAGAACCATATGCCCTTCGCAATACCAAGGACTTAATTGCCCATCCAGTAGAAAAACCTCATACAAACACGAATCCAATAGAAGACCAAATCAAATCCTGAGTGACGATGCACGAACAAAGCTCCATGAACCGAAACGACTCTGAAATAAGAAATATTGTGAAAAAGAAAAACAAATATCAGAGAAACATCACCATTCCTCCGGGAGGAAGACCACAAAAAACCAGATCCCTTCGTCACCGTCAGAATCACTCACTAAGAATGTTGCAAACACCCACCTCACACACCAGGGGTGAGGCAGCGAAACTAAAGCCACAGAAGCTGGATCTCAGCCGCGGCCAACATCGCGCCACCATGAGAGTGTCCAGCCATGATGTAAATCACCGAGGAAACCGATACCACAGAGTCGTCGACGCCGCTGCAACTGAAGTCCACCACCACAACCTCACCGAGAACGAAGGATGGTCACGCTGATCTAGAAGAGGAATGAGGCGGCGATGAGGGTTAACCTATCTCACAGTGCCCCTTAAGGTTTTGTCCCTTATTAAGCTAATTGTTCTCTTAATCGTGTAATTAATTTTAATTACTTTCACTAATATTTTGATGAAAAAATAAGTTGAGATTATTATATATTAAAAAACATTATTATTTAAAATATGTAATCCATTTCTCCAAATTATAATCTCACAAGTGGCAGAAATTATTTTAAAATTAATCTTGTCGACGGGACGGGAAAGCAGGATCTTAACGTGGAAATATTCAAAAGTTCACTAAATTTTTATATTTAACTAAATATAAAATGTATCCAATAACTTATATTTTATTAATATATTTAAAATTAATATAATAATAATACCTTAAAACCAATTTAAAATATAATTTAATGCCATATATTATTTAGATTAAAATGTAGTTTTCAATTAAAATTCAATATTTTTCACTATTCATCAACAAATGAAACTTCACAATAAAGTACCAAAAATTCACCCTATAATAATTTTTAAATTATGATTTTAATAATTATATATATATATATAATATTTTTCAAATTTTCAAAATTCATTTGTAAAACAGCTGGCCCATTAAAAGGTGGAGAATTTTCTTTTTAGAAAAATAAAATATTTAAGCAAAAAAAATAGATTTATTCTTCTCATATTCCTTTTAAATCTATTGGATGAATGTCAAAAATATTTTACAGAATATATACTATATATATTTCATTAATATAATTCACTGTGAGTAATTAATTTAATTTATTATGATAAAACACCTTGGTGGACATTAAAATAATTTTTCACAAGAACACTTACTTTATATTCAATTGTTTTGTTTTTATTTCAAATAATCAATAACATTTGAATTCAAACATATATTTTTCTATGTTATTTAATCATACTCTATAAAGTAAATTTAATTTTAAGGTTGTATATTATTATATTAAAAAATAATATATTGTTGTTCGGTAAAATTCGATCAAGCGTTTAACGCATACTATTGAACAAAGTCATTATTGTATGTAATGAAAGATAATTTAGTGTTTTGTGAATTACAAGATATAGAATATATTTATTAGTAATAATAAATATATCTTAAAGTCTCAGGATGTTATATTCCTTTATATACATGGTTTTTTGTGTAATAAATTCTTTTAAATAAAATATTCTTACTTTAGAATTTTGGGGTGTTATATTCTCCAAACCTTAATTAAATTGTGTCCTCACAATTTAAACATGATCTCAATAATAGAAGGTTTTATATTTTAAAATATTATTATTGAAAAAACCACATCATAAATAGGGTTAATAATAAATATTATTATTAAGAAGTAAAGGCAAATGATAAGGTCACCAAAAAAATAGACTTTTAAATAGGAGAACATTAGTGAAAACCAAGATATATAAGAGAAATATAACTATCAAGTTACGAAGGAGTGTGATAGATAAAGTTTTCATGAGAATGTTTTTTATCACAAATCTGAAATTCTGAGGTGTGAAAAAAGTTCATTGATATCATAAAAATGATGGTAATAGGAAAATATTTTTGCCTGAATACCCTTTTCTTAGTGTTAATGAATTCATTCACTTTATAATAATTCAAGGAAATATAATTAATCTATACACTTCTATTTCATAAGAATAATATTATCCTTTGGTTATACCATGAACTATTTATACTTGATCTCTTAGAACAAGTTGCATCGTAGGGTGATGCAAAACACCAAAATCTAAAACCTCATCCAAAGTTGAACTTAAATATTTTCATAAATGGTTAACCTTATGGACCTCCCAAGTATTATAATCCAAAACAATATTATCACTTCCAATATAGTTAGTAGTATCTGATTTACATTATCTATATCAATCATCTCTTTATCCAAGTATCATTCTCAGCATCAGGAACCTATTAAGAGATATATTTCCCTCAATCATGTGTTTACAAAAAAATATTAACTTCCTTCAAAATCACTTTTCTTTGTACCATTCAAAATATGATCTAAAATTATTAGTGAAATAGTGCTACATTACCATCCTTATATATTTTATATTTCTTATATCTATGTCATCATTGATAAAATAATATTACATCATTACTCGTAGATCCAAATATATAATAACATTAATCATTCCACTTTGGTTGTATCAATAAAATAAGCTTGACCATGATCCCTTATCTTCTACTAAGGTATATTATATTTATTATTAGGGTAATTTTTCTTCATAGTTCCCTATCCAATTGAATTTGTATCACCAAATATCATTATTTTACTTCTCTCATTTGGATTATTTTTCCTGGTGAACCTTTTATAGACCCATATAACAAACTCCCAATCCTTTTAAGCATTTTTTAGGGTGATTATTTCCATAATTAAAACATGTGGAAAAATAATTCTTTCACATCTTGCCTTTATCTATTATTTTATATTCCGTCCTCTTCTTCTCTATATTCCCTTTTAATCTTTCAGTCCTAGAAAATTTATTTATCTATATTGATAGAATATAAAAATATTTAATCGTATGAAGAAAATTTTTGGAATATAAGTGCACTTTGGAGACATGGATTAAGTCCTTTAAAGAAATGTTCAATCTTGTATTCCATGTTTCATTCCATGTTCAGGAAATGTTATTTTTTATAACTAGATTATGATAACCTAATATATCCATAACTAGCTCAATTGTAATACCATTTGTACTAGATTTATAAATAGGAAAATCTTTACATTTTCCATGAGTATTTAAACCCTTCTTACTTCTAGGGGATATTTCTGAACAATATCATACACTATAGTAGAACTTATCATTATGAAACATAATGTATAATCACAAAACATTTGAAATAATTAACATAAATTGGAAAATTTATGTGTATCTAATATCATAATAAAAAAATGGTTTCTTTGTGATGTTATTATACACTTATCTTAAATCTCTATCATAGGGTTTTGTTTCCTAATAAATGTTTTCCAAAATCCAATTTCGAAGTTTTCCACTGAAAATCCTTTGATTCCAACTGTAACACACTGACTGTAGAAGATTGGAGTCAATGACTTGCTTTATTACATTTCTATGATTACAAGGAAACCAATCCAAATGGACTAATTGATTTATTAGTTTTGGAAAACCATATTACATGCATGATACCCATATTACCATGGGAAATAGAAAATAAAAAAAGATACATAATAAATTGAAATGAACTGAATCCTAGAACGATCATTCAAATATTTCTTCTTTATATACATGGGAATGGAAACAAAATGTGGGTGAGTGAATGTTCTCAGTAAGGGTAACTAAAAGTGATGAAATAATAAATCAATGAGTATAATTATAATTTCAAGGTAAATAACTGATCACACATTCCCTATAAATACATTTATGAAGAATAATCAATATAGAAAAATATATAATTGAAACACATTTCATTTAATCAATAAAATGAGAATTAAATATATCCATAGATAATGTAAATGAAAAAATCTCAGGGATAATAATAATTGATTAATTATTAATAAATATAATACTTATTTATTTTACATCATGTTTCTTAGAAACATGATCTATTTTCTATCAATATCTATTCTCAAAATAGTTTAATCTATACATATTTGGTAAACTTATGTGTTTCATGAGACTACCAATACATTTAGGGGCTTTCATTAACTGATTTCTATATTTTATAGTGTATGTAAAAATATTTATACATATATTTAATAATATATTTAATTAATGAAAAATATGCCTCATCAAATATCTATATTGAATAAAAGATACATATTTATCAAAAATTTCTCAGTTAATCAAATAACTAAAAAAGTGAACACCATATGTAAAAAATGGAATAATTATTAATAAATAATAATACCAATTCCATGAAAATATCCATATTTAAGATAAATTTAATGGAGAATAAAAATGATTATAACAAATTTATTGTTTCTAGAGAAAGCTAATAATCACAAAAGAATGTGATACAACAAAGAATACTTTTACCACTAGATAATTTTAAATTAAAAACCCCTTAAACGAGATAGATTAAATTGAAACATAAAACACCATGAAGTTTGAGTGAATCATGATATTTAATTATAAATTGTAAGTATATAGGCCACATTAAAATGAATTGTTTATAATAACAAATAAGTCTCAATGGAATGTAAATTGTGATGAAATCCATTACCTTGTGTTTTCTTTTTGGTGAATGACCTTTAACCTCATATATAAGGGTTTTAAATATGCTAATGACTTTTAATAGAACCATAATAATATTTATATTATCATATATGATCTTATTATGATATATTATTACCCAATTGTCAGTAATATTTCATTATTTTTTCTATTTTAGGTGTTAATTGCCTTGTTTTTTTAGAATGTTTTGGCAAGTCATTTATTGTTCCTTTTACATAGATCATGATTTAATCATCTGAATAATATAATACATCATTTATTTATCATATATATTCAGTATATATGTATTTATAACAATCCATAAAATTTTGAGATAAGAAATTAAATGAACTATTCATGGAAACGGTAGGTTGTATGTATGCATGAATGTTACGTCCATTTCTTTTTCATATTTAAAAAGTAATTTATAAACATATATATGTATATTATCATTTAATTATCATATTTATATCATATATTAGACATGTATATATTAAAAAAATACCTTAATACATTCCATATGTAGTTTGGATGAATCACATTTCTTTGAGGAGGTGGTAGTCCACACATCCTCAAATGAAGTTATCATATTCCCAAAAAATGGGAACATTGAAGGAATGTATTACATAATAACTTTAGAATCATAAATAAGTTATAAATATCATATATAAAAAAATATAAAATATAAAATCCATCATTATTCCTAACATCGAATGTTGGTAATATAGGAAGGAATGACATCAGTTTGCAATGTGGTAGTCTGACGTACACACAAATGATGATTGTGTATCACATTTGATGGAAGAGAGTGTGAGTGTAGGTAGTAACCTTGAAATAAAAACATTCTAGTATATTTATTATACTTATTTTATTATATAATAATTATATAAGAAGTATTTAATGGGTGGATAAAGAAATGAAACAAAAGTGATCGTTGAATAATGTGGTCACTTATCCGTGTAACTAAATTTGGTTTATACTAAAAGACTTCCATCGTCAGATTTATTCCAAAGCTTATGCTTCTAGAATGAGGGGATTTATGTTTTTGAGATATATTTTTAGGTTTTGTATGATTTAAATAGATTTATATGTTTGAATAAGTGGGAGGGTTGAGAGTTATTTTATAGTGGAGGAGGATTTTCGTTCTTGTAAATATAAAAAGGAAAACACCATTAAGAGGTCTCACTAACATCATGTACTTAAAATAGTGAAATAAATATTATAAAAGTTAATATATTGTTTAAATGTGGATAGAAAATGGATTTTGGATATGTTTCAAGTTCATTTCATCCCTTCAGTTTATGTTTTAGCTCCTTGTTAGGGTAATTTTTTTCTTTAATGCTGTAACTAATTTTAATTACATTCACTAATATTTTTGGTAAAAAATTATTATGAAATTATTATCAATTTTAAATTATTATTATTCCAAATATTAATCCATTTTTCTAAATTGTAATCATTGAAGTGGATGAAATTAATTTAAAATTAATCATAGAGAGGGGACGAGAAAGTGGGTTCTTAAAGTGAAAGCGTTCAAAAGTTCAATATGTTTTATTTCTAAATTCAACATAAAAATAAGTCCATTAAACTATGTTATATTTATATATTTAAAAAATATATCATAATATATATAACTAATTAAAAATATAATTTAACAATATAAATTATTTAGATGAAAGAGTATTTTTCAATTAAAATTTTGTATTTCTCACTATTCATAAAAAAATTAAACTTCACTGAAAATTATCAAAAATTCACCCTAAGATATTTTTGATTATATCATTTCAAAAATAAATATTATTTTGAGAAAACAATTTATAGGATTTTCAACACTCAGTTTTTAAACAAGTTCTCTATTAAAAGGCTACAAAATTACCTTTCTAGATAAATATATTTTTAAATGTAAAGTTGGATTTATTCTTATCCTATGTCTGTCAAATCTATTGGATAAATATATAAAAACTATTTAATATTTTATACATATCACTCACTAATAGTAATTAATTTAATTTTTTATAATAAAATTCCATTGTAGGCATAAAAATAATTTTTTATAAAAACTCATCTTTTATATTAAATCAGATTTTATTTTCATTTATAATTAATTTGTAACAATTGAATTCAACCATGTATTATAATAATTTAGTTATTCCTTCTCATGAAAAAAAATTACATCCAAGTTCTATCTTATTATATAAAATAACAATTTTTTAATAATATATTGTTGTTCGATAAAACTCAGTATTACGTGTAATGAAAACAATAAATCCATGTCATTCTTACATGTAACAAAAGCTAACTCAGTGTTTCATGAATTCCAAGATACTGAATAGATTTATTATAAATATTAATTATTTTATAACATCTTTGGATGTTGCATTCCTTTCTATGTTGGTTTTTGCGTTTAATGCACACAATTAAATACAATGTTCTTACTTTAGAATTTTAGGGTGTCACACGGTTACCCTTATGAATGTTCTAAAAGAAATTTAAAATCCAAAATTTTCGAAAGAAGTTCAATATATTTTCAAAATCATCTTAATACTGGTCACCCAAAAAACATAATGTAGCTCATAATTGGTAGACACTAAACATGTGAAGGTTATTAACATGTATACTCTTGAGACATGGTAATGACCTGAATTACCATAAAACCTTTCTAAAAACATGATTTATTTAAAAAATTAACTCCTTACTTATAGCATAATTCCAAAAATTATATAAACTCTATCCATGATATCACAAACCACATTGTAATCATATTATGAATCAATTATAAGGTCATTAATTCTATCCCATTTATTTTATCACAATAAAAAATCATTTTATATCTTTGTTATCAAAACATCATGCACATATTAGGGGTTATATTTCCCTTCTAATATCACCTTACCACATAAAAAACATTTCATAGTTACAAGTTCCATTAAACATATGCTATCAAATACTCAATAGAAAAAATATAATGGACTAATCCTTAGATGTTTAATTATTCAATAATACCATAAAATTACTTCTACAATTGTATTATTATATCCAAATATATAATCACTTTAATCCTTACACATAAATGACTGACATAGGATATGTCCTTCCTTTTTCTATAAGTTAATTCTTAGTTCATGTAATTGAGTTGGATAATGACTATGTTCCCCACACATAAGACATTTAACTCCTTGATAATTTTTCACTCTATGACCTTCTTTTCAAAAAATAGAACATCTTCACATCCATTTGAGATATTCCTCCAGGTTCTTCTTCCCATATTATTGATATATAGGAATCCAAATTATCTTTTTTATATATTTATAACCACATGAACATCTATAAACGCTCATATTACTCTTATTTTATATGTTAAAAATCTCACCAAAATTCACATTGTTAATAATATATCACGATATCTAAAGTATAATTACTATAATACCTTTATCTCCAATCATCATCCAATTTGGTTTCTCATAGTCACTAAATTTTATATCAAATTCAATGTTAACATGATTTAGGCTAGTTCCAATCATATAATAAAACCAAAAAGGGTATTCCAAGTAGAACTAATCATACTGGGAAAACCACATAATCATGGGAAATTGTTAATAAAATTTAAATCTATGAAACCTTTGGTATATTCAGTAGGTATTCATAATCATCACCAAAACTATAGGATTGTAATGTATACTTACACAAAGGGTTTTTACCTAGGTTTTTTATCCTAGTTTCGAAGTGTTAATTAAACCCTTTCTCTGATACCAACTATAGTGACCCATATTTAACATACATATACATTACATGATTTTTAAAAAATATTTCATACATTACACAAACACATTACCAAATATGTTATTAGTTTAGTGCATTTGGAAACTTTGAAACATAAAAAATTGGTTTATAATACATATAAATATTCCGCCACCTTTTTCTTAAAAACTATAACCCTTTTTGATATATAATACTTAATAAATTTCTTCATGTCATTAGTAAGGGAAACACAAGAATGGGTGATCTCAGATGATCAGTAGGGGTTAATAAGGGAGATATGTTAAGAGAACATGAACATAAGGGTATGAAAACATTAGCATAACATTTTAAGTTCTAACCTAGCATATAACAGATCATATAAATTATTGATAGCATAAATATTGGCAATTCATAATAATTTAATCGTGTGATAAATAAAAAACATGATCCATGAGAATGTAACAATAGCATCAGACATGGAATTTGTGGAATACACATTAAATTATAACATTGTGAACATGTGTAAATAGACACATGTTCAACCATTACGTTAAGGACATTAAATCAAGACTATATATAAACTTATGGACATGAATACAAGTCTGTGCATAACATTGTTCACATGTAATCTTGTTCACAAATAACATTTTGAATATTTAATGAGGTTCAAATAAATTATTGTGACCGTGTAATTAGATTCACACATAAAATATATACTAACGAGATATCCATAATTTCCGAATTAATTTCAGGGAGATGAAGGTCCCACCCATCACAAAAAAAAATCATACATACATATACCAAAATATCATAAATCATTCATCACATCAGAAATCATGCAAATAAACGGGTTTCTTAAACATTTCATCATAGCATATAACATCGAAAAGTAACAAGATTCATAACATTAATGACATCAAAACATAAACCATTGAAATAAGTAATATTAATGGTACCATTGGATCTTATCCCCTTTAAATTAAGAGTAACATCATTGGATGTCATCTTAGATAAAAATATTTTTCAAAGATTTATTTAAAACATCTCTTGAGGAAAATATCCTTTCCAATTTGAAAAATTATTTTTAAATAATAAAACAATTATAAAACATTTTTTTATTGAAAATAACCTTTAAAAATTATAAATTAATCTTTTAAACCAATTGTAGACATCTTTTTAAATAATTATCCATAAAAAAATTTAAAAGATCATTTTTTAAAAAAAATTTAGAATACATAATTCTTTAATAAAGTAAATTTATGACCGGAGAGATAATATAATTAAATGAAACATATTATATCAGGTAAATAATAAGACTCATGATAAAACATTCCAAATGGTAATATTTACTTCTCCTAAAATAATATAGTTTCATAATATAACATGTGTCTCAAATAAGGAAAATTGAGCTAAAATTACATTACCGATTTGGTAACTTTTGAACAATAAATACCATGAAAGGGAGATCATAAAATGGATTGTTAAATACCCATTAATTTAAGGATAATTATAATACAATAAATTCAAGATAATTATATACGCCACACAAAATAAATGTGTGATGAATATGATATAAGTCTCGCAGAAATAAATGTTTGACTAACAATCCCCTTACCATAAGTCTTGACTTCCGTCTTACACATTCAAAACTCATGTATAATAAATAAATTTTATCATACATATAAAACAGAATCATATTCATATTTAAAATAATATATATTATTTACCTATGACTTTATATTACACATTTATTAACAATCCCATGTTAAGGTTATGTTTCGGGTAATAACTGCTTTGATTTTTATACATGTTCTGACTTGTTACTCTTGGTCCTATTATATAGTTAATGATTTAATAATCACCATAATTATAAACCTCATATAAAAAAAATATATATTCTGAATATATCTATTTATTGAAATTTGAAAAAGTTATAGATAAAAAATATAGTACACTATTCATTGAGACAATAGGTTGTATATACACATGACCGTTGTTTTCATTTTCTTGTCAGATTGAATAATGAAATTTATTTGGTTTATAATAATTATAGAATAATTTTTATGTCATATTTATAACATTTTTTATTAAAACTACCCTTAATACATCGCAAGTTATGTGTGAATGATTCACATTGCTTTGTGATATGGTAGTCTACCGTACACCGGAATGACATTATCGTATTCCCAAAAAATGTGAAGCATGAGGGAATGAGTGATATAAAAATTAAATAATATTAATAAAATCCAAAAAATAATTTCTATTATATATAAAGTTTAAATATATCATTATTCCCAACCTTTAATGGTGGTGATGAAAGAACGAACGACATTAGTTCATGAGGCCGTAGTTCCACAAACACACGAATGATGATTGCGTATCCCATTTGATGAAATTGTGTGAAGTTGTATGTCATAACCATAAAATAAAAAAACTAAATATATTTAAGATACTTATTTTTTTATTTAAATATAATATAAAAATAATTTTAAGGGTTTAAAAATTAAAATAAATCATAAACATATGTTGTTGAACGCTGCCACTTCTTCAGGAATCTGTTTTTGGGTTGCACAAAAGGACTTCCTTGGTTGGATTTATTCCCAAATTAAAAATTATTGGATTAAGGGAATGAATTTTTTAGGATATTTGGATAGCTTTTTTCTGATAAAAATCAGTTTCTATATGTGAATTAATGAGAAAAGAGGTGCTCTTTTATAAGATACGAGAGTGGAACTCTTGGAATTTCAGAAAATATTAAATTAATATAAATTATATTTATACTTCAAATCTATCCAAACTAATTTATTTCGAATATTATATTATTTTGGGTATAATTTCAATATTATAAATAAAATAATATAGTTTTTTACTATTTTTTAATCCTTACCATTTTTTATTTAACCCTTATTTAACATAGTTAACTCTTACTAGGACAACATGTGTTTTTACTCAATGATGGTTAATATTGTTATAATAAAGTTAAAAACTACCCATAAATTAATAATTTTTTTAATTTTAAACATTATCCCATTCCTTTAGATTAATTTAATTTTTTGAGACATTTTATATCATATAATAAAATATTATATATTATAAAATATCAATAATGTCATTTTTGATATTATTCTTTACGTTGACTTTTACAAATAACAAAGCTACAAGAAATATTCGAAAAAACATTTTAATACACCCCAAATATCCTAGGGTAATATATAAAATCATTTATGACATTAATTATCCAAAATTATAATTATTTTAATATTTTTATTGTCATTTATTTTATTTTTTCCATCAATTTAAAAATTATTATATCATCATTGGATAATAATTTAATGTAACTATTTACTCCCTAAAAATTAAAAAAATCCATGATGAAGATAAATATTTTATATTTCAAAATAATATTTTTGGTTGAAAATATCTTGTGAACAAAAATATAATAAAAATGAGATACTTATTTAAAACATGAGGGTGACTTATTTGACTTGTCTCAAAATAGAATACTATAAGGAGACTAAAATCATCTAAATTTCTCCGAGAGGTAATAAATTCGTCACAAGGATGTTTTTAGATTAATATAACTCATCCAAATAAATGACACCTGATTTTGGATAATTTTTAAATATTTCTCCTTAATTATATGATTTACCCTTAACTTTGGTAATAAAATTTACCAAAGTTACTATTCATTTTTTCAAAAAATAAATGAAATCTATTTAATAAATTATTAAATTTGGATTCCAAATATATAATTCATTTTTTAAAATTTGAAACACCTAGGTGAGTAAAATTAAATTAAAAATAGCTCATAGATGATGTGATAAAGTGTGTTTTTAAAGTGAAAAGGTTTAAAAGTTCAAAAAGTTTTGATATCCTATTTCTATATTAAATTTTATTAAATGGCCTAAATTTAGTTAATATATTGATAATAGAACTATTTTTACATTAAAACCATTTCAAAATATAATTTATCATTATAAATTATTTAGATGAAAAGTCTGTTTTCAATTAAGATATAGTATTTTTCACTATTCATCAAAAAATGAATCTTATCTAAAAAATACCAAAAATTAAACCAATTTAAATTTATTTATTACTATTTCTAAGATAATGTTAATTGTTTAAAACATTAAATTGAAGTTTTAAAATTTATTTTTAAAACAATTCTTCCATTAAATGGTGGTAAAACTACGGTTTAGAAAAATACATCTTTTTTATTCTAAAAAATGATCTATTCTTATTTAAGGAATATAAAACCTATTGGATGAAGTTTTAAAAAATTATTTGAATATATAACATATAAAATACATTAATAACCTTAAATAATAGTGATTAATCTATTTAACTATGATAAAATTTATTTTTGGGAATACAAATAGTTTTTCATGAAAAACACATCCTTTATTTTCGATTGGTCTTTATATTAATTGCAAGTTAAATGGTACGTAAAGAATTATGTTCATAATTCAGTTAATCCAATTATTTCCCTAAAATATAATTTCTAGGTTATAATTATCATGATAAATAGTATATTATTTTTTGGTAAAAATTGGTCCTTGCAATTAACACAATCTATCGAAGGAACTCATTGGTGAGTGTAACATAATCTAGAATTATTCTTATGTATACCACAAGAAAAATTATATATTTCATGTAGAAAATGATTTTATATTAATACATCATTGCTTATTATAGTGTGAAGTGAAATCTATCAGAAAATTTAAATTTATTTGAAAAAATAATTAATTAAAACTTGTGGTGTTACACGTAGCGATACTACTCATTTTTCAACACCATTATTCATGGTTGGTTATGTAGAAATATTGAATTTTTATATATTTTATTTATTATATAATAATGATTATATATATATATTAATTTATATTTACCTTTATTTTTTTCCATCAATCTATAAATGGAAGCACCACTTTTGCTTATATATTGACTACCATCTCTACATAGTGATGTAATTCAATTTTTAGATCCAATTTTTATTAATGGTTATTAATATGCATATAATGAATATATTTGAAATTTATATCTTTTTTAATATTTTTTATATTATGTAAACATAATTAATGTGTAATTATCATAATCGCCAAACCAAAACATATATGAAAATGAAGTAGATAATACATGAAATGATTATGATATTGAAAGAATGTTAATGAATGGTGGATAAGATGATATATGTAAACCATGTATTGTATTATAGGATTAATTTTGGTTTTTTATATAAGTATAATGAATTTTAATTTATTATTAAACAATTTAGATAGATCATTTATAAAGAAATGTGTACTTGAGCTATGGGTTTTATGTCCTAATCTCATTTTTATGGGGATTGTTTAAGATTAAATTTTATGATTATAAAATTATATGATTTATCACTGCAAATTATTTTGAATTTTCCTTTACATTTATTGTTAAAATATATTTCATGTTTTTCTTTCATTTTCCACTCATTAAGTACTCAAGATAACAAACTAATGTATTTAAGGAAAAAACCAAGCATTTCTCTTCAGTTGGGAATGTTTTCTTCTATGCCTATATTTTCATTAAATAACTTTCAATAATATTTTTACTATTCTCAAAATATTTAAAAAATTAATTTTTACCAATGTTTTACTTTCTACACAATTATTTTAAATGAATCTTGTTTTAATTTATCAAATAATGTTCTTTTGACTTTTGGCCAAAAATTAGAAAGAAAATTTTAATTTAACATGCCTAGAACAAGCCTATTTTTCTACCATTATGAATAATATTTATTTAGAAGATTACTTTTAATGTTTCCATGGTAATTTTCAATGAAATTTTTTACATTAATATTTTAGAAATTCTTGGATTCTAATTAAATGATTTCAAATAAAAAGCTCATTTTCCTCATGAAATGTTCTAGTAATATTATTAGTGAATTTTAATCTATAATTACATCCATTAATGTTTCTTATGATTTGTTAGAGATATGATACAATGATTACATATTTATTATTTATCATTATTTTTTATGATTATGATGATGAAATTTTTATGAAACACATATCCTTTCCCCGGGTTATGATTTTATGTTACGATAAAAGTTTCATGATCTTATGGAACAGATATGTATGGTTTTAATTATTTGATGGGTGGGACGAAAATTTTATATCCCTCGAATTAATTAGTAAAATAAGGATATCTCAAGAGATGTAAACACTAAAATTAGGAGTGAACCAATTCAACAAGGTACATTCTCTAATATGATAGTCTTGGGAGTGAACATTAACTAATGAAATAATTGAATAGGGAGTGAACTCAATCTAATATGATAGTCTTTGAATTGATACTTGACATAATATATTATTTTATATGCTTATGTCCTTGAAAAATAATTATGTATTATTTATAAGATATATTTTCATGGATTAGGATTTATAATTCACGATTCCACAATCTTATGTATTATGTCATTTTTACCAAAATTCAGGACATGTTTCATTATTAATGAGATTTGACAAGTTTGGTATTATTATTGTATATCTTCAACATATTCTTATACCATTTTTCTTATATTATGATAATTTATGAAGATTTATTGATACCTCCATGTTTACCCTGACTAAGCATCGGATATCACCCTTTCATATGATTCCCTTCCCTAGGTTATGATGAATGGTTTTCAATATAATATGTCTAAGAAGGTTTCTGGTTGTGAATGGCCTAATTAGAAATTATATAGGTCTTTTAGGAATAAATGGTTTATACATTAACATTTCCAAATACACTAAACTTTTAAATTCCTCAAGCATGTATTATTTTGATATATATTTCATATTAATCTAAAATTATGTAATATTTATGTACGAACTGTTTCAGTTTCTATAATATTCAATTGATTATTTCAGTAAAAATGGTTTTTGGCCCAAACACATTTTCTCTGTGATTGTTTTCATTTAATTAAATGTAAATAAAGAGTTTATAAAATGGATTAATAAAAATAAAAACCTATTTAAAAATAATTTATTTCCAATTAGAACTAAATGAATCCATATTTTAAATCTTAAACTATCAATGTTATTTACATAGAATTCCTATAGTTCTTGTTTCTAATGCCTATCATATATTTTTTGTTTTAGTTTTTTTTTTCTCTAGGATTCATTTTGAGAATTGAGTGGATGTAGTTGGATGGTGACATATCATCATGTGGAGGTATATTGGTTGTTTATTTATTTTTAGGACTAATTTTATCACATTATACATATAGTCATTTAAATGATTTTTATGGATAGGGTTTGGATATACCTTCAAGAGACTAGGTTGGAACATGAGGAAACTATGATTTTATTTACCAAAGAGGGAGATTAGGGATGGGTTGAGTTATTTTTTCTTCCTTGTGTACCATTTTTATATTGTTTTAGTGTGTTTCATTTTTTACATATCAATTTCTAGAATGTAAATTTGACTTATGCATTGGTTAATCTAAATTTTCATTATATTTCACACTTGTTGTTAATTTTATTTTATTTAGGTGATTGTTTTCCCAAAAAGTGATTCCAAGGTTCCTAAGAACTAGTTCTATCTCGTGGGGATAATGAATTCCCTTCCGACTCTATCACGGTCCATATAGGGCATCTGATAGAGGGATGACTCTATATTTTTCAGGATATCATGAAATTTAAAATGGAAAATATTGAAAAATATTAAATTTTCTCCAAAAAGGATTGAATTTTACAGTGAAATACAACCACTAGCCTTTGATATGAACATGGGAGATACCTATTCAACGATCTAGTGCATTACTGTAATACTTATAGTGCACTCTCACTATAATATCTGGATATATCCACTAAATTTAGGATGTTAAGGTAATATTAAAGCTATAAGATAAACATTTTAAACTTTTTATTGAGGTCCTAAAGTTTCTAATATATTATTATATATTATAGAAGATAGCCTTGGAGGTAGTTGAGTGTTAAACATATATTTTAATGGAGATATATTTCAATATTTACCTCAAAAAATCTTTAATGGATAAATATTGGGACTCATATGTCTAGAAACTCAACCAAAAGTTGGTTTGTGGTTATGTAATTCCATGGGATCCCAACCTCCTAACCTCACTCAGATGGGAAATCTTACATTGACGTAGTGAGTTAATTAAAATCCTTCTGATGTAGCTATGAATATGTATTATGTTTTGACTCATCTAATGGGGGTTACATCATTTAGAAATCCCTTTCCAAAGGTTTTTATATGTTCTAATGAGGAGATATACGATTCACCAACACATCTCTATATGAGGCAGATACATTTTTCTCTTTTTAAGGGGACTTGTTATAGACCTACAAAAATAACTAATGGTTATAATCATTTGAGTGTGATAGTTTATATATTAATGAATCCACCACCTCCAGTGTTATGGTGGTGGGAAGATATGATGATAGTCCTAGAGGCAGTTGCATGATTAATCCTTGGAAATAATCCATGGAATCCTTCACATATAAGTATTTCCAAATAACCATTAGGACCTTATTACCAATATCTATAAGGATGAACATCCATTATTTAGAGGTTCATACCTTTAGTTGTTATAATGGTGGGGGTGGAAATATCACTCTTAAATAAATGGTAGTCTTAGTGAAAATGTTTCATTAGTGTGAGATTCTCCGATTGATAGAGATTTTCCAATGGGATTTACTATTGGTATTGTTGGATGGACCTATAAAGTAATCAGTATCCCCTCTACCCCGGGGAGGTCCTTTGGGGCATTAGGAAACTTCATCATGAGTAAGACCTCCATGATGGTTAGCAGTTACACTAGTGGTTAGGAGATTCGACCTAACTATCCTAGTTGATGGTTGAGGTCTAGATCCTAGTCTAGAAGCGATGTTACCATTCATGAAATTTTAGGTGGGATGTTAAGAAATGATAGTGGTTGAGGATATAGGTTGTACTTGAGTGTAACTCCATAGAGAAAAACTAGTGGATTTCCCTCAACATGGGTACCACGTGGTCTGGACCAGGGTAGGCTAAGCAGGAAAATCTTATCCTTCTCAATAGTATCCCCAATAAAATTATACTATCAAGAATATTGGGTAGTGGGAGATATCCTTAGTGACTACCTAGTGGTAGTTATGGATGGTCCTAGTTGGACATCCCCAACCTTGTTGGTGTAGTGGAAGGTTTCATTAGTGTACTATGGGGATAAAATCTTGAAGCAGTTTGCAGTGTTAGTGGGGGTGGATTTCCCCTGGTTATACCTAGATTTTCTAGGGTGTTAGTGGGGATCCATGAAATCAAGGTTGTCACGGGCCATCTATCATGTAGTAACGGTCCCATCTCATAAATGTTGATGAGAGAGTTTATGAACTCCCTCTAAATGATCTTTATTAGATATATGGGCAAGTTTGATCAGTATACATGGGATATATGTCCATAATTTCCTAGGAATTAGTATGTTGGATTGTCTCTTGGTGATTCATGTGGGTTCCAATATCATCATGGGTACCACTCCTTCCCCAACAACAATTGGGAGTGGTGATATCACCTTACCCGACATATCTGATAACAAGAATTGTAAAGGTGTGTTTGAATCCAAGATTGAGTTCATGTTATATAGATTCCCAACGTACCCAATATTGATGGTTCCCGATGGTGGTTAAGTCATATGATACTCATCCTATAATGTTTTTAAGGAAAGTAGATTCTCATCAGATTCACCATTTTTTACGCTAATTATTTTAATCAAATATTTTCTTTTAATGGATTTTTCCCCAGATAGTTGTGATTTGAGTCAATAATTCATGATTTCCCAATGTGAGGGTCTTATCTCCATTAAGATGATGGTGTCAAATCCTTGGTCAAAATTAGATGATGGATCTTTAGAACTTACCTTCATAGAGTTTGTTTGTTAGTATGAATATCTACTGTATATTTAATACATTCTCTTAGATATTATTCATGGTGTGATATTCACGATTAAATTGGTTAATTACATCACTTACCTTATCATTTTTAACACCTTGTATTGAAGAGGATGGTTCTTCTAGGAATTGTTGGGAATATTCTATATCTTCTTTATTTTCCCCTGTAGAGGCCATATTGGTTTCCTATGTTTTCTAAATATCTAATCTTAGGCTATTATCTTCTGTAATCCCAGGCTTGTCACATAAGGAAACTCATTACCATCACATGAGGCATCTGGTGCTCGTCACACCAGGTAACTTATGTTCATCACATAAGGAATCCTAGGCTCGTCACCTAAGGATTCATATTCTCACTACAAAAATAAACTTACGGTCATCACTTAATTAATCCTATGATTATAACATAGGGAATCCCATTATTGTTGCATGTGTAAGGGTAGAATCTTTGGATATTCACTTAATGAGAGAATGGAAATATTTTATACTCATTACATGGGATTTTTATGCTCATTAGAAATTGAATCTCGTGATTCTCATGTGAAGAATCTGGGAATAATTAACTATGGTTCCCTAGGAACATCAAATAATTCATCTCACACTCATACCATGAGGAAATATGGGTTTCTAAAATATCCAGTGAGATATATTATTTTATTCTCATCATATAGGGTGTTTTATTATCAGTGTATAAGGAAAGGTTCCAATTAAACTCATTTCATAAGAGTAGGAATAGGTTAACTTCTAGTGGTGATTAATCCACTTATGTTCATAATATAACATAGGATATGGGATTAGAGTCTAATGGGGACACTCTATAAGGTTTAGTGATTTGACAAGAATGTTTTGGTTTTATAATCTCTTGTGATTTAACGAAAATGTTTCATCCTCTATATCCTCCTATAAAAAGGAATCAAAACCCACATAGGTTGTGGTTCATGTTTTAACTTCATATGATAGTATTAGTCCTTGTAGTATAACATAATGCGATAATGAAGCTCATATCATGAATGGTATCAAATTACTGGATGGTGTAGAGATTATGCATCGGTGTTGATTAGGTCCATCATAATGAGAAGAAAGAAAATGGGGGGGGGGTTATGGGTTTCATATCTTTACTAGGATCTCCTTGGTAGTCACATTCATAGATGATACCCAGTTTATGATTACTGTAAAGGGTTTTGGGATGATAAAGACTATTATTAGGAAAAAGGTTCAGGGAGACTATCTTATTGAATCTTAGTTCAAAGGATCTGTTGATTAATTTCAGTAACTCTGATCTTGTGTATTAATTTTACAAAAATAATTATCGATCAAATTGGTGAGATACACATGAAGAATCAACTTTCATGAATTTTTTTTAGGAAAATAGTTTATCAAGTGGATCGCCATGGTATTAGTTATGTTCATATTGGTAGTTTTATGAAACTAATACTTGCATGATACTTTTTTATATTCCATGAAGGGTGTTCTTTATAGAAGGTGGTTTTACAAGGGAATTAAAATCATAAAAAAAATTAAAAGTCTTGTACAAGGTAATTGTAAAAGCCCAACTCCAGTAGCCCAAAGTCAGTGTTTACATTGTTACATTGTCACCAGATTGTTTCTGACTCTTTTGTCAGGGCGCGCGCATTTGTCTGTGGAAGACGCACAGATGTTTCCCCGCATTCCTGCTTTCCAAATGTGGGTGAAATTCGCTCCTTATTCAGGGTTGTCTGCTCCTTGATCGAAACAGGATGATGGAATTTTGGTTCTTCCTTCCATGGATTCCTCCTCAAAAATCATCACCAAGTCTGGGTCTCCTTCATATATTTAATACATTGTTCATGAAACTCTTCCTGGCGCCATATCTTCATGGACACAAGTTAATTATGCTACTTCTGTTGGGACATTCTGAGGGGTCCGGTCAGGGCAGCAACCTTTGGTTAGGGGAGTAATCACGTTTGGGAATCACTGGCATGTCTTGACACTGGGGGATTGGTGTGTCTATATTTTTTCCCTTATTATAAGGCTTCTAGAGGGCACGGAAGCCCGAGGAATTCCACATCAAATGTGGGTAACCATATTCCATAGGCATGTATCTGAGATTTTTTCCGGCTTCCTATGTTTTACACAAGGTATGTCGCAAGTTTAACGTCCCATGGAGAAAGATCAGGAAGATCAAAACACGAACTATAGTGGATCAGATGGAGGAACCCTCCTTGGAGGGAACACAGATATTGGGTCCAACACGTGGGTGGCTTGCCGAATGCTATCAAACGGAGTAGGGAATGGGGTTTCATGATTCCACTGGGATGTGGCAGCCCAGGTAAGAATTAGGATGGATGATGGAAGGTTCTATGAATTGGATGGGGAATGGGATGGAACCGTCATGGGGTGACAGTGGTTTTGGGATTGATCCTTGAAGATACATCCAACGTATCCCCATTGCAGGGAATCAAAGTCCACATAGTTCATCTAATGATGGCTTTCCGCCGATTGAGGGTTCCAATAGCTTACCGCTGGATTGGGTCACAATGTATTATCGCTGGAATGGGATCGTAACGGCTTAGTGATGGATGGAGTTACAACAGATTACCTTTGAATGGGGTGGAAATGGCTTACAGCTGGAGGTAGACCTGGGGTCTAATGTTTTTTATGCTTGAACCATAGGTAGGCTTCATACGTACCATGTCTTGACATTGATCAAATTCCATGAAGTTCGAGATGGTTTGATTAAGTGAACAGATGATAATAGGGACCTGGGGTCGAGATGGATGGTGGGCTTGAACCTTGGGGAGGCTTCCTACGTACCATGCCTTGACATGGATCAAAGACCACGTAGTTCAGGATGGATGAATACGGTTTAATGTCATGCGGGATGGGGGAATTTGGGGCTTACACTCTGAGGCGACCCAAGGTGGAGGGGCTTGAACCTCATGGAGGCTTCCTATATACCATGCCTTGACATGGATCAAAGACCACTTAGTTCATATGGGTTTGGTATTACACTCTAGGCTTCCCAAGGTTGTGGGGATTGAACCTCATGGAGGATTCCTACGTACCATGCCATGACATGGTTCAAAGTCCACGTAGTTCAGATGGGTTGCGGCTTACACTCTAGGCTTCCCAAGGTGGAGGGGGAATGAAATGGGACCATCATAAAGGTGATGGTAGTGTTGTTATTGATCCTCAAAGATACTTCCTACGTATCCTCGTGGCAGGGAATCAAAGTCTGCGTAGTTCGGTGGGACGATGGGACACTTGAGGAGGCGGCCCAAGAGAATGGACGCATGGATGAGACCCAGAGAAAGTGGATCCTCCAGGTTGGGGAATTATCTTCCCGGAACACAGGGGTTTGATGGATAGATCAGGATGAGACATGGGTGCTGGGCTTGAGCCTCATTGAGGCTTCCTACGTATCCCCGTGGCAGGGAATCAAATTCCTTATAGATCATCTGATGACGGCATACCACCGAATGAGGTTGACAACAACTTACCGATGAATGAGGTCACAATGAGTTACCACACGATAAGGATGACAACGGATTACCACTGAATAGGGTTGGAATGACATACCGCTAGATGAGGTCACAACAGCATACCATTGGATGGGGTTTCAACGGCTTACCACTGATTGATGTCAGAATGGATTACTGATGGATGGGATTTCAATGGCTTACCGTTGATTGTGGTCACAACAGATTACTGTTGGATGGGGTTTCAACGACTTACTGCTGATTGAGGTCACAAAGGATTACCGCGGGATGGAGTTTTAATGGATTACCACTGATTGAGGTCACAACGGATTACCGCTAGATGGGGTTTCAACAGCTTACCGTGGATTGAGGTCACAATGGCTTACCATTGGATGAGGCTATCTGCAGCTTACCACTGAAGGTGAACCTAGGGTCCAAGGGTTGTTGGGCTTGAACCTCAGGGAGGCCTCTTACTTACAATGCCTTGACATGGATCAAAGTCTTCGTAGTTCGGCATGGTGTGGCCCTTACACTCTACGTTGCCCAAGGAGTTGATGAACCGACGTGAAGGGGGTCAGAGCGACCAATGGGTGGTGGGATTGAACATTAGGGAGGCTTCTTACGTACAATGCCTTGACATGGATCAAAGACAATATAGTTCAGAATTTTGTGGGGCTTACACTCTAGGCTACCCATGTTTTTGTCATCTGACGTGAAGGGGGTCGGAGCGACCCACGAGTGGTGGGGTTGAACCTCATAGAGGCTTCATACGTACCATTCCTTAACATGGATCAAAGAAAACATTGTTCAAGAATGGTGTGGGGATTAAACTCTAGGCTTCCCAAGTGTTGGTGAAACGACGTAAAGGGGTCAGAGCGAGAAATGGGTGGTGGGATTGAACCTCAGAGAGGCTTCCAACGTACCACTCCTTAAGATGGATCAAAGACCACATAGTTCAGAATGGTGTGGGGCTTACACTCTAGGCTTCCCAGGTGTTGGTGAACCGATGTGAAGGGGGTCATAGCGACCAATGGGTGGTGTGATTGATCTACGTGGAGGCTTCCCATGCACCATGCCTTCACATGGATCAAAGACCATGTAGGTCAGAATGGTGAAGGGCTTACACTCTAGGCTGCCCAAGTATTGGTGAACCGACGTGAAGGCGGTCGGAGCGACCAATGGTTGGTGGGCTTGAACCTCATGGAGGTTTCCTACGTACCTTGCCTTGACATGGATCAAAGACCACATAGTTCAGAATGGTGCGGGGATTACACTCTAGGCTGGCCAAGTGTTGGTGAACTGACGTGAAGGGGGTTAGAGCGACCAATGGGTGTTGGGCTTGATCCTCATGGAGTCTTCCTACGTACCTTGCCTTGACATGGATCAAAGACCACTTAGTTCAGAATGGTGTGGGGCTTACACTCTAGGTTGCCCAAGTGTTGGTGAACTGACCTGAAGGGGGTCAGAGCGACCAACGGGTGGTGGGCTTGAACCTCTTGGAGGCTTCCTAGATATCATTCCTTGACATGGATCGAAGACCACAAAGTTTTGAATGGTGGGGGGCTTACACTCTATGTTGCCCAAGTATTAGTGAACCTACGTGAAGGGGGTCAGAGAAACCAAAGGGTGGTGGGCTTGAACCTCGTGGAGGCTTCCTAAGTAGCATGCATTGACTTGGATCAAAGACCACATAGTTCAAAATGGTTTGGGGCTTACACTCTAGGATACCCAAGTGTTGGTGAACCGTCGTGAATGGGTTTGGAGCGACCAATTGGTGGTGGGCTCGATCCTCATGGAGGCTTCCTACATACCATGCATTAACATGGAGCAAAGACCACATATTCATAATGGTGCGGGGATTACACTCTAGGATCCCCAAGTGTTGGTGAACCGACGTGAAGGGGGTCGGAGCAACCAACTGGTGGTGGGATTGAACCTCGTGGAGGCTTCCTATTTTCCATTCCTTGACATGGATCATAGATCACGTAGTTAAGAATGGTGTGGGGCTTACACTCTATGCAGCCCAAGTGTTGGTGAACCGATGTGATGGGGGTCGGAGCGACCAACGGGTGGTGGGATTGAACCTCAAGGAGGCTTCCCACATACCATGCCTTCAAATGGATCAAAGACCACATAGTTCAGAATGGTGTGGGGCTTACACTCTAGGATTCCTACGTTTTGGTGAACCGGCATGAAGGGGGTTGGAGAGACCAATGGGTGCTAGGGTTGAGACTCGTGGAGGCTTCATACGTACCATGCCTTGACCTGGATCAAAGACCACGTAGTTCAGAATAGTGTGGGGCTTACACTCTAGGATGCCCCAGTGTTTGGGGCTTACGCAAGGGAGTTGCCTGGGTTCCGCTATTGAGCGGCAACAGTGAATGGGTCTTACGCAAGGAAGATACCCAGGTGCCGCTATGGAGCGGAAATGGTGAATGGGGCATATGCAAGGAACATGCCTGGGTGCCGCCAGTAGCAACGGTGAATGGGGCTTAAGCATGGAAGCTTCCCGGGTGTCGTTGTGAAGCGGAAACGGTGAATGGGGATTATGCAAGGAATATTCCCTGGTGCCGCTATGGAGCGGCACCGATGAATGGGTCTTATGCAAGGAAGCTGCCCGGGTGCCGCTATGGAGCATCAACGGTGAATGAGGCTTACATAAGGAAGCTTCCCAGGTGCCTCTATGGAGCGGCAACGGGGAATGGGGCTTACGGAAGGAAGCAACCTGAATGTCTTCCTCATGTCTGTCCATGAGGTAATCACAACCCCCTAGTGGGTTGAGGCCATTGCCTATGCGCTGGTGCATAAGAGGGATAATGCAAAGGGGCATTGGAATTAGTCCGAACAAAGGGAGATGAAAAGTGTAAATCACATACCCGAAATTTGTAACGCAATGAGGGTGGCGTGGAAATGTAGGATAACTATTTATCATGTTCGAAACACATCATTCGTGTCACATTATCCCGAAATGTGGACAAACAAATGAGGGTCGGCTACTAACCGTGTTCGAAAAATAGGACCTGACTCGAAGTGTTGTTCAAATTCTTATTGGGCATTGGCCCAAGACGGTAGGTGAGCCGATGCGGCATTGGACCAGGCCGTTAGGGGGTCTCTTAGGACATGGAAGTGTATGAAGATATGAATAAAGGATACCCAAAGCGTGAGGTGGAGTGAGGGAATGTATGAACGGATTCCAAAACTCTTGAAATTACGCCACTGTAATCATGGCATTCGGCATCTTATGCTTAGAGCATAAGGAATCTCTTGTTTGGAGTAAGAGGCATCCTATGATTGGCACATATGGTGTACTATAGTTCATAGTCATGGAGATAGGACTGTTGGAATCTCATGCTTGGAGCATAAGGTGTCTCTTGTTTGGTGCAAGAGGCATCCTATGATTGGAACATAGGGAGAACTACTGTTTTATAGTCATGTAGAGAGGACTACTGGCATCTTATTCTAGAAGCATAAGGCATCTCTTGAATTGGGAAAGAGGTATCCTATATTGATCATATGGTGATTACTATAGTTTAAAGTCATGTAGATATGACTATTAAGAATAAGGCGCCTGGGAATGGATGGTGTCGAGGCTTATGCAAGGGCGGCCCTTTCTGGTTCAACCTGCCATAGAAGTCAAGTGATCGGATTTCGAGGAGTTGCATGAGGAATGGTTTGACTCAAGGTACTTGGGGAATTGATGATTGGAATAAAAACTCATGACATGGGAATGAAACCATGAAAAATTTGTCGACTCAAGGTGTTTGATAGTGTGATGGAGTATCACAAATCATGGTATTCCATAAGTGCAAGGTGGGTTCGCATAAGGGCGCAATGGAAAATCCTGACATCTGGACCCGAAAGGTTTGCGGTGCGACTTTGCATTTATTAGGGGGGCTGTGATGGTAGAAAAGATATCGGGACAATAGCCCGACACTGACCCTGAGCGGGGATGTGGGCGTGCATCCCCCGCGATATAGACCGATGGGCGAGAAGGTAGGAGCCTCGCAAAGCATAGGTCTTCTTGAAGTATCATCGCGGAGAAAAGGAGCTCGGGGAGCATGGACTCATGAAGTAGGGACATGCTGAGCATGGGGTCACGGAGCATCGGCCCGAGGAGCAAAAATGCGAAGGAAGCTACTCGCGGAGCAGAGACTCGTGAAGTAGCATTCCTAAGGAAGATGCTCGCAGAGCATAGCCTTACGGAGCCGCTTTGTGATGTAAAGCAAAGCTCCGCGAACTGAGAGATCAGCCACCCAAGTGGTGGAGTAGATGTCTAGTGAAAGAGGGGTGAGCAGGGAATTTATAGGCAAGGGGTGCCACAAAGTAGAGCTCGCTCAGCATAAAGACGGAGCATGCACTTCGGTGGATCGCGAACATCAAATGCGGTAGCGGAGCGTCCCGCCTCCTTGCTTCGCGGCGGGTCATCACGATACGTCACGAATGTCAAACGGGTTCGCGGAGCATCCCGCCTCATTGAATCATGGCGGGTCCTCGCGGTGTGTCGCGAACGTCAAATGGGGTCGTGAATCATCCCTAATCATTACTTCACGGTAGGGTTCTGTGATCGCAAAGGGGGCTTCGCAAATGGGCTTCGCGAACCAGTTTTCCAGCCCAACATCAATGTCCACAACTCTTAATCTGTTACTCTATTTGGGCCCTTAAACCTACCAAATAGAAGCTTGCGAAATGGAATACAATCTTGGATCGTGTATGTAAGAATCTAGAAAATTTTGGGGATGTGTTTTCAGGTGCCAACACTGATAAAAGAAATTTCATAGCAAATGAAAAAAATTTAGTAGTCGTGGTAAAATAGATACATACTTGAATCTCACATTCTTTTGAAAACATTAAATACAATAAATTATTTTCGTTGATAACCTAATTATTATATCTATATCATATCATTACATATAATTTATAGTAAATTTCATGGAATCTGAGGGAAAGTAAAGAAAAATAAGGGTGAGCTTAAACTCTTAGTAAGGGATATGTATAGTAGAATTTATCATGACTAAAAATAAAAATATAAATATGTCAAGGTAAATAAATAAAAAACATGAAATTTAATAAATAACTTGAGTATAGAGAATAATATGTCTATAATTAATGATGATCAAATAATTCCATGTAAATTGTCACATGGACCTCAAATCTATCTATTGATATCATAATTATTCAAAATAATCACATGAAAATCAATAACAGATTTAATAATGATTGAATGTATAAGGTTGGATATAATAAACATACCATCAAGGCCACATTCCAGACATCTGAAATATACTATCAAGACCTTGTGTCAAGACATCATACATTAATTGTAAGGAATACACAAAATTCCCAAACTAGTTTGTCTCGTGAGACCTACCAATTCATCATGTGGATGAATAATTTTAGTCCCCACTAGTCACTTAATATGTCAAACTCATTTATCATATAAATAAACAAAAAAACATAATTAACATTCCATAATAATAACAAATTGTTTGTATAGGAAGAACAAGTATATAGAATTTCAACACTTTCCTTATCAAAAAAATCACAAGCCATCTAGAGCCAGAATAAGTATGGAATCATTACAATATATCCCAAGTGTATCATAAGTAAAATAAAGGTTTTTATTTTTTGATTAATAGAAATACCATGAAAAGATCACTAAAAATCTATAGAAAAATACCCTTTTCACTTAGAAATTCATTTTAAAAAACTAAAAAATTATAGAATATTAGCAAAAAATATATATGAAAATAATCATGAAAACTTTTAAATTAATATTTACTGCATTGGGTGTATAAGAAATTATGAAACAACATTCGTACCAAATATGTTAAAACAAATATTCTTTTCACATTTTGGTAAAAATATGTAAACGTATTTCATTCAAAAAAAGATAAGATGATTCCATTGAATTATTTTTAAATAAAGTCAAACAAGTGTAAAAATATATTTTAAAAATCATAAGATAATAGTAAAAATAAACATGAAGACATTTTAAAGAAAATATAGATGTGGAAGAAAATAACTCTGACTGAATTAAAAACAAAGTTGGTTTTACTCAAAAAATTATTTCATCCAATGGAGTACATAAAAGGGAAAAATGAAAGGAAAACATACAATTATCATGAATAAATAGTGGGAAATATATATAATTATTTTAATATAAAAGGAAACTATAATTCCCCTAGAAAATACATAAAATAAAAAATATCGAATAATGGATCCAAATTAGTTTATTTAAAATAAAACATTATTATGATTCAAAAAACTACCATTGAATAAAATTTTGAAATAGATTTTTATTTTTCCACCCTTATCTCTTAGTTTTAACACCCATTTACCCATTTGAAAATTTTTCGTAATATCAAATTTATCTGCTCTTTAATAGTTAAGGATTTTACCATAAAATGAATAGTGAGTTATAAATTTACCATGAATGATATTATAAACCATATCTCCTCTGATTTTATGAATATATGATTTATCATAATTTTAAATAATTTAATAAAATATTATTAATTATACCAGAAAAGTCAGTCATAGGTGGACCCCTGACTATTTATTAAAATAAAATAAAAGTACAGAAAGTACACACCGCAGGGCAAAAAACCGATTACATGTCATACATATCATACCCATTACCACCCCCATGATAGACTTCCTCCGTAGTAGCTGACTCCCATTTCGAGATTTCATAGTGCTTAAGGATTTTGGCATACTTTTTTCTAAGGTTTAATTTCTCCAACGAGATCAGCTCTTTCGAAGATTGCTTTAAGTAAGACTGAGTAGAAAGTGGCTTCGGAAAATCAGAGTAGTCTTTCCTCGGCCTTCGGTTTATTTTGATGGACACCTCCTTTCGAGACTTCCCTTTCCCATCCTTTAGGACCTCACTTTAAGACGGCCTGACCATTCCATTTTCTTTGTCACTGTACGAGACATCCCCCCATCTTCCAGCAATGAGATCATAGGAACCATCATCAACCGCCCAGGCTATAGACAGGCTGTTACAGTCAACCATATCTAAGTAGTGCGGCTATCCCTCAAAATCTTGGCCAACATTAATTTCATTCAATACATCAACTGAAAAATGTTGTAAAGATTTATCTTCTTTCATTGAGGAACCCACATCCCCATTAGAAACCTCTTAAGTAGCCGATGCTTGAAACTGATTGCATGCCTCAAAAGCATTTCTAGAAAAAGAAGATTGCATTTTCATCTTGGACCCCTTACTAGGAGGAGATGCAACTTTGGGCTACTTACAACCATCTTAATTTAATAGCCTCCCATCTTCCTTCGGACTAGAAATGTCTTCAACAGCACTAACAACACACCCATCTTCCTTCGAACTACTAGTGTCTTCAACAGCACTAACAACACACTACATAATTTCATTATACTCATGTCAATCACTGGAAAGACACCCAACTTGTTCCACTACAGCTTTATGCCCAAAACCACCTCTAGGAATACCAGCATCTACATTCGCTTGGCACGCACCATACATGAGGTCCTTCTTAAGCCTCTCAAACACCGCCACAACAGATGGGTTCCCTGAGGCCAATCCATCCCCTCCATTGCTAGCCTTAGAAACATTACCAATTTTCTACCCATGGACAACATCCTTACCACGACGCTTAACCAGACCTGATATTTCTCCACCGTAATAGTGACCGTCCCGATGACCCAGACGATGGCACCTCGGACACTAATCAACCCAATATTCAAAGACCACTGCCTGCTTCCAGCAGAATTCCTCACCAACCGTATTCAAAATATATTCTACTAGAGGCTTCGAAGCATCCACCTCCACACAGAGCTACAGGTTGACAGGATGACTTACAGATGAGTTCCATGAATTAGAGCAGAGAAATTGCCCAACCATATTTCCTATTATACAAATTATAGATGGATTCTAGAATGGCAAAGGAAGATAGGTAAGACTAACCCATATTGCAGCCGAGGGTGAATCCTGATTCATGAAAAGGTAAAAGTCCATCACAAGAGAAAGAAACGGCATCCACCGCATCGGCGATGAGATGTAGACCAAGCGCACACTTAATCTTCATCCAAGGAGAATCATATCATCAGATGATTCTTGTCAGGCAAGCCCACCACCACGCAATCCTGCAAGTCCCATTTTCTAAACACGAACCTATCGAAATCATCAACTGAAGGTCTTCAGTGATTAAATCAAGCCACCTGTGTCATGTTCAAGAGATTCGATGACGTGGAGAACTTTGTAAGTGAAATCGAGAGTTGAGGGTCCCCGAGATGCAGATTTGGAACCTTCGGACTCAAAGAGATCAAAGGAAAATCAGGGAGAAAGTTAGGGTTAGAGAAAGGTAAAAACACCGCCTGTGAAAATTATCTCACAAATGGAAAATTCGTTTAACTATCAATAATTCATCATACTAATGGTCCTATTTTAATTTTTATTATTTTTAAATAATTTAATAAAATATATTTAATTTAAAATACTTTTAATATCATTTTAAGAACTTTTCATATAACTTGACATTGAAAACAACATGAAAACAATGAAATTAAAATATAAGAAACTAAAAAATATATAATATATTATATTTATCTTCAAAATTCATGGAACACATTAAATCACCCAAAAAATATTAATATAGAGAATGTAAAATCATTAACTTCATTTTTTGGCTGTTTGAATGAGCGTTGTGTTGGCATTGAATAAGAATTTAAGGAAATAATTTCATCACAAAAATTTAAAGAAAATTAACATGATAAAAAGAAATTTATTATTAAAATAACAATTTACAGCCAAAAATATGTTGTTTTTATACCTTCTAAAAAATATCATATATATTAAAAGCACGAGAGTGATACTTTTTTACATTATATTTAAATAAAATAATATAAATGTTTTAATCAACGGAACGTAGTAATAAATTTACCCAATTTAGATTTTTTTATAATAATGGATGAAATTTATGCATAAAATGAAATATAGGTAATTTTATGATTGATTTTTAGGATTTATCAATTAATTTTTAACTATAACTACCTGATTTATCTTTTCCATGGTAACACAAAATACAATGATTAATATTCATATTGACCAAAAATAATAATGAATTATTTAAAAAAAATTAACCTCTTAATTCTAATATGAAATCCATTTTTCCAAATTCTAATCATAGAAGTGGATGAAATTAATTTAAAATTAACCATGCAGACGGGATGAGAAATTGGGTTCATAAAGTAAAAATGTACAAAAGTTAACTAAGTTTTTATATCTAGATTCAATATAAATATAATTCCACTGTCCTATGTTGTATTAATATATATAAAATATATATTATAACATATAAAACTAATTAATAATATAATTTAACACTATAAATTATTTAGATTAGAAAGTAGTTTTCAATTAAAATTTATTATTTTTCACTATTCATCAAACAATAAAACATTACAGAAAATTATCAAAAATCAACCCTAAGCTGTTTTTATTCTATCATTTAAAAATTAATTTTTATATTGAAAAAAATATATAGGAGTTTCGACATTATGTTTATAAACAAGTTCTCTATTAAATGGAGAAAAATTACATTTTAGAAAAATATATTTTTAAATGTTAAATTTTGTTTATTCTTATTTTATGACTACCAAATCTATTGGATGAATATAAAAAATATTTTTTTGAATATAATATATATATATATATATTTCATTAATATTACTCACTAATATTAATTAATTTAATTTTTTATGATAAAACTCTTTAGTATGCCTAAAAATATTTTTTCAAAAAACACATCCATTATATTAAATTGGTTTTTATTTTCATTTATAATTAATTTGAAACAATTTAATTCAACCATATATTGTTCTAATTTAGTTATTCTTACTCATGAAAAAAATGTTTAATTCATTGTTGTATCTTATTATATCAAATAACAATATTTTAGTAATATATTGTTCTTCCGTAAAACTCGGTATTATGTGTACTAAAAACTATCAATCAATTTTATTCTAGCATGTAACATAAGCTAACTCAGTGTTTCATGAATTCCAAGATATTTAATAGATTTTTTTAAAACAATAATTATTTTATAATGTCTCTGGATGATATATTCCTTTCTATGGTGGGTGTTGTGTGTAATGCATGCTATTAATTACAATGTTCTTACTTTATAATTTTGGGGTGTCACATGGTTACCCTTATGAACCTTCCAAAAAAAATTTAAATCCAAAAGTTTGGAAAGAAGTTAAATAAATTTTCAAAATCAAATTAAAACTAGTCTCCCAAAAAACATGATGTAGCTCTTAATTGGTGGACACTAAACATGTGAAAATCATTATCATGTATACTCTTGAGATATGGTAATAACCTAAATTACAATAAAACCATTGTGAGAAAATGATTTATTTCAAAAATTAACTCTTTAATCGTTCCATAAATCCAAAAATTCTATAAACTCAATCCATGATATAACAGACCACATTGTAATAATTTTTTCTAATCAATAATAAGGTCATTAATTCTATTCCATATATTTTATCACAAGAAAACATCACATTATAACCTTATTATCCCAACATCATGCACATATTAGGCGTTATCATTCCCTTCCAATATCACCTTACCGCATCAATAAATTTTTATAGTTACAAGTACCATTAAAAGTATTCTTTCAAAGCATCAAGGGAAAAAATATAGTGGATTGATCCTTAGATGATTAATTATTTAATAATACAATAAAATTACTTCTACAATAATATTATTGAATCCAAATATATAATCACATTAATCCTTACATGTCAATGATTGACAAGGGGCATGTCCTTCTTTTTTCAATAAGATAATTCTTTGTTCATGGAATTGAGTTTGATAAGGACCATGTTCCCTACACATAATATATTTAACTCCTTGACAATGTTTTACTCTATGACCTTATTTTCCACAAATATAACATCTTCCCATCCATTTGAGATATTCCTCCAGGTTCTTCTTCCCATATTATTGATATGTAGGAATCTAAATATTCTTTCCTATATGTTCATAACCATATGAAATTTCATAAAATTTCATCTTCCTTTTATTTTATGTGTTAGGAATATAACAAATGTTCACATTGTTAATAATATATCAGGATATTTTATTAGTAATAACTCTAATATCTTTCTCTCCAATCATCTTCCAATTTGGCTTCTCATATTTACTAAAGTTTCCCTCAAATTAAATGTTAACATGATTCATTCTTGTTCCATACATTAACTAAAACTAAAAAGGGTATTGAAAGTAGTAATAATCATACTGGGAAAACCACATAATCATGGGAAATGTTTTATAAAATTTCAATCTATTACACCTTTTGTTTAATCCTTAGTTATTCATGATAATCACCAAAACTCTAGGACTAAAATGTAGACTTACACTTAGGGTTTTTACCTAGGTTTTTTATTCTAGTTCTGAAATGATAATTAAACCTTTCCTCTGATACCAACTATAGTGACCCATGTTTAACATACATATACATTACATCATTTTTAGAAAATATTTCATAAATTACAAAAACACATGCCCAAATACCTTATTAGTTTAATGCCTTTGGAAACTTTGAAACATAAAAAAATTGTTTCAGAATAAATATACATATTCTACCACCTATTTATTAATAACTATAACCCTTTTTTATATATCATTCTTAATACCTTTCTTTATGTACTAGGGAAGAGAAACAAAAGAATGGGTGAGCTCAAATGCTCATTAAGGGTTAACACGGGAGATAAGTAAGTAAAACATGAAAATAAGGGGAATGAGAACATTAGTATAACTTTTTATGATCTAACCCAGTATATAAAATTTCAAATAAATTTTTCATAGAAAAAATAGTTGCAGTTCATAATAAATATATCATATGATAAATAAAAAACATGAGCCATGAGAGTGTAACAACTGCATCAGACATGGAATTTTTGTTATACACATTAGCTTATAACATTGTGAACATGTGTAAATAGACTCATTTTCACCCATTAAGTTAAAAACATGAAATCATGACCATGTATAAACTTATGGACATGAAAACAAGTCTATCCACAACATTTTACACATATAATTATTTCCACAGATGACATTTTGAATATGTAATTAGGTTCACATATAGCATTGTGAACATGTAATTAGATTCACACATAAAATATATAATCATGAGTTATACATCATTAAACAATTAATTTTAGGGAGATAAATATCCCACCCATCACATAAGGAAATCATAAATACATATTCCACAAGATCATAAATCATTCATCACATCAGAAATCATGAAAAGAAATGGGTTTTGCAAACATTTTATCACAGAAAATCTCATTGAAAAGTATTTGGATTGATAAAATTCATTCCATGAAGACATAAACCATTCAGATAAATAATATAAATGATGTCATTGGATCATATCCCTAGTAAGGCATGAGTAACACCAATGTATGTCATCATAAATGAAAATAATTTTGAAAGATATTTTTAAAAATGTTCTTGAGGAAAATATCATTTCCACTTTGAAAAATAGTTTTTAAATCATATAACAATTTTAAAACATTTATTATCGAAAATAACATTGAAAATTTATAAATTAATCTTTGAAACCAATTTTAAACATCTTTTAAATCTTTATCCAGGAAAAATTTTAAAAGATCTTTTCTAAAAACATTTTTTGAAAACATAGTCTTTGAATAAAGTAAATTTATGACTGGGGAGATAATATAATTACATGAAACTTATTATATAATGTAAATAAGAATACTCCTGATACAACATGAAAAATTTTAATATGAACATCTCATAAAATAATATAGGTGTATAATAAAACACGTGTCTTAAAGAAGGTAAATTGACCTAAAATTGCATTACCAATTTGTTAACTTTTCAACCATAAATACCATGAAAGAGAGATCATAAAATGGATAGGTAAATAACCATTAATTTAAGGATAGTTATCATGGATTAAATTCCTGAGAATTATATACACCACACAAAATAAACAAGTGATTAATATGATATAAGTCTCACAGAAATAAATGTTAGACTAGAAATCCCCATACCATGAGTCTTGACTTCTTTCTTACACATTCAAAACTCATGTATAATAAATACAAGTTTATCATAAATCTAATATAGAATCATATCCATATTTAAAATAATATATATGATTTACCTATGACTTTATATTACTCATTTAATAAAAATCCCATGTTAAGGTTATGTTTTGGGTAATAATCGCTTAAATTTTTTTACATGTTTTGACTTGTTACTCTTGGTCCCATTACATAGGTCATGATTTAATCATCTCCATAATTATATACATAATACAAATACCATATATATTCATTATTTATGTATTTATGGAAATTAAAAAAGTTATAGGATTAAAATAAAGTACATTGTTTATGGAGACAATAGGTTTTATGTAAACACGAACGCTGTTTTCATTTTCTTGTAGGATTAAATAATGAAATTTGTTCGGTTTATTATAATTATAGAATACTTTTTATTTTATATATAATGAAAATTTTTATTAAAAATATCCTTCATAAATCACATGTAAAGCATGAATGAGTCACATCGCTCCGCGATATGGAAGTCTACCGTACATAGGAATGACGTTATCGTTTTCCCAAAAAATGGGAAGCATGAGGGTATAAGTGAAATAAAAATTAAATAATAATAATAAAATCAAAAAAATAATTTATATTATATATAAAGTATAAATCTATCATTATTTCCTACCATTAAAGGTGGTGATCAAATAACAAACAACATCGATTCATGAGGTGGTAGTTCCCCATACACACAAATGATGATTGTGTAACCCAATTGATGAAATTGTGTGATGTTTTAGGTCATCACCATAAAATAAAAAAAATATTTCTAAGATAGTTATTTTTTATTTAGATATTATATAAAAACAATTTTAGGGGGTTTTAAAAATTAAATAAATCAAAAAAACATGTTGTTGAACGCTGCCTCTTCTTCAGGCGTCTCTTTTTTGGTTTGCACAAAATGACTTTTTTAGTTGGATTTATTTTGAAAGTCATAATTATATGACTAATGGAATGATATTTTTTGGATAATTGGATAGATTTTTTCCGATAAATATAGGACTATTTTGTGAATAACAGATAAAATATGTGCTCTTTTATAAGAGAGGAGAGATGCACTCTTGGAATTTCAAGAAAATATTAAATTAATATAAATTAATTTCTATTCCAAATGGATACCAACTTATATTTTTAAAATATTGTATTAATATGGATATAAATTCATTTTTATAATGAAAATTATATACGTTCTTACTATTTTTAATCCTTACCTTTTTTGTTTTAACCCTCATTTAACATCTTTTACTGTTACTGTGACAGCATGTGTTTTTACTCTGTGAAGGTTAATATAGTTATGATAAAATTAAAAACGACCCATAAACTAATCATTTATTTAATTTAAAAACATATCCCATTACCTTGGATTAATATTAGTTTTGATACATTTTATATCATTTAATAAAATAGTACATATTTCAAAATATCATTAATGTCAATTTTGATACTATTCTTCATATTGACTTTTACAAATAACAAAGCTATAGGATATCTTTTAAAATATATTTCAATACATACCAAATATGCCAAGGTAATCTATAAAATCATTTATTACATTAATTATCAAAAATTATAATTACTTTAATATTTTTATGGTCATTTATTTGATTGTTTCCATCAATTGAATAATTGTTGTATCATCACTGTATAATAACATAAGGTAAATATTTATTCAATAAAAGTTAAAAAAATCTAGGATGAAGTTAAATATTTTATATTTAAAAATCATATTTTTTGTTGAAAATATATTGTGAATAAAAATATATT
Source organism: Viscum album (assembly GCA_963277665.1). Lineage (NCBI taxonomy): Eukaryota > Viridiplantae > Streptophyta > Magnoliopsida > Santalales > Viscaceae > Viscum > Viscum album. Next base: position 1,139,395,247 of record OY728135.1, on the reverse strand, counting down.
AAAAATGAGATACTTATTAAAAACATGAGTGTGACATATTTGACTTGTCTCAAAATTGAATTCTGTAAGGAGACTAATATCATCTAAATGGATCCAAGAGGTCATAATTTCGTCCCAAGGATGGTTTTAGTCAAATATAACTCATAAAAAGAAATAATACATGATTTAGGATAATTGTTTAATATTTATAATATTATTTTTACCCCTTAATTATCTGATTTATCCTTAACTGTGGTAATAAAAATTACCAAAGTTCCTATTCATTTGGTCAAAAAATAGATGAACTCTATTTAATAAATTTTCAAATTATGATTCCAAATATATAATAAATATTTTAAAATTATAAACACCTAAGTTTATGAAATTAATTTAATGTTAAGCTCGTAGATGTGGCGAGAAAGTGAGTTTTTAAAGTAAAAAAGTTTTAAAGCTTAAAAAGTTATTATATCATATATGAAAATTAAATTTTTTAAAAGGACCTATATTGAGTTAATATATTCATAATAAAACTATTTTTTACTTTACAACTAATTCAAAATATATTTTATCATTATAAATTATTTAGATGAAAAGTCTGTTTTCAATTAACATACATTATTTTTCACTATTCATCAAAAAATGAATATTATCTAGAAAATAAAAAAATTAAACCAAATTAAAATTTAGTGTTTTTATTTATAAGATTAGTCTATTTTTTTAAAACATAAAATATAAGTGTTAAAATTATGTTTTAAAACATGTCTGCCGTTAAATGATGGTAAGAAAACTATTTAGAAAAATACATCTTTTTTATTCTAAAAAAATTGATCTATTTTTATTTAATGCATATAAAACCTATTGGATTAATTAACAAACATTTAATTGAATATATAAAATATAAAATAAATTAATACTCTTCAATAATAGTGATTAATTTATTTAAAAATGATAAAATTCCTCGGTGGGAATACAAATAGTTTTTCATGAAAAACACGTCCTTTATTTTCAATTTGTTTTTATATTAATATATAATTAATTAGTAAGTAAAGAATTATTTTAATAATTAAGTTAATACAATTAATTACCTCAATTATAATTTCTATGTGATAATTATCATGATAAATAATATATTATTTTTCGGTAAAACATGGTCCTTACATTTAACACAATCTGTTGAAGGAACTCATTCTTGAATATAAAATAATCCAAAATTATTATTATGTATACCATTAGAAAAAAACTATATTTTATGTAGCCCAAGATTGTATATAAATGTATCTTCAATTGTTATAGTGTGAAATGAAATATATTAAACAATTTTAATTTATTTGAGAAAATAATTCAAAAACCTTGTGTTGTTACATATAGTGATACAACTCATTTTTACCACCATCATTCATGGTTGGTTAATTAGAAATATTTAATTTTTTATACATTGTTTTTTACAATATAATAATGATTCTATAAATTGTAATTTATATTGACATTTATTTTTCCATCCAATGAAAATTGGAAACACTAATTGTGCATATATATTGACTACCATCTCTATATAGTGATGTACATCATTTTTAAGAACCAATTTTTATTAATGGTTATTAATATGAATATAATGAGTATATATGACATTTATATCATGTTTAAAAAAATTTATATGATGTATCCATGATCAATGTTGAATTATCAGAACCACCAAACTAAAACATATATAAAAAATGATATAGATAACACATGAAATGATTATGATAGTGAAATATTGTTAATGAATGGTTAATAAGATGATATAAGTAAACTATGTATATTATTATATGAATAATTTTGGTTTTTTATATAAGTATAGTAATTTTTTATTTATTATACAACAGTTTAGATAGAGCACATATAAAGAATGTTGTAAATGAGTTAAGGGTTTTGTGTCACAATCTCATTTTTATGGGGATTGATTAAGATTTAGTTTCTTAATGATAAAATATTATGATCTATCGATACATATTATTATTAATTTTCCTTTAATTTTTTTTTAAATATATTTCATGTTATTCTTTCATTTTCCTCTCATAAAGTACTCAAGATAACGAACTAATGTTTTTAAGGAAAACAAACAAGGCATTTTTCTTCAGTTGGTAATGTTTTATTCTATGCCCATATTTTCATTAAAACTCTCAATAATATTTTCAATATTCTAAAAATATTTAACAAATTAATTTTTACCTATGTTTTAATTTTTATACAAATATTTTAATTGAATCTTATTTTTTTTTCGAACATGGTTTTTTTAAATTTGTACCAAAAATGAGAAAGAAATTTTAATTTTAACACGCATCGCACAAACATATTTTTCTACCATTTTGAATAATATTTCATTTTAAGATTACTTTTTATTTTTCCATGATAATTTTCAAAGAAATTATTTTCTTTAATATTTTTAAAATCCATAGATTCTAAATAAATGACTTCAAATAAAAATGACATTTTCCTCAAGAAATATTCTAGTAATATTATTAATGAATTTTAATCTATAATAAAATCCTTTAATATTTCTTATTAATTATTTGGGATATGATCCAATAATTAAAATTTTATTATTTATCTTTATTTTTATGATTATAATGATGAAATTTTTATAAAGAAAATATCCATTCCACAGGTTATAATTTTATGTTTTGATAAATTTTTTATGATCTTATGGAACATATATGTATGGTTTTAATTATGTGATAGGTGGGACCAAAATTATATATCCCTCGTATTAATTAGGAAAAGAAGGATATCTCAGGAGATAATAAGGAATTAAGTGCTGAGTGAACCTATTCAATAAGTTACTTTCTCTTCTAAGATGGTCTGGGAGTGAAACTTGACTAATGAAATAATGGAATGGGGAGTGAACTCAATCTGGTATGACAGTCTTAGAATTGACCCTTGACATAATATATGATTTTATATGCTTATTCTCATGAAAAAAACATATGTATTATTCACAAGATATACATTCATGGATCATGATTTATAATTGATGATTGCGCACTCTTGTTTATTATGTCATTTTTTACCAAACTTTATTCCATGTTTCATAAATAATGAGATTTTACTAGTTTGGTATTATTATTGCATGTCTTGATCATATTCTTATACCATTTATCTTATCTTATTCTAATTTATAAAGATTGATTGTTACCTCCCGTTTTTACCCTAACTAAGTATCTAATATCACCCTTTTATATGATTCCCTTCCCTAGGTTATGAAGATTGATTTTAAGTATGATATGTCTAAGGAGGTTTGTAGTTGTGAATGACCTAATTGTAAATTATATGTATTATTTATGTATAATTGGTTTATATATTAACGTTTCCAAATACAATAAACATTTAAATTTCTCAAGCATGTATTATTCTGATATATATTGAATATTTATCTAAAATGGTCAAATATTTATGTATAAAATGTATGGGTTTCTATAATATTTAATTTAATATTTCATTAAAAATGGTTGTTGGCCTGAACCCATTTTCATAGTGATGTTTTTCATTTAATGAAATGTAAATAAAGAGTTTATAAAATGGATTTATCAAAATAAAAACCTATTTAAAATTAATTTATTTCCAATTAGAACTAAATTAATCCATATTTTAAATCTTAAACTATAAATTTTGTTTACATATAATACTTATAGATCTTATTGTTAATTCATATCATATCTTTGTAGTTCCGGGTTTTTTTTCTTTGTGATTCTCTTTGAGAATTGAGTGGATGTAGTTGGATGGGGACATATGGTGATGTGGAGGTATGTTGATTGTTTATAAAATTTTAGGACTTATTTTATCTCATCATAAATATAGGAATTTTACTAATTTATATGGATAGAGTGTGGATATATCATTAGGATTCCAACATGGAACATTTGGAAACTATTATTTTATTTACCAAGGAAGGAGATTGGGGATGATTTGAGTTATTTTTTCTTCCATTTGTGCCATTTTTATATTTTTTTGTGTTCTTCACTTTATACCTGCCAATTTTTTGAATATAAATTTGACTTTTTCATTAGTTAATCTAGATTTTTATTATATTTTCCATATCATATTGATTCTATTTTATTTAGGTGATTATTTTCCCAAAAATCCTTTCCATGATGCCTAAGAACTAGTTCCATATCTTGTGGATTGGGAATTTCCTTCTGACTCTATCAAGGGATAGATAGGGCATCTGATACAGGGATCACTCTGTATTTTTCTTAATATCGTGAAATTTAAAATGAAAAATATTCAAAATATTAAATTTATGCCTAAAAGGATTGAATTTTATAGTGAAATACATCCCCTAGCCTCTGATATATACATGGGAGATACATATTCAGTGATCTAATGCATTATTATAAGAGGTTTAGTTTAGACTCACAATAATATCTAGATATATCAACTTTAGTTAGGGTGTTAAGGTAATATTAATGCAATAAGATCAACCTTTTAAAACTTATGATTTTGGTCCTAAAGGTTATCATAGATTCTTATATATTCTAGAAAATATCCTTAGAGGTATTTGATTGTTAAACATATATTTTAATGGGGATATATTGAAATATTTTCAATGAGAAAATCTATAATGGATAAAAATACATACTCATATGTCTAGAAACTCAAAAAAAAGTTGGTTTGAAGTTATGGAATTCCATGGGATCTCAACCTCCTATTAACCTCACATAGAGGGGAAATCCTACTCTAAATTAGTGAGTTCATTAGAAGCCTTAGGAAGAATCTATGAATATATATTATGTTGTGACTCCTCTAATGGGGGTTAAATAATTTTGAAAACCCTTTCCCATGGTTCAGATAGGTCCTAATGAGGAGATATATGATTCATCAACACCTCTATATAGAAGGGAGAGAATATTTTATTCTATTAAGGGGACATTCAAGGACCTACAAAATGAACTGATTTTTATACTCGTTTGAGTGTGATAGTTCATATATTAATGTATCCACCACCTCTAGTGTTAAGGTGGAGTGAAGATATGTTGATAGTCCAAGAGGCAGTTTCATGATTAATCCTTTGAAGAAATCCATGGAATCCTTCACATATCAGTATTTCCAGAGGACTATTAGTACCTTATTACTTTTATCCATAGGTATGAACGTCCACTATTAAGAGGATCCTACCTCTAGTAGTTATAATGGTGGTGTTGGAAATATCAATATTAAATCAATGGTGGTCTTAGTGAAAAAGTATCATTAGTGTGAGAGTCTCCGATTCATAAGGATTTCTCCATTAGATTTAGTATTGGTGTTGTGGGATGGACCTATATGGTGATCAGTAAACCCTATACCCAGGGGAGGACCTTTGGGGAAGTAGGAAACTTAAGAATGAGGAATACCACCATGATGGTTGGCAGTGACACAAGTGGTTAGGAGAGTCGACCTATCATATATAGTTGATGGTTGAGGTCTGGATCCCAGACTAGAATGGATGTTACCATTCACAAAATTTTAGGTGGGATGGTAACCATCGATAGTGTTTGAAGATATATGTTCTATTAGAGTGAAACTCCATAGAGAAAAAATGGTGTATTTACCTCAACATGGGCACCACATGATTGTGACCGGGGTAGGCTAAGAAAGAAAATCGCATCCTCCTCTGGAGTATCCCTAATAAAATTATACTATCAAGAACACTTGGTAGTGGGAAATATCCAAATTTACTACCTAGTGGTATCAATGGATGGTCCATGTTGGTCATCCCCAACCTCCTTGGTCTAGGGTAAGGGGTCCTTAGTGGACTATGGGGATACAATCCTGAAGCAGTTTGTAGTGTTATTGTGGGTGGCTTTCCCTTGGTGATACCTCCATTTTCAAGGGTGTTAGTGATGATTCATGACATCAATGTTGTCCTAGGTCATATATCGGGTACTAATGATCCCTTATCATTCATAAAGGTTTATGAGAGAGTTAAAGAACTCCCTCCAAATGCTCTTTATCAGAGAAGTGGGTGAGTTTGATCTGTATACATGGGAGATATGGCCATAATTTCCTAGTAATTGGTATGTTGGATTGTCTCTTGTTGATGCATGTGGGTTCCAATATCATCATGGGTACCACTCCTTCCCCAACACTAATTGGAATTGGAGAGACCATCTTACTTGACATGTATGATAGCTAGAATTCTACATGTCTATTTGAATCCAAGAGTGAGTACATGTATAACTATAGTGATTCCCAATATACCCGATATCAATGGTTCCTGATGGTGGTGATGCATATGATACTCATCATGTGATATTTTTAAAGAAAGTATATTATCATTAGATTTTACATTTTTTTATGATGCTTTTCATCATAGGTTTTCTTTTATATAATTATTCCTTAGGTAGTTATGTTTTGAATCAATAATTCATGATTTCCAAACATGAGTGGCTTATCACCACTGGGATGATGGGGTTAAATCCTTGGTCAAAATGAGATGATGGGTCTTTGGCACATACCTTCATAGAGTTTTTTTTATTCTCTAAATCTACACCATGTATTTAATACATTCTCTTGGATACTATTCATTATGTGATATCCATTAGTACATTGGTTAATTAAATCACTTAACTTATCATGTTTAACACCTTATATTGAAGATTATGGTTCTTCTAGGAATTGTTTAGAATATTCTTTATCTTTTTTATTTTCCTCATTAGAAGCCATTTTGGTTTCCTATGTTTTATATATATGTAATATTAGGCTATTCTCTGAATTAATCCCTTTCTTGTTACACAAGTAAACTCATTCTCATCACATGAGGCATCTGGTTCTCATTACACAGGGAATGATATGTTCATCACATAAGGAATCATATGCTCATCACCTGATGAATCCTATGCTCACTACACAAGTAAACTTATTCTCATCACATAAGTAATCCTAGTATTATCACAAAGAGAATCACATTCTCGTCAAATGGGTAAGGGTAAAATCTTTAGATCTTCACTTAATGAGATAATTAAAAGATTTTATACTCATTTCATCGGATTTTTATGCTCATCAAAAATGGAATCTCAGGATCCTCTTGTGAGGCATCCAAGGAAAATTAACTATCATTCCCTAGGAACATAAAATAATTCTCCTCACACTCATAACATGAGAAAATATGGGTCTCGGAAATATCAAGTGATATATATCATTTTATTCTCATCATATAGGGTGTTCTATTCTCGTTGTATGAGGAAAGGTTCCAGTTACACTCGTTTTATAAGAGTAGGCATAGGTTAACTTTTAGTGGTGATGAATCCACTTATGTTCATCATATAATTTAGGAAATGTTATTATATTCTAATGGGTACAATCTATAGGGTTGAGTGATTTTATAGGAATGTTTGGGTTTTATTTTCTCTTATGATTTGACCAAAAAGATTCATCCTATATATCATCCTATAAAAATGAATCAAAACCCACATAGGTTTTGGGGCATGGTTTAATTTCATATAATAGGATTGTTATATCTAGTATAACATAATACAAAGATTAAGATCATATTATTATAGGTATCAAATTAATGGATGGTGTAGAGATTTGGAATTGGTGTTGATTAGGTCAATCCTTATGGGAAAAAAGTAATTGGGGGGTTACATGTTTGATATGTTTACCAGGATCTCTCTCATAGTCACATTCATAGATGATAACCAGTTCATGATTAGTGTAAAGGTTTTTGGGATGATAATTACTATTATTAGGAAACAAATTCATGGAGACGACCTTGTTGATTCTTAGTTCAATGGATCTATTGATTAATTTCATTAACCCTGCTCATTTCTATTAATTTAACAAAAATAAACCTATATCAAATTGGTGAGATACACATGAAAAATCATGTAATTCCCTGACCCCAATTACCCAGAGTTGGTGCATTATTACATAAAATTTGCATGATCACAAAAGATCAAGTCTCTAAAGACCGATTAGTTTAGTTGCCTTGGAAACACTAGATACATTCAAAAAATTTACATTACATAATAAAGTGAAAAATACATCAGAATTTTGTCTCCACAGTCATATCCCCTTATACTATCACCGCAGGTCATTCATAAAATACTTCTTCAAATCTTGGGAATAATAAAACATAGGAAGGGGTGAGCTAAAATTCCCAATAAGGATTAAAATATAGAAAAAAATTTCATAAATAAGCATAAACATTTAAGGCAATGTATAATTAAACAAGATCCTTTTAAACTTGAACTTCAACATACTATGGTACAATTAGAATTAAATAATTCCATTTACTTATTCACATGGATATTCTACTAGTCAAATAATCACATGAAATATCAATAACCAATTTCATTATGTTGGAATGCATAATGCCAGACTATCATAACCATGTAGCCAAGGCCTCATGCCAAGACTAAAAAAAATATTTTGTCAAGGCCTTGTGCCAGGACACTAGTTTGTCTCATGAGACCTACCGATGCATTGAGGAGCTACAACGGGCTCCACATGTCACTTAATAAGTCTAATGCATTCCTCATATGAAAAGGTTTAAACATAAAATACGAATTCTTATTAAAAATAGCATACGAAATGTAAGTACTTTCTCCATAAACCATGAATGGTATAAAAATAACACACCCATAGTCATACATAGCACAAAAACTTCAATACAATATGGAAGTTTTTTATCATAATAAATCAACTTCAAATAAACATAAAACCCATCAAAGGATATTGACATAGATGAAATCAAAACTATTTGAGAGAAATATCTCTTTTTTTTAAATCATTTAGAAGTCACATAATTATAAAATAAAACATTTACTTTGAAAATATTCTTATAAGCTTGTAACGGAAGCCTCTAAGATTCTAAAATTGTGGAAAATATCTGCACCCACCATATAAGTTAAAAAAGACATTCTTACATTAATTTTTCAAAAAGGATAAAAAGGACCTTGTTTGGAAAATGACAGAAAGATTTCTTTATAAACATATTATAAAAAGTCATCGAGGGTATAAATGACTTAAACCCATAGTTTGTAAAATAGTAATAATGATTTTAAATACATTTTTAAAAAACATGGATGTGGATGATAAAGAGATCCTTGTAGATAATTACGTATATACAACCTCGGGTAATGAAGAGATTGTGAGATAAACCCTTACCTTGTACTTTTCCTTGGTCGAGGGTAGGTTAACCTTCTGTATAATGGTGAAATAATTTTTAATAAATTATACAAGAATAATTTAAATTAATATGATATAATATATGATCTTTTAACATTGTTGTGTTAATAATATCTTTGTATTATCGTTGTTTCAGGTGTTAACTTACTCATTTTCTTTTATATGTTTTGTTACATAAGTCGTGTTTGTTATGGATAGGTTGTATCTTATTAATATCCAGAATTATTTCAAGTCTTTAAACATTATTTTTAATCTTAAAATGAGAATTACACTTGAATGGATACGATGGGGAATGAATCTCATCGCATTCGTGGAGACGGTAGCCCGTACATATGCACGAGCGATAATATCACTCTTTTGATATTAAGAATAATATATAATTGTATTGTATATAATATATACAGAATCATTATCATGTTATATTTATTATTTACATGAATTACACATCATTATTATACCCATAAAAATAATAATGTTTTGAATAATAATTACACCACGATGTGGAGACGGTAAGCCGTACGTACGCATGTATGGTGACATGTCATACAAAGGATGGATAGAATACTGAATATGGTTGTACCATATTTATAATAGCATCATAGTTTATAGAAGATACTATAGTTATTATTTTATAATTGTAATAACAATGAAAGAAGAAGTTGAAGAAGAAAGGAACTTGAATGAGGGTGGTGAAAACATTACCTCTTCTTCGGGTTCTTCCTTTGGATTTGATCAAAAGGGCTCTGTAGGTTGGATTTATGATCAAACTAAGAACTCTAGGTTGAAGTGATGAAAGTTAAGAAGATATTTGGGTAGGTAATGGCTAAGTCCAAAGGCTTTTAAGGTATGAATTAAAGAGAAAGGGGAGTTCTCTTTTATAAGAGGGGTGAGGGGCAACTTTGGAAAAGCAAGAAATATTATTTGATAATAAATTCATATTCGGGTTCTAATGGCTCCAAAGTGTATTTTTTAGAAGTTAAGGTGGGTATGGGTCTAAATAATTTCAACCAATAGATTTTAGACAGTTTTGGGTCACTATATTAACCTTATCATTTTTATTTTACTCTTAGTTAAATAGTTTGAAATTTACCATGTCTCTTTTTTATTTTTATATTATATAGTTAATAAACTTACTACATACCTCCAAGAGACCCCCACATGGTCCATTAATGATACAAATATCATTATATAAGTCCTTTGTCCGAACCTTAGATTTTTAGGAATAGAATATCAATTAATAATATAATATTTGTTTTAAAAACTCTTTTATGTCAATTTTGACACTATTGGGTATTTGGTTTTCGATAATTTCTTAACATCATTATTACTTCGAAAAAAATTTATATAAACAATCCTAATATGACATATTAACATAGAAAATTAGTTTATTTCAAAAAAAGTCTCAAATTACTTTTATTTTTATATTTATAATATCAATTATTTTAATATTTCATTAATTAAGTAATTACTGCATCACCATTGTGTCATATATAAATTAACTTATTTAATGTCTAAGAATTATAAATAAAATACCATTATGTATGAATTATTTTTATATTTATAATGAATATTTATAATCAAATTTATCTTATGTATAACCCTATATTAAAAATGATGTAGTAATTAAACATTGATTTTAACTCTTTTAACTATTCTTTGAATTAAATAATAATAAATTTCCTAATCGAATCCAAGTGGACCTAAATGATAATATTTTACTCATAAGGTTTTTTTGGTCGAGTTACTCTTGTCCAATAGAATTAGGACATGTTTTAGGGTAATATTAATTTCATTTTTACCCTTAATTACCCTATTTACTTTTAACCGTGGTAAATAAAAGTAAAAAGTTACTATTCACCAAAAATTATTTTCATCTTATAGAATAACATTTTACTACTTTATATTAACCGTGTCTCTCGGATATTTTAAATTCTACTCAAAGAAGTGGTAAATTTATGTTTTATGTGATTTCCAAATTCTCCTAGGAGATAGGTAAAAGGCGGTGAAAAGTTCAATAAAATTTTCATATATCTAAAATTATTCTAAACTAACTACAATGAATTACATTAAACTTATATATATTTTATGTATCCTTTTTGACCTTATTTAAATTTATATAAAATAAATAATTATTTAAATAAAAATTTTGTTTTAAACTATAACTCAGTGTTTTTTCACTATTCATAAAAAATTGAATGTTTTCAGAAAAATTCCAAAAATTCACCCTTACCTAATTTCGATATTACATATCCAAAAATGAAGTCCATTTTGAAAGATAAAATTTATAAAATTTCAAAAAGTGGGTATTACTATTCATAATGGCTGGTTTTATTAGTTGTGGTGTGTGTTCGAACTCGAAGTTGCTTACAACACACGCAACTGTATTATTAAAAGAGAAGAATACAATGGAAGTTTGGAGTGTTACATTCTCCCATATTTCAAATAATTTTTTCCTCGAAATTTAAAGAATACTACCGCATGAAAATACTCGGGTGATTCTTCATCATAAGTTTTTCAGGTTCCCACGTTTCCTCTTCCATCTTATGGTTTCTCCATAGAACTTTTACCAGATGAGTCGTCTGGTTTCTCAACACCTATTCTCTGGTATCAAGAATCTTGATAGGATCTTTGCAATAAGACAGATCATGTTCAAGTTCTAATTCCTCATAGGTGAGTACATGTGTTGGGCCAGGCATGTATTTTCTCAACAGTTATACGTGGAACACATTGTGAACTTTGAAGAGATTTGGCGGCATTGCCAAGCAGTAAGCTACAATACCAATTAATTCTAGAATTTTGAAAGGTCCTATGTACCTAGGACTCAATTTACCTTTCTTACCGAAACTTATAACTCCCTTCCATGGAGATACCTTCCACAAAACATGATCTCCTACCTGAATTTCCAAATCCTTCCTTTGATTATCGGCATATCTCTTCTGCCTACTTTGAGCTGCTTTGATGTGGTTTTGGATTACCTTCACCTTTTCCATTGTTTCCTCCACCAGTTCTGGGCCTACAAGTTTTCTTTCACCAACATCATCCCAACAGGTTGGTGTTCTATATCTCTTTCCGTACAATGCTTCATATGATGCCATCTGAATACTTGAATTGAAGCTATTGTTATAGGATAATTCCACCAGAGGTAAATATTGAACCCACATACCCTGAAAGTCATGTGAGCATGATCTCAACATGTCTTCTATGGTTTGAATAGTCTTTTCTGATTGTCTGTTTGTTTGAGGGTGGTAGGTAGTGCTCAAACAAAGTTCAGTATCCAAGGCCTTATGAAGACTCTTCTAGAATCATGAAGTAAAACAAGGATCACGATCAGAAATAACTGATAGAGGTCCTCCATGAAGCCTCACAACTTCACTAATATATAGTCTTTCTAAATGTTCAAGTGGTAGATCCTCCCTTATAGTATGAAAATATGCTGACTTGGTAAGGCGATGAACAATTACCCATATTGCATCATTCCTTCTAGGAGTCTTTGGTAGTCCCATGACAAAGTCCATCGTGATATTATCCCATTTCTACTCAGGTATGGGAAGAGGTTGGATGACTCCTCCAGACTATTGTCTTCCGACTTTCACTTGTTGACAAACCATACATCTTGACAAAAAATCAGCAATCTCCCTCTTAATGTTGTCCCACCAAAAATGTTCCTTCAAATCTCTATACATTTTGGTGCTCCATGGGTGTATAGAGAAATTGGAGCTATGAGCATCATCTAACAATTCCCTTTTAAGATCAGGTATATCAGGAACAAAATGTCTCTTCCCAAATTTCAAAATTCCTTCTTCATACATAACGTCTCTCAATCTCCCATCATTCACAGCTTTAATCTCATTTTGAAATTGTTCATCATCGGTCTAAGAACTCTTAATCATTTCTAGTAATGATGGTTTTGCAACCATTTTAAAAATCATTGATGTTTCACCATCCATGGTGATTCCCCTATCCATATTCACTAGATCCCTAAAAATAGGATCCCTTTCAATTCTCATCATGTTCAAAACTCCATGATCTTTTCAACTCAAAGCATATTCCACCTTATTTTCCTTCCCCATGTGGTAGTTTATCGTGCTATCATACTCCTTACGTAGTTCAAGCCATGGCCTTTGCCTCATGTTGAGTTCTTTCTCTAAAAATATATACTTTAAACTCTTGTGATCAAGATAAATCTCACATTTTTTAACATAGATTTAATGTATCTATATCTTCAAAGAAAAGATTACCGCAGCTAACTCAAGATCCTGAGTAGGATATTTTTTTTCTCATGAATTTTCTGTTGTCGTGATGCATATGAAATAAGTCTATCATTCTGCACAAGGACACAAATAAGTCCTCTCTTCGATGCATCACTATAAATAATGAACCCATCATTCCCTGATGGTAGAGTCAATATAAGAGAATTGACTAATATTATCTTACGTTCTTCAAAACATTCTTCACACTCTTTTTTAAAAACAAATTTAACCCCTTTACGTGTGAGCTTTGTTAATGAGTTAGCCCATCGGGAAAAGTTCTGGACGAAACACCGATAATAACCTGCTAAGCCAATAAAACTATGTACCTCAGTTATACTTGGTGGTGCATTACATTATCGGATTGCCGTGGTCTTAGAAGGATCAACAGAGATTCCATCTTTAGATACAATATGTCCAAGAAAAGAAATCTATTGAAGCCAGAATTTACACTTGCTAAACTTCCCATATAATTTATGTCTTCTCAGAGTCTTTAGGATAATGCGCAAGTGAATTTCATGATCTTTGTAGCTTTTGTAGTATAACAAGATATCATCAATAAATACCACTACTAAATCATCAAGATATTCCATGAAAACAATGTTCATTAGATCCATGAAAACAGAGGGTGTATTAGTCAGCCCAAAAGGCATTACTGTAAACTCTTAATGCCCGTACCTAGTTTGAAATGTTGTATTCGGAATGTCTTCCTTCTTCACACACAACTGATGGTATCCATATCGAAGGTCAATCTTATAAAAGTATTGAGCTCCATGTAGTTGGTCAAATAAATCATCAATACAAGGTAGGGAATTCTTTTTCTTTATAGATATAGCATTGATTTCCCTGTAGTCGATACATAACCTCATAGATCCATCTTTCTTCTTAATAAAAAGGATAGGGGCTCCCCATGGAGAAACACTAGGGAGAATAAATCCCTTATTACTCAATTCCTCTAGTTGTTTCTTTAGTTCAACTAATTCCACAGTGTCCATTCTATTAGGGGTCTTCGATATATGCCTTTAACCAGAAATTAAGTCAATGGAAAACTCAATTTCTTATTCTGGAGGATGTCCAGGTAAATCTTCTGGAAACACATCAACATATTCTCTCACAATTGGTACATCCTCTATTTGAACATTCCCTTCCTCACCCACAGTCATTTCAGTCTCTTCCTCCCCACTAATTTAATTTAGTTGAGCAATTGGGGGTGGATCTAGGTAAGAATTAGGTGGTGATGATTCTTCTCTAAAGATAAGGTGTTCCTTATCATCATTATAAAAATAGTAACCTCATTCTTCTTACAATAAATTTTTGCATCATGGTCTAAAATCCAATCCATACTGAGGATTATTTTAAATTCAATCATAGGTATGATAATGAGATCCGCAGATAAAGAACATTTATGTGCTCTAATGGGGACTGATTCATAAGACTTTGTTCCAATGATACATCCCTTAGAAGTTGTGACTGACAACTCCCTTTTTAAATCAAATTGGAAATATCGAATTTTCTTAGAAAATTGGGAAGATATGAAACAATGTGATGATCCAGAATCAAATAATGAATTTTCTAAACTTGAGGAAACCATTATATTACCTGCCACCACGTCTTTCGGATTCTACCTTAGCAGTAGTGATAGAATAATCTTGTCCTTGATCCCTTGGCCTTTTTTGAGGTATGTTCCTCTGACGCTTAGGGAATTCATTTTCATAATGTCCCATCTCTCTACAATTATAGCATTCCATGTTGACAACAACTCTCTTTCCCTTGAAATCATGATCTTGGTGGCCTTTTTCACCACACTTGTAACATACTCACCTTCCCTTCAAGTAAGTATCGTGGTGTTTCTTCCCACATTTACTACAGGATGGATATTCATATTTTCCATTCTTCCCCTTATTCCCATTTCTGGAGTGATCAATAGGTCTCTTATTCTCTTGATTTTCTTTAAAGTCATAAGACATAAAGAATTCTTTTTCGGTCTTGATAGCACATGAGAAAACATCTTCGTACAACAAGAAGGTTTGTCAGACTAATTCTCGACGAAGAAATGGTTTTAACCCATAAAAGAAACGATCAATATTACTTCTTGGGTTACGTATATAATCTGTATCACACCTCGCTAACCTTGTAAAGTTAGCCTCATACTTTGTGACATTCTCATCCTCCTTTTGTCTTAGACTGAGAAATTGCCTTTCCATATCTACTCGATGGTCACGAGGAAAGTATTTTTCTAAGAAAACCTCCTTGAACTCCCTCCATTCGATATTTGATACTTTATCTTCTTCCTTTGTGTTTTGAATCAATGACCACCATTGATCAACATCTCCAGTGAGGCTGTAAACTGCCAGGATAATTTTTTCTCTTTCACTACTCCCCAAGGCGTGGAATATTTTCTCTACGGAATTTATCCATTGTTCAGCTACTACTGGATTTTACCCCCATTGAATGTTGGTGGTTGTTTCCTCATGAAGCGATCTAACGTTGATCCTCTACACTACGGATCAGGTTTCTCCATAAGGGTAAGGTTATTATTCATACCCTGATTGAGTTGTCCAAGTATGGTGATTAGCTGATCAGCACCAGTTGCATCACCAGTTCCACTATAATTATCTTGAACAAGAGGTAAATCCCTACATGGAGTGCGTGCATTGATAAAATTTCCATTCCTTCCACTAGGCACCATTTCTAAACAATTTCATAAACTAGACCATTTTATGAATCAAAATATATAATTCCATACTTATAAAACACTTAAAATAAATAGAACTGTTTATGGATATAATCCATAATCATAAAAACAAATATTCTCTTTTAGGATGTATATACTCATAAACCCTTCATAATGGATTGTATGTAAAATGATAATTATCCTAATCATATCACCCGAGAGTGTCGTAAACAAGAGTGCAGCAAGGCTCGTTGTCGTGCACTAGTTCCCATTCAAGTCTAGCTCAAACCGGTGTTTTTGGGTTTTACCCCTAGGTACATCTGTGCCAGAGACACCTCTACCTACTCATATACAGACAGGAATGTATTGCTCGAAAAACTCACAAAATCTCTACAATACCAAAATTATGGCAAGTTCTTCTATAATAATCCTCAAAGTCCATCTTAAGTCTATGTGCTCTAATTAGAGTTTATCTAAATATAGCTTCCAAGGTTTGTACTAAACATCCTCTGATACAAACTATAACGCCCTGACCCTAGTTACCCAGAGTCGGTGCATTATTACGTTACATTGACATGATCATAAAAGATAAAATCTAGAAACATCGATTAGTTTAGTATCCTTGAAAACACTAGATACATTCATAAATTTTACATTACATCATAAAGTGAAAACTACAAAAACATTTTGTCTCCACACTCATATCCCCTTATACTATCCCTCCAGGTCATTCATAAAATACTTCTTCACATCCTTGGAAAAATAAAACATAGAAAGGGGTGAGCTCAAATGCCCAGTAAGGATACCAATATAGTGGAAAATTTCAAAAATAAGAATAAACATTTAAGGCAATGTATAACTAAAACAAAAGCCTTTTAAACATGAACTTCAGCATAATATGGTAGAAATAAAATGAAATAATTCCATATACATATTAAAATAGATAATCTAGTAGTCGAATAATCACATGCAATATCAATAACCACTTTCATAATGATGGAATGCATAATGCCAGACTATCATAACCACGTAGCCAAGGCCTCGTGCCAAGACTACAAATAATATTTTGTCAAGGCCTTATTCCAAGACACTAGTTTTTCTCATGAGACCAACCAATTCATCGAGGAGCTATAGCTAACTCCACCTATCACTTACAAAGTTCAATGCATTCCTCATATGAATAGGTTTAAACATAACATAAACGTTCGTATTAAAACTAGCATACGAAATGGAATTACTTTCTCCATAAACCGGGAATGATATAAAAATAACACATCCATAGTCAAACATATCACAAATCCTTCAATACAATATGGAGGTTTTGTATCATAATAAATCAACTTCAAATAAGATTAAAATACATCAATGGATGTTGACATAGATGAAATCAAAAATATATAAGAGAAATATCTCTTTTTTTTGAAATCATTTAAAAGCCACATAATTATAAAATAAAACATTTACTTTGAAAATATTCTTATAATCTTTAAATGGAATATTCTAAGATTTTACAATGGTGAAAAATAGCCGCACCCTCCATATAAGTTAAAAAAAGAAATTCTTACCTTAATTTCTCTAAAAGGATAAAAAGGACCTTGTTTGGAAAATGACAGAAAGATTCCTTTATAAACTTCTTATAAAAAGTAAAAGAGGGTATAAATGAATTTAACCCATAGTCTGTAAAATAGTAAGAATGATTTGAAATATATTTTTAAGAAACATGGATGTGGATGATAAAGTGGTCTAATTAGATAATTACGTATAAACAACCTCGGATAATGAAGAGATTGTGAAATAAACCCATACCTTATACTTTTCCTTGGTCAAGAGTAGGTTAACATCCTATATAATGGTGAAATAATTGTTAATAAATTATACAAGTGTCATTTAAATTAATATGATATCATATATGATCTTTTAACATTGCTTTGTTAATAATATCTTAGTATTATCATTGTTTCGGGTGTTAACTTACTCATTTTCTTTTATATGTTTTGTTACATAATCCATGTTTGTTATGGATATGTTGTATATTATTCATATCCAGAATTATATCAAGTCTTTAAACATTATTTTTAATCATCATATGAGAATTAGAGTTGAATGGATACAATGGGAAATGAATCTCATCACGTTCGTTGTGACGGTAGTCCGTATGTACGCACGAGTGATAATAACACTATTTTGATATTAAAATAATATATAATTGGATAGTATATCATATATACAGAATCAATATCATGTTATATTTATTATTTACATGAATTATACATTATTATTATAACCATCCAAATAATAATGTTTTGAATAACAATTACACCACGACGTGGAGACGGTAAGCCGTACGCACACATGATGACTTATCATTCAAAGGATTGATAGAATACTGAATATGGGTTTACCATATTTATAATAACATCACAGTATATAGAAGATACTGGAGTTATTATTTTAGAATGGGAATAACAATGAATGAAGAATTTGAAGAAGAAAGGAACTTGAAAGAGGGTGGTGAAAACATTACCTCTTCTTCGGGTTCTTCATTTTGATTTGATCAAAAGGGATCATTAGGTTGGCTTTCTAATCAAACTAAGGAATCTAGGTTGAAGTGAGGACAGTTTAGAGGATATTGGGTCAGGGTTTTTCCAATCCCAAAGGCTTTTAAGGTATGAATTAGAGAGAATGTGGAATGCCCTTTTATAATAGGGGTGAGGGGCACCTATAGAAAATCTAGAAAATTATTTTATAATAAATTAATATTAAGTTTCTAATAGCTCCAAATTGGATTATTTAAAGGTTAAGGTGGTTATGGGTCTAAATATTTTCAACAAATAGATTTTATACTGGGTTGGGTCACTATATTAACCTTATCATTTATATTTAACTCTAAGTTAAATAGTTTGACATTTACCATGTCTCTTTGTATTTTTATATTATATAGTTAATAAACTTACTATATACCTCCAAGAGACACCCAAATGGTCCATTAATGATAAACCTATCATTATATAAGTCCTTTCGACGAATTTTAGATTTTTTAGGAATAGAATATCAATTAATAAAATAATATTTGTTTTAAAAACACTTTTATTTCAATTTTGACACTATTGGGTAATTAGTTATTGATTATTTTATAACAGTATTATTACATCGAAATAAATTTATAAAAACAATAATAATATTTTCTATTAACGTATAAAATTAGAGGAATTCATAAAAAGTGTCAAATTACATTTATTTTGTTATTTATAATATCAATTATTTAAATATTTCATTAATTAGGTAATTATTTCATCACCATTGTGTCATAAATAAATTAACATAATTAATGTCTAAAAATTACCAATAAAATACCATTATGTATGAATGAATTTTGGATTTCTACTGAATATTTATAATCAAATTTATCTTATGAATAACCCTACATTAAAAAAAATTAGTAATTAATATTTGATTTTAACTCTTTTAACTCTTCATTGAATTAAATAATAATAAATGTCTTAAACCAATACAAGTGGACCTAAATGATAATATTTTCTTCCTAAGGTTGGTTTATGTCGAGATACACCTGTCCAATAGAATTAGGACATGTGTTAGGATAATATTAATATCATTTTTACCCTTAATTACCCAATTTACTTTTAACCGTGGTAAATAAAAGTAAAAAGTTACAATTCACCAAAATTATTTTTATATTATTGAACCAAATTTTACTCCTTGATATTAACAATGTATCCGGGATTTTCGTAATTCCACCCATAGAAGTGGTAAAATTATGTTTTATGTGAATGTCCAAATTCTCCTAGGAGATGGGTAAAAGACAGTGAAAAGTTCAATAAAATTTCTATATATCTAAAATTATTCTAATATAACTCCAACTAATTAAATTGAACATATATAGGTATTATATATCCATTTTGACCTTAATTAAATTTAAAGAATATAAATAATTATTTAAATAAAAATTTGGTTTTAAACTATAACTCGGTGTTTTTTCACTATTCATCAAAAATTGAATGTTTTCAGAAAAATACCAAAAATTCACCCTAGGCTAATTTAGATATTCCAAATTCAAAAATGAAGTCCATTTTGAAAGATAAAATTTATAAAATGACAAAAAGTGTGTATTACTATTCATAATGGCTAGTTTGATTTGTTGTAGTGTGTGTTAGAACTCGAAGTTTCGTACAACACACGCTACTATATTATTCAAAGAGAAGCATACCATGGAATATTGGGGTGTTAAAAATCATATTTAATGAATATTTTTTAGGAAAATAGTTTATCAAGTGGATATCCATGGTATGGGTTTTATTCATGTTGGTAGTTTCATGAAACTAATACTTGCAGGATACTTTTTCCCTTTCCATAAAGGGTGTTCTTTATAGAAGGTGGTTTTACAAGGGCATTCAAATCCTAAAAAATTAATTTAAAAGTATTTTACAAGGTAATTGAAAAATCCCTACTCTAATAGCCTAATGTTGGATATGATAAACATACCATCGAGGCCTCATTCCAATCATCTCAAATATACTATCAAGACCCCGTGTCTAGAAATCATTCATAAAAGTTAAGAATACACAAAATACTCAAACTAGTTTGTCTCATGAGACTTACCAATGCTACATGCTGATAAATATTTTTAGTCCCCACTAGTCACTTAATATGTCTAACGTATTTATCATATAAGGAAATAATAAAACATAATTAAAATTCCTTAATAATAAAAAATTTTATGTATAGGAAGAACTAGTATATGGAATATCAATACTTTCCTTGTCAAAACAATCGCAAGACAAC
Source organism: Viscum album (assembly GCA_963277665.1). Taxonomy (NCBI): domain Eukaryota; kingdom Viridiplantae; phylum Streptophyta; class Magnoliopsida; order Santalales; family Viscaceae; genus Viscum; species Viscum album. The sequence continues at coordinate 1,139,374,400 of OY728135.1, read as the reverse complement.
TAGAGAATGAATAATGATGGAATCATTAAAACATATCCCAAGTCGATCGTAATTAAAATAAATATTTTTAGTTGTTGATGATTAGAAATACCATGAAAATATAACTAAAAATTTCTTGAGAAAAATACCCTTTTCACTTGGAAATTCATTTTAAAAAACTAAAAAATATAGAATATAATAAAAAAATTAAATATAAATAACCATGAAAACTTTTCATTTAATATTTAGAGTATTAGGTGTATAAGAAATTATAAAACTGCATTCAAACAATATATGTTAAAATAATATTCATTTCACATTTTGGTAAAAATATAAAAAAAGTATTTCATTCAAAAGAAGATATGAAGATTCCATAGAAGTATTTTTATATAAAGTAAAACATGGGTAAAAATATATTCAAAAAATAATTGGATAATAATAAAAATAATCTTTAAAACATATTAATGAAAATATAGACATGGAAGAAAATGACTCTGAATGAATTAAAAACATAGATGGTTTTAATCAAAAACAATTTGCGTCCAATTGATTTATTAAAAGAGAAAAATGAAAGTAAAACGTATTATTTTCATGAATAATTATAGGGAAATAAAATATATATTTTTTAATATAAAATGAACCTATAATTCCTATATCAGATACTTAAAAATATATAATATCGAATGATGATGAGATCACGCAATAAACCCCTGCCTCAAGTCTGACTTGCATTTTATGTGATTTTAACCTCCTTTATAATAAACTTTAATTTATTATAATTATATTATATAACCATATACATACTAATAATATCATATATGATTCAATTATTACATTCTAAAACTTTTTAGTAATTATTATTTATCAAAATCATCTTTATGGAGTGTTATCTATCTCATTTTTCAGGTAAGTTTCGGGTTAGTAGTTCTGGTCCTTGTACTTAGATCGTCATACCATAACATCCATAATTATAATCATGACTTAATTAATATATATTAAAAATTTATATATTTATATTCATTCATAAATATTATATTTGTAAATATTAATTACACCATTCATGGAGACGTTAGTTCGTACATATGCATGAATGTTCTTTTCACCTTTAAAAGGATGGTACAAAATAATGGTAAATAATAATTAAACTTTATAAAATAATTATTTTATCATATATATACAATTAATATATAATTATTATCATCTAATAATAATGGAAATAAAAAACAAATCACATCTCTTTATAGAGGTGGTAGTCCACACATATGCACGAGCGCTATTATCACTTTCCAATGGATTGGAATGTAAAAACTTATATATGATATTATAATTCAAGAAGAATAATTATTTCATAAATATCATGTATATAAATTAAACCAATAATAATACATATTCATAAAATATGATGATGAAAAATTAATTTTATCGCTACATGGAGGTGGTAGACCAGATGTTCGCAGGAGTGATACTTTCATTTCTCATTAGATGTAATAGAGGATGGATATTGGTGTTTCTATAATCATAATAAAATTTAAATATATTGTGGATAATTAATTCATTATCCTTTTATTAATACCCTAGATTTATAAAATTTAGAAGTTGAAATAAATTGAAAGAGGTTGATTACCTCTTCTTTGGTAAGCCCCGTTTAGATACATTCTTAAGGAACCTTATAATAGAGTTTTAATAATACCAGAACAAATAATTCATGTTTAGGGAACTTTATGAGATATGTCTTTAGGTTTTTATTGAGATATATTTCTCAAATGGTGTGAAGGATACATGAGAATATGTTCCCTTTTATATGTGAGCAGAGGGGCACTATTTGAATTACATAAAGTATTAAATTATTATAAATTCATCTTCAAGGATAAATGGTTCAAAAATTAATTTAAATAAAATATAAGTCTATTATGATTCAAAAAACTACCACTAAAAAATTTGGAAATTGGTTTTAATGTTTCCACCCTTATCTCTTATTTTAAACCCCCATTAACCGTTTTGAAAATTTTCATAATACAAAATTCTTCTACTATTTATTAGCTAAGGATTTTACCGTAAAAGGAATAATGACTCATAAATGTACCATGAATGATATTATAAACCATATCTACTCTGATTTTATGAATATATGATTTATCATAATTTTAAAAACTTTAATAAAAAAGTTTTAATTATAAAATATTATTATTGTCATTCTTCAAAATATATGAAATATTATAATATAATATGTTTCTATCTCAAGTAAAATGGTTCCAAGATGACATTGAATAGAATAAAATGAAGATATAGAAATTATATAATCATAAAATAAAATTTATATAGTTTTTGATGTCATTTTAAACCTTATATTATGTTTTAACCACTTGTTTATCAAATTTTAACCTTAACCGTGGTAATGAAATTTTCAATATTAAAGGTCTAAATATTTTCTTACGTAGTGAAAATTATCTCACAAATTGAAAATTCATGTAAGTAGCAACAATTTATCATACTAATGGTCCTATTTTAATTTTTATGATTTTTAAATAATTTAATAAATTATATTTAATATAAAATACTATTAATATCATTTTAAGAACATTTCATATAACTTGAAATTGAAAAAACATGAAAATGATGAAATTAGAATATAAGAAATTCAAAATATCTAAAATATTATTTTTATCTTCAAAATTCATGGAACACTTTAAATCACCCAAGAATATTTATTTAGATAATGTACAATCATTAACTTAATTTTTTTACTGTTTTCACGAGCCTTGTGTAGGCAATGCATAAGCATTTAAGGAAATAATTTAATCACAAAAAATAAAAGATAGATTGACAAGAAAAAAATAATTTATTATTAAAATAAAAATATACAACCAAACATATGTTTTTTGTATACCTACCACAAAATATTATAAATATTAAAAGCACAAGAGTGGTATATTTTACATTATATTTAAATAAAATAATAAAAATATTTTAATCAAAGGAAAGTAGTAATAAATTTACCCATTTTATAATTTTGGATAATAATGGATGAAATTAACTCATACAATTAACTATAGGTAATTTTTTGGATTTATTATGAGGCTTTGTCAAATAATTTTTGAACATACCTACTTGCTTTATCTTTTCCATGGTAACACAAAATACTATGATAATTGTTCATGTTATCAAAAAATACAAAATAATTATTTAAAAAAATTAACTTCCTAATTACAATATGGATTCCATTCGTCAATATTTAATATCTATATATTGAATAAATTATTTTAAGATAAAACTCAATAATCAACAAAAATAGTTTTTCATGAAATTGAGTTTTTAAGTATAAAAATTTTTTATTCCAAATTTAAAAATAAAATTTATTCTAATTAAATTAATTGGATTATTATTAATATAATAGAACTAATTTTACTTTGAAAAAAAATTTAAAACCAAATTTTTCTTTGTAAATTCATGAAAGAAAAATACTGTTTTTAATTAAAATCCGTATTTTTTACATATCATTAAAATATCAATCTTTAAAAAAATTCTAAAAATTTTACTCTTAAATAATTATAAAATTGTGATCAAAAAAATATATTTTATTTTTTATAATAAATTTTCTAAAATTTAAAGAAATTCTTTATATTATTTATTCATAAAAAGAAATAAAAACCACATTAAAACAAAAAAGTATTTTTGATGTATAAAATGACTTTACTGAAAATTTACGACTTATTTATTATATATAAAAACATTTTATAAAATGATTTCACATATTTTTATAATTTAGATAATAATATACATACCCTCCAATCCAATAACTAGTTGATAATTGTCACATTAAATACTATTATTTTAATAATATATCATGGTTTGGATAAGGATAAGTGTTTCTTATAAATCGAGAATGTTATTGTAAATTGTTTGGGGTGTTACATTATAAAAAAATTAACTAAATTATTCTCTCGTGATTTTATCTCAGTAATAAAAGGTTCAACATTTTAAAATAGTTTTTTTAAAAACCAATTCGTACATAGGTATAATGAAACATCTTTTAAAAAAAGAAACTGTGAAGGGTAAAGTTTACCTTAAATAACACATAATTGGGTTACCAAATAAGAAGAACATTGTTGGGAAGTTAAAATATAGACATGGAGGAGAAAAATACCATCCAAGGATTTATAAAGTGTGACAGAGAACATGGTCATGAAAAAGTTAATAACCAATAACCATAAATCATTGTTTATTTAAAATACCATTAATTAATTAGAAGTAAAGGTAAAATAACAAATAATAATTCAAAATCATTTTCCTTGATTTGGGAAATCCATTTACCATGTTTAGTAATAACATAAGGAAATATACTTACATGGTAAGTAAAATTTCATCATTTAATCAATTTCCACTACAATATATAATTTTTATCCAATTGATGTGTATTCTGATAAATTTCTCATGCCTGAAGAACCAAAATAAAATTTTAATGGATCACATAATTCAAAAATTAATAACAATCTACTCCTCTAGTGTTTCCTAAAACTAATATGGTTATCATATTGTAAGATACTTCACACAATGTATAATCCTTCTCATTAATAAATTATAAATTAATCTACAAAATTCAAAAATAAAACCAGTGGTTTAACATAGATCATTACATAAATAAATAGAAATATATCTCTAATTTACTCAATAACGTCGATGTTAAAGAATGTTTTAATCTCAAATGTTATCTCATACCCTTTAGGATACATATCAAAAAATCTAATAGCATACTTCCCAAATAATCCATTATGTTAACATATAGGTTAAATATACCTCAACACTATAAAAAGTATACCAAAATATCCTTAATCACCTCAACATCTCAAAAATTAAAAAATCTTTGATCCTATAATATGCTTAACAAAAAAATTAGTCTCTATCAATTAAATATTTTATGATAAAAAATTTCATATTAATTTGGAAAACATATAATCATGTTGTAGGAGTTTCACCCTTTTTCCATTTGGTTATTGGTTCAGGCCCAATGGCCATTCTATATTTTACACATTATCCTTTTTATAAAACTAAATTAATTTAATTACTATAATATTCCAAAATATATGATTAATATCCTCAAAAAACATTATTCGTCAAATCAATTTTTAAGGACTGAGGTTTTCTATAAAAAATATTTTTCCCATAGAAACAAATAATCTTAATATAATATTATTACATTAACATCAACGATCATATTAACCCTAAAGTTTATTAAAAAAAATAAAACTTGCCTCCACAAAATATAAAAGCATTATTACACAATTAATATTATCACAAAAAAAACACTAAAATGAGTGTTGTATTTCCATAAATGTCTCCCAAAATATCCCCAATCATGATAAAATCATATATATAAATCATAAAGGGGGTATTTATTCCATTAAAAAAATGATAAACATTATATATATCAACCCAATAAACCTTATGTTTATCCCAAATAATTATGTAATATCATAGGTTTCTTTAGTTTACATTCTATTATTCATCATAATGGTTTATAAATAAGATTTTAATTAACCAAAACATATATTTGGGAGCATCAAACAAGGTGTGTAGTAAAAAAACATTCACTATAAACCAGAATAATGGATGAGATATATTCATCCAACATTTCTATAGGGTTTTACCCCTAGATACATATGATCCAAAACCATGTCCACTTATAGGATCCATTCAAGTATGTATTTCAAGAAAATACACATAATCTCTACATTAAAAAAACAATTTGATATTATCCTATATTTATAAATATCACCAAAGTCTGTCAAAGGTATATATTCTTTAATCTCCATTTTCAAAAATCTTGTTCTGAATGTTTCTAATTAACTTTCCATAATACCAACTATAAATACCAAATCCTTGGTATCACCAAGTTAGCGGTTACCTTATTACACTAGCACTAGATTTAAGTGAACCATCCCAAAGTGATGAATATTTTAGTAGTATTGGTAAACTAGATACATACTTTAATCTAACATTAATTTAAAAACATAAAACAGAGTGAATTTCTTTTCTATATTAACATAATTATTTTCTCTCTAGAGTATCCTTGCATATCATGAATAGGAAAATCCTTGGCATCATAGGAAAAGTAAAAAATATGTGTGATCCCAAACAACCAGTAAGGGTTGTTTAGAATGGAATATATAATGAGTAAATTAGTTATAATCAATAAGGGAAGCTTAATATCTAAAAAATTCATATCATTTATTCATTACTCAAGCATAAAGAATAATCTGGAAGTAATAAATCACAATTAAATAATACCATACAAATAATCACATGTGATTGAAACTTATCCTTATATATCAAAAATATTCAATATAATCACATGTATGTTAATAAATGAAATCATAATAATGAAATTTATAATATTAAACATCATAATCTTACCATTGAGGCCTTATTTTAAGATATCTTAAACATTCCATTGAGGCCACATGCCAAGACATCATACATAAATGGGTAAGGCTTGTGATAAATACCCATACTAGGTTGTCTCATGAGAATAACTAATTTATATACATGATATAAAATTCTATGCCCACCCATGATGTGACATGTCTAATTAATTCATGAGATGATTTAATAATATATATTAATCAATATTCCCTAACAATAAAAAATTTTCTGTTTAGGAAGAAACAGTACATGAAATTTTAATACTTTTTGAGTAAAACTAATCATATACCATCCATATAACGAATAAGGATGGTATCATTGCATCATATTCAAATGGATCATATGTAAAATAATGGTTTTTCATTGATGAATAGTAATACCATGAAAAGATCATTAAAAAAATTAATGAGGAAAATAACCTTTTTTACTTTAAAATTCATTTTTAAAAAATAATTTTTTTAAACTAATAGGGAAAATTTTATATTTGAAATAAATCATAGAAACATGAAAATTAGTCTTCAAATAATTTGGTGTCAATGACTGTATGAAATTATTTTCATGCCAAATACATAAAAAAATGGTTAATTTCACATTTTCAATAAAAAATAAAAAAGTACCTCATTCAGAAAATAACAAGAATATTCCTTGGAAATATTTTTATATAAAGTCAAAAATTGGTAAAAATTTTGTTAAATTTTTTTATTAAAATATTTAAAACAATCTTCAATATATTTTAATTAAAATATGGACATTGATAAAAAAAATATCTCCAACATAATAGAAAACAAAGACAGTTTTCCATAAAAACATATTTTCTACCTCATGATAACTTAAAATATTAAAAGGAAAAGAAAACATATAATTTATGTAAAAAAACATAGGATAATAAATTATATTATTTTTAACATATAAATATCATATAATTAGACTAATAGTGACTTAATCATAAACAATCTTGGATAATGAGGAGATGGTGAAATAAACCCTTAACTCATGTGCGGATTTCTTAGTATGAGATTTTAAACACCTATTTAAAAAAAATAATAGATTTATAATTATATAGAAGAAATATATATATACTTATAATATAATATATTATCTAATTATTACATTTCAACTCCCATTTATTAATTATGATTTTTTAAAATAATCACTAATGACTGTTAATTGCCTCATTTTTCATGAAAGTTTCCTACTATTGTTACGATTCGTATACATTGATCATAATAACATCATATCAATAATTTTAATTATGATTTAATAATAATATATATTCATTATATATATTTTGTTTTATCCATAAATGGTAGTCATAGAAAATAAATTACATCATTCGTGGAGACGGTTGGCCACACATGAATGATGTTTTCACTTTTCAATGTATGGAACAAAAGAAAGATAAATAATAATTTTACATTATATAATCATTATTATTTCATATATATCAAATAAATATATCATAATTTCCAAATAAGTATAATGTAAATGATAAAATAGTCAAACTTCTTTATGGAGGTGGTAGTCCACACGTACGAACGAGCGACGTTATCATTTTTCAGTGGTTTGGAAGGTAAAAAGGTTGATATTATATTATAATTTTAAAAATAATTATTTAATAAATATCATTTATTAATATTAAATATATCATAACACCTGACCATGAAATATGGTGATGAAGATTACTTATATCTCTACATGGTGGTGATAGTCCACGTTTATGCATGAATGACATTTTCAATTGTCATTTTATGAAATCTATGGTTGATATTAGAGGTTATATAATTATAAAAACATTTTTGTGTATATATGATACAAAATTTATAATTTTATGTTGATTACCATAGATTAATATGGTATATAGTAAGAAATAAATTTAATGTGGTCGGTTAATATGATTACCTCTTCTTTGATAGGCCTCCATCAGATCCTTTTTTTAATGACCATTACAATGGTCTTTTAAGAATTAAATAAAATATATTTAATGGAAATGGAATTATATAAGATAATTTTACATAACATGGTCAATATTTATGGCTCAAAGGTTGTGTAGAGGTTTGGATAAACGGTACCCTTTTATCAGGGAGGAAAGTGTTACTCTAGGAATTACTAAAATTATTAAATTAATATTAATTAATTTTCAAGGGAAAAAAAGATCCCAATATGTATAATTTTATAATAATATGAGTATGAGTATAAATAATATTATCCTAAATAACCATGAAAAATTATGGTAATAATTTCACACTTAACTCTTAGTTTTAACCCCAAACTAACCCTAGGAATAATTTTCATAATATCAATGTTTTATAGTATTTAAAGGTTAAAAATGTTTCCATAAAAGGAAAAGTGACTCATAAATGGAACAAAGTTGATATTTTAAAGCATATATAATTAACCTAGACAAATATATTTTTTGATGAATTGTAATTTATTTAATTAAATAATGTTTATTATAATATAACATTGATTTCATTTTTGGAAATATATGAAGTATTATATTATATTATATGTTTAACTCATTTAAAATGGTTAAAATTGACATCGATTAGAATATATTTAGTATATGGTATTAATATAATCATCCAATAAATTTATGATAGGATTGGATATCATTTTAAATATTATTGGTTGGATCAACCCCTTGGTTATCCAATTTTAACCTTAGCCATGATAATAACTTTTTCAATATTAATGGTTTATAATTTTACTTATAAGGTTAAAATTGGATCATAAATGAAAAGGTTTTGATTTTTTAAACTATTTATCATATTAAAATTCCTATTTTAAATATTTAATAATTTTTAAATATTTTAATAAAATCTATTTAACATAAAATACTATTAATTTCATTTTAATAATTATTTATATAATTTGACTTTAAAAACAACATGAAAATAAATGAATTAGAATATACACCATTGAAATATATTTAATATGTTATATTTATCATTGCGGTTTTTTAAACATCTTATATCAAGAAAAAAATATTAAAATTTATAGTTTTTAAAATCTTTTACTTAATTTTTCTACTGCTTGCACAAGCGATGTGTCGGTGTTGCACAACCATTTATGGTGATTATTTAATCACTAAAAAATAAAGAAAAATAAAATGATAAAAAATAATTTATACATTACATAAACATTTATAATTAAACATAAGTTTTTTACCCCTCTTGGAAAATATTATAGATATTAAAACCTAGAGAGACACATGTTTACATTATATTTAAATAAAATAATATAAATTTTATAATCAAAGGAAATTGGAAACAAATTTTCCCATTTAAAATTTTTGTACGATTATTGATGAAATATAATAAACCAATGAAATATAGGTAGCTTTTGGGTTTATTTGGAAACCATATCATGCTATTTTTAACAATAATTACATGATTTACATTTACTATGGTAAACAAATTTCTATGGTTATTATTCCTGATCACCAAAAATAAAATTTAATTATTTAAAAAATTATCTTATTGATTCAAAAGATGGAATCCATTTTTTAATGATCACTTTCCAAAGGTGGGAGAAATTAATTAATGAGAAAAAGGAAAACCGGAATGAAAAATACTTTTTTCAGTAAAAAGCCTTCTATGTATAAAATAATTTAATGCACAATTACACCATAAAATTTATTCCAATAAACATAATTATATTATTAAAAATAGAATATAATTAATTATAATTTTAAATAATTTTAAAATAATTTTTTACTTTTTAAATTCTTGAAACAAAAATACAGTTTTCAATAAATATCAGTATTTTCCACTATTGATTATTAAATAAAACTTCTTAGAATATTATTAATAATTTACTCTAGTATAATTATGAAATAATTATTTAAAAACTAAATATAATTTTTTAAAGTTCATTTCCTAATGGTGGACTAAATTAATTATATTACATATTAAAAAATATATATAATCTATTTTAAAGAAAAAGGAATTCTTGAAACCTAAAAATTATTTTTAAAAATTGTGTGATTATTTATTATTAATAAAAACATTATATAATACCTTTTAAATCATTTTTCATAATGTGTTTAATACTATTCATAGTCGATAATCCAATGAATATACAGTAACTGTCACATTAAATTATACTATTTTAATAGTATATCACGATTCAATTAAAGCTTGGTGTTTCTTATTAACCAAGATATCGAGCATAGTGTTTTAAATTTTCAGAGTGTTACATTTTAACCCCTTAAATAAATTAATCCCTTCCAATTTAATCAAGGTTTTCAAAGGTTAAATATTTGAAAATAACATTGTTTTAAACCCAAATATCACAAAGGGGCAATAAAACACCTTTTAAAAATGTAAAGTTAGAAGGATAAAGTTAACCTGAAATAACACATAATAATTTCCCAAATAATTATAAAATTGGTGGGAAGTTAAAATATAGACATAGAGGAGAAAACTACCTTCCAAGGACTAAAAGAGTGTGACACATAAAATGGCCATGATAATGTCAATGACCATAAATCCATAATTCAATGAGGGCTAAAAAGACCACAAATTCATCAAAAATGAAGATAAAAGGATAGATTTTATATTTCAAGTTCCTTTTCCAAGAGTTTAAAAATTCCATTACAAAATATAATAAGGAAATAATGAAATATACTAACTTTACTAGTATAATTTTCTTATTTTAATCAATTTCCACTAAAATTTCATCTTTTTTTCTAATTGAAAAATTATTCAGATGAATTATTCATACCTAAAGAAATAAAATCATCTTATAATGAATAAAAAAATTCACAAAATAAGTACACGTTATTCCTCCCATTTTAACTAAAACAGAAATGGTTAATGTAAGAGAATACTCAAAATGAATAATCATTCAATTGAAGAAATAATAATTTAATATTCAAAAATCAATAATAAAACTAATGTATTAACATAGATCATTCAAGAAATAAATAATGGAAAATTTCACAAATAAATAATTAAAAAGTATATCTCATACCCTTCAGGTTACATCTCCAACTAAATAATGGAAAAATTAATAAATATTCCACTACATTAAACCTAAAGGTTATATATAAATATACCACATAAAAAACTACCAAAATAACATTAGTCACCTCAAATTCCAAAAAATTTAGAAATATTACATCCCATAATATGCTTCCCAAAAAAAACGTAATATTTATCTATCAAATAATTTATGTTAGAAATGTCATACTAACCAGGAAGTCATGTAGTTCAGTGGAATATACTACACCATTATCACCGATTAGTTGTTGTTTAAATCATGTTACCATGAATAATGTGAGGTTTTTTCCTTTTTATAAAACTATATTAATATTATTATTATAATTCATCTAAAAATGTGATGAACTTACTCAAAATAACATAAACCATCAAATTAATTTTAACCACTATAGTTTTCTATAAAAAATATCTTTGAAAAAAAATTGATTATTATTACTTTAACCTCAATGTTCATATTAACTTTTGAGTCTATAAAAAACTTTGAAATTATTTCCACAAAATATAAAATCATTATTTTGAAAATAACATTCACTAAATCATATGCTAAATCAAATGGTTTTATTACCATAAAGGTCCCCCAATGTATCCTTATCCATCTTAAATTCTCCTCACATAAAACCTCAAATAGGGTATATGTTATTTTAAACATATGACCAACCATAGAATTATCAACCCAAGACAAGTTTGGTTAATCCCAAATCAATATGGAATATCATAGATTTCCCTAGTTTCTATTATCTTATTCATCATCATGGTTCATAATAAAAATTTGAATTAAACCAAGCATATCCCTCAGGAGTTTTAATCTAGGTACAATGTAAGGGATCAATCACCATAAACCAGATTTATGGCAGAGAAATATTCAAACAAATATTTTTCAGGGTTCTTACCACTAGATGAATTTTTGCTAAAACTGTATACAATTATAGTATTCTGACAAGGTTTTATCTCTAAAAAACCACATAATCTTTACCTCACCCAAAATATTATGATATTATCAAAACATTATACATATCCTCAAGGTTATGTTCCATAATAAATGTTTTCCTAAAACTATATCTCATGTTTTATACTAAAATTTAACTAATATGAATGGTAAAACACAAAATCCAGTTGTCTAGCATTGGTGGTTACTTTATTACATTGGAACTAGATACTATAGAGTGTATACTAAAGGACTGAATGGTTTAGTAGTATAAATAAACTTGATATATACTCGAATATCACATGCATTTGAATAGGTAAAATTCAATAATGTATTTTGTTTGAGAACATCATTTTTCTCTTCCTATCATATACTTTCATATCATTCATAGTACACATCCTGAAATCTTGGGGAATGGAAAAAAAGGGTGAGATAAAATGATCAGTAAGGGTTATGTACATCAGAAGATATTTTTATTAAATTAAACGTAATCAAAAAAAAAGTAAGAAAAAGGTAAACACATGTCATTTAATTACAAACCTGGGAACAAATAATAATATGTCCAGAATAAAGTATAACTAAAAAATGTTATGTAATTAAAAATTTGTGATTGAAACTTCTCCATGATTATCATAATAATTAATAATAATACTATGTACATCAATTAGTGATTTCATAATTATGGAATTCCTAATTAAAAATATCATAATATTATTATTGATGCTTCATACTAATATATTTTAAACATACCATAATGGTCTCATTCCAAGACATCATACATAAATGGGTAAGGTGTACACCAAATACACAAGTTTGTTTGGATCATGACACCAACCAATGCATCCAAGAGATATATAATTATAATCCCCAAATAACACTAAATATGTTAAATTCATGAATTATTTGAGGAAACAATACAATATAATCATCATGCCTTATTAATCATAACAATTTATTTATAGGGATAACTAGTATTTGAAATTTCAATACTTTACTAGTAAAACTAACTATTAACAATATAGAGAGAGAATAAAGATGATATAATTACAACATATCCCTATTTGATCGTAATAAAAATAAATTTTTTTCATTTATGAATAAAAACACCCTGAAAATATCATTAAAACATTATTAAGTAAAATACCATGTTTACTTTGAAATTCATTTCCAAAAACTAAAAAAATTCCAGAACAATAAATAAAACATTATATTGGAAAATAATAATGTTAACATGTAAAAGAGGATTTAAATCATTGGGTTTTAATGATAGTAGGAATTTTTTTCTGGTCAAATATGTTAAAACAAATATTTCACATATTTAGAAAGAGTAAAAAACAACCTCATTCAAAAAATGATTAAAAGATTCTATTGAAGCATTTTTCTAGAAAGTCAAGAGTGTGTAAATATAATTTTAAACAATATTTATAGAATATCGATAACAATATGGAAACCATTTTATTGAATATATAGGTATGCAATAAAAAAATCTCAACCAAATATAAAACAATGCTGTTTTTATGTAAAAACATTATTTTAGACTCTTGAGTACATAAAAGTAGAAAATTGGATGAAAAAATTAATACTAATATATAACCATAGGATAAGAAAATATATTTTTTTTCATATATAAAGGTCACATGATTCCCCCAATGGATAATTAAACATAAAAAATCTAAAATAATGATGAGATTATGAAATAACCCCTTACATCAATTCTGACTTGCTTCATATATTCTTTTAACATCCTATATAAAAAGATTAAATTTATTATATTTATAAACAATAATAATAAAAATACATAAAAAATAATATATTATACAATTATTACATTTAAACACCTATTTATTAATAATTATTAATTAAAATCATTGTTACTAAGTTTTTACTGTCTTCTTTTTTTGGTAAGATTCATATTAGAAGTTATAGTCTTTGTATATTTATCATTTCTACCATAATCTACCTAATATTAATAGTAATTTAATTATCATTTATATTAAATATATATTTATATATATAGTCATATATAAAAGGTATAGATATAAAAATGAATCACACTTTTCATGGGGGTGGTAGGTCATACGTACGAATGAATGTAGTTTTCACTTTTCGATGGATGGAACAAAACACAGGTAGATAATAGCTAAAAATTATATACATTTTATTATATTATATATATCCACTAAATCCATATTTATTACCATATAAATAAAAATTAAATAAAAAATTAATCATATATCTTCGTCGGGTTGGTAGTCCACACGTAAGGATAGGTGATGTTATCATTTTCCAATGAATTGAATGGTAAAAATGTATATGTGATATTATAAATGAAGAAAAAAAAATATTTCATAAATATAATTTATAACCATTAAATCCATCATATTACCCATCCATGATTTTTTAAAATTGAATTGTATCACTATGTGGATATATAAGTCCACACATACAGACAAATGATACATTGACATCCCATTTTATAGAATTGAGGGTAAATATTGGGGAATCCATATTAATAATAAAATTTATGAAAATTTAGGATATTTAATTAATTATTTTATGATCAATACCACATATTTATAGGATGTCATGAACCAAAACTTCTCATCAACAAAATTGGCACATGACCTGGTCCATGGTAGGACCCAAAGGGAATTTCATATCCCCATGGGCTGGCACAAGTTCCCAACTATCATAAATAATGTTTTGGGAATGATTTACCTGATTTTAGAGACATAAAACAACCAACAATAACAAATAAAATGAATCTGAAAAATCTGTTCCAAAAAATTCTTAACAAAAGTAAAAAATTATGTTAAATGGTAATAGAAAACCCCAAGAGGGCCCCCGCTAAAAAGTTTCACCATGTTTAACTCAAAAACCACTACACAGTAAGGGATAATTTCTCTCAAGCCAACTCCACTACTCCCCATCAATAAAGGAAGATAACAACCCAAATGTCCATCTCCAAAGACCTTTCCCTTACTTGTGTCAAACATTACCAGATCTACTTACACCCAAATGTGTATGTAAGGTGTGATCCTAAGAATAATAGGATTACAAAAAAATATTCCATGTGATCAACATTTTAAGAAAAAAATGTTTCAAGTTTCCATAAAAAAGAAAATGATAGTAAAAATTACTAATATATGAAACTTTAAATAAAAACAATTTTCAACAGGAAAACCTTGAAGTGTGAAGAATGTTAAAAAAAACACACATTCTTCTGAAATTACCATCCAAACACACTATATTTCAATGGTAGATATAATATAATCAATGAGAGCTAGTCACATGAACACCCCTAGGAACTAGCTAGCTGTGGGGGTCTAGGTACATCATATCGTGGTCTAAAAGTAACCAAAACCATTAACCTTATCATGAACGATCCACCAAGAGGCGAGACCCCAATGTCCTAGTGGTTCCCAAATATCATCTTAGTTTAGTTGTTGTTGACATCATCAATCTTGTTAAGTGAAATAAGGACAAGGCCACTGTTATATCACTATCATACTAGTCCTAGTCCACCCACCTAGACTCCCAAGCTTCCCTCTTTGTGCTAGAACAAGTTCCACATGTTATAAAATACCATTTTCACATAAAAATACCATTTTTCAAGTCATTCACACCCCATAAAACACCAAAAAAAGTTTTTCACCATTCATATATTTCAATAAACCATTCAAAATTTCATAAAACAATTTAAAGTATTAAAAAAAGGCTTTGAACATAAAAAACATTAAAAACCCCACATTTAAGGCCAAACACACAACAGTAACATACCAAAATATAATTGGAAGCCCTATAAACATTCAATAAATCAATTACAAGAATCAAAAAATAATCTCTAATGATTCAACATGGAATACAAAAGAAAAACCCCCAATTCCATGTGAAAATTAAACTTTAAAATTAAAAACATAATCAATGCAAACAAAAACAGTTTTTGAACCATACACAATACATGAGGAACTTGATAAATAGGATAATAAAGAAATATAAATTCATCAAAGAATTTTTTTCACATGGAAACACCTACATTGAATATAAAAAACCCCAAATATTTGTGTGAAACATCAACAACACCACAACTTTACCAAAAGTGAGTTAAAACAAACCATAGTCAATAATATTGAACCAAGAAACTCAATATTAAATCCTAGGGATGAACCCCTAGAAACTGGGAATTTAGAACCTCAATAAGAAGGGAATAAACCTTAAGGACAAGGAGGGAACAAGGAAGGAATTTACTTACTGGAAGAATCTTGATGTTTCCCCACCAAAAACCCCTTCAAAACTGGGTTCTAGGGAAGCTTTAGGGGGCATGGAAGAATTCCATTGTTGAAATGGTCAAAGAGGGGAATAAATGGGCGTATTTGGTTTATTTTTAGAAGGGAAATTGTAAAAATCCATTTTTTAAGACCTGGACACTGTGCACAGTTTGTTCGCATGGTATAGTAAATTGTGCGGCCAAACTGTGTGCCCGATTCTGGCCACCCAAAACCCCACATTTTCTTCCAAAGTTCTTTGGGGGGACCTTGGGGACCTAGATGAAATATATTCTAAAAATAAAATCGATGAATACCTAAAAATAATGACATAGATGTGAAAATTATCCCCACCATGAAAACATTCCACTGTGGAAAGTCAACTTGAAGCTTGATTAGAAAATAAGAATGGGTAATGTTTCCCAAACCACAAATTCTTGTGATGTAAAAGGACTTGAACTAATGGAATATACATTCCCCGAATCACTTTCTCTTGGGAATTCACTACTGTCAACGATCATTCAAACACTGATAAATCGGGCTCTATCTCCAACTCTTCCCAATTCAACACGTTGGCCAGATTTGGGTTTTACTTCTTCTATTGGGAGACATGGAATATTCCCTGAATAGATGTCAAATGATATGGAAAATCTATCATGTATGCCACCTTTCAAATCTACAAAGTGATCTCAAAAGGGTTGGCATTCCTTGGTGTCAACTTTTCTTGATTTCTCAAATGATAATGGCCCAAACGAGGGGCCACATTTAAGAATACTCGACCACTCACATAGAAATCAAGATCCATATTCATTTATTATAAATTATATTTTTGGTGAATATGAGCTGTTAATAACTATTGTCTAATAATGTTGACCTTCTCGTATGTCTCTTTCACAAGGATCGATCACAATAGTGAGGTCTCACCAACCTCATCCCAACATAGGGGGGACCGGCAAGGGAAGCCATAGAGTGCCTCAAAATTATACATTAGAACAGAGTATTGAAAAGTGTTATTTTAATAAAATCAATGAATCCTATATGGTTATCTCTATATCATATAAAATCCAAAACACATGCAGGAATCATGTCCTCCAGAAACTGATTTTCTCGCTTTGTCTGACCATTCACTTGAGGATGGTATGCCATGATCTCATCATAATATGAAACCCCAAGGCCTTCTAAATGCCTTCCAAAAACCAAGAGGTAAAATGTGGGTATCTATCTGAGACAACTTCTGACGCCACACCGTGAAGCCTTTCCACCTCCTGAATATACAATCATCCCAACTCTTCCACTTTAGCTATATCTCTGATTAAAATTAAGTTTGATGATATGGTTAGATGGTCAATCACAACCCAATAGAATTCTTACCCATAAGTTTATGAGGTAAACCAAAAATTAAATCCATGGAAATCATGTCCCACTTTCAGGTAGGAATCGATAATGGACATTGAAAATTAAAGGGCCTTTGATGCTCTACTTTTACCTACTGACACGTATAGAATCTCGACATGAAATCATCTATGTATTATCTTATACAAGGCCACAAGAAAATATAACAAATGTCCTAATACATTTTTATAGCAATAGGATGAACGAACCATTGATATTAGGGGTTATGTTGCATCACCAACTTCCTCAGAGACAATGTCACCACCGAACGATCCTTGAATTACAAGGTGCCCTTGGGAGATGAAGACTAATCCGAAGACATCTCCACACCATGAAGATACTTCATTGTCCACTGAAACAACTCATCCTTGGGATTCTCTCACTAAATAAACTCTAAAAGAGAATGATTCCACTAAATCCTCACCAATAATGCACCTCCACTGTGCTCCTTGGTCTCTACATGCATCTGAGCAAAGAGCCCTACTAGAGTCCACTTGTCATTGGACTTCCTCAAAGTCTGCACTAGAAATTTTCTACTCAAGGAGTTAGAAACCACATTACCCATTCCTAGTGTATAGGTAATATCAATGTCGAACCCCTACCAATACTTGATTCAATGGTTGTACCAAAGATTAAGACCCTTCTGTGAGGAGATGTAGGCTAAGCTCTTATTGTTATAGTAAACCAAAAAGATCTCCCCTAAGAGGTAGTGACTCCAAGTCTTCAAATCATATATCACTATGGAGAACTATATGTCATGGTTCAGGTAATTATTTTCATGTGGTTAGAGTTGGAAAGTGACATACGCCACCATGTGGTCATTCTACATAAGGATATACCCAGGACCCATACACGAGGCATTGAAATACACTACATAGCCCTTTCTAGATTCTAAAAAGATAAACATAGGGGAAGTAGTCAACTACCTCTTTAACACCTCAAAGGATTCCTGACATTCTGGGTCCCATTCAAACTTCACCCCTTTTGGGTGGGCATGGTCATGGGTGAAGCACGCTCAGATAAATCCCAAAAAAAACCGCTTGTAGTAACCTACCAGGACAAGGAAACTTCTGATATCAAACATGTTCTTTGAATTCTCCCATGACATAACTTAACTGATCTTATTGGGGTCCACTAAAACCCCATGTTCTAAGATGAAATGACCCAAAAACATCACCTCCCTAATCTAGAAAGTGATCCTAGACAATATTTAATAATGGTGATGATCCCACCAAGTTTTCAACACAGTTTGAAAATTATTCTCATGCTCCTCTTTAGATCTTGGGTAAACTAGGATACCATCCATGAATACCACAATAAGGTAGTCAAGATATTGGTTGAATTCCCAATTCATGAGTTCGATAAATACTTTTGAATCATTGGTTAATCCAAAAGGAATAACCAAGTCTCAAAGTGGTCGTACCTTCTTCAGAAGGCTATCTTCCAGATATCTGCCTCTCTCACCCTAACATGGTGGTAACCCGAACAGAAGTTTATATTGAAAAACCACTTTTCCCCTTTAGTTAATCAAAAACATTATCTTTTCAGGGAAAAGGATACTTGTTATTGATGGTTACTATATCTATATTTTGGTAGTCAGTGCATAACCGAAGGGACCCATGAACCTTATTCACAAATAGAATAGGAGTGGCCCAAGTAGAGATGCTCAGGAAAATGAGTCTTTTTTATTCCAAATTTTCCAATTGTATCGTTAATTTCCTCAAATATGTGGGGGCTATATGATACAATAGAAGATATATTGACTATGTTCTGGACACCAAATCAATTGAGAACTCTATGTCCCACTTGGGGGGGGGGGGGCAGGCCTAAAAAATCATCTGGAAATACCTTCAAGAACTTGTCCACCACTTGAGGTAATCCACCTGTAGGAGAACTACCATCACCCTCTAGTGTGAGCAATGATAACCGAAGGAATATATTTCCCATATATGGGAGTGGAGGTCCTGCACGACACGACAGAGGATCCCATTCCCCAAGAAAATCCTAAGGACTCTTATTAGGATCCATGAAACTCACTCATAGACTATTGAAATTGATATGTTCTTGAAATTTCACTAGCCAATACATGTCGAGTATTATATAAAAAATATCTATATATAAGACCAATAGGTCCCATTCCATCTCAACCTATAATACAGAATGTGTACATTATGGGAAACTAAGACCATGCTCCTTCAAACCAAACATAATCACCAACTCCCTCGCGAAAGACACCAACTCGGTTGTAAACCTAAGAAGATTTACAAATGGGAAAATATAAAAGAAATAGAGGCACCAGTATCAAAGAGAATAACAACTATAGAAGATGAAATCAAAATGGTACTTCAAACTATCAAAGGTCCTACATCAGATCCCATTGGTGCCTGATCTAAAGCCTGAATATGCCTAGTCTCTACCTGAGAACGACTGCTCTCCTATGGATCTACCCTAAACATGATCTACCCAAAATATGATCTAGACTTGCCTCCATGACCACCAAACTGAGATCCCACCATCTTAGAAGGATCCTACTGAACTAAAACTCCTCTGGAAGCCACAAATCTCACCCCACACTGAAGGGGATGTGTCACCTTGAAAAATTGATACAAGTTCTCCATAGATCCACCCTGAAAACAAGTACTCTAAGGATATGTACATGTAGGTTGGGTGTGCCTTTGCCTTCAATACTGTTAGCATAAAAGTAACCTTTCATTAGAACCCATAGATGAAAACTTCCTGGGAGGATGGCTCAAACTACCAACTCCCTTCTTCCCCTGATCTTCTCACTTCCATTTCTTCTCCGATGAACTACCAATTCCCATCACAGATATTATCCTAGAGAAACTATACCACCTCATATGGTTAATCTCCACCATACAAGCCCGATAAACCACCTCTACATTGTTCTTCAACTTAAATAGGAAGACCTGAGATGATATATCTGGACACAATCCCTTTTCAAATCACTATGCCTTTATCTGTTCATTAGAGACTATCTCTGAGTAATATCGAACTAGATCATCAATGTGGTTGGCATACTCCATCAGTGACTGGTCCCCCTTGATGAGATCCATAAACTCCTAGGATATTGAATACTCCAAGACTTCAGGATTGCACTGGTAATTGAAGATATACTTGAAGTCCTTCCAACACATCTACTGATGCGTCCCAGCTTGAAACGTTGATTCCCACTACCAATAGCTAGTTTATTCTTGCAAAAAATGAGGCACATTTCACCCTGAAACCCTCTAGTGATTCAAGGAACTTAAACATGCATTCGATCATCTCAAACCACTCCTCTTCTTCCTAAGGCTCTGTGCTACCTCATAAATATGGAGGCTTGTTCTACAGAAACTTCTAAGATTTGTCCTTCCTAAGACTAGGTTCATCTTCTATAATTGGAGTAGGAGAAGGACCCACTCCTTACCCTGGAGCTTGGGCTGCCCAAACCATATCTTCTACTAACCTCTGTTCAAGTAGTGAGGGATAAATCTCTCCATTTTCCTCCCGTGGATGTATGGGAGATTTTCGGGGAGGCATATTTCTACGAAAAAGAAGTCACAAGAGAAAACATTAGTACAACAATTCAGAAATTTTTTTATAATAACATCAAATATAAGTAAATATAACTCCCCACAAGAATGAAATAAAAAACTACTTCACCCCCAACCAAGGTCCATTTGCAGTCTGTAGCCTGCACGTCCCACCTGGAAGAGAAGTCCAATAAGAATCCCAACATCCCATGGTGACTCAAGGTCTTTCACAAGAGGTGAGGGCCATGCAACCTACCTGAATCTTGAAATACAAGCCTCAACAGTCCTAGATCCTATCTAACTAGACTCATCCCAAATAATATGTCCAAAAGATCTTGACCTCCCTTTGATATGATTTTTTCATGAACCAGATCTAGTCGTTTACCAAATTGGTGGCCGAACCAGATAATTGAAAGTCCCAAAGGGTGTTTTCTATCCCTATAGGCTAACAAAAGTGCCCAGGTATCATAAATAACTTTTTGGGACTAATTTACCCATGTTTAAAAACATAAAACAACCAATAGTGACAAATCAAATGAATTTTAAAATTTTACACCAACCAAGTCTTAACAAAAAAAATTATAATTGAGTTACATAGTTTTAAAAAAAACCAAGAGGGACACAACTACAAAAAAATCAACAAGTATAACTCAAAAACCACCACATGGAAAATGGAGAATCTCTCTCAATCCAACTCCATAAATCTGCATTGAGAAAGGAAACTAACAACCTAAACCACCATCTCCACAGACATTTCACATACTTGTGTCAAACATTACCAAGTCTACTTAAAAAAAAGGAATAAGTAGGGTGTGGGCCTAAGACCAATATGATTCCACCCAAAGATATTCCATATGATAAACATTTTAAGAGAAAAAGCTTGCATGTTTTCATAAACAGAAAATGCTAGAAATAATTTCTAAGAGATGAAACATTAATTGAAAAAAGTTTTCAAGAGGGAAACATTGAAGAATGAAAAATTTTAAATAAAACACACATACATCAAAAATTACCATCCTCCTCCAAATCGATTTTTTTCATTTTCTAAAAAGTTTCTTTAAGGATTATCGGTGACCAAACATTTCAAAAGTGTAGAACAAAAAACAATAGGGTGTCCACGATATTAATATTTAAAAATTCAAAATTCCTAATCACCCATCTGTCATTTCGAGTCATGTGCCTTCCTCGAGTCGTACACCCATCGCGTTGAACTTTAAGACCATCATCACAACGCTGGCGAGTCAACTTCATCATC
Source organism: Viscum album (assembly GCA_963277665.1). Taxonomy (NCBI): domain Eukaryota; kingdom Viridiplantae; phylum Streptophyta; class Magnoliopsida; order Santalales; family Viscaceae; genus Viscum; species Viscum album. The sequence goes on along the minus strand of OY728135.1, from coordinate 1,139,351,628 downwards.
TTCTCATAAGATTCCACATTATAATCATCACTGTCGTCATCCCCGATCCATTTCCAAATCATCGGTGAGACCTTTCAGAAAACCTTCTCATGAAAACCCACCGTATTTCGATGGTAGGTACAATATAATCATTGATCACTAGTCATGGTAACACCCCCAAGCACTATCTATATATGGGGCCCTGGGTACATCATATCTCGGTGTAAATGTAACCAAAAGAAATAACCTTCTCAAGCACAATACACTAGGATGGGAGACCCCAATTACCTAGTGGTCCCCAAACATCATCATAGTTTAGTCGGCGTTATCATTGTCAATCTTGCTAAGTGAAACAGGGATGAGGCCACTACCGGATCACTATCATACTAGTCCTTGTCCATCCACCTAGACACTTTGGCTTCCCTCTTTGTTCTCAGAAAAGTTCCACATGTTATAAAATAACATTTTCACAGAATAATACCATTTCTAAATCATAAAAACACCAAATATCTCCCAACCATGTTTCCCACCATTTTTGGATTTCAATAAACCATTTAAAATTTTCATAAAACAATTTCGAAAGTACAACAAGTATTTGCACATAAAATTCATTCAAAACACCTAATTTAAGCCCAACCACAGAAAAATACCATACCAAATCAGAATTTTCATCCCTAACACCATTTAATAAATCAATTTCAATAATCAAAAAATAACCCCAAATGATACAATATGCAATACATAGAAAAACACCCAATTCAATGTCCAAATGAAACTTTAAAATTAAACACATAATCAATGATACAAAAAATGTTTTTTCACCACAAAAAATATATGAGAAACATGATCAATAAGTTAATATAGCAAGATAAATTCATCAATGAATGTTTTCACTTGGAACCACCATCCTTGAATATCAAATACTCCAAATATTTGTGTGAAACATCAACTATGGAACAACCCCAGCACAAGTGAGTGAAAACAAACCCTAATCATGAATATTGAACCAAGAAACTCTATATTAAACCATTGGGTAGAAAACCTAGATTCTGTAAACTTATAACCTTAAGAAGGAGGGAAAACCCTAAGGATTAGGAAAGACCAATGAAATAATTTACTTAATTAAAGAATCTTAATGATTCCCCATTAAAGACCCATTAAAAATAGGTTACAATGAATCCTGTGGGAGATTTGAATCCTTAAATGTATGAAATAGTTGAATTTAGAATGAAGTGGGCTCATTAGGTTTATTTTAGGAATGAAAAATAGTCAAAATCCATTTTTTTACCACCTTGACACTGTGCACGGTTTGTGTGCATGATACCTCTCAAGGGTCTCACTACCATAGGAGCTCAACCACCTCATCAAAGGAATATCACTAAACCATAAAAAACCCACCACAATAACCTAAACACTATTCCGGGGGAGATATCTCTCAAAAATTAGAAATCCACAACAATAAAAAATATAAATCCATCTGATAAACCAAAAAATTTCAAAAATCACAAAATGAACAATATTGCAAAAGTAGTTCTAATCATCGAACAAATTAGGGTACTGAGCCCGTATCTTTGAATCATGTTCCTAGGTAGTATCCTCCTTTCCATTATGCCTCAATAGGACATGAACCAAGAGGATAGTACACCCACACAAAACATTCTCCTTGTGTTCCAGGATCTCTATAGGCTACTTCTATAAGGTTTCATCACCAACAACATCAATCTCACCCCAATTGATGATGTGAGAGTTGTCATGAAGATAACGATGGAGCTGTGGCACATAAATTTCATCGTGTATCTTATTAATCTATGGGGGAAGTTCTATTTAATATTCCATGACTCCAATATAAGATAACACCTTGAAAGGCCTAATAAAATATTGACAAATCCGACACCCATGACCAAATCTTTGCTTCCCACGATAGGGAGTCTAATTTAGGAAAACATAATCCCCAAAATCGAACTTCATAGGTATCATCATTTGATTGGTATAGGATTTATAATGACCATGTGGTGATTTCATCCTCTCGCGAATCACTTGAACCATCAATGTCATATTCTTAACTAGTTCTAGCTTGTGATTTACTAACTCTCCAACCCTAGTCTAGCACAATGGCTAAGGGAAAGGTTGGCCATCCATGGTTGTAAATGGTTCTATACTTATGGTGGCATAAAAATATTGTTGTGGGTGAAGTATACCATGGGAAGGTGCCTCATCCACAAAAATTCAAAATCCAGGACACAAGATTAAAACATTTCTTCAAGATTTTGGATGATCTACTCGGTTTGACCATCCATCTATGGATGAAAATCAGTTCTAAGGAATATATGAGAACCAAAATAATACAATATAATTCACCCCACCCTAAAGCTAAAACAAGGATCTCGATCAGAAATGATCATCCTTAGTACCTTGTGGACTCTCACCACCTCCCCCAGATTCTACGTCGATAAATCCTCCACTAATCTCGACTCCTTGATCTCTATAAATTGGGATAATTTTTTAAAAATATCCACTGCCACCTACATAGAATCATATCCTCCCTTATATCAATTTAAACTGGTAATAAGTTCCATCGATATTACCTCCCACATCTACTGAGGAACAACTATGGACAAGGGAAAACCACATGGAACACAGTGCTTGAACTTCACCTTCTGGAAGACCAAACTTCAAGACACTAACCCTACAACTTCACACTTCAACCCAGGCCATCAAAACTAGCCTTTAAATTTTCAGAACATATTTTTCAATTATGGATGTACCGCCAAAGGTGAACTATGAAACACTTTGGTAACCAAGTCATGTATTTACAAAGGAACAAAAATACTTCACTGAAACAACACTATGTGTTTTTCATCCTCAGAACAACCATCAGGGGCCTGACCACAAATAACATAGACTCTCTAAAACTCTACCTCAAGATCCCCAAATTGGGATTCCTCTAACTTCTACACTAGATATGACTACACAGTCATCTGAAAAATAAAAACACTGCACCCAACTTTTCCAATATCTATAAGTAATGTTGAAAGTTCTTCTATCACTCTCTAAGAATCACTAGATTCACAAACTTCTTCACTATATGAATTCTTACTCAATGCATCATCCACAATATTTCCCTTTCCAGGTGTATATGAAATATCAAAGTTATAAAAATATAAAAACTTCATCCATAGATATTGGTTCATGTTCATGTCCTTTTGGGAGAAAACATACCTTAATATCTTATGGTCGGTGAAGGCCATAAATGTTTTTCCAATGAGGTTATATCTTCCCAACTTTAGTAAAACACCACTACCAATAACTCCAGATAGTGGGTGGAATAGTTACACTCATGGGGACACAACTGGTGAGGTCCATAACAATTATATGATCCATACTGCATTATAACACATCCCAAACCAAGACACAAAGCATCAAAAAAACCTCAAAATGAACTCCTTCTATTGGAAGAAAAAGAACTGGATCACTGACCAAATTCTCCTTCAGACACTCAAAAGAATTCTGACACTGATCATTCTACAAGAATGCCTAATCATTTTTGTTCAATGGTGTCAAAGGAGTCATAACCCAATGGAAATTGAATATGAAACAACAATAATAGCATACAAGTACAAGGAAACTTTTCTCTACTACCATTTCCTTAGGGTCTTGTCAAGTTACAACTACTTATATCATTAATGGATATATATATATATATACTCCCTAAAATGATACAACATACCCCAATAATGGGATTCTTGAGCCCAAAGCACACACTTTAGAAACATCCCAAACAATTTCTCATGACAAATAACTCACAAAATGGCATGCAGTTTCTCTATATACTCCTTATCGTACATTGAGTATGAAAGGAAGATGTTGATAAAAACCACCATGAGATTATCCAGGAAGACACGGAACACAATGTTCAGTAACCCGATGAACACATTTGAAGAATTATTCACACTGAAGGACGTCACACCAAACTTGTAATGACCATGATGACAATGGAAAGTATTCTTCATTATATCCTCATTCATTGAATGAATAAAATAATATCCTGACTGAAAATAGATCACCAAGAACCAAATTGAACCCTGTAATTGATCAAATAAATCATCAATTAATGGAAGAGGATATCGATTTTTCACCATCACTTTGTTAACCACAAATTTCCATCAGCCTTCTTTAAAAACAAAATGTGGGAACCCCACATTGACACACAATACCGAACAAAGACACACTAAAATCGACCATCGAGATGTATAAAAATCTCTCAGAACTCATAAGATTACATCCTATACAGTGACATAAGGAAAGGAGACACGTCTGTCTATATTTCAATCTCAAACTCGATCTCTTGTCAAGGTGGTAATGTTACAACCTCCTCCGGAAATACATCAGTGTACTCTTCTATAACCCTGGTAAACACTAACTACTAAACCTATGAAAAACTCAACATCGTCTCAATAATCAAGGATGATAAGGAAAAAACACTCATATGACCCATCTGAGGGTCACACAAACCAACAAACACTACTAGCCCTCCATCAACATCAAAGAACAAAATATACCTCTTGAAGAAATCCATGATATCCTTCACTAAATACAACAAATATATGTCAAGGATGATGTCAAATGGTTATATTTATAAACATAATAAATCATTACAAGATCTTTGATTCCCCAAAACTCGTCAAAATATTTACATACATAAAAAAAGTCATCTCAACCTCTAACTAGCATAGTCAATGCCAAGGGCACTAGAATCTTATCAACCTCAAGTCCTAAAGTATAGTAAAGGGAAGGTGATATGAAGGGTTTTTTCTCTCCTAGATCAAACAAGGTATCCACCCATGTAGAAAAAAAGAAAAGGGTACCTCGACCGATGTCTAGCTCACCTAATGTTGGAAATTCTAAAGCATGAGGTTGACTAAAACCTACTCCATGACCTCTATGACCATGATTAAGACCACCTCCATGGAAGATATTTTCACTATAAAGAAGGTAATATTACTAGGGTTATCCTCTGTGTACCCTATCGACTCTCTACTAATACCAAACTATAGAAACCTACTGTTACTGCCTCCGTTGGAACTTCCTTAGTGGAGGAGTCAGAAGTGTAATAACGGGTTCATGATGGCCACTCATAAAGGTCATGAACACACATCATTTATGACCTCAACCTATATAAGGAAAACATGCCTACAATCCATTGGCATAGGCATGAGAGCCACATCCCCTGGAAAAATGAGACATTTAGGGAAAGGACCTACTCTCAGTTAATTGTAAGCTCTTCTGTCATAACAACTAAGATCCCCAAACCACAATTCTACATCATGAGGAATCTTGAAGAATCCCCTCTCCTGATGATCTGGTTCTGGCTAACATCATCTTGATGACCTCTACTATTTCCAGCACCTTGAGATATGTATTCAGTATAAATGGGGTGACCTAGCACTGGGTCTCTTGATGAAAAGCCTCATATAAATGTCTCTCTCTAACCTCCTCATCTGAAAATATTTATAATGAATATAGAAGAAGGCTTCTAAAATGTATCCCAAACTCTTGGACACTAGAGCTCCCTGACCAAAGGGTAAGCAGCTCATGTCGACTAGAATCCTTCACAGTGGAATAAAGATAATTAACTCTAAACTAGTCTCATAACTCCTCCCACAAAACTACAAATCCGTATGATATCCATGGATCAATAACTTCCACTACCTCACTAACCCATGCATCATTTTCATATCCAATGATACTGAGTTCTCCTTCAAAGTACCAATCAAAATGGAAGCTATATTATCCTCCTCCAACCAATCATTCATGAAGGAATCTAAAACAGATCCCTTATACCTCTATAGACTCTAGCACTAAAACTCTTAGAGTGTCCTCCACCAACTATCACTGTTATCAACCTCTGCCCTATGGAAATATTCAGGCACAACCTACTGAATATATTCTATGTGAACCTAACATGGATGTCAAACTAGAGGTATGAATGAAAAAAAAAAATAGTTATAACTCTTAAACATATAATATGGAATATTTTAGGATTATACAATTTTATTCTTTTATTAATTTTAGTTTAACCTATCTCGAGTTCTACCCATTTCAAACACAGGTGAAAAAAATGACGGTATATGATCCTTTCCTGGGTCTCTAACCTGAAACATGTATCACCTCATTTAGTAGATGTTGTAAGACTAAATTTTCATGCATCAGATCATAGGGGGACCAAAATAACTATGCCTAAGATGGTCTCACATGTTTACAATGCTTGCTAATCTTACTTGACTTTATTTCCCTACCAGCTCACGCAACCTCACCTCTACCTAATTCCAAACTCTATACTATTCCTTAACTAGGAATCCAATACCACTCTATCATGACCCCTCTCCAAAAAGTACACTCCTATTAGACTGGTAATTGGAAGATAGAGATAGTGACACCAATGTCTCAGCACTAGTAAGCCCTAGGTTGGTGACTAGCACTGAGGGTATAGTAAACACATAGATGGGTGCCATTACCCTCTAAGATAACACATGAAAAAGATAGAGATAAGACATCCACCAACTAAATCCTGCTCAGACTCCAATATAAAAGAAAATCCAAAGTTGACATAGGTAATGACATAAAAGAACTATTACAACTGAAAGGAAACCTGAATGTACAAAAAGAAAATTAAGGATGATAGCGACCACGAAGACAAAACATCTTATGCAAAACCCCAAGCTAGTAGTAACTAGACTAATCTCCAGCCTACTCCAACTGACCTAAAAATACCTTTTATATACACATGGTCTGTATAAAATTATACACAGTAGGATCCTCCTCTGAGCCTCTCAAGCAAAAGGTAAATATAGAATACAAAAGAATGGTGAACAACAAGTGAAACTAACGCATCACTTAAAAAGGTATAAAATGTTCTAATCCTCACCATGGGTACTCTAACCAAGTATCACGTACAATATCATATAATATAATAATGAATTTCAATGGTACCATGCTACGACTTCCCCACTAGTTTTCCACTCTTCCCCAACGTCGAACATCCTGAGCATCTCTCCTTAAAAAGGCCGACCTATATACACTTGGACAAAGCACCACAATATGCACCTCATATAACACACCACCATGTCCACATAAATAAAATTAGTAAAGTAGTTTCTAGGATCCACCACGTACCCTGTAACATCTATCATAAATCGTCTATTGTACCTCTATCCCTCAAAACCCATACACCGAGTAAGGATCCTCAACCCATCATAGCCTACACAAATTATACATGTAGTATTCCTTAAGAAACTATATCTATAATACATGTGTGTGAAATAAACACAAACCATTACATCCATCTACACATATATATAGGGATAAATAAATAATGTGCATACCATCACAAGTAACTACCAAGAGAAAAGAGTGGGGCCAAAGGGGGTAGTCAGCTATCTATCATCCCACTGGGATGTTGGGGAAAACACCCCCATGTCTCAGAATCCATGGGGTGTTTGTTTTCTTAACTGACAGGGTGGAGTATAGTATAAAAACACAAAACATACATGATATAATATATCTAACAACTACACTATAAACATAACATACTCTCAGAATCTACTAAATATAATGTCTCTCAGACTTCTAGATTTCACTACTACGACTTGATATCCTATAAGTACACAACCATTTCAAGAGTTAAATTAAATTATTTTATTTCTTTTAATCAATTGTATTTTACATTAATTAATTCATTAAACATTAGTTAACCGTTAACATTTTCCGAATTACCTTACATTATCATCACAACAATGTTTTATGTCCCCAAAGCATAACAAAAAGGAATCCATGTATTTTTGGAATTATAACCTCAATATTGCATCCCAAAAATCTCCAAACCCATGGGTTACAAATTTCTACATTTATTAATATCATTACTTTCCATATTATGAGTTACTATGGGAAAAAATCCTAAGCTATCAAAAAGGGAAACAATCATGCACATCCATCTACCACAAGCAGCTGGGAAATGAAATTAGATAGGCAAACCTAGATATCAACCAAAAAATAGATTCAAACAAGTGTCATACTTTCATAAAAATGATTAATCCTAGCTTCGTCCAATTATTTCATCTCTAGTGTACTTTCTGACACCCACATGCATATCCAGATGCATCTCACCACCACAGGCTTCATCTACTTCCACAACAACTAGGCCTCCTAGCCCCACATAACATAAAATCCATCCTAGGGTCAGTCATCCCAGGCTCACGTCACATCTGGGCCTCCTATCCCTACATCAAAAGTCTTGTATCCATATCACATCTAAATAATTAAGAAACAAACATAGATAATGATCATATGGGCCTAATGCATGGCATTTTACCATCACACACAATGAGCCCTGACGACCCCAAAGCACAAGGAACTGAGCCTTTAAATGAAATTAGGAAACTCAATCCTTACAAGGAATTATCTTTTATCACAAAACCAATTCATATTCCATCTTTAATTAACCTATTCATTATTTATAGGTTCCAGGTATGGGAATCCTAACTAAAAATCTAGAACAACCTATCGCAGATTAATTAAAAATTTAATTTAACATTAATTTAATTATTTTATCAATAAGCATCAACATTCTTCACATATTTATTCAATTACATTGAAAAATGGAAGGTAAATTATTTTAAAATTCTTATAACATTAAGATTTCAAAACAATGAATTAATTATACATGACACTTTAATCATTTGGCCAACGGACCGACTGAATGGCCCAAAGACCTTATTTCTTTAATGATTTTATGATATCCCCCCTTTTGAGGGATGAGGGGGAACCCTTACAAGGCCTGTAGGTTTAGTAATTACATTTCTCGTAGGCTTGGAGATATAACATTACCCGTAGGTCTTAAGGAATCATACAGACTATGACTACATGAAACTGCTCCTCCCTAGAATCTGCATCGTGATCAGATCTCCACCTTTTCATGACAGTTCAGCTAGTATGTCCATGTGCAGGGGTGCACAGGCGCGGTACCGATGGCAAATGGCATTCCCTCTCATTTTTCCAAAGTACGTTTAGCCCTGCTCTGGTGGATGTGTCGTGCTCTTTACCTCCTCTGGGTGGTTCCTTGTAGAATCTTTATGTGCAACTGCAAATCAAGTGGCCCTGAGGGCCTTGAGGTGGAACAATGTCCATGAGGTGGCCCAAAAGCCTTACTGACCTGAAGGCCTTGGGTGGCCCGAAGGCCTTAAGGACTCCAAGCCCAAACCGGTGTCCCAAGGTGAATAGTTCTTGCTGCTATTGTACCTGCTAAAATGCTGCTACAACACCCCCGAAATTATGCCTCCGCCTGGTTTTGAACCTAGGTCTCATGGATGAACTAAGAGAGACCTCACCAACTGGCCTGATTTAGCAAAATAATTTCAACTTTATGTTATTTACCAATTCCATAAGCGAATCCAAGCATATCAAGCACAACATAGATACCACACTATCCATAAAATCAATAGGCAAACCATTATCATAGTACAAAATAGAAACATCACCATGAGATTGATACTAATTTTTTAATCTAGTTCAAGTAATTATTATCTTAATTTAATTATGATTTAAGGGGATAAATCACGATTTCTCTATGATTCCACTTAAATAAACAGAGAAATGATGAATCCCCTACCTCAAAAGGGTGTCAATTTTCTTCACGTAAGAATGGACCAACGTTGCAGATCCCAATCACAATCCCATAAGATATAAATCCACTCAAGGTTCAACATCACAATCGTTCCAATAAACAACCAACCAAACTACTTTAGAAACATGGAGATCAATCGCCATCACACGAAAAAGAGGAACAAGATGAAACATATCGAATAAACTGCATGAACGGAGGTCGAACACACCTTGGATCAAAGACAGGTCAAAGGAGGGATGATAAAGATTGATCATTAAAGAAGTAATCCCCAAAAATATAAAGAGGGGTTATAGGGTCACCTAGAATTGAATGAGATGTGTTGCAGCCATAGAGTTTGACAAACCAAAGCAGCTGAAAAAACTTATAACATAAAACATCAAGAATTTACATGATGTGTAATCCCCTTTCACATTGTGTAATCCTCATGGTTCATTTTTCTCTAAAAGAAGAATCACCTTTTATTTAATTTATTTTTAAACCCCACTTTATTACAGTTGATGAAACCTACTTTCACATCATGTAAAATGTTCACTCTATGTTAAATCTCTCTGCTTATAGATTTTAGTAACTGAACTCCTCAATATTTCTACTGAGCCTCTTATGAGAACCTCGGTATTTGGAAACACACAAAGGGTCGATCCATGTAGATTCTTTCCCTTACACTATAGGTTTAAAACCACTACATATACATAAAAAGTGCATCCAACCACACATCATTCTAGGAAGGCAGAGTGGTGGATGGATGACACTGGATTAGGGGAGGCATCCTCTTAGATGATGGATCCCATAAAATTATGTAGTTTAAGAATAATATAATAATAGGTTAACTATGTTGTTTATTATCATGAAGCTTGGACTGAGACCCCTACATTTTAATGTTATTTAAAAAGTATAATGATCAAATAGTTTAACATAATATGGTGGGGATAATATGCCATATGGATTAAGATCATACATGCAGGACCTATATGACATACAGTTTAGGATCATTTTATGAGGACCCATTCTAATTTGTTTAAAGTAATATGGATTGGACTCTATTCTAATTAGTTTCTATTCAAGTAGAATAGATGAGGGATTTTATACATTATAACATCATACATCTAGGATGAACAAAATTGTGCAATTTATGTTTAGGAAGCTATAAATAAATTATGTGAAGTTTAAATTTATAAGAGAGGAAAAAAATATGAATTTTAATTAATGGGAAATAATTATATAGTAACCTCATATTGGTGGGTGGTGCGGTTCACTCCCCATCCATGGTGATTAATGAGTACGCACAATTAGAGTAATCCTTATGAACAGTGATGGGAAATTCAAATTTAGTCTCCAGTTTTTATGGTTTGTCTCTGAGTATTATATCAATTATCAATGATAGTAACAAGTAACATTAGAGTAACAATTTAAGGAAAACTTTTTTGTTTAATTCTTTATCCACATAGTTCTACTAGACCACAATTTTGTATAATGCGTGGAGACTTATTTCATCAAGGAATTAAAATTCAAAAAACTGATCATTAGACCTTCTATACAATGTAAAATAGTCTTACATTGTCTTCTATATTGAGGGTCTCTAAATATAAATGGGTTTTACTATATATATTTCATATACTAAGATGTAATGAGTCACTTGGGTTGATGTTCAAGCTATCATATGATATGTGTAAAATCATTGGAGATATTTTCATTATATATTTTCTTATTTTGATTCACAATTATTTTCAGAATATTAGAGGGGATGTTATTGAAAGACTCAATGTATTTATTCACCCATGCATTATAGAAATAATTATGGTTTGATTTTATATTGTACTTTATATATAAATATTTCAACTTAGTGGATCCGATTTTAGTTTTATTGTCCATGAGAATGGTTTGAGGGATGCCAAATTTATCTATGATGAGGGATTTCAGAAAATAAATCATGGACCTATTATTAACATAATTTAGGAGAATATATTTCTCCCACTTTCACAAGAAATAAATGGTAATACTAATGACTTTTAACTAGATAATTTTCACTGAAGAGTAGGTACTCATTTCCTCAATTCCCTATATGAAGAGTGGCTGAGATTAATTGGATGTGTGGAGAGGCTCTAAAAGTTGATACATTAATATAGAATGAACCTAGAATTCATAAAAATTATTGGTTAATTCCCTGAAATCATGAAATATGTTGGGCCAAAAGTATACCATCCTTCAAATATGCTTGGAGAGATTAAATCATGATTGATGAGCTCCATATATCATAGTGTGAACCTTTTAAAATATGTGAGGAATTTCTTTTCCTTGAATGTAATGAAGAAGTATTATATGAATAATATTCAAGTAGATGTATCATCTTATGTTGGTTAAATCATATATAATTAATTTCATTACACACTAATAGATTTATTCTCGATCATCCTCATTTTCTAGAAACATTATGTGTTGGTGGTGACTGATGATGGGATCCATCTATTTAGAGGTGTCTTTGGCCATAAAAGATTTTGTGAGACATAAATGATAATTTTTTTTTGAAAAGTTGATTTAATTATTTTCCTTATTAATCAATAAATATAGACGAAATAATATTCTGTTACACCACATGAATGGTCATATCTTCATGATTTGGAATAGAAAGGGATGTGGCCATGTTTTATGATGTATCAACATGATCGTTTTGGGATCATGGGACATATGAAAAATTTCATTATGAGGTAAATTTTACTATCAACTCATGAGTGTTATCATAAAATGTGATAACCTCTTTTTTATAACAATTTAGTCACTATTTATTTGTTTGATGACCAACTCGGAGTCTCCCTTCACATGAAATTGTGAAACCTATGTCTCAAGGTCCAATTCAAGAATATAAATGGTGGATAGATATTTAGACTCATTATTGGTGTAAACCTAAGAAAGTAGGTATGAGTATGTAATGAGGGATTTTGAGTGGGTGATAAAGATATCTCCAAGGCCGAGCTTATTATGCTTAGGTTTATCCATCCTTACAGTAAAACTTCTGCTGGAACTATTAAAATGAATATACCAGTAAGGCATGGCATCATTTATATAGTGAATGACCTCGTATCAAAATTTTACATCCATGAAAACTCCTCTAGGATATGGTACATGGAAAAAATATTCCAATTATTTTCCCTTGAAAACCTTATGAGGGATAAACATGATGTCTAACTACTAAAGGATAACTTCTCATCACACTAATTACCCAAATAAACATGTGATGGTTAAGGATGTACTTTATTAGCTCAATAAATAAGATCAGTTGGGCCTCAGGATTCTATCAATAGTGGCAGAGCTTCATGTCTATGACGTCAAGGGAAAGTCCTCTCTTCTCAAAAAGAGAATATCTATCCTCAATGTCTATCATTATACAGATGAGGTAATAAATATTTTTTTATTTTACATAATTATTCTTCAAGGACAGGTGGGTGTCTATAGAAGGCTCTAGAGTTCTCATATAGGTGAAAAAAGATTTCCCTTATATAGGTGGAATCAAAACTAGATGATATAGTAGATACAATTTGATGGCATTGAACACAACCTGGAATTATTCATCCAACTAATTGGCGGAACCTTTCTTTATCAACATAGAAAACGACTTATATTTTCTTACCAGATTGGAAATAAAAATTTTAGGTTCATAAGGGGCCTAGAAACCCTAAGAGGGGGTGAATTAGGGTATGTATATTCCTTTCAAAATTATTTCTTCCCCACTAGATCATGACCACTTTATTATAAGGGGTCACTTTATTTTTAAAATATGTGTTTTTGTTGATCTATTGATTTCATATTTATTTGATTATTATGCTTTTATAGTAATGCTGGAATGAAAGATTATAGCAACATATATTTTTATTTGGTTCACTCCCACTGGGTTACATCCAAGGAGCATAAAACAATGATGTGTCGATGTACCAAATCTACCAATGTTCACTGCCAATTAAAAGGATCATGCTAGATCACTTCTATACCCAGACTCAATGCCTTTACAATGTTTAGGCTCATCTTACTACTTCCCCAAGGTTCACTACCTATTTCTCTTTCTCTGGCTCACTACTGGTGGAAAGGATCATTATCTTCCTATTCCTTTTCTAACCACTCACTCAACCAATGTCTGCTCACTGCTTCTTCAGGAGATCCTTCTATGATTTCTTGAATCAATATGTTTTACACCTCATTTAGTGCATCATTGAGTTCCACTTTCGTCAAAAATATTAATTCCACTTTACCACATATATACTAGGCAACTTTAAACTATTCAGAAACCATAGGATGATTTGTGCGTGGATTTAGGTTGAATTTCACCCAGCTTTAAAACCTTGAGCACAAAATTTCCCTTTTTCATGAAAAAAGAACTTTTTCACAACTTACTAGTTGTGTGAAACTCCACTTTAACAAATAACTTACTATTTTCATACAACTCCCTTATTGCGTGAGACTCACTACTTGTGTGCAATTCCCTTCTTGTACACAACTCACTACTTGCATGATTCAGATATTCGATTTTCTCTAAGTGTTGATAATATTAAAATAAGGGGGGTTTTGCCTATTTATAGGCATTTCTGACCCCATGCACAAAATTTGATGTCACATTAGGTGAGTAAGTCTCTTTCCTCCATGTTTCATTCATGAAATCTCATCTTTCATGAAATTCCATACCTTTCATGTACTTATTTCCTCTGTAATATTTTGATATAATGATCTTGAAATATTCTCTGTATGAAGCTTTCCAAATATCATTGACACTTTTATGTGACTTATTTTTCCAAGATAACTTTTCTCCAATCTTCAATGATTGGAACGAAAAATCTGGAAAAAACTGGGAAAGAGTTCCACCTTATATATGATATTTTTTACTACCTCTATATAATCCTTTCCTTTATCATGGAAACTTATCAACAATATCATTGGAACTCCACAACTGACCATGCAAACCTTCCTTTTCAACAAACAAAATCAACCCAAAAATGCATCAATGATACCTTGAGGTATTTTTTTCCCCAACAATATCCCTTATTGAGTTTGTTGAAAACTCTTCATATTTTGATACCTTCTGAAACCTTATTCAATATTCTACCACCATTTTCTCTTATCATTTAGATAGTTGTCAAGGACTTACTCAACACATATTTTAAGCCAACATGGTACATGCTCGATGTGAGAAACAAGAGTATAATGTAAAAATTTTCAATGAATCACTTCATTCACAAACCAATCGACTACTTTCATAGTGAAACTCATTTATCGTGATATATAATCATAGATTAACCCCTTCTATATAATCATGTTAAAAACACTCCCTATCTCACTAGTCCACCTATCAGTTGTTCCTACTATCTCACTGCTCCACCTTTCATCTTCTCACTATGTCTTTACTAAGACATGATATCCCTTGTAATATCCATAATTTCTCCCCCTTTGTTAACACACCCAAAGGTGAATTTAATATTTTCTTTAACAGGGTAAAGAAAACACAATACCTTGGGGTGAGGGGAACCACATCTATACTTTTCAAGTGTGGGGAGTCGACTAAAATCCTCGAGCCAGTTGATGTCATTCAAATACATCATTGGGTAAAGAAATTGTCGGAATGTATTTAGCCTGCAGTTCTGTAGGCACATAATTCAACATCATAAGCCCTTGATATACCTAATCATTAATAAAATGATACTTTATTTCAATGTGATTTTTCCTCAAATGATGGGTTGGATTTTTTCAAAAACTTTTAGCACATGAATTATCACAATGGATTCTGATCGGAGACTTCACTTCAACTTCCATATCATCCAGCTACTCTTTCATCCACAATAACTGTGTATATACTTGAGTGACTTCAATATATTCATATTATGTAGTGATCAATGAAAAAGAAATATTATTTCTTTCTTAGCAAAGAAATACACAATCCACTAAGATAGAATGCACCACCAGATGTTGATTTTTTGTGATCTTCTGATCTCTCTCAATATGCATCTTTATATCCCAATAACTCCTGCTGATATTTTTCATTGTACATCAAACTAAAATCCACTGTGACCTTAGTATACCAAATTATTGTTTTTTCTGTATGAAAATTGATTTCCTTGGGATTGATTTGGTAGTGTGAATTTTTACATGTGTAAAAAACAATATCTAATCATATGGCTATTAATTATAATAAAATTCCAATGATTTGCCTATATTTTGTGACATTAATAACTTAATTGTTGTCATCTAATGATTTTTTCATCTGGTTAGCCACCAGAGTCTTCATCTCCTTGAAATTATCCATTCCAAATCTTCTCAAAACATCCTTGTAAAATTTATATTGAGAAATGAATGTTCCATTATTTCATTATGTCACCATATTAATTCATTTTTCTATAAGAGACTTATTTAGTTCTGATGAAATTCTTCAGCTTTTGTGCGGATATAGATATGACCTCCTCCTATTAATCATCGATATATTTTTTTGAATCATAATTTTGTAATCTTACTCCCCCTGAGTATCTTAACTATTCATTACTTTCATCAGACATCTGGTCCCTTTTTTGTTCTAGATTATGATCAATCTATACTAATGTAACATCATTTCATTCAAATAATTTTCCTAGATTCTTGTTAAAACATTGTTGATATTCTCTCATATCTTATTAGTATCCTATAAATAGTTATATGATACCACATTGTTAGAAAAAACTCAATAATACAAAAATACATGAATTTTGTTTCTTGTCCTCCAATCGATCTTCTTGATCATAAACATTCATCCTTTATATAGAATTGATATCTCACATATAATTATGAGACAGAATGATCCCATTCTTATATGAAACTCTTCCTATTTTTAGCACCATTATTTAGACCCAAAACATTCTACTTCTCCTAAATCATTTACTCACATGTGGATATAGGTTTCAGAAACTTCTCTAGCTTAATAACATTTTCCAATTGTAACTACCTTCAATGAGATTTTCTTTAGTGAAGCTACCACGTAATAATGATCCATCAATAAAATTGTTAGGCCCTCTAAGTCAAAAATAGGTGTAGGAAACAAGATATAAAGTTAAAAACACCATCACTGTCCATTGAACTCAATTATTTACTTATATATAAATCATCAA
The DNA here is from genome assembly GCA_963277665.1 of Viscum album. Taxonomy (NCBI): domain Eukaryota; kingdom Viridiplantae; phylum Streptophyta; class Magnoliopsida; order Santalales; family Viscaceae; genus Viscum; species Viscum album. The sequence continues at coordinate 1,139,334,858 of OY728135.1, read as the reverse complement.
TAGAACACTAAATCCTTTCAATGAATTATTCTAGATTTTTACTTCAACTCTGGTAACTGATTTGATTTAGTTGACAATCTCAAGCACGTTATGTCACCATATTTCATCTTTTGATACAAGTTACCCTTGGATTATATCTCCCCAAAAACCAAAAACACTTAAACCTTTGTTAATAGAATTTAAACACATAGGGATAGAATAACCACTATAATCATCAAGGTGAGGATTGTGTTCGATCATGATGGATCAAACCTTTGATAATTTATTGCAAAGAACTATACTATTTTTGTTCTTATTCAAACTTCCCAGTCAATTTCAAATGTTCTAGCCATAGGACTAAACATTCTTTACCCATACGCTGATTCTTCTTCTGATATTTAGATTCTATATCCTTGAACATTTTCACAATTGGGGATTTAAACCCATTAGAAGAAATTTCCTTCTTTTATGCTCCACTAATATGAAATTTCTCATGATTCATTATCTATGTAGAAATCTCTCCGTAGATCATATGCTCTTTCTTATTCCACCATTGGAGGGATCTTTATCTGGACATCACTTCTCATCATGTGGCATGAAATTTTAGTTTTTCAATACATTCTTTATTAATTTTTCTCTTATCAGTTATTTGGGTTTCCAGACTGTTTCTCGATGGTGGTGGGTCCCTCAATTAACGTACACTATTATAACTCATAACTGGAGTAGATCATCCCGTTTTATTCCATTTGTTTTCATAATATTTCTAATAGAGATATTTTGAGTGTAATAGAGGAGTTTATTGAAACACCTTTCATTGAGATCCTTATGTTTCCCCTAAGGCAGTAAACCTATTTTTAAACTTATCATGTTGTCTTCCATTATTAGCTTTCTCATTACACACCACTAAATTTGGGGATCTCCTTTCGATTTCCTTTTCCTTCCATGCTTTTTTTCCTACTATAATATCTTGCTGAATACCCATGATTACAACATATAAAACATCTCTGATTAAAAACATACCTCATTTTATAATTTCATGGTTGTGATGATGATACAACATGAGTAGTTCTTCTAACACTTAGATCTTAGTCCTCTTGACACATACTTATGGTGGGTCCCATTCTTCCACAATAGTAGCATTTCATGGATACTTTATTTTGAGAGAATCTTCTTTCTGATTTATCAACACACTTCTTATTATTCTCAAAGTTAAAAATATTTTTTTCTTCACACCATGAAATATATTCCAATTACTCTAAAAAAACATAATTTTTTACAATGAATCCCTCAAAAATAGAACACACTACCATTAAATCTTGTAAAATACAATTCTAGGAATGTTATTAATATCTATAGGATTTTTTTTAACTTTTCATATCTCACATTCTATCATGCATGGGGGGGATTCGTCATATCAAATTCCAATTATTCCTAAAGTATATTGCCTTTGAGATGATAAAATATGTTCTTTATTCTCATTTTAAATATAGAGTATTATTTTTATTTCATTATCACTTATAAGAGGGTATTCGAATAATAATTGAAAATCATCCTTCAATTTAGGTTTTCCATTAACAATATATTTCTTCACTTTTTTCTTCACCAATTCTAGCTCTTCTCTGAATTGTTGAATCTTCATATCCCTTTATTAAATTTTATCTTTAATTTATCTATTGAGCTTCTTCCTACTACTCATATCATCTTCCAGTTATCATGTGAGTTTACCCACCTTGTCACTTTGCTTATTTATTTTAAATTTTTATAGAGAAATTGAATTAGAATAGCATGTATTCTCTCGTTGTAGCCTTTGGTTCTCTTGAACTAGTTCAAATATTTGGGTATCAAGATAATCATTTCTAGATTTAAAATTCTGAATTTTATATGAGTTCAAATTATTTTACATTTCTTCATATTGGGAATCATTCTTCCCCCTTAAACTAGTAGCCATGTCAATAAGCCTTTTATTTAAACCCTTTAGATTTCTAAATTAAATATCCAATACTTGGATGCAAATATATTTTGATTTAATTTATTCAAAAAAATTATGATCCAATTCCATTGTGTTTTGGACAATTTCCACTTTTTATTTCTTGAAATTTCTTCATCATCAGTAGTTCTATCATCACTTGGAATACCAGGTTCTTCACTCATTCCTTCAGAATTTTTGAACGGGTAAATATTTTCACTATTTGATTCAACCAAACCATTCTTATGTACACTTATTGTTTCATTCAACATAATCACACTATCTCCATACAAAATTCTATTCAGGGTAATACCACTAAGCTTTTTCTTCTTATTTGAAGTTATACCCTTTCCAATGGCACTTTTAGATAAGATCGAACTAAATATTTAATTTCACCAATCAACTGAACCAAGTCAGAGAAAAAAAATATGATAAAAGATACCAATGCTTTTATCCCAATTATTATGTAAATAAGGGGCATAGATACCATGATGGTGGTCAATAAGAGTATGGATATTCTTTTAGAAATTAGCCATGCCCCGCTGGATCTTGAACTCTTTATTATAAGGGTCACTTTATTTTCAATTATGTGTTTATTTAGATCGATTATTTCTTTATTTATCTGATAATTATACTTTTAATGTAATGCTGTAATGAAATAATATTGAAATAGATATATTTACTCGGTTCACCCTCATTGGGATGGATCTGTATAGAATACAAAAAGGAGGCAATGATGTACCAAATCCCATTAAGGTCACTTCAAATTACATGGTTTGGGATATGTCACTTATATAAAGAAGATCACTTACATTACATTGTTTTGGGTAACCTCAATACTTATCCAAGGGTCACTACCTATGTCTATTTCTCTGTCTCACTAATAGTGGAAAGGATCATTGTCTTCCTCTTCCTTTTCAAACTGCTCTCTCAACATAAGTGTGCTCACTGATTCTTCATAAGATCCTTCTATGATTTCATGAATCAATATGTATTTCACCTCATTTAGTGCATCATTTATTTCTATTTTATCCACTTAAGGAATTCCACTTTACCAATAATGTGCTACAAAACATCATACTTTTGCGCAACCTTAGGGTGACTTCCATGTAGATTTAGGTTGACTTGCACACAACTTTAATGCCTTGCGTGAAACATTTTATTTTTTCATAGAAATACCAAATTTCATGAAACATTCTACCTGTGTGAAACTCCCTTTTTTTGTGAAACACACTACTTGTATGCAACTCCCTTCTTACACGCAACACCCTCCTTGTGAGTAACTCACTACTTGAGTGACTTAGGGCTCTTATTTCTTCTAAGTGTTAAGAATATTTAATTGATATGGGAAGATTCCTATATATAGATATTTACAACCCTGCATGCAACCTTTTACATCATATTGTGTGCATAAGTCTATTTCACATATGTCTCTTTCACACAAACTCATCTTTTGTGAAATTCCATACATTGCTCACACATATTTCCTTTGAAATATTTGGATGGAAGGATTATGCAATATTCCTTGTGTTAAACATTACAAACATACCTAACACTTTCATGAAACTTCCTTTTCTGGAATAAATTTTCTCCATTCTCCAATTTTTTAGACCCAAAAATTTGGAAAACACTTAGAAATAATGCTACCTTGTATGCGATCTTTTTGTACAATTGCTAGATCATCCATTCCTTTTTCATGGAACATTTTCAGCATATGTTTTCTAAAATATATATGTAACTCCAAAGCTGACCATGAAAATCCTTTTTCAACAAACACAATCAAGCCACAAATGAATCAATGTTTCCTTGAGAGATTTTTTCCAAAAAAAATTGAACGAAAGAAATATTCCCTTGAAATCCATATGGTTCTCTAAAATTATTGAGAGGGATCTATTTGCTGATTGGATTTTTTATATCCAGGTTGATCTTGATGACTCTATATCAAATAAATTATTTAGGTAATTCTTTAGAGGTGACCCTAAATACACTCTTAAAGGGTGTTCATCTTCGAGATGTGAATACAAATCATTCTAAAAATACTCTAAACATTATTGATATAGTTATAGAGTTTGTGGGATTTACCCACTATATCATCTACATTACCCTCATCCACCATTCTAAAGAGAGTATTGATGATGTAATAAATATTCTTTTTGGAATTTTTTTATAGTATTATAAATTCAAAAGGAAATAATCTCATTGTATTATATTTTTTGTGGTTCCCTGGATATAGTTGTCGAATTACCTTTAGAGGACATCTAAATTTTATTTTATATGGAGTATTAGCTCATAATGGAAAGGTATTATATTAATGTAGTAATGGTGATGAGAAATTCTATGATTAGGATGGTGAATTGTTCCTTTAATAAGTAGAGATTAAAGTCCTAAAAGTTAATATATGCTCAAGTTTATATATTCTTCTTCCTAAATTGGTCATTTTTGTATAGAAAAGTTGGGTATAGAAATTCCATGATGAAGTAATATTGGATCATCTTATCAACATCATTTTCAATCATGGAAGTGTGGTATGGTTTCATCCTTTTGGGTGCCTACTTATATCCATGGAATCTTATGGGTTGGCCAAGTCATGGAAGGATACCTTGGAAATTTTCCCATGAATATCCATTTTGTTAAAATAAAATCCATCATTGTGTCTTTTGAGGAACATAGCATACAGATCTTATTCATTGAGATATGGTAAAATAATTAAAAAATTTCAACATCAAATATTCCTCGGTACCAGGTTTTGCTAGCATAACTCACCAATGGTGGTGGAAATTCCATCATCAAATGTAGGAGGGGATTTATTCCATTACACTTCATAAAAAATATGATAATTAGAGGAACAATATTTCTACTTGGGAATAAGTGAATAAGAGAAAAAATAACCCTCTTGTGCGGGTGTGGAATATTTTGAAATAAATTATTGTATTCCTAGTTCGATGGTGACTATAATAACAGAGGTCAGGGATACTGTCTGATGTGGTATTCATTAGAATTGTCCACCTACCATGTCAAAGCATCATAACTCATTATAAAACTAATGATTCAATAATACTCTTCAATATAAATTTTGTAGATATTGATTGGTGAGAATATGATGAAATTTCTAGTTCGTATTGGGACAGTAATTCTTTGGTATCATAAGAACTTGTCCTTCATATGAGTATCAGGATAACTGGTCATATTCATTCTTCTTGGGATCAATGAAATGGTTCCTAAGGCCTAGGATTATTTCGTCAAGATAGTGGATAGTTAAGTAGAATATAATCATCAATTCACCCTATGGATTTATTGAGGTTGGTTTCAATCAATTAGAATATTTAACATTCTCAATTCCTTTAAAATGGGGATGTTTTCCATACATTTTTTAATACCAAACATAAATATAGTGAGGTTCAAATTATTCAAAGGATGAAACATCACCATGAAGAACCATTACTCAACTATTGAGAGGGTAATTATATTAATGGTGATATAATGATGAGATTGTTTCTTGTAGGTGAAGTCCCTCCAAGTAGGGTAATGAATGCATAGTTTTTTATTATAAAATGATGAGTTTGGTATTGGAAACAAAATCTCTAAACTGGGAATTCAATTGGATAATTTCAAGTAACGTTTTTTTCTCTCTTTTCATATCCCAAAATCATCCGGTTGGATGAGGCTAAATAGATCTTCATATACCCCACCATATAGACAATCTAGGATGGGAATACATTGATCCTAAAGTAGGTGTCTACCGGACACCAATAAACCTCAGTGTTGTTGAGATTTCCATATACATAAAGGGGGATTATAGGGCCCAAGATGAGTGCACCCTACACTTTCCTAAATATGGATATGATGGAATGGATGTCCTCATCCTCACCTTCCTCTACAAGATAGGCCTTAACACTGGATTCATGAATTTCAAACTACAAGGGGATCTTAAAGTCTTGAATGAGGGCCTAAAAAAGAACCCTTAACAAGTACAACACATCAAGGATTTATATCTAATCTTTGATACTTATGTGATGCCTAAGAACATTTTACTTCTTAGTTGGGGTCATATTTCTTTCTCTCTATAAGACTCTCATTAAAATGATGCATGGAAGTCTCCAATGGCTGGGGTGGAGTTTCCTGGATGGAATTTACCAAATTCCTTTGATAGTTAAATGATTATATGTAAGAACTAGATGGTTTTTGATAAGCCAAATGATCAACCAACAAATGGGATACGAATCTATACTAGAGGATGTAGTCTGGGATGTATTTTCATATTGATATCAAAAAATATATCTTCTTATCATAGAGACATATATAACATTGTCAAATATATTTACCCTAGAATTGTGTTTGTAAAAGGGGGATTTCCCTTGTACCAAGAGCATTAGTGACGGTCATAGGAGATTAAGAGTGTACATTACCGATGGGATCAATATAATTGTCCACTAACTGAATCACATTGACGATGTTGTTATATTTATCCTCCTTATAAGATTATTATATGGTCCTCAAAGTCATGGAATTTCCTCTAAATGGGAGGAAAGATAATATTTATATAGGTGAACACTAGTTTTGGAACTATTAAAGGCTCTTTCTATCCTTTATGATATCCATGTCGGTTCCATTGAGCCTTGGAGGGATGTGAAGCTGATGATTTCATTTAATCAGATTAGATATTTAGGGGGGGGGGAACTAGAAAATTTTTACACACATGAATGATCTCAAGGTATGACGAAATCTTATTTTAGTCTATACATTCAAATAAACTCTTTTCTCCTCTATCCGAACATTTCTTCCACTATATAATATCATGATAACTATTGGGGGTGGAAGGAACACCTGAGGAATGTGGTGAAGAATCTCTTATTCCACTAGGTCGTGATCTACCGTTACTTGTATCTAGTCCTCAAAGATGAATCACTCTTCAATCGTGTGTTTTGGAACATTTGGTAGGGGAAGTAGCTGGTATGATTCTTTAAAAAATCTTTTTTCAACTTCTTGATCGTAGGAATCTTCAAAAATTTCTTCTTGGTGTCACATATAATGAAGTTCATGACCTACTCATTCCTAAAAGATTAAAACAAATTATTCAAGTATGTGATATTTTTGACTTCTTATACTTTATGTGGTCCATGGGAAAAAATCTTTAGTGAATGTATTAGTGTAATGGGGACAATTCATTGGGACGTCTTGAATTCAGATCAAATAAGGGGTGAAAGTCTGTATCATGACAAGATATTATGAAGGTTATTGGGAACTATGATGAAGTCCGTAGATTAGGGATTTAAAACTTTTCACTAAAATTTTATGTAACTATATCATCATGGTAAAATCATTAACTCCACAATTTCCTAAGGAACACGTGTGATGAATTTTAAGCTTGAAAATTAAAATGGAAAATTACCTCTTTTGATCTAAACTCGTACTCGACATCCACTTGTCACTAATGATTTCTACTTTAATTATTCAATGATAAATCCCTTTTATATCATTCTCAAATTCTTCAAAAGCTTTTAAGGCATTGATCGTGAATTTTATGTGTTATCATAGGAATATGACGATGCATGTGACCTCCCAAGGATCACCACATCAAAATTTATTCAATGTATGAATAAAATCCCTGTTTGATTTCATTTAATATGAGCTTATCTTTCTGAAAAAAGGTAGATTTTAGAGTGGCTCTCATATATTGTGAAATGAATAGTGAATCATGAGATAGCCTCTCCTCCTTTTTATACTGAGATTCTAAAATACTCGAAAAAGGTTCCATGACCCTGAATATTTATTACTAACTCTAAATGAAATATTATGACTAATTTATTGAGTAATAAATATAATTTATATTTTTTTATCACTTTATTGGAATATAATAAATATATTGTAGGGGAAAACAGAGACATTAACTTGACTCAATATTCACATGATTATAAAATGAATCTTAAATACTAAAATAATATTCCTTCATATAATATTTTTCATGTATTTACTTTAACACTGTGAGTACAATTAATAAATAAATTCACTTCCAATTATTATAAACTCAAATAATATGATTTTATTTATTCTTTGGTGATCCTATATCCCTGGACATATCCCAGACTCCATGTTGGGGGCCACTATGTCCTATTCTCCTATTCGTAATAATAGGTTAGAAATTTGAATACATTATCATGTGTAACACTCTTGGACTTTATCTTGATTGTAGTGAATACAATTCACAGACCAAAATTGTATTCTTGAAACCCATGAGACCCCTAAGGATATAGGGAGTTGTTATAGCAATGAAAACCTTCCTATGAATACAAATCATGTAATATAATATCCTTTTATTGTGATATCTCATAAATTTAGACACACACTTTATGTCATTATCATTTCTTACTTTAATATTAGTTGACCTTACATGAATAACTTACCTTCTTCTACTATAGCCAAGGATTTAGTAAAGGTACTACAATCCTGTTCCATTGGGCCCAAGATATCTCTTTCGAGTAGAAGTTACAAATTGTTTCGTGATTATTCAATTGATTTCATACTACCAATGAGGTACCTGACATAAGATACCTCACTATGAATTTATTTCTATAGTTTTTCCTTGAATCAAAGTAAGTGATCAAATAACACAAATAAATAATAATCTCAATTCAGGGGACCATTACATGTTTTCATGGATAATAATGACCAATAGAACATAAAATATGCAGTTTCTTATTGGAGGGTAAATTCTCATGATCTCATCTTATTTATATCACAAAGTTTGAAAATCATGACAATAAGTCTCAATACATATGAACCCCTATCACCTGATACCCATACATTATATGTGTCTAATTAGAATTATGATTATATACCATAGGAATAGGTTTATGATTAATGTTATAGTATCATGAGGTTCTCATTATATCCTAAGAACTACTATAACATTTTTATACAAAAATAAATATATGGACATTACTATGTAAACAGTGGATACAAAAAATATCAACACTATCATGGTAAGAGTAAAACATGCATAAATCACTCCATACATTATATCATCATCAAATTTAACATTTTATTCCAATGGATTAGAAATCTAAAAAATTTAGGGTAGAAGAAAATAGAGAAGACCAAGGAAATACACCTTAAGGAAAATATTGCAGTCATCTAGAAGTTATCATGTGCAATTATGAATGAAAAATATATTACAAGCACCCCCTTTGGTGGATAAACTTTCTTCTACAGAATTACATTCCCTCCAACTATGTCTTACTTTCATACATTGGTACAACATCATCTATCACTTCCTGATTAAATAAGTCAGATCCCCTGATCTACTAGTATCCTCTAGGATGATATCACAAGTTTTTGGGAATTAGATTCCACTAGAGAAAGAGATATTCCAAGATGATTACACATCGTAATCCAACTATACATTTCCTTATCCTCCACTCCAATAGAATTCCACGCACCATAAAACATACATAATCCAATGAACACTAATACCCTTTCATCCCTAAAAACCACAGCTCCATGAATATCCCCAACAACACAATATCCATCAACGTTTGGCCTTAGACCTAAGGTCAGAGGAGTCCAAATAACCCATATCACTTGTAGATTTATACCCATATCTCTACTTAATGATGCCATCCTCCGAAGTAACCCCCTGAGATACATTGAGGACATCCCATTAGGAATGAGAGGAACCAGATGCACTATTAAACCACACCCACTTGCACTGGATCTAAATTTCTAACTTCCATGTTAGCTCTCACATGATAAGATCATGTTTCTACAAAGTTATGGATTTAGTATTTACAAATTCCTCATCTCCACTACATATATATTCTACTATCAGATACTTCACCTCCTTGAATGAGAATCATAAGGAGAAGATATTCTCAAGTATATTCCTTTTATTCAATATCAAAACTTAACATCCTAGCTAGTATCAGTAAAAGAATTATTATAATGATAAAAATTTACTAACTAGGTGTAATTCCAACAAAAGGAAAAAATCACTGTCAATTACACAATACTTCTTTAGCAGCCTCAAAAGTCATAACTCACTTGGTATTTATAGATATGGCTACCACAATCTTAAATGATATTTTATTACTCATTTCCTAAGACTAAATATAATATAAATATTATTTATATATAATACTAGTTTATTTTCATATAAAACTATAGTACATTCAACTCCATATACTAGGTATATATCATTTCTACTTTATCAAGTACTATTGGATAGTTCAGAAAACATCCCATGAATGTATATAGGATATAATTGATATTTTCCTAACATAAATAATATATTATAAACATCATATCTAGTTCACAACATGACATATGTGATCGATTCATAATAGTACCATATGGAATTCTTCTTTCCACATCAATCTCCTATCATTCCTCATACATGTTTTCTGGGATTGATTTATGCCATTTGACATTGGAAAAAAATTTCTCTCTAATTCTTACAACATGAATTTATCAAGACCTTATATAAATATGTATTATTAACTAGGTTTAAAAAACCATTGGATCAGACTTAGTAGATTTAATTATTGAGAAATTAAGTTTATACTTAAAGTCAATATCTGGAGAGTTTTATTCATTTAGTTATAAACCAATAGTAAGACTGATAGTTGTTTTCAATATGTTATTAAATATATTTTTCTTTGAAAATTATCTTTATCCCACTAACATTTTGTAGACACATAGAAAAAATTCATTCCAAGTGAATATTATATGATTTTGTTTCTTAATCCAATCCAAAACTATATTTCAATAACATTCACCACTTATTGGCATTGTTGGGTGTCAGCATCACTTTCTATTTTCATCATAAATATTCTTTCCAAGAATGGTGGTCTTAAAATAAAATGCACAAATTAATGATCATATAAAGTAGCTATGATATTTAAAATTCTATTATATTTAAGCATAATGACATGGTATTACCAACCATGACTTATTGGTACCATACTTATAAAACACATGTTTAATCTCACTTGAATACCCTCCATAGTGGTCAAAATAGTAAACCCTCATATTTTGATACAACAAATCCATTATTGAATTTCAGATGATCTTGTAAATTTTATCATATTTCCATTTACTGGTTGTACGATCTATTATTTTCAATGAATAATGTATACCCATTTTAGGTAAATGTAAAATTATTACCATGGTTTAACCATCATATTTAGTATGTGCCTCAAGAATATTCATCTTTTAAAAACTTATGTGGAACTTATTCTTATGAAAACTATTTTTTCATATTTTGATTTGAATAATTCCAAGTCAATCTTTCTCGCACTATCTCAAATAAATATGTGCACCATTTTAAATAAATATAGTCTATTAATAGAATATAACCTTTTATATCATATCGATATATGTAATATCCTAAAAAACATTTATTATAATTACTTTTGATGAATATTATTTTTTCTCGAAGTTAGTTTTTTATATCCTCAACAAACACTTTTTATCTAAATACATGTTATTATAAGATGATGGATTTATATCATATTATAACTCAAATAATATCTATATTTCATTAGATTTGGTATATGGTTATGGGACTATGTTTCTATTTGTAAATAATTTCATGAAAAATAAAATTGGTTTCAACAATGTATATAAAACTAAACATTGATGACCTTTTTTCATTCATAAGGAATCTGATGTGTATAATTAATTGTGAATTTTAGAATTACTTCATAATAAATTTTAAAGAAATTTTTTTCATGTAATACTCATCATCTATATCTATAAAAACATTATAACATAGATGTGTATTAAGTATGGTATAGGCATGGTCATAAGATTTGAGTTTTTTGGGCCTACGTGCTAACGAATATCATGACCAACCATTCATCGATCATTATAATATAGCATAGAGAACACGCATTAATTATTGTAATGTTTATTTTATTAATTGGTTATGGTATTTTCAATACACATATTTGGTAGGTATTTTTTATGTAATACCCATGTATTATTGCTGAAAAAAATCATTTTATATTGATGAATATAAATGAAGAAAAAGTGACCACTTCTTTTTATCTCGTGACTTATAATGAAAATATCCTTTAATATAATGCACTAACTCATTTCATTATAAGACGTTGTGATGTTTCCTTTTGGTATCACACTTTATATTATCCTTTTCACCTTATCTATCAACTTTTTCACCATAAGAAGTCAATATTTGGATTTCTTTATGTTCTTATTTACTTGGAGAACCTTACCCAGAAGGAAATGAAGCATTCTCTCCATACGGTTGTTTTTTTATCTTAAAATTAACTGGATAAAATGGGAGATAAGGATATAATAATGGTATTTATTAGAATATCATGATCGATATTTCTTATTTACATGTATATAGTATAATCATCATCCTATTTACTTCTCACTTTTCTTTCTCCTTCTAAGCTTCTCGAAGATGAGACAACATGTGGAATCATGCATGTCTTGATGTTGTATCCACAACTCACATAAGATGTTGATGCAAAAATTATGATGTACACAACATATGAATATTAAATGTGTCTCCTATAATAATCTTTACACTCTTTCTCCATGAGGTGGCTCAACAGGAAATGGGGACTCCAACACCTCGAATTTCATACATTGTAGTACTTTGTGAAAATGCATTTACTACTCTTCAAAACTCATGCTGGATATGACATTTAATTTGCCCGTAATTAATCATGGTGTGTTTTTTGAAATATATGAAATATTTTACAAAAAAAAATATTTTTAATTATTAATTTTATCTTTTTTATTAATTTGGCAATGTCGATTAAATCATTAGATGTCTCCCACTATTTTATCGAATTATTATCTATATCACTAATAGACTTAGAATGATTTGTCTCTTATGTATTTTAGTGGAAAAGATCCCTGAATCCTCTCCAAGTATTCTACAATCTATGGTGAAACTATTACATAGAGAGTTGAAAGGTAGAAAATATGCTTGTCAACCACATTGACTTGTGATTCCTTGATCAGTTGAGAAAAATTACATATTCTAAATCATAAACATGATTTAACCATTGTCGGCCTCTAGATTTGAAATAAAATAGTATTGAATACACATTTGTTCCCAAATTTAGTTAATTCAACCTGTCAATCTCAATACAATTCCCCAATAATAGGAGCTACCCTTAATTGTGACTGATGAGCACATCGTACACCTGATTTATCTCAAATTTGAGAAATGGAAGATATTCACGAATTAATATTTCTTGGAGATTTTATAGATTTTTATTGATGAATGAAATATTTTTTATATATGACATGAATGTATTATGTGATTAGACCTAGAAATGAAAATGTGATAAATTGAAAAACATTTTATATGTCATAAATTGATTTAATCTATTCATTTTAGCTTATTATTCTATGTGATCTCACTAGCTTGGAAATGCACACAAAAATAAAAAATGCATATATTAAATATAATACATTTCTAATATGGAGAATTTTTAATTGGTTGATCAATTTATACTCTATGGATTAACCATGGACCAATGATTATAATAACAAAGTTGGATCTTGACTAGTATTACAAATTTCTCACCAATCCAATATTTCAACATTTGATCTAGAATATCACCTCATCTTGATGTGGTATGCATATTATATCATCCCCTTCATAGAAAATAAATAATCGCATGCTGGTAAGGGGGTCTTGGGTGTATTGAATATAGATAAATCAATTTTATTTGGATTTTTTGGCCCTTATAAATATTAAACTATAAAAACTAATGATTCATAGAATGTCATATTTAAATAATTAATTTCAAGAATCAAATGCAATTGAATTGATTAATTAAATAAATAAAATCTCATAATTATATTTTTCAGTCACTCCTCAATAATATTCGACACAAAATATTAAATGAAAAAAGAGAAATTAAAGATGATATAAATTTATGTTGGGGATATTTATTAAATTAAAATAATTCCATAAATTTTATTTAAATTAGAAATTCCTTTCAGTCCCTATTTAATTTAAATATATTTCAAAATATATCTTAATTTTGATATATATATATATATATATAAATTTAAATTTCTTTTGTCCTAGCCTAAATAGGGTTGGATGTGTCAGGATGGACCCACCCAGGCCAAACCTAGGTTGGGCCACACCTACTTAGACCGATTTTGGGTCGATTTGATTATGGTAGGGTGTTGGGAAGTGGGTTACTTGAAACGAAAATGTGGAGTTATTTTTTTATGTGTTTTCTGATTTTTTTTAAATGTTTAGGTTGAAAATAATTTCAAAGGTATGTCCAAAAGGCGGAAGGGGGCCTGCTACCTTTCAGGCAAAAAAATTACTAATTTTAAATATAATTTTTTATATTTTAATTTTTTGTTTTAATTTTTATTTTGTTTATATATATATATAAATAAAACAAACTTTTCAGAAAAAATTATATGATATTTAATATATAGCACTACTACCTTAACAGTAGTCTAGAATTCTGATAGAAACCTTCACACATGTCTTCCTTTTATAAGAGGGCTTACACTAGAAATCATTCTGCATTTCCGATGTGGGATTCATGTTCTCTCTTTTCTGTGAAGAATTACTAATATATTATTATTATTAATTTTTAATCAATTAACTATTAAAATTAACTAATAATTAATAATATTATTAAACAACTAAATTATTTCTAAATAGTTAATAATATATATTAGCTTTAAATTTATTAAAAATTAATTTATATATAGTTAATAAAAAATAATCGTAATAATAACTAAATAATTGATATATAATGTATAATGTATAATTAATAAATATATAATTATTTATTAAATTAATTATTTAATAATTAATTATTTAATTAGTAATACAATTAATAATTACATAATAATTAGTTTGTTAATAATAAATTAGTTAATAATTAAGTAGTTATTTAGTAATATAATTAGTTAATTAATAATATAATTATTAATTATACAATACTTAATTAGTTAATTAGAAATATAATTATTATTTATAATTTATAAATTATTAATAATATAATAATTAATTAATTTGTAATGCAATTATTAATTATGTAATAATTAATTACCAAAAACATCTAGAAGCTAGGAGAACCTCCTCCTACCTAAACATATTGAAAAATAAAAGACAACACATGAAAAAGAGAGAGGTCAGACTCAAATAAATTGAAAGACCTCATCCAAAAAAAAGAAAACTACAAATGCAGGGATATGGGATCATCCCCATAAGAATGATCAATATCATTAGAAGATTCCCATTCTGAATGTGATTTTTTTAATGGAAGACCATAAACTATTCTCCCCTATGTCTAATCAGTTCTAGGGCGACCTCTCTAGAAGAAGGATTGGTAAACCGGCCACAACCACATGCAGTAGCCCAATCATCTCTGCCATGTCTTCAACCGTAGTTTTTTGGATGACGACCTTGATTCAAAGAATTAGTTTGTTGATAATCCCCTTTCTAGTTCATCTCCCTCCAAATGATATTTCTACCATGTAGAGTGAAGGGATTCTCGGTGTGAAACAGTATCCATTATTGGAGAGACATCCATCTTCATCTTACTCTTTCCATTGCTAGATAAAGAGTGATCTTGCACCATTTCATCATCCACTTATCTCTGCATAGCCCTTTCAAAATTAGATAGACCGAGGTTAGGCACTTATTCAACAATCACTGCAAGTTCTTTCACAGAGTCATCCTGACTGGATCATCCAACCATAGCTTCCCAGGACATACTGGAAGAGTCATGAGTAGTGGGATCCTCACTTTTACCAGTGTATTTCCCGTAATCATTTTTATCACCTTGAACATTTTTCTCCCCAACTGGGGATTTCCACACCTTACCATCCATGGTATCACCCTTTTGATGATATTTGGAGGTATACCCAAGAAATCCTCCACCAAGTTAGAAAAAAACTCCATTCCCACATTATCTTCTTTCTTAGAAGAAGGAACAATTCACATCTTCTATTTTAATAAACTCTCATATTCCCTTTGCATGGAATAAGAAAATATTTTCATTTCAATTCCAATAACAAGTCTTCAACCTGAAACTAGATGGCCAACCACATTGTAAAAATCATATAAAGACGAAAAAACATCATATTCAAACTCAACATCAATCTCTAATCCCTCAACCAATATACCAGAGTTTCTTTTCCTTAGATATAGAAGATCAAAATCAACCAAAACCCTTGCATAATACACATATTTACCTATAATGGTATTATTGTTAGGTTACATGGGTTCCCCTATATAAGAGTCAACATCATTTATGATTCTAGGATTCCATAGAACCGAACTGAGCCCATGAATGATTACCCATATTTATGAATTAGTATAATTTTGATTAAACGAATTAAAATAAAGCTCACATATAAAAATCTGAAAGGCACCAATATTGAGATTATAGAAGCTGAATCTCCAAGGAATAGAATGATGTACTTTATAATTAAAAAAATTAATGAAAATATAACTTGTTAATCTAAATTATTTTCCACTCATTGAATCCCCATA
Organism: Viscum album; assembly: GCA_963277665.1. Taxonomy (NCBI): domain Eukaryota; kingdom Viridiplantae; phylum Streptophyta; class Magnoliopsida; order Santalales; family Viscaceae; genus Viscum; species Viscum album. The sequence continues at coordinate 1,139,318,398 of OY728135.1, read as the reverse complement.
TACATCCATGTTTCTATTTTAAATCATCAACATTTATTGGCTTATCCCCTTTAGAGAGGGTCAATTGGCCAATTAGTGAAAGTTGACACTACTCAAATATTACCTACAATACAAATCTATCAGCAGAGATAACAAATATACCATGGTCATTTATGGTTATTCATTGATAATTCACAATAAAATCTAAGGAATCACCATCCTTCTTGGTTAAAATATTCAAAAATGATATACCCATCCCCCAAGGATTTGAAACACTGACAAGATCATCTAAAGACAATGAAACATTCCTAGTAGTAGAGAACACCTGATCGATATTACCGTATGTGGAATAAAACATATAGTTTAGGGAAGTGACATCCATGCATGGTACATCCATATTTCAAATCTCATCCCAATCAACTGAAGAAACTGCAATATTAGTGGTAGACACCTGAGAAGTGTTAGTGTTTGATGAGGAAAAATCCACACATGGGGCTCTCATATTTCGAATCATAACCTGATATGACGGAACCATATCTTTAGTAGTAGATGAGACTCAAGTAGTAGGGGTTGACTTATTGACCAAATCAGTGGAAGATGTCAGCCTACCATCTGAATCGGCGGTGGGGGTCGACTTACCGTATGAATTAGGCGCACAAGGAATCATGTCCTTAGAGGGGAAACTCATCTAAGAGGTGTATTTTCATCATTCTCTATCTGATCCTTTAGATCTAGGATTTCATAATTTGACTATTCAGACCTGATTCGCATCTCAATTTGTATTGATTGGGAGAGATAGTCCCACCAGGATATGGCACTGTATACTTAATTATTATGTTATTAAATAGGTTCCACATTTTCATGATCCCAGCGGATGATTGCATATGAAGTTACGGGACCGTGAAATTAGAAAATGCGGGGCACGATTCCCTTGGATGGTCTCCAATGGGTTTATTCATGGATCCAGAAACACCCAACATCCCTAGTATCCATGATTTATGGACCTACTTTCTAAAGGTAGCTGCTCATTGGATGATGATTTGGCCAACGATACATTAGGACTCCATTGGTCGAGAGGATGGGAGTTCAGGCTCATCACACCATTTTGGGTGAATTATTTCCTAATTCAGGATAGTATTATATATTTAATCCATGTTCATATGGTCATGAATCCATGGTTCATTTCTGAAGAGTTTATCCATGGGTTACCCCAAGGTTGTCATATCATCAAAGATATACATGGATTTTATGCCATAGAGACAATGCTGACTTAAGTTGTGCAATGAGGTCCTCTAGATTTCACCCTCATCTAAGAGAGGTGGAAGGTGGTTTGATGTTGTGGTCAGAAACATAAGATGGTATTATTGCAAATCCATGTTAGAGGAATTAGATCCCACACAGTTCAATTTCACATAACTAAACATTTCAGCTTTTAAGGTCATGTGATATGGACCCATCAATGAAGTTTAACGTCATGTGGTGAGGAACCCTTGAAGAAAGACTCCTGGTCAAGACTTGGTGTGGGTATCATGTCAAGGAAACCCAAAGTGCCCAAGATATTTGTGGTCTCTTGGGTTGACATGACACTACTGAGAACATGGACCAAACCCATAATATAGGCTTCCTATGTATCCTTGTGACAGGAATGAGACCCCACGTAGTTCAGTGTCACTTAACTAGACACATCACTATTTAAGGTCACGTGAAAAGGAACAATCCATAGAGTTTAATGTCATGTGGTGAGGATGTCTAGTCGAAAGATGTCGGTCAAGACTTGGTGTGGGGAACATGTCGAGGTAGCCCAATGTTTTCAAGAGATACGTGGTCTCTCAGGTGGACATGACCCTACTGATCACATGGCCTACAGAACATTAGTTTTGATTTTAGGGTTAGATTCGGACAATATATAGGATTATATTTTATCCCAATCAAACGGGGAATCAAATTCTATGGTGTTCTAGAAGAATGAGGAATTATACTCTATGGAATTACAACATGAGGGTATGGTTGCTAGGGGCTTATGCGAAGGTGCTGCCCATTTAGTGGAAAGGATTGTGTTAACCATTTTGGAAGGGCACCCCATTAAGGTCGGGCACTCATGAATGAGTCCTATGTATCCTAGTTTGAACTGGATTCATAGTTTTCATAGTTTTTTTTATATTAGGGGTTATACGTGGGAGGAGGTCCATTTGTTGGGAGTATAATTGGGTGAAATCTTTTGGAAGGGAACCCCTTTGAGATCAGGCCTTCATGCAGCCATCCTATGTATCCTGGTTTGAACAGGAATACGTGTTATAAATGTTCATTTATCTTGGTGGGAGAATGTTGTATCATCACAAACCCCTAATCCCACTTGATCCATGCTAGGTGTGAGATATCAAAGGGTGTGAGGGATTCAAAAAAGGAAAAATTTATCTTCTCCACTGATGGAAAAGGAGGAGGATGACAGAGTAAGAGGTTGTGGCTACAATTTTAATAGGAGAGGGAATGAGTATTGTTTGTGTCAATTACCTCTCTTGGTCCCATGTTGAGCTGATGGTGGTAAAGGGTTAAAATAAATAAACCATTCAATGTGGGATGTCATTGGAAGTCATGTGGTTCATCTCTCGTAAGGATAGGGACGTACCTCAATGGGAGTTACTAGTATGTGTATTGGGATAGTTGTGGAATGTCACATCTTGTGAAAAGGAAAGGCGAGCATGATTCCCTTAACTAATCAATATTTATAAATTAATGTAAAAGTAAGTGATCATCCATGATACCACGAATGGGGAGGTTCATATCAATCTCCCAATGTTGGACTTTGGGTTACCATGGGAATATAGTCTTAGAGACATTCTGGGAGTCTGAACCGTTGTGGGGACAACATTCATGAATCTACTTAACTTGGGTATGTAGACTCAAAGGGGCATGCAAATGTGCTCAATGATCTGATCATACAGGTCTAGTGGCTTTGGATGTGGCTTTGGTCTGATTCTAGTGGATTGGTTCACGAATGAGCATTGGAGGACTGGATGATAATTGAGGGTTATGATTGGAATCAGAGGGAAGGACACCTGAAGATACCCCATTCCGCATATTTTTTTCTCATGCGGGGTGAGGGAAGCCCCACATACCATAATGCTATGCAGGTATAGGGGTCGTACCTGTACCAAAGTAGTACACAGACATGGGCAGGAAACACCATGTACCAAAGTGGTACGTGGTCCTATAAGTGGTTCTTCGTGCCTATTTGGGTTTCATCTGTGTACTGATGTAGTACGCAGTGAAGTGATTGATTTGTATAGTGATGCACTATATAGAGTTCCATTTTGAAGAAGGGTCCTAGAGCTTGTGGTTTGTGGGGATTTCGTCCATGAGGAATTTATGGTTCATGATGGAACTAATTATGTTCTCAATTCACCAATTATTATTAAGTTTCTTATTTTTTTGGTTCACGACTATTTATACCTATAGAAAAGTGGATCAAGATTTTCACTTCATCGATGATTCGAAATCAAAGTCACAATCTTACCACTATTTGAATTCTTTCTCTAATACTCAATGGTTTTCTTCGGGCTCCCTTCCACCCATATCTTCTCTCCCTTCGCTGGTCCCCTTTTAAATTCCTCGTGTTCTCCTTTTATAGAGCACTGTGGAAATCATATATTTGGGAATGAAACATAATTTATATAATCCCATGAATTTTTATCTCAACTCTTTGAAGACTCGATCAACTAGGGTTTTTGGAGGATATGGATTGTGAGTCATGGTTTTTGGAACCCTATTAGCTTCTTTCATTCTTGAACTACTTTGTTCATGGCCTGGTATATGAATATCCATTCTGCGCTTGATTCTACCAATGACACAGTTAATGGAATCCTAGTTTTCTGTCCATTTCCCTGTAGAACAGTGCCTCACAAGTCCTTTTGCATATCAATTGTTCACAGTTCATGCACTCTGTGATCCATTCTTTGTAATGGTATGTGGGTCACTAAAACTCTTGAAAAATTGATTTCTTCAAGATTATTCTCAAATTTATAATTCAATATTCATCTATTTGTCTTTCTAGACTTATGGAAATAATTAATTCCTTCTGCAAAATTTTATTGGGAGTATTTAGTTCCCCTTTCAATGTTTTTAGGACCCTACAAATTCCCCCCATTAGAATGTGGTCCGTTCAAAATGAAGAGGAAGCTATTCTGATGTAGAAATGGTCCTGAAAATAAGTGGTTTACGGTAGAGTGGGTAAGTCTATTAGGGGGTAACATGCCTATTTATAGAGGACTGGGTCATTTTTCATTTACCATTTCTCATAGTGAAAAGTTTTCTTGACCTCTTCTTAGATTCCATTGCGTCTTCATACTGACTCCTATGCGATAACTGTATTTTCAAACCACTTTGTAGGTTTTGCAAACCAAACACTTCACAATTTCTTCTTCACACAGACCAAATGATGGGTTTCTCAAACTATACCATGTAATTTAGATCTTAAATATGGACTTCCAAATTGGATAACGATACGTGATTTGCATGTTCTGAACACCAAAAGATAAACTGGCGAACTGAACATTATACTTTGTTAAACCAAACATAAAATTATAATTAGTAAGAATTAAATATTATTATGTTGAGGCCTCAGTTCATGGTTTCATCATTCCATGTTCCACTTAGATTGATTTTCAACACTCCATGGGGTAGCTCCTCAAAGTCATTCCGGATACTGAGGCTGTGTGTGGGATATAGTATCTGTGTACTGATGTAGTACGTGAGAAATGACCTTCGCATACTATTTCTGATATTAGTTTGAAAAACCCTATGAAGACAACCTTTTAAAGTTCCATGTCAATTTTTTGTGGCCCTTGTCCAACAATTTTCTCAATGGATTGACTTTTTTGTGTTATTTTGGATCTTTTTGTGCAAATTTCAATGGCTCTTCCACAGATCTTGATAGAATTGGCCATGATGAGAGTATCCATGATTGAGGACACTAAGGACTATATTTGATCTTACATTTTTCCTAAATATAGTTCCTTAAAAGATCTTTTTATGCCAGAGCTTCTAGCATACCCATTATACGTGCAGCTGCCACTATACGTCTTTGGCCTTTCTAATGACATCCCTTTTCCTATGGCTGACCAAAATACTCCCTTAATTTTCTTAAAAGCACCCCAAAGGTGCAATCGTTCAAATATTTATTAAATAGGAGAAATTATAACTACTCTAATTTAATATAATTTTTTCATAATAAAAGGCTCATCCTGGACTCAGAGAAATTAAAGTTGTCACAACACATACTTGAGACTAGTCACCCAGGACTACCAGTTTATTATCACCCTTTCTCGAGAAAACCCTAATGGTGGATGGGGAACCAAATGGGACTTAAAATCTATAGGATTCTTTTTAGATGAATGATTATGGGAATTCTAGGTGCATCAAATCTATTTTGATTTCCCCAATTAGTTGTAAGTGGTGAACATGTACCAGGTAGCTTGGGTCTACCAATTAAAAGTTTTCTTTCTAGGTGAAATCCTACCCGAACTGTTGATCCACTAGTTTTCAAGTACCAATACATTCCATTTACCACCTGGAGATTTGGGGATTAGATTATAGGTAATCCACTATCATGGAGGACTCCCCGTTATTGGAATCATGTATTAAAACTTTCTTCTTGAAGCTACTACATGGGAATGTGCTAACCATGTGTCCCCATTAACTAGGAGTATATTGGTCATGGTAGAGGGATTGTTTGATCACCCCCTCCAAGCTCACTCTCCTATCCCATTTGAGGATTGGATAGATTCATTTTTTCATGTGAAAAAATCTTGGCCGAGGGACCTCCACAGTCGAACTCATCCAACCAATCATTCTTGACAAATTCTAGGGTCATATTGTGCCACCCTCAAAGAGAGACGATACACTACCTGGGGATACAATATTTGACCGAAAATGCCCCCTGATCATAGATTTGTATGTTTCTTCACCATGTTTTTTAGCTGTTGGATCTTCTAATCCTATGATATCTACACTAGGGTCAAATTTTGTACTCTGATGATGGTGGATACACTAGAAGAGGGTAAAATAATTAATCTGGTTATTACTACTCTTTCCCAACTTTATGAGCTATTTAGAAATATACAAGAAGGTAAACCTCCACATCATCTTAAAATACCATTTTAATTTCTATATGGGTGGATATCAAAACATTTCCCTTGATATGAATATTGACATACTACGAGGGTTCATCATTACGAATTTCACCTCACCCTTTTTTTGAAAAAGGATGGGGTCGAAGCCTCATTTTATTATTTAAAGAAAATACCTCTTTATACTGGGTAGAGGGAGACCCATTACATAGCCCGAATTCCAAAGGTCAAGTGGCCTGAAAACTAGGATTGAAAGCCCATTTTTTGGCCCAATGGGACCCTTGGTGAATAGTTCTTCTATAGTACCCAGGCTGCTAGAGTACCCACTACAGTACCACCGCCATTACAGTACTGCTACAGTGCCCCTGCTATAGTACCCCCTTCATAACATTGTAGTTTTTCATCCTATGACTTCAAGGATTCAAAATGCGGTTGGGCATCTAAATGATGCTTCCTCCTTTTCTTTTTTGCCATACCCTTCCCCTCATAGGTCTATAAGGGGTGATGGAGTCATTTATTCATAAGAGAGCTCATATATCATTGTGATTCATGGAAATATTTTAATTTCTCGCATAGATCAAGTGGTTATTTGTGAGCCATACATTCTCTACAGGTTTTCTAGGCAATTTATGTACCTTTAGAAGACTGTGCTTCTTCCCTCTGTCCATTTGAGGGGAGAATCTCATCCCAAAATTCTTTACCATTTATGGATTATAATGATATTGGAATGTTCCACCATGGAGTTCACCATCCCTAATACGATGGGATCCACCATTTTTATCAGTGGATTATTCCCAACCATGGGGGGAATATTACCCTGACTGGGTTTTGGGATGACAAATTTGATAGGCCCAAAATTCATTAACCACCCATCACCATGCCTTTCTGATTATGACTATTCCATATATTCCTCTCATTGTGGAGACTGTGGTGGTCACACAATCTATTCCTCTACCCATGGTGAGAAGATGCTCAATCTGCTGTCATATGCATCTGAAAGGAGCTTCATCTGTGAATCACATCTCGGTCTAGAGTGATGCAGACTTGTCCCCTCCTATGGATACTAAGGCTAGACTTAGCATTGTGTCACGGGATATCCTAGAAGTCATGGCCAGTCCCCCATGTCCTGCACCATGGGTCAAACCATCTATAGGGAGGGAGATCCCCCCTGCCTGTGTAACCTATCTTTGGTCCCATCCCACTACCGTAATGATGATTCCTACCTATAAAACTATTAAACTGTGGGATAACCAAGGCCCTGGTATGCGGGGAGGTATCAAGCAATGCAAAAACATGCATGGTGTAATTTATGCACCCTTTATTTGAAAACCCCTAGGATAACATCTCCAATGAAATACACAACTTCCAGCAATTATTTTCCAAATTGGGTTCTGGTGGCTTCAATTTCCAGCATATAAACTTTCTTATGTACCATATTTTCATAGCTTAGGAAGGTGCCACTTCTTGTGAGGACAAAGTTTCCAGATACAATTATTCACATCATCAATAAATGAACTTTTGAGATGTTTCTGTGGAACTCAATTATCTGGAAGCTAAAGAGGAGAAGGCTCAGACTTTGTGGTATCCTAAAAAAAGATCTACTAGAATGTGAGGATCTTATGGTAAGGTTTACGGTCAACTGGCATCGTCGGGTGCCAACTATGATGCTATCAAAAAGAAAGGGAAAGACCTCAACGTTGTTATGGAATGCATACACACGATGGTCAAATATAAGGCGGAAGAGAGAGATACTTTAGATAAAACCCTTGACGGCCTAAAACAACCTCTTATTATTATTCTAGAAAGGGTGAGCAGGACCTCACTATAATTTTCCTCAATTTTTATGTACTCACATTGTTTTGATACAATGGAGAGACTCCATACCAGGGATGTAAATCCTTTTTTTTTTCATTGAAACTAATGGAACTATTTCTCCCAGCAATGATTCTCTTTTTTTCTTTTCCCTACAATGTCAATAAATCAAAATCGACCATATAAACATTATTTTAATTTGGTATTAATTTTAAACCTTGATTCGAAACTGGAAAATTGAAATAATTGAATCAGGTTCTAATTTTTTCCAGAGCCAAAGGACTCTGTGAGAATAGTTCGACTATTGTTGGGGTTTTATATAAAACCATAGGAACTTTTGTGCCTTTTTTCATTATTGCCCTAATTTTTGACTAATCCAATTTTGTATGGGCTTAGCTAGTATAACATGACTTCTAATTAGTCCTCCCATCATGGTTTTTCAACCCAACAAGCATTATGTATCTTTTTAATATTAAATATCTCAACATTTTTTTCACAAACCATACATATTTTCAGTTCAAAAAGCTATTACTAAACATTTATCCTTGGGTTCCCTTTAAAGGTTTTCACCCTGGCGAGTACTTTATCTTTTTCATTGGTGGTTTATAGTACTGAAAATCAATCTTATTATTGATGTTTTAGGTTGAATATTTAGTACCAAAATTGATGGGACATGAGCCCCAATTTGGGATTCATCAGCTGGTAATATCCTAATAACTCTCATGCATGAATGAGGGATTTCTCTTGACCCTAAAATTTTGATTTTTTTGGGTATGTTTGGCTTTGGAGTCATTATTGTCATACTTATGTAGTAAAAGACTCTCCTAAGGATGTTTCTTACTTTTGTTGATGGATATTTTTTATGAAACTTATGTTGAGCCACCTGGTCATGATGTGCATAGGTAAACAATGTTGTATGCAGGATATTGTCCTTCCATTTTTGATGGCTTGGGAGATTTATGAGAATTTTGGGTTTGTTTTGAGGTTGGGGACAACAGTGGGTGGCCTATCTGAAGGAAGATTTCCAAATGTATTTGAAACATTTATATTTTATTTTAATAGTAAATCACTCCCACATTAATTTTATTGCATCCCACCTTTTTATTAAATTACTTATTATTACATTTTACAAATAGATGATCATTAAAGTCTAGTGTCATGGAAATCAGGAAAAATATACAAGAAAACAACATAAAACATTCTTCTAATCTACTTATAAGGATTGATAATTAGTTCATTATAAGTACATTTACTGAATCTAATAACCTGGAGACATACATCAAAGGAACGGGTGAGTAGAAAGCCCAATAAGGAAAACAAGGGAATCATTATACTTGGGATGTCCATGAGAACTTGTTGAAAAACATAAAGACATGAGAAATGGAAGAATATGAATATCATAATAAAAATAACATGAATCATAACTTGAATTTGTGGCTGAATCATTTAATTTAGACATTCAGGAACACATCACCAAGGGTCATCCCCAAGGTGTCATAAAATTACCAGGGTAATTCATCAAGATATCGTGAAACTTGTCATCTCCAGAGATTAAATTCCTTACCCAATGCATTGGAGCGCTATTAGGGAGCACCCTTAATATGTATTTATTTTCATGTGATCCACATAGATCATAATCATAAATTTCATAAATAACCCAAATAGAATAAAATTGTAAGAACCCAGTTCTTATTTTGAGGTACGAGTTTATTCTTTTCTCCATTACTCAAGTGTTTTTTTAAGGAAATATGAAAAAATGGGAAAAATCCTGATTTTTGGAATGTACACACCGTGTTCTTGTGCACATTCTGTGTACTTTTGGCCGTGTGGGATGAGTACACAGGGCATGTGGCCATGCCGGGGAAGAAGGGTGTAGGAACTAAATACACACCCTGTAGTGGTCCCTTACACGCCGTGTAGTCAGTCGGCAGGTGAATAGTAATGTTGTGGCTAGCTGTTCAACAGAACAAGCCTTGTACTCGTGAAGACACGCCGTGTAGTCGTGTCGACAGGTGAACAGTGCCGCGCTGGCGGGAAGCCACCAGATGAACAATTAAAAAATGGGAATTACACATAGTGTACTTTAAAATACACGCTATGTACTATGTTTTTTTTTGCATAAAATGGGAAGTAGCCTCCCCTGTTCACCTGGTAGGCTTAGAATGGGAAGAGAGCTTGGGAGAGGATGGCCGAACCATCGGAGATCCGCTGGGCACACGTCTGGAATTCGTTTCCACTTTGGACAAGCTCTTTGGAACCACACGGGTAAGCCCTCTCTTCTCCTGGAGTTTTTCTTACCAATTATTTCCCTAACGGGAGTTATTTGAGGTTGAATGAAATTTTTTTTACCTTAGATCTATGTCGTTCTTGGGAGTTTCTATAACTGACGTTCACATATATCGTTTGTTGGCTTATAAGGTAGGTGGCTTGGTGTTTAGTTTTCCAACTACCGTGTGTTTTGTGCTTTTTCGTTCCACTAACCCATGTTGGGGTGTCATGTGGCTGTAGTGGTGGCTATTTCAATGACCTATAACTGTATAGGTAATTGAATAAATTATAAAATTGCTAGTTGGGATCGTTTCATGGATCTGAAACCACCACGGGGTGTGTTCCACTATTTATCTGTTTGGCCCGGATACCTGAGGGTATGACTTTAAATTATTAATTGTAGAATTTTCTTGAGATGAATTTCTTGTTTACTGCTTGTTTGCATGTTGACCATGGCCCGGTTACCTGTTTAGCCTGTGGGCGTTGTTGTGATTAGCCTATGGGCACTGCACTGTTTGGCCTGAGGGAAACATACTATTTTTCCTGGGGGCAACCTATCGTGCCTAAGGGCATTACTTCTGTGCCGGAGGGAGACACTTCGTACGCCTGAGGGCAATTTCTGTTACGCCTGAGGGGAATACCTGCGGGTTGGAATCTGCTTACCAAAGGTTAAGGTTTTACATGTCTGAGGACGTGGACTGTTTACATAGAATTGCACTATGGTGATTTCTAGATATTTAATTGATTAAATAAATAATAAAATGGCAACCTAACTATTAAGTTAGTTACTTTTTAGTACTGCTTACTTTATTGCATTTTACCATGGCACACTGTTGTTGCATGCTTACACGCAGTTGGGAACGGGCCTTTGATGGGTGCCTACTGAGATATATTTCTCACAACATGTTTGGGTCATGTTTTTTGTCCCAAACAGATTATGTTTTTGCAGGTGTGGATAGGGGAAAGAGTCCCTACACAGGAACATGACTATTGCTGAGGAGTAGGATGGCATGGGACTGAGACTAGGCTCGCGATGCCACTGCCAGTAGTTTTTCTTTGTATTGTTGTACTCTGATTTTGTTGTATTGTATTGATGTATAACATGTTTTGGCTGTTTTCCTAGATCTTGAGACATGCAACATCATTATTTATATATTGTTGGTTGTATCCACTGTAGTTGTTTATTTCAGTTGTGTATGGTTTATTACTTCCACTGTCTTAGTATGTTTATTTTCTGTATTCCTCTACACTACACTTTGAAAAATGAGGGCATAGTTTTCCCACTATTAGACCTGGGCCCTCGCTGCTAGTCGTCAGCCTCTGGAGTGTGGGAAAATGTTTTTGAGGTCTTGTGGCGAACCGGGTTCAGGGAACCCATTGAGTGGCACCCGGAACCGTGACGTTACAAAGTGGTATCAGAGGCATTATTTTATTTCACTTATTATTTAGAGCTGTAGTTAGGGATAGGATGAAAGGTAGTTGGTAATAAGTTGTTCCCAGTCGTAGCTAACCCGTGTACAGGGAAAATACAATTTACCTCGTATTGCAATTTTGTTGATTTTTCAATTTACAGTTGATTTGATTACACCGTTGGGTGACACACTTGTATTGTGATGGTTATATTTTATCTATGGGTACTATTTAGTTGCAACCCTGTAACGCCCCGACCCTAGTTACCAGAGTCGATGCATTATTACATAACATTGGCATGATCACAAGAAAGATCAAATCTAGAAAGACCGATTGGTTTAGTAACCTGGGAAACACTAGATATATTCATAAGTTTTACATTACATCATAAAATGAAAAACTACTACAACAACATAATGTCTCCATAATCCACACTCATATCCCCACATAATATCCCTGCAGGTCATTCATAATTTACTTCTTCACTTCCTGGGAAAAATAAAACATAGAAAAGGGGTGAGCTCAAATGCCCAGTAAGGATAACAATATAGCGGAAACTTTCATAAATAAGAATAAACATTTAAGGCAATGTATAACTAAAACAAAAGCCTTTCAAACTTGAAATTTTATCATGGTATGGAATAAATAAAATGAAATAATGCCATTTACTTATTCACATTGATATTCTACTAATCTAATAATCACATGCAAAATCAATAACAACTTTCATAATGTTGGAAAATGCATAATGCCAGACTATCATAACCACATATCCAAGGCCTCGGGCCAAGACTACAAATAAGATTTTGTCAAGGCCTTGTTTCAAGACACTAGTTTGTCTCATGAGACCTACCGATGCATCGAGGAGCTATAGCGGGCTCCACCTGTCACATATTAAGTCCAATGTATTCCCATATGAAAAGGTTTAAACATAACATAAACATTCGTATTAAACTAGCATACGAAATGTCAATAATTTCACCATAAACTATGAATGGTATAAAAATAGCACATCCACAGACAAAAATATCACAAAACCTTCAATAAAATATAGGAGTTTTGTATCATAATAAATCAACTTCAAATAAGCGTAAAATCCATCAAAGGATGTTGACATAGATGAAATCAAAACATTTATTAGAGAAATATATCATTATATTTTTGAAATCATTTAAGATCCATATAAAATAAAACATTTTCTTGAAAATATTCTTATAAGATGTTAAGGAAATCTTTGAAGATTTTATAATGGCAGAAAATAACCGCACCCACCGTATAAGTTAAAAAAAACATTCTTACCTTAATTCTGTCGAAAAGGTTAAAAAGGACCTTGTTTTGAAAACGACGGAAAGATTACTCTTATAAAATGTCAAACAAGGGTATAAATGACTTTAACACATATTCTTGTAAATAATAAAAATGTTTCGAAATACATTTTGAAAAAACATGGATGTGGATGATAACGAGATCCCAGTAGATTATTACGTATAAACAACCTCGGATAATGAAGAGATTGTGAAATAACCCTAACCTTGTACTTTTCCTTGGTTTGGGTAGTTTAACCTCCTGTATAATGTTGAAATAATTGTTATTAAATTATACAAGAATCATATACATTAATATGATATCATATATGATCTTTTTATATTGGTTTGATAATAATATCTTAGTATTATCGTTGTTTCGGGTGTTAACTTACTTGTTTTATTTTATATGTTTTGTTACGTAAGACATGTTTGTAAAGGATAGGTTGTATATAATTCATATCCATAATGATATCAGGTCCTTAAACATCATTTTTAAATCATCCAATGATAATTATACTTTAATGGTTACGATGGATAATGAATCTCATCGCGTTCGTGGAGACGGTAGTCCGTACGTACGCACGAGCGACAATATCATTCTTTTGATATTAAAATAATATATAAATGGATGGTATATCATATATACAGAATCATTAACATGTTATATTTATTATTTACATGAGTTACACATCATTATTATACCCATCCAAATAATATTATATTGAATAACAATTACACCACGACGTGGAGACGGTAAGCCGTGCGTACGCACGTATGGTGACATGTTATTCAAAGGGTGGATAGAATACTGAATATGGTTGTACCATATTTATAATAACATCACATTATATATATGATACTGGAGTTATTATTTTAGAATGGTAACAACAAAGGAATAAGAAGTGGAAGAAGAAATGAACTTGGAAAAGGGTGGTGAAATCATTACCTCTTCTTCGGTTTCTTCCTTTTGATTTGATCAAAAGGGCTCCTTAGGATGGCTTTCTGATCAAAATAAGGCACCTAGGTTGTAGTGAGGGAAGTTGGGAGATTATTTGGGCAGATTTTGGCCGAACCAAAAGGCTTTGAAGATGTGAAGAAGTGAGAAGGAAGAGTGCCCTTTTATAAGAGGGGTGAGGGGCACCTTTGGAAAAGCTAGAGATATTAGTTTATAATAAATTCATATTCGGTTTACAATGGATACAAAGATGATTATTTAAATTTAAGGTGGGAATAGGTCTAAAACAACTCAACCAATAGAATTTAGACAGGTTTGGGTACTTATATTAACCTTATATTTAAGTATTAACTCTAAATTAATTAGTTTCACTTTTACAATGTCTCTTTGTATTTTTATATAATATGGTTAATAAACTTACTATATACATCCAAGAGACCCCCGAGTGTTCCATTAATGATGAACCTATCATGATATAAGTCTCTTGGCCGAACCTTAGATTTTTAGGAATTTAATATCAATTAATAATATAATATTTGTTTTAAGAACTCTTTTATGTCAATTTTGACATTATTCAATAGTTTATTTTTTTGAAACTCATAACAGATTTATTATTTAGAAAAAAGTCAATTAAATCAATCCTAATATATAATAGTATCCTATAAAATTAGTTTAATTCATTAAAAGTTTCATATTATATTTATTTTGGTATTTATAATATCAATTATTTTAATTTTTCACTATTATAGTAATTGCTACATCATCATTGTTTCATAAATAAATTATATTATTTAATGTCTAAAAATTATAAATAAAATATCATTATGTAGGAACACTTTTTATATTTCTAATAAATATTTATAATCTAAAATCCAACATATATAACTCTATGTAATATTTGTTTTTCTAAAAGATATATGCTTGTGTCACTTTTGTATTCATTTTAACTTAATTAAAAAATAGTGTCCCTATCACCTACAAGTGGCACCATGGGGTCCCAAAATCGACCCAAAGATGCCTATGGTCGAACATGTATCAACAAATAAGGATAGGACACGTTTTAGGGAAATTTATTATTATTATAATATTATTTTTTAACCTTTATTTACTAGATTTACCCTTAACCATGGTAAATAAAATATTTACCACAGTAATTATTCAAAATGTCTGAAAATAAAAGTTACCTATTTACACAATTTGGAAATCCTGATTCCAAATATGAAATCCATTTTTCTAAATTCAAAACACAGAAGTGGCAGAAATTAATATAAAATTAGTTCCCGCTGTCAAAACAAAAAGCGTGTTTTTAAGAGATAATAACTATCAAAAGATTGACATTTGTTTATGTTCGGTTTAATTGTAAAATTTTGTCCAATGACCAACATTATATTAAATGGTCAAAATATATTTTGAATATACTTTAAAACCACTCAAATTCATAATTTACCACTATTAATTATTTTGTTTAAAAAAGTTGTTTTTAATTAAAATTTAGTAATTTTCACTATTCATCCAAATATTAAAGTTATCCGAAAAGTACCAAAATTTCACCTTAGGATAAATTCGATATTCCGAATCCAAAAATGAAGTCCATTTTGAAATATAAAATATATATAATTTCAATAGGTAGGTATTACTATTCATAACGGCTAGTTTGATTGGTTATGGTGTGTTAGAACTCGGTGTTGCGTACAACACACGCTGTCACATTATTCAAAGAGTAGCGTACCGTAGAAGCTTGGGGTGTTACATTCTTCCATCCTTAAAATAATTTCATCCTAGAAATTTCTAAAATACTACCGCATGAAAAGACTCAGGTGGTTCTTCATCATAAGTTCCTCAGGTTCCCACGTTGCCTCTTCCATCTTATGGTTTCTCCACATAACTTTTACCAGACGCGTCGTCCAGTTTCTCAGCACTTGTTCTCTCATATCAAGAATCATGACAGGCTCTTCACAATAGGAAATATCGGGTTCTAGTTCTAATTCCTCATAGGTGAGTACATGCATTGGGTCAGGCATGTATTTCCTTAACAGAGATACGTGGAACACATCGTGAACTTTGGAGAGACTTGGCGGCATTGCCAATCGGTAAGCCACAACCCCAATTTGTTCTAGTATTTTGAAAGGTCTGATGTACCTGGGACTCAATTTACCTTTTTTACCAAAATTTATGACTCCCTTCCATGGTGATACCTTCAGGAAAACAAGATCACCGACTTGAAATTCCAAATCCTTCCTTCGAATATCGGCATAGCTCTTCTGCCTACTTTGAGTTGCTTTGATGTGATTTTGGATTACCTTCACCTTTTCCACCGTTTCCTCCACCAGTTCTGGGCCTACAAGTTTTCTTTCACCAACGTCATCCCAACAGGTTGGTGTACGACATCTCTTTCCATATAACGCTTCATATGGTGCCATCTGAATACTCGAATGGAAGCTATTGTTATAGGAAAATTCTACCAGTGGTAAATATTGATCCCACATACCCTGAAAGTCAAGTGAGCAAGATCTCAACATGTCTTCTAAGGTCTGAATAGTCCGTTTTGATTGGCCGTCTGTCTGAGGGTGGTAAGCAGTGCTCAAATGAAGTTCGACATCCAGGGATTTCTGAAGACTTTTCCAAAATCTTGAAGTAAAACGGGGATCACGATCAGAAACAATAGATAGGGGTACTCCATGAAGTCTCACAACTTCATTAATATATAGTCTTCCTAGACGTTCCAGGGGTAGATCTTCTCTTATAGAAAGAAAATGTGCTGACTTGGTAAGACGATCAACAATAACCCATATTGCATCGTTCCTTCTAGGAGTCTTTGGTAGCCCCATGACAAAGTCCGTCGTAATATTGTCCCATTTCCACATTGGTATGGGAAGAGGTTGCATGACTCCTCCAAGTTGTTGCCTTCCAGCTTTCACTTGCTGACAAACCATACATCTTGACACAAAATCAGAAATCTCCCTCTTCATGTTGTCCCACCCAAAATGTTCCTTCAAATATCTATACATTTTGGTGCTCCCAGGGCGTATAGAGAAATTTGAACTATGAGCATCATCAAGCAATTCCCTTTTTAGATCAGGTATATCGGGAACACAAAGTCTCTTCCCGAATTTCAAAATTCCATTTTCATATACAAAGTCTCTTAATCTCCCATCATTCACAGCTGTAATGTTCTTTTTAAATTCTTCATCATCGGTCTGAGAACTCTTAATCCTTTCTAGTAAAGATGGTTTGGCAACCATTTGAAAAAGAATTGATGTTTTTCCTTCCCTGGTTATTCCCATGAGCATCTTTACTAGATCCATGAAAATTGGATCCCTTTCAATTCTCATATTGTTCAAAACTCCATGGTCTTTTCTGCTCAAAGCATCTACCACCTTGTTTGCTTTCCCCGGGTGGTAGTGTATCATACAATCGTAATCCTTGAGTAATTCAAGCCATATCCTTTGTCTCATGTTGAGTTCTTTTTGTGAGAAAATATACTTCAATCTCTTGTGATCAGTATAAATCTCACATTTTTTACCATAGAGGTAGTGCCTCCATATCTTCAAAGCAAAGATCACAGCTGCTAACTCGAGATCATGAGTAGGATATTTTTGTTCATGAATTTTCAACTGTCGTGATGCATAGGCAATAACTCTATCATTCTGCATAAGGACACAACCAAGTCCTTTCTTTGACGCATCACTATAAATAACGAACCCATCATTCCCCGATGGTAGAGTCAATATAGCGGCATTGACTAATATTCTCTTCAGTTCTTCGAAACATTCTTCACACTATTTTGTCCAAAAAAATTTAACCCCTTTACGTGTGAGCTTCGTTAATGGGTTAGCCAATCAGGCAAAATTCTGGACGAAACGTCGATAATAACCTGCCAAACCAATAAAGCTACGCACCTCAGTTATACTTGTAGGTGCTGGCCATTCTTAGATTTCCTTGGTTTAGATGAATCAACAGAGATTCCATCTTTAGAGACAATATGGCCAAGAAAAGAAATCTCCTGAAGCCAGAATTCACACTTGCTAAACTTCCCATATAATTCATGCCTCCTCAGAGTCTTCAAGATAATGCGCAAGTGATTTTCATGATCTTCGTAGGTTTTGGAGTATACCAAGATATCATCAATAAATGCCACCAAAAATTCATCGAGATACTCCTTGAAAACTCTATTCATCAGATCCATGAATACAGAGGGTGCATTAGTCAATCCAAACGGCATTACGGTAAACTCGTAATGCCTGTACCTGGTTCGAAATGCTGTCTTCGGAATGTCTTCCTTCTTCACACACAACTGATAGTATCCAGATCGAAGGTCATTATTTGAAAAGTATTGAGCTCCATGAATTTGGTCAAATAAATCATCAATATGATGTAGGAGATACTTGTTCTTTATCGTTATAGAATTGATCTCCATGTAGTCGATACATAACCTCATAGATCCATCTTTCTTTTTAACAAAAAGAACAGGGGATCCCCATGGAGAAACACTACGGAGAATAAATCCTTTATTACTCAATTCCTCTACTTGTTTATTTAGTTCAACTAATTCTACAGTGTCCATTCTATAAGGGGTCTTCGATATAGGCCTTGATCCAGGAATCAAATCAATGGAAAACTCAACTTATTGTTCTGGAGGATGTCTAGGTAAATCTTCCGGAAATAAATCTACAAATTCTTTCACAACAGGTACATCCTCTATTTGAACATTCCTTTCCTCACCCACAATTATTTCATTCTCTTCCTCCCCAATAATTTAATTAAGTTGAACTACTGGGGGTGGATCTAAATAAGAATTAGGTCGTGACGATTCTGCTCTAAAGATAAGGTGTTCCTTATCATTATCATCAAGAATCGTAACCTCTTTCTTCTTACAATAAATCTTCGCATCATAGTCCGAAAGCCAGTCCATACTGAGGATTATATAAAACTCAATCATAGGTATGGCGATGAGATCAGCAGATAAAGAACATTTAGGTGCTCTAATGGGGACTGATTCACAAAACATTGTTGCAATGATACTTCCCTTAGGAGTTTTAAATGACAACTCCCTTATTAAATAAAATTGGAAATATCTAATTTTCTTATCAAACTGGGAAGATATGAAACAATGAGATGATCCAGAATCAAATAATGCATTTTATAAACTTGAGGAAACCATTAAATTACATGCCACCACGTCTTTCGGAGCTTCTACCTCAGCAGTAGTGATAGCATAATCATGGCTTTGATCCCTTGGCCTTTTCTGTGGTAAGTTCTCCTAACACTTAGGACATTCATTTGCATAATTCTCCATCTCCCTGCAATTGGAGCACTGAATGTTGGTATCTTCCTTCTTCCCCTTGCAATCACGAGCTTGGTGGCCTTTTTCACCACACTTGTAATAGACTCCCATTTCCTTCAAGCAAGTACCAAGATGTTTCTTCCCACATTTACCATAGGATGGATATTCAACCTTTCCCTTCTTCCCCTTATTTCTATTCCCAGATTGATTAGCAGGTCTCTTCTTCTATTTCGTTGCTTTAAAGTCATAAGACTTAGAGAATTCCTTTTCGGTCTTGATAGCACATGAGACAATGTCTTTGTATGACGAAAAGGATTGTGAGACTAATGATCGATGTAGAAATGGTTTTAACCCATCAGAGAAATGATCAATCTTACTCATTGGGTTACGTATATAATCTCCCGCATACCTTTCTAACCTTGTAAGGTTAGCCTCATACTTTGTGACATTCTCATCCTCCTTTTGTCTCAGACTCAGAAATTGCCTTTCCATATCTGCTCGATGGTCGTGAGGAAAGTATTTTTCTAAAAACAGATCTTTGAACTCTCTCCATTCCATATTTGATACTTCATCATCTTTCTTTCATGTTTTGAATCAATGACCACCATTGATCAGCATCTCCAGTGAGGCGGTAAACTGCCATGATAACATTTTCCCTTTCACTGCTCCCCAAAGCCTGAAATATTTTCTCTAGAGAATTTATCCATTACTCAGCTACTAAGAGATTTTTACTCCCATTGAACGTTGGTGGTTGTTTCCTCATGAATTGATCTAACATTGATCCTCCACGCTGTGGATCAGGGTGCTCCATACGGGTAAGGTTATTATTCATAACCACAGTAAGTTGTCCCAGTATGGTGATTAGCTGATCGACACCAGTTGCATCACCAGCACCACTATAATTATCTTGAGCAGGAGGGAAATCCCTACATGGAGTGCGTTCATCGATACAGTTTCCATTTCTTCCACTAGGCTCCATTTCTAAACAATGGCATAAACTAGGTCAGTTTATGAATCAAAATACATAGTCCCATACTTATAAAACACTTAACATAAATTGAACTATTTATGGATATAATCCATAATCATAAAAATGTTTTCGTTGAGGAAGTATATACTCATAAACCCTTCATAATGATTTGTAAAGAAAATTACAGTCATCCTAAGCATATCCCCTGGGGGTGTCGTAACCAAGAGTGCAACAAGGCCCGTTTTCGTGCACCAGTTCCCGTTCGAGTCTAGCCCAAAGCAGTGTTTTCGGGTTTTACCCCTAGGTACATCTGTGACAGAGCCGCCTCTACCTGCTCGTATCCAGACAGGGATTTATTTCATGGAAAACTCACAAAATCTCTACAATACCAAAATTCTAGGAAGTTCTTCTATACTAATCCTCAAAGTTCATTTTAGGTCTACGTGCTCTAATCAGAGTTTATCTAAATCTAGCTTCCAAGGTTTATACTAAACTTCCTATGATACCAACTATAACGTCCCGACCCTTGTTACCCAGATTCGGTGCATTATTACATAACATTGTCATGATCACAAGAAAGATCAAATCTCGAAAGACCGATTGGTTTAGTAGCCTTTGAAACACTAGATATATTCATAAGTTTTACATTACATCATAAAATGAAAAACTACAACAACAACATAATGTATCCATAATCCACACTCATATCCCCACATAATTTCCCTGCAGGTCATTCATAATTTACTTCTTCACTTGCTAGGAAAAATAAAACATATAAACGGGGTGAGCTCAAATGCCCAGTAAGGATAACAATATAGCGGAAACTTTCATAAATAAGAATAAACATTTAAGGCAATGTATAACTAAAACAAAAGCCCTTCAAACTTGAACTTTCAACATGGTATGGCATAAATAAAATGAAATAATTCCATTTACTTATTCACATTGATATTCTACTAATCGAATAATCACATGAAAAATCAATAACCACTTTCATAATGTTGGAATGCATAATGCCAGACTATCATAACAACATAGCCAAGGCCTCGTGCCAAGACTACAAATAAGATTTTGTAAAGGCCTTGTGCCAAGACACTAGTTGGTC
This sequence comes from Viscum album, assembly GCA_963277665.1. Lineage (NCBI taxonomy): Eukaryota > Viridiplantae > Streptophyta > Magnoliopsida > Santalales > Viscaceae > Viscum > Viscum album. Next base: position 1,139,297,183 of record OY728135.1, on the reverse strand, counting down.
TCATGAGACCTACCGATGCATCGAGGAGCTATAGCGGGCTCCACCCTTCACATATTAAGTCCAATTCATTCCCATATGAAAAGCTTTAAACATAACATAAACATTCGTATTAAACTAGCATACGAAATGTCAGTAATTTCACCATAAACTATGAATGGTATAAAAATAGCACATCCACAGTCAAACATATCACAAAACCTTCAATACAATATAGAAGTTTTGTATCATAATAAATCAACCTCAAATAAGCGTAAAATCCATCAAAGGATGTTGAAATAGATGGAATAAAAACACTTCTTAGAGAAATATCTCCTTCGATTTTTGAAATCATTTAAGAGCCATATGAAATAAAATATTTTCTTGAAAATATTCTTATAAGCTTGTAAGGAAATCTTTGAAGAATTTATAACGGCGGAAAATAACCGCACCCGCCGTATAAGTTAAAAAAACATTCTTACCTTAATTTTGTCGAAAAGGTTAAAAATGACCTTGTTTTGAAAAAGACGGAAAGATTCCTCTTATAAAAATTCAAAAAAGGGTATAAATGACTTTAACCCATATTCTTGTAAATAATAAAATTGTTTTCAAATACATTTTGAAGAAACATGGATGTGGATGATAACGAGATCCCAGTAGATTATTACGTATAAACAATCTCGGATAATGAAGAGATTGTGAAATAACCCTTACCTTGTACTTTTCCTTGGATGGGGTAGGTTAACATCCTGTATAATGGTGAAATAATTGTTATTAAATTATACAAGAATCATATACATTAATATGATATCATATATGATCTTTTAATATTGGTTTGATAATAATATCTTAGTATTATCGTTGTTTTGGGTGTTACTTACTTGTTTTCTTTTATATGTTTTGTTATGTAAAACATTTTTGTAAAGGATAGGTTGTATATTATACATATCCATAATGATATCAAGTCCTTAAACACCATTTTTAAATCATCAAATGATAATTATACTTTAATGGTTACGATGGAGAATGAATCTCATCGCGTTCGTGGAGACGGTAGTCCGTACGTACGCACGAGCGACAATATCATTCTTTTGATATTAATATTATATATAAATGGATGGTATATAATATATACAGAATCATTAACATGTTATATTTATTATTTAAATGAGTTACACATCATTATTATACCCATCCAAATAATATTATATTGAATAACAATTCCACCACGACATGGAGACGGTAAGCCGTACGTACGCACGTATGGTGACATGTTATTCCAAGGGTGTATAGAATACTGAATATGGTTGTACCATATTTATAATGACATAAAATTATATATATGATACTGGAGTTATTATTTTAGAATGGTAACAACAAAGGAAGAAAAGTGGAAGAAGAAATGAACTTGGAAAAGGGTGGTGAAATAATTACCTCTTCTTCAGTTTCTTCCTTTTGATTTGATCAAAAGGGATCCATAGGTTGTCTTTCTGATCAAACTAAGGCCCCTATGTTGTAGTGAGGAAAGTTGGGAGAGTATTTGGGCAGAGTTTGGCTGAACCAAAATGCTTTTAAGGTGTGAAGAAATTAGAAGGAGGAGAGCCCTTTTATAAGAGGGGTGAGGGGCACCTTTGGAAAAGCTAGAGATATTATTTTATAATAAATTCATATTCGGTTTCTAATGGCTCAAAATATGATTATTTAAATGTTAAGGTGGGAATAGGTCGAAAAAAACTCAACTAATAGAATTTAGACTGGTTTGGGTACTTATATTAACCTTATCTTCAAGTATTAACTCTAAATTAATTAGTTTCACTTTTATAATGTCTCTTTGTATTTTTATATAATATGGTTAATAAACCTACTATATACATCCACGCGACCCCCAATTGGTCGACTAATGATGAACCTATCATGATATATGTCTCTAGGCCGAACCTTAGATTTTTAGGAATTTAATATCAATTAATAATATAATATTTGTTTTAAGAACTCTTTTATGTCAATTTTGACATTATTCAATAGTTGATTTTTTTGGAACTCATAACAGATTGATTACTTCGAAAAAAGTCAATTAAATAAATCCTAATATATCATATTATCCTAGAAAATTAGTTTAATTCATTAAAATTTTCATATTATATTTATTTGGACATCCTGATTCCAAATATGGAATCCATTTTTCTAAATTCAAAACACAGAAGTGGCAGAAATTAATATAAAATTAATTCCTGCTGTCAAAACAAAAAGCGTGTTTTTAATAGATAATAACTATCAAAAGATTGACACTTGTTTATGTTCGGTTTAATTTTAAAATTGTCTCCAATGACCAACATTATATTAAATGGTAAAAATATATTCTAAATATACTTTAAAACCACTCAAATTCATAATTTACCACTATTAATTATTTTGTTTAAAAAAGTTATTTTTAATTAAAATTTAGTAATTTTCACTATTCATCAAAATATTAAAGTTTTCTGAAAAGTACCAAAATTTTACCTTAGGCTAAATTAGATATTCCAAATCCAAAAATGAAGTCCATTTTGAAATAGAAAATATATATAATTTCAAAAGGTAGTTATTACTATTCATAACGACTAGTTTGATTGGTTATGGTGTGTTAGAACTCGGTGTTGCGTACAACACACGCTATCACATTATTCAAAGAGAAGCATACCGTAGAAGCTTGGGGTGTTACAAACCCGATGAGATGAGGGTATTCCATCTCCTTCATCATATAGGCACATGCTAGATATCACATGCCATGCATAGTTCCATTCCATGTCGGTGCATTAGAAATAGCATGTTTTTGTGATCGTTGTTGTGCTAGAAAAACATGCTGTTGTGATAGCTATTTTGATAAATACCTGCTATGTGGTACGGTATTAATGGGTGAGCCTGTTTATAGAATGGATACCAAAATTTGGTTTTTGGGGAGTATGGGCCCCCATTTATAGTAATTTGATGGATCAGTGACTGTTAATTTTGTTATAACACAGATAAGATGTCAAACTTTGATTCGTGGGGAGTATGGGCCCTCACGGGTCAGAATTTTACACTTAAGTGTTGTTTTTCTATATTTTCAGGGTTCCGAAGTTGTTTTCGAGGCATACTGTCCGGAAACCCAGTATACATGCCTTGTAGTATTTCAAAAATGCCATGTATGGCCTTCTGTTCAGAAAGAAAAATAAACTTTTTGAGTACATGTCGTGTACCCAGAGTACACGACGTGTAGTCTCTTTTCCGTTTCACAAACCTTGTTGGTGGCGACACGGGGAAGGGAAGAGCTTGGAAAAAACATGCAGTGTAGATTTTGTACACGCTGTGTAGTGTTGACCTGGAGTCCGGCCGTTTAACTAACAACACGGGTAGGTTTCACTTCTCTTTGAACATGCTATGTACCAGAGGGACACGCCATGTAGTCTTGTCCGAGGACAGACCGTGTGGAGTTAGTCGTGTGGCTGGGAAATGGGGTGGTGTACATGTCATGTGCGGGTGTAACACGCCGTGTAGTGTCAAGCCGAGTAGTCGGCCATGTCACAGAAAACACGGGAAGTTGGAAAATTTCACTATTCACGCCGTGTAGATGTTATACATGCCGTGTAGGTTTTCTTCAACGAGATCCATGTGGCTCAGCCGTGTAGAAGGACCCGGGCAGGGAAGCGAAGTCAAGTACACGCCGTGTAGTCATTATACATGTCGTGTAGTCTTATTTTTCAAATTTTGAATGCCTTCTTCCTCCTATTCCCTTTTGGGTTTCTTTGTTTTCGGTCTTTGATAATCTTGTTCTAAGGCGTTTTTTGGACCTTGTTGTGTCATGCCGCCTAGACGACCGCGCGTTGTTCACCATGAGAGCGGCAACGAGTATAATACAGAAATGGTGGGCCATGGGCTACTGGTTGATCCTCCAGCAGAGCCAGATGTGGTGCCAGATGTTATACCAGACGCAGGCACAGAGGTGCAGTTCCGTGAAGGATTTATGCGGTTCATGCAGACCTTTCAGGGAGCACCATCGGCTGTACATCTACAGCTGAGCTGACACGTATCTCTCAGCAGCAGCAGCCGCCTATGTTTTCAAGGGATAGAAGACCATAGGCTGCAGAGTCTTGGCTAGGATTGATGCAGACTATTTTCAAGAATCTTGAGACACCTCCAGGGCGGAGGGTCAAGCTCGTGACGTATATGCTGTGTGATTCCACCAAGAGGTGGTGGGATTTTACCACCTAGTCAGAACATCACAGAGACATGGCATGGGATGATTTTTAGGTAGTCTTCTATGAATTCTTCTTTCCCGAGAAACTGTGGGTAGATTGAGCTCGAGGGTTCATGAATCTGCAGCTGCGAGCTCTGTCGGTGATGGACTATTCTGCTCATTTCACCGAGCATCAGTGTTTTTCACCCGTTCTGGTGGGTGATGAGACGTTGAGAGCCAGATGCTTTGAGGATGGTCTTCGGTATGACATCCGAGCACTGGTAAATGTTTTCAGGTTTCCATCAGAACATGCTATTGTGCAGCAGGCACTAATTACAGAGAGGAACCTATGGAAATCTAGCGGTGTGGGCCAGGGTGGTTCAGCACCAGTTACTGGTACTCTTTTTGTTATCAAGAGGAAGAGACATATGGACTTCTCTCAGGGCAACAGTACCATCCATGCAGCTTCTTCAGGTGGCCCGGTAATGTGCTACCAGTGTGGTAGAGAGGGGCACAAGAGACCAAAGTGTCCACGAGACCCAGTTGAGTTCTGATCTTGTAGTAAGATGGGTCAACTGTAATGCTTTTGTAGGGTGTTTCCACTGGTGGATAGTGGGAGGGGTTCTGTGTATACTCCGCGTGTGGGAGCAAGACCAGTGGATTCTTACCAGTCAGAGAACTCGAATACGTTAGGGCGCGCAGACATAGATGGTGGTTGTGGTCGTGGTAGCTAGACACTAGGATCTCAGAGGCAACAGGGCGGGACAGCTCAGGGTAGCCAGGCTGTGTCATATGTCTGCGGAACTGGGCAGGCATATGCAGTACAATAGACCCAGTAGGAGCAGGATCCTGGACCTTCTATAGTCAAAGGTACTATTCTAGTAGCTTCTGTCTTATCTTGAGTACTTTTCGATACGGGTGCTACATATAGTTTCATATTTTTACCCATTGTGGAGATCCTTGGGATCTTTGTTTCTACTTCTTCTGATATCATGATGCTAGACACTCCATTGGGAACTAGAACGGCTGGTGTGCGTCAGTGCAAGGAGTGCCCATTTGAGGTTGGTGGGTGACGCTATCTTTGGGACCACTATATCTTAGAGATGATAGCTTATGACATCATTCTCGGGATGGACTGGTTGGTTCCCTTTTGACCCTTTGTAGACTGATATCGTCACAGGGTATGTTTCACGTCACTAGAGGGCATAGAGTTTCTATACAAGAGAGAGTGGGATATTAAGGCGATTCGAGCTAGACCATTATATCGTGGGCGAGGTGGGGTCACAACCCATATTACGAGCTTATATCTGGATGATCAGGGGACTTGTTAGAAAAATTTCCTTCCAGTGGTTGATTGTTTCAGGGATGTCTTCCCGGATGACTTTTCAGGTATACCTCTAGAGAGAGAGGTGGATTTCTCTATTGATCTTATTCCAGGAGCCGTACCGGTGTCCATTCCTCCTTATAGGATAGATATACCTGAGTTGCAGGAGATCAAGAGATAGTTAAAGGAGTTATAGGTAAAGGGTTTTATCTGACCCAGTACTTCTCCTTGGGGTTCTCCGGTCCTTTTTGCGAAGAAGGTGGATGTTACCCTTAGACATTTCATGGATTATCGGAAGCTGAACCAGTTGACTATTAAGAACCGACATCCCTTGACAAATATTGATGATCTTTTTGATCAGCTTCATGGAGCACGAGTGTTCTCGAAGATTGACTTGAGATCAGGATATTATCAGTTGTGTGTTAGACAATCTGATATACCTCTCACATCTTTCAGGAGTAGGTATGGTCTATATGAGTATTCGGTTATGCCATTCAGGCTCACGAACGCGTCGGCAGTTTTTATGGATCTGATGAATTGCATGTTCCATCCGTATCTGGACTCTTTTGTGGTAGTATTAGTGGATGACATCTTGGTGTACTCTCACAATCGACACGACCATTCCTCCCATATTGAGATCGTATTGAGTACACTAAGAGAGCATCAGATATATGATAACCTCTCAAAGTGAAACTTTTGGATGGACCAGATTCACTTCCTGGGTCATATCATCTCCGAGGCAGGAGTTGTCGTGGACCCAGAGAATGTGAGAGCAGTAGTTTCCTGGGACCGGCCTAATAACATGTTTGAGATACGAAGTTTATTAGGGTTGTCCGGTTACTACAGACATGTCATCAAAGACATCTCCCGCATAGCAGTGTCTTTGACAGGTTTGACTAAGAAGGGATTGAAGTTCGTTTGGACTGAAGCTTGTGAGACAGCCTTTCAGGACATGAAGGGAAGGTTGACATCATCACCGATCCTGATACTCCCAAAGCAGGGTAAAATCTATACAGTGTACCGTGATGCATCGGGTATTTGGCTGGGAGTGGTGTTGATGCAGGTTGATTGAGTCATTGTGTACGTGTCTTGGCAGTTGAGGCCACATGAGAGGAATTACCCGATGCATGATCTCGAGTTGGCTACAGTTGTGCATGTGTTATGCTATTGGAGGCATTATCTTTTGGGATAGCATTTTGTGGTTTTCACCGAACATAAAAGCCTCAAGTATAACTTTACTCAGTGTGACTTGAATCTGAGGCAGCGAAGGTGGGTCGAGTACCTACAGTCTATTGATTTTGAGCTTTCCTATACACTTGGTAAAGGTAAGGAAGTAGTCGATGCACTGAGCAGGAAGACTCAGATACAGGCAGTGCAAGAGGCCAGTGGTGAGTGGCAGATCATGGCTCTGTTCTCTGAGATGCATTTGGAGGTCCCTGACCATCAGGGACAGACTTATATTCCCTCTTTATCTGTGACTTATACCCTCCTGGATAGAGTGAAGATGAGACCGATATCTGATTCAGAAGGAATAGTTCTATGGGAGTCGGTGGAAAGTGAGGACCCTCCTCCTGGTTGGACGATAGGCGATGATGAAGTTATTCATTTCCATAAATGAGTATGGGTTCTAGGGGATATACGTGAGGAGATGATGAGGGAGTTTCATGCTTCAGCTTGGGATGTTCATCCCGGGGTTACCAAGATGTACCATAACTTGAGACTTCGGTACTGGTGGCCGGGTATGAAGAGAGATGTAGATGGTTTTGTTACGAGGTGTTCCACCTATCAACAGGTGAAGGCGGAGCATCAGAGGCCAGCTGGACTGTTACAACAGTTACCCATCCCCGGAGTGTAAATGGGATGATGTCGCGATGGACTTTGTGACCAGGTTACCAAGGTCATCTAGAGGCAATGATGTCGTGTGGGTTGTTATGGATAGATTCACGAAGGTAGCTCACTTTCTTAAAATCAAGGAGACCTATGGTTTTGACGATCATGGGAAGTTGTATATCTGAGAGATCGTACGTCTTCATGGGGTTCCTCATTCTATCATTTCAGATAGGGACGTCCTTTTTACGTCTCGTTGCTGGCAGTGTTTTCAGAGGGCACTGGGTACACAAGTGCTTCTGAGCACATCATACCACCCTCAGATAGATGGAAAGTTAGAGCGTACGATAAAGGTGCTTGAGGACATGCTGCGTGCATGAATCCTGGACATTGGGAGCTCTTGGGAGAAACATGTACCACTAGTCGAGTTTGCCTATAACAATAGTTTTCAGGAAACTATCGAGATGGAACCATACGAGGATTTATATGGTAGGCCATTCCGATCACACTTGTGCTGGTTAGAGACAGATGAGGTAGGTTTACTAGGACCACATCTCGTGCAGGAGACTTCTGAGCAGGTCCAGTTGATTCAGAAGCGGATGGCTACCACGCAGTCTCGGCAGAAGTCATATGCTTATCACCGCAGATGACCTTTGTAGTTCATTGTCGGGGATCAGGTTTTCTTGCGTGTTTTATCGAGGCTGGGACACAATCGGATCAGGAGACAGGGTATACATTCACCGCAGTATGTGGGGCCATTTGAGATTCTGGAGAGAGTCGGGCTTGTTGCTTATCGGTTGCATTTACCATAGAGGTATCGAGCCATGCATGACATCTTCCATGTATCTCAGTTGCACCTCTATCATTCAGACCCATCTCATGCCTTTCATCCAAAGAAAGTTGAGCTTCAGATGGATGCGTCCTTTGAGGAGCATCTGATTCATATCGTTGATAAGAGAACGAAGGTTCTCTGAGGTCAGTCAGTTCCTCTCGTACAGGTGCTACGGCAGCATGGCCAAGTGCAGGATGAAACTTGGGAGCGGGAGACCGACGTACGTGCTTAGTGGCCAGAGTTATTCTCAGCTATATCTTTGCCACCATTGGAAGGGAAATTCGAGGATGAATTTGCTTTTAGGGGGGAAGTTTGTAAGTAATCGGTTTTTATTTTGAGGTATGAGTTTCTTCTTTTCTCCATTACTCAAGTGGGTTTTTAAGGAAATATGAAAAAAAGGGGGAAATCCTGATTTTTGGAAATTACGTGCCATGTACTTGTCCACACGCCATGTACTTTTGGCCGTGTGGGATGAGTACACATGGCGTGTGGCCATGCAGGGGATGAAGGGTGTAGGAACAAAATACATGCCGTGTAGTGGTCCCTTACATTCCATGTAGTCAGTCAGTAGGCGAATAGTAAGGTGGTGTCCAGCTGTGCGACAGAACACGTCATGTACTCATGAAGACACACCGTGTAGTCATGTCAGCAGGTGAACAGTGTTGTGCTTGCGGGAAGCTACCAGAGGAACAGTTATAAAATTTGAAGTACACGCTGTGTACTTGGAAATACACACCGTATACTTTTTTTTCACCTAAAATTGGCAGAAGCCTCCCATGTGCCTAGGGAAGGCCTAGAATGGGAAGAGAGCTCAGGAGAGGATGACCGAACCATCAAAGATCCGTCGGGTTCATGTCTGGAATCTGTTTCCACTTCGGATGATCTCATTGGAACCGCACGGGTAAGCCCTCTCTTCTCCTGGAGTGTTTCTTACCAATTATTTTTGTAAAAGGAGTTATTTGGGGTTGAATAAAAGTTTTCTTACCTCATATCTATGTCGTTCTTGGGCGTTTCTGGAACCGATGTTTGTGTATATCGTTCGTTGGCGTATAAGGTAGGTGGCTTGGTGTTTAGTTTTCCAACTGCCGAGTGTTTTGTGCATTTTCGTGCATCAAACCCATGTTAAGGTGTCATGTGGCTGAGGTTGTGGATATTTTAACAACCTAGAACTATATATGTAAACAAATAAATTGTAAAACTTCTGGTTGGGATCGTTGCTTGGATTTGGAACCACCACAGGGGTGTGTTCCACTGTTTAGCCTTTTGGCCAGGATACCTGAGGGTATGCCTTTAAAGTAGTAATTGTAGAATTTCCTTGAGAGGAATTTCTTGTTTACTGCTTCTTTTCATGTTGGGCATGACCTGATTACCTGGTTAGCCTGTGGGCATTGTTGTGACTAGCCTCTGGGAACTGCACTGTTTAGCCTAAGGGAAACGTACTATTTCTCCTGAGGGAAACCTTTCATGACTGAGGGCTTGACTTCTGTGCCTGAGGTCAACACTTCGTATGCCTGAGGGAAAATTCAATTACGCCTGAGGGAAATACCTACGGGTTGGATTCTTCTTACCTGAGGGTAAGGTTTTTCTTGTCTGAGGACGTGGACTGTTTACTTAGAAATGAGTTGTGGTTATTTCTAAATATTTAATAGATTATATAAATAATAAAATGGCAATTTAACAATTATTTTAGTTACTTTTCAGTACTTCTTACATTATTTCATTTTTCCATTACACACTGTTTTTTCATGCTTACACACAGTTGGGCACGGGCCTTTGGTGGGTGCCTACTGAGATATATTTCTCACACCCTATTTGGTCATGTTTTTCAGCCCCAACAGATTACGTTTCTGCATGTATGGATTGGGGAATGAGTCCCTACATAAGTACTTGACATTTGCTGAGGAGTAGGAGGGAATGGGACCGAGCCTAGGCTCGCGATTCCACTGCCAGATGTTTTTCTTTGTATTGTTGTACTCTGCTTTTGTTGTACTGTATTGATGTATAACATGTTCTGATTGTTTTAATAGAACTTGAAACATGCAACAACATTATTTATATATTGTTGGTTTTATCCACTACAGTTGTTTATTTAAGTTGTGTATGGTTTATTTCTTATGATGTCTTAGTATATTTATTTTATGTATTCCGTTGCGCTACACTTTGACAAATGAGGGCATAGTTTCCCCACTATCAAACCTAGGCCCTCGCTGCTAGTCGGCAGCCTCTCGTGTTTGGGGAAAGGTGATTGAGGTCTTGTGGAAAACCGGGTTTGGGGCACCCATTGAGTGGCACTCGGAATCGGGACGTTACAAAAATAAATGAGTATCATGTCAAAATCATGATGTTTAAAAAAAGTAATTAAAAACATGATCTTTATGTCAATTATAACCCACATAAAGGGAGTGATGGTTATATGTGTGTAAATTAAATAATAAAATATATCAATTTTATGACTTGATAAATACCCATGGAAATGAAATAGGTTTGGGTATTCACATAAATAAAATAAGAGAACTTCTTGAGTAAAAGAGAGAGATTTTGAGAAGAAAATTCTACAGCATAACGGCTATATAACATGGTTTTAGAAAACATTAAAAAGAGAGGGTAATAGGTTAAAACAATCATAAATAAGTCATAATATAGTATAGGGACATAATAAAATTTAAATAATATCATTGTATTGGATATTTTAATGACATACCATATGAAAAAAAATTGAAAGAAAAGTAAAGATGTGATTTCTTTTTTGAAAATTCGGCAGCCTAACGATGTCACTTAAAAATTTAGAAATATAATATGATGAGAGTGGAAAGTGTCTATAATAATGTTTATATAAAATGGACAAAAATAATGATATAGAATAACATACCCCCACATAATAAAATTGAAACTAGAAGACATAACATAAAGGAAGCCATGACATAAAAGTGGAGGGTGAAAGGTTCCCTTACCTTAAAGAGTAACATTAAAAGATTTAAGATTAGGACCTTGGGGGGATTGAGTTCACCTTGGAAAAATTAATTAGTAGGTAAAAATTCTAGAGATTCATTGAGGATGAATTTTAATGAAATTAATGAAGGAATAGGTTGGTATTTATTGCAAAAGTGAGGGAATATTTAAATAATTTCCAAGGGACACCTCATCGGTGGTATTTGAAAAATCATGGGCTTGCCCATGGTATTGGAAACCTGGGACACCTCATAACATATGTTACTATTCAAAAGTTTACTAGAATTATTAAATCATTATTACATCATTAATGATGTCATTAAACACGCTGAAACTCAAAACTGTATTTTTACTATTCACTGAAAATTCAACTATTTCAGAAAAATCCCAAAAATTCACCCTAACCATTTTTCAACGTGTAGATTCCAAAAGTGAACAAAATTTTCTAAAAATTGATTTCATATTAAATTAAATTAATTAAATAAAATACTAAAATTTGACTAATAATTTCAACAAAAAATATTTACCTATACTATGATACAATTATATTACATTACCATTTTAGATGACTAACACATATTTATACTTCCTTCGGTGATGTTACCATTCCTTTGGTAAAATTACCATTCATAAGGGTAAAATTAAAATTCCAAAGGGTAAAGTTACAATTCAACAAAAAATTATTTTGATCTTATTGAACCAAATTTTCACCCTAATTATCACCATGTATGTCCGCTTTTCAAAAATTATTTCATAGAAATAAGTTATTAAATTATAAAATGTTTGTATACTATTCATCAAAAACACTATTCATAAAATATTATACATAAAAACACACTATTCATAAAACATTATTCATCAAATTTAAACTTCTTAGAAAATTCTAAAAAAAATCAGCCTAGTTTAATTTTTTACATTTGAAATTCTAAAAAAGATGTTTATTTTACCATAATAATTCTCTATGTATGAGAAATTTTTGAATAGTACAATTTTTTACTTCTAAAATCAATTTATAAAATTTATCTTAATCGAACATATACTTTATTAGGAAAATCTATTCGAAAAACAAGAATGATGAAATAATTGTTTTATTTATACCAACAGATTACACAAAGTTAATAGGGCCTCATTACATATCCCCTTATAACACCAGCATAGGAACTAAGATTAAGGTGTGAAATGGTGATAGAATCTTGGGGAAGCTTAGAAAACATTTCTTGAGTGGTGATTTATATCAGCTTGAACTTATCCCATCGGCGATTCCATTCAAGATTCACATACTGAAGCTCAGCTTGGGCATGGTCCAGAGAAAAACCTAGTGACGCAACCTCCTTCCCATGCTCTAACAGATGGGCTTCGTATGGCCCAAGTCTATTGGATGAGGCCATCAACTCCACTTTATGTATTAATTAACCATGATCATTTTTATTTATAAAGAATAATCATAACTTTAAGATTATAGTTTCTAATAGTCATATTGACGAACAATCATATAATAACCAAAACCCAATGGTCTTATTTTAATTATACTCACTTAATCAATTAAAGATATATTTTTGTTTAAAATAAAATAAAATGACAAAAAAAATAAGAAACCAATATTATTCAAAAGTTCAGTTCGTTGTATTCTTCCCCCTTAAGAAATTTCATTCCTGAAATTTCAACTCATACACTCTGAAAATAAAAGGTTTGTGTACTTTTTCCTCATAGACTTCTCCAGTTCCCATGTGGATTCATTAAATTTTTGGTTTCTCCATAACAGCTTAACAAGGTGGGTAGTCATGTTGCGTAGAACCTTGTCTCTACGATCCAAGTTCTCCACCGGCTTCTCCTCATAAGAGAGGTCATGTTCCAGTTGTACCACCTCTGGATTTAGTACATGTGAAGGGCTAGGTACATACTTCCTCAAAAGGGTTACATAGAAGAAATCATGTACTTATTGTAGATTTCGAAGAAGTGCAAGACGATAGGACACTACACCCACATGATCACGGATTTTAAATGGGAAAATGTACTTAGGGATGAGATCCCCATTATTCCCAAAACTTATGACTCTCTTCCAAGGTGAGATTCGAAGAAAGACTTTGTCACCAATATACAACTTCATGTCCCTTCGACGGTTGTCAGCATAGCTCTTTTGGCAACTCTGAGCAGCCTTAATGTGTTGCTGGATGGGATTGACGTTTTCTGTCATCTCTTATAGGATATCAGGCTCAAGAATCTTTCTCTCACCATCTTCATCCCAACAAGTTGGAGTTCTACATCACTTTCTATATAGAGATTCATATGGTTCCTTTTGAATACTCGTGTGGAATATGTTGTTGTAAGAGAACTCAACTAATGTTAGATGTCGATCCCTTCCCCATTTAAATTCCATTGAGAAATTTCTCAGCATGTCTTCGAGTGTTATAATAGACCTTTCATATTGGCCATTAGTTTGGGGGTGATAGGCCATACAGAAATTCAATTCAGTACTGATAGAATGTTGAAGACTTCTCCAGAATTTTGATGTGAACCTTGGATCACGATCAGATAAGATAGAAAGTGTAACTCCATGAATCCTTACCATTTCCTTTAGGTAAATCCTGTTAATTTGATCAATAGAGAAATCCTGCTAAATAGAGATAAATTGGTCATTATTAGTGAGATAGTCCACTATAATCCATATCACATTGTTTCCTTTGGAAGTTATCAGGAGACTAGTGTCAATGTACATAGAGATATTATCCCACATCCATACTGGTATGGGTAGTGGTTGTAATACCCCTTTTGGAAGTTGTTGCTATACCTTCACTTGCTGACAGACTAGGTACCTTGTAGTGTACTCAGCAATCTCCATATTTATATTATTCCACCAATAATGATCATAAAGGTCTCTATACATTTTCGTGCTTCTTGGATGTATAAAGAAGTTAGATCTATGAGCTTCATCCATCATCTCGTTCTTTATTTATGGAATAGATGGAACACATAGTCCTGTACGAAATTTCAGTACACCTTCTTGATCAATATTGAACTCAAGAAACATTCCATCCTTCACAACCTCAAACTTCTTTTATAAAAAAGGATCTTCTTTTTTAGATTTATTGATCTTCCCTGGTAATGATGTTTGAGAAATAACTTGGGTTAGGATTGAAGATGTCCCTTATCTTATAATTCCTATGTCTAAATTTACTAGGTCATTGATCAAAGGATCTCTTTGAATCCTTATCATGGAATGAAAAATTAGTTCATTCCTACTTAATGCATCAGTGATTTTGTCTTCTCTTCTGAGATGATAATGAATTGAACAATCATAGTCTTTAAGAAGTTCCAACCATCTCATTTGCATCGTGTTCAATTCCTTTTGTGTGAAAATATACTTCAAACATTGATGGTCTATGTATAAATCACATTTCTCCCAATAAAGATGGTGCCTCCATATATTTAGAGCAAAAAGGACAGCAGCCAGCTCCGGATCATGTGTATGATATTTCTGCTCATGAGTCTTCGACTGTTGAGATGCATAAACAATTAATTTTTCTTTTTTCATGAGCAAACAACAAATACCTTTTAGATATGCATCTATAAAAATAATTAATCCTTCTCCACTTGAGGGCATATTTAACACGAGTGCAGTAACCAATCTTTTCTCAATCTTTTGGAAACTTTCCTCACACTCCATTGTCCAGATGAACTTGACCCCTTTTCAAGATAACATGGTTAATGAATTAGAAATTTGTGAAATTTTTTTCACAACACTCCTATAATAACTCTCCAATATAAGGAAACTGTGAAACTTAGTTGTTATTATAGGTTGAGGTCACTACTCTAAAACTTTTGTCTTCACAGGGTCAATTGTGATTCTTTCATTAGTTACAATGTGCCCCAAGAAATCAACTTTCTGTCACCAAATTTAACATTTTCTGAACATTTCAAAAAGCCTCTCCTTCCATAGTGTTTAAAAAATAACCCTTAGATGATCATCATGCTCCTAGAAAATGTTAGAATATATCAGAATGTCATCAATAAAAACTACCACAAAATTATCAAGGTATTCCTTAAAGACACTATTCATCAAATCCATTAAAATATTAGGTGAATTAGTCAGTCCGAAGGGCATAACAACAAACTCATAATGCCCACATATTGATCGGAAGGATGTTTTTGGAATATCTTTTTTCTTCACCCTCAATTGATGATAACCATATCGAAGATCAATCTTAGAGAATAATTGATCCCCACGAAGTTGGTCAAATAAGTCATCAATTATTAGAAGATGGTATTTGTTATTTAATGTGATTCCATTCAGTTATCTATAATCAATGCATAGCCGCGTTGATCCATCCTTATTCTTTACAAAGAGAACAGGTTCTCCCCAAGGAGACACACTCAGTCGGATAAACATCATCTCCAAAAGATCTTGGAGTTGTTTATTTTATTCCTACAGATCCACATTTTCCATCCTATATGGTGTAAGGACCTGACCCTAGTTTCCCAGATCCAATGCTTTATTTTATTACGTTAGAATACATACAAGGAATGCAAATCCCAAAAGACCGCGTAGTTTAGTATTATTAGAAACAAGTCACATACATAAGTTTATCATTACAACAGGATGGGAAACAAAACACTATTTTATTCCACTAGAAACATCATGTCTCCTAGATTATGCTTGCACGCTATTCATAAATTACTTCGTCATGCCCTGAGAAAATGAAACATAATAAAGGGGTGATCTCAAATTCTTAGTAAGAGTAAGCAATATAGCGGAAGATAATATAAACATTAGACATGGTGAATAATTGAAAACACATGCCTTTAATAATGAACATGAACACATTATGGAAGAAATATGAGCTAAATAAATAATGCCCTAATAAAACATAGTCATGGGTATTCTACTAGTCGAATAGCCACATGAACTTCAAATACTAGCATCATAATGAGGGAATTGCATATACTGGACATCATAACCATACCGTCCAAGCCTCATGCGAGGACTATTAAATAATAATTTTTTCAAAGCCTCGTTCCAAGACCATAGTTTGTCTCATGAGACCTACCGATGAATAAAGGGGCTATAGTAGGCCCCACCCATCACATAATAAGTCCAATTAATTCCTCATATGAGCAGGGATAAACATAAACAAAAAATAATTTCATATTGAAACTATCATATGAAATGTAACTATCTTTCCGTAATCATAAAACACTAACCATTCAGAATAATACGGTGAATGTTTTTAGGATAGATCATCCATAATAGAGTTAGTCATAAACCATTAAATCAAATATGGTAGATGAATTCAAGAATGGTTATACCCAATAATACCATGGAATCAACAAGAGTCTTTAATAAGATGAAAACACTCTTATAAAATCATTAAGCAATTTTGGAGATAAATACTCTTTTATTTTGTAAATAATAGTTCTTTTTGAAGAATATTTAAATAAAACTAGAAGTGAAGTAAGATAGTATTTTCATAATAAAATTAGTGATTTTATAAATATAATGTTTTCCAAAAATAGATTATATCTTTCCCTTGAAAATAGATATGAATTTGATAAATTCCCTTGAATTGTGATCGCATTTTTGGAAACGGTCATGAGAGATCCTTTTAAAACATTTTACTATCCAAAAAATAGGGAAGTATTCTGGTTGGTGTACATATATAGAATACTAACATATAATTTATGAAGATTACATAACAATAAATAAGAATTACATCGAGGTAATTAGACAATGAAAGTATCCTGAATGAAAATGGAAGTTCGGGTGGAAAAACCCTTACCTTACTCCAATCATGTTATTCTATCGAACATAAGCTCCAAGAATATGAAATTATACTTATTAATTACTTACCTAAAAACCTATTAGACATTTATTTAGTTTATAATAATTCTGTTTAGTTCATTTATACCATTATTGCTAATTTATTATATTGAATTTCGTTGTTCTGGGGTGTTCATTTTCTCTACTTTCATAATCAGTTCATTTTTTTTAAGTAATGGAGTTCATGTGGAATGGTTATAAATCTCATGGATTGGAATTATATATTATTTATGAAAATAAAGAATTGTTAATGATCATTTATATCATTTGATTATATGGAATGAGTATGAATCATTAGATGAGAACCACTTCGATTATTTGGCGGTATTTGGATTATTATGAACTAGTTTTGTGATATAAATTAATTATATGTACATATTCGGGTTATTGAATATTAATTATGTTATAATAAATATATTATAGTCTTGTTCAAGCATAAATATGGTTTCATGACTAGTAATGAAGAATAAATTGAAGAACGAAACTTCATCATCCACGAAGGCTATAAATTGGAACCTCATGGACATTGATTTCATTTATAAAAATAAAATGGAGGGAGTAAGAATATTAATGATGGGTCTTCCATTCACAAGACAAAAATCCAGTATATATATGTTACTGGAGTTATCATGATCATTTGGACAGAGGATGTGAGATGAGAAAAATAAAAGTGATGAAATTGAAAGTAAAAGAAAAGGTAAAAGATCCCTTATGAAAATTCTACAGTCTAACGGTGTCACCTATAATTCCATAAAATCAAATGATGAGAACAAAAGGGTATTTCAAAATTTTAAAATAAAAATTACAGTTATAATAATAAATAAAATAAAACCTCAATATATGAGAAAGTAATTTCAAATAGATAATATAAAAGATGTATCGACTTAAAGAAGAGAATGAATGGTACCCTTACATTGTAGAATAACTCCTAGATCATGAAAGATGGGACATTGGGGGATTAGGGACATCTTTTTATGACTATTAGAGAGGTAAAAACCCATAGGGTCTGGGATGAGGGATTTGGAATTAAATAAAACGAATGGATGAGTGGGTATTTATAGACGAAGAGAGGTAACTTTTTAATAATTTCAAAGGGATGTCTTATTAGTGGTTTTTGCCAAACCATGGGCTTGTCCATGGTATTTGTCCATGGTTTAAGCCACTTCAGACACCTCATGTCATAATATAATATAAAAAGTCGACCATACATTTATATTTAAATATTACATCATTATGATGTCATTAAACTACCGAAAACTCAAAACTGTATTTTTACTATTCATGAAAAATTCATGTATTTTAGAAAAATCCCAAAAAATCACCCCTAACATTTTACAATGTATATAATTCAAAAGTGAAATCCATTTTCCAAAAATAATTTTCTAACTATTATTAATTTAATTTTTAAATAAATTCATATTTATTTTGAAAAATAAAAATCTTCAAGTGCAATTAGTTTTATGTGGCATTAAAAAATTAATTAAGATCTCATTATCTTATTTCTATAAGAAAATAAAATAATATTATTATTTACTATTTATAAGGGTCATATTAATATTATTATTACTATTAATAAGGGTATGTTACTATTCACTAAAAATCATGTTTGTTCTATTAGACTCCAAATGACTAACTGAACACAACTCTAGATGACCATTTTTCGAAATTCAAAACATAGAAGAGGCAAAGTTGTGTTTAATGGGTAGATTATAAAATTTCATTCTATATTAATTTTCAAAACCTTGGGGTGTTACATTCTCCCCTCCTTAAAAAAATTTCATCCTCAACATTCACATAAATTTACCTAAAATGATTCGGGTATGTCTTTAACATATGCTCCTCAGGCTCCCATGTTGCTTCCTCTATCTTATGGTTCCTCCATAGAACCTTCACCAGAAGATTCTTCCAATTTCTCAATACTTGTTCTCTAGTATCGAGAATCTTGATAGGATCTTCACAGTAAGATATATCGGGCTCAAGTTCCTCTTCTTCATGAGTGAGTACATGTGTTGGGTCTGGCATGTACTTTCTTAACAATGACACGTGGAACACATTGTGACCCTTGGAGAGACATGGCGGCATTGCCAAATGGTACGCTACGGCTCTACTTCGGTCTAGAATTTCATAAGGTCCGATGTACCTGGGAGTTAATTTTCCCTTCTTTCTGAATCGTATAATACCCTTCCATGGAGATACCTTTAAGAAAACGTGATCAACTTGTTGAAATTCCAAATCCTTCCATTGGTTATCAACATAGCTCTTTTGCCTACTTTGAGATATTTTGATATGGTTCTAGATAATCTTAACCTTATCCATTGTTTCTTCAACAAGTTATGGGCCCATGAGATTTCTTTCACCAACATCATCCCAGCAAGTTGGTGTACAAAATCTCCTCTAATATAATGCTTCATAGGGTGCCACCTGAATACTTTAATGGAAGATATTGTTGTAGGAATATTATACGAGAGATAAATACTGATCCCACATGCCTTGAAAATCAAGTGAAAAAGACCTCAACATGTATTCCAATGATTTAATAGTCCGTTCTAATTGTCCATCAGTTTGTGGGTAGTAGGCAGTGCTCAAATGAAGATAAGTATCTAGGGCCTTCTGAATACTTTTGCAGAATCTTGATGTAAAATGGGGATCACGATCAGAAACAATTGATAGGGGTACTCCATGAAATCTCACAACTTCATTAATATATAGTTTTTCTAGACATTCAAGTGGTAGATTTTCTCTTATAGTAAGAAAATATGATGACTTAGTAAGAAGATCAACAATTACCCATATCTCATAGTTCCTTCTAGGAGTCTTTGGTAGTCCCATGACAAAGTCCATAATGATATTATCCCATTTCCACTCAGGTATGGGAAGAGGTTGCAATACTCCTCTAGGCTGTTGCCTTCCAGCTTTCACTTTTTGACAAACCATACATCATGACACAAAATCCTCAATTTCCCTCTTCATGTTGTCCCACCAAAAAAGTTTCGTTCAAATCTATATACATCTTAGTGATATAAGGGTGTATAGAAAAATTGGAACTATGAGCATCATCTAACAATTCCCTTTTTAGATCAGGTATATTGGGAACACAGAGTATCTTCCCAAATTTCATAATTACATCTGCATATACGAAGTCACTCAATCTCCCATCATTCACAGTGTCAATATTCTTTTGAAACTGCTCATCATCATCCTCAGAACTCTTTATCCTTTCTAGTACAGATGGTTTGGAAACCATTTGAAAAGGCATTGATTTTTCACCTTCCATGGTTATTCCCATATCTATCATTACAAGATCTATGAAAATTGGATCCCTTTAAACTATCATCTTGCTCAAAACACCATGATCCTTTCTACTCAAGGCATCTGCCACCTTATTTTCCTTCCCCAGGTGGTAGTGTATCGTGCAATAATAATTCTTGACTAGTTCAAGCCATCTCTTTTTCCTCATGTTGAGTTCTTGCTGTGAGAAAATATACTTCAAACTCTTGTGATCAGAATATATCTCACATTTTTCACCATAGATATAATGTCTCCATATCTTTAAATCAAAGAATACAACAGCTGGCTCAAGTTCATGATTAGGATAGTTTTGCTCATGAATTTTTAGCTGTCGTGATGCATAAGCAATAATCCTATCATTTTGCATAAAGACACAACCAAGTCCTTTCTTTGAAGCACCACTATAAATAAAAACCCCATCACTCCCTGATCGTAGAGTCAATATAAGAGAATTGACTAATATTCTCATCATTTCATTGAAAAATTCTTCACAATATTTTTTTCAAACAAATTTATCCCCTTTACATGTGAGCTTTGTTAGCAGGTCAGCCAGTCTGGCAATATTTTGCACAAAACGCTGATAATAACCAGCTAAGCTGATAAAACTGCGTACCTAAGTTATGTTTGTTGGCGTGGGACAATATTGAATTTACTTTATCTTTGCAGGATCAACTCGGATTCCATCCTTAGAGACAATATGGAAAAGAAAATAAATCTACTGAAGCCAGAATTCACACTTGCTATTCTTCCGATAGAATTCATGTCTTCTAAGAGTCTTCATAATTATGCGCAAGTGATTTTCATGATTTTCGTAGATTTTGGAGTATACCAAGATATCATCAACAAAAACCACTAAACTGTATCAAGTTATTCCGTGAAAACAATGTTCATTAGATCCATGAAGACAGATGGTGCATTAGTCAATCCAAAAGGCATTACCGTAAACTCTTAATGCCCGTGCCTCTTTTGGATGAATGTTTTAGGAATATATTCCCTCTTCACACTCAACTGATGATATCGAGATCAAAGGTAAATCTTTGAAAATTATTGACCTCCATGTAGCTGGTCAAATAAATCACCAAAGTGAGGTAGGGGATACTTGTTCTTTATTGTTATAGCATTGATCTCTATGTAGTCGATATATAACCTCACAGATCCATCTTTCATCTTAACAAAAAGGACAGGGGCTCCCCATAGAGAAACCCTAGGTCGAATAAATCACTTATTACTCAATTCATCTAGTTGTTTCTTTAGTTCCACTAATTCCACAGTGGCCATTCTATAAGGGGTCTTCGATATTGGCTTTGAACCAGAAATTAAATCAATAGAAAACTCAATTTCTCATTCTGGAGGATGTTCAAGTAAATCTTCTGGAATCCCATCAACATATTATCTCACAATAGGTACATCCTCTATATGAACATTCCTTTCCTCACCCATAGTTATTTCATTATCTTCCTCCCTAATAATTGAATTTAGTTGAGCTACTGGGGGTGGATCTACATAAGAATCAGGTGGTGATGATTCTACTCTAAAGTTAAGGTGTTCTTTATCATCATCATCAAAAATGGTAACCTCCTTCTTCTTACAATAAATTTTTTCATCATGGTCCGAAATCCAATCCATACTAAAGATTATATCAAATCCAATCTTGGGAGTGACGATGAGGTCAATAGATAAATAACATTTATATTCCCTAATGGGAACTGATGCCTAGAACTTTGTAGTAATGAAACTTTTCTTAAGAGTTTGGAATGACAACTCCCTTGTTAAATAAAATTAGAAATATATGATTTTCTTAGAAAACTATGAAGATATTAAACAATGTGATTATCCAGAATCAAATAAAGCATTGTCTAAACTTGAAGAAACAATTAAATTACAAGCCACCATGTCATTAGGAACATCAACCTCTGATGTTGTGATTACATAAGCTTGTTCCTGAACCCTTGGTCATCTTTGTTTCATATTTCCTTAACGTTTTGGAAAATCATTAGCATAGTGCCCCATCTCCCGAAAACTATAGCATTGAACATCACTGGATTTCTTCTTCCCTTTGCAGTCACCAGTAAGATGGCATTTCTGACCACATTTGTAGCATACACCATTTCCTTTTAAGCATGCACCAGGGTGTTTCTTTCCACAATTGTCACATGGTGGAAACTCAACACTTCCCTTCTTCCCTGTTTCCTTATTTCCTTTCCCAGGGTTTTCATTATCCATATTCGTTTCATTATTTCCCTTAAAGTCATAAGACTTAGAGAATAATTTTTCGGTCTTGATGGCACATGAATCTATATACTCATATGATGAAAAACATTGGGAGACTAGTACCCACCAGAAGAATGGCTTTAGGCCATCAAAGAATCGATAAATTTTTCTCCATGGATTTATTATGTAGTCTACAACATGTCTTACAAATCTTGTGAAGTTATCTTTATACCTTGCAATATTCTCATCTTCCTTCTGCCTTAGATTCAAGAATTGTCTCTCCATATCTGCTCGCTGCTCACGAGGGGAATATTTTTCTAATAATATTTCCTTAAAATCCCTCCATTCCATATCTTATATCTCTTTCTCCTCATTTGTGTTTTAGATCAATGACCACCACTGGTCCGCATATCCTGATAGATGATATACTACCATGACAACCATCCCTCCTTAATTACATCCCAAAGTGATAAATATCTTCTCAAGGGAATATATCCACTACTCTGATACAAACGGGATTTTATTCCCATTGAATGATAGAGGCTGTTGTCGCATAAAGATATCTAGCAAGGCTCTTCCACGTGGGGGATCCAGATTCTCCATACAGGTAAGGTTATTATCCATAACCTGAGTAAGTTTTCCCAGTATAGTTCTGAGTTGCTCAGCACCAGTCACAACACCAGAGTCAACATCATTATCTTGCATCGGAGGAAAATCCGTACAGGGGACACGTGCATTCATGCAATTTCCATTCTATCCACTTGGTTCCATCTCTAAATAATGGCATACACTAGATTAGGTTATGAATCATAATGTATAATCTTATCTTAAAAATAATCAAAAAAATTGAGATCCTACACATAGATAATCCATTATTCACAAAAATGGTTTCATTGAGGAATATTTAACATTTCAATCCTTCATAATGGCTTGTAAAGAAAATATGAATTATACTAAGCATATCCCTCGAGAGTGTCGTAACCAAGAGTGTAGCAAGGCTCGTTGTCATGCACCAGTTCTCGTTCGAGTCTACCTCAAAGCGGTGTTTTTTGGTTTTACCACTAGATAAATTTGTGCCTGAGCTGCCTCAACCTGCTCGTATCCAGATAGAGATGTATTGCTTGAAATATCCATATTATCTTTTCCTTACCAAAATTCAGGATGTTATTGTATGTATTTCCTCAAAGACTAACTTAGGGACTCTTCTTAAATTCTAAATTTTCTAAATCTAGTTTCTAAGTATTCTACTAAACTTCTACTAATACCAATTGTAAGGACCCGACCCTAGTTACCCAGAGCTGGTGCCTTATTTAATTACGTTGGCATACATACAAGGAATACGAATCCCAAAATACCGAGTAGTTTAGTATTATTGGAAACAAGTTACATACATAAGTTTATCATTACTTCATGAAGGTAAATAGAACTCTATTTTATTCCACTAAAAACATCACATCATCTAGATTATGCTTGCACGTCATTCATAAGTTACTTCTTCATGTCCTGAGAAAATGAAACATAAGAAATGGGTGATCTCAAATGCTCAGTAAGAGTTAGAAATACAACGGATGTTAATATAAACATTATACATGGTGAATAATTGAAAACACATGCCTTTAATAACGAACTTAAACACATTATGGAAGAAATATGAGCTGAATAAATAATGCCATAATAAAACATAATCATGGGTATTATACTAGTCGAATAGCCACATGAACTTATAATACTAGCATCATAATGAGGGAAGTGCATATGCCGGACATCATAACCATATCGTCCAAGCCTCGTGTTAGGACCATTAAATAATCATTTTGTCAATGCCTCGTGTCAAGACCATAGTTTGTCTCATTAGACCTACTGATGCATCAAGGGGCTATAGTAGGCCCCACCCGTCACATAATAAGTCCAATTCATTCCTCATATGAGCTGGGATAAACATAAAAAAAATACTTTCATATTGAAACTATCATATGAAATGTAACTATATTTCCCCAATCATAAAACACTAACCATTTGGAATGTTACAGAGAATGGTTTTAGGATATATCATCCACAATAGATTTATTCATAAACCATTAAATAAAATATGGTAGATAACTTCATAAATGATTAAACCCAATAATACCATGGAATCAACAAGAGTGTTTAATTAGATGAAAACACTCTTATAAAATCATTAAGTAATTCTGGAGCTAAATACTATTTTATTTTGAAAAGAGGAGTTATTTTTGAAAAATATTTGTATAAACTAGAAGTGAAGTAAGATAGTATATTCATAATAAAGTTATTTATTTTATAACGATAATGGTTTCCAAAAGTATATTATATCTTTCCCTTGAAAATAGATATGAATTTGAGAAATTCCCTTGTATCAGGCTCCCATTTTTGGAAATAATTTTGAGAGATCCATTTAAAATATGTAACTATCCAGAAAATAGGGAAGGATTATAGTTGGTGTACATATATAGAATAGTCTCACATAATTTATGAGTAGTACATAACAATAAATAAGAATTACATCGAGGTAATTAGAAAATGAAAGTATCCCGAATGAAAATGGAAGTTCGGGTTGAAAAACCCTTACCTTAACTCCAAACATGTTCTCCTCTCAAACTTAGGCTCCTAGAAAATGAAAGTATAATTATTAATAAATTACCTAAAAACAAATTATAAATGTATTTAGTTTATCATAATTTTATTTATATCATTTAAACCCCTAGTTCGAAGTTATTATATTGAATTTCATTGTTCCGGGGTGTTCATTTTCTCTATTTTCCTAATCAGTTCACTTGTTTTAAACTAATGGAGTTCATGTGGAATGAATATAAATCTCCAGGATTGGAATTATATATTATTTATGAACATAACAAATTGGTAATGGTCATTTATATCATTTGGATATATGGAATGAGAATGAATCATTAGATTAGAACCACTTCGATTATTGGGCGGTATTTGGATTATTATGAACTAGTTTTCTCATATAACTTAATTATATGTACATATTCTAGATATTCAATATTAATTATGTTATAAGACATAGATTATAGTCTGGTTCAACCATAAATATGGTTTCATGACCATTAATGAAGAATATATTGAAGAACGAATCTTCGTCGTCCACGAAGGCTATAAATTGGAACCTCATGGACGTTGATTTCGTTTATAAAAATAAAAGGGATGGAGTAATAATATCTATGATGGGTATTACATTAACATGAAATAAATCCAGTATATATATTTTATTTTAGTTATCATGATTATATGGATAGAGGAGGTTAGGAGAGAAAAATAAAATAGATGAACTTGAAAATAAAAGAAAAGTTAAAAGATGCCTTGAGAAAATTTGGTAGCCTAACGGCGTCACTTAAAATTTCATAAAATAAAATGATGAAAACAAAAGGGTATCTCATAATATTGAAATCAAAAGTACATTAAGAAGAATTAATATATTCATACCTTAAAATATGAGAATTTAATTTCAAATAGATAACATAAAAGAAGTATCGACTTAAAGAAGATAATAAAGGATTCCCTTACCTTGTAGAATAACTCATAGATCTTGAAGGATGTGACCTTAGGGGCTTAGGGACACCTTGGGAGGACTCATAGAGAGGTAAAAACACCAGATCATCTAGGATTATGGATTTTTAATGCAATAAACCGAATGGATAGGTGGGTTTTTATATAAAAAGATATGTAATTTTTTAATAATATCACAGGGACACCTCATTAGTGGTTTTTTCCAAACCATGGGCTTTCCCATGGTATTTTCCCATGGATTAAGACCCTTGGGACACCTCATGTCATAATTTACTATTCAAAAGTAGACCATACTTTTATTTTTAATTATTACATCATTATTATGTCATTAAACTACCGAAAACTCAAAACTGTATTTTTACTATTCATGAAAAATTCATCTATTTTAGAAAAATCCCAAAAATTCACCCATACCATTTTTCAACCTGTAGAATTTAAAAGTGAAATACATTTTTCAAAAATAGTTTTCTAAATATTATTAATTTAATTTTTAAATTAGGTCATAGTTAATTCAAAATATAACAATCTTGAAGTGTAATTAGTTTTATGTGACATTGAAAAATTAATTAAGATCTCATTATCATATTGCCTTAAGAAAATAAAATAATATTATTATTTACTATTTATAAGGGTCATATTACTATTAATATTACTATTCTTGTTAATACTCATAAGGGTATGTTACTATTCAGTAAAAATCAAGTTTGTTCTATTAGACTCCAAATGACTTACTGAACACAACTCTAGATGCCCATTTTTCGAAATTCAAAACATAGAAGAGGAAAAGTTGTGTTTAATGGGTAGATTATAAAATTGAATTCTATATTTATTTTCAAAACCTTGGGTTGTTACATATTTGTTCAATGAAATCAGATGAGATCCATGTACGAGTTCAATGGAGAACTCTACCTCTCTTTTTGGGGGAGGTTCAGGTAAGTCCTCAGAAAATCTGTCAATGTATTCCTAGACAATTGGGAAATTTTATATCCTTACACTCTTATTTCATTATTATTCTTGACTGATAAACTCCATAAATAAGGATATAATAGGTTCTTCAAGACAAAGTTCAAGTTTAGATATCTCTCATAGGATGATAACTGTATGATTTCCATTCAAGACTACTGAGATTTCCTTGCTTCTAAATTTAATCTTAGCATTATACTTTGATAGACAGTCAACCCTAGTATAATGTATAATTCCACCATGGAATATACTACTAGATTTGTGATAACATTTTGCTCACAAAAGTAAATACTAGGGTTTCTAAACACTGATGATTCTTGGAAAATCCCACTAGGAGTTTTGATCGATAACTCTACTTTTATGAAATTAGGGTTTGATTCTAAATTCTTTGCAAACTTGGAGGAAATAATGGAATGTGTAAAATCAGACCCAAACAAAGTACTTTCTAGATTTGAGATAACAACAAGAGTACTTTCCACCACATCATTTGGAGCTTCAACATCAACCATTGTGATAGAAAACGCATGTGCTTGTTCCCATGGCCTTTGCTGAGGCTGATGGGGGTTCCCCTCCACTGCCCTCAGATTTGGACAGTGATTTGAAAAGTTCCAAAGTTGTACACACTTATAGAATTAGACATCAAGTATACCCTGCACCATCTTCCCTATTTCGTTTGTGTTGGGAATTGTTGGCTTCACCACACTATGAAAATTCTGTGCAATATGGTCATCTCTTCCACACTTGTAGCACATACCGCTCTTGAGCAGGTAGTTCCCTGAATGCTTCTTCCCATATTTATTACACATGGGATGTTGCACTTTCTTACCTCCTTTTCCCTAATCAATGGTCCACCCTAATATTGTCTCCATTGATCTCTTCTTTTCATTGGATTTTTGAGACCATTGCATCTCACCAAACTCCAATTCGACTTTCTTCGTGCTCTACATGTTCATCTCATAGCTATCAAATTCTTGGTTGGATAGATTATTCTATAGATGAGGTCTCAGCCCAACAAATAATGTATCAACCTTACCATATAGATACTTAAAAAAGATATAGGTGTAACTTGAATGTCTTGTGAAGTTCATCTCATAGCTTCCCACAGATTCATTCTCCTTATACTTAAGCTCAAGAAACTCCTTCTCCATTCTTTTTCTCATATAATTAGGGAAATACTTATTGAAAAAGATCCCTCTAAACTCTTCCCACTCCATAGCTTAAACCTCCACCCCTGGACTCATGCTTTTAATCATCTCCCAACACTGATCAACTTCTCCCGCCAAGCGGTAAATGGCCAGGGTGACCTTCTCTTTCTCTAAACATTGGAGCACAAAAAAGATCTTCTCTATAGAGCTAATCCACTATTCATTAACCAAAGGGTCAATCAATCCACTGACGGTTGGTGGTCATTAGCTTTTAAAGGACTCAATATAATGTTGTTCCATTTATAGTAACATTGTTCTCTCAGCTTGATTCAAGTTATTTCCCATTACTTGAGTCGGTTTATTCATCATTCCCATGAATGTTTCCATTACGACTTCCATCGAAGGATCATCAACACATGGTCCATTGCAGTCACCATTCACATTGTTCCTCCTATTGCCTGCCGTTTTCTAAAATAATAAAACCTTAGATAGAGGCTAATTTTATTTACGAATCTTTTAACTATAAAGGATTTTATGTCTTAAACCATCATTCTTAAACAATTACATTTCACTATAAATCCTTCATAATGATTCATAAAAATCTTGTGATTAACAAAACATATCCCCCAAGAGTGTCAAAAAAAGAGTGAAGAAAGTCTCATTGTTGTGTACTAGGACACCCTGGGTCAATCCCAAAACTCCTTGTCAGAGATATCAATCCTAGGTAAATCTATGTAAGAGCCACATCCACTTATTTGTATCCAGACAAGGATTTATTTGTTCAGAAACCACTTACTTAATATTTCACCAAAATACCAAGAATTTTTTCTATATTTAAACTTTTATATGTGGTTCTTCATAATGTTTTCATTTCCCAATTCCTATAAATAACTAAACTATCCATTAATACCAACTATGGCATCCCGCCTTTTTATTACATAACTTTTCATTAAATTTTACAAATAGATGATATTTAAAGTCTACTTTCATGGAAATTTGGAACAATATACATGAAAACAACATAAAAAATTCTTATAATCCACTTTTCATGATTCACCATATGTTTTTCCTATGTTCAATTAATTCATATCCTAACTGAGGGACATAAATTAAAGGAAAGAGTGAGAAGAAGGCCTAGTAAGGAAAGCAAGGGAATTAGTTTACTTGTGATGTCAATAAGAACTTGTTGAAAAACATAAAGACATGATAAATGGAAGAATATGAATATAATAATAAAAATAATATGAATAATATCTTGAATATGTGTCTGTAACATTTAATTTATACATTCATGAACATATCACCATGGTTTATCCCCAAGGTTTCATAAAATTTCCAGGATTATTCACCAACGTATCGTGAAACTTGTCATCTCTAAAGATTAAATTCATTACCCAATTCATTGGAGTTCTATCAAGGAGGACCCTTAATATGTATTTATTTTCATGTGATATACATAGATCATAATCATTCATTTCATAAATAACCCAAATAGAATAAAATAAATGGGTTTCATGTAAAAATTATGACATTTAAAAAATACTAAAAAAACAGGATTATTATGTCATTTATAACCCCTGGAAAGGGAGTGAGGGTTATATGTATGTCAATTATAGAATCAAATATATCAATTTTATGTCTTTATTAATAAACCTTGAAAAGAAATAGGTTTGTGTATTCACATAAATAAAATAAGAGAACTTATTGAGAAAAAGAGAGAGATTTTGAGACGAAAATTCTGCAGCATAATAGCTATATATCATGGTTTTAGAAAACATTAAAAAGAGAGGGGAAAAGGGTCAGACACTCATAAATAACTAATAATACAGTATAGGGACATAATAAAATATAAATAAGATCATGGTATGGATATTTTAATGACATACCACATGAAAATGAAACTTGAATGAAAATTGAAGATGTGATTTCTTTTACGAAAATTCGGCAGCCTAACGATGTCACTTAAAATTTTAGAAACATATGTTGATGACAGTGGAAAGGGTTTATTATAATTTGTATAGAAAACTTACATCATTAATGATATATAAGAACATAACCCCACATAATAAAATGGAAACTAGAAGACATAACATAAAGGAAGTCGTGACTTAAAAGAGGAGGGTGAAAGGTTCCCTTACCTTGAAGAGTAACTTCGAAAGCTCAAAGGTTGGGACCTATGGGAGATTGAGGGCCCCTTGAAAGTAATATTTGAGAGGTAAAAAGAAAAGATCTTTGTTTATGAATAATTGGAATGAAATTAATTAAGTATTGTGTTTCTATTTATAGAAAAAATGAAGGAATATTTAATTAATTTCCATGGGACACATCATTGGTGATATTTGAAAAACCATGGGCTTTCCCATGGTATTTTCCCATGGTATTGGACACACGGGACACCTCATAATATATATTACTATTAAAAAGTCGACCAGAAATATTACATCATGATTACATCATTACTGATGTCATTAAACACACTGAAACTCAAAAACTGTATTTTTACTATTCAGTTAAAAATCAACTATTTCAGAAAAATACCCAAAAAAACAACCTAAACATTTTTCAACGTGTAGAATCCAAAATTGAACACCATTCTATAAAACAAAATTCATATTAAATTAAATTAAATAAATGAAATACTAAAAATTGACTAATAATTTCTAAAACATTTATTTACTAATACTGTGATATAATTATATCACATTACCACATAAGATGACTAAAAAATATTTATACCTCCATAGGTGATGTTACTATGCCATTGGTAAAATTATAATTCATATGGGTAAAATTAATATTCCAAAGGGTAAAGTTATAATTCACTAAAAAAATTGTTTTGATCTTACTGAACTACATTTTTCACCCAGATTACAACCATGTATGTCTGATTTTCGAAAATCATTTCATAGAAAAAGTTATTTAATAATAAAATGTTTTTATACTATTCATAAAAAACTATTCATCAAATAATATCCATCAAAAAACACTATTCATAAAACATTATTCATCAAATTGAAACTTCTTATAAATTTCTAAAAAAATAATCCTAGGTTAATTTTGATATTTGAAATTATAAAATGATGTTTGTTTTACCATAATAATTCTCTATGTATGAGAAATCATTGAAAGGTAAAATTTGATACTTCTAAAATCAATTTATCAAATTTATCATAATTAAACATATAATTTATTAATAAAATCATTTAAAAAAATAGAAATGATGAAATAACAATTTTATTTATAACAACGGATTACAGAAACTTACTAGGGCCTTGTTACATATCCCCTTATAACACATGCATATGACCTAAGAGTAACGTGTGCAATGGTGATATAATCTTAGGGTGTCGTGGAAAACATTGCCAGAGTGGTGATTTCTATAAACATGAACTTATCCTGTAGGTGATTCAGTTCAAGCTTCACATGCTAAAGATCAGCTTGATCTTGGTCCAAAGGAAATCCTAGTGATGAAACCTTTTTCCAAATCTCTGACAGATGGGCTTCGTATGGCCCGAGTCTACTGGATGAGGGCATCAACACCTCTTTTTGTATTAATTAACCATGATAATTTTTATTTATAAACAATAATCATAATTTTAAGATTATAGTTTCCAAGAGTAATATTGTCAATGGTAATATAACAGTCGAAACCTAATAGTATCATTTTAATTATACTCACTTAATCAATTAAAGGATATAGTTTTGTTGTGTATAAAATAAAATGACACACAAAAATTGGAAACCAATATTATCCAAAAGTTTGGGTCGTTACAAGTTTTTCTTGTATAAGGGAGATCTTGTGAATGGTTTAGTTTAATGTTATAAAAACTGGACACTTGAAACCTATTATGGAAGATCATTTTACTCTAACCAAGTTAGAGTAAATGATTCATAATTTCAATTATAAATGATTTCCATCTTTGGGAATTTTAAAGGGGAAAATTATGTAAACTGCAATCTAAAGGGTTTCCAAATCCAGGGAGTGATA
This sequence comes from Viscum album, assembly GCA_963277665.1. Taxonomy (NCBI): domain Eukaryota; kingdom Viridiplantae; phylum Streptophyta; class Magnoliopsida; order Santalales; family Viscaceae; genus Viscum; species Viscum album. The sequence goes on along the minus strand of OY728135.1, from coordinate 1,139,265,124 downwards.
TGTGGCATAAATTTCATGTGGGCCTCTGGAAACTGGAAAGGACTCTCCTGGTATTGAATTTTCCTTTGGTTGATGGCCATTTTGTATGCGACATATGTAGAGACACTGGGGTATGATGTGGATAGTCAATCAAAGGTTTCCACAGGACATTGGCCTTCTATCTTTGATAGCCATGAAGGATTATGGAGATTGGGAAATTTTTGTACACAACATATGGCTTATGAAAGGGGGTGTGTCTAAACATGAAAGGGGAATTTTTTTAGATTTACATTATCTAAAAAACCTTAAATAGGTGGAGGAATTTTATTTTTCATATGCAGATCAACTTCATGCATAGGGATGGGGAATCTTTATTTATTAGAAGCCTTATGAATGACTATAGGTGAATCGAGCCAGGAAATTCTGATATATAGGATGTAGGTGGGAAAGAGAATGTAAACCATGACTTTGGGGGTTCTTAAATCATGAGGTATGTCATGGGAATTGAAATCCATTATGAATTCTAAGGTAGGAGAGGACTCTCAAGGGGTTGAATTTTCCTTTCATTGAAGTTCGTTTTGTAGGCAGCATATATAGAGCCACTAGGGCATGATGTGCATAGTCAAACAAAGGTGTCTGCAGGACACTGGCCTTCCATCATTGATGGCCATATAGGGTGATAGTGGTCCATGATTACTAAAATCGTGAAGTTTGATGTCTAGTACGAGTGTATCTAGATACAATAGAAATGATTAGGTTGTGATTCACCCATGGGATCAAGTAATCTCTTATATAGATCTAGATCATACATAGGGTAAGGAATTTGTCCCATCTTTAGAGTACCCTACAGTTTAACGTTATACGACTAGGATATGGGGTTATTTATAGAAAATGGAATAATAAGATTACATTTAGGGTCATGCTACTAGGACCAACTTCAAAGACTGACTTTTCATGATGGTTTAGTGGATATCTTTCTAAGGTCCTTAAGCCCGCGTGAGCTATTCTCAGTGTGAGAAACAAGGGATTATGAGGATTTCAATTCACCACATATGAATGGAATAATCAATAGTATGAAGCATTTATTCTTAAACCAGTGTGATGTAGTTTAAAATCATGAAACTAGGATGAATTCCACATAATATATCATTATGTGGGGTGAACGTAGGGTAATCCTGACATGAAAGAGGGGAAATATGATTACCCTTAAGCATCCTTATAGATAGGACTTGTATGAGGATTCTCTACTTTGATTCAATTCATGCACAGAGAAGGGGACATTTCAATACATTCTGTGGTTGAGTCTAGATCATAGGCTTTGAGTCTACCACACATTTATTAGGGGGAAACTATGTTACATAGGATTCCCAATGAACACTCCTTGTGGAGTTCAATCCAATACATAGGATGGAAATCAATTTTGTTTGATGAGGCCATGCCAACATAATAATATAACCATTTACATTGTGTGGTGTAGTTTAATATCGTGCAGTCGGGACACTTCTAGCCTTATAGTTTAGCATCGTGCGTTAAGTATGTCAATGGAATAGTTTACCATCATGTTATGGGGAAAACGTTTCACAAAGACCATATATACATTTTATTTGTTCGTGTTCAATATATTCTAGTATTCCTTAGACATTAGTGATGATAAAAGGTGTAAATCATAGACCTAAGGGGGCCTAGATTAGGAGGAATGACATGTGTCTTAGAAGCCATTGGGCATACAGAAATAGGAAAAGCCTATCCAGATGGAGAATTTTCCTTTTATTAACAGTCATTTTGTAGGTAACGTATGTAGATCCATCGGGGCATGATTTTCATAGTTGAAAAAGGTGTCCACGGGACACTGGCCTCCCACCTCCAATGGTCGTGATTTTTTATGGGGACCCAATAATTTATGGAGTATGGAGTTTATAAAATAGGAATGGTGTTCATTGGAACATAAGAAATATCCATACCATGATTATGCATGATCTATGGAAGCTTCTACATAGATCTAACTCATATGTAGGGGAAGCATGATCTTTTGACTCTTTCTAGGTGTTGAAATTCAGACTTGGAATTTAATTCATCTCTTTACATTTCATTGTGTGGGAAATTAGGGGCAAGTTTGGGATCTCTAACACTACTAGTTGGACTGAACATGATTCTTGAGGATCCTTGCAGATTATTGTCATGTGGTTAGGACCTTTCATACATTCCCCTATGCAAGTCTGACCTAAGCACATATGATGGAAAATTTCCCCCCACTTTATTTTTTTTAAGTGGCGGGTGGAATAGGATAGAGGATTCGAGCGTCACTACATATCCTATAAGGACATCAATCAAGCCAAACATAGTTATGGAATGTTATACCCTACATAGGTCTGACCCATACGTAGGGGAAAGGGGTATTTTTATTTCATGGTTTTTGGACCAAGATTTGGGATGAAGGTGTCACTACATATCCTGCAATGGTAGGAATCAAGCCGTACATAGTTCTAGACATATCATCCCAATAAAGGTTCGGTCTATGCATAAGGAAGGGTAAGGAATTTTAAATGATGGATGAATTTGGATGTAAGATCTGGGCATCACTACATATCCCACTGAAATGGGATCCAAGCCATACATAGTTCTAGAAAACACCAAGCAGTTTAACATCATATGGTAAGAACGAACCTAAAATGACATCAATTTTAAACATATTGTGATTGGGCCTGAAACTTGGGATTCAGGAATCACTACATATCCCTACTAAGATAGGGTTCAATCCCTATATATTTCTACAAATTCCCAAACTATATAGGTTCAGTTCCTACATTGGGAGGGTCATTTTTATCTGGTGAAGATGGTTGGGAAAAGATAGATGATCCCAATGTCACTATGTATCCTTTGAGGGTAGGAATAAATCTATACGTAGTTCTAAAAGTTCCCTACACAGGTCTAGTCCATATATATAGAAACTAAAGGGAATTTTTTCTTTGATTGGTGGATGAACCAAAATGTAAAAACTTGTTGTCACTATGTATCTTGTAAGGATATGAATCAATCCATCTATAGTTCTATGCACAATATGCTCCTTGTACCGATCTAACTTGGGCATAGGGGTAAGGAAATTTTGGTTTTATCCTGTACAGGTGTTCGGTCTATCATATTTATCTATGATTGGTTCATGCAAGGGAACCTTTACCACTGATCTTAAGATCACGTGAGATATAATTGATGTGAGAAAAAATAAATGAGAAAAATTACCCTCATAATATGGGGTGATATACGATACAGTAGGGGAATTCTATTTCATGTGATGATTGGGCCAAGATAGAGGTTCTAGGCATCACTATAAATCCCACTGATGAGTGAAAATCAAGAAATATGTAGTTCTAGATTTAATTTCCAATATTGGTATGACCTGTGCATAGAAGGGGGTATTTCTATATTTTCCTAGAATGAATTTGACTTATCTGCAATAGGCGATTAGCTTGAACACAATATCTACCATGAAGTTTAATGTCTTTTGGTAAGGATGTTCATGTGGATGTGCTATTTAATGTCATGTATCAAGGGTGATTTTGACCTTGTAATTTAATGTCAAGTGGTAAGGATGATTTTGACCCTACAGTTTTATGTCATGCAGTATGGAAAAATCTACCATGTATTTTATCATTATGAGATTAGGACAAAGATGTTATATAGTTTAATGTTCTTCATCTAGGTCATTGGGTCATGGTTTATACAAAGTATTTTTTTTAAGAAACCATGCATTGGTTGGAGTTTTGATGAGTTTTCCATCCATTGATATCAAGGCATATGCTTTATTGGAGTAGACCTTATGTATGACATATGGCCCCTCCCACTTTGGCTCAGGCTTTGGGGGTTTCTTCCCAAGTTTCATCAAGTTTCTGAGGATCAACACCATCTCTCCTTGAAGTGAAATACCGAAGGAAATCCTTTTTTTGAAGGCTAATACAATCTGGTGTTGGTATATTTCCAAATGGTGAAAAGTTTAAACCTCTTCTCATAAAGTCTCTCCAACACATCAACCCATTTATTGGATATCTCAATCATGGAAAGTTGATCAAAAAATGGAAAGACATAGCTATGGAAATTAAAAATCGATGGGAAAAACCACCTATGTCATGTATACTAGTGAGTATAGGGTTTTCTATGTGGTAGTGTGGGTCATGGTCTAGTGATCCCATAAAGCATGAAGGAGCTTGTCTTGCCACAATTTCATGTCTTTTTCTACCATATTCTTGATTATATTGGACAAAATCTTATTAAAATACTCTATCTTTATACTTGACACTGCATGATAGCAAGATGAATAGTTGGATTTGATTCTATACTCATGGTATACCTTGTCCAACTCAGTAGAGTAGATGTTGGTTCCATTGTTCGTCATAATTGTGTAAGGAACAGAGAATCTGTTAATGATTTTGTCTTTAAAAAAGTTAACAATGACTTATGAAATGACCTCTTTAAAGGGTATGGATTCTATCCATTTGGAGAATAAGTCAATTTCTATGAGAATGATCTTAAATTTTCTAGTTGTGGTGGGAGGATATGGTCCCACTAAATCCATCCCCCATACAGAAAATGTAAAATATTTCATAGCTATATGAAGTAGGTCTGGGGGTTGGTAAATAAAATTGGAATGAACTTGGTAGGGGTGGAAATTCTTGGTGAATGTGGCACAATCCAATATCATAGTGTTAAAATGGTATCCAAGCCTCCAAATTTGATGGGAGTACATGGTTATTTATTAGTTTGATCCACAAGTTTCAGTGTACACTTCTTTCATGACGATATCAATCTCTTCTCCATTAATGCACCTAAATGGAACTCCATCAAGGCCACATTTTTAGAGAACCTTTTCTTGGTTTGCGTCAGATTACAAGACAAAATTGACTTCCCGCCTCCATATCTATTCTCTTACAGCCCAATCTGGTGGGAGTTCTCCCCTACAGAGGTAATTTACAATGGGATTCAGCAAGCTGGTGGTGTGATCGTAAGGCTCAATAATGAGACTAATCTAATCGATTTCTTCTGTTTTGTTCTAAGTGAATGAAAATAAAATCTATTTGTGGGAAATTTTGATCACTATTTCAACTTTTTCTGGATAGGATAGGGTTGTGTCTACATTTTCTTGTGCATCATCTTGAGAATTTTGTGACTAGGGGACATAAGTCAGTGTTGGTTCTGATTGGGATTCGACCATTATCTCTCGAACATGGTTCATCAAAGGTACCAATACTTCTTTCTTTAATGGAATAGTCACCATTGACCTAAATTATGACTAGTATTGAATTACCTTTTATCGTCAGGCGTTTGGTTCATGCATGATGTGCCAACTCCATCCCTGCAATGAGGGTTTAGTATTATACACCATTATTTATACACCCCTTTGAATGTAGGAAGGACTAAGGAAATATTTCATTTCTTTGAGATAAGAGTATAAATCCCATACGTACTTTTTTGATATTGGGATCCTCTATTATTTTTCATATCTAACTTTTGTAGGTGGCGTCAAGTACATTTCCAATGCTTTGGGGCCTTATTAGGTGGAGTTTACTTATTCATCATGAATTTCATTATCCAATCGGGTCATTTATTCCTAGGGGTGATCCAGTAATAAATCTACTAATGTCTGGCCTTTGATGGATTTATGGGGAACGTACCATATGTCAAACTGTTGTTGGATAACTTTCCACCATTAAAGGCATCCAGTTAGTATAGGACGACTGGGGATATAACTGACCATTTTTAGTGGGAGACTAGATTGACCTTTTGCTGCTATAGGTAATTCTTGAATTTCTGAACCACAAAGAGTAGGTTAGAATAGTTATTTTCGATTCTTTAAAATCGAGTCTCAACATCAACCATTGTTCAGCTTAGGTAATACAGATTTTTCTCACTGCCAGAATCTTTTTTGTGCGAAGAAAGTTCCTAATGACCATTCCAATGTTGTTACATGAAAATGGAGTGGTCTTCACACAAATGGAAGCATCAACACCAGTGGTCTTAATATATATCTTTTAATATTTTTTAATTCAATATGTCAATCATTATCCCATTGGTATGACACCATGTTCTTCATCAACCTAGTTAAAGGAAAACACATACTTGCAAGGTTGGCTATTAAGCGTCAAATATAGGCTAAGTGCCCCTGGAAATTCCTCAACTCAATGAGGTTGTGAGGTAGAGAAATGTTGACGATGTCTATTGTCTAAGTAGGTTCAACTTCAATGTTTTGATGGCATACGATGAAGTCGAGGAATTTATCATAGGTGGTGTATAAATAAAACGTTAGGGGATTCATCAATATTCTATGATGCTACAGTTTATTGAAGACAGTTTCAAGATCTATCTGGTGGTTTGTGCACTGTCGTGATTTAACCACCAGGTCATCGATGTAGAACTCAATGAATTTTCCTAGGAAGGGCTTGAAAATGTGATGCATGTAACACCAAAGACTTTTATGTTATATAAATCAACAAAGGAATCTTTTTCTACACGCAACACTTGCTTGGATTGCTTTACATGAAATCGCGACATTCCTCGATATCTTGCGTCATACGCAATACCGAGTTTCACTAAACAATGATATGCTATTAAAATATTATTAAAACTAGCCGTTATGAATAGTAATAACCACTTTTTGAAATTTTATAAATTTTAATTTTTAAAATGGACTTAATTTTTGGATTCGAAATATCAAAATTATCCTAGGGTAAAGTTTTGGTATTTTTCTGAAAACTTTCAATTTTTGATGAATAGTGAAACCACTAAGTGGTAGTTAAAAAACTGAATTTTTCATAAAACTTAATTTTACCGCTTCTGTGAATGGAATTTCAAAAATCCGAGAGACACAGTTGACTTCAGTAAGTAAAATGTGGTTCAATGAGATGAAAATAATTTTTAGTGAATAGTAACTTTTTTACTTTTATTTACCGCGATTAAAAGTAAATAGAGTAATTAAGGGTAAAAATGATATTATTATTACCCTAACACGTGTCCTAATTCTATTGGACAAGTGTAATTCGACCAAAAACAATCTTAGGAATAAAATATGACCATTTAGGCCCACTTGGATTAGATTAGGACATTTATTATTAATTTATTTAAAGAAGTGTTAAAATAGTTAAAATCAATATTTAATAAGTAAATCATTTTTAATATGGGGTTATATATAAGATAAATTCGACTATAAATATTCATTAGAAAGCTAAAAATATTTCCTACATAATGGTATTTTATTTGTAATTTTTAGACATGAAATAAGTTAATTTATTTATGACACAAAGATGATGCAGTAATTATCTTATTAATGAAATATTGACTTAATTGATGTTATAAACACCAAAATAAATGTAATTTGAGACTTTTTATGAATTACACTAATTTTATAAGTTAATAAGACATGTTTTTATTGATTTAATTAACTTTGTTCGAACTAATAATTCTGTTGTGATTTTCACAAAAAAGAATTACTAAATAGTGTCAAAATTGACATAAAATAGTTTTTAAAACAAATATTATATTAGTAATTGTTATTTTATTCCTAAAAATCTAAGGTTTGGTCAAATGACTTATATAATGTTATATATATTAATAATAAACAACTTGGGGTTCTTTTGGCTGCTTATAGTAAGTTTATTAACCTTATAGTATAAGAACACAAGAAGACACGGTAAAAGTAAAATTATTTAACATAATGTTAAATCTAAATGATAAGGTTAAAATAGGAACCTAAACTGTCTAAATTCTATTGGATGAGAGGATTTAGACCCCTCCCTACCATTTCTTTGAAATTAATCAATATGGAGCTATTTAAAACCGAACTTGACTTTATAATAAAATAATATTTTTAGTTTTTCCAAAGGAGCCCCTCTCCTCCCTTATAAAAGGGCACCTCCTCCCCCTCTTCCTCACACCACTTTAAGCCTTCAAGCTCGGAAAAACCCTGCCAATTTATTCTCTCCACTTCCCTAGAAACATCCTAGAGGTTTTTCTTTTCTTCAAATACCTATTTTAGTGCCCTAAAAGGAGGTCTCAAAGAAGCACTTCAAAGAAGAGGTAATGTCTGTTACCGATTCTTTCATCTTTATTTCTTCTTCCACTTATTCTTCTTTAGTTTTTTCATTATGAAGTAATAACATCAGTATCACTAATATACTGATATGTTATTATAAGTATGAAACAACCCTATTTCACCATCTATCCATCCTACAGAAAAAGAAATCACTGTGCGTGCGTACGTACGGAATACCGTCTTCATGCCGTGGTGTAATCTATTTTCCACCACCATCTAACTTGGATGGGTATAATGGTGTAAATAATAACTATATATTACTATTATAAATTGATACTGATTCTTAAATAGTATACATACACTCCAATACAATTCCCCGATCATAGGAATGATATCATCACTCGTACGTACGTACGGAATACCGTCTCCACGATGTGATGCGACTCGTTCTACATGATCTTCATTTCATAATGATTATAAAAATGAATTGAATGAATGAATATGATATATATTACACTAATACAATTCTGGAAATGAGGTATCTATAACCTAAAGAGAATAATAATAATTTATTCGACAAAACACGCATAAGAACAAAAAGTTATAAACACCCGAATAACAAGTAGCAATGAAATATTACTACTAAGAATATAAGAATATGACCATATATGATATCATAAAAATAAGAATGATTCTGCAATAAGTAAATAACATTATTTAAATCATTATACAGGAGTTTCGGACACATACAAAGCAAATCGGACCTAAGGTAAGGAAATATCACAATCTCATTTTTATCCGAGATATTTTATACTTTAGTATTTACTAGGGTGTATTTTATCATCCAAATCCATGTTTCCTCAATATGTAATATTATTTCCATCCACCTACAATTTTTTAAATCCAATTTTACCCTTCGGTGAGTTTTTATTAAATGATATGAAAGGAACCTTTTGTCGTTTTTTGTACGAGGTACTTTTGACTTTTCTGACAAAAGTACGAGAAGAATGTTTTTTTAACTTATACGGCATGAATGGATTTTTAAAACATTATTTAAAAGAATATTACTTTAAAAGTTTTCAAGTTTATTTTTAATCAACCTCTTTTAGTTTATAATTGTACGACATGTTAAGAAAGGAAAACTGTTTTTGAAGCAGAAAGGATATTTTCCTCAAGAATAGATTTCAAGTGTTTTATCAAAATAATTTTCCATATAAGATAATAAAGGGTTATATTTCTATCCCTATTATTACATTAATTTGATTATGTTGTGATGGAATTATATTTATGAGTTCCTTTATCTTATATTAATTGTTTTATGATGTAACGATGTTTAAGATTCCCATTTTTATTACATGGGTTATGCAATGATGTATGATTCATGATTTTGTGGCACACATAAGAATGGTATCATTATGAGATGGGTGGGACCTATATCTCACTCCAATGCATTGGGTAAATATTTTATATCTCATGAGATATACATGGCTGGAATGGTAGGTTATACCGGTTCAGTGAAACAGGACTGAAACGAGGAGTGAACTCGGTTCAGAAATGAACTTTGTCCACTAAGATAGTCTTGGAAATGAGTCTTGACTAATAAGAAATGATTCTATATGATTATGTGTTTATGCCACAAAGTTTCATGTTTTAAGTTATGATTATTGGTATTACATTTCACTACTATGATTTATCCTATGATATGAAATTATGATCTCTTTTGCAGGTTAATATTTCCAAAAGTTATGTGCTTATGTATATGATGTGATTGATATTTCTTTTGTTTACCCTTACTGAGCATTTGAGCTCACCCTTTTGTATGTTTTATTTCCCCAGGTCAGGAAGAAGGTTATTAAGTAGAATATGCCAAAAAGGGACTCTAGATATGATAAAATAAATGGGAGGCAAAGTAGATTCTTTATGAACCAGTTGTTAATGTTTCCTAGTTTCTAAAGACATTATACTTATACGATCCTTTATTGGTTTTGTTATATGTTGTAATAAGTTTGCTTCAATTCTGAAGTAATAAAAATGTATGTAATGTATGGTTCATTATAGTTGGTATCAAAGGAATGGTATAGTCAACCTTTGGAAACTAGGATGTGAAAGCCTTAGTAAGAACCCTATGGATAAGTCTAAGAATAGAACACAATCTTATTGTTTTAGAAATGGCCATGAATAACCTAGGATAATACCTTAAGTGTGAATTTTTATTTTTTATTATGTGGTTTTCCTATTATAATTAGTGTTGCTCACACTATTCTTCTTGGTTTTAGTCAATGGCTGGAACCCGACGGAACCGTGTTAATGCGGAATGCGATGGGCAATGCAATGATTGTCCCCCTGAGCAACCAAACGTTATGGGAGCTGGAATTCAAAATCTTGTATCCATGATCACACAACTTTCTCAAGCTATGAATCATGCAGGTCTTCCAAACGAGCAATGGAAGGAGCAACATTCTGTTGAATCCTTCATGAGGCAGCGTCCACCTTCATTCAGCGGGTCTACTGATCCATTAGTTGCTGAACAATGGATTAGTACTACTGAAAACATATTTTTAGTTCATCAATGTTCTGAACATGATAAATTCATCTTATCAGGGTATCGTTTGGAAGGTGATGCTGATAAATGGTGGAATCTTATTAAGAATACGAGGCAAAGGGATGAAATTGAGTCCATGGAATGGGACGTGTTTTAGAACTTATTTTTCAATAAGTACTTCCCTCGTATTCTCCAAACAATGATGGAGAACGAGTTTCTTGAACTAAAGAAAAAGGATGATGAATCGGTTGGTACCTATGAAGAAAATTTTACAAGACTTGCAAGGTACGCTTCGGGTATTATTATCCAACCTGATAGTAAGATCGGTCGATTCTCTAGTGGATTAAAACCAAATCTTCGAAGGGCGTTAGCCATAAGGGACTTCAATATCTTCTAGTAAATCGTTCGATGTGCTATCAAAGTTGAGATGGAGAGTAGAGTAACCCATCAGTCATATGGGTTTGATAAGAAGAGGAAAATGGAATTCAAAGGAAAATATAAAGAGCACACTGAAAAGAAGATGAGATTTCACTTATGCTCAAAGTATGGAAAGAAACATAGAGGGAGTTGTCTTAAAGGAACAAGTAAATGTTTCAAATGTGGAAAGGAAGGTCATCGGGCATTTGAATGCCTTAATGATGGAAAGAAGATGTCTAATGATGCAAACAAAGGAATGGATGCACAAAATGAACCTACTACACTTCAATGTTTCAAGTGCAAGGAGATGGGACATTATTCCAATAAATGCCCTAATCCAAGGGTTGATGATGATGGTCGACGTCAACAAACTCTTAAGGGTAAAGAAAAAGGAAAGTCACATGAAATTTCTATCAATGATGTGTAGTAAGATAACGATGTGGTGAAAGGTACACTTACCATCCACTCTAAAGTAGAAAAAGTTTTATTTGATTCTGGATCCACCCACTCCTTTATTTCTGAAGAATTTTATAAGGATATCACTGTATTACCTCAACAATTAGACGTTGAGTTAGCTATGAAAACCCCTAATGGCACAACAGTCGCATCAAAAGTTTATAATTCTTCTCCGATCAAAGTTTGTGGGAAAGTGCTTCTTCAAATCTTGTAATCCTTCCTATAGTGGAATTTGATGAGATTCTTGGCATGGATTGGATTTCTTTATCTAAAGCTCATATCAATTTCCAAAGAAGGGAAGTCACATTTCATATTCCAGATCAATCTATGATCGTCTATCAAAGCAAGGATGAACATAACCTCCCCGTGGAAATTTCTTCCATCTTATGGGTCTTGATTCCCCTAAATGAAGGTTATTTATCTCAAATGGTTGGTGAGAAACTCACGATTAAGAATATGCCCATTGTATGGGAGTTTGATGATGTCTTTCCGGAGGAATTACTGGGTCTTCCACCAAATCGTGAAGTTGAGTTTTCAATAGAACTATACCAGGTGATTTTCCTATTTCAAAGACACCTTATAGAATGGCCCCAATTGAGTTGCAGGAATTGAAGAAGCAACTCCAAGAGAATCTTGATAAGGGGTTCATACGCCCTAGTGCGTCACCTTGGGGAGCACATGTTCTGTTTGTTAAGAAGAAAGATGGATCAATGAGACTCTACATTGATTATCGAGAACTTAACAAGATCACTATCAAGAACAAATATCCTCTCCCGCGCATTGATAACCTATTTGACCAACTACGCGGAGCTCAATAATTTTTCAAGATTGATCTTCGTTCAGGGTATCATCAATTAAGGGTCAAAAGGGAGGATATAACAAATACGGCATTCCGTACAAGTTATGGACACTAGGAATTTATAGTGATGCCATTTGGTCTTACTAATGCCCCTGTTATCTTCATGGATCTAATTAATAGAGTCTTTAGAGACAATCTTGATCAGTTTTTGGTAGTCTTTATAGATGATATTCTTGTCTATTCAAAGAGCAAGGAAGAACATGAAGATCACTTGAGAATTATATTGAAGACCCTGAGAAAGGAGAAGATTTATGCCAAATTTACCAATTGTGAATTTTGGCTTCAAAAAGTTTCATTTTTGGGTCAGATAATCTCAAAAGAGGGGATATCTGTGGATCCAGGAAAAACAGAGGTTATCGAAAGATGGTCAAGACCAACAACAGTGACTGAGATCCGAAGTTCTCTTGGTTTGGCTGGATATTATCGACATTTTGTGAAAGATTTTTCACAATTATCTAATCCACTCACCAAGTTGACTCGGAAAGGAGTTAAGTTTGTTTGTACGAAGGAATGTGAAGAGAATTTCAAGGAGTTTAAAAGAAGGTTATCCAGTGCACCTGTACTCACACTTCCTTGTAGTGGAGAATGGTTTGTGATCTACAGTGATGCATCCAAGAAGGGACTGGGATGTGTTCTCATGGAAAATGATATGGTGATAGCTTATGCCTCATGACAGTTGAAAATACATTAGCAAAATTACCCAACTCATGATTTGGAGTTAGCTGCGGTAATCTTTGCATTAAATATTTGGAGGCATTATCTTTATGGAGAAAGGTGTTACATTTATACTGATCATAAAAGTTTAAAGTATATTTTCACACAAAAGGAGATGAATATGCGCCAAAGAAGATGTTTGGAGCTGATTAAGGATTACGACTGCTCAATCCATTACCACCCTGGGAAAGCAAACAAGGTGGCAGATGCATTAAGTCGACAAGACCATTCTAGTTTATCCATAATGAGGATCACAAAAGATCCAATATTTATGGATTTACAAAGGATGGATCTTGGAATTATAATGAAAGGGGAAAAATCATATCTTTCTCAAATGAATGTTCAACCATCTATACATGTGAAGATTAAAGAGGCACAAAAAGTAGATGTAGAGTTACCAAAGAAGGTGAGAAATGTTCCTGAATTCAACCTTGATTGTGATGGGATAATAATGTTCAGGAATCAAGTTTGTGTTCCTACCATCCCAGAATTAAAGAAGGAGCTGCTGGATGAGGCTCATAGTTCTTCATTCTCTATTCATCCTGGAAGCACGAAGATGTATAGGGACCTGAAAGAGTACTTCTGGTGGGATGGCATGAAAAGAGATGTTGCTGAATATGTCTCTCGATGCTTGGTTTGTCAACAAGTTAAAGATGAGAGACATAAGTCTAAGGGGATGTTACAACCATTACCCATACCCGAATGGAAATGGGAAAACATCACTATAGACTTTGTCACAGGACTTCCTAAAACATCCAAAGGCAATAATGCTATCTGGGTCATAGTTGATCATCTTACAATGTCCGCAAACGTCATTTCTATTAGAGAGGATTTATCTATGGATCAGCTTTCCAGGATATATGTAAAGGAAGTGGTAAGATTGCATGGAGTACCACTTTCTATTATATCTGATCGGGATCTGAGATTTACCTCGATGTTCTGGCGAAGTCTTCAGCATACTCTGGATACAGAGTTGTGTTTCAGCACTGCTTATCATCCTCAGACAGACGGTCAGTCTGAGAGAACAATTCAAACTCTAGAAGATATGTTGAGAGCTTGCTCTATGGATTTCAAAGGTGGTTGGAATCAACACCTACCTTTGGTGGAATTTTATTATAATAATAGCTTTCACTCCAGTATTCAGATGGCTCTTTATGAAGCTCTCTATGGAAAGAAATGGAGGACTCCAACTTGTTGGGATGAAGTTGGGGAAAGAAAGCTATTAAGACCTGATCTCATTGATTAAATTGCAGAAAAGGTCAGATCTATTCAACAACAAAGAAGAGAATCTCAAAGTCGACATAAAATTTATGCCGACAACCGAAGAAAAGACCTAGAGTTTGAAGTGGGTGATAAAGTGTTCTTACGAATATCTCCCTGGAAGAGGGTCATGAGATTTGGAAAGAAGGGGAAGTTGAGCCCTAGATATATCGGTCCTTTCGAAATACTGGATTGTGTTGGGAAGGTAGCTTACCGATTGGCACTTCCACCTAATCTCTCTCAAGTTCACAATGTGTTCCATGTATCTCTCCTGAGAAAGTACATACCTGATCCTTCACATGTACTCAGCTCAGAAGTTGTACCACTGGAGAAAGATCTTTCTTATGAAGAACAGCCGATAGAGAATCTGGATCGTAGCGAAAAAGTCCTACGAAACAAGACCACTCGATTGGTGAAATTTTTATAGAGGAACCACCAATTAGAAGAAGCTACATGGGAGCTTGAGGATATGATGAGGGAGAGGTATCCTCATCTATTTGTTACAAAGTGACAAATTTTGTGGGAGAAATTCATTTTAAGGGGGGTAGTAAGTAACACCCGAGACTTTTATGTTATATAAATCATCAAAGGAATCTTTTTCTACACACAACACTTGCTTGGCTTGCTTTACACGAAATCGCGACTTTCCTCGATAGCTTGCGTCGTACGCAATACCGAGTTTCACTAAACAATGATATGCTATTAAAATATTATTAAAACTAGCCGTTATGAATAGTAATAACCACTTTTTGAAATTTTATAAATTTTATTTTTCAAAATGGACTTCATTTTTGGATTTGGAATATCAAAATTATCCTAGGGTGAAATTTTGGTATTTTTCTGAAAACTTTCAATTTTTGATGAATAGTGAAACCACTAAGTGATAGTTAAAAAACTAAATTTTTCATAAAACTTAATTTTTCCGCTTATGTGAGTAGAATTTCAAAAATCCGAGAGACACAGTTGATGTTAGTAAGTAAAATGTGGTTCAATGAGATGAAAATAATTTTTTGTGAATAGTAACTTTTTACTTTTTTTTACCACGGTTAAAAGTAAATAGGGTAATTAAGGGTAAAAATGATATTATTATTACCCTAACAAATGTCCTAATTCTATTGGACAAATTTAATTCGACCAAAAACAACCTTAGGAATAAAATATGACCATTTAGGCCCACTTGGATTATATTAGGACATTTATTATAAATTTATTTAAAGAAGGGTTAAAATAGTTAAAATCAAAGTTTAATAAGTAAATAATTTTTAATATGGGATTATATATTAGATAAATTCAACTATAAATATTCATTAGAAATATAAAAATATTTCCTACATAATGGTATTTTATTTTTAATTTTTAGACATTAAATAATTTAATTTATTTATGACACAAAGATGATGTAATAATTTTCTTATTAATGAAATATTGACATAATTGATGTTATAAACACCAAAATAAATGTAATTTGAGACTTTTTATGAATTACACTATTTTTATAGGTTAATATGACATTCTAGTATTGATTTAATTAACTTTGTTCGAACTAATCATTCTGTTATGATTTTCACAAAAATCAATTATTAAATAGTGTCAAAATTGACATAAAATAGTTTTTAAAACAAATATTATATTAGTAATTGTTATTTTATTCCTAAAAATATAAGGTTCGGCCAAATTACTTAGATAATGTTATATATATTAATAATAAACAACTTTTGGTTCGTTTGGCTGCTTATAGTAAGTTTATTAACCTTATAGTATAAGAACACAAGAAGACACGGTAAAAGTAAAATAATTTATCTTAATGTTAAATCTAAATGATAAGGTCAAAATAGGAACCTAAACTATCTAAATTCTATTGTATGAGAGTATTTCTACCCATCCCCACCTTAGCTTCAAAATAAATCAATTTGGAGCTATTTAAAACTGAACTTGATTTTATAATAAAATAATATTTTTAGTTTTTTCAAAGGAGCCCCTCTCCTCCCTTATAAAAGGGAACCTCCTCCCCCTCTTCCTCACACCACATTGAGCCTTCAAGCTCGGCCAACCCCTGAAAATTTATTCTCTCCACTTCCCTAGAAACATCCTAGAGGTTCTGGTCTTCTTCAAAGACCTATTTTAGTGCCCTAAAAGGAGGTCTCAAAGAAGCATTTCAAAGAAGAGGTAATGTCTGTTACCGATTCTTTCATCTTTATTTCTTCTTCCACTTCTTATTATTTAGTTGTTTCATTATGAAGTAATAACATCAGTATCACTCATATACTGATATGTTATTATAAGTATGAAACAACCCTATTTCACCATCAATCCATCCTACGGAAAAAGAAATCACCGCGCGTGCGTACGTACGGAATACCGCCTCCACGCCGTGGTGTAATCTATTTTCCACCACCACCTTACTTGGATGTGTATAATGATGTAAATAATGACTATATATGACAATTATAAAGTTATACTGATTCTGAAAAAGTATAAATACACTCCAATACAATTCCACGATCATAGGACCGATATCATCACTCGTGCGTACGTACGGAATACCGTCTCCACGATGTGATGCGACTCGTTCTACATGATATTCATTTCATAATGATTATATAAATGGATTGAATGAATGAATATGATATATATTAAACTAATACCATTCTGGAAATTATGTATCTATAACCTAATGAGAAGAATAAGAATTTATTCGACAAAACACGCATAAGAACAAAAAGTTATAAACACCCGAATAACAAGTAGCAATGAAATATTACTACTAAGAAGATAAGAATATGACCATATATGATATCATAAAAATAAGTATGCTTATGGAATAAGTCAATAACATTATTTAAATCATTATACATGAGTTTCGGACACGTACAAAGCATATCGGACCTAAGGTAAGGGAAATATCACAATCTCATTTTTATCCGAGATTGTTTATACTTTAGTATTTACTGGGGTGTATTTTATCATCCAAATCCATGTTTCCTCAATATGTAATATTATTTCCATCCACCTACAATTTTTTAAATCCAATTTTACCCTTCGGTGAGTTTTTAGTAAAAGATATGAAAGGAATCTTTTGTCATTTTTTGTACGAGGTACTTTTGACTTTTCCGACAAAAGTACGAGAAGAATGTTTTTTTATCTTATACGGCATGAATGGATTTTTAAAAAATTATTTACAAGAATCTTCCTTTACAAGTTTTCATGTTTATTTTTAATCAACTTCTTTTAGTTTAGAATTGTATGATATGTTAAGAAAGGAAAAGTTTTTCTGAAGCAGAAAGGATATTTTCCTCAAGAATGTAGTTCAAGTGTTTTATCAAAATTATTTTCCATCTAAGATAATAATGGGTTCTGTTTCTATCCCTATTATTACATTGATTTTATTATGTTGTGATGGAATTATATTTATGAGTTCCTTTATCTTATATGAGTTGTTTTATGATGTCACGATGTTTAAGATTCCCATTTTTATTACATGGGTTATTCAATGATGTATGATTTATGATTTTGTGGCACACATAAGAATGGTATCATTATGAGATGGGTGGGACCTATATCTCCCTCCAATGCATTGGGTAAAGATTTTATATCTCATGAGATATACATGGCTAGAACGGTAGGTTATACCGGTTCAGTGAAACATGACTGAAACGAGAAGTGAACTCGGTTCAGAAATGGACTTTGTCCACTAAGATAGTCTTGGTAATGAGTCCTTACTAATAAGAAATGATTCTCTATGATTATGTGTGTATTCCACAAAGTTTCATTTTTATGTTATGATTATTGGGATTACATTTCACTACTATGATTTATCCCATGTTATGAAATTATGATCTCTTTTGTAGGTTAAGATTTCCAAAAGTTATGTTCTTATGTATATGATGTGATTGATATTTCTTTTGTTTACCCTTACTAAGCATTTGAGCTCACCATTTTGTATGTTTTATTTCCCCAGGTCTGGAAGAAGGTTATTAAGTAGAATATGCCAAAAAGAGACTCTAGATATGATGAAATAAATGGGAGGCAAAGTAGATGCTTTATGAACCAGTTGTTTATGTTTCCCAGTTTCTAAAGACACTATACCTATACGCTCCTTTCTTGGTTTTGTTATATGTTGTAATAATTGTGCTTCAATTCTAATGTAATAACAATGTATGTAATGTATGGGTCGTTATAATGCATATCACACTAATATGTATCAATGACTTTTTTCAGGCCAAAGGTCATAAAATTATAGAATAATACTACCTAGGTCCCCTAAAAGTAGTGGATTATTCATCTTCCTATGCCATTCAGATCTAGTTGTATCCAAAATAGATATCCATAAATGATAGGGACTTATATTTGGTGTTTTCATCAATCATCGATTCTGTGATCAGGATTGGGAAATCATATTTTGGGAAGTGCCAATTGAGATCCCTAAGGTCAATGCAGACGCTAATATGTCCATTCTTATTTTTGACAAGGACTATGTTTTTTCAGTTAGATCAGATATTAGACATATCGAATGAAGTTACCTTTGATTAGTTTTTCAACTATAACCTCTATATTGAAAGCATATGTCGGTTGGGTCCTTCGTTCAACCTGCATATAGCCACGATGGTCTTTTGGCATACCCAGGTGATGAGTGGTGACCTTAGGATCAAAGCCTGGAATTTTTTTGTTTTTTCAGAAAAAAACATCTTAATTCTTCTTTAGGAAGAAGTTATATGCCTCCTTCTCCTTGAAAGCAATATCCACACTAAGCAGAGTGGGTCGCGGGACGTCTTTGGAGCCCAGGTTTATCTCCCTATGTTCATTGATCATGATGGAGATGCATTCATAAAATGAAATAGGGGAATATTTTAAGTCTTCTTCTTCATATTATTATTCTTCATAATCATATTCTTTCTCTTCTTATGGAGAGAGGATTCTAGAGATTTGCTCTCAAGTGTTAGGAGAGAAATCACAACTCTAATTTATAGAAACTGAAAAATATAATTTTTCATGGACTAACTATGGGTAATTCTATGAAGAGGATGGAATTTCCTTTCGTTCTTTTAGTGATAGGACATATTTTTTTACCATATGCAAGGTAGGAGCTTTCTGGGGTCCCAAGGATGGGCTATGAGCATTTTTTTTATCTCTCCCTATCATCATAGGGGTCATTAAGATTTTCAGAATCCTTGGACTCAGTGTCCATAATTGAAATAATGTATACGGTTGAGTCCATAGTCAAGCTTGAACTTATGCACTCAACCTGGTTGATGAGTAATACATACTCTTCCCAAATATGTTTGAGGGGATCAACGGGAGCCATTTCCAATCCATTTGGGGTGGTGATCTAATCAACGTCGTTGGAAAAAGACTGCTTCTCTTTCGGTTCATAGAACCCTGCATTAATGTAGTGCGACTCACATGATTCGAATGGGGATTAATAGGCATGAAATGTCCCATTTTACACATTAGTGAAATATTTTATGCACTGATCATATGATGAGGGGATTGTAGCACGCTGGTGCAGTCAGGGCCTCCCCATTAATACATTGAAGTCTGTACTTTGTTACACTAACATAAACATAGAATTAGACATGAGGTCATTGAGCCAAGTTTTATTATTGATTCATCCCGATGGATTCTAATATCTTTTGTCATATCCCTGTAGAGTTGTGGTGTAGGGTGTCAAACGGTCCTCATCATAACCCAACTGACGTACTGTTGGCATTGGAAGGAGGTTGACTCTATAGCCATTGTTGATGGAAATTTTCTGATCATCAATGTCAATGATCATTCCAGACACATATAAGGTTTTGATGTGTCCTTGAATTATGGAGTATTATCCTGATCAGTGAGGGAATTGATGGCGTGGAATCCTTCAGGATTGGTCTCTATCCGAAAGACTTTAGTAGCTGCATCTTCGTCCTCGAATTTTTAGGGACTTAGTAAGTTTTTTATGAGTTCCCCCAAAGGTCTGATGACAAACTCAAGGAATCCAAAATCAATAGATTTTATGTTACTAAGGATATTTGCTTCAGAATATCATACTTCTACTTTAATGGTTGTTTCTTCTCTGATTGGGTATTCTCTTTCATGGGCGCTTTACGGGATTGAGCTTTGGATTTAGATGGTCCGACCTCTAGGATAGGAGCTGATGGTGCTATCGTGCTTTCTGAGTTTGGTCAAACTGGTCTTCCTATACACCTTGGGAGATTATACATCTACTCTTCCTCCGACTGATACTCTAAGATGATGAGGATCCGGTTTCTTCTAGTTGGGGTAAAGAAACACTTTGGTTCCTGTTGTGTCTGCAGGAGGGTCCTTCTGCGAGTTTCCACAATATTAACAGTTTGAGTTAAGGTGTGACTATATATTTGAATCCTTCCATGATCATGTCTTCTGTAACACCCCGAGCTTCCATGATATGCTTCTCATTCAATAATGCAATAGCTTGCATTGTACGCAACTTCGAGTTCTAACACACCGCAACTAATCAAAGTAGCCGTTATGAATAGTAATACCCACCTTTTGAAATTATATAAATTTTATATTTCAAAATGGACTTCATTTTTGGATTCGGAATATCGAAATTAGCCTATGTTGAATTTTTGGTATTTTTCCTGAGAACTTCCAATTTTTATGAATAGTGAAAAATACTTAAAAACAAATTTTTTAATCAAAATAATTTATAGTGATAAATTATACTATTGAGTGGTTTTAAAGTGTAATTAGAATATATTTTTACCATTTTATCCAATGGTGGTCATTATAATTAATTTCACTTTGAAATTGGACATAAACAATTGTCAATCTTTTGATATATATTGTTTCTTAAAAACACGCTGTTTGTTGTGACAGTGGGAATTAATTATGAAATTAATTAAAGCAACTTATATGTTTGGAATTTTGTAAAATAGAAATCATTTATGAATTTGGAATATCAATTATAGCTTAGGGTGAAATTTTGGCATTGTTCTGAAAAACATCAATTTTTGATGAATAGTGAAACCACTAAGTGGTAGTTAAAAAACTGATTTTTCTTTTAAATGAAACATTACCACTTATGTGATTTTATTTTCAAAAATCCGACATACATGGTTGTCATTAGGAAGTAAAATGTGGTTCAATGGGATTAAAATAATTTTTTCATGAATAGTAACTTTTAAGTTTAATTAATCGCGATTAAAGGTAATTAGTGAAATTTAAGGTAAAAACGATATTATAAAAATATGAAAAAACCTTCACACTTGTCCTACCCCTATTTTATGTGTCATGGATGACCAAGAAAATCCATGGGTCAACATGGGGACCCCATGGAGCCACTTTGGTAGGAAAATGACATTAATAACTTTTATTTAAAGTTAAAATAAAAATGTCACAAACATAAGTTGTTTTACTAAAACAATTTTGAAATGGGGTTATACAAGTCATATTTTTGACTATATATATTAATTAGAAATATAATAAGATTTCCTACATCATGATATTTTTTTACAATTTTTAGACATTAAATAAATTAATTTATTTATGACACCATGATGATTCAGTGATTACCTCATTAATTAACGATTTAAATAAAATGGAAAGATAATGTAAAATCTAAGACTTACACTTGTAAAAAACATATTGGATGAGTATATTTCTAACCCTTATCACCTTATCCTAGAAATATACAAGTGTGGGACCTTTATAATCCGAAAAATAATTTCATAATAATGTAACATTTCAATCATTCCAAGAGTGCCCCTTCTCTCCTCTTATAAAAGGCCCTCACCACTACCACCTTACTCACACCTTTAAAGCCTTTTGGCTAGGCCAATATCTTCCAAAATACTCTCTCAACATTCCTACCTTACTCTTAGTAGTCTCACTTTGGGTAGAAGTCTTCCCATGGAAGCCTTTGGCTCAAATCAGAAAAGAGTTACCCGATTTTATGGTAATGTCTTCTCTAATGTTGTTTTGTTTTATTTTGCTTCTCCAACCCCTTAAACTCTTTTTATTCCTTTATTTTGTAACAACACCAGTATCTACAATATACAAGGATGTTGTTATGATATTTATTTGGTTTAAACTTACACACACCTTCATCTAATGGTTAAATAACATACTGTTTCTGTGGGTGGCGAAATACTGCCTCCCGAAACGATGATTGTTCAATATTCATTTAACACCTATAATGGTGGCCACTTTGATGAAACTATTTTCATATATGATATATATATTATTTTTATGTTTTACTTATACTTTTTTATTTCTCATTTATGGCATACATTATGATTTCCATTATGGGTAAACACAATAATTTCATTTTAGGAAGTGCGGACTACCGCCCCCTCAAAGTGATTTGAATTGTTAATGCCATATGTGGGATGTATAAAGGATGGATTAAATGGTATTATACATTATATTATAGTGGAATTATATTATACCTTTATATAATTATAATTTAAATCCATTAAATATGAAATGGAAATGAAAGTAGCATTCATGCGTACGTACGGCTTACCGTCTCCATGAACGGTGCATTTCATTTCTTACCTCCAAATGATATGTAATATTATAAATGAATGTATATACTGGATATATATGATTTATATGATATATAAATCATGAATATAATTATGGATATATTGGATATTTTACCACATGAACAAAGTGTAATTATAAGAAGTTTATTTTTGACTCAAGTACCTAAGATCGACAAAATGACCGTTATAAACTTAAATAATTACATAATGTTAATGACATTGTAATAAGTGATATAAAACGAATAAAGGACTTGAAAAAGGTTCTTAAGAAGGTAGATATTAACTCTAGTTTTTTTATTCAGGAGATCAAAGAACGATCGAGTGAATTCGTACACGAGGTAAGGGAACTTCTTAACCCGATTTCCATTCTTTGGGTTAATCTCATACTTTCAAATTATGTCATGATATTATTATGTCCTATCCTTTATTTATACATTTTTTATTTGTAAATATAGTTAATACACAAAATAGATATATTTTATTTAAAAATTAGCTTTTTAAGGGATTTCATCTCAATCTCTATTCAATGAGGCATATTTTGTTTTATACACAAATTTCTTTTATACGGTGTATAAACCCCTTTGACATTTCTGTTTATTTAAAAGGAATATTTTTATAAGAAGAATTTTACTAAAGGACAAAAGGAATGTTTTTCTTGTTGTACGTATGCAGCAACAATGACTTCTCCGCTGTCGTGACCATTACTTGTGTTTCGGCTTCCCCTACAAGCCATAACTTTTTTTTATGAAAAATAAATACAAAGTTTTATTTTTCTTTAATTTTGGTATTGAAAATGGTTTTGAAAGTGTTTTTATTATATCAATGTGTTGTATTGATAACTTGTGATTGAAATGTGGAAATTTTGTGTTTCCTTTATGCATGTTTTATGTGATACGATTATGTTATGGTTTATGATATGTTTAAACCTGTTCATATGAGGAATGCATTGGACTTAATAAGTGATGGGTGGAGCCCTCTATAGCTCCTCGATGAATCGGTAGGTCTCATGAGACAAACTAGTGTCTTGGCACGAGGCCTTGAAAAAATCTTAATTGTGATCTTGGCACAAGGCCTTGGCTACGTGGTTATGATAGTCTGGAATTATGCATTCCATCATTATGAAAGTGGTTATTGATATTACATGTGATTATTCGAGTAGTAGAATATCCATGTGAGTAAGTAAATGGCATTATTTAATTTATTTTTGCCATATTATGCTGAAGTTAATGTTTAAAAAGGCTTTTGTTTTAGTTATACATTGCCTTAAATGTTAATGTTTTTTTACGAAAGCTTCCGCAATATTTTTATCCTTACTGGGCATCTGAGATCTCCCCTTTCAATGTTTTAATATTTTCCAGGATGTGGAGAAGTATTTTATGAATGACCTGCAGGGATAGTCAGAAGAGGATAAGAGTGTGGACTATAGAGACTTTGTTATTGTAGTGTTTCACTTTATTATGTAATGTAACATTTATGAATGTATCTAGTGTTTCCAAGGATACTAAAATAATCGGTCTTTCGAGACTTGATCTTTTGTGATCATGCCAATTTTACGAAGTAATGCACCGACTCTGGGCAGCTGGGGTCAGGGCGTTACATCTTCCTAGAAACCGCCAGCCTCTCTGGCCTTTTTCCCTAGCTCTTTGGTTGGATGTGGGGAATTCAAGTACATGAACATAGTCTCAATCAGAGAAGGGGTCCATTAGGTGAATGAAATTTATGGACCCAAAGATCAGTTCTTGATCTGACAATGATTATATCTAACTATATTCATATGATGGATCCATTTGGTGGGGCGGGTCCCATTTCCCCATTTGGTGCGGTGGTTCCCATGCTTTCAAGTCTGCTAGCATGAAGTCTAAAAGTGTTAATATTAGTTTCGGTTTTTCAATAGGCTCATCTTCTTTATCCTTCTTTCTGCCTTTTTGGCCCTTATAGGATTGTGTGACTGAGGATGACAGTTAGTTGCATCAGGAGATATTGGGGGCATGGTTGGTTGATACAATTATTCCTAGAGGATTCCATGAGATCAATTGACTATTTTTTGGGTCATCCAACTGTCAAATTTTTTCACTTTTTTTCTATTAACTATTTTCCATTCCACTTCCTCTCCATGGTGTAATGTGGAGACATACACCACTTGTTCTAGCAACGGACCCAACTTGACATGTCCGAAATACCAAATATTTTATAGGAGATCCTTGAAAACAAAGCACTTCTGGATGGTGTTTCCCGGTATCTAGTGATAGGGAAAATAATTTGGATGGTCATTGAGACCCGCTTCATTGGCTCACTTTGGCTGTGGTAGCCATATCAAGTTTTATTTCATGTCAGCCAAAACGTAGCCACATACTTATTCATCTCGTAATGGGTTGGGTTTCTTTCTCAGTTCCTCAAACTGATTTCTTTTGTCACTCCTTTACTCATCTTACTGATGTTGGGGTGTTTGTTAGCATTCAGGAGGTCCAGCATGGTTTTTTGGAGGCCTCACAGCTGGAGCTAGTGACATGGATGGCTTAAGTGTGATAGAATCCACTTCATATTTTCTCATTCTTTTTCTTGGGGCCAATGTGGCCACCCAGGACTTTAGATTGGTCTGATGTAAGGAGTATTCTATCCTTTGGTCAATGAAATATAAATCTCGGAACCCACTCTTCTAATTCACTGGAATGAGTGGTGTCCTAAATTCATTATAGATATTATCAATTCACATAGCAATCATTTCATCCTATGGGAGTGGCCAGTTTAGGGAGTAAGTCAGGCCACTCCATCTGGAGATTAAGTCTGAAACACTTTCATTCTATCGATACTTGCATATCATGATATAACTGGCTGTTTTCTTAGCCAATGTCGAACATAACTGGAATAGAAACTATTTCTAGAGGTCCTCTCATCTGGTGATTGAGTTATATAGCCTGCCAGTATACCACACAAAGGATAAACCCTGCAGATTTCACCTGAAGCCCCTAAGTTTTAATACTTCTGGTTGCTATGGAGTTCGCATCAGGGGGTCACAGTATGATTTATACTACATTAAATGTTGTTCTGGGCCTCCTAAAACATTTAACACCAAGAATATGGGGTTCTCGAAGTTTGGCGGTGGAAAAATGTTTCTCACAGAATTGGGGTAAAATTTTTATTTTGGTTGTATTCGAGTGCGTCTCCCTTCCATAGTTTCCAGTTGACTTGTCAATTACTCAATGGTATTCAAGATCCCTTGATTCTTATCCTTCTGGACTTGAGCTTGGGCGGGTGTGGCAGGGGGCATTGCAGGATGCACAGGAACTTCTGAAATTTAGGGCAGATACCCAACCAGGGGTATCTTTTGTGGGTTTTCCTGAATGTGTTCTGGATGCTTTCCCAATGTAGGGAATTCTTGATGTCCTTCCAGGGCCGGATTCAAGGTGTCTAATGGTCCTAATGCTAGATTGGACGGGCATCCATGGTTAATTTCATTTACCGGGATGAGTGCTAGTGGTAGCGGCACCTCTTCTTGGAACATCTGTTTATGTTCTACATGAGGAACGCATCCGGAAATATAACTTCCTTGATGTCGATCGACATTGATTATCCTCATCTCTTTCATTTCTTTATCCTAAATGGTGAATCTTTCATCGAGAATAAGGGACGCATTCTCGTGGTAAAGAAGATGTGGTTCATAGATGTCCTTGGATTTATTCTTATCTTTATTGGGGATTTGCGAGGGAGGTAGTAATGGGTTTGTTGTGGGTGTGCCAAAATTTTGGGAAGCTCTCTAGTTTTGGGTATGCACACCGTCAGGCTTGGATTGGAATGCCTTCAGAAGGGAACCATCTTCTCTTGCATCCTATCCATTTGTATTATTTCGTGTGATATCTATGGGACTCACGTTCACCATGTCCAATTATGCATACCACATTGGGGGCGGTGTACCCGGTTCCGAATGGTAGGAGTTCTTTTTTGCATCCTTTTTTGGACTTTTTCCTTTCATTCTATGGTATCCTTCAGATTTCATGTCAAAGATGGAACCTAAGGGAGACCTGATCTAACCTCACAATATGCCTTAATCATGGAGGTTATGAACCACATGACGGGGCTGAACGGGTGACCTCTCTGCTCATCGTTCTTCCTGGAAAGGAGAAGACAAATGTTCGTTGTGCGGGAATTTGAGGTAAAAATTCCCCCAACCCTATGGTATGGGGTTTCTCCCATTCTTTCTTTGATGAACTATGTCCCAGATTTATCTGTCTTATAGGGGTATTTTGAGTTAAAAATGCCCCCACCCTTGAGGGATGGGGATGTTCCCGTATTGCACCGGTAGCAACTGCTATTTCCAAATTTTTTATTTCAAACACTCCTGTGTGTTTGTGTCCTCAGTATGATATTGGATCTGCATGGGATTTATTTTCTTTCTAGGACCTGAGCACTACTTACTAGTTGTCTTCCCTTTGGCAGGAAGCCTACTAGATGTTCTCGGTTTCCTAGCCCAGAAGCATTTCGATGGATTGATCTCGTCGGGATTGATTCTTTTTGAGACATACTCTAGGCTGGTTCTTGCTGAGTGTTCCACCTCTCTTGATCATGGATTTCATTTGATTGATGTATATACGTAATTAAATTACAATATTTTAATCAAAGCGGTTGAGGATGAGCCCGTAAGGGGCATTACGTGCTAGGTTTTCCCCCTCGTTGTCTCCACCTCCATCACCTTGGGAAGGCGCGGCGCTCCTCCTTGCGCTCGGTGAGACATGGTGTCCGGCCACTTTTGTAGAGTTCTTCTCAGGTTCGGACGATTCTTCCTGTTTCTAGGTGGTTCCTCTCCTGAATCCTCGTAGCTAGATAGGATTTATTTGGCGGCGTGGTGACCCACGACCGAGATCCAACTGCCGAAGGCTGTCGTCTCATCTCCGGTGGGTGCGCATGGTGGTTCATCGCATCCCTTTGAGTGTTCTGGTTGGCAGCGATGGGATCCGACCACAATGGGACCTTTTTTAGGCATTTTGGTGATTTTTTTCGTTTTTTTGCAATAGCTTTGGTTTCAAATGCTTTTGTTCGTATTGCGCGATGGTTCGCATTGAAGGCCCTTTGGAAATCTGTGAAGCTTGGTTGTTTGTTGTTTTCATGATTTAATTTTGGAGTCTTAGTTTGGGTTGAGTGCGATTGTAGGTTTTGTTCCTCTGGGAGTTGGCCATTCAAAGCCTGTTGGCTTCTATTTTTGGCTCGGGTGTCCTGATCAATTTGATTCTGGTTTTTCTGGGTTTTTCAATCTTGAAGATCATATGTTGGTCTTTGTGATGAATGTGCAATGGTGTGCAGTGGCAATTCCCTGTTGAAGCAGAAGCTCCTGATGGTGTTGTTGTGGTGATTCTTTAAGGAATATGTGGTGGTTTTTTGAAGCCGTGATGTTTTTTTTGAAAAAGTAGTGGTGATTTTATAAAGCAGTGTTGATGTTTTGCTGTGGTATTTGATCGGTGATACGGATGGCGGTGGTAGATCGGAGTTTTTTGTTCGCGGTGGACTTTGGATGAGGCTGGTGGTGAAGACGACGACGTGACGGTGTTGAAAGTGCTGTGGTGATTAGGCCGGCGAGTGATGATGCGTGTTAGGTCTTTCTCGATGGTGGGTTTCTCAGGCGGCACGCTTTGCCCATGATTTTGAACATTTGTTTTGAATGTTGATTTTTGGAATCGGGTTGGTGGTGAATGTGTGTGATGTTTGAAATTTTCTTTCAGTTTTAAGGTTCTCACTTCATCAAAAAGTGACTTTTTTAGTAAATATAAAAAAAATATTGGAGGAATCAAAAAAAATTAAAATATTTCATTTGCAACGAGGTCTGCTGGATGGGAGGTGGGGTGAAGCGTAGAGATCCATGTTCTCCTCATCCCCGAATATGAGGTCTTGATGGAGCATCATCGATAAGGCAAAAAAACATGTGTAGTGTGTGGAGGTAGTCCAGTTAATGGTTTTCCATTATCCTTTATTATTGTTCCCTCCATGTAGATGGGAGGGTTTCCATGTCGATTAGATGGAGGAGCTCTCCTAATATGTTGACATGGTCTGCATACCCTTCGTAAGTAAATAAATTTTCTTTTAGTTTGTGAAGAGTCATCCAGATATTGAGGAAAATTTTATTCATACATTACTCACACAACTCCCTTGGTATGTCGAAGTGAGAAGTGGTTGTGGCCCAATACATTATTGGTATATTATCCTTAGCAAGTATTCTTTTCACAAGAAATATATCTTTTTGTTGTTCTTCAGGGTACTCCTATACTTGATATGCCAAGCTTGACTACTTCTTAATGATTTTGTTCCATGCAGTAGGGCTGGTATGAGCCTCAGTGATATGTGAGTGGTGTGGGGGTGGCTCAAAATATGAGCATGTCCCCAAACCATCCTCTGGTTGAGAGAGGATATCACTCATCACAGAAAGAGTGTCTGATATCTCTGACTCCATTTTTCCAAGAACCTCATTGTATGAGGGATTTCTCAAAATGGACTCGATAAGGGGAGGAACTTATTGCTAGTGTGAATTCTTATTGTGGGTTGGACATTTTCTATTGGTTCTACAATGGTGAGAGATACCATTTAGACATAATTCATGACCGTGAGGAATGTCTCTACGGCATATTCCCTGGGGAGGAGCATCAAGGTGGGATTCAAGAGGAGGAGGACCTTCTTGTTGCTTCATGTCACAGCTTCATATCTAGCTATGGGGAGAATTTATACCGTGTAAATCCTTGGGAGGGCCTTCAGGATGTACTGCAATGAAAGGAGGACCTTCTCATTGCTTGATGTTGATATGGGGGGACCTTCATAGTAACTACCATTGTAGGAGAGGCCTTCACAATTACTATCATCCTGGTGAGGACTACCATTATGACATGATGTCTAACAACAAGAAGAAGCATATATGCAGCATATACCCTAGGGAGCACCATCATGATGGACGACAGAAAGGGGAGTACCTTATTGTTGTCTGATCTTTCGGTAAAGGGGAGCACTACCCTAACACGCATCAGGAGATATGCTCTCGTGATCAATCATTCTTGTCCCTTAGAGTAATCCCCCATGGGTTCTCTAGGGAGGACCTTCAGATATGACGGTAGAAATATTATAAGGATGGAATTCTCAACTACTAATACCACTTCTATAATTTGTTAATGGACTGACAGGGTCTTGAGTCTTTATTGATATATGCTCAAGGTCTTCATGAAATCCAGATTTTAATAGAGTGGGAACATGTATATGATCTTTTTTTCTAGTTTTGTTTGGCATATTTCAATTTTGGGCACTCTCTTATGGTTAACCAGGGTCATCCCTTGTTGGTAACAACCTTCATATATGGTTAACTGTTTTATTTGTTCCCATGATGCTTCCAGGATTCACCTATAGACATATTGAATTTTGGTAGGGATATATGTATGCTCAATAGTGGCCTCCACATTAAACCTGAATCCCCCATTTGTAACAGGAATTTTTCCCAATCCAGTTTTCCATATATTTTGGGATATTTTCATAGAACCTCTTGGACTAAAGTAGGGATGCATAAATACTCTGGAGAGACTAGACCATTTTGTGGTAACTTATTTTGTTTGAGTAAACCGGTTTGTGGTCATATATCTTCTCCTTTTCTGCCAATGCAATGATATCTTGACATATATAGAGCATATGTTCTAGAATCAACATCTGATCTTCCATCCTTTCCCGGATGTGATGCGATACATATTTGGATGGAACAGGTATGAAGGTCGATTCGGATGTCAGAGTAGGAGTTTGTGCCTACTTAGGTCCTCCAGAGGTTTCTAGTGAATATAGTCAGTTCTCCTGTGTTGGTATATAGGAACAAGTTTTCCACTTGTTTACTTCTCCGGTTTCCACTGTAATTGACTGATGGGCTTCATATTTATAAACGATAATTTTCATCTACTTGCTTGCTGCTATATTTATCTCACGAGATTTGTGTGCATCTTCATAAATTTGAATCTACTCATATTATTTTGTCACACTCTTTGTATGGAATGATTAATATGCATCAGTAGGTATTTGTTCATTCATATAGTTGGTTGTATTCCCATTTGGAAAACCGAATCCTTTTGCATTGATAGATATTTTCATTTTCCTATAATTCCCTAATCTATCTACACAGAAAGACCGGAGAGCACTGGTAGGAATGTACATCTGGTCGTATTGTTCCACCCTATTTTTGGGTTCTGTTTCAGTGGAGGGGGAAGATTTTTATTTCTACCTATTGAATGTTGCCACATTTGTATGGTGGAGATCCTCCTTATGAATCATGGTGATGGCCTCCTCCGGATTGAATTTTTTCCTCCCTCAGCGGGTGGCCTAAGGTCCCCATGTCTTTTAGACATTAGTATGTTCCCTCTATATAATATCCTCCTTAAAGTGAGGATACATGGTCTTCAGGTGTTGGCAGTGACTCTCTCCGGAAGGGTCCCATGATTAGGACCCCTGTGTAGCTTGGATGAATTCATCAACATCGACATCATCTACCTTCCTAATATAAGGGAGGTACTTTTTGTCACGCTTTGTGGAAAGGCTCCCAAATGGTTTGAGATGACTGATGGGGCCACCTTATGCTGGGGTACCAACTACAGTTGTGAAAGTGGTTGGGGAGATTTTGAATATTGGAGGGCTTGTCTTGCAGCTTCCACTATGTGGAGAGTACCATTTTGGTGGTACTCTTTAATCAGCATGTTGGATACCCAACACTGAAGATGTTATTTGGAGAGGGGTTCAAGTTCTTCATCGGGGCCCCGACAGCCTATGGAATCGCTGAGGTGCTTGTGTGAATTGGTTTTCAGGATTCCTTTTGGATCAAAGGTTGATCTACAGAAACCTAAAATATATATATGACATATACAAACAACATAAACCCTGTCAAAGTATAATCTATTTCTCATATGTATTTTTGATGATTCAGCTTTCCCCCTTCTTTTTTTTGTGAGGAAAAGAGGCTTGAATGGGGTAAAACCATCACCTTGGTTAAGGATTCATGTCATCTTCACCATTTATGTTTCAGCCCAATTCGTGTCGTACCACATATTGATAGGGAGAGACAGTCCCACCATAATTGGGTAATGTATTCTTCTTTTTTATGTTATTAAAGAGTTTCCGCATTTTCATGACCCTGGTGGATGATTAAAAGGGGGTTATATGTCTGTTCAATTAATCTATGTTGGGTATAATATCCTTGGATAGTCTCCAATGGGTTTATTCATGGATCTAGAAACACTCAACCGACTTGGTATCCATGATTCATGGACCAACTTTCCAAAGTAAGGCACTCGTTAGGTGACGATTTGGCCAACTATCATTTAGGACTCCATTGGTCGAGAGGATGGGAGGTCAGGATCATCATACACTTTTGGGGGAAATTATTTCCTATTTCAAGACTATCTTATAGATTTAAGCCATTTTTATATGTTAGTGAATCCTAGGTTCATTCCTGAAGAGTCTATCCACTGTTTACCCTGAGGTTTCTTGATCATCAGAGATATACATGGATTTGATGCCACAGAGACAATGCTGACTTATGTTGTGTATGATATGCTCTAGAGTTCACCGTAATCTAGGAGAGATGAAAGGTGGTTTGACATTGTGATAAGACACATAAAATGGGATTCATATGTATCCTCGTGAGAGTAATCAGATCCCACGTAGTTCAATGTCACTTAACTGGACACATAACCTTTTAAGGTCTTGTGACAGGGACCCATCAATGTAGTTTAACGTCATGCGGTGGGGATGTACAGGAGAAAGATGCCTGGTCAAGAATTGGTGTGGGACTCATGTTGAGGCATCCCAAAGTGCCCAAGAGATATGTGGTCTCTCGGGTTGACATGAACTTAATGAGCACATGGCCCATAGAACATTAGGTTGATTTGAGGGTCAGATTTTGACCTCATAAAGGATTCTCATGTATCCCAATGAAATGGGATATCATATTCTGCAGAGTTCTAGAAGAATGGGGACGTATACTCTAATGAATCCCAACATGAGGGAGTGGTTTCGTGGGGATTACACAGAGGCTTTTCCCATTTGGTGGGACTTGATTGGGTGAACCCTTTTCGAAGGGAATCCCTTCGAGCTCGAGCATTCAAGCGATCATCCTACGTATCCTGGTTTGAATAGGAATCATAGTTCTCATAGCTCATTTATATTTGGTCTTATACCTAGGAGGAGTCCAATTTTTTGGGGCATAATTGGGTGAGATCTTTTGGAATTGAACCCCTTTGAGATAGAGCCTTCAAGAAATCATCCTACACATCCTGGTTTGAACAAGAATCAGTGTTCTCATGGTTTTTTAGCTTGTTGGGAAAATGTTGTATCATCGCAAACCCTTAATCCCACATGAGCCATGCTTGGTGTGAGAAACAAGAGGGTGTGAGATATTCAACAAAGGAACAATTTATCTTCTCTGTTGATGGATAATGAGGATTATGATGTGAAATAGGTCATGAAAACATGTTTAAAGGGAGATAGAATTAGTATTTGGTGTGTCAATTCCCTCACTTTGTCCCATGTCTAGCTGACGGTGGGAAAGGAAACAAAGAAATGATCCTTTCAATGTGGGATGTCATTAGAAGTCGTGTGGTTCTTATCTTAGAAGTTTAGGGACTTACCTCTGTGGGAGTGCCTAGAATGTGTTTTGGTGAAGGGTAGGAATGTCACCTCTAGTCAAAATGAATGGACAACATGATTTCCTTGACTGATCACCATTCCTCTTTGATTGGAAAATAATGTGATCATCCATGATCACTAGAACAAGAAGGTTCATGTCAGTCTCCAAAGGTTTGAATCTAGGTTACCATGAAAATGTAGACGTAGAGACCCTCTGGGGTTCTGAACCATTGTGGGGGAAACCATCATGACTCTGCATACTTTGGGTATGTAAACTCAAAGGGGTGTGTTGATACGCTCAATGATATGGTCATACGGGTTCGGTGGATTTGGAGGAGGCTTTGGCCTGATGCTAGTGGATTGGTTCAATAAGGAGCTATGGAGGAATGGACAGTAATGGAGGGGCATGATTGGAAATAAATGGAAGGACACCCGAAGACACCCCATTTTTCATGTTTTTTCTGATGAGGGATGGGGGCAGCCCCGCATACCATAATGCTTTGCGGGTAGAGGGGTTGTCTGCATACTGAAGAAATATGCAGAAACTGGTAGGGAACTCTATGTACCAATTTGGTACGTGGTCCTGGATGTGGTTCTCCATTGCACTTAAGGTTCTATCTGCATACTAATAAATTATGTGGTGCAGGGTTTGATATTCATAGTGATTCACTATGAAGAGTGCCGTATAAAAAAGGTGTCTTGAAGCCTGTGGTTCACGAGGATTTCATCCGTGGGGAATTATTGGTTCATGATGGCACCAATTAGGCTCTCAATTGACCAATTATTAATACTTTTCTTCTTTTTATGGTTTTTGGCTGGTTATACTTGTGGAAAAGTTGTTCGATATTCACACATTGTTGATGATTCAAAATTGAAGTCATAATCTTCCCCATATTCGAACTCTTTATCCAAGCCTCTAGGGTCTGCATGGTGCTCTCATCCACCCATCTATGATCTCTCTTCATCAGTCCCCTTTTCAATTTCTCATGTGAACCTTTTATAAAGAATTGGAGAAATCATATTTGTGGGCATGCCGCATCATTTGTGGAATCCCATGAAGACATATCTCAACACATAGAAGACTCAGTCAACTTAGGGTTTCAGAGGCTATGGTTTGAGAGTTGTGGATCATGGAACCCTACCAGCTTTCTTTGTTCATGAACTTCTTAGTTCACGACCCGTTATGGGAATGGCCTTTCTGTGCCTGATTCTTCCAACAACATGGTCTGTGACGTCCTGGGTTTTTTGTCCATTGTTATACAGCCCAGCGCCTCACGGGTCCTTCCACGCACCGATGGTTCACGGTTCATGCACCCCACGAACCTTTCCTGATGATGGTACGTGGGTCACTAAAACTCTTGAAAATTTTTATTTCTTAATTTTTTTCCAAATTTTTCATTCAATTTACATATACTTTCCTTGCTGAACCTAGAGAAATTTTTTTCCTTCTGAAAAGTGTTTTTTGGGAGTATATACTTCCCCTTGAAATGTTTTCAGGACACTAAAATAACATAGCCCTATTAACCGTGATTGTCACTTCTATATACATTATGGTAAAAGCAAATACCTACTAGAGGTTGAAGTAAAATCAAATCTAGTTTTTGTTGCCATCAACCCCTACAAGTATTCATCGCCACTAGTGACTTAATCTAGCCCACATCGTTCCCCCTGTCACCATGAAAACCAAGATTTATGGATAATGTGGTACAAGCTTATCCTTCTACGAATGTTTTGACACAAGTGATCTCAATGCCGACATTGATTCTAGAGTTTCTTTATTCATAAAAGAAGGAATGTTTCATGTATGTGAGGGACCTGAACTCAGTTGTTGCAGCTTTACTAGAATCTCGATATGCACAAGTGGCTTGCAGGCCATCAATGAGAGTTTTGTCGGATGTGGTGGTGAAAGAGGCTTGGGAGCCGTTGATGTCATCAAATCTACCAGTCCCAGTTGTCTTAGTTCCAAGAGGATAGAGGGCCATAGATTCTTGATCGGAGGGAGGATCACCTCGATTGGTATGTTTTTATTTCATATCAATTTTTTATCTGACGATCTAAAATATCGTGCATAGGTCATAGGATTTGTCTCTTTGAAACATAGAATTTTAAGGATCCAATATTGTAACTTTTCTTAAATTATTATACTACGAAGAACTCCATCACTCATATAGCTTCGGGGAATGTGTATGACCACATCATTAACAGTGATGGGAGATCTAAAACCGTGTCCAATAAAAGATACGTAGGAGTTCCCCAGGAACTCTAAACTTCCTTATACCCTGAATAGTGGATGACTGTGTGCAAAGGATATTTTAGATCATCCAATCATAAGGGACATTACAGATCATTGGTAACATGTTGGAAAGAGAGGCAATGCATAATGATTTATAGGGAAAGTCCTCTTATAAAAGGGAGCCTTGGATGAGGGGTTTTGTCAGAATTCTAAACTGTTGTAATGGAAGTACTGCTGGATATTAAATAACAGATAAATTCTGTTGAATTTTTTGGATATATATATATATATATTTATTTATAAATAAAAAAACCAAAATAATAAAATAAAATTTTAAATATACAAAAAATTATATTTAAAATAGGAATTTTTTTAATTTTGGTTGACTACCACCTTTCATTCTTATTTTTTAAAAAAAATAACCTATGAATATTTAAAAATAAAATTCAAAAAACACATAAAAAACATGATAGTGGTTAGAGGTGTGTCAAGGAAAATAATTTCTACATGAATCCCACTGTTTTATAATTCCAAAAAATATAGGCTTTTATTAGCTTCCCAAACCTATGGCCAGACTCTTTTTTAAACTATTTTATCCTATAAGTACATGACCTACACCCCTTTAAATATATTATCTTAACCCCGATTTTTTTTGGAAACAAATTCTCATCCCTTTTGTTTTTAGTCCTTTAAAAGTTTTTAACAATACCGAATATGGTTGGAATTATATTACTATTGGAGAAATTTGTTCTAGCCACTAGAAAATCCAGAACAAGCAGAAAAGTCAGATAACAAAAAATTATACATATGTATATATATATATATATATATATTATTTTTTAATCCTATAAATTTTTAATTTCAATATGATTTAAATTTTCAAAACCTGGCTCTCCGATATTGGATTGAAATTTTTTTGTGGCATTGTGAAAGTAGAAATTAATTTAAAAAAATTAATGCTAATTTAATGTTTCATTTTATTAAAACATCACTAGATCACTATAATACAAATTGAATGTTCTGGGATTTGTTGTCAAATTAGGTGATCTATGGATTTAAAAACTATCACTAATGATCGATATAACTATGTCATATTTGGCCTATAACTGCCCTAGAAATGGATTGAGGATCCTACGTGATGAATTTTAAACTTGAAAAATAAAATAAAATATGACCTATTTAACTCTGAATCCAAGATCAACATCCACTCATCGTTGGTTATTGTTAATTGAATGATTCGAATATGACTCCCTATAGATCATCCAAATATTCTTAGAAATGTTTTGGGAGCATCGATCATTAAATTCCTAGTGTTATTGCGGAAATCTTACAACACATGTAGCCTCACGATGATCACTACAACGATGTTCCAATGATACATGAATGATAGATTGATTTGATTTCTGGTATTGAGAGACTATCTCTCTAGGACGTGGGATAGTAGAGTGAGTCTCTTATCCATTATTATATGAATAGTTCCACATGAGAGGTCATATACTTTTTTATAAATTATGATTCTAAAAAATTGCTAAAATGGTCCTCAAACCAGAATATTTATTAATTACTCTAAACGATATATTATGACTTCTTTACTAAGTCATAAATATCATTTATATTTTTTTATCACTTTCTTATAATATAAAAAAATTTACATGATAAAACTGAGCCATTAAATTGACTCGATATTTCTGCAAATATTAAACAAACATTAAATATGAAAATAATATTTCGTTGTATAATATTTTTTCAAATATTTACTTTAACACTTGTAAATGCATTTCATGAATAATTTCAATGCCAATTATTCTAAACTTGAATAATAATTATTTATTTACTCCATGGTGTTCGTATATACTTAAATGTATATTACACCCCATGGTGGGTCCCACCGTGTCCTATACACCTATTCATTAAATTAGGCTACACTTTTAAATATGTTATAATGTGTGTCCCTCTAGGTTCATATCTCAATAGTAGATAGTACTATTCATAGACTGAGTGTATATTCTAGCAACTAATCATGTCCTGTAAAGAGATAATAAGTAGTCATATAAATGAAAACATTGCAACGAACACATGTCATGTAATATAATATCATTGTCTCATGATATCTCAAAACGTTAGATGAACACTTTGTGTCATCATCCTTTCTTTATTTATTTATCCATTGACCTTATAGTATGGAATTATCTTTTTCTACCAAGTTAATGAATTTAGTAAAGTTACTACCATCCTAATCAACAATGACTGAGATATATCTTCCACTCAAAGGTGAAAAATTCATTCTTGATTATTAAATCAATTTCATACTACTAATGATGAACCCAATTCAAGATACCTCACTAAAAATTTATTGCCATATTTTTTTCCTTGAATCAATGTACGTACACATCAATAATAATATAATGATAGTGGACCATTACAGGTATTCGCAGATAGGAACAACCAATGAAACTTGAAACATGCGGTGTTCTTATTGGCAGGTTAGTCCTCATGATCTCATTTACACGTGATTAATAAGTACGAACATCATGAGATGAACTCCCAATGATTATGATCCTGTGAAACCTTATTGTAAAACATCATCTGTATCTAGTCAGAATGATGTATCTAGAACATAGTATATATGATTAAGATTAATGACATAGTATCTCCTAGTTCACATTATATCCTATTCTCTTCTATAACATTTAGATACATGAAAATATATATTTAAATTACCATGTTAATATTGGATGAATAATTATCAACACTATCATGGTTAGAATACAACATGCATAACTCACTGTATACGTGATATGGTAAGTGAGAAGTACGATTTATTGGGGTTTAAGTAACCCACTATTACAATATTTTATACTATCTCTAGATTTCACATGGTTTAGGTAGTTTATAGATCAGATATTTACTTGGAATTAAATATATACTACTCTAGGAACTAGGAACTACTTCCAAATTATTTTAATATTCTAATATACAACCAGAAGATGAGGGTCAGAATAATCACATCTCAACAATTCTCTAGACACATCCCCAACAACTATTACATGAGAATTTAAACATCAATGGAGTTTTTCAATCCCTTTAATTAGGAAATAAAGTATGAAACACATTCATTTTCCATCATCTTGTTCTTGGAGAGGTTAGTGGAACTCATCTTATATAAGGTAGAGCTAAAATGGTAGAAAAATTTATCAGGGAGATCCTCCCAACTATTTTTGGATCCTAGTGTTTGGTTTTTATAATAGATAAAGGTAGATACTTATAGAGTTTTGATTACTTTTAAAAGAAGGAAATTAACCTACTTCTCCATAGTACCCAATATCAGGCCACACTAAGAGGAAAACTAGGGATGGTGGTGCTCTGGATCACCAGTTTCATTAAAACATGAAAATCTATTGTTTCTAAAATTTGGAGGCTGGTGAACATGGTCCACCCACTCTGGATATGGATTTCTTTTAGACCAGGGCTCACTAAAACCCTATAAACTCTATCCTAGTAATGGGAGTACAAATTATATCTTTATGGGGGGCTTCACCATGTGTCTTACCCCTTGTTGGGTGGTTGACTCAAGAAGTAGAATACTTTTAATCAAGTATAGGAAAATATTTTTGATCTATTTAAGGGGGATCCATGGTAAATATTGGACCATGACTTAGGTGGGAAGAGCCAACCACCTTGGTCTTGGTTTATTTTTCTTGGTCCATCAGTTTTTAATGCTCTATGAGGAAAGTGATTGGTTCATCTTGAACATCCTTCCAACTTGTATGGTGTCCCTAAACTATTTATTCATTGGGTTGTTGAATAAACTACAAACATTGGAGTAGAGTGGTGTTATATGAATCCTAATTAGTATTATTAGTGTATCTAGGAATACTAGAAACTTAAGAGACACCTTTTTGATTGACAATGTTTCAACTACTGTTTGGGGGTGATATCACAAGACTGTTTCCAAGGTCCATGGCTTCTTCCTGTTGATATGTTTGGTCACCTACTTGTGTGTTTACCTATCTATATCAATCTCATCATGAAACAAACTCCTTGAAAGAATTTTCATGGTTATCATGACTCTAATTATATAGGGGATTGGCGGTGACGACATTCACCATGGTAGTGGTTAGAAATAGATAGTTGATGACATCCTTGGGTAGAGAAGCCTAAGGAATCTTTCCTCGCCACAAGATTGAACAGAAATGTAAAGTTAAATAATACCCTCAACCTCTAATATTCACATGGGGGAATTAAATTTCAATAATTTTGTGTAATACCATGATAAATTCAATACATAGTTACTAAAATCTCTTGTTATATCCACAATAGATAGGATGTCAATCCATTATAAGTGTTATAAGATACACTGATTGACATTAATAATTGAGGGTCTGGGGGTACTTGGAGCATCCTAAATAGGTCAAATGAGTACCCTAATGGTAGTTTAATTTCTCTCGTGGATTATGTCAAAGATGGGTAATGAAATTTTAAATGAGAAAATCTAATATGGATATAATTTAGGTTCCATATGATTAGAACTTAACTGGAAATTGTTTAACAGATTAGGCCTCTCATATTATCTTATCTTCTTTTTCACCTTTGTTAGTGAAGGAATGATATTAAAAAGTTATAAATTGTTACGAATCCATAGGATATAGTTATGAATACATAATTTGTGGAGACTACCAATATGGGGGTGTCATTATCTTTGATATTCTTCCCTTGGTTGAGGAGGCATCCTTCTAAGAATATGAAAGCTTCATTAATACCCACATATAGGATGGCGAGTCTACATAATATTTTATATGGATGTTTTTGGGTGTCTGTGGATCAATAATATGTTTCTATTCATTTAAAAGTGGTAGGTAATATCTTTAATTCTCTGATACTTCTAGTGTTTTTGTATAGGGGGAAGAAACCTACAGTGCGAAGGTTGATTGTATGTAATTCCCCAAAAACTTGTTTCTAGTGTAATGGTATTATTGATATTTTATTTTGTTATCAGATCAAAGTGAAAAATTTAAAGTAAATATTATAGAACTTTTTTTAAGGAATAAAAATAACGATTATTGTCAAATCTAATTTATTCTTATCGAATAATTATTTATTTGAATATTTTAAATAACAACTATAATAATATAACTAATTGGTTTGTTTTCCAAATGAGAAATATATATATATCTATATAAATATATTTTTATATTGTATTTGAATAAAAATACTATTATAAAATTAATTTTTTATATTGAAGTTATAAATAACATTGAAAATTGTTGTTTTAAAATATTTTAATGACATCATTTTGTGTTGTTTTAACTAAGCGGATAGTTAAATAAACTATTATATGAAAAATTAGATTGTGTTTTAAATATATTTGAGAATATGAAAATTATTAGATTATAAAGTGGATTAAAGTTTCCGAACATTATTAACATTTTGAATATATAATAACACTTTTTTAATAGAGTGATTAAAATTTTACATATATGAATGATCCTTTAATTAAAATTATCATTACCTTAAATAATATATGTGTGTGTAATATTAACATTTTTACAAATAATTTGTAACAAATTATAAAAATTATTTGATCTATTATATGAGTTATGATATATACATAAGTATATATATAAAGTAATAATTAATAGTTTTAATTTAAAAATTTATGATTAGATTAATTTTTATAAAATCATTAATTTTAATATTCTTCTTGAATATAATTATAGTGGTATAAATATTTTAATACTAACCAAATGATATGATAAACCATATAAAGAGGTAAATTTATAATATTAATAAAGTGATAATTTGATTGAATTGGATACAAAGAAAAGAAGGTCAAAAGGCAATTGGAAATAGTGATACGGAAAATGTGTAAAGAAATAGGAGAAAAAAATAAAAAAAATAAAAAATAGAATAGGAAATTGGATAAAAGAAAAAAAAGAAAAAAAGTGAATCCAGTACAGGGATTTGGGGGGTCTGCAATTAGGGTTTCACAGAGGGGGGTATTGCGCCATCACGGGTTAGGCAAGGGAGGCCTCGGCAGGCTCCGACATTGCTGTTGTCGAGCAAGAGGCTGGTAGGGTTTTAGCATGCTGTGGTTTCATGGGGCGAGCTTGGTGGTGGAGTCGACCAGGTCTTTGAGGTCACACCAAGGCCAGAGTCGAGCAGGGTGGTGGTCCGGGACGAGAAGACCGAATGCCAGCAAGGTACGCATCGGCTTGGTCTTCACGGTTCCTCTACATTGGGTTGAGCCATAGTTTAGTGTTCTAGTATGTCACGAGAGAGTCACGCTAGCGGACACCGAGCTCGGTTACAGTTCTGACCGAAGTTAATATAGGTATTCTGGGTGGTGATCGCTTTGTTTTTCCAGACCTAGAATGTAAGTTATTCCCTCCGAATCTCATTCAGATTTGTGTTTTGTATTTTTCCTATTCTCAGTTTTGTCAGTCCGTTGGTAGAAATTTTGTTGATGTATTTTTATGTAATCATTCAATGTTTGGAACAATCTCCTTAAAAAAGTTTTGATTAGAGGATTAATATATTTTATTTTTTACTCTGTATCAACTCACATATCTTTCAAGACACGCATTTTTGTCCACATTTAACTATGGGTTGATCATGTTGAATTCTTTCTATATTATTTCTGTCCATTTTATTTTTTGTTTCTGAGCTTTCACAACAATCTTGTTTGTCCCACTGTTTATACAGTGGGTGTTTTGATTATAAAAATCCTTATTTGAATGTGAAAAGGAGAACTTTTCACACTTATCCTCTCTAGACTTCTTCCTCTCAAACCTCCAGTAATCTTCCATGAGTATCAGCTAACTCTCCCAAGCCCCTCTTTCTCCTCATGCTAAGGTAATGGATATAAAATCTATAGTTTTTTTCAGCTTACGTTCTATAATTTATTGCCTTTCTTAAGGGAACTAAAATTTATTTCTATGGTTAAGCATATTTAGTAAGAGATTGTTTTCTTCTAATTAATTTATATTTAAGATTATTTTCTTGAACATTTATTTATTTTATGATCGTATATTTTTTAAATGTTCATTATACATTATCTCGAACATTTATTTATTTTTACAATCTTATGTTTTGTAGGGAAAATTTATTTATTTCTTTATACACTCTATTTTCTGGTTGTGTATGGGGAAAATTAGTATTTTTAAAAGAGTTTTATTTATTTTGAATTTAAGCAGTATTTTGTTTCAAGAAGTTCATTATTATCAAGTTGTAGGTTATTTGTATAAG
Source organism: Viscum album (assembly GCA_963277665.1). NCBI lineage: Eukaryota > Viridiplantae > Streptophyta > Magnoliopsida > Santalales > Viscaceae > Viscum > Viscum album. The sequence goes on along the minus strand of OY728135.1, from coordinate 1,139,222,272 downwards.
GGTTAAATATTTGACTCGAATATTAATTTATTTTACGATCTTATGTTTTGTAAGGGAAAATAAAATTTATTTTCGAACGTCTATTTATCAAAAATTCATTCATGCAATGTAAATGTTTTTCTTAACTTTTTCTATTGAAAATCATATAATGATATTGTATGTTTTATTTAATGTTAAGTTTTAATTTAATTTTGTGTAAGGGAAATTTATTTATTGCTTTATAAAATCTCTATTTTTTGGTTCTAGTATGTATATTCATTTCCTAAAAATGTGAATTACTTTTATGTTCTTAAGGGTTTTTTATTATTAAACAAATTTATTTTCTTTTAAGATGTTAATATATATATATGACTTTATTTTTCAGAATATATTAGGTAAGGGTGCACTAAAAATTATATAGAATAAAAAATTTTATTTATTTATACTAATTATATCCTCCCTTTTTTTGGTTCTGCAAATGAGGAGAATCATTTACTTTAAAACATATATTTTTTTGATATGTATTTTGGTTATAATTAATCAATTCATGTTTGTCAAATTTAAATCCATGAAATATATATATATATATAAATATATAAATATTAGTATCTGGTCAAATGATTTTCTTCACCATAAAAATATATTTAAATAAGTATTTGATTGTAAACCCAACGACAATTTTCTTCAAAGGAATGTAAGTGGGTGAGACATATACATATTATATATATATATGGTTATATGTATACACCTATAAGTTTTAACCATAATTCAAATTAAATAGGCCTAAAATGAACTTCGGTGGTTAAAGTATGTTTTTGATATGTTTAATTAAATTCTCATAAATGTATGCATTACATAAAACAATTGTTGCACTGAGAATCAATTGGCCTTATATGATATGTAAAATAACGCATGTCCATTTATTAAGACATGACCATTTATCAACACATGATTTGTGTATAAATGACATCTTTCTTGATTCAAAATTATTCATTTTAATCGATAAATGTTTGTTTCCATAAATCAAGGATTTTGAAAATTAAGGAACTATCATTTTATGTGGTAACCTTATCCATTCATTACTTGTGTGTTTTAAATTAATATCACATGCAGAAAAAATGTTTTCTATTTTATGCATGATGTTGGGGCTAATTATTTACTAAAAAATAACTGAAATATTATGATTTAGTCTGTTGTCAATTTGATTTATTAGTGCATGAATTGAGCATGAATAATAAACATGTACTATAATGCATTAAAATTTTATTACCATGGAAGGGTTTGTAAAGTAATTATTTTATGTGCTAATCAAACAATTTGTTATTCATGATAATTTATGAAATAAGAATTTAATTATTCAAAGTGTTATTGGACACTTTGAATAATATGAAATGATAACTTAAATTATTCAAGGTGGTATGGGACACTTTGAAGAATGTGAAGTAAGAAACCAAGTAATATATGTACTTGGAATGATAAGTGATTTAATAAATCAAAGTGGTATGTGCATTTTGATTTAGAGATATGAGTAATGAATTGGACCTAGTATGTTCTGGGTTGGGGATCGGTAAGAATAAGCCCTCCGAGTTGGGGTGCGGTTACAACAGACCCTCCAGCTTGGAGTCTGGTTACAGAGTCTCTTCGAGATGGAGTCTGGTAGCAGAGGCCCTTCGGGTTGAGGTCCGGTTACAGTTATCCCTTAGGTCTTGGCACTACGCCTTGACATAGTTTGGCATATGCACATTCGTCATTATGACTATGGAACTAATTAACCAGAGGATTATTCGACTAGTAGAATATTTCTGGTTAAAGAGCTTATTATTTTGAGAATCAGTATAAATATATGTATGGAATATTATTTATACAATATTCAGAGATTTAATGTCCAATGAATGTTTCAAAATATTAAATGATGAAATTGAAGTTATTATTTTAAGCGCAACTCTGATCATGCTTTACACTTATTTATTAATTTTGTACTTGCATTTTAACTCGAAATTTCTTTTACTTATTATTCTGTATGAGCATTACTATTATTAAATTATGTATCCTTGTAATTATATTATCAGGTTTTTAATTGAGCACTTTTATAATATGTACTACTGTTACAGCTTTTCTTTAAGAGGAATTTTTTATAAAAAAATTTAAAGAAGGTTTTCAAAACTTTTTTTGGGTTTATTTTAAAACCCCTTACTGGGCTTTCTTATGCTCACCCTACATTTTTATTAAAATTTTTCAGGAAACAGCTTTTAGTAGATGAATCATTTCAGAAGACGTTGGTTTCTCAGAGCGTGAACCGAATTCGATCCTCTGGATGGCATTGGAGCCAGGTATTCCAGAGCTGGGGTGTGACAGATTGTATCCGAGGATTTGGTTTAGTTAACTCTGGAAAACCGGAACTTAAAACAAGAAAAATTTATTTCAGCATTACTAAGTATGATGTTTTCTTTTAAAACGAAAATACCATTCCAATGTATTTTTTGAGACATCCTATAATATTAGAACAATACTGAAATTTTTTTTGTGTGTTACTAAGTATTAGTTTCCTTAATTTTTCAGATGGCTATTGAATCATGCCTTCTGTCTCTCCCAGCAATGATAGTGGAAATCATAGTTTCCAAGTCATGTTTAGGGTGCATCAAGACTTTAGAAAACATTTTATTGTCTTGTAAACAACTCCATCGGGTGTCGAACCACCCAAACATCCTCCATCTTTACCAAGGAAGCAATATATACTATTACCATATTTCAATTGCATAATTTTCAGCTTATAGTTAGAGGGAAAAGTTTCATGAATAACTTTTTCTATGTTTTACTTTGGCTGGTAACTACTGAGATTCATGAAAATTTCAAGATGCTGCTTTGGATGGTGACTGTCGAGCGACCTACCTATTCTAGGTCCTGAGATTTAGTATGTACGGATAATTCTCCGACTTCAACATTTTCATGAACGACGTGGTGCATGTGACTTATAGGGATTCAATCCACTCTGAAATTTTTGACCTCCACACATCTCGTTCCTCTTTATGGAAGGCTGAGTGATTTAGGCATAGTTTCAACCCAAGCTATTCACAATGTGTCTGGGCCAAGGAAATCGAGCATCTGAATACTACCTTAGGGATCCACCTGAGGTCTTCAGCACCCTATCATCGGTGGTGTTCCCGGTAATGGGACCTCGAGAGTGACGTGTGTCTAGTGTTTCTGTGGTTTGTGTACGAGCATTTTAGAATTGAGAGGACACAATTCTTTGTAGGGGTAATATAACCCCCCAAAAACTCATTTCTTGTGTAATGGTATTATTGATATTTTATTTTGTTATCCGAACAATGTACAAACTTCCAAGTAAATATTATTTCACATTGTATAAAAAATAAAAATAACTATTATTGTCAAACATAATTTACTCTTATCAAAAAATTATTTAATTGAATATTTTAAATAAAAACTATAATAATATAATTAATTTTTTTGTTTTCCAAATGTGAAATGTATATATACATATATTTTTATATTGTATTTGGATGAAAATACTATTATAAAATTATAATTTTTTATTTTTTTTATACATAAAATTGAAAATTGTTATTTTAAAATATTTTAATGACATCATTTTGTGCTGTTTTAACTAAGCAGGTAGTTACATAAACTATTATATGAATAATTAGATAGTGTTTTAAATATATTTGAAAATATGACAATTAATAGACTATAAATTGTATTAAAGTTTCATAACATTATTATCATTTTGAATATATAATAAAACTGCTTTAATATATTGATTATTATTTTACATATATAAATGAAATTTTAATAAAAATTATTGTTACCCTAAATAATATATATGTGTGTAATATTAACATTTTTAGAAATATTTTTTGTCCAATTATAACAATTATTTAATCTATTATATGAATTATGATATATACACAAGTATATATATATATAAATTAATAATTAATAGTTTTAATTTATAAATTTTTTATTAGATTAATTTTTATAAAATCATTAATTTTATGATTCTTGTTTAATAAAATTATATTGGTATAAATATGTTAATACTAAACAAATGATATGATAAACTATATAAAAAGGTAATGTTATAATAATAATAAATTGATAATTTGATTGACTTGGAGACAAAGAAAAAAACGTCAAAAGGCAATTGGAAATCATGATATGGAAAATGTGTAAAGAAAAAGGAGAAAAAAATAAAACAATAAAAAATAGAGCATGAAATCAGATAAAAGAAATAAAAAATTAAAAAAAAGTGAATCCCATAAAGGGATTAGGGGGTCCACGATTAGTGTTTCACATAGGGGGGTATTGTGCCATCATAGGTTAGGCTAGGGAGGCCTCAGCAGGGTCTGGCATTGCGGTTGTTGAGAATGAGGCTGGTAGAGTTTCAGCAGGCTGCAGTTTCAAGGGGCGAGCTCGGTGGTGGTGTCAAGTAGGTCTGTGAGGTCACGCCAAGGCCAGAGTCGAGCAGGGTGGTGGTCTGGGATGATCATACTGAATGTCGGTGAGGTACACCTCGGCCTGGTCTTCAAGGGTCTTCTGCTTCGGGTTGAGCTGCATTTTAGGGTTCCAGTATGTCATGAGGGAGTCGCACTGGCTGATTCTGAGCTTGGTTATGGGTCTGAAAGAAGCTGATATAGGTATTCTGGGTGGTGAGGGCTTCATTTTTCTAGACCTAGCGGGGTAGCTCTTCCCTCAGAATCTCTTTCAGATTTTAGTTTTGTATTTTTTCTATTCTCAGTTTTTTCAGTCAGTGTTTATAAATTCTTTTGATGTTTTTTATGTAATTTTTCAATGTTAGGAAAAATATTCTTAACAATGTTTTGATTATAGGATTTATATATTCTATTTTTTATTCTGCATCCACTCACACTGCTTGCAAGACACACATGTTTGTCCGCATTTGACTTTGGGTTGATCGTGTTGAAGTCTTTATATATTATTTCTATCCATTTGATTTTTTGTTTCTGAGCTTGGAAAACAAGCTTATTTTGGGCCACTCTTTATAGAGTGGTTATTTTGATTATAAAAATCCTTATTTGGAAGTGATAATAGGACCTTTTCACCCTTAACCTCTATGGACTTCATCCACTCAAACCTCATGTAATCTTCCATTATTATTAGCAAACTCTCTGTATCCCCTCATACTTCTCAAGATAAGGTGAGGGATACACTATCTATTGTTTTTTTCAGATTACATTCTATAATTTATTGTATTTCATAAGGGAAATAATATTTATTTCTATGGTTAAACTTATTTAGTAAGAGATTTTTTTTCTTCTAATTAATTTATATTTATGGTTATTGTCTTTAAAATTTATTTATTTTATGATCTTATATTTTGTTTGGGTTTATTATACTTTGTCTTGAACATTTATTTCTTTTTACGATCCTATGTTTTGTAAGGAAAATTTATTTATTTCTTTATAACCTCTATTTTCTGGTTCAGTAAGGGGAAAATTAGTATTTTTAAAAGAGTTTTATTTATTTTGAATTCAAGGAGTATTTTGTTTCAAGTATTTAATTATTTTCACCCTATTGGTAATTTGTGTGAGGGTTAAATATTCGACTCCAATGATTATTTATTTTACAATCTTATATTTTGTAAGGGAAAATACAATTTTTTTCAAATGTCTATTTATCAAAAATTTATTCATGCAATGGAAATGGTTTTATTCACTTTTTCTATTGCAAATAATATAAGGAGATTATATGTTTTAATTAATGTTATGTTTTAATTTAAGTTTGTGTAAGGGAAATTTATTTATTACTTTATACAATCTCTATTTTCTGGTTCTTGTAAGGAAGTTCATTTGCTTAAAATGTGAATTACTTTTATGATGTTAAGGATTTGTTATTATTAAAAAAATTACTTTTCTTTTAATATGTTAATATATATATATGTGACTTTAGTTTTCAGAATATATAAGCTATGGGTGCACTAAAAATTATTTAGATTAAAGAAGTTTATTTATATATACTAATTATATCCTCTCTTTTTTGGTTCTGCATATGAGGAGAATCGTTTAATTTCAAACGTATATTTGTTTGAGATTTATTTATGTTATAATTAATCAATTCATGTTTGTCAAATTTAAATCCATGAAATATATATATATATATACATACAAAAATATAAGTATGTGGTCACATGATTTTCTTCACCATACAAATATATTTATATAAGTATTTGATTGTAAACCCAATGACTATTTTATTCAAAGGAATGTTTGTTGGTGCAACATATACATATTATATATATATGGTTATATATATACACCTATAATTTTTAACCATAATCTGAATTAAATTGGCCTAAAAAACTTTAATGGATAAAGTATTTTTTTGATATGTTTAATTAAATTCTCGTAAATGTATGCATTACATAAAACAAATGTTGTACTGCAAATCAATTGGCATTATATTCTATGAAACATAATGCATGGGCATTTATTAAGACATGACCATTTATTAGTGCATGATTTCTATACAAATGACATTTTTCTTGATTAAAAATTAGTCATTTTAAACTATAATTGTTCGTTTCCATAAATCAAGGATTTTGAAAATTAAGGAACTATCATTTTATGTGGTAACCCCATTCATTCATTACTTGTTTGTTTTAAATTAATATCGCATGCGCTATGAATTTGTACTAGTTTATGCATGGAGTTAGGGAAAATTATTATCTAAAAAATAACTGACATATTATGATTTAGTCCGTTGTTAATTTCATTTACCAGTGCATGAATTGAGCATGGATAACAAACATGTACTATAATGCATCAAAATTTTATTACCATGGATGGGTGTGTAATGTTATTATTTTATGTGATAATCAAACAATTTATTATTCATGATAATTTATGTAATAAGAATTTAATTATTCAAAGTGGTATGAGAAACGTTGAATAATATGAAATGAGAACTTAAATTATTCAAGGTGGTATGAGACACTTTGAATAATGAGAAGTAAGAAACCAAGTAATATGTGAACTTGGAATGAAAAGTGATTTAATAAATCAAAGTGGTATGTGCATTTTGATTTAGAGATATGAGTAATGCAGTGGACCTAGTATATTCCATGTTGGGGACAGGTAAATGTAATCCCTCTAGGTTGGGGTCTGGATATAGCTGACCCTCCGGGTTGGAGTCCGGTTACAGAGGCTCTCCGATATGGAGTCTGGTTACCGAGTCTCTTCATGTTGGGGTCCGGTTACAATTAGCCATTAGGTCTTGGAACGACGCCTTGACACAGTCCGTCATATTCATTTTACTCAATATGACTATGTAATTAATTACCCAGAGTATTATTCACCTAGTAGAATATTCCTGGTTAAAGAGTTTATGATTATGAGAATCAGTAGATGTATAAGTATTACATATTATTTATGAAATATTTATAGATTCAATGGACAGTTTATGTTTCACAATAGTAAAGGATGAAATTGAAGTTTTTATTTTAAGCGCAACACTGATCATGCTTTACACTTAGTTATTAATTTTGTACTTTCATTTTAACATAAAATGTATTTTACTTATTTTTCTATATGATCATTCCTATTATTCAATTGTGTATTCGTGTAATTCTATTAGCATGTTTTTAATTGATCACTTTTATGATGGGTACAAGTGTTACAACTTTTCTTTAAGAGAAATTTTTTATAGAAAAGTTTAATGAAGGTTGACAAATGTCTTTTTGGGTTTATTTTAAAACCCCTTATTGGGCATTCATATTATCACCCTAAATGTTTTATTAAAATTTTTCAGGTAAAAAATTTTAGTAGAAGAAGCATTTCAGAAGTAGCTAGTTTCTCAGATCCTGAACCGAACTCGATCCTCTACATGGCACCGTCTTCGGGTATTTGGGAGTTGGGGTGTGACATTGTATGGAAAGTTATTATAAGTAATCCCATACATATTCTAAGTACAAGTATTTGTGGGGGGAATGTATTACCTTGTTCACTTTAGCCTCAATAATGGACATCCATAACCAATGGGTGCCGACTCCTAGGAGCTGTGATGGGGGAGGTGGAAACATCAATCTATAATCCCTAGTAGTCTCAGATTCAGAAATATTGAGTGTAAAATGGAATTGGTTTCCCATGTTATGCCTTTATTATTAATGGTAATGTTCCCCAAGTGGGATATTATGTATGTCATATGAATCTTACCCACATTAAATGTTGTTGGTGTCATAAGAAGGACTTCCATGATGACTCGTGGGCCCTCTTTTCTAGGGAGGACCTTTAGGTTGGTGGACTGCTTTGACATGTGGAGGACCTCAATTATGGTTAATGGTGGCACTAAAAACAAGGAGTTTCATCCAAATATTCCTAGAGGGTGACTACAGTATCAATCATAATCTAGAAAAAATGTCTCCCTGCATATTGTTCACGACATTAGGGGATGTAAGAGAAGATTTAGAATAGATATCTATAGAAGAAATAGTGGTAGTTTTCCACTAGAATTGGCAACATGTGTTCTTGATTGGGGCACTTCATATGGGGTAGAATCAATTTCTTTAGAAAAGGGTTTGGAATAAAATTTTTTCTGGTATGTCGATTGGTGGGAGCCCTCCTTGGAAACTCCCCAGAGATAGTTATGGTTAGAACAACTCGAATGTCCTAAACTTTCTTTGTATAGTGGAAGGGTTCATGGTTTCACATTAATTAAAGGCTCCACGAGTGGTTTTTGGCTGTAATAGGATTTTTTTTCTCAATACATGATCTCTATAATTGATAGTGTCATGGGTTATAGATCCTCTCTAGGCCATTTTTTGGTTCGTAATAATGCCTTCATTTTCATAGTGGTAGATTAGGTCATTTAAGACCCTACAATATATGATCTATGATAGAGAAAGGGGAAGAAGGTTTTCATTCGGCATGAGATATGTGGTTGTACCTCTTTGCAGTAAGATTTAAGAATTACCATGTATAAGAATTCATGGAACTCAACATCATCATGGGTTCTTCTAATTCCCCATTTCCTGTTGGTAATGGTGATATTACCTCTCTTCACATGTTTTTTGAATGTAATTCAACAATATTATTAAAACCCAACCATTAGTACACATATGATTATGATTTTGATACCTGACATTCCCAATGTTGGTGCTATCCGATGGCAGTGAAGTCTGAAATTACACGTCCTCCCATTATTAATGGAGAAGGGATTCAATTCATGTTCAAAAGTCTATTTCACGACACTTTTTCATTAGGAAATCCATGTTAGACTATATCATGGATGGTATTGATCAAGTACCCATATTACTTGTTTAAAATATGGTTATCCTATCATTACTAAGGTGATAGAGTTTCCACTTTGATTAGAAAATTATGATGGGATGTCAACACTTCCCTCATTGTGTTCATTTCATATTCCGGTTCTCCCTCATATATTATATATTTTTTGAATCCCGTTACCAATTCTATATTCTTGTGGACAATGATTAATTAATTCACTTGCTTCCCTAATAGGATGATCACCATTGGTTGGAGATGATGAGTTTGTCAAACATGTTTTTATGCAGGTTTGTAATCTCTTTTATCGTACAAATGATTGGATATTAGGGAATCCTATGCTCATCACATAAGGGAAATTAAAATTGTCACACAAGGAATCTCATTCTCACCACATAGGGTAACTTATGATCACTATTAAAGGTATCGTAGTCATATTACATTGGGCATCCCATTCTTATGAAATGAGGAAACCTAATCTCATCACACAAGGAAACTTAGGTTTGACACCTAAGGAATATTATTCTTGTGACAAAATAAAACTTATGCTCATCACATCAAGCTTCTAGGTCTCGTCACCTATGGCATCTTATTCTCTTCAAATGAGAAAATCTATGTTCATCACACAAGGAAATTTAGACTTATCACTTTTGGTATCCCATGTTCCTTGCATGGGGAATCCTATGCTCATCACATAGGTATCATAGTCTCATTACCTAGAAAAGGATGGGTCTCTGATGAATTGGGGTGGTGGTTTATCCTAAACTCATCACATTGGGAATCTTATGCTCAATACATATGGGAAGTTCATCTACGATTCTAACAAATAAGATTAGTTGATCTCATTACACACATCACATAAGGTTAGTCACAATTTAAAAACTCATAGTTTAAATTCTGGTGGGGATGAACCACTTATGCTCATCGCATAAGGGTGGTCATATTTTCATATCCTATGTGGTTGAATTCACTTATGCATTACACATAAGGGTAGGCATGGGTTTAGAGTCTTGTAGGGACGCCTTGGAAGGTTTCATTGTTTTTTGACAAGGTTTTGTTTTTACCAAATCTTGATTGGGAGATGGGATTCTAAGGTTATTTGGGTATCAGGATTGAACCTCAAAGTGGAATCTTATGAATCATGTTAGACAAGGAATCAAAATTCACATAGTTTACAGGGAACATTTTAAGGCCATGTGATAAGAGCAGTTCGTGTTTTTTAATAAAATATAGAAAGACAAATTGTTTTGAATTTTTTTTAAAGACCATGATTTTTACCTTGTTTGACTTAATAATATTTATAGATATATGTTTGGAGCTATGCGCTATTAACGTGTGCGATTATGAGGCTCGGTGTGCCCGAAATTAATTTTATAAAAATATTAAAAATATTTTATATTCTATGCATGTAGTTTATTAAATAAAATTGGATAACTCATAAATAGAATCCCGGATAAAAATTATGAGGCAAAAATTGAGTTAAGAACAAAATTTTTACACATGGCGTGACTTAAACTAGGCCAGTATGGGGAGTTTGGATAAAAACGATTGTGGTCGGGTGAGTTTAGTTAAATAAACTATTAATATTATTTAATTAATTCAATAACCTAGACTTAATTTGTCTATAAATATACCATTATGAGAATTCTCTAGGTATATCCACATAAAACCTAGTATAATTTAGTGGATTTGCTTCCACCTCTCATTTGAAAATCAAAATCTGAAGATGAGGAGACTCTATATCGAGGTAAATAAAGACAATGTGAATGCAAAAATTCCTCTTCTTTATTAATGATAATTTTCTTTGTCGAATAATGATAAAATCCCTTATTGGACTCTTTTATTAGTGAATTATTAGATTATTTATTAAATAGATTGAGCATGATCATCATTTTCCTTTGCTCTGTATCAATTAAAAACCTTTGCATGTGCGTGCATAATAGATTTAAATTGATTATTAAATATATATCTATTTTTTAATGTTCTATCAACCAAATATCCCTAATTTATATTCATTGGGAAAGAACACTTATCCAACTATTGTTACACCATTTTTTGTGCTTTACCCTCAAATTTTCTTTGTATTATTCTCAATTTGGATAACAGGCCATGGTTCGACATTTCTTGGAGGGATCGAGCCCGATCAAACCCCCAGATTCGTGAAATTTTTTCACGTGATGAACAGATCAGTGATCAGGGATGAATTCTGGATGAGTTTTGGGTTTTGGGTGAATTGTTTCATGATTCAAGATTAGAATTAGAGATTAAGGAGATGGGAGACAAATGTGGAGAATATAACGAGCCCCAAGGAAGAGTTGGAATCCGTTTTCCGGACCCCAGATGGATGAAAATTATGATTAGAGGTCATAACCACCAATTTCATGTGGTCTAGAGGAGAGATCCAAGGAAGAGGTGTCATATATGAAATTCTAGATACAGATCTAAATTTATATGAAAAACCTAACTACAAGACATGTACTGTGATTAAAACACCCACGTAGTTCCCCATTGGTTATGGAACAAGGGTTTTAGAAAAGTTAATGATTACACATCATGTCACTGGGCCACATGTGCATGACCCTCCCTGGGTAGACAGATCATGTGGTGAATCACACGGGAAGGACCTTGTGTGGGAGGACACATAGTGTATTAGAGAACACTGGAATGGGAAACATTACATAGACATGACCAGGAGAATAGTCAATACATTGAGTGGAACAGAAATTCTATTTAGTTCCCTTACACACCATGTAGGGATACATGGGTAACGAGATATATATCCATATAGACACAGCCTGATATATGAGTGAGACCACACTCCATGTGGATCCCCTTACATGTCTTGTACCCCTATCTTCCTTTTTGAGGAGACTTATACCTCTGACCTCTCCTTTGAACATGTATTTTGGACCATGAGTATCATATCCTAGGTGTTTTTTAATGTAGAAAGTGATGGTGGCCTCTTTAGTGTATTTTGAGATACATTTCATGACGTACTGAACATGACACTTATTTAAGTGATGCTCAATGATGAAAGTGATCAAAATGGATCACCAGGGACACTAGAGTGTCACCCTCCTTCTGAGATAGGTCATGGGTCCTCTACCTTTCTATATAGTTTCAACCTACTACTAGTCCAAGCATGGGTTATCTATATACCATCATAGTGGAGCCCTCCTACTAGAATCGGTCTTGGGTCCTCTACTAATCCATTTGAGTGGTAACCTCCTATTGGGTTGGGCATGATTTCTATATCTATTATCTGAGTGGCACCCTCATGCGGTATAAAGTCTTGGTTCCTTGACTACTAGAGTGAAATCCTTTTGCAGGGTGGGGAATGGGTCCTCTAACGATTACTAGAGTGGCACCCTCTTGTAGTATCAGAGCATGGGTCTTTATCTATTAGAGTGGCACCCTCTTTTTGAGAAGATCATGGGATCTCTACCAATTTCTAGAGTAGCACCCTCCTGTAGTTATAGTGCATGGGTCCTCTATTGACTATTGAGTGGAACCCTCTTATAGAGTCATGGAATGGTTCCTCATACATTATAGTGGCTCCCTCCTAGCGGGATAATGTATGGTTCCACTACTTTTTTAATGAGTGGGAAACTCATGCTGTTCTAGGGTATGGGTACTCTACTAGAGATTATTCCCCTTGAATTTTTGGCACAATGGAGAGGTGTTTCCTAACTTGGATGTCTCTTTACACAGACATGCAAGATGCTAGGAATCATTTATGGACCTTTTTGAACTGATGGAACTCCTTCCTAGGCTAGTATATGAGATAGATATCCCCTTTCTCTCTTGTTTTATCTCGTTTTTATAACATAAAATATATCAGTATCCATTTAGTTTTATTTTTCTACTCTCTTTCTTTGGGTTGATATGTTTATTCCTATCATGTATCTTACAACTCCCCCTTCAGCTTTCGAGGCATCCTAATGGGTATGTATATACTCACAACTCCATGTGATTTTATTGTATATGTTGTGTCTTATGTAGATGATGTAAAAATCAGTGGTCATTATAGAGTAGAATAGGTATACCCTAGTGAATTTGGCCACATACGGTGGTTGAAGCATTGAGATTCAGAGATATGATCTCTCATAATTAACTTTTCTAGTTTTCTAGGTTGGGACATCTTTCTGGTAGGGGGTTTATTTTTCCTATTTACTTTTTAGTTTACTCTGTCATATTATGTGTATTCCCTAGAGGGTTTTAATTCAAGTTTATTATTCTAGATATTTCATTTTTTTTAATTCCTATATACTTTTAAATGGACATGGTTGTGTGTGTGTTTGTGTATATTAGGAAAATGGATCAAATACTAGTTATTTATTTTAGTGCCTATCTCTAGCCTCTAGCCTATGGAGTAAAACATGGGGTAGTTGAAACTCAAGCCCTGTTGGTTTGAGTCATGAAAAATTTGTATTAAATGCTGGTTTGATAATTGGGATGGTGTTTAGAATATCCCCTTATGAATATTTGGTTGGAATTTTGGACAACGATGTCAAAGGGTCTCAAGTGAAACTCATAGGCTAGGGAACCAAGTGTTGGTGTGGTGGCCGACGTATACATTCACTTTGACATTGATACCTATTTATCGGCATAGAATACTCAAACATTGGTTGCAGGGACCAATGGTACATGCATCATATAGTATTGAGTCTTTTGGATAACCTTATTGAGTCCACTCTCTATTGTATATATATTCTCATATGAGCATGGTATGCATTGATTAAATATTTAGGATGCCTCTATGATGAAATCTATATAGTTTACCAATTCATGTATTGTGATGATGATATGATGAGTGATGAGGCCTCAATTTAGGGTACATCCCATGAGATTATCCCTCTAGCTTGATAGGTAGTAGTACCCCACCTGTCAAGAAACATATCATACCAATAGAGAATGCTAAGGATGCACGCAGGTTTAGCATACTATGAGAGTTCCAATTCCAGAGTCCACTGAGGTTCTATAGTGATACATATCCCTTGGAAGTGAAGGATTGTATAATGTTTGTGATCTATGTTTTCATTATTATCTAGAAAAAAATGGATCGGGTTGTTTTATTGGTATTTATCCTTTTCTATGGAGTAACTGGGCACTGGTGGAGTCTTGTTACACATAGTAATATCAAGCTGACAGTCTCATGGATATAATTCTAGTAGTTGTTCAATGAGAAGTACTACCCCTCATTCTTGTGCTCAATTCAAATTCAAGAGCTTCTGGAGAAATAGTAGTGACTGCACACATCATTGAGTATGCACAAATTGAATATTTATAGAACCCACTTACTACCAGTACAATGGAAATATAGGTGTTGAACCAAGGGGAATGACTAATTTTGTGCATACCAAACTAACACTAAATAAATCCAAATCAAAAACAAAAACTAAATTAAAAACAATGAAAATGGAATTTTTTTGAAAATAATGGGTTTGAAAATGAAGGTGAAATGGTGTGATGTAGGACATAAATAGAGAAGAGGCAATGATAATGAATTTAGGGACCTCAATAAACTTTTAACTAATTAAAAATGATATTATCCAATCCAACTTAAACTAATTAAATTACTTATTGAATATCAAAATAGAGATAATCTTCTGATTTTCCAATTCAGTGGAGCAACACAGTTTAGTTAACTTTCTTGATCCTCGATCCTTCGATCTTAAACCATGAATTAATCCATTTAATATTAAGAATATGTACATTGAACATTTACAATTTTCTATAATTCAATCAATTTTCAAAGGTGAATTGATTCACAAACCTCGCATGTCAGTTATTAGGTAGTGTAAATTGTTACTAATAATTAAAAAGAAAAGAAAAATGAACATAAAAGTTACACTGAACAATCAATTTAAAAAAATGGAATGGATAAAGTGATTATCATTTCATCACTACCCGAGTCCACTAATCTCTTTATATACACATTAAGGTAGAAAACAAATAAAAAAATGAATGAAGAAACATCTATCACGACATTGTTCCACTCTCCAGCTTTATCTATAATGTTATACTCCTGCTCTATTGTCTATATCTATCCTCTATTATTTTTTCTCCCAATGAATGATTATGGAATGGATGGAGGAGTGTATGGATTTTCCGTGTGGAGTGAAATGAGGAGGAATGGATGGGGATTGATGATTAGGAGTAATTGAATGGTATATGTGTTTACGAATGATCAAAAGGATGGAATGATAGAGGGGGTAATGGATGAAGTATGGATGATTGGGAGGAATCTTGGGAATTTGGAAATGTGGAGGGTGAAGTGAAGTGAAGGCTATATCCTACCCCTACCCCCTTCTGTGTACTTAAATGCTCTCGAGTATGTGGTAAGTGGTGATCTAGAATGCTTTGGATGGTTCTTTAACCAGATTCTCCTTCAATAGAATTCCTCACACACCCCTCCATAATTAAATATTTGGCATCCATGAACCACTGCCTAACTATTCTAGAAAAAAAATAACAAATTAAATTATTAAAAAAAAATATAAAATTATAATAGAAATATAAAAAATAAACAAAAAATCACCAATAAATAAACAATGAAAATGAAACTACTTATTAGATTAATACAATTATATACAATTATTATATTTACAAATATTTATACATTTACTAAAATATGTACCAATTTATATTATTTATTATAAATAAAAATTAATTAAGTTATATATTAAGTACAACAATATGTATATAATTAAAAACCATACTAATTAAAATATACATAAATATAGTATTTATTATGATGATTTATTATAATTTTTAATGTTATTATTTTTATAACATATGATATAGATTATATGTTATATTCTATAAAAAATAAAAAATAAAAAGAAAATAGAATAAGTGGGGGGTATTCAGGTTGCAGAGGAGAGGAAGGAGGGGAAAATGGGTATGGTGGTGTCAGACCAGAGGGAGGAGGCAGTCCGTTGTTTCAACTGTTTGCAAAGAAGATAGGTGGGGTGAATCAGTGACTTTGGGGGTTCAGGCAATGTGATTCGGTGAGACGCATGGTAGGGAGAGGAATCAAGCTCTAGTGGATTATTTTTTGGATGATGAGAGGGGGAGAAGGTACCACATACTTCGTTAAGGGCTCAGTGATGGCATGTAGTGGCAGCTGGGGCAAAGGGGGCCCGGGGTCATCGGTGCACTATTAAGGGCCCAGATCTGAATTGGGGGTTACAATTAAATCTTATTTTGTTCACTAGGTTTTTTGATATGATGAGGTTGATTGTTTTTTTTCTAATTAAGGTTTTGGATTTCTTTATTTGGGATAAAAATTCTTGGGTTATAGTGTTTTTGATTCTCATCATGTTGCAGTTTTATTTGTGTTTCTAATTTTCTACTTCTATATGTGTCAGGCTACTGGTTTTCTCATTTCTTATGTAGTGGAGTGGGATGGGGAGACACTTCCAGGTAAGGTAAGATATTGTGGCAAGGGGAAGCTCTGGTGTGACAAGAAGTGTAGGTGTTAGTAGGTGGACTAGTGTAATGGATCGGTGACTCAAGAAGGTGTTGGTAGGTCATGTTTTATGCTGGGTATCGGTGGCCATATGGGAGCATCGGAAGGTTAGGAGTGACAGAGATGTATCAGTGACTTGATTCACTAATAGGTGGTGTCGGTGACTCTAGTCACCAATAGGTGGAATTGGGGTGTCGGTTAGACAATTGTAGTGTTTCCAGTGAGTCGATGGAAGTTTTTAATGACTGATTTGAGTCACCGATGGGTGTCGTCGGTGACACCTGCACAACAAACAAAACAAAAAAAAATTAATTAATTAAATTAATAAATTAATTCTATTTAAAAAGTAATAAATTAAACTACTAACTAAATAAAATAAAAATAAAAATTCATACAATTTTTTTAACACAATAAAATTTATAATCAATAAATTAATTGGAGATTGTATTTTATACATATAAATTAAATAAAAAAAATTAAAGTATGTTTGTTCAATTAATTTAATGATTAATTGAATTAATTAATAAAATAAAGAAATTAAACTGAAACTGAAAAAAATTAAAGAATTGAATTAAATTATTAAAATTAATTTAATTATTCAATGTATCAAAAAATTAATAGTGAACTATTTATTTAATATTGAATTAAGGAATAAATTAAATAAATTAACTAAAAATAATTAGATTGATAGGTAATTATATAAAGAATTGTTTAAATTAAATTTTTTTTTTTGAAAACATAAAACAATGAAATATTGAAATAATTAAAAGACTAAAAAAATTATAATTTAGAAAAAATAATAAAAAATGATTGAAAAAAATAAAGATGGAATAAATTAATTGTGTTATTTAAATGAAAAAAAAATAAACACTAACAAAAACATTTAACACATAAACAGATTTGTTTAACAATTCAATCTACAAAATACAACTATTGTTAATTATGACACAAAATGAATTATTTTAATAATAAAAAAGAGAGGAAAAAGTTATAATTAATGTGGCAAAAATTATTAAAATTAAGACACATCAACCTCTCCCACACTTAAATCATTTTTTTCCTCAAACAAATGAATGCTTTTGTATATTTAAAACAGAATAGATGATTTGTGACATTATTTTCAAAAAGTGCATGAAAAAAATCTTTTAATATAGAGGGACAAAATCATGATAGTATTTACAGGAGTGCTAAAATAATTGTACTTCCTTGTTTAAATAACAAGATATAAACCAAAGTAAACACAAATCCATCCACTTCAAAAGTCTTCATGCCACCTACATGAAAATACATGCTATTCTACATTAATTCAAGTTCATGTTCCACTTAAAATAGTGATGACATGTTATATAAAAGTGGAATTAAAACCTTAAACAAAGCCCCCTTCATGTTTCCCTTTTTCCCAGGTTCCAAATATGTTTATTTTCTTGATTCACTTCACTAATAAAACTAAAATGTTCTTTAATTTAGTCAATTGTTCTCTTCTTCATTTGGGTACAAAATTCACCTCACCTAAATGAGCTCATTTTTGACAAGGCATGTTATTTTAATTTTTCCCACCTATATTTTATGGGCAAGGCACTAAAAATAATAATTATTAAAAATGAAATTGGCTTTTATTTATTCATAGAAATGCACCTCATGAACCTATCTCAGGGACTCAACATGGGATCCTATTTTCCCATTTTTCCCTAGTAACAAAATAATTAACTAATTATCATTTGATTGGGACAATGAGGTGGTTTTTTAAATGATGAGTCCTATAGGATCTAGTTAAAATTTATAGTTTCCTAATTTCATGATCCTAATTCCCAAAAAATCTATTATATATCACTCTCTTCATTAATTTATAAACATAAAATCCATGAAGATAATGTGCAATACTAATCAGCAATCCCTCATCCACAAAAACATCAGAGTAAGTGCAACCCTAAAAATCCAGCAAGTATTAATCCCCGAGGTAGGACAAAATTGATGTGAATTTTGAAGTCACATGACCCTCAGGTTGTGAATAAAAATTTTATTTTTTTTAAATAATTTAAAAAAAATCAAAAATATGTCCATTTTTTAAAAAAATAATTAGTGGGAATTTGAATTGGGAGAACGACCCCTCTCCCCCACACTTAAATCTCAACATTTTCAATAATGTTGACTCTCAGGGTGGGTGACTGTTTTATATATAAAAATCTTGGAAATTCAGCATGAAAAGTCTTTGAAGCGGTAGTAATGAAGTTCAAAAACTGTTTTCCACACAAAAAGAAAATTAAAATTAAACAAAAAAGAATAAGTAAAATAACCCCACTAAACAACACTAGAAAATCAAGTTCAATTCAAATTTAAAAAGTTAATTCCTTGATGGTTTAAAAGAAGAAAAAAGATTTATCATTGAATTTCAAGAAGTTTCATGATATGAAATGAATTACATCAGAAAAAATAGTATGAGAATAAAAACATATGGTGTAGAAAGATTCAAAATGCAGCTCGAAATAATTTTCGACTTAATAGATTTTTGCATGCTAGGACCCAGCAAGAACATAAATTCAAAAGTTTCAAAAATATGTGGGAAGTACCCAACAATTAATTCATAGTAGTATGTAATATAAATGTTCATATTAAAACATTGAAGCATAAAATATTACTCCCTTAAATGTAAAGATTCTCATTTTTAAATTCATTAAAATACAACCTCCCTTTGTTTTCTTTCTTAAATAACTTTTTTTACCCCATTCATGTTCCTATAAAAGTAAAAAAATTTAATTAGACATAAAGAATTTAAAAATCAAGTGAAATGAAACCACATAGTATGAGTTAGAGAGTTTTATCCAGTGTCCTTTAACAAGAATATTCCTTGTAGTAAAGATGTTTCAAAAGATTCTTCCACTATTAAAATTTTTCACAACCAAACAGGACCACCAGTCCATCTGCACCACATGAAAACCAATAACAAGCAACCAAACCCCATAATGAAGGAGAAAAAATATATCAATGAAATGAATCCATTATTTTTCACCAAATAATAGGGTCAAAAAACTGAACAAGGAGCATTTATTCAAACAAAAAATTTAAAACTAATCACAGGAAAACCATGGGTTGCCTCCAATGAAGCACTAGTTTTAAATTTTACAACCAAAATTTATTTCCCAAAAAATATTCTAACCATGATCATTCAAGGGGTTTGATTCTGCAGTGGTGTGGAATTCACTATTTTCTAATTTATTAATAGCAGGACCTCCAAAGACATTTTCATTTTCAGCACCAAGCAAAATTCTCCAATACTCATCCAGCTCAATAAGAGGGAACATGTTTTCTAACTCAATTGGTCCTGTAAAAACAACTTCATCAATTATTAATATGTTCAAAAACAACCAATGAAAGATACTTAATTGATAAATAATCCATTCGCAGCATCCCCCATACATAGATTCTTTCTCAAGCATAGAAAAAGAATAAGAAAAAGCAACAAACTCCCCAGAATTTATAGAAAATTTTCCCATGTCATCTTGTACCTTAGAAAACTCAGAATAATACCATGTGAGGGAATCAAATTCAGATTCCAACATAGGTTTCTCAATTATCATAGAGGACTCAAATGGTGTGAATGTTTTAATCTCTAGTTGGAAATCATCATTCAAAGCATCAAACTGGGAAGGTAAGAAGGTGGAAAGGAAATACACTTGTTTATATTGAAAATCATTAGGTTTTTCAATAGGAATCAACCTAGAACTTTCTATAGAATTAGGAACATTTAAATAGTAAACTTCCCAAGGGAAATTTTCATAAACAGGTTGAGAAAATTCGGTAAAAAGTTGTGACTCACTCTCCAGAATGGGTTCCAAGGAAATCATTTCCTCATCAACAGAAAGGTGCGGGGAAAGATCAGTTGATAATAAAACATTTAAATGGGATGAGGAATGGAAATATTTGTGAACTCAAGTGGGAAAGACCCATACTTATTTCTAACCACAATTTTGAAACATTGGTCCACAACAACATCAATGAAATCACAACTAACCTCATGTTGAGGCTTTTCAAACACCAATATTTCCTCCATATCACTAATAACTTGGAGTGTGAGTTTCCCTTTGGATATATTAATGGTGGTAACACTAGTCTCAAGTATGTGTCCACCTAGGATGATTGAGACTTTTTCATCACATTCCATATCAAGGATCATAAAATCTGTGGGTAGTGTGAGTTTTCCGACTCTCACTAATAGGCCATCCACCATCCCATAAGGGCATGTGAGTGACTTATTAGCATGTTAAATAGAAACAAAATTTGGTTTAATATCTCTACGATGTAGGATTTTAAACAAGGAGTAAGGAATAATATTGATACTCGATCCCAATTCACACAGACAATTTAGTTTCCCACTTCCTTCTATCTGACATTGAATAATAAAACCACTAGGTTCCTTTAATTTGTTGTGCAACTTCCTCAATATTAATGCACTACAATTCTCATTTAGATCAATTTTATCCAACTTATTCCAATCATTTTTGTTTTTTATAAACCTATCAGTGAATAAAATATATGAAGGTATTTTATCCAAGACTTTTAAGAAATGCATGATAACGGTGAAGCTTCAAATTAGTTTCAAAACCCTTAGGTAATCAGGTTCATCACTTTGTTTCACTCTTTCAGGGAAGGTAATGGGAGTGTAATAATGTTTTAGAACATGTTTATTGTTCCCATTATCATTAAAACCATCTTTATTCTTTTCTTCTTTAATCAATTCTCACTTTATTTTCCTTGGTTCTTTAGATTTTTTAGGTGTGGGTTTCATATTCTATTTACATTGGACCAAACTGTACAGATTTCAAGATTTTTCATTTTCTAGATTTTCATTTTCAATTTCATCTTGAAAATTAATTTCCTATTGTCTAGGTTGTTCCCTAACTAGTTATTAAATTTTATACCCTGGCCTGGTTATTAGTGCCATTGTGTTTTCTCTTGGATTGGTAATTGAAGTATTGGGCATCTTTTCCTTTTCCCAACGACCTTGATCTCTATCCATTTGATTCTTTCAAATTTCCAATTATTGAATCATGGAATTTGATCTTTCCTTAGTGAATTGATCTCACCGAAAAATTTCTTTAACAACCCATTTAACTACATTTGAGAATTTGGTGACTGAGCCCCATATTGATTTTGGAATAATTTTTTGGTTTGTGGGTGGATGTTTGGGGAATTGGGTTATTTAATAAAACCTTGTTTATTCTAGGAAATTTTAGGATGATTTTTGTATCCCATGTTATATAGATTTAGTAATGGATCAATTTACCCTTGGTTCCTAGCTCTAAAATCTACAAACATAGTACACTCATTAGATTGGACAGGGGGGTCAATGTTTGGGCATCATCCTTGAGTGTGACCGAACATCCTAGAGTGACAGCACTGCTCCCGTATGACCCTATCATCAACAAAAATAGTCTAAGGGTTTGTTTCATCCATATTGATGACTCTATTTCTAGTACACATGTGAGATTTTTGAGAATGTTTTCAAACAATTGTTTCAACTCATCAGCAAAAGAGTCTAATAAGTCGCCCCCATAGTATTGGTCAACTAGATTTTGGTTATAAAGGGAGGTATCCTTGTAAAACGTCTCCATGCTAATATGTAGAGCTAACTAATGTTTGGTAATTTTCATAAGGATACCTCTAAACCTATCCCATGCCTCATGAAAAATATATTCCACATCTTGGAAAAATGAGTGATTTTGTTCCTAACTTCAATAGTGGTGTTCCTGGGATAGAATTTGGAGATAAAAGAATTAAAAAACTCCTCCCAAGTTTCAATTATTTTATCATCATGGTTTTGGATCCAAGTCCTAGCCCTTCCCTTTAGATAGAATGGTAACAACCTCAACCCTAACTCCTCCTCACTTAGATCTCATATAGGTAGTTGCTGGAAAAAATAATAAAAACCTATAATGAACTCTAGTGATTCATCTACTGGAAGACCATTGACAGAAGGGAGTTGGGAGATATGTGATTGTTTGACTTCATAGTTCCTAGACCTAGGGGAAAATCTGATGCAAGAAGTGTTTCTTGACACTATTAGAATTGGAAAATATCTAAGCCTAGGTATCTTAGAGGTTGTAACTAAGTGTTGTGAAACATTTTCATTTTTATTTTCAGAAAGTTTTCTAAGTTTTCTATTTTTGATACTCTGTTTTCGATGTACAGAACAATGCTTGTTGATTTCTGAAATTGGTGCTTCAAGTTCTATCATTGAGGATCTAGTTTGAATCCAGTTTCAACAATAGATTTGAGAATTGTTTTACAATTTTTTGAGTTTTTTATTTTGATTGATTTTATCTTTTCAATTTTTTGGTATATTTAATTTTTTTTTGTTTTTTTACATGGTTTTATGTGTCTTCCCCAAAAACAGCCCCAAAATTTGATCGCACACATCATTGTGTACATGGAAACACAATATTTATAGAACCAACTTATTACTAGTATTGTGGAAAGACATGTGTCGAACCATTGGGAATGAATTATGTTGTGATGGCCAAACTAAAAAATAAAATAATCAAAAATAATAAAAAAACCTAAAGTAAAAAACAATGAAAATAGAGTGTAGTGGAAGGAAGATGGTGTGAAAATGAAGGTGAAATGGTGTGATGTAGGACTTAAACATAGAGTAGACAACCATAATGTATTCTGGGTCCTTGGGACACTTTGAACTATTTAAAAATGATATTATCCATTCCTACATAAATTAATTCAATTATTAAACACATAGGAAAATTGTGATAATTTTCTGAGTTTCCAATTCAGTAGATCAACACAGTTCTATTAGATTTCATGGGTATTGATCCTTAGATCTTAAACCTTGAATTAATCCATTCAATATGGATAAAAAATACATTTATCATTTCCAATTTTCTGTACTTTGTTCAATGTTCCAAGGTGAATTGATTCAATAACCTCACCTATCAGTTATTAGGTAATGTAAATTGTTACTCATAATTAGACACAAAAGAAACTGAACATAAAAATTGCAGTGATCTATCAAATTTACAAAACAAAATGGATAAACGTATGATCAGTTAACCGCTAAATGAGTCCCAAAATCTATTTAACTACACATTAAGGTTGAAAAACAAAAAACAGAAAATGAATGAATAATCATATATCATGAAATTGTTCCACTCTCCAGCTTCAGCTCAAATGTTATGATCATGCCTTCCTATCTGTATTCTTCATTTATTCTCTATGCTCTAGATGAATGGTGGTGGTATGGTTCGAGGAGTGGATGGATTGATCGGATGGAGTCAAATGAGGATGAATAGATAGGGAATTGGTGATCAGAAGAAATAAAATGGAATCTATTGATATGAATTATTAGGAGGATGGAATGATAGATGGAGGAATGGATGAAGTGTGGATGATCAAGAGGAATCCATGAAAATAGAAGGAGTGAATGGTGATGTTAATTGAATGGTCTCTCAGGAACCTTCCCCTATTGTGTACTAGAATTCTCCCACGCACGTGGTAAGCGGTGATCTGGAATGCTTCGAATGGTTTTGGACCAACTTCCCCTTCAACAGAATGCTCCCACGAACCCCTCTGTAACTAAATTATTGACATCCATGCACCACCACCTAACCATTACACCCAACAAAGAATTCCAGTACACAGTAGGGAGAGGGAAAGGTGGTTCAGTGAGAAATCTAACTGTGGCGGTTGTTTGCGGAGAAGTGAGGTGGGATGGTTAAGTTAGAAAATAGTTTGGCAGAAAGAGAATACAGATAGAACATTGATGCATGAATTGAATTCACTATCCAAAAGGGTTTGATCCACCCACACATCGATGGTGTAGGGTTCTCGGTGGAAGTATCACTCGAGGATTTCACCATGGTGTGGGGATTATCGAAAACCAATTTCCGATTTCCCTGCCGCAACGATGTTGGGAGAACTATGGAGAATTTATTGGATTGAAGTTAATTGATACATAAGTGATCTCATCATTGCTTATTTATAGATTGGAAATGGTTCGAATTGCACCAGATCAGTCAAATAATATATTGGTTCAACCAAAACAAGACAACTCTTATTAAGGGACACACCACTTCAATCTCACCGTTTCGATCAAAGAACACATTGGTTCAACCGAAAAGACACAACTCTTTATGGGAGACAAACCATTTCAAATTTGATAAAACACTATATTTAAAAAATTTAAATAAAATTATAACAATAAATATTTTGAATAAAATATATAAAAAATATATAACAATCCCCCATTTTTATTCATAAATATTAATTTTCCAGATCACAAGAGATTCATTATAAATAATAAAGATATATTTCAATTTAAACTATTACATAGTATCAATATCTGAAATTTTATCAGATTTA
Organism: Viscum album; assembly: GCA_963277665.1. NCBI lineage: Eukaryota > Viridiplantae > Streptophyta > Magnoliopsida > Santalales > Viscaceae > Viscum > Viscum album. The sequence continues at coordinate 1,139,197,195 of OY728135.1, read as the reverse complement.
TAAGTTATCGTAACATTAAACGTATTAAACATTATGATAAACTGGAGAAATCATACATATTATGAACCTTCATCCAACATCTCATTTTTTAGAAATTTTAAGGCCATGAGCTAATATCCTTGTCATGAACTCTCTATGGAGTAGACCCATTAGCTCCTCTAAGAAGCAGCACCACTTCTAAGTTCATATAGGTAAAATATTACAATGTTCTTCTATTATTATAGTACATAACTCATTGAGTATTAATATTTTGTTAAGATTTTAATACTCAACCTCTTGTCATAACGAACGATATTGACACAAAAAATTGGGGTTATTTCTGTCAATATCAACAATCATCTTCGTAACTTCTTTTTACCCATTAGAAACTTTGATTAGGATCTACCTAAAGAAAGTGTAAGGTTTCCATTACTAGAATGATTTATTCTATGGTCTTTAACCCCATATATTTATTATTTGCCCCAATAACCTCTCTCAACATAGATTTTGTAAATGGATATGCAATGTTTTTACACGATCTCACATAAACAATTGTTATGGTACCATATTGTAACAATTGTCTCACATAATTGTGTCTCAAACTTATATGTCTAGACTTTCAATTGTAGATGAAACTACATTCCCTTGATAATTTTACTTCACTATCACAAGTTATAGATATTGGAAGCATCAGACTAGGCCACAATATAATATCCAATAATAGATTCCTAATCCATTCAGCTTCCTTTCCACATGCTGCTAAGGCGATAAACTCTGACTCCATGGTCAAATGTGAAATACATGTTTGTTTCATGCTCACCAAAGAAATAGCACAACCTCCAAGATTAAACAACCATCTAGAAGTGGATTGGTTATCACCAATTCTAGTAATCAAACTTGCATCGGTGTATCCTTCTAATAAAGCTGGATATTCATTATAGTATAAACATAAATCTTTGGTTTGTTAAAGTATCCAAAAATACTCGTTATACATATCTAATAATCCACAATAGGATTACAGGTATATCTACTCATTTTACATACCACAAAAGCAATATCAGGTCTAGTTAAATGCATCACATACATTAAAGGACCAATTTTATTTCTTTTAGGATTAGGAAATCTATAATACACTAAAAATGCCCACACTTTGAAATAAGAAGGATTAGGTCTTCTTCCTCTCTAAATTTCATATGGGGATGACTTAGGTTTTCTAGATGCAATCCTATTATAAATATGACATCTACAAAATAAATCATTGTCCCATTAATTTAATGTTAATTTGGATTTATTAATAATGCAATTTACTATTTCTATTAAACGAAGATTTATTGGTACCATCTTCCACCACTGTATACTTGAATTATAGTGTATCCCAAATCTCTCTAGCAATATTAATTTGGAGGATATAGTCATAGAGATGATTTTATAAAGTATTGAGAATGTGTCCTTGACACAAGAATTCATCATCTTCACATTTCTTCCTCATTTTATAATTATACTCGACTTGTGTCATGTCAACGGGTGTGTCATTGGCATTTGAAACGGGGATATTCAGAATCCATCTTCTAGGTTCTTGCCACTTCAAACCCTTTTGATTGTAAGAAAATAGGTTGGCAGAAAGAGAATATGGATATAACCTTGGTGGATGAATTGAATTCACTGTCCAAAAGGGTTTGATCCACCCCCACGTCAATGGTGTAGGGTTCTCGGTGGAAGTATCCCTCGAGGATTTTACCACGGTCTGTGGAAAATCGAACACCAATTTTTGATTGCCCCTTTACAACGACGTTGGGAGAACTCTGGAGAATTTTTTGGATCGAAATTTAATTAATACATAAGAGATCTCATCATCTCTTATTTTTAGATTATAAATGGTGTGAATTGCACCAGTTCGGTCAAAGAATACATTGGTTAGACCGAAACAAGGCAACTCTTGGTGAGGGACACACCACTTCAATCTCACCATTTCGATCAAAGAACGCATTGGTTCAACCAAAAAGACACAACTCTTGGTGAGAGACACACTAGTTCAAATTTAAAAAAACACTCTATTTAAATAATTTAAATAAAATTATAACAATAAATATTTTGAATAAAATATATAAAAAATATATAACAGATTCAGCGGAATGGAGGGGGGTCAGGCAAGGGGTTCAGTGAGGGGCATGGCAGGGAGAGGGCTCCAGCTCTGGTGGCTGGGGGTTCTGCAGATGAGAGGAGGGAGCATGCACCACTAACATAGCGAAGGTCTCAACGAGGGGCATGAAGTGGCGACTACAACAAAGGGGGCTAGGGTCAACAACACACAGTGAACGTTCCAGATCTGAAATAGGGGTTACAATTCGATCTTCTTCTGGTCTGTGGGTTTGTCAGTAGGGGGACATGTGAAATGGATCGGTGACTCGAGAAGGAATCGGTAGGTCCACACTTCTTCTAGGTATTGGTGGCAGTGTGGGGCATCGGTAGGTTGGTAGTGCACGAGATGTGTTAGGGTCTTGAGTCACCCATACGTGGTGTAGGTGACTCAAGTCAATCATAGGTGGAATGAGGGTCTTAAACACAATAAAATTAATAATCAATAAATTATGTTCAGACACTATTATTTATATATAAATTAAATTATAACAAATTTAAAATAAGTTGGTTTAATTAATTCACTAATTAATTGAAATAGTTATTGAAATAAAGTACTTAAATTAAAACTAAAAATAATTAAAGAATTTAATAATATTATTAAAATTAATTTAATTATTTAAGGTATCATAATAATAAAAGTGGATTATTTATTTAAAAATGAATTAAAGAATTAATTAAATAAATTAACTGAACATAATTAAACAGAAAATTAATTACATAAATAATTAATGAAATGAAATTGTTATTTTAGAAAACAAAAAATAATGAAACAATGAAATAATTAAAATAATAATAAAAATTTAATTTAAACAAACGAATTCAAAATGAATGAAAAAAAGAAACAAAGAATAAATTAATTGTGTTATTGAAAAACCACAAAAATCACTAAAACACAATTTTAACACATAAACACATTTTTGTACAATTAAATCTACAAAATACAATAAATTTTAATTATTACACAAAATACATTATTTTAATAATAGAAAGAGAGGAAAAGTAAAAATTGATGTTGAAAAAAGAAATGAAATTAGGCTACATCATGTAGGGAGGGATGACAATTGCATAGTATGCGACAAGATTTATAGACCTTATGTAGTACTCCCTCTACATGATTCGAAATGGCTATATTCGAGCCCAAAAGTTTGAGTAGGGTCTTTGCATATATGCCTATGCCAGTGTAGTAATCTTCCATATTACCACCTATGTCGGGGTGTTGGAGTAGGCACCGGTGATGGAGATATTCCTATCAGAGGGAATCTATGTAGCTAGATATGGCAGTGGGAATTACAGGTTTGATTCACCAACAACAGCTAGAAAGTACCAATCAAAAATATCTCAACACAAAAGATCTTCCTAGGATCAAACTTAATCATTTTGTCTAGGAAAGTATAAAGGACAGTGGTAGCTCACATACAAGTGGTTCTATTCATGTGTTGGGTGAGGTCACATGGCACATGATTACTAGATCAAACGTGCTGAGGAGGGAAAAAGGATAGCAGATGAACTACCATGGTAGAGACATAACATTGATCGTGGATCTCCCAAGAGAGGGTAAGGTGTCCCTATGGAGGCAAAGCTAGTAGAGGAGAAAGTGGAGCATCTAGAGGATGAGTTGTGGGTAGGGGATGCAATTGTGAGATCCTTCCACCACAACCTTCAGGTGGACCATGTAAGAACCTATGATTTCTTATGAGGAACATATCCATCCTTATTTTGTTTAAAGGAAAAAATATGTCCTTATGTGAGTTCCCTTTGATTAAATGGAAGTTTCAAAGGAGTTAGGGGATTGTTCGGAGCCTGAAACTAGGTTTTGGGGGGTTTAAAGCCTAGCACACAGTTGGTGAAAACTGTTTAGGGTAGCTCACAGGGTTTTACTAAACTGCATGAGGCTAGACAAAGGGGGTTTATAGGTCACACAAATTGAGGAAACCATGTGGGAAGAGGTGAACGCCCGTGCTACCAGGTCTGTAGTTTTTGAAGATCAACAAAGAGGATTTTCACACCATTTCCTCATGGTTTGTAAACTGTGTGGGTACCCCTTGGCCTACAAAAATCCATGCACGATATATGCACAATTTTCCAAAATGTGTGCCTAATCTATGCGACCCTAGTTTTTTTTTGAAATTTAATATTTTAAATTAAATTAAAAATATTTTAATGTTAAATTTTAACACTTTCTTCACATGCATGGTAAGGGTGGGTTTGAGGAGCTCTCAATGGTGGCTATTCAAGGAAATCGGATATACTCTTCTTCTGAACATCGATTCGAGTGTAGTTTGTATCATCAGATATACCTCAGTGAGATATAAATTCCTTTTTAAACATTCTTGATTGTTATTTCTATCGATTTCCCTATTTTTATTTAGGATCATATGCCATAATTTATCATGATTCATCAATTTTTCATATTTCTCCTTAACCAAGATAAATCAGGACTTGATAATGGATGATCACTCTCCAACCGAGATATGGTAGGTGTTCAATACTTTTCTTTTTTCTTTTGGTTCTTTATAGAGCTATCATTCGTTATGATGACAACCAAACATTCCTACATGGCCTCAAAATTAAACTGATTAATTGATTTAATTGAAATAGAACCTATTAGGTACTCACATCAGTTACTTGAGTTGTGTCGATGGTTTTTCCCCTAACCTAAGGCTACCCATGGTATAGTCCATGCATTTTCTTAGGTTTTGACCTTTGATGAACCACCCAAGGGGTGTGTTCTTGATTTTTTAGTTAACGAATGCTCAATTATAAATAATTGGGAGTGAATTACATGATTAGGATATGTTCTTCCTGATTTCCTTGTGTTATTATAATATGGCCTGGCTAACTTGATTAAACAGATTCAATGGAATTGGTTAAATGATTGGATATACTCATTGGTTTTTTTTTAAATTTCTTAAATGTATTTTTTAGAAATACATGTGGCTTGATTAATTGAAAATGGGGATAAGGGGGTGGGTATATCCATGTTGCATGATTAAATGGGAATGCAATTGATGAGTGGTTATACTCATGAGAAGTAATTGGATTAAAATGTATTATAAGAGTGGGTATACTCATTGAATGGAATTAAATGTATTTCATTATATGAGTGGGTAGACTCATATAGAATTGAATTGTTAAATGGTATGAAATGGATGAATGATTTTTTAGATTTGATGTATGGATCTATGTCGGTATAGAACATGGTATTGGAATCTATGAGTAGTGATGATTATTGGGTTTTGATTCAATGGGATCCCTTGTGCTTTGCTAACCCTTGGATCTGACTTGATTGGAATTTCATCAGATGTGTTGGTATACATTTAAATAGGACTCCAACTACTACCTATATTGAGTTTCCATCAAGATGGTCCTAGGAATCATTGAGGATGGATCGGTCTTCGTCACCTTGGATCCAACCCTTCATGGTCAAATACATTGGTTATTATGGAACAGACGATGGTTTGTGATTATTTTAATTATATGGAACGAATGTGGAATTTATAACATTATTTTTTGTACAAAAAGGCTGTAAGATATTTGATATAGTTGCATTATATGACAAGATCATGGGGGTATGATAAATTCATGTTGTTTATTTATATTTTTTTAGATTCCTTATTAGTGTTAGAGTTGGTGTCCTGAGAACCAACTGCTTATACATTAATTACATGAATGTATACTTATTATATATTGTTCATTCTTCTTAGTGACTATAATATAATAATGTCCTGGAATACTTGTTGCATTAAAAAGGTCATGGAAGATCCCCGATTTGATGAGAACCTTTAAATGATATAACAATATTCTTAAATAAAGTTCTACGGTTGGATGACATACTATGATAGGATACATAGTATACAGACCGTCATGTGCGAGTACTCGTAAGTTATCACTTGGTAATCTCTAATATGGGAGATTATGAGAACAGACCTGCCAGTAGTAATTCCAAATTTCTTGGTGTCAACGAACATTACTATATACATGCATGTGTAATGGTACTTAGACATGAAGATTATCATTAACTCATGTCATGAATCACACACATAGATTTGTTGAAGAAAACCGTCATGAAGATAGTTGGTAGGAAGTAGGGTACGTTGGGTGCGTCATGAATGACATGTTGTTAATGGATAAGTCATGGAAGGATTTTTCTGTTCCATATTTATGGATGTAGATATCTCGGTCCCATTGATTGAAACATAGCTATCGAACAAATTCCATGGCCATAGTGACACGACGAGTTTATTTCTGGAAGTCAAAGAACGACAAATCAAGCATATAGGTTTATGACACTACCATGAAACCTTCTTGATGAGACATCGAGATAAATGGATTAAATTACACGGTAATCATTTGTATGAGGTGACACATCAATGCGGTGTCAACTTCTTTCTCTTGGGTGCCTTGACCTGTTGCTAGAAAGTAATCATGTACATTAGGGAAGCCCACCTAATGCCAATGAGAAAGAGGCCTAGAGGGTCACACACTAAGTGTATTCAAGTATCTCAAGTAGAATACAGATTATTCTTGTATGTGGTTTAATAATTATTCAAGGAAGCCAAAATCATTTTAATGTTGGAGGAAGAATAAAATAAAAACAAGTACACACCATGTATTAATGATTACACGCCATGTAGTTTTTATTTTGAAAACAAGTACACGCCGTTTATTAATTATTACACGCCGTGTAGTTTTCATTTTGGAAAGGAAAAGAAAAAACAAGTACACACCGTGTATTCATGATTACATGCCATGTAGTTTTATGAAAAACAAGTACACGCCGTGTATTAATAATTACACGCCGTGTAGTTTTTCTACTCGGGATTTTGAGAAAATAATATTGTTTCATTAAATGATATTTATTATAATCACCATGGGTGCATGTCAATGAATTATTGATTTGACATGGGGGTTTTCAATAAGAGTTAACGAATTAAATAAAATGTGTAACACATTTATTTATTGTCATAAATCTATAACCTCAAACCCGATTATAAATATCCTCAAAACCCGAACACTTTTCCTTAATCGTTGTGCAAAGCAATTCTGGAGAATTGTTTCAAGGCCGAAAGGATCTCTTCCTCCAAGAACAATCTCAAGACTGAGAGAGATCCTCTTCCATCGGATCAAGATGATGTAAGGTGGAAAACACAAGCGAAGGTTTCTCCAAGCTATCACCCAGAGACTCCTTTGGCGACGTCTAGAGATACGAGGTGCACATGTGGATTACCGCTGGAGGAATTCTACACATGGCTTCTGCGATGCAACGATGAATCACATCAGAACATGATCCAGAATATCAATGAAGAAAGAACACCCAAAAATTAATTCTTGTCAATTAATTATAATCAACCTATGATGATCTACTTTTGTGGTTCTAGGACCTTTCATATTCATTGTCTATTTATGTGAATCGATCCATGGAGACTGGCATTTATCATCGTATTGATCCCAGATTGATCATTGTTAATGAAAAAAATCCAAGTGGGCACATCCACCCACGCGCTTCCGTTGCTCCCAAAACCATCAGTTAGAAGATCACACTTGTTTTTCAAGGATCCTCAAGTGGCTATTTGTAATCACTTGTTTGTTGTGGATACAATCCATGGAAACATTACTATTGTTTACATGCTTTATTTACACTACATAGCTTATATAGAACAGACTAAAATGTATAGACCTTTGGGTGGAAACCTACTGGGATGTTTATATCATGCCCTATTTGGGCCTCTTTATGTACGCAAATGGGTTATATGGTTTCATGAAATGATATAGAAAAGTTCCCTAGTACAAAATTTAGATTTCTTGTTAGGAGCAAGAGATCATAGTGCTAAGTTGTGTCTTATGATGCAACTGGGACACTTTTTGTTATATTTAGTTTTGGATAATTATATTATACTATACTTCTATGTTTCTATTTTGATTATTTTATAAATACATGTATCAACATCATCTATCATGAGATTCCTGCTTGTTTGTAACATATTCCTATCATTCTTTCATTGAAACTGTGATTGTTTACTGCTTATACTACTTGTTGATATCAATATTATTCTATGTATACTATGGTGATGAGGTAATAGTCTCCCCACTAATACACCTAGGCCCCCACTACTTGTCGATAGCATTTGGAATTTGGGGAGATGTGCTTTTGTCTGTGTCTCCAACTAGGCTCAGGCCATTATTGAGTGGAATCCATGTCTAAGACATTACAAAGTGGTATTAGATTCATTTATTTTATTGATTACTTTATTGTTTGGAAACAATAGATTGGGATATAAAGGGAATGGATTTTGGTAATGAGATTTTCTTAGGCGTAGCTAACCTGTGTGTAGGAAAAATCCAAATTTCCTCAACATGAATTGTTGTTTTCTGGATTTATACAATTAGAGTTGATTTGATTCCACCATTGGGTGATGCACTTGTGTAGTGCTAAAACTATTGATATCATTGTGGTCATATTTCTATTTCAACCCATTGAGATGAGGGTATGTCATATCATGGATCATATCAGAACCATTATATAAATCACTTTCCTTGTATTACTCGATTCCATTTAGGATGAATTACCTGATGCATGCGGTTTTGATAGGAGATGTGATAGTTGTGACTGCTATTGTGATAAACTTTGTTTAGTGGATAGGGAAGTGATGTCATATTTTAGTTTATATGTTGTATGGACCCTTTTGGACTAGATAATGATGCACCCTTTGACTCTATTTATTGACGTTAATTGAATGAGATATGGTATGAATTATATGGGTATCAAAGTCATGTTCATGGGGTGTTATGGGCCCTCATTTATCAGAACATGATTAACCATCTGTTTAATCATTTGAACAAATGAATGTGAATTATAATTAAATGGAAACTTGAAATATAGACCTGAAATAGACCTAGCTTTTGAGTTGGAAAGAAGTACCATCTCTAGTGTGTTTTGGTGATTTTCCCTTGTATAGTACTAGATTTAGGAGTAAGTTATGGTATATGACATGGTTTTAGGTGGGCTTTGATCCATTATACAATTTTTAGACGTGAAAATTAATGTTGATCTTTTCAAAGGCGCATGTTTGGAATTTTAGAGTCATGCCACCGTTAAACACTATAGTGGTACAGTAGGAGGGTGGTGATGATCATGATTCATTGGCGATGGGCCATGGGATACCGGTAGATAATCTTTTAGTTCTAGCTTCGACAACAGCTTTTGTTCTAGACATAGGTGATGAGTCACAATTCCAAAAGGGATTCTATTTCTTTATGCAGACTTATCAGGAAACATCACATTCTTCTTTATATATGGATGAGCTGATGTGTGTATTCCAGCAGTAGCATCCTCCCATGTTTTCAGGGGATGGTGGTTCATAGGATATTGATTTATGGTAAGATATGATGTTGTCGATATTCAACCATATTGAGAGTCCTCCTGTGAGAAGGGTAAATATTGCGATGTATATGCTTCATGGAGAGGAAAAGAACGGGTGGAAAGTACTGAACTAGGATGAAATACTATGAGATATGGGCAGGACTAATTTCTAGCCCACTTATTTGACTACAATTACCTCGAGACTCTAGGGGTATAGTAGGATAGTGAGTTCATGCATCTTCAGTAGGGTCTTCTATTATAACATGACCGTTTATATGATGGATCTTGAGAGTGGGTGGCTGATGTATGTGATCAGTAGATATATTGTTTTAGTTAAAGGCTTAAATATGGCCTTATGTGAGTGACTTATGAGTTAATTAGTGTTTCAGAGGTGTTCGGGGATTGTTTGGATCCTAGAACTATTTTTGGAGTGTTTCAGGCTTGCTACATGGTTAGTGGAAACCGTTTAGGTCAGCACACATGGTTGGACTAAACCATTAAAGGCTAGACACAATGGCTGTGTAGGCCACACGGTTTGAGGAAACTATGTAATAAGATTCATAGTTACCTCATAGGTAATAATCCATATATGACGTCTTCCATGTATTGCAGCTACACCACTATCATTCAGACCCATCTCATGCTTTTCAGACCAAGGTGGTTGAGTTGCAGACATATGCATACTTTGAGGATCATCTGATTTGTATTGTTCATAGGAGAAAGAATGTTCTATGAGGCTGGTCAATTCCTCTAGTAAGGGTTCTATGGAATCACAACCATTTAAAGGATGAAACATGGGAGTGGGAGGCCGACGTATGTGCTCAGTGGATAGATTTGTTCTCAGATGAATCTTGACCACCCTTTAGAGAGAAATTCGAGAATGAATTGTTATAAGGGGGAATATTGTAATAACCTAGTTTTTCGTATGAGGTTAAAATCCCCTCCTTCAGGTTTTAAGGATTAAATATGTCCTTATGTGAGTGATCTTTGACAGCATGGGTGTTTTAGAGGTTTCTGGGGATTCTTTGGAGCCCAAAACATGGTTTTTGGTGTGTTATTAGCATGTCACATAGTTAATGAAAAATATGTAGGGTAGGACACATGGTTTGACTAAACCATGCAAGGATGGAAATATGGGGTGTATAGGTTGAACAGTTTGAGGAAACCCTATAGGAAGATGTGCATGTCTATGCGATCAGGTCTGAAGATTTTGAAGATCATGAAATAGCCTTTTGCAAGGTTTGTATATAGGTGCTCCTTGGCCCACAAGAAATCCATACATGATTGGTACATATTTTTCCAAACCATAGGCCCCAACTGTGCGGTCCTTACACTTTTATGAAATTAAATATTTCAAATTAAATTTGAATTATTTTAAACTTAAGCTTTCAACCTTTTTTCATATACATGGAGTGGGTGGGTTTGAGGAGCTCACAAGGGTGGCTAACCTAGGAATTCAGATATACTCTTCATCCGAACATTGATTCGAGTGCGTTTTGTCTCATCAAATCCACATCGGTAAGATCTACATTCCATTTTAGACATTTTTTATTTTTATAGCTATTGATTGCGTTATTTGGAATTAGGCTTGGATGACCCAATTTCCCATTCCTACTCCTTTATTAATATTTCTCCTAAAATGAGCCGAAGAAGGACTTGATACTTCATGGTAACTCCACTATCGGTCTAAGGTAGGTGGTCTATACTTTTCTTTAGGCATTTGGTGCTTTATAGAGCTATCAGATGTTATCCCACCTTCTGAACATTCCAGTGCAATCATAAAATTGAACTATCTAATTTATTTAATTGAAATAGGGCCTATTAGGGATTCTAATAGGTTCCTTCAGATTCATTTGTGGTAGTTTTTCCATCCCAAGGCCACCGATGGGGTGATCCATGCATTTTCCGGGGTTTTTTCGTTTTATGAAACACCCAAGGTGTTTGTTCATGAGTTTTCCTAGTTAAAGGAAACTCAATTAAAATAAAAGGGATTGGATTAAGTGATTAGGTAATGTTATGACTCCTTGCCTTATTTTATCATAATATTCCATACCTAACTTGGTTAAATGGATTTAATTGAATTGGTAAAATGAGTGGGTATACCCATTGTTTTTTTAATTGCTTAAATGGATTTGTTAGAAATTGTGTAAAATGGGTGGGTATACCCATGTTTCTAGATTAATAGAAAATGGTGATAAATGGGTGGGTATATCCATGTGACATGATTAAATTGGAATGTAATGCATAATTGGGTTTACTCATGAGATGTAATTGGATTCAAATGTATTGTATGAGTGGGGATACTCATTGAATGGAATTTAATGGAATCGATTATATGAGTGGGTAGTCTAGTATGAAATTGAATTGTAAAATGGTATAAAATGGATGAATGATTTTTTAGATACCATTGACGACTCTCTATGGATTTGAAACATTGTAGTGGACTCCTTGAGTTGTGATGCTTCATGGGTCTTGATTCAGTTGGATTCCTTTTGCTTTCCTAACCCTTGTATCTTTATTTCTTGGAATCACATAGGATGTTTTGGTATACAAGTAACTAGGACTCCAACCGGTTTTGATACTGAGTTTCCGTAAATATACTATTAGGGATCATTAAGGATTCCTTAGTCTTCGGCACCTTGGATCTGGCCCTTTTTGGTCTAACTCTTTGGTTGTTATAGAATTACCGCAGGTTTGTGACTATTTTAATTATATGACACGACCATAGAATTTATGAGATGATTGGTTGTATGACAAGTCCATGTGATATTTGATATGGTTTAATTATAAAGTAAGTCTATGGGGACTTGATATATATGGGAGTACAGAGAGTCTATGTTGTTTATTTATATTGTTTGTAGCTGCCTTGTTAGGAGATAAAACTTATTTTTCTATGAGCCTCAAGATGTTATTTGGTGTCACTTGTTTGTAGTGGATACATTCCTTAGGAACATTAGTTCTATTTACATACATTAATTACACTGTATAGCTTATATATAAAAGACTAAAATGTATAGACCTTTGGGTGGGAACCTACTTGGATGTTTATCCCACACCCTATTTGGGCCCCCTTGGGGACCCAAAAAGATTATATGGTTAGAGTAAATCATAGGGGAAAGTTACCTATTATAGGTAGTTGATTGATACTTAGGATATTGTGAGCATAGGACCATGCTAAGAATTGTGATGCTACTAGGACACTTTTTTCTATTTTGGATTTTTGATACTTGTATTGTATTGTATTTCTATATACCTATTTTGTATGTTTTCTAGATACATTTATCAAAATCATCTATTGTGAGATTACTTATAGTTTGTGACATATTCTTGCTTTGTTTGTATTGAAATTGTGATTGTTTACTTCTTCCACTATTTTTTGATATCGATATTTCGTTGTGTACGCTCTGGTGATGATGGCATAGTCTCCCCACTAACACATCTAGGCCATCGCTGCTAGTCAGAAACCTTTGAAACTTAGTGAGATACACTTGAGGTCAGGTATCCAACCAACCTTAGGGAACTATTGAGTGGAATCTGAGTCCAGGACATTACCGAGCATGTCAAGACCAGGGAGCTAGAGGGCAGGGTCGTAGACAACTATGTGCTTATGCCCCAGTGGCACATGAGATGATTATAGATATTATATATGTTTATTATAATATTTATTTAGTATTATTTGACATAGGTGAAATTCATTATTTCAACTCTACAATCCTGGGGTGAGAGCTAGAGATCCTAGTATGGTCTTTAACCCATTTGCATTGTCTTGAAGTTCCTATAGTGAATGACTCTTCAATATATTTTATTTACCGCCTGTGTGAGAAGTCACTTAGTGGATAAAGGTTCATGTAGGTCATTTTTTCCTTGTGATGGAACTATTTTATTTCATCTTGGGTACGGATTGGTTGTCCATCTTTTGATCCTAGATTTATTATCATTGTTGCTGAGTCATATTCCATCGCAATGATGGGAAGAGATTCACCTCTATGGGTGAGATAGATCTCATGGAGGGCTGACTAGGGTTTTCAAGTAGGAGGCTACAACCCATCACCCATCAATTGGAAATTATATCCCTTTGTATATTAGGCTTTCCATGAATCTTGATTCATTTATTTTTGGAGGATTTTATGGCTTTCTTACCCAAGTATTTTTGTGACTACCTAAGAGGTAGGATATGGAGTTTTGTATCAACTTGCCTCCTACGACTAATATGATATCTTCTAAAAAATATCAGATGGCCCCTGCCAAGATCCAAAAGCTATAGTTGCAGTAAGGGGACCATTGAGAGAAGAGATTTATCAGACCTGGTGTGTCTCCATTGGGAAACTCCAATGTTGTTCATGGAAAAGTAAAATGATAACAAGAGACGTTGCATGGATTATCATCATTTGAATAAAGAAATGATAAATAATAAGTACACATTTACAAATATTGATTACATCTTTGGTCAATTGTGTGGTAAGAGTTGGATCTTGAAGATTGATCTCAAGTTCAACTACCACATATTGATTATTTCATGAAACTGATATTTTAAAGATGAAATTCTGATGTCACTATAGACACTATGAGTTCTTGTCGATTCCCTTGGTGTGATGAATGACTCCACTATTTTTATGGATTTATGAAATAATTTTTCATCCATACATGGAATTTTTTTATATTCCTTGATGAAATACTCATATACTCTGTGTAAGAAGAGAAACATGAATAGAACGTGAGTATGGTTTTAAATATTTTTTGAGAGCACCAACTTTATGGGAAGCTCCCAAAGTGTCTGTTCTAAATGCATGAGGTTAACGTTTAGGGAATGAAATTTATGAGTATGGATTATCTTTGTACATGGTGATGATCAATGCAGTAATTTCTTGAGATCCACCCAAGAGTGTGTTGGATTGTGTAGTTTTCTTATCTTGGTGGGTTACTACAAGAGGTTTGTAGAAGAACACTACTGAATATTATTCTCCTTGACCATCCCGACATGGAAGGGGAAACCATTTATCTAGACTGAGCAGTTCTAGATAGCCTTTGAAGAGTTGAGTTTTCAGATGATGAGTGCTCCAATTTTGAGACTACTAGAGGAGGGCATAGAGTATGTAGTGTATTGTAATTCCATATGAGTTGGGATTGACTGTATGTTAATTCATAAGTAGGAAGTTATCACATATGTTTTGAGTTATTTGAGACCCCATGAGTATAACTACAAGACTCACAACCTGAAGCTAGCAGTGGAAATATTTTCCACGAGGATAAGGAGGCATGATATTATCGTAGAGAGCTTTGTGGTTTACATAGAATAACAGAGTATTATGTATATCTTCACATAGATAAACATGACCTTCAGACCATGTAAATAGTTGGAAAATATTTAGGACTATGAATTTGATATATTCTATACTATGGGGAATGGAAATGTTGCAGTAGATTCCCTTAGTAGAAAATCCTAGGCAAGTTTAGTGGAGGAGGAATCTCAGGTGTTGGATTCCTTATAGCTACCCCTGGTTGAGCATGAGGGTGAAACTTTTCATCAGTTAGTGGTGTTGAATCCTCCACTCATTTATCATGTGAGAGAGTCCCAGTTGGGAGACATTTACTATGAGTTATTTCATGGCTAGATATCCTTAGTGGATTCACCAGAATTTTTTTTTGAAGGAGGTAATGACATAATACTTTTCTAGTGATGGATGGTGGTCCCAGTCATTATGCGGGAGGTGGTGATCAGAGATCTCCACACTTATTCATTGAATGTACATCCTGGTGTGGTAAATATGTATATAAACCATCAACTACTATTTTTTGGGTCCAGAAAGAGATGGATCATGAATGAGTTCATCTCTAGGTGCCTCACTTATTAGTAGGTGAAGATTGGGCACTAGGTTTTAATTGGTTTTTTGCATCCCCTTAAGATCCCAAAGGGGAAATGGAATGAAATATCCATGGTTTTATGATAGGGAATCTATACATAGTGATAGTTCATGATGCCATCTAGGTGATAGTTTACTGACTCAAAAAGTTGACACACTTTTTTCTATCTGGGAATATATTTTGGTGAATACTTTGGGTTAGTTGTACTTATGAAATATTATTCTATTTCATGGGGTTCCATTGAAAATTTTCTCCCACCATGATATGAGGTTCATGTCATGGTTGTGGAAAATACCTCAAGAGGAATTTGGGACCCAGATGATTATGAGTACATCCTTTCACCACTAGACACATGGGAGACTGAGCAAACTATCCATGTGATGGAAAATATACTGATGGGTTTCCTATAAATTTTTTTCCAGATATAAGAAGATCACTTGACATTGTTAGAGTTTTCATATAATAATAAATTCCACTCTAATATCAGTTTGCCTCCATTAATTTCCCAATAAGGGATACCCTTCAAGACACCCTTGTGCTAGACTAGGATTAGTAAGGAATCTCTTGTGGGTCCATAGATGGTATAGGGGATGATAGAGAAGGTCTAGGTCATCCATGAGTGGAAGATGATAGCCCACAATAGTAAGAAATTTTATATAGATTGACATCTTATTCCCTTGGATTTTGAGTAGGGATACCATGTTTTCATATGATTCTTCCTATGATGAGGATTGTGGAGATTTGGGTAGGTCAGAAATATATCCCTAAGGTTGATCGAGCATTTTAAGATCTTGTAGTGGGATGGAAGGTTGCTTACCATCTTACCATACCCCCATAGTTGGAGCAGGTTCATGACGTCTTATATGTTCCATAACTAAGGAGATGCAAGAATGACTCAATGAACGTTATTTAATAGGGTGAAGTAGAAATCAATGATGGGATGGATCAGACTCTTTGTGGATAGGCCATCCTCTTAGTTTGTGTGTTGGGGCTATTTGGGAGCAGTTCAGTGATCTCTTGGGAGAGGTAAAGCCAGATATGGGATTAATATCCCAAGATTTTTGTTTATTTTTGACTTTAGAGGATGAAAATATTAAAGGTGTGAAAAATTTATAGACTGTTTTCCCTTGTAAAACTTTAGAATATTTCCACATATACTTTTAGAGCTAGGTGCTAAGACGATGTGCAATTCTAAGGCTCATTTTTCAGGGAATTATTTTTTTTAATATTAAATATATTTTATATTATGTTCATATATTTTCTTAACAAAAATGGTATGAATCTTAAATGAAATCTCAAATCTTAAATCTAAGACCACGATTGAGTCTGGAATACAAGGTTGACTCTACGCATGATCTAAAATTTGTCGGTGGGGGGTATTTAAATAACAGCAGATATGGGCAGGAGCATTTAGTTAAATAAATAAATATTTTTTATTTAATTAAATAACACTGAATTCAGTTTTCTATAAATATACCATTATGAAAATTTTCTAGGTTAATCCACATAAACCCTAGGAAAATTTAGAGGATTTAATTCCACATCTCATTGGAGAATTGGAATCAGACGATGATGAGACTTCAAATCATGGAAGATCGAGATGCTGAGAATGTATTGTCTTCTATTATTTGTTGGAATGTGAATTATTAATTGATGAAAAATACAATTCTAGGTATGAATCATCAATTTTTGGATCCTTCCCCAATTGATTAAATATATTAAGCATGATCATCCTTTTCATTTGATCTTCATCAATTACAAACCATTAAATTCACTCACATACCGATTTTCAATTGATTATTAAATATATATTTATTCCACCAATTTTTCTTACCCAAACATCACTAATTTTTATTCATTGTCCAATAACTATTGGAAATGTTTTATAATTTTTTTTATTTTCTCCAACTTGTTCTTCATGTTCTTCTCTATTAGGAAATAATGCCATGGTTCAACATTTTTGGGCGGTATCAAGCCTAATCAAACCCCCAGAGTCATAATGTTTTCATGGGAGATGAATGTATAACTAATTGGTGATTGATTAGGGATGATTTATGTGTTTTGGGTGAATTATTTGTTGATTCAGGATCCAAATTGGAGATGGCGGTGGCAAGAGATGTGTGTGGTGGGTATGAGGAACTCCATTGATGAATTGGAATCCATTTTAGGCCACAAAATGGAATTAAATAAATATCAGAGGACTTAAACACCAATTCTGTGTGTCCTAGAGGAGTGATCTATGGAATAGTAGTCAGATATGGAATTCTGGAAGCATATCAAACTTTATACAAAAAACCTGACTACACGAAATGTACTATGATTCCCACATGTCATGTATGAAACAACCCGGACCCAATCAACCACCCAAACAGTGCTAAACTGTTCATATGCTACTACCTTAGGCACACCTCCCCGAATGCCAAAGTCTGCTGACTAGCAGCGAGCGTCATATATGTTTAGTGGGGAGGCTATACTCTCTCGGAGGATAATAATAATGGTACAGGTCCAAGTAGAACAATAAAGATACAATGGAAGAAATGACTCAGTAGACACAAACCAGACCCGCATAGCGGAAGCACATTCAATATCAATAAATAGTGGAAGCAATAAATGTAAACAACAACAGTGGAAATAAACACAACATCATGATGATCACTTGTAACTACTACTGAACAATAAAACATGAATCCAAAGAAGGTCATACATATCTGAATATAAAAAGGCACCAATGTCTAACCAACTATACCTACAAAACAAATAAGAATTCTAAAACAAGAAAGGAAACAAAACAAGATAAAATCCATCTAGGAAAGACCTCAAGGTCCATACCATATCTATGAAACATCTAATGCAACCCCACTTCTGATGTTGGCCTCTTTCATGCACGTAAATCCATAAAGTCTACACGCATCTCAAAGGGACCGTGTAGGGTGTGAGACAAATCTCAGTAGGATACCACCCAACGGTGCATACCTAATATAAGTGTTTAAGAAGGCATTAATTTATAAGGAAAATAGTAAACAATACAATGCACAAATAAACAACAACTCCACTGGTGCCTAGCAGCCACCATGGAGTGTCACCTTCTTTGGCCAACGTCGGAATCTCTGTCGCGTAACCCAGCACCATGTGCCCCCTGACACTGCGTGTCTCAAGTACCAACGACCCAAAGGCACGCCCAAGAATAGTAACCTTGAGGAACTAAGATGTCTATCCTGAAATAAACAACTAGAGGGACAGTGATGTCTTCCCTCAAATAAAAAGCTGGAAGGACAGTGATACCTTCCCTCAAATAAAGTAATCGGAGGGACTGCGATATCTGCCCTCAAATAAGAAATCAGAGGGACAACGATACCTGCCCTCAAACCACGGTGAGCCTCAGCCCCCATCCTGATAACCTCAAAGATATCACTTAGAGGCTCCTCACCTACCATGTGGCTTCCTACGGCATGAACCCCCATCCAAAGTACCTAAACTGCATCTATGGAGGCCTCTACCCATAGAAGTTATCAAAACAACCTCATCACGGAGTATCTCATTGTGCACACTACTCAAAGTTTCGGGTGAGTGTTAATCACCAAAATAGAACCTAAGCCACCACACATCTAATACCTCGTGTCCCTACGACCATGCAGCTCAAGTCTGATGGCCTCGCCATCCATGTAATCCGAGCCAAGCCCAACCTGACAGTCATACTACCTCTAGCCGACATCCATGAAGCCAAATACCGTGGTCAAAACCACCCAAAGTAACTCGGCCAAGACCAACTCATGATCAACATCACTCAACAATATCTAGGCAACACCCATCACAACCCCAAGGTTCCAGCATATGCAATTCAACATTTACATATAAAACACAATTAAACAGAACACATAAATATGAAAAACTATCTAAACAGATGAATTTCACTAAAATGTGTTGTCCCATACCAGCACTGAAGTTTCTAATGTCTCCAAAAATTAATATTATAGTTTAAATAAATAAAACCAAATTTTTAAAACCAATAAAATTAAAGTATTATCATTTTGGAAAACCCGGCCAAAATTCCCCATGTCAGCAACAACCTCTCGCCGACACTTCTCAATCAAGACAGTACAAAGGGCATACCCAATGGTATCTTGTAGGTCTAATAAGCAATTTAAATAAGTAGTAGCAGATAATTTAGGGTCTCTCTCAAAATACCCAAAAACGCACCAAAGGCCGCGCTACCCAAAAGTCCATGAAAACATAAAAAGAGGTATGCAACACCTACCTCGTACTAGTATGATGTTACTCCTCCGATAACAGCCTCCAAGTAGGTCTAAAACGAGGTAGATATACAAAATAATCAAAAATGATCAAACCCCAAAAACTCATTCTAGAACAAAAATTAAGAAAAATGACTCAAGAGTTATCAAGTCCTTACTAAGAGGGTTATAATGCATCAAACGATGTTCGAAACAGGGTTAAGAAGAAGATCCAGAAAGGATTTGAAGGTCCGGCCGGATCTCCCCACGTGAGCCACAAGAGGGAGGAAGAAAGAAGGAAAATGGGAAAATCCTGAGTGGCCCGGAACATAAAAACCCAAACTTTAAGGGGTCACACGGTTACCCAGCACGGTTTGGAAAACCGTGCGGTTTCCACTGTCTCTCCCAGGGACATCACATGGATTGCCCACACGGTTTGAGAAACTGTGTGCCTCCCATGCGGAGCCCACTATCAATGGTGCATGGTTTTCTGGGCTGGCCGCATGGTTTGTTCAAACCATGCACAAACCGCGCACCATTGTACGACCTCCACACCATTAAAGGAATTTCCTATATTATCCCAGTTTTCTCCTAACAAGATAAAAATTCAAACAGAGTTGGGATTTTGACCTATTCCATAAACCTGGGTTCTTACAATCTCCCCACCTTAACATAGCTCGTCCCCAAGCTATCAAACAAAATGTGGAGATGGAACCAAACATACCACCCCGATGAAAGAAACCTGGACTTCCCCAGTCACACGGTTCTGGCTAAATTCCTCAAGGGGCTCCCCACTATAGGAATTGCCTAACTCGGTCTCAACCAGACAAAACTCAGAACAAGAAAACATTCACTAACCTGTTTCTGGACTCAAGGTCCTCTCGTGACACATCGTCACCCCTGCACCTCATTGGATCCCACGTGACACTTCTAACATCCAACATATCCCGCACCGCATCAGTGTCCACCTCCATGAGGTCCTACTTCCAATGGATGCTCAAAACGAATCTGGTTCCTAGCACCTCAAGTAAGCCACATCCTCGATGCCCCGATGCCAACAACACCTCATATAAACCACATCCTTGATGCCCCGATGCCCATGGAAACTCAATTAACCCGTATCCTTGATTCCCCTGATGCTACAAATCTCATACATATATATATAAATATATCATGCACCTAATATGGTCCCAAACCCACTGACTAGAATCTAGTCAGTCAACATAGATCTTGTGCATCACGTGCACTCAAAACAGACATGCCTCTACAGGTCCTTCCAGAAGAGAACAATGAAGTAACGACCACACCTGTGGTGTACCTATAACCGTTGTCAGCTCACCAGCTTGCTCAGTCTGTGGATGCTCCTTGGAATACACCTAGCTTGAAGCAAAACTGCCTAATGCCTGACCTCCCTACGGTGCTTCTCTAGTCACCAGCCACTGACCCCTCACATGAATCTCGCTGTCTCTGTCACGTCCTCCACGTACATCTGAGCCTCGGCTACCCTCTCCTAGTACTGAACCTGAACCAACTCCAAATGCCACCGTATATCCTAGTCCATTTCTATCGACTGTCTGAGAAGGCTTCATGTAGAACCTCTCTATATGCCCGACCTGTTTGCATGCTCGACACTCGTTTGGAAGCATATCACACTGGGTCTGAACATGTCCTGGCCATCCACACTGAAAAAATCCACTGAAGAACTTCTACATGGTGGTCTAGTCGAGTCCATGGCCTGACCGCCCTGCTGGAACTCACCTCGTCCTCACTTTCTATTGTCCAAACCATCACCTGAGGCCGCTGCCCGACCAACCTAGGGCATATCCATCTAATTTCCCTCTTCTATGAGCGCCTGATTCACCACCTCTAAGTAAGAACCTAGACTGAGGATATTTACCTGGATCCAAATGGTGTGTCGTAAGCCATCCTCGAAGTGTCTCATCCTAGCTGCATCATTGCTTACCATTCCAGGCTCAATGTGAGACAATATGGTGAAAGTAGATGTATAGTCCATGATGGACATGTGTCCCTGTTGAAGACTCAAGAACTCTTGAGCTCTCTCTTCCCTCAATTTATCTGAGTAAAAGTTCTCGAAGAACCTATTCTCAAATTTATTCCATGCCAGTCCCTCATGCCTGTGATCCTGAACCTGCATATCCCACTAGCACATTTTCGGTCCTCACAGCATGTACGTCGCCAGCTTGACCCTCCGCCCTAGAGGTGTCTTGAGTTGCTCAAAGATCATCTACATGCTCTCTGTACAGTTCTCAGCCACTTCTGGACCACCCTCATCATAAAAAATCAGCGGGTGCTGCGATTGGAACTCCCGTGTCAGGTATTGAAAGGATGGATTTATACCCTGTGTGCCTCTTTTGATCCCATGCAAGACACCTACCAGGCTCGCTTGGAGCTGCTCGTTGATCCATGGACCGAATGCTGCCAAACCCGGTTGTTGTCCTTCCTGCAGTGGATCCTGAACCTAATCATGTCCCTAATCCTATACATGTGGCTCCTTCTCTTCCTACACCGGATCCTGAACCTGATCTTATATCTGCAGCACTGTATCCGCACTTGCCTGATGCTCCATCAGGATGTATAGGAGGAACCCAATGAATACCATAAATGGTCAGATAGCTCATAGATATATATAACAATTTATATTCAATGCCGATAAGGAAAGAAATTAAAGGAAGTTCATAACTACTACCCTTACTCTCCCCCACCAAAACCATGCCCCACGACATCCCGGCCCTATAGCCTCCTTACACGCCACTAATAGAGCCAAGTATCAAAAGTTCTTCAGGCCATAATCGTCCTGAAAAATATTGTTTCCTCAAACCGTTGATCGAATCTCCCAATCTTGATGATCAAAATAACCTCAACTAAGTACTTTCCTACTCGTACAAGAGCCAGACCCAAATACCCTGTCACATGCAATTCTACCAATATTTAAAGCATGGAATACACATTGCAACAACAAGTAATTCTATCAAGAATTTCACATATTCATATTTTAAAGCATACAAAGCATGGAAATTTGATATTCCTCACATAGAATTATCATTTCACAAAGCATACGTGCAATTATGAAATTGAAATACCTTAAAATGTGCCTATAAAAAGCCAAGAAAACAAGCCATTCCATACCGCTCCATGGTCCAGTTCTCCCTTACCGCACTAGGTCAAGGGTCACATATCACAATCCATAACATCACACACCAAGTGAGCTACCGAATTGGAAATCATATAATATGTAATCTGATCAAAATGAAAAACAACAATTCCCACCCATGGAAAATTGGTCTATCCCTCGTACATGGGCTGAAAACACCCAAGCACAATCTAAAAACCCAGTTTCAATTAACAACCTATCTCCAGTATACCATATCCCAAATAGTAAAACCAGAAGAAATAAAATAGAAGCCTCAATTTCATTGGTATCCACCAAAACACTGCTACTAAATCACTATCAAGAACTCCTCTGATACAACTTTTTAATGACCTGAACCCGATCAACTACCCAAACAGTGCTAAACGGGTCGGAAACTACTACCTTAGGTGTGCCTCCCCGAACTCCAAAGGCTACCAACTTGCAGCGAGGATCTTATAGGTATAATGGGGAGGATATACCCTCTTGGATGATAATAATAATGATACAGGTCCAAGTATAACAATAAAGATGCAGCGGAATAAATGACTCAGCAGACTCGAACTAGACCTGCAGAGCAGAAGCACACTCAATATCAATAAAAAGCGGTAGAAATAAATATAAAAAATAGCAGCGAAAATAAACATAGCAGCATGATGATCACTTGTAACTACTAATGAACAATAAAACATGCATCCAAAGCAGGTCATACATACCTGAACATAAAAAGGCGCCAATGGATAACCAATTGTAGGTACATAACAAATAAGTATGCTAATATAGGAAAGGAAACAGAATATGAAAAACTATATATAGGTAACACCCCAAGGTCCATACCATCTCCATGCAATAGCTAATGTAGCCTAGCTCTTGAAGCTGGACTCTTTCCTGCATGTAAATCCATAAAGTCTGCATGTGTCCCATAGCGCATGTGCAGGGTGTAAGCTGAATCTTAGTAGGATACCACCCAATGGTGCGTACCTAATATACGTGTTTAAGCATGCAATAATTTATAAGTAAAATAGTAAATAGTATGATGCACAAAAAAAACACCAACTCCACTAGTGCTCACCAGCCACCATGGAGTGTCACCTGCTTCAGTCAATGCCGGAATCATTGTCTTGTAACTCGGAACCATGTGCCCCCTGACACCACGTGTCTCAAGTACCAACGTCCCAAAGGCTTGCCCAAGATTTGTATCCTAGAGGAACAATGATTCATGTCCTCAAATAAACAACATGAGGGACAACGATGTCTTCCCTCAAATAAAAATTCGGAGGGATAGCGATACCTACCCTCAAATCAAGTAACTGGAGGGACGACAATATCCTCCCTCAAATAAAAAATCAGAGGGACAACGATACCTACCCTAAAATCACGGTGAGCCTCATCCCCCAACTCTATAGCCTCAATGCTTTCCCCTAGGGGCTCCTCACCTCCCACATGGATTCCTACAACAAGAACCCCCAACCAGAGTACCTAAACCGCATCTACTAGGGCCTCTACCCACACGAGTGGTCAAACCCATCTCATCACAGAGTATCTTTGTGTGCACACTACACAATGTTCTGGGTGAGAGGTAATCACCAAATTAGCACCTAAGACACCACACATCTGACACCTCATGTCCCTGTGACCATGCCTCTCATGTCCGATGGCCTCGCCATCTATGTAACCCAGGCCATGCCCAACCTGACAGTCCTACTGCCTCAAGAAAATGTTAATGACGCCCAATCTCGTGGTCAAAACCACCCAATGTAACCCGTCCAAGCCCAACCGGTGATCAACATCACTCAAAAATATCCGGGCCATGCCCATCACAACACAATGGTTCCAAAATATGTAATTCAACAATTACATATAAAACACAATTAAACAGAACACAAAAATAGGCAAACCCATCTAAACAGATGAATTTCACTATGCATGTGTTGTCCCATACCAACATTAATGTTTCTAAGGTCTCCAAAAATTCATATCAAGGTTTAAATAACAAGAACTAACAGTTAAAACCATTACAATTCAAGTATTCTCATCGTTGGAAACCCCGATGAAAATTACCCATGTGAGCAACGACCTCTCGCTCGACCCTACTCAATCAAGACCGGACCAAGGGCATACCCAAAGGTATCCCATAGGTCTAATAAGCAATTTAAATAAGCAGTATCAAATAATTTATGGTCTCTCTCAAAATACCTAAAAATGCAACGAAGGCCACGCTACCCAAAGAAGAACGAAAACAAAAAAAGTTATATACACCACCTACCTCATACTAGTACAATGTTACTCCTCCGATAATAGCCTCCAATTAGGTCTAAAAGGTGGTAGATCTATAAAATAATCAAAACTGATCAAACCCAAAAAACTCATTCTAGAAAAGAAATCAAGAAAAACGACTCAATAGGAATCAAGTCCTTATCGAGGGGGTTATAACACATCAAATGATGTTCAAAATGGGGTTCAGATGAAGATCTGGATAGGATTTGAAGGACTGGCTGGCTCTCCCCGCATGAGCCACAAGAGGGAGGAAGAAAGATGGAGAATGGGAAAATCCTGCGTAGCCCAAAACCTAAAATCCCAAACTTTAAGTGGACGCACAGTTACGTCACATGGTTTGGAAAACCTTGTGCCAACTGTGTGGTTGCCACTATCTCTCCAAGGGGCATTGCACAGCTTTCTCGCATGGTTTAACAAACTGTGTTCCGCCCGTGTGGAGCCCACTGTCAAGGGTGCATGGTTTCTTGGGCTGGCCTCATGGTTTGTTCATACCATGTGCTCCTGT
Source organism: Viscum album (assembly GCA_963277665.1). NCBI lineage: Eukaryota > Viridiplantae > Streptophyta > Magnoliopsida > Santalales > Viscaceae > Viscum > Viscum album. Next base: position 1,139,171,696 of record OY728135.1, on the reverse strand, counting down.
ACGACCACTAAAACATTAATAGTTTTTCCCAAATTCATACAGTTTTCTTAGAACAAGAAAAAAATTCACACAGGGTCGGGATTTTGACCCGTTCCAAAATCCTGGGTTCTTACAGTGTAGTTCCCCTCTGGCTATAGTGCTAGGGTTTTGAAAAAAGTTATGGATCACATGATATGTGGCTATGAAACATTCCATGTGACCCTCCCTAGGTAGATAGTTCATACTAAAAATCACATGGATAGGACCTCGTGCGAGAGGAAATAGACACAGAAAACTTTACTTGCACATGGACAAGAACATGGACAGGACCTCGAGTGGCTCATAGACACCATTTAGTTCCCTTAAACACTATATAGGGATATATGTGATGTGATAATTGTACTAGTAGGGACAATTCTAGGTAGTAGAGTGGGACCAAAAGAAATGTAGGTCCCCTTATAAGTCATGTACCCAAAACTTCCTTTTTGAGGAAACTTATTCCTCTCATATCTAATCCATTTAAACTCAGATCTTGGACCATTAGTACACTATCTTGAGTGTTTTTATATATAGAACATTCTGGTTTCCTTTGTAGTGGATTTTGAGATATGATGTCAGATATTCCAGGAATGAAACATATTTAGGTGATGCTTAATAATGGAAGTGATTTGGAAGGATCACTAGAGAGACTAGAGTGGAACCCTCATATTAGGGTAAGGAATGGGTCCCATACTTACCTAGAGAGTGGAACCCTCCTTTTAGGCCCACATGGGTCCTATATCTACTATCCTATTGGTACCATCCTACTGGGATAGGGAATGAGACCTCTACTATCCATTTTATTGGAACCATCCTACAAGGAAGGGAATGGGTCCCTTATATGCTATTCGAGTGGCACCTCCCTCAGTAATAGGGAATGGGTCCTTAATTACTAGAGTGTCACCCTCCTGATGGGCATGACATGAGTACTCTACTAATTACTAGAGTGGAACCCTCCTACTGTATCAGGGCATGAGTCATTGACTACTAGAGCGTCACCCTTTTGTTGGGAAGGGCATGAGTCCTCTACTGATTACTATAGTCGAACACTCTTTCTAGGATAGGGAAGGAGTCCTTAATAAACTATTGAGTGTCTCACTCCTTTAAATCCAAGTAATTGGTCCTCATCCATCAAAGTGTCTCCCTCCCATTAGGATATGGTATGGTTCCTCTAGCTTTTTACTAAGCGGCACCCTCCTAATGTACTAGGGTATGGTTTGTATACTTAGATATTGTTCCCCTTGATTGTGTGACATAGTAGAGTGGTGTGGATTGAATTTTATACATGTTCATACAGATGTGAAAGATGATGGTAATCATTAGTGGACATTTTGGAACTGATGGCACTCTTTGTTGGGCTGGTTTTTGAGATAAAGATCCCTTTTATCTCTTATTTGGTCATCATTTGTTGAGTATATTTATATCTATATCCTTGTCAATGGATTTTTTTACTCTATTTATTTGGATTGAGTTATAAATTCATATGATGTCTCTTATTACACCCATCACCATTCAGGGTTTCCTACTCGGTATTTATATACTCACCCCTGCATGGAATTTTACCATACATGTAATTTCTTATGCAGATGAAGAATAGGTCATAAGTTATTACATATGAGAATAGTGATACCAAATTTCATTTGTCTATGTACGATGTTAGAGCTTGGGGATTAAAAGCTAATATCTCTCAAATTTTACTTTACTAGTTTTATCATGTTAAGGAATCTTTCAGTTTGGGTGTGTGTTTTTCCCTTTCAGTTTTCCATTTACTCTGTCATACTATGTGTCTTCCCTATAGGGTTTTCATGCATGGTTATTACTCTAAATGTTTCATATATTAATTATCACTATGTAATTTCATGTGGCTACGGTTTTGTGTGTTTGAATAGGTACATTATACAAAGGCCTCCCATATTTGTTATTCCTTTCAATTCTTTTTGTCATCCCCTATCATATTTATGTGGTCATGGGGTAGTTGAGGCTCATTCCACATTGTATTGGGTTGTGAAAAATTGGTTGACATCAAAGAATGTAGTGGGGCTTACAATTGGTTCTTACTAGTTCAACCTAGTTAGTAGCACATGTGAATGATGGGTTAAAAGGATAACACCTATAAGGAGGAATATGTCATAACATGGGAGCAGTAAGAATATGTGTAGGGCTTACCCATATGTGGCCTGACCTATTATTTGGATCAATATGTATCAATTATTCTTAGATAAAGCAAGATTCAAAGGGTTGGGGGATGAGTTTCTATGATGATAGTTGTGCATTTGGATCTTTGACACATTAATCTAGTTTAGATGGGTTTGAGTCCCATGTTCCCTCAACATTCCTGAAAGTGTGTACCATGATAGAGGGGAATAAAATAGATATCCATGTAGTGGGCTTCATGAAAGATGGGTGTTGTTTGAAGAATTTAATTCAATTAAGTATTAGCCTTTTCAAAATGTTTGTTCCTCATTAAAGGGAGTTATGTTAGAAAATTTATAATTATATCCATCAATATGAAGGACTTATGAAATGTAATTCACATAAAATTCTCAGCTCCATGAGTCTATGGGGGTTGTCATGTTGCATGATTTATGAATAAGACATGGTTTCACAAGTTTCTATCATTGGATTTCCTAAAATACAAGGTATATACTTCCACCCCTAAAACAAAGAGCATATTTATAGGCATGTGTCTCACAAAAGAGGTTATATTTTGAATGATTCAGAACACATGTAGATGTTGTCCTTTGTGTTGTGCCTCTCTTGAAGACACCTGAACCATAAGGGTTATGAATCACCTATGGTTACAAACTCATGGATGTTGCTATCTTGTACAATACATGAACATATTTTTAACTCCATACGTTAATAGTTACATAAGATATAATCTCATGCAAGTCATGTTGCATGACAATATTTCATTTTCTTCCATATCGAGCCAACTTTAAATAACTATAAATTTTGGTCTATAAGTCATTTTGGATCCAAGAGTATTCAAATAGATGATTGTGGAGTGAACTATATCCATAGATATATATTATATATATATATGTTTCTCTATGTGGCCAAAAATTACTTAAAAAATCCATAAAAATGCGTTTTATAGATTATATAACCCTTTATGTTGACATTGGATGAATTATGTATCCTATTATTGATAAGAGGGTCTCACCACTAAGTCACTAGAATGGGGAATGTTTTTGAAGGGTATCTACCCCTAAGTTTATGCATGTCCATGAGTCACATAGAGATCCCATTTTCATTTTTAGGAATATATATACTCATATTATTGAACATGAATATAGCCATATGAATGAGGACCATATCATAAATTCCAACAGAATGTGTGTGGCACACATATTCTAGTTCCAATATTGATATATTTTAATATTAATAAATAGTATGATGTTTTGTTTATTCCTTTTTGAGGATTAGTGTCTAGTGGAAAAGAATAGATATTTTTGGAATTATATATCATATTGTAGCATGTAATTAAAGTATATGAAGTAAATATAGGGTTTTTAACATTTAAAGATTAACCCGGTTCACATCCTATGATATTATGGTGATGCATAAAATAGGCCACGATAGGCATGTATTATATATTTGCATTATATTTTTATGCACGCCTCAATCATAAGGTATGATTGATCATACAATGCGAGTTCCACATGTATGCAACAAAACTATTTCATGATTTTAATCAACTATCATCCATGATATGGATTAGTCATGGCTTGTAAAATATTCATTAAATGTGGTAAATGAATCGAATTCAACATTAGGAAATACACATGTCCCATGAGATATCACCCTATATGCTCAATATGGTCGACACTTTTCATTAAATGAGGAGTGTCATAGATGCCAATATAATGGAAAATTTATCTCCTATTTTTATTGTTTTTTCATGAAATCCATTGCTAAATATACATTAAAAATATTCTTCTGGATATAACATTCTTCACTTGGGGAAGGATCTATTAGTCCTTCATTGTAAAAGAATCATATTTCTATGAATAAGGATTCAAGGCCGGTGTTTAACATATGATGGTTTGAAGATTTGTTTTCTGTTATGTTGATCATGATCAAGATTTATCCATAGAGAAGGAGGATAATTCATATGTAATACGATTATGTTATTCATCATTTAATATTCCACATTGATTCCAAGAATATTGATCATTTTTTATGCGTTATTTTACTACCATTAGTCATAGGATGATACCCTTAAACCCATTAGTGGTATCAAAGCCTTGTTATTAGATGATTTAATGTATTAATATACAATTTTTTTTTAAAAAAATTTCATAAATATTTATGTTGAAATTTTAACACATGATATAAAAAAATCACTTTTTAATTAATAAAAATATTATACAAACCCCCGAGAGGTACGGAATACACCACCTCATCCAAAGGGCCCCAGAGCACCAGAGGCATCCCCATAAGCATTATCCTTTATCCATCGTGGAAGAGACTGAATCCATTGGATGTTTTTCACCCTCAGTGGCCTCTTTGCCCTGCCATTAATACCAAGAGATCTCAACAAAACCAGATCAGAAACAACATTTCTCATATAATTGGTTTGGATATTGGAAGCCATGTGGATGGCATGATGCATTGCTAAGAAGATTTCACATAGAAAAGATGTCACTTAGAAAATATTTCATTGAGAATCACCAATCAATTATCAAGATAGGAAAGTTAAAAATATGTCTCAAGCTAGGAGAATAAGTCTGGTATACTTTTTAATTACATCAATGTTTGTTTATTCCTTTTCTCTGTATAAGTGGCCAATATCGCTGATGAAATAGTTAACTGGTAGGCTTAGATACTTCGCTTATACCGGCTCAATTCATGAGAATAAATTGGTTACAGTTTATTTGAAAGACTGTATTAAACTAGAACATATGGGAGGTATGGTTATTAAAGACATCAGGATCTTCAATGACACTCCGATTAAAAAGTTCCCCAGGAAACTTATTTCAATTCATGATCCCTCCATGGAGTTTTTGACAATTAGATATATTTGAAATCTAAAGAATTGATATTTTAACTATATAAGATCATCTGTCTGGACATCTCTAAAGCAGGACTATTCTGATCTTATGGCTCGATTGAAATGGAGGGTCTGTAAGTAGTCAAATCTGAATTGTTGGACCACCACTGGGTTATCCCGAACCATCTGTGTTGAGATTTTCATTCCATCATTTTTTATGCTCAAATCGATTGCTGATTTTTGTGCAGATCTGGACCTTACTTAAATCCTACCCAGCCACCTGCGAATGGAAGTCATGAGGTACTACTTTACTGATTATGATGTTTTGGTGTGGACGCCCAATCTAAATGGCATGTTTAGAACAAAGGAATGCTACAGTTACCTTTGTGGTGACTCAATTCATCCCCCAAGATGGGTTATTGGTTTCTGTAAGACCTTTATTCCCCCTTCATGATCTCTGCTTATCTGGAAAATATGGAAAAAGATGCTGCTGCTGTAGGATCTGTTGCAACGTACTAGGTTGTCTCTTGCCCCGGTCTATTCTTTATGCTTGGATGTAGATGAAACCCTCTCCCACATTTTTTTTCTCGAAAACATTCTAGCATACTCTGGTATTATATGTAGCATATTTTTCACAACTACCTTCATTTTCAATCGGCTGATGGATTAATGCAGGCCATTGGCAAGGCTAATCTCAGTGAGCAAGTTCATGATCAACTATTGGCTGCAACTGCGGCTGTTATTGAATTCATATTGAATTCTATAAATGACCTGCTGTTCAAAAACATTCAGCCGATATTTCATACTGGTGTCTTAGCAATTCTTCGTTCCATCCACATGGCTTCCAATATCCAAATCGGTCAAATGAGAAATGATATTTCTGATCTGGTTTTGATTAGATCTCTTAATGTAAAGGTGAAGAAGTAACTGATGGTGAAATACTGCTGATGGATTCCACCTTTTACACGGTGGTTAAAGGATAATGTTGATGGGGATGCCTCTGGTTCTCCAGGTCCCTCTCTATGTGGTGGTGTATTCCGTACCTCTTAGGTTTTTGTTAAAGGCTACTTCATCCATTTTATTCGCAATGGGTTCTCCATTGTAGCTGAGATCTGGGCTATGATTAAAGCAATCAGGTATGATTTCCATTTTGGTTGGAATTATTTATGGGTAGAATCATATTCGTCTGTTGCAGTCCAAATTTTAAAAGATAGATCGAGGAATGTTCCATGGAGGATTCTACCATATTGGATTGATTGCCTTCAGCTTCTTGACTCGCTATCCCTTGAAATCACACAGGTTAACCGTGAAACAAATCAAGTGGCTGATGCTCTTGCGAAAAGGGAAATTAATGAAGACACATCCTTTTGGTCCTTTGTGTCACCTGGTTACTGTGATAGTATTGTTCATGCGAATTATTGTGGTGAGGTTTACACTCGTCTTTTTAGAGTGACTCTGTGATACCTTGTCATGTACCTTTTAATTTTTATTTTATTTCATTAGGATCAGTTTCTCCCTACTCCTAACTTTCTTGGTAATTTTAATATAAATTTATAATCTTTGATAACTTTTTATTCATGAAAAACTTACTTTAAACGACCACCAATATACTATTTTATTATTATTATTATTTAATTTTATGTTTATATAATGAATACTAGTTTGGTGAGTATGAAAAATATTAAATAAATAATGAATAATATTCATAACTATTTTATATAATGAAAATTCATTGATTAATTCATAATAAATAATAATCAATTTTTAGTAAAATCATTTTACGCTTCAAAAATAAGTTTTTTTTAAAATGGTTTTTATTGCATGAACATTATAATTAATTTTAATTAATTTTATAAATTTTATTTTAGGAAATTAATATCACTTTATTAATAATCATTTCATTATTATCTTTGGGTGAATTTATGGGATTGTTATGAAAAAGATGATTTTTGGGCAAATAGTAGAAAACACTGACATTATATGGAAATTGTATTTTCTTTTAATCTATTTGAAAAGTAAAATTATATTATGGGATAGATGTAAAATTTTTATTAGTTAAATTCTGTTAAAAATAATCCAATAAATTTCATTTCAATCAACATTAAATTTTATTTTTATATAAAACATTTATATATTTAAAAGGGAATTTCTCTGGAAAATTGTTTTTTATCATGTTTTGCTGTGTTTTTAAATTAATTTTCACCAAATATAAATATTAAATTTTATAAAATGGATTAATTAATTTTATTAATCCTAATTAATATTATATAACGATTTTAAATTAATTTTTTGTCATTTTGAATAGTAACCAAGGTAAAAATTCATTACTACGTTAAAGGGTAAAAGGGGTTAATGAGAAGTTAAACTAAAAAGGTAAGGGTTAAAATGAAATAAACATGGTCTAAATCACATTTAATGGTACTATTTCAACCTTATATCCTCTAATGTTCTATGATAATTCATGTTGGATACATTTATATTGAGTAATCCATTAATATATTTTAATATTTGAAAATAATCCAAGTTCATCGTCTCCCTCAATTATAAAAGGATACCACCTATTAAACCTTACTAAAACTTGAAGAGACTCTTATATCAGCCCATAATTAACCAAATAAATTTAAAACATCTCTTCCCATGACTTAGAGGTCTTGTTTAGGTCTTGATTCCATCATTTATAGGCTTAATCTATAAACCTAATGATGTTTTTCAATGAAGAGGTATAACTCTTAACAAAGTACTTTCAATTTAATTTATTATTTTATGTCATCAAAATTTATGGTATCCAATATAAAACAAATAATTAATTATATTAAATATAATTATTTTTATTAATATTATATATAATCCTTTTTTACACATCCCTTTCATCGAATGGGAAATCAAAGTATCGCTTGTGAATATATGTGGACTACCGCCTCTACAAAGCAATATGATTTATTTTCCATCACCAAAATTCTTGTTTGGTAATTATTTTGGAATTAATTTTTATATATAATATATTAAAAATAACTATATGTTTGTAATTATAATATCTTATCTACCATATTACCATCAATAAATTGGAAAATGATAACAGTCCTTGTGCATACGTATGGACTAACACCTCCGTGCAATAATGTGATTCATTTTTTATCAGTATTTTATATAAATAATTGTAAAAGTAAATATGATGAATAAAAATTATATCTAAGAAATTATTAATGTTATTTAAATGATTAAACTTTCACCATGTTGCACATACCACATCCATTGAATTGAAACATACATGCAAAACATATCAGTTTTCAACTGAATAATCATTTTAATGGATAAATTATTAATAACATGATAATTGAAAATTAAAAAGGAATGGTGAATAGTAAATTATGTATTTGTATGGTTATATAATATATTTATAATAAATTTATATTTATTATATATTATATTTTAACATGTGCGATGTATAATTGGACTTGAGGCAGGGGTATATGTAACAATCACATTTTTTTCAGAATTATCTCTACTAAATATCTATTGAAAGATATTTTAGGGATATTATCATTTAAGACACATATTTCTTATTCTCATATTTTAATAATTTTTTTAATGTATTAGAACCATTATTATCTCTTACATACTTAAAATCACTGATAAAATGTTTTTAAAGAAAATTCAACCTATTTCTTATTTGGTCGATGATTTTTTTATTCATGCCCATAAACATCCAAATTATTTTTTGAAAGTTATTAAATATACATTAATTTTTTTAAGAAGGAAATTATACCTTCCTTTTATTTTATTTATAATTTTTTAAAAATTAATATTTCCAAAAATTCTAAAGAAGTCATTTTTTACTTTTTATAAAAGTTTAAAAAGAATGTTTTCATTTAATGAATAATAAATGGATTGATTTTCACTTCATCATGACCATTCTTTTCTTTAAAAGTCAATTTACAAGTTTCATTATTTATTTTAAATGATATGTATATTCTCAATATTTTTTGAATTTTTAGTGAAAATATTTTCAAAGGAAAAGGTTATTTTACCATGTTTTCAAAGAAATGATTGAATGATATTTTAAAGGCCTTTTTCTTCAATGTAAAAAACTTTTAAGGATCTTTATATTTCATTGGGGATATGATCATATGAAAACATCCACTTTATTTCAATGGGTGTATTATGATGATGATTTGTGTTTGATTCTATGAAACTTGTTTCTTTCTCATTTGTCAATTATGTTATAATGAAACCATTATGAAACTCATTTCTTTTCCACGAGTTATGCTATAATGAAATTATGACATTTTTATGAAACTTGATTCCTTTCCACTGGTTATGTTATAATGATATGATGAAAATTTTATAATCTTATGTAACAAATTTGTATGGTTTTCATTATGTGATAGGTGGTTATAAAATAATATATCCCTAAAATTTATTTTATAAATATGTATATCTCATGAGATAATAAGGATTGGAAAAGAGAGTAAACACTATTCCATAAGGGACTCTGTCCAAAAAAATATTCATTAGAGTAAACCTTAACTAAGGAATTTATGGAATAGAGAGTGAACACAATCCACTATAGTAGTCATGGTTGTGATTCTTGGAAAAGGAATTGGTTTTCTATTCTTATGGGTATGATCCAAACTTATGTTTTATGCTTATGAAATTTTCTCAAGACTCAAGATTGATTATTGATGATTTCACAAAAGTGTGAATTATTTATTTTGTTATGAAAAATCCTTATTCCATGATAAATTATTAATGATATTTGATTAATTGTGTATGGTTTTTATAAGTTAAAATAAATTTATTATACCATTATTATTATATTATTCTCACTCATAGTCATTGATTGAGATATCCTATGTTTACCCTTACTATGTATCCGAGATCACCCAATCTTATATTTATTTTCCCCATGTTCTAAAGAGATAGTTTAAGTAGCATACAGATAAAAAACTTTATTTAATATATTATAAACAATAGATGAAATAATTTCCTCACATTGTGTTAAATATTTTTATTTATGGAATATTTGGGATTATATCATTCATTTTATTATTTAACAAAAATTTCAATTTTGACCCTATAATGTATACTATGATATTTTTACCATAATTATTTCTCTAGGACTTATTAAATCTCAAAATTTCATAAACAATTATTCAATCAATGGGATAAATTTTTTATTTATAGCATCCAAGTTACATCTTTAATTTTATTGGAGTAAATGGGTTATTAAGTCAAATATAGATTTGAGTCATCAAATTGGACACCATATAGCCATTTGGTCCATATATACTTTACACACACATGGATTAGGCACAAATTTCAATAATATACTATGGAATGAATTATGAAAAAAACATCCTTCTATAAGAAAATATGGTTCATGTTTTTTAAGGTTAAAAGAATTTTGTATTTTTTTAAAATTATTTGGGTGATTTTTTTATTTAACACTTGTAAAAACCTGTAACCGCTGCCTCCCTACCCCTATATAAATGTTTATTTTTCTCATTTAAAATGGTTTTTTATATGAATTAATATATTTAGGTTTGAGGGGAAGTGGTTTCACTAAATTTTTCTATCCATTTCAATAGGTAGAGATCTTGATGTAATGATCCATTCATCAAAGACTTCTTCCGCTTTTTTACATTGTAATGTTTGTGTTTTTGTAATAAAATCTCCATTTATACAATTATTAGACCACCCAAGGATGTGTATTTTTTCATAGTTATCGATATAATTCTAAAATTTTCCACTTGTTTAATTTTAATAATTGAGATATTTTTATTTACATAATATGATATCTGGATTTAGTGTTTATAATTTAAGAAATCAATAAATCAATTGATCAATTAACATAATTTTTGTGAGGTAGGGTAATGTATGACTGGTGATAGATCAATATTAATTGGTAAAAACACTATGAGTTCAATTTTTAGGGATAAAATATAATCCATAAAGTCAATTAATCCTAAAATTTATCCTGGACATGACATCTATTTAAACACTAACCATAAGCTATCATTGTAACAAAAATCAAATAAAGGTTTTATGATTTCATGTTTTGAATCTATCCTAGGGTTAAATTCTCCAAGGGTTCGGGATTAAAAAACCAGGGTATCATAATTTAGTAAATTTTAATTTGAAAGATAATGACTACTAAGTAAGGGAAGATGTATATTTATATCTATGATTCCTTCTAAAAATACATTCTAATAAATATCTTAATTTTTTGTTTAATCAATCATATTTCAAAAAGGAAAAAATATATCTTATTTCAACAAAAATTTTCTTATGTTATAAACCAAGAAAAATACCCCAATCATTTTTTATGATGTATTTTTATATGTTTACAATTTAACTTTAATATGTTTTTTTAAGTACTTACTCTTTAGTGAATAAACTTGTTCATCTACTCTGGTAAAATTTAGTAAAAAAATTACACATAATTTGAGAGAACCCATGGAAAGACCATTCAAATTGGCATTATTTCTGAGGAGTAAAGTATTTAATTAAAATAATTAGATGTATTTTTTTACTTTTAGTTCATTATCCTTTTCGATTTATATTTTTATTTCTTTAACAATTTATTAATTTTTAATTTTTTTGGGACCATCAATTCCAAATTAATATCTTTATATTGTAGTTCATTTTTCATCATTTCCCTTTTCTTTGATTTATGAAATGAAGTAGTATAAAGGATAACAATGATCTTGATCCTAATATTAAACCCAATATTAGGGATTAATTTAGATAGACTTAGGCTATATGAAGTTTCAATATTCACCCTATTGGGAAATTACTCCATTTAGGGAACATTAAAATAGGAATCACTTATGAATAAAAATAAAAACTAGAACCAATTGTTGAAAATAATATAAGTAAACATTATAGAACCATTCAAGAAATGGTTACATGAGACATTAATTATCAACCAAAATATATTGCATAACCAAACATGGAATTGGAGTTTAAAATAAAATATTGATCAATAAACCTTATTACATAATTTTAAGGCCACTCTGATGAGGATAAAAAAAGAATGAAAAATGTTTTGCACAAAAATCAAACCAAGTAATCCCTATAAATAAAAAATTACAATGAGAGAATTACCATTCTCAATTGATCAAATTGACAAATATTGGATGTATTATTTAAAAAATCCAGACATAAAAAGTTTGAATGATTTAAAATTCCTTTTAATGTATTGATATTTTCTAGCATTTAGGACAACTATAATTCAAAATGTGATCTCAATGATCAAGAAAATATTGGTGGATTCAATGTATGAGTATTGGAAGTGATTCTAGAAATTATGCTCAAGCGACTCTCATCACCAAATATGTGAGGATATTTCCATCAAGTACTTTTATAAAGGTATTAAGCCTATGGAAAGGATATTTTTGGATGTTGTTGTAGGGAGATAATTGATAAAAAACATCATATTATATGTGTGAATAGATTTAAAATAAGGTACAAAACTCCCAAATATTTGGTGACTGAGGTAGACACATATTGGATGAATGGATCTGGTAAGTCCTTCTCTAAAAATAGAATTAATTGATACTAAGTAGGATGAATTGAATTGTATCGTGCGATACATTACTTTGGATTAAAATAAACACCAACCCACTCCTATGAGGCCCTGTGTAATTTTAACTAATCCAAACCAACCTAATGAGTTTTGTAACAAATTATAATAGTCAAATAATTATCCATACATATTCCCTAAGTGGACATTTTAACAGAAACATCAATTAAATCCATATAATAAGTATGACTCCTTCTCAAAAATATAAAGACAAGGGTATAAAGATCACTCATACATGATTTATAACTCTATACAACAAAAAGGATCTATTTTAAACAAAACATCATGTTGCCTCCACCTTACCTACAGGGATTTAAACCACCGTAAAATATATTGAAAGACAAATAATCAATAAGTCAATGACAAAAAGGGTCATCCTAACCAAAATTATATTATAATACTATTTATATTATGAAACTAATTTTTATTAATCAATAAAATGAGCTGAATAGTTAGTTATAGAGTTGAGGTAATTGAAGATGTAAATGAGCGAGATTACCATTTACCTCCATGAACCAGTAATGTGAAATAACTCAGGTTTTTTATAAGGCAAGAATCATTATATTTTCAATTTAAATTCTTTCTTTTGGCCTTATATGAATTCTTATTTTATTACGAGTGTTTTGGAGGTGTCTGATGCTTGTTCAGAGGCCGGAACCAAGTTTTAGGTTGAAAATGACCTGGCCCACAGTTCATGCATAGATTGCACACTGTTAGTCTAAACCGTGTGAGAGGTCTTAAAATTGTAGGTTTTTAGATAGAGCATGTAGAGACCCAAATCTTCACATACATGGACATTACATTTCTTTTTCGGAATACTTAATATAGGACAAAAACAGACGCCCAAAGACTGTATTAGATTAGTGTCATTGGAAACACGAGATGTAATCTTCTAATCATGGTGAAAGATCTTCAACATCTCCCATAAAGATCTTCCCATTTTGGTTTTCATACCTAAAACCATTATTTATATCCTGGGGAAAATAAAACATAAAAAAGTTGAGCTCAAATGCTTAGTAAGGGTAAACATAGAGAACATAAAACAATCCATAAACATTTGAATGAAAAAACTTGAACATAAAATCTAAACATCATAATCATGATCAAAGAAATAAATATAGGAAGTATGTAAGGAATATATCATAAAGGAACATCAATCATGATAAAATATCATGTGACTAAAACATGTGATTGTGGAAACCATTAAGCACATGATATTATTTCCATAGTATCCAAGGAATTGTTGCCGAGACCATCTTAGTGGACAAAGTCCCTTTCTGAATCGAGTTCACTCCTCGTTCCAGTCCTGTGTTACTGAACCAGATTAACTTAACATTCTAGCCATGTATATCTCCTGAGATATAAATCATTACCCAATGCATTGGAATGATATATAGGTCCCACCCATCTCACAATGAAATCATTCTTACATGTTCCACAACTTGAACATAAATCATTCATCATTACCGAAAGAATAAAACAGGTTTCATAAACATCATCCCATCATAAAATAATCCATATAAAACAAATGGATATCATTTTATCATAAGAAAAGTGAAACCATGTAAATCATAGAGATATTATACTTGAAAAATACACATATAAAATAATGTCATCTTAGATAGAAAATGGTTTTGATAAAACACTGGAAAAGAATTCTTGAGGAAAATATCCTTTCTTCATCAAAATCATTTTCTTTTCACAAAATGCCTTGAAATTTTGAAAGAAAAGGATTCTGTTGAAAATAGTCATGAAATTTTGTAGAGGAATCTTTATTGAAAAAGGTTGTTATGAAACCGTAAAAACTCGTTCATGCCGTATAAGTTAAAAAAACATTCTCCTCTTACTTTTATCGGAAAAGTAAATAAGTTCCTCATATGGTAAAAAAAATAAATATTCATTTCATAACATGTGGTAAAAGTAAAAAAAATGGGTAAAATGGACTTTAAACATACATAAGAACACTTTTAGAAAACATGGACATGGATGATAACAATATCCCCAGTAAATACTTACGAATAAACAATCTCAGATAAGAACGAGACTGGAATAATTATCCCTTACCATAAGTCTGATATACTTCGTATGTACCTGAACCTCCTGTATAATGATTTAAATAATGTCATTGAATTATTATAGAATCATATTCATTGTTATGATATCATATATGGTTCACTTATGACATTATATCACCCATTCTTTTGTAAATTCCATTTTAAAGCAGTGTTTTGGGTAAAATTGTTTCATTTATCATACGTGTTTCGACTTGTTGTTCTTGATATTATTACTTATATCCTGATTTACGTAATTCAGGAATGTAAAACATGATTTATATATAATATATATTCATCATATATATATATATATATATGATATATCGATAAATGTAATGAAATACACCGTTCATGGAGACGGTAGGCCGTAAGTACACATGAACATTGTTTTCGTTTCCTTATTGAATTGAACAGAATTAAGTAGATGACATACATATATATATATACATAAATACAGTATCATTATTATGTGATATATTTTATTATTATTCATCATATATACTTTATAATCATTCAGGAATTGGTAACATGGAGAATGAATCTCATCGCATCGTGGAGACGGTAGTCCGTACTTACGCAAGAGCGATGATATTAATCCCATGATCATGGAATTGTATTAAAGTGTATGTATAATATTTCATAATTAATATCACTTTACAATAATCATATATAGTTCTTTATTTACACCATTATACCCATCCAAGTAAAGTGGTGGTTGAAAACTGATTACACCACGACATGGAGACGGTATTCTCTATGTACGCACGTGCGGTGATTTCGTTTTCCGTAGGATGGATAGAAGGTGAAATAAGGTTGTTTAATATTTATAATAATATATAAGTATATAATTAATACTGTTGTTATTACTTTATAATGAGACAAATAAAGAAGAATAAGTAGAAGAAGAAAGAAACTTGAGAGAATCAGAAGAAGAGATTACCTCTTCTTTGACGCACCTCCTTTAAGAATCCTCTTAAGGAAATAGAGTTGGTTTTTTGAGAATACCGAAACCTCCAGAATGTTTCTAGGGAAGTGGAGAAGATAAATGGTCAGGGTATGGCCATGCTTCAATTCTCAAAAGGGTGTGAAGAGAATAGGGAAGGGGTGCCCTTTTTATAAGGGAGGAGAGGGGCACCTTTGAAAAAACATAAAATATTATTTTATAATAAAGTCATATTCAATTTTTAATAGCTCCAAATTGATTTATTTCGAAGATAAGGTGGTGATGGGTCTAAATCCCTTCAACCAATAATCTTTAGACAAGTTTAGGTTACTATTGTACCCTTATCATTTAGATTTAACTCTAAGTTAAATAATTCAACTTTTACTGTGTCTTCTTGTTTTCTTAAACTATATGGTTAATAAACTTACAATAACAAGTCAAACAAACCCCAAGTGGTTCATTATTAATATATATGACCTTATCTAAGTCATTTTTCCGAACCTTAGATTTTTAGGGAAAAAATAACAATTAATAATATAATATTTGTTTTAAAAACTATTTTATGTCAACTTTGACACTATTTGGTAATTGATTTTTTTGAAAATCATAACTGCATGATTAGTTTAAACAAAGTTAATTAAATCATAACATGTCATATTTAACCTAAAAATTTATTTTTATTTATAAAAAGTCTCAAATTAAATTTATTTGGGCATTTATAACATCAATTATGTTAATATTTCATTAATAAGATAATTACGGCATCATCTTTGTGTCATAAATAAATTAAATTAATTAATGTCTAAAAATTACAAATAAAATACCATTATGTAGTAAATAATTTTATCTTTATAATTAATATTTATAATCGAATTTATCTTATGTATAACCCTATATTAAAAATGTTTTAGTTATTAATCTTTGATTTTAACTCTTTTAACTCTACTTTAAATAAAATAATAATAAGTGTCCTAATCTAATCCAAGGGGACCTAAATGGCCATATTTTATTCCTAAGGTTGTTTTGGTCTAATTAAACTTATCCAAAAGAATTAGAAAATGTGTTAGAGTAATAATAATATCATTTTTACCCATAATTACCCTATTTACTTTTAACCATGGTAAAAAAAGTAAACAGTTACTATTCACCCAAAAATTATTTTTATCTTATTGAACCAAATTTTACTATTTGATATTAACTATGTCTCTCGGATTTTTGAAATTCCACTCACATAAGCGGTAAAATTATGTTTTATGTAAATTTTCAAATTCTCCTAGGAGGTGGGTAAAAGACGGTGAAAACTTCAATAAAATTTTTATATAACTAAAATTATTATAAAATGACTCCAATTAATTACGTTGAACTTATATAAGTATTATGTATCAATTTTGACCTAAAATAACTTTAAATAAAATAAATAATTATTTAAATAAAAAGTCGGTTTTTTAATAGTAACCTAGTGTTTTCACTATTCATCAAAAATTGAATGTTTTCAGAAAAATACCAAAAATTCACCCTAGGATAGTTTCAATATTCCGAATCCAAAAATGAAGTGCATTTTGTAAGATAAAATTTATAAAATTTCAAAAAGTGGCTATTACTATTCATAACAGCTAGTTCATAATAATATTATAATAATATCTTGATTAGTGAAACTCGGTATTGCGTACTACACACGCTATCGAGGAAGGTCAGGATTATGTGTAATGCAAGCCAAGTCAGGGATGCATGCAGTGAATGCTCTGTTTGGTGTTTCATATAACATAATCAAAACATATTTCATTTATACATTAAACAAAATCTATACTTAACGTTGCGTAGAATAATTTCCACAAAATGAACTTGAAATTATGTGTAACACGAGCCAAGAATAGTGTTGCGTATACTGCAAGATAATATGGTGTTGTGTATAGTACAATCTAATCTTAGTGTAGTTTATAATAGAAGATATCAAAGAAATTAAAAATAATATATCTTATAAAATCTCATGGTGTTACATTCTACCCCCCTTAAAATGAATTTCTCCCTTGAAATTCGTCACGGTTATAAATGGTTTACTACTTAAAAGTTTCTTTAATAGAAACCAACATCGTAAAAAGGAATACTAAAACTTCATTTTAAAAAAATGAAGTTAGAATCATAACAGTTACCCACAGTAACTCATCATTGGTTTTCCACATAAGACAACATAGGTGAAAATATGGATATGGGAGGGAAATATGACCATGAACATCTGATGAAGAGTGGTAGAGGACTTGGCTATGAAAAATCCAACAATCACAAAGCTATAAATTTGTGATGATCTATGGTACCATCTGATTCATTTGATATAAGAGCACTAGGACAAAAATTTTGGTTTTCAAGATCATTTCCCTAATGTTGGTGAACTTTTACATGAGGAGAAATATATACTTGATTTCAGTGTAATATCATCATTGGTCATTCCATGAACAATTTCAACTGTATCTCTATTTAAGGAAATGAAGTTGAATTTGTCATTCATGAAGTGTTAGCAGATCATGTGATAGAATGATAAGTCATCCCATCTGTTTCTATCATAAAAAGGTTAGCATAAGTTATTTAAAATACATAAGTCCATCTATGGTGAGATAAATCATATATGATTCCAAAAATGGACTTATATTTCATCTATCATACTTCTTAATAAAATAAAACTAGTTTCTACTAACCTGGGACATCCTGTAGTCCAGTGTTATGAGATAAAGGCCTGTCGCAATTCATTTGTGGGTTCAATTCCCACAGCATTGTCTGACGTGACGGTTTTTCGCCCGTCCTATGGGTTGTCCTTTTTCTAAAACAATACTATTATAACCAATAGATCTAGCCTTAAACAATACAATTTTATGTCCAACATAATCCATTACAATCTTTAGGCGTATCCAAAATGCTTCTGTCCAATCTTATAGTATAAATAAAACAAGTACTTGAAATGTCACATAACAAGCATGTGAATACCATCATTTATCCCCCATATATCATAAGATATATCATGTTGGTCACATTCCAAACATGTGAATACCTTAATCATGTATTCTTTTGAAACATGAATTACCATAGAACCTTAGTGAAAACATGAATTATATCAAAAGGTTACTCTTTCCACATACCAAAATCCAAAAATTTCTATATACACAAACCATGATATCACTTTGTCCTTATATCAGTCATTAGCTCATTAATACAATCAAACATCTCATTATCTCTTTATCGCTTCATTATGCGCATATCAACTACTTTCCAAAAATATATAAATTAACCTTTCATGGTTACCGGTACCATTCAATATATAATTTAAAATAATATATGAGAAAAAATAGTGTAATAATCCTTATATGTCTCTTTATTCCATTGTACTATTACATATACAACATAACTCTTGATAAACATGTAATCATTCCACTAACTTCTTAAAACATTGACCGATCCTGAGAAATTATTTCAAATCACATATCATTTGTAGTATGTTCATCATCAACAACATAAATACTACCCATATGACCATGATGATTCTCTTCATGAGACTTTCCCTTAGGGCATTGGTTTGCATAATGCCCGTACATCCCACATTTAAAACATTTAACTGCTGTTGATGTCTTAGAAATACCATTATCCTTGTCCATTGTGTTAACTGAACCTTTTCTTTTCCACTTATTGGCTTTTTTCCTTCCTTTCCACACCCAAAGAATCTTCCAGTTCCTTTGAAACATTCTCCCTGATGCCTCTTCCCACAGGATTTTCATGAGGGAAATTGAACTTTCTTTCCTCTATGATCATCATGAAATTCCATCTTTCTCTTATTAGATGAGTCAGGAAACATACCAAAGTTGAGATTATTGATCATATTATAAGATTTTTGATTAGGCATAATAACTATATGTGGACCTCTAGAGCCAATTTCATTTGGTTTCTTGGGAAGAATATCATTCCATTGTCCACCATATCCTCCATTATCGTGAATCTTCCCATTTCAATCCATTTTCTAAAACCCAAAAAGAATACTGTGAGTGGGAAAAATCATGCTAGGGAAAACATAATAATAAAGGGGGAGTACCGTCAATATCTAACATCTTATGTTAAATTCCATGATCGTTATCGTAATTATAGGACTATAATCTATACGTATAATTATCCTTAGGGACATCCCTAGACATACCATAGAAATATCTCTAGGGATTTCACTAAAGTTTTCGCATCCTAGTTTCCAAAGTTTAACTAAACCTTCACTCTGATACCAACTGTAGAGACCCAAATCTTTACATACATGGACATTACATTACTTTTGTGGAATACTTAATACATGACAAAAACAGACGCCCAAAGACTGTATTAGTTTAGTGTCTTTGGAAACTCAAAACGTAATCTTCTAATCATGGTGAAAGATCTTCAACATCTCCCATAAATATCCTCCCCTTTTGGTCTTCTTACCTAAAACATTTCTTTATATCCCAGGGAAAAGAAAACATATAAAAGGTGAGCTCAAATTCTCAGTAATGGTAAACATAGAGAACATAAAACAATCCATAAACATTTGAATGAAAAAACATGAACATAAAATCTAAACATCATAATCTTGAGGATAGATATAAATCTTGTAAGTACATAAGGAATATATCATAAAGGAATATCAATAATGATAATATATAATGGGAATAAAAAATGTGATTGTGGAAACCATTAAGCACATGATATGATTTCCATAGTAGCCAAGGCATTGCTGCCGAGACCATCTTAGTGGAAAAAGTCCCTTTCTGAATCGAGTTCACTCCTCGTCCCAGTCCTATGTTACTGAACCAGATTAACTTACCGTTCTAGCCATGTCTATCTCATGAGATATAAATCTTTACCCAATTCATTGTAAAGAGATATAGGTCCTACCCATCTCATAATGAAATCATTCTTACATGCGCCACAACATGAACATAAATCTTTCATCATTACCCAAAGAATAAAACAGGTTTCATAGACATCATCCCATCATAACATAATCCATATAATAAAATGTATATCATTTCATCATAAGAAAATTTAAACCATGTAAATCATAGTGATATTATACTTGAAAAATACACATATGAAATAATGTAATCTTAGATAAAAAATGGTTTAGATAAAACGCTTGAAACGAATTATTGAGGAAAATATCCTTTCCACTTCAAAGTCATTTTCTTTTCACAAAATGCCTTGAAATTCTAAAAGAAAAAGATTTTGTTGAAAATAGTCATGAAATTTTGTAGAGTAATATTCATTTAAATAAGTCGTTATGAAACCATAAAAACCAGTTCATGTCGTATATGTTAAAAAAAACATTCTCTTCGTAATTTTGTCGGAAAAGTCAAAAAGTTCCTCGTATGGTAACAAAAGAAATATTCCTTTCATAACATGCGGTAAAATTCAAAAATGGCAAAAATTTACTTTAAACATACATAAAAACAATTTTAGAAAACATGGACATGGATGATAACATTAACCACAGTAAATAAATACAAAAAAACAATCTCAGATAAGAACGAGATTGGAATAATTATCCCTTACCTTATGTCCGATATGCTTCATATGTATCTGAACCACTGGTATAATGATTTAAATAATTTCATTGACTTATTACAGAATCATACTCATTGTTATGATATCATATATGGATCACTTATGACTTTATATTACCTGTTCTTCTGTAAATTCCATGTTAAAGCAGCGTTTTGGTTAAAATCGTTTCATTTATCGTACGTGTTTTGACTTGTTGTTCTTGATACTATTACTTATATCCTGATTTAATTAATTCAAGAATGTAAAACATGATTTATATATAATATATATTCAGCATATACATATATATATGATATATCTATAAATGGAATGAAATATATCGTTCATGGAGACGGTAGGTCGTACAAACGCATGAACGCTATTTTCGTTCCCTTATTTAATTGAATGGAATTAAGTAGATGACATACATATATGTACATAAATAAATCCAGTATCATTATTATTTCATATATTTCATCATTATTCATTATATATACTTTATAATCATTCATGAATGGTTAACATGGAGAATGAATCTCATCGCGTCGTGGAGACGGTAGTCCGTACGTACACACGAGCGATGATAACATTCCCATGATCATGGAATTGTATTAAAGTGTATGTATAATATTTCAGAATCAATATAGCTTTATAATAATCATATATAGTTATTTATTTGCACCATTATACCCATCCAAGTAAGGTGGTGGTTGAAAACAGATTACACCACGGCGTGGAGACGGTATTCCGTACATACGTACGCGCGGTGATTTCATTTTCCGTAGGATGAATAAAAGGTGAAATAAGGTTGTTTCATATTTATAATAATATATATGTATATAAGTAATACTGATGTTATTACTTTATAATGACACAACTAAAAAAGAATAAGTAGAAGAAGAAAGAAACTTGGGAGAATCAGAAGAAGAGATTACCTCTTCTTCGACAAACCTCCTTTAACATTCCTCTTAAAGAAGTAGAGTTGGTATTTTAAGAAAACCAGAACCCCCAGAATGTTTCTATGGAAGTGTAGAAGAGAAATGGTCAGGTTTTTTATGATCTTAAAGGCTCAAAAAGGAGTTAAGAGAAGAGGGAAGGGGTGCCCTTTTTATAAGGGAGGAGAGGGGCACCTTTGGAAAAACTTGAAATATTATTTTATAATAAAGTCATATTCGGTTTTCAATAGCTCAAAATTGATTTATATCTAAGATAAGGTGGGGATGGGTCGATATAATATCAACCAATAATATTTAGACAAGTTTAGGTTACTATTTTACCCTTATCATTTAGATTTAACTCTAAGTTAAATAATTCAACTTTTACTGTGTCTTCTTGTTTTCTTAGACTATATGGTTAATAAACATACTATAACAAGACAAACGAACCCCAAGTGGTTCATTATTAATATATATAACTTTATATATGTTATTTTTCTGAACCATAGATTTTTACAAAAAAAAACTACAATTAATAATATAATATTTGTTTTAAAAACTATTTTATGTCAATTTTGACACTATTTGGTAATTGATTTTTTGTGAAAATCATAACAGAAGTATTAGTTCTACTAAAGTTCATTAAATCAATAATAACATGTCATATTAACGTAAAAAATTATTGTAATTAATAAAAAGTATCAAATTACATTTATTTGGGCATTTATAACATCAATTATGTTAATATTTCATTAATAAGCTAATTACTACATCATCATTATGTCATAAATAAATTAAATTTATTAATATCTAAAAATTATAAATCAAATACCATTATTTAGGAAATCTTTTTATCTTTCTAATGAATATTTATAGTCGAATTTATCTTATGTATTACCCTATATTAATAATGTTTTAGTTATTAAACATCGATTTTATCTCTTTTAACTATACTTTAAATAAAATAATAATAAGTGTCCTAATCAAATACAAGTGGACCTAAATGGTCATATTTTATTCCTAAGGTTGTTTTTTTGTCAAATTACACTTATCCAATAGAATTATGACATGTTTTAGGGTAATATTATTATTATTTTTACCCTTAATTACCGTATTTAATTTTAACCGTGGAAGAAAAGTAAAAAGTTACTATTCACTAAAAATTATTTTTATCTTATTGAACAACATTTTACTCATTGATAATAACTATGTCTCTCGGATTTTCAAAATTCCACTCACAGAAGCGGTAAAATAAATTTTTATGTAAATTTTCAAATTCTTCTAGGAGGTGGGTAAAAGACGGTGAAAAGTTCAATAAAAATTTTATATATCTAAAATTACTATAAAATGAATCCAATTAATTAAAATGAACATATATAGATATTATTTATCAATTTTTACTTAAAATAAGTATAAATAAAATAAATAATTATTTAAATAAATGGTCAGTTTTTAAATAGTAACCCAGTGTTTTCACTATTCATCAAAAATTGAATGTTTTCAGAAAAATACCAAAAATTCACCGTAGGCTAATTTCGATATTCCAAATCCAAAAATGAAGTCCATTTTGAAATATAAAATTTATAAAATTTCAAAAAGTGGTTATTACTATTCATAATGGCTAGTTCATAATAGTATTATAATAATATCTTGTTTAGTGAAACTCGGTATTGCGTACTACACACACTATCGAAGAAGGTCTTGATTGCGTGTAATGCAAGCCAAGTCAGGGATACGTGTAGTGAATGCTCTGTTTGGTTTTTCATATAACATAATAAAAACTTATTTCATTTATACATTAAACAAAATCTATACTTAATGTTGCGTAGAATAATTTCCACAAAACAAACTTGAAATTGTGTGTAACACAAGCCAAGAATAGTATTGTGTATACTGTAAGCTAATACGATGTTGCATATAGTACAAGCTACTCTTGGTGTACTGTATAATAGAAGACATCAAAGAAATTAAAAATAATATATCTCATAATATCCCGGGGTGTTTCAGAGTAGTTCCAAACGATTACTACACGGTTAGTCAAACCGTGCTGGTTAATCGTGAAAAGCACCCCTTTAAGGCAGAGAGGTGTGCATGTTTTCCAACCGGGTTGGGAAACCGTGCGGGTAAACTGTACAACCCCTATTGTGTGTGTTTTTTTTTAAATATTAAATTAAAAATATTTTGTTCTTTTTAAACCCAAGTGTGTTTTTCTTCTCCCATGT
Organism: Viscum album; assembly: GCA_963277665.1. Taxonomy (NCBI): domain Eukaryota; kingdom Viridiplantae; phylum Streptophyta; class Magnoliopsida; order Santalales; family Viscaceae; genus Viscum; species Viscum album. The sequence continues at coordinate 1,139,147,399 of OY728135.1, read as the reverse complement.
ACAGAGAACATCCAGAGCACCCCCTTTTGGCACCTAGGTTTGGAATTTAGTCCTACTCTCCATCCCATCTCCATTTTGATCACTGATCATCTCTACAGATATGCATCAGTAAAGACTACACTCCATTTTAGTCATTCTTGATTCTTCAGAATAATGATTACACTATTTGGATTTAGGAACATATGCCCTAATATTCCATTTGTCATCTATTCTTCAGATTTATCCCAAACCAGGATGAATTAATAATCAATACTGGAAAAGATGTCTACTACCGAGGTGAGGTAGGTGGTCTATACATTATTTTGGCTTTTCATGGGATTTTAGGGCATTCGTCCTTTTCTCTGCCCGTCAGACTTTCCAACAAGGCCTCCTTTTTGAGTGTGTTACTTGACATAGCTGTAGTCAAACCTAGTGAGGATGCTTGTAGGTTCTGTTTAGGTGTGTTGACACCCTTAACATGTTTTAGGGTCACCCTAAGGGTGATCCTTAAGGAAAATATATTGTTTATTCCAGTGTAAACCAACCAAGTGGTGTGTGCTTGTGCATTCCTAGGTAGAGAAAGCCCTTATAAGCCTTGATAGGTTGAATAGATTGCTTAGATGATGTAACACCTCATTTCATATTGATATCATGTGATTCCATGCCTATTTTGATAACTTGGCTTAAATAGAATGTGTTTATACAGGTTGGTATACCTATATGTAAATGATTAATAACATGTTAAATGTATTATATGGGAGGGTAGTCCCATATGCTGGATAAATGGTTTTCTTGAATGGGTATACCCATGGCTTGTGCTTTTTTATGTGAGTGGGTATACTCACCTGTTAATTAATATTTAATTTTAACGCTTGAATGCTTGTTTAATGGTTTGATAGATTCCATGGAATACTCTCCATTGATTTGGAACACAGTAGTGGATGCCTTTGGTTGACACTACCCCTTGGGTCCTAATTCTGTGGGATGCCTCAGGCCTTGCTACCCCGTGGATTCGGCTAGCTTGGGATCCCATAGGACTCTCTATTTCCATGCTCCTAGGACCCCAACTAGTGCCTAACTGAGTTTCTAACAGGGATGCCAATGGGACACGATGGGATGACTTGGACAAGCTCGGTGGATCCAGCCCTCCATGGTCTCGATATTGTTACATGGATGCCTTAGTCTGCTGACACCTTTGATTTGGCCCTTGAGGTCTGCTACTTCACTATACATCATGGCCTTGGGATGATACACTCACTATACAGTGTGGTCATGGATTACTTGACCTCTCTATACAGCGAGGCTATGGATTTCTTGATATAGAGGTATGTTTGGAAAGGCCACATGACTTTCCTATTTACTTGTTATGGATGCCTTGTTAGGAGCTTTCTCTCTTTTACATGTATCCTTGAGGGCCATTTAGGTTTACTGTACAGTAGACTTATTTCATGGGAATATTTACTTACATACTATTTGTTTACACTTGCTAGCACGTTTTTTGAATTGTTTTCAGAACTGTATATACCTAGGTGGTTGCCTACTTGGATCTTTATCTCACACCATGTTTAGATCTCCTTGGGGACCCAAAAAGATTATATGATTGTAGGGGATGATAGGTGCAAGCACCCTAGTAAAGGTTGTTGATTGTGGATTTAGAGGAGGGGATCGTAGTACAGAGATGAGTCTTGCGATGTTTGGATACCTTTATGGTCATTTTCCCTTTTTGGGATACTTGAATTGTACTATATTTCCATGTACCCTTTTCACTGATTTCTAGAAACTTATTCCATCCACATAATTTTGTATATGAGACACATCTTACTATTGATATGTATTCCATTCATACCTTATCTTCAGTTGAATTCTTATTTATTCACTTATGCTATTTACTATATGTTTGTCTTGTACTGTGATACTCTGGTAATGAGGAAATAGTCTCCCCATTAACTCACCCAGGCCCTCTTTACTTGTCAGTAGCCTCTAAAATTTGGGGAGATGCGCTTGAGTCCATGTGGCCTACTGGGATCAGAGCACCATAGGGTGGAATTTGGTTCCCGGGTGTTACAAAGTGGTATCAAAGGGTTTTATTTTTTCTAGTTTGACTTACTATTTTGCCACCATAGATAGGTATAGGAAGGAAATTGAATTTGGTAAAAAACTATGCCCAGGAGTACCAACCTTATGTACAGGGAAAAGCCAAATTGCCTGAAATTGAGTTTTATTTTATGGATTTTTATATTATAGTTGATTTTATTTCACTTATTGGTGACACACATGATGTATTCCATTACCATTGATGCAATCATGTGTTCTATTCCAGTTTAAACCTGATTAGTTGAGGGCGTTCCATATCATGCATCATATAGACACATGTTAGAATCACATTCCATACATTATGCCACATCATCTAAGATGAATTAGATATTTCTTGTTGTTGTGATAGTTGATGAGATATTTGTGCCTTTTGTTGTGTTAGTTGGCTGGAGTTGATAAAAGTGTGAAGTTATCATCAATCCATAAGGAGTATGGAACCTTATGAATTGGTATATGACGCACCCATGACATGTAAATGTTAAATAAACTTGTTACATGTATGGTTTGAATGGGGACATAGTTTTGGGTTCAATAATTTTTTTGGACCCTCATGGATTCGGGAATTGTTAAATCCTTGGTGACATTTCCTAATTAACTAAATGTGAAGTGGAAATGGAAACATGAACTCGTGAATAGAGACTAGACCTGGACCTGGATTTTTAGTGGGCAAGAGGCACCGTTTTTGGTGGTTCGTTGATTATTCATTATATAGTCCAGGCTTTAGGAGCAGGTTGTGGATTTCAATTGGTTTTTAAGATGGTTCTGACCTGTCCAAATCTTTTAAGCTATCTACCTTGATGTTTTTCTTTTATGAGGAAAGAATTTGGAATTTTAGATACATGCCACCATGATGACCTCCAATGGTTTTCCGTAATAAAGGTGATGACTATACATCAGAGATGGTGGTCCATGGGCTACCAGTTGATCCTCCTAGAGTGCCATCTATGGTGCCTAAGTTTGTTCCAGACATAGGTTCTGACACAGAGTTCTGTGAGGGCTTCGTTCACTATATGCAGACATCCCAAGGAGCACTGCATCCTGCCTTGACTATGGCTGAGCTAGCATGGGTGTTCTAGTAGCAGCATCCTCCTACATTTTCAGGGGATGGTGTACGAAATTTTTGGGAGCTATGGATAGAGACCATGTTTGCAATTTTTTTATCATTTTTAGATGTCTCTTGAGTGGAGGGTAAAGCTTGTGACTTACATGCTACATGGAGTGGCAAAGCGCCGGTGTAATTTTTTGAACCAGGATGATGGGATACAAAATATGTGTTGGGATGAATTTCAAACACACTTCTATGACTACTTCTACTACGTGACTCTACAAGTAGAGTGGGATAATGAGTTTATTTGTCTCGAGTATGGCGTGATGACGGCTGTGGAATACTCGACATGCATTATAGAGCTACGATATTGTTTACTGATGTATCTTACTAATGAGCTGTCAAGGGTAAAGAACACTGAGGAAGGTCTTAGAAATGCTATCATATCTTAGTTCAATGTGATCAGGTTGCCTTATATCACTGATATTATGAATTAGGTGTTGATTACAAAGCAGAACCTAAGGGAATATGAGGTTATATAATAGGGGAGTGTTGTTTCTCTCCCCATTGGATCTACATATTTAGGCAAGAAGTGTCATTTTGAGGCTACCCACGACGTGAGTTCTAGTCAAGTTGTGGGTGTAGGAAGATCGGTGTTTTTCCATTAGTATGGTAGTTGAGACCACATAAAAAATCAGTGCGACCACAACCCAATCGAGTGCCCAGATTACGGTAGGATGGGGCACATGCAGCGGTTTTTCAGGACCATTACTCTAACTATGAGTTGTATGGGGTCAGCTCCGACATCAGATTTTGGAGTAGGTTCATCAGATACATGTCCGTATGGATTCTAGAGTTGGTTAGGCTAGTCAGTCGTGGGATGTGGTGTTCATGGACATGGTAGTGAAACACCGGGTTCTCTACGTCAGCAGGGCAAATCAGCTCAGTGTAGAAAGGTAGGGTCACTGGGCTACAGTGCAGGCCAGACTTATGTAGTGCAATACCCGATTTGAGCAGGATCTAGTACCTTCTACAGTGATAGGTATGATCTTATTAGCTTCTACTATTTCATCTTCTCTTTTCCATACATGTTCCTTTTACAATTTTATATCTACATGAGTGGTAAAGATCCTTGGGCTTGTGGGTTTTCTTTCTGAGGAATTTTTGACTATAGACACACCGTTGGGAGTTAGAACGGGAGATGTACACCTATTTATATAGTGATCCCTTGAGGTTGGAGGGTGCCACTTCTAGTGGTATCTTTATGTCCTTCGGATGATTGGTTTTAACGTCATTCTCGAAATGGACTGGCACATAGCTTATCAAGTGTATGTTGACAACTATCACTGGAGGGTGACATTCACATCTCTATAGGGTAAAGTGTTTATTCAAAAGGGTGAATGGGATTTCGATGAAATCAGAGCTAGGACCAAGTATCATGGGCTTGGAAAGATGATAGAACATACAACTAGTATGTTTCTGGAATATCAGGGAGTGGTTTAGGTAGACATTCTTCTACTGGTTGAGTGCTTCAGGGATATATTTCCCAATGACTTTTTGGTTTACCTCATAAGATAGAGGTGGATTTCTCAATTGAGATAGTTCCATGAGTTGAGCCAATATCCATTCTTCCTTAGAGGATGGATATGACAAAGTTGTAGGAGATCAATAGGCAACTAATGGATTTGGAGGCAAAGGGATTTATCAGACCCAGTACTTCACTGTGGTGCTCACCAATCTTTTATGCAAAAAAGGTGGATGGTAGGCTATGCATGGATTATTGGAAACTGAACCAGTTGACTTTTAAAAACTGATATCCTTTACAACGGATAGAAAACATGTTTGATAATTATTACATCTCAAGTTTTCATGTTACGCTTCTCTTTGAATAATACAGTAGCGTGTGTTTTAGGCAACATCGAGTTCTAACACACACCCCAACCAATCAAACTAGCTGTTATGAATAAAAATACCCAAATTTTGAAATTTTATACATTTTATATATAAAAATGGACTTTATTTTTGGATTTGTAATATCGAAATTAGCTTAGGGTGAACTTTTGGTACATTACTGATAACTTTCATATTTTGATGAATAGTGAAAATTACTAAATTTTAATTAAAAACATCTTTTTTAATCAAAATAATTAATAGTGATAAATTATGAATTTGAGTGATTTTAATGTATAATTAAATTATAATTTTACCAATTAATATAATTTTGGTCATTGGACATAGTTTCACATTGAAACTGGACATAAGCAAGTGTCAATCTTTTGATAGTTATTATTTTTTAAAAACACGCTTTCAGTTTTGACAATGGGAATTAATTTTATATTAATATCTTCCACTTCTATGTTTGGAATTTAGAAAAATTAATTCTATATTTAGAATCAGGTGGTCCAAATTATGTAAATAGGTAACTTTTATTTTTAGACATTTTGAATAATTACTTCGGTAAATATTTTATTTAACATGGTTAAAGGGTAAATCCGGTAAATAAGGGTAACAAAATAATATTATAATAATATTAAATTACCCTAAAACTTGTCTTAACCCTATTTTATGATACATGTCCGACCATGTTCATCATTGGGTCGATTTTGGGACCCCATAGATCCACTTGTAAGTGATGATGACACTTTATATTAATTATGTTAAAATAATACAAAAATGACATAAGCATATATCTTTTTGAAAAAACATTTTATGTGGGGTTATATATGTTATATTTTAGACTATAAATATTCATTACAAATATAAAACAATTTCCTACATAAGGGTATTTTATTTATTATTTTTATACAATGAATAATTATATTTATTTATGACAAAATAATGATGCAGTATTTTCCTTATTAATGAATGAATCAAATAATTGGTATTATAAATGTTAAAATAAATATAATTTGAAAGCTTTGATTACATAAACGAATTTAATGGGTAAATATGACATGTTAGGATTTATAAAATTAATTTTATTCTAATTAATAAAGTTGTTAAGACTTTACCAAAAATCAATTACTAAATAGTGTCAAAATTGACATAAAAGAGTTTTTAAAACTAATATTATATTATTAATTGATATTCTAATCCTAAAAATATAAGGTTCGGACGAAGGAATAATATAAATATATTTGTATCAATAATGTACCACTTGGGGATCTCTTGGAAGTATATAGTAGGTTTTTTAACCATATAATATAAAAATACAGTGTGACATGGTAAATGTCAAACTAATTAACTAAGAGTTAAAACTAAAAGTTAATGTTAATAATGTGACCCAAACCTGCAAAAAACCTACTGGTTGAGTATTTTTAGACCTATAAACACATTATACTTTAAATAATCTCTTTTGGAGCCATTATAAACTGAATATGAATTTATTATAAAATAATATTTCTAGAATTTCTTAAGGTGCCCCTCACCCCTCTTATAAAAGGGCACTCCCCCTTCTCACTAATTCACAACTTCAAAGCCTTTTGTCTCAGCCAACTCCTGCCCAAATATTCTCTCAACTTCCCTATATTCATCCTAGAGGCATTCCTTTTGTTGAGAATCCAACATATTGATCCCTTTTGATCAAATCAAAAGGAAGAACCCAAAAAAGAGGTAAAAATCTCACCACCTCTTTCAAGTTCCTTTCTTCTTCCACTTCCTTTTTATTTGTTGTTTCCATTATAAAATAATAACTCTAGTATCTTATATATACATTTATGTTATTATAAATATGTTACAACCAAATTAATTATTCTATCCATCCCTTGAATGATGTGTCACCATACGTGTGTATGTAAGGCTTACCGTCTCCATGTCGTGGTGCAATTGTTATTCAAAACATTATTATTTGTATGGGTATGATAATGACATGTAATTGAAGTAAATAATAAATATAACACTATAATTATTATTTATATATGATATACCATCCAATTATATATAATTTTAATATCAAAAGAGTGATATTGTTGCTCGTGCGTACGTACGGATTACCGTCTCCACGAACGTGATGAGATTCATTCTCCATCGTATCCATTCAAGACTATTTTTCATTTGAAGATTTAAATTAGTGTTTAAGGACTTGATATCATTATTTATATGAATAATATACAACCTATCCATAACAATCATGGCCTATGTAATAAAACATATAAAATAAAATGAGTAAGTTAACACCCGAAATGACGATAATACTAAGATATTATTAACAATGAAATGTTAAAAGATCTTATATGATATCATATTAAATTATATGATTCTTTTATCATTTAATATCAATTATTTCACCATTATAAAGGTGTTTAACCTACCCTCGACCAAGGAAAATTACAAGTTAATGGGTTTTCATCTCACTCCTTATTCCCGTGAGATTCATGCCGTATTGCCACTATTAACTTTTGTGTGGTCTATATACTTCCAATAATTGTATTATTTTTATAATAAACATTAATTTATGTGTATTTACATATTAATTTTATGATACTTCTTTAATGGGGTGTATGTTTCATATGTTACCAAATTCGAAAGGGTTAATTCCTCAATCTCATTATTATCCGAGATTATTTTTGTGTCAGTATTTAATGGGACATTTTTATCATCCATGTCCATTTTTCAAAAAAACTATTTAAAAATGAATATTTTAAGGATTTGTGAAAGGTACTATTTATCAAGATCATAATTTTAAATGTTTTAATGATTTATCTTTTTAAATCGTTTTAATTAATGTCCATGTTTTCAAAATGATTTTATAGATTTATTTAAATGGACATGAATGTTTTGAAATGATAATTCCATTCAAAAGTTTCAAATTGGTATGGGACACATTGATTCAAAAATATCTTTTAAATTACATCCATTAAAAATGTGTTAATTTTAAAAGATTTTACAAAAAATGATATTTCTCTCAAAAACGGCTTCTCATCATTTTCAACTTTGTCAGAATCATTTATTGAATATTATTTTTGATTGAGGATGATTTATTATAATATAATATTTAATATTTATTGAATTATTTTTGATATGTTTGACTATGTATGTTCTATTTTTATACCTTTCATGGTATATGGTTAAGTATTGACATTTTTTATGGGAGTTTTAATACGAATGTTTAGTTATATTTCAACCTTTTCCTATGAGGAATGTATTGGACTTAGTAAGTGATGGGTGGAGCCTTCTATAGCTCCTCGATGCATCGGTAGGTCTTATGAGACAACTAGACAAGGAATTGGATGAGGCCCTTTTCCAATTTTGATATATGGTTTTGGCTGAGGCCTTAATAATTTTTAGATGTCTTGGTCGAGGCCTTGAAAAAATGTTTCAGAATGTCCTGAATTATACATTTCCTCATCATGAAAATAATATTGATGGTTCATGTGGTATTAAACTAGAAGAATACCAATGATTTTGTTTTATTATGGCATTTTTTATTCAGATCATACTCCTGCCATAAAAGTATTCATTTTTATTTCTGGTAAAGGAATGTGGTTTCAATTATTCACTGTGATTAATATTTATATTGTCTTCCTCTGTATTTCTTACCCTTACTAAGCTTTTGAGGTCACCCCTTTCTTCTGTTTCATTTTCCTTGGATATGGAGAAGTTAGTTATGAGTGACTTAAAGGAATTATTTAAAAGGCTTGGATGTTTCCAATGGAATAAATTCGTGTTGTATTTCCTTTCATGTTGTAAAGTAGAATTCATGTATATAATCTATTTTCCAAGACTGCTAAACTGATTGGTCCTTTGGGAATTTATTTCTTGTGATCATGACAATTTATTAAAATAATGCACCGACTCTGGGTAATTGGGTTCGGGGCGTTACAGTTGGTATCAGGGGAAGTTTAGAAATAACCTTTGAAGCTAGATTTATATAAACTCTGATAATATCACATAGACCTAAGATAGACTTTGTGGATAAGTATAGAAGAAATTCCTAGAATTTTGGTAATGTAGAGATTTTGTGAGTTTTCCAAGCAAATAAATCCCTGTCTAGATACGAGCAGATAGAGGTGGCTCTATCACAGATGTACTTAGTGGTAAAACCCAAAAACACCACTTTGAGCTAGACTCGAACGGGAACTGTTGCACGAAAATGGGCCTTGATACACTCTTGGTTACGACACTCCCAGGGGATATGCTTTGGATAATTCTCATTTTCTTTACAAACTATTATGAAGGTCTTATGAGTATATACATACTCAAAGAAAACATTTTTATGATTATGAATTATATCCATAAACTGTTCAATTCATGTTAAGTGTTTTAGTAGTTTGGAATTATGTATTTCTATTTGTAAACTAATCTAGTGTATGCCATTGTATAGAAATGGTGCCCAGTAGAAGGAATGTGAGCTCCAGTAATACGTATGATCCAAAGAGTAAGAAGGATCATATCTTTCATTGTATTATGACAACATTAAGAAGGGAAATACTCTCCCATGTATTCTCAACATATGAAGAAATATTATCATGTGTTAGTAAAATAAGTAAATAATTCTATGAGTCATATGGCATTGAATGGAAGCAAGATAAGAAAAGGATAGAAGAGAGAAATATGGATAAAGGGAAGAGGTAAAAGAAGAATTTTCCCATATTTGATAACGGTGGGAATAAACACCCTGGAACATTCTTAAATGGAATGGTAGTTTGTTATTAGTGTAGAAAAAAAGGACACCAAGTACACGACTATAAGGGTAAGAAAAAGATTTCAAATTTACAATTCTTCATCTGTAAGGAGTTGGGACACTATGTGAACCAATGTCCAAATCATTAGAGTATGCCCTAAATGATGTTATAGGATAATAATAAAGTTATGATACTACCAAAGATGAAGAGGAATGATTAATATTTTTTATTTTATTATTAATGTATTGTGTCATTTGAGTGTTGTATCAATGATGTACTGGTTATATGAATTTTGGAAATAAATAAGGATTGTACTGCAGTACTATTTCATTAGTGGTGATGCTCTTGGTCTTTTTCATTTTAGGCCACCCTAATTCTTGTTTTTTAACCTGCTTTTGTGGGTTTTGTATGTTGTTCTTCTTTGACCATTCAATAATAATAATTTTTTTTTTGTTATTTGGTGTGGTCCTGATTCTAAGGTAGTAATATTGGAATAAGAGATGGTTGATTTGGATAAATTATATTGGATTTTATTGACTATCTTGGAACTGATTAATGGTTTTTTTTCATTATTGTTGTAATATTCAAAATTTTTGGATATAAGTAATATATCTAGTATTATATAAAGGATAAGGGAGCATGAATGTAATTAATAAGGTTTTATGGTAATTTAGGGTGTTATTATGTTTTAAAATAATACATGATGAAGGTGTTCACATGATATTAAAGGGAAAAAAGGATCTTCATTGTGTTTAACGTACTTATAAATTTTGGACCTTGAGTGTGGATAGAATAATTTTGGGTAAGTCTAATGGTTGGAATGATTTATTATTGAAAGGTTATTTTTGGATTTTTATAAAAGGACAACATGCCGACCGTGTGACAACCTGTCATGTCAGACAAAGCTACGAGAATCGAACCCACAACCATAGTGAGATTAGTATTTATCACCTACCACTGGACTACATGATTTCCCTGGATGGTATAACATAGTTTCTTTTTTTAAAGGGTATGATATGGGAATTATGAATTCATTATATTTGGAACCCTATACGATTAGGATAAATAGAGTATTTTGAGTTATATTGTGTTTTGGAGTGAAAGTTGAGTTTGTGGTAGAAATTTATCAATGGATAAAATTATAATTATAAAGTAAGTATATCTCCTTATGATCTTAGAAAATATAATAAATAAATTCATCAACATTAATAAAAATAACTTAGTAAAAAATTGTTGTCCTAGATGGTAACTTAGATCACCACAAATTTATGGCTTTGTGATTGTTGGCCTTTTCATAGCTATGTTCTCTACCACTCTCTATCAGATATTGATGGTTATATTTCTCTTCCATATCCATGTTTTCCTAAATGTGACCCTAGTATGTGTTATTTTCGGTAACCTTCATACTTACCACTCTTTATTTTAAATAGAGGCCTCATTAATCCATTTTTTGATGTGAGATTTCAACTAAGATATTTTGAAATTTAAACCCTGAGTTTCCAATACAGAGCATAAATTGTGAGGATGCAATTTATTGAAGGAGTGGATAATGTAACACCTCGATATTTCTTGGTATGATTATCTTTGAATAATACAGTAGCCTGTGTTGTACGCAACTTCGAGTTCTAACACACACCACAACCAATCAAACTAGCCATTATGAATAGTAATACACACTTTTTGAGATATTATACACTTTATATCTCAAAATGGACTTCATTTTTGGATTCTGAATATAAAAATTAGCTTAGGGTGAATTTTTGGTACTTTTTTGATAACTTTCATATTTTGATGAATAGTGAAAATTACTAAATTTTAATTAAAAACAACTTTTTTTAATCGAAATAATTAATAGTGAAAAATTATTCATTTGAGTGATTTTTAAGTATATTTAGATTATATTTTTACCATTTAATCCAATTTTGGTCGTTGGACATAATTTTACATTTAAACTGGACATCAGCAAGTGTCAATCTTTTGATAGTTATTATTTCTTAAAAACACGCTTTTTGTTCTGACAATCAGAATTCATTTTAAATTAATTTCTTCCACTTATGTGTTTTGAATTTAGAAAAATGGATTCCATGTTTAGAATCAGGAGGTCCAAATTATGTAAATAGGTATCTTTTATTTTTAGACATTTTGAATAATTATTTCGCTAAATATTTTATTTACCATGGTTAAAGGGTAAATCCGATAAATAAGGGTAACAAAATAATATTATAATAATAATAAATTACCCTAAAACGTGTCCTAACACAATTGGATGATACATTTCCGACCATTTCCATATTTGGGTCGATTTTGAGAACCCATGGAGCCACTTATAAGTGATAATGACACTTTATATTAATTAAGTTAAAGTAAATACAAAAATGACATAAGCATATATATTTTAGAAAAACAATTTTTACTTAGGGTTATATGTGTTATAATTAAAACTATAAATATTCATTATAAATATAAAAATATTTACTACATAATGGTATTTTATTTATAATTTTTAGACATTTAATAATTAAATATATTTATGACACAATAATGATGCAGTATTTTCCTTATTAATGAAAGAATCAAATAATTGGTATTTTAATGTTAAAATAATTATAATTTGAAAGATTTGATGACATAAACTAATTTTATTTGTTAATATGACATTTTATAATTGATTAAAGTAATTTTATACGAATTAATAAATTTTTTCTGACTTTATCAAAAATCAACTATTAAATTGTGTCAAAATTGACATAAAAGTGTTTTTAAAACTACTATTATATTATTAATTGATATTATAATCCTAAAATAATACAGTTCGGCCAAAGGACTTATAACATGATAGGTGTATCATTAATGGACCACTTGAGGGTCTCTTTGAGGTATATAGTATGTTTATTAACCATATAATATAAAAATACAAAGTGACATGGTAAATGTCAAACTAATTAACAAAGAGTTAAAACTAAATGATAAGGTTGATAATGTGACCCAAACCTATCTAAAACCTATTGGTTGAGTTGTTTTCGACCAATAAAAACCTTATACATTAAATAATACCTTTTTGAGCCATTAGAACCCGAATATGAATTTATTATAAAATAATATTTCTCTCTTTTCCGAAGGTACCCCTCATCCCTATTATAAAAGGTCACTCCCCCTTCTCACTAATTAAGACCATCAAAGCCTTTTAGCTCGGCCAAATACTGCCCAAATATTTTCTCAACTTCCCTCACTTCATCCTAAAGGCCTTCCTTTAGTCCAAAATCCATCTTAAGGATCCCTTTTGATCAAATCAAAAGGAAGAACCCAAAGAAGAAGTAAAAATCTCACCACCTCTTTCAAGTTCCTCTATTCTTCCAATTCCTTTTTCATTGTTGTTTCCATTATAAAATAATAACTCCAGTATAGTCTAAATACATTGATGTTATTATAAATACGGTACAATAAATTTAATTATTATATTCATCCCTTGAATGACATGTCACCATACGTGCGTACGTACGGCTTACCATCTCCATGTCGTGGTGTAATTGTTATTGAAAACATTTTTATTTTCATGGGTATGATAATGATGTGTAATTGAAGTAAATACTAAATATAACACTATAATTATTCTGTATATAAGATATACCATCCAATTATATATTATTTTATATCAAAATTGTGATATTATCGCTCGTGCGTACGTACGGATTACCGTCTCCATGAACATGAGGAGATTCATTCTCCACCGTATCCATTCAAGAATAATTTTTATTTTATGATTAAAATTAATGTTTAAGGACATGATATCATTCTGGATATGAATAATATAAAACCTATCCATAATAAACATGGATTATATAATAAAACATATAAAATAAAATTAGTAAGTTATCACCCGAAACTACGATAATACTAAGATATTATTAACAAATCAATGTTAAAAGATCATATATGATATCATATTAAATTATATAATTCTTTTATAATTTAATAACAATTATTTCACCATTATATAGTAGGTTAACCTACCCCCGACCAAGTAAAAGTACTAGGTAAGGGGTTTTCATCTCACTCCTCATTCCCATGAGATTCTTGCCATATTGCCACTATTTCCTTTTTTGTGGTGTATGTACCACCCATAATTGTATTATTTGTATAAGACACTTTAATTTATGTGTATTTACATATTAATTGTATGATACTTCTTTTATGGGGTGTATGTTTCGTAAGATACCAAATTTTTCAGGGTTAATTCCTCAATATCTTTTGTTGGTCGGAGTGGACACTCAAGAGGGGGGTGAATTGAGTTCCAATTAAAATTTTCTGTTAAAAACAGTTTCTAATAAAATCCCCCAATTTCAAAAACAAATTAAACTGTAGTGAATTTATATAGATTATAAAGGTTCAATTAGCTTCTCAAAGATTGATTAGTTCTCAGTTAACTTAATCTTATGATTAAATTAACTTTCGAAACTAATTTACTGATTTATAATAAATATAAACACTTGCGAATTTAATTATCAAAGTAGCTTTGAAGATAGATTATATTTCAATGTAATAGCAGCGGAATATGAAATAAAATATGTATAGTATGGATATAGAGTAACTGTAAACACAGAGAAGTAACCAAGAGGTTCAGTCTCAAGCCGAGACTTAGTCCTCTCAAAAGTTTATATAAATGTGATCCACACCCTGGATCGGGGTTAACAACAGTGAACACACTGTCCAGGTCACAAGACCTCTACCACAGTTCTACGTGGGAAAAACAAACAACAGCAGCCAGCTGTCCAGGTCACAAGACCTCTACCACTATCCACAGTGGGAAGTGAAGTGTAAAAGGTTTGATGAGGATTTACAGATCCTCCAGTGAAAGTACAGGAGTCAGTGTGTGTGTTTAATACAGCAGATAACACACACTGCTCAAAATGTAGAATAAATAAATCAAAGAGCAGAGATGTAGAGTTTAGAAATGGCTCTAGTGATTTCAGTGTAGCACTGGACTCGTTTTGGAATTAATCAGAAGTGATTCTGAGTCCTCTTCTCGATTTTGTTTGAGAAGCAGAGTGTCGTATTCTTCAGGTTCACAGGCAGTGGAATGTAGTCGATGAAGCTCTTCAATATTCTATTGTATGCACACCACTCTTCTTGAGTAGGCTTGATTGTATATATGATTCTGTCTTGCTTGGTTCTTCTTGTATGCACAGAGCTCTTCTTGAGTATGTCGTATGCTTCCTTGTCTCTATGTGTGTTGTCTCTCTCTTCTTCGTTTTTCTCTTCTTCTTTTCTCTACTACGCTTCACACACTCTTCAGCAGAGTCTCCTTGTATTAACATCACGTGCTCCGTAGGACAAAAAGGTTTCCTTTCCGCAGGTACGAGGTACGGTTTCCTGACATCCGACAACCTTTATTAATTAATTGTCAGGGTATCAAAATATAACTAATATGACCGTTGGTTAGAATAAATAAAGATAAAGATGAAGATATTCAAACAGTTGTTTATGACTGTTCAAGAGATCGGTAGGTCATCAGCATTAGAGTAATGATCGGTGACTCAGAGAGATCAGCATCGGTCTGTCATCTGATCGGTGAGTCATTTTGATCAGCATCGGTCTATCATCTGATCGGTGAGTCATTTGCATCAGTGAGTCCTTGGATCGGTGACTCATTTGCATCGGTGACTCATTTGCATCGGTGACTCATTTGCATCGGTGACTCATTTGCATCGGTGAGTCCTTGGATCGGTGACTCTGATGGATCGGTGAGTCTGATGGATCGGTGAGTCTGATTGATCGGTGAGTCTGATGGATCAGTGAGTCTGATTGATCGGTGAGTCTCATGGATCGGTGAGTCTGATGGATCGGTGAGTCTGATGGATCGGTGAGTCTGATGGATCGGTGACTCTGATGGATCGGTGAGTCTGATGGATCGGTGAGTCTGATGGATCGGTGAGTCTGATGGATCAGTGAGTCTGATGGATCGGTGACTCTGATGGATGTTGAATCCAGAAGACTTCCAACATACTTTGTAAGTCAATAAGCATAGTTAAAAGCATGATAACTGATTCATTCATAGATTGGAATTATGTTTATGAGACATCAAACCAGATTAAGCATCAATGAGTTGTGATGATTTGTGATTATTAAAACATCAGTTATAAACATGAAATCAGCAATCTTCCAGAGGGCTCAACAATCTCCCCCTTTTTGATAATCACAAATCTTCATATATATATAAAATAAAAAAATAATAAAAAAAATAAAAAAAAAATCTCCCTCTTAAAATATCATTCCCATATATATAGTATTCAGATTTCTCCCCCTGAGATATTGATCTCCCTCTTCATATATATAGAGTACTCCCCCTTAGATATATATTTCACCCATTATATATATCTTCTTTCTCCCATTATATATATCTTTCTCCCATTATATATATCTTTCTCCCATTATATATATCTTTCTCCCCCTTTGGGATAATCAAAAAGGAGAGAAAACAGATAAGGGAAAAGAGAAGCAGGGTGCAGAGAGGATAGAACATAACACAAAGGAAAAACAAATTTGATAAAGTCACAGAAAAAGATAAGCAATACATAGATCACCCCATCAAAAACAATACATGGCTATTTGTTGGGATACAAAGGGGATTTCCCTTTATCCTTTGGATCAATGGTAGGTAAGGTAGAAGGCTTGGAGGCAGGCTGTGGTTCACGGAGCTGAAGTGGCGGCAGGACAACTCTGGCAGGTGCAGTTGGAGGTGTCACAGAGGGTTGTTGAGAAGAAGCTGGAGCTGGATGAGAAGCTTTCTGAGAGACTGGCCTCAACTGAGATAGAGCTTGGGCAACAGACAGCTGATTCGGAGCGACATCAGAGGCACTGAGAGGTTCAGAAGTAGGGAGTACAATTGCAGTGGCCTGTGCATCCAAGTAAGGCTTCAAAAGATGAATGAAGTCCTGAATGACTTCTGCTCCATACTTCATAGCTTTTTCAAAATCATCCTTGTTTTCCATGAACTGTGCCAAGGAAGGGACAAAATCTTGCAATTGGCGAACATGAGTGTTGAAGGCCTGAGTGACTGGAGGTAATTTCAGATTCTCTGCCAAGACATGGAAGTTTGCAACCATCTCATGTTTTGTATAAATCTTGGAGAAGTAAGTATCAACTTTTTCCTTGATCTCTTACAGGGCATTCTTAGCATCTGCTGAATATACTAAGGTCATCTTATGACTATTATCACAGAGATCTTTCATCTTCCTCAAAGATTCTAAGTCAAAAATTTGTCTTACAGCAGCTAGCTCTGCATGCACAACTTCTCTGAGAGCTTCTATCTCACGGGTAGTGATTTTGGTTACCTTGCCTGTACTGGCTTGGCCGACTATATGAGTTAGTTCAGCTTTCAACTTCCTCAGGTCAGACTTGTTGAGATGTTCAATCAGATTTCTCAAAACTTCCATCATACCAGAGATGGTTGATCTGAACTCATTTGATAGAGAAAGTAAGCTAACTTGGTGATCCTTCAATGTTTGAGTCAAGAGGCTATGTGCCTACCAACAAATTCACCAGTAGCAGTCAAGTCTGGCTTGAGAACATCTGAGACTGCAGTTGAAAAAGCTTTCAAGGAATTTTCAGAAACTTGCAGAGATACTTGATGAAGGGCATTGGAAAGTTCTTCTCTGACTATATCTCTCATAGTGGTTAGCAATTCAGTCTTGAACTTATCAAGATCAGCTCGAGAGATTTCAGAACCAGGTAAATTCACATGTACAGGATCAACAGTAGGAATAGACCTTGCTTCTCTTGGAAGGTTCCTTTTCACAGCTGCAGCAGATTCTGGAAATTCGTCTTCTTCTTCAGAATATTCTAAGCCCAAAACAGCATATCCAGGGTAGTCATCCCAAACAGCAGCACACAGGGTGTAGTTGGGTTTTTCATAGCTTGCTGTTCCACTAATTTTTGATGAGTCAGCTTTGTCACTGATATGGATTTCTGGTACTGACTGAGGTTGTTCTACTTGATCTTCAGCAAGACCATCCACTGGTCTGTTAACACCATCAACAGCAGCTTCAACATCATCAGCATCATCATCATCACCACCATGATTGTCATCAGCATCACCTTGCTCATTATTACTCTGCTCAGAGGCTTCACTGTGATATTCCTCAGTATCAGAATCTTCTTCATCATCAAGAATAGGTTCAGACTCTGGTAGGGTTAAGGGTGGACTAGCAGGTCCAAATTCTATTCTTTTCTTGGGGCTAGCAGTGTCTGGATCACTCCTATCATCAGGAGAAGACACACTTCCTTCTTCAGTTGCAGCTTTTTCTTGTTCATCATCATCAGAATAAATTGGTTCCTCATCTGGTTTTAATCCAGGATCTCTCAAATCCTTTGGCCTCTTGCCATGATTTATGGGATTGTAGGCTTCATACAACTTATCTTCATCTGCAACCCAGCACTTCTTCCATGGATTCCAATTTATTTTCATCCTCTTGCAGATCTCTTTGTTGAGACAGAAGGTACGCTCTGTTTCAACAACTTCATCATCTTCATCAACACATTCCAGATTCTGGAGCATAGTAGATATCATTTTTGAATAAAACAACGTTGTGGTTTTCTTGGAAGGTTTCAGCATACTAGCTATGTGGACCATCACATATCTACACAGGTTTATCTTTTCATGGGTTTTGAGCAGAAACAATAGAAAAACATCTTGATACTTAACAGCAGCAAAATCTCCTCTTCGAGGGCAAAGTTGGTGCTGAATAAACTTGAATAGGAGTCTGCTTTCACCATCTAATTCTGAAGCTGTGATTCTCCTCGATTCTCTGTTTCCAGTTAGAAGCTCTAGCGCTAGCTCATAAGAAAAATAGTCAGTGACTGGGGGTATATTGCCAGCATAGTCCTCATATCGACCTTCATGAGGTACGTTTAAACATTCAGCCCACTGCTTAGATGAGAAAGATATTTTCTTTCCTTTTACAACAGACGACATCCTAGCAGCTTCCACACCATCAAGCGTGATTTTCAGGTTCTTGTAAAACTCATGTACTAGCTTTGGATAATCTATTCGGGCGTTGTCTGAAAACCAGTCTATCCATCCTTGCGATTTAAGAACTTGTAGCAACAGGGACTTACTTGACAGAAGCCACGCCGAGTTTACTTCTTTTTCTACAGCTATAATCCGAGCTTCCAGGTTCGGATTTACTGAGCGTTGAGAGGTACTGCTCGACTCGCCTCGAGCACGCTTTGAAGGTACAGGGCTATCTGGTCCTTTGCTCGGTCTCTTTTTCTTAGCCATTCGAGGATTTTGGAGAGGCAGGAGTTCGAAGGTTCGAAGGTTCGAAGCAGAGGGGAAGAGAGGTTGAGAGGTTCGGCGGGAAATGAAAGGTCAAAGGTTTAGGGAAGATAAATAGCCGCGTATCATTTATTTTATCATTTAGGGTTTCCATAAAAAGTAATTTACTAATTAATAAAACGTATTTTAAAAAAAAAGTCGGTTTGACAGAACAGTGTGATAGATCGGTTCTACAGATCGGTTTCACGGATCAGTTTCACAGATCCGTTTCACAGATCAGTTTCACAGATCAGTTTCACAGATCAGTTTCACAGATCAGTTTCACAGATCAGTTTCACAGATCAGTCATACACAATTCATGTTTAATAAATTTCATTCTTTCAGAGCATAAGGGCTTTGTGAAGATGTCAGCTAATTGATTTTCAGAACTAACAAATTCTAGAGAAATATCACCCTTCTGGTAATGATCTCTTAGAAAGTGATGTCTGACATCAATGTGCTTAGTTCTAGAGTGAGACACAGGGTTCTTGGATAAGTTGATTGCACTAGTGTTGTCACAGTTAATTGAAACATGTTTAAGATCAAATCCATAATCCAATAGAGTGTGTTTCATCCACAAAATTTGTGCACAGCAACTTCCAGCAGCTATGTATTCTGCCTCGGCAGTAGACAATGCAACTGAATTCTGTTTCTTACTACACCATGATACTAGGGATTTTCCAAGCAAATGACATGTTCCTGATGTGCTTTTTCTATCTAACTTACAACCAGCAAAGTCAGCATCTGAATAACTCATTAACTCAAAGGATTGTCCTTTTGGGTAAAACAAACCTAAATTTATAGTATACTTAAGATACTTAAAAATCCGTTTAACAGCTAATAAGTGTGATTTTTTAGGATTAGCTTGAAATCTAGCACACATACACACACTGAACATAATATCTGGTCGACTAGCAGTAAGATAAAGTAAGCTTCCAATCATACCTCTGTAATTGGTTTGATCAACTGGTTTCCCAGTTTCATCAACATCCAATTTACAGGTGGTACTCATAGGTGTATTACTTTCCTTAATACTATCCAATCCAAAACGTTTTAAAAGATCCTTTGTATATTTACTTTGATTTAAAATAATACCATTTTTAGTTTGAAAGATTTGAAATCCAAGAAAATACTTAAGCTCTCCCATTAAGCTCATTTCAAATTCATTTTGCATAACCTTTGAAAAATCATTACATAAGGAGTTTTTAGAAGATCCAAAAATAATATCATCAACATATATTTGTACAACTAAAACATCTTTATAAATTCTTTTAATGAAAAGAGTTGGATCAGCAATCCCTTTAGTAAAACCTTTTGAAATAAGGAAATTGCTAAGTCTATCATACCAAGCTCTTGGAGCTTGTTTCAAACCATATAAATCTTTAGAAAGTTTAAAAACTTGATTTGGAAAATGGGGATTAGTAAATCCAGGTGGTTGTTCTACAAAAACATCTTCAATTATAAAACCATTTAGAAATGCACTTTTAACATCCATTTGATATAATTTGAAATCCAGATGTGCAGCATATGCAAGTAAGATCCTAATGGCTTCTAGTCTAGCTACAGGTGCAAAAGTTTCCTCATAGTCTATACCTTCTTCTTGACTATATCCTTGTGCAACTAGTCTAGCTTTGTTTCTGTCTATATTTCCAGATTCATCTACTTTATTTCTAAACACCCATTTTGTGCCTATTGTCAAAGTGTCCTTAGGTCTGTCGACTAATTCCCAGACTTTGTTTCTTTCAAACTGATTTAATTCTTCTTGCATAGCCATTACCCAAAATTCATCATTGATAGCATCATTGATATTTTTAGGTTCTGACTATGAAAGAAAAGCATGATGTTCAACCTGGTTTCTTAGAGAAGCTCTAGTTTGTGTTCCTCTATCTAGATTTCCTACAACAGCATCTAAGGGATGATTCTTTAGAGTCCTAGATGGTCTTGAAAAGATAGGGCTAGAAATTTCAGGTTCATCTAGAGATTGAGGTTCAACAGAAGCAGATTCTGGAGAATGTCCAGAACTGGATGCTTTTATAACAGGTTCTTTAGATTTATCATTAAGGTCCAGAATAGACAAATCTTCTTCAAGATTCCCAAGAGAGGTTTTAGGCTCATGTGGATCAGTTTCATCAAATTTGATGTGAATAGATTCTTCCACACATTTGGTTCTTTTATTGAAAACTCTATAGGCTTTACTAGAGATAGAGTAACCTAGGAAAATTCCTTCATCACTCTTGGATGAAAATTTATCCAGATTATCTTTTGTATTCAGAATAAAGACTTTGCAGCCAAAAACTTTGAAGTAGTTTACCTTAGGTTTCCTATGGTTCCACAACTCATAAGGGGTTTTCATTAGAACAGGTCTGATCAAGACTCTATTAATGACATAACAAGCTGTATTAACAGCTTCAGCCCAAAATTAAATTGGCAGGTAATATTCATTGAGCATGGTTCTAGCAATTTCTTGCAGGGTTCTGTTTCTTCTTTCTACTACACCATTCTGTTGGGGTGTCCTAGGGGCAGAAAAGTTATGAGAATAGCCATTGAGTGAGCAGTAAGATTCAAAATCTTGATTTTCAAACTCACGACCATGATCACTTCTTAGGGTCTTAATCTTGAGTCCACTAAGATTTTCTACAGACTTGGAGTATTTAACAAAGTAAGAACAAGCTTCACTTTTGTGAGCTAGAAAATATACCCAAGTATATCTAGAAAAGTCATCTACAAGAACATAGACATAGTGCTTCCCATTTAAACTAGAAACTCTTGATGGTCCAAACAAATCCATGTGAACCAGTTCAAGTGGTTGAGAAGTTGAAACTTCTTTCTTTGATTTAAAAGAAACTTTGTGTTGTTTTCCCTTTTGACAGGGATTACAAACTTTGTCTGCTGGAAATTCAAGTTTGGGTAAGTCTCTAACCAAGTTCTTCCTAGAAAGTTTTCTAAGTGAGTGCACATTGCAGTGTCCTAATCTTCTGTGCCAAAGCCAAGACTCTTTATGAAAAGCATTTAAACAAGGAATGTTCTGTTTAGCTAAAGAATCTAAATCAACAGCATAAACATTTTCACTTCTTAAAGCAGAAAATACTAAAACATTTTTAGAGTTAAAAACATTGCAGGAATCATTTTCAAATCTAACATGAAAACCATCATCACATAACTGAGAAATTCTTAACAGGTTATATTTAAGTCCATCAACAAATAAAACTTTAGAAATCAAAATTGAATCCGTGTTACCAATCTGGCCTAGGCCGATGATTTTTCATTTAGAGTTATCACCAAAAGTGACAAATCCTCCATCAACTTTTATTAAGCTCTTGAAGCAAGAATAATCTCCAGTCATGTGTCTTGAGCACCCACTGTCTAAATACCATATCTTCTTGTAACAGCTCTTCAAGCAGGTCTCCTACAAAACAGATTTAGATGGAAGATGATTTTGGTACCCAGATCTTCTTGGGTCCAGACAGGTTAGCCAATAACACTTTAGGTACCCATATTTGTCTAATGGGTATCATATAATTTGTAGAAATAACATCCTTTGAAAGATAAACCTTATTAGATTCATAACTATGAATATAACTGGTTGAGGCATAAGAAGTTCCAGAATTAACTATCTTCTGTCCAGATTTAGGAATGAATCTAGTTTTGGCAACTTTCCTTTGTCCAGGTTGGTATCCTATACCAGTAGTGTATCTAGGTGCAACTTGCTTTCCTAGCATTTGTGTTAGAGTATTTTTACCATTGGTGAACTTCTCTAAGTCTTTCTTGAGTTTCTCATTAGACAATTTTAGTTCAGTATTCTCTTTAAGCAGCTGAGCATTCTTTTCTACTTCTATATCCAGATCAGATTTATGCTTAACACTTAAAGCATACTGTTTCTTTAGACCTTTATATTTATCATTAAGCTCATTACATGTTTCTTCTAGCATGTCACAGTATTCAAACAATTCAGATTTTGACATGTTTTCTGAGTCAGAATCTTCTCCAGAATAGTATGACTTAAAAGCAGGAGTCTCTGATGTTACCTCAGAAGTGTTTGTCATGAAACACATGTTGGCCCGATTCTTTTCAGAGTCTGAAGATTCAGCTTCACTTGTGCTATCTTCTGAAGCACTCCAAGTAGCCTTCATGGCCTTCTTGTACTTGTTATTCTTGTATTCATATTTCTTTTTATACTTCAGCTTTGGACAGTCGGCTTTAATGTGTCCTTTCCTCTTACACTCGTAGCAGACAACATCATCTGATTTGTCGTTCTTCTTCCAATCCTTTTTCCATTTGCCTTGTTGGTCATACTTTCCCTTATAATTTGGTTTCCTAAAGAATTTCTTTTTCCTATAGAACTTTTTGAATCTCCTGGCTATTTGAGCCATCTCATCATCACTGTCAGAATCATTCTCACTTTCCTCACTGCTTGAACTTTCATTGATATCTTGAAGCTTTTCCTTATCCTTATTCTTTGAGGTTGTAGTCTTGAAGGCAATAGACTTCCTTTTAGGTTCATCATATTCTTCTTTATTTACTTTAAGCTCTTCTTCATACATCATCAGCTTACCAATTAATTCCTTGACAGGTAGAGCAGCAATGTCACAGGATTCTCTAATGGAGACAGAGGTTCCTCTCCATCTTTCAGGTAGACATCTCAAAATTCTCATAATTTGTTCCTTTGCTGGAACATCCTTTCCCAGAGAGGTCATTGTGTTGACAATTTCATTGAACCTGAGATACATATCAGAAATGGGTTCATCAGGCTTCATCTTAAAATTATCATACTTAATAGTATAGGTATTCAATCTCATCTCCTTAACATTAGTTGTTCCTTCATGAGAAACAGCTAAGGTATCCCAAATTTCATATGCAGTTTTACATGCAGAAATTCTATTAAACTCTTCATCTCCTAGAGCACAGTACAGAGCATTCATAGCTTTACAATTGTTATTGTAAGCAGTCTTTGTAGGTTCATCCCAAGTAGATCTAGCAGTAGTGGGAATTTTGTATTCAGATTCAATAGCAGTCCAAATATCAAAACCTATGCTTTCTAGATGAATTTTCATTTTCAGTTTCCACTGAGCATAATTAGTTCCATTGAAAAAAGGTGGCCGGTTAGTAGCAGCACCCTCAAGTCTATTATCCATGATATTACAAAAAAGAATTTTAAAGAAATAAAAATTTAGAAATAACAGAAATTTTAAGAACTTTAAAATACAACTAAAATCACAGGTCAAAAGCAGAGCACTTTTAGAAAGTATTTACTTCCTCTGATACCAAGTGTTGGTCGGAGTGGACACTCAAGAGGGGGGTGAATTGAGTTCCAATTAAAATTTTCTGTTAAAAATAGTTTCTAATAAAATCCCCCAATTTCAAAAACAAATTAAACTGTAGTGAATTTATATAGATTATAAAGGTTCAATTAGCTTCTCAAAGATTGATTAGTTCTCAGTTAACTTAATCTTATGATTAAATTAACTTTTGAAACTAATTTACTGATTTATAATAAATATAAACACTTGAGAATTTAATTATCAAAGTAGCTTTGAAGATAGATTATATTTCAAAGTAATAGCAGCGGAATATGAAATAAAATATGTATAGTATGGATATAGAGTAACTGTAAACACAGAGAAGTAACCAAGAGGTTCAGTCTCAAGCCGAGACTTAGTCCTCTCAAAAGTTTATATAAAAGTGATCCACACCCTGGATCGGGGTTAACAACAGTGAACACACTGTCCAGGTCACAAGACCTCTACCACAGTTCTACGTGGGAAAAACAAACAACAGCAGCCAGCTGTCCAGGTCACAAGACCTCTACCACTATCCACAGTGGGATGTGAAGTGTAAAAGGTTTGCTGAGGATTTACAGATACTCTAGTGAAAGTACAGGAGTCAGTGTGTGTGTTTAATACAGCAGATAACACACACTGCTCAAAATGTAGAATAAATAAATCAGAGAGCAGAGATGTAGAGTTTAGAAATGGCTCTAGTGATTTCAGTGTAGCACTGGACTCGTTTTGGAATTAATCAGAAGTGATTCTGAGTCCTCTTCTCGATTTTGTTTGAGAAGCAGAGTGTCGTATGCTTCAGCTTCACAGGCAGTGGAATGTAGTCGATGAAGCTCTTAAATATTCTATTGTATGCACACCACTCTTCTTGAGTAGGCTTGATTGTATATATGATTCTGTCTTGCTTGGTTCTTCTTGTATGCACAGAGCTCTTCTTGAGTATGTCGTATGCTTCCTTGTCTCTGTGTGTGTTGTCTCTCTCTTCTTCGTTTTTCTCTTCTTCTTTTCTCTACTACGCTTCACACACTCTTCAGCAGAGTCTCCTTGTATTTACATCACGTGCTCCGTAGGACAAAAAGGTTTCCTTTCCGCAGGTACGAGGTACGGTTTCCTGACATCCGACAACCTTTATTAATTAATTGTCAGGGTATTAAAATATAACTAATATGACCGTTGGTTAGAATAAATAAAGATAAAGATAAATAAATTCAAACAGTTGTTTATGACTGTTCAAGAGATCGGTAGGTCATCAGCATTAGAGTAATGATCGGTGACTCAGATAGATCAGCATCGGTCTGTCATCTGATCGGTGAGTCATTTTGATCAGCATCGGTCTGTCATCTGATCGGTGAGTCATTTGCATCGGTGAGTCCTTGGATCGGTGACTCATTTGCATCGGTGACTCATTTGCATCGGTGACTCATTTGCATCGGTGACTCATTTGCATCGGTGAGTCCTTGGATCGGTGACTCTGATGGATCAGTGAGTCTGATGGATCGGTGAGTCTGATTGATCGGTGAGTCTGATGGATCGGTGAGTCTGATTGATCGGTGAGTCTAATGGATCAGTGAGTCTGATGGATCGGTGAGTCTGATGGATCGGTGAGTCTGATGGATCGGTGAGTCTGATGGATCGGTGAGTCTGATGGATCGGTGAGTCTGATGGATCGGTGAGTCTGATGGATCGGTGACTCTGATGGATGTTGAATCCAGAAGACTTCCAACATACTTTGTAAGTCAATAAGCATAGTTAAAAGCATGATAACTGATTCATTCATAGATTGGAATTATGTTTATGAGACATCAAACCAGATTAAGCATCAATGAGTTGTGATGATTTGTGATTATTAAAACATCAGTTATAAACATGAAATCAGCAATCTTCCAGAGGGCTCAACATCTTTATTATCTGATATTGTTTATGTGTAAGTATTTAATGGGACATTTTTATCATCCATGTCCATTTTTCATAAAAATGTTATCAAAATGAATATTTAAATTATTTGTGAAAGGTACTCTTTATCATGATCAAAATTTTAAATCTTTTAAAGATTTATCTTTTTAAATATTTATAATTAATGTCCTTGTTTAAAAAATGATTTTATGGATTTATTTAAGTGGACATGAATTTTTTGAAATGATAATTCATTTAAAAAGTTTCAAAGTGTAATGTGACACTTTGTTTCAAAAATCTCTTTTATATTACATCCTTTAAAAATGTGTGACTTTTAAATGATTTTACAAAAAATATATTTCTCTCAAAAAGTTTTTCTCATCATTTTCAACTATGTCAGCATCCTTTATTGAATATTATTTTTGATTGAGGTTGATTTATTATTTATACAATATTTCATATTTCATTGAATGAGTTATGATATGTTTGACTGTGTATGTTCTATATTTATATCATTCATGGTATATGGTTAAATTATTTACATTTCGTATGCTAGTTTTTATATGAATGTTTATGTTATATTTCAACCTTTTCATATGAGGAATGTATTGGACTTAGTAAGTGATGGGTGGAGCCCACTATAGCTCTTCGATGCATCGGTAGGTCTCATGAGACAACTAGATGTGCAATTGGCCGAGGACCTTTCCCAATTTTGATATATGGTTTTGGTCGAGACCTTAATCATTGTTGGACGTCTTGGACGAGGCCGTGACATGTTTTAGAATGTCCGGAATTATACATTTCCTCATTATGAAAATAATATTGATGGTTCATGTGGTCATTCGACTAGTAGAATACCAATGATTATGTTTTATTATGGCATTATTTACTCAGCTCATTCTCCTTCGATAGAAGTATTCCTCTTTATTACTGGTAAAGGCATGTGATTTCAATTATTCAGCATGCTTAATATTTATGTTATCTTTCCATGTATTTATTACCCTTACTGAGTGTTTGAGATCACCCCTTTCTTATGTTTCATTTTCCAATGATATGAAGAAGTTAGTAATGAGTGACTTGTAGGAATTATTTAAGAGGATTGGATTTTTCTAATGGAATAAATTTGTGTTTTACTTACTTTCAAGTTGTAATGTTTAATTCATGTATGTAATCTATTTTACAAGACTGCTAAACTGATCCGTCCTTCGGGACATGATTCCTTGTGATCGGGCCAATGTATTAAAATAATGCATCAACTCTGGGTATCTGGGGTCGGGGCGTTACAATCATCTTCTAGGAGATTGAGTGTTTTCAATGATCACATTGAGGCCAGGATATCATTAGGTGTGTGTCCGGCCTACATACATACCATTTATATAATTTTGTTTCATGTATGGGTTATATGAGTATCTAATTATGATGTTCGGTCTCATGACTGCACTATCTATTTTCATGAATTTGATGAACCGAGTGTTCCATCCTTATATGGATTCTTTTTTGGTGGTTTTCATGGATGATATCTTGATGTATTCTCACAATCGACGTGATTATGGAAAACATATTGAGATCGTTTTGAATACACTTAGAGAGAATCATTATATAATAATCTTGCAATGTACCACTTCTAGATGGATCAGATTCACTTCTTGGGTCACATTAATTTAGAGATGGGTGTTTCAGTGGACCCAGAGAAGGTGAAACCTGTAGTTTTCTAGGAACATCCCCTGAAGGTTTTTGAAAAAATGGAGTTTCTTGGGGATAGGTGGTTACTAAAAGCATTTTATACAGGACATATCACAATTAAAAGTTCCGTTGACGGGCATGACTAAGAAGGGTGTGAATTTTCTATTGTCAAAATCATGTGATACAATATTTTATGACCTGAAAGAGAGGTTCAAATCAGTACCAGTCCTGATACTACCAGAGAAGGGTAGCATCTACAGGGTGTATTGTGACACTTCAGGTATTGGGTTGGGGAGAGTACTGATGCATGGAGATCAAGTAGTGTCGTATGGGTCTTGGTAGTTGATGTTTCATGAGAGAAATTACCCTATGCATGATCTCGAGTTTGATGTGGTTGTTCATGTGTTGCACTGTTGGAGGCAATATTTTATGGGAGAGAATTTTTTGGTGTACACAGACCAAAAAATCCTCAAGTATATCTTTACATAGTGGGATATGAATTTGAGGAAGAAAAGGTGGTTGGAGTACCTACTGTCCATTTACATTGATCTTGCCTATATAACTGGTAAGGGAAATGTAGTAGCCAATTCACTGAGAATGAGAACTCAGATACAGGTAGTAAAACATGCCGATAGCTTGTGGAATCTTATAGAATTTTATTATGATATGCATCTAGGGGTGCATGAAAGATAGGGGTAGACTTTTGTTTCATCCTTAGTTGTTACCTCTACCCTGCTGGATGAGGCAGCTACCAGATTTAGATGGCCTAGTTCTATGAGAAGGTGTGGTAGGTATGTAACCTACCCATTTTTAGACGGTGGGTGATAATGAGATCCTATGTATCTATGGATGTGTCTAGCTTCCAATGGACATACATGAGGAGTTGACGTGGGAGTTTCATGATTCACCATGTGTAGTGTATCTCAGGGTCACCATGATGTACCATGACTTGCAACGATAGTACTGGAAGTCATGAATGAATAGATAGGTAGCTGGTTTTGTTACGAGTTTTTCCACCTATCATCTGGTGAAGGCGGAACATTAGGGACCAGTTGGGATTTTATATTAGTTACCCATCCTGGAGTGTTAATTGGATGATGCCTCGATGGATTTTGTGACTAGTTTACCGAGGTCACCTCAAGGTATTGATGGGGTGAGGGTTTTCATTGACAGGCTTACGAGGGTCACACACTTCATGCCGATCAAGGATAACTTAAGTGTTGACGACCTTGGGAAGTTGTATATTTGGGAAGTGGTACGACTTCATGGGGTCCCGCATGCTATTCTCTCAGATAGGTACTCCCGCTTTATGTCTCATTTTTTGGTAGTGTTTTCAGAGGGTGATGAGCAAAACATACCACCCTCATACTGATGTCTAGTCAAAGCATAAGATATAGATGTTAGAGGACATGATATGAGCATGAATACTTGATTTTGGGGGCTCTTGTAAGCGGCACATTCCCCTGGTTGAGTTCTCCTACAATAAATGATATTAGGTAATGAAACGGATGGTAACTTATGGGGATTTATACAGTAGGCCATGTCGTTCCCCCCTATGCTGGTTAGAGGTAAGTGATGCAGCTTTACTAGGACTGCGTCTTGTGCCAAAGACTTTTGAGTAGGTACAATTTATTCATAAGAAGAGGGATACTACAAAATCATGTCAAAAATCATACACTGAACACCATAGAAAACCTCTAAGGTTTGAGGTTAGGGATCGGGTTTCATTTCGTGTTTCACCGAGATTAGGACACAGGCGGATCCAGAGACAGGGTAAACGTTAACTGAGATGTGTCGAGCCATTCAAGATTCTGGAGAGAGTTAGGTCTATTTCATATTGGTTGTAGTTACCTAAGAGGTACTGATCCATGCATTATTTATTCCTTGTATCTTAGCTGCACCAATATCACTCAAACCTATCTCACATTTTTTCAGCCCAAGGAGGTTGAGCTTCAATTTGATTCCTCCTTTGAGAAGAATCTGATTCGTATCATTGATAGGACCATGAAGGTTTTTTGAGGCTAGTTAGTTCCTCTAGTATGGGTTCTATGGAAATATGGATGTTTATAGAACAAGAAGTGGGAGAGGGAGGACTACGTACGTGGTTAGTGGCCTGAGTTATTCTTAGAAAAATCTTGACCACCCTTCAGAGAGAAATTTGGGTACAAATTTCTATAAGGGGGAATATTTTAAAAACCTGGGGTTTCATACAAGGTACAAATACTCTTATTTTCAGTTTAAATTTTTTATTATGGACTTATGTGAATGATTATCTTGATCACAGATGTTTTAGAGGTGTATGAGGCTTGTTTGAAGGTCGGAACCGAGTTTTGGGATGAAAATGACCTCACACACTATTTGAGCACGGCTTGCACACGGTTATTCTAAACCATGCGAGAAGTCTGAAAACTGAAGGTTTTTAGAAAGGGAGGTTTCAGACGGTTACTGTATGGTCAGTCAAACCGTGCGAGGTAACTGTGAAAAGTGCCCCTATTAGGCAGAGAGGTGCTTATGGTTTCCGCATGGTATGGGAAACTGTGTGGGTAAACCATGAGACCCCTACTGTGTGTTTTTATTTAAATTTTAAATAAAAAATATTTTGTTCTTTTTAAACCAAAGTGGATTTCTCTTCTCCCATGCACGGAAGACCTTCGAAGCTCCCCCTTTTGGTTTCTAGGCTAGGAATCGAGGCCTGATCACCATATGATCTCTATTTTTATCGCTGATCATCTCTACAGATCTGCATTAGTAATCCATACATTCCTTTTTAATCATTCCTGATTCATCGGAACAACGATTGTTCTATTTAGATTTAGGCTCATATTCCCTAATATTCTGTTTTTCATCTATTCTTCATATTTCTTCCAAACAAGAATGAATCAAGACTTAATACTGGATGAGCTATCTACTACCAAGGTGATGTAGGTGGTCTATACTTTCTTTCATATTTTCAGGCAATTTTAGGGTGCTGTTTCTTTTTGCTTCCTGTCGGACTTTCCGATGAGGCCTTGTTTTTGAGTGAGTTGTTTTCTATAGCTGTAGTCTGACCTAGTGAGGATGTTTGTAGGTTCCATTTAGGTGTGTTTACACCCTTTACGTGTTTCAAGGTCACCGAAGGTGTTAGCTAAAGGTAAATAGCTTGTTTATTCCTTTTTAAACCACCCAAGGGGTGTCTGCATTCCTAGTTAGAGAAATCCCTTAGATGCCTTAATAGCTTGAATAGCTTACTTACGAGATGTACTGCCTCCTTGAATATTGATATCTTGTGACTCCATATATATTTTTATATCTTGGATTAAATGAAATGTGTATATATTGGTGGGTATATCTATATGTATATGATTAATGACATGCTAAATGGATTATATGGGAGGGTATTCCAATATTCTTGATAAATGGTTTGCATGAGTGGGTATACTCATGGCTTGTGCTTATTGATGTGAGTGGGTATACTCACCTGTTAATGAATGTTTTATTTGAATTCATTAATGATTGTTTAATTGTTTAATAGATTCCATGGATTTCTCACCATGGATCTGGAATGTGGTAGTGGATGCCTTTGGTAGACTTTGCCCCTTTAGTCTTGATTCTGTGGGATGTCTCAGGACTTTCTACCCCATGGATCTAGCCTTATTGGGCTCGTGTAGGACTTGATATTTCCATGATCATAGGACCCCAATCAGTTCCTAACCGAGTTACCACTAGGTATGCACATGGGGCTCGATTGGATTCTGTTTTCTACACTTTCGTCGGGGTGTGCACATCCTACTGTGGAGGACGCGCAGCTGTAGTACTGCATTCCTTTTTTCCAAAGGCAGGCAACATCCGTCACTTTGACAGGGATGTTTTCTCCTTGATCGAAACAGGATGATGGGATGTTAGTTCTTCATTCCATGTATTCCTCCTTGGAATATGTCACCTAGTC
This sequence comes from Viscum album, assembly GCA_963277665.1. Taxonomy (NCBI): domain Eukaryota; kingdom Viridiplantae; phylum Streptophyta; class Magnoliopsida; order Santalales; family Viscaceae; genus Viscum; species Viscum album. The sequence continues at coordinate 1,139,115,568 of OY728135.1, read as the reverse complement.
TGGGTCTCCCGTATAGATTTAAGACGTTGTTCATGAAGCTCTTCCTAACGCCATATCTTCATGGACACCCGATAATTACACTGCTTTTGTCGGGACATTCCAAGGGCTCTGGTCAGGGCAGCAACCTTCAGTCATGGGAGTAGTCACGTTGGGCATCACTGGCATGTTTGGACGTTGGGACACTAGCCCATATGTCTTTTGTCTCTTATTATAGGGCTTCTCAAAGGCGCAGAACATTGAGGAATCCCACGTCAAAGGTGGGGAATCTTATTCCATGTGCATGTATCTGAGGTTTTCCTCAGCTTCCCATGTTTAACACTGATTATGTTGCAATTTTAACGTCCAGCGGAGATGGATTAGACTAATCAGAACATAGACTGGAGTGGATCAGGTAGGTACAACCCCTGGAGGGAACACTGATGTTGGGGCCAACATGTGGCAGGCTCCCTGAATGTTCTTAAATGGCTTGGAGAATGGGGTGGCATGATCCCACAGGGATGTGGCGGCTTGGTTAATAATTAAGATGGATGATGGGAGGTTCCATGAAGTGGGTGGTATATGGGATGGAACTGTCATGAGGATGATGATGGTTTTGGGATTGAGCCTCAAAGAGGCTTCCTACATATCCCCATGATAGATAATCAACGTCCACATAGTCCATATGATGATGGATTATTGCCGATTGAGGTTCTCAGTGGCTTACCACTGGATGGGGTCATAACGGTTTACCGTTGGATAAGAGTATCAGTAGCTTACCACTGGATAGGGTCACAACGGCTTACTGCTAGATGAGGACATAGTGGCTTACCACTGTATGGGGTTGAACCAACATGAAGTTGGTTGGGAAGATGGATGGATGGTGGGATTGAGCCTCAAGGAGTCATCCTACACACCATTCCTTAGAAAGGATTAAATAAATCACAGTACAGGATGGGTGTGGGGATTACACCTTAGGCTGCCCAAAGTGTTAGTGAACTGACATAAAGGGGGTCGGAACTGCTGGATGTTGGGCTTGATCCTCAGGGAGGATTCCTACGTACCTCACCTTAGCGATGATCAAAGACCACGTAGTTCGGGTTGGGAGTCTGTGAACTGATGTAAATGAGGACCTGGGGTATAGATGGATGGTGGGCTTGAACCTCGTGGAGGCTACCTACATACCTTGCCTTATCAAAGATCAAATTATTCATAGTTCGGATGGGGATTGGTGTGAAACGGCTTACCGCTGACTGGGGAAACAATGAATTACCACTGATTGGGGTCCACAGTTTAACGTCATGCAAGATGGGGGACATCCGACAAGAAGGTGGTCAGAACGAACAGATGTTGGGATTGAACTTCAGGGAGTCTTCCTATGTACCTTGCCTTGGCAAGGATCAAAGTCATCGTAGTCTGGGTTATAGGGGTGCATTTGGGGGTTATGCTCTGAGGCATCCCAAGGTGTTGGTGAACCGATGTGAATGGGGTGAGAGCAACCAGTGGGTTGTGGGATTGGACCTCATGGAGGCTTCCTACATACCTTACCTTGGAAAAGATCAAAGACTACATAGTTCAAGTTATGGGGGCTTGGTTCACCGATGTGAAGACCGTCGAGACTAATGGATGGTGGTGGGCTTGAACCTCAGGGAGTCTTCCTATGTACCTTTCCTTGACAAGGATCAAAGACCACGTAGTTATGATGTTGTGGGGCTTATACTCTAGGTTTCCCAGTGAATATGTCATGGTCAGTGCTTGCTCTAAGCCCACAAGAGTCATGCTCAGTGTGAAAAACAAGAGGTAGTAGAGACCTGACGATCACATCGTGAAAGGTGCGTCCATGGGAGGTGAAGTGGGGGTTACACATAGTTAGTGGCCCAAAGAGGAAACAGGGTCTTATGCATGGTTAGCAGCCCATAGAAGTTGGGACTTACTCCAGGATGGAGGCCTGGTGGTGAAAAAGCCCAGCGGGAGAGGGATTTGGCACCGAAAAAAGGAGGGGTCCGACGTCCAACCCCCCCCCCCCCCACAATCTTTTCCTTGGGACCGAAGAAGAGAGGAGGAGTAGGAATGCTGCCTCCTATAGGAAAAGCTAGGGGATTACACCAGGATGGTTGCCCCTTCCCCGCATAGGATGCATGGAGGGAAGTCACAATTTGACGTCATGTGCGGAGGACGATGGTTCTTGGAATTTTAACGTCCTACAGCTTGGATGATGTAGGTTCTCTCCACACCCCTAGGAATTACATAACCAGTACCCTTAGCACCTTGGTGAAGATAGGGGACAGGAAAAACCGTGTCTAGGGGGTGTTATGGAGCGAACCATTGGGGGGGGGGGCGTCCACATTAGCATGGCTATGCGAACAAGTAATAGTTGTTAGCATACCTATGAGAAGAATCATGAGACGAAGCAATGCAACGAGCAGTATAATACATGGGACATTGAAATTACTCCGTGCTAACCTGAGGGGCCACACGGTGAATGAACGCGTGACGTAGGTACGTCATGCGTAATATTGGTTTGAACAAGGTTCCTCAATGTGAGGGTAGCACATGGAACACATGTTAGAGAATGGGCTGAGGTAAAATAGGTTGTTTATGCGCAAAAGGAAGGGTTTTCATTATATCCAGACAACGGGCGTGAAACTGGGACCTGTGGGGAACAAGATGGAGGTGTTATGCATAAAACAGGGGGTTTGTTCAAAAGGTGGACTCGAGGCACGTAAGAAGTAGGCTTGCACACTCGTCGGACGGGTGGCGCGCAAGAAGACGGTGCGTGCGGAAGGAAAACCAGCAGCGTGCAAGAATGCCAGATGGAGAGGGGGCATGCGCGCAAGATAGTACCCCTTGAGCGCAAAGAACTTTGAAAACTTATGAGGATTTGAGGGCCCGTCCGAAGGCGCCCGCGAACCCATCGTGCAACAACCATTACCTGAAGGCCATGGGTTTTTCGCTGGGTCACGGAAGATAGGGTTTTTGTGCAGCAGAGCATCACTTCGTCTTCGGGCTACCATTCCCAAATAGAGGGGAGATGATTTTTTTTTAGTCGAAGTCCCTAGAGTGGTGCACAAGGGACCGAAATGCAAGGGACATGTGTGCAAGGGACTGGCATGGAATCCTCGACTGACGGTGCCTGGGGCGCGAACATGGGGCCAACCACACAAACTAGCGATCGACCCCGCCTTCACCGTGGAACCGGTCCAGGCCGCGAAAACCCCCTTTCAATACCGCCTTGGGTGCGAAAGCGGGGGCCGAAGCGGCTGGCGCATAAACGGCTGTTCGTCGCCACCTTCGGCGGGGAACTGGGCCCGGCCGCGCAGACGCGGTTCGTTGGGACATTCAGCACGGAATGGGATCATGTGAAAATGGTCGTTCTTCATCGCCTTTGGCATATAAATGGGCCCTCGTGTGCAAACCCCTATTTGACGATGCCTTCGGCATGGTAGTGGGTCCAGAGCGGTGGGTCGTAGAGGGTAGAGTTTGGTCGCCGAAGAGAAGGCCGGCGTGCAATGGTTTGCGCACTGAAGGCCACTTGCGCACACTTTTTTGAAGTATGCGTGTACCCACCCCAGGCCCCGGGATATCCTTTTCTTCATCCCAGACTCATTTGGAGCTCGTTCATCCACCCAAATGGGCCCCTCTTCCATATTTTTGCATCAACAGATTCCCCTCCTCAGAATCGATTCTAAAAGAGAACTCGAAGGTTGGATTCTGAGGGTACGCCTTATAATAGAAACAAATTCTTTTGTGCTGCGCAAAAATGTAGATTTCATGCTCAAGATGGATGCGCGAGCGCAGAATCCACATTCACGCTTTATAAATGGGCCAATGCCCCCATGGCTAGACATTGAATTTTTCCGTGCGACAGGTTTGATTTTTCTCCTGCGCGAAAAACTTACTCTTCCACACGTAAAATTCCACGATTGACTCAGAGTTTTATGTGTCGTCTAGAATATTTATGCACATGTCAACTGTATTTCACGCCACCGTTGTTTTGTGCTCTGATTCCCCCTTCTTTCACGTCATCCCCTTCAGAGTTTTAAAAATGTCTGCTCATCAGACCGATGCCGAGAGGGAAGTTGCTGCTGCGACAATGAGAACCCAAATGATCATGAACCCTTAGATTCTACGCATGGGGAAGGTCACTTCTGACAATAAAATGCTTTTCATCGTGTTGATGCAAGCTCAAATGGACTACGTTCTGAGTAGCAGCATGCCGCTATGAAATTTTGGTCTTCTGGAAGAAGTGTCGATGCCGAGTTTTGAGACGGACACACCACGGTCGTGGGTGATGTGCGAAGATAGTATTCCACAATTCCATATTACCAACAACATCCATCCTTTTAGGGAAATACAAAATACATCCATCTACGTCCTAAATCTGAAGACCAGGACGGTGGGAGGAAGTGATCCATTTCCCAAGGAATATCATGCTATTCATGCTAGTACATTCAGAAGCAGCATTATTAACAAGACAACAAGATGGAAGGAGTGGGATTTTAGATCCATGGGAAACTTCACCAATGAATGGGAATGGGAATACTAAGTACACTAGACATGTGAGGAATTTGGGACGGATATGTAGGCCATTGGGCTTTTCATGGTCGTTTGGATGTTTCAATTCTACTTCTACCGACAACAAGACTTAGTAATAGAGATATTCAGTCACTGGATTCCTGATACCAATAATTTTTACCTCCATCATGGGGAGGTGGGCATCAGTCTATGGGATAACCACTGTATCAGAGGGATCCCCTTGGAGGGGTATCAGTATGATGAGTTCCTTCCAATATAGAATGTCTGGGGGGATAAGACCCACACCCTGATTTGGTCATGGAACCTGATAGAGATCAGTAAAGAGGGACTCAAAATAAAACTTATCCTAAAGGAAATATCCTACTCAAGATGGTTTAGTGTCTTCCTGACCCTGGACACTACCGGGAAAATTCTAGGTCAAGGGAAGCAATGCCTGAACACATCTTAGAGGGGAAAGGCAGGATCATGTTAGAAGATTTTGGAGACGGGAGAATTTCGTTCCTAGGGATTTGGAATCAATGAAGGTTGAGTCCCAATGGTGAGATATGTCGGGTTCCTCACTGCAATCTTTAGTGGATCGTTGTTACCTGTGAGGGACACAAGTATGGGAGTCCGCCTAGGGACGCTGGTGATGGCTGGGATCATGGTGGTAAAGAACAAGGTTAACCTAGGGGTACCAGTAATTTCTAGGATACATAGAATCCTAGGATGCATTTAAAGGGGAAGTATGCCCAGGAGGATATGAAAGCTATTCCATATCCTACATGGTTGGGTCGCAACCCACTATGGTGGGTATGAAATCCGGAATTCCATTCACCCCCTAGAAATGGTATGCGACCATCCCTCTTGAACATCATTGGGATCTGCCCATTGACAGTCAGGGATGACGAAGTCATGATCAAGATTAGCAGACACACTCATTTTGACATCCACCCATTCCGAACCCCAGTTGCCCAAATGGTAGACGATAGGCGAGATCCGCTGGAGCAAAGGGAGTACCTGTAGAGCATCTAGGGTGGCGTGTTGGTGGCCCGAATTGATGGAAAAATATTCTGCGAACCCTATGTGCTGACAAAATTTGCTAGGTAGTTTGGGTGCATGAAACTAATGCCCAAGAATGTTTACATAGAGGTACAGGAAGAGCTAAATCCATGAATTCTCTTCCAGCTATGGATTATGTTCACAACGGTAGGCCTGGGTGAAATATTTACTCTTCCCCTCACCGATGTCAGCGCCGGACTGTCAATAGAGTACGCTGAACACTATATGACGACGTTCCACGAGGCCATTCTCTAGAAACATGTTCGTCAAATCAAGGCAACTAGTGATGATCCTGAAGAGCAGGAAGGTCGGCGAGGTTCCACGGGGGAAGTGAGGCAGAGGACGGGTCAAGGGGCTAGTGCGGCGTAGGCTGGTACTTAATCGGCAGGGGAAATGTAGGCCTAAAGTGTGCCTCTATCCTCCAGGCAAGGGTGGTCTCATGCACGAACTTAGGGTCCAACTAGGAACCTCCCAGGGAGGAAACTCAAGTACCTGCTGACACCGTCTGCTGATGTTATCTTTCCTTTTATGTGGTCTGCTTGGAGAACACTATGACAGTCCAAGTCTGCCGAAGAGTTGTTGCAGAGGTTGATGAATACCGGCCTCGATCTACCAGACATAGGGTGCATCCGGATACTAGAAAAGGTAAAATTTCATCACCGACATTCATACCTAACAGCCATGGACATGTACGCATACCAATAGGGGAGATATGAAAAGCCACATCTCCTGGTGAAAGTAATTCTTGGCCACGCGCAAGATCTAGAGAGGCTACCATCTGAGGATGAAAGTGTAGAGGAGGAAAAAGGTGGAGGAATAGGAGATGAAGAAGAAGAAGAAGAAGTGGAGGAGGAGGAGGAGGAGGACCCAGTCAAGGGTCTTGGTGATGAGAGGCCTTCAGGATCTCCCACTCACTAGCGGAGTTCCCAAGAGAGCGGTGAAATTGTTGGCTCTCATGAAGAACTGGCAGAGCAGCTCGAGGTATGATTTAAACCTAATACCGGTCTTCATCATATATTTTTTTAGTCTCGATACGTCAACCAAACACTATCTTATTCAGGAACACGTGGGTGAGGGTTCCCATGAAGCCTTCCCTGCAGAAGGCGCGGGTATGCCTGTGGAGACCGGGGATCCACCTCAGGGGTCAATCCTTGGGACGGGCGTAATGGTGCACCGATCTCGGATGGACAAGGATATGATTAGATAGGAAGAGGGCCTCCTGCCATCCCCATTTTCCAAGAGGAGCTGACATCAGTAATTGAGTTAACAAGCACCTAAGGCTCTCCCGTGGAGGGTGCTCTCGCCCTGAAACTTGCTTTAGAAACCACTGCACTTGGCTCTTGTAAGTCCATTCTCACTGGTTTTCCCTCTTTTGTGGAGAATTAAGCAAATCAAGATACTGATCCCTAATGCAGTGATCGCAAGGTTAAAGACACGACAAAATGTCAAATATGGGACATCTATAGGAGCAGTATGGGCAACAACCGCGTCGGCCTTTACATAAGTAACCATTATAAGTGATCCTAATCTGGTACTCGGTGATCCGGGTATTGCAATGAGGGATGTAAATGCCGCTCTAGTAGAACTATAACCCGTTGAAGGTGAGGTCACTAACGAGGGGGAGATTCCTAGAGAAGACCCTACTAGCGAGCTCCTCACTGCATTCCCCCACTACCGGCCTATGGATCCTGAGGAGATAGATGATTTCGATTCGGAGGTGGCCGATGAAAGCCGGATGATGCGTCACAAAGGGTGGAAGTGTATCAAGAACTTTCTCAGTCAACCTCAAATGGAGTGGCTAAAACAGACGTGATCCCTCAATACGTGGATGCACTTTCTATGTGATGGAGGGGTGGATGATCAATGGCTTCATTTGAATGTATTTTATTACATGGTCGAGAATCTGTATGAGGGCAGCCAATGCTCTGACGTTTCCTGGTGTCAGGAAGAATCGAGGAGTACTTGAGCATTTCTGAAGACAGAACAAGAAGTCCAACGTCTCAAAGAATGAATGAAGGAGAAGGAGGTATACATTTTAAATTTCTTCAAACATGGGGATCAATTGAGGTCCCAGGTGGAGGATGCCCAAGAGGAGCTGGTGGAAGAGGGTCCCCAAATGACCACACTCCAAACTGGGAAGGCTCAAGCATAGTCTAGGGTTAGTGAACTGCACCCTATGACCACATATGAGAAGATGGTTATCAGGGTGTAGGAGGCAATCCTAGAGGCCACAAGTCAAAAGGTAGTGGCTCTCGAGTGATTTATCCAAGATTATGATCCCTAAGGGCCCTGTTTTGGTCAAACTCATGAATAAATTTCTCCCGAATGTCTCTTATTTTGAACTACATGTATGGATAGATTTATTTACTTGTTCGTTTGGTTTAATGCATTCGACCACAATCCTGAAATAAGTAGTAATCCATTCCTAAGCTCACATGGGTCATACCCAGTGTGAGAAACAAGGGATGCTCACACTATTACTTTATTTGAGTGTAGGAGAACCAACCGAGCTTTAGGAACTTGAGGCTTGAAAATAAAATTCGGATACCTCGAAAGAAAGGAGAGAGACTCGACTAGAGAATGAATCTCTCAAAGTAATCAAATTACAATTTTCCTGATGTTCTCCTAGGTATGAGTGGAGTAACTCGAGGGGCACTGGAAGAAATCCGAACATAAGGGAATGAAATGTGTGAATTACAATACCCCAAATTCGGAACACTATAGGGGTCGAGTGAAAATAAAGGATAACTACTGACCATGTTCGAAACAAAGTATCCATATTGTATTAGCCAGAAATAAGGATGACAAACGAGGGCTGACTGCTGACCATGTTCGAAACATGGGGCCTAACTCAGAATTTCATGCACTAGTCTTCCAGAATGATGGCCCAGGACAGTAGTCAAGCCATTGGCCGAGTATCTATACTATTAGGTAGTTTCTTTAGACATGAAAGTGGACAGGGGTCCGAATAAGGGGCACACCAAGCGTGGAATGTGGAGTGATGGTTTTCTCGAATAGAATCCAACACTCTCGAAATTACACCACCGTGGTGGAAGTACATTAGATGGGAACATCAGTCTGATAAAAGATCATTCCTTCTGTTAGATAGGACCTCTCTGGAGAGGGAGCGGTCGCTTACCAATGTCATCGCAGGGCATCCGGAACTTGTTCAGGGAAAAGCTGTAGTTACATGGTTCCCCACAAGGGGTCATGCCAAGGGGATTGGACCCAAGTAGAATTTCCTAGGTGTCTCTACGTATCCCATGATGATGGGAATCAATCCATACGTAGTTCTGGATGGGTGGAATGGTAAGGTACCAGTGCTAGGGATAAAAGGGTTGTGCGGGTCTGGCCCTCACCCCAAAAGAAGCGTTATTTGATGTATCTTGTTTTTCCTTCATGGTGAATGTGTATTTTGTGTGTGTGAAGTAACAAGCCTAGGATAGAAAGTCACAACATTCCAATAAGAATCAAACCAAAAGAAGGAATTGAAAAATGGTATTCTGTCTGACCAATACCAAACATGATGTCCCTTGAGAGAGGACATCACAATGTAGTGTCATTTTTCTTTGTGCAGTTAGGACGATATTGTCTCAGTTTAATGTCATGTGATGGGACCAAACTTTCATTTTAACATCGTGCGACATAGAGGTAGTAGAAACAAAGATAAAGGGGGAATATACAAGGTGCAATAAAGCATACCCAACGTGAATGAGGACATGATCCCATACCACACCGTGCACAATTCTGAGAAAGAAACCTCAGGCCAAGGGGTCAAAAAGAGGTAAGAGGGTAGGAAGTAGGAGAGGCTGGCTCTCAGTTAAGATGGACCTGAATACAAGATGCCTGAGTGCTTCTACATATCCCATATGGATGGTAATCAAGGTATTTTTAGTTATCACAAAGAGGCAATATGAAAATATATTATTTTAAGGTCTTAGAACATGGACCATGGAGAAGCAGGACTATTCCAAGTAAGTGAATACCTTACCCCAATCCGTAATCCTATGTGAGTCAAACACAATGTAGGAAACATGGACAGGTAAGGTATGTGCAATACATGGAATACATGGAAAGGGTAAATCGGTGTGGGGCCCTGACTGATTGCCTTATCATGGATTTCTCTTCATAATGTGCAGACGTGCACTGATGAATAGTACCGAGAGTTTCGAAATTATACCTGGACATGATGAAGTGGAAAATGGTGTGAATCATGTAACTGACACTTTGGGATTAATGGGGTTGGTTTGAAGATGGAGGATAACTATTGACCATGTTCAAAAATAGTATCCATATCACATCACCTGAGTTGGGAACAACAAACGAGCATCAACCGCTGATCGAATTTGCAATGCAGGACTTGTATCAATTTTTTTCTCGAAACACTTGAGGGCATTGGCCCGTAATGGTAGGAGAGCCCTTGGTCCTAGAATCCATACCCTTCGGGGGTCCCTCTGTGTGTGAAAGGTGATGGAATCCCTAGTGAAGGGGAACACAAAGCCTGAGAAATAGGAGAAAGCATGTCAGGGTAGAATCCGACACTCTAGGTGATGAACCAGGGTACTCTTGGTCACATTGGTGAATCACTGAAGAGTGCCAGGGGGCTGACTATAGGGTCACTGATTTGAAAAGGATGATTATGGAACAAGGGGATGAAGAACTCTCAAGATGAGGAGGTATAAGTCATGGTAGCTACAACAACTGATGTGAGTGAGAACATAATACAATACCACACCATATATTCCACTCTCTGGGGGAATGTGGGACAAGGGGCCAAGATGGGGATGGTCCCGAAGATGAGACACTCGTGAAGTCCTACGTATCCCTTGAGGATGGGAATCAAGCCACACATAGTTCTAGAAATGACGCATATAAGGGTAATATACCCCCAACGAGGGGGGTGTATGGAACGATGAGTAACCCGGCGTGAATAAAGACATAATCCCATACCACACCATACAACCCTAAATAGGAACTTGGTCTAGGGGACCAAAAAGGCCTCAGTTGGGAAGGCCCAGTCAATTTCTAATTTAACATCTTGCAGTGAGGATTAAGAAAGTGGTAAGATAACCAAAAAAAGGAATGTGTATGGAGCAATGAGTAACCCAATGTGAATGAGGACAAAATCTCATACCACATCGTACAATCCCATAAGAGTTATGACTTGGGCCTGGGGCCCGAAACTGGGCACACGAAGCACAAAATGGAATGTGCTCATGGTATGGATGATAAATGAAGGGAGGGATATCTTAAGGGGATATGGGTGTCATGGAGAAATATCCTGATGTGAATGAGGACATAAGTCCGCTCCCCACCACTCAGCCCTAAATGAGAACTTGGGTTAAGGGTTGAAAAAGACCAAGGGGCCTGAGGAGGCCAAGGGGCATGAGGATGGGCATCCCGACCGATTGTAGTCATACGACCTCTTGTGTAGTTACGGCCACATCATAGCTCATAAGCCCATGTGATCAGTGCTCAGTGTGGGAAACAAGGATCCAGACTTGGTTCTCCCTGCCACATAGGGGTTTAAAAGGTTGAATCGCCCAAAGGGGGTTCATCGCTTGGAGATACCATAGGGAATAATGGACCACTACAGTCAATGTTAGGGACATCGTGGTGTGTCTCTAATGACAGATGATATCTATTGACCATGTTCGAAACAAAAAATCCCTATAGTGAACTCGACTGGGAACAAAAAATAAGAATCGATCGCTGACCATATTCACAACGTGGGACTTGTATCAAATTTTTGTCAAAATCCTTGAGGGCGTTGGCCTGAAGGTGTAGGAGAGCCCTTGGGCCTACCATCCCCGCAATTCAGGGTCCCTTCTAGATGAGAAATATGATGGAGTCCCAATCAAAGGAGTGGGTGAAGCAAAACTATACCCATATGTGAAAGAGGCGAACACCTCTGGGGAGTGGAACGTATGGAAGAATCGAGATAAGCTCAATAAGAATTGGGGAAAAATCCTACACTAAACCATATATCTTGACTCGAGGGGAGAATTCTGGCATTTTGACTAGGCCAATAGATGAAATTTTCCAGCATTCCAACATATCACATGAGGATGGGAATCAAGCAATACGTAGTTCTTGAAGGCCATGCAGTTTAGCATCATATGTTGAGGATGTTATAGGATAGAAGAACAGGGAGTGGGAACATGGTGCAATCACCGTAATCCTAGCATGAGTGGGGCTAAGTTAGCTTACACCATATCATGCAAGGATCCTTCGAGAGAACTATACCTAGGGGAATAGTCCAAGAGAATAATTTCGGGCTGGGCTCAAGACAAAGTGTTTGAGCATTCCTATGTATCTCATGGAATGGGACTCAAGCCACGCGTAGTTCTAACAGTTCCATTTAACGTCGTTCAGGATGATGAACAGTTTAACATCATGTAGGAATGAACAATTTAAAGTCATGCTAGACCAAAAAATAGGATTTATGATTCCTAGGGTTGGACCCAAGGTGAAATGCCTGGGTGTCTCTACGTGTCACATGAGGATGGAAATCAAGTCATACGTAGTTCTTAAGATGCAGTTTGATGTTTTGCAGGACAATGCACAGTTTAAAGTCATGTATGATTGAATAGTTTAAGGTCATGTTGGACTAGCTAATTCAGAAAAAAAAAATTCATGAGAAACATGGAATTTGTTGGAGGAGTTAAACTCTCACCATCCATGGTCACCAGGGAGTATTCTCCATTGGGGTAAACCTTATGGATTATGTAAGGTCCTTCCCATTGGGGATCCAACTTTGGTTTCTTCCTACTAGGGATAATTGGTGTCTGGAGGACCAATACCAAGTCACCTTGCAAGAAAGAGTGGAGGTGAACATTCTTGTTGAAGGCTCTAGATATCTTGATCTAATGCATTTCTAGATTGTGTAGGGCATGGAGACTATTCTCGTCAAGTGCTTAAAATTCGTCCAGAAAAATTTCAACTACCTTATTTGGGGCCTTCTGGTCATAGACCATTGTGCGTAATGAAGGCAGCTGGATCTCAATGGGTAGGACGACCTCAAATCCATACACTAGGGAATATGGGGTCACCTGGGTGGAATTACAAGTTGTCAACCGATAAGTCCAGAGATCATTGGGGAACTTTTCCAGATAACTATTCTTATTCTAACCAACCATTTTATGTAGAATATTAGAGTTAGTTTTGTTGAATGCCTCGATCTATCCATTTTTTTGGGCATGGTACTAGGAGGTATGGTTAGAAAAGATGTTGTTCTTAGCGTACAGTTTATTCAGCTCAGCTTCTTGGAAGTTTTTGTCATTATCAGTGAGGAATACGTGAGGAACTCCAAACCGGTAGATGATATTGGAGATCACGAAGTCAATGATAGAATGAGCCTTGAACTACTTGAGCGGAACTGCCTCTGCCGACTTGGAAAAGAAATCCCTGGCGGTCAAGATGAACCTGCACTGACGAGCTATCGTCGGTGGATATGGTCCCACAACATTGAGTCCCTACACAAAAAACATCCAAGAGTACATGGTGTAGTGGAGAGGTCCTGGTGGCCGATGTATGAAATTAGAATGAATTTTTCACACATGACATATCTTGGTGAACTCGATGCATTCCTGGATCATGGAGGGCCAGAAGTACCCCATTCTTTAGATCTGATGGAATAGCTTCAGCCCAGTTTGGTGAGCCTCACAGGAATCGACATGAAACTCATGTAGGAATTGAGAAATATTGACTCCTTGGATGAAACAGAGGTGAACACCCTCAAACTCATTCTTGTAGAGGATCTTCTCAAGACTGGGACCACTCTTTAGGGTAAACTGCAGCGCGCGACGTCGGATTCGCCTGCGCTTGGCCTGTTCAGCCAAGAGGCGACCATTTTGGAGATACTCAACAAAGGGGACTCTCGAGTTGGGGGTCACATCAACCACAACATCTGAGGAACCAGAAGGTCTGGACATGGAGGCTCCAGTGCCAAGATGGCTTACCCGTAGGCCGTCGTCATCGTCCTTAGAGATAGGAGAAATGACTCTCTGATGTGCCACTTGTATAATCAAATAATCCTAATCAGGTTATGAAAGTGATGCAGCTAGGACGTCTAGGGAATCTGCTCAACCGTTCTGAGATCGAGGGTCATTATTAACTTTCGTCCGAGATGGAAATTGGGCCATTAGCCGAAGGGTGCAGTCCAACCATGGTACAAGCTCCAGCTTTCTGACAATGTAATCACCATTGATTTTCTTGATGACTAGTTCTGAATCCTCTTTTACATGAAAATGGGTCACATCGATCTCGAAAGCTAGCTCGAGGCCAGTAATGAAGGCCTGATACTCTGCTTCATTGTGGGTTTATCATTCCAACAAAAGGAATGAGTAAAACAGGATGGCTTGCGCAGGGATAATAATGACAATACTCAGGCGTACCCTATTGAGCCTGGGATTATTGATTCTCCTACTAGTGGGGCTCTAGGAAGCACCGTAAAAGTGAATTTTCCAATATGGGATGACATGATCTACCGATAGTTTTGCCTCATCGAGAAAATCCATGTCCCGAGACTGGTCCACGAGGGTTATATGGGAAACTAGAAAATCTTACAATGCTTTCTCCTTGATATCCTTATGAGGCACAAATATGATGTTGAACTTCTAGAGGATTACTTCCCATAGTTATAGATAGCTGGTCAACATGGGGCGGTTCGGATTGTACTTCAGCGGGTCTACCAGAGACACCAGATGTACCTCATGGTGTTGCAAGTAGTGTCACAATTTTTTTACTACAAATACCACCGCAAGGCAGCTCTTTTTGATGGGGGAGTATCTGGTCTCTGTATTGAGGAGCATATGGATAAGGTGGTAAAGAATATTTTCTATCCCCTCATTGCTTATCTGGGTGAGAAGGAAACCAAGAAATTGTTCCAAGGAAATCACGTACAATATCAGTTGTTTTCCGGAGATGGGTGGCATCAAGAATGAAGGCTGGAGTAGGTAATACTTGATTTCATTGAACACGGTATGGCACACTTCATCCCATTTGTAGGCGGAGCCTTTCTTCATGAGCTGAGAGATGGGATTACACTTGTCGGACAGATTCTCAGTGAATCTTCCTGTGTAGGCCAAGTGGCCCTGGAAACCTCGAAGCTCTCGAATATTGCTTAGGGAAGGCATCTGGCTAATGGCCTTGATCTTCTTTAGATCGATATTGATGCCTCGATACCTAACAACAAGCCAAGGAACTTCCCAGAGTTGACCTCGAAGGAACACTTAAATGGGTTAATCTTTAGGTGGCAAGAATAGAGGAAGCCAAAAACCTTCTCAAGGTCCTTGAGATGGTCCTAGAACTGATGATATTTGACCACCAGATCATCCACATAGCATTCCACCAATGTCCTGAGGATTGGCTTGAATATGTGGTGCATGGACCGCTGATAGGTGGCACTTTCATTCTTTAAGTTGAAGGGCATACCCTGGTAACATAAATTTACCTGGGGCACCATGAAAGCTGTGGACTCCTCATCCTCTCAGGTCATTCATATTTTGTTGTATCCAGAGTAACCATCAATGAAGGAGAGGTCTTGATACCCAGCTGTAGAATCGATCAAAAATTCCATCACAAGAAGGGGGAAATCATCCTTCAGTTAGTGACAGTTGAGATATCGGAAGTCAATGTAGACTCTGATCTGTCTGTTCTTCTTCCTGACTAGCACAATGTTGGCTAGCCACTTGGTGTACTGAACCACCATAATGAAGTTGGTTATGATGAGCTTGTCATCTTCAGCCTCAACCATAACACCATAAGAAGGGTGCATCTTCCTAGGAGGCTTCTTGAACCCGCGATGATTTATTGGGAGACTGAGGCGGTGGAAGACTACCTGAGGATCTAGTCCTGGCACCTCATCGTAACTCTAGGAAAACACATCACGATGTTGTTTTAGGATGTCTACGTACCACTGATCCTCTTAGAGGTTCATGGTGGAACTGATCAATGTGGGTCTTAGATATACCTCTCTACCAAGGTTCACCTGTACCAGTTCATCGGCCGTAGTAGAGATTCCCTCTTCAAAGGTGGGGGGAGCATCCTACCAATCCTCTTCTTCAATTGAGGAGGGATCCCCAATGGGAGGAGCTTTTCTAGGTTAAGGGATCCCGACAGGAGGCTTGTACCAGCCTGAGTAGCAGTGGTCACTACATCGGAAGATTTCGGTACTGCCGAAACCATAATAATGATGGATTTATACCCAATCCCATCTGGTCTTCGGCCTAAGGGGCCATTCTTGAAGATATCAAAGAAATAGTGGCGCGTCGACCTGATTCGGTTAACTCCAGCCTAGAGAAATAGGCAAGTATGACGTACTATTGTTGCCATGGGGAGGACATCTCGATACCTTACAGGGGTAGGAGGCTCTGGGATCACTTGAACCTGATTTTTATAGAAGTATGAGGTGATTTCCCATCATCTCTTTGAATTGGGAATATGATTCCCTCTTCTACTAGAGACAACAAAACATTTCCCCATGTCAGAGGTTGTGGCCTCCAATCAATTGATTGGGAAGATGTAGGCGTCATCCAGACCTGCCCAGGGGTCAGTTGAAACCATGACGGGATCAAACTTACTAGGATGAATCTGCTTATCCTTGCTCTTATAGTAGTCGGCATCTAGGTAGTGGGCTTCACAAGAGGCGAAAGGAGATGAATCACCTTGGGGTTCACCTACTTTACCATTAAGGGAGTACATGAGGCATTTGTGATATGATGAGAGGACCACCACATGAAGGTGAATCCATGGTCTGTCTATTAATGCAATATACGTGGTGTCCTTGGAGACAACCATAAACTCGGTGCTTCCAACTAGGACACTGAACTCAGTCTTCAAATGGATCTTACCGATTGGGGTCTACTCTGTCCTATCGTATCCCTGGATTCTTATGTTGGAGGGAGTTAGGTCATCTTAGGATAACCCCAGATTCCGCAGTGTCTACGTCAGGATAAGGTTAATCCCAGAGCCGGTGTCAATAAGACAATAGTGATCCTACAAGCCATTAAATTGACCAGTGATGTACAATGGGTGGATGAGCCCTTGTATGGGAGATCCTTCATCTTCTCTATAGAATTAAATTATGGCCTGACATTTAGCGTTCTTAGCTAATTCATCATGAAAGGGTTCTGTAGCTGCTACCTCCGTCTCAAACTGGAGGGGGATCTCTAAAGCCTTAGCGAGGGACACACGCGTATCTAACGATAGGAGAAGGGCCTCAAAGATAGAAAGTATCACTGAGATGATGAAAAGGTGCTTTAGGACATCATATTTCCACACCAGGCACAAACATCTGCTTGCAAGAGGCCGCTCTATGAAAGGAGGCATGGCGGGCCCTGCTGGCTAGACCAGCGGCTGGTTGGTGATGGGCATGTCTCGTCGTTCACTAGTTGAAGCCTGAGAGTAGCTTCCAGATGAGGAACGAATGACTGATATTGGCCTGTAGCAGGGCGAGGCTGGTAACAGTATGGTCGAGGTAGCTCTGCCTTATCTAATAGCAGAAATGGTGGTGGAGGTGGGCCAGATGACACTAGATGAAAAGGTTGTGCATGCTGAGCTCTACGTTGGGCCTGCTTTCTAGTCTCAGTGGCATGCACAACCTGGCTAGAGGTGACAACTGATGTGCCTTGACAACCCATATGGTCACGGCTTCACTGACGTTGGCGTCAGTTGGGGACGTCGGGGAGGTTCATCCGGCTCTCCCTATTGTTGGGAGTCATATAGGGATTTACCGACTCCATGGTATTAACAGAAGCATACCCTTGAGTATCACTTGAAGATTTATTCACTATTTGAAATATTTTTGGAGGAATCCCCATATCTAGGTGCATGAAGTTGCTGAGAGTGTGGGACGACAATGGCATTTGCGGGGCACGTTGCCTTTCCTTGCATCGCTGATGCTTGTTCTTTTGTGATGTGGTTAGCTAAGATGTTGATGCAAAACTGGTTCCTATGGCTTATGATGGCTCTGTTTGATTCAGGAATGCACATATGATACGATGTGAATGGGAAACCATTTTACGATCCATCCAGTCATCATACTTCTTGGACCCATGGTTGGAAGCCTGCTGCCAGTCACCTTTGTCGCCACTTTCGCAATCCATCCTTATGAAGACACCCGCCACTTATGTTGGTGCTGGGATCAGATTGACTATATTGCTATTGACCTGGTCTTGAAGACAGTATTTAAACACATAGAACTACTTGTGGCTGTGTCCCAGGATCTGATGATAGCTGTAGTAATTGGGGTGATCATTGAGATTTGCCTCCTCTATCCTTATACACTCAAGAAAATGTGTGATCGATTGTTACAAGGCACATATGAAATAGCTTGGAGCTTGAATCTAGTTGAACGAGTTGGTCCAGTTTATTCTATATGGAATGGGGGACCTTGGAGCCTACCCCTAACGAGGAGCTGGAGGAGCCTGTCGAGGAGGGGAAGCCTGATTGTCCTGCCTAGGCGGTGGCGACACTTTCTTTGGGTGAACCTACTGATTCTCAGGAATCCATTTCTGGGCTAGAGGCTACTCCTGTGGTGGAGGGCCTCTACAAAGCTGGGTAAGTGGCTTTTCCAGTAATAATTCCATCTTCTTGGGGGCCTCTATTTGGGCCACTATGGCGGGGTTGGCTCTAGAAGCCCTCCTCGCGGGTATTACAGGGGGCAACAGATGTGCATGGCTAGCCAGTTGCAGGGCGTCTGCCAAGCGCTGAGGCTTATCAGAGAAATATCAAAATCCCCCAGGGTAGTTCAGGGTTATCATAGAGGAAACTAGTTCCTTCTTGACAATCACTACGCACATCGTCAGTAATTTCTCCTTAGTCAGTGGCATGTTAAGCAAGAATGTGAGCCTTTTACACTGGGAGATAAAGTCTGCGACACACTCAATAGGCCTTTTTTTCAGTTGAAGAGGTTTTCGATGATCATTTTGCACGTGGGGGAGCTGAACTGGTAGAGGAATTTCCTGCGAAGGTCCTCCCATTTGGTTACGGATCTGACGGGAAGCTGGTTGTACTAGACGAATGTTGGTCCCTCCAACGTACGAACAAAAAAGTGGATCTTGGAAGCTTGCTACTATGATAAAGTGCCAAACATGGGCCCACACCTTGAGTTGAAGTGGGCCAGGTGCTGCAGTGGGTCACCGTCCTGTTAACGGGGGAGAAGGTGGGATTCCTGAAACCCGGAGGTGTCGGCACATCATCCACCCATGATAGATATGGCTTTCCATCAGGTGGGATCACCACCTGTCACATTTCTAATGCCTCATGGCAAGTAATGAGTGCATCCATTAGATCATCTAGGCGGCGGTCCCTGTCTTGATGGGGATCCCTAACTACGAGCACATTGGCGAGTTCTTCAATGTGGTAAGGCGGATTAGAAGCTCGTGGAGTGGATTGTGGGGAGACCTACTAGAAAGCTGGGGGAACCTGAGCTGGGTTCCATAGATTGTCTCCCAATTATGGAGGGTTTGGAGAGACATACCATGCCCTCTTGACGTGAGATCTGGCTTCAACCCTATTTGTGGGAGTAGCATGACCAGGGTTTCTTGAGGACTGCTCACTGAGAAGAAGTTGTTCCTCCCCCAACTGTACTAGCCTAGGACTGCCTTAGTCAGGCCATCTTTTTACAATGCATTCATCCAAGAGGTCATCGACCAACTTCTTCCACTCAGAGAGTTTTTGGCACGACGTGGCCTTCTCAGGGTCCTCCTCCGTCTTTTGCACTGAGGCGGATGGGTCGGAGTGTTTTTCATCTCCAACGTGCTCTATACCCTTTCTATAATTCTTACTAAGTACCAATGCCTCGGTGGGTGCAGGGAGACCAAGTAGGTTCCTCTATTGATGAGTAATCCTTTTTGATGGGTCCAATAGTGGTGGCACGCCGTCAGGGGGTAAGTCTGCATTGAGAAGATCTAGCTTGTCCTCCTCTTCCAATATGTCGTCCATGTAAACTGTGATCCTTCCCGGGGTCATGACCTCGATATAACCTTGCATGTCTGGCTGCCGCTAGATAGGACTGAAGAGGAGGGAATCATACTGCCCCAACCACAGATTTTCACATGGGGAGTAGCCTCCTTGATAATTTTTTGGCGTACCTTGATACTCTGAATACATTGTTGTTGGAGGGCCTCATGGCGATCTGGTGACTCGGGGCGCTGGGCCACAAAGAGTGCGACCAAATCGACTAGATGGAATTTCTCACTGATGTCTTCAAAATTCACATGGATCCTAGGATAAATCACTCATGGATTTCAAAGACTAAAATGCATCACCCAGAGGGTGTGGTAGAAACACTCAACTTCCTCCGGGGTGAGGGATTCTGGTATGCATAAATTTGGTGCGGCCATGGGCCAGAACTTCTTAGGGAAGTGATCTGCTGTGAGGATGTTCCACAAGGTCCTCATCTTAGATTCATGGTCTGGCCATTGAATTCCCCATTCTTGAACTGGGGGTGGCTAAGGAACTGGGATTGGTACTGAGGCAGAATACTGGGATGGCAGGCTGGCCGGTGGAGAGTACGACGAGCGGGCTGACTGACCGCTGAATCTCGGGTTGTCCTCCAAAGAGTGTAGCAACCTGTCTACTCCGTCACGATAAGATGGGCTGATGGCCAAAATTTCTGGATTGGGGGCTAGGGCTGATGGTGATAGGTCACGCTACTGCTCACCCACCATCGGTCCCCAGAATAGTTCTATGTTATCTCTCATCAAGGTAGAGAGAACTTCTAGTGATGATGGTGGCGATTGCACAACTGTAACCAACATGGTTTCAAGATTTTAATCCTCCTAAATATAACTATGGTGGGAGGTGGGAATCCTATGGACCTCGAATTCTAGGAGTACCAGGCTGATGTGCCTCCTCCCTGCCTCGGCTCGTGACTCGGATGAGCAAGAGGAGGGTTCCCATGCTGAGTCGCACTCCGCCTCAGAGTCTGAAAAGTGGATTGGTTTGATCTCTATCCGGACCTTCCCAGAATTCTTCTTATGGTGGCAGAGACCTAACATCCTACCCCTGGGTGGTTCCTCGGGATAGGGATGATTTTTGACACGAGGTCCTTTGGCCACACTGGTGCTGGGGCAGAGAGGATTTCCCCACGAGAAAGCCGGGGTACGAGGAGAACCAGGAAAAATGTCAAAGGGGGAATGGGGAGGACCTCCATGGGTTGAACTAGAGTAGGCAAGACCTCCGCTGGAACTGGTAGAAGCATGGGGAGGACCTTCACGCTTGTTTTCCATGGCGACCTCAGTTTGAGGAAGGTCCTTGTACCGGTCTAGATGAACATGTGTAGAACCTCCATGTTGGGTGCGGGTGGAGCGAGGCTGGACTTCACTCCTCTAGTTGATGAGGTGAGGAATACTTTCTCCAGCTGCTAAGAGGACACAGGGAGGATCCCCACATTGAGGAGAGACCAGATGTGAAATGTCCCTACATCGGTGGTTGGGGGCAGGAAAAATGACACCATACCTAGTGTAATGGTCACAAGAGAGGCTTCCATACTGAGTATCACCGTTGTGGGGAAGACCCTCATTCGGGTTAAGGGTGCCATGTGGCGGACCTCCATGCCGAGCCTTGAAGCGGGGAAGGCATGTGCTCTCCATGGTAGTGGTAGGAGGAGTACCTCCGTACTGATTGGCATCACTGTGGGTTAGCTCGCGGCGACCACTTCTAATGTAGGTGACCAAGTGCGTCGACCCAGCCTTCCCTTGGGGTGGTTGGGGCCTCGGCCCTGGTCGATCATATAATTGCCCCTACACAGTGTATGTAGGGAACTGATGATACGTGTCAGTGATGGCTTGATCCATAGTAGCTGCCGACATTGACGCCCCTTAGCAGGAATCCTCAGCTTATGCCAGATGCTGGCATCTGGTCGGATGAACCAGAGCTGCTGGTGCAGGTACGTGGATTACCTGCTCCTCATACAGCAAGACCGAGTGGCGGTGATGACGCGGCCGGGTGGGAGTCCTCGCTTGGAGCCCTTGGAATGGGACTCTGACCGGGCTACCCTGGACCTCACCTACCTCATCTGTATAGGGTAGGGAAATGTCGAAGAGTACCGAGGATAGGCTCCTGAAACAGTTATATGTCGGTGTGGGGAGCAACAGATCCATGCGTGGCCCTCGGGGTCGGCGTTGGTGACAAGGCGCAGACACCTCTAGATCTAGGTAGGCCATATCCCGAGTTGATATTATTCCCTCCTCCTCATAACGGCGCATGAGGTCGTTGATTACCATCTGTTGAATGACCATGGATGTGGAGAGGGGGCGTGGGCACCCCATGGTCGTAGATGTAGAGGCCTTCGTGGAAGAGGTGAAACCACATGGAACGGCTGTGATGGCATTGCCCCTGCCCCCACATTGATGGGCAGGTGGTGATCGTGTCCCTGGAGCAGCAAATTTATTCATGAAAGTATGGAGATTAACTCTTTAGTCCTGAAAGAAAAAGGAATCAATGACCAATACCCAAACACCATCCCATCTTCCAAGGCAGGTAAGAGTGATCCATGCTAACAACGTCATAGAACGGGATGTCTAGTGTTCTACTACCCTATCTTCTGGTGAGTTTCATGGCATTCCTACTATTTGCTTAGTGGGACCTAGTGCTAGATAACTGGATCCGATGACACACTAAGCCATTGATGCCCAAAGTGCTACTAATCTTCATTTTGAGGATAATAACATCATGTTGGGTTCACGATTATTGTTTCTAATGCTTTCCCCGGGGAACACACATCCATCTATGGAGGACGCATAGCTGTAGCCCCGCATTCCCATTTTCCAAAGGTGGGAAACTTCCGTCACTTTTTCAAGGACTTTTTCTCCTTAATCGAAATGTGATGATGGGATGTCAGTTATTTATTCTTTTGATTCCTCCTCGGAATTCTTCACCTAATCTGGGTCTCCATTATAGATTTAATATGGTGTTCATGAAACTCTTCCTGGTGCCATATATTCATGAACACTAGTTAATTACACTACTTCTATCGGGACATTCCAAGGGGTCTGGTCAGGGTAGCAACCTTCGGTCAGAGGAGTAGTCATGTTTGGAATCACTAGCATGTCTGGATGCTGAGACACCGGCGCATCTATCTTCTGTCCCTTATTATAGGTCTTCTCGAAGGCGTATAACCCCAAGGTATTCCACGTCAAAGGCATGGAATTATATGCCATAGCCATGTATCTGAGGTTTTCCACAGCTTCCCATGTTTAGCACAGGGTATGCTGCAAGTTTAACATACAGTAGAGATGGATCAGACTGATTAGAACACTGACTGGAGTGGATCATGTAGGTAAAAGCCCGGGAGGGAACACCGATGTTTGGGAAAACATCCACCTGGTGCCCCAAATGCTATTAAATGTAATGGAGAATTGGGTGGCAGGATCCCACCAGGATGTGGTGGCCCGGGTAAAAATCGGGATGGATGATGGGAGGTTTCGTGAAGTGGGTGGTGAATGGGATGGAACTGTCATGAGGATGACTATGGTTTTGGGATTAAGCCTCAAAGAGGCTTCATAGTCATCCCCATGGTAGAGAATCAATGTCCATATAGTCCATCTAATAATGGATTACCACCGATTGAGGTTCTCAATGGCTTACTATTGGATGGGGTCGTAGTGGATTACCACTAGATAAGAATATTAATGGATTACCACTAGATAGGTTCACAACGGCTTACCGCTGGATGAGGTCACAATGGATTACCAATGGATGGTGTTGAACCGACGTGAATATGGTCGGGATGACCTATGGATGGTGGGATTGAGGCTCAGGGAGGCTTCTTACATACCTTGCATTAGCAAGGATCAAGTACCTAGTAGTTCATAATGGGTGTGGGGCTTACACCCTAGGCTTCCCAAAGTGTTGGTGAACCAACGTAAAGGGTGAAATAACGGTTGGATGTTGGGCTGGAACCTAAGGGAGGCTTTCTACGTAATTCACCTTAGTGAGGATCAAAGTCCACGTAGTTTGGGTTGGGAGTTGGTGAGCTGACATAAATGAGGACCTAGGGTCCAGGTGGATGGTGGGATTGAACTCTACGGAGGCTTCCTACATACCTTGCCTTGGAAAAGATCAAAGTCCTCGTAGTTTGGATGGTGCTTGGTGTGCAACGGATTACTATTGACTGGGGAAACAACGACTTACCACTGATTGGGGTCCATAGTTTAACGTCATGCATGATGGGGGTGAACTGACGTGAAGGGGGTCGGAATGAACAGATTTTGTGCGTGAACCTCAAGGAGGATTCCTACGTACCTTTCCTTAGCAAGGATGAAATTACTCATAGTTCTATTTCTAGGGGGAATTAGGGGGTTATGCTCTAAAGAGGCCCAAGGTGTTGGTGAAACAACGTGAATGGGGTCAGAGTGACCAATGGGTGGTGCGCTTGGACCTCGTGGAGGCTTCCTATGTACCTTTCCTTGCCAAAGATCAAAGACCACGTAGGTCAGGTTATGGGGTCTTGGTGCACCGACGTGAAGATGGTCGAGACCAATGGATGGTGGTGGGCTTGAACCTAAGGGAGGCTTCTTACGTACCCTACCTTGGCAAGGATCAAAGACCACGTAGTTCATATGGTGTGAGGAATATACTCTAGGCTTCCCAGGGAAGATGTCATGGTCGGTTCATGTTCTAAGCATATGTGATTCATGCTCGGTGTGAGAAACAAGAGGTAGCAAAGACATGATGATCACGTCGTGAAAGGTGCATCCGTGGTAGGTGAAGTGGGGCTTGCACATAGTTAATGTCCCAAAGAGGAAAACATGGGATTATGCATGGTTAGCAGCCTAGAGAAGTTGGGAATTACTCTAGGATGGAGGCCCGGTGGTGACAAAGCCCAGCAGGAGAGGGATTTGGCACCGTAGAAAGGAGGGGTCAGGCATCCACCCCCACTCTCTAGTCCTTGGGACTAAAGAATAAAGGAGAAGCAGGGATGCTGCCTCATGCAAGAAATGCTAGGGGCTTACACTAGGATGGTTGCCCCTTCCCTGCATAAGATGCATAGGGTGAAGTCACAGTTTACATCAAGAGCTGGGGGCGATGATGCTTGGATGTTTAACATCCTATAGCTCAAACGATGAGGGTTCTCTCTGCACCCCTAGGACTTACATAACTGGTACCCTCTGCACCTTAGTGAAGTGCGGGGACAGGGAACGCCGTGTCTATGGGGTGTTATGGAGAAAACCATTGGGTGGTCCACGTTAGCGTGGCTATGAAAAGAAGTAATATTTATTAGTGTGACTATGCAAAGAAGCAAGAGACGAAGCAACACAATGGGCAGTATCATTCATGGGTCTTTGAATTACTCCGTGAAAACCAGAGGTCCCACACATTGAGTGAACGTGTGATGCAGGTGCATCCTGCATAAGAGTGGTTTGAACAAGGTGCCTCAAGGTTAAGACATCACATAGAACACATGTTAGAGAATGGGACTAGGGAAAATGGGACATGTACGCATAAAGGGAAGTGTTGGCATGATATACGGACGATGGGCGCAAAAGTGGGACCTGTGGCATGCAAGATGGGGGAGTTGTGTGTAAAACAGAGGGTTTTCACACAAGGTGGACCAAATGCGTGAAATAAGAAGGCCTGCGCGCTCGTCAGATGGGTGGCACACAAGAAAATGGTGCGTGTGGAAGCCGGGCTGGCGACGCGCAAGAACACTGGACACAGAGGGGGCATGCACGCAAGACGAGACCCCTTGAGCGGAAAGAACCTTGAAATTTTACAAGGATCTGAGGTCCCGTCTGAAGG
Source organism: Viscum album (assembly GCA_963277665.1). Classification (NCBI taxonomy): domain Eukaryota; kingdom Viridiplantae; phylum Streptophyta; class Magnoliopsida; order Santalales; family Viscaceae; genus Viscum; species Viscum album. The sequence continues at coordinate 1,139,090,266 of OY728135.1, read as the reverse complement.
ATCCCATGAACCTATCATGCAACAACCATTACCTAAAGGCCATGGGTTTTTCAAACGGTCACGGAAGATGGGGTTTTTGCATAGCATAGCGTCACTTCATCTTCAGGCTACCACCCCCAATGATAGGGGAGACAATTTGTTTTATAGTCGAAGTCCCCGGAGTGGCACGCATGGGACAGAAACGCAAGGGAAATACGTGCAATGGACCAGCGCGGAAACCTCAGTCGATGATGCCTGGGGTGTGGACATGGGGTTGGCTGCGCAAACAGGTGGTCGACGTCCCATTCAGTGCAGAACCAGTACCGGCCGCAAAATCCACCTTTTGATGCCGCCTTGGGCGCGAAAATGGGGGCCTGAGCATTTGGCGTGCAAACAACCGTTCCCCCGCCAACTTCGCCACAAAAATGGTCCCATCCATGAAATCATGGATCATTGGTGCCTTCGGCACGGAATGGGCCATGGGAAACGGCCGTTTGTCATCACCTTTTTCGTGGAAATGGGCCCGCACTTGCAAACCCCCTTTCGACGATGCCTTCAGCGTGGTAGCGGGGCCGGTGCGGTTGGTCACGGAGGGTAGTGTTAGGGTACCGAAGCGAAGGCTGGCGTGCAATTGTTTGCACACCGAAGGCCACTTATGGGTGCTCCAATGTTTCACGTGCCCACCCCCCAGGACCCAGAATATCATTTTCTTCATCCCGGCATCATTCGAAGCTTGTTCATCTACCCAAAGGGCCCCCTACTATAGATTTTGGCATTAACAGATTCATTGAAAAAGCTCCTTGGATCCGACCATTCATAGTCTAGATATTATTACATGGATGCCTTGGTCTGTTGACACCTTGGATCCGACCCTTGAGGTCTGCTACTTAATTATAAATCGTGGTCATGTGATGATACATTCACTATATGGTGTTGCCTTGGATTACATGACTTCACTATACAGTGAGGCTATGATTTTCTTGATAAATATGGATGTACATCTTGGCCATGTGACTTTAATGTTTACTTGTTATAGCTGCCTTTTTAGGAGCTTCCATTCTTTTGCAGGCAACATTGAGGGATGTTCAGTTTTACTTTATAGTAGACAAATGCCATGGGAACATGCACTTACTTACCCGTTCCTCAAACTTACTATCTATTTTGTATAATTGATTCTAGAACTGTATAAACCTTTTAGGTTTCCTATTGGTATGTTTATCTCACACCCTATTTGGGCCTCCTTAGGGACCCAAATAGATTATATGATTACAAGAGATGATAGGGGAAATATCCCTATTACTATCTGTTTATTGTCGCTTTGGAGCAGGAGAGAATTTGACGAAGTAGGTGCTTGAAATGATGGGATAACATTTTTGTCTTTTGTTATTTTTGGGATACTTGTATTGTACTATTTTTCCATGTACCTATTTGGATGCTTTCTAGATACATGTACCATCTAAATAATTTTGTATATGAGACACTTCTTTATATTGATATGTATTATTGTCTAGCCTTATACTTAGTTGACTTCTTTTTTATTCACTTTCACAATTTACTATATGTTGGACTTATGATGTGATACTCTAGTAATGAGGGAATAGTCTACCCACAGACTCACATAGGCCCTCACTGCCAATTGGTAGCCTCTGGCATTTGGAGATTTTCATTTGAGGCCATGTGTCCAACTGGGATCAGGGCACCATAGGGTGACATCTGGGTTTGGTATGTTACATAATTATAAAATCCATAAATATTGCTTCCAAACCCACTCAAAATCTTATAGAGAAAAATAGTATGATCACATTGAGAAGTGGGAATCAAACAGGAAATTTTTTTTGATCTTTATAGTTCACCAAGATTTAACCCACCTTGTGAGATTCCACCATCACCACACGTAGACGACTAACTAAAGGAGAACGTTAAGTGAAAATAAAATTAAGATGTGTTGCTTCTTATTCCACTTCCTGTTCTTAGAAATGAGGTTCAAAAAAATTGTTGAGGAGAAAAAAATGAATTTTTTTACACATTCAAGAGAGTTGAAATTATCATCCCACATATCAAGTAAATTAAACATATACCAAGGTTGGATAAATTATTGAAATAACATTGGACCAAAAAATAGGGATAAAGGTAAATGAATGAATAAATCTTTAAAAGACTATTTTGGTACTCAATACACCAACTCAATAAAGGACAATGAAGAGAAATGATCCTAATACATTCAGCATACTATGTACTATAGGATAGTTTCATTTTTATGATTCTCTATGTGATTTTGGAGATTCAATAAATATAACACCTCACTACCTTTACTCATATTTATATATTGGTTATTTTAATATTACAAGAGTAGTGATAAAATTATAAAATATATCTACTGTATATCTAAAGAGAGTATTTGAAAATGTATTTGTTCAGGCATGGGACATGATCTTTCTTGTGGATTTATACATGTTTAACATGGACTATGACAAGGAGAATTATCATTATCTCATTATATTGGTAGTTACATCCTTAAAACTATATAAATAGTCAGAAATGTTCATAAAAGTACACATTAAATAGAGTTTATAGGTGAAGTTGTGAAATTTAATACAATGTACTCTATAAAGAACCCCTTAGAGGATCATTCTACTTTTTTGGTCACCCATTTTGACCCATTCTGTAATAATAGAATTTATATTTCTTACTCTATGAATAGATATATATTGAGTCATATTTCTATATTGATGTCTAATAATATTTCCACAAATTTTTTTCATGAGGAATCCTCTTTTGGTTCCAATTTTTATGTGGATTTGTATACTCATTTTGACCATAAACTTTCTAAGTATAATATTTCTGTTGACTTTTTTTATGGATTTGATACATTATTCTATAATTTTATTTATACATATTTGTATGACGATGTTTATTAAGAACATATTTATATTCTATCTTTTATTCCATACATAAAACACCCACCCACTTGGAACTCAATATATTACCACTAAATCTCTAGTAATCTTATTTTTTGAGTAGTGAGAACTTCATTTTTATTATTTATAAAAATATACTTATTGAACTAAAAGAAACACTTTTGGATCTTTTAGGGAAGAAAACTCAGCTTGTTGAGCCTAGCTAACACACTAGGTATTATCCCATCCACTTTCATGTATAAGATTCATTTGGATGATGGTGTCAAAAAAGTTATGCAACCACAAAGGGGGCATAATTCAACATTATTGGAATTTTTAAAACAAGAGGTTGATAAATTTAATAAATAATGGTCCATTTATACCATCTTAAATTCTTAGTGGGTTATCTTCATTTGGTTTGTTCATAATAAAACTAGTTTCACAATTGTAAAAATTGAAATGGAAGAATTTTTTACAGTGTTGGTGAACAATATATTTCATCATGGTATTGGATATAGAAAACTAGATAAATACAATTATAAGACCATTTTACCCTCCCATATCTGGATCAAATGATTAAGAAACTTTTTTAAGACATGCTATTTTTCCATGGATGTAATATTCAGCTATTTCTATATTCATATTGAACTGGAGGACCAAGAGATGAAAAAATTTACATGCGCATTCAATGCATTCATATATCAGAAGATGTAATTTGGGTTTGTAATGTCCCAGGTAACATTAAAGAATGTATGGTAAGTATCTATTATAATCTAATTGAGTCATGTATGGAGGTATTCATGGATTATATTACTATATTTGGATTATAATATGATCAATATCTATGGATATTGGGAAAAGAATAACATCATTTTATTTTAAAAACTATTATTCTGAACATTGAAAAAAGTAATTTCATGGATGAAAAAGGAAATTTCTTAGGGAATATTGTTTTTGAGCATGGTATTGAGGTGGAAATATCTAAATTTGACATTATTTCCACATATCTATATCCCACATGTGTGTGTGCTATTAGATATTTATTAGGGAATGCCATTTTTTGTGGAATCTTCATATAATATTTTAGTAATATTGATCTTACATTATCAATATTTCTTCAAATGGATTCTAGTTTTTATTTTATTATCCTTATATGAATTCCATTGATGACATGAATAATTGTCTCGCCACACTAGAGATCATTTACATCCCAAGGCGGGAGATCCTATTTGAGATTATGTGTTACACTTTAAACTTAATTTTTGGAAAAGTATTATTTTAGAGGGTGGAAGGAAATTCCCATGTGATTTATTATACATCAAGGACAATATATTCATACTAAGAAAACTAAACTACCGTGAAAAAATAGTTTCTTTATTTCATATTTGATTTAAATAATTTTTTTTCTTATTTGTTAGAATCTAAAGTTTTACTTTTCTATAACCATTAAACATTTATATAACTCATGAAGAAACTAGATTCAAATCCAAGAGTTATCCATTGGATATTATTACTTAAGGAGTCTGAAATTTATATAAAGGTAAATATAGGGTAAAATAACTAGGTTGTAAATCACATGATTTAGATCACTAATATGTTAGAGAATCATACCCAATATTAGGTACCACTTAGAGAAACTTTTATTGATGAGAATATTTATGCCCTCTCGGGTACAACCCTTTGTATTAAGATTTAGTGAATTACTCAATTTCCTATGAAATTAATATAAACCTAAATAAAAAACAATAATAAAAATTTAAAATTTAGTCTAGGTATAATTCATGGGATAAACCATAACTTTGGATCATATTTAGAAACCATGTTATTAAAAGATATATCACTGATCATGAGTTTATGGTTGTTATTTATTTATATCGTACACCTACTTATAGAGGAAACCTTGTCCCTCATAAAATAGCTAATAAGGTCTTCAAATTGAGTTTATATTATCTTATTTTTTTCCATGACTCCCATATGTTTTTTAATTCATGTTCTCATTTCTGACACACTTGTAATATTTCTATGATACGTGAGATTCCACAATAACACATATTTTTCAATGTGGTTTTCAATTTGTCATTCAATGATTTTATGGATCCATTTAAAATCTCATTAAATTTATTTAATATAATTTGTTTTAGAATATTAGAAAATGGGATGAGGCTAAGTCCACTGGGACTAATGATTCTCATGTTTAATTGTACTTCATCAAGGCATATATTTGTTATCAGTTTAGAATACCGACGGATATCATCAGCGACCGATGGTTAAACTTTTATAACTGAAATTTGGATTACATCCTTTGTATGTATGGGTTGAAACAAAAAAACTACTATATACCACTCCCAAAAAAATGTCTAGTCTGTAGTTTAATATCATGATTTAATGTTGATTTTGGTGAAAACGATGCATCTAAATTGAGAAGATTAGTGCATGATCTTGGAAAATGCAGTTTGTTATTACTGAAAGGTATAAAAAATCATATAGGTATATCCCAATTTTATATTATTTTTTGGAAATATATTCATAACCTCATGCAAGTATATTATTATGAATTTTGGGCGATAAAGAAGTGAACTAAAGATTTATCCCATGTAGGAGAGTAAATGAAGCGACAAATTTAAGGGCTTGAGGAGATATGATTATCATAATATGAAAACTCAAGGATATAAGAAGTGTAGAGAAATTTAAATACTAACAATATGTTCTATAAAGCTAGTTTTATAAAGGATACAATGTCCTCTATATTTCATAACTGAAGTTGATTCCCTTGGAAATCACAAAAGAGTCCACAAGAAGGAAATACATATTAAATTGGAAATGGATGAATTAATATATTAATCTACATACCAAAAATGAATTTGGTGTTATCACACAACATGATCCCTTAATTAATTGTGAACATCTAGATATCCGTAATCCATTCACTTATATATTATCTGTATTATTTAAAATTTTGTATTTCATGTGCATATGTAATCTCATAGGTTCAAATTTTAAATAATATAATATTTTAAGAGTGTGAGAGTGGATAAAATTTTGGGTTAGCTTCTTTAGGAATTTTTTAGCTATTTTATTTTTTTGTTTTATGTTATTTAAAAAATACTAAAAAAAATTACATGCTCAGTAACATGTTGAAAATATGAAAAATTTGTGTTAAATTTTTTAAAATTCTTCTGTATCATGATAATAATGATTTAGATTTCATCATTAAGGGTTTATTTTTCTAAAATGAAATTCTTCAATTATATGATTAGTTTTTCCCTTATAAACCCTTTTAGAAATTGACACAATTAATTACTATATTTTTCATAGTAAAATGTGTCTTTTATTTTCTGTATAAGTTTATACACAACCATGACTTGTGAAGTTTTTCCAACTAAATTAAAGGTACTTTAAAGTTCAGTAATTTTTTCAACATACATCAATAGTTGATCCCAACATTTTTTATCTTCTAACCAATTTAATTACTATACTGAATTCACATATTCATGTGTACCTAATATCCAATAGTGGTACATCCTCAAAAAAATAAAATAAAAATATATTTTCTTAATAAATATTGGAGTGATTAAAAGTGAAATATGTAAGGATATCTGGGTCGATAACTTAATATTTGTCTTTCATGAATGATTAATTGAGTTTGTATAGGAATTTGACTATAATGGAATGTATAATATTTGCAGTATAAGTAAACTAGGTAAGGATAAATATTTTACTTGTACTAGATATACAAAATATAGGGTGGGGATATGATCTTAAAATGGTTTCCACGCACACAAATGTTAAATTAATTTCATTGTAGATAAATAAATTATTTCCCAATGATTAGTGTAGTTAATATCAATGAATTTTGTTTTTATACAATTTATGATAAAATGTATTTGAAATGTATTATTATTTAAATCTTAATGAGATTATTACTTTTCCAATATTTATACTCTGGATTAGAAAATGTCAACATGAATATCTTGTCACAATTCTCAAAAATACATGATAAATGACTTTTCTCAAGAGAGTCAAAGGGTAAGTGTGTGGGAGTTTATAAAAACCATTTTTACTGTATATTTTGCTTAAAATAAATTACATGATTTCCTCACATTGTATTAAATATATTTATTTATTTAATATTTATGATTAGATCATTCATTTTTAAATTTATTGAAAATTTCTATTTTAACCCATTTAAAGTGAACTGTAGTATTTTGGTCATAAATATTATTATATCACTTATTTGAAATTAAAATATAATAACATAATTCATCAATCAATTGGATAAAAATTTGAATTGGGCTATATGGCCTAGTTATTTCATTATATTGGAGTAAATGGTATACGATGTCAAAGTTTTACTAGACATGTCAGATTGTACCGTACATCACCATTTATACCATATCATATATATCTAGAAATATACTTGGGTAAAATTTATAAAATAGTTATATTAATCAATTATAAATAAATATTAATTCAATAATAATATATATTTTATGTTTTTTGAGTAAAAAATATATAAAAAGTTGGGTTTCAATATTTAGGCTATTTTCCATTTCACACTTATAACCACTTATTACCCTATCCCCTTACCCTCTATAAATGTGTATTTTTATCATATAGATGGGGTTCCAAATGAATAATTTGATTTATGGAATATTGGATGTGGTTTCAATCCATTTATCCAAATATTTCATAATGGGGAGATCATGATGCAAGGATCCCTTCATCTAAGCCTTATTCTTCTTCTTCCTGCTATAATGTTTGTGTTTTTGTAATAAAGTATCCATTTATCTTCAATTTTTCTATTATTTTTAATTTAATTATTTTTTAAAATAATTATTTTGGAGATAAATAAGGTTTATAAATGAGGTTGGTTTATACCAACTCTTGACCTTTTCACATTAAAAACGTTTCTATATTGACTACACTACCCATGAATGTGTATATTTTCTTAGAAATTGATCTAATTCTTGAATTTTAACTTTTTTTAATCAATGATAATATTTAATTTACATAATATTATCTATGAATTAATATTTATAATAAATATAGAAAAATAAAGTAATTTAACAATTAATAGAAAGTCTGTGAGGTCAAGTAATGTGTGATTTGTGAGAGTGCAATCATAATTAGTAAAACAAAATAATATAGGATAATTTTTTAGGTTTCAAATATAATTACCAAACTCAATTCATGATAAATTCCAAAATGGATATGATTCTCAATTTACCAATTATCATAATCTATCCATGGAACAACAATAAAATCTATATACTACAATCTTATTCTCTAATGTTAGCTTAGGGTTAAATTCATTGCATCTCTGTGGTTAAGGTAAATTCTTGTAGGGCCCAGGGGTTAACAAGTTATGGGATCATAATCTTGTGGATTTTAATTTTAATGATAATTATTAATATAAATTGGTATGGTATTTTTATATTTATTTCACATTCTAAAAATATTTCCCTAAAAAAATCCTCTTGTTGTGTTTTATCATTGAAATTTCAAAGAGTCAAAAAATTTAAATCTTCTTCTAACTACCATATTAATGTTTTATAAACCCTGAAAACCCCCCTTTCATTTTAATTTGTGAGTTTCTTTTATGTTTTTTAAAATACCTTTAGTATGTTGTCTTATGTACTTTCTACTTAGCGAAAAACCTTGGTCACCCACTCTAATACACAAAAGTACTAAAAATTTCACATCATTTGAGTGTTACAATAAAAATTTGTTTTAGGTATGTATATGAAGTGTACTGTTCGAGAATATTTTTTAGGAGATACTAAGAGTCATTTATGAAATATTATGATTATATATCTAGTATGTAGGGAAACAAATCCTTTACGGTTTTAAGGTATGTATTGTAATAAGATATATTGAATATTATTATATAATGATCTAAAATTTATGTAATAAATTATTGGGTCCCCATATTTGGTATGAAACAAAGGTTTATTTATTTTTATATATTAATATTAGAGGACTTCATTAAAAACCCTATGCGTAAGTCAAAGTATATGATGACATGAGATTGTGTTGTATTCATAGAAAATACATCCTTATATAGATATTGAAAAGTGGACTAAGCTATGAAAAATATACACATAATGATAACAACACTAAAAGTGGTTGATTTGGTACGAACATGGTCATTGACGATGTGCACTAATTCGGCCTAAGTCTGCAAACATTTCTCGACACTCTGAGGGGATATGCATGAGTTATTTCACATTTTCTTTATAAAAAATTATGAAGGATATGAATACATGATTAACATTAATGAACTAGGTTAAAAATAATATATCATATATTTAAAAAATGTGTTAGTATTTAGACATTCTTTAATTTCCATCATTTTTAGTATTTACTTTTCTGTAATTAAATATAATGTGATTGACGTTTCTTGGATGCAATAATGAACTAAAAGAAAAAAACATGATTCCATAATAAAATTATTAAATATTTATATTATATTATAGATTTAAATTTATAAGGCATCACTATAAGTAACCACTTCATAAAAATTATATAAAATATTATATTTTAAAAAATGGCGATTTTATGCTTTGAAAACATATGTTTCTTAAAATTGTTTTTATGCATGCTTATATTAAAATTAATATCTATCACATAGAGAAATTGAATAAGAAAAAATTATTTATATATTTCTAATCATGATGATAAAATTAAGCAATTTTTTAATTCCCTTTTAGTAATAATAGTTAAGTTACCATGGGTAATAATTAGTTACCCTAGTAAAATAGTTATTTTTGAAAAGAATATAACTAATATAAATATTATATATTTTTAAAATTAAATGAATATATTTAATATTAATAATATAATATTATGTTAAAACACATATAAAAAATAAATAAAACTCAATTTAATAATAATCAATAATAAATAATATTAAGAACACTTAATGATTAAAACAACATTTTTTTGTAAAAAACAATTTCTCAACAAATTATACGTTTTAGTTTAAAAATTAATTTTTCCAAATTTAGAAATTTTATTAGGTTAAATAGAGTCCAAATAAGATTTACTCATATCAAAATAGTGTAATAACGTTCTTATTATATACTTTTAAATAAAATAATTACCATGATTATTTTTTAATAAAGATTAATATAGTTAAAAATGGGTAAATAAGGTATCTCAAATTGGTAATGATTTAATGGTTATTTAAACATTAGATATATCCTTTATTGGTATTAAATTCACACCCAAATGACTAATATAAAATTTCCACACCTAACTCACCTAACATAACTAACACCCATGCGTATCCTTTCTTACCACTAACATAATTCATGTTTTCCTTGAAAATGCTCAATTAAATAAACTATAAAAGGAGCTCACTCCCACCCATTATTTTATCCCTCTCCACCACAAGATTAATAATAAATAATCTCCCTTACCTAAACATATCAAAATAAATTCCAATGAGTTATTATGTTTCTATGTATTCTTCTTGTGCATTAAAATTCTACTTATCAAGGTAAGAGTTCTTATCCTCCTCATGTTTTTTATTCAAGTACTTATTTTAGGATATGCTATTTTAGGTTCAATTTATTATTATTTTCTTTGATAATAATAAACCATTAAAAATCCAAATCATTCCCTATTTTTTTGATACTACCCTTCCCTATAATTATACCCATTCTATAAAATGTTTTAAAGTTTTTTTGTATCTGTCCTTATTTCTCCCCCACGTATATTGAATTTAAGATCATCCATTATGATAATGATTTTTATTTATATGTGATAATACTTACATATAATCACAATAAAAACTTTTTTATCCTAATGATTCCCTATTTATGAGAGATCATCTTTCTCTCTTATTAATCCATCTTATAATACTTTTTTATAGTTGTCATGATTCCAAGATAATTTCTTGATTTTCCATTTTATTTTTTAAAATAATAAAATCCAATATCATGTAAGGGTATATATATAAATTACTTTCATAAATTTTTATGAATATAAAATTATTTGTGAAATATATAACTAATATATTTATGTTTTTTAATATAAGAGTTTATAGTGTGATCAACTAAGAAAGAATTCATGATAAGGATTTCATGACTCAATTATTTATTCATCGAGTCTTTACCATTAATAAATGAATATTGATTTATAGATACATTTTTTCATAAAATTTCTATTATTATTTAGTATTCAAATTATTTATCTGGGAAAATTAATTATCATTGAAAATAATTAATTCTTTGATAATTTGTTTTCCAAAAATACTAGTGTACCATTTGTATGAATAACTCACATTCTAATCAATGAATATTTTCATTTATGATCATATTTTCCTTTCATCCAATGTTATAGTATCTTCGGTGGGAAATTTATTATGGATTATATTCTATTATTCTCATAAATATAATTACCAAATATCAAAATTAATATTTAGTACTCATTTTTTGATGTGGGTAAAGGTATTTTATAATATTAAAAAAGTGGTTTTTCATCCTCTCAAAATAATTTTTTTCTTCCACAAAAATTTTCATGATAACATTCATGTGAATTAAAGGATATTTTATTTGAAACTCTTTATAATAAGGTTTTATAAATTATCCTCATTCCCTCCTAAAAGGGTTTTTGAATTTAATTTTAACTCCATCATTAATAAAAATATTTGAAATGTTTTTTAAAAACATTTATTTTCACTTCTATTTTTCCTCAAAGTTTTATCTCTAATGAAGTGATGTTTCAATCATCCAATTTATTTTTTTGTGATATTATTCCATTTTGAAAATTATATTTTTTATATCCTATGTTATTTTATTTTTATGTTATGTGATGTTTTTGGAATGATTCAGAAACCCATTATTTTACCACGGGTTCATTAATATTTGATTATGATTTATTTTTAGAGGAATGAATATATAGAGATGATGAGATATGGGGTATTATATCACCATAAAATTAATTGGTCTAGTCATATATCTCATGAGATAATTATCCATGTAATAAATGACATTGTTCATACATGTATGGGAAAAATGGGTTTTCTCAAATTTTCATGTGTGGAAATAATGAGTTTGTTCACATAAGCGTGGGAATAATGTGTTTAATCAAAAAAATAATATAATTATGCATTTGAAACAATACCATGTTGTTTATAAAGTTATGAATAAATTTTAAGATGCATTTAATTTCTATGATATTCTATTTTTCATTATTATGCCTTATTTTTAAAGTATTCTGCACTTTTATGTCATGCTCAAATGTTATATGGAAGTTGAGATGTATTTTTAGCCATTTAATATCTTTTATGATTCCTTAATTAAAATTTTATTATACTATGTTTCTATAACACATTTTATTATTATTTTTTAATGTATTTTGATATTTTATTAAAGTGATTATATCTTCTAATTATGCTCTTTCATGTTTTTGATATGATAGATTAAGATTTATTTTTCCCTTACTGAGATTTGGATCTCAACCCTTTATTATGTTTTATGTACCTTAGGTTATGAAGATGATCATATCATATAATATTCCTAGATAAGAATATATAGGATCAAAATGATGGATAAAGTTTTTGTAAGGGATATAAAATAAGATTCTTATATAGTTAATCTTTAAGACACTAAACATTTTGATCCTTGGATTTTGTGACTATTTTTGAGTGTATTATTTAAATCCTGCGATTAATATATTTTTTATGAAATTTTAATCTTAGGATTCTTTATTTTATATTGGAGGAGGGTTTAAATTGTTTTATATAATATTTTAAGGAACTTTAGTGAAAACCCTAGGGAATATTCTAAGGGGTGAGTTTAAGTGTCGGATGAAATAATGATGTTTTAGTAATGTAGGTAATATGAATTTATATTATCAATTATATCCCTATATAAATACAATTAGTGGATAAAGGCTGTGGCATATGTGTACCTATGGGTAATAACCCCAAAGGGGGAGTGTTTGGTATTAACTCAACCATGACCTGGTGATTGATAAAGAGGCCTAACTGCACACCTACTTTTACACTCTTACGAGATATTCTATGGTTAATAAAATTATATTTATAGATCACAATTGAGGATTTAAGTATAGTGATAACTAATTATGTAATGCCCCGACCCCAGTTACCCAGTGTCGGTGCATTATTACATAACATTTTCATGATCACAAAAGATCAAGTCTCGAAAGACCGATTAGTTTAGTAGAATTGAAAACACTAGATACATTCATAAAGTTTACATTAAATCATAAAGTGAAAACTACAACAACATCTTGTCTCCAAACTCATATCACCTTATACTATCCTAGTAGGTCATTCATAAAATACTTCTTCAAATCCTAGGAAAAATAAAACATATAAAGGGGTGAGCTCAAATTCTCTATAAGGATAATAATATAGTGAAACATTTCATAAATAAGTATAAACATTTAAGGAAATGTATGAGTAAAAAAAATCCTTTAAAACTTGATCTTTAGCATAATATGGCAGACATAAAATTAAATATTGTCATTTACTTATTCACATGGATATTGTACTATTCGAATAATCACATGCAATATCAATGACCACTTCCACAATGATGGAATCCATAATGCCACAATATCATAACCACATAGTCAAGGCCTTGTGTCAAGACTATAAATAATATTTTTTCAAGGCCTTGTGCTAAGACACTAGTTTGTCTCATGAGTCCTACCAATGCATTGAGGACCTATAGCGGGCTCCACCCGTCACTTATTAAGTCCAATTCATTCATCATATGAACAAGTTTAAATGTAACATAAACATTCGTATTAAAACAAGAATACGAAATTTCAATACTTTCTCCATAAACCATGAATGGTATAATAATACCACATCTACAGTCAAACATATCACGAAACCTTCAATACACTATGGAAGTTTTGTATCATAATAAATAAACTTCATATAAGCTTAAAATCCATCAAATGATGTTGACATAGATGAAATCAAAACTATTTGAGAGAGATATATATTTTTTGATATAATTTAAAAGTAACATAATTATAAAAGAAAACATATACTTTTAAAATATTCTTATAATCTTGTAAGGTAAGCTTCTAAAATTTTATAACGGCAGAAAATAGTAGCACCTGCTGTATAAGTTAAAAAAGACATTCTTACCTTAATTCTGTCGAAATGGTTAAAAAGGACATTGTTTGGAAAAAAAAAGATTCCTTTATAAAATTCTTATAAAAAGTCAATGAAGGTATAAATGACTTTAACCCATAGTCTGAAAATAGTAATAATGTCTTTAAATACATTTTCAAGAAACATGGCTATGGATGATAAAGAGGTCCGAGTAGACAATTATGTATAAACAACGTCGGATAATGAAGAGATTGTTAAATAAACCCTTACCTTGTACATTTCCTTGGTTAAGGGTAGGTTAAACTACTGTATAATGGTTCAATAATTTTTATTAAATTATACAATAAGCATATACATTAATATGATATCATATATGATCTTTTAACATTTCTTTGTTAATAATATCTTAGTATTATCGTTGTTTCGGGTGTTAACTTACTTGTTTTCTTTTATATGTTTTGTTAAATAAGACGTGTTTTTTATGGATAGGTTGTATCTTATTCATATAAAGAATGATATCAAGTCATTAATCATTATTTTTAATCATATTATAATAATTAGACTTGAATGGATGCGATGGGGAATGAATCTCATTGCGTTCGTGGAGACGGTAGTCTGTACATACGCACGAGTGAAAATATCACTCTTTTGATATTAAAATAATATATAATTGGATATTAAATGATATATATAGAATAATTATTATGTTATATTTATTATTTACATGAATTACACTTCATTATTATACCCATCCAAATAATAATGTTTTGAATAACAATTACACCCTGAAGTGGAGACGGTAAGTCGTACGTACGCACGTATGGTGACATGTCATTCAAAGGATGGATATAATACTGAATATGGTTGTACCATATTTATAATAACATCACAGTATATAGAAGATACTTGAGTTATTATTTTATAATGGTAATATAAAAAAAAGAAGTTGAAGAAGAAAGGAACTTGAAAGTGGGTGGTGAAAACATTACCTCTTCTTCGAGTTCTTCCTGTTAATTTGATCAAAAGGGCTCCTTAGGTTGGATTTATGACTAAAAGAAGGCCTCTAGGATGAAGGGAATATTGTTGAGAGGGTATTTGGGCAGTGTTTGGCCGAACCAAAAGGCTTTGATGGTATGGATATTGGGAAAGAAGTGGTGCCCTTTTATAAGGGGGTGGAGGGGCTCTTTAGAAAAAACATAAAGTATTAATTTATAATAAATTCCTATTCGGATTCTAATGGCTCCAAAGTGGATAATTCAAAGTCTAAGGTATGTATGGGTATAAATCATTTAATCCAATAGATTTTAGATAGGTTTGTGTCACTATATTAACCTTATCATTTATATTTAACTCTTAGTTAAATAGTTTGACATTTACCATGTCTCTTTGTATTTTTATATTATATAGTTAATAAAAATAATATATACCTCCAAGAGATCCCCAAGTGGTCCAATAATTTTACCACTATCATTATGTAAGTCCTTTGGCCGATCCTTAGAGTTTTAGGAATATAATATCAATTAATAATATAATTTTTGTTTTAAAAACTCTTTTATGTCAATTTTGACACTATTGGGTATATTGTTTTTGATAATTTTATAACATCATTTATACTTAGAAATAAATTTATATAACCAATAATAATATGTCATATTAACCTATATAATTATTGGAAGTCATAAAAAGTCTCAAATTACATTTATTTTGATATTTATAATATCAATTATTTTAATATTTCATAAATTAGGAAATTACTGCATCACAATTGTGTCATAAATAAATTAAATTATATAATGACTAAAAATTATAAATAAAATACCATTATGTATGAAAACTTTTTATATTTATAATTAATATTTATAATCGAATTTATCTTATGTATAATCTTATATTTAAAATGTTTTAGTAATTAAACTTTGATTTTAAGTCTTTTAACTCTTCTTTGAATTAATTAATAATAAATGTCCTAATCTAATACAAGTGGACCTAAATGATAATATTTTATTCATAAGGTTGTTTTTGGTCGAGATACACTTTTTTAATAGACTTAGGACATGTTTTAGGGTAATATTAATATCATTTTTACACTTAATTACCCTATTTACTTTTAACTGTGGTAAATAAAAGCAAAAAGTTACTATTCACCAAAAATTATTTTTTCTTATTGAACCACATTTTGCTATATGATATTAACCCTGTCTCTCATATTTTTGAAATTCCACTCACAGAAGTGGTAAAATTTAGTTTTATGTGAATTTCCAAATTCTCCTAGGAGGTGGGTAAAAGACGGTGAAAAGTTCCATAAACTTTTTATATATCTAAAATGATTCTAAACTAACACCAATGAATTACATTGAAATTATATAGGTATTATGTATCAATTTTGACCTTAATTAAATTCAAATAAAATAAATAATTATTTAAATAAAAATTCGGTTTTAAACCATGACTTAGTGTTTTTCACTATTCATCAAAAATTGAATGTTTTCAGAAAAATACCAAAATTTCACCCTACGATAATTTCGATATTAAGAATCCAAAAATGAATTCCATTTTGAAAGATAAATTTTATAAAATTTTAAAAAGTGGGAATTAATATTCATAGCGGCTAGTTTTATTGGTTGTGGTGTGTGTTAGAACTTGAAGTTGCGTACAACACACACTACTATATTATTCAAAGAGAAGTGTACACTGGAAGCTTGGGGTGTTACATTATACCCTCCTTCAAATAATTTCGTCCTTTAAATTTATAGAATTATAACACATTAAAAGACTTGGATGGTTCTTCATTATATGTTCCTTGGGTTCCCACCTTGCCTCTTCCATGATATGGTTTCTCCATAAAACTTTTACAAGACGAGTCGTCCGGTTTCTCAGCACTTGTTCTCTTGTATCAAGAATCCTGACAGGCTCTTTACAATAAGATAGATCAGGTTCCACTTATAATTACTCATAGTTTTGTATATATTCTTGGTCAGGCATGTATTTTTTCAACAGTGATAAGTGGAACACATCGTGAACTTTGGAGAGATTTGGCGGCATTGCCATATAGTAAGCTACAACCCAAATTCGTTCTAGAATTTCGAAAGGTCCGATGTACCTGGGACTCAATTTACCTTTCTTTACGAAACGTATAACTCCCTTCCATGGATATTCCTTCAAGAAAACATGATATCCTACATGAAATTCCAAATACTTCCTTCGATTATCGGCATAGCTCTTCTGCCTACTTTGAGCTACTTTGTTGTGGTTTTGGATTACCTTTACCTTTTCCATCATTTCCTCCACTAGTTCTGGGCCTACATGTTTTCTTTCACCAAAGTCATCCCAACAGGTTGGTGTGCGAAATCCCTTTCCATATAATGCTTCATATGGTGCCATTCGAATACTTTAATGTAAGCTATTGTTATAGGAAAATTCGACCCGAGGTAAATATTGATACCACATACCCTAAAAGTCAAGTGATCAAGATCTCAACATGTATTCTATGGTTTGAATAGTCCTTTCTGATTGTCCATCTATTCGAGGGTGGTAGGTAGTGCTCAAACGAAGTTTAGTATCCATGGCCTTCTGAAGACTCTTCCAGAATCTTGAAGTAAAACAGGGATCACGATTAGAAACAATTGATAGGGGTACTCTATGAAGTCTCACAACTTCATTAATATATAGTCTTTCTAGGTGTTCAAGTGGTAAATCCACCCTTATAGCAAGAAAATGTGCGGACATGGTAAGATGATCAGCAATAACTCATATTGTATCATTCCTTCTCGGAGTATTTGGTATCACCATAATAAATTCCATTGTAATATTATCCCATTTCCAATCCGATATGGGAAGAGGTTTTATGACTCATCCAAGTTGTTTCCTTCTATCTTTAACTAGTTGACCAACCATACATCGTGACACAAAATTAAGAATCTCCCTCATCTTGTTGTCCCACCAAAAATGTTCCTTTAAGTCTCTATACATTTTGGTTCTCCCAGGGTGTAAAGAGAAATTGGAAAAATGAGAATCATCTAACAATTCCTTTTTTAGATCAGGTATATCAGGACCACAAAGTCTCTTCCCAAATTTCAAAATTCATTCTTCATACACAATGTCTCTCAATCACCCATCATAGACAGCTTTAATCTTCTTTTGAAATTCTTCATCATCGGTCTGAGAACACTTAATCCTTTATAGTAAAGATGGTTTGGAAACCATTTGAAAAAGTATCGATTATTCACCTTCCATGGTTATTACCATATCCAAATTTACTAGATCCATGAAAATAGGATCCCTCTCAATTCTCATCTTGTTCAAAACTCCATGATCTTTTATTCTCAAAGCATCTGCCACCTTATTTACCTTCCCCAAGTGGTAGTGTATCATGAAATCATAATCCTTGAGTAGTTCAAGCCATCTCCTTTCCTCATGTTGAGTTATTTTTGTGAGAAAATATAATTAAAAATCTTGTGATCAGTATCAATCTCACATTTTTCACAATAGAGATAGTGTCTCTGTATCTTCAAAGAAATGATTACAGTAGCTAACTCAAGATCATGAGTAGGATAGTTTTTCTCCTGAATTTTCAACTGTCGTGATGCATAGGCAATAACCCGTTCATTCTGTATAAGGAAACAACCAATTCCTTTCTTTAATGCATCACTATAAATAACAAACCCATCATTTTCTGATGGTAGAGTCAAAATAAGAACATTTACTAATATTCTCTTCAGTTCTTAAAAACATTCTTCACACTCTTTTGTCCAAAAAAATTAAACCCTTTACGTGTGAGCTTCGTTAATGGGTTAGCCAATCCAGAAACGTTCTGGACAAAACACCGATAATAACCTGCTAAGCCAATGAAACTGTGTACCTCGGTTATACTCGTCGATACTGGCCATTCATGAATTGATCTTGTCTTATAAGGATCAATAGAGATTCCATCTTTAGAGACAATATGTCCAAGAAAAGAAATCTCCTGAAGACAGAATTCACACTTGCTAAACGTCCCATATAATTCTTGTCTTCTAAGAGTATTCAGGACAATGTGCAAGTGATTTTCATGATCCTCATAGCTTTTGGAGTATACCAAGATATCATCAATAAATAACACCACAAAATAATCGAGATATTCCTTGAAAACTCTATTCATTATATCCATGAATACAGAGGGTACATTAGTCAATACAAAATTCATTATTGTAAACTTGTAATGCCAGTACCTGGTTTGAAATTTTGTGTTCAGAATGTCTTACTTCTTCAGACACAACTGATGGTATCCAGATCGAAGGTCAATCTTTGAAAACTATTCATCTCCATGTAGTTGATCAAATAAATCATCAATGCAAGGTAGGGGGTACTTGGTCTTTATTGTTATAGCATTGATTTCCCTGTAGTCAATACATAACCTCATAGATCCATCT
The DNA here is from genome assembly GCA_963277665.1 of Viscum album. Classification (NCBI taxonomy): domain Eukaryota; kingdom Viridiplantae; phylum Streptophyta; class Magnoliopsida; order Santalales; family Viscaceae; genus Viscum; species Viscum album. The sequence goes on along the minus strand of OY728135.1, from coordinate 1,139,070,881 downwards.
TTTTTCATAACAAAAATGAAAAGGGATCCCCATGGAGAAATAGTAGGGAGAATAAATCCCTTATTACTCAATTCTTCTAGTTGTTTATTTAGTTCAACTAATTCCACAGTGGCCATTCTATAAGGGGTCTTTGATATAGGACTTGAACCAGAAATTAAATCAATGGAAAACTCAATTTCTCGTTGTGGAGGATGTCCAGGTAAATCTTTCGGAAACACATCAACATATTCTCTCAAAATAGGTATGTCCTCTATTAGAACTTTACTTTCCTTACCCATAGTTATTTCATTCTCTACCTCCCCAATATTTTAATTTAGTTGAGCTATTGGGGGTGGATCAAGATAATAATCAGGTGGTGACGATTCAGCTCCAAAGATAATGTGTTCTTTATAATCATCTTAAAAAATTGTAACATCCTTCTTCTTACAATAAATATTCACATCATGGTCAGATATCCAATCTATACAGATGATTATATCAAATTCAATCATAGGTATAATGATGAGATCAGGAGATAAAGAACATTTATGTGGTCTAATGGGGACTGATTCACAAAACATTGTTGCAATGATACTTCCCTTAAAAGTTTTAACTGGAATCTCCCTTGTTAAATCAAATTGGAAATATCTAATTTCTTAGCAAACTAGGAGTATATGAAACAATGCGAGGATATATAATCAAATAAATCATTTTCTAAACATGAGAAATCTATTAAATTACCTTCCACCACGTCTTTCGGTGCTTCTACCTCAACAGTAGTGATAATATAAGCTTAGCCTTGATCCCTTGGGCTTTTCTGAGGTAAGTTCCACTGACGCTTAAGACATTCATTTAAATAATGTCCCATCTCCCTACAATTTTAGTATTGAACATCGGTAGCTTCTTTCTTCCCCTTGCAATCACGAGTTTGGTGGCCACTTCACCACACTTGTAAAAGACTCACATTCCTTTAAAGAAAGTATAGGGGCATTTCCTCCCACATTTACTGCAGGATGGATACTCAACTCTTCCCTTCTTCCCTTTATTTCCATTTCCAGTCTGATCAAAAGATCTCTTATTATCCTGCTTTTCTTTAAAGTCATAAGACTTAGAGAATTCTTTTTCTGACTTGATAGCACATGAGACAATATCTTCGTTCGATGAGAAGGATTGTGACACTAATTCTTGATGAAGAAATGGTTTTAACCACTAAAAAAATGATAAATCTTACTTCTTGGGATAAGTATATAATCCCTAGAATACCTTGATAACCTTGTAATGTTAGCCTCATACTTTGCAACATTATCATCCTCCTTTTGTCTCAGACTCAAAAATTGTCATTCCATATCTGCTCGACGGTCACGAGGAAAGTATTTTTCTAAGAAAAGATCTTTAAACTCCCTCCAATCCATATTTGATACTTCATCATCTTCCTTATTGTTTCGAATCAATGAACACCATTGATCAACATCTATAGTGAGGCGGTAAAGTACCATGATAACTTCTTCTCTTTCCCTACTCCCCAAGACATGGAATATTTTCTCTAAGGAATTTATCCATTTCTCAGCTGCTAAAGGATTTGTACTCCGATTTAATGTAGCTGTTTTTTGGCTCATGAAGCGGTCTAGAAATGATCCTCTATTCTACGGATCAGGGTGCTCCAAACGGTTAATGTTATTATTCATAAACATAGTGAGTTTTCCTAGTATGATAATTAGCTGATAAGCACCAGTTGTATCACAAAATCCACTATAATTTTCATCAGTAGGAGGGAAATTCCTACATTGAGTGTGTGAATTGATACAGTTTCCATTTCTTCCACTAGGAACCTTTTCTAAACCAATGGCATAAACTAGATCAGTTTATGAATCAAAATACATAATTCAATACATGTAAAACACTTATCATAAATTAAAATATTTATGGATATAATCCATAATCATAATAATGTTGTCTTTGAGAAATTATATACTCATAAAACCTTCATAATGGTTTGTAAATAAAATAAGAATTATCCTAAGCATATCCCCCGGGACTGTCATAACCAAGAGTGCAGCAAGGCCCATTATTGTGCACTAGTTCTCGTTCGAGTCTAGCTCAAAGCGGTGTTTTTGGGTTTTACCCCTATGTCATCTGTACCAGAGTTGCCTCTACCTGATCTTATCCAGATAGGGATGTATTTCTCGGAAAACTCACAAAATCTCTACAATACCAAATTTCTAGGATGTTCTTATATACTAATCCTCAAATTCCATCTTAGGTCTGTGTTCTCTAATCAGATTTTATCTAAATCTAGCTTCCAAGGTTTTTACTAAACATTCTCTGATACCAACTGTAATGCCATGACCCCAGTTACCCACAGTCGGTGCATTATTTCATAAACATTAGCATGATCACCAATGATCAAGTCTTGAAAGATCAATTAGTTTAGTAGCCTTGAAAATACTAGATACATTTATAATGTTTATATGACATTATAATGTGAAAACTACCAAAACATCTTGTATCCACACTAATATCCCATTATACTTTCCCTGCAGGTAATTCATAAAATACTTCTTCACATCCTAAGAAAAATAAAACATAGAAAGGGGTGAGATCAAATGCCCAGTAAGGATAAAAATATAGTGGAAATTATCATAAATAAGCATAAGAATTTAAGGAAATTTATGAATATAAAAAATCCTTTTAAACCTGAACTTAAGCATAATATGGCAGACATAAAATGAAATAATTCCATTTAATTATTCACATCGATATTCTACTAGTCGAATAATCAGATGCAATATCAATAACCACTTTCATAATGACGGAATGTATAATTCCAGACTATCATAACCACATAGTCAAGGCCTTGTGCCAATACTACAAATAAGATTTTGTCAAGGACTTCTTCCAAAACACTAGTTTTTCTCATGTGACCTACCGATACATCGAGGAGCTATAGAGGGCTCCACCCATCACTTATTAAGTCCAATGCATTCCTTATATTAACAGTTTTAAACATAACAAAAACATTCGTACTAAAACTAGCATACGAAATGTCAATACATTATCCATAAACCATGAATGGTATAAAAATAACACATCCACAATCAAACATATCACAAAAACATCAATACAATATGGATGTTTTGTATCATAATAAATAAACTTCAAATAAGCTTAAAATCCATCATAGGATGTTGACATAGATGAAATCAAAACTATTTGAGAGAAATATATCTTTTTTGAAATCATTTAAAAGTCACATAATTATAGAAGAAAACATTTACTTTGAAAATATTCTTATAAGATTGTAAGGGAAGCTTATAAGATTTTATAACGGTGGAAAATATCCACAACTACTGTATAAGTTAAAAAAGTCATTCTTACCTTAATTCTGTCAAAAAGTTTAAAAAGGACCTTGTTTGGAAAACGACAGAAAGATTCCATTATAAAATTCTTATAAAAATTCAACGAGGGTATAAATGAATTTAACCCATAGTCTGTAAAATATTATGAATGATTTGAAATACATTTTCAAGAATCATGGATGTGGATGATAACCATGCCCTAGTAGATAATTATGTATAAACAACCTCGGATAATGAAGAGATTGTGAAATAAACCCTTACCCTGTACTTTTAATTGCATGAGGGTAGGTTAACCTCCTGTATAATGGTGAAATAATTGTTATTAAATAATACAATAATAATATTCATTAATATTATGTCATAAATGATCTTTTTTACATTGATTTGTTAATAATATCTTAATATTATCGTCGTTTCGTGTGTTAAATTACTCATTATCTTTTATATATTTTGTTACATAAGTCGTGATTGTTATGGAGAGGTTGTATATTATTCATATCCAGAATAATATCAAGTACTTAATCATTATTTTTAATTATCAAATGAGAATTAAACTTGAATGTATGCGATGGGGAATGAATCTCATCGCGTTCGTGGAGACGGTTGTCCGTACGTACGCACGAGCGACAATATCACTCTTTTGATATTAAAATAATATATAATTGGATAGTATATCATATCAACAGAATCATTATCATGTTTTATTTATTATTTACATGAATTACACATCATTATTATACCCATCCAAATAAGAATGTTTTGAATAACAATTACACCACAACGTGGAGACGGTAAGTCGTACGTACGCACGTATGGTGACATGTCATTCAATGGATGGATAGAATAATGAATATGGTTATACCATATTTATAATAACATCACATTATATATATGATACTGGAGTTATTATTTTATATTGGGAATAAAAAACAAAGAAGCTGTTGAAGAAGAAAGGAACTTGAAAGAGGGTGGTGAAAACAATATCTCTTCGTCGGGCTCTTACTTTTAATTTTATCAAAAGGGCCCCATATGTTGGATTTATGACTAAAGAAAGGAATCTAAAATGAAGGGAGGATAGTTGAGAGGGTATTTGGGCCGAGGTTGGCCAAACCAAAGGGATTTTAAGGTATGATTAATTGGTTAGAAGTGGTTCCCTTTTATAAGGGGGAGGAGGGGCTCCTTAAGAAAAACATAATGTATTAATTTATAATAAATTCATATTCAGTTTATAATGGCTAAAAAGTATATTATTCAAATTATAAGGTGGGTATGGGTCGAAATCCTTACATCCAATAGATTTTATGCAGGTTTGGGTCACTGTATTAACCATATCACTTGTATTTATCATTTAGTTAAATAGTTTGACATTTACCAAGTCTCTTTGTATTTTTATATTATATAGTTAATAAACATACTATATACTTCCAAGAGACCCCCAAGTGATCCATTAATGATAAAAATATCATTATATAAGTCATTTGGATGAACCATAGATTTTTATGAATTTAATATCAATTAATAATAAAATATTTGTTTTGAAAACTCTTTTATGTCAATTTTGACACTATTGGGTATTTTGTTTTTGATAATTTAATAAAATATTTATTTCTTCATTAAAAATTTATATAACTAATCCTAATATGTAATATTAACCTTGAAAATTAGTGTAATTCCTAAAAATCTCAAATTAAATTTATTATGATATTTATAATATCATTTATTTTAATATTTCATTGATTAGGTAATTACTGCATCACCATTGTGTCATAAATAAATTAAATTATTTAGTGTCTAAAAATACTATATAAAATTACATTATGTAGGAAATATGTTTATCTTTATAATGAATATTTATAATCTAATTTATCTTATGCAAAAACTTATATTAAAAATGTTTTAGTAATTAAACATTGATTTTAACTCTTTTAACTTTTATTTGAATTAAATAATAATAAATGTCCAAATCTAATCCAAGTGGACCTAAATGATAATATTTTATTCCTAAGGTTGTTTTCGGTCGAGATAAACTTTTCCAATATAATTAGGAAATGTGTTAGGGTAATATTAATATCATTTTTACCCTTAATTACCCTATTTACTTTTAACTATTGTAAATAAAAGTAAAAAGTTACTATTCAACAAAAATTATTTTTATCTTATTGAACCAAATTTTACTCCTTGATATTAACCGTGTCACTCAGATTTTCAAATTCCACTCACAGAAGCGGTAAAATTATGTTTTATGTGAATTTCCAAATTCTCCTAGGAGGTGGGTAAAAGAAGGTGAAAAGTTCCATAAATTTTTTATATATCAAAAATGATTCTAAACTAACTCTAATGAATTAAATTGAACTTATATAGGTATTATTTATCCATTTTGACCTTAATTAAATTTAAATAATATAAATAATTATTTAAATTAAAATTTAGTTTTATACCATGACTCAGTGTTTTTCACTATTCCTCAAAAATTGAAAGTTTTCAGAAAAATACCAAAATTTCAACCTATGATAATTTTGATATTATGAATCAAAAAATGAAGTCCATTTTGACTGTTAAAATTTATAAAATTTCAAAAAGTGGGTATTAATATTAATAACGGTTAGTTCGATTGGTTGTGGTGTGTGTTAGAACTTGAAGTTGTGTACAACACACGCTACTGTATTATTCAAAGAGAAGCGTACTGTGGAAGTTGGGGTATTACAAATTAGGTCATATAACTAAAAAGAAAAATTATTGTGGATAACCTATATTAAATCCTAGTGATTCATAAGATAGCGTATGCATGTCATTTATGAAATCATCATTCTATGAATATATTTTCCTTATATATTTTCTAATTAATATATGTATGGTATTTCCAAATTTTTATTCAGTCAATTAATTGGATAGAACCAAAAATATATGAGTTAATAATGGGATAAATGTTAAATGTTGATATTTTCCCAATGGGAAACCTAATGAGATTGGCATTGGGATAAAAAACTTATGGAAATTATAACATAACCGTATAAATTTATGGAAAAACCGAAATCATTTTGAGATCATGAATAAACAAAGGAAGTACTAACTTAGTATTGATAAATTTATGAGGAAATATCCACCCTCTTTTAATGAGTCTTCTAATCCACTAGTTGCAGAGTAGTGGGTGAGTGAAATGGAAAATATATTTTATGTTATTCTGTGATCGAACCATGAGAAATTAATTTTAAAACTATATCATTTAGAAAGCGATGTTTTTTAGTGGTGGAGTCCAATTAAGAATACCATCGAAAAGAGGATATATACAATATGTAATGGGAAGATTTCAAGAAAATATTTTTTACAAAGTATTTTCCATGTACTCTTCACAAAAAAATATAGTAATAATTCATATAATTAAATCAAAAATTGGAATAATCTATTATATTGTATGAATAAAATTTAATAAGTCTCATGATTTATTCATATGCTTCTATATCTGATACTAAGAGAAAAATTTATCACTACAATACATGCATAACCAAAGTCTACAAAGGAATTTATTCTTAAGATAATTTATCATGTACAAATAGATTTTTTGTGTGATATTATTGTAGATATATAAACTAAAACATATCAATATTTCTGGGAAATGAAAAAAATTAGTATCATGGAAGCATCGATGGTAAGGCACATAGTGGGGAGAAATCCCAATTTTCTACATGTAATAAATTTGGGACAAAAAACATTGGAAATTATATCAAGGAATCTAGAAATTTTTATGTTTCCTAAAGTAGAACACCAAACCTAAAACTACCAATCTAAGTATAAGAGGCCAATTAATGAAACAAATGTCCCTATTATTGATCTTCCTTCAGTAAAATTATTTATGTTAAATGAGTTCAAAAATCATGAAAATCAATTCCCTATCCCATGGTAAAAAGAATAAAATAGGCACTATAAAACTCCTAAACTAGGGGAACAAGGAAGTGCCGTCATGATCACTACCATTGAGGTAGATCATGATAATGAAGTGATGTGAGATAATCTTGATCTCTTTTATATATTTTATAATACTTTTTTGGATTCAGGTTTAATGAATTATTTTATATCAAACATGTTCTCTAAGAATGTGGAATCACCACCCAGACATTGGATATTGAATGATCAGTGAAAACCCCTAATGGAATAATGATGACAATTAGTATTTATAAATATTATTCTATTGATATTTATAGAGGATAATTTCTATAGATATAATTATTATTCCCTTACTTGAATTTGACTTAATATTGGGTATGGGTTTATTTTGCATACACAAATAACACATCAAATGTTAGGATAAAGAAGTATCATTTCATATTCAAAACCATTCTGTTATCATGTATCAAAACAAAGAATATTATGGAAAAAAATATTCAGAAGAAGGGAATTTTCCTAGCATCGAGATGCTGGTGTTGTGACCAGTTGAGGAGTGAATCAATTCTTCATGTCTTTAACAAGATTAGCTAGGCAAGATGTCTCTGGTTGGGCTAGAATAGTAGATCTTTCACTATATCCGAGGGTGATTCCTTGTAGGAGGTGATAATCATATGGTTTCACGGCGCATATCAGGATATGGAAAAAAAATTCATAGCATCATATTTTATTTGGTTTTTTGGACTGTCTGGTATGCAAGGAACCGATCCGAGTTGAGTGTGCTACATTCCATGCTATTATTATAGGTTAGTGCATGATTTAGGGTGAGGGAACTTTGTTCCTTGATCAAAAGGGGTTCAGGTTCATAGATTCTTTGTAATTTTCTTAACCGCCCTTTGAAGGCTCCTCACCTCCAAGGTCGGTGGGTGAGTTGGTCCCCTCCTCACAATAGTCTTAAACTCAATGTTGACGGTTCCTACTTAAATTTAATGTTGAAGGGTGCTGGGATGGTCAGAAATCGCATCGGGTCGGTCATTATTTTCTTTACCACTATCTTCAGACCAGTAAATTAATTTGGGGTGGAAGATAGATCTATGAATGCGGGCCTAGAGTTCTACAAAAGACTCCAGATTCTAATGAAAGAGGTGGAATCATATTTGAAGGTGTTAGTGAACATGTGGCATGGGATTTTGGTTGCTCCTTGGGCCCTTTTGTATCTAATCTAATGGTGAAAAAATGGACTTAACCCATGGGGTTGTGGTGAGTCGTATTTGGAGGGAGAGGAACTTTGCAGCTGATGGTGTTGTGAGAGGAGGTTGTGAAATCAATCCTCTCATCATTAATTCTAGATTGGGTTCTCTTCCGACTCAATGTAATAGAATTGTTCTTGGGGATTTCGTTTGACTTCATCTCTTTAGGCCGCCTAGATGCCCTTGGGGATGGGATCTTCCTTCCTTCCCCCCTTATCTTCCTTATAATAAAAAATATTCAATTTTTAGTAATTCCTATTGTATGGGAATATAGTGATTCATTTTTTGATTACCTTCTTAGTCTTCCCCAAGATAATGATGTTTATTTTTCAACGGAACTTATACATGGATTAATTTTTATCTCAAAGAGTCTATATATAATGTATCCTCTTGAATTGGGGGAGTTAAAGAAGAAACCCTTGGATAATTTGGCCAAGGGTTTATCTACCCAATTGTTTCAATGTGGGGTGCACCCATACTCTTCATAAAAAATAAATATGGATAAATGAATATATTCATTGATTATCACAATAAAAATCAAATCACAATAAAAAAAATTATTGTGTACCTCGTATCGATGGTCAATTTGATCAAATCAGACGAGATCAACACTTCTTGAATAATGATCTTTGACCTAAATATCCTCAATTAAGGGTTTAAAGGGAGGATATTTCAAATATAGCTTTCTATATGATGTATAAACACTATAAATTTATACTGACTGGTTTTTTACTAATTAAATCTCCTACTATCTTCATAGATATAATGAATATAGTAATTATATACCACCTTAATCAATTTATGGTTGTCTTCATAGATGATATTCATATATACTCAAAGAAAAAGGAAGAGAAATAATATCATTTGAAAACTCTGTTAAATACCTTGTGAATTTAGAAGTTACATGAAAAATTTATAAAATGTGAATTCTAGCTAACAAGGTGTATTAATTAGGTCATGTAATTCTAAAGTAATATCATGTAAAAATATCCATCGAAGAAAATATTATAAAAAATTTCCTAGACCACATTCTTTAACTATGATCTATAGTTTTCTTGGGTTAGTAGGATATTAATGATTCCTTGTGATAAATTTCTCAAGCCTATAAAATCAAACAACCAAGTTAACATGGAAGGGAGTAAAGTTTATTTTGATAGAGTAATATGAAGAATGGTTTGAGGAACAAAAAAATTGGATGGTCACTACTCTCATACATAAATTACCATATTGTTGGGAAGGGTCTTTCATATAAAGTGATTAATTAAAAAAGTGTTTGGGTTACTTACATTTATATAATGATAATATAATTTATTATTATTAACTCAAGGTAAAGATTCATGAGAAAAATTGATCAATGCATAATTTAGATCTAGATGTATTGATCATTACATTAATGATTTAGTGAAATCATCTATGTACAGAAAAGAGTGATATATATATTGATCCAAAGATCTTGAAATATATATTAACATTGAAGTAATTTAATATATACAAAAAGAAATGGGTGGAATTGAAAAATTATTATGCTTGATTAGTACATTACCACCAAGAGAAGGAAAATAATGTAGTTGATGCTCAGATAAATAAAGAGAATGCTACATTATCTACAATAAGGATTTAAAAATACCCAATACTCATATATATTAACTAAGTTTAAATCTTGAATTCATATTTGGAGGAGATAAATCCTATATTTCTTAATTGAAACCTCAACCTTCTGTTCAATTAAAGAATAATGAATCCCAAAAAGATGATGTCGATCTTTTAGAAGGGTAGAAAATATTATGAAATTAAACATTGATAAGGATTGAGTTATTTGTTTTGGAACCCGAATATGCATCCCATAAAAATTGGAGTTATAGTAGGAACATTTGGACGATGCATGTATCTCATCTTTATCTATCGATCCTTTAAGAACAAAATATATAGAGATATGAAGAAAACAATATGGTTGGATAACTTTAATAATAAAATCAAATAGTATATATATCACAATTCATGGTATTCTAGAAAGTCAAGGATGAATGAAAAAATTCTAGGTGTAAATTGAAACCATTACCCATACTGGTATGGAAATGGGAAAACACCACCATTTATTACATCATAGTAATCCCCATCAAATTAAAATGACATAATAAAATTTGGGTTTTAGAAAATATCCCTAAGAAGTTAGTGAATTTTATTGTCATAAAATAAGATTTATCCCTTAACCAACTCACCATGATATACATAAGGGAATTTTTGATGTAGCATGGAGTAACACTATCAATTGTCTCTGATTATGATCTAAGGATTCCCACAAGTTTATGGATAAGCCTTCAGAAAGAATTAGAGATAGAGATGAGTTTTAACACTCTTTATCATCCTCAGATGGATGGTCACCCTGATAAGAAAATTAAAACATTATATGATATAATGAGATCATGTTTGATAGATTTACAAGGATGTTGGGATCAACACCTCCCCCCAGTAGAGTTATCATATAACAATAGTTTCCAATCAAGCATTCATATGGTACCATACGAGGCTCTTTATGGAAATATATGTAAGAATCCAAAAAGTTGGGATGAAATTAGATAGAGGAATTTGATAGTACTTGATATAGTCCAGGAAATAACAGAGAAGTTTCAAACAGTATACACTACTACAAATATGACCGATACCAATGGTTTTGGGAAAAATATTGGTATAGGTCACTAATTTGGACCTATACCAACGGTTTGGCCAAAACATTTGGTATAGGTCACCTATATGGACCTATAACAGTGGTTTGTCCAAAACCGTTGGTATAGGGACGAAAATCAAAGAACCTATACCTACGGTTCTCAAAACTGTTGGTATAGGTCTATATTAACGGTTTTAAGAACCATTTGTATAGTTAAATGTATTTTTTATGGAATCTTCTTACCGAGAAAGTTAAATATATCAAAATTTAAATTAATTATGATAATACATACATATATATATATATATATATATTTATGAAATTATGTTCACAAATGTTAAGTTAGTTTAGTGGTTAGGTCGTTCAATAATAAACTCTAGGTAGTGAGATCAAAACCCAGCGAAAGATTCTTTTTTGAAATACATATTCCAATGGTTTTAAGGAACCGTTGGTATAGATTTTTCATATTACTTATACTAACGGTTTTGAGAACCGTTGGTATAGTTATATACCAACGATTTTGGGAAAACCATTGGTATAGACCTATCCTCATGCCTTACTTCACCATTGTTCTCCAAAGAGTTGGTATAGGCTATACCAACGATTTGGAGGTATATACCCACAGTTCCAAAACGTTGGTATATGTTATTTTTCCAATAGTGCTAACTACATATAAAGGTGGCATAAATTTGATTGAAGAGTTATAAAATTAAAAATCAGTGAGATATAGAGATTTATTTTGGTGATAAGTATTTACATAAAATATCTCTACGGAATAATGTTATGATATTTGGGAAGAAAGGGAAGTTAGGCCCTAAATACATCAGTACCATTTAGAACCATAATGGTGGGTGGGGGTCATTGAATATCACTTAGATCTCCCTTCACACCAATATCAAGTAAATGATATGTTCCACATATTAATTTTGAATAATCACATAATAGATCAATCACATATACTGAGATTATAATTTGTTAAATTAAAACAAAAACTTTTATATAATGAAAAACCAATGGAAATCGGTGATCGAAGATACAATGTTTTGTGGAACAAGACCACCCATCTAGCCAATGTTTTGTGGTGGAAAAAAATGAGGATGATTAATTAGAACCTAATGATGTAATGGGAAATAAGTTTCATCACCTTTCATTCTCTTTATAATAAAATTTAAAGGATGAAATTAATTTTAAATGGGGTAGAATTTAACAACCCACAATTTCAGCAATTTCTTTTCCTTAATTAAATACTTCATGAGTAGCTTATCTTGCATGGAATGTTGAGATAAAATAGAAAACTATGATACATTAATAAAATTATTAAATATTAACATTATATTATAGACATTAAATTGGAAGGCATACTATAAGAAAATACTTTATTAAAAATATATAAAAGTGTATAATAAAGGAAAATTTAATTTTTTCTTATAAAATATATTTTTCATAAAATTTTTGTTATGCGCAGTTATATTAAAATGGATATTTATCATTTTATAAATTTAATAAGATAAAATTATTCACATATTTCAAATCATTATAATCAAATTATGTAATTTTTTCAATCATTTTTTATGCATATATATTAACATACCTTGGTTAAATATTAATTACCGCAGTAAAATGGTTATTTCTCAAAAGAATGATAATTTTCTAATTATTGGTTATTTTTAAAATTCAATTAATCTATTTTACATTAACAATATAATATGATATATAATAATATATAAACATTAATTAACACTCATTTAATTGGTAATGAATGTCAAATAATATTAACAACACTTAATTATTAAAATGAATTTTCTAAAAACAATTGTTTTTAACAAATTATATGTTTTAATTTAAAAGATAATTTTCATATATTTTGAAATTTGATTTTGTTACATAGAGACCAAATTCAGTTTAATCATATATAAGTTTTTTATGAAATTTTATATTATATTTATATTAGTTAAATAATTATCATGATTAATTTTTAGTTAGGATTAATATGTGTAAAAATGGGTAAATAAAGTATCTCAAATTTTTTTATAAATAAATGATATGTTATATATTATATAAAACATTTTAAGGTTTTAAAGTCATACCCACATGTATTATCTTACATTACTCCACCCGACTCACCTATCCTACATAACAACCATGTGATCCTTTTATTACCCCTTACCGAACTCTAGTTTTCGATGAAAAAACCCCTCTTTCTCAACTATAAAAGAAGATCACTCCCACAAGTTTTATAATTCCTTTCCACCCAAAAGGCCTTGATTGTAAATTTAAATTAAATATCCCTCTATAAAGTCCTTCCAAGGTGTTACTATGATTCTAATGAGTCCTCCCATGCTTTAATATGCTTTATAATCAAGGCAATAATTCTTATCCTCTACTACTTTTTATTCAAGTACATATTTTGTGATAATCCCTTTTAGTTTATATTGACTATACATTTATATGCTCATAATCAGAATATTAATATAAAAATGATTCCCTATTTATTATATGCTGCCTTTAACTATCATTAATCTCATTCTCAAAAACTTTTTATATGTCCTTTATTTTTTTTCAATTCACTCATTTATTCTCTTCCACCTCTTTTCAATTAAAGAATTTACTTTATTATATGATTTTTTATTTCCATGTGATTATACTTCCACATATTCATAATCAATCTTTTAAAATCCTAATGAATCTCTATAAATGAGATACTATCAATATCTCGCATTAATCAATTTGATAATTCCTTTTTTGTACTCATCATGCTACCAAAATCATTCCTTTATTTTCAATATTGATGTTGTGAATACCTAACTATAATATATTTCAAGGGTATAAATATAAATTATTTTTATAAATGTTTATAGATATTAAAATTGTTATAAAATAAGTGACTATTATATTTAACTTTTTTAATTTTGGAGGTCAGAGTGAGATTAGCAGTGTCAGAATTCAAGGAAATGATTCCATCAACTAAATTTTTATTCATTGGGTCATAACCATTATTATCTGAATATAATTTTAAATATTCATTTCATCCAACCATTTACTTATTTTAATTTAAATATCCTTTATTTATCTTTGGAAATTACTTATCATTTTCAATAACCAATTATTTGATATTTTTTTCAAAATAAAAGTTTATCATTGTTAAGAATAAATATCATTCTTAACAATGAAAAATTTCATCCATGTCTACATTTTCCTCCCTACCAAAATTATCACATATTTTTTGTTAAGGTTAAATTTTATTATTTTATAGTATTCTAATAATTATCTTTAAATGTTTCAAGATTAATTTTTAATACTATTTTTATGATGTAGATAATTTTTTTTTTCAAAATATTAAATAAAATTGTTTTCCATCTGTTCAAAACCAAATGTTTTGTCTTCCAATCCGCACTTTTTATAACAATTATTTGTTTTCAATGATATTTTCTATGGATATTCTTATAATAATGGTTTAAAACGTCATATATTTACCTCCCTTAAATCTTTATGAATTAAATTTTCACTTCATCTTTTATATCAATGTCTTAAAGGTTTCTTGAAAAAAATTGAAGTTATATTCCCCCCCAAGGTTTATCTTTCATGATTTGATGTTTTGGTAATAATATACACTTTAATGTTATATGAGACATTTTAGAAAAAAATATGTTTGATATCCAATGTTCTTTTATGATTATGTGAGGTTTTTTTGGACTTTTTATGAAACCCATTATTTTTTTCATGGGTTCATTAAGATATTTTTATGATTGATTTTAAGTGTCACACATATGTATAAATGATGATGGGAAGGTCCTATGTCACCCAATCATGTAGTAGTTTATGATTATATCTCCTAATATAGTTCATCATGGACATATTGAGTTGTTTCACATAGATGTGGACTGTAGATCCGGTATTTTCCAAGGTATGTCCCTCATTTATGTTTTTCATTAAACATCTTTCATTGGATTTTCCGTTTTCCTTAAGCCTTGGTGGTTGAGTTTTTTTTTGCGACATAGTGACTTTTTTATGAAAAATGGATTATTTTTTAGGGATGTATGTTCATTTGAATTAATGTATTCTGGATATAAATGTAATAAAATGGGTTTACGTGGGTTTTCTATGATTTGGGAGGTTTTGGAAGTAGTTTGGGTCCTTTTGTGGGATTTGGGTTGAAAATTGTCTACAATGCATTTTCATGCCATGTAAATGTTACACATATTATAATTACTACCAGAAACATGTTTTAAACTAGTAAAAGGTGTGATATAGTTAAATGTTGTGAAAACAGTTCACATCATGTAAATGCTGACTAGAGTAAATAGTAACCTAAGGTGATGTTTTTTTGGTGTATACCTTTAAAAAGAAATACATGACATTTAAATGGATTACACCCTATTTATGTATCATAATAAGTGATTTTAAGTGGATACTATGGATTGTTTTTTTAATTCCTTCATTGATTCCACTCTTCTTGACCCTAGACAACTTCTAAGATAATTTGGAGCCTTATCTTCTATTCTAGACATTCTATTTTCATATATGATCCTTGGAGAGTTTCTCTACATATGATTTCCCCTATTTTCCATTGTTCTCATATATTGTGGTGGAAATAGTTGGACTGCAATTGTTTTTGATCTAAACCTGGGTTGATCTTGGTTCTTCTTGTGATATTTTTTTCCTTTAACCTTATTAGTATTTTCTATTGGAAGAATTTTTAAATTGATGGTTAAAGGTAGGGATATTGAACCTAACCCAATGGTTTGTTTAATTTAGAAGTATATTAAATATTGTTATTGCACTAAAGAAAGATGGGATTTAATTAATTTATTCATTTATTAATGGAAAATCATGGAATAAAATATTGGTTGGATCCCTTTGGGTTCAATTGTTGATATGTCCTGGCATATAGATACCCTTTGGGTTAGTGAAACCTTGATTTTTAAGAATTGAATAATGGCCTAAAGTTTTTTTAGCATAACATTAGACTTACGTGATTTCTTTTTATGTAATCACTCTCATAATAGATTCTGGTCTATTCGTATGGATATTGAGAATTTTTATACAAATTAAAGAGTAATTGAATGAAAAATGGTAATTTTCATAATTATCCATTATGTCTTATGATTTGATATTTTAGATTTCCTTATAGTCATAACTTGTTGAGTTTATGCTAAAATTATTATATAGATTACTATTCCCAAGGATTCATGTTGAAATTATTATATAGTGGGATATGCCGTGTGACACGTGCTGAAATGCTTATATATCAGGCTATTTCAAGTGACACAATATGAATTTACTATATACATGTATATTCCCTAACAATTGATGAAATTATTATATACTAGGATATTCCCTGCCACATGTTAAAATTATTATATAGTAATCTTATCCTAGATTTGTGTCATTTTCGATGGATATATGGTTATTGTTGGCATGGTTGTGATACAAGATCATATACATACTGGTATGGTGTTAAATTAGGATTATTAGATATATGGATATGATTGGAATGGTTGTGTTACATGCCCAGATACATTCCTTCATGGTTATAAAGTAGATTAATTAGTGTATTTTATTAGTTGATTAATTAATACACTTACTTATCACATCATTACATACACTTATTATCAGAAAGGTTTTATTTATACATGGTGGTGTTGACTTACTAAGCTTTTTTGAAACCCTATTCTTCCCTCTATTTGGTACTCATGAACATTACATAAATTAAGGTTTTTACAAGGGCATGTGACCTTGTTGATTATTTTTTTTCTTAATGACTGGGATGGATTTTGGAAACATAACTGATATGGGATTCATGACCAGGGTCTTGGAGTTAATTTGAGTTAGCTGTTTCTTTTATTTTTTTCATTTAGTTTTAAATTTAGATACATATCCACATATCATTATAAGTTTTAATGTTATTTTATTAATTGGATCTTCATTTTGTTTCCTAGTTGTATGATATTTTGTTTTATTTATGTTTTTGTTACTTTGATATTTATTTATATTTTTTATTTATACTGTATTGTGACTCTATACTAGGTGGGATAGTCTCCCCACTATAATAATAAAACCCCCACCATTAGTTAGGATCCTTTCAACTATAGGGTGTTACTTTTGAGGTCTCGTAACCAATCCTTTCGGGCCATATGATAGAGTGCCTGAACAGGGGATGTTATAATTTGGTTTCACATCACACAAGGTTTCTTTTTTATTTATTTACTATTTGGTAAAGGTATAAAGGGAACTAGGATGTGTCTGGACATGATAATGAGCTTATATAAGGGAGAATCTAAACCATATAGGGGGGAAAATACTAGTGCCTAGGGATGGAATTATTTTTCATGTTTTTTTCAGGTTACAGTTGATTTTCTTTCACCTTTGGTGATTGACATGTTGTGTGTTGTTATTGTTTCTTAATATTTATACAAATGTATCGACATAGAATAATAGGATTATTCATGCATTATGATAGGAACACATGGATATATATTTAAATGAATTTTCCATGATAGGGATATATTTATTTCATGTGTTCCATATACATTCCGATATGAACTATGATATAAGATACCTATTATATTAGATAAATTAAAAGAAGTAGTATCTCATGGAAAAAACATGGAATCCATGTTTAAAGACACTTCGGGTCAATAGTTATATATTATTTTCACCTTTTTAGGTTGGCCCTATTGTTGTAGCTAGTGTTCTAGGGAGTGTGTTTGTCTTGTAGATAAAAATTTTCTTATTGCCTTCAAGTTGATCATTAGAGAGTGGAAATCTACACACTCCTAGAACAACTGATACATAGATTCCTGTAGATATTGAGATTCAATTGGATGTTCAACTTCATGATAGATTCTTGAGGTTCATGCAATCCATGGATTGAGAAACTGTTCACACCATTCCTTTGATGTTTGAGTTGATGAGAGAGTTCCAGCTACAACATCCACCTACATTCACTAGGGAGGAATTCCCCAAGAAACTGAGTTCCAGATTGAGTAAATTTAGATGATCTTTAAGAACATCGAGACACACATATATAGAAGGGTGGAGTTTGATGAATATATGATTCATGTACCTTCCAGTCCCTAGTGGGATATACCGGAGTAGGCTAGGTTGAAAGAGGATCTATCTTGGAAGGACATAGAGATGATTTTTCCAATCCATGTCTATCCTGAGACATTGAGGTATCAGAATGATATTGACTTCATAAACCTAAAACACGAGGGAATTTTAGTTCTAGATTACGTCAGATTCTTCTTCGACCTATAGCACTTTGTGACATCTTTTTTAGAACATGATATCTCTAAGGAGAGGAGTTTTCAGGATGGGATACTATAAGATATTAGTTCACAGGTGAACATTTTTTACTCTATAGATTTTTATATGTGATGAATTAAGCACTCATCATAGAATTATGTGGCCCCATGTAACTACCATTCTATTTTAGTAGGGTGAGTATGGATCTTTTATTCTAGTGGTATGAAAAATTGTTATGAAAACATTTACTAAGGAAACATTGGGTAGAACAGTCAGGATATTGGGATGCCATCTCAAGATCATGTTCTATTACAGTTTGTTAACATGTAAATATAGTCCAAAAGCATCCTTAGTGTCTACATCCAACTTTGGAGTGTTGATCACATAACAGGATGGTCCACCTATAATGGTTTTTCAGGAAAATGTAGTGTCAGAGAAGTCTAAGGGAATCAATAAAGGTACCATAGTTTGGGAAGCAATCAACTTCTCATTAGAATAAAAGTTGTTGGATTCACACAAGGTATTTAGGTCAATACAGGGGACTTGGTACCCTAGTACATGAACAATTGTACTAAGAGGTGGGAAATGTACAATGTAGTTAGGTTAGAGATCAGGGCATAGGGGCTAGTCAGTTGTGCATTATTCAGAATATTCCAGCTATTGTGGATGCATGACCATCTACTATAATGGTATTATTCTTGTATCATCTAACCTTTATTGTGATTTAAATGATATATGAACATCAAATTCATTTTTATCATCTATTTCTTAAAACATTTTGTTCTTATATTTGTAAATGTTGGAAAGTGTCATGGACATCAATACACCATTAGGAGTGTGGACATAAAATATCAAATGCTGAAAGGCATGTTCTCTAAATATTGTTGGTTACCATTTATTTTGGGAACTATTTTTTATGATAATGATAGGTTTTGATTTTATTCTTTGTATGGATTGGATAGATATATACTAGGATCATATAGACTATTAGTAGTAGAGAGTTACCTTTATATCTCCAAAAGGAGGTAGCTATTCTCACTTGGGTGAGTGGGATATTCTGGCTATTTTTACATGAAAAATATAGTGTATATTGAATATATCACATCGTAGATAGCAAATACCTCTCTAGATGATGGTGGAATGTATTAGTATTAGTTTCCTTTAGTGGTAATCCATTTTCAGTATGTCTTTACTGATGATTTTTATACATTAATAACCATGGGAGAGATCAAGTGCATGATTGAGCTAGTTTCGAGTAGAACTAATTTCTATCCCACCTTATAGAATGGAATCGGTGGAGTTTTGAGATCTGAATGTTTAGTTGGAATTTATAGAATCTAAGGGTTTCATACATCCTAGTATGTCACCCTAGGGTTCTCTAATTTTATTTTCCAACATTATGATGTTACTTCATACTTATGTGTGGATTATTAGAGATTGAACCAGATAATGGCCAAGAACCAGTAGCCCATTCATTGTATCAATGATCTCTTATATTATCTAAGAGGTTATATCATCTTATCCATGATATAATTGATATTATGAAACCATAAATTGAAGGGTGAGACATTCATAAATATCCCAGACTACTTTTAGGATTAGGTATTGCTTGTATAATTTAACAGTGATATCGTTTGGTTTGAAAAATGCACCGCTATAATTCATGGCCTTGACAAATTAGATCATTCATCCTTTTCTAGAATGATTTGTGTTGAATTTTGTTGATGAAATCTTAGGGTACTCCTATTTAATGTATGATCATGCCAATCATCTTGACATAATCCTAAGTACATTGAGATAACATTAACTCTAAACCAATCTAACCAAATGAAATTTATGTATTCATAAATTTCACTTATTGTGTAATGTCATATCAGAGGTAGGAATGTCAGTGGACTCATAGAAAGTTTCAATTATGGTATATTAGGAGTAGCCCTAGAATTTATTTGAGGTTCATAGAATACTGAATTTAGTTGTTTATTATTTGTGCTTTATTTAGGATTTCCCACATCTGGAAACATTGATGTGAAGGCTAACCAAAAAGGGACTGATGTTTTCTGGTCAGATGTATATGAGAAATAATTTCCGGAGCTAAAATAGAGGCTAAACTAAGAACCTATCATGACTTTACATGTTTTTTGTAAATAATCTACTATATAATATGACTCATCCAAAGTTATACTCAATTTAGTTTCGATACAGAAGGATTGAGCGGTTTCTTATGTATCTAGACAGCTGATACCGCATAAGAGGAATTACCCTACTTGCGATCTGAAGTTATATGTGGTAGTACATTCCCTGAGATGTTTGAGAAATTATCTCATCGGGGAGAGGTCTGTGGTATAAATAGTCCACAAGTGTCTCAGGTACTTGTTTTATCAATAGGAAATAATCCTTATGTAGAGGGGGTTGGTTGAGTATATATAGTCTTTCAATATTGAGTTTTCTTATACACTACAAAAGGGAATATGGAGTTTCACTCACTGAGAGCCTACTTCCCTCTCTACTCTTACCTTTAGGGTTTCCTCCCACTCATCCTCTTGACAGTGATGGCTAATTGGATCGACTTGGATTCCTCATCCCTCTAAGTCTCCACATTTTGGATGCCTATAAGATTTGACATCTTTGTTCAAATCATTCCCCATATGAGGTTCCATTCATTCTTTGTGGTCTTGATTGGGTACTTGTTCGGTTGATTTCATTGGCTTCAGAGCTTGGTAGGATTTTCATCATTATATTCTTGGATAGTATGTGGATGCTGATGGAGGTTCTATGAGTGCTCGCTGTCTTTGGTTCCTCCTTGCCAGTTCCCTTCTAGACCTTGTTCTGCTTTGTTTCGAGGTGCCTTTTGTTTCCTCATTGGTTCTAACAGCATGCGTCAGTGCAACTTGACATCTCAATTCAATGATCCTTTATTTACACATTCAGATCCCTATCAATGAAGACTCCCCTATAACTCTCCCTCCTTTGATGGTGATTTTAGTACTGTGTATTCTAGTTTGATCGTGGCCTTGCTCTAGCATGGTCTATACCCATGTGTTTTTCTTGTTTTTATTTTACTAAGCCGAGTTCTATCTTTTTTTAGTTCACTATGCAATTTTTTCTTTGTTCTTCGATTTACTGCCCTACTCTTGTTAAATTAGAATGTTTACATGGTGATTTTGAATGGTTATGGTGGCTCCTATAATGATGATCACACTCTAAGGGTTTCTAGTTGTGGATGGTCCATGCCTAGAAGTGTGGATGATAGTGCTATGGTTCCTCACATGCATATGAGTTCTTTGTTGTAGGTGTTATACCAAGGATAGGTGTAGGT
Source organism: Viscum album (assembly GCA_963277665.1). Classification (NCBI taxonomy): domain Eukaryota; kingdom Viridiplantae; phylum Streptophyta; class Magnoliopsida; order Santalales; family Viscaceae; genus Viscum; species Viscum album. Next base: position 1,139,049,188 of record OY728135.1, on the reverse strand, counting down.
TGGAGTCTTATGGGGTGGTGCATAGATGGATGGGACATGCTTGTGGCTCATTGTTAGTGCATGGAGGTGTGATCTGCGTTCACCTATCAATATGAATGTGATGGGGTTTGACGTGTTAATTTTTTGATTCCCTTCAGTTATGTTGATTTTTTGTGTTTTTTTATTTGTGGAATTTGGTTTTTTTGGTTTATGGTCTGTGGATCTTGATGAAATGGTCTCAAGGACACGTTTTTTTGTATTGTATAGTTCTCACTTAAAATTTAAGTGATTTTATTTGAAAATATAAAAAAATATATTGGTGGTATACACCAGGCATGAGAAATAAAATTGTTGATGATTTGATTTGAAAGTAATAGATAAAGGTAGTTATGGAGTATTTTTTATGAATAGTGGATGATTGAGCTCTATGTAGACATACATATTGATTTCCAGGAGTCACATGGATGAATAGCACTAACATCAACATCTGTTATACACATGCTTTTGGAAAGGATCAAGACTGAGTAGCTATATAATCTAGAGAAATTATTTTTGAGAAAAAAAACTTATACGACGTGGATACACCATTTTTATGTCCTCTTAGAAGCATAAATTCTCTTCTTTTTTGTGGATGGGTATGGGTTCATATGGGCTTGCGCAAAGAGATGATGATATAGTTTCTTGATTCTAAATGGATGGTACACCATGGTTTCAAAAATATTATCATGATCTCTATAGATAGTAATTGTGGTTGGTAATGAAGAAGTATATTGTGGGATTTTTGGTGAGATTTTTCACTTATTTTTAGATTAATGCTGAGCATTAGAGGCTATCTAGGATTTTGCAGTATTTTCCCATTTTAGAGTGGAAATGTAATAGTTTCAATATGAGTTTTGTGATAATATTACCCAATAAAACTCATAGGAAGGTTGCGATATGGGTGATTGGGGAGAGAAAAATGAAGGTACCCCACTTTTTTCCTACCAGGGAGACCTTCACAATTGATGATATGGGTATCGAGTACATGTGTGGGGTAGTTCGATTTCATAGTGTTATGAGGAGTATTGTTTCTCATAGAGATCCTTATTTCAAATCATGATTCTAGCATGGTATTAAGAATGCTATAGATCTTAGGTTCCTCTGAGTACGACCTATAATACATAGACTAATGGTCAATCTGAGTAGATAATTCCTACTCTATTGTATATATTACAAGTTAATGTTTTGTATTTTTGTGGTTCATGGGGGAAGTATATGGAACTTGTAAAGTTTTCACATAATAGCAGCTTTTATTAATTTATTCTGATGGTAAATTTTGAGGCCTTTTATGTTAGGACATTCCATTATCCTCTTTTTTGGATTGAGGGATTGAAGCTAGAACTTATTGGATAGAGTCTCATGTAAGAGATGTCTGGGTGATTTCAGTTGACCTTGAGGCAGTTGGTGACTTCATAGATCGAACATATATCATATATTTAGTATTAGATATGACCTTAGGAGATCAAGGTTGTTCATTGTTTTTATTACTTTGGGTGTTTCCTAGGTTAGGTAAATTCCATATAAGAAATCCTGGAAGTCTTTTTCCTAGGTTTGTCTATCCATTTGTGATTTTGGATAGTTTTGGTCTCATAGTGTACCAATTATCCCGTCAACAGTGATATGGTTCCATGCATGATGTGTTTCACATGTCACATATGAAATGATATAATCCTAAAACTTATCATATTGTGGACATCAAGGATGTCAAGATTTGTGCTAATGTGTCCTTTTAGGATAATCTAATAAGGATTTTAGTCCATAGTGAAAAATATCTCTAGGGTAGGGCTATTCACATGGTTTGAGTGTACTGGCAGTATGGATGAGTTCAAGAGGATACCTGGGAGAGGGAGCCTGATATGCAAGCATAATGTCTAGAAATGTTTGACAAGGAACCGTTTTGATGGTTGAAACATCTCATGGAGGACCAGTTATATAGTGGGGGAGTTATAATATCACATTTTTTTCAATTACATACCTCTTTGAGTTTTTTCATTTAACATATTTCAATTGTTTTTCTTTTATTTTTAAGACTTGGTGGTTGAGTCTTTTTTAGAGATGGAGGACCTTTATTGGAGAAAATATCCTAATGTTCAGGGATGTATGTTTATTTGAATCAATGGAGTTAAAATATAAATGTTTTAAATTGGTTTATAGTTCGTTTCCATGGTTTGCGAGGCTTTAGAGGTGGTTCAAGTATTTTTGTAGAATTTGGACTAAAAACCACTTAAAGGTAATTTATTTGTTATGTACATGTTACATGATGTGTAAATGCAACCAGAAAAAAAATTTAAACTAGTATAGGGTGTTAAGTTGTTACACATTGTGTAAACCATTCACAATATATAATATTGACAAGGATAAATAGTTACTTGAGGAATTGAGTTTTTTAGTGTATCCCTTTAAAAAGAAATACATAACATGTAACTGTATTAAAAACCATGAATTTATTAGGAGAAATGGTTTTAAGTGGATATTGAGAATGATTATGTATTAATTCCATTATTTAATCCCATCCTCACGACCTAAAGAAGCTTCCAGGTGAATTTGGAGCCTTCTATTCCATTCAGGACATTCTGTTTCCACATCCAATGCCAAGTGGGTTAATCTTCTTAGGTCCCCATTTCTATTATTCTCCACTATTGTAGTAGAATTTAATAGACCACAATTGGTTTTGGTCTTGACCTGGGTTGATTTAGGTTCTTCTTATGATCTTATGTGCCTTCATCCTTGTTAGCATCTAATGTTGTAAGCATTTCTAAATCTCTAGTTAATGGTATGGGGTCAGAACCTAACCCTATGGTATATTTAATTGAAAATAATTCTCAATATTAGGATTGTTCCGATGTAATATATTCTCTACTTAATTTATTCATTCATTAACAGAAAATAATAGAATATGACATTTTTTGGATCCGTTTAGGTTCAATTATTGATGAATCTTTTCTTATGGGTACCCTTTGGGTTAGTGAACCCCTAATAATTATGAATTGGATAATGGATTAAAGTGTGTTTATCATGACATGAGACCTAGGTGATTGATTATTATATAATTCATCTTGTAATATATTCTAGGAAATTAGTATGGCTGTTGATAATTTGATATATAAATGAATGTATAATTGAATAAAAAAGGTAATTTTCATAATAAACCATTAATAATTATGATGTGATATTGTTATATACTTGTGGTTATGCCTTTTGGAGTTCATCCTAAAATAATTATAGTATAATATGCCCAATGATTCATGCTGAAATACTTATATAGATATCTATTCCCAATGACAAATGATTAAATGTTTATATACCAAGCTATTCCTAGTGACACATGATGAAATGATTATATACCATGCTATGACTTGATTTATGATAAAATGATTATATACTAGGATATTCCTTAACGCATGGTGAAATTATTATATAATGGGATTGTCCTAGATTTTTGTGACTTTTCTATGGATATATTTTTATGGTTTTCATTTTTGTAATACATGCTCAGATACATACAGACATGGAGATGAAGTAGGATAATTTGATATATTGATATGATTGGAATGGTTGTGTTACATGCATAAATACATTCCAGCATGGTGCTGAAGTGGTTTGATAGATGTATTTTTATTAATTGATATATTAATATACATGTTCATCAACTTATTCATACACTTATTATCAGAATAGTTTTTTTAGACATAGTGGTTTCGACCAATGTAGTTTTACTCCCACCTTAATCAGGATGCAGTTTGGTACCCAAGAAGATTAAATGGATGTAGGTTAGGACAAGGTCAAGGTACTTTTTTTCTAACTTTATTACTTGCTATATGGAATAAATTTTAGAGACAAAACCAACATAGGGTTCGAGACCTGGGTCTTTGAGTTTATTTTAGTCATCTGATTCTTTTATTGTATTGATTTAAGTTTGAAATTTTGATACAAATCATCCTATCATTACATGGATCACTCTAATTTTATTATTTGGGGTTCCTTTTTTCCTAGTTATTTTATATTTTATCCCGCTATTTTTGAGTTACTCTAATATTTATTTATTGTGTTTATTTTCATTTTATTATAGCTCTATACCAGGGGGTATATTCTCCACACTATACTGATAAAACCCCACTACTAGTTGACATCCTTTGGTGCATGGGGAGGCATTATTGAGGTATCTTAACAGAACCTTTATGGACACAAGAGAGAGTACCACATTGGGGGACATTACATGGACACAATGGGTTTGCTCAAATTTTCAAGCATGGACATAATTAATTTTTTCACATAATCATGAGAATAATTAGTTTTATTATAGTGGTTTTCCTATTCTAATAGATGTTTCATATTCCAAAGTAATTTATCATGTTATTACAGAATTTCATGATTCATTTCAATTCCATGAAATTATATGCATTTGTGATTATGCCTTATTGTTAATGTATTCTTTTGTTTTTTGTCATGCTCACATGTTATATGAACATTGAGATGTATTTTGTGCCGAATCATATATTTTATGATTATATAAAGATATTTTTATGATATTATGTTTCTTTATAATGTTTTTTGATAATTATATAATGTATTTTAATATTTTATTAAGATATTTTTGTCCTTCTCATGTTCTCCATCATGTTTATAATATAACAATTTATGATATGTTTTTCCCTTAGTGAAAATCTAAGACCACCCATTTTATAGTTTTTCCATCCCCTATGTTATGAAGATGAATATTTCATGTGATATGTATATAAAAGGGTCTATATGAGCACAATTATGGACAAATGTTTATAAGTGATATAAAATAACATTTTTATGTATCAAATCATTGAGACACTAATCTTTTCAATCCTTGGGTTTTGGGTAGGTTTTTGAGATATACTATTTCAATCATGATATTAATATATTTTATATGTTATGTTTCGAGTGGGTTTATTTTTATAATATAAATTATTTTTCATGAATACAAGATTACTCACTAGGATTATTTTTTCTCACACTTTGATTTTTGGTCTTAGTTAATGGATCAACCTAGATGAAATCATCTAAATTCACAATTTAATACGATATGAAATGGAAATCCCCATGATAAACCAAATTATATGGGATATAGGATAAAAATAATATATTTGTGCTATCCCAACTATCTCAATCTATGAATGGTAACATGAATCATGCGAACTTTTAGACAGCCAATGGAAAGAAGTAGTCAATGTTGAGTATTTTATATATAAACATACTTTTTCCTTTAGTCGTCCTTATGATCCACCTTTTATTGATAAATATATTAATTATATTGAAAATATATTCTCTTATTTCCAATTATTAGACCATGAGCAGGTTATTTTTATGGATTATCATTTAGAAGAGGAAGCTCGTCAATGGTGAATACATGGTAATAGGAGGAAATTGACTCCATGTCATGGGAGGTGTTTAAAAAAGTTATTTTTCTATAATTATTTTACCCAAATTTTTTTAATAATAATATAAAGTTAATATTTGTAAATAAATATGAAATATGGTTAATCAATTAGTATCTATAAAGAAAATTTCACCAGAATTTCAAAGCATGCTTCATGATTTATAATCGACCATTAAAGTGAAATTTATTTATTTATTAGTGTCTTGATATGAGGTATCTGAGAGGAATTTACTATAAGTTACTTTGATAGTTATGAAGAAGTAATCTAATGTTCTCTGAATTATGAAATGGAAATTAGACTTTCGGGGCTTTGAAGGTTTTCAATAAAAAAAGGGAAAGATGCAATTTTGAGGAAATTATCATAATAAAACCTATAGAGGAAAGAAAAAATATATTCCATCATGTCATAATTTTGGAAGGAATCATGATAGAAATTTACCTATAGGGTTTTGAAAATGTTTTAATTATTGAAAATAAATACTTTGAGTGAAATAGTGCTTAATTGATATGAAGATGCCAATCAATTAATGTAATAATAAAAATTCCCAACCTAATGTTCCAGACACACTATATGATATAATTGAAAGAGGTCTGGATATTATCCAATAAGAAGAAAAATTGAGTGTTAATGTAGACAATCAAAATTAGTAAAAACTTATGTCTATAGAAAAAGTGAAATATTATCTGATCACAACCCCTAAAGTGGGTCATGAGAACGAAGTGATGAAATATAAACTTATCATCCACTCTATAACTGAATATGTTTTATTTTATTCTACATCTAACCAATATTTTATATCTAAGTAATTTTTTAAGTGTAACATTCCATCACCTCAATAATTCTATATTGTGTTATCTTTAAAAACTACTAATGGTGTGGGGATCACATATCAAGTTTATCGCTCTTCTCTAATAGAAGTGTATGTGAATATACTTTATGAAAATCATATGAATATCCCTATAATTGAATTTGATTTGATTTTGGGAATAAATTATCCCTATCTATATAGATATCATATTTATTTCTATGGTAGGTAATTGATTTTGTATATTATGAATCAACCTATGATCATATTTCAATGTGAGGAAAAATATGAACATCAAATGGAAGTTACTTCTATTATATGGGTCTTACTTCCTATTCTTGAGTGATATTTATATCAAATAGTTATATAAGAACATAACATTGATGATATTACTATTTATTGGGGTTATAATAATGTATATATTTAATAATTTCATAGTCCTAAAATGAATCATGATGTTTATTTTTCAATAGAATTCAAATGTGGTGTTACACATATTTCAGATACTTCATATATAAAGACCTCAATTGAGTTGTAATAATTTATTATGAAACTATAAGAGACCCTTGAAAAGGTATTTACACAGCCTAGGGTGTCAACATGTGGTTTGAATATTCTTTAATTATGAATAAATATGGGTAAATACCTACTTTATTTTATTATTGAGATATTAATAGGGAAACTATCAAGAACATGTATCTAGTACCCATTATTGATGACTTGTTTGATCAAATAATCAAAGATCAATACATTATAAAGATTGAAATTTATTCTAGATATCATCAATTAAAGATCAATAAGGGGTACATACCCAATACCAACATTCATATGAGGTTTGGTCATTATGATTTTTTAGTGATTCCATTTTTACTCACCAATTCCCCCACTATTTTCATGGATTTAACAAGTATAATTTTGTGAGATTATCTTGATCTATTTTTGGCAGTATTTATAAATGATATTATTATTTATTATAATATAAAATAAGATAATGAATATCACTTGAGGATTTTATTGGAGACCCTAAGGAAGGAAATTCTACATGAAAAATTTAAAAAGTGCTAATTTTGGCTATAAAAGATTCATTATTGGGTCATATAATCTAAATAAATAGTATATTGTTGGATCCTTAAAATGAAAAATTTATTAATAAATGGACCAGAACAACCATGGTAACTAATATTTGTAGCATTCTTCGGTTTTCTATATACTATCAATTTTTTGTGTAATTTATCCGGGATATCTAATCTAATTTCTAAGTAGACTTAAAATACAATCAATATACTTCTGATAGATAAATGTGAGAAAATTTTAAAGGAGTTAAAAAAAGTTAAGATAGCGAAACTAGTCTTATATTACCCAATAGTGGAGAAGGGTTTTGGGTCTATAATGATGCATCAAAAATGATAATGGGATTAATCCTCATTAAGATTGATATGGTGATATCTTATGCTTTACACCAATTTGGTATTCCTAATAAAAATTACCTGACTCATGATTTGGAGTTCACAAGAGTAGTTTTTCATTGAAAAAAAGATCCATTAAGTTTATATTGAATGATGTGATAGGTATATAATGATCATAAATTCATTAATTATATATTCACATATAAATAGTTTAATATCTACAAAATTAGATGGTTGTAATTGATTAATGGGTTTTATTACTCACTACAGTACCACCCTAGGAAGGTAAAAAAGCGTGGTTGATGCTCTAAGTTAAAAATTCCATGATAGTATTTATTTGATGAACATTGAAAGATATCAAATATTTATGGATTCATGTAAGGTGTATCTTGAAATCATAAGGAAAGTGTACCGATCAAATATTTCCCATAACAATATTCAACCATCCTTTCATATAAGGATTAAAAAGGATCAAAATAAGGATGTGGAGATTCATAAGTATATAGGAAATGTTACTGATTCTAACCATGATTGTGATAGAATGATAATGTTTAAATATTGATAAATTTTCCATCAAAAATATACATGAATAATGGGTTGTTGGATGAATCTTATGATTTATAATTCTATATTCATCTAGGACGTTTAAATATGTACAATGATCTGTATGACTATCTCTTATTAGATAACCTAAAAAGTGATATTGTTGAGTTTTTTTAGAGATCAAAATCTTGACGTACATGGACATAATATTAATTTTGTGGAATTCTTAATACATAAGAAAAAATACACCAAAGGACTGTAATAGTTTAGTGTCTTTGGAAACACGAAATATAATCTTCTAATCATGTTGAAAGATCTTCAACATCTCCCATAAAGATCTTCCCCTTTTATTTTCTTACCTAAAACCTTTCTTTAAATCCTAGGGAAAACAAAACATAAAAAAGGGTGAGCTCAAATGCTCAGTAATGGTAAGCATGGAGAAAATAAACAAATCATATACATTTGAACCTCAAAACATGAACATAATGTTTAAACATCAAGATCTTGAGAAATGACCTAAAACATGGATGTACGTAAGGCATAGATCCTAAAGAAACATTAATCCTGATAAAATATCATGGGAATAAAACATGAAATTGTGGAAACCAATAAGCACATGTTATGATTTCCATAGTAGCCAAGGAATTACTACCAAGACCATCTTAGTGGACAATGCCCCTTTCTGAATCGAGTTCACTCCTCGTTTCAGTCCTGTATCACTGAACCAGATTAACTTACCATTCCAGTCATGTCTATCTCATGAGATATAAATCTTTACCCAATTCATTGGAGGGAGATATAGGTCCCACCCATCTTATAATGTTTTTATTCTTACTTTTTCCACAAAATAAACTCAAAACATTCATCATAACCCAAAGAATAAAATGGGTTTCATAATCATCATCCCATCATCACATAATCCATATAAAAAAATGGATATAATTTCATCATAAGAGAAGTAAAACCATGAAAATTATATAGGCATTATACTTGAAAAATACCCATATGAAATAATGTCATCTTATATGGGAAATGGTTTTGATAAAACATTTGAAATGAATTCTTGAGGAAAATATCATTTCTTCTTCAAAATCATTTTCTATTCACAAAATACCTTGCAATTTTAAAAGAAATGTATTTTGTTGAAAATATTCATAAAATCTTGTAGAGTAACATTCATGAAAATGAGGCGTTATGAAATCGTAAAAATCCATTCACTCCGTATAAGTTAAAAATAACATTCTTCTCGTACTTTTATCAAAAAAGTAAAAAAGATCCCCATGTGGTAAATAAAAGTAAGATTCCTTTCATAACATGTGGTAAATTGAAAAAATATGTAAAAAGGATATTAAAAATACATGAAAACATTTTTAGAAAACATGGGCATGGATGATGACAATAACCCTAGTAAATACTTACGAATAACAATTTCAGATAAGAACGAGATAGGAATAGTTATCCCTTACCTTATGTCCAATTTCATCCATATGTGACCCAGACTCCTATATAATGGTTTAAATAATTTCATTGACTTATTATATAATCATATTTATTGTTATGATGTCATATATGGTTCACTTATGACTTTATATTACCTGTTCTTTTGTAAATTCCATGAAAAAGCAGCGTTTTGGGTAAAATCGTTTCATTTATTATCTGTGTTTTGACATGTAATTATTAATATGATTACTTAGATAATGATTACTTAATTCCAGAATATAAAACATGATTGATATATAATATATATTCATAATATACATATATATAATAGATCAATAAATGGAAATAAAGACACCATTCATGGAGACAGTAGGTCGTACGTACGCATGAACACTGTTTTTCGTTTCCTTACTGAATTGAATGAAATTAAGTTGATTAAATAAATATATATATACATAAATACATAATAATTATTATGTAATATACTTCATGATTACTTATTATATATACTTTATAATCATTCTTGAATGGTTAACATTGAAAATGAATTCTCATTGTGGTGTGGAGACGGTAAACTGTACGTAAGCACGAGCGATGATATCATTCCCATATTTATTGGATGTAATTGGAGTTTATGATAAAATATATTAGAATCATTATGATGTTATAATAATCATATATAGTTATTCTTTACACCATTATACCCATCCAAGTAAGGTGGTGGTGGAAAAACTGATTACACCACGGCGTGCAGACGTTATTCTGTATGTACGCACGTGCGTTGATTTCGTTTTCCATAAGATGGAGAGAAGGTGAAATAGGGTTGTTTAATATTTATAATAACATATAATTATATAATTAATACTGATTTTATTACATTATAATGATAAAACTGAAGAAAAAGAAGTAGAAGAAGAATGAAAATTGAGAGAATCGGAAAAAGAGATTACCTCTTCTACGACACACCTCCTTTAAGCTTCCTCTTAAAGAAGTAGAGATGTTCTTTTGAGAAGCAAAAAACCTCCTGAATGTTACTAGGTAAGTGGATAAGAGAAATGGTCTGGGTTTGGCCGAGCTTCAAGGATCAAAATGGGGTGAAGAGAAGAGGTAAGAGGTGCCCTTTTTATAAGGGAGGAGAGGGGCACCTTTGGAAAAACTTAAAATATTATTTTATAATAAAGTCATATTCGGTTTATAATAGCTCCAAAATGATTTATTTCGAAGATAATGTGGGGATGGGTCTAAATCCTCTCAACAAATAGGTTTTAGACAAGTTTATGTTACTATTTTAACCTTATCTTTTTTATTTAACTCTAAGTTAAATAATTAAACTTTTACCGTGTCTTTTTTGTTTTCTTACACTATATGGTTACTAAACATACTATAACAGGCCTAAAAACCCCAATTGGTTCATTATTAATATATATATCCTAATATAAGTCATTTGGATGATCCTTAGATTTTTAGGAATAAAATTACAATTAATAATATAATATTTGTATTAAAAACTATTTTATGTCAATTTTGACAATATTTGGTACTTGATTTTGGTGAAACTCATAACAACATGATTAGTTCGAAAAAAGTTAATTAAATCAATAAAAACATTTCATATTAACCTATAAAATTATTGGATTTCATAAAAAGTCTAAAATTACATTTTTTTGGGTATTTATAACATCAATTATGTTAATATTTCATGAATAAGGTAATTACTGCATCATCATTGTGTCATAAATAAAATAAATTATTTAATGTATAATGATTATAAATAAAAAACAATTATGTAGGAAATATTTTTATCTTTTTAATTAATATTTATAGTCTAATTTATCTTATGTATAACCCTATATTAAAAATGTTTTAGTTATTAAACTTTGATTTTAACTATTTTAATTCTTCTTTAAATAAAATAATAATAAATGTCCTAATCTAATCCAAGTGGACCTAAAGGGTAATATTTTATTCCTAAGGTTTTTTCTGGTCAAATTACACTTATACAATAGAATTTGTACATGTTTTATGGTAATAATAATATCATATTTACCCTTAATTATCCTATTTACTTTTAACCGTGGTAAATAAAAGTAAAAAGTTACTATTCACCAAAAATTATTTTTATCATATTGAACCACATTTTACTCCTTGATATTAACCATGTCTCTCAGATTTTCGAAATTCCACTCACAGAAGCGGTAAAATTAAGTTTTCTCTAAATTTTCAAACTCTTCTAGGAGGTGGGTAAAAGACAGTGAAAAGTTCAATAAAATTTTTATATGTGTAAAATTATTATAAAATGACTCCAATGAATTACATTGAAATTATATATGTATTATGTATAAATTTTGACCTAAAATAATTTTAAATAAAATAAAGAATTATTTAAACAAAAAGTCGGTTTTTAAATAGTAACCCTGTGTTTTCACTATTCATCAAAAATTGAAAGTTTTCAGAAAAATACCAAAAATTCACCCTAGGTTAATTTAAATATTCAGAATCCCAAAATGTAGTCTATTTCGAATGATAAAATTTATAAATTTTCAAAAATTGGGTATTACTATTCATAACAGCTAGTTTATATAATATTTTAATAACATATTGTTGTTTAGTGAAACTCAGTATTGCGTACAACCCACACTATCGTGGAAGGTCGCAATTGTGTGTAATGCAATCCAAGTCAGGGATGCGTGTAGTGCAATCTCCTTTTGGTGTAGCGTACAACACAAGACATCAATGAAATTAAAAATAATATTTTTCATAAAATCTTGGGGTGTTACATTCTACCTGTAGGATCGAAATAATGATGTAGATTCTCAATATACAAGAGGGGGGGTGAATTGTATACTTTAAAATTTTCCTTAGACAAGGAAAAAACTAATAATAACAAAGTTAAACTAAAAAAATTCACAACACCTCTAATCACCAACTGGAGAATTGGAACCAAGGTTTACAATATAATATTATACCTTAAAGCGTATAGAATCAAAAGTAATTAGAGTACCAGTGTAAGGAAATATAAGAAGGTTATACTTTCCTTACAATACAATATGCAGCTGAAAAACATGTAGTAAAACTACAAGTAACAAGATATGAATCTTTTAACCCAAAGAGAAGGGTATCCAACAAACTTGAATAAAGGTCCCTTGACTTATACTTTCAAGCTAGTCTGTCTTAACCACACCAGTGTAAGACCTCGATACGAAGATCAGAATCTCTGTCTTGTTATCCCCGCAAGCCCTCAACTTCAAGGTAGTTGGAACCTCTGTCTTCCTGAGCATGGAAGCCCTCGAACTTCAAGGTAGTTGGCACCTGTGTCTTCCTATCCTCGGAAGTCCTCGAATGTAATCACCAACATTCTAAGTCGCACAATGAAATTTGAATGAGTGGTTTGGTACACACAAGGCATTAAAACAATCTCTCTCTAGAAATCACCTTAACAGCTTATGGTCTTTAGATCAATCAACTGGTTGTTAAGCTCATTCAAATGAGCTCCTATTTATAGGAAAATTTCCAACAGTCGGCTCCCTCCTACAACTGTCATATTTTCCATGAAATTCATAGGGACCTGTACACGCGTAACTCAACCAACGGTTAATTGGAAAAATAATGAACAACATCGTTTAATAATTAATAATGTCTAACTAAATGCACGACATCGTTTTGAAATGAAGCATATGTAAGTAAAATCTATTCAACATTTTGGAGTGTAAGCAAGTCAAAAGTTCAGAGTCTAACCAAAATGAAATTCAGAGTCTATGTTAAGAAATGTTTGGATTCTGTATTATAGGAATTTGGAGTCTGGTTTCACCAGAGATCGGAATCTGAACTTGCAGTGTTCGAAGTCGAACGAGTAAAAGTTCAGAGTTGAACTTCATGAGAGTTTGGAGTCGAAATTTATATGAGTTTGGAGTCGAACCACTTAAGAGTTCGGAGTCGAACTCCTTAAGAGTTTGGAGTCGAACTTCATAAGAGTTCGGAGTCGAACTACTTAAGAGTTCGAAGTCGAACTACTTATGAGTTCGGAGTCGAACTTCATACGAGTTCGGAGTCGAGCCACTTAAGAGTTCGGTGTCGAACTGCTTAAGAGTTCGGAGTCGAATTGCTTAAGAGTTCGGAGTCATAATCATGAAAGTTCAGAGTCCAGAATTCAGATTGGAACTTCATTACAGTTGATGTCCAGAATTTGGATCCTAAAAACAGAATGCTTCAAATCTTTACATTAATTGACTTCTAGGATTTTTGGTATGAATTCGGTTTATATAGTAAATAAAAATATTGCTAAGTATAAGAAAATCTGGGTTAGGGTAACTTTCCTTAATGAAGTAAATTTTCCTTATGGAGATAAAATTTATATTTCCTTATGTATAAGGTGTTTGTGATTTTCAAAACAAAAAGGAAGGGAAAAGTCATAAGGAAAACCTTATTGACTCAACAATCTCCCCCTTTTTGTAAAGCACAAACATCCTTTCGAAAAAGCATATAAGGATTTTGAAAAAATTTCATTATACATTGAAATTAAAACTTATCTCCCTTTGTTCATGGATGAAAATGAATTCAAATAAATCCCCCTTAGGCATTGAAACTCTAAGGATTGTATTCTGAGTTTTTGGAGTGGAGTTTTCATTATTAGAAGAATGAAAAACTTCGTAGTGGGAAACACCCCCTTTCTTTAAGAATATTTCTCTTAGAAATTTTTCCTTTCTCCCCCTTAGGAGTAGTTCTTTTTCCTCCTCCCCTTTGTTATTTTCAAAAAGAATTGAAGGGAATGGAAAACAAAACATGGTACCTGAAACATTAGTATATGACAAGATACAACCAACCAAATAATCATTTCATTAGAGTTGGAAAATTTTACAAATAAAGACAAATACAAAAAAATATCTGAGTGGGTTCATTTGTCTTCCTTTTCCTTCGATATGAGCTTATTTAACATGGTTTTGTGTTTCTTCAAGTCTCTTTGATCTTCCTCGACTTGCCTCTCCAAGGATTTTGTCTTTTCTTCTTAGACTTTTCAAGCTTCTGCCTGAGCTTTTTCCTGAGTCTCCATGGCTTCTTTCTACATGTTTAACAACTCATCATGATGAACGAATCTTTTTTCAAGATCAACCCAGAGATTTCTATCATTTATAAGATTTTGAGCTAGAGAATTTGCCTTTTCATTCAGTTCCTTCACTAGTTGACTCCGGGAACTCTGCTCAATAATCAGCTCATCTTCAAGATTCTTAACCTTTTTATCTACAGTATCAAAATCCTCTTTCACGTCATTCTGAAAATTGTCATACACCTCCATGTATTCTTAAACTCTCTTAAAAAACTTTGTTACCTTACTTCAAGGCTTTCTATGTATATCCTAATCGATAAGAAAACTTTTCTATTCAGCTTCAAACATCACAAAATTATCCAAGACCATGGATAAACAATCTGATTTCTGATTCATACTTTGTTGCAGCATCTAGAATCTGGAATCTATTTTTGGAAAAATCGGAATGGATTCCACCAACATCTATAGAGATTTAACCAAAAAATCATTCCTATGAGATGATGATTCCGAATCAGAAACTTCTCTTTGAGACTGCTATTATTCAACTTTCACCAGCTTTCTTCTAGAGGTACCACTAACCTCTTTCTTTCTGATGACATATTTTATAGGTGTCTCCATGAGAGTTTGAATCCCCTTATCAGCTCTTGGAATAGGTTCTTTATTAAGGGATACTTCCTTGGATTCAGACACTTGGATAATATGGTCTTCATATGGTTTCTGTTTTTCTTGTCTTTCCTCAAGGAAATTCCACTCATAGGACTCTTCCTCATCATACAAGAAATTTTATGCTTCTTGTTCTTCTTGTTTCTTATCATCATTCTTACTAGCTTCTTGATATGCATTTTCTGGAGATACTAACTTTTCGGATTCAGTCTTATCTTTGTAGTCCTGTACTTTCTTGATCAGGGTATCCAAATCTTCACATTACTCTTCCTCATCTTCTTCTTCTTCAACTTCTTCTTCTACTTCTTCAGCAACTTATTTCTCAGCTTCTTCAACTATTTCTTTACCCTTGGATCTTTCCGGAGTGCAATAGTTCTTGGCTAGAGTTTCTGGTAAAGATGGTTCAGCACCAATAGTTTCCGGAACGGGAATCATTCCAGAAGCCAACTCTGTTGCTTTCAGCAAATATTACACTACTTCGGAATCAGACATCTTCTTTTTCATCTTATTTTCTTTTACTTGTTTCTATAGCTCTTCCGTAGCTCTTTCCTTTAAAGCCTTAGCCTCTGCAGGGTCGAATAAGAATTGTGGATCCCCTTCCTTCCTCTTCTCTTTGTCTTCCCTCCACTTAGCTGCCACTTCATCTGTATATGACTTCGGCTTCATCGTCTTGGGGGGAGTAGACTGAGTTTCTTTAGCATTAAGATTTTCTTCATCAGCAACCACTTCCTTAACCATTCTCCTCTTCCTTTGCTTTTTGGATGGTTCCGGATCCTGTGTTTCATTCTGAGCTGTCTCAACCTCGTCCACAGACAGAGGGTAAAATTCTCCGGATTCACTAGAAAAACCCATCTTCATCCTTTTGAGGGTATCATCACTGACTAGCATAAGCTTGCAATTCCGAACTTTTTATTTGCAAGAGACCTTGAAAGATTCTAAGCACCGAACTATCAGCTTAGATAGTAAGGCAGGAAACATGATAATCTGAGCTCTCAAATTGACTTCTTTGATGTTCTTGATTGTAACCAAGACATGCCTCATCAGATTTATCTTTATTAGATTTACGAAGAAATATAAGACATAGATATCACTCTTCCTCAAATTGTCTTTATCACATATTCTTGGAACCAGAAAGCCTTTCACCCAAATCTAAAGGATTCTATTGTTCGGAGTGAGATGAGCAATCTTGATAGTTGAATCATCCTTAAGACCAGGACACTTCAGTGCCTTCTCCTTGTTGAATCTTCCTTGCACATCGGGAAGTTTGTGAGAGCAGAATTCAGCTTCTCCTTCATTGGATAAACCAACAAAGCTTACGGCCTTGGTGTATGATAGCTTATAAGTCTTCACATAAGACTTGTAAGAAATCCATTCTCTGTCATCTTCCTTCTGGAAGAAAACAGACTCGTAGAAATCGATCAGAAAATCAGTATAAACCGGATCCTCTTTATCTAACTTTCCTACGCATACATCTTCCAATCCATTCATCTTTATATTCTTGGTTATAAGGGAATCAAGCTTATAGAAATCCGGATGAACTAACCTTTACCTAAAGACCAACCACTTAGAGATTGGTTTCGTATTTGACATATCTTGAGATGTTTCTTCTACAAACATTCGGAGTGATGAAATATGAAAGATTCGGAATGGCTTTGCAAAGTTCGAAACTGGCCTTAAGAAGTGCAGCAGGGCTTCGAGACACAAAAGCATGAAAAACCAATGTGGGACGAGTCTCGGGGTCCCCTTTATATAGGCGATAGAAGTGACCTTTGGTCTTCTAAAAGCAATCTAACGGTTGAAAAAGCTTTGATCTGATTTGACGGTTGAAAACAATCCCGCAAGGAATAATTGACTTCGATCTTTTGAGGTTTTTTTAAAGAAAACATTCAGATTTGAAGAAAAAAATCGAATCCGAACTTTTAAAAACAAGGAAAATACATGCAAGAAATTTTTTTTTACGAAACTATAAGTAAATAAATCATAGCTTTCGGATTGGCTAGAAACATTTTTCGTAATTTGTAATATTCTTCTTGGAAAAAGAAATTTAAAAAAACTCATTACAAATGTTCCAGTATAAAAATCTCATTACGAAAATTCCATTCCGAAAGTTTTCAGTACGAAGACTTCCATTCCGGAAGATCTCAGTATGAAGATTTCCATTTCGGAAGTTCTCATTCCAATAATTTCAATCCTGAAAATTTCAGTTCCGGAAATTCCCTTTCCGGAAATTTTAGTTTTAGAAATTTCCATTCCGGAAACTTTGCTTCTGAAAAGTTTGAAAAACTAACTAAGAAAATTTTAGTTACAAAAAAATGGATTACGGAAATTCTAGTTACACTAATAGTCAAATGTAATCCCCCTATGAGAAGGAGTTTATTATTGTTAGGAGAACTGTTCAACAAGATGTTAATGAAGAATGATTACCTTATAGTTCTCATTCCTAACATTTTTTAATGTATTCAAATATATTAGAGGGTAAGGATTTTGTGAAAATATTAGCAAGTTGATCTTGCATTCCGATAAACTGAATAATGATATCTCCTTTTAGTGTGTGATCCATAAGAAAGTGATGCTTAATGTCTATGCGTTTTGGACGAGAGTGATGTGTAGGTTTCTTGCTTAGGGCAATGGCACATGGGTTATCACACAAAATTTGAGTCTTAGTAAAACTCAGGCCATAATCTGTGAGTGTGTGTTGCATCCACAACACATGAGAACAACAACTTCCAGCTGCTACATATTCATCATCAGTAGTGGAAAGTGCTACAGAATGTTTCTTCTTGCAGGACCAAGAGACTAATGAATCTACTAAGAAGTGACAAGTTCTGGATGTACCCTTTCTATCCATTCTACATCTACCAAAGTCAGTATCTGAAAATCTATTTAGAATAAAATCATTTCTAGATGTATAAAATAATCCTAGATTCATGGTTCCCTTTAGGTAGCGAAAAATTCTTTTTACCGCCTTTAAGTGAGATTCCTTAGGATTGGATTGATATCTTGCACATAAGCATACTGAAAACATTAAGTCTGGTCGACTAGATGTTAATTAAAGTAGACTTCCTATCATACCTCTAAAATATGTTTGATCTATTGGTTTCCCAGCTTCATCAAGATCTAAAGAGTTTGAGGTACCGATTGGAGTACTTATACTCTTAGTGTTGTCCTAACCATACTTTTTGAGAAGATCTTAAATATACTTATGTTGAGATATATAGGTTCCTTCTGGTTTTTGTGAAATTTGAAAACCAAGGAAAAAAGTTAACTCACCCATCATACTCATTTCAAAATCATATTTCATTGGACTTGCAAAAGAATCAGTAAAAGATTGCTGAGTTGAACCAAATATGATGTCATCAACATAATTTTGAATAATCAAAACATTTTTCTTATCTTTCTTTATAAAAAGAGTTGGATCTTAATTTCCCTTAACATAGTTATTTTAAAGAAAAAAACCTGTGAGTCTATCATACCAGGCCCATGGGGCTTGTTTAAGACCGTACAAAGCATTGGTAAGTATAAAAACATGATCAGGATGTTTCATATCTTTAAAGCCAGGAGGTTGTTCAACAAAAACTTCCTCTTGAACAAAACCATTAAAAAAAGGCACATTTCACATCCATTTGAAAAATTTTAAAATTGAAGAATGCAGAAAAGGAATGTAGAATACAAATAGATTCAAGTCTTGCTACTTGAGCTTTGGTTTCGTCATAGTCTATTCCCTCTTGCTGATTATAGCCTTTAGCAACTAGTCTAGCTTTATTCCTTACTATGAATCCATTTTCATCACACTTGTTTCTGAAGACCCATTTTACCCGAATGACAGATGTTTCCTTAGGTCTTTCAACCAAGGTCCAAACTTTATTCCTCTCAAATTCATTTAGTTCATCCTACGTGGCTTTTATCCAATCATCACTACCTAAAGCTTCATCAGTGCTTTTTGGTTATAATTGTGAATGAAATGCTAGATGTTCTACTTAATTTCTTAAGGAACTTCTAGTCCTTACAGGTTGATTTACATCACCAATGATGCTATCACTTGGATGATTCTTAAGAAACACCTGATTTGGGTTTTGTAAAACCTGTTTATCAATATAGGGTAGAAAGTCTTCTTGGGTAAATGTTCCAGAAGTATCTTCTTGAACATTTTCTTTATCAGAAGGATCTTCTATCAAAGTTTGACAATCAGTTTTTGAAAACAAATACGAGGATGTAAATTGGAATGGTTTGAAAACAAAAAGATCAGACTCATTAAATTTTACATGAACTGTTTCTTCAACATTACAAGTATTTTTATTGAAAACTCTATATGCCTTAGAAGTTGTGGAGTAGCCTAAGAATATTCCTCCATCATATTTTGGTGTGAATTTATGTAAATTATCTTTAGTATTCAGAATGAATACTTTACAACCAAAAACCTTGAAGTAGGAAAGTCTTGGTTTTCTATCGTTCCATAAATCATAAAGAGTTTTATTAAGAAAAGGTCTAATCAAAACTCGATTTATAATATAACAAGAAGTACTTACAGCTTCATCCCAGAAATGTCTAGCTATATAATATTCACTCAACATGGTTCTAGTTATCTCTTGAAGAATTCTATTTCTTCTTTCAACTACACCGTTTTTTTGAGGAGTTCTAAGTGCTGAAAAATTGTGAGTAATACCTTTTCTACTACAAAAAGTTTCAAAATCATAATTTTGAAATTCTCCTCCATGATCACTATGAATAGTTTTCAATGGAAGATTTTTCTCATTTTTAACATGTGCTCTAAAACTTTTGAAATAAGAAAAAACTTTAGACTTATTTGCTAGAAAATAGACCGAAGTATATCTGGTGTAATCGTCAACTAGAACAAACACATAGTATTTTCTTCCAATACTTCCAGTTTGTGTTGGACCAAAAAGATCCATGTGCACTAACTATAATACATTAGTCATTGAGACATCACCAATTTATTTAAAACTATATTTATGTTTCCTTCCATATTGACAAGGATCATGAACTTTAGAAGAATCAAATTTGAGCTCTGATAGATCCTTAACTAGTTTCTTCTTAGAAAGTTTACATAAATTTCTAAGGTTACAGTGACCTAGTTTTCTATGCCATAACCAGGAATGATATTCCATTGCACTTAGGCAAGGTAGGTCTTGACTCCTGAGGTCTTCTAAGTTCAAAGTGTAAAAATTCTCTTGTCTATTGGATGAGAGAATAATTTCTTCCTTGGAATTGTGTACTAAGAACTTATCATTCCTAAAATTCACAAGGTAACCTTCATCACATAACTGACTTATGCTAATGAGGTTATGCTTAAGACCCTTAAAAAATAAAACATTTTAAATCAATGTTTTACTTAGATGAACAATATTATCAATACAAACGATTTCTCCTTGAGCATTATCTCTGAAAGTTACCTTTCCTCCTTTAATTTTGATAATCTTTTCAAAATAGCTTTTGTTACCAGTCATGTGCCGATAACATCCGCTATCCATGTACCATGTATTGTTTTTGGTACTTCATTTATCCTCCTAAAAACAAGAAAATATTTAGACTTTCAGAATCCAAATTTGCTTAGATCCGAGATTTCCAGACAACAAAATTTTAAGAACCCACACTTTCTTAGAAAAAAAGGCTTTATGAAAACCTAGAGATTGGGTTTTATTTAAAGAACAATTCTTTGCCCAGTGACCAACACATTGACATTTTGTACAAAATGGGGCACATTGTGGAACAAAGTAGTTGTTACTAAAAATTGGTTTTGCATGGGTATAACCCAATCCTGATTTGTTTCTTAAAGGTCGTATTTGAGAATACATTTTATCAAAATTTTCTTTAACATGGGTAATGTTTAAAAAAAACTTCTTTATGGAAAATTTTTTGGACTAGAGTTTAATAACCAAGTTTTTATCTCCAAAAAAATTAGATTTAGAACTAGATCTAGGCTCAAAAACACTTTTCGTAGAATTTACTTGTTCTAAACCTTTAGAAAGCTTGTTCTTCTCAGAACATACTTCCTCAAGATTTTTTGAAATATTTATAAAATCAGATTTTTTCCTATAAAGATCTTTAGAAAGTTTTGATATTTCTTTTGTAAGAATAGAATTCCTAGAGTTTTCCTTATAAAGTTTTTTATTGAGTTTAGAATTATCAATCTCTAGAAGTTCAGCAAACCTAGAAACTTCTTCATAGGTAGGTGAAGTATTTTCATCATCAGAAGAGAATTATTCATTAAAAGAGTTATAATACTTACTATCATTAGAATTTAAAGATGAATTGGTCAATGATTCATCATTTTGTACCTTAGCCATAAAGAAATGATTGTTAATGGGTAATCTGTCTATAAGACCAAGATTCTTCTATCCTGAAGATTCATAATCAGAACATTCATCTGAAGAGTCACCACCACCGGCACTCCAGGTGTCATTTTCTTTCATAACATTCTTGGATTTGGTTTTGTAATACTTATTTCTATTCCTCTCAAAATGACTTTCTTTCCTTTATTTATTTTTGGGCAAAGGGAAATCTGGTCTAATATGTCCAGCTCTCTTGCATTCATAACAAGTAACTTATCCATCTTTCCAGTCTTTCCTTTCCTTTTTCTTATATTTGGATTGGAAATTTCTCTGGCCAGCTATCTTGTTCATTCTTCAAGCAAGATTTTCTATCTCATTTTCTGAGATTTCACTGTTATTAGAATCTGATTAAATAACCACCTTTTTAGACTTGGATCTGGTTACTATCTTAGGAGTCTTAGCTTTCATGTTATTTGATGTTTTTGTAAAAGCGACAGTACCGTTCCCATTATTCTTCTTGATGTTGTCAGCATCTCTATTCATTCTTGTTTCATGTTGGAGAAGAGTTCCAAATAGCTCATCAAGAGAAATTTTAGTGACCGTCATGTTCTCATATATAGTTGTTCTCTTTGATTCCCATTCATTGGGCATAATATCAATTATCTTATCCACAAGGGCTTCATCATCTAACCCTTTTTCTCCCATAGACTGTAAGTTGTTGACTATAGTCATAAATCTCTGTTGAACATTACAGATTGGTTCTCCATAAGGAAAATTGAATCCATGGTATTCAACTCTAAGCATAACTCTCCTAGTTTCAATCACATTAGAAGTGCCAATGTGTGTAACTTCTAAATTATTCTAGATAGAATTAGCTTCTTCACAAGAAGAAATTTGGCTATATATATTTCTAGTCATTGAACATTGTAGAGTATTGAGTACCTTATAATTGAGTTGATACTCTTGCTTTTCCTGGTTAGTGAAGGTTCTAACTTCCTTATCAGGGATTTTTTTAATCACCAGTAAGCATAACGAAATTACCCACTACAGTATTGATAAAAGAATTCTTCATTCGATCTCTCCAGTACTCATATTCATTACCATCAAAGATTGGTGGTCTTGTAGAGTTTAGATTTTCAATAGAACCAACACTGATTCCTGCCATTCTTAAAAAAACATTGGCAACCAAACTAGTTAGTAGAAAAAGGTTCAAAACCTTAAAGTTCAGAATGACAATTTGGAATGATAAAGTTCGGAATGAAAAAGTTCGGAACGCCAATTCGGAATGAATAAAAAACATTCTAAGAAAGGATGAATAACAAAGAAAAAGACGAGGAAGAAAAACTTATACGTGAGTATAAGTATTTCTGAGACTTGCTCTGATACCAATTGTAGGATCGAAATAACAATGTAGATACTCAATATACAAGAGGGAGGGTGAATTGTATACTTTAAAATTTTCCTTAGACAAGGAAAAAACTATGTTTAACAAAGTTAAACTAAGAAAATTCACAACACCTCTAATCACCAAATGGAAAATTGGAACCAAGGATTACAATATAAGATTCTACCGTAAAGCATATAGAATCTAATCTAATTAGAGTACAACTGTAAGGAAAAATAAGAAGGATATACTTTCCTTACAATAAAATATACTGCGTAAAAATAAGTAGTAAAACTACAAGTAACAAGATATGAATCTTTTAACCCAAAGAGAAGGGTATCCAACAGACATGGATAAAGGTCCCTTGATTTATACTTTCAAGCAAGTCTGTCTTACCCACACCAGAGTAAGCCATCGATATGAAGATCAGAATCTCTGTCTTTCTATCCCCGCAAGACCTCAACTTCCAGGTAGTTGGAACCTCTATCTTCCTCAGCAAGGAAGCCCTCGAACTTCAAGGTAGTCAACACCTATGTCTTCCTATCCCCGGAAGTCCTCGAATCTAATCACCAACATTTGGAGTCACACAAAGAAATCTGAATGAGCGGTTCAGTACACACAAGGAATGAAAAGAATCTCTCTCTATAAATCACCTTAACAGCTTGTAGTCTCTAGATCGATCAACTTGTTGTTGAGCTCTTTTAAATGATCTCCTATTTATAGTAAAATTTCCAACGGCCGGATCCCTCCTCCAACGGTCATATTTTCAATTAAATTCGGAGGGACCTGTATATGCGTAACTTAACCAATGGTTAATTAGAAAAATAATGAACGACATTTTTTAATAATAAATATTGTATAACTAAATGCACGATATCATTTTGAAATGAAGCATATGTAAGTAAAATCTATTCAACACTTCGGAGTGTAATCAAGTCAAAAGTTCAGAGTCTAACCAAAATGAAATTCGGAGTCTATGTTAAGAAATGTTAGGATTCTGTTTTATAGGAATTCAGAGTCTTGTTTCACCAGAGATCCCAATCTGACCTTGCAGAGATAGAAGTTGAACTAGTAAAGGTTCGGAGTCGAACTTCATAAGAGTTCGGAGTCAAACTTCATATGAGTTCGGAGTCGAACCACTTAAGAGTTCAGAGTCGAACTGCTTAAGAGTTTGGAGTCGAACATCATAAGAGTTCAGAGTCGAACTAATTAAGAGTTCGAATTCAAACTGCTTAAGAGTTCGGAGTGGAACTTCATATGTGTTCGAAGTCGAACCACTTAAGAGTTCGGAGTCGAACTGCTTAAGAGTTCGGAGTCAAACTGCTCAAGATTTCGGAGTCGAACTCCTGAAAGTTCAGAGTCCAGAATTCGGATTGGAACTTAATTATAGTTCACATCTAGAATTTGGATCCCAAAAACCGAATGCTCCAAATATTTACATTAATTGACTTCTGGGATTTTGCGTATGAATCCGGTTTTTGTACTAAAGAAAAATATTTCTATGTATAAGAAAATTTGGGTTAGGGTAACTTTCTTTAAAGAAGTAAATTTTCCTTATTGAGGTAAAATTTTTATTTTCTTATGTATAAGGTGTTTGTGATTTTCAAAACAAAAAGGAATGGAAATGTCATAAGGAAAAACTTATCGACTCAACATTACCCCCCTTAAAATGAATTTCTCCCTCGAAATTCGTCGGGGTTATAAATGGTTTACCACTAGAAAGTTTCTTTAATAGAAACCCACATCATAAAAAGTAATAACAAAACTTATCTTTAAAAACTAATGTATCAAACATAACGGTTACACAAATTAACTAATCACTGGGTTTCCACATAGGAGAATATAGGTGAAAATATGGATGTGGAAGAGAAATCTAAAAATCATGTTCTGATGGTGTGTGGTAGAGAACATTGTTATGAAAAATCCAACAATCACAAAGCCATAAATTTGTGATGATCTAAGGTACCATCTGATTCATCGGATATAAGGGCACTGGGACAACATTTTTAGTTTTCAAGATCATTACCCCAATGTTGAATATTTTTTGAATTAAAAGAAATACTTACTTGATTTTGGTACAATATCACTGTTGTTTGTTCCTTGAACAATTTCCCCTTCATCTCTTAAAGAAATGAAGTTGAATTTGTCTTCTGTGAAGTGTTAGCAGATCATGCAATAGAATGATAGGTCATTTCATCTGTATCAAACATAAGGTTAGCAAAAGTTATCAAATATACATAAGTACATCTATAGTGAGATTAATCATATATGGTTCCTAAAATGGACTTATATTTCATATATCATACCTCTTAATATAATAAAACTAGTTTTTACTAACCTGGGACTTCCTGTAGGCCACTGTTATGTGATAAAGTCCAATCGCACCTCAGTTGTGGGTTCGATTCCCACATCCTTGTTCGACATGGTGGATTGTCGCTCATCTTATGGGTTTTCCTTTTTCTAAAACTATACTATTATAACATTCCAGAAATAATATTGAAAAACTAGTTCTATCCTTAAATAATAATATCTTATGTCCAACATAATCCATTCCAATCTTTAGGCTTATCCAAAATACATCTGTCCAATATCATAGTATAAAGAAAATGATTACTAGAGAGGTCATATACCAAGCATGTGAATACCATCATTTATCTCCCATATATTAAAATATATATCTTGTTGGTCATATTCTAAACATGTGAATACCTTAATCTTGTATTCTTTTTAAACATGAATTACCATAGAACCTTAGTGAAAACATGAGTGCTGTCAAAAGTTAACTCTTTCCACATACAAAAATCCCAAAAATTCTATATACTCAAACCATGATATCACTTAGTCGTTATATCAATCATGAGCTCATGAATACTATCAAACAATTTATTTTCTCCTTATCCCTTCATTATGCGCATATCATCAGCTTTCCGAAATATTTAGATCACTTTTCATGGTTACTGGTACCATATAATTATAGAAAACCAAAATAAACCATTACATAGATATTCCAATGTTCCAAAATACTATAAATGATATTACTCAACATTATTTTGGAATCCCATTAAATAAACACATATTCATTCCACCACATCATTTTTATACTCAACATTGAAAATAGTGATCGCATGTGACTTCCCTTTGTCCATTGCCTTAACAGGTTTCTCATGTCGGTCATCATTAAACCTTGGATTAGGGCATTGATTAGCATAATTCCCCATTTCCTTGCACTTGAATCCTTCAAGTGTTGGTGCTTTATTCTCTACCGTCTTTTCTTTATTCACATAATTAGAAACCCTTTTTTCATTACATCGACACTCAGCTACTCGATGACCATCTATTCCACACTTAAAACATTTTTTATTCCCTTTAAGATAATCTCCACCATGCTTCTTTCCACACTTTGAGCATAAATAAACATTTATCTTCTATTCACCATTATAATGAGATTTCATCTTGAACTCCATATTTCATTTCCTATGAAAACCATGATATGGATATGTAACACCAACTTCCATTTCGACCTTGATAGCACAACGCACAATTTCTTCATAGCTACTAAATTCACTTATAGCTAATGCCCTTCGATGATTTGGTTTTAAGCCACTGAAGAATTGATCAACTTTACTTTCAGGTTGGATGATAAAGCCAGACGCATATCTTAGAAGCCTTGTAAAATTCACTTCTTATATACCAACAGATTCATCATCCTTTTGCTTAAGCTCAAGGAAATCCTTTTCCATCTTTGTTCAAAGAATACAAGGGAAGTACTTGTTGAAAAAGAAGTTATTGAAGTCATCCCATTCCATGGATTCAGTTTCATCTCGGTGACTCATATTCTTAATTAGAGTCCACCATTGATATTCTTCACCTTCTAAATGGTAAATAGCTAGAATGATTTTTTCATGTTCCGAACAGCGAAGTATGGAAAATATCTTTTCAATGGTGCTGATCCATTGTTCAGCAACAAGTGGATCAGAAGACCCACTGAAAGAAGGTGGATGTTTCTTCATGAAGGACTCTATAGAATATTGTTCCCTTATCTAATCATTTAGATGTCCAAAATTATTCATAGCTTGTGTAAGTATAAGAATAAGATTTTTCACTCCATCTCCCATAACATTGGTTTGTTCAAGAGGAAAATCATTTCATCGTCCATTACATTGATCAACACGGTTCCTTCGGGTTCCAGCCATCATTTAAAACCCAAAAAGAATAGTGTGAGAGGAAAAAATAATTCTTGGGAAAACAACATAATAATGGGGGAGTACATCCAATATATAACATCTTAGGTATATTTCTAAGACAGTTACAGTAATTTGAGGAATATAACATATACTAATACTGATCCTTAGGGACATCCCTAGACATACCTTAGAACTATCTCTAGGGATCTCACTAAAGTTTTCAGATCCTAGTTTTCAAAGGTTAACTAATCATATCCTCTGATACCAACTGTAAAGACCCAAATCTTGATGTACATGGACATTAAATTACTTTTGAGAAATACTTAATACATAACAAAAACAGACACCAAAAGACCGTAATAGTTTAGTGTCTTTGGAAACTCAGAATATAATCTTCTAATCTTGGTGAAAGATCTTCAACATCTCCCATAAAGATCTTCCCCTTTTATTTTTTTTACCTAAAACCTTTGTTTAAATCCTGGTGGAAAGAAAACATAAAAAAGGGTGAGCTCAAATGCTCAGTGAGTGTAAGAATGGATAAACAAAAACAAATCATATACATTTGAACTTAAAAACATGAACATAATGTTTTAACATCAAGATCTTGAGAAATGACATAAAACATGGAAGTACGAAAGGCATAGATCATAAGGAAACATTAATCCAGATAAAATAGCTTGAGAATAAAACATGTAATTGTGGAAACCAATAAGCACATGTTATGATTTCCATAGTATCCAAGGCATTGCTGCCAAGACCATCTTAATAGACAAAGTCACTTTTTGAATCGAGTTAACTCCTAATTTCAGTCTTGTAACACTGAACTGGATTAACATACCATTCCAGCCATGTCTATATCATGAAATATAAATTTTTACCTAATGCATTGGAGGGGGATATAGGTCCCACCTATATTATAATGAAAACATTCTTACTTGTGCCACAAAATAAACATAAAACATTCATCATAACACAAAGAATAAAATGTGTTTCATAAACATCATCCCATAATCACATAATACATATAAAACAAATGGATATAATTTCATCATAAGAGAAGTAAAACCATATAAATCAAAGAGACATTATACATGAAACATACCTATATAAAATAATGTCATCTTAGATGTAAAATGGTTTTGATAAAACATTTGAAATGAATTCATGAGGAAAATATCCTTTCTTCTTCAAAATCATTTTCTTTTCACAAAATTCCATGCACTTTTAAAAGAAATGTTTTTTTTGAAAATAGTAATAAAATATTGTAGAGTAAGATTCATGAAAATGAGGCGTTATGAAACCGTAAAAATCCGTTCACGCCGTATAAGTTTAAAATAACTTTCTTCTCATACTTTTGTCAGAAAAGTCAAAAAGATCCCCGTGTTGTAAACAAAAGTAAGATTCCATTCATAACATGTGGTAAATTTCTAAAATGGTAAGAAAGAAATTTACAAATACATGAAAACATTGTTAGAAAACATGGGCATGAATGATGACAATAACCCCAGTAAATTCATACGAATAACAATCTCGGATAAGAACGAGAATGGAATAGTTATCCCTCACCTTATGTACAATTTCTTCCATATGTTTCCAAGACTCCTTTATAATGATTTAAATAATTTCATTTACATATTATAAAATCATATTCATTGTTATGTTATCATATATGGTTCACTTATGACTTTATATTACAAGTTCTTTTGTAAATTCCATGTTAAAGCAGCATTTTGGGAAAAATCATTTCATTTTTCATCTGTGTTTTGACTTGTAAAAATTAATATGATTAATTATATCATGATTACTTAATTACAGAATATAAAACATGATTTATATATAATATATATTCAGAATATACATATATATAATAGATCGATAAATGGAAAGAAATACACCGTTCATAGACACGGTAGGCCGTACGTACGCATGAACGTTGTTTTTCATTTCCTTGTTAAATTCAATGAAATTAAGTACATTACATATATATATATATACATAAATCCAGTAGAATTATTATGTAATATAATTTATGATTACTTATTATATATACTTTATAATCATTCTTGAATTGCTAACCAGGAAAAGGAATTCTCATCGCGTCGTGGAGACAGTAATTCATACGTACGTACGAGTTATGATATCGTCCCCATATTTATTGTATGGAATTGGAGTGGATGATAAAATATCATAGAATTAGTATTATGTAATAATAATCATAAATAGTTTTTCTTTACACTATTATACCCATCCAAGTAAGGTGGTGGTGGGAAAATTGATTACACCACAGTGTGGATACGGTATTCCGTAAGTACGCGCACGCGGTGATTTCGTTTTCCGTAGGATGGATAGAAGGTGAAATAGGGTTGTTTCATATTTATAATAACATATCAGTATATAATTTATACTGATGTTATCACTTTATAATGAGACAACTAAAGAAGA
The DNA here is from genome assembly GCA_963277665.1 of Viscum album. Classification (NCBI taxonomy): domain Eukaryota; kingdom Viridiplantae; phylum Streptophyta; class Magnoliopsida; order Santalales; family Viscaceae; genus Viscum; species Viscum album. Next base: position 1,139,019,564 of record OY728135.1, on the reverse strand, counting down.
AGAAGTATAAGAAGAATGAAACTTGAGAGAATCTGAAGAAGGGATTACCTCTTCTTCGACGCACCTCTTTTAAGATTCTCTTAAGGAAGTACATTTGGTCTTTTGAGAAGGAAAAAACCTCCAGAAAGTTTCTAGGGAAGTGGAGAAGATAAATGTTCAGGTGTTGTCTGAGATTCAAGACTCAAAAGGGTGTGAATAGAAGAGGTAAGGGGAGCCCTTTTTATAAGGGAGGAGAGGGGCACCTTTGGAAAAAATTAAAATATTATTTTATAATAAAGTCATATTCGGTTTATAATAGATCCAAATTGATTTATTTCGAAGATAAAGTGGGGATGGGTCGAAATACTCTCAACCAATAGGTTTTAGACTAGATTAAGTCACTATTTTAACCTTATCTTTTAGATTTAACTCTAAGTTAAATAATTTAACTTTTACCGTCTATTTTTGTTTTCTTACACTATATGGTTAATAAACTTACTATAACAGGCCAAAAAACCCCAAGTGGTTAATTATTAATATATATATCCTTATATAAGTCATTTCTCTGAACCCTAGATTTTTAGTAATAAAATAACAATTAATAATATTATATTAGTTTTAAAAAATATTTTATGTCTTTTTTTACACTATTTGGTACATGATTTTTTTGAAAATCATAAAAACATGATTAGTTCGAAATAAGTTAATTAAATCAATAATAGCATGTCATATTAACCTAGAAAAATATTGGAATTCATTAAAAGTCTAAAATTACTTTTTTTGGGTATTTATAACATCTATTATGTTAATATTTCACTAACAATGTAATTACTGCATCATCATTGTGTCATAAATAAATTAAATTAAATAATGTCTAAAAATTATAAATTAAATACCATTATGTATTAAATCTTTTTATCTATCTAATTAATATTTATAGTTGAATTTATCTTATGTATAACCCTATATAAAAAATGTTTTAATTATTAAACATTGATTTTAACTATTTTAATTCTTCTTTAAATAAAATAATAATAAATGTCCTAATCTAATCCAAGTGGACCTAAAGGGTAATATTTTATTTATAAGGTTGTTTTTGTTCGAATTAAACTTATCCAATAGAATTAGGACTTGTGTTAGGGTAATAATAATATCATTTTTACACTTAATTACCCTATTTACTTTTAACCGTGGTAAATAAAAGTAAAAAGTTACTATTCACCAAAAATTATTTTTATCTTATTAAACCACATTTTACTCATTGATATTACCCATGTCTCTCGGATTTTCAAAATTCCACTCACAGAAGTGGTAAAATTACGTTTTATGTAAATTTTCAAACTCTCCTAGAAGGTGGGTAAAAGACGGTAAAAAGTTCAATAAACTTTTTATATATCTAAAATTATTATAAAATGACTCCAATGAATTACATTGAACATATATAGGTATTATCTATCAATTTTGACCTAAAATAAATTTAAATAAAATAAATAATTATTTAAATAAAAAGTCGGTTTTTAAATCGTAACCCAATGTTTTCACTATTTATCAAAAATTGAAAGTTTTCAGAAAAATACAAAAATTTCAACCTAGGCTAATTTTGATATCTGAATCCAAATATGGAGTCCAGTTCAAAAGCTAAAATTTATAAAATTTCAAAAATTGGGTATTATTATTCATAACATCTAGTTTATATAATATTTTAATAACATACTGTTGTTTAGTGAAACTCGGTATTATGCACAACACATGCTATCGTGGAAGGTCGGGATTGTGTGTAATGCAAGCCAAGTCAAGGATGCGTGTAGTGCAAGATTATTTTGGGGTAGCGTACAACACAAGACATCAATGAAATTAAAAAGATTATTTTTCATAAAATCTAGTGGTGTTACAGTTTGTATCTTGATTCCTGGTATGTTAGAAAGTAAAGGTAGAGTTATAAAATTATAAGGGGTGTTAAAAATATTTCACATAGTATAATTGAAATGAGAAAACATTACCATTGATTTTATAGTTGAACTCCCCAAAACATCTAATTGGAACAATTCTGTTTCGGTTATAGTCAATCGCCTTATAAAATCATCAAATTTCATTTTTATTAGAGAAGAATTAACTCATGATTACACTTCTAGGATATAAATTATGGGATTAGAATGTTTTTTTGAAGTTCCAAATTCTATTATATCTGATCAAGATCATTGGTTTACATAAATGTTTTAGAGAATTAATCAATAATCATTCAATATGGAATTGAACTTTAGAATTACATATCATCCATAGATATATGTTTAGTTTGAGAGGTCTATTAGAACAATAGATGCTATACTGAGATATTTTTTATTTATTTTAAATGTGGTTGGGATCAACACATTTATCAGATTTAGTTTTTATTCAACAACTACTTCTACTCAATCATTTAGATGGATCCTTATGAATACCTCTATAAAATGAAACAAAAAACTCTAATTTGTTGGGATATATTTATGGAGAGACATTTATCGGGATCTGATCTAGCTAATGAAATTGAAGACTAGGTTAGATCTATTCATAATCACCTAATGTTATCTTAGAGTTAACAAAGAATTTAAGTTTAAAATATTCATTGAAATTGAGAGTTCGATGTTGGTGAAAAAGTATTCCTAAAAATACTTCATTGGAAGAAGGTTATGATATTTGGAAATAAGGGTATTCTTATCCCAAAAAATATAAATCCCTTTAAGATTATTCCTTTTATTAGAAATATTTCTTATGTTTTGGTCCTTCAATGAATCTCTCTCAAGTTCACAATGTATTCGTGTATCTCAGATGAGTAAGTACATACCTAATCCTTCATATATATTGAACTTAGAGGTAATAACACAAGGGAATGATCTATCTTGCATGTAAAAAAATAAATTCTATTTTTAAGAGATAATGTTCTAGGAAACAAGTCCACTCAGTTTATTAATGTTTTGTTGTGAAACCATAAATTTAAATATGCTATGTTGGAACCCAAATATTTGATAAGGCAGAAGTATACCCAATTATTTTCATCAAAGTGATATATTTTAGAGGGAGAAATTTTTTTAAGGGGGTAGAATGTAACACCCATATATTTCATGATATCGTTTTCTTTATATAAATTTCATTTCATTAATATCTTGCTATACACATAACACTAATTTCAAATGATTTGTGATATACAATTGAATTATTATTATTTAATTTGATGGTTATTACATATCCAAGAGTTTAGTCGGTATGTATAAGATTAAATAATTTATCAAATATATTTATTATTTTTTAATATAATGATAATGTATCAATTAATTATTAATAAATAATTACTCAATATTCATTAAAGGCATATTATATTTTAAAAATATTTTTCTATTCAAAATGGATTTCATTGCACAAAAATTATAATTAATTTCCATAATATTAATAAATTTAATTTTATGAAATTAATATTATTTTTCTGAAGTCGTCATGTCAATATAAACTTTGAATTAGTTTTTATATATTTTTCTAAGACAGATGACTTTTGGGAAAACAATAGAAAATAAGGATTTATATGGAAAACTATATTTTCCATTATGTATTTCAAAAGTAAAATTAAATTTTGGATTTGTATTAAAATTTAATTAGTTATTCTTTATTAATAATAATACAATAAATTTTATTTGAATCAAAATTACACTTTTTTTATATAAAAACATTTTATACTTAAAAAGAAGTTTTTATGGAAAATAATTGTTCATTGTGTTTTACAAGTTTTTATTTAAATTAATTTCTCCCAATTATCGAAATTGTATTTGATAAATTTTATTCCATATTTATAATCATCATAATTAATATTATATTATAATTTAAACTTATTTTTCTGTCATTATGAAATGTAACATAGGAAAAGATTCATTAATTCGGTAAAGTTTAAAAGGGATTAATGAGGGGCCAAACTAATGATATATGGGTTAAAATGACCTAAAAACTAGTATAAATCCCATTTAAAGTAATATTTTAGATCTATATCTACTAATATTCTAATATGGTTCATTTTAGATTGATTGTTATTGATTAAGATGTTAATATATATTAATCTTTCAAAAAATTCCAAGTGTGTCATCTCCCTCACATATAAAAGGACATCGCTTCTAATCTATTCCACACACTTAAAGAGTATATTATATTTTCGGATACCTACCCAAATACCTTCCTAACATATATAATCATTTCATGTGGATCTTTTTTATTAGGATAACATCCTTTAAAGTATTAAGCTATATTTTTCAAAGCATGTTTCTCAATGAAGAGGTATAAATCTTAATTGAGTACTTTTAATTTTATTTTTTTATGAAAACTATAAATATATGGTATCCAATATAAAATAATTATTTTAGTATTTTTAATATAATTAATTTTTATTTTGATGATAGAGAAACCATTTACACCCATTTTATATCAAATGGGAAATGAATGTTCCACTCATGCGTACATGTGGACTTCCACCTCCACGTGGTGATATGATTAATGTTTAATCACCATCATTAATGGTTTACTATTATAATTTATTTAATGTTATATTTGATATTTTTTGAAATAATTATTATTCTATAATTATAATATCTTATCTACCTTAATACCTTTCATTTGTTGTAAAATGATAACGTTTCTCATGCGTATGTGCAGACTATAACCTCCATTCAGTGATTTGAATAAATTTTCTTCACTAATTTATATGAATAATTATAAAATATTATATTATGAATATATAGGATACTTTTTTCATAATTTTTATTCTATATATTATTAAACCACGACCATGGTGTGAATACCAGGACTATCATATTGAAAAATGCATAAAACATTAAACTTTTCACCGAAATGTTAATTTTAATGATGAATATATTAATAAATGAATAATTGGATGTTATAATGGAATGGAAATAATATTATATGTATGAATATGATTATAAAATATGTTTATAATAAATTGATAATTATTATACTTGATATTTTAATGTATAAGAATAAAGATGGGACTTGATGTAATTATTTATGTAACAATCACATTTTTTAGGATTGTCAATGAAAAATTAAAATTGTTGGAAAACTTATGTATCTTATCATATAGAAGAAATATAATTTCTTCACTAATGATTATTCTAATAATTTTCATATATTATTATAATTTTTCTATCTTTTTTACTTAAAATTATTGATAAATTGTTTTTTAATAAATGAATACTATATTTCCTCTTTGTTTGATGAATGTTTTCTTCCATGTACAAAATTATCAACATTGTTTAACAAAAGATATTAACTATACGTTAAATTTTTTAAAAGGATAATTCTAATGCCTTTTACTATATTTAAAAATTATTAAAACATAATCATGAAAATGGTTTTCTGGAAAATTCATTTTTGACTTTATACAAAAGTTTAAAAATGATGTTTTCTTTTAACAAATATGGCATGAAGGAATTTTCTCATCATTATGACTATTTTCTATATATTTAATATTCTTTTATATGATTATGTAGTTATTTTCATAGAAAAATATTTTTTCAATATTATATAGCTTTTAGATAAATTTTTTTAATGTAAAATTATATTTGTACATGTTTTTTTTAATAAATTCTTGAATGATATTTTAATGTAATATTTCATATATGTTAATATCCTTTAAGGATTGTTATTATTTAAAGAGGACATGAAATTATGATACCATCCACTTTTTTTCTCTTTATGTATTATGATGTTGTTGATTTAAGGATGATTCTATGAAAATGTTTTATTTCCCTAGGTTTAATCATGTTATTATGAAGCCTTTATGAAACTAATTTATTTTTAAGGGGTTATTCTATGATGAAATATTGAAATATTTATTTACATTTTTCCTTTTCATAGGTTATGATATGATGATATGATTATGTTTTTATGATATTTTTTCACACATATGTTTGGTTTTCATTATGTGATAGGTTGTTCTATAATTATATATCCCTCCAATACATTGGTAAAATATAGATATCTCATGACAAAATAAGGATTGGAATGGGGAGTGATATCAGTTCAGTATGGGACTATGTCTAAAAAGTTAATATTGGGAGTGAACATTGACTACGGAAATGCTGGAATTTAAAGTGAACCTAATCCACTATTATGGTCTTATCCATGATAATTGACTAAGGAAATGATTTTATATTCTTATGTGTATGCCATAAATTTATTTCTTCTTCTTATGATATGTTCTCAAGGATTATGACTAATTATTGATCATTCTGTACACTTATTATGACAAACCATATGATTAATAAACTTTATTTATTGATTTATTACATAAAGTAACATATAATACAATACAAAAATATATTTAGGCCTAGTGTCTTTGGGTATGTAGATACATAACATCATAATTAGAAATAGAGATAAAACAAAATTATTTAATAATCTTATAATATTCCCCTAAATTCCATTGATCTTCTAAAACTATATTGGATAACGAAGGGACATAGATAATAATGGGGTGATATATCAATACTATTAAGGGAATAATCAAAGCATAAAATGGTGAATGAAATTAATATTAATCAACATGAATATCTAGGTGACATAATAGAAGAGATAATCAGAATCACAAACATCTAATCATGATATATGATGATAACATTAAGGAAACATATGAATGTGGAATCAAAATAAAACATAAAAACCTAAGCATATATCAAGGATAACTATCGAGAAGTCATAAAATATTTTTATTCGTATATCCTCACATAAACCATACATGATATCGCATGATATAAACACCTTACCCAATGCATTGGGAGACAATATAATTATGGTCACACCCATCATATTCATATCTTGCACATGAATAAGTGTGCCACACAGATCAAACAACATAAGAAAAAACCTCATCACTTTTAATCCCAAGATTAAGGTGTATGGGATACATAATTTCAAGACCCAATCAACGAAGGATACATATATCTGGTTGTCTACACTTGAGTGGAAATGGTGATTGGTAATAATTGTACAAATGTTTGGCATGGGAAATAAAAGGATATTTTTGACAGCATAATGGGTGTATATAAATCTCCAAGGAGGGGTTTAATATGAGTGAATGGTTCTCTCTCATTACTTGGGAATCATAAGTATAGTAAAGTTATGTTTAAAAACACATTACAACATAACCAATTTGATTAAAAAAGCATAGTACAAAGTAAGTACTTGAATAAAAATGAAGAGGTGATAATCCATTACATTGAGAGATTCTTATAAAAGAGTTAGAGGTGATTATTAAGATCTTGGTAACACCTTGAAAGGGATTTATAGAGGTATATTTATTATAAATTCAAGATATATTAGCCTTTAGTGAATATTAGTGGGAATTTGGGTTGGTATTTATAGAAAAAGAGAGAAATTATATATTAATTTCTAAACATAGGTTTTGGACACTATATGATAAAATAATCAAAAACACAAAACTTCACATTTTTCCTATGGTTTACACCAAAGTGGAGTGGTTTTAAAAATATTGTTAGTCCATGTAAGGAAAATTACAAAATAATTCCATCAGCGATGTGGAACTGTGTTAAGTTCATACAGAATTTATTTTAAAACCATAAAATAAAACATTGGACTTTAGGGATTCATTAAAAGTTTGTAAAAAATTTAAAATAATTTAAAGATTTTTTTCAAATGATAAATATATATTTGGTCATGTATGCCTTTTATATAATTTATTATATCACGTTTGGTCCTTTATGATGTCATAATATAGACTGTATATTTATACAATATTTAATTTTTACCAAAAAATTTGGCTGTCTCATAAAATTATGAAAAAATTTCTATTTAATCATATTAAATATATGATTTCAAAACAAATATTTATATTATGAAAATAATTCTCTAAATATGATAATTCATATTCCAAAAAACAATTCTTTTTTACTATTGAACACTTTTTTACAAAAATAATTTTTTTTTACCCTCATAAAGATTACATAGAACATAATTAAATTATATTATCATTCATATATAAGGAATAATACTTAAAAATAATATTAAATGGAAGAAATATTTATTTCCAAATTATTTAATTTATCAAAAGGAGTGTTAAAACCAAATATTAAAAAAATATATATTTATGGTTTCATCATATAAAAACTTAATTTTCATAAACACATATATATAATTTTATATATTATGTATTCATGAAAAGGGATAAACATAATATTTATTTTTTTACAAATAATACATATAAATTCATACTACTAGGATCTAGATACATAACCCCTTATAACACCAGTATATGATCTAACAGTAAGGATTTTGATTGTGGTACTTTATTGAGGTGAATTATTGATCATGGTTTGGGTTGTTATCTCAATAATCTTGAAAATCACTCATGAATTGTTTTATTTGTGTTTCAGTAGTTGAATTAAAAATTGGTCATGGTTAAGTGAAAATGTCAGTGACACTATCTTCAATAAAGGCTCCATTAATTAGGCTTCATTGGGTATGATCCTATTGGTAGATGCTATCTCTTCTACATTTTTTATTAATTATACTTTATCTAAACCAATAATATATACTATTATTAATGGTCACTTTAAAAAATATATAATATCAATATTTAAGATTCTTAACCATATTTTTAATCTGACAAACTATATTTTTTAACTACCCATAATAACCAGAGTATGGAAAGTGTTTTATATTACCTCATTACTAAATTCATAATTTATTCATTTAAAAATGAAATTTAATGTATAAAATTTTATGTTATTACATTTTTATACCTTTATAAATTTCTCCCTCAAAATGTTTAATTTTTACAATTGAAAAAATTATGGTACTTCTATTTCATCACCTATTCCAATTTCCACGTTTCTTCCTTAAACTTATGGTTCTAGCACAACACTTTATCCGGGTGAGTTATCTTTTCTTGTAGAACTTTTTCTCAATTATGTAATATATTCAATGGTTTTCACACATTTTAAAGATCCTTATTCAATGGTAACCCCTATGTATTCATTATATTTTAGGTTTATTTTATGTAGTTCCTCAAGAGGGATACATTGAACATATCATGTACTTGGGATTCGATAGGTGGGAGTGCTATTTGATAAGACACAAATTCGATGTGATGAAAGATCTCAAAAGATATTATGTATCTTGGAATAATATTTCCCTTCACCTCAAACTTCGGGAATTTATTAAATGGTAATATATGAAAGAACACATTATCTCTAAACTTAAACTCCAAACTCTTTGATAATTATATACATAGATTTTATACTAAATTTTCAAATATTTAATAAGAATTTGAATGGTTTGAAACTTATTTTTCATCTCATATATAATATAATGTCCCATAATAATAAAATCTCCAACTTCATCCTAGAATCTGGAAGTTTTACACCTCTTCTCATGTAGTTCCTTGTAAGGTTCTATTTTAATGCTAAAATGGAAGATTTTGTTATATAAGAACCCTACCAGGGGAAGGTTTTGATCCCGTTATCCTTGGAAATCCAATTAAGATGATTTGAACATATCATTATGATTTTTAAGTGTTATTTTAGACTGACTAACCGTTTGAGGGTGGTATATAATACTGAGACTCATCTCTATATCTAGATCATGTTGAAGGGTTATTCAAGAAGATTGAGGTGAACATCAGTTCTCGATTAGATGAAATAATGAGTGGAACTCTATACATTCATACCACTTACCTTATATTTATCATAGTGAGTTAGTCAAGAGAAAAACATTCCTTGATAATAATGAAATGTGATTATATTTTCAGGTGATTGACTCCCACTCAGATGACATTATTGCTTGTAGATATCTTAGCGAGTCCTATGATAAACTCTATGGTTATATTTTACCATTTTAATATTTTTATGGGAAATGGTTTCATTAAACTATTAGACTTATTCCATTGACCCTTTAATATTTGGTAAACCAAGCATCAAGATTTAAATTCTACTATCCCCCTCTTCGTGGTATCCCACCCGATGTTTTGCTTCTATACTTCATATAACTTAAAGATTCTAGGATAAATAGAGAAGAATGATCTATGCATATTATATAGATGTTTTATCATCAATATTGGTTTTTATGGTACACATATCCAGGTTTGAAACCTTATGGATCAATATTTATGAGAGATGAACTCTAGAATATTTTATATCATTCTCTTTAGTTCCACAATGTACTTTTCACCCTCCTTGATAATATAATAATCAAATTTTTAAGAATTTATTTGATTAATTTAGGATAAATATAATTTTATGATTCCCAAGACCATCTTCTTCATAATAAAAAATATTGGATTACATTCAATCCACATCATGGATAGGGTTGTACGATCCTTTCTACTCAAAGCATCTACGAATTTGTTTTCCTTACAATGATTGTAATGGATTGAATAATCATAAATCATATATAAAATATAATCAACTTTGTTGGTGCATATTGAATTCATTTTCAATGAATATATACTTAAGGCTTTTATGGGTCGTATAAATGTCACAATTCTCCCCATATAGATAATATCACTAAATCATCAATGAGAAGATCATGGTAGATAAATCTAGATCATGTGTTGGGTAGTTATACTCATGTATTTTTAATTTAATTAAGGTATTGGCTATTAATGTTTCATATTATATTGGTAAAAAACATAATCCTATTTTTAGAACATCTTTCTCTCTAAAAAATCCCTCTCCACCAGTGGGTAATCTGAGTATAGGTGTAATGATTAGCTTCTTTATTAACTCTTTAAAGCTCCTCTCACATTCTTCAGTATATATTAAATTTACTTTTTGTTACCCAAAAACTAGTATTCTGGATATGATTCCTTATTTAATTCATTGTCATAAGATAAAGGGAATCACATCTTGAAGAACCGAATAGTTTAGTAGTCTTGGTAAAATAAATACATGCATGATTCCAATATTAAATTTGAATACAAAAATTACAACATATTTGTTTTTCAATATTACCATTATTCCCAATATCATATTCTTAAATATTCTTCATATTATACTTCAAGTATTCCAAGAAATGGAAAAAAATAAGTTTTAGATAAAAATCTCATTATGGGTTATGTATAATAGAATAAATAATGAATGAATAAGCATAACAAACTTGGAAAGGTAAATAACTTAACACACATGCCATCTAATCTATAAAATTATAAGGAAATGAATCTTGAAATATTAGTAATGTGAAAATATCGTGGATAATAATAAATATGGAAAGGTAAATAACTAAAAACCAATTTCATTTCATAAATAAAATGACTACTATAAATGGATAAGGCGTACTCAATATTACATGGTAAACAACGGATGACACATTCCATCTAATAAATAATTTAGAATGAAATTAATATACATATAATATCATAGATAAATTATCATAAATAATAATAAAATATAAATTAATAATTAATTAAAATATTAATTATTAGATTTAATTTTTCTCAGGCACATGATACCTTTAGCTTCAAGATTTATCCTCATGACAATTTAAAATTGATAAGTAGAAACTCATTTAATTAAGGATTGAAAATTAATTTACCCCATGAGACTACTGAATCATCGAGGGGATGTTTATAGTCATCCCCACCCAAGTAATTCATGTCCAAATCATTCCTTATAAATCAAATAATTGAGTTATGTCATAGAAAATTATATTTATCATCACATATCTATATTGAGTAAAGAATATTGATTTTTAAATATTTACCAATAAAAATATGACATTGAATATAGAAAAACATATATAGAAACGATATAAGATTTAAATAATAAAAATATCCATGATAAATAATAAGGATATTTTTGAGAAATGTGATGTGGAATGATCACATGAAACTGAACATTTCAAGGGGAATTTGTTGACTAAAAAATGAATCAAGGAAGTTACTATCAAAATTACCCATGGTCAAAATAACCATAAACCATATAAAGGAAGAATAAAGATGGTAAAAATATAAAATATAACTTATGTATGACATGTATTATAATGGTTTGTTATCATTTAAAAATATAAATACCATTAAAATATCTTTAAAAAAATTTTGAGGAAAATATCCTTTTCATTTTGAAAATCACTTTTTATAACATAATATCTACTAAAAATACTTTTCATTGAAAATAAATATTAAAAACTATGAATTCATATAATATTAGTAAAATAATTTCTTTAAAAATATCCTTTTAATCTTGAAAATTAATATTTAAATAAATGACTTTAATGATTCCATGTAATCCACACATATCAAATAGGTTTGAATGAACATTCCTTTTACACTGTAAAAGGATAAAAAAGTTCGTTGTTTTAAAAATAATAAGATAATTAATTTCAAAAAAAAAATAAACTAAAAATTGGTATAACTTTATTTAATAATTTTTTTCAAAAAATTTGAAAACATTTCTAACAATATCATCAGAAAACATAGTTTTGGAGGAAAACAAATTTCTGACCAAAGAGCGAAATGAATTCGGATTTTCATAAAAACAATTATTAATTGTTTTAAAAAAAAGGAGTGGTAAAATGGGAATATTACATGAAATTAATATGAATAATAAAATTTTGAGAAAATTAATTTGTTTTATTTGAAAATGATTAAATAATTTCCTTTAATTGAAATTGAAGAATAAATAATCTCGTTTAGAATGATATTGTGAAATAAACCGTTACAATGATCGTAATATTGAAGTGAGAATTAATAAATGAATATATTATTTTTATAGATTATAAATATAGATAAAATTTTTAAATACAATATAATATAATAAAAATTCATTATAAACATAATCTTAGAATATCAATAATAATGAAGATGTAATATAACCCAATTAAAAGAAACTGAGTTATGAAATTATTGACAACTTTGTAACGATTAAGTCTAATACCCTTGAATAAAATAATGAAAATTTGATCATAAAATACAATTAATTGTTAAATAATCATGATATAACATGTCAAAGAGGTATTATTTACAACATATAAAATAAATTAGATGCATTAAATTGCAATATGCCTCAATGAAATGAAATTTAGATGAAATCTATTAACATTAGTATGTCTCGTCACGTACATTATTTATCTTCCTAAATTATAAAATTATGTTAATTATTTATTTTATTAATAAATTTTTTAAGTTTTATTATTCATTTTATTTCAGATATTACCATTTTATATATGATTACTTAATTAATTAAATTTACATTAGATGTTTCGTTGATATTTGGATTATGTGTCAAAAATTACTTTGGTCGACTGACTATGATCAAAAGGTAATTAATTAAACACATATATAATAATAATAATTAAATAATTATTATATTTATATTTCAATTATACTTTTAAAACCAATCATGATAAATGGTTATGAAAAATGAATTATGTTATAATCATTGAGACGGTAGGTCATGCCTGTGCAAGAGTAACATTTTCATTTTCCTATGATTATATATAGAAAGAATGGAAGTAATATTTTATAATTAAATAATTATAATAATATCATACATTCCATATTATATCATTCAATATACTTATATATAACATCCATGTGGTGTGATAATGAAAATCTAGTCACATCGATTCATGAAGACGGTAGACCACACGTACATGATTATTGTTATCATCATTTAGTGTATGAATGAAATGATATATTATATGTTAAAAATTATAAATATTTCATTAATATCATAATTATTTAATTTATACAATATATATTCATTAAATTTGTCCTTATTACCTTTTTTAGAAAGTATTACTTAAAGAATAATCAAATCACTTCACAAGGCGGTAGTCCACTGTATACACAAGCGACATTATCGTATCCCCTATGGAATAAAATGTAAAAGGTTATATATTATTTCAGAATAAAAATTTATAATAATGTTATAAATATAATTTATATACTTTATATCCATAATCATATCCAACTGTGAGAGGTGGTAATGGAAAAACGAATGACTTTTGTTCACAATACACTAGTTTGTCGCACACACAAATGATGACTCACAACCAATTTTATATAATTAGATATGGTTTGATGTCATGTAGATATTATAAAAACAATTATGTATATGTATGATTTTTAGTTTCATATGTAGTAATTTTTTAATAATAATTTGAGGAGGTTGAGGAATAAATAAAATATAAACACTCAATGAATATCATTAACTCTTCTTCAATTATCCTCCTTAGGTTTTCACCAAAATCATTCCTAGGTTGGACTTATGCCAATAATATGGACTATAGGATAAGTGTAATTGATTCTATAAGTTATTTTAATAGGTCTTGGCTGAACCAATGAGGTTTTAAGCTGTGAAGAAGATAAGAGAGGTGGTGGACTTTTAAAAGTGAGGTGAGTGGCACACTTGTAATTTTATAGAATAATGAATTCCACCCAAATGTTTTCATGTAAAAAGGATACAATAATTTTCCATTCTATATTATAGAACGTATAATTTCTAAATATTCCTAGACAATATATTTTATATAAGTTTCATGGTACCATTTGTACCTCAACCACAACAATTACCTTTTATTATATTCACTATTTATTTTGGTAAAAAATGAAGTTGGAATTATTATAAATTAAAATTTATTCTGAATACAAATATAGTTTATTATTTTCCAAATTCAATTCAAAAAATTTTCAGAATTTTATTTAAAATTGATCCCATAGATTTGATGAGAAAGTGGGGTTTTAATGAGAAAATATTCAAAAATTTGAATTTTTTTATATAAATTTCAATATGAAAATGTTTCCAATATACTAAATTGCATTAATTGATATAAAATTGAAATAATTTTACTTTAAAACTAATTTAAAGTATAATTTAACAATATAAATAATATAAAATTAAATATAATTTTAAATTAAAATTGAGTGCTTTTCATTATTCATCAAAAAATGAAACTTCTAAAAAATATACAAAACAATCACCTTAATTTAACTATGATATTTTGAATTAAAAATTGAATTTTATTTTTTCAAACAAAAATTATAGAAATTTTAATAATTATTTTTAAATATTTTGAAAAAAGAGTGACTAAACCATCTTTTAAGAAAATATAATTGTTTTGAATTTTTTTTTAAATGATTCTAATTTTATCTCTAACCAATATATACCGATAATTTTAATAATTTATATACTATTATTAATACATTATTATTTAATGGATAGGTTATAATGGTAATGCTTAAAAATTATTATAATAAATTATTTTGTTTGGATTAAACCTGTTGTTGCATGCATTGTAATCTATTTAAGAAATTGAATTTATTCAAAAATAAATATATTATAAAGTCTTGGGTGTTTTATTATCTTATAATCTTGGTGTTTTATGACATATAATCTATTAAATAAAAATTATTTCTTTCAAAAAAATTTGGGTTTACATTCTTCTAACCTTAAATACATCATGTCCATGCAATTTAAACTTCATCTCATTAATCAATGGCTTGACATTTCAGAATACATATATCAAAAAATATGAGTCATTAGAGGGTTAATAAAACATCTTCTGAATTATATATAATGATTAATACAAATATCACATGACTAGTTTTCTAAATAAGATAACATTAGTAGAAGTTAAATATATATACATGGGAGAAATGTTTAAATAAATATATAAATTTAGAGAGTTCATTGATCACAAGAAGTTGAATGATCAATGGAGATTTAAGGGCCTCAAAACCATAATTATTTGATGAAAGAAAAGACCATATGATTCATCAGAAATGAATTTAATAGGATAAATTTTTTTTGTCAAGATATTTTTCTTAAATTTGAGGAATTATTTTACTTTTTATAAATATAAGGAAATAGAATTAATTTATATATTTTAATTTCATTAGTACAATTTCATCCTTTGGTTGTTATTTGATTAATTGAAAATTCATCACCTACCCCAATAAATGAATATCCAAAAGACTATTGTTTTATGCCTGAGGAACTAAAATTCACATTTAAGGTATTATAAGATCCCAAAAAAAGTAAAAGATATTTATATCTATCTCTAAAAAATTTCTAAAACTAATATGGTTAAAAAAATTTATCCAATACAATAAATTAATCTTCAACCTCAAAAGTAACAAAAATGTTTCATCATTTGTAATTTTTTCTCCATTTTTTAACTAAAAATAATTACATATTAGTGAGTACATCGCGTAGGCCAGTGGTAAGTGATAAAACCTTATCATCATTCATTCAGGGGTTTATGACCTACGGGCTTAATGGATGCATTATGTTGCCACGCAGCATGCAATTTTTTTAATTTTTATAAAACTATATTAATAAAATTTCTATTACATTCACAAAAAAATATGAAGACCGTCGGTAAAATAAAATTAATCAATAAATAACAGACTCACTCCCATTATAGGAAATGGAAAAATCAATTTAATTTTCTAATAAAACATTGAAGAAGACCAGGGTTGTCTCATTTAAGGAGTGTTGCAGTCAGTTTAATAACTAGTTTCAAATTCACCAAATGTAATTCTTTTTTTTGTTTTTATTATTTATAGAAAATATGGTTTTTGGTTTTCTGTAAAAAATAAAAATTATGAAATTAATAATTGAAATTTAAATGAAAATGTAGAGAAAGTCAAATTAGGGAAGAAAGGTCTTGGTCTAGGTTTTGATAACGCTGGTACATAAGTTAGTTATTTGTTGTTTAAATTTAATTTTATAATTAAATTTTATGAAACCACATTAATGAATCACAGTCCGTTGATTTATTTAGTGTGACTTTTATGTGCTTTAAACACACTAAACCACACATCCTAAATTAGTAAAATAGGATAAGACCTCAACTGATAATGATATCACTAAAAAACATGGCTCTACCATATGCCATTTCATCCCATATGGTAACCCCATCTCCACTATATGAAGGGATTTTCTAAGAGAATGGGGGAAAATAATGATTCACTGAAAAGGAATGGATTTGAAATTTTTTGTGATGGCTGACCATTACACCCATGAAATACCCATGAATCCACAAAAAATAGAAACAAAAAGACGATTAATTGAAGTGTAATAAAAAAGAACACCACAAAATATCCCCCAAATCTAATACTTGAGTTTGTCATGTGTTATTGAAAAGTGAAAAGGTATCATAGTAGATTATGGAAGAGATAAATAAATTAGGGTTGGAAAAGAAAGAGATATGGAAGAAGAAAGGTAAATACTTAAATTACAAATGAATGCACGTTACATGGGAAAAGAAAACTAAAATAGAAAGAAAAGAATGAAAAATCCTAAATCATGGATGTCAACTGAGAATAACTATACAATTGATACCTTTTAAATCCACTAATAAAATCTTATTTATATTTATGGAAGTGGCTTTAGGGTGTCATAAACGGTTATTAATGTATTCTAAGACATAATGTGTCATCAATGGTTGAAATTTCTGTTCGAGAATCTATCTTTAAAATATTTTGATGCGAAACCCCATCAATTTGACCAAATAAGAGAATATTGTATTCTTGAATGTTGTCTAAAAATATTGTTTCCATTAAATAATACATTTCTTCTCAATCCTTCACTTTTATAAGATGTTATTACAAATTTACTCCAAAATGTTGTTCTAGAGTAATTCTGCCAAAATCGTTTATCATGTTGAGCATTTAATGGACCCCTTAATGAGTGAATAACTCAATAAAATTTAATGTATAAATGAATATATGAATCCAATTTCAAATAAAACATTAATCACCTAAATTGGAGGAGTGTAACATGATTTATGCCTCATTTCATGAGGTGTGTTCCACTGTGTCCTCCTGAATAGTTTTTTCTTATTTTGATCACAACTTCTTATTTGGATCTAAATTAAGTATAACAAGTTCATTTGAAAAG
Organism: Viscum album; assembly: GCA_963277665.1. Lineage (NCBI taxonomy): Eukaryota > Viridiplantae > Streptophyta > Magnoliopsida > Santalales > Viscaceae > Viscum > Viscum album. The sequence continues at coordinate 1,139,001,694 of OY728135.1, read as the reverse complement.
AATTTTTTTGGTGGAATGTGTAATGAAATTCTCCCCAAAAAAGTAGAAACCCCATTTCCCCCAAACTCAAGCAAAGTTAATGAATAAATAAAGCATAATGAATGATTTAGGAACCCTCTTGAATATTTTTATTACTTTTATAATTTTTTTTATTTCTAAAAGAACCGTTACATTTTTTTTATTTTTTATAATTTTTTATTATAATAAAACTCACATAAACCACCTATCCATAACTTATAAAAAGAATAGGTCTCATATTTGTGATTTTTTGTTTTCCCAAATCACAACCCACATTTCCCATTTTTTTGGTTCTTTTTTCTCATTTTTCAATATTTTTAATTCAAGAGGTGAAAGAAATGAATTATCATGAAATAATCAACAAATTTAATTTATTCTCATAATATAACCCCAAAACATTTTCCTTACAATTTTTTTCATCCCTTCTACCAAAAATCCCTTCACTCCCACACTTCTATTTTAAAATATCATGAAAATACTAAGAGTAAGGTAGGAATGAATAAAAATAGATTGAAACAAGGGCATAATGGTCATCCTTGGTCTATATGGTTTAAATATGTAATGATTTATTGGTGGTATTTTAAGATAAAGTTGTTTATCAAAATATTCCACAATCATTTTAAATTTGTTTTTTCATAGTCATAACATTGGAATGTTCAAATGAAAGTTATAGTCAATGGCATGTACCAATATCACTCAAGAAATATTCCCAAAAAATATAGTAAGTATGTAGTCTTTAAATCCTATTGAGAATGAGAATATGATATTGGGAAATCATTAAATTCATGATTAATAATTACAAATTAATTCACATGAATTTTTGAAATTCAATGAATGAAAAGTGTTTGGGAAATTTCATTTATATTAATCAATCAACTCTCTCAAATCATGAGTTCACATTTCATTATCCATACATCAATTTAATCATCTGATTCTCTATTTTACTCATTCAATCTAATTTACATTGAAATATAATCATGGAATCACAAAATTAATATAAAACTCACATCTCCTAGATAAGATAAGTAAGGAAAAAATTTAATCATGAGAATGCATTTACAACATCAAATCTAAAAACATATTCTCAGACAAAAATTTAGGGAGAATAAAATATAAACACTAAAAGTGAAATCCCTTTTGAAATGAACCTTATTCTACCTCCTCTAATATATTTTGGATTAATTGTTCCATCATTGTACTACAAAATAAAATTACTCAATTATGAACAATGATCATGTCATTTATTCTCAAAAAGATATTAGGGAGTGGTTTGTATGATGGAATAATTCCTAAGAATTATTTTGAAATCTAAATTCCTAGAAAGCATGTAAATATAAATATTTATATGATACCACAAGAGGGACTTGATTTTTTATTACCTGTAGAAGGATAGTACCGACTGTTATATATAATTCTATTGAGGGTGGATCTTTTTGGATTTGAACCCCCATATGGTGTACTTCCCATCATGAATTTATTTAATCATTTTGAGTAAAATTACATATATAGAGTACACTAGATCTTACACATTCGCAATAAGGTACAAATTTCATTGTTAGGGTAAGAGAATGTATAGAACCTTATCCTCCATCATTTGTAATTTTTCAATGTCTTCTTCACAATCTATATTTTTGTCCAGATAAAATTAATGAACATAATAATCGAAGTGAGATTCAAAATTTAAAATATAATTAATAGTTTCAAAATATTCCCTTATAATATCGATATTATTTATCTATTATTCATTATGATGATCCACTCGGATATCTTCTTGTTATCCCACAAATAAATATTCAATTTCCTTAGAGAGCTCTAGGTGTTTCTCAATACGTGAAATTTATTTTTCCTCATCATCCACTTGGATATAATAAGTGTCAATATATTCTAAAAACTGAAATTTTTTTAGATTAATACTCAAATTTTTTTCGATAAAATTAAATGAGTTTTAGTTTAAGAATATATAATCTGATTGAGGTGGTTTTTATTGAGTTTCTTCTTCGATGGGAAGTTCCTCTTGGAGTTCTTCGTCCTTGGGTGAAGGTAGGTAGTTAGGGTCCTCCATATTTACTTCAAATTCCTCTACTTGGGTGGTGCCTTATTTTAAGGGTTTTGGTTATTATTATTTTCAAGGTCTGTTAAGATTAAGTAGTTCCTCAGATTCATTCCATAAATCATTAATTTCTTGTTGTTCTCTTTCGTTTAGCTTAGTAGGCATGTCCTTTTCATTTGTCTCTCCTAGAAATTATTGAGGAAGGACAAAGAAATCTTCATGTACCTCCACCTTTCCTTCTAAAGTTTTTAAAGTTCCATGATTACTGGTGGAATTTCATGAACCATGACCTCATGTTCTTACTCTCGCACATGGTTGAGTTTCTCTTTTAATTAACTAATATAGTCAAATTCCCTTTCCAATTTTCTCCCCACATCAACCAGAGAATCACTCTTATTTTTCAACCGATCATTTAGATCACTATAATCAATTGCATGTTCTTAATATTACACATGTGTGAAATCTCTCCATGAATAGAAATTATAGTTCTATTACATCATGGAAAAAAGAAAAAAAATTATGGGTATATAAATATTAATAAAGAAAATAATGAGAATATATTTAAAAATTGTGAATTTATAAACATTTATTGAATTAAAATTTTATCTCCCTAATAACGGCCTTAGTTTTGATGCACAACCATTAAAGGGCATAACAAAAAAAATTAATTTATTAATGCAGCAAAGAGATTGACGATAGTCATCTAACTTGAGGAGAATCACAGTGGGTTCAATAACTAATTTTCAATTCACCTAATCTAATTATTTTTGTTAATTTTAAGTATTTAATGGAAAATATGGTTTGAGTTTTCTAGAAAACATAGAAATAATGAAATGAAGAATTGAAATTAAAATTTAGATATAGAAAGAATGAAATTAGGGATGAATGGTCAAGGTCTAGGGTTTGATGACACATGTACATTATCTATTAATATTTTGTTTAAATTCAATTTATGAAACCTCATTAATGAATTAATTTCAATTTGATTTATTTAGTGTATGATTTTAGAGTGACTTTTGTGCACCTATACACACCTCATATAATAGTCAAATAAGATACCACCTTAACTGATGATGTTATTTCTAAAATACACGGCTCCACTATATGTCTTTTCATCCCTTTAGGAAAGACCAACTCAACTATATGAGGGATTTTCCTAAGAGAAGGGGGAAAATAATTATCCAATCTAAATTAATGGGTTTTAAAATAATTTCATTATGGATGACCATCACACTCATGAAATACTCTCACATCCAACACAAATAGAATGTAAACATGATGCATTGAAGGGCAATACCAAAGAACGTCGCGAAACAACCCATGGTCCAAGCCTCGGGTTAGTAAATTTCATTTGAAAAGTGAAAATAGATCATGAAGGATGATGGAAGATAGAAATAAATTAGGTTTAGAAGAGAAAAATATATGGAAGAATAATGGGAAATACTTTAATTAAAAAATTGAATGCATTTTACATGGGAAATGACAACTAAAATAAAACGAAATGAAATAAAAATTCTAAACTAGGGTTGTCATATGAGATTACCTATAATATTGATATTATTTAAATCCACCCTAGACTATTATTTATTGGAATAAAAGAGTCTTAGGGGTGTCATAAAAGAATATTATTGTGTTCTAGGATATAATGAGTTGTCAATAGCTTAAATTTCAGTTCTAGAATCTATATTTAAATTTTTTGTGTGTGGAACCCCTTCGTTTTTACTGAATCAGAGAACACTATCTTCTCAAAAGTTTTTCCAAAATATATTTTCCATATTTCCAAAACATTTCATTTAAATCCTTCATGTTTAAAAGAAGTTATATCCAATTTACTATGATATTTTATTCTGGATGAATTCTTCTAGAATCTCTCATTCGGTTTGATCATTTAATAGACCTCTTAATGAGTGAAAAAATCTTTAATCTTTAGTGGGGAAAATTTTATATGAGTCCTCTTTAAAATCCAACTGAAATCGTCTAAATTGGATGCATGTATCATGATTTTTTACTCATTTCTAGAGGGGGGGGGGTCCACCTTGACCTCATTAGAGGGTTTTCAAATTGATTGAAATTTTCAAGCCTCGATATGTTTGTATAAGATCATAGTCCACAAGAAAAATATGAATATCATAAATCAAGTAATTCTAAAAAAATTAATTACTCAAATTGGAAACAATATTTTAATTGTTATTCCTATTATTCCAAAGTGATTATAATCTTATAATATTCCAAAAATAATAAATTTTCACATTTTAGCCCAAAACATACCATAATTTCAAAATAGTTGCAAATAATATAGAATTTATAAGTTTTTAAGTTTTAAATAATTTAAATACATATAAAAAACCAGGAAAATATAATCTCTATGAATCACCGTTTTTACTATGGTTTATATGCAATTTTTTCCTAACAAGTCTTAAAATATCATTTAATTGTTATTACAATGTCATTAATGATCATATTAACCATAAAGTATATCAATAAAATTAAATATATGTCTATAAAATTTAAATAAATTTTTCCAAAAATAATAATTTCACTTTAACATATATTGAAACAACACATTTTTTAGCTATAAATTTCAACCAAAATATCATAAACATTTGTAAAATCCCATAACATAAAACCATAAAAGAGGTTTTTAAAACTTTGAACATATGATAAAAATTAATCTCATAAAACCATGAATGTATTAATAACTCTTAAGATAATGAATAAATATATTTTTTTCAAGTTTAATAGGATGCTTAAATGTTTCATGATTCTTATACCACAATATCATTGGTAAAAATAATTCTATAATATAATTTGGGAATCCCAATAAATAATTGAAATATTTTATTTTAATATAGGTCCCTTCTTGGTCTAGGATGTAACATTCAGATAGTTGAATTGACTTGGATAATACCATGTTTCTCCAAATTTAATACAACTAACTAAAAATTGATCCTTCAGATGATATTTATTTCCTTCCATCACACTCTTAATTTTTTCATCAATTAAATACCTTATTCTGTTCTTTTATATAGATAAAAAAATTTCCCATTCCTTTAAGATACCTTTTTATTCAATCTAATACACCTTAGATTTTACCTTGTTCGTTTATTTTTATTATCTATTCAAATCCTTCATAATGGTTTATAAAGAGTATATGAATTATCTTATGAATATACTTCAAGAGTGTTAAACCAGGTTCACTGTAAGGCATGTTTTCGTTCACTGAGTGATGATCAGGTCAAGTATAATTCTCCCTTTTCAATTTCATTACACTTAGGAATATTTTTTTAGAATTTAACCCACATGTAATATCCATATTGGGATGTATTTATGGGAAAAATCACATAATCTCTTCCTTACTAAAACATTATGATATTATTCTATACTTATACTAAAATTATATCCTAGGGTTATGATATCTAATCTATTTTACCCTAAATATAGTTTCAAAAGTTTCTAATAAAATCCAATTGATACTAACTATATTTCCCCCGACCCTAGTAGCCTAGAGCTGATGACTATGTTAAAACATTGGAATAAGAAAAACAAATCACATACAGAATGACCAAATAGTTTACAAGTCTTGCTAAAGTTGACACATTCATGATATCTATATTATATTTTAATAAAAAAATTACAATATTATTTTATTCAAGAATATCATTATTTCCTATATAATATTATTTTATAATATACTTCATAGATTCTATAGAAAGGGAGAAAAAGGCGATATCAAATGCTCAGTAAGAGTTAAGTAAAGAGGACCCAATAATGAACCAACAAAGATAATCATTATACAAAGGTAAATAACTGAACACAGATTCCATGTAATCAATATACTTATAAGAAAATTCATTCAGAGGTAATATTAATACAAAACTATCATGGATAATAATCAATATAGATGGGTATGTAACTGAAAAAATATTTTATTTAATCAATAACATGACTATCAAAATTAGATAAGGTGTAATCAATATGGAAATGTAATTAACTGAAAAAACATTCCATCTAGTCAATAACTGAGAAATGAAGGCTTCCATAAATAATATCATAGAGAAAATTTCATGGATAATAATAATAATATAATTAATAATAAAAAAAAGATTAAATTTTGGCCATTATGTTTCCCAGAGACATAATATCTCGATCATAAAGATCTATCTTTAAGGAATTTTAAAACTGATGTATAAAAACTCATATAGCTAATACTATCCAACTAATTTTTCCCTTGAGACTACTGATCCATTTAAGGGATATCTATAATCAGTACCCACCTATGTATTGTATGTCCAAATAATCATAAACCATATAGAAGGATAATAAGGTTGATATTTATAAAACATATCCATAGTGGAATATATGTAAAATAAATAGTTTTTTTCATTGATGAATATAAATAATATAAAAATATTTTCACAAAATTATTGAAAAAAATATACCATTCATTTTGAAAATCACATATTAAATCCTATTTTTAAAAAAAATATTTTTCTCAAAATGAATTTTTTAAAAATATAAACTTCATGAGTATTAGAAAAAAAACCATTAAAAGTAAAATTGTAAAATTTAAAATGAATATTCAAATAAATTATGCTAATGAAGATGAGAAATCGCACATGTCATGCTAGTTTAAAATAACGTTATATTTACATTATAAAAATGTTATAAAAGTGTCTTGTTCACAAAATGATAAGAATAATACCTTTATTTTAAAAAAAATTAAAAATGGTAAAATTTTTTATTAATAAATAACTTGTAATAGTTTGAAAGCATTTTTGACAAGTTTTTTAGAAAACTTGATTTTGGAAGAAAACAGATTTACCACCGAAGAGGAAAATGATGCGATATTTTCTTGAAAGAATTTTATCAATTATTTTATTAAACAAAGAGTAAAAAATTGGGACTATTAATTGAAAATATCACGAATGGCCATAATTTAAGAAAATAAAGTCGGTTTATTATAAAATAATAAAATAATTTCCTTCAACAATAATTCAAGTATAAATAATCATGATTAAAATGAGATTGTGAAATTAACCCTTCTAATGATCATATTGTAGAATTTAAAATTAATCAAAGAATATATTATGTATATCAACTTTTATTAAAAATAAAAAAAGTTTAAATAAAACATAATATAATCAAAAATAATTATACACATCATCTTAAAATATCAACAACAATGAAGATTTAATATAATCCCACGAAAAGAAATCGAGTTATGAAATTCATTATTAATTGGTAATTTTCAAGTCTAATCCCCTTAGATGAAATAACTAAAATTAAAACATAAAATAACTTGAATTATTAATTAATAATGAAATAACATGTCAAATGGGTAGTATATACACCATATAAAAGAAATTATGTTTATAACATTGCAATATGCCTTAATGAAATGAAATTGAGATAAAATCCCTTACCTTGAGTATCAATCACCATATATGTTATTTATCTTCCTAAATAATCAAATTAGGTTAATTATTTAATTTATTAATTTATTTTTAATTTTTATTATTTTTATTTCAATTATTACCACTTTATATATGATTACTTAATCAATTATGTTTAGATTTGATGTTTCAATGATATTTGGATTATGTGTCAAAAATAAATTTGGTACGATGACTTTGGTAAAATAACTCATTATTTAAAAATATAATTAATAATAATCATGAAATATTTATCATATTTATTTATTAATTACACTTTTAAAACCAATCATGAAATACGGTTATGAAAAATGTAGTATGTTATGATCATGGAGAGGTTAGGTTGTATGTAAACATGGTTAATGATGTCATTGTCCAACGATCATTATATATTAAAGATAAGTAATATTTTATCTTCAAATAATGGTAAAAATATCATATATAAAATATTATTTCTTTAAATATAATTATTTATATCATCCATGTGGTGTGATGATGATAATAAAGTCACATCACTTCATGAAGGTTATAGTCCGCACATACATGAATAATGTTATCATCTTTCAATGTAAATTAGAAATTCCAATTTATATTTTAGTAATGATAAATATGTGATTAACATAACATTAATTCATTAATTTCATCCTTTTTACCTTCCAATTATAGCATTTGTGAATGAAATATCACATTGCTTCACGAAGTGGTAGTCTGCCTTACACATGAGCGACATTATTGTATCCCTGACAGAATAGAATCTAGAAAATTATATATGATATATTTTATATATATGTATAAATATATAATAAATATCATTTATATACTTCATATACATCATCATACCAAACTGAAACAGGTGGTAAGGGAAAAAGTATCAATATCTGTTCACATGGTGGTAGTCTACCATACACGCAAATGATAATTTCATAACCCATTTGATGGAAGTGTAGATGGTTGTAGGTAATTCACATATTATAAAAAAAATATTAAAATATTTAATATAATTATGTAATAATATCATAATGTTTTAATAATAATTTAATTAGTTGGAGGAATAAATAAATAAAAAGCTCGTTGACAAATGTTACTGCTTCTTCGAGTATCCATGTTAGGTTTGCACCAATATTATTCCTAGGTTGGATTTATTCCAAATATATTGATTTTTGGGATAATATGAGGTAATTTTGGACAATATTTTTTTAGGTATTTTCTAAAAAAGATGTGTTTTTATGGTGCGAATAAGATTGGAGAACGGGAGGCCTTTTATAAGTAAGGTGATTGACACACTTGTAATTTTTAAAAGGATCGAATTCAACTCACATTTTATTCATGTAAAAAGGATAAAATAATAATAAATTATTTCTATTATAATGTATATGATATAAATATTGATATAAAATAGTTTTTAGAGAAGTTATCAGGTCATTTTAACCCGTATCATTTTAGTTTAACAGTTTGTAAACCCATTTTTACCTTAACAATAGATTTTTTTTTCTGTTTTCACTACTAATATTGATGAAAAAATTAACATGAACATATTATAAATTATAAATTATTCTGATTTAAAATATATTATACATTTTACACTTTAAATTCAAATAAGTATAAAAAATATATTTAAAATTAATCATGTAGACGTGATGAGAAAACAAGTTTTCAAAGAGAAAATGTTCAATTTTTTTGAATGTTTTAATATAAAAATTAGATATTAAAAGGATTAAAATGACATAAATAACATTAATTTATATAAAAATTTAGTAATTTTCCTTTAATATCAATTAAAAATATAATTTAACATTATGAAATAATTAAATTAAAAGGTAGTTTTCAATTAATATTCAGTATTTTGCACTATTCATCATAAAAAAAACATCTCATTAAAATATCAAAAATCCACCCTAAAATAATTTTAATATCACGAATTAAAAAATTAGGATTATTTTTAAAATAAATTTTATAAAAATGTCATAAATTAATTTTAAAATATGCTTGCAAAGTGAGACTATCCGTCTTTTATAAAAATACAGTTTTTCAGAAAACATTTCTTTTTTTCTTTGAAATGTTACTTATTTTATCTATAATCAATAGATAACCATAATTTTAATAATTTAGTTATTAATATATATTCACTCTTATTTATCGGATTTGTTATAATTATATTGTTTAAATAATATTTTAATAAATTATCACATTTCATTTAAACCCAGTGTTGCGTGCATCATAAGATATCAAAAAAATTAAATTTATTTTATTATAAATCTATTATAATGTATTGAGGTTTTATTTTCTCTTATAATTTCTGTATTTCATGTAATAAATTCTATTTCATATAGTGTTATTATTTTATAATTTTAGTGTGTAACATCACTCTCTTCGGAGTAATCTTTGTTAGTGGGTTGGTAATGAGGAGAAGTTTGTCTAAAATAATATATATTACAATGATAATCAAAGGAAAATATAGATATCATTAAATTATGTTTTAATGGGACATCCATTAGTTCAATATATTTTTTAAGGATTCACATATATCCTTTTTTTGGTTATAACATTTCCTTGTAATGTGACATGCTATATCCAAAACTCTTATTAATAGTATATCACATATAAATTTTTCATTTGAAATGACATCAGTACATCATTCAAATGATCCTCATATTCCTCTTTGGATTTGAAATAAATAAGAATATAATCTATAAATATTCCCAAAAAATTTACATTTTAAACCATAATTACACTATTAATTAAGTCTATGAAGATAGTTGGATCATTATTGAGTTCAAATTGAATCACTATAAACTCATAGTGATCTTACCATGATGAAAATCAGTCTTGGTAATATCATCATACATCACCTGTTCTTGATAATATCTTCATATAATATCCACATTATATAATTACTAGGTTACACATAGCTGATTGAATAAGTTATAAGTCTTTGGAAGAGGATACTTGTTCATTATCACAATCTTGCGAGATCACTCTAATAAATTCAGAGGTACATTGACTCATTATTCTTCTTGAAGAATATGATTATTGCACCCCATAGTAATGAAATAGGGTCTATAAACCCATTATCATGATTTTATTTTAGTCAATTCTTTGGCACTTCAATTTAACTATTGTCTATTCTATCTGAAGTCTTTGATATTAGACAAGTAATGGGTATAAGATCAATTGAGAATTCAACCTCATAGTTTAGAGGAAGACCATGAAATTATTTGGGAAAAACATCTGCATAAACCCTTACAATGGTAATGTTATCAAGGACGGTATTTTACTTAGTATAAATAATTTTGGAAAAATATTTTTCCTATAAGGTAATAATAACCATGATTGAGATGATGATTCTACTGAAGATTCATCTTCCTCCTTGAACATGTATAGAATTTGAGGGAGATTTATAATATGGACGGTGATATCCTTACCCTATAAACTTATGTCTTCTATATACATGGAATGCCAATAAATGACCATAATTTCATTAAATTACACTCAATGGAGTACCAAAAGGTTCACTGGGATTTTCATCCTAAAAATAGGGATATAGAAGAATTTATATACCTGGGATGAAATAATTATCCCTTTTTTATTTTTATAGATAACACCTCTTCCAGGTTTTGAGATTGTATTTGAACAGCACATATAATCTTGAATGATATAAAAGTGTGTGTAGAACCATTTTCACATTGAATGTTTTTAGTCTATTAATAGAAGATAAGCCATCCTTCCACTATTTGATTCTGGTTATAATCATTTTCTTTATCCAAAATATAATTTTGGATGGGAATTTTCAAATTATTAATATATAAAATGGAAACTATGAAAATTTAATGCATAACCCATAAATCACATATATTCCTTAACTTTATAATTTATAGATTTTAATATAATTTATCCATGGTATATTTTCTAACACTCAATTTCGTAGTAATTTTTATTCCCTTCATAAAATTTTCTAAAGAGGTTGTGAATATACCAAATCATATCCCTCAGGAGTGTCGAGATTGGTGTGCATTAAGGAAAATTTATCGTTTACTATGTTAATACCATGTTAATAAATAATTTTAACTTTTATGGTTATTATCCTATGTATTACTATCTGAGAGATACATCCTATTGTAGTATTTAGACATTGATTTTGTTTTTCAGAGACCACTTACTCTATACTATTCAATAATTTAAGACTATTTTCCCTTGTTTATCATAATACATAATTAATTTAGTAATTTTTTATAATATTAATCACAAAAAATAACTTAATCTTTATATGATACCAACTAAGGAAACCCTTATCATTAATAAAAATTAATTCATGATTTATTACAAAAGGAAACACATAATACAATCCCAAAAGACTATAAAACCTAGTGTATTTTGTTAATTAGATACATTAATCATAACATGAAATGGAGATACAAAAAAATTATTTAAATATATCATAATGTGCACTTAAAATTATTTTATCTTCTATAACAACAATGGATAACATGATGAGGTAGATAAGAATTAGGTGAGCTATAAAGCCCAACATGGGAATAATCAAAGCATAACATGATGAAAGTAATACATGTTATTCAAGTGTCATATCAAGGTTAAATAAAAGGGATGAGAATCATTAACGTTAATATTTAAGCGTGATATAGTATGATAACATCAAGGGAACATAAGAATGTAGTAATATCATAAAACATTGAAACATAATCATAATTCAAAGCTAACCATTGAGAGATAATACCTTAGTGTTTTTTGGATAACCACTTGTGTACCATACATGGAATCTAATGAGATAAAAAAACTACAACATCATTTAAGGTCTATATGATTCTCGTCCCATACATCACATTCATATCATATACATGAATTTGTGTTCCACATAGATAATATAAGATACGAATCCATTTTATTAATTTTTTTCTCATGGTTAATGAATGTGGGTTACATAAATATATGTCTCCAACAAATAAATTATATGTATATCTAGGCGAATACCCTAGAGTGGAAATGGGTATTGTATTCACTAAAAAATTTGAAATTGAAAATCACAATATAATTTTGATAGTATAACCAGTGTACAAAAAGGTTCAAAAAATGATTTAATGAGCGTGAAATTTGGTCACTCATTATATGGGAATAAAACAATAGTTACGTAATGCATAAAAACATTACAATGTGATAATTTGGAAATAAAAATTCTTAGTACATAGAATGTACTAGAAAAATCCTGAAAAGGATAGAATCCCTTACCACGAGAGGGAAATAATAAAATATTTTGAGGAGATTATTATGATATTCTAAAAATATTAAGATGTATTTATAGAGTTATAAGGAGTGAAAATTAATTATCAATGTGATTTGAGTTAATAGGAGTTTATGGTTGGTTGGGTATTTACATCATAAAGGAGGAAAATTATTTATCTATTTCTAAACATAGGTTTTGGACTATATATGCTAAAATAATCATAACTACAAACATTCACATAGTTTATTCATATTTTTTCTATAATATGTGAGTAGTTTTAAATATTTTATATGAATTTGAACTATAAATATTAAAATAATACCATTTGGGATGTGAAAGTGAGTCTAGTTCATAAAGAATTGATTTTAAAACCTTAAAATATAATATAGGTTTTGAAGGATTCATTAATGGTTTATAAAATAAATCAAATAACATCAAAAATGAATTATTTTTAAGGGGAAATATATATTTTTTCATAAAAAATTTATAGAATTTATTATATCACTTTTAGGTCCTTATGATGATATAATACATACCATATATTTATACTGTAATTATTTTTTATCCAAAAATTCATATCTCTCATAAAATTATAAAAAATTATCTATTAGATAATATTGATATATGATTTCAAAATTTAAATTTATTCTATCAAAAAAAATCTCTAAATATGATAATTTACTATTTTATATAAAAAACCTTATTTAAAATAAAATACTTGTTTTTATAAAAATAATAATTTTTAACACATATAAATATTACATTGGAATTTATTAAATTATATTATCATTTGTATATAATTTCAAATTTATTTAATTTATTTAAAATAGTGTTAGAACCATATATTTTTCAAAAATAAAATTTTCCTTTCGTTGAATTAATATCTAATTTTCATCTACTTGTATAAAAATTTATATATAAAGTAATAATGAAAAGGTATAAATATAATCATTATTTTAATAAAAATAGAAAATAGAAAATAATACAAATATGGTCAAGATACATAACCTATAATTACACAAGTGTACACTCTAAGGGTAAGGTGTGTGATGGGTTTACTTTCTTAGGAGTTGTTTAACAAAAATACTATAGATCATCATCTCGATAAGCTTGAAATTATCCCATAAAATTTTTATTCATGCTTTGTTTGTTGAATTTCAACCTTGGATTGGTCAAGTAAAAATCACAGTGAAATAATCTCCCTTAGAAACATAGATAATTGGGATTGGCAGGGTATGATCCTACTGGTTGAGGTCATCACTTCTTCTATATATTTAAATTAGACTTTATCCTAACCCTTAATATATAATAATATTATTGGATGTTATAAAATTAGTATATTATAATGCATCAGATGATTGATGGTCTCTTAAATTTGACTGGATAAATTTAGTAACAGTCCAAAATAAACAATGTAGTGTATCAGTATTCTATAACTACATTACATAATAATGCATTTATTAGTTCAAAAATGGAATGTAATTTATAAAATTTGAGGACATTGCACATATTATATTTTTCTTTTTTATGAAAAATCCATATTTCAAGATTTATAATTAATGATCATTAAAAAATTAGGTATGATTTTTTAAATTTATGATAATTTTATTATAATATTATTCTTAACTAATGATCACTTATGATAATTCTTCGATATCTCCTATGTTTACACTTATTGGGCATATGATTCCACCCTTTACTAAATTTACTTCTCTCAGTTAATGAAGAAAGGTTTTAAGTAGTGAATGCGTAAAAAGTGTATTGTGTTAGATGATATTTGTGATAGATGTTGAATATTTTTCAGGAAATAAAATTACTATGTATCTAGTATCCAAATACACTAATACATTATTGTTTTGGGGTTTTTATTGTTTGATATTTATCGATAATTTATCTAAAATGATGTAATATTTATGTATGAAATGTTTGGGCCACCTCAGTAGTGTTAACATGATATCCCCTCAATCATTAAAAATGAGAAGTTCAATACTATATCACCTGTTATAGTTTGTGACACCAATCATAGCACAAAGTTAGAGATTTATTATCGAATATGATAGATTCATAGATTGTATCTCTCTTACATATCATTAATAAAATAAAAAATTCCTAAAAATATAAAAAATAATATTATTTTTATATTTTTAAATATTTTTTATAAATTAATTATAAATTTTATATGTTTGGAATTATAAAATGATATTTTTAATGCCTAAATAAACAATAAAAGGTTTATATTGTTGTATTTTCTTTTTTTATAATAAATAATATGCACATTTGTTAATTTATTATTTTAGAATGTTCATAATTATAATTATATATGAATTATTATTATTATTTATGATATATTTATGTGATAAATTTATTCTGGGTGATTGAGCCTTGCATTACATTCTAGGTATGATATCATGGGATTTAGATTTCATCTTCCTTGAAGTCAATTTTTTTTGAGTTATGAGCTCAAGAATAGTTGTTTAATATTGTCTGTGCATATTGGGATTTAGGGTTATCATGAATTGAATTATATCTTGAGTAAAGTCTTCTTGCAGATAGAAACATGGGGTCGGACAACCCACCAATTTGGATACATATACCTTGTTCTAGAAATGTGAGGGTTGGATATATGTCATTATGGGATTACTCGTATGGATATTTTTAATCTCATATAACTATATATCTTTACCTAAATCATTCATGTACATTATATATTAGATTTATTTATATATTTAGGAATATTCTCATATTCGTATTTTGGATGAGTAAGAAAAACATGTTGACCATGTAAAGATTTACCAATGAATGTGGTGTGAACTCATTAATTTAGTATATGGAATTAGGATTCAAAAACAAAATCATTAGAAGACTTTAAATACAAAAAAATAAAATATGATAAAATAAAGATTCCATTAGTTTAAATGGTTATAATATGCATGTGATGTATATTAAACTTGTGAGACTTTTAAAAGGAAAAACCTCATAATACTATGTGTGAAATTTCTTCCAAATAATAACTTATCTAGATCATGATCATTCTATGATGTCCAAAACCCATAGACCCAATTCCAATGCTAATAAACATATTATTTACATGCCAAATTTGATACTGAATGAATAAATACAAACATAACCATCCATTATTAAAATATAAATAAAAAATAAATTCACATACACACTAAGGACCTTTTAGGTTTATATTTTTAGAGAGTTGGGAAAACCATTAACTATGAAAACCCTTATCTTTTCAATGCAATGAAAAATTATCCTACTAAAACAAGATTTATTATATTATAATATGTTTTCAAAATATCTCATGAAATTATCCACTCATGATACCCATCTAGATATATCATACTTAATACTCTTATTCATAACATAATAAAAATAAAAACATAGAAAGGGTGATATCAGATACTCAGTGAAGGGTAACAGTTATCAGAAGTTATCAATGAATAAATAAGGAATTAATAATATGGTAGGGATAAATAAGAATAAAATAATTCCATATATAAAATCACATAATCTTGTAATAAATCCACTGATTATATATAAAAATATAAATAAACACATGGAAAACAATTACTCATTATTTGGAAATGGGATGCATAATTCTAGATATCTTAATATTATCATTAATTACTCATTCCATGGAATATTACTTACAATCAAGGCCTTATCTAGGAAACTATACTTATCTTAAAGTTCTCATCCAAAAAAATTTTAATAAATGTGTAGGCATGCAACAAATAACCAAACTAGTTTTTATTATGATACTTGATGATATAATAAGGGGATATATAATTCCAGGAACCACCCATCACTAATTAAGTCCAATTAATTGATCATATAATATAAATTAATAATAATACAATATTCATTAATTTTTTGTTATAATTACTAAATTTTTTATTTTAATAATAATAATACAAGATATAAATACTTCACTAGTTAATAAATGGAATAACATGATAATAATTCACATAGAGAAAGAATAGGGATGGTATCATTAGTAATATATACCCTGTGAAGCATAAGAAACATTGGTGTATGTTTATAAGGATGAAAAAGACCATTATAATAAGAACAACTTTGAATGGTACCATATTAGAAAAGATTTATAATTTGGTTGTATGATAATATGAGTTTAAGAAAATAAGTATAAGACAATTTTAAGGGTAATCATTCAAAAAACTACAAAGGTGATAAAATGTTTAGAGTCTGAGAGGAAAAATAGAAGTGAAAATATAAAAATAATTTTCACAAAGTTTTTATACATTGTTGTAAAAGTGAACTTTTATGTGACTCTTTAAAATACATTTCAAGGGTTAAAAGGAGGGTATTAAAGAACTCCATTTTAAATTAATTCAAACTATCTAATATATAAAAAATCAATTAAGTTAAAATTAGTCATTTTGGATTGTAATATAGAATATAAGAAAAATAAAGGAAAATAAATTTTATTATATTAAAATACCTCTATTGAAACACACATCATAACTATGGTAATAAAACATACTTTTGAAAATTATAAAATATAATTTCAAATAATATAATAAATATTTAGGTTGAAAAATAATAATAGAAAACATTGGTGGAAGGATATAGAATAGATATGGTAGATAAATAGCTTATTGAAAATGAGATAAATTATTCGTCACCACAATATTTTAAAATAAATAATAAATGCATTAAATAATAAATTTTTAATAAAAAGATAATTTAGATATAAGGATATATATAATTATGATTAATTTAAATAAATGGATGAAATATAATAATATTAAAATAAATAATCTGAGGAACATATATTATAATTCTATAAAAAGGGGTTTATATAAAAATATAATATGATTATCATTATATTTATAGAAAAAATCCTTTGGAATGAATTTCATGGTAAATAATTTTAAATACATATAAAATAATGTGTAAATAAAACATGACACAATTATAGGGAAAAATAAATCAAATTTAAGAGAATGGATTTCATGATGTAACATTTAACCCAAAGATACAAATTCTAGATTTAGAAATTCCTTACAAATTAGGTAGAGTGTGAATTAAAAGAACATTAAAGTAATGTTGTGAAATATACCAAAAAAATACATGATTAAAGGATGTTTATTATGAGTTATTAAATTGAGTAGTAATTACAAAATCTTAAATAAAAATATGTTCAAAATGTTAAATCTTTCCATAATGAAGGGAAAACAAGATAAAACCCCCTACCTTTACTCTCAACTTCCTTGAATGTGAATTAACCTAAAATATAATAAAAATTACCATATTAATAAATTATTTTATAATCTTATTAATATATATGAACTCCTTTATACTTTAATTGTAATTAATTATTAGTTACTTATGTTTTAATTTCATCATCAGAAGTAAGTAAATATGATTACTTCATACAAGTTTCATAATGGAGATGTTGATCTTTATTCATTGATACATTGTTAATCATTACCATATTATTTAAGATAATTTAATGGATGTTCTATAAATAATTATAAATATCTAATTTCATTCCATGAGATTTTTAGTCATGTTTTTGGTAGATGAAATTGGTGATGATCTTGTTTTGTTAATTTTTAACGAATAAATAGTGGTATCTTAATAACGTTTTAAATATTAATATTAAAATAACAGAACCAATAAAATGATTACTTAAATTTTCATATCATATTATAAAAATAATTATTTTTCAATATTTAGCCAAAATACAAATTTATTGTATCGTTCATGTTGGTGGTGCACCGAACAGAACAAGAACATGACATAATCAGGGGGTCAATATGGTTTTGAAAGAGATTATTTTATAATGATATAACTTTAAAATAATAATAATGGTATTATGTATATTTTGTTTTGTTTTGAAAAATCATAATTCAAAAGATAATTATGAATAAGGTAAGATAAGAATATATTATTTGGAGAGGAGAAATTATTTTTTCCGCTTAGTATGCCCGTATTAGGCGGTTAAATTCATAAGGATCGCTGATTATTAATATAATTTGCAGAATATTTAATTTATCTTTAAATAATATTAATATTGTAATAAATATCATATTATTCATTAAATTATTTTTTGAAAACATCAATAAAATGTTCTGATAAAATGGGACATATGTCGTTAACGGAGGTGATAGTCTACACATAACACGAGTGTCTTTTCCATTTTTTGAATAGATGAGAGTTGGATAGATAATTTTTTTTTATTAATATATTAATATTTTAGTATACTGAAGGTACTAACGTAATTATATTTTTATGGTTATTATAGGTATGGAGGATACATATAGAGATGAAAATATTAGGGAGAGAGTAATACTCACGTTGTAGACTTGATTCTTCTCTTTGAGGACCTCTAGGATATAGAAAAATTGGGAAAATATCTAATCACTCCCCATCCATGGTATCTATTTATTTTTATCATTTTTTAATATTGGATATTTTGGTTGAGTTTTCAGCTAAGTTCTCAATGTTGTGTTGGAGTTTCGTAGCCTTTGGGGGGCTTTTTTGGCCATGTTCATGGTTTGAGAACGGTTTGGCCCAAACCATGTGAGGTATAATAGTGATCCAGCACCATTATTTCTTGGAGAATGAACTATGAATAGTTAAAAGAATTAGTTCAAAAAGAGTGTAAAATTGCAATGTCAAATGGAAGAGTTTAGTTTCATGGTCGGTGCATGGTTTCTCAAACCATGCGGCCAACATGTGTGAGGGTCTCTTCTTTCCCATAGTGTGCAAACAGTTAGTTAATGGAATGGATGACCATGCGGCCAAAATATGTAGCCTACCCAATATTCAAAAAAATTAAATGAAATTAAATTAAGAAATATAAGATAAGAAACATATTTTTTAAAAAAATAATAATGATGATATTATTTATATTATGATGATGATTATCATTATTATTTAGGGTTTTAATTAAACCCAAAAAGAGGAGTTACCCTTTCTCTCCTTTTAGTTGGGCCCAAATCCCTCCCCCTGGTTCTCTTAACCTTTCTTGAAGGGGCACCCTCATGCACCAGCACTACCTCTTATCCCTTACTCCAACGATTATTTTTCCTTATATTTTTGAGTGAGGTCTTCTTCAATGAGCTTATTCCTCCTCTCATCCTTCTTTTTATTTTTTTACTCCTTTTTGGGTTGTTCATGCCATGGTTGAACCCAAATACATTTTGGGCATTTTTATTTGGTCTATTCTTGATGATTAGGGTTTCTGGGGGACCATTGAGTCCGGTTCTATCCACCACTATCAAGGGATTCTATTTTAAATTAAATTTTATGTAAGGGTTTTTAGTTACTTTACTTTGGATCAATTTTAATTTAAGAGGTTTGTGGTTTTGGAGTTCCCTATATTTTTCTTTAGTACGTTGGATATCACAATGGTGGTTTTTTATTTCCATCCTCAAACAAAATTACATGGATATTCATTGTTATGCATATATATATATATATGTAGGTTGCCTTGATATATATATATATATATATATATTCACACACAGCAATCTGAATATATATATTGGGGCTAGGTGTGCTTATGTATATATATATGAAAAATTAATACTTGTGTGAGGTAAAGGGGTATATGTCCATGTAAACATATATGTAAGGATACCTTTGTACATATTTGGCCAGGAATATATGTATATAGGGGATTAATTTCCTTACATATAACTGAACATGCATATGTGTAAATGGAGAAAGGTAATTCGAGTTGTAATTGTCAAAAGTGGCATGTTTGAGGTATGTTTCCTATACCCTAACCTTTAATATGAATTCCATAATTTCTTGTTTGTTTTAAAAAAATATTATAGATTTTTGAAGTATGTATGTGTTATGAGATCTGGTTGTGGTTGATAGAAATGGTTCTTTATTTGTATTAAATAATTTATTTAAGCTTCCAACATGGGTTTTTCATGTTGAAATATACCCTAGACCATGTTTTGGAAAATTTAATGTATTTCTAATTATCAATAGGTTTCAAATGGTAATTATTTTAAATTGGTTTCCAAAATGGTTTTGAATGTGTAACGGGTAATTATAATTATGTTTTGAGTGTGTAAAATAGATGTGGAAGTTTAATTTATTTAAAACGGGTTTGTGTGTGATTTTAAAAAGGGAAAATTTCATATTTTCTTAAGTTTGTAAAAGTTTATTGGTTTTGGTGTAAATCGTAGGTTAAGTTTTGAGTTGACTTTCATAACATGGTTTCTTTGACCTTGGTACGGTTTCATGTTTTTTTAAATGAATGATGCTTTTTTTTGTTTAATTGGTATTTTAAAAGGCTTTGGTACTTAAAAGTGTTGGTTGATTATGTTTTCTAAAGTGAAGATATCCTTTTAAAATGAATGAGGAAAATTTAGAACTTTTAGAATGGTTTTTAATAGTGGGAAACCCCTCTTCAAGAATTCCCCCTTGTTTTAGAATTATGTTGTGTATGTTCAATGTGTGATTTATGATATGTTCCTAGTGAAGTGGCTAGTGATTTTCTTTGATTTAAAATGTGGATGCACTCAAGGAGGGAGATTAGTGATGAGTGGTTAGATGGGTTTTTAGTAACGAAAATAATACACTAATGTATGTTAATTTGAAAAAAACTCACCATCATTAAAAATAGTTCATATGGAAAACATCAGTACCCAGGTGGGAGAACTAGAACTAGTACGCTTCATGATTCAAAGGTGGTTGAGGTTAAGATTCTTCTAGTAGGATTGGCGATTACAACACCAACAAAACATGTGATATGATCGAAGACCATTAGACCTTGGGATGTTTTCCCCTATAGTTTATCATACATGAGAACATTGTTGGTAGTTGATTTTGAGGATTTTGATCACTAAGGTATGTGGTTTATAAGGTCCAACTTGTGCTAGTTACCTACAGGGATTTCCCATGGTACTCTCTTGTGAAATGATACTTGTGATGTGATTTCCATTTCAGTTTCTTCATGTTAGTTTCCTCCTTTATGAAAACCACGTTTTATCTTAAATTTATTTTCTTCTATATCAAAATTTACATGAATTATTGGAAACTAATTTGTAAATGTGATGGAATGAAAATGGGTTTTCTTCAAAATGGATGCTCATGATTTGATTTTTAAAAGATTTAAAAAACTAATTTTAAATGGTTGTATTTTTCAAACTAGCATGAATTGGTATTCTTTTTAAGGGAAAGTAATAGGTAATAGTTTATTTATTCATGCCAAAAAAGTTTTAATACTCACAACTATAAATTTATTTTTTTATCTTTTGGTGTTTCTTCTCATTCTGTTTTTGTCAGAGAGAAATTTTGATCATATGATTGTAGGTAACCCATGAGGTAAAATGGAGGTACATGTAAAGTTTTATTATATTTCCACTACTAGTGTTTTTATTTTTATTACGGATTTTATATTTGTTTATCTGTCTTTTTCTATTGGCTAAATCATTCCCAGTTTTTTAATTTTTATGACCAACAGTTGTTGTTAACCTATGGGGATCCGAAACTCCCTTCAATCCATGTTGTAGCTTGGGTTTGGTAACCAGTACTTGATTGACCTAGGTTGGTCATGAAAAAATGGTATCAGAGTAGGAACTTATTATTTGGGGTGTTAGGTGGCTTGGAGATTAGGACTGTCAGGCCTCAAGAGGTAGGTGTAGGAAGACGTCATGAACCCTTTACCATCCCAAGCCTTGATTTCCCAAGGTAGTCCAAGGATTGAGTTTTTTGTTTTATTTTTATTGATAAGGGATGACAGTGAGAGTGATATATTTCTATGTCACATACTTTCATGGATTTATATCCCATGTTTAGGCCAAGTGAACGACTCAAGATACTTCCTGTTGTTGATGCTCACTCAGAGCATTATCTACTAAGCCATGTTATCGAGTTAGGTATAACAACTAATTTCCTATTCTGGAATTTTTTATCTGAGTTTTTGTTTTGCTCAGTTTTTGTTGGTATGAGTGTATTTACAAAATGGAAATGTTTTTTTGAAAGGGGTTTTCAATATGAAGAATTGTCTTTGGGGTGGAAAACTAATTTTTAAAATGAAAATTATTTCTAGAAATGGTTTTCTTTTAACAGAATGTGTGGTTTCAAAGGGAAAATAAAATCTATTTTTAAAATAATTTTGGGATTTTGGAAATATTTTTTGGAATTTCATTTTAGTGTTTCTTCATAATTTGGAAATGTATTAATTTAATGATAAGGGGAGACATTAAATTGGGTGGTAATTCTGTATTTATTTTGAATGAACTATTTTGGAAATGTTAAATGTTTTGAATTTACCCATGTTATTTCTATGAATGATCACATTTATGGATGTATATATATGGAAATAAGAGAATTGGTGGTATGTGTGGATGGGTGCTCGAACTAGAACAAGTATGTATATATGGGAATCTTAAAGGAACACCAATGGTGGGTATACAAGATATTTTTTGGTTGAAAAATGGTTTTCAAAAAGGGAGATTTCAATGTTTTGAAAATTGAGTGAGAAATTATTTAGTGTTTTCTTTTCTTATTAGGTGTACCCATTTATGGGATCTTGGGTTTGACATACTAAAAATGTGGTCATAATGGTGATTTGATTTTGGGTTTTGGTTTTTGATTGATGTGTGGAATAAGGATTTATATTGAATTTTGATTTTCTTTCATGGTTCCTACTTTTATGTATGCCCTAGAAAAGTCTTAATAAGTAGTTAATAGTTAGAATTTAGGATATCTTCCTCCATATATAGGTAAAGGTTGGTTTAGGGAATCAGTGTTGGTCACCGTTTAGTCGTTTTTACTTATTAAAACTAAAGTGGTTAGAATTTTTGAGGAAATTATGGATATGTTTTTCTTTGAGTATTTCCATTGACAACTCTATCGAGACAATGAATTGAGTAGTCGATTCAAAGCCTTTCCTGAATTCAGACCACAAATGAGTATTCTTGGTTTATTTCCCACATTTTTTAGATAAAAAATAGATGAATTTCTCATTCATAGTGGCTTGAGAAAAGATTTTTTATTCAGCATGGTCACTTGCATCCTTCAAAGAGGTTTCTTTAAGACACAATTTCAAAAGAATAAGTTTTAGATGAATAACCTCAGCTCCTGGTTATCAG
This sequence comes from Viscum album, assembly GCA_963277665.1. Taxonomy (NCBI): domain Eukaryota; kingdom Viridiplantae; phylum Streptophyta; class Magnoliopsida; order Santalales; family Viscaceae; genus Viscum; species Viscum album. Next base: position 1,138,977,862 of record OY728135.1, on the reverse strand, counting down.
GCAGTGGATGCTTCAAGACATTAGGGTTCCAACCATAGGACCTAGAGTGAAGCTTGAATACAGTGTGGAATTGATGGGTGTGAGGTACCTGGGTCTATATTTTATCTCCAATGATAATATGGGGACAATTTATGTTTCTATGTTGTATTTTGTTCATATTTTATGGTTTTGTTTTGTTATAAAATGCATATAGGACTTGTTTACTCATTTTGTTCTTTTTTTGAAGTTATTCTTTCGTTGTAAGGAGGATTTGTTGTCTCAATTTCTTACAATCCCAATAGTTGTGACTTTTATAATCTAAAACACATATCAGTTTTTCTTGTGTGCTTAGCCGTTGTGGATCGATATTGGTTTTGGTTTGTACTCATTTGTAGATTCATGTGTTTTGGGAAATTATGAATTACAGTTTTGTTCACTACTTTGTTTTTAGTTTCTTTCACAAAAGCCCCCTTTTGGTGGGGATTGGTCTATTTGGTTGTGTCTGGTCTATGTTTGGTGATCCCATATTGATTTAGATTAGTAGTTCTAGAGTTGGCCTATGTTGAGGGTTTCAGTGTTGATCATTCTAGTTAGATTCTTGTTGCGGGGAAGACCCTCCTCAATTTTTATCATATTTCTCATCATTGTAGGTTTCCTTAGGGTTGTTTTGGTAAAACTTTTGGAGTGAAAGATCACATAGCATCCTTGGTTCTGTTCAGACTCTTGTATTTTTTATCTTGAGTTTGTTTTTCATTTGAGTGGGTGATTTTCTGGGGTCATAAGATTTTTTGGTGGTGGGGAGAATTGTCACACCCTGACCATGGTTTCTCTTTATCTTTATCATTTTTTGATGTTGGATATTTTGGTTGAGGTAGAGGTCAGGTTCCCAGTGAAATATATTTTAGTTTCACATCCATTTGGTTTTTTTATCCATGTTCATGGTTTGAGCATAGTTTGACCCAAACCATTCGAAGTCTAGTAGTGACTATGCGCAATTATTTTTTTAGAGTAAGGCTTTCACACGGTTAAAGTAAATTGTGTGGAAAGAATGCATAATGGATTTTTCAAATTGTAGAGTTGAGTTGCATGATTGGCATACAGTTTATCAAACTGTGTAGGAAGCCTATGTGTGGGTCACTTATTTTGAGTATTGTTCACATGGTTTAGCAGACCGTGAGGCCTACCCAGTGATAAAAAAATTAAAATAATATAATATAAGAAAAATAATATAAAATTTAAAGAAAATGTTTTAATAATAATGATGATGATATAATAATTATTATTATTAAATTTATTTTTATTATTAATATTGTTAAATTTTTTAATTAAACCCCCAAAATAGGGGTTCCCCCTTTCTTCCCCCTTTGCGTGTGTGTTTCCCCCTAGTTTGGTCAACCCTCGCCTGATGAGGCTCCCTTATGTGCCATCACCACCGCCTCTCCCTCCCTCTGGTGGTTTTTTTCCCTCCCATTTTTGTATGTGTTCATCTCTAATGAGAATCTTCCTCCTCTCATCCACCTTATATTTAATTTCCCCCTCCTATATGGGATTCACATGACATGTCTAAACCCTAACATGTTTTGGGGTTTTTTCTTTGGTCTATTCTTGATAATTAGGGTTTTTTGGGCCCCATTGAGGTAGGTTTTAGCAACCTCCATCAAGGGTAGTGAGTTTCAAATCAATTTCAGGTAAGGTTCTTTGGTTCCTTTTGTTTGGATCAATTTTAATTTAGGGGTTTGAGGGTTTTGAGTTCTTTGTATTTTTCAATAGTGTGTTGGACCTCCCTACGATGGTTTTTCGTTTTTTCATCAAATAGACTTTCATGAGTATGAATAGGTATACATATATATATATATATATATGTAAGTTCCCTCGTTATATATATATTCACACATGGAAGTATGAATATATATTTTGGGGCTTGGTGTAATTATGTATATATATGTAAAATACATATGTGTGTTCGGAAAATGGGTATATTCATGTGTAAACATATATTTAAGGATCCAATTTTAAATATTAGACCATTATAATATTCATATAAAATATAGGGTTACCTAGTGAACATGTATACGTGTGCAAATAGAAAGGGAATTCAAGTGGTCATCATCAAAAATAGTATGTTTGAGGTTGGTTTCCTATTCCTAACCATTTAATTTTAATTCCATAATTACCTTATTGTTTTAGAAATATTTTATAAATTTATGTAGTATGTATATGTTATTAAATATGGTTATGGTTGTGATAAATGGTTATTCATTTACTTTACATAGTGTATCTAATCTTCCAATGTGTATTTTTTAAGTTGAAATATGTTCTCGACCATTTTTGTAAAACAAAATTTATTTACAATGATCAATTGGTTCGAAATGATAATTCGTTAAAAGTGATTTCTTGAATGTTTTTGGAGTGTGTAATGGGTAATTCCAAATATTTTTTCTATGTGTAAAAAATATGTGAGAGTTGATATAAATTAAAATGGGTTTGTGTGTGATTTTAAAAAGAGGGAAATTTCTTGTTTTGGTTAGTTTGGAAATATTCATGGTTTTTGTTGTAAATATTAGGTTACGTGGTGAAATACCATCTTAAATGGGTTGCTTCAACTTAGGCATGGTTTCCAGTTTGTTTTTAAATGTGTGGTGCCTTTTTTTCTCAATTTATATTTTTAATGGTTTTGGAACTTTAAAGTGTTGGGTGATTATGTTTTATAATGTGAAGATTTTCCTTGTAAATTAATGAGGCAAATTTTGAATATTATGAATGGTTTTTGAAAGTGGGAAACACCTTTAAAGGAATTCCCTCTTGTTTTAGAAATATGATATGTATGTTAAATTTGTGGTTTTTTATATGTTCATAGTGAATAGGCTTGTGCATTTTCGTGTGACATTAAAAGGGGATATGATAATGGACGAAGATCAGTGGTTAGAGGTTATATGAGGTTTTGAGTAAATAAAATTCCATGTTCATCAATGTTAGTTTGATAAAAACTCACCACCATTTGAAATAGATCACATTTGAAAGATGGTTACCTAATTGGTGAATTAGAACTTGTATTCTAGTTCATTCAAAAGTTCCCGAGGCCCATATTCATATATCAAGATTGACAATTACAAAACTAAATAAACATGTGATATGATGAGAGACCATTGAACCTTGGATGGAATTCACCTCTAGTGGATCACGCATTGAAAGGATATTTATTTTGGTTTATGATATAGATCTCATTATCCATTGTTATGGGATACCCTCTAATGGATTTTACATTGGAACATTATTGGTAGTTGAGTTAGAGTATTACGATCACCAAGGTATGTGGTTTCTATGGCCTCACTTGTGTTAACTACTTAATGGGATTTCCGATGGGGTTTATGACATGATACATGTGATGTAATTTCTATTTCATTTGCCTAATTTTTGTTTCCTCCTTTATGAAAACCATGTTTTATTCTAACTTTATTTCCTTCCTTTTTTAATTTATATGAAATCTTGAAAACTATTTTGGAAATGTTATGGAAGGAAAAAAAATTTCCTGAAAATGAAATCTTGTGATTTGAATTTGAAAATAATAGAAAACATTAAATTTTTTTATGGTTGTATTTTTTAAACTTGAATGACATGGTTTTCTTTTTAAAGGTAAAACATATGGAATAGTTTATTTTAGCACACCTATTGAGTTTTAATACTCACACTAATATCATTATTATTTTTAGATTCTGGTTCTACTTTCCATTCTGGTTTTCTTATTGAGCGAGTGTGATCCTATGGTTAGTGGTGACCCATGATGTCAAATAGAGGTACATGGGTAGTTTTATTTTATTTCAGTTGCTAGTGTTTATATTTTTATTTTCTTAGTTTATACTTGATTGTTTTTCTTTTTTTATGGGACAAATCATCCCATTTTCTTTATTTTAATGACTGGAACTAGTTTTTAACCCATCAGGATCGAGAATTACCTTTGTTCCTTATTGTAGTCCAGCTCAAGTAACTGGTTCATGGTTCACCTAGGTTGGTACGTGACATTTATTCTAACCAAGGGTTCTTCAATGTGTATGAATATTCTAGAAGATATAATATAGTCATGTTTACATGTGTAATTATAAAGGTAATCTTTGATTTGTTTGGGTGGATGTGAGCTCCATTTATAGGTGATAAAGATACACTCTTCCTTATAATTATATGTTAGATGAGAGGTAAAGATGAAATCATATGGTAAGTGGGTAGGTTAGGTGAGTAAATATTGTGACACATGGGGTAGGACATTAAAAACTAAAATCTCTATTCAATATGAACTAATTCTTTTGTTAATTAAGAAAAATTCGATCCACTTTATGTTTCCACTTTCGACCTTATTATCCTCCATTAAATATTTACGATGGTAATTAATTTTTTACAAAGATACACCCTCCTTAAAATATTTCAAAATGATGGTTCTGAATTTGGACTCCATTTAATCTAATTAAATTTATAAATTTGAGAAAAATATGTTTTAAAATAAAATATAATATATATAGAAAATCTTTTTTTTAATATCATTATATAGATTATGTGTTTTTATTATTATTTCATATGAATTACTAATAAAATGAGTATTAATATTGTTTTTTAAATATTTAAACATCATATTTGTTTCATCATTTAAATATGATGATTCTAATTCATTTAGATAAAAAGTTCACAATGTTTATAAAAAATATATCTTTGAAAAATATCACTTTTATATAATCTTTACCAAATACCATTAAAATTAATTATATATATCCTAACCATTAAATTTTAGCAAACCATTGATATTTAAACATTTAATTGAATTTTATAAACACACTAATTCATACATTATTCATAATAATAAGTAACATATAAATACATTTTTATAAATAAATATTTTAATTAAATATTTATTTACATTTCTTATTATTTATGAATTATATTATTTTGAATTTGTTACTAATAATTCAAAAATTTAGAATACCTATCACATACATGTATCTCCAATTATCATACTGTCAATGACCATATTTTCCATTATAATGGTAATGGTCATATTTAAATTATAACACGATTCATTTTCATTTATTGTTATGTGTAGAATTAGATATAATAACATTTACGTGTTATAATTTATGGGGTGTCATATCCCCCTAATGAAATTGTATCCTCGTATTTTTAATTTATAATCACTAATGAAAATATTTATTTTTATGACTCAATATATAATTTTCTACTCACTATTATGGGTAAGACAAAAAACTCATTTTTTCCTTTATAATAGGCTTATATTAAGAATCTCAAACATTTTTCCAAATATTCTTCATTATCTGACTTTAAGACTTACGAGTTTCTAGAGACATACCATTCAAAACCTCAAGATCATGTTTCAAACCAAAAACTAAAATTAAAATGGTTGTGATAATATCTAATAAAATCACAGTAAATAATCATATTAATATGAAATCTAAATCCTAATATTTCTTCCACTATGAATCCTTCATCACAACCTATGAAACTTTTGGTTAAACTATTATATAATTAGATCAACAAATAAAACCTTTAGGTTAACCAAGATTATCCAAAATCACTTTATTATTAGGTTCCATAACATAACTAGTTTTATATTACATATTTATATTCCATTTAAATCCTTTATAAAGGTTTACGAAGATCTTGTGAAATATCAAAAGCATATCTCCCAGGACTGTGAAACCTTCTATGTAGGTTGGGCCATTTTTTGTATACTAATTAAATATCAAGTAAATATCCTACCAATTTGTTTCACAGATTTTTTCTCAAAGGTGAATTTGTATTAGAACCTATATCCAATTATTTATATCAAAACAAAGATTAAATTTCTATGAAGTCACATATTCTATAATTTACAACAAAAGATAATGAATTTTTATATTTATACTTATCCTTTAGGTTCTCAAAAATTTATTTGAGTCATAAATTCTTGTAATAATTAAATCAAGGTCTTTAATACTATATAATTAACCAAAAAATTCATGGAAACATATCCTCCCATAATTATACCAATCCCATATCCCTAAGAAAAATAAATTAAAGTATCAATCAATATATACCTTAATCATGTATACTCTTAATAGATATAAATATTTTATCATAATAAACTAAATTTAATAGATATAAAATCACATTAGAACCCTATGGTATACCTATACCTCGATCAGGAATTAGTCCAAAACATTAATGTTATTTGAACTCTACTTTGATACCACTTGTGACATCCTGAAACCATACAACTAGATCTGGTGTGAATAAACATATACATATCAGCTTTGATAATTACTGAAGTGAACCAAACTTAACCATCCATGATTAATAAACCAATGAAAAATATTGAGTCACTTTTACAAAAATGGTCTTTTAGGTTTAATGTTTTAGTGACTAAGAAAAAGACTTTAACTATCAAAACTCATAAATTTCCCATATAATGAGAACTCTTCCCAATAAATAAGTACTTTTTATTTAATAATAATACATCAACTTATCCCAAAAAAATCATCATATATGATACCCATATATATATCACACTTAATTATATTATTTATAAACTAGGGAAAATAAAAACATATCTAGGTCAATCTCAGATGCTATGTAAAGGGTAGTATATATTTGAAAATATCAAAGAATAAATAAGGCATGAATAATATGTAAGGAATAAAGAAGAATCAAATAACACCATATAGCTTATCATATGAAATTTAAAAATATAAATGGGGGATATAACAGTATAAATAATCACATGGAAATCATTAAATTATTCCAGGGAGATGGAATGCATAATTCCAGACATTTCAATCTTACCATTAAGGCCTCATACCAAGACATTATACTTGCATTGAAGGACTTACAAATGAAATTATATATAAAATGAAGGCCTAAAAATAAAAATTAATAATTAATGGGTAGTAATACACCAAATACCCAAAATAGGTTTTCTCATTAGACTTATCGATGCATCAAGGAACTATATAATTATAATCCCAACCCGTCACTAATAAAGTATAATGCAATAATCATATGAAGGAAATGAATAACATTATAACAAATAATAAATTACTCTTAGTAATCAATGACCATTTTTATTGGAATAACAAGTATATGAGATTTAAATAATTTACCCAATAAATAAATAGAATAACCTGATTTAAAGTCATCCAAAACAAAAATGTTGATGGTATAATTAGATCATATCACTAATGAAGAATACAAAAATTTTATGAATGATGAAATTCACTTTTATAATAATTACACCTTTGAATAGTTCCTTGTATGAAGGGATCAAGGATTAAGTCATTTTATATCATGTGTATTATCCCTAAAAATAAAATTAGTATATGATAATTTATTGGGAAATTCATGGAACATGAGTCCAAATGAGATAATTTTGAGAGGAAAAAGGAAAAAAACTATAAAAATAATTTTCATAAAGTTCTTTTACTTAGTTGTTAAAATGAAATTATAAGTTATTTTCAGAAAACTATTTCAAGTTATAAAATTATGGTATTAAAAAAATAATTTTAAGTGAATTAAAAATATTTAAAAAAATTAAAATAAATGATGGTGTTGGAGTCTAAAATAAATGATAGTGTGTGCCCTATAGGTCATGATTATGAGATATAGGGGTGTCATGACATGACAGATGTGTGTCATGTCACGACAACTATTTTAGTGTCCCAAATAAGAGATTGGAGGGGTATTAGGAATGATATATAATCCCTATCCATACTCTCCCCATCATAAGGTCTTTTTAGAGGGGGATAGGCAGTTTTCCACTATAGTGGGTAGTAATCCTCATTGAATAACAAAACTATAAGGGAGTGACCCAAAGCGTACAATATTATGATAGAGGGTCATATTTCTCCAATGTAGATCCTACACAAAGTATTAGAGTATTAGATTATTTTATCATAATTTTTCTCTATATTAGTTTATTCATTTTTTTAAATTATTATATTAGTCTTTCATTATCTTGTTTTATAATACAAAATGGAATAACTTCATAGAAGAAGCAAAATAATGGTGGAATTACTTAGTGAGGAAGTTTCTATATAATGATTCTTATTTGATTGAAGGAGACCAAAAACATATCTGACTGCGAGAAACTTTATTAATTAAATGATACTTTAGGATGAATAAATAACCCAACATTCCAAGAGATTTTAGAACAATAAATTATTAATAAATTAGTATAAGTCTAGTAGTAGATTTTATCACCCTGATAAAGGATGTGGATCAGAAATTAAAAAATGTAAATAATTCTCAAGATATTTTTATCCGAGTATAATAAGTTGAGGTCAAAAAATTAAAATGTTTAAATAAAATAATTGTTGAAGTGGCCATAGATCTAAGGTAGAAGAATAAATCTATTGATGAAAAATTGAAAAATATTTCCATACAGATAGAAGAACTGAAAGATGAGGATAAGGGAAAAAACCTAAATAGAAAGGAAATTCAGAATTTGGTACAAAAAATGATAATCTTGATACACAACAGTTTGAACTAGTATATCATAATAACTTGCTACAACAAGATAATGGGTGTTTCAAAGATTCTATTTCTACAAATAATTTTAAAATAGAGGAGTAAAAGTATATATCATATAATCTCACACACAGATTAGAATATGATATGATTGGTGGGAATAATATTAAGAGAGAACATAATTCCCAACTTGAATCAAGGGATCTGAAGATTTAACAATTGGAAGAAGTGCTGGAATTAGTCAATATAGAAGTGGATAACTCTAATTCCAATGGAAATCCCATCATGAATGACACTTGTCATTTATTATTTAACTATCCTTCAGAACGTAATAATTAAATGAAAAGAAAATATGTAATTTAAAAGGAAAATAATGATATGATTGTCTCATTCCAATGGCCATCCACTTTATGAAAAACCATTAGTGGACATGGTGGATCTTCTCCCATACATGATACGAAGATAGTTGTGAACTATTCCAGAAATAGAAAAAAATGCACTGAATGAAAACCTCAAAAGGATTTTATAGGAAGTAATGACAACATATACGATTTCTGTGGCATGCATGGTCAAACAATGATTTTTTTATTGAGGATTTGGAATATATTTCATGATGTGAAGAAAAAATGCTTCTAAATAGATGAATAAGATGGAGCATATTCAGAAATAAAAAATAAGTGCCTCTCAGAAGAAAATAGACATGAAATTATACTATTGTAAAATACTGGGACACACCCTGAGTATGTGTCAGGAATCCCATGCACTCAATGTTAGAAAAAGAAATATTGTTATACCAATATCTCAACTGAGAAATGATGACACAAGGTATGTTTTTAATGGTAGATTTTTAATATTAACTAATAAAAGAAATCTTTAAAGATATTTTATATCAACTAAATATAGTATGTAAAAGAAACATGAAAGGATATTCTCACCTCTAGTGGTGTATAACGAAAAATACTATATTATAAGACAACATGATAACACGAAAAATAGGTTAAATGTCTTAGAGAGAACACAAGGATATAAATTAAAGGAGTATCAATCACATAATCTATTAGAATCACAATATCTCTTTTGAAATTAATGTGAAAAAACTTAGAAGAAAAGATAAAAGCTACTTCAGTAGTGAGTAAGAAGAATGTACGCTTAGTGAAGGACCTTATACCAATAAGAAAAAGTATAGTGAATTAGATAACTTATAAATGAAATATGATTAAATAATGTCTTGAAAACTCAAATTTCATTCCACATGGTGAGAAGTGAATGTAGGAGAAATATCACTCTGATGGAAGAAGAAGTAAAAGAAGACCAACAGTGGATAGATTACTGCTCAAAAATGAATAATTGAAAATGGAATTTTGGTGTATCATCAAAGAAGGAAATTTGTACAAGTGGGTTTAAACCCCAAATTGTGAAAAATACCAATCTTACACAATCTACATATCATAAGAATATTGATCATGTGGATAAAAAATGTCTAGGTATATGACTATATTTGTCAATGTTGGATAAGAAATTGGAAAAAACATAAAAAGTGTACAGTGATTTTCAGGAAAGTATTAAAGGGTCGGTTAATTAGGATCAGCTACAATTCTCCTCTTAAAGGTTATATATATACCCCTACCTATGGGTTTAAATGATATTAACCAATGTTCATGTGTTTTAGGTTGCAGGGGAGATACAATCCAAGGGTATGATGCATCAAAAGATGCAAAGTGATGACGTGATGTGATACAGAATGTCAACCGAATCAAATAAGCTTCCAAATCCGAAGAAGAAATATAAACAAATTTATTGAATGGAGTTAAAGTTCTATGGGCTCTTAATATGTATTAAAGTAATTTAGTGTAATGGAATGTTATGTTAATAATAACTTTATCTCATACTTCCTACATTGAGTTCCAACTCATAAATATTAGCATTTTTATTAATGGCTCATTTCTAAGTGTACATTTGAATAAATGTTTTAGGATAAGAAAAATGTTTGTGGGTATAAAAGTGGGCCTAAAAATATGGAAAATTTCATATCATATAGGATAATTCTATATCATAATAATATTAAAGTTCATGATGGTAGATAAAGGATTAATGTTTATGTTGTTTTTTGCCAAGAATACTGATTGGGGGAGAAGTAGCAACATTCATGCAGTTCACTACTATCTATTTTGTTCTAACAATATGGTACGAGATAACTGTATTCTGGATACCATGATGCAACGAAAGAAGATTAAAAGTATTTTCAACAAGTTATATTCCTTATCTAAAGTGTCATTCAACATCTTAAATCATCTAAAAAATTGGTATTAATGAGTTATATCAGTAAAATGATGGAGGTTTCTATCAGATATTGTTTCAACACCAATAGATAAGAATTTCATTAAGACAAATTGGGTCTATCTCAACAAGATGAATAAAATGATTTAGTTATTAAAAACAAAGTATTCTTAGTATGAAAATGCTACTCCTAGATAGAGGGTAATGATGCTGATGAAACATTTAGGCATGTTACGAGGATAGAGGAAATCATATTATTCATGGACATTGTAGTACATGGAAGGTTCAAAGTTTTCTAGATAGATGTCAAGTCATCATTTTCAAATTGGGTTATGGAATAAGAAGTCTACATTGATAACACAATTGGTTTTCTCATCATGGAGATTAAAAACATTCTTGGAAGAAGAAGGTGTTTTATGGGTTGAATAAAGTACCAAGATAATGGTATTGTGGACTAGAACTGGTTTTGAAGAATATCAGTTTTAAGTGGGGAGGATTTTATTAAAATATCTATGTAAACAATTAAAGTAATCAATGAATCTAGTTGGTAGTGTATATATACAATATTATATTTGGTGGATTAGATGAAGCATTGTGAAAATAATTCACATAATTCATGATAAGTCAATTTAAAATGCCAATGATTAGTGAATAGATGTTTTTAATTGGTTTAAAATTGACACAATAAAATAATGGAACATTAACTTCTCAATCAACATACTTCAAGAAGGTTTTGAGATGTTTTAGAATGGATAATTACAAGGATATGAGTACTCTAATCGCTAACATAATGAAACTATCACAGGATGATGAAGTCAATGTAGATAATTTTATACAATATAGAAAAAAACCTTTGTAGTCTATTATACTTGAAATAAAATAGATATGATATTGTTTTTCCACATTCCACGTAGAAATATATAAAATAAATCCCAAATAAACCAACTTTCATAAAAAATAATGTTTTGGTATATCAAGGGTACAATGGTTTTGGTTTTTTATAAAATGAGAAATCTCGACAAGGGTTATTGGGCTATACAGATACAGATTGGATTAGTACATCTGATGGTTGAAAATCACCATCAGGTGGCGAATTCAATATTGGTAGATTTTTTATTTCATGGATAGTCAAGAAACAATATTTCATTTCATTGAGCATCTTAGAAGCCAAATATATTATGGAAATTCAATATTTCATATATTTATTGTGGATTAAGTAGTTTATTAATGATATGATAGTTCTAGTAAAGTATCTTATCATAATCCATTTATACAATTCAAGTGATATAAATCTTAGAAAAAATGTATTCCATCACTCAAGGGTATTTCACATTAAAATCATGTATCATTTTATCAAGGAGAAGGTGGATCAGGGGATTTTTATATAAGAGTATATCCCTATAAAACTATATGTTGAATACATATTGAGAAAGGACGTACGCAAATAAGTGTTTGAATGTCATCATCTGTACCTTAGAGTTTTATCAACTCCACACACATGAAAAGTGTGGATGTGGGACCCCTCTCCACTAGGTATGATGTATTTTTCCCTAATGTGTCGAACAATATTCCTTACCCAATTGCATACCAAAAAGGAGTGACCTTAGGGTTCAATGAAAAAGATGGATAAGTTGTGTCTAAAAAAGGGGAGAAAATTTCTTAATCAATACATGGGGAATGTTGATATGGGAGAAATTAATAAGTGGTAGTTATAAATATAAATATTCTAAAGATGATCAATAAAAGGATATAAATCATGATAGATAGGGTTTGTGATGAAAACAGTTGAGTGGTTTTGGAATCAAGTGATTCATTGATGTACATTATAGTCAAATCTTGTTTCTCAAACTATGAATGGATCATGTGGTCTTAGAGTGTGTGTTGGATAAAATATCTGATTAATATCTGAATCACAAGAAGTGAATTTTAGTATAATATGAAATATTTTTTAACATGGTATCAAAATATGGAGAGTTTTCAACAATCCCAAATGGGGAGATTGTTTGGAAAAAATCCCTCAAGATATCATTGTAGTGTATTTCGGTTGATTGTTCTTATTAAAAGATAAGGATTCTATGATCATTTGTGGAGATTCATAGATATTGTTAACATATGGTATATTGACAAAGATCCATGGAAAAGGAATGGATTCTCCATAGGGGGTATAGAATATTTAATATACAAGGTCGTATAGTTTCCAATTTATTGCCAAATTTTTTGGGGTCAAAAATCTGTTGGTTGGTTTAATCATCGCAAAATTTGGATTTCAATGAATTCCTCACAAAAATATGTAAAATGAATCTATTTTTAAAATATTAGAGTTTCAATAAGGTAATGATATTTGAAAAGGAATTTAATATTGTGAAGGATGGGTTTTGTAGAGGTGTGGAGCATCACAAATGTGTGATGAAAAGATAGAAGCTCTGTGAATATGAGAAGAGTCACTTCTTAAAGATGTGTTGGAAATATACATATTCTCCATGACTATTATTATCTTCAAAATTGTGAAATTTTTGTTGGTTCTTCATGAAGACATGTTGGTTCTTTAATAAGTTTAGAGAGCTTTGAGAAATAGTTATTATGATGATAGAAGCTTCTAGAATGGGAGGCAATTCATATAAATAGGACTCTACCTGATAAAAAAATTGAGAATGAATTAACAGAGGTTCAAAGGCTCTAAATTTTTGAATGTGATTTTTGAAGGTTTTTCTTCTAAAAATGTTTAAAAAAAATGATGTTCACGGAAGATATAAAATCTGATCAAAAGTTTTAAGCATCGCAAAAGTATCGATGTTAATAAAGGCTATCGAATGATGAATGAATGTTTTTATCTTTGTGAAGGATAAATGATATTCAATAAAGTGTTTGAAAATCACAAAAGGAAGTTGCTTCAAGAATGTGGGTTGAGATTCATGAAATTGGTCATATTTATGAATGTTTTGGGGTTCACGAAGGAAGTATATACTTGTGAAGAATTGAGAATTTTCTTACAGATTGTGTGAGATTTTGAAAGGAATTAATCATCAAGAAAGTTTTTAAATGATATTGCCTTATAGAAACATGGCAATGTGATATTCATTAATTGAATTAAATTAGAACCTCAAAAGTTCATCTTCTTATAATTGAGGATGCCTTCATTATTTCTATTAATGGGACTTACATGTCCATAAACTCTGTGTGAATCATTCCTAGAGTAGTGAGAAAAGGTAGAGGAAAAGATTGATCCTTTCCACCGAGAGGGATCAATAGAAGAAAAAATTGGGGGGGTTACCCATGGAAAGTAGTGAGCTATCCCTAAACATTTTTAAGGTAGTGGACCTGGGCATACAAGTGATCTTGCTCAAACCTTATTGTGGAAGTGAGCCTTAGTATATTTGGTATATTGGTAAATTTCCATTGTATGATCCATGGATGTAGCCCAGTGAGGGTGAACCAAGTAAAAATCTATGTGAACTTGTACTTTCTTACATTCAATGAATAATCATCAGATAAATATTGAAAGAATAAGATCATCATAAAAACATAATAGATAATAATGTAACCCTTATAATAAATTGGCCAAGATCTAGTGGGTTAGGGTGATTTTTGAAAAAATTCCCACACCCTAATTCACTCCCATCTTAGGTTATATAATCCCCTTTTAGTACTAAAAGAAGGTAAAATTTAGAATTATGGAGTGGAAGATAAAATATATAAACATAAGAAGAAATTTATTTTATTTTTTCAAAATACCATAATTGAAACTAACATCATGAAAAAGGAAATAAAAATTCTTTTTGAAATGTGGTAAATAGAAATATGAATATCAAATGAGATAATACATATTTAGATATCAACATAAAAAATATAACATTTTTGGAAAGAAATAATATTTATACGAAAGGGAGAGATTATTTTAATGGATATGAATCATTCTTAACCACAATAGTTTTTAAATATATAAATGAAAAATATAAGATATATTAAAAAAATTAATTTCCTTAGACGGATAGAGGGGATCTCATATTATGGAATTAAATGGAATCAATATATGAATATTAAAATAAATAATTTCAGGAATAAATATTATAACTCAATGTAAAGGGGTTTAGTTAACAAAACCCTTACCAATATCATAATAATTTAAGTAAAAATACTTTAGAAATAATTTAATGGAAAATAACTATAAATAAAAATAAAATAATGTGTAAATACAATTTTTTATGATCATGGGATAAAATAAATTAAAATAAGGATAATTTAGTTTAATAAGAAACATCACACTCAATGAAATGAAGTTGTGTTAGAAAAAACCTTTACAACATGGATTATATATGAATTAAAAGAACCTAAATTGGAGACTTTTAAATGGACCTAAAAGAACATTATTAACTGTGATTTATGATGAAATAATTTAGTGAGTTATTAATTACACCATATTAAATAAGAATAGGTGCAAAATATGAATTCATGCCTCAATAAAGGGGAATTGATAAAAAACCCTTACCTTCACTCTTGAATTCTACAAAAGTAATTTCACATTCTATATAATAAACATTACCATATTAATGACTTATATAAGAATATTATTCATATCTATTACCTTTTTTACACTTTAATTATAATAATTTATTATACATTTATTATAATATTATCGTTTATTTTTATGTTCAGATGATATTAACCTTAAGTATTTCCAAAAAGTTTCATAATTGAATTGTCGATCTTAATAATTTGAAGAAAATATTATAATTACTTTATTATTTATGTTACTGGAATATATTTTCCCAATTTATTTATAATTTTTTAATTTTATTACATGAGCGTTATAGTGATTATTTGGGAAGATAAAATCAATGATGAGATTATTTTGGTAATTTTTAACTAATGAAAGGTGACATCATAATAATGTTTTAAATATAAATATTACCAGCCAAAAAAATATTATTTACATATTTATAAAAAATTATAACGATTACTGTGTTTTTATATTCATCCATGAAATAAATTTATATCACCGTTCATGTATTTGGTTAAACCATCCAAAAAAACTATCTATAATTAATTGGTGAGTCAAGTTATGATGGTGAATATTTTATTATAATATAATTATAAAAATTTATAATGGTGTTATTTACATATTATTAAGGTGATAAAACTGAATTTACAAGATTTGTGTGAATAAGATTAGATAAGAAACAATTTGTAACAAAGAATAATTTTTTTCCTTGTGTTATGCTCAATTTAAGCGGTAAAATTTACATTTATCACTTATTTTTAATATAGTTAATAGAATGGGTAATTTATCTTCCATGAATACTAATAACTATATAAACATAATATTCATTTATTAAATCTATTTGTATAACTAGTAATGAAAGAAGGTGATGAAAAAACACATTGTTCGTGGAGGTGATAGTTCACATGTAACATGAGTTATGTTTTTATTATTAGAATAGTTAAGAGGGAGATAGATAATTGCAATTCCATCAACATAACAACTAATTAGTATAATAATTATAGTGGTTTAATTATATTTTTTTGGTTAGAATAGTTTATTAAAAGAAATATATAGATGAAAAGGCTGGGGAGTTGATAATACTCAAGTTAAATAATTGATTCTTCTCCTAGATGATATATTAGAAAAGGAGGAATTGGGAAACTTTATTGTAAACAAGGTGTTTGATCCATATATTAAAGGTAAAATAGGGTGGTTTTGAATAGGAATTCTAAAGGTACGTTTATTTTATTGTGGGTGGTAGTGAGATCCTTTTATAGGTGAAAAAATAGGGAGTTTTCTTTGGAAGTCAATATTGGGTAAGGGGTAAATATGGAATCATATAATAGATAACTAAGTTATGAAAGGAAATGTTATTAATATAGGTGTTTGTGACATTGAATCTTAAAAAAATCTTCGATGACGTCTAACTTTCAAGTAAATTTATAAAAATTTGAGCCACTTTAAGCTACCATTTTTTATGCTTATTAACCTTGACTAAATTTTTTCTATGGTAATTAATTTTTTACTAAACATATAAGATGAACATGCTTAAAAAATATATAATTTTGAATTTTGAATTTATAATCCACTTAATCTAATTAAATTTATTAATATGAGAAAATTATCTTTTAAATTAAAAAATTACATTTTTAGAAAAAACTATTTTATAGAAAAATGTCTTTTTATAAATTCATTGATTTTTATTTTTATTTCCTGTTAATTACAAATAGAATTTTGGTTAATATATCAATTCATATGTTTAAAAATAATATTTGATCCATAAATTTAAATTTACCAATTTAATTTATTTAAATAAAAATTATACAAAATTTATAAAAAAATAGTACCTTAAAAAATATCGCTTCTAAATAATCTTTAACAAATTCTGTTAAAAATTATTTATCTATATCTTATACATTTAATTTTATAATCCCAATTATGTAAAAATATTTTCTTTAATTTTATAATACACCATATCATACTTTCAAAATAATAATATATAACACAAGGATAATTATTCTAAAAAACTATTGTAATTAATTATTATATTTTTTTCCATTATTAATTATTTATAAATTATATTATTTTAAATTTGTTACTAAAAATGTAAAAAATTATTATACCTATTGGATAAATGTATTTCCAATGACCATATTTCCAACAACCATATTTTCCTTTATAACGACTATGATCATAATTTATATATAATGTAGTTCTTTTTAGTTTGATGTTGTTGTAACATCCCAAAAATTATAAGCTTAGTTTATTTTATATATTTTATTAAATGGATTAATTTATACATTAAAACAAACTAAGTTGAGTTTAATATTTAAAGATATAGTTTTATTTAAACAAAATAAATAATGTAAAAAAAATAAATTAAAATAATGATATAATTAAATCATGTAGAAATACACTAAGAAATGATAAAATTAATTAAAAAAATAGTTATTCAAAATAATTTATCATTAAAAAAATAAGTTAAATACTTTAATCTTTTTATAATTATAAATAATGAAATTAATTAATTTTAACAAGTAACATTAGTAATTAGTTTTATACAATTTTTTTATTACTACAATTTTATATTTATATATAATAGTAAAAAAAATAAAACATGTTATATTAATGATATATATAAATAACTAAAGGTAATATAATATATTTAAATATAAATTAATGAAATTATAATTCTGATATTATGAAAAATATTTCTTAATATGAGTATTCTAAATATTTTTATTTTAAAATCTGAATTATGAATATTAAAAAAATGTATAAAATATAAAAATAAAAATAAAACAAAAAATTTAACTGTAAGGAATATGATTTATTGTTTTTAAATAGTACATATAATTAATAGATATATAAAAATTATGTTTTTTGAATATGAATACTGTAAAAAATGACGAAACAAAAAAAATATAAATGATAAAAATGATAAATTAAGTACGAGTGTGTAAGGGATAAGGGTTCTCTTAAAGTGTAGTGGGAGAAGTAAATATTGCTTCTACCGAAGTGCTGAAGGATGAATTCAACCCTAGGTAACTGCTCGGGCTGAGAAGAGGAGGATCGATATTATAAGGGTTCTTTTTCAGAAGTTACATCGCAGTTATGGTGAAATGCCAAAGGAGGTTAAATTTCTAATGAGGTCTTCAGTGTAAGATGGAACATTGATGGAGATCTGGGGAAGTAAATCAGAATGAGGGTGAAAACCAAAGAGATTCAAATATTGATGGAAAGGTTTTCACATGTGGATGTAGTGTGAGTTGTTATTTTACATTTTCATCTAGAAAATATATTTGAAGGTATGTGTATTTTATTTTGGCATCATGTTATTACTTCTAGGTGGCCAAATTAGCTTAGTAGTACCCTGATTTTTTTGATTTCTTCAATTTTCTTCATCGTTCAACATATACTATAACTTTCGTTCGAAGTTTTTAATTTTACTCATCCCAATAACTATGTTTGTTATAGTTATAATTTTAAACATATGAATTAAATTGATACCAATGTTTTCAATGATTTCATTCGACGTTGGTGGCCCCAGTTATTGATATGTTTATTTTTTTATTATCTTGGACTACACTGTTAATCAAAGCTATTTGGGTATATGAATTTATTATACCATCATCCTATTATAGTATCTATATTATATTATTTATTTAAATTTAATTTTTCATATGCCTTTAATGTCAACAATTTAAGTTAGGCTTGTCTTATTTTGAAAAAGCATTAGGAAGAAACCAACAAGAATGGATTAAAACAATATAAAATAAATAATTGTCAATTGAAATGTAACAATCATATTTAATGATAAAATATCCATTTTTCCTCCTTAGATCAGTCCTGTAAGAATCATAGTGTATATGATATATAAGTATAACATATCATCTTACTCGATAATACTTATAACTGAACCACAAATTTTGATAAAATTGAGATGAATCTTGATTACTCTCTCATGGATATAAATAAGAGTTTTCCTTCGAGTGGAAGTACCAGAAAACCCCTATTTAGTTTAGATAGAGAGAGAGAGTCTCTTATGAAAAAGAATAAGTCCACTATTAGTAATGGAAATATTGGTTGTTAGAACTATTCTACCATTCTTATTTTATGAAAAACAAATGAGGAACATTTTTTTTCCTATAAAAATATAAAATTTATGTTTTTTAAATAAATTTTTTTGTGGATATATTATGTATTTATTTTAAAAACCTATAATATATATGTTATAAAATGACTTTTAAAGGATTATTTACTTTATCTTTAAAGAATTTTTTTTTGTTTTCAAAAACAAATATGATTTTATTTTTCTAAAATTATATATAAAGGAATATAGGGTGTTTTTTCATTAAAAATCTATTTTAATATTATGATTGATTAAATCTCCCTTTTGGTAGAGAAATTAATTTTAAAATAATGATTTTATCTAGTTTCAAAAATTCAATTCTAAGATGTATTTTCGAATAACAACCAATAAAAAAACTTTTTTTTGTTAAATTTTAATTTTTTATTTTCAAAAATAATTTTATTTATCATTATATATATATATATAATGATTATTGTATACTAATAAATTTCATTATTAGTTGTAGACATGGCCAAATACTATGATTATGAATGAAATATTATGAAAGTATTTTTTTAATTTCAAGGTGTTTAGATATAATATATTTAAATGTTTTTGACATGTCCTGTATTTTTATTACAAGTTTTTGTTTAATTTTAGAAAGAAATTAAATAATTATTTTGAATGTAAACATTTTTTAGAATTATTTGTTTCTCCTATGGATATTTTAAAAAATGAAATTAATCGAGGCATGAAAGTTCTAAAATTATTTTCTATTTTAAAAATAATTCATTTATATATTTTAAAAACGATTTTAATGGGTTATTTATGAGAAATAAAAATCATTAGTAAAAAAATTATTACAATTAAAATCATCACTCTCATATCAAACAAGAAAAATAGAAATGGGGAGTGAACCCATGATCTCAATGGTACATTGTCCAACAAGTGATATTGTTATGTGGTCATAAAGGTTTTTAAAGATTATTCAAGTATTATATTAACCCAAAAACATATTTATATTTTAAAAATTGTTTTTAAGGATAAATCCAACTGTTTTTCAAATATAATTTTTGAAATGAATTTTCAAATTGATTAGTATCTTAGAAAATTATTATATATATAAATATTATTGATATTTGATATAAAATTCTTTCAAATAGTTTTTATAAAAGTATTTTTCACTTGTTTTAAACCCCATACTAGGAAATTTTATGCTCATCCCATGTTTTAAAATAATTTTGACAGGTATTTTATAAGTTCATAGATGGAGGACTTCACTTATGAAGTTAGCTAACATGAATTGAATTAGATAATTTATTTTGATTTTTTTCTAATCTAATAAATTAAATGTTTTTTCTTGTTATATTGAACCTTGATCGGAAAAGGTCCTAAATTATTTAAAGAATTGTGTATTTTCTAAATAATTTTTAATAAAATAAATATACAACATGTTTTTAGAACTGAATCCAAAAGCGCAGGTTTGTGTCTTTACATTTGGTATCAATTGAACTTTCTAGAAAAATTTAGAGATTAGACATTGTTTTTTTAGGAAAAATTTAAGAGATAAAATTTTCTCTGAAATTTCAATGAAATTAAGCCCCCTTATAAGTTTTAATTTTTCTTAATCCAGAACATGGAAATTTATAATTTTCCAAAGAATGAAAACCAAATTGTGAGGGAACAATTCATTTAAGGGTGGGATAATGTAACATACCATAAATTATAAACATGGTTTTTCAATATTTTGATAAATGGGTTAATTTATACGTAAATAAACTAATCCTGGTTTAATATTTTCACACATAACTTTCTCTAATCAAAATTAATATTGGATATAAAATAATTTAAAATAACAATATAATTAAATCAAGTAAAATTATAATAATCAATGATAAAAAAAATTATGCACAATTATTTGTCATTAATAAAAGAAGTTAAATAATTAAAAAAATTATTTTCTAATTATAAATACTTAAAAAAATTAGTTTTATCATTTAACTTTTCAAATTAGTTTTATACAAAATTTATTTCTTGAACTGAAATTTTAAATTTTTATATAACTATTAAGAATATTAAAATTATGAAAAATATTATAAAATAAACGTATTTCTAATATTTTTATTTTGAAATGTGAATTATTAATATTAAAATAAATGTATACAATTTAAAAAAATAAAACAAAAAAATTAATCATAAGGAATATAATTCATTTTTGGAAATATTAAATTTAATTATTGAATATATACAAGTTATGTTATCCAAATATGAATACTATTATAGAAATTATGAAACAAATAAAAAAATTGAAATGATAAAAATGATAAATCTAATAAAAGTGTATAAGGGATAAGAGTTATTGGGAAGAACAGAGGGAATGACGGGATCTGGATTCAACTAAACTGATGAAGGAAATATTTGACTTCAGGTAAGCGCTTGAGTTCAGAGAAGTGGGATCAAACTAAGAAAGATTATACTTTGGAAGGCCGAGCATTGTTATAGAAAAATACCAAAGGCGTTTTGATATCTTATGAGGTATCATTCACAATATGGTACACCGATGGAGATCGAGTGAAGAAAATTAAAATAAGGTAAAAAATCAAACAGATTTAGATGTGGATGGAAAGTGTTTCAAATGTGGAAGTGGTTTTTGTTATGATTCACCATTTAAATCGATTAAATTGATTTTGATCTATGTGAATTTTATTTCGGTGTCTGATTTATCCTTTTAGGTGTCTAAATAACCTTACGAGTACATTAATTTATGGATTTCTTCAATTATCCTCATCACTGAATATGTGATGTCCCTATTAGTTGTTACTTTGAATTTTATTCATCTTAATTTTATTTTTGGTTATAGTTTTTGTTTTAAATTCAGGAATTAAATTTATAAGAAATTTTTAAATTATTTTGATCAATGTTGGTAACCCCAATTATTGATCTTTTTTTTTCTACTTCAATCGACTTTGAATGCCCTAGTTATCATCATTTTTGGGGTAATTTAATGTATTATTCAAATATACTATTATAATGGCTATATTAAATTATATATTTAAATTGAAACCATCATGGACCTCCTATGTAAATAATTTAGGTTATATGTTTCTTCATTAAACAAAGCTTCATGATGAAACTCGAACAAAAAAAATAGAAACAAGACAAAATAATTATTTATTAAACCAAACATAATTTTTATATTTAATGAAAAATTAACCATTTTACTCCTTAGATAAAATATGGTAAAATTTTTTAGTATGTAATATGTAAATGTAATATACCATCTTTCCTGAAAATCCTTATAATAGAACCATAGAATATGAGAAAATCGAGATCATTCTCAATTCTTCTCTCATGGTTAAAAATTTGAGTTTGCCTTTAATAGTCATCACACAAAAAACACTCAGTTTGGTTTAGAGGGAGATATAGAGAGATAAAAATAGTTTCATACAAAGAAGAATTCCTCTGTAGGTAATTATTTTTTTAAAAACTTTTTTTACATGTTTATTTTGTGACAAATACAGGCAGAAAAAATTTTCAATTTTTCTTTAAACTTCTAAAATTTATATTTTTTAAATATCTTTGTATGGAATACATAATAATTATTTATTTTCAGAAGCATTAATTTTTAAGTTATATGTGATCTTGATTTTGTAAAGGATTATTATTTTTATGGGAAAATAATAATTATTTTTTAAAAATATGATTTTATGTTATTAAAATTATATGTAAAGGATGTATGGGGAGTTTTTCTATCAAATATTTAATTATAAAAATTCTATTTTATTTCTAAGATTTATATAAAACTCCATTTGTTAAATAAATTTTTTTTTAAAGTAAATTTATATCTTTTTTTTTGGAAATTAAATTCCATCATTTATTTCAGATATAAAATCAATAACAAAAATTTGTTTCTAAAATTTTAAAACATTGTTTTCAAAAAAAAATCATTTATCATTTTATGTAAAAAAAATTATTTCATACCAATAAATTTTATTAGTAATAGTAGATATGGCCATATACTATGATTATAAATGACATACTATGCAAGTAATTGTTTTAATTACATGGTGCTTAAATATATTTTCTATAAATATTATTCAAAATTCATAAATTATTAATTTGTGATTTTATTAAATTTTAGAATATTTTTGAATAACTCTTTTTAATGGAAAGATTATTTTATAAATATGGTTTTCACCTATAGAGATTCTAAAAAAATAATCTAAAAATTATTTGAAATTATAAAATTATTTTCAATTTTGAATATAATTAATGTAAATACTTTGGAATGATTTTTAATGAATTATTTTTGAAAAATATGAATCTTCAAAAAAAATATTTTATTAAAATTAAATTCTGTGCATGTATATTAAAATATAAAATGAGGAATGAGGAGTAAACCCACACCCTCAATGGGACACTATCCTACCAGTGATACTACTAAGTGGACACATGGGTTTTAAAGATCTATCAAGTATTAGATTCATCCTTAAAAGTATTAATATTTCTAAAATGATTTTTAAGGATAAAATAATTTTTTTTTGAAATAGAATTTTTAAAATTAATTTTAAAAATGATAATTATTTTCAAAATGTATTTTATATATATCCAATATTTATATTTGATATTATATAATTTAAGTGTTTTTTAAATGAGTTTTTATAATAGTTTATTTATTGGGTTTACTACCCATTACTAGGAAATTTTATTCTTATAGCATGTTTTAAAATAAGTTTCACATGTCTTTTAGAAGTTCTTAGATGGATGGATTCAATTATGGAGTTAGCACACGTGAAAAGAATTAGATATTTTATTTTACTTTTGTTCAACAATGATAAATTGTATTTTTTGTCTAATTATCCAAAACCTATTCTTAAAATTTTCTTCAATTGTATAAATAACTATTTTTTTCTGTTAATTTTTAATAAAAAAATTCACAACATGTTTTTAGCATCAAATATGGAAGCAAGGGTTAGGGTATTGAAGGTTAGTTGTAAAAAAATATTACAACATGAATGTATTATATTTTTTTTGGTGTTCACATTCAGTACAGGTCATCCTAACCGTTATGTTCCCATAAATTATCTTATTTATGTAAAGTAAGTTATAAGGTAATACTAACCATTGGGTGCCTTGTTATTAGAGTTTTATTCAGGTTACACTTAATTGGGAAACCCTAACCATTAGTATATTAACGGAATTGAGTTATGTAAATTCATATAATATATACTTTTAAATATTTATCTATACAACTATCCAAGAATCATATATGATATGATTGGAAAGTTCTTATATACCAAATGTAGTAATGGCTATTTACATTCTCAACCAAGTGTAATTTATAATTAAGTATAGATCATGGCTCACTAAAGAGATATGATTTGTGGGGAATCATTTTTTATGGGTGTAATTTCATTAAATTTCCTTGATGAAATGATATAATACATGATACTCACCCATATATTTTTCTTTCCTATAGATTATGTTTTACATCATGATAATCACTTTGAGATACCTTATAGGTATGACCTATAATATATTTATATGGGTATATAAGGATGAGAAATATTCTAACGGAAAATAATTCTGAGAAAGTAAATATGTCATTTATATTAGCCAATTTCATTAACCCCAACTCATAGGAGTTGGATACAAGTTTTGCATCGCACATTTGTGTTCACAAAAACTAAATCATAAATAGACGGGAATTGAAAAACGATGATGTAGATCTTTGTGTCAGAAATGGAGAAAGTGTTATTGTATTGTATGTAAGGACATTCGAGTGGATTAAATCTACAATGGGAGAAGTGTTTTTTATTCCTTCCATAAATTGAAATTTTATTTATGTACCTTGTTTAGACAAGAATGTATTTTCATTCACTATTGATAAAAAGTATATATATATATATATATGAATGAAATGTTTTATGGAATTAAGAATATGATAAATGAGTTATATATTATAAACATGGATAATCTGTGTGGAATGAAGTATCTTTAATCTGGGATGATCCTGAAACTAGTACAGAAGTAATGGACTATGAACCAAATGGATATTATAACTCTCTATTGGAAAACTTTTACTTTGGGGAGGAAAAACATACAAATATTTTTTATATTCATGCTTAATAAATGGGATGAAGGGTCTTCACTCTAAGGAATATCTTATCAAAAAATTGAAAACCAAACAATGAAAAAACTATTTTAATCTTCCCAATCCCATGATGGCATTGTCAATTTGTAAGGTATTTATGTCAAAGGTGGTTGAGTTAATGAATGTAAGTGGTGTTGATAATAACTGACATTAGGTATCACTTTATGGGGGTGGAGTCAGCTCTGAAAAGAGAGTACAAGATGAACAACAGGGGAAACGAGGTGGTGATGACACTAGCTAACTGTACGTATCACTTGATGGTGGTGTTGGCTTTGAAGAGGATAAAGAAACTGACCAAGAGTCCTCATAAGATTTTATTATGAATTAATAGGAGACAATAGAGGAGAAGGTCCATTTATTCTCAAAGGATGATTTCTAAAGGATATATGAAAGGACCATTCAATTATAAGTCAATTATATTGAATTCAAATGGATCTCCGCTGATGATGATATATCTTGTTAAATATTTATCCACAAAACTATCCAAGAACCATATATGATATGATTGGAAAG
This sequence comes from Viscum album, assembly GCA_963277665.1. Classification (NCBI taxonomy): domain Eukaryota; kingdom Viridiplantae; phylum Streptophyta; class Magnoliopsida; order Santalales; family Viscaceae; genus Viscum; species Viscum album. The sequence goes on along the minus strand of OY728135.1, from coordinate 1,138,951,885 downwards.
TTCTTACATACCAAATGTAGTAATGGCTATTTGCATTCTAAACCTAGTGTAAGTTATAATGAATTATGGATATTGGCTCACTAAATATATATGATTTATAGGGCATCATTTTTAGTTTGATTTATTTAATTAATAGTCCTTGATGTAAAGATATAAGACCTGATACTCACCGATATATTTTTCATCACTATATATTATGGTTTACATCATGATAATCACATTGAGATACCTTATATATATGGACTATAAGATATTTATAGTGGTATCTAAAGCGTAGAAAGGTTCTCAAGGAAAATAACTCAGATAAATTAAATGTGAATTTTATAGAATCCACCTTCAGTAAACCCACCTCATAAAAATTGGATACTATGTCTGCATAACACATTTGTGTTCGCAAACACTAACTCCTAAATAGGAGGGAATTGAAATAGGCTGAAGTAAATCTTTGTGTCAGAAATAGAGAAAGAATTTTCGTATTGTAAGTAAGTACTTTTGATATGTCTTTACCAAGTGTATTAATTCTAGATTGGGAGAAGTGTTATTATATTCCTTATATATAAGGGAATTTTATTTATATACCTTCTTTAGAAAAAATTTTATTTTCATTCACTATTGGGAAAACGTATATATATATATATATGAATGAAATTTTTTATGGAATTAAAAAATGATAAATGTTTTATAGTTTCCAAACACGGATAATCTATGTGGAATGAAGTAGCAACATGGATGGATGATCATGAAAAAAATAGAAGTAGTGGAAGATGAATATAATGGATATGATACCTCCCAATTGGAAAACTCTGACGTTGAGGAGGAAAAATATACCAATATTTTTTATGTTCATGCCTAATGAATGGGAATGAGGGCCTTGACTCTAGGGAATATCCTATCAAAAAAATTCAAAAACTAGATAATGAAAATACTATTGAAATATTCCCTATCACAAGATGATAAGATCAACTGGTAAGGTCTTCATATATAAGTATTTTTTTAGTGAATGGTGGTGATGTTGATACTTACCAACATTGGGTAGCTCTTAATGAGGGTGGAGTCAGCTCATAAAAGGAAGCACAAGATGAACAAGAGTGGAAAAGAGGTTGTGGTGAAACTAGATAACTATAGCTAGCTCTTGATGGGGAAGATAATGGATTTGAAGTGGACAAAGATACTAACCAAGAGTCCTCATAAGACATGATTATTAATTATTAAGAGACATTACAAGAGAAGGTCCATTTTTCCTCAAAGGATGACGTTGAAATGTTCAATGAAAGAACCCTTGAATTAAAATTCAATTATATAAAATTCAAATGCATCACCACTTAAGATGATATTCTTCTTCATGGACTTACTAAAGGTAAAATTAATATTGGGTAGTTCATTAGGATCTAGGATATGATGGCCTTTCTCCTTGAAGATATTATCCATGATGATTCAGATTGGGATAACATTATTCTTGAGTTGAATTTGAAATGGTTTCATAGATCTAACTTCTTAAATTTTTAATGGAATGATTCAGAGACTGAATTTGGAGTAAACTGGTGTTGTTATCTATGCATGTAAATGTTCCCAATCAACCAAATAAATTGACCCTTCTCAAAATCCAAAAAAAATAATTTATCATATATATGGATACTCTGGGTTATAGTATTCATAATTTGAATACTGGGGATGATTATAATCCAAACTACTTTAGGATCTGTCACTTTGGAGATATAAATGATAAATACATCCAAATAATATATAGAGATGAATTTTTAGAACCATTTTATTATGAATCATTTGAGAATTGTGAATATTATTTCGTATGAAAAATGATCAATGCACTTTTTATTTGAATGTTTAGGCTAGTGGACTACTGGATGTCATACATAGTTATGTATGCAGACTAATGAATACTCAATAAAGTGGTGATTTTAGATACATCAATACATTCTTTCATGTATTTAATTAGTATGGATATTTGTTTCTATTGAGACACAAGTATGATAGTTTTACAATGTTTTTATAATTTTAAAATAATGTACAAACTTAACATGGAAAAATTATTAAGATCCTATTATCTTCTTAGGGTGGGGAATAATTTATCCATGAATTAAATGAGAATCTAAGGGATTATGAAATTGTTCCACAACACAATCCTCCTATAACACCATAATGGAATGGCCCATCTAATAGGAGGAATCAATCCTTGTTGTACATGTTTAGATTGATGATGATTCTGTGTGGCCTTTTTATTTCATTCTACGGTTATGCTCTAGAGACTGATCCATACATAATTAATCATGTTACATATAATGTATATATAAAAAATTATATGAGATATGTACTGGAAAGCATGATAGTATTTACTTTGGGAATATTTTGTGTTGTTCAGCCAATGTATGACATTAAAATTTTTATAATCATATCCCAAAATTTTATAAATTCTTCTTTGTTGGTCATCCCAAAGATACTATGGGATATTAATTTTATAATCCTTATGAACCCAAATTGTTTTTGGTATGACATACTATTATAATTGAGAAAGAACAATATATAATGATATTTTATTATTATTTGAAAATCACTTTATGTTTAGTGGGAACCATAAAAAGAAATCAAACATCCTACCAGACCACATCACAACCACAAGGACCAAATTCAAAATTTTAAATTCAATTAAAACTACAACATCATCACACCTCATTCCATGTACCACTTTATGGAGCACTAACTTACATAAAATGAAATCATCACACAAGAACGTCAGTAAGAACCACCCACTTTAATCCTTCATTGCCCCCACAAAACACCTACAACATCATTGAAAGAACACCACCATCATCACCTTTAACACACAATAACCATAGAGGTTCAGAAAAATTGAACAGGGAACTGTAAAAATAAATTTCAATAGTGACCCAATGTGAGAGAAATGAATATTTGACGCACCTCCCAGAAACAACTAGCAGCTCGAACAACACATTCTAGAACCTCTATGAAGACCACCATACAAGATTGATTCAGAAGGGATCATTGGGCTAGGAAGTTAGAGAAGAGTTGACCGATTTTATGCTTCAAAAAATGACTTTTCCAGAGATCACATCATCATCATCAATGGGTATAACCATCATGAAACTTAAAAACCACCATCTGAACTTTAAACCATTGAAAATAAACTAGAAGAAGACAAATCCACACAAAAATACATCCTATAGAAAATAAATCCATCACCAAAATAATCCCAAAAGATGAAATAAAAACCAATAGGGATAAAAAATAACAACATGAAAACCTTCACCGATATTGAAGGATATATTCCACTAGAATGAATATATATGATAATGAAGCTGAAATAGAATCCACACATCATAACAGGAAGACAACAAAGCACTATCATAATGAGCCCGTCGATACGAAGTAAACAACTGAAAAACTAGAACCAAAACAAAAGTCAAGAACACAGTCATGGTCAAACCTATCTCTAGAACCCACCACCATTATTCCTCTTATTAAACACACCTCTTCACTAACATCAGTGTAAGTGGAGAAAATTAATCCATCAATCCTAACATCAATATGAACATGAAGTTGAGTTGAATCAACATAGTGTTTAAAGACCCACCCTCAAAACCAAGAGGCATCCACAATGAATGACCCTAGGACAGTCTGAGCCAAAAATAATACTTTGGGATGGGATCCTAGAAGACACAAAACATGGGAAAATCTAACACCGAGTGACCGAACCTAAAAATATAGCCCTAAGAATGATGATATTAAAAAGAATAGAGGGGAGAGAATCAACATGGGTTCCAACAGAAAGGGAAAACTTGGGAGAATGAGAAATGGAATGAAATCATGTTGGAGAAATAACCAGAGCATAAAGGCATGAGCTAAAGGATTACAAAAATTTAAGAATTATACTTTTCTGGACATCGCTTGATCGATAATGAGATTGTGTGACCTTCTTATTTCATTCTAGGTATATCCTCCATAGACTTCTACATACATACTTAATCAGGTTCCATATAAATTATTCATAAATAAACATACAAGAAATAGACATTGAATCATTGAAATTTGTATTTTATGAAGATTTAGGTGTTAATGAGTATTTATATCGTTTAAACTCTAATGAATATAGGTATAAGTTTGAGAATTTTTTTTGTTATTTAAAAGAGACTGTGGGATATTACATTTATGTTAATGATAAACATAATGTCCTTGTGGCTATATATGGTATTTTCAATGATTAGGAACATAAATATTGAAGAGTTAGTAGAGGGATAGTTGAACTTGATTTAGTTCAATACCAAAAAATATGAAGTGTTATTATGGTTCAAGATGAATCAGTCCAACAAATAGTTTTGGAATAATAACCAACTCAAGATACAAAATAATTGTGATGGAATAGTAAGATTCAACTAGAGATTGTGAAATATGGATTCGTCATATTTATTGATTATAAGGTAATGTTCATATATGTTTAACCCACCACTTATCAAGAGGCCATTGAGAATCCTTATTCCAAGAAATAGTTAAAATACCTGGAATCTAAAATGAAATCCACATACACTAACTATGTTTATAACTTAGTGGAAGAATATAAATATGTGATACTTATAGGATAAAAATTGGTTTTTATAAGAAAACTAATATGTATGGAAGAATATCTACCAATATTAAATATATGGTCATAAAATGATACAAGAATATCCACTAGACTGATTATGAATAAAAAATTTCACCTTTTTTGATTTTAATGTAAATTAGTATTTTACTAACCATAGATGCCTGTTTTTTTATAAAATATTTCAATTAGATTTCAAAACTAGTTTCCTTAATGGGAATTTATTCAAGGGAATGTATATGTTACAGATCAAAGGTTTTGTTTTTTATAATGAGACTATAAGGTGTAAAATATGTAATGTTACATTTATGGATAAAAGAAATCTTTTCATAGATAGAATATTTTATTTTATAATGAAATAAAATAGTTTTTTCAGATAAATTTTTTATTATTATTTTTTATACAAGAATATTAGTGGGAGTGTAGCGATGTTTCTGATATTTGATGTATATAAAATATTACTTATCAAATTTGAAATCCCAACTTTCACTATGTGAATATGTGGTTGGTTAAATTCTTCTCGATGAAAGAAATGGGTGATGACGTCTACGTACTAGGTATGAAAACATATAGAGATTGATCTAATAGGTTTCTTAGACTTGTTTAGGACATGTATATTAGTAATGTTATAAATAAGTTTGTCATGGAGAACTCAAAAAGTATTCTGCACCAGTGTTACATGGCACAAATCAATAGATGATTTAAGATCCTTATAAAGAGTTATAAAAGATGGATATGATTTCTTATTCTTACAATATAAGTTATCTCATGTATGCCATGTTTTTGAGAGACATGATATCTAATACTCTTTTATCATTACATTTAAATATAAATCCAGTCATGTTATGTCACCTGGTTGTTGTGAGGAAGATCATTAATTACTTAATAGAGACAAGGTATATGTTCTTGGTATTTATAGGTGATGATGGGATTTGGGTAAAGGGTTATGTAGATTTTATTTTATTTAACCTTAGAGATAATATAGAATATCAATATAGTTTTTTTTCTTGAATGGTTGAGCTATCATTTGGAAGAGTTCCAAACTAGCCACCAGAGTGGATTTGAAAATAGAGTTGGAGTACATCATTGTATCAAATGATGTGAAGGAAGTTGTTTGGAGTAGTATGTTCATTTCTAAACTATAGAGGGTTCCTAAAATATAGGGAGTGATCAAGATTTACTATGATAGTAATGGATCCATTGCATAGGGAAAGGAACTATAGTCATAGTAAAGCACTAAAAACATCATTATAAAATACCATATTATATGAAATATTGTTAAAAGGGGCAATGATTGGATTTATTTGGTGGGAATAGATGAAAATGGGACATATTTTTTGACAAAATTTTTATCATTATAGAATAATGATGGTAATTTATATATAATTGGTGTATGATATATAATATATTGACGTAATGGTTTAATAATGTATCATGTGTTCAAAATAATAAAAATATCTATTTATAATTCATCTATGCTTGATGCAGTTTACTTTAAATAAATCGTGGAATAATAATTTCCCCTTATTGCATAACATTGAGTTTCCCCTAATCAATTATCAGTAAAGAAAAGTGTGGGTAATGATGATATATTAATATTAACATGAGTATCTTAATATTGATGTAATATGTAACACCCTAAGATTTCATAGTGTGTTATTTCTTCAAAATAATTCAATAACTTGCATTACACGCAACACCGAGTTCAATCACACCATGACTTACCAAAAAAAAGCCATTCAAAAGAGGTTATTAATAGTATTAACTAAATTTTAAACTTTATATAATCCTTATAATTTTAGAATCCATATTATGAGTTCCTTAGACATAATGCAAGAACAGACTCATTTTCAGTATTGCACTTTTATCAACTTTTAATAGTGAAACCTTTTTAAATACAATATTTTAAACTTTTTGACTAAATGGGGACATCAAAAAATTTAAAATGAAACATCCCAAGCTTCCACGGTACTCTTTCCTTTGAATAATACAGTAGCGTGTGTTGTACGCAACTTCGAGTTCTGACACACCACAACCAATCAACTAGTCGTTATGAATAGTAATACCTACCTTTTAAAATTTTAGAAATTTTATCTCTCAAAATGGACTTCATTTTTGGATTTGGAGTATCGAATTTAGCCTAAGGTGAAATTTTGGTACTTTTCGGATAACTTTCATATTTGGATGAATAGTGAAAATTACTATATTTTAATTTAAAACAACTTTTTAATGAAAATAATTAATAGTGATAAATTATGAATATGAGTGGTTTTAAAGAATATTTAGAATATATTTTTACCATTTAATATAATGTTGGTCATTGGACATAATTTTACAATTAAACCGAACATAAACAAGTGTCAATCTTTTGATAGTTATTATCTCTTAAAAACACGCTTTTTGTTTTGACAGCGGGAATTAATTTTAAATTAATTTCTGCCACTTCTGTGTTTTGAATTTAGAAAAATGGATTCCATATTTGGAATCATGATGTCCAAATTGTTTAAATAGGTAAATTTTATTTTTAGACATTTTGAATAATTACTGTGGTAAAAATTTTATTTACCATGGTTAAGAGTAAATCCGTTAAATAAGTGTTAAAAATAATATTATAATAATACTAAATTATCCTAAAACGTGTCCTAGACTTATTGGTTGACACATGTTCTACCATAGGAATATTTGGGTCTATTTTGGGACCCCATGGTGCCACTTGTAGGTGATAGGGTCACTTTTTGTTAATTAAGTTAAAATGAATACAAAAATGACACAAGCATATATCTTTTAGAAAAACAATTATTGCATAGGGTTATATATGTTTTATTTTAGATTATAAATATTCATTAGAAAGATAAAACTATTTTCAAAATAATTATATTTTATTTGAAATTTTTTATACATTACATAATTTAATTTACTTATGACACAATGATGATGTAGTAATTACTATATTAGTGAAAAATTAAAATAATTTATATTATAAATACCCAAATAAATATAATATGAACCTTTTAATTAATTAAACTAATTTTCTAGGATAATATGATGTATTAGGATTGATTTAATGGACTTTGTTTGAAGTAATAAATCTGTTATGAGTTTCAAAAAAATCAACTATTGAATAGTGTCAAAATTGATATAAAAGAGGTCTTAAAAAAATATTATATTATTAATTGATATTAAATTCCTAAAAATATTAGGTTTTTCCAAGAGACTTATATCATGATATTTTAATCATTAATGGACCACTTGGGGGTCGCTTGGATGTATATAGTATGTTTATTAACCATATTATATAAAAATACAAAGAGACATTGTAAAAGTGAAACTAATTAACTTAGAGTTAATACTTAAAGATAAGGTTAATATAAGTACCCAAACCTGTATAAATTCTATTGGTTGAGTTGTTTTCGACCCATACCCACCTTAAAATTTTAATAATAAACTTTGGAGCCATTTGAAACTTAATATGAATTTATTATAAACTAATATCTCTAGCTTTTCCAAAGATGCCCCTCACCCCTCTTATAAAAGGGCACTCCTCCCTCTCATTTCTTCACACCTTAAAAGCCTTTTGGTTCCACCAAACTCTGCCCAAATACTCTCCCAACGTCCCTAAATAAAACCTAGGGGCCTTAGTTTGATCAGAAATCCAACCTAAGGATCCCTTTTGATCAAATCAAAAGGAAGAACCCGAAGAAAAGGTAATGATTTCACCACCCTTTTCCAAGTTCCTTTCTTCTTCCACTTATTATTCCTTTGTTGTTACCATTATAAAATAATAACTCCAGTATCATATATATACTGTGGTGTTATTATAAATATGGTACAACCATATTCAGTATTCTATCCACCCTTTGAATAACATGTCACCATACGTGCATACGTACGGCTTACCGTCTCCACGTCGTGGTGTAATTGTTATTCAATATATTATTATTTGGATGGGTATAATAATTATATGTAACTCATGTAAATAATAAATATAACATGTTAATTATTCAGTATATATTATATAACATCAATTTATATATTATTTTAATATCAAAAGAATGATATTGTCACTCGTGCTTACGTACGGACTACCGTCTCCACGAACGCGATGAGATTCATTCTCCATCGTATCCATTCAAGTATAATTATCATTTGATGATTTAAAAAATGATGTTTAAGGACATTATATCATTCTGTATATGAATAATATACAACCTATCCTTTACAAACATGTCTTACATAACAAAACATATAAAATAAAACAAGTAAGTTAACACCCGAAACAACGTTAATACTAAGATATTATTATCAAATCAATATTAAAAGATCATATTAATGTATATGATTCTTGTATAATTTAATAACAATTATTTCACCATTATACAGGAGGTTATCCTACCCCAACCAAGGAAAAGTACAAGGTAAGGGTTTATTTCGCTATCTCTTCATTATCCGAGGTTGTTTATACGTAATAATCTACTGGGATCTCTTTATCATCCACATCTATGTTTCATAAAAATGAATTTCAAAACATTTTTTTACTATTTACTAGAATATGGGTTAATGTAATTCATACCCTTGGTTTACTTTTTATAATAGTTCTATAAAGTAATCTTTCCATCGTTTTCCAAACATGGTGCTTTTTAACCTTTTCGACAAAATTAATGTAAGAATGTTTTTTTAACTTATACGGCGGGTGCGGCTATTTACCACCATTATAAAATTTTCAAAGCTTCCCTTACAAGCTTACAAGGATATTTTCAATGTAAATGTTTTATTTTATAATTATGTGACTTTTAAATTATTTCAAAATGAATATTTTAAGAATTTCAGAAGGGTACTCTTTATTAAAATCAGAATTTTAAGTCTTTTAAAGATTTATCTTTCTAAATCTTTTTAATTAATGTCCATGTATTAAAAATGGTTTTTAAGGATTTATTTATATGTACATGAATTTTTTTTAAAATGTTAATTCCTTTCAAAAGTTTCAAAGTGGTATGGGACACTTTAATTTAAAATTCTCTTCTTAATTACTTCCTTTATAAATGTGTGACTTTTAAATGATTTCAAAAAAAGAGATATTTCTCTCAAATAGTTTTGATTTCATCTATGTCAACATCCTTTTATGGATTTTACGCTTATTTGAAGTTGGTTTATTATGATACAAAACTTCTATATTGTATTGAAGGTTTTGTGATATGTTTGACTGTGGATGTTCTATTTTTATACCATTCAAAGTTTATGGTGAAAGTATTGACATTCCGTATGCTAGTTTTAATATGAATGTTTACGTTATGTTTAAACCTTTTCATATGGGAATGCATTGGACTTAATATGTGACGGGTGGAGGCCACTATAGCTCCTCGATGCATCGGTAGGTCTCATGAGACAAACTAGTGTCTTGTCACAAGGCCTTGGAAAAATCTTATTTGTAGTCTTGGCATGAGGCCTTGGCTATGTGGTTATGATAGTCTGGCATTATGCATTCCAACATTATGAAAGTGGTTATTGATATTGCATGTGATTATTCAATTAGTAGAATATCCATGTGAACAAGTAAATAGAATTATTTCATTTTACTTTTTCCATACTATGTTGAAGTTCAAGTTTAAAAGGCTTTTGTTTTAGTAATGTATTGCCTTAAATGTTTATGCTTATTTTGAATGTTCCGCTATATTGTTATCCTTACTGGGTATTTGAGCTCACCCATTTTCTATGTTTTATTTTTCCCAGGATGTGAAGAAGTAAGTTATGAATGACCTGCAGGGATATTATGTGGGGATATGAGTGTGGATTATGGAGACAATATGTTGTTGTAGTAGTTTTTCATTTTATGATGTAATGTAAAACTTATGAATTTATCTAGTGTTTCCAAGGCTACTAAACCAATCGGTATTTCGAGATTTGATCTTTCTTGTGATCATGCCAATGTTATGTAATAATGCACCGACTCTGGGTTACTAGGGTCGGGGCATTACAGTTGGTATCAGAGGAAGTTTAGTACAAACCTTAGAAGCTAGATTTAGATAAACTCTGATTAGAGCACGTAGATTTAAGATGAATTTTGAGGATTAGTATAGAAGAACATCCTATAATTTTGGTATTGTAGAGATTTTGTGAGTTTTTCGAGAAATACATCCCTGTCTGGATACGAGCAGGTAGAGGTGGCTCTGGAACAGATGTACGTAGGGGTAAAACCGGAAAACACCACTTTGAGCTAGACTCGAACGGAAACTGGTGTACGACAACGGGCCTTGCTGCACTTTTGGTTACGACACTCCCGGGGGATATGCTTAGGGTAACTCTCATTTTCTTTACAAATCATTATGAAGGGTTTATGAGTATATACTTACTCAAAGGAGACATTTTTATGATTATGGATTATATCCATAAGCTATTTAATTTATGTTATGTGTTTTACAAGTTTTGGATAAGGTATTGTTATTCATAAACAAATCTAATGTATGCCATTGTTTAGAAATGGCGCCCAGTAGAAGGAACGTGAACTCTAGAAATGCACATGATACAAAGAGAAAGAAGGATCATATATTTTATGGTCTTAAGCCAGAATTTACAAGAGAAATAGTCTCGCATGTATTATCATCATATGAAGAAATAATATCATGTGTTGATAAGATAAGTAAAGAGTTTACTGAGTCCTATGGCTTTGACGGGAAGCAAAAGAAGAAAAGGATGGAAGAGATAAAGATGGGTAAAGGGAAGAGGGAAAAGAAGAATTTTCCCATATGTGATAACTGTGGAAAGAAACACCCTGGAACTTTCCTGAATGGAATGGGAGTTTGTTATAAGTGTGGAGGAAAAGGGCACAAAGTATGTGACTGCAAGGGTAAGAAAATGGTTTCAAATGTACAATGCTTTATTTGCAAGGAGTTTGGACACTACGCGAACCTATTTCCCAGTCATCAGACTATGCCGCAAATGATTCTATTTAATAATAAAGTTATGATACTACCATAGATGAAGAGGAATTATTAGAGTTCTTATGTTGATTATGTCAATTGAGTGTTGTATCAACAATGTAATTGTTATAATAATTATGGAGTATATAAGGATTGTACTGCAGTACTATTTCATTAAGGACTTGAGATTGTGTGGAACAAAGAAAACTGACTCAATATCAGGATAAATATTTGGAAAATATATGGTTGAGAGAATGATAAACTATAATATAGTTCTGATACTGAGGTAGTGATTTTGGAATAATACATGATTGTTTTGGATAAATTATATTGGATATTCTTGACTACCTTGGAACTGATTAATGATTTTTATATTCCATCATTGTTGGGGTTTTAAACATTTTTGGATTGATGAAATATATCCATCATTCTATATGGAATAAGGGAGAATGAATGTAATCAATAAGGAATATGGTAATTCATGATGATTCAGTGTATTAAAAGAATACATGATGAAGGTATTCATATGCTATTATGGGGTAAAAAGGATCTACATTATGTTTACCTTCCTTATAAATGTTGGACTGTGAGTTTGGAAAGAAGTATTTTGGATAGTTCTAGTTTGGATTATTTTGGATTTCCATAAAAGGACAACCCGGAGGTCGGGCAGCAACCCGTCGCGTCCGGCAAGGCTGCGAGACTTGAACCCGCAACCGAAGGGTGACAAGGGTGTATCACCTACCACTGGCCCATGAGATGTCCTGGATTAAATAATGTAGTTTTTTTTAAGATCTGGTAGATGAATTATAAATTCATTTATTTTGGAACCCTGTACGAAAAGTCTAAATAGAATTTTTTTACGTTCTATTATCTTTTAGAGTGAAAGATGAGTTTGTGGTAGGAATTTATTAATGGATAAAACTCTAATTATAAAGTAAGTACATCTCATTATGATCTTAGCCAATCTCATAAATAAATTCCTCAACATTAATAAAAGGAACTTAGAAAAAAAATGTTGTCCTAGATGGTACCTTAAATCATCACTAATTTATGGCTTTGGGATTGTTGGCCTTTTCATAGCCATGTTCTCTACCACTCTCCATCAGATAATTGATGGCTAGATTTCTCTTCCACATCCATATTTTTTCCAATATGGAACCCTAGTATGTGTTATTTTCGGTAATATTCATACTTTCCACTCTTTATTTTAAATAGAGGCCTCATTTATTCATTTTTTGATGTGGTATTTCAACTAAGATATTTTGAAATGTCAAAAATGTGTTATCCCAGTACCCTATGTTTTGTTGAACCGATGGTATTTCAAATCATCATAGATTGATGAGTTTAAGGACCTCAATTTTATACTTGTTTTTGATTGATGACATCAATCACTACCTATAAATATTTACGTTTTTCCTCCAATTATATGTCTCTAATTGCCACCAATGTTCTCCTAATCGAGATCATAATTTGGTGGTGACCCTTTCAATTCTCTTTTCCTCATATTAAGACTAAATTTTAGTAACCCAATTTCCGATGTGGGTTTTCCCACAAATATATTTTCTATTTTCAACCTTTTATTTTCGAAACAATTTCAAATTGCGAGGACGCAATTTATTGAAGGAGGGGAGAATATAACACCCTAAGATTTCATAGTGTGTTATTTCTTCAAAATAATTCAATAACTTGCATTACACACAACACCGAGTTCAATCACACCATGACTTACCAAAAAAAAAAGCCATTCAAAAGAGGTTATGAATAGTATTAAGTAAATTTTAAACTTTATATAATCCTTATAATTTTAGAATCCATATTATGAGTTTCTTAGACATAATGCAAGAACAGACTCATTTTCAGTATTGCACTTTTATCAACTTTTAATAGTGAAACCTTTTTAAATACAATATTTTAAACTTTTTGACTAAATGGAGACATCAAAAAATTTAAAATGAAACATCCCAAGCTTCCACGGTACGCTTTCCTTTGAATAATACAGTAGCGTGTGTTGTACGCAACTTCGAGTTCTAACACACCACAGCCAATCAACTAGCCGTTATGAATAGTAATACCTACCTTTTAAAATTTTAGAAATTTTATCTCTCAAAATAGACTTCATTTTTGGATTTGGAGTATCGAATTTAGCCTAAGGTGAAATTTTGGTACTTTTCAGATAACTTTCATATTTTGATGAATAGTGAAAATTACTAAATTTTAATTAAAAACAACTTTTTTAATCAAAATAATTAATAGTGATAAATTATGCATTTGAGTGGTTTTAAAGTATATTTAGAATATATTTTTTCCATTTAATATAATTTTGGTCATTGGACATAATTTTACAATTAAACCGAACATAAACAAGTGTCAATCTTTTGATAGTTATTATCTCTTAAAAACACGCTTTTTGTTTTGACAGCGGGAATTAATTTTAAATTAATTTCTGCCACTTCTGTGTTTTGAATTTAGAAAAATGGATTCCATATTTTTAATCAGGATTTCCAAATTTTTTAAATAGGTAACTTTTTTTTAGACATTTTGAATAATTACTGTGGTAAATATTTTATTTACCATGGTTAAGGGTAAATCCGGTAAATAAGGGTTAAAAAATAATATTATTATAATACTAAATTACCCTAAAACGTGTCCTAGCCTTATTGGTTGATACATGTTCGACCATATGAATCTTTGGGTCGATTTTGGGACCCCATGGTGCCACTTGTAGGTGATAGGGACACTTTTTTTTAATTAGGTTAAAATGAATTCAAAAATGACACAAGCATATATCTTTTAAGAAAACAATTATTACATAGGGTTATATATGTTGGATTTTAGATTATAAATATTCATTAGAACGATAAAAATATTTACTACATAATGATATTTTATTTATAATTTTTAGATATTAAATAATTTAATTTATGTATGACACAATGATGATGCAGTAATTACTATAATATTAAACAATTAAAATAATTAATATTATAAATACCCAAATAAATATAATATGAAACTTTTAAGGAACTAAACTAATTTTCTAGGATAATATGATATATTAGTATTGATTTAATGGACTTTTTTCGAAGTAATCAATCGGTTATGAGTTTCAAAAAAATCAACTATTGAATAGTGTCAAAATTGACATAAATGAGTTCTTAAAACAAATATTATATTATTAATTGATATTAAATTCCTAAAAATCTTAGGTTCGGCCATGAGACTTATATCATGATAGGTTCATCATTAAGGGACCAATTGGGGGTCTCTTGGATGTATATAGTATGTTTGTTAATGATATTATATAAAAATAGAAAGAGACATTGTAAAAGTGAAACTGATTAACTTAGAGTTAATACTTAAAGATAAGGTTAATATAAGTACCCAAACCTGTCTAAATTCTATTGGTTGAGTTGCTTTAGACCCATACCCACCTTAACCTTTTAATAATATACTTTTGAGCCATTGGAAACTGAATATGAATTTATTATAAACTAATATCTCTAGCTTTTCCAAAGATGCCCCTCACCCCTCTTATAAAAGGGCACTCCTCTTTCTCATTTCTTCACACCTTCAAAGCCTTTTGGATCGGCCAAAATCTGCCCAAATACTCTCCCAACTTCCCTCACTACAACCTAGGGGCCTTGGTTTGATCATAAAGCCATCCTAAGGAGCCCTTTTGATCAAATCAAAAGGAAGAACCCGAAAAAGAGGTAATGATTTCACCACCCTTTCCCAAGTTCCTTTCTTCATCCACTTATTCTTCCTTTGTTGTTAACATTATAAACTAATAACTACAGTATCATATATATAATGTGATGTTATTATAAATATGGTACAACCATATTCAGTATTCTATACACCCTTTGAATAACATTTCACCATACGTGCGTACGTACGGCTTACCGTCTCCACGTCGTGGTGTAATTGTTATTCAATATATTATTATTTGGATGGGTATAATAATGATATGTAACTCATGTAAATAATAAATATAACATGTTAATGATTCTGTATATATGATATAACATCCATTTAGATATTATTTTAATATCAAAAGAATGATATTGTCACTCGTGCGTACATACGGACTACCGTCTCCAAGAACGCGATGAGATTCATTCTCCATCGTATCCATTAAAGTATAATTATCATTTGATGATTTAAAAAAAATGATGTTTAAGGACTTGATATCATTCTGGATATGAATAATATACAACCTGTCCTTTACAAACATGTCTTACGTAACAAAACATATAAAAGAAAACAAGTAAGTTAACACCCGAAACAACGATAAAACTAAGACATTATTATCAAATCAATATTAAAAGATCATATTAATGTATATGATTCTTGTATAATTTAATAACAATTATTTCACCATTATATAGGAGGTTAACCTACCCCAACCAAGGAAAAGTACAAGGTAAGGGTTTATTTCGCAATCTCTTCATTATCCGAGGTTGTTTATACGTAATAATCTACTGGGATCTCTTTATCATCCACAACTATGTTTCTTAAAAATGAATTTCAAAACATTTTCTACTATTTACTCGAATATGGGTTAAGTTAATTCATACCCTTGGTTTACTTTTTATAAGAGGTCTATAAAGAAATATTTCCATCATTTTCTAAATAAGGTGATTTTTAACCTTTTCGACAAAATTAAGGTAAGAATGTTTTTTTTAACTTATACGGCGGGTGCGGCTATTTACCGCCGCTATAAAATTTTCAAATCTTCCCTTACAAGCTTACAAGGATATTTTCAAAGTAAATGTTTTATTTTATAATTATGTGACTTTTAAATTATATCAAAATGAATATTTTAAGAATTTAGGAAGGGTACTCTTTATCAAAATCATAATTTTAAATGTTTTAAAGATTTATCTTTCTAAATATTTTTAATTAATGTCCATGTCTTCAAAATGGTTTTTAAGGATTTATTTATATGGACATGAATGTTTTTAAAATGTTAATTCCTTTCAAAAGTTTCAAAGTGGTATGGGACACTTTAATTTAAAATTCTCTTCTTAATTACTTCCTTTATAAATGTGTGACTTTTAAATGATTTCAAAAATAGAGATATTTCTCTCAAATAGATTTGATTTAATCTATGTAAACATCCTTTTATGGATTTTATGCTTATTTGAAGTTGGTTTATTATGATACGAAAATTCTATATTTTATTGAAGGTTTTGTGATATGTTTGACTATGGATGTGCTATTTTAATACCATTCATAGTTTATGGTGAAAGTATTGACATTTCGTATGCTAGTTTTAATAGGAATGTTTATGTTATGTTTAAACCATTTCATATGGGAATGCATTGGACTTAATATGTGATGGGTGGAGCCCGCTATAGCTCCTCGATGCATCGGTAGGTCTCATGAGACAAACTAGTGTCTTGGCACAAGGCCTTGGCAAAATCTTATTTGTAGTCTTGGCACGGGGCCTTGGCTATGTGGTTATGATAGTCTGGCATTACGCATTCCAACATTATGAAAGTGGTTATTGATATTGCATGTGATTATTCGATTAATAGAATCTCCATGTGAACAAGTAAATGGAATTATTTCATTTTACTTTTTCCATACTATGTTGAAGTTCAAGTTTAAAAGGCTTTTGTTTTAGTAATGCATTGCCTTAAATGTTTATGCTTATTTTGAATGTTCAGCTATAATGTTATCCTTACTGGGCATTTGAGATCACCCCTTTTCTATGTTTTATTTTTCCCAGGATGTGAAGAGGTAAGTTATGAATGACCTGCAGGGATATTATGTGGGGATATGAGTGTGGATTATGGAGACAATATGTTGTTTTAGTAGTTTTTCATTTTATGATGTAATGTGAAACTTATGAATATATCTAGTGTTTCCAAGGCTACTAAACCAATCGGTCTTTCGATATTTGATCTTTCTTTGTGATCATGCCAATGTTATGTAATAATGCACCGACTCTGGGTAACTAGGGTCGGGGCGTTACATAATAATTAAGGTATTATTATTTACATTGGATATCTTATGTAATATTATATAGTAATCCTTATAATTAGGATGTATTCTTATTTTTTATCCTTCTTACATGAGGTTATAGAAAGACGTACCATGTGAACATTCATAGTTATATATCTTTTTATGCAAGAGATTGCATGAAATTGAAAATAAAATTCCATTAATAAAATATAATTCATGATATTATATACCCAATAGGTAGTATACACACCATTGAAATGAAATTATGTGAATAAAATAAAACATGACTCAAAATGGAATTTGAGATGAAACACCATTACCTTTTGTACCATTTATATAAACATTCTCTAACCTCCTATATAAGAAAATATTTCTCTTAATAACATATTTTAAAAACTCATTAATAAATATAACCTTTTATAATAATAATTTATAATAATTTATTTAAGATATATTAGTTAGTTATATTATAGTTTCATCATCATATATTTTTAACTTCATTTTTTAGTACTAGTTTCTAAATGGTGGTGTCAATTAATTTTTATAGATTAAAATTATATCATTATAAAATAATTACAGGTAATGAAATAGATTTTTTATAACGATTTATAAAGTTTTAGTTTCACTTAATAAGTAGTATAGTTATGATATGTGGTGATGAATATTGTGGTGATCTTTTCTTGGTATCTTTTAACAAACAAAAGGGTGGTGAAATAATCATAAGTTAAATATTAATATAAGATTTTAAAAACCATAAAAAAATTATTTTATAATTAATCTCTAATAATTCCATTATTTAAGTTTCTGTATTAATACATGATATAATTTTATATCATAGTTCAATTAGGTGGTTGAACTGACCCAAACAAGATTAATTTATAAACAATCAGTGAGTATGGTTAAGAAAGAGAATATTTTGAAATAATATCATTATTAAATAACCACCATTATATTATATAGATGTCTTTAAGGTCTTGAATAATATTTTAATAGTGATTATTAGTGAAACAAATTCAAGGAAAAAAACAAAATATTTATTTTTCATGGTGGTGGCAGTCTGTATGTACGCACGAGAAACACTTTCATTTCCACCGAATAAGAGGAATATAGGAAATGGTTAATAATTTAATACTGTTAATAATTTTATAAATAAAATATTTATTCATTAAATTTTACATTTTAACCATCAACGTAGGTTATTTATGAATAAAGGATCATGTTACTTATGAAGGCTATTGTCCGCATGTAACACAAGCGACATTTTCGATTTTCAAATTATCAAGAGAAAGGTAAAAAATTCTTATCCAAAAAGCATAATTTTTTTTATTATAATTAAAATATTTATTCCAATTTTTTAACATTTTTATTTTAGATTCATAGTATGTAGAAAAAAAATTATAAAAAATAAAATGAAAAAAATATGTAATTGAGAATTTTACCTTACTCCTTGGAAGATCTCCTTTGTAATCATGATTAAGGAATGAGGAGGTGGTATGTTGAGAATAAATGTGGTGTATTTGAGTATTATAGGGTTATTTGGTCTTATTTTTTGTCGAATATAAGAAGCATGGGGTGTGTGAGGAGGTGGGGTGGGGATTGATCCTTTTATAAAGAAGAGGAGTGACATTTTTGTAGTGATATAAAATGAAAGTCACTATTCATAGGTCAAATCGATCCAATAAAAGAAGATAATGGATTGAGGTAATATTTAAGGATGATGAATCCAGGAAAATACTTTTTACACATATTTTCATCATGTTTTTATTTCTTTTACAAATACATTTTTTGGTTTTACCATTTTTGGTTTCTTATCTTAGTAACTAATTATTACCTAATTAATATACAATAAATTATTAAAAATGAAATAGGAATTATTAAATAATATGTACTTCAGGTTTTAAAATATAAAATAAATTTTATCAAGTAAATTTATATGGGTGGTAAAATTAATTTTAATATTTGTACACATAATATGGAAAGTAATTTTTAGTAAAATAGTATTTTTATGCTTAAATATAATGATTAAGATAAAATATATGATATTAAATTGTTTACTATTAACCAAATAAGATTTATTATTATTAAAAAGTAATATAAAACCTAACTCTACCATGTGAAAAAAAAATCAAAAGAAGATCATGAAAAATATTTTTTTTGAATACAATATCAACAAAGTTCAAAATGTTAAACGTTAACTTTATAAATGAAATATATTATTTTTAATTGAATAAATTTTATCCTTAAAAAATTCATGGTCTTGAAAAATGTTTTATAAAATTTTTAGGCCATTCTTGGATCATGATAAATTTCAAAATTCTATGGTATTAAAAATATTGTATTTTTCACTATTCACCAAAATAATACTTGTTTCTATAAAATATCTAAAAAACATCCTAAAATAATTTTGAAATTATCAGTTATAAAATGATGTTCGTTTTATGAAATTTAAATAATAATATTTATATATTTATATTTTAAATGGTGATATAAAATATAAATAAAAACTATTTTTTTTGAATAATGTTTCATTTAAATTGTTCTTAATATCATTCCATATCAATTTCTAATTTAAATAATCTTAATATATAAGTTCATATAATATTTTTTTAATTTTAAATTTAATATATTATTATATATTATGAAAATAATTTAAAAAATATTTATTTGAGAAAGAACGATCCTTTTTAACATTAAATCATATTTATTATTTATCATCAGAATGTAAGAAATTTTAGTTGATTATTATATTTTTATTTACTACTAGTTTTATTATTCTTATAATTTTCATAGTAATATTCATATGATACGTGAAAACTCATTTTAGTTTACTTTTTATGTGGAAGAAACTGTATTATTCATTTATAAAAAACTATATTCCAATAATTTGAGGTGTTACAATATATGCCTCAATATGGCCTACCAACCAGATGCATGATTTTTATTAATGATATGGTCCTCTAGTCATAGAATTCATGGACACCATTTCAATTTAACCTATCAATCAAATACCATCAGTAGTCAACGCCAACAAATATGTCTCATCTTATCCTCCCTAATTCAAACTCATTAAGTAATGATTTACACAACCTACAATATATGTATTCATGTGGATTTAATGCCATTTAATTTACTCCACCATACACCGTTATCATCTTCAAAGAAACTACATGATATATCATTCATTTTTCTTTATTGATCCTCTTGAAGTGACCCTAAACTAAATCAAACAAACAACTTGAGCTTAATGGTTATAAACTGAATTACCCTCTTCACAATTTAATCTACATTAGAAATGGGATCTCCATTCACTTTAGGTATCAATTTACCTTTTCCACACATATTTTCATCCTCACCACTTTTTGGTAATGGGTTTCAACCTAAAATGTTAATAATCTCTAGTTTAATCACTATGTCCTTCAACTATGTACACCTATCCATGACCTATGATGGCACTATGCCCCCATTCAAGTTAGGTTTTCCTTGATCATGTTATTATATAGATCACTCCACCTTTTGGTCGAAGTTTTCTAACCTTAAAAATCATCTATACTGGTCTCACATGAAATAACATGACCTACGAATGGAAACAATCATAGTAGTCACTAGGTGGAAATCCCATAAAAATAATCTTGGGGAATGTTTAATTTATTATCTATAGGCATACATCTTGTGTGACCTAGAAAACAAATACATTTGAAAAGTAAAGACCACTAAAAACTCATTAGGTAAAAATATAATGAGGGGAATCCTGGTAAGAATATATGTCAATTCCCACTAGACATCCACCATACGATATTTTTTCCATATTTATGGTGGTAATAAAACAAGTGACATAAAAATTACAGGGACCAATATATGACCCTAGAAAAAGTTAAGGTATTCATTTTATACCCCTAGGACTACGGAATAGTTAAAGGATCATATCATCCCTAGTGTATCAACTTAGAAGATCCATTCGAAATACATGATATGTAACCACAAGATACAATAATTATCTTGTACATTGAAATCATCATTCCAAATCCCCCTTCATGATCCTTATCATACTAATTTAAATAATCCATATTCAAATAGGACAACTCTAGTGTATGGGGACTGAATCAATATCTATACACATATGTGATCCATGACCATAAGAAAATCACTCATATCCAATTGAACAAACTATATTGTATGGTGAGAGTATTTATTCCTGTACCCGAATGTGACCCATAGTCAGGAGGAATTAATTCAAACTGAAGTGTGTGGGAACAATGTTTCTATTCTTCCATTTCAAATTAAATTTTCAAATTATTTTTGTTTATATACATATTTTATTATATAGTTTTACAAATTATTATGAAATTATAATTTTAATATAGAAATTGAGTGAAAATTTAGAATGAGATGTGTTTTCATTGATCAAAAAACAAGTGAAAAATCCATAATCTAGAGTCTCTCCTAGAGATAAGGATATTATTACAGGTAAAGTGACCCAAGATAAACATACACTTTAATTTTATTATTTCACATGAATAATCATTCCATATCACAAATATTTACAAAAAATAGAGAACCCATGTTTTTGGTTATTTGATACTAGATACATCTAAATATTATTTTAGAACAATTTTTTACATTTCTCCAAAATTGTGCTCCTATAGACCCTCTCATAGTAATGTTGTATTATATAATCATCTATATAACCTAGGTATTAGAAACATAACAATTGGGGAAGATCTAATGATCATTAACGGAAAAATTAATAAACATTCCCTCAAGGGTTAGATCATTAGAACGAGAGACAACATGGACATTGGATAAATATCTTATTAAAAAGAATATGGAATGATGACATTTGTCTATATGTCATGATGGAAGGGAATTTAATCTCAAAAGTACAACATATAACATGGATTTTTTTTTGAAACTTGATATAATATACACATTCCATGGAGAATAATATACAATAGATAATTATAGAATAATCATAGGAATTTTTATTTATAATATTGTCAGCATATATAATCAGTTTGAGTTAACTCTCATTCTTATTTACACAACTAATTTCCATATATTCATTCTCAATATTATGAATATATTTAATCTCCATGATGTTCACAGTCAATCTTTTGAACATAGCTAATATGTATTATTTTCATTCTTAATATTGTAAATGTATCAAATCTATATTATGTCCACATTCAATCTTGTGAACGTATCTAATCTGCATCATGTTCAAACTAAACATATTTATATCATAAGGTATAAAAACATAACCAGTGTATTGGAGAGTTATATAAGACCATGATCATCATCATCCATGCATGTATTCCATAATACATCAATCACACAAGAAGTCAGGAATACCCATGAGATAGAAAATGGGTTCCATTGATCACATCATAAATAACCCATGGTAAAAAAAATTTGTTTTCACAACACTTCAAAATGATATCGCTATAATTGAACTCAAGTAGGTAAAGGATAATACCAAAAACTAAATCATTTCAAAAATAAAATAACATTTACAGGGTAATACTTCATAACAAAATTCCAATGAAGTAAATCCTTTATTCATAATGAGAAAAATGGAGTTGAAATCATATAATAGTTTTTTAAAATTAATTTATCATTGATATAAAAGAAGATGTTATAGTCAAATTGAAAATAAATTTTTAAAAAATGTGATGTGAAATTTTTTGAAAAACAAATTACTTTCAGAAGGATTCTTAAATAACGGATCATTTAAAATGGAATACATATTTCAAAACGTGGTATAAAAATATTTTTATAACATTTTCTTAAAAAATAACTCTTATAATGGATCCATGAAAAATACGTAATGGTTTCAAAAAGGTGGTGTGAAAACATTGGAAACATTTACTATTTAAAAAAAACTAATTTAATATATCCTTGAAATGAAAAAAGTGTTATCCAAAAATAGTGTGAATTATAAGGGAAGAATATAAGATCATGTTATGGAAAATCCTTTTAAATATTTTATGATTCCTTATTTGAAAACCCAAAAGGATAAAAATTGACATTTTTTTATAAAATGAATAAAGGGAACATAAACAACTATAGATTAAAAACATGATATTACACTTAGTAAAGGAGAAAATTGTTGAAAATAAATATATGTTTGTGGAAGAAAATTTAATTAAAAGAAATGAGAATTATTATTATTTAAATTTCATTTAAAAAAAAGGGATATATCATAGAAAAAGGCTTTGTTGTGAAACATGATTTCCATATAAAAGAATATAAAAATACAAAATAACATTTTATTATGTTATAATATATTTAACCTTAAATATTATAGTCAAACTGGAGTGATTATAACCCAAGGAAAAAAATCAGGTCATGAAATATCCTTTAAAACTTGAGAAGAATTTAATTAAAAACGTATTAAAGGAAATAGATTTTTTAGACATAAATTAAGAAGAATAGAATTTATTTCACGATAGAATATATTAAAATAGAAATATATACACAAAATAAATAAAATTAGGTCCATAATACTAAATATATCTCAAGGATATGGATTTTGGGATGAAAACCCTTACCTTGGTCCTAATTCATTCTGTACATGCACAAAATATGATAAATAATTAAATTATGTTTGTTAATTACGAACCCAATAATATTATTAATAACTATAACATTTTTAATCCTCATTTATAATCATTCCATGAATATATATATAATTCATTTTTAAACCATTTTCCCATATCATGTGTTTATAACTTTAATGATTTATACTAGTTTCACTAGAGTAGTGTCAAAATTCCTTATTATTCAAAATTTTACATTTAAAAAATAATTAAATTTACCTTATTATACGATTCATGTTTATTTTTGAAGTTTAAATTTTAGTTTCATGAGTGTTTCATTCTTTATCCTAGATATTGAAATCAATAATAATCATATTTTGGTGATTCTTAACCAATAAAGGGAAATTTCTTAATTATTCAGTTAATTATTTATGCATTCTTTATAAAAAAAAATCCTTGTTTTTGGTTTTAAATCATATTATATGGTTAATTATTTTTTAATATTAATACATGGTATAATTTCATATCATTGTTTCTTGTAGGTGGTCTAACCAACTCATTTATTAACACACCATGTTTATTCATGGTTATGTGGTCATTTAGTTACAATATAGTTATAATAGTATCATAACAATATCATTTAGTCTTTATGTAGGACCCTAACCTAAGATCCACTTAAATGGTTCATTGAGATGATTGGTGACTAGGCCTCAAGCATGCCTTCGCATATGCCAGAGGCTGTTGACTAGTAGTGGGGGTCTAATAGAAGTATAGTGGGGAGGCAATACACATTGGATCAGAAATAAATAAAATGGAATACATAATAAATTAATACATTAAAATATAATAAAAAATTATTATAAATAATAAATAAACAAGTGATGATGCTTCAACATTCCATAATTCACAAAAATTAAACAATATAATAGAAGATACATATGCCAGCTGATATTCAATACAATAATCATGGTCAAACTAAAAAGGTAAGGGAATAAATAAAATACCCTATAGAAATATTCAATAGTATCATGAGCACTAGCTTTTTACTCTTCTCCTTTAATCCAACCTATTCCATAATAATAACATCATAAAAAGCACAATCCATAATCCTAAACCTAAAGACATTATGTCTGTTTGGGCACCCCAGTGAAATAGAAACCAGAACTAGGTGTGAGATATAGTTAGTAGTCCACCACCAATTATGTCTATAAAAAATACACCCTGTGCATAAAACTATAACCGTGAGTAGGTATAAAGGATAAATTACTGTAATGATTGATAGATAAAAACAAGTCCATAAATAGGGTTGTAACTATGAGAAACCTATCAATGATGAATATTGGTATATAAGGTAAACTACGCAGGTATCTATTATATATAGAATACACAACATTATAAAATATCAGACCACATGGGCCATCTATTAAGGATTTATACCAAGGATACCTCCTCAAGGACAAAGAAAATAGAATATTAATATTCCAAAATGGGCTAGGTCCCAAGGTTGTAGAACAAGGCGACCTCCATGAGTCTGAAGAACTCAGAAGAGTTATATAACTACATGGTCCTAGTCCCATGGTTGTAGAACATGGAGACCTAATATATGAAGATATGTATATATACGGAGGTTTTAGGTTCAATACCATGACCCCCCTCATTAGTTTCATACCATAATAATGAGCGATGCAATATCGTAATAATGAGTTGTGCCATACCATAAATAAAAAATAAATATGTATATAAAATTTAGGACAATGTTAGTATCCATACCCAAGTGAAATCATACCTTTCAATATAATCTACAATTTATTAACTCATTAAATTTATTCAATGATTCCACAACTAGGTGGGAAGCTTACAGACACAAAGGGGTGGTTCTTAACTTTGGGAGATTGAAAACCAACCTCAGAGGTTGTTTGGATTAATTTTGAGAACCTAAAATCATGTCAAGGTGCAACTTAAGAATAACATTAAAGGTTAAAAAAAACTAATATGATTCATTTAATAATTTTAGGAGTGATGTCCCAAATGTCTGGCATGTGACACCATGGTGACAATTTAATAAAAAACCATAGGGAAAATCCATAGACCACATAAATCATTATTTATAAGTTATAGTCATCAAATAGTGGACATTGGTTCAAGTTGAAATGGGATAAATAGTAAGATATGACAAATTTCCAAAAATAGGGAAAAAATCTCACATGGATTTAACATTACATATGTCTATATAAACAAAGAAAAGAAACATGAGGAGTCAATAAATTTATGATATAGTTCTAACACACCTGAAGGTTCTTGAATTAAAGCCTATATGAGGGAGATCCATTGAATCCTAGAGGAAGTAGGGGGGGTTGAACAGTTAGTGGGCATGGGAGGATTGAGGGGAAATGACAAGAATGAAAGAAATACGCTAGAGGGAAAAATTATAATTTATAGCTCATTAATGAGATGTCTAGTTTCCTAGGCCATCTGACCTCCACTACCTAGAAGGCACACCCAATGAGGTTTATTCACACAATTAATAAAACTATATGCCAACCATTTCCTTCGAACTATCCAAATATACACCCCACATGGTCTTGGAACATGTTTAGATAAACTATGTTGATCATCTCTACAATTAAATTCATAGGTCTCGTGTAGTCATACACCCTACCTTGTATGAGTTAAAATTCCATGTGACACCCCTTATAGGTTCATTAGGTATCTCCTATGGGGAACATAGTTTTAACAAACTATGCACCCTATATGTTTCTCTTGAAATTTGAGATTTCACAGCTCGATTCTCTAGAAACTCATCAAAACTTCAGAGACACCTCACATGCCTTTAATTGCCAAATGAAAAGTTTGAATTTTCCCTAGAATTTCCTCTTTTCAAAAACACATCATGTTACAACCTCCCCACCATAGAACTTCTCATCCATGAGAATCCTTGGGGAATAATGACAACATCACCTGACCTACATGGGTAGTGACGTTTTGTTCAAAAGGTCATGTTGTGTTTCCCAATGCCCAACACACCTCTTAGTATCAATTTAAAAAAGTGGTGGATAAGATTCCAAAACCTGATTCAATTCTCAAAACTATCACCAAAACATTAAGACAACACATACATTATCCTATCATCCTTGATACACGATCATGTTTTTTCCTCATTCATTCATACTACCGATGTAATACCCACTATAAGTTCTAGTTTAAATGATAAAATCTGAGTCATAGTACTTTAGAAAATATAATTTCATATTAAAACATGTCCATAGAATTCTATATATACTCTTGTAACATTTATCATATTATACATGAGAAAACTACCATTGTCCTTTGATATGATTGAAACAGTCGAACTCCCATCGACCAAGATCAAACTGCTCATTCTATATTTTCCCTGAAAAGACCTATTCAACCCCTTAAACTAAACATATATAATTCTGAAGGCATTATTAGTGTGATTTCCTTATTAAAAACATATATATATTGTTACAAATATGTGTAACCACTTCCAATAAACCATTTTGAAGATTTTTGGATTCTATCACTGATGTGTAAATAGAACCAGACCTTAAAGCCATATCCTAAGGCATACCATGATCATTCAAAGAACGCTTTCCAAAACATGTAATTAAAAAATAGTGATGTATCCAAATTAAAACCATCATTTTATAACAACAAACCTAGAACTATTCTGATATAGCATCCATGAATTACCATAAGCTACTTCAGGTTGAATTCCCATACCTGGGTCCATAAAAACCAAAATAAAATGCATATATTGAATTTACCAAGAATTACATCAATATTTTGTCCCATTTATTTAATGGAATATGTGTGATAAAGATAATATCACATGTTAAATCTCACAATCCAATGACCCTTCTCACTTTTGGGTCACCCTCCAATGATTGATGTCCTTTTCCACACCATAGGAGAAAACTTTTCGTCGCTTAAGCGAAATGAAAAACTGATTAAAATAGCCCAATTACCATTAAATTATGGTAAAAAAATGACATCGATTAAATTAATCTCATACTAAAGAAATACGTAATGTCTCTCATCACTCAATCCCATTTTTTAGAATGGTACTTATGACAATATTGGAAAACAAACACATCAAGGGTCATCACCTTCCAATGGAAAGTGGCATACTACACACCATTTTGTTTATCTTAAAACATATTCTTGAGTGACACTCCCGTGGTTTACATTTATCAAACAATAATAGATTTTCAAATAAGAATATTATTGTATACTCAGTGCTCTATCCATGTTGGTGCTCTATCAATGTACTAATGGGTAGGTCAAGATAAGGGGCATGGTCGCCTCTTTACTAGGAGCACATTGAGATTTTATACATATTTTTATATAGCTTATTTTTATACATTCTCATATAAAATAGGCCACAACTACCTTTTTTAACTCTTGAAACCATGTCTCTCATCCATGTTCATCCAAGTCTATTCTACTTTAGGCCATAACCTAGGCACTCCCTTTAAATTCTCCCAAAGCTTCACATCACCTTGCTTGAAAGTGTCATAGTTGACACCATCAATCCTCGACCCTTACTCGAATTCTCACTAACTTTAATTTATATATAGTTTCTATACGCAATAGGTGTTGGTCAAACATACCATTCAAAGTGGGTGTATATCATGTACCACCTGTGTCAATCATGACTTATGCTACCACGATTCATTCAAATTTGGGGCCAAAATAATTATGCTACATGGAACTCCCACCTCTTTAAGTAAAACTATACCATTGGAACTCATTTTCAAAATATAATCCCCAGGATCCATTAATAATAAATGCACCTCCCACCTCATGGAATTTTCTGAAGGTTTCGAGTGTTAAAATACCACTAACCTCCAAAATCAATTTTGACAACATCCAAATTGTCTTTTCGAATCACATTCCTTCTTCGTGGAAGGATATTATTCTCATGTTTGGAATGATTTTCACCACCTTATGATTTTCCTAGTCAACAATCTACTGAAATAGAGTGCATCAGATGACACACACTCTATCACCACCAAACATAATTTCAAAGTGTGTCCCAAATGGTAACACTAAGAGATATCACAATCAGAGATAAAAAACATTACAAGCATGGTATATTAGATTCATATCTAGACGTACATGTGATGATCCTACTGATTTAGGTCCAAAAACATCCTGAAAATTATACTTAAATGTAAAAATTAAATTGGATCAGTAGTTCTACAACACCCAATATTTTTAAAATAGCTTCCCAAATCCTTAGGAAAATTCAACTTTTGATTACAAAATAAAAGGAAAAAAATTCATAATGATATCACAACACCTAGGTCACTCTGCGTATAGATGGATTATAAATAAATCCTTTAAGAACCCATGAACCTTTATCCAATTAGTAGGGTAACCATATGGTCGAAAGTATTATGAGACCTTGTCAACCAAAAAACATTTGATTTAACATATCATTTTTAACCCAATGAGAACCACGTATAAATAATCATTCAACAATGATAGAAAAATTGTTAATCAAGAACTACACATCCCTAGCATGTGATATCCCATCAAAATAGGAATAAGATCATATGATAAACAATGTTTAATATCATTCATGAGGATTGTTTATCCTTTTGAACAAGAAACGTACATGATTCCCATGCCTTTTTCAATAATTAACTGGATAATGATCATTCATTTACTTGGGGTGTTGATTTATTAGTTGGATTCCCACTCTGTACAAACAATATATGACTGGAACCTCTTATTCGAAAACATAAAGCAATAATTTAGAAACATTTTAACATCTAAGGGAACTACCACTATAGGGATGACGCCATTTACTTATGGAAGGAATTGATCCTAAATAAGGTGATATTATAATGGTCTCTAGGCCTTAGCACCTAACCTATTGGTCGAACTAAACCTTGGAAGAAGTCAATAGGGATCTGTGGAAAACATACAAGTTCACATCCCAAATAAATATCTAAATACGATCCAAACATTATGTATCATGGTAAAATCCCTCTAAAAAGTTTTATTTTAATGAATTTAAATTATTTTCATTCATTCCATCACATAAAAAAATTCATATACCATGAATATCATGTAGTAGTTGTTAGATAAACGTCACCATTCACTTTATTTAGATTATTTCATGCAGTGTTAGGTTAATTACCCCATAACATTCTTTTTAACCCATCGTTTATTCGACCCATAATTTTTTCACAGCTATTTTTTGTTATAGAAAATTCTAATTTCCAATCTATAGAGGGAAGCACTTTTTAGTTTGTAATTGGTATTTTAATTATCAAAAAAATCAAATAAATAAATCTCAAAAATAATTTAATGGTTCATCTACCAATTAAAGGGACCAATCATGTAAGATAGCAACATAAATTTATACATTAAAACATATCAGTGGTTACAAGAACATTAAATAACCATCCCATTTTCATGAATATACCCCTATGGGGTTGAGTAGCAAGGAATGTAAATAATGAAGGAAAATTACAAGGGTCCCAATATGTCCATATAGATTCAATTATATTGGAATCTATTCCCAATTTATGGATTCAAATATCTAAAAATTTCAATCAGAATCCCATTAAAATGAAACCCATAATAGTTATTTTATCCATGATTTAACAAAATTTTTATGGTTTCATCTCAGAAGTATACTATATAAAGTCTATCCTACTTGGGTCACATCTATTATATCTCATAATAAACATTAACCAAGAAACCTACTTGGATCTAGTTGTTCATTTAGGATTCTATTCATATGATTCATCATTCCAAATATATAGGTATAACCTTAATTAAGGAAACTATTTTCTACAGTAAATTTTGTTTAAAATATTCATATAAGAGTCATTTTTAGTTAGATTAATTATTATTCCCAAGTTATAAATTAATTTCCTTTATAATTTCCAATTGGAATTCATGTATCTATGGCCAAGTTTTCATTTTCTGTCTCAAAACATAACAGTCCGTATATGGTGTTTTAATTTCATGGGTCACTATTTTACAATTTATAATGGCACATAGAATATAAATTAGACCACTAGTTTCCATTTAATTGAATCTTAATTACTAAATTATATTTCCAAATATATCAATTTTAAAAAATATGGTTCAACTATATGGCTCACCATCTCTAATTTTAGTCCCCCTTGACTATGTGTCTATTTTTTCTCCTACATTAATAAAAAAATTAATTTGACCTAAAAAATAAAACCATATAAGCTACTAACAAGCAATAATATTCAATAAAACATGAAATTAATCATTGCAATCAATCTCTTAAGCAGTGGTTACAGGTAATAATTTTATATAATCAACTAATATGGGTATCAAAATAATTATTCACAAATAAATATATGATGACAACTATATGGAATGGAATATTCATGGAATTTGAATTCTATGTGCCTATCTTGATGCATGTGACAATATCAATTTTCCATACTAGGCCATGATTAAATTTTATAAATCATCAATCAATAAACAATGATAGTAAAACAATAACAAAAGGTGAAATAATAATCAACTCTATTATAGAACAACAGTGTCATCCATGAAAACATGATTTTTCCTTCCTGCATGGTTTTTCCATACCTAGAAATAGTCTATTAAACATGTGCCAAAACATTAATAGTCTACTATCTACAATCCAAAATAATTAATAAAAATTGGAAATACCTTTGATATTATTTTTAGCACCCCAACCCAAGATCTACTAAAATGGTTCCCCATGCCGGTTGGCTACTAGGCTCAAGCACACATCCTCAAGAACTATTGGTTTGAGACTGGTAGTAAGGGTCTGATAGAGATATAGTGGGAAGAATATACCATCTGGATTAGATATAAATATATAGTAATACAAAATAATTGAAGGAAACAGAATATAATAACAACTGATCATAAATAATAAATGAATGATTCATGATGCATGAACATTCCATAATGCATAACAGTAAACAATATAGCAGAAGATACACATGCAAGAAGAAATACAATACCACACATAGGGTTTGAATGATAAGGAGTGGAAAAATTAAAAGACCAAATAGAAATTTCTAATAGCATAATGAGCCCTAGATCGGTCCTATTATTGCATAATCTATCCAAACCAAGAAGTATAATAGTATGATTGCACAATCCATGATATTGAACATGAAAACATGTGGTCTGTTCAGGTACCCAAAAGAAATGGAACACTAAATTCTCTGTGTGTTATACTTAGTAGGTCACCAAAAATGATGTCTATGAAAAATACAACGTATGTATAAAACTATAATCATGAAGTGTAATAATAGGTAAAGCTGTATAATGAAGGAAAAATAAAAACAGGTCCATAAACAGGGTTGTAACTTTGATCATGCTATAAATGATGAATATTAGTACATTAGGTAAAGTGTGAAAGTATCTACCAACTCTGGAGTACATCGTATATATAAAAAATTATCAGACCACATGGGATATGCCTTAATTCTATAAACCAAGGTATCCTCATTGATTCTAAAGAACATGGAATATTATCCTACCTATATAGTTGAGGTCCCAAGGTTCTAGACCAAGGTGACCACCTCAAACCCAATGAAATTAGAATAGTATCAGACTTACGTAGGCTAGGTCCCAATTCTATAGACCATGGGGACCTAATATCAAAAGATATACATGTATATAGAGTACATAAGATCCATACCTAGATCCCCTCGTTGGTTCCATACCATAATAATGATCAATGAAATACAATAATAATGAGCAGTGTCATACAATAAAAAAATAAACAAGTATATAAAATCTAGGGCTATGTTAGTGTCCATATCCAAGTTAAATAATTCACATAAATATAATAATATATTTATTAAATTAATAAATTTATTCAAGGCATCCACAACCATGAGGAACGATTAAACACCCAAAGGGGTGGTTCTTTGCAAAGGTATATGGATGAACACATCCCATAGTGGTTTGGGTTCATATTGACAGCCTAAAACCATGTCATGGTTATATGTAAGAATCAAAATAAAGGTTCAAACAATTAATTTGAGGTAGTGATTACTTTTCAAAAAATGTATTGAAATTATGGCATGCGACACCATGATTGTTTTTTAGTAAACAAAAACATTATCGAAATGATATGGACCACCTACCTCATTCTTATGACGGTCTACTCATCAAATATCAGTATTTGATTTTTTCTAAATTAGAAGAAATAAAAAAATTTAAAACGCCCTGAAAATAATAAAAACGTTTTCACATGGATTTAGCCTAATGTATTACAATATAAACAAATAAAATAACCATGAGGAGTCAAGAGATTGTTGAAATAGTTTTAATTCACCAGAAGGAAAAAAAATATGATCTTTTTTAGGGAAGATTTCAGGAATCCTAAAGGAGTCTAGAAGGAGGGGGACGAGTGGCTTCTATGTGTGGGATGATGGAGGGTAAAATTGAAGACGGAAAGAAATATGGTGGAGTGGGAAAACCATAATTTCTATTTCATTAACAAGTTTCACGCTTTTCTAGACCATGCACCAATCATGAAACCTATTATTCCTAGGATCCATACCATCTGTGGTATCTATACACAATTAAGAAAACCATTATTCAACAATTCCCTTAGTATTGTCTAATTGTTCACCCTACATGGGCTAGGCACATGGTTAGACAGTCTATGTGCAAGCTATGTAGTTCACCATAGTAATTAACTACAAATGCCTCGCACGATCTTACACCCCACCTTTAACGGGTTAAGAAAACTATAAAACCCCCCGTATAGGGATGCATGGATTCTCTCTATGGGAATAATAGGTTTAAAAAATGTGAAAACTATTTTTTTCTCAATAATAGTGATCTTTTAGAGTACGATACTCTTAAAACTCATCCAATATTCCAAAACACCTCTCAGGTCTTTACCCACTATAATTTTTTTAAATGTCCTTAAAAAAATTCACCCATCTAAAACATAGGAAATTATAGTTTAATACTATGATATATCATAATTAAAAAATAATTAGAAGATTAAGTAATGGATATGAAAAAATTACATAATTTTGTAAAAATTATTTTCATATTAGAATTCTTGTTTTATATGATTAATTTAATGGTGATTATATATTTATCATATAATTAATTTGTTCTCTAATTTATTATACAGAAATACCTAATTATATCATAAAAATATTATTTATCCATTAAACCTACTCTCTTTACTAGCTATGTATGGATGTTATTAAATGAAAAATGGAAAGCAATCTATCAATGAAGGTAGTAGTTCACACATACGCATGGGTGATGATTTCGATTCCCACAGAATAGTGGAAAGATTAAATATGGTTCATTGTTTTTAGAAACATATTATTAATATAATTATTATATATTAACATCATTATCATTTCCATTCATGTAAGTTGGTTATATAAAATGAAACATGATGCTTTATGGAGGCGGTAGTCCGCCCACAAATGAATGTCCTTTTCAATTTTCCTAAGGGAATAATAGAAAATATGATTAATGATTATTCACATAGAAAACTAAAATTAATTATATTACCAATAATTAATTAATTATGTATTTATAAGAAAATTTTAATTGAAAAATTATGATATAATGGAAATTGGTTAAGTAAAAATGATTACTCACATTAAGAACATTGAGATTTCCTTCAAAGATCCCTTTAAATGAGATAGATCAAGCTAAACTATTATGACCATAAGATCAAGAGAGTGAAATAATATTCAATAGAAATGAGAAAATTGAATATTTTTATGAGGAAATTTAATTTTTATATGTTCTATGAAGGGGTGGTGATATATCTTTTTTATAAGTGTTTTGAACAAATTTTTTATACCTATTTCTACTAAATTTAATGGTAGAACTTGTTAAGCATGTAATGTGGATTAAAAAATAAATAATAATTGAGTGGAGGGTGATATAAGGTCTAAAAAATCTCTAAAACTCAATTGGAAACATATTTTAACATGGTTTATCCAATTTATCCATTGAGTTGTTACTTTTTTCATTTATAATTTTAATGTGGTAACTGTTTTTTACCTAAGGCAACAAAATCTTTATGACTAAAAAGAAAGTTTTACTTATAAGATAATTTATAACTAATTAATATAAAATTAAAATAAATTTTTTATGATTCAATTTATAATATAGTTAAATAGTTATTTTAATAAAATAAATATATAATGTATTAAAACAATTTTTGAAAAAAAATATTAATTAAGTTCTAAAATATCAATCATAGGTTTGTAAAATATAACAAATATTTTTAAATGTACAATTTAAATTATTAAATACTTATTTCTTCAATAAAAAAGATTAATAAATTTCTAATTTATACTTATATACTAATAATGGTATAAAAGCTACAGTATTAATAAAAATGATATACTACACTATTCACCTAAATATAAAATGTTTTATAAAAATGCCAAAATTTCACTATAAGCTAATTTTAAAATTATAAATTCAAAAATTATGTTAATTTTATTTTATTAAAATTATAAAATTTATATATTTATCTTTATAATAAAAATAATAAATATAAGGATACATTATATTTATTGAAAAATTATGGTTTCAAACATTAGGTGTTTTTATTATTATTTCATGTCAAGTACAATTTTAAATGATGAAAATATATTTGTTGATATGTAATAATATTTTAAAATTATTAAATTTAATATACAAAAGTTAAAAAACAATTCATTAAAAATAAATAATACTTTTATAGTAAATAGACATTGACAAATACCATTAAAATTAATTTTTATAATATAAAATTTATTTTAACTACTCTATTGATATTAAAATATTTTTTTGAATTTAATAAATAAATAATATCATATAATACTAATAATAATGTCTCCTAAAACCTAGGGCATTACATTCTTCCTCCTTAAATAAATTGTGTCCTTGCAAACAAAATTATTACTTACTAATAACAATACTTTGGGGTGTCTAAATATAATCATGAATTAATATATATATATATATATATATATATTGAGATAAAAAATTTATATATCAAGTGAGAAATTGAAAAATATCTTTTCCCCCAAAATATCCATATCTTATCAAGCCCAACAATTTATTCAAAATATGCATCAATTAGTCACTCTTAGGCGTTTCTAGATAAATACATCCAAAAAATTCATTTTCAGGATCCTATTTACAACAAAATATTAAAAGAAAAGTGACTCTGATAATATCAAATTAAATTAAATTAAATTAACATAAGAATATTAAATAATAACCCAAAGATTTATTCTCTAATGAAACATTCATTTCAACCTTTGATACTGTCATTTCAACTATGTCACACTTAGTTCATCCTATAACTATCGTGGTTCAACATAAGTTACCTAATGTTGGATTAGCTTATACATATCAATATAATCTGTCAAAGAAACTGGGAAATAAATCATACATAATGGTTTAAAAAGTGCATGTGATCGACCAAAGCATATCCCATAGAAGTGTCTATCTTGATGGTCAGTCTTAGGACCACTCATCATGCATTATGGTGATGATCGAGTCAATGATTAAAAACCCATTCTCTAGGTGATTACCAATAGGTTAATTTTTTTCATAGCTATATCCACTTTCTAGTATCCATACAGTGAATGTTTTCTAAAAAACCTACTGTTAATAAATTTACCAATATTTTAGGATATCATCCTATAATTTAAATAATAACTAGAGAATTCACAAAGGTTTTTTAGCATTAATAACAAAACTAACTAAACTAATCTAAAAAATAACTAATTAATTTTATTGATACCCACTATAGTGACCCATGATAATCTTACACATCTATTTTATTATTTTACATGTGAAATCATTCCATCTCTCAAATAGCCAAAAAAAACTAGAGAACTAAAGTTTTAGTATCATGGAGACTAGATACTTGAACATCTTATTTTACAACATATCATGATATTTTATCATAACTATTCTCCTCAAGAACTTATATTATATATTTATTATGATATAATTCACTCCATATCACATGGATTGGAAACATAAGAAAGGGTTGATCATGAATACTCAATAAAATAAAAACTCATCAATATGATATCAAGATAAATATTATATTAATTTAAAAATACATGATCATTGGATAAATATATTATTTAATATAAAATTTAATAATAATATATTTCCACACGTCATGATAGAATGGAATTAAATATAAAAAGAAAAACATATACCACATAAAAAGAGTTTAGAAACATGATATAATTAACATGTTCTATGGAGAAGAATATATAAAATAGAATTATGTAATACGAAAAAGCATATTATTAATAGAAATATAGAAATAGCTAATTTTTACAAGTTCAATATAATTATTATGGATTTTGTTGATCCACATAAAGTTCATGCTCAATCTTGTGAACAAGGATAATCCACATTGTGCTTATTCACAATCATGTGAATATAGATAACCTGCTTCATTTTCTTGCTCAATCATGTGAATATAGCTAATATACATCATTTTCACACACAATCTTATGAACCTAGATAATATACATCTTGCTCCAACTCAACATCATTACCTCATGATGAATAAAAAACAATAAAATATTGCACATTTTAATATAGGATACCACATATCATTATCAATACACATGTTTCGCATAATAAATCAATCATTTAATATATCATGAAAACCCATAGGAAATAAAATTGGTTTCATTCATCACATCCTATAAAATCTCTGGAATGAAAAATGGGTTTAAGAACACTTCAAGATTGTATCACCAAAATTGACCTCAAGCATATTAATGGTTGATACTGAAATATTAATCATCTCAATAATAGATTCCATACCAACAATTATATAGTGATTTGTCGAAAATAATTTACCTAGAAATTTATTCAATTAGATATAAAGAGGAAAATAATTTTGAAACCATAAAATATTTTATATAAAGTGGTATTTTCTTTAGTATAATTGAATAAGTTATGGTCAATTTGAAAAATATTTCTAAAAAAGGTAAATTGAAAACATTTTAAAACCTATTACTTTCAAAAAAAATCTTAAGTAATAGAACCCAAATAATTACATCAATATTTCAAATAGGGTATGTGAAAA
The DNA here is from genome assembly GCA_963277665.1 of Viscum album. NCBI lineage: Eukaryota > Viridiplantae > Streptophyta > Magnoliopsida > Santalales > Viscaceae > Viscum > Viscum album. The sequence continues at coordinate 1,138,913,740 of OY728135.1, read as the reverse complement.
CATTTAATTTAAACAAAGTATCATTAAAAGGGAGCCATGAAAAGGAAAAAAATGGTTAGAAAATGTGTTGTGAAAACTTTGTAAAATAATATATTTTTAGAAAATAAAATTTGATCATAGATCCCTAAAATGAAATAAAGGATATAAAAAAGGAATAAAGGTGAATATTAGAATCATGGGAGATAAAATAAATTTTTATTTACAATAGGTAAATGAGAAAACTTTTGGATGTAAAAATATGGATATGGTGTGAATCCATTAAAATAAATTGGAATTATTCTTAAAAAAATATCATTTCCACAAAAAAAAATAGTTTCATCCAGGAAGAATACTTTACTGGGAAATATTATTTCCGTATAAAAGATGATGAAAATATAACATAAAATCATAAAGGTTATAATAGTCCAATATTTAAATATAATACTTTAATATTATTTATTATGGCCCATGTAAAATATTTGGGTCATAAATAACCCCAAACAACATGAGGAACATTTAAATAAAAACCCATTAAAAGAGAGATATTTAATTTTGACTTAAATTTCCACGAATAAAAGTTATTTAAGTTTATAATTACTCAAAAAGTAAATATATACACCACTAAAATAATATTTTTTGTAAATGAAAATCATTTCTTAATGAGAGAAAATTTTAGATGAAAACCCTTATCTTAGTCCCAACTCATTTTCACTTTAAATGAGAATCATGAAAAAATAAATAAACCTTATTATTATAAAAAAACTTATTCATAACTATAAAAATTTATACTAATAAATTATAATCATTCGATATATATACATATTAGTTTATTTTTATCAATTTTTCCTCATTGGGTATTTAAAATGTTAATAGTTTATACATGTTTTGTAAGAGGAGTGTCTGTATTTGTTCTTATTAAATGGTATATATTTCAAAAATCCATAAATTTTATATAATAGATTATTTATAAATTTTTTTGATGTTCCAATTTAATTTCATGTGTGTTCCATTCTTTATCTTAGATGATGATATTAGTAATGTGCTTATTATAGTGATTCATAACCAAAGAAGGACATTTTCGTAATTATTCAGTTAAATATTTCTATATATTCCAAAACTAAAAAAATTATTTAAATATTTATATCATATTAAGCCATTAATTATGTTTTTATAGTCATCCATGATATAATTACATATCTTAGTTACAGGAATGTGGTCAAACCAACCAAAACATCAATATACTCTGATTATTATTGATTATGATGTGATTTAGTAGCAATATCATTATAATAGTTTCATAATGATATAATTTAGTGACAATTAGTGTGATATATCAGAATTATAAATTAATTATAAGAATATATAATAGATATAAAAATATTATATAATTTTGAATAAAATATTTCCATCTTCGCATGCTTGTTTTAAACGATTGAATTAATGACAATCATTTATTGACAATATCCTTAAATGATTCTCAAATTTATCATAAATAATCTTAATGATATTATAAATATCATATTTATCCATTAAATCCATTATCATTACTAATATAACTGGCGATGATGAAAAGAAAATTAGAAATCAATCGTTCCATGAAGGCGGTAGTCTACACATACATTTGGATGATGATTTCATTTCCCATAGAATTATAGAAAGGATAAATATTATTTATTATTTTTGGAATATAAAAAACACTATTAATATCATAATTATATATATTAAATTCCATATTAGTAACATTATTTTAAGGTTGTTAAGTAAAATAAAACATGTCTCTTTGTAGATATGGTACTCTGCAAACAAATGAATGTCATTTTTCCTTTTCTTAAGGTAAAATAGAAACAGTGATTAATTATTATTATAATATAATAATAAAATTATGTATATAACAAATAATTATTAGATTACAAATTGATTTTACAATTATTATTTTAAAATAAAAATATAAACGAAAGAGATTAAGTGAAAAAAATTACTCATGTAGAGCACAATGATATTTCCTCAAAAAATACCTTGTAATAAGATGGAATAAGTTAATATCTTATGAACACAGAATCAACACTACTAGAAAAACAGGTATTTGCAACGGGTCATTTGCAATGGGATCCCGTCGAAAATGGCTTTTTGCGACGGGGGCCCGTCGCAAATGGCCCGTTGCTAAAAACGGTGTCGCAACAACAATTATTTACGACGGGCCCGTCGCTAAAGCCTTTTTTTGCGACGGGTATTCTCCCCGTCGCAAATAGTACTCCGTATATTTGTAAAAAACTTTTAAAATAGTTTTTGCGATGGGACCCGTCGCAAATACCTGTTGCGACGGGCCCGCCGCAAATAGTTTTTGCGACGGGTCCCATCGCAAAAACTATTTAAAAAAAACTATTAATAAATTATTTTAATGCATATAATAATAATACGATTTGCGACGGGCATAGTATCCCGTCACAAATACTATAAAAAATTAAAAAAAAATTATTAATAAATTATTTAAATTAATATAATAATAATCCAATTATAATTCAAAAATAAAAAATAATAAAATATTAATAAATGATTTTAATTAATATAATAATAGAATTTTAATTCACAAATAAAAATAATAAATTATTAATAAATTATTTTAATTAATATAATAATAATAGAATTATAATTCAAAAATAAAAAATAATAGAATATTAATAAATAATTTAATTAATATAATAATATTAGAAATATAATTCATAAATAAAAAAAATATTAATAAGTTATTTTAATTAATATAAAAATAATAGAATTATTTTACATTCAAATATTAAAATAATTCAAATATTACAAATAAAATATAATTAAATTATAATATTATAAAATTTTAATATATATATAAAATTTAATATTATAAAATATAAATAATATTATTCTTCATATTAATATTGTTATTTCAAAATATAATATTATTAATATTTTATAATGAGACAGAAACTACGAATAGGAAAAAAAATCATATTTTGATTTCACAAATTTTATAACATAAGAACAAACTCTAATCTGAAGGAGGGGGGAGGGGGGGATCTGCAGATGGTGGTGGAGGAAACTCCATCTCTAAAGCATGAGTGAGTTGGCGCATGTACTCCATCTGCTCCTGATGCTGCTGCTGCCACCGACTCGTCTGCTCCTCATACAGCTGCTGTTGGCGTCGACGCTCCTCCTCATGCTGCTGACGCATCTGCTCCTACTCCTGTCGGAGACTCTCTATCAGTGCAGTCTGAGATCGCAACTAGTCCTCATACTGTGTAGCAGAAGAAGATGCACAAGCTCCTTTCGAGCTAGACGCTGAAATCGCAGCACTGCCATAATAATCTCCGGGAGTCAGTCGAGAGCTGATACCAACTACCCGGCCCTTCTCAAAGGCATACTGGGTGGCCTACATCCATACCACCTCATCAAACTGACGTCTGGTGGTCTGATTTGATGACTCAGCCTGACTCTCAGGCCGGGCCTGTGACGCTGCGGCCTCATATGACTCCTGTAGTTGCAATTTAAAATTAAAATTGTGAATATATTATATGCAGTTAATTTTGAAACTTGAAAACAAATAATACTGACCACAATGTGATGCTGACGATCACCTCTGAGCTCCCCAGTAGCAGGATCACTATACATCCTTCGATATACATCGTACTCCGTAATATCGGGGTGCTCGACAGCCTATAAGAATAAAAAATAAACTATTAACATTTATAGTTATATAAAATATTTATAAATAATGTATGTACCAGATGTTGTCTATGAGTACTGAAAGAACGACACCCAGCTCGATGAGTCACCTCTTGTCTCCCCTGATTCTGCCTCCCCACCGATGATCTCCTCTGAAAGGCACCACTCAACCAGTGTGCACATAATCCATCCTATACATGGGATGAAATGTACTCTGGTCGGTGTGCTCTACATGACTCGTCAAAATCTTACACTCCTTCTTTCTTCATGATAGCTTTTCTTAAATTGTGCAAAAACTAACGAAGGCGATCTCGCATGGCCACCTCTCATGCCTCGTGGATGGCGTCACGCAAGGTATCCTCGATCGGATACCATAAACCCTACAAATAAATCAAAATATCAAGTTAGAAATGAAATAATTTTCAAAATAAAAATTATTTATTTACGTACGTACCAACCAATGGCCGAACATGGCCTGCTGCACATCAATGGGAATCTTCTCCCTTGTGGTCTATGGATGATAGAAATAGTTGCGCAAAATAGCGTTGCCCTGTCCGAATGCTATATGCGGAAAACTCTAAAAATAATAAACATTTATTATGTGAATAGATTAATGAAATCTTAGTCAAATCCACAGGTTATCATGCAGGTTATCACACCTCTGTGTGCGTGGATCAAACCCAAGACGTGGACTTCGCTCGGGGACGGGGTCAGGAATCATCAATCGTGCAAGACCGCGCCCCCTCCGCGTACTCCCTGGAGCGCCTGCAGGCTGAGGGTCATCTTCTAGAAACTCATTCGCATCAAAAGGCAGGTCAGCATCCGCCAACTCACGAAATGTGGCGTCGTCCATCTGAAACAGAAAATGTTAATGTTGTTAGAAAATAATTGATAATTACTATTATATATACATATATACATATTATGATTGTATATAAATACCATGTAATTCTATCAGTGTTCATCTTCATCATCATCTTCATATATGTCAGTGTCATCTTCATATTCCTCCTCAACATCATCGATATCCATTCGAGTTACAGTTGCTTCATCTCTTATCATTTCAAATTCATATGTGACATCATTAACATCATCGTCATCACCAACTCTTAAATGTGGGGTGTCTTCATCGATACTCATGTCTCTTTGTAAAAAAGATTCATTTTGAGTACTCTCTTGAAAAACTTCAATTCTTTGCACATCAGTGAAAGCACATTCACTTTGACTAAACTGATTGTCTCGAATTTTGATTTTTATTAAACTCCACCAATCAGTCAAGTCTCATGATGTAGCGCAGTACTTTGCGTAATAAACATGATGTGCCTGTTGAGCCAATAAGAATGGTTCATTTACTGCGAGAACACTTTTACATTTAATATCGATGATTCCATGAGTTGGATGAACACGCACGCCTCTCTCTGTATCCAACCACCGACATTTGAACATGGTTATGTAATGTTGTCCAAGATAACAGAGTTCAATGATTTCATCAAGTATGCCATAAAATTCAACTTCATTTTCTCGATGATGAGATCCTCTCAAGCTAACTCCGATGTTTATTGTTTTTTTCGATTCCCCATATTCATGTGCGTGAAATCGAAATCCATTCACCACATATGCATTATAAGTTCTAACAAGTTTGGAAGGTTGGTTACTCAATACACACAGCCATTTTTCAATTTTATCAGCATGTTGAGACGCCTGAAAATTTGTGAAATAATTATCAATATAGTAAACTATACATTGAACGAGTTGCTAAAAGATAAAGAATTTATGTTACCAGTTTTTGAAACCACTGAGAGAAATTTTTCAGTCGACGTTCTTCGAGAGCAGCTGCTGTAATTTGTGGAATTTGTTTCTTGATATGATTATCATACAACCTATAAAAACCAAAGTTATTTACTATAACATAAATGATAGAATAAGTGATATAAACACTTACAGTACCACTAATGTCATCTCTTCACAGTTTTGCAGAACATACGTATGAGCTCTATGAAGTTCATCATCCGAAAGCCAGCGTTCATAAACGCCACCAAAACCAAGCTCTGGCTGGTTGAAAAGAGATAATTGATTGTCGATTTCATAAATATTCCTCTCGTTCCATCCCATTCGGTTGTGTTTTGAAGGATACTCAGATTCAAAATAATGGGAGCAGAAAAAAGATATTTCCTCTTGCAAATAAGCTTCTGCAATAGATCCTTCAACAGATGATTTGTTACGTACTTTTCATTTCAATTTTTGCATGCATCTTTCAAATGGTTATATCCATCGAAACTGTACTGGACCTCCACATTTGGCTTCATATGGAAAATGTAACATCAAATGTTTTATTGAGTCGAAGAAAGATGGCGGAAATATTTTTTCCACTTTACATATAATTACAACAACATCTTTTTCAAGTTTTCCTAGAGCATCATAATCCGCTGTAGCCGCACAAATTTCCCGAAAAAAATGAGACATGTCTATTATAGAATCCCAAATCAAAGAATTCAACAGACCTCTTAATCCAATGGGTAGAAGTCTTTCCATTATAACATGACGATCATGACTTTTTAATCCAGTAATATGACTATTCCTTACACATCTACCCAAATTGGAATCACAGCCATCTGGAAGTCTCAAATCTGCAATCCATTGACAAAATAATAAACGGTTTTCTTTAGACAGTGTATAAGATGCTTTTGGTTTCAGTAACCTTTCTGTTCTGACATTCTCAAACAGTTCCAATTCTGGATGCCTGCAAATTTGGGCAAGATCTAAATGTGCATTTACATTGTCTTTTCTCTTTCCTGGCGTATCCAAAACTGTATGAAACAAATTATCAAAACAGTTCTTCTCAATATGAAAGACATCTAACATGTGTCGGACCAACAAATCAGACCAATATGGAAAATCCCAAAATATGCTACGTTTAATCCAATTGTGTTCCTTCCCAAAACTAGAAATTTTTTGTTGGTTTATTGTGGGACCAAAAGTGATGGGAGGTAATGAAAATAAAACTGATTTTAACTCCGAACCTGATAGCATTTTTGGAGGTCCATCCCTTTCAACTATTCCTTTTCTGAAATGAGATCTGTTTCTACGAAAAGGATGATCAGTTGGAAGAAATCTGCGATGACGATCAAAATAACAAGGTTTCTTTCCATGAATGAGCATAAATGCTTTGTTCTCTCCCATACAGTAAGGACATGATTTCTGACCATGTGTACTCCATCCAGATAACATCCCATAAACCGGGAAGTCACTAATTGTCCACATCAATGCTGCTCTCAATATGAAATTCTGTTTCGTTGCAACATCATATGTATTGAAACCAGTACTCCACAATAAATTTAATTCATCAGTCAATGGTTTCAAATAAACATCAATATTTTTCTTCGGATGTCCTGGAATTAGTAAAGTCAAAAAGATATATGGCTCTTTCATCAACATCCATGGAGGTAAATTGTACAGATTTAAAAAAATAGGCCAACATGAATATTGACTACCATAAGATCCAAACGGACAGAAACCATCAGTGGAAAGGCCCAGTCAAACATTTCTATCTTCTAAATCAAAGGATGGATGCACTCTATCAAAATGTTTCCATGAATCTCCATTGGCTGGATGATTCATGGTTTTATCAGTTGAAATATTCTCTTTATGCCATGACATCATTGTCGTTGTATTCTTAGACATGAATAAACGCTGAAGTCTAGATGTAAGCGGAAAATATCTCAACTGTTTTACAGGAATTAAACCAGACTTCCCGTGTTGTCCTTCATTATATCTCAGTTTCCCACATGTGGGACAACTATCCAACGACTCATTTTCCCCAGAATATAAAATGCAGTCATTTGAACATACATGAATCTTCTGACAAGTAAGTCCCAAATTTCGAACCAGCCTCTTAATCTTATAGTAATTGGCAAGAAAAACATTTCCTTCGGGTAATAGTGTTTTAAGAAAAGAAAATATATGATCAAATAGGTGTTTAACATTCCGTTATCTGATTTGATAGCCATAAATTTTGCAACTGTTTCTAATTTGCTCATCTTGCAGCCAGGATATAATGCATCCTCAGCAGACCTCAACAACTCATAAAATTCAGACGGTGCCAACTCAGGATTTGAAGCTATATCAGCCAAAGTTTATGTATGTTGAACAAATGAACCTGCAACATCATGTACTAAATCTTGAAACCAGGATGGATCCGGAATCAAGTTGGTATCACCTTCTCTGGAACTGCGTTCACCGTGTTGATACCAAAAAACATAATCTGGTTGAAAACCAAAACACAAGAGATGTTCCCCCACTTTTTCAAACGTGTCAAACGTTCTCAATGAACATTTTCTTCAAGGGAATTTTATTTTGCCTTCTGAAACAAATTCTGGATTTGATGTCACAAATGATAAAAATTTCTCCACACCCTCTACATATAATGGATTTAAACCAGAACCGTTTGGATTTCTATATTGATTTATCCATATGCAGTCACCTAATAATGATTGTTGACGACCTCGTTGTTCCATATTTTTCTATAAAATATAAAATCATTACCGGTTTTGAATAATTTGTTAGAAAAAACACTCAAGCTAGCATAATTATAGAGTTTACATCATACACGACTGACTCAAACATTTTATTGAGATAGACCTAAAAATTGACCCTTTAAGAATTAAATATGTTGAGAATAAAGCAAAACCTATTAAAAATATTGATAATTTTAATATTATATAAAATTTTTATTATTTTCATAGTACAAATATTATTGGTAATTATTACTAATTATTGGTAATTTTTACTAATTATTGGTAATTATTACAAATTATTTTTAATTATTACTAATTATTACTAATTATTACTAATTATTGGTAATTATTACTAATTATTACTAATTATTGGTAATTATTCCTAATTATTGGTAATTATTCCTAATTATTACTAATTATTACTAATTATTGTTAATTATTACTAATTATTACTAATTATTACTAATTATTGGTAATTATTACTAATTATTACTAATTATTGGTAATTATTCCTAATTATTGGTAATTATTCCTAATTATTACTTATTATTACTAATTATTACTAATTATTATTATTTACCGGTAATTATTGGTAATTATTGGTAATTATTCCTAATTATTGGTAATTATTACTAATTATTGTAAATTATTACTAATTATTTGTAATTATTACTAATTATTACTAATTATTACTAATTATTACTAATTATTACTAATTATTACTAATTATTACTAATTATTGGTAATTATTACAAATTATTACTAATTATATCTAATTATTGGTAATTATTACTAATTATCACTAATTATTTGTAATTATTACTAATTATTACTAATTATTGATAATTATTCCTCATTATTGATAATTGTTTCTAATTATTGGAAATTATCGGTAATTATGGGTAATTATTGGTAATTATTACTAATTATTGATAATTGTTACTAATTATTGATAATTATTACTAATTATTGTTAATTATTACTATTTATTGGTAATTATAACTAATTATTGGTAATTATTACTAATTATTGGTAATTATTATGAATTATTATGAATTATTACTAATTATTGTTAATTATTATTAATTATTACTAATTATTACTACTTATTGGTAATTATTAATAATTATTGGTAATTATTGCTAATTATTGGTAATTATTACTAATTATTAATAATTATTGGTAATTATTACTAATTATTACTAATTATTGGTAATTATTAATAATTATTACTATTTATTACTAATTATTAGTAATTATTACTAATTATTGGTAATTATTACTAATTATTGGTAATTATTGGTAATTATTACTAATTATTGGTAATTATCGGTAATTATTGAAAATTATTACTAATTATTGTTAATTATTACTAATTAATACTAATTATTACTAATTATTACTAATTATTAATAATTATTACTAATTATTGGTAATTATTACAAATTATTGGTAATTATTACTAAATATTGGTAATTATTACTAATTATTGGTAATTATTACTAATTATTACTAATTATTACTAATTATTACTAATTATTACTAATTATTACTAATTATTACTAATTATTACTAATTATTACTAATTATTACTAATTATTGGTAAATATTGGTAATTATTACTAGTTATTGGTAATTAATACTAATTATTGGTAATTAATACTAATTATTACTAATTATTATGAATTATTGGTAATTATTACTGATTATTGGTAATTATTACTAATTATTACTAATTATTACTAATTATTACTAATTATTGGTAATTATTACTAATTATTACTAATTATTACTAATTATTACTAATTATTACTAATTATTAGTAATTATTACTAATTATTACTAATTATTGGTAATTATTCCTGATTATTACTAATTATTACTATTTACCAGAAATTATTGGTAATTATTGGTAATTATTCTTAATTATTGGTAATTGTTACTAATTATTATTAAGTATTACTAATTATTGGTAATTATTACTAATTATTACTAATTATTACTAATTATTACTAATTCTTGGTAATTATTACTAATTATTACTAATTATTGGAAATTATTACTAATTATTGGTAATTATTGGTAATTATTCCTAATTATTGGTAATTATTCCTAATTATTGGTAATTATTCCTAATTATTGGTAATTATTTCTAAATATTGGTAATTATCAGTAATTATGGGAAATTATTGGTAATTATTACTAATTATTTGTAATTATTACAAAATATTCTTAATTATTACTAATTATTACTAATTATCGGTAATTATCGGTAATTATTGGTAATTATTGGTAATTTTAGGTAATTATGGGTAATTATTGGTAATTATTACTAATTATTGGTAATTATTCCCAATTATTGGTAATTATTCCTAATTATTGTTAATTATCGGTAATTATTCCTAATTATCGGTAATTATTTCTAATTATCAGTAATTATTGGTAATTATTACTAATTATTGGTAATTATTACTAATTATTAGTAATTATTACTAATTATTCGTAATTATTACTAATTATAACTAATTATTACAAATTATTGGTAATTATTACTAATTATTACTAATTATCGGTAATTATTCCTAATTATTCCTAATTATTACTAATTATCGGTAATTATTGGTAATTATTGGTAATTATTCCTAATTATTGGTAATTATTACCAATTATTGTTAATTATTACTAATTATTGGTAATTATTACTAATTATTGGTAATTATTATTAATTATTGGTAATTATTTCAAATTATTGGTAATTATTGGTAATTATTCCTAATTATTGGTAATTATTACTAATTATTGGTAATTATTCCTAATTATTGGTAATTATTCCTAATTATTGATAATTATTCATAATTATTGGTAATTATCGGTAATTATTGATAATTATTGGTAATTATTACTAATTATTGGTAATTATTACTAATTATTGGTAATTATTACTAATTATTGGTAATTATTACTAATTATTCCTAATTATTACTAATTATTACTAATTATTACTAATTATTACTAATTATTGGTAATTATTACTAACTATTTCTAATTATTGGTAATTATTAATAATTATTACTAATTATTTCTAATTATTGATAATTATTGATAATTATTACTAATTATTACTAATTATTGGTAATTATTACTAATAATTGGTAAGTATTACTAATTGTTGGTATGTATTACTAATTATTGGTAATTATTACTAATTATTGGTAATTATGACTAATTATTGGTAATTATTACTAATTATTACTAATCATTCCTAATTATTGCTAATTATTTGTAATTATTCCTAATTATTAGTAATTATATGAATAATTTCCAATAATTAGGAATAATTACCAATAATTAGGAATAATAACATTATTAATATATATTTTATTATTAATATTAAAATAATATAATTTTCTATATTATATACAATTCTCCTTTCATCTGTGTGTTTTTTGTCTCCACATACAAATAATATATGTGGAGATAGAAAACACACAGATGAAATGTGAATTGTATATAATATAAAAAATTATATTATTTTAATATTAATAATAAAATATACTAATAATGTTATAATTTATTTTTCCTAATTATTGGTATTTATTATTAATTATTAATATTTATTCTTAATTATTGAAAATTATTACTAATTATTCCTAATTGCCATTAACTATGAACAATACTAATAATTTAAATTTATTAAGTAACAACCCAATATAAACATAATTAAATTACAACCAATTAAGAATAATTGAAACTAATAAAAAATTTAAAATAAATATTAAATTAAAATGAACATAAATACCTTGAAAATTGATCTGAGGTTGACCTCTGATCGTTCTTGAAAACTTCAATATCAACTCCGGAGAAAAAAATTAAACTTGAGAAACACTGAACTCTAGAAATAGAATTTTGAGAGAAGGAGAAGATGGAAATTGAGAATAAATTGAAAAAAAACGGATGGGGGAATTTATAGGTTAGATTATTTGCGACGGGTCCATTTGCGACGGGTATCCAGTCGCAAATAATATTATTTGCGACGGTACCCGTCGCAAATACCTTAGCCATCATTTATTACGGTCAACGGTTAAATACTTATTTGCGATGGATCCCGTCGCAAATAACCACCTGCCGACCTACTATTTGCGACGGGGGAATATTCCCGTCGCAAGTACCTTTTACCGCTGCCGGTTATTTCCGACGGGCAATAACCGCCCGTCGCAAATATGTTTCCCGCGAAATGGCGCGCAACGCGCGCCAGTTCTTTTGCGACGGGGAAAGCAATCCCGTCGCAAAAGGCTACTTATTTGCGACTGGAAAATACCCCCGTCACAAATATGTTTTTAACGGGGCTATTTGCGATGGGATTTAGCCCCGTCGCAAATAACCCGTCGCAAATACCCATTTTCCCCGTAGTGCAAGAGGGTAAAATAGGGTTATAATAGGAGGATAAATTTTAGGTTTTTAGTATGAAACCAAATTTTTAGGAGTGACTTGAAGGGGTTGTGAGAGGCCCATTTTATAAGTGATGTGAATGTCAATTTTTTAAATATTTCAAATTAATATAAAGTTCATGATAATGATTTAAAGTGGCTAAAAAATAAAATAAAAAATTGATTATTTGGTGAGATAAGGTCAAAAATGTAACACCCCGAGCTTCCATGATACGCTTCTAATTCAATAATGTAATAGCTTGCATTGTGCGCAACATCGAGTTCTAACACACTGCAACTAATCAAAGTAGCCGTTATGAATAGTAATAACCACTTTTTAAAATTATAGAAATTTTATATTTCAAAATGGACTTCATTTTTGTATTCGTAATATCGAAATTATCCAAAGTTGAATTTTTTGTAATTTCCTGAGAACTTCCAATTTTTTATGAATAGTGAAAAATACTTAAAAACAACTTTTTTAATCAAAATAATTTATAGTGATAAGTTATACTATTTATTGGTTTTAATGTATATTTAGAATATATTTTTACCATTTTCTCCGATGGTGGTCATTAGAATTAATTTCACTTTGAAATTGGACATAAACAATTGTCAATCTTTTGATATAAATTGTTTCTTAAAAACAAGCTATTTGTTGTGACAGCGGGAATTAATTATAAAATTAATTAATGCAAATTATATGTTTGTAATTTCATAAAATAGACATCATTTTTGAATTCGGAATATCAAATATAGCTTAGGGTGAAATTTTGGCATTGTTCTGAAAAACATCAATTTTTGATGAATAGTGAAACCACTAAGTGGTAGTTGAATAACTGATTTTTCGTTTAAATGAAATATTACCACTTTTGTGATTTTATTTTCAAAAATCCGACATACATGGTTTTCATTAAGAAGTAAAATGTGGTTCAATGAGATTAAAATAATTTTTTGGTGAATAGTAACTTTTAAGTTCTTAATCGCGATTAGAGGTAATTAGTGTAGTTTAAGGTAAAAATAATGTTTTAATAATATGATATGAGCTTGACACTTGTCATACTCCTATTGGATGAGTCATGGCCGACCAAGACAACCCATGGGTCAACTTGGGGACCACATGGAGCCACTTTAATTGGAAAATGACATTACTATATATTTATTTAATGTTAAAATTAAATTGACACAAACATGAGTTGTTTTACTAAAACAGTTTTTAAGTGGGCTTACACAAGTCCAAATTTTGATTATAAATATTCATTAGAAATCTACAAAGATTTCCTACATCATAGTAATTTTTTTATAATTTTTAGACATTAAATAAATTAAATTAATTATGACATCATGATGATGCAGCGATGACCTCATTATTTAACGATTTAAATAAAATGAGAAGATAATGTAAATTCCAAGGCTTACACTTGTCCAAAGCCTATTGGATGAGTATATTTCGAACCCTTATCACCTTAGCCTCGAATTATACAAGTGTGGGACCTTTAGAATCCGAAAAGCATTGTATAATGGAATAACATTTCATTACTTTCCAAAAGTGCCCCTCCTCTCCACTTATAAAAGGACCCCACCACTCCCACCTTATTCACACAGTCAAGCCATTTGGCTCGGCCAAACTCTGCCCAAATACTCTCCCAACATCCCTCCCTTACTCCTAGAAGCCTCACTTTGGGCAGAATTCTTCCCAAGGAAGCCTTTGGCTCAAATCAAAAAGAGCTACCCTATTTTTAAGGTAATGTCTTCTCTAATGTTGTTTTGTTTCTTTTTGCTTCTCCAACCCCTTAAACTCTTTTCATTCCTTTCTTTTGTAACAACACCAGTATCTACAATATACTTGGATGTTGTTATGATAAGTATTTGGTTTACACTTACACACACTTTCGTCTAATGGTTAAAGAACATACTGTTTCTGTGGGTGGCGAAATACTGCCTCACGAAACGATGATTGTTCAAATTCTTTTAACACCTATAATGGTGGCCATTTTGATGACACTATTTTCATATATGATATATATATTATGTTTATGTTTTCCTTATTCTTCTGTATTTCTCATTTATGGCATACTTTATGATTTCCATTATGGGTAAACGCGATAATTTCATTTTAGGAAGTGCGGACTACCGCCCCCTCAAAGTGATGTGAATCGTTAATGCCATATGTGGGATGTATAAAGGATGGAGTAAATGATATTATATATGATATTATACTGGAACTATATTATACCTTTATATAATTATTATTTCATTCCATTAAATACGAAATAGAAATGAAAGTAGCGTTCATGCGTACGTACGGCTTACCGTCTCCATGAACGGTGCATTTCATATCTTATCTCTAAATGTTACGTAATATTATAAATGAATGTATATACTGGATATATATGATATATATGACATCTAAATCATGAATATAATTCTGGAGATAATGGATATTCTACCACATAAACAACTTGTAATTATAAGAAGTTTATTGTTGACTCAAGTACTAAAGATCGAAAAAATGACTGTTATTAACTTAAATAATTACATAAAGTTCATAACATTGTAATAAGTGATATAAAAAGGATAATGAAATTGAAAATTGTTCTTAATAATGTATATATTAACTCTAGTTTATTATTCAGGAGGTTAAAGAACGGTTGATTCAAGTTAGACACGAGGTAAGGGAACTTCTTAACCCAATTTCTATTCCTTGGGTTAATCTCCTACTTTCAAATTATGTCATGATATTATTATGTCCTTTTTTTATTTTTACGTTATTTATGTGTACCTATAGTGAATACACATAATAGATCTATTTTATTTTAAAAATGATCTTTTTAAGGACTTCATCTCAATCTCCTTTCATTGAGGCATATTTGGTTTTATACACAAATTTCTTTTATTCGGTGTATAAACCCTTTGACTTTTACGTTTATTCAAAATGAATCTTTTTTATACGAAGCGTTTTACTAAACGACAAAAATTGAATGTTTTTATTTCCGTACATATGCGGTGACAATGACTTCTCCGCCGCCGTGACCATTATTTGAGTTTCGGATTCCTCTAGAAGCCATACCTTTTTTTAAAAGAAAAATAAATACCATGTTTTAATTTTCTTTTATTTTGGTATTCAAAATGGTTTTGAAGGTGTTTTTATTATATCAATGTGTTGTATTGATATCTTGTGATTGGAATGTGGAAATGTTATGTTTCCCCTATGCATGTTTTATGTGATACGATTATGTTATGGTTTATGATATGTTTAAACCTGTTCATATGAGGAATGCATTGGACTTAATAAGTGACGGGTGGAGCCCGCTATAGCTCCTCGATGCATCGGCAGGTCTCATGAGACAAACTAGTGTCTTGGCACGAGGCATTGACAAAATCTTATTTGTGGTCTTGGCACGAGGCCTTGGCTACGTGGTTATGATAGTCTGACATTATGCATTCCATCAAAATGAAAGTGGTTATTGATATTGCATGTGATTATTCGACCAGTAGAATATCCATGTGGAGAAGTGAATGGCATTATCTCATTTTACTATTGCCATATTATGTTGAAGTTCATGTTTAAAAGTCTTTTGTTTTAGTTATACATTTCCTTAAATGTTAATGTTTATTTATGAAAGCTTCCGCTATATTGTTAACCTTACTGAGCATCTGAGCTCACCCCTTTCAATGTTTTAATATTTTTTTCAGGATGTGAAGAAGTATTTTATGAATGACCTGCAGGGGTAGTCAGAAAGGGATATGATTGTGGACTATGAAGACCATGTTATTGTAGTTTGTTTACTTTTTGATGTAATGAATGACTTATGAATGTATCTAGTGTTTCCAAGGATACTAAACTAATTGGTATTTCGAGACTTGATCTTTTGTGATCATGCCAATGTTACGAAGTAATGCACCGACTCTGGGTAGCTGGGGTCGGGGAGTTACAGTTGGTATCAGAGGCAGTTTAGTACTAACCTTGGAAGCTAGATTTAGATAAACTCCGATTAGAGCACATAGCCCAAAGATAGACTTTGAGGATTAGTAAAGAATAACTTCCTAGAATTTTGGTATTATAGAAATGTTATGAGTTTTCCGAGCAATACATCCCTGTCTGGATACGAGGAGGTAGAGGCGGCTCTGGCACAGATGTACCTAGGGGTAAAACCCGAAAACACCACTTTGAGCTAGACTCGAACGGGAACTGGTGCACGACAACGGGCCTTGCTGCACTCTTGGTGACGACACTCCCGGTGGATATGCTTAGGATAATTCTCATTTTATTTACAAACCACTATGAAGGGTTATGAGTATATACTTCCTCAAAGAAAACATTTCTTTTTATGATTATGGATTATATCCATAAATATTTCAATTTATGTAAAGTGTTTAACAAGTATGGAATTATGTATTTTGATTCATAAACTAATCTAGTTTATGCTATTGTTTAGAAATGGCGCCTAGTGGAAGGAATGGAAGCCGTATCAATGCACAAACTCCGTGTAGGGATTGCCCTCCTGCTCAAGATAATTATTGTGGATCTGGAGATACAACTGGTGCTGATCAACTTATTACCATACTGGGACAACTCACTCAGGTTATGAATAATAACCTTACTCGTATGGAGCACCCTGATCCGCAACGTGGAGGTTCAATGCTAGACCGTTTCATGAGGCAACAACCACCAACCTTCAATGGGAGTACAAATACATTAGTATCTGAGCAATGGATAAACTCCTTAGAGAAAATATTCCACGCCTTGGGGAGTAGTGAAAGGGAAAAGGTTATAATGGAAGTTTACCGCCTCACTGGAGATGCTGATCAATGGTGGTCATTGATTCAAAACACAAAGGAAGATGATGACATATCGAATATGGAATGGAGGGAGTTCAAAGATCTTTTCTTAGAAAAATACATTCCTCATGACCATAGAGCAGATATGGAAATGCAATTTCTAAGTCTGAAACAAAAGGAGGATGATAATGTCGCAAAGTATGAGGCCAACTTTACAAGGTTAGCGAGGTATGCTGCAGATTATATACGTAACCCAAGGAGTAAGATTGATCGTTTCTTTGATGGGTTAAAACCATTTCTCCGTCGAGCTTTAGTATCACAATCGTTCTCAACATACGAAGATATTGTCTCATGTGCTATCAAGACAGAAAAGGAATTCTCTAAGTCTTATGACAACAAAGTAAAGCAAGAGAAGAAGAGAACGGGGGAACAAGAGACAGATAAAGGGAAAAAGGGAAAGAAGGATTTTCCATTATGTGATAATTATGGGAAGAATCACCCTGGTACGTGCCTAAAAGGAATGGGAGTTTGTTATAAATGTGGAGAAAAGGGTCACCAGGCTCATGATTGCAAGGGAAAGAAAGATGCTGTCAAAGTTGAATGCTACAATTGTAGGGAAATGGGGAATTATGCAAATGAATTTCCTAAGAGTCAAGGAAACTTACCTTAGAAAAGGCCAAGGGATCAAGGCCAATATTATGATGTGACTACAGTTGAAGCGGAATAATTAATGTATTTGTGATTTTGGACTCAGGGATTATATTCTGGTTATAAGAATAATGTGATATATTTAAAGATTGTACTGCAGTACTTTTTGATTAAGGTAATATGATTAAGGTAATCATATTTTTAGTATGTGACAATAAGAGAAACTTTTCTTTGTTTGGGGAATCTGATGCTACAATTGATTTTGGAATTTAGAGACCTTTTAGAGAAAGTCTGGATGGAGGTATTTTGGATAACTATTAACGTTGGAATGGATTAAGTTGAACCATGGATAGTATTGTTTAAGGTTGAAGCATTTATGAAGATTATTTTTGGAATATTATGATACTATAGTTTTAGGAAAAGGACAACCTGCAGAGTGGGGCATAACCCGTCGCGTCGGACAAAGCTGTAGGAATCGAACCCACAATCATAGTGCGACAGGCCTTTATTTCCTACCACTAGCCTACAAGAAGTCCCTAGTTATTACAAAATAATTTTACTAATATAAATGGTATGTGTTAACATTTGGAATCTTATACAATTAGGATAAGTATAATATTTTTGGGTTCTATTATCTTTTTGAGTGAAAGATGAGTTGAAGGTTGAAACTCTAATTGTCAAGCATAAATATATATATACCTATCTTTTATTAAAAGAATAAATTAATTCTTAAACTTTAGTAAAGGGATATTAAAACAAAAAAAATGTGCTATCCTAATACCTTATGTCTTATTGAACTGATGATATTTTAAATCAAGATAGATTGAAGGCTTTGAGGCCCTCAATTTGACAGTTGATGGTGATTGATGATCTCAATCACTCCCTACGAATATTTACGTTTTTCCTCCAATTATATGTCTCTAAGTGCCACCAATTTTCTCCTAATCAAGATCATAATTGGGTGGTGACTTTTTCATTTCCCTTTCCCTCTTATTAAGGCTAAATTTTATTAATCTTATTTCCGATGTGGGTTTTCCACAAAGGTATTTTCTCTTTTCAACCTTTTATTTTCAAAGAAAAATTTCAAATTGCGAGGATGCAATTTATTGAAGGAGGGGAGAATGTAACACCCCGAGCTTCCATGATACGCTTCTAATTCAATAATGTATTAGCTTGCATTGTGAGCAACATCGAGTTCTAACACACTGCAACTAATCAAAGTAGCCGTTATGAATATTAATAACCACTTTTTAAAATTATAGAAATTTTATATTTCAAAATAGACTTCATTTTTGTATTCGTAGTATCGAAATTATCCAAAGTTTAATTTTTTGTAATTTTCTGAGAACTTCCAATTTTTTATGAATAGTGAAAAATACTTAAAAACAACTTTTTTAATCAAAATAATTTATAGTGATAAATTATAGTATTTATTGGTTTTAAAGTATAATTAGAATATATTTTTACCATTTTATCCAATGGTGGTCATTAGAATTAATTTCACTTTGAAATTGGACATAAACAATTGTCAATCTTTTGATATAAATTGTTTCTTAAAAACACGCTATTTGTTGTGACAGCGGGAATTAATTATAAAATTAATTAATGCAAATTATATTTTTGGAATTTCATAAAATAGAAATCATTTTTGAATTCGGAATATCAATTATATCTTAGGGTGAAATTTTGGCATTGTTCTGAAAAACTTCAATTTTTGATGAATGGTGAAACCACTAAGTGGTAGTTAAATAACTGATTTTTCGTTTAAATGAAATATTACCACTTCTGTGATTTGATTTTCAAAAATCCGACATACATGGATGTCATTAAGAAGTAAAATGTTGTTCAATGAGATTAAAATAATTTTTTGGTGAATAGTAACTTTTAAGTTCTTAATCGTGATTAGAGGTAATTAGTGTAGTTTAAGGTAAAAATAAGGTTTTAATAATATGATATGAGCTTGAAACTTGTCATACTCCTATTGGATGAGTCATGGCCGACCAAGAAAACCCATGGTTCAACTTGTGGACCCCATGGAGCCACTTTAATTGGAAAATGACATTAATATATATTTATTTAATGTTAAAATTAAATTGACACAAACATGAGTTGTTTTACTAAAACAGTTTTTAAGTGGGAATACACAAGTCCAAATTTTGATTATAAATATTCATTAGAAAGATACAAATATTTCCTACATCATAGTAATTGTATTATAATTTTTAGACATTAAATAAATTAAATTAATTATGACATCATGATGATGCAGCGATGACCTCATTATTTAACGATTTAAATAAAATGAGAAGATAATGTAAAATCCAAGGCTTACACTTGTCCAAAGCCTATTGGATGAGTAGATTTCGAACCCTTATCACCTTAGCCTTGAATTATACAAGTGTGGGACCTTTAGAATCTGAAAAGCATTGTATAATGGAATAACATTTCATTACTTTCCAAAAGTGCCCCTCCTCTCCACTTATAAAAGGCCCCCACCACTCCCACCTTATTCACACCTTCAAGCCATTTGTCTCGGCCAAAATCTGCCCAAATACTCTCCCAACATCCCTCCCTTACTCCTAGAAGCCTCACTTTGGGCATAATTCTTCCCAAGGAAGCCTTTGGCTCAAATCAAAAAGAGCTACCCTATTTTTAAGGTAATGTCTTCTCTAATGTTGTTTTGTTTCATTTTGCTTCTCCAACCCCTTAAACTCTTTTCATTCCTTTCTTTTGTAACAACACCAGTATATAAAATATACTAGGATGTTGTTATGATACGAATTTGGTTTACACTTACACACACTTTCGTCTAATGGTTGAAGAACATACTGTTTCTGTGGGTGGTGAAATATAGCCTCACGAAATGATGATTGTTCAAATTCTTTTAACACCTATAATGGTAGACATTTTGATGACACTATTTTTATATATGATAAATATATTATGTTTATGTTTTCCTTATACTTATGTATTTCTCATTTATGGCATAAATTATGATTTCCATTATGGGTAAACGCGATAATTTCATTTTAGGAAGTGCGGACTACCGCCCCCTCAAAGTGATGTGAATCGTTAATGCCATAGGTGGGATGTATAAAGGATGGAGTAAATGATATTATATATGATATTATACTGGAACTATATTATACCTTTATATAATTATGATTTCATTCCATTAAATACAAAATAGAAATGAAAGTAGCGTTCATGCGTACGTACGGCTTACCGTCTCCATGAACGGTGCATTTCATTTCTTATCTCTAAATGTTACATAATATTATAAATGAATGTATATACTGGATATATATGATATATATGACATCTAAATCATGAATATAATTATGGAGATAATGGATATTCTACCACATAAACAACTTGTAATTATAAGAAGTTTATTATTGACTCAAGTACCAAAGATCGAAAAAACGACCGTTATTAACTTAAATAATTACATAATATTCATAACATTGTAATAAGTGATATAAAAAGTATAATGAAATTGAAAATGGTTCTTAATAAGTTATATATTAACCCTAGTTTATTATTCAGGAGGTTAAAGAACGGTTGAGTCAAGTCAGACACGAGGTAAGGGAACTTCTTAACCCAATTTCTATTCCTTGGGTTAATCTCCTACTTTCAAATTATGTCATGATATTATTATGTCCTTTTTTTATTTTTACGTTATTTATGTGTACCTATAGTTAATACACATAATAGATCTATTTTATTTTAAAAATGATCTTTTTAAGGACTTCGTCTCAATCTCCTTTCATTGAGGCATATTTGGTTTTATACACAAATTTCTTTTATTCGGTGTATAAACCCCTTTGACTTTTACGTTTATTCAAAAGGAATATTTTTTATACGAAGCGTTTTTCTAAACGACAAAAAGGGAATGTTTTTCTTTCCGTACATATGCGGCGACAATGAATTCTCCGCCGCCGTGACCATTATTTGAGTTTCGGCTTCCTCTACAAGCCATACCTTTTTTTAAAAGAAAAATAAATACCATGTTTTAATTTTCTTTTATTTTGGTATTCAAAATGGTTTTGAAGGTGTTTTTATTATATCAATGTGTTGTATTGATATCTTGTGATTGGAATGTAGAAATGTTATGTTTCCTTTATGCATGTTTTATGTGATACGATTATGTTATGGTTTATGATATGTTTAAACCTGTTCAAATGAGGAATGCATTGGACTTAATAAGTGATGGGTGGAGCCTGCTATAGCTCCTCGATGCATCGGCAGGTCTCATGAGACAAACTAGTGTCTTGGAACGAGGCCTTGACAAAATCTTATTTGTGGTCTTAGCACGAGGCCTTGGCTACGTGGTTATGATAGTCTGGCATTATGAATTCCATCATTATGAAAGTGGTTATTGATATTGCATGTGATTATTTGACCAGTAGAATATCCATGTGGAGAAGTGAATGGAATTATCTCATTTTACCTTTTCCATATTATGTTGAAGTTCATGTTTAAAAGGCTTTTGTTTTAGTTATACATTTCCTTAAATGTCAATGTTTATTTATGAAAGCTTCCGCTATATTGTTAACCTTACTGAGCATTTGAGATCACCCCTTTCAATGTTTTAATATGTTTTTCAGGATGTGAAGAAGTATTTTATGAATGACCTGCAGGGGTAGTCAGAAAGGGATATGATTGTGGACTATGAATACCATCTTATTGTAGTTTGTTTACTTTTTGATGTAATGAAAGACTTATGAATGTATCTAGTGTTTCCAAGGCTACTAAACTAATCGGTCTTTCGAGACTTGATCTTTTGTGATCATGCCAATGTTACGAAGTAATGCACCGACTCTGGGTTGCTGGGGTCGGGGCGTTTCAAAAAATATCCCAACCACTCAATTATAAACATGATTTGGACATTTTTCAAACCTTTCATCCATTGAATTATTACTTTTTATAGTTATTATTATACTTTGATAACTAGTTTTTTTATCTAAGGTCACTTCATATTTATGCTTGGTTATTATTTTATAAATTCTAACTAATGATTCTAAAGTTTAAATCTATTTTTTATTTAATTTATAAATTTTTTGAAATATAATTGTAATATAAAAAAGTTATAACGTTTTAAAACAATTTTTTTTAGAAAATTATTATATTAATTATAAAATATTAATAAATAGTCTATGAACTATAATATAAATTTTAAAAAATATAATTTCAATTATAAAATACATATTATTTTTAGAAAAAAAGATTCCTAAATTAATAAGTCATACTTATTACAATTCATGTTGTAAAAGTCGCAGTATTAGTAGAAACAGTAAATTTATCTATTCACTTAAAAATTAAATGTTTTATAAAAATACCAAAATTTCACTCTATGATATATTTTAAATAATAAATAAAAAAATAATTTTCATTTTTTGTTATTCAATTTCTAAAAATTAAATATTTCTTTTTAGAATAAAAATAAAAAATATAAGATAATCTACAGTTATTGAAAAACGATGTTTTTAAAAATTATGTGTTGTTATTATTGTTTCATATCAATATATAATTTATATCATGTAAATATAATAGTTCAAATACAATAATATTTTAAAATAATTTAATTTAATATTAAATTCATTTCAAAATAGTTCTTTGAAAAGAAATAAAACTTTTATACTAAACATGATTTAACAAATACCATTAATATTAGTTTCAATATTGAAACATTTAATTGAATACTCAATTATTGAAATCAAAATTTGAATTTTATATATACATAATAGAATTTTATTATAATAATAATGGATCCTAAAAACATTGGTGTTACAATAGGGAACACTCAATGGAATCTGTAATTTGAGTCTTTTATCCCTCGGAATTATCTACGGCTTGATGTAGCTCATCTTGTGTTACTACTTCCAATTCTTCCTCCAGCCACTATGAGTTTTACCTTTCAAGGAAATATAATGTTTTCTTCTCTACCACAACATCTATTTGACTCTCCTCATTCTTTATTTTCTCAGTATTGACTAATTCTTGATGACACTGATCATACTCATAATGAAGCTAATCCAACTATTGGCGAAGCATCCCCGCTAGGGCCCACATTTCTAGAGCTTAACCCTACTACTGTTCTACTACCCTAGTATGTTAAAAGGAATCATTAAACCTGAAATTTCAGGACACAAAAAATGGGTAACAAATTCTACAGTAATGAGCATATATTAGAGTGTGATTTTTTCAAGAGGCAATAAACTCTTTCACATTGGAATGAATAGTATGGTAATCAAACTTGAAAAAATCAATTATTTATTGCATAAAATGATGATTTGGAATGTTCTTTGGAAATCCTTATAGAGGATTCTGAGAGACTATCTCCCATGTGTCTCACTCTAATTTTTTTGAGATACATTAAATTTTTATATAGTTTTATAGTTAGTTATGATATCTATCTTATAAGGATGAATTTATTTGAATACTATATCACTCCACGAGGGCCTAGTCTCAAAAACCCTTAACTGATTCAACCCCATACCAGATTATGTTCCTATAACATTTTTCAATTGATATGTAAAAACCATGACATCTTGAAATTCTAATGTCTATAGTAGCATTACTAAAATAGATTCCCATTTTATGTTACTTCTAATAAATAATATGTATAGAGATATATGTACTTACTTCCATCCAATAGATTATTAACATTTATAAATTTCACTACTTTATCAAAGGGTATAGTAGTATAGATCTATTATGGACGTTTTGATTGAAAATCATGTGATTCTATATCCGTTGTTAAGGCACTTTATCCCCCATTGGAGTAATAGACCCAAAAGGAAACTATGATCGAAGACTTTCTTGAATTTCCAATATTTAGTTTATGTATATATTTTGACAAAGGTAAAAATAGGTACATGGGGAATATATAAATCAAAAGCTCACTAACCTTCCTATATTTTTTTAAATGGTGGTGTTTTGGTCAAAGACCAAAACATAAATTTTATTAGAGAAAAAGGTTATAGAATAAAATTACATGAGTATGAAAGATGAGATTTTTTGTAGTCCCTATCATAGAGAGAAATAAAATCATAGGGGAGATCATCTAGGCAGGTAATTTCATGGTTTAATCCCATATTAGTGAGGTCCTCTACAACCTTGTTCGCTTCACGGTTGGTGTGAGTGAAAATATAGCTGGTATACATGAGAAAATGTATCTAGTCCATCCATCGTGAATTGTCCATGTGAGGTGTACTACACAATAACAGATGTATTGTACAATGGTTTTCAAATCACTTTCGAGACAGATATTGTTTCATCCAAGATTCTTTTTAAAAGAGATATCATGAATCCCACTTATCATTTTAGCTTCCAAAGAAAAAGAGACACCACAAATTCTATATAAGTAGCCTATAATTCATCCTATAGTGGTTTCTGAAGATAAAACCACAACCCAAGGGTCCATGGTTTCTTTTAGAAGAACCATAAATGTTACCTTTGATCCATTTAGGAGGGAAATATTTCTAGAAAAAATCAAAATTGTGTCTAGTCTATGGTAAATTCTATTCACCCCAAGCCATCGGAGAATCCCAAGGTCTCTAACCATGTTACTACAAAGATCCTTTTGAGTTAAGGTGGATTCTCGAATGTCAATAGGGATTCCCATTTTACCTTCATTTAGGCTAAATGAGTAATTTTTATGAATATAGGCATTTATATCATACCAGATCACATGGAGAAGCTTAGTTATAGCTGTTATGAATAGATTCTTGATTTGGTAAGATTCATTCATATCCACACAATGCGGTAGTTGAGAGTTGATAGAGTCCTAAAGTAACCATATTCACTCAAAAAGATCAAAAACATAATTCCAAAGAGTAGTGGATGTCTAAAAAAAATAAACAGGGTATTAATTTCTTCTAGATGTTGGTTAAAAATTAAAATTTATAGTAGAGTTGAATCCCAAAATATTGAAGGCAAGTGTTAGTTGGGATCCTTTTGTGCGCAATAAGCCAAACAATATTTAATAAACCATAATTTATTAAGAATTTTTATCCAACTCAAATTTCTGAAAAAGTTATAAAAAATATGATCATAAAAGATTTTTGAGTCAATAATGTCATTGTGAGTAGGTTCCCAAGTTAAAAAATCATCAGTGGTGGAAAAGGGATAATTTTTAATGTCCTACTTAATATTGTTAGGTAAATTAGAGTTTTGAGATCTTAACATATCATTAATGGTATTATTAGAGTGTTCATCAGATTGAGTGGTGGAAACCATAAAAATGAGAGGAAAACCAATCTAGTTAGAAAGCCATAAATTCATGGTAGAGTCCTTTTTTACCATCCATCTATGGATATACAAGATATTGGAAAAAGCATTCATAATGGAAGGCCTGATGGATGATCTCATATAATTTATACTTCCTTTATTTAATTTTTCAAGAAATATTTTTTAAGGAAATAAAGGGAGGTATATTTATTATGAAGGAGATTCAAAGTGAGTCTCACATGTAAGGCATCATTGAAAAATTTGAGATTTTTGATGTTGATCCCACCTTTATCCAAAGGTTTGTAATAGGTAGACCAGGGAACAGTTAGCAACATTATATCAAGATTGTTCCCACTACACACAAGGTTTTTCAGTGAAACTTTTATTCTCATTAAGTGAAAAAAAGTCCATTTATAAACCATCACGGAATATACCATTTTTTAAACAATCATATACTTGAAAAGATAGGTCTTGTAAGCCATGGAAAGGTATTTACATTTCCATGATGATATATAGTGTAGAATTTGGTCAAAATACTAAAAAATTAGTAATATTTGGGTCTGCCACAAAAATGGAAACACCAAGATAGGTGAAGGGGATGGACCCTTACTTGATTCCTAAGACATTGATAATGTTGGTTTTTATGTTGGAAGGAAATCTGTATCCAAAAATGATATAGTATTTTATCCAACTTATGGTTTTACCAGAATCATCATCATAGTATGAGAGGAGACTTTTGATGTTATTGATATTTATCTCTTTACCTTTAAAAAATGATAATGTCATCTGCATATAAGAGTTGTGTGGGGTAATTCATATTCCTGGTTTAATGAATTGGTTTATTCTTGTTGTGATCCACTAGTTGAGTTAGTAATATAATCAAATAGTCCTCAACAATTTAGAAAAGAATAGTGGATAGGGGTTCATCCTTTCTGACCCCTTTAGAGAATTTATTGTAACCCCTTGGAGACACATTAATAAGGATTAAGATGAAGGTTAAACTGAAAGGAATTTTAATTATATTGATGAAAGAGTCATAAAATCCAAATCTCAATTGAAATATTAAAATAGACCTCTAATCAATTGTATCAAAATATTTACGAATATAATGTTTGATGGCTATAATCCCACCTATACTAGTTTTATTCAAATGTTTGGTCCATTATGAAGTAAGAAAAATACAATCTTGGATGGAACTTCCATTAACAAAACCAAATTGATTCTAAGAAACATTTTTTTCTTGATATATTAGAGTTTATTTTCTAGAATAATTGTAATGTTTTTTTAAAGATACTTGAAAAGGGAAAATGGCTCTAAATAGTTGAATCTCATTAGAATTTTTTACTTTAGGGATTAGGGTGAGTAATTGGGAGTTCATCCCATGATGGATAATGCCCTTGAAAAACAATCATGATCAAAGCACAAACATCATCTTGGATCATATCCCAAAATTTTTGGCAAAACCCATTGGTGAACCCATCATGTCCGGGAGCACTGTTAGTATTTATGCTAAAGATCATGTCTCTAATCTCACAATCAAGAAAGTAGCTATTAAAAAAGGGGTTATTCTCCTCATGAACCACAATTGGAATGGCATCAGGTAAGAGGTATTTATTAACATCATCCCTATGGATGATATTGTCAACATAAGAGATAACGTGATTGGAAATACCTTATTCAGTATCAATGAGATTTTCCCTGTACCATAGGAAGGAAAGAGGCCTACAAGATTTCCTATATCTTTTAAGGGAGTTATATAATTTAGTATTTCTATCACCATTAGTTAGCCATTTAGTTTTGAAAATATAATTTCTAATTTTATCCTTGAGTTCGATTATAGAAATAAGTTTATAAGAAATATTGATTTCATATTGAGGGTTAGAATCAAAATTATAGTTGGTAGAGATATTATGAATTTGAGATAGTTCCACATAAAAAGGAATTCGTTATCCATTTATTTAGATTTTGATCTACATATCTCCTTAAGAACCTGTGTTAGATATTTTTTATTTAAAGTCATGGGAAATGGAATCATTGCAATTTTTCATGGAAGACACTAAATTTTTTATAATATTAGAAGAATGAGGGTATGAAGGCATAGGCATGTTAAATCTAAAAGGTAACACATAATTGATGATATTGAAAGAGAAGTTTACTGGGATAGGATGGTGTTAAGAAACAATTTTCGGAAGGGTGAAGCTAGAGATATTGCCCCATTTATCAAGATCAAGGAAATTAGTAAAGATCTGTCTAATGTACTAGTAACCACCCTATTGTAATATTGTCTATACCATGTAAATTTGGAACCAGTGAGATTAACCTAAATATGATTTTTTTCCTCTATAGAGGATTTTAATTCCTTGATGAAATAGTGGAGTGTGAAGGAACCTATATTCACTTGGGGTAAAGATGGAATTAAAGCCTCCTACAAAAAACCAAGGATCATGAATTTTATTGCTATGTTGGGAGAGTTCATACCAAAGGGTCCTCTTATCTTGGTATCTATTTTTAGCATATATAAGAGTGGTGTAAATATGTGAGTGCAGAGTAAATATGTTATTGCTCAAAGATAAAGGAACATGTAAAATATTTCTCAAAAATACTAAAAATGTTATCATTTTTTAAAGAAGAGAGAGAAAATATCTAGAGGGTTTCAAAAGATTATTAATTTTTATGTTCTCCTAAAAAAGTAAAACCGTACTAGAAAAGATGAAAAAGTTGAGATAAGAAATTAATTTGTGGTCCAAATATTGAAAAAAATTTAGGTTGATGAATATCGATAAAACTTTTTAAAACAGTAAAGGTGCTAGATAATTCTATACACTGACAATTCCAAAAGAAAATATTCATTAAAAAACTTTCCTCGGGTTGGGGGCCCATTTTTTCTTGTTCTTAGAGATCTTCTTTTTGTATGATCATCTAGAAGTTTTAGTCTTATTTATACTAGTTCTTTTCTCTTACATAATCATAAGAGAAACATGATGTATGTTAGTAATACATGCATTGCCTTCCATAGATGTCTGGTCACCCATTTTTGGGCTTGAAGGTGAAACTAGTTGACTGTTTGAATCAGTGAATTGTATCTCCTTCTGGATAGACGGATTAGTATTCAATATAGAGACATTAGAAGCTACAGTGTGTTTTTACTTTGTGTCATCTATACTGAAAGACTACTACTTGATATTATCAATATTACAAATTGGGTTATTGGAAGTGCATGGAATAGAAAGAGAAGCAGAATTTCAGTCCTGATCGAGCTGTTTATTGAAAATAGACTCGTGAGAAATTAGATTTTTGTTAGTATTTTCAATACCATGAGATATATGGGATGTATTTGTGTGTTCAACTTGGTTAGTTTTTTCAGCTAGTGTGTTTTGTTCCTCACTCGGAGTGTGCACTAACCTTCCTGCATGAATGAATGTATTGTGTCATAATTGGTGTTATGGTATTTGGTTAGATCTAAGATCTATATGTGGTCACCAACCTATGTGGGGCACATATGAATTATATCTAGTCAATATTGATTGATGTCCAATTAAAATCCTCCATGTGATCTCACCAATTTCATTCATGTGTTCTTCCCCTCGACATGGATAGGGGTGATAAGATATTTGGAAGTCAGTACCCATAACTCTAGGAACCATGTAGGATTATATACCATCATATGATTGAAAGAAGTGAGGGTGAAAAAAATTAAATCTAACCTCCATTTTGTTTTTCATATTTTTTCTCTAATAGATACACATTCCTTGTGTTTAGAGACTATATTGTTAAGTATGAGATTCCCCAGGCTTGATAGCCTTTATAGTAAAACCCATTTATATTAGATTCATTGGGATAATAATATTTATGGATGGGTTTATATTTGGACCCAACCTCCCTTAATATTCTCCAATTCTTTAATCCAAAGACACCCAATCAGAAAGCATGGTAAATTTATGCATTCAAGTGATTGATACCCTTAGGGAATGTGAAACTAGTAACTGCCTCTATAAAATTAAATTCTTTAGTAAAAAGTCACTAGAATATTTTGAGATATTGGTGAGAAGATATAGTACTCACCTTTTAGTCTCTAGAAGATGTATTTCACCAAGGATATTTCCAACCTCAACTTAGTATCCTCTCATAAGGATAATATTTTTAGAAGAGCATCTAGTAGCAGTGGAGGTTAAAGAATTACCTTAGGATTGGTATTTATTACCCGTATATCCTCTTCTATATTAGTAGATAATTCTCCCCATCCCTTTCACTAAAAGGGACATACACTCTAGGCATCATTCCTCCTTTAGTAAATTTTTAGGATTCAATATGTGATATCTCACCTCCTTCCTCTAGCAATAGTCCAAAAATTTTTAAAAAGAAATTAACGATGAAAATAAAGTTGGAATAGAAATTAGTTTGACATCTTATATAGATGTGATTCCACTCTAATTTTCATTCTCCTACACTCTTAATGTTGACGCATCTAGCACTTGATTTGAGTATTTAATCCTACCCTTAACAGAATGGATTAAGGAATCCATATATAGGAGACAAGATCTGACTTATTCAGTATCCTCTTTGAAAGATATATTCATTTGAGCAGTTACATATAAAAAACATGTTGGGTCAGTTTCCTCTTCCTAAAGTATCTCCAATTCTTCTTTCATGGATATTCTCTTTCTCCCGGTATCCCACTCATTATGGATGTTCAAGAATGTCTCCATTTTAGGAAGGGATAGTGATGGAGGTTTCCAACATCTCATAGAATTCTTATCTAGATATTTTATATTTTTACTTAGCATCTATGATCTTAGAGACTTCCCTAGAGAAATCAGTTTATCATGACCCATTGTGACTATCGATTCCACCTTCTCTGATCAACTTTTATTCACAAATGGTCCCTTGACTTGTGCTACAAATTCATCCAGTTTTTTAGTGTGATGTAAAAAAATATAAGTGCCAACATAAACCACTATAAGATAGAGATAAATTTTAAATGGAGGAAAGGCTGCTCATATACCTACCTCTTTTCTCATTAGTATCAACCAAACATAACACATTATCCTTAAAACCATCTCAATCCATAAAATGGGAGGTGGTAAAGAAACTGATTTTGAAAATATTGGAACTATCTACCAAATAATTAGTGTACATATCCTTAAAAAATGACCACTATATATAACATGGATTCGAGGACACCCTCTCAAAGAGATATATGTTATGTGCATGATTTGTGATATTTAAAGAAATTATTAGTGATGGTTTTATTAAATAATCTATGTGGGGTATATAAAAATTCATTGTATCAGTTTTAAATGTTCTTCATATCTTGATTATATTAAGATCATGTCTTGACTCTACTGATGATATAGAAATATGGACTAAATTGGGAATTAGAATTCTATTTAATGTTGAATATATGAACCTATTCCATTTACACATATTATCACATTATTTTTATACATATTTAATATGTAAAACCCAATGATTGTGAGGCCTAATGTCCAAATAATACTGGGTTAATAATACATCCAAAGGAAACAAAAATACGACATATTTATTTTATACTATATAATGATATCCTAAATCTATTTGAGATCCTAAAACATCATAGAATAACCTAAGGTATATAAAGAAGAAAGGGGTGATCTGGAATACCCATAAATGGAAAAGATATGAATAGGAATCATAAAGTTTGATTCAAAGGTATACCATGATATCATCAAAGAGATGGATCGTGTGTAATTAAATAGAATAATAACCTAAAGTAAATGGTATAATAAGATCATATCATCATAGGAAATGTGGTAGAAACATATAACATGACATAAAAATGAGTCACGAATAACTACATAGACAATATCACATGGTGGCTAAATTCCCATAATATATTATGTTTAGTTCCTAATCCCAAACATAATATTTCATGAGACAAAAATCATTACCAACTCATTAGAGCTATATTTGGGAACACCCATAAAATAATGTATATGGTTTTCTGTCTGATAAAAGTAATTTTATCTAAAACATAAAATTTCCCTTGGAAATAAATGGGTTTTATTTGAGAAAAGAAATTATGGAATGTATTAACCCTTCAAATGGAGGGATAATAAGAAAGTTATATACGTGGGAGAAATATATACATAATTTATAAGTATTAAATAACATTAAATAGATAGAAAATGAGATAAATAGAGATAATGGTAATAACCTAAAAAGGGGGGGGGTTTATATAGATCCCTTACCTTGAGTCTCACTCGTCTTATATGTTATTTGTCTTCCACTACTTCAGAACACCTATTTATATTTTCACAAAAGTCATCCTAGTAAGGTTTTAAAATCTAAACAAGTCATGTAGAACATATTTAGGGAAGTAAGTAATGGATTTTTTAGGGCTTCGATGAACCAAATATATTTTTAAGTGTGAAAAAAAGAGGAGAGGAGTGGGGATTTTATAAGTGGGAAGGAGTGGTATTTTTTAAAATACCAAAATCTATTAAATAATAGGAATCCATTCTTAAGAAAAGTTCCTCTAAAATTAATAAATAATATAATTAATGGAAGGTAAGTATAATCAATATCTACAACTTTAAAAAATAAACATGTTTTAAACATGTCATTCTCTTTAGCATTATGGTTATTCAATTTTACAATTTTAGTTTTTACCATAATAATGAGTCTAGCCTAGGTAATTTACCCATTAATACTAAATTAAAATTAGTAGATAATTTCAAACCAATATTTATAAATATTAAATTCAATTTATGAAATAAAAAACTTATTTTTATAGAAAATTAATTTTATCAAAAGCACATGTAACACGTAAAAACTAGTTTTACCCTTAAACACGATAATGAATTTTTATTATTCTTACTATATACATTGATTGAAAATTAAGATGAAATTATTACATAATTTTAATTTTTATTATTCCAAATATGGAACCAAATTTATCAAATTCAGTTCATATAAATGGAAGAGTTTAATTTAAATTTAATCCTGTAAAAAACAATGGAAAGTGGTCTTTCATGAAAACACATTTTTTCAGAAACAATTGACCTTATATTGACTTTATGACTAGAAATCATAATTATATGAATTTAAATTCATATAAATAGATATATATTCTATAAATTTCATTTAAATATTTATTTACTTAGGAATATTTTAAGTAAAATGTTTAAAGTTTATGCACTTAAAAATAGTTTGTAGATAACCACATTTTTAAGTATAAAAATAAATTTAGACCAAAAACATGAAAATTTATAATTCAAAAGAATTTAATTATATAATTCCAAATAAAAATCTATAATATGTAATGTTTGTACCAAATATAAAATATAACTGTACTTCTAAATTTCTTGATTTAATGAATAGAAATGATCGTATTGAAAAAATTGGTAATCTTTATTATTTACTAAAAAGTCAATCATTTAAGAAAAATATCCTAATTGAATGCTAATTTAATATTAATATAATGATTATAAAAATGAAATTTATTTTATAAAATACTTTTTCTAAATTTCCCATAAATTAATTATAATATTTTCTCACAAAAACAAATAAAAACATATTTGAAAATGTAATTTTTTAATAAAAAAATTTATTCAATAAAATATGAATGCTTATTTACTAGAAATTTATCAATAAATTTATATTGATTAAGACCTTGTTATATATTTTAAAATATTATGCATTCTTATCCGTACCCATAAATTTAATGTCTAGGTTCTAAAGGTTTTATTTAAATAATCAAGGATCATTTAGGTTTGTTGTTGCATTTAGTATACACTACCAAACAATGTATTCTTTTTTTTTAAAATTTTAGAGTGTTTCATTATTCACCCCTTAAAGAATATCACCCTATAAATGTTTAATTACATACTAAGGTTAAAATATGTGACACTACTTCTTCTTAATGGAATCCTCTAGTTCCCATGTATCATCTTTGAAGTTATGGTTCTGTAATAATACGTTGACTAGGTGAGTTGTTTTGTAGTGTAGAACATTATCACTATGGTATAAGATCTTCACTAGATTCTCTACATAAGAGATATCATTTCCAAATTTATTAACATTAAATTTAGTAATTCTGATTCCTCTAGAATGATACATGGAATATATTGTGTACTTTAGAAAGGGTTGATGAAGTGATAGTTGATAAGCCACCTATCTGATGTTATCGAAAATCTCAAAGGGTCTGATATAACGGGGGATTATATTTCCCTTCATCCCAAATCTCATGAATCTATTTTAAAGATATACAATGGGAAACACTTTATACCCAACCTCAAACTCCATGTATCATCGATTATTATCAGCATAACTTTTCTATTGACTTTGACCAATCCTGATATGTTAATGAATGTTCTTTTCTTTTTCTACAATTTCCACAAAAATTTCATATCACAAAAACATAGCTTCACAAACATCATCCCAACACATAGGTTTTCTAAATCATTTCCTATAAAGGTCATTATAATGATCCGTTTGGATAATTGAGTGAAAGCAATTATTATATGAGAACTTGACTAGAGGAATATGTTTATCCTATAATCCTTTGAAGTCCATTTAGTATTCTATAAACAAATCTTCCAATGTTTGAATATTCCTCATATATTTTCCCTTAGTTTGGATTGATAATCCATACTGATGTTCAAATCAGTATTTAGAGCATGTTGGAGTTATTTCTAGAACATGGAGGTAAATCTCTTAACTCGGCTATATATAATCAATAGTGGTGTTCTGGAGAGCATCACCACATATATAATGTATATAATTTCAAGTTGGCTGAGTTTTAATCCCTATTGAATTTCATTAAAATATGCTGTATTTGTAAAACGATCCATCATAACCCCTATGGTATTATTTTTTATTGATGTCTTTAGAAGACTAGTGAAAAATTCCAGGGTGATGTTTTCCCCTTTCCAGGTAAGTATGGGTAATGGTTTCATCATCACTTTATAGTTTTACCTTCTAGCCATTAATTTCTAAAAAACATACACTTTGATGTTTATTTTGTTATCGACTTTATATTGTATCACCAATAGTGTTTCCTAAGATCTCGATGCATCGTTATGATCCCTAGGTGGATGGATAAGGATGATCTATGTGAATAATTTAATTACTCTTTCTTTATATCATGATTTGATGGTACACATACTCATCACCCAAATATTATAACTCCTTTATCAATTTTGAATATTAATAATTTCTATTTTATTAAAGCTTACACCATCTTTTGTATTTCCACCATCAGCTAAATTTATACATCATATTCTGGATATCCTTTATCATCTCTAGAAGGTATTTTTATGCAATAAGTTGACATATATATGATTATTATCCTTCCTTTATGATTTCAATGTGCATCCTTTTCATGTTTAATAATATTTGATCCTTTCTAATTACCATTAATGTTAAGGTTAAATTATCCTTTCTACATAGCGAATCATATAATTTGTCTGAATTCCCAAGATGGAAATGGAGTGAGAAGTAATATTACATGGTTAGAAATAACAATATTCATTGCTTCATATTAATCCCCTTATGTTTGAATATATATTTGAGTATCTAATAGTCAGTATATATTTCACACTTCTCCCCATAGAGATAATTTTACCAAATTTTTAATGCAAATATCACTACAGCCTACTCCAGATCATGTATTGGATAGTTATGTTCATGAACTTTCAACTACCTTTAGGAATAGTATATAAATTTATCATTTTCATTAGTATATATCCCAATACCTTTTTGAAGCATCGCTATATACAATTAAAAGTTCCACACTCAAGGGTAGTGTGAAGATTGGTGAAGTGATAAGCCTTTTTTCAAGTCCTTAAATCTCTCTTCTAATTCAATATTTAAGAAAACATTTACCCCAGTTTGAGTCAAATTGGTTAGTGGGTTTTAAAATCCTAATAATCTTCTCTAAAATCTTTGGTAATATTTAACTACTCTTAAGAGGCTATGGATCTCTATTATGAATTCTAGTCTTGGCTGATCCTCAAATGCATCTGTATTATAAGGGTCCACAAATATACCTTTGTTGGTGACAGTATACCACAAGAATGATACTTAATTTATTCATAACTCACATTTACTATAATTTTCATATAGATTATCATTCCACAAAGTCTTTATCATATTATTCAAATACTTATCATGTCCCTCCTTCCTTCTAAAGTATTTTAGAATATCATCTGTAATGATTAGTAGAATTTTTTGAGTAAATATCTAAAGACTCTATTCATTGAGCCTATAAATATTTCTGGATAATTAGTGAGTCTAAAAGGAATAACTATGAAATAATAATGTCTACATGTTATTCAATAAGAAATTCGGGGAATATCATCCTTCTTCACCTTCAACTGGTGAAACCCAAACGAAGGTCCACCTTACAGAAATATTGGGGCCCATGTAGTTGATCAAATATTCATCTATAGATAGTATGGGAAACTATTTCATATTAGATTTTTATTGAGTTTATTATGATCAATACATAAGTTCATTAACACATCCTTATTCATGAAAAATAGGATTAGCACACTCTATAAAAAATAACTCTAACCAATAAATCCCTTTTCTGTATTATATTGTAACATCATTCGCATCTCTTACAACTCAATGGTACCCATTATATAACAAGCCTTCAATATGGGTAGAGATCTGATTAAAAGATCAACTGAGAACTCAAACTCTATGTTAAGAGGAAGATCAAACAATTCTTTAGGGGAATACATTAGTATAATCCCTTATAATAGGAATTTCTTCAATCAAGATTATCACCTTTATATCAATCATTTTGGTGAGATATACTTGCTCCTAAGGAAATAATATCCACAATTGAACAGAAGATTCTAGAGGGGATTGTTCCCCATTATTCTTTTACATAATCAAAGTATGACTTGGAATGTGGAGAGATATCTACCTATCTAAACAATTGATGTTGGATTTATATAAGGATATCCAATCCATTCCAAATATTTCATCAAAATCTTATGAAGGAGGTAATATGGAACTTACTAGAAGATTTAGTTCACAATCCTTAATTGGGTAGGAGTTATACACATGGTATTCAAAAAGAGTTCAATTTTATGATCTCACATATAACAAAATCGCAATGTTTTTAGGTGTTTTTTTGAATAGTTATACTAAGATTAAAAGATAAGAAAGAATGCATCTAAATATAATTATGTAGTATATTTGTTATTTTTGAATGAATAAATAGAATACCTATCACCTCATATTTTTAAAGATCCACATAATTAGTAGTGATAACATATTCCTTAATTTGTTCTCTAGGACATAGAAGTTTGTTTTATTGATTTTCTCTAACAACCCTTGAAAAATGAAATTAGATTTCTTAATGACTTTATTAATTATATTATAGATACTTGACAATAGTCTGATTATTTATCTATACCTTATTTTATTCTTCCACACTAGGGGGATAATTAATTTCTTCTTAGCACTGATTATTCTAATTCCCCTCTTTTCCACATTTGAAACATTGGTTGGTTCCCTTGAGAGAGTTTCTAGGGATATTTTACCATTTCCTTTGGCATATGGGATGTTGCTCTTTCTTTCTCTCATGATATTTACCTATTTATACATCCCAATAAAACTCAATTTTATGTTTTTGGTATCTATTCCCATGAGACAACTACAATTCACTCATATTTTTATCAAAAATTAGTGTACAACAAATAATATATTTATAAATTTCAAAGTCTTGAACAAAATATTATTTGTATTGAATTGTGTTTAACCCAAAAAAATAAATGTTCCACCCTAGATTAGATGTTGATGATAAAGTTAGAGGCTTTCCATGCCAGACTTTTGAATTTTTTCTCATATGTCCCAATAGACTCATCTTCTGTCTTCTTTATTCTGAGGAACTCCATCACCATTTTAATAAGGATAGTTTAGGGAAAATTTATTGAAAAATATTCTCTTCAATTATTCCCATTCCCTGGAATCAATATCCTCTCTGGACAAACTATTCTTGATTCGTGTCCACCACTAATCAGCTTACCCTTTAACGATATAAACAAACAACACATAATTATCTTTCTCTAATCATTGGAGCACATATAATATCTTCATAGTAGAGTTAGTCCATTTTTTTGTAATGAGGGTATAAGAAAATACAATAATGGTAGGAGGCCATTTTCTTATAAAATACTCGACTGAAACCTACTACTACTTAAGAGGAGGATGAGTTCTATATTATTCATGTTATTATTTATAATTTGAGATATTTTATATAGTACTTATTTGAATTTTTTTAATCCACTAATATAAGGTTGGGAATATCATTGTTGTAATTAGCTTGTTGCCTATCACATTTGTTTTTGGTACATTGTCTCCTATTTTTGGGCATTAACTAAGAAAAAATAATATAAGAATATATTAAAATAAAAAATTAAATCATATAAACATAGAACTAAAAATTTATACATGATACGTATATCCTAACTTATGAGTATTTAGGTTTCAATGTTTTTTATCCATGGTAATGTTTTTATGAGTTTTTATAACGTAATTTTTTTTAATTCCTTCAAAATTGTTCATAATGAATTTGATAATTACAAAAAACATATCCCATGGGAGATTCAAACTGGGCATACAAAATGACATATTTTTTATACACAGGGTTATGATCAAGTCAATTCTCATTTCACCCTTTTAGAGTTATTTGCCCTAGGTAAAACAATACTATATCCAAATCGACGTATAATATCTATATAAGGATGTAACTTCTTAGAAACCAGACACTCTATAATATACCAAACTCATGGGATATTCTCCTATACTTTGACTTACCCCTAGGGTTATCTAAAAATTAATCTAGTTATAATTCCCAAAAATAGCTTGAACTTTTTCTAATACTAACTATAGTGACCTAAGCCTTTTCAAAATATTATTATATGATTTTCAAAAATAAATACTGAATAGGTGCAACCCAACGATTGTGAGACATGGTGTCTTTACAATACTAGTATCATAATACATCAAAAGAAATCCAAAACATGACATAATTATTGTATTCTACATAATGAGATCATACGCCAATTTTATTTCCTAAAACTGCATAATATAACCTAGGAAATACATAAAAGAAAGGGGTTAGATGAAAATGTCAATAAGGGAATAAACATGATAAGAAAACATAACATGTGAGTGAGAGGTAAACAATGATATCATAAAAGAAAAGTCTCACAAATAATTGCAATGAATCATAACATATAAAACTGCTATAATAAGATCATAGGAAAATTGTAAATTTGTTAGAACATATATACTGACACAAACACGAGTCAAGGCTAACCTTCTAGAGAATATCACATGGTGGATAAAGTCCCATAATAGATTATGTTTACTCCTAAATACTAAACATAATGTCTTAGAAGACAAAAGTTATACCCAATGAATTAGAGATTTGTATTGGA
The DNA here is from genome assembly GCA_963277665.1 of Viscum album. Lineage (NCBI taxonomy): Eukaryota > Viridiplantae > Streptophyta > Magnoliopsida > Santalales > Viscaceae > Viscum > Viscum album. The sequence continues at coordinate 1,138,874,023 of OY728135.1, read as the reverse complement.
ACACCCATCATAACATGTATATACTAAGGTATTACACAAAAGGAATTTGATCTTAAACATAAAATTTACCTTGAAAATAAATGGGTAGAATTTGAGAAAATAATTTATGGAATGTATTACCCCATTAACGGACAGAAGAATAAGCTATGTATATTAGTGAAATATATATATATATATATATATATATAATTAAGAATTATTTAACAATAATAAATATATATAGAACGCTAGTTAGAGATATAATGGTCATAACATGAAAAAATGGGGGTTTCGAGAGATCCCTTACGTTGAGTCTGTCTCACCATGCATTTTCATTATCTTGAACTTCCTAAAAAATACACCATTATTCTTTAAAAAAATAATTACTAAGATGTTTTTTAAATTCCTCTAATACATAGGTTGGGGAGTACAAAATGGATTTTGGATGTTTTTTTAGGAACTAAAATTCATTGTATGTGTGAATAAAAGAGGACATGGGTTTTCCTTTTATAAGTGAGAAAGAGTGAAATTTATTAAAATATCTAAAACTATTCAATAATGAGAAGTCACTCTCATGACATGTTCCTCCAAAATTGAAAAATTATTTATTTCAAAGATGATAATATCTATACACACCACTAAATCTAAATCAAAAAAAAATTAAACATGTTATTCCCATCACCATTATGGTTACTCACATTTACCATTTTAGTTTTTACCATAGTAACATGTTTTTACATAGGAAATTTATACTTTATGACTAAAAATATAGAATTTTAGATAATTTTTACCCACTAATTATAAATATTAAATCTACTTTATAAAAAAATGACTTGTTTTTTTGAAAATATATTTTATCACATGTTCAGGTTACGTGCAAACCCCTATTTTACCTTAACTGTAGTAATTAATTTATTACAGTTTTTACAATTCAGAATAACAAAAAAGTTGACTTTATTACCAAATATTAATTATTCCAATTCAAAATATTTAATCCAATTTACCAAATAAAATTCATATAAGTGGTAGAAGTTAATTTAAAATTAATCCTACAAAACACAAGAAAAATTTTTCTTTCCTAAAAATGAATTCTTCATGAAATAAATTATATTATTTTAACTCTATGAATATTTTTATGAAATTAATTTCATATAAATATATAAAATCTACAAATTTCATTTAAATATTTACTTATTATGGTTTATCTTAATTAAAATGGTTAAACATTGATAACTTTAAAACATTTTGCAGAAAACTGTGTTTTTATGGATAAAAATAAACTTATACCAAAATCATGAAAATTTCTGATTAAAATGAAATTAATTATATTATTATAAATAAAATGGGTTTTATGTAACATTAATTACAAATATAAAATATAATGGGACTTTTAAATTACATTACGTACTAAAAATAAATGAAAGTACTATAAAAATCTGTGATTTTTACTATTCACTGAAAAATAAATCATTCTTGAAAAATAAAAAAATTTGACCCAAATTTAGTTTTAATATTATGGTATTAAAATTTAGTTTATTTAATAAAATAAATTTTCTAAATGTTCTAAAAATGAATTTTAATTTTCTCTCACAACATATTTAAACTTATATGTGAAGAAAACAATTTTTTCAATGAATTAAATTTTTTCATTAAAAGATTTGTGATTATTTATATGGAATTTATCAATATATGTATATTTATGAAGATAATTATATATATTTTATAAATTAATTAATCATATATATACCTAAAAATTTAATTACTAGGTTATAATGATCATATTTAAATAAAAATGCATCATTTAGGATTCGTGTTGCATGTCATATACACTATCAAAAATAATTTTATTTATTAAAAATATCTTAGATTTAACTAGATGAACATGTATCTACTTGTGCGAGCAACCATCTACCACCATAATACTAGAAAAGGTCCAAATATTCAGAATTGGTAATTCCCCCTATCGATGTTTCCAAAATATCATTATAATTCCTCTAATATTGGGACCACTAAGATGATCTGGTTACTATTTTTTAACAGTATCCCTATCATAAAAGTATTAAACCTAACATTATCTTTTGAATAATGAGTTGGGATCAGGTACCCACTTATGAATATATATAAAAAGGATACCATATTGACCTGTCAATCTCCTTTATAAGAGACCTTTCTCCCCAAATTGTTGAACCAATCGTCTTTTAAAGGGGGTTAATAGGCTCCCGTATCTATTCAAGATTTGAAAATTATAAAAAATATAGTACTTTATTCATATGGATATTTCTTGTTCATATTGATAAATATAAATACCAAGATTTCAAATAGAACATCAACCTGTGGATATATACCCTCTTTCAGGGAATCCTTCACTATGTTAAATAATTCCTTGGAAATCGGATGTGTATTCTCACTATCATACCATATAGATATTGGGAGAATAAATTCATAATATATTTAACCCATGATCCAAGCCTCGTTTTTTATTTTTATATATATTATAAGCTCACTACCACCTATTTTTTCATCCCCAAAAAGGTGTTTCTGTCTGAACTTCACCTGCTGATAATGTCTAGATAAGGATACTTATATTTTTGAGTAAGAGTTTATGAGATCCAGATGAATTCATATAAAAACATTGCCTTTAGATCCTCAAATTATTTATAGCTTTCAAATACTTAGAAGTTCTATCCATAATCCAAGACAAAATCTCCTCCACATCTAAGTTCCCAGCAGAATGATAAAACAAAATTTTGAATAAAAATTTATTTTAGAATAATTGATCCATAGACATGAATGTTGGATTTGGAAAATGTTTTTATCCCATAGTATTTTTAAGGGTGTGAATCCTAATAAGTAACTATCATGGATTTTAATTCTCTATGATAAAATGTCATGTTAATAAAATCATTTCTTGAATAAATTATCAAATTATTAGTGATCCAATGGGGCTGGTTGGTTCCCTTCTCATGGTGTAAAAATTAGAGTATTGTTCAAAAGTTTAAATCCACATTGGGGGATCCAATATGAAAATGTGTAATCTCAAAGGTTCATTTGAATGAGGCTAGGGATAAAGTTGTGTGTCGACTAAATACTCTATTGTCGACCAGATTTTATGTAGTTGAATATTTCCAAATGTTTTTCCAGGATTTATTTGGACTTCAATTTTAAATTCATCAGTACAAAAAATAAATTATCTCAAAAAACGAGTTATTATAAAAAAATATTCAATTATAGATAACCTCGTGATAGATATGTGATTTCATGGTTATCTTTTGATCACTTAAGATTCACATGGTATCAATGTGAACATCACATTAAATCATCCTACCTTTAGTTCATACATGGTGGAATTATATAGAAACACTATGTGATATATTCATATAATTAATTCATGTGTGGAAGTTATGTGGCATTGTCACGATGAAGATTCAAGGAATATATAATTCTTGTTCTATAGTTCAATTTCAAACATATATATGAGAGGACCCCTATAATAATATTTCTAGGGATTGACCACTAGTGATCCATGATTACTTCACGAGGGCTTCTGATTCCTCAGAAATGGGTCTTTTTCAAGTCAATCAAACCCAATTTCCAAGGTGGTATTTTTTGAAACCCACATAGTCACCAAATAAATCAACACCACATAAGTGTTATCCCACAATTATCACACAACCATATAAGACACCCATTTAAAACACATTTTATTCATGAACATTAGAGAAACCTCTTATATGGAAGTGAGAAATCATTATCATTAATGGATTGAAGGATGACCTCTTACATGCCCACCTGTTTTACATATATTTTTCATCTCAGTGATTGAAACCTCACACAGCCAGGAGAAACACAACTTAATAATAGAATTATCATTTGGGACACATGGCCTATAGTGGTTTCTTTTTCCCTTTCATGGGTGTTATCTTCAAATACATTGGTTTCAATTTCATGAAATAAGAAACCCAGATGTAAGGATACTGATAAGAATGGATAATTGGGGATAGGGAAATATATCTTGAATAGATCCCATATTGTGAAACACTGATGAAATTAATACGTATTTCTAGAACCAAATAACTTATTATAATAAAGAAACCTTTGAATTGGGTTCATGTGATTTTATCATTGAGTTTATTACTCATTAATAAACCTCCATGTGTGAATTCACTATACAGGTTTCTCCATTGTGGTCCTATCAGGTGAAGCCTCATCTATGGGGATTTCACATGGTCATTCCATACCAACTTCATGAAAATTAATTACATGGGATATCCTTTTTAATCACATCATGTGAAGCCTCATCCATGAGGATTCCACACACCTGTTCAAACCTCCATCATGAGAATCTATTACTCTAACTCTCCTTTATAAGACTATAACATGAATCAGCTTCAAAAATACCTTATACCCACATCTCTCACAGAAAATATGTTTTCATGATATAACTCAAAAAATAATAGAGGAATCATTGTAATTTTTCTCTCCCCATGTTGATGATATAACACTTGATATCTAACCATACCATGTAAATTTATTAATTTCGAATCCCTATATCATACCATAACCTGAATCACATAATCAGGACATATCTATCCAAAATACCTCTTGTATTCCTTCATCTAAGGTTAAAACCACAAAAACGACTAGATGTATAGTTCTCCTAAACCATTATATCCATATGTTGAGGGAAATTTAAAATTGTGTGAACTCCTTCAGTCATAAATTCCATTAATAAATAATAGGATCATAAATAATCCTCCAAGGTATGTTGAACCCTAAGGGGTCCTATCTATGAATCCCCTTGATAACACATGTCCTTATCAAAAGGATATTATAACATTTTTTCCTAAATCCAAATGTTCATGTTGACCTATGCATCCTTTTTAGGTACAGTACCGAAGATGGTTCAAATTGATTATTTCATCACTAGGAGGCATCAATGAGCCAAGAACAACCATACCAATGTATCACCCATTCATTCATAATACCCACTCATACTATCCTAATTATGAATCATTATTTCGGGCTTCCAACCAAGTGTAAGCCCTAACTCTCTCTATTCCTTTAAATATTTCATTAACTAGGTCTGGAACAAATTCATCCTCCATTGTTGGAAGCCTTAGTAATATCTTATCCAATTTAATCACTAACTAACATGTAAAACTGGAAGATCATCCTAAATGTATAATCTCCACTGAATTTTCTATTTTCACCACTTTCATGATATGAACATCATAAGTCACGTGACCTAAAACATCATGATAGTCTCAATACCACATAATATTAATATTAATAACATATTATTGTCAAAAAACCTTAAACTATGCACCTAGAACAACATGGGATTGGGTTCCTATCAACTAAGATATATCAGATTCCTCTTTGAAGTTCAAATCCAACAATATCTCAAGACATTTCTTTTCTAGGTTTACAATACTTTTGAACCATTCTTCTCTATGGGCTATATTCTTAATGAGGCCATATCATTCCTGGTGTTTCATATCCCCATATTAAAAAATTTCTATATTCTAATGAGGCTATATTCCCTAATAAACAAACACATCGTAAATAATAAACATTTCCTTCAAGGTAAATTTGAAAGTATTGCACATGATTCAGTCCCACATAATCCACTAATGGGAACATTTTTCTTTGTAATACATTCCACAATACATTAAATTTCAAGGAAATAGTCTTCACTGCACAACCTTAAAAAGAATGGTGTGTATCATTAAGTGAAATCAAATTATATGGATTCTTATTTCCTTCATTATTATATGTAGGGTGCTCTTCTCATGGTCCCAACCACAACTCAACAATACCTACCACCTCACTAGATGATGATAAACTCTAGAGTACCCAATTGTGTGGATTTAAACCATAGTATCTTAAGATAAGAGTCAATAATCGGTGAATTTTAAAAAATAGATAAATGTTAAAACATATAGATGTCCATATAAACAAATGGTTTTGATCAAATTCCTAGCATAAGGTGACTAGTCCATCAATGGGATTTGGGGATATTTCATGAACATGAAATTAATAATCAAAAGAGTCCTAGAGTAGGAAACAATACTCTCTCAATTTTATGAATGAGCTTAAAATCTCATCCCCCTGACTAATATTATTTCCCAAAGTGTCATTGGTAAACTCTCAGAAACCAACTTTCATTGGAAATTAGTGTCGTACCAACTCAAAACATTGCATTTAGGAATCATATGAAAATTTCCTTTTTTTAATGAAAATATCCATAAACCCTAGGATAGTTGTGTTAGATAATTTTATAAAGGATATGATTTCTAAGATTAGAGGAATAATGATATCTCAAATATGCATAGATCATCCCTTAGAGTGGGATTTATTATTTTTTTAATCACTCTGTTCTTTCTATGAATTAAATTCTAATATTTAATTGCATCCATAATCACATGTATAGCCTCAAATTTTCATTATTATGTTATTGAGTTTTTGAATATAAATTTTTTTTGTAAATCATTATCATGGAATGTCAATAACTTATAGATGGATTCACTAGCCACCACCCTTACTCCCTCCTCATGTAGAACACCTGATGTAGTGCTTCACCGCTGACTAACACAGGCCAGTGGTTAATGGTAATGGGTTTCTAGTTTGTGTGCCTTATATCCCATATCCCCCCTAACACATTTTACATTAATGTCATATTTATATTCTTGTAATAAATAATAAAATCACCATTATCCCTCTTGGTGGAATGTGGTTCAATTAATGGGGATTAGGAGGTAGTTGAATGGAAGAGAGTGTTTGGTGGATTTGGAGAGGTGATTGTAGTTAAAGATGAAAAACATTGGTAAATCATGACTCAACAGGAATGGGTGGTGTATGATGTGGGGATATTAGTGTTGAAATATACATAACAATAAGATTTAATGCCTAGGGTTTCTATAAATAAAATATAAAATCACAGAGTGCATGGCTATCAATGTTATAGTTTATGTGTACTTAATATCACCTTGGAATCTTATTATTATTATGAGTGGATAAATATCACATTTTATGCAATTCTTGAGCACACATCATTCCTGTTTAACGGGATATTACTCAAGGTTTTATTAAGTACCCATAGACTATCACTTTTGATATATTTAGAATATAGATGGAATCTCATGCTCTGTCAGATTTATGATATGCCCCAAGATTCAATGGTACATACCTAGGCTGACTCCTGAGTCCCATAAGTTATGTCACTTAAGTGATGTGCAATGTATGTTTACTTTATACAACTGGATGATGAAATTTTTACCCTACTAATTCTTGTCGATCACATTCCTGGTCTAATTAGGTAATTTTTTTGTACATTCCACTTCTTGGTGTTTTTTATGTACTCTCAAAAAATTGTATGCCGATACAACATGATAGAAAAATAATAATACACACCCAGCTAATCCTTTTGGGTGCACATGTTCTGTTGCGTAAAAATATGTTTTATGTACAGTCCTTTTTCTTGTATATTTCACATATTCCCACTTGGGAGCCAAAATCAGACAAACAATAAGTATTTTCTTTAAATATTTTCAATGTCGATTAGGATGGTAGATTAATCTTAGAAATCATTGGCCTTTAATGATTTCATTTAGTCATTTTGGGTACCTTATCTATATAAAAGTGATGATAAAGTTTGGGTGGGACATTTAGAGTAGGAACAATTTCAATAATACCTTAAAGACGCATTTATGGCAAGGTATTGGTCCTACAAAAACACTATTGAGTTGGTAATTCATCATATGTTGGGTTGTGCGTCCTTTATTATGGATATATTGTTCAGTACTCTCCTGAAGACATACGGTAATAGGGTACGAGTCCCCCATATGACTTATAGAGTTGGGGTACTCTACCATGTCTTGTTGTGTGAGTCTTAAATCCATGTATTCAATAATACATTTATTAATATATATTCCCCTTTATGAGGTTTGTGTCTTCCATAGTCTTTAGTTATCCCTTGATTAATATATATTTCCCTCAGTGAGGTGCCTGCCCCCCACTTCATTTTCAGAGAGGTGACATGGGTATTTTTAAGGCAACATAGCTTAGATATTGTGGTTATTTAGATTAGTAGGGTATCCATAGTTTTATGTGGAATATAACTTAGATTAGTTGAGTTGTTATAACTTGGACGTTCCTATGTCCATGTATTCTCCATCCCTAAAGCATATATAAGATTTTATTTTCGTCCCCAGTTTTTAAGTGAGTTGTTGACTTGTACGTTATTTTTTTAGGGTGTTCTAATGGTACTAAAAAATATTTATATTTTACAAAAGTATTAGACATATTAATAATATTATTATTTAGATTGTAAATAATTTTACTATACATATGTCCATGACACTAAAATAAAGATAAAGATTCTTTCATTAAAAATTATTATGACATATTAAATTATTTTTTTTATAATTATTATAATACTAATTATATATATATATTGGTAACAATATTTATAAATGGATTTGTCTGTCGGTAATAGTATTACCAACATTAATATTTCCATCGATAATATTACTAAAAATATTAATTTAGTTGTTATTATAAAAAATACCAAACATTAAATCTATTTGTAGAATATTTTTAAACAAATAATTATGTTTCTATATTATGATATCTATTTGTAAAACAATATATTATATTTATGAATTTAATTATATATATTATATTAATTATTAATATTATATATTAATTACAAAATGATCATTTATTAAATATAGAGACACTTAATTGGAAAAAACATATTCAAAATTAATTAAACCAAAATCAATTATATAGTTTAAATAAATAAAATTAATGAAATGGATGATACTAAAAATTAGAACTTCATATAGTATGGATGATAAGAAAATTAAAAGTTTCTTAAAAGTAGAATAAAATAGAATAATACAAAAAATTATATACACAAACTGAACCACTTGATAACACCATTGAAAATGATTAATCATGAATACTTGTCAACAAACAAAAGTTTTCACTAATCAAAGATAAGACAACTTGAAAAAATCATTAATCAGAAACAGAGGAGGTTGGTGCCTTGATAGAGGGGCTTATTTCTCATTGGTAGTTCCATTATAGGATTTCAGATCCCATAGAATCTCAATTACATTTAGGCCAAGGGTTTCCTTAGATGTATATCAATCGATATTCTAAGCAGTTTTATTCCTATAAAAATAATAGATTGACAATAAAATTTAAAAACTCATCCAAATAAAAAATAATAAAGTATAAATCATCACCCCTAAAAATTTTCATGCATATGGACTATGTTAAAAAACGAGAAATTGTTGAATTAAACAACTTCAATTTGTTTTTACATAATTTAGAAATTGAAAGATACATAAAGAACTTATCACTTAAAAGTTCCCAATTTTCATATTAAACGTTTTTATTACATTAATGTAAAAAAATAATTCTTTATTAACGGGAAGTGAATAATTTTATATTTGGGGTAAAATGATTTCAATTGTGATTATTTGATTTATTAGGAATTATTTTTTATGGTATTATTGATAAAAAATATAATATAATGACATTATGAAATCTATGAAAAAGTATGCGGAATAGAGGAAGCTTTCTATAGTACTTGTGTATAAAAATAAATAAGGAAATTTAATTAATGGAAATTATAGAATCATTAATATTTTGAGTCGTACCATGACTCTTGGGGAGAGAGAAATTGAATATCATATTTAAAAGGAAACTAATGTTTTGGATAATCAATTAGGTTTTACGTCTGTATGTTCAACCACATAAGCAATTTATTTGATTAAAGGTATGATAGAATATTTTTGAAATAAGTCAATCATTTTTATATAGTTGTCATTAATCTGGAAAATGTATATGATAATGTTTCAAGAGAGGTTTTATGGAAAGATATCAAAAAATGTGTGTAGTTGGGGAATACCAACCACATCCAAGACATGTTTGAAGGGAGTTTTTATAAAGATAAAAATTTATTTGGTGACACTACAGACTTCCATGTCTTTATATAACTACATAAAGGTTTGTATTTAAGCTCGTACCTTTTTTATTTGGTCTTAGATGAATTTATTATGAATATTCAAGATGAAATACCAAATTTAATGTTTTTTTGAGATCATATATTTCTTATTACAGAAATCAATGTGGTTATCAATTTAAAATTATAGATTTAAAAAATGAATTTTGAATCAAAATGATTTATTTTTAATTTGGATATTAATGAATATATGTAGTGTCTTTTTTTCATGTTTTTTCTCGTAATTTTGTGAATGTGATGTTGGGGGACAATATTATTTTAAAAGTTTATTTTATTAAATATTTAGGATCATATTTTAAATTATATGGAGATATTAATAATGATTTATCTCATAAGATTCAAACTAGATAGATAAAATTTAGTAAACTTATGAGATGATTTATGATAATAAAATAACATTGAAATTGAAGGGTAACTTTTATTATAATGTTATTAGGAAAACTATAACATATAGTAGTGAGTGTTGGCCTTTGATATGAAACATTGAATAAAAAATAAGTGTATCACAAATAAAAATGTTAATATGGACATGTATATTTACTAAGATAGATAAGATTAGAAATGAATGTCTTCATGGAAAAACATGGTGGTTCTTCTTCATGACAATATAATTGTGATAATATTAAGATAGTTTAGAAATGTTATAAAAAGAACTTTGGATTCAATTATTGACATAGAAAACTTAATGAAAAACTAACTTATTAAAAGAGGAAAATGTATTCCTAAAATACCCATTAAAAAATCATTCAGGATGATCTTATTCTAAATAATTTCAACAAAAATATTCCCTTCAATAGATATATTTGGTGATGTTTTATCAATGTAGTTGACCCCATTTAATTGGGTTTAAGGTTTATTTGTTGTTATTGTTTTGAATATTTTTTTATTGGTTATAATAAAATATAGTTTTTCATATAGATTAATCTGAAAAGGGAATAATTTTTTTATAAAGTTTTTTTTTTGGAATAGATAAAAGTTATTATATGAAAGTCATTAAAATATTGTGATATAAAAGAATCATTAGAGTCATACGTTAAGAAATCACAAGGAAAAACATTAATTTAGTAGATGAAGTGGTTCATAGATTATTTTATAAGTAAGTAATGGTATTATAGAGGTCCTATTTATAAATTGAGGAATTGATTCATAATTATGAGGAAGTTTTGATCCATGACATCAACAATGAGCTATGTTTTAGAAATAATCCACCTTGATTTCTTGGTAAAATAATTTTATATCATTCATGTTAAGAATTTTAATAGGGTGAACCAAAAATATGTTTTACAAATAGATATGGGATATAACTAAATTGGACAAGAACACTCCTTATGGTGAATATGAACAAATATTTAGGAGAATATAGTGTTTTTAGGTTGTTTTGATAGTCCTTTAAGGGCCCATGAGTATCCAAAAGATGGTTTTGTGTTTTCAGTAAGGTGACTATGACTTCTATGTCTAATGGTTGAGCTATAACTATCAGATAATTTATGTATCCTCCAAATAATACATACTTGGATGTCAATTTTTAGGATGCACTCTACATAAACAAATAAGAAATACCATTGAAGAACTTTATTTTGATTAGAGGGCACACAACATACTATCATGGGTGTGTGGTGGATAGTCCCAATATGGATATAAAATACACTAGTAGGGTAAGAATAAACATTATATTTCCAAATTTATGTGAAATGGTGGTAGGTCATACAATACTTGGGGGAGGTGCCTTCGTAGATGGAATTTATAATATTCATTAATGAAATATAGTGTTATTTGGGGACTACAAATTATGTGGAGAATGAAATCATCTTCAGTTAACTTTATAATGGATTCATCAAAGATGAGTAATTATAATTATATACAAAATGAGAATCATTATTCTCTATGCTGAGGTGATCAAGACAAGTTAATAAAGAAGATGATTTAATATCATAATCCAACATGAATAATTATTTTACTTTGAATCATATAATTAAATTTATTACACTTATTTAAGTGGTTCTCATCTTGAACACTGTTTTTTTATAAAATGAATTTCAATACTTATTTTATAGTATTCTCATCACTAGTGGATACTTCTATAAGAAGTTTTTAATATGTAAGAGGGATATTATGGGTAAAAATAATATGTAAATAGTATAAACACCACTTATTTTCTCAGTATTCATATGTGATAAGTGTTATAATAAATTTTTAGTAAGTGATGTCATAATAAGAATAATACTTTTATTTAATATAACTAAATCATATGAATGAACATACTATATTATCTCAGGTTTTGAGATCAAATGAATTATAATGTGTGGAATATGATAGTAGTAAAGACGATAATAATAAAATAAATCCCAATATTTGTATTTGGGTTATTGGTTAGATACTCTGTGAAATTGGACTAATTCCCCCTTGTTAATGTCAAATCCATGACTTGAAATAAAAAAAGGTAAAATAAGAGAGAAATAATACTATATCATAAATTTCTAAAAAAGTTATAGAAGATTATTAACCATTCTTTCTATCTTAAACATGAATTCACCAGAACATTACAACTTAAGGTTAAAGAGGATACTTATTTCATTTTCTTCATTTATGTTTTTATCAAAAAAAGTTCACATGATATTTTTTACCATGAAAAATTATAAGAATAAAATAGTATTTAAAGAAAATGTGATTTTTATCTACTTGATTCATAAAAAATAACACAATTTTACATATAAAATATTATAGATAATTCCTTGTTAATAATATAAGAAACCATTTGGATGACCTATGGGTGAATTAGTAACCAAAAAATCACACCTATAAAAATATAATAACATGTTATAAAATAATATATATACTTTCTTACGGGTTTCCTCAATTTCTCAATCACTTATTTTCTCCCTATGACCCTTCTTTGGAATATTATCACAAAATGTATCTAGTAATTACTCACAACAGAATCCCATAACACCCTTTTTATAGAATTCCATAAAAATCCTATATCAATTCCTATAAAAAATAATTACATATTATATGAGAGGAATTATAAGATCCCAAGTTTATTGATATAAGGATATTTTAAAAAAAATAACTTATTAAACTACCATGAAGGTTAATATAAATACTATTTTTAAAAGGGATCAAGAATATTTGTTGATCATGGGTTTCATTCTCTTACTTAATGGACAAAAGTAATATTAAACTATAGACTATGTAGATTAATAATCATTGGAGTCATTTTAGATTAAATAATCTCACATGGCACCATCGAGAATATCTGGTATGGTTAGACTCTATCATTTGAGGGGATTTTTATAACATGAAAACTCTACATCATGTTTTGAAAATTCTTTTATTTTATCCTCACAATTGTTAATAACATAAATGGTATTATTTTTATATTTCATGGGATCATAAATATTAAACACCATGATTATGATAATAATCATAAAAATAGATATTAGATAGGGAAAATAACCCAGAACATAGAATTTTAAATTACAGAAAGATGGAGAAAGTCAAAACTCCATAAAAGACCCCATTTAAAAAAATTATACATTTAAATGATATTTTTAGATTTATATACTAATGAAAATGGGTTCATTAAATTTATGTTCTAGTAATGAGTACATAAGAAAAAAAGTTCCATCCTTATCATCCTTGTTATGAACTCATATTTATATCCCTATAGTTGATGGAGTGGAAATAATCCTTCAATGTGGAATACGTGTATATTGTTGAGACATATACATATAACGATACAAGAAAAAGGATATACTATAAATTAAATCAAACATGCGGATTGTATCATTTACAATCTATAGACATTTAGAATAATCATAATCAATGAATTGGTTTCTTCTACATTAGTGATCAGTTAGAGAAAAGATACACTGTATAGTTGACTCATCCATGCTTTATCCAACCCACCATACTAAATGGTGCCACATTTTTCTAAAACCTCACTATAGTTTCCGCATCCTTATATATTGGATGGGATCATAACTGTGAAAATATTTCTCATTTTTAAATTGGTTTCTAGGGTTCATAAAAGCAGATGTCAAATGTCCTAAAGAAATATATAAGGGATTATGTGCATGAAAGTCGGGTTGTGGTTCTGCTTCCACCTCTATGTCTGGTGTATATATCCTATATTCATATGTATTTTTAATAATAGATAAAATAAAATACCTTATTTTGTAAAATATAAATATTTATGATGTAAATAAATGAAAAACATAAAGGGAATGGAATCATGATTAAAATGTGTTTGGTAGGGATATAAATTTTATGATGCAACTGAAATTGAAAATTTTTAAATGATAAAATTATCTTCCTCACTTTTCTCATAACACCCACTCATTAAATTCCATCATATACCTTATCTTAAAAGGAAAATGCACCCTCATCCTAGTAGCCAATCCCTAAAGCCTCATTGTCACATCGACTTCCCACACAGTTATGTCATAGACTCCCCTCACTGATGATATAGTAGTTGTGTCCCTATAACAAAATGCTACCTACTTTATTATAACCAAGTATTCATTATTTTAAATACTAATATAAATTTAATATCATAAAAATATTTTTCTTCTATGTGAAAGAGTATGTGATAATTTCTTATAGGTAACTCTCACAATGAAAGATCATAAAAATTCCCCTCTATGATGAGAATGTGAAAGATCCATGATTGCATCCTTAATTATTTATTCTATATCCACATGATATAATTTTTTAGGACCTAAATGACACAAGATATTAATGTTTGGGTGATCATAGACCACTAATATTTACTCTAATAATGTTCTTCCCTAGTAATATCATGAATGTATATTACAATAACATTTCCCACTAGTAGAAAATATATAATTATATTTTTCATTGGATGTTCCTTTCTATGGATGTGTGTAAAGGTCCTTAGACTTTAATATTATTATTAATACATAATATTAGTTGGTTACTTTGATGTATTTCAATAAACCATGATGACATATGTTCATCGAAACATTGCATATGTTGGTTGTATCATGATTGATTTTGTATTAATGAATAATGTGAGAAAGGATTTATCTCACAAGTCCAAAAAAAAATTTTATATCTCAATACCGTTTATGAAATTAGAACTATCTTATTAATTCCATGTCTATAGCGGTTTTATAGATAAGTTATTTTATATAAATTTAATTAAAGAGACATCTAGAACATAGGTTAATGACACTAGCATGTAACCTAGTTAACTAGAGATATATAAATAAAAAGATTTTATCACATTTTGTATGTTCATAAGAGGTTTTATGTTATTGTGACATTTAGTTCTTTCTATAGTATCCTCTGTGTGTTTCTAGATGTAAAACTGGGACTTTAGGTGGTGTATCATAATGCCACTAAGGAAGGGGACTAGAGTGTCATACACTAATGGTGTTCAGAATTTTAGTTAAATTATATATGAATTTAACAAGTGGGATCAATATTCTTTTCATACATGGTTTAATAATTATTCATATTAGTTTGATAACAAGTATTCAATCACTGGTTCTTCCTGAGAATATAAATGTTACTTGAATATTTAATAAATTTTAATTCAATTAGTGATTATTTATTTACATACATGAATATATAACATTTATTTATTCAGATTTATTCTCAAGGTAACATATATTTTTTTATTTAGTTACAGAAATATTTAATTAATATTTATCACTAATTTAGTGATTATAATATTTATATATTTGTTGGTGAATAATGTGCTGATAGTTATCTAATTAATTAATTTTTTATTATT
Source organism: Viscum album (assembly GCA_963277665.1). Taxonomy (NCBI): domain Eukaryota; kingdom Viridiplantae; phylum Streptophyta; class Magnoliopsida; order Santalales; family Viscaceae; genus Viscum; species Viscum album. The sequence goes on along the minus strand of OY728135.1, from coordinate 1,138,858,247 downwards.
CAAAGCCCGATAAATATTGAATAGGATGGGAAGATCCAATTTGACGGCGTTTTGAAGAATTTCATATAAATATTAGTTGAATAAATATTAATTTAATTATTTAAGAAAATAATACTTATTTTATCCACAAGTTTATTATATGTCAAGTAAATAATAATAATTCTATTATTACTTAGACATCATGTCCATTTGGTATAAAAATAGTAATATTGGACTTTGAAAAATTATCAATTTCCTACCCCCAACATTATTTAAACTTAATTATGATAATTTTAAAAACCCTAACCAAATTTTAATTATTGTGCACAATGAGTTCTAAATATTATTCTAACAAGTACTAATGATATCACATTTTATAACATTTTATATAATGGGGATAAATTCACCTCCCCATACAAAATAATTCCTCCAAGACTGGAAGGATTCTGTTGTGATCAATAGTGATCACCACAAGTGTTAGAACCATCCTCATTTGCACCAAGAGGCCTCTATGATGATCATTAGAGGTTTATTGAGAATGTGTGGATCACCACTAGAGGGATTCTACCTTTGATTCCTTTAACACAATGCAAATATGAAAATTGTTCTTCATATAATCATTGAAAATGAATAAATAATTCATTTAAATGTGATTTTTAATTCAAATAAATTAAGTATAAATTATATGTGAAAAGACTCCCACTTTTTAATATGGTGAATCATTCATTTAATATTTGATTTAATTTTGTTGTTCATGATGTTATTTACCATATATATGTGGGAATTTTCATTGATTATGATAATTATATTATTTGAAAAATTTCTTATCATTGCTTCTTCTATGCTTGGAAACATAAATAGGAATCAGAGAGAGGTTACATAATAATTTATAATTATTTTTTATTCATGGATTTCTTATCTGATTTTTTTGGTTTTTTATTTTTATTTTGTTAATCAATTAATCCATAGCTTAATTAATATATTTTTTTATATATTAATACTCCTTGTTCAGGTTTCATATAGTCATAAATAGATTAAGAACAGAAGAAGAATGATCAGATATTCCATTAGAAGGTGCTAAATATTCTGGAAAATAGAAATGGATAAACTACATTTGATTTAATTACATGTTATTTAATGAGTTTCACTACTCCAAGACATGTCATAGGATAAAAAATTCACTAATTAGTAAATAACACAACATGAATTTAATTCCCACTATTTTTTGACAAGGAAATCTTGCAACATGGTTTCATGGACCATGCAGTGATTAGCTGGAATACATTTCATGTCATCTACATGATTTAGAGGCAAACGTTTTGCAAAACATGTTGTCATATACGCATCAAATGGAATGTGAGACAGATAGGTTGTAACATTAATGAGATATACAACATATAAAAAGAATACACCTTATTTAACCCATTAATCTCTACAACCAAACAACACTTCAATATAATAGGTGGTTTAGACGGATTGATGGTAATAAGAACACATAGTATGTAGCTTGTTAGTACATGATATATATCAGCCCATGATATACATGAATTCCCTTGGAATCTATCCCTGATACATGGTAAGTGAAAAAAATGGATTATATCTTGTTAGTACACAATGTGTAGTCACCCATAAATAAACAAAATTAAATTACATAAATAGTGATTAATTGCAGCATTAAAACCTAATTAAATTGATATAAACTGGTGTGTTGACAATGTAACAGGTCTTTCAAAATTAAAAAAAATTCTCAATTAATTCCATATATTTATTAGTAAATGATTTTCAACCCATTTACATTACATGTTCAAATTAATGATGGGTGTTTACAAGAGATATTGTTTGGTCATTAAAATAAAGGAATGAATTTATTATTTAATTGAATTAATTCAATCATTTTTATATTAACCATAAATAATGAATTGAAGTAAAAGATATCTGGTGTATTTTTTTGTACTCTTTCATGTTGGTGGATTATTATGAGATTTGGCCAACTTTTATATATGACTAGTTTATTGAAATTATTTTTATAGAATTGTTTTTCTAATAATTTGTTATTTTAAATAATACCTCCTTAGTCATTCATCTCCTATCATTATACAGGGACTCACATGACTATAGTTTCTTTTATATAAACCCCCTTTAAAAATCTATTATTTCATCGCACTCATGTGGAGATAAAAGATTATATAATGGATGGATCTCCCAATCGAGTAGAGGCCGTTCATGTCTAGAGCTGATGGGAAACCAATCTAAAAGGTACACAAGAGCACTGGTATACTGTTTTAACTCAAATTAGGAAGGTTCCATGAGTTTATTCTTCATGGTAAAGGGATAGTTTATAATATTCTAGAAAAACCATCAATTATAACAATCCCATGGTCATACAACTTTATATATCTTAATTCTATCAGTCGCATGGTTAATTATTTATAAATGTTTAAATAATTAAATAAAGTAATTAACAAGAATTAATGATGGAATTAAAATAAAATTAATGTATATATAAATTTTATCTATATATGGTTAATCACTTAAGTAAAATCCAGTTAAGGTTAACAATCATTTACTAATATAAAATATGTAGTTTACATAAAGATATATAAATACATAAAATAAAATATTAAGTATGATAATCATTCGATTAAATGAATATGAATATTAATACAACCATAGAACTAAGTGTTTTCTTGTACAATGTCAAGGAACTAATTTCTACCAGGGAATTCGTATGAGAAGTTTTGTTCAACATAACCAAATTGGAATTGGTTATAATGGAAAAATTCAATCTAATACCATTATAGAGGATTGTGTCATGGAAATTCAAGTATAATATTTCAATATTTGGGAGTCCACTCAATATATTATGTATTTATGAATTAATGAAATTGGAAATTTATGTCTTTCTAGTACATTTGAGTAACTTTTATAGCCAAATTATGGGTTATTAGAAAGAATAGATAGATCCTTGACACTAGAATATCTATGAAATTGATATTGTGAATCCAATTTTAAGGGTTATTCGATTTTGATAAAAATAGTGTGACATAAATAAATAAAATTAACACTTATTATCTAATTTGGAAATCTAGATAAAGTGATAAAACCATGATCTTATTTATTATATATTTGGTTAGCCAAAATACATCCTCTCTATAACTATGTTCCGTACTATAGAAGTATAACCTCATCACTGACTCAAATTCTAAAGAATGGTATATGAATTAATGATTTATATAAAACCATGAAGGAATGTTATATGTGTTGGAGAACCCTATTCCTGAGGTTCCTAGAAATGCCTCTAGTGAGGAAGAACTGTCTCTCTATGAGAATTGTTTTTATAATTCCATAGATGTCCAATTTTTCGTGTTATATTCCATGTTTAGGGATATTTTAAGTCAATATGAGGATATGGATGTGTATAGAATCATGTCTCCCCATCATAATATTTTTCATGTGAAGGAGATACAACATGGATTTGACATATCCAATTAAGTTTCACATGAAATCATGGATATTCATCACCATTTGGTCCTCATATAGTCAATCTTATTGAATACATTTAGTGTGTGGATATCATGAGATTTAAGATCCCTAATGAGTGGTACTAAAATATAATTTTTCCCTCATTATCTAATATATTCTCCAAGTTCAACGTTAATTATAGTATGATAAATAATGATATGTTTATTTTAGAACTCCTTACATTGATTTCCTTATTATAAAGGATATGAGGATTGATCAAATTACAGTCCTCATAGTTAATTAAAGTAAGAACAAGGAAAAGGATTAAAAAATCACTAAAAGTCTACAGATCCAGATCACTATCCTTCCAATAAAACAAACATCAAAATACAAAACAATGATGTATTATATTTTTCAAGTTGAAAATTGGGCCTATGGAAAACGAACAAAACCCAGTTAAAGAAGCGATGGGAAGCTTATGGTGAATTTGTTATTGGGTGGAATATTTTTTATACATAAAAATATGTGTATTATATATAGATTTTAGTGCTAACATTTGAATACAAATGTAGGGTACAAGTATATTTCAAAATATTTTCAGAGGAGATGTAGATTAATGTGCTTCCAATGGTGTGAGGATAGATTCTCTATCCATTAGAGACTTCCACCTTATGTTACCTTCTAGGATGGTCATTATTTTAATTTTTTTATTACGTACCAACTATTACTAAGAACATGTTATTTACATCATTGATTGATACAAATGGTTTTTTTTTAATTTCAATTATAAATTTCATTTCTTCAAAAAATAAATAACATTTTATGGTAAAACACATTTAAATAATGGTTTTAATGTATTTAATTATTTAAAAAGTATTGGAAACTGATAATGAATCAAGTTTTCAAAACTAATTTCACACCTAGTTGTGTCATCGTTATATTGGTTATGTTAATTAGAAAAATTTAAGAAATGTCTATCAATATGGACACATTGACTATTTTTAGCTAACACCAATTGATATATATCATGATTTTTTATAAGGAAAAATAAAAAACCCACCATTTGGTGTATAGAGTGAAATGGTTGTAAAGGTGTGTATTCTCATTTCATAAATTTTATTAATTACTCAATTAGATATGGTTTTTTATAATTGATAAGCTATAAGTCTGATTCATTTGATTAATTCGAAGAGTTCAAGAATGATGTTGAAAATAAACATAATAAGAATATAAATAAGTTTTTGGCTGTTTTAGGTGGTGAATATCTAAACCAAGAGTTTATTGAATTTCAATAGGATTATGGGATTATATCTCAACTCACTACAGCTTAAGCACTATAGTATAATGTATTATGTATAAGGAGGAAACATACATTTTTTGATATGGTGAGGTTTATGATGAGTTATGAAAAAACATCATTATTCTTTTGGGTATATTTATTACATATTATATCACACAAACTAAACTATGTGCCAAAATAAAGTGGAAAATGGTATCCCATACTAGTTCTAGACCGCTATGGAACCCATTCTGTCAAAATTTGAAGCATGGGGGTGTGATGAATTTTTAATTATTTAAAAATAAACAAACTAGAACCCTAAAGAATGAATTATATCATTAAAGGATATCCTAATTAAACTACATGATATTATATATGAAACCCTACAAATAAAATAATTTTAGTTTATCCACATCCCAATTTTTTAGAGAGGGAACACATTCTCAAGAAGTATTGTGGGAGGAAGATTTACATTGATGAATATTATGTAAAGATACATATGAGATGGTACTAGAATAGATTCATAGGTCCCTATGAATTTTTTTCTTGAAAAAATAATATTTAAAAAGAACAACTAAGAGGTTGGAAAACTATAATTAAATTGTTTTTTAGTCCTTAAGAATTGTTAGAAAACCATCAATCTAATCCTCCACTAGAATGATTCCTTCATGCCTTGAAGGAATCTTCTATGGTCAAAAGTGATAACTGAAATCATTAGAACCATCTATGATAGTACCCGAAGTATTCTATGTTGTTTATTAGAGGTTTATGTGACATATTTAGATCACTAATAAATTGAATCTATACTTTATTCATTAGATTTAATGCTCATATGAAAATATCTATTCATCTGATCATTGACAATGAAGAAAGAATTCAAAAAAAGATAATTCATATTTAAATAAATAAATTATATGTTATATGTGAAAATATTATCTCTTCTTGGTTTTGTAAAATACATAAATTAGTATTTGTTTTATATTTTTTAATCATGAAATTCATCATCATGTATATCTTATAATTATCATTGATTAAAAAAAAAAGATAAGTTCTAAATTATTCAATCAGTGATTTTGTTGCACCTGGAACCATTAGATGATAATCTCATCACTACAACTGATAATAAAATCCATAACCATTATAAAAATAACAATAACCCCTTGTTAGTGGAAAGAGTACAAGGGTGGAATGAGTAGACCCTAAACTAGGGAGTTAGGGGTACAAGTGATTTGAATGGATGGAGTGGGGTTATAGTGATATAAAATATTCCGTAAAGAGTGGGTGGATATCTGTAATGGGTGTGGTGTGTTTAAATAATAATGGTATAATGTTCATAGGGCATGAAAATAAAGGGGTTTGATGGGTACTATTGTCTAAAAAATTCACCCATGTAAGTCTAGTGTTTGTTTCTTTTTTGATATCATGTATATTCTACCAAACTATGAAATCAGGTATTACATGGACCAATATTCTTGCATACAAAACACCAAAATAACTCAATTTAAATTCTATTTCAACTTCCATAATAGCCTTTACATAGTGATAAACAAGGCCTAAGGTGGATAGGAATGTATTGGGAGCGGGAGAGTTGCGGTGGGCTTACTATGGGATTAGGGTTATTCTCTATCATGAATAGAGGTAGCCTAAGGGGAAAATGAAGAGTACAATATCATATGTGCATGTTAAATAATTTCATCTTGCTGAATAATTTGACCATTAAATTTTGTATAATTGGTAGTGATAATTATGTCAATATTATGATTTTATATTTATTTTTTATCATTATTCCCTCAACCCTATTTGACTAAACCACATGGATGCAATATTTTTTCTATTTAAAATAAATCAGGTGTTCTTGTTATATCTTTCATGTTCCAGGAATTGCTGTGAGTTTTTTTGTTTTGGTTGACTATCATTTGTAACATTTGGTATCAAAATTTGGATTGATCCATGATGCAGTGCTTCGATCCCTCATTTCCCTAACACTCCCAGATAACATAACCACATACTAAGACCATATTGACAAAAGCTTAAATTCTTTTTTGGTACATCAGGTTGTGAAGGAGGTCATAGGTTTGCAGATATATCCAAACATCATGAAAATGAACTATAATGACTAGGAATTGTTGATAAAGGTCATGATCAAGGTTTGTATACTTTAGGAATCCATCAAAATTTTTGGGGTTAAGTACTAGGAATATATTATTTTGTTGGATGTTATCCTGCATGTTTTCCCACTAGGTATAAACTATATACTCATTGTTAAGTCATGCACCATGGAATAATGGGATGGTATCAAGACCATGAGCATAATCATTGATCGAGTGATCATGACCAGTTCACCAAATCTATATAATGAGTATAGAGATGGTTATTTTTAAAATAATGATGTAGCTGATGAATTCATGATATGACTCACTGAAATACTTGACTAGATCACTATACCCAGTGTTATATATCCACTACAAAAAGTCATTGAGAAGTGACTATACGTCTTCTTCTCTACATTCTCCCAAATTTACCTTTCTGTTGACACATATCTCTAATTTTCAATGCACTATATAGCGAATGTAATATAGAGCCTCAAAGTGGTCGAGGACAGATTTGACATGGCACCATAATTGGTATTAAAGGTAAGAGTATCCTCAATAACTAAGAGTGTGTTATGTTATTAAAGGAGTGACTACATGGGGATAAATACTCTAATAAATCTATGTCTGGTAATTAGAATAATAGTCCACCACAATGAAAGGCTGAGGCCTTCGGTGGAGGGAATATAAGGGATGGGTCAATATTTGATGATGATCATGATATCTTTAGGAACAAATTACACTAATATGGGAAATATGTTATTGATCCAAATATTTTCACAACATTATAACCAAATACGAGTCTTATTTAATACAAGGTGATCAAAATTATCTCATAATTATTATAAAAAAGGTGTAAAATATAGTTCTTTATTCCATAACACCATAATCCACCACTCCCAAATCCCCATAATTTTGATGTTTCACTCTTCGGTTGGTTTAGGGGAAGGTCTTCACACAACTAAATAAATAGGAGGAATTTGAAAACAACATGTGTTACCTAAACACTGGTTCCATAAACCATATTAATGTGTCCCACACTACCTTCTCTAAAATCGAATACAAGATCCAGAGGACTGTGAATTTTAGTGATGGATTCATTATAAATTTGTAAGGGTATGTGATGAACATGTTCACCTATGAGACTAATGCGAACTATGTGATCATGAGGGTGTACATAATCTCGAGGTTAGTAATGCCTAAAATCCATAAAAAATATATTTCTAGAACTTATTCCTTATATACTTGATTTTATACCGATTGATGCAACCCAATTTTAACCATCAATAATTACTATATCAAAATCCAATGTTGATTTACTAACATTCCAAAGATATTTTTGGTTTAGAGTTTTCTAGAATTAAGGAAAACCATTTACGTAACAAAAACTAATTCTTTTATTCTCAAATGAGTATTTTACCAATATAACCATATTTTATTATTCCATAAGACGAATTTAACATATCCAAAAAAAATCTCCACACATGATGCACTTTTATACATATAATACATTATATGATTATTCAAAACCAAATAAAATGGAAATGTAAGAAAGGGTTGGATAAGATTCTCAGTATGGGTAAATATATTATATAAAAATAAAAGATAATTTGTAAGAATAAGATAAGAATAATGATATGGGAGCATGATCATAACTTAAGAAACTCAGAGAAAATTAGTCAAAGATCTTTAACCCTGATTAGAGGCATATGGATTTCTGATAACAAATGAAATTAGTCCTAAGAATTAAAAATTATCAAAAATCATTCATTATCCATGAGAACATATTATAAGAATAAGACATATTTTTTTGGCAAATACATAATCATAAAAATAATAAACATATCCAAGGTCCTCTTTAGAGTATATTATAGTGGATAAAGTACTATATTTTATTGTCTTCACTCCCTATTCCATAATTTCCTTTGTCATATTTCACTTTTAAAATTATCATAGTAGACAATTCTATTTCTGAACTATTTTCACTCCCCATTAATGTCTATATTACCTCGTGATATATCAATCATTACTAAATGAATATGGGGGATATAAAATTATTTTTACACCTATAATTTAATGGAAACTATAAAATATTTTAAAAAATATAATAAAAACATTCATCAATTGACAATATTATAACAAGTGGAATATAAACGGGTTTCATAAATATTTTATCATAACTTAATTAACCCATGTAAAGAAGCATTCTTCATAATTTTTTTTTTAAAAACTTATCATAATTATAAATAAAGATAAATTAATTAGACGGTATCATATGAACATATACTCTGTGTTGTATGAAACTCTTTTAATGATGTGTACATAGATAAAAAATTATTCTAAAATTTTGATTTTAACGGTTTTTTAAAACAGGTAAAATATATTTTTAATTTCATATCTTTAAAAACTAAAAAATCCCAGAATATTGAAATATATTTTGTTTGAAAATAAATATAGAAAACATTAAAGTAATATTCAATGTAAATAATAGTCATGAAAACAAAAAAAAATCTATTTATTTTTTATACATTAAAAGAGAACATTATTTCTACACTTTGGTAAAAATTCAAAAGTAAATTATATGAAAAAGATTTGAAAAGATTAAATTTAATCACTAATAAAGATAGTCAAATATAGTAAAATTAATTATTCTCAAACATTTAGGTAAATATAAAAACTTCTATGAAATATTTTGAAGAATATGGATATACAAGAAAAGGCCCATCTAACAAAGAAGAAATATTGATCGGGTTTTCCTAAAAACATTTTCACTATAACTTTTAGTGCCAAAGATAGAATACCAATACTAATTAATAAAAATTCTAATAATAACTGAAGGATAATAAAAAAAATGTTGTTTAAAGATTATGGGTTATATTATTTCCCTCGATAGAAAATTAATAATGAAAATCCTAAAAAATGATATTATAACATAAAACCTTACTACATTGGTATTTTTTTAATCATAACCCTATTAGAATAAATAACGTCAAACAGAACATTAAATATCATTTATATAAATAGATTAATGATATAATATATCAAATGGGAATTATATACACCATATAAGCATGAATAGGTTCGTAACATGAAACATGTTTTGATGAAATAATATTGAGAAAAAGAACACTTGCTGTTTTGGTAATACATGAATCAAAACCTCATAATTGATATAAAAATAGATATATTTTTAAATCCACATAACATTCATGAAATTTTTTATAAAATACATTAACTGGTATTTTATACACCACACAAAAGAAACAAATGGTTAATATATCATATGCCTCGCAGAAATAAAAGAATGATTAGAAACCCTTACTAAAGGTCCTTTCTTTCTTGATACATGATCTTAAACTATTGTATAATGAGTTTATGTTTACAATAAATTTATACTAAAACCATATTAATAATAATTTTACCATATATTATCTAATTATAATTTTCAATTACTTAACCATTTTCAATTCTTTACTGAAATCATTATTCAGTTGGAAACTGGTCAATTTCTATGTGGGTTTTAATATGATGGTTCTAGTAAAAACACTTTAGTCATTGTTGCAGCATCTATAGAATCATAACCCTCTAATAATTATCATACATATTCATTAAATACACTTTTAAAACCATTCTTATAAGTTATTGATAAAAAATAAATTATCACTTTCTGGAGGTGGCAGTCCACAAATATACATGGTGATATTATCACTTTTATATGGATGGAATTAAGGAAAAAAAATAATAATTTAAATTTAAAGAAACATAATTGTACCAAATATATTCATTAAATATATAAATATGACCATCTATATAATTATGAAATGGAAAATAAATCAAATATTTTTATGATGGTGGTGGTCTATATGTACACATGAGTGGTGTTATTATCTTTCCAACGAAAGAAGGTTTAGAAGGTAGAAAATATTTAATAATTAAATAACCATAATAATTTCATAAAAATAATATATTATCATTAAATCCATCTATATACCTATCCATGATATATATTTGTGAGAAATAAAATGAGTCGGTCAAAGTGATGGTAGTTCGTATATACACACACCGACATTTTCATTTTCCATTGGGATGGATGATAATTAAATAATAGTTATTATATTAACAAATTTTAAATATTTTACTCTGTTAATTATGGATAAATACTATTTTGATGAGGTATAAGAATAAATAAATGTAAAATTAGCTCTTATATAAGAAACCTCATTTGGATCACTTCTTAAGGGCCCTAGGGTTGGTATTTTAAGAAGACTAAAATCATTAAAAAATTTCTAGATAATTTTAGAAGAGTTATGGGAAGATTTGATTCGATATAAAAATCTCAATAAGGTTTATAGAAGAGAGAATAAGAGGTTTTCTTTTTTTGGTGAGGGGAGTGGGGCACTTATAATTATTCTAAACATTAAAATAATATAACTTCACTTTCATAAAAAAATGTACTAAAAATTGTATCAATTTATAATTTGAACTGATATATGGTATAAATAAATTTAACCAATAGTATTTAGACAACCTTATAAGTTATTTTATATCATATCTTTTTAGGTTAACCCCTTCTCAACTCTTTTTGACATGTATTGTGGTAACATGATACATAGTCTATAAGGGTCAATATTGTCATTCTAAAAGGTCTAGTGGATAATAAGTATAAAATCGTCAATATTCTAGAAAATTTCTCTTTACCTTGATAAAATATAGTATTTTAATTTTTTATAAATCAATTAATTAGGTATTGACTAACACGAAATATGTTTGACGTCATTTTGGGTACTATTCACATAATTTGACATTAAAAACATAAAGACTAATATAGAGTTAGAATTTGAATATTTGAACCATTACATACCTTTCATTTCAATAAACAGTTTTTAAAAGACATTAAATTATCCAAAAAACCTCACTTATAATATTTTTAAAATGGATTACTTTTTTTTCACCCTCTTGCATAGGTGATTCATCTATAGTGCTTAAGTGTTTTATGTAATAATCCCATTAATAAAATAAATTATTAAAATAAAAATAATTTATCCAAAATAAAAATAACCATTTATATCCATTCATAAAATATTTTTATTCTTATGAAAACATATTACATTTATTAAAAGTAAATGAGTAACATTTTGTACTTATTATTTACTTAACATCATATAAAGGTCGTTGTCAAAGGAGAACAACAATAAATTTCCATATTTTTAAACATAGGGATATTTTGGAACAAATAAACTCATAAAATGAAATAAATTAAAGTGTTTAAAATATTTTGAGACATTGTCCCATAGTTTTAACCTCGATTAACCAATTTTATCATTTACTGATGTGATAAACTTTTACCATTATAACAATTAATTATAACAAAAAATAAAATGGAAATCATTAAAAAATGAAAAAAAAAATATAGTCCAAAATATGGAATAAATTCTATATTTTTCAATTTAGAATAGTTTTAAAATTAATTTAAATATATATTCTCAAAACGGATTGAATATCTATTGTTTGAAAAATGTTAGTTTTAAGTATAACGATTGATTTTATACCAAAATCATATAAAATAGTGATTCTATTTAAATTTATTAAATTATTATAAATCAAAATATAATTATCTATATTTAATGAAAATAAAAATAAAAATTAACTTTTCTAAAACTTCATTAAAATAGAATAATCTAAAATAGTTATTATTTGTATTAAACATCACTTAGATCTCCAAAAATGTCAAACATTGATTTCTAAGTTCAACATTATATATTTAAAATAATTATATTAATAATTAAATATGTATTTGATATATTAAAATTGTTTCATAATCTTTCATTCCATTATCATATCATGGTAATTTCATAAAAGTGACATATTTGTAAAATCTATATTGTTCACTCTTCAAAAAAAATCTGCTATTTCAGAAAAAACATAAAAAATTTATCCTAAAATTTTTTTTATATGATGAAATTAAAAATAAAGCACATTTAATCAAATTAAAATTATAAAATTCATAAATTTGTCTTATAAATGAAAAAATACAAAATATAAGGAAACCCCACTTTTATCCAAAAATAACACTTTTAAACTATATTTTTTCTTAATATTATGTGATTAAAAAATTTTCATTAGATATTGATAGATATTTTTATAGAAACTATTCAATAAATTCTAATATGTAAAAAACATTCATTATATATTTCATATTGTGTTTTGTCCTTTTTATACCCATCAAACCAATGACTATGTTACAATAGTCTTATTTAAATAAAAAACTTCTATAGTATATGGTGGTTCATTTAATCTTTGTTTTTTTATATAGCCTATTGAACAAGGTATTTATTTAAAATATAATAAATTCTTAAATATCAAGGGGGTTATAGAGTTTCACCACTGATATCATATATATCAGACTACATTAGAACAATTGATTGATACTGCTCAATTACGTCATCTTAAGGATCTGCATCCAGCATCAACACCTATTTTCCTAGAGAATTACTTCCCTTTTAGGTTTTGAAATATCAGACTATAAATTTTATATCCAGTATCATTCTTCCAAGGGTCTTAATGGAAGCATGAAATTTTCTTGTGAGGTATGGCCACCTGAATTTCTATGCTCTGTGTAATCTCACTAAATGTGATATGGTGTGAGGGATAATAAATATTAATAAAGTAGATGAAGTATATTATTGCTAACTCATTGAGAACCAATGATTAGTTTCTTTATTTTATCAAGAAAACAATCATACAGACAACACCCTTGGTGATATCCATGATGGCCTCTATGGATCGATCAATCCAATGATACCAAATGGGAGCTGCTACATTCTTCTATTTGAGAATAACATGAGATGATAAATGTGGATCCTTATAATCATGAGCATGGGTTGGGATTCAACTATTATTAATTAATTTTATTGCATGGTGTAGGTGGATATAGGAAAAAAAATTGAAGTTTTGTTTCACTGACCATAATGTCAATTTCACTTCAGCGGGATTCAGTGAGGACTATGCTGAGCACGACATACAATGAAAACTCATGACTCTTTATTCACCATAGAATAATGGGAGCATTGAATGCTGAAACTAGATGGTGGTATCCATGGATGAAATCATGTTGAAGGCAAAGAGTCTCCCTGATATATTTTGGGGTGAATTCATCTCCACCTCAAGTTTTATCCTCAACCATGTATTGACATGAATCATCGACGATGTGACTCTATATGATGTATGGAATGGAAATAAGATGATAGTAAACTTTCTCTGTACCTTCCATTACATGACACATGTAAATAATGTTAAGCCGCACCTAAAGAATCTATATAGAAAAATTATATAATTGATCTTCATCATGTATGATTCAGGTTCAAAATCACAATGTATGTATGAATTAGTCAGAAAGAATGTGAACAAAATATGTGAAATAATATTTTATGAGGAAAGATATTGATATTTTGGTGAACATGATGTAAAATGTTTTTAAATTATGATAGTTATTTCACCATCATGTATAATACAGTGTATGTACAAGGGATAATGAATACCAACCACACTACTAAAGATCAGGTATTATCATTCAATCCCAGTAACACATGATCTATAGACATAGAAACACCAAGTATAGACTTGATTACACTATTTCCATCATCCATAGTGTAATTCTCCTCATCTATTTCAAACAGAATAGAATAAACATATGTATATGTAACTGATGTTCTAATTCAATTATGTGTCATCAACAACATCATCGGGCAAGTAACATCACCAACATTTTCACTGCACGAGCATGGCTTCAGAGAGATTATATTCACTACGACCAATGATCCAACTATATTAATGAGAATTGAAGATCATTTTCATGACGTTTGTGGTGTACTAGGGAATATGGATGGCCCAAATAATGGGAGAACTTCCCTACTCATATAATATACTTCTAATTATCAAGGATAACAACAAGTCCACTATTGTTTTTGGAAATAACCTCGTATTTACATGACTGAAACCAAAACAATGACACCTAGTTAAATTTAATTTTGGAGTGAAATTATGGAGGAAATATCATACTAAAACACACCACCAATTAGGAACATCACACAAACATATCATGAAGTCACTTGAGAACACCAAGTTCCTATATTTTCACAGAAATATTATCATCATTAAGATTTGGTTAATTTGATTGAAATTACGGGGGGATATTGTTAAATAATATGAGTGTAAGGAATAATTCCATAATTATGTTTTGAATAGATAGTGGTGATATTATTTTCAATGTGTTATTAATTTTTTCTTAAATTTGTTTCATTATTCTCTCAATTGGAAATGCATTGGCACTTCATTTTTGTGTTTTTTATTTTTAAATATAGGAAAATGAAAAACTACCAATACTATCATAGTTTTTTACTTTACAATATTTATTATGTGTTCATAATTTTTACTTCATGTTCCAAGTGTTTGTGCGAGTTCATTTTTCAATTATCTGACATTACTACCAATGATTATATAAAAATATAACTATATTATTCGGTTAAGAGGGATGTGGATTAGAGAAGAATCATAGGAGGTAGTTTATATTCATATTTGGGATGAAAATGGAGAATCCTAAGTTTAATGAAAATATAATGATAAAAAATCACAACATTAAAAATTGTTTGTAAGGAATCCACTGAATGTCACTACCAAATTTCAATGGGGTTGGGTCCCCCCAATCCCACACCAAACCCTTCATTTAGCTACCTATAGAAAGGTAGTACAACCCCATTTTATGATATATAACATATTTATTGGGAGTTAAATTTTTTTACTTAAATGAATTATATATCCAATAATCAATTTCTACTAAATATAATTTTAATTTTTATAACATGTTGTCAGCACATATTCTATAAGGGGAGAAATATATGTTTTAATTTTAAGATTTATTTTCACTTCCTAAGCGTACGGATCTAATTATCTATACAATATAATTTATTTAACTCCAAGATTGGATATTTTATTTAATAAACCAGTGAACGTGAAAACGTTTTTAAATGGGTGTCACATTGCATCAATTTATTTCACCACCAGATTGGATGGTATAATTAATAAATAATTTCAAATGAGATAATTTTAAGATGATTAACATGATGTATTGATGTATTAATTTTAAAACACCATATAAAATATTTATTAATCGATTAATGTGGAATATATATAAAGAATTAATGAGTCATAATATTAATTTGATTAAACTGATTTTGATTTTTAATTCCACTTTTACTTATTGTGTTACTTTAAGAAAACTCTAATCTCTATTTCTATCATTATTATGAATAATTATAGAATTTTCCTCATATCTAGTTATCATCATATCAAATCTCAAAGAACATGAATACAACACTCTAAATATTACTGAATGTATTTATGTTTCATGGACAAAGGATGTTAAAATACATATTAAATAGAAGGATCTCATAGAAATAATTAGATAGCATAATTTGAAAACCAATAAATATAAATCATATGAAATGATCATCCTAATAATATCTCTCCAAAAGGTACTAAAATGTGAATACCATATAGAAAGATATCCATTCTAGCTTTGGAAGAGTTTTAATGAGAGATATTATCATCAAAAGAAGGTTTTTTTCCTATGAATCATGATGGGTGGAATGATCTAAACATCCAATATTTTAAAATGATCATGTATTAAAATTATAAAATGTATATAATTCTACCACAATTAAAGTATTTTGTTATTGGGTTTATAAATTTTGATTTGATAACCCAACCCATAGAAGATAACCCAACCCATAGAAGATAACCCAACCCATAAAAGTTCTCCTCTCATACTTGGATGGAATTTACCTAAAACAACAATTAAAATAATCAATGTTTACATTCGTATGTTTTCCATGGAGTTTGGGGGAGAAAAGTAATGTTTAAATATCCTTAATGCTATAAAACACCCTTTTAAAGAGAATTCCACCCTTCATGTCTATTCGATGGAGGTTATATCCTATAACACACACAAATACCATTATCTTCTCAACCCATACACTAATTTGTATTTATCTTCTTCACTATTAAAATATTTGGTATTTGAATCATCTTTAAAGTGTTTTGTGGGTTTGGAAAAGTGTAAATATTGTGTTTTAATTTATGATTTATTGATGAATAAGGATGTTATTACCAGTGATCATAACACTAAAATTGGAAAATCATATTCCTCAAACATGGTTGTTACCATTATGTAGCTAGATGAAATAATTAACCCCTCACATTAACATTAACTCCCATCAATAAAAAATATCCCTAAATTGGAACATAAATCACTGCCTCAAAACATTAAATATTTGAATATAGAGAATGGAAACAACTTTCATGTCATCATTCCTAGTTCACCTCCTCTAGATCATGAATTGATACTACTTAACCTTTTGAGGGAGTATAAAAAAGCATTCGGATGGACACCTTCTAACATTCTCATTATTAGCCCATCAATTTGTATACAACATATTTTTATTAAAAGATGATGCTAAACTAATGAGGCAGGAATAATTCCCACTAAAACCAAACCTCATTGATGTTTTTAAAAAATAGGTAACTATTTAATTAGATGCTGTAATATTTTACCCCATCTCTAACAACAAATTTGTCAGTCTAGTGTTGGTATTTCCAAAGAAAATTTCTCTTACAATAATCAAAAATGAAAATCAAAACAAATTTTTTCTAACCCATGTAAATAATTGACAGCTTGTATATATATATTATCATATACTAAACCAAAAAACTAGGAAATACCATTTCCTTTTTCCATTAATTGACATTATTCTAGAGATTCTAGAGAGGATGTTCCACTACATCTTTCTATATGGTTATTCTGGATACTTCAGATCCATATTTATCCTAAAGATTATGAAAAAGATAACATTTACTTTACCCTTTGGAAAATTTTCATATATGAGTATACAATTTGGTCTGTGCAATGCTTTAGGTACTTCCAGTGATTCATTGTTAGTATTTAATCAGATTACTTGTAGAATTACATGTAATTTTTCATGAATTATTTCAATATTTATGGATCCTCTTTTGATGAGAGTTTCAGTAGTTTTAGTTTTTTCCTACATTGTGGAATTAAAATGAATCTTGAATTAAATTATGATAAATTTCATTTTATGGTATGATAAGGTATAGTACATGGACATGTCATTTCATGGGATGATATCCAAGTAGATAGATCAAAAGTATACATCATTTATTCATTACTATTACCTAAAAATGTGTGGGATGTGAATTATTTCTTAGGTTATACTGGATTTTATCTTCATTTCATTTGTTAATTTATTAATATTTCACTCCCACAGTAAAGATTACTCCAAAAATGAAAAAAATATTGTTTTTGATAAATGCTGTGGGGATTATTTAAAAAATAAAATGGATTATAATATCACCCCTAGTAATCCAACACCTAAGTGGGATTTACAATTTGAGATCATGTGTGATGCCTCTAACAATATAGTTTACAAAGTCTTATCATAATAGGTCGATCAATCTCTCCATGTCATTGCCTGTGCCTAGTGTACATTAGACCATTCTCAAGAAAACTACACCATAAATGAAAAATAATTCATTTCCACAATTTTTTTCCCTAGATAAATTTAGGAAATACATTTTATGGTTCAAATTAATTTTGTTCTCATACCATGCAGCCATCTGGTACCTCTTTATGAAACTAAAAGACAATCCATGTCTCATTCGATAAATTCTCCTACTTAATTAATTTAATATATAAATTAGTAATTAAAAAAATATAATGTGGGATAAGGTAACATTAGTATTATTTCAAAATCAGTATACCACTATTTTGACTTATCCCTCCCCATTGAATAATTATTCCTTTATAATTAACTTTGTGATGTAGTTGACCTTAACCATTGGTATGTAGACATTGTGTATTTTATTGTCACCTCTAGGGTGCCACTGATTTTGTCACTTCACAATTCCAAATACATAATAATGATTCATGATTGAACAATTGGGATGACCATTATGTGTTGAGAATTTTTAGTGACTAGGTTGTTCATTGATATGTCCCTAACAATAAGTTCACCTCTATTTTGAGATTCTTCCATAATTTGGATTTTGGGGTCCACTTTGGATCTCATCATATAGCTTGAAAGTCCATGACTCTAAAATTTATTGTTCAATATATTATATAGATTCTCATCGGGTTTAAAATTCATCCACAGAAATTCAATTCATATGTAATATCTATAAGAGGACTAAAACTCGCCAACAACCCATGTTATTTTCTGAGAGATTTGATGCATGGTTAATTGACTTTAAGGGACCTTTTACAAATTCATTTGGATTTGTTTATATCTTATTGGATGTTGAATATGTATCTAAATGAGTGTAATCAATGGATAATCAGACCAATGATTATTGAGTTGTGGTGAATTTTAGGAGATCTCTTATTTTTTGTATGTTTGGGTTACTGAGATTCATCATTACCGATCAAGGTTCCCATATTTTTAATTGAAACACAAAAAAATGCTTTGGGAGTATTGGGTAGTACAAAAAATATCTATTTAATATCACTCCTAATCTAAAGTACAAGAAGAAATTTAAAATCTAGATATTATGAAAGTTTTTGAATAAAAGGTAAAACCCAATAAGGGGATAGGATTTTACACTTGGATGATACACTTTGGGAATACTGTATATCTTTTAAACCCCCAATATTAAGGTCACTATATATGATTGTATTTGGAAGGTCTTGTCACCTCCCATTAGTGGTTGATAACCCTGTATATTGAGCTATTAAACAATGTACTATGAACCTTTAATAATCAGGTTAGCATAAGAATTTTTAGATTTAAGAGCCATAGGAAATTCGAAGAGACTCATATGATATCTCTAAGATCTATAATTATAGAACCAAGGATTCCAATGACTACCTCATCCTTCATCATAAATTCTATATTGTGTAAATGGTCCTCATTTATAATGCAAGGATGAAGTTACACTTAGTTAAGATTTATTCCCACCAGCTTGGCCTATAAAATATTACTAATTACTATCCATTTGTTGTTATATAAGTTCAAAATGAAAAAACAAAACAAACATTCAATATTAATTGATATATACTGAATCACTTTCATGAGGTCATTCTAGATACACCAGTGGAGGAACTCAACCTTCAAGAAGAAACCTACCAGTGACACGTACTTGGTTTTATCCCTACTACTCACATTCTATTTTCATACAGTGACGAAGATGCACACTCTAGATTTGGGGGGTGTATACATTCTAGAGTAAGTTAATATTAGTTATCACCTTTCATCATTTTTGTATTTTTTAATTTCTTCGTAGTATGATTAATTTTTACTAATTTTCTATATTCATTATGATTTTGATCATCTTTGTTTTTTTATATTTTTTTCTTTCCACATAAAATTTTTACCTTCCACCCACCATTTTGTTTCGAAATAATCATTTTTGATTACTAAATATTTAGTTAAATTATCTAAAATTCATGATTAATTTCCCTATATCATGTTTTTTGACATTTAAAGAAAACCACATTCATTAATGGAATGTGAGATATAGAAATAATTTAACATTGGGTTGTGGTTTATTTTAGTAAATTGATTTTTGTAGAAGATATAAATTATTTTATCAATGTGAAACATTATAGATGATTTATATCCTAAATGTGAGTAGTTTATGTGTTAATAATGTCACTTAATATCTCAAAACTACATTGCACTCAACCTTGTAGTGTTATTGTTTCTTACACAATGGAAGCAAAATATATGTCAAGATAATATTTATTTTCTTTCCAAAATGAATTTTCTATAGGCTCATTCCTAATCTGATCTTTTTTATTACTATGCCAGATTGACCTACATGTGTGTACATATTATTTGATTATTTTACAAAAAAACAAAAAACAAAAACAAATAAATAAATAATTAAATAATGATGGGATTTATGAAATGTATAAAATATTTGGAAATCTAGGCTGGGATCTTATTTAATTTGCGGAATATATAAGTGAGTGGGCCTTGAAATTTGATTACAATGAATGTTGGTAATGTTAGGTGGAATGAAACTTGAAATTAATTTTTTTTATAATAACCTGTATTTACAAGATATAAAGTGGAAAGAATTTAATGAAATGGTTTCCACACACACACACCTAGAGAGTTTGTGACATTATTAAATATTTAATTCCTTTCTCAAATTTTTATCATACATCTCCTCTAATTTTTTTGATATAATTTATAAGACATCTTTTCGCATGATCACTAAGAATAACTCTTTGGTGTAGTTTTTTCTTTAATCACATTTCTATCCATAATTGAATTTTAATTGAATTTTAAATATTTATAAATATTTTAATATCTCCATGAATAATTTTAGAAATGTGACTTTTCCTAAGAGTGAAAATTTTTAGGTCTAGGGGTGTGATCACATAGTGATTCACAATTAATTTTCACTCTTATACAATTGTGTTAAAATAATTCTATATTGTAAATTTAAAATAACATGACAAATTACAATTTATTTCTGATTTAGTTCTTTAATTTTTTCATAGTTAAAAAGGTTTATTTTACTTTTTTGATGATTAAATTGTAGGTTGTGGTGATTTGGAGAGTTCGTAACAAAATTCAAGAAAAATACGCCAAACTGTGCAAGTTCCCAAGAACATACATGGACTAAATTACATAATAATATTTATATGTGCATCCAATTAAGATTAAATTTTGTTACCAAATGAACATCCATGTGGAATAAATTCATATAGAAGACTGGAAATCCCAATTAGTCCATTTTGGGGCACAAAACATGCAATCATAAGAGAAGAAATTCAGTGTTCACGGTATCATAGTCACTTCTATAATTTAGATATATCTCAAGATGTAGGCATTCAAATATAACAACCGAATATTTTACATTATGTATGTTATTAAATAAATTCAATTCATTCGAAGGTGTACATTGCACACAATGTCAAGCTTAAACAAACAGTGATATATTATTAAATATTAACATGACCGTTGGAATAGTAATGTGACCATTAGGAATAGTAAACTAACCAATAGAATAGTGACCTCACCTTTGAAAGCATAAATGAAATTTTGGTATCTTATGAATGAAAATATGATATATTTAGATCATGGAATATGTAAATAATTGCATTGAAATGAAAAATTAAGTGTTGGTATTTTCATGAAATGTAAATTTTAATTTCCAATTTTATAATTAATATAATATTTTAAAAGAAATTTTATTTTCATAAAATATATTTATAAATTTATATTTTTTTGTTTTAGGGTATTAATATATTTTAATGAAAAATTAATTAACTTTTTGAAGTTTCATAAAATCAGTTAATAATATTTAAATTGGTATTTTTCGAATAAATTTAGATTTTATTCAAAAATTAAATTTATAATATTTAAAAAATTATTTTCAAAAAATGGATTTCATTTTTTAATTTTATATATAGAAAAATGGTTTGGGTGAATTTTTGAGATTTTTCTAAAATAGTTGAATTTTTGGTGAATAGTGAATATACAATAATTTATGATATTGGATAAATACATGAATTATTGAGTCATTGATGATGTATGGATGATGTAAGAACAATTATATCTAAGTATCCTTCTCTATTTACTATATTTATTCATTGAAATCACCACTATTGTTAGTCTTAAGGAAAAATAAAAACTAATGAATAAAATAATCAAAAAACCCTCTACTCCAATATAATTACAACCCCTCACCACCCCTTATCCTCACACCTTACAAGCCTTAATGCATGTCAAATTTATACCTAATACTATTCCCAAGTATCTCACACAAATCCAATATCCTTTTCTCTTAACAAAATAGAAAACCCAATTTCAATAAGGATGCTCACAAGGAGAAGAATTTCATGAGTTAAAAACCACTTCTATTTCCTATTATTTTATTTTATTTTCTATTTTTATCATTTCCTCACCTAACTTATCCCAAAGTAACATGATAACTCTATTATACTATATATACAATAATTTAGTTATATTAATGGTATATCCACCATAAATTCTCTTCTCTTCCCCTTCTATTCACTAGTGCAAAAACATGATTTAACGTCGGTTTATTTTTTAAAATTTTACTGTCAGTTTGAACTAATATCTAAAAATGTGATGTTAAAAAAAATTGGCATCGTTTTTCCAAAAATCAATTCTTAAATTTTGAATAAACTTCATTTTCAGTGTTGGTTTCCAAAAGAAACGGACACAAAAAAACCTGTGAATTTTACTTATTGTTTTTCTCCTGCTTTTATAAAAACCAATGATGAAAGTTAAATAATATTAAATTTTTTGAATATTGAACATACAAAAAAAATATAATCTATGAAACATAAAAAACAGTATATAACCATCAAACAACATGTATCATTGACTAAAAATTTATAAAAAACATAATTTAAAAATGTTAATCAAATAATTATCTATGCATTTTTATTATAATGTAGAATTAAAAAACACATGCTTGAAATTTACAACATGATCATTTTCAGTTGATGATGAAGAATTATTTTGTGATAATTACATTCAAACATCTATTATAAAAAATAATTATATTTTGAACACTTTTTATTATTAAAATTTATTAAAAAACATAAACATTAGAATATAAATACCATAAATTGTAATCATACATAATAAATAGTTTGAAAACAAAGATAAAAGATGGGTAAGTTCATATTTCATATAAAACTCAGTATCATTTAATGTATACAATAATAGTTAATGATTTTAGAATAAAAATAATAATATTATGAGAGAAAATATAAAGTAATCAATATAACTAGCCTTATCGAATTCAATAGTTACTGTAGTTGTGATTATCTCATACATGAATCATAGAACATAATAACCACAGTCAACATATCCTTTTTGATGATGAAATTTTGATTATAAAATCTTAGTTTTATAAGAAAAACAAATATATATATATATATATATTTAAAAAATCATAACAATATCTAATATAAAAAATAATTACAATTATTTTAACATATTGGATTTCATTTGGGTTATATATCGACAAGTGATATTTGTTAGAAATTTTCCCTGACCTTCATTTTCATATATATTAACCATTAATACATGTATATACAATATGAATTAAATATAATGAACTTATAAAAAATAACAAATAATACCTATCTAACAAGGTGGTTAATTTTTTACGATCACAACCTAATAAAAGAAAAACAATAATGTGCATTCACTCAAGAAGAACATTCCTAACATCCAATTATCCATACAGTAAAAAATATTGAAACATAATGACATTAAAATGAATTTTGGTTCAAAATTATGTTTTTTTCTCACCCCTCGACAAATAGAAAAAACCAACACCCAATCTATGTATTTGATAATCTCTCACATATATATACATAACTATATCAGTATTCTTCAAATATTGCATAACTGTTGAAATGAATTATAGATTTATAAAAACCATAAAAATCAATGGACTCATTTTTAATAAGATTCCTGTGTAGATACTTAATTAAAAAATTAATATAATTAGTAAATTTAAACTATATTTAATTAAATAAATAAAAATAGAAACGTTAATTGTCATAAATGGAATACAACTGCTACATAGGCATGATGATCTCTTTAAAATAATTTTTTTCTATGATATATTTTATGAATATTATCAATTTATATTCTTTTCATCATATATCGAATTTCATCCACAATTAGAAGATATTATCTAATGAAGAAGAATTCAGTGATAGTCCTTATATCACATAAGAAATATCAGAATTATCTACAGTTTTCTGTTCCTAAAACATCTGTTTCCTTTATTTCATTTAATTTTATTTCAGATACTCTTATATATGTTCAATCTCCGAAAAAAATATAATTATTTTTCAATATTATGTAATTCATATTAAAAATAACTCATACCTCATATAAAATATGAATAATAAGGCCGATGTAAAAAGTAAAAAATTACTCATAAAATCCCCAACTTTGGTAACCTCTTTAGTAGGAAGTTGTATTAGAGTGGTAGGATTAGCAATATCGTGTAATGATAATCTTACCTGACCCATATTCATAGGTTGTTGATGTGAAAAATCCCATAAAAATGCATGACTCTGAATGCTACTATATGTACTTCAGGATCTCCAGTATATAACTCACAGTATAAGGTTGGGTGAGAGAAAGTAGGTGGAGGATATGAATTGGCAGGCTGGGTAGGGTGGTCTGGCTGGGAGGGTTGTATAGGCTGCACAACCATCTAAAATGGTTGGACATGCTATGAAGGCTACACATAATATGACTGTCTTATCAAATTTTTTAATATATCCTACATATTGATTTAATTTTATTTACTATAGATTGTTTTATATCTTTCATATCATATTTTTAGGATTCAATTTCTAGGTCTCTTGATTTCATAATTTGATGGCCAAAAAAGATCCAAAAAAACTAACACCCGCCTCATATCCTCTTATGAATCCTGGGTGCTGAGGATTTTTTAATACAGTGGCTAGGATTTTCATACTACCATCAAGTATAAAAGTTCCTTGTGAATATTTCTCCAAAATTTCATCTTAGAATGAAAAAAATGTTATACTAGTTTTTTTAATTCATAAAATAGTAAAATCAATCAAAAATGAAAAATATTTACTTATAATTCTATTAGCTACTTCATTA
This sequence comes from Viscum album, assembly GCA_963277665.1. Taxonomy (NCBI): domain Eukaryota; kingdom Viridiplantae; phylum Streptophyta; class Magnoliopsida; order Santalales; family Viscaceae; genus Viscum; species Viscum album. The sequence goes on along the minus strand of OY728135.1, from coordinate 1,138,832,724 downwards.
GCTTTATATTTAAGATATTTTTCATGTTTTCTTCTTCCCGCTTTTTTCCATTTTTCTTGGTGAGTGGAGGGAGCTGGAGGACTGAACTTGACCTCATCAGAACCACTAGTAGATAGAGATATTAACACATCAAACATTTCCTCAACCATATTTCTCTTTACAAAATGATACTCTCCACATGATAATTTATGAGGATATACCTATTTAACCTATATGTCTTGATGTAATTTTCTAGAGTACTTTTTTATAAAAAAACTAATAAGTAATTAGGAAAATATATTAAATTTACAACATAATATAACTATCATACCAGAAAGTCTTCATCATATTAGCTGGAAACAAGTTTCTTCTCCATATCTACATCTAAAACCCCATAATTGACACATGGGATTTCATTTTGTCTCTTTACAAAAACATAATTTGTTGTCAATTTTGTATTGAAATATATACCGCAAGTGATTGATAAAGAAATCATACATTCTTAATTGGTTTTGTTTATTCAAAATTGAATGTGATTTATACTTTAATAAAATAAATATTATTCATTTAAAATATAACATATTTTAAAAATGAGTTAAAATATATCAATTGAAATATTTTATTGTTACAACCTATAAAAGTTGATTTATCACCATCTTTTTTATAGACTTCTAATCAGGATATAAAATAAAAATCCTACAACGACTCTGCATAGAGATACAATAGATAAACAATTTGGCATTTAGGCTAGTTTTATTATTATCACCGCTAACAAGAATATGAAATCAATCATATCCATGGGAAAGTGATAGTTTTGGTAATTGTATAATGCCATATTTACCAACTTATGAACTCTATTTCTTAATAGTAAATGTAGAATACTCTAACACTGAATTATCACCAATAATACTACAATTATTATTTTTTGTAAATTAAAAGTTTTTTTTCCACAAATAACTATATTAGTTGATATTTAATAATATGAAAAAATAAAATTAACTTGGTAAATGTTCCTTTATCTTTGTATCTATATTCATCATTGAAATGGGAAAATGTAATGAAATTATTGTGCCACATTATATTATTATACAAGTATATAGTTAGAAAATAGGAAAAACATAAATATGTAAGTAAATAAAATTGCAACATATGTGTAATTAAAAAAATTAATGATTTTATGATTATTAATAAGAAAAATATAAATGGTAAACTATTAAATATAAACATTACTTCTAAAATGATTGAATCATTTGTAAATTTAAATATAAATTTTCAAAAAAATTATTCTCATATGCATAACTTTATCCAAAATATAATAATGTATGTCATGAATTTCAATGATAAAATGTATAATAATAATCATAGAATATTAAAATTTAACACAAAAAGACAAATAAATAACCAAATATGTATAATTAACTATCCAATAGTTGTTAAATAATACATTTTTAAAACATGTAAATTTCAATATATATATATATATAATGTAAATAATTACCAGATTAATTAGGAGAGTAATTTAGTGTTTTCCCACATCCCTTCGGCATGATCATTTAGTACTACATGCAATATGTTCGTGTTATAGTCATTATTATCCATAAATTGTGTAATAGATGAAGAAGCCTCATATTAATCAATAACATCATCATCATCCTCATCAACCAAATGTATTTTTTCCTATGAAAAACAACATACCGCTAATAATTGTATGGATCAATGACATAAAATATTTGCTTTGCATGTGTGTCTATAAAAAATGGATCTTATTGAAACTAAATGTTTTCAAATCAACCATTTTAAACCCATATTCATCATGTTGCACACCACTATTACTTGCAATCAAATTACACATAAACACGGTGACTTGAAATTTAATATAATGAATTTCCAATTTGTCCTCAAGAACTAAAAAATATGGAGTTGATACGGAAGTTGCGTTTTTATCTTTTCTAATAAAAAAATGTAGTGTTTCAATAATGACCATTACACCACTATTTTGAATGTCACTCTTGTCATCCATATTTTTTTGTGTAAAATATGTACCCATTAATATCAAAACCAGATCATGTGATAAAATTAATAGAAGGTCCCCCTTCTAAAAAATTAGTGTTTTGATGAAGATATATCTATGATGACTTTGTCTTTAAACTAGGAATCAAATTTCATTTCTTTATAAATCATCAGCCAATTTTCATTTATTTTTATATATCGTAACATTAATTCCACAATACATGATGATATATATGATAAAAATCATATGTGTTAAAAAATGTATAAATTTTCTTACATCACTTCATAACATGAAGTAAACATTTCTTTTATTCATAGAATAACTCTACTTTCCCTATCAACTATCCTATTTAGAGTTATAAGGAGACCAATATGCTCCACTTCAATCAAATAATCATTACAGAACATAATAACCTCTTCTGATAAATTTTTTTGAAGAATTTATGCCTCTGTTTGATAAGTATTTTTATCATATCCCATATAACATTTCATATATATTTAAAAATGATACATCCATCATAAATAAATAGGCACATATATTCTTATCTCATTCACTAAATGAATCACTAGATATATCGTTATATGAAAAATAATACTTCGGAAATACATTTATAGTTTGAAAATAATAAGATAATCTTCATTATCCAACACATCTAAAAAATTTGGATATATTATTTTTCAAAAAATGTATTTGAGAAATTTAAATAACATGGTGTTAGTATTTCTGAAAGTTGTCGGCAATATACCACAGAATGTGACTCATAGAAGTTTTTTCATCAATACATGTCAATAATGAGATTTCATACCTAATAATTTACAATCCTTAAATGACACCAAATTATTCATTTTTTAATAATAACCACTATGTACTTTAATACAATGAAGACACATAAAAAAATAAGCTTCTTAATCTTGCAAAATGTGTGACAAGATGTAGGTATATATGTTCTATTTCATTTCATAGTAGGAGCTAACTCTAAATGTATTCAAATTGATATCAACTCCAATATAGTATGAAATACACATATTTTTATTTCTTATTATGTATTAAAATTCCAAATATAATTGTTACAAGTTTTTTTATCAACATGTATAACATCAATGTTCTGTTTTATCACTAAAAATATCAAATAATATATTTCCAAAAAGATATATTTATTCTTATAGAATTTTTTTGAAGTCTATAATTTTTTTATTTCCTAATTTTGAATCAATATTTTACAACCTATCATAATTTTCTTCATGTAAAAATTCTTGTGGGAGATGATTTTATTCTTATAAACCATTAATTGATTTTTTCAATTTATAAAAATGATGATCAATTTGAAAAAAACATCAATGTCCTATGTATACTATATTTCATCAATTACTTAATCGATATTATAAAGTCTCTTCACAAATAAAATATTATTTATGTCCCTTAACACTAAATCCAGATAAGTTTCCATATGAAGGAAATTAATTTATAGAGAACATTATCATAGAACAAAGAAGAACAAACTCTTTATTGTATGCATTGAATACTATAACACTTGTCTCTAATATAAGTTTGAAATCATCAATAAATGGTGAAATATACACATCCATATCATTTCCTAGATGTTTTTGGTCTAGAATTAATTAAGCTCATCATAACATATTTTTTATTCATACATATATATGGGGACAAGTTGTAAAATACCAATAAAACACTACATGAATTATGTTGGCTACTTAGTCACTAATATAGATTCATTCCATCAATACATAATGTCATTCTGACACTTCTAAATTCACTTTTAAAATCACTAAATTGTTTTTAAAATCTCTTTTACAGTGGTGAATTAGTAGGGTGATGTATGTTACCATCAGAGATGCACTCATATGAATGCTATATTAACCTTCTTTCATAAATTAAATTTGAAAGTAGATTCTTTAAATGAAGAATTGTTGTAAGGTACCAAATTAATTTAGTGGGAGATTTTCTACTGGTACCTGAGAATGAATCACTATTTAATTATTGGAAATATATGAAAGAATTATTTGATTAAATTATTAGAAAGTATACAAAATTAGTTTTACATGAGCTTAGATGCCAGTACCTGAGGATGAATATGACTTTAGTTTTTCATCCATCTTATAGCGTGATGTCTTACATGTAGAATTGTTTAATAAAGATTGATATTCTTTCCTATATAGAACACAATCATTGGGGAAAGAACGTATCTTTTTATACCTCCATTCCATTAAGCATAATATTTTCCTCACCTCATAATTAGGATCTGAAATCCCATTTCCTTTTGGAAGTATCTCTTTTAAAAGCTTCAGTAAGTTATAGAAAATTTTATCACTCCACCTATTTCTTGATTTCATGTTAACTAAGCTCTAAACATCCAATAACACTATATATTCACTAAAACCTGGGAATAAAGGTTTCTCATAATCTCTAAAAAAATCATTCAATAGTTTTTGTTTATTAGATTGTTTCGATAACTAAATCATTAATTAATTATTTAACACAATATTTTCCGTCATTATGAATATTTTTTTATCAACATTAGATATTGAATTTTCAGTTCTTTTATCTTGCTAGACCCAATGTGAATAATTAACTCTAAAACAATATAAAATGAGATTATACTTGATTTCAATGGAGTTTAAAATTCAAATATTCAAACACTTCACACATGGAAAAAGAATTAAATATAAGTTTTGAATATTTTTTTATAAAATTCAAAGAAATCATTAACTCCTTTTACATATTCACAAGGGTTTCTTCATCAAATTATCCAATTAAGATCCATTTAATAATTGATATCACAATATAATCTATGAATATATTAAAAAAATACAAGAATTTAAATATATATATATAAACATATAAATTGTAAAAATAAACATATTAAACAATTAGGAAAGAAACATCAATGATTTTTTGGAGTAAAATAAAAACTAATCTACTAAAGATATTTATTTTGTGTGATGTGTGTTATGATGATCTAATGTTCATCAAATGTAATGAACCTAGTAGAAATTCCTAGTAAAAAACCATGATTTTATAAAATAATTTGTTGTTTTGTTTTAATTTATTGCCTTTTATTTCATTATATAAATGTTATATTCCTAGTATAAAATCAATATTTTGTCACTATATATATGTTTTCAACACCACATAATATAATATTTGAATGTTTATTTAATTTCATACCCTATTTTTTGGTCGTTTTGTATTATAAATGGTAACATATTTTAGTAATTAACATTATAATATATGGAGTATAGTCACACGAATGTAAATCCTTAGACCCCCACTGCTATCAAAATCCACTTTTGGGTAAAAATTGTATTAATTATTATTTAAATGGAAATTCATTATTTCATAAAAATCCCAAAAAGTTATTGAAATTCTATATATTTAATTACAGTTAGTATTACCAAATTAAATTTATACAATTATATTTTTTAAATGATGTATTTTATATAATTAAAAACAATTTTTAATGAAATATGAACATTTAAACATTTATTGTTTTGTAAAAGTATTTAAAAAGAATATGAAATTTAATTTATGATAATATATTAGTTCTTATTTGGAAATATCATATATTATTTCAATCATTTATAAGTGGTTAATTTAATTTCTTTTTGTAAATTACACAAAATGGTAAAATATTTTATTTGAAAAAAATACCATTGTAATATAAATTATATATCTTCTGAATTTACAAATAGAAAAAAAATCATATTATATACATGTGGATTATTAATATTATAATTTATTTATTTTCAATTATATAAAACGTATTAGTTTATTTTCCATTGTTGTGACATTAGTTTGGTGTCACATATGTCAAATGGTATTAAAGATTGAATTTATTTAACATGTGAAAATATAGATTTATTCCTTGTGATGTAAATTATATTGATGAACAATGACACTATATATCATTGTTCATTACATAATTTCATCAAGGTAATTTGATAATTTCATCAAATAAAAAATTTATCAAAAAATAATTAACAAAATTTATAAATTACAATCAACTACATAAAAATAATTGAAATAATAATTCAAAATTTTAAATAATGTATAAATACATTATCTTTAAAATAAAAAAACTTAGAAAATTAAAATTTCAACAAGGAACAAAGATCCTTAATATGAAATTACTCTCTCTAATTCATTATAATAATAAACACAACTAGATCTAACAAAAAAATTAGAAACAAGTAAAAAACTTCAATAGAGAAATAAAATCAATCCATAGTTGATGGTCGACTTGAAATCAGTTTTTGAAGACAAAATACTTTTTTTGATGATGAAAAAAACGACATAGGGTGAAAAAATGAGACAAAAATCATCAAATTATGATAAAAATAAAAAAAAGCAACAACAATTGCCATTTTGGATTAGTGGGTCTTCTTCAAAGTCATCATAAGTCTGACTGATTAAAAATTGAATTTTAATTTTTTTTTAAGTTCAAACAGGGATCAAGGACCCTCCCTGAAGAGATCAGGGTGGTCTAAAGTGATGTAGTCCAAGGGCACACCCTTGAACAAAATTCGTACATACCCGGGGTAGACAACCCACATTTAAGAAAAACATTTGAGGTTCCTACGGACCGCTCTCTCTAGAGAGAGTATCCATCGCAAAGTTAGATTGTCTTGGAATATGACATATAGAGAAATCATTATTGATCATAGCAGCACATCTATGAACAATGTATGTAAATGTCCACGACACCTTCACTTTCCCATGCAAGGCCTGAATCAAGTTCTCAGAATCTGATTCCACTTCTGAACACACCAAGGATAAACTGATGCAAACATCCACACATGTGTGTAACACATGAACATCCATCCCTAATGAGTCTCCTGGTACATGGAAGCTGCTGAAGGCCATAATGGACAAACCATTCCCGTCACGCATCAAACCACCCCCGCACATCATCCCGTCCACGAATGAGCCATCAAAATTAATCTCCAATCCCATTGCTGGAGGAACCCACCGTACCCAGCAACCCTGCGACCAGGAGCATACCATCAGCTTGTTCAGAAAATTAAAAAGAGTTAGAGAATGCTGACCTCCTTTAAGTAGAGAGCCTAATTCAAGCACTATTCCTTCGATCTTCACCAAAATTAAAGAAGGGGACCACCAGCTTTCAACACGTTCTTTACTTCGCGCCTCCGAGATCCTCCAGAAAACTGTTGTAAGCACAATGTAACAGATTTTAGACTCCATCTCATTATGCCCCGTACATGAGAACCAGCTTACGAGGAACTCTTTCATGGAGGAGCATGTCGCATTGAACCTTCCCCTTAAATCCAAATTGGTCCAAAGATAAACGACCTAGACACTCTTAAGAAATAAGTTAAACATAGACTCTGTCCGCGGGTGAGAGAAACATAAACATCATGAAGCCAGATTGATTCTCTTCTTCTGAATGTTGTCATCTGTTTCCAGAGCTTGTTTTCTTGCCATCCAAACCAGAAAGGAAATCTTGGTGGTAAGTTCTCTACACCATAGTCGTGTTCCCCACTCATCAAGGATGCCCCATAGTGGATTAGATGCTGGTAGTCCTGTCCGTTGAAGGCCCTAGAGCTAGCTTCTGTAAAACATAGTCTATTGACTTCACCCGAGAACATTACCTATTTACAAAATTCCATCTTCTTAGAGCTAAGAATAGCTTCAAGAAATCTAGGATGATGGCTGGCTTCATTGATAGAGAAATCGAGAACTGGGCAGTGAGGGAAGAAGAGCTTCTCCCCAGTCCAATTATCTCGCCACAAGTTTATAACTCCACGACCCACCACCCATCGTGAAGCCTCCTAGAGGATTTCCAAATGATGTCTAACCGATTTCCCCAGTATGGACATCTTTTGGACCTCCCACTCATCCCAATTCGGATCATATTTATTCCTCAGAGATTTGGACCACAACGAATGGCCCTCCAGAAAATACCAAGCTAACCGAGATGGTAAGGATTGCAATGAAACCGAAATGTCCCTATGACCAACCCCACCTTCCTCAACCAATATTGATAAACGAGACCAGGAAGCCCAGTGGGTTCTTCCTGAAAGGTTTTCGTCCTAGATAAATTTGTTAATCAGCTTCTCCATAGAATCAATAATTCTTTTAGGTGGGGTGATGACCGACAAGACATGCATTGGAATAGAGGAGACCACACTATTGATCAAAGTCACCGTACCTCCAAAGGACAAGAACCTCGTTTTCCAATTTAGCACCCTCCCCAACATTTTATTTAAAATGACTTCAAAAAATACCTTTTTCACCCTATCATTCAAAATAAGATCCCCAAGATAGATCATATGTAATGGTTTCCTTTGAATACCCAAAATGTGTTGAATGCTCCGGGCCCTCCGTCTAGAACATTTGTGGTAGATAAACACACTACTCTTACTAGAATTGATTTTTTGTCCACTGAGGCCTCTATAGGTCAACATCAACGACATAAAATTATTCAGGGATGACCTCCTACCATTTATAAATATGATAATATCATCACCAACATAATATGTGAGCAGGTACCATCCAAGGCTTGGGACAGATATGGCCAGATCTTCTGATCCCTCAAGCATCTATGTAGGTTACATGGAAGAGCCTCATGTGAAATAAGAAATAGAGAATGATAAATGGGTTCCCCTTGGCATATCCCATGAACACTCTTGAAATATCCATAGCCCTTCCCCAATAATGATATAGTATGCCATGTGGAAGAGAAGCATCAGAAGCATAAGTAACAAAACCATTCATGGAAACCCATTCTTCTTATCACATGGATTAAAAAACTCCATTGATGTTTTTCATAAGCCTTATCCATATAAACTTGGATAATCAAGTTGGAACCAACCACCTTCTTATATAGATTCGGCGTCAGTTCTTGGGAAACTCCCAATGCCCCTTGTATTCCTATACCCTAGATAAAGCCATGCTGCTCTTGGGAAATTATTTTTGGGATCACATTGTTTAGTCTCTTTTCCAGAATACTACCCATGATATTATATGAAACATTACACAGAAAAATAGGTCTCTAATGGTTAACATAGGATGGATCTTTTACTTCCAGAACCAGCACCACCCTGGAGGCACACGAACCCCTATAGATGGATCCCCCCTGAAAAATTCCCGAATCACCTTGGTGACCTATGGCCTCACAAAGTAACAAGCTTCCACATAGAAGGATCCCAGAAACCCATCCTAACATTGTGCACTCTCCAATGACATTGATCTAACTGTATCCTAGATCTTTCCCCCTAATGGTAGAGACATTAGGGAATCATTCTCCACTGAGTTAATACTTTGAGGTATACCTCCCATAAATAACTCTTGATCACAATATATGTTATACCCTATTAAATACTCTGGGCCATCTCCCCCCAACAGCTTCTCGAAGTGTTTCAAAGCCATCCTTCCACCCACATTCACGTCAGAGAAAAAAAACACATCCTCTAGCCTTATGTTCACTTTTGAACTTTTACACTCCTTCAAGCATGAATGGAAAAAAACATTCTTTCTATCTCCTTTCTTAAGCCACCTAACCCTCAATCTATATCTTAAGCTACTCTACACTTTTAGTAGCCCTTGCACCATCAAGGATATCTTATCACATAGAAGGATGAAGAAGGATTCATTCCACATGTTCTCAAGTACCTCTTCCAGGTTGTCGATCTCCATCTGAAGTGACTCCACCGAGTCCTTCACTGTTTGATTACATGAAAACCCCCTGCTGATATCATACTTGAGACATTTAAGGTGTATGGACAATTCCACCCAAGCTCTTCCCTCCACCTCCTGAACCCAGGATTCCTTCATTATTTGCATGAATCCCTCCATGCAATGCCAATCTGTTAAATACAAGAAGCCTTTTCTTTCCTGATTTACCATGCTTAAGGTCGATAAAAATGGGGCGTATGATATGAGAGGGCGTGCAAAATATGAGTGACCATGGACCTGGGGAAGAATTCAAAGCCTTGAAAGTTAGACAAGAATCTGTCCAACCTACACTAGATGTGGTTTCTCCCATGGGGATTCTTACACCAGGTGTATTTTCTCCCCATGTAACCCAAATCCAAGAGATCCTTACTTGAGATGCAACAATTGAAATCTAGCATACCATTATTGTATATCATAGAGCCTCCCCTCTTCTCATATATGTCAACAATGGCGTTAAAATCCCCACCAAAAAACCAAGGTAATCCCTCCAGATCAAAGGAACCAAGGGATTCCCATAGGTTCTTCCTAACCATAACATCTGTGATGGCATAAATGAATGAAAATAGAATCAACAAACCTCTGAAAACAAGATTGACCGAAATGAACTGATCTAGCACCTGCACCAACTCAACCTAAATAAAACTCTTCCAAAAAATCCAAACATGTTTATAAACCGGATGACCATGTATATAGTTTCCAAAAATGAAGGTTTCATGATCCCGAGTAATCTTTTTTACATTTTTTGTATATTTTTTCACAAAAAATAAACCAAAAACTAATTAATAGAATCAGTTTTTGAGAAACTAGCAGTTTAAAATTATTATTTTGAAAATTTTTGAGATCAGTTTTTTACAAAACTGATGCTAGAAATCCTTTCTCTGTCCATTTTGGGCATCATTTTTGTAAAACACATATGCAAAAAAGTCAAAGTAAAATATTATTGGCATTAGTTTATGTTAAACTCGACACCAAAAAGTTCCCACAGATACATCATTCATTTGATTTTAAAAAACTAATGTCTTATATTCAATGATTAAGCAACTATTTCTATAATTTGTTCTAAAAATGAAAACGTCACATGTGATGTGTTGATATACCGCCATTATGGGTGATGCATTGTCATTTTCCATTTCCACCATCTAGGCTGGTCATAAAACCATTATAATGGTTAAACCAGATTTTAAAATGTATTTTAATACTTTTTTATTGTCCTAGAACCAATATATATACATAATAATAATTAATAAAACAAAACTAGTGTGTGATAATCTAAAAAAGTCCAAATTAATCTAAATGGTTATCATTAACATTTTATCTATTTAATCATCCTCATATTTGAAAAAATGATATATAAGAAAAATTAATATTTTTATGTTCATTAATAACATGGTATTTTAATTGTGAATAACTATTCCCATTTTACATGATCCTTCAAACATGTATACAAGTGAACCAATCATGAGAACCAAGGAAACAAACACTCCTGAACAACAAAATTGAATATTATAACTCATCAAAAATGCCATAAACAAACTTAATAAAATCTTAATAAATAAAATACATGTTTAATATGTTCTTGATTAAATTATTAATTAATCTAATTGCATTACCCAGGACATTAAGTGAATTTGTAGAACACTTTCCAACATAAGGTAAGAGATTCTCTCTCAACCCCCATTTTTCCTCCAGGTTACACTTTCTCTCTCTTTAGCCCAATTTAATTCTTATTAAATTTTATATACTAATTCTAAATTCATTTTATAGGATCAAAAATACATTATAAATGTTAGTTTATTCTTCTTTTATGGGTAAATACATGTTTTTATTAGGTTCCCTTCTTAATATCTCTCGACAAGAAAGCCTGATTAAAGGGAACTTCGTAATTTATTACCCATTTTCAACTACCATCCATAATATGTCATAATTATAAATTTTTCTTCTAAAATAAATAATTTTATTATGAAAATATATGTTGTTTTTTCTATATTTTTTTAAAATATTTTTCTTTTTCCTCTTTAAATTATCCTTAATATTTTCCTTAAATAGTACTAAAATGTTTCATTTATAATATTTCATAAACACTATTTTTTCATGTTTTCACTTAACTTAGATATAATTTATCTTAATATATTCCTATTTTCCTATATTAATTTAAAATTATGATTCAAATCCATTCATTCATGAATACCATTATGATATTCTATTCAGTTATGCCTTATTCACCACTTTTTTCTTATGTGTGGTGTATGTATACATCATTTTTATCAATGATCATCATTCATTTAATATTTCATTAAATATAGATTTTTATTGTATCATGGATATGATTATTTTCATATTCATATATCATTTTACAGAAGGTGTTTGTTTTGAAGGTTGTTTTAACTTGGAAAATATTGATAAATCTATATTTGTTACTCAGTACAGATATTTTGTTAAGTCATATTGTTCATGAATTAAATATGTTTAGAATGAATGATTTGGACTTGTAGTAACGAGTGGGGGATAATTATAGATTGTCCCTCAATGCATCGATCTATATCATGAGAAAATACAGTTGGTGATAAGCCCTTCATGTTTGTTTCCAATTAGAATCATATAGGTTTCAACCCACATTCATAAACCATCTTGGAGTTATAATGGTCCATGTTCCAGATACATGAAATCCAAAAAATAATTATTTTCTTGATTTAGTAATTAGTTATTACTTTCAATGATATTTTCACTATAAAAAAATATATGGTTGCGTTATAATTCTTAGTGTACAGATGTTATGAATTTTTTAGATTATTTTCCATTCAATAATGACTATTCATTATTGAGTTTACTTCACTTATTATTGTCTCATATAACCCTTACTGAGCATTTGAGCTCACCCTTTTGTTTTTTTCCATCCACATGTCATGAATATGAAATCATTGAATATGTTTCATAGAAGTGGTTAATTTTTATTTTTTATGTTCTATGATTAATTTCTAATTTAATAATGGAATGATGGATATATCTATCTCTTAAATACTACTAAAAATAATGATACTTTTTTATGTGATTTCTTGTATCTATTCCATTGTAATAAAATGACCACTGACTCTGGGCTACTGACGCTGAATTTTTTATATTAAATGATTCCAAATTTTCCATAGAGATATTTAAGAAGTGATTGATCAAAATTTTATATTTTTAAAAAGAGAAATAATAATTTTTGGGCACCCAAAACTATGGGCCAAATGGTATCTTGAAATTTGTGTTCCCAAAACCACCTTCCACTTAGCATATAAGCTAGATCCTTGGGAACCTAATTTGTATGTTCAACTGGGAGTAAATTTTCTACCATTCTGGAGTCCCAAAGTATTCATCTAATATATTTGGAGATTCTAAAGCTCCCAATCCTCATTGGTAGAGATGAGATAATATTGGAGTTCCACACAAGCTTCATTCTCCTCTCGATGGAGGGAAAAACAGTGGGTATCTGTTGTGGGGTAGATACACATATTGTAAAGGGATTTTTGACACTTTTTTTATACTATTTTTATTTATTTTGGTTTTGAAAAAATTTCATTTTGACTTATCATACATTGATTAATATTTTAATTTATTTGTTTATTCAACCAAAATGAATTCTGTTTACTGTTAACCAACCAGTGTGATCTTTTGAGTGCTTGGTTTATGTTGTTCCAATTGGAAAACACAAAAATTATTTTCTTCCCTACTTATTTTTAATAATTTTTTTAATGTTAGTATTCCATGAATAAGAGTTGGACCTGGTCTATATGATTGTTAGGTCAAGGTTTGGTTCTTCATGTATTGATATAAATTCTTGGATGGTAACCAGGATTACAAATAATTTAAAACAAAGACCTAATCCAATCCAAAATTAATCTCCTGGAAAAATGAAATCAAAATGTGTGTAGTGAACTCAAAGGATCACTTTTCTAAAATTTATCAAAATACACTCTATATTCTAACTATTAACCACCCCACTTTTTAGTTTTTTTTATTGATAAACAACACTATAACCCATCAAAAATATTTTAGAGGTGACCTAGGGTCTATCATATGATATAAAATCATATTTAAATAATAATTACATTGAATTGTCACAAAAACTCAATCACATGATAATTTAATATTGATTCAAAATCAATCCAAGAACAAAACTGGGTTATAGTTACCAAAACTGAAAGAGGAAACAACCTATAAATGTTAATATTTCCATAAGGTAAACAATAAAAAACAAATTCACATTAGTTAAAGTATAATATAATATATAGAAAAGTTATCTCAATTATTTGGATTTATTTAGTCCTATAAGACCTATTAGTTTGGGTGGTATAAGATATTATTTTGTTATTATTGGTGATTTTACTAGATACACTTGGGTTAACTTTCTTACTCTGAATTTTGAAACTTTAGATAAGTTTATTACATTTCATAAATTGGTTTAAAATAATAAACCACACATAATTAATTAAATTAGAAGTGATGATGGTGGGTAATTCAAGAATATGGATTTTGACTAGTTTTTTGAAGAAAATGAATATTTTCATAAAATTCATCCATTAGGATACCACAAAAAGTTATAGAAGAAAGGAAATAACATAACTATTAAATAAATGGATTGTAACATGTTAAATCGGTTTAAATTACCTAATTTTTTTGGGAAGAATCTATGGGTACTTCTTTTTATGTATCAAATAAAACTATTTTAAGACCTTTGTTCAAAAAGACGGCATATATGGTTTAGAAGGGAAGTAAACCTGAAATTGGCTATTTTAGAGTCTAGGTATAATGTCTGTATTCAAAAAAACTAATGATTCTTTAGATAAATTTGATGGAAAATATAATGACGGAATTTTCTTAGGGTAATCAAACATTATTAAGGAATATAGAGTTTATAGTAAAAGGTTAATGGTTATTGAAGAATCGATTCATGTTATGTTTGATAAAAAAACTTTGAATAAAAGAAATGATGATATTGATAAACTTGAGGAAGAATTTAGAGACTTTAATTCGGAAGAGGATGTTCCACAAGGAAAAAAATACACATTTTTATGGGGAGAATGATTATTCTTAATGTGTACCTCCTCATGAAAAATCTTGTAATACTCATGGAGATCACCCTATATACAATGTTATGGGTAATTTTTAATCAAAATTTCAAACTCGAAAATTAATTATGATTGTTTATGATTTGTGATCTTTTCCTTCTGATTTTGTACCAAATAAAATTGATGATGATTTAAATTATAAAAATTAGATCTAATAAATATAATATTATTTAAATTATTTTACTATGAATAATGTGTGGACTTTAGTTTTTTCCACCAAGCACTACTCATGTTATTGGGAAAAATGGTTTTTTAGAAATAATATTGATGAATATAAAAATATAATTAAAACTAAATCTAGATTAGTTGATCAAGGTTATTCTCAAGAGAAAGGATTTAATTTTAAATAATCTTTTTCAACTGTTTCTTATTGAAAGAAATAAGGATATTATAATCTAATCCCAATTTTCATAGTTTTATATTATTTCAAAAGAATGTAAACACCACTTTTATAAATGGTTATATTTTTGAAGATATATATTTTATATAGTTCTTATGAAATTAAAATTAAAATTATCTTCATCATGTTTTAAACCATCTAAGGATTTATATGGTTAGAAACAATCTCCTTGAGATAGGTATGAATGGTTAACAATTTTTTTAATAAAATTAAAGTTTGATCTTGAATTTTTTTATTAAGAATGGTTATAATGAAACTTTGATATTAATAACTTATGTTTATGATGATATAATTGTATCTTAATGTTAAAAAATATGCACTAAATATTCTAAATTGATGACTTATTAATTTGATATGAGTGTGATGGGTGAATTGAAATGTTTCCTTAGATTGAAAATATTTTGAAGAAATGATGAAATTTTTATAAATAAATCTAATTATGGTAAATATTTAGGAAATATATTTTGTTTAGATTCCTTAAAAATTAATGATACTCCCATGATTACTTTTTACAAAATATGTTAAGATAAATCCAGAAAATCTATTGATATTTAAACTTATAGAGGAATGATTGGAAGATTATTATATTTAACAAATTATAGGATTGATTTAAATTTTTTATTATGTATGTTTTATATATAACAATGTGACCCTAAGGAAAGTCTCATTAGTACTATTAAATGAATAATTACATATTTTAGAGGTTCTCTATATAATGGTTTATTTTAACCCATAAAAACTAACTTTTATTTGAAAAGTTATTCAAATTCTAATTTTGGAGAATGAAAGATATATAAAAAGAGTGATTCAGGTATGTTCCATTTACTAAGTAAATATTTAGTAACATGGGATTATAAGTGAAAATAATTGTATCTATTTTAATAATTAAATCTAAATATACAACTTCTTTATCATGTTATACTAAAACTTTATGGATTATACAAACACATTCAATTTTTTATTTTTATTTTTTATAAGATTACTTTATTTCACTGCAATAATTATTATATATGTATATATATAAACTCTCTACCACACTCCTGGAATAATCGCATTGATTTTAGGATTCTTTCTTAACTATCATGTTCAAAAAGAAAATATAATTCTAAAATTTATTTACATAGAAAATCAAATTGCTGATATCTTTACTAAACCCCTGAATTTCAATAATTTTTAGAAATTCATGTCTAAAATTGTTATGATATATATTTATATTTTTATTTTTATGGACTGAATTTAGGTGGAGTTTCGGTATGTTTAGATGCTAAAATTTTACGATTTACAAAAAAATTGTAAAATCAAGAATCTATTTTTTCATATTAATATTTCATAATTTCTATAGATATTGGTTTATTATATTGATATTTTAAGACTTCCCATTCATAATAGATTACATTAATCTTATATTTAAACTTTTATTTTTCATAAAATGATATTTTATGAAGGGTTTCTCATGATATTTCATACGCATCCTTTAAAATTATTCTCATTTTAAAGTGGGTCATTGAAACATGATTTAAAATATACTTGTTTAGAAAAGTTTTTAAAAAATGATTATATTAATTTTTATGAAGTATAATATTTTAAAATATTATTAAGAAAAAATTATTACTTCAAAGAGATAATTTTTATATTGAAACTTAATATTTTTTATAATTTCAAGGGGGAAGGTAGAAATTCTACATAATTTTCTATTTATCAAAATGGGGGAGAGTGTTGAGTGTCTCATAGAACCACATTATATTATTATAATTAAAAATATTTATTTGTTTTTTATTTCATTTAAGATTATTGAAACTTTTTATTATATTTTGATTAATGTGTGCTTTACATTGATTATATATTATTATTATTTGTTTAAAATATCATTAGATTTCATGTTTTTATTGTTCAAAAAATGTTCTAAAAGTTTCATATAGTTTTTCTAGTCTAAGTAAGTTTTTTTGGGACCCTAAAATATAATTTAGGTGTATTTTATTATTCACACATATACAATTCACTTAGATGATTATCCCACATAGCAAAATCACATAGCTAATTTTCTAGAATTGGTTATGTTTTGTATTTAGACTATAAAATGGGATAAGTTACTCAATATTAAGTTATTAATATTTTATTTGAAAAAAAATAAAGTATATACATTTAATTAGAATACATAAAATAAAAAAACTATTGTTACCATGTACTAAATTTGGTTATAATTCAGTGTATTGTTTCAGTCTGAATTCTATTATTTTTCAAAACTAATTTTCTACTGCATTTTGATGGTATATTAAGTTATAAAATTTTGACTAAATTGATTATTGATTCTATTGAACTCTAGTGAAATTTTATAAATATAATTAAACTTGAGATATAGTTGATTATATCACTTTGAAGGTATTTTTTAGTTTTTAAAAATTAGCTAATTCAATATGTTTTCAAATTTACAGTATCAGATATGTGAGAAATTTTCCTGCATAAAGCACTTTTGTAGATTATTCCTTGTAAATTCTCTTATGGGGTGAGATTTAGATATGTTGTGAATAAAAAAACTCCATTAAAATCCCCTATGTGGACTTTCCTGTATGGTTCTGTGACTTTATATTGGATATTTTAAATCCTGAAATATGCTCTTTTTTTGTAATAGTTGAAATGTAAATTTTAAACAAGTATATTTTGAAAATAATTAGTGTTCTATTTTTATAAAATTAGTAATTATTTAAAAACCATGAAAATAGGTTTTATGTTACTAAATTATGAATTAATCATGATTCACTTGAGATTATATGTGAGTTGATATTCTTGTAGAAATTTTGGGAATTGAAATATTCAAATTCAAATTGCCTTAAATAAGAAGGGTTAGTATCAATTATTATCAATAGGTATTCCAAGGATATTAATTCTTATTATTTACTATTTTATAACTTTTTTAATGAATTTCACTATATATTTAATAAATATATTTCATGATATTGAGGTTTACTCATACGAATATTGTTTTTTCATTTATAAATAATATACACCTAGAATATCATCTGGGAAATTGGCATGGAAAACTTTTTAGAAGTTTGTTGAATCTGCACACATGATTCTTTATTCATGAAAGTAAAATATTCCATGGTCTTAATATTTTAATGTTTTTGGTGCATAAAGAGACTCTATTTATATAATGTTTATAGAACTAGTGCAATATATAGAGGTTAATGATTTTTTTCAACTATATACGTGTTTTCTTTTTCTTGTGACCAACTAATACTCCTAGCCAAACTGAATTTTTTTTACCCTTTACTACTGAAGAATTTCTTGCTACCTCGACTCTCGGGTTGTGAAGTATTGTTCTAGTTCTATGGTTTTTACTTCATCCTATTCTTATTCTTCATGTGTCATGGTAATGTTTTATACTAACCATTAAAATATATGAAATTTGGTTTTGAATCCAAAAAACATTAGGCATTAGGTTGTGCCTCCATGTGGAAAAAGGAAGGTTCCTCAGGTTGTTCCTCCATAAAGGAAAAGGAAAATCAGTTTGGGGTTATTAATTTTGGGGGAATGTAATTTTTAATTAAGTTGTGACACCATGTAAGAAAATTCATTCTAAGATTCCATTATATTGTTTATAGTGTGTATCATTACTATTAGATTATGAGAGGGGAGAATAATATTGTATGATCATTTAGATTCATGCCACTATAAAAATATCCCATATTATTTTTCTTTTATGTTTCTATTCATTATCATTAATACTCTAATTTAACATTAATATCATTAATTTTTTTTTAAATGTCCAGTTCACCACACTCTTGGAAATTTTCCAATATTATCTTTGGACAAACAAAATGTTCTAATTATGTTGAGATTCATCACCATTCGGCTTGAACATGCTAGGTCATGACTCCAAGGGTTTTGAAATTCATCTATAATAAATATAGGTGTAATGAAATGAAAATTGTGATTTCCAATATTTAGATCATGAAAATGGGGGTTTACTAAGTGGTAAGGAGTGACTGTTGTCCATGATTGAAACATAGGTCCCATAACCTCATCATTCATGGATGGGGTAAAAAAATTGTTGAATCAGCCGTTGAATATATTTGAAACAAAAAATCTACCAAATATTGAAAAATAACCTTCAAGGAATGTACCCATGATGGTTGGGTTCCAGTTTCTTAAGGAACTATTTCTGTTGGGGGCCTATTTTTATAGGGAGGATGATAAAGATCCAAATAAAAGGAATCACAATGTGAGAAATTAGAAGTGGGAAATTTACTTATGGTAATCTAAATGCTAGAGGAACTATTATTTCATGCACTCAAATGCACTACATGATAAAATTGGCAAGAATGACTGATCGTGTCCTTAAGAGGGAACGCCTTTGAATGAGTTTGTTTGGGGGTTGAGGATATGATATTTAGGCATCACTATATATCCCATGGGACTAGAAATCAAGATACATGTAGTTTTAAAACACGTTGTGTTGGGAGACTAATACCAAAAGGGTCGAATCCTATCTGAATATGATATTGAATCACCTTAGATTCCTCATATGAGGTATTCCATTTTTGTCATATATGGTGAGGAAATAATTTAACATCATGTTAAAGAATGTGTGGCATGGATATCATGCATTAAAATGATCATTTTTTATTCCTCGTGTAGGGACATGAGGGTACATCGAATCACTGGTGGGTCAAGGAAGAAGATTGGTTCATACACATCAAGGGGTTATTGGGATTAATGGGGGCATATTTAGGCTTCTGCACTAGGGATTCACATCCTCTCCTCCACATTATGAGGTAATTTTATTCTAGTAACAGGATATCTGATTATGACCATCGATTATACCTTAAGGAGATACCTATATAAATTTTTTGGCATCAATAGGGATATATAGGGGATTCTTGACCAATAGGTGGGAAGAGGAAAATGTATGATTCCAACTAGTGGTCATCTCAGGATCATTAGATCAAGAATATTTTTCTTGACACATGAGGTATCCCATTCTTACCACTGGAGGCATATTTTTCCTATCACATAGGGTAATTGAATTTTTAAAAGGTCCTAAAGACAAGTGATTCTAAGAATCACTATGTATCCTATGGACCTTCTAATCAAAACACACATAGTTCTAACATTTATCTCCTTGAATATTTCATGTGAGGTATATTCTTTTTATGAAATATTATAAGACTACTATTTAATATTGTTTATTTAGGATTTTTGTTTTAGGTCACATCAAATTTCTCATATGAGGAATATTATGTTCATAACATAGGGTAAAGATATTGTTTAACATCGTGTATTGAAGATATTGATATTTTATGTTTTAATTCATAAAAATTTGAATAAGGAACTACTTATTGTTTAAGTTCATATACCTTGGAACAATAAGTTACTTTTAATTTATTTGTTTCAAGCTTTTAACATGAAGCTATTACTAGTTTAAGGTCATATAGTTTTGTCCAAGAAGTATATGCCAGTTTATGGTCATAAACCTTGGACCCAGAAGATGATGTTAGTTTAAGGTCACAAATCATGGATCAATAAGCTTCTACTAGATTATGATTATAGAGAATGGACCAAGAAGTATCTAAACATTTAGGGTTATATAGATTGGACCAAGTAGTTCATGAATATTACTACTGGAGGAACCTAGCATTAGTGGGGGTTGTAACATGCTCTCCATATATTGTGATTAATGAGTACACACTATTGGAGTAGAAATTATGAGTAATATAGGGTCCCTCCCATATAGGACCTAATTTTTTCATCTTTTACCAGTTATAATGGGAATCCAACGATACAACAACATATCACCTTAAAAGAAAGATAAGAGGTGAAAATATTTATTGAATGCTGTCATCACTCAGTCTCAATGCCTCTCCAGGTTATGCAATACGTTGATCCTATTTTCTTTGTGGGCTTCCAACTCTTCCAAATTGACCTTAGGTATTCTTTCTGGTGCATGATGATTGTAAATAGTCATCCAAAGAAACATTAGTTGAACCTCTATAGGTAAAAGTGACTATTATCCATATACAAGGGAGTATGGGATTTCTTGGGTGGAATTTCTAGTGGTTGTCCAATATGTCCATAGTTTATTTGGGAGATTTTCAGGAAACCTCTTCTTATATTGGCGTACCATCTTCTATTGGATGTTATAAATGGTCTTATTAAATTTTCTTAACCTTCCAACTCACCTGTTATTGGTAGAAGGAATTGTGGTTTGACCAGATATTGTACTTGGAATATAGATTATTTAGCTCTATTTTATGAAAGTTATTTTTATTTTCTATTCGAATGGTGTGAATAAGAAAAAATGAATGGATGATGTGGGACATAAAAAACTCTATCATAATTAGTTTCTTGACCTCTTTGATGGGTATGAAATTCACCCACATAAAAAATAATTCTTTAGTAGTCATAATGAACCTACACTGTTAAGTTGTTTTCAGTGCGTAGGGACCCATAACATCAATTCCCATGTCGAAATGGGCTAGGAGTTCATAATGGTATGTAGGAGATCCAATGGTTAATGAACGATGTCAGAACGGATCAGGAAACAATGATACCTCTTGGATAATTTTATGAAGTCATAGATCATAGTGGGACAAAAGTAATTGAACCTCCTAATAAGGTGATAAATATTTAATCCCTCATTGTGGTCCCCACATGACCCTTCATGCAACTATTGTATGACTTGATGGATCTCAATTCCATGGATGAAACAGATGATGATTCTAATGAACCCATGCCTTTAAAGGTTCTACTCAAGGTTGGGTCCATCCCAGGGGTAAATTTCACTACATTCTAGTAGATTCAATCCCTCTTGGCATAGTTTAGGGAAACTGTTCCATGTTATAGATGCTCAACAAAGGGATTTATCTAATCAGGAATTTCCTTGACTTTTAGAGAATATATGGACCCTAACATATATGTTCCAACAATTATTTGATTTACCTATCAATATTATTCATCATAAAAGAGAGCGGTAATGGCCCTTCGACATGCGACGTGAATGAATAAATCATCTTGGTTGGGTTCTACAAGAGAAGTGCCTAGTCCTACCAACGCATCAACTCTATCATTATATAATTGATGAAAATGAGTCAACTTCGGTGGAGAGTAGGAATGGTTCATCAAAGAATGAGTTTTACCGAGTAGGGGAACATTTTAATGCTTCCTGATGATATAATTGTCATCTATCTACTTGATGGAAAACTCAGACTCTCCCTTCATGTGCAGGAGGGGGCATCAATATTGAGGTCCAACTCAAGGCCGGTGATGAGGTATTGTTGCTCATCCTTTTTGGTGTGTCATTACAAAAACAAATAATGATTTTGTAATGGTATAATGTGTGTCCTTGATGAAGATGATCCTCAAACCCACGCTATTGATATTGGGGTTGTTGAGTCTCCTATTGTCCATACTATGGGAGGAACTATTAACATGAATTTTCCAACACACTGTGGTATGATCTACTAGGAGGATGGGTTTATATATGAATCGAAATCTTCAGGAAATTCCTCAAGATTCATATGTGCTTCCATGAAATTAGCTAAATCCTAGCCCTTAATGTCATTATGGGGAATGAATTTAATATAAAATTGTTGTAGGATTACCACCTAACATGCTAGTGACCCTGTCAACAAGGGGTATTTGGGGATATAATTCAACGGATTGATGCAAGATACCAGCTGTATCTCTTTCTGTTGTATATAATGTTGAAATATATAAAATAAAAATACCATGGCCAATTTCTAACACTCAACGGGAGTGTATCTAGTTTTAGTGTTGAGTAACATTTAGTTTTGATAGTAGAGGATATTTTTCTTATATCACTATTCTTTTGATCTAGGAGGGAACTGAGGTATTGTTCCATAGTGAACACATGAAGGACCAATTGGTTTACATGGATATGAATCATCAATACCTATGGATGTACAAGGTACTTCTTAATTTCCTCAAAAGTTTTCTAGAAATATTCATTTAATCGAAATATGGTTCCTTTCATCATGATCCTTGAGAAGGTCTTAAACTTTCCATCTAGATTAGTGATTAATTGGAAGATATAAGCGAAGTGTCCTGTAAGGTTTAGAAATACCTAGAGGTTGTGTGGAGGTGTCATATTCCTAATATCATTGATCTTTTCTAGGTCAATCCCAATGCCTTTGAATCAGACTAGAAATTTTTTCAAACTTTCTAGAGGTAAACTTAAACACAAACTTAATGGTTTTCATCTACATATGGTGGGAGAGGTGGAAGATAAACAATTTCTCAAGATCCTTAATGCAGCCTTTTATTAGAAGGAATTAAGCATCAACTCATCGACATAGATCTCCACTATTTTTATGAGGAGTGGTTTAGCGATGTGGTGAATGTAACGCTAGGGGGTATCTCCATCATTGTTCAAACCGAATGGAATCACTCATTTTATGAACGTTCCCTATGGGGATTTGAAAGAAGTTCCTTCGTAACACCCAAACCCTTGTTACCCAGAGTCAGCGCATTATTAAATAACATTGGAATGATCACAAAAGAACAAGTCTCCAAATACTGATTAGTTTAGTATTCTTGGAAGTACTAGATACATTCATAAGGTTTACATTACATCATGAAATGGATAAATACAACAAAATAGTTTCCATAGAAAACATTGATATCCCATAGACTATCCCTGTAGGTTATTCATAATATACTTCTTCGCATCCTGGGAAAAACAAAACATTGAAAGGGTGATCTTAGATGCCCAGTAAGGATAAAAATATAGAGAAAGCTTTCATAAATATGTATAAATATTTAAGGGAACATATAAAACTAAAAAAAAGCCTTTCCAAAATAAACTTCATCATAATATGGCAAAAAATAAATCAAAATAATCTCATTGACTTACTCTAATGGATATTCTACTAGTCGAATAATCACATTCAATATCAACATCCACTTTCATAATGATGGAATTCATAATGCCAAATGTTCATAACCACATAGTCAAGGCCTTGTGGCAAGACTACAAATAAGATTTTGTCAAGGCCTTGTTCCAAGACACTAGTTTTCTCAGGAGACCTACTGATGCATCGAGTAGCTATAGCAGGCTCCACCGGTCACATACTAAGTCCACAACATTCCTCATATGAAAAGGTTTAAACATAACATAAACATTCGTATTAAAACTAGTATACGAAATGTCAATACATTATCCATAAACCATGAATGGTTTAAAAATAACACATCCACAGTCAAACATATCACAATACCTTCAATAGAATATGACTGTTTTCTATCATAATAAATCAACATCAAATAAGGTTAAAATCCATCAAAGGATGTTGACATAGATGAAATCAAAACCTTTTTTTTAGAGAAGTATCTCTTTCTATTTTGAAATCATTTAAGAGTCACATAATTTATAAAGAATAAATTTATTTTGAAAATATTCTTATAATCTTGTAAGGAAATCTTCAATGATTTTATAACGGCAGAAAATAGCCGCACCCTCCGTATGAGTTACAAAAAGACATTCTTACCTTAATTTTGTCGAAAAGGTTATAAAGTGCCTTGTTTGAAAAATGATGGAAATATTCCTTCATAAACATCTTATAAAATTCAAACAAGGCTATAAATGACTTTAACCTATATTCTAGTAAATATTAAGAATGTTTTGAAATACATTTTTAAGAAACATGAATGTGGATGATAAAGAGGTACCAGTAGATAATTACGTATAAACAACCTCGGATAATGAATAGATTGTATAATTAACCATTACCTTGAACTTTTCCTTGGTCAAGGGTAGGTTAACCTCATGTATAATGTTGAATACATCGTGAACTTCGGAGAGACTTGGTGGCATTGCCAAAAGGTAAGCTACATCCCCAATTCGTTCTAGAATTATGAAAGGTCCTATGTACTTAGGACTCAATTCTACCTTCTTACCGAAATGTATAACACCCTCCCATGGATATAGATTCAAGAAGAAATGATCTCCTACCAGAAATTCCAAATCCTTCTTTCAGTTATCAGCATAGCACTTCTGTCTACTTTTAGATTCTTTGATGTTGTTTTGGATTACCTTCTCTTTTTCCATTGTTTCCTCCACTAGTTCTGGGCCTACAAGTTTTCTTTCACTAACAACATCTCAACAGGTTGGTGTGCAACATCTCTTTCTGTATAATGCTTTATGTGGTACCATCTGAATACTTGAATGGATGGTATTGTTATAGGAAAATTCAACCAGAGGTAAATATTAATCAACGTACCATGAAATTCAAGTGTGCATGATCTCAACATGTCTTCTAAGGTTTGAATAGTCGGTTCTGATTGTCCATCAGATTGGGGGTGCTAGGTAGTTCTCAAACAAAGTTCAGTATCCAGGGCATTCTGAAGACTTTTTGAAAATCTTGTTGTAAAATGGGGATCACGATCAGTAACAATCGATAGTGGTAATCCATGAAGTCTTACAACATCATTAATATATAGTCTTGCTAATCGTTGAAGTGGTAAATCTTCTCTTATATCAAGAAAGTGTGTTGACTTGGGAAGACGATCAACAATGACCCATATTGCATCATTCCTCTAGGAGTCTTTGGTAGTCCCATGCCAAAGTCCATCAAAATATTATCCAATTTCCACTCAGTTATGGGAAGAGGTTACAAGAATCCTCCATGATGTTTCTTCCAGCTTTCACTTGTTGACAAACCATACTTCTTGACACAAAATCAGCAATCTCTCTCTTCATGTTGTCCCACCAAAAATGTTCCTTCAAATATCTATACATTTTGGTGATACCAGGGTGTATAGAGAAATTAGAACTATGAGAATCATCCAAAAATTCCTTTTTTAGATTAGGTATATCGAGAACACAAAGTCTCTTCCCATATTTGAAAATTCCATCTTCATACACAAAGTCACTCAATCTCCCATCATTCACAGCTTTAATCTTATTTTGAAACTCTTCATCACTAGTCTGAGAACTCATTATCCTTTCTAGTAAATATGGATTGGCATCCATTTGAAAATTTATTGATGTTTCACCTTCCATGGTGATTATCATACCTATATTTTCTAGATCCATGTATTTAGGATCCTTTTCAACACTCATCTTCTTCAAAACCAAATTATCTTTTCTACTCAAACCATCTGCCACCTTATTTTCATTCCTTGGGTGGTATTGTATTGTGCAATCATAATACTTGAGTAGTTCAAGCCATATCCATTGCCTCATATTGAGTTATTTCTATGAGAAAATATACTTCAAACTCTTATGATCGGTATAAATATCACATAGATAGTGTCTCCAAATCTTCAAAGAAAAGATTACACCTGCTAACTCAAGATCATGAGTATGATATTTTTGCTCATTAATTTTCATCTGTCGTAATGCATAGGCAATAACTCTATCATTCTTCATAAGGACACAACCAAGTCCTTTCTTTGAAGCATCACTATAAATAACAAACCCATCATTCCCCCATGGTAGATTCAAGATAGGATCATTGAAAAATATTCTCTTTAGTTCTTCAAAACATTCTTCACAGTCTTTTGTCCAAACAAATTTAACCCCTTTACGTTTGATCTTGGTTAATGGGTTAGCCAATTGTAAAAAATTATAGACGAAATTCCGATAATAACCTGATAAACCAATAAAACTGCGTACCTCAGTTATACTAATCAGTGCTGGCCAGTCTTGGATTGCCTTGGTCTTAGAAGGATCAACAAGGATTCCATCCATGGAGACAATATGGCCAAGAAAAGAAATCTCTCAAAGCCAGAATTCACACTTGCTAAACTTCCAATATAATCCATTTCCTCTAAGAGTCTTCAGGATAATTCGCTAGTGATTTCCATGATCCTCATAGATTTTGGAGTATACCAAGATATCATCAATAAATATCACTACAAATTCAACAAGATATTACTATAAAACTATATTCATTAGAACCATTAAAACATAGGGTGCATTAGTCAATCCAAAAGGAATTAATATAAACTTGTAATCCCCATACCCGGTTTGAAATGTAATTTTCGAAATGTCTGCCTTCTTCACACACAACTAATGATATCCAGATCGAATGTCAATCTTTGAAAAGTATTGATCTCCATGAATTTGTTCAAATAAATCATCAATGCGAGGTAGTGGATACTTTTTCTTTATTGTTATATCATTGATCTCCCTGTAGTCAATGTACAACCTCATAGATCCATCTTTCTTCTTAACAAAAAGGACAGGGCCTCCCCATGAAGAAACACTAGAGAAAATAAATCCCTTATTACTCAATTCCTATAGTTTTTCTCTATTTACACTAATTCCATAGTGGCCATTCTATAAGGGGTCTTCGATATGGGCCTTGATCCAGGAATTAAATCAATGGAAAATTCAATTTCTCATTCAGGAGGATGTCTAGGTAAATCTTGTGAAAACACATCAACATATTCTTTCACAATAGGTACATCCTCTATTTTGACATTCTTTTCCTCACCCACAGTTATTTCATTCTCTTCCTCCCCAATAATAGAATTTAGTTGAGCTATTGTGGGTGGATCTAGATAAGAATTAAGTGGTGACGATTATGCTCTAAAGATAAGGAGTTCATTATCATCATCATCAAAAATAGTAACCTCCTTCTTCTTACAATAAATTTTTTCTTCGTGGTCCAAAAACCAATCCATACTGAGGATTATATAAAATTCAATCATGTGTATGTCGATGAGATCAGCAGATAAAGAACATTTATATGACCTAATGGGGACTGATTCAAAAAACATTATTGTAATGATACTACCCTTAGGAGTTTTGACGGAAAAATCCCTTGTTAAATAATATCGGAAATATATAATTTTCTTAGAAAACTGGGAAGATATTAAACAATGAGATGATCCAGAATCAAATAATGAACTTTCTAAACTTGATGAAACCAATAAATTACCTGCCACTACATCATTTAGAGATTTAACCTTAGCAGTAGTGATAGCATAAGCTTGGCCTTGTCCCCTTGTCCTTTTCAGAGGTAAGTTCCCCTGATTCTTAGGACATTAATTCACATAATTTCCCTTTTCTCTACAATTGTAGAATTAAACATTGACAACCTCTCTCTTCCCCTTACAATCACAAGCTTGGTTTCCTTTTTCACCACACTTGTAACAGACTTCCATTCTCTTTAGGCAAGTACCAGACTGTTTCTTCCCACTTTTTCTACAAGATGGATATTAAAAATTTCCTTTCTTCCCATTATTTCCATTTCCAGAGTGTTCAGCAGATCACTTCTTCTCTCTATTTTCTTTAAAGTCATATGACTTAGAGAATTCTTTTTCTATCTTGATAGCACACGAGACAATATATTCATACAATGGGAAGGATTGTGAGACTAATTCTCGATGAAGAAATGGTTTTAACACATAAAAGAAACAATAAATATTACTTCTTGGTTTACGTATATAATCTGCAACATGCCTCACTAACCTTGTAAATTTAGCTTCATA
Organism: Viscum album; assembly: GCA_963277665.1. Taxonomy (NCBI): domain Eukaryota; kingdom Viridiplantae; phylum Streptophyta; class Magnoliopsida; order Santalales; family Viscaceae; genus Viscum; species Viscum album. The sequence continues at coordinate 1,138,804,055 of OY728135.1, read as the reverse complement.
CTTTGCGACATTCTCATCCTCCTTTGGCCTCAGACTCAGAAATTGACTTTCCATATCCTCTCGATGGTCATGAGAATGTATTTTTCTATGAAAATCTCTTTAAACTCCCCCTATTTTATAGTTGATACTTCATCATATTCTTTTGTGTTTTGAATCAATGAGAACCATTGATCAACATCTCTTGTGAGGCGGTAAACCCCCATGACAACTTTTTCCCTTTCACTACTCCCTAGCATGTGGAATATTTTCTCTATGGAATTTATTCATTTCTCAGCTACTATTGGATTTGTAATCCAATTTAATGTTGGTGGTTTTTCCTCATGAAGCGATCTAATATTGATCCCCCATGCTATGGATCAGGGTGATCCATATGGGTAAGGTGATTATTCATAACCTGAGTGAGTTGTCCCAGTATGGTGATTAACTGATCAGCACCAGTTGCATCACCAGCTACACTATAATTATCTTGAGTAGGAGGGAAATCCCTATATGGAATGTGTGTATTGATACAGTTTCCATTCCTTCCACTAGGTACCATTTATAAATAATGGAATAACTAGATTAGTTTATGAATCAAAATACATAATTCCAAACTTGTAAAAAACATAACATAAATTGAACAGTTTAAAGATATAATCCATAATCATAAAAAAATTATTTAAGGAAGTATATACTCATAAAACCTTCATAATGTTTTGTAATGAAAATGAGAATTATACTAAGCATATCCCCCAGGAGTGTCATAACCAAGAGGGAAGTAAGTCTCATTTTCGTGAACCAGTTCCTATTCGAGTCTAGCTCAAAGCGGTGTTTTCGAGTTTTATACCTAGGTACATCTGTGCCAAAGCCTCTTTACCTGCTCGTATCATGACAAGGATGTATTGCTTGGAAAACTCAAAAAATATCTACAATACCAAAATTATAGGAAGTTCTTCTATAGTAATCCTCAAATTCTATCTTAGGGGTATGTTCTCTAATCAGAGATTATCTAAATCTAGTTTCCAAGGATTTTACTAAACATCCTCTAATACCAACTATAATTCCCTGACCCTAGTTACCTAGAGTCGGGGCTTTATTACAAAAAAATTTCAAGATCACAAAAGGATCAAGTCTCGAAAGACCGATTAGTTTAGTAGCCTTGGAAGTACTAGATACATTCATAAGGTTTACATTACATCATGAAATAGAATACTACAACAACATTGTTTCCATAGACAACACTGATATCCCATAGACTATCCCTACAGGTCAGTCGTAATATACTTCTTCACATCCTAGGAAAAATAAAACATATAAATGGGTGATCTCATATACTCATTAAGGATAACAATATAGCGAAAGCTTTCTTAAATAAGCATAAACATTTAAGGCAATGTATAAAACTAGAACAAAAGCCTTTTCAACATAAACTTCATCATAATATGGAAAAAATAAATCAAAATAATGGAATTTACTTACTCACATGGATATTCTACTTGTCGAATAATCATAGTCAATATCAATAGCCACTTTCATAATGATGGAATGCATAATGCCAGACTTTCATAACCACATATTCAGGGCCTTGTGCCAATACTACAAATATGATTTTGTCAAGTCTTTGTTCCAAGACACTAGTTTGTCTCATGATACCAACCGATGCATCGAGGAGCTATAGCGGGCTCCACTCATCACATACTAAGTCAAGTGCATTCCTCATATGAAGAGGTTTAAACATAACATAAACATTCGTATGAAAACTAGCATACGAAATTTAAATACTTTATCCATAAACCATGAATGGTATAAAAATTACACATCCACAGTCAAACATATCACAAAACCATAAATAAAATATGGAAGTTGTAATGCCCTGACCCCAGAATCCTAGAGTCGGTGAATTATTATGTATCATTAGCATGATCAAAAAAGTGCAGGACTTGAAATACTGATTAGTTTAGTATCCTTCGAAGTACTAGATACATTCATAAGGTTTACAAAACATCATAAAATGGAAAACTACAACAACATTGTTTCTATAGACAACAAAGAGATCCCATAAAATATCCCTATAGGTCAGTCATAATATACCTTTTCGCATCCTGGAAAAATAAAACACATAAATGGGTGAGCTCAGATGCTCAGTAAGGATAAAAATATAGCGGAAACATTAATAAATAAGCATAAACATTTAAGGCAATGTATAAGACCAAAACAATGTCCTTTTAAACTTGAACATCAGCATATTATGACCAAGATAAAATCAAATAATGTCATTTACTTATACACATGGATATTCTACTAGTTGAATAATCACATTCAATATCAATAGCCACTTTCATAATGATGGAATGAATAATTCCAGACTTTCATAACCACATTGTCAAGGCCTTGTGTCGAGACTACAAATAAGATTTTTTCAATGACTTGTGGAAAGACACTAGTTTCTCTCATGAGACCTACTGATGCATAGAGAAGCAATAGCGGGCTCCACCTATCACTTACTAAGTCCAATTCATTATTCATATGAAAATATTGAAATATAATCTGATCATTCATATGAAAACTAGCATACAAAATGTCAATATTTTAACCAAAAACCATGAATGGTATAAAATAGCACATCCGCAGTCAAACATAACTCATTCAATAAAATATGGAAGATTTTATTATAATAGATCAACCTTAATAGAAAATAATGAATGATATTGACATTGATGAAAATAATCATCAAAACTATTTGAGAGAAACATCCCCCCTTTTCTATAAAACATTTAAAAGTCTCACTATTTATTAAGAAGATGTTTAAAATAGATTCATAAATCAAATTTTCCCATACCAATTTGAAACTTTTAAAATGAATTTTAATTTTAAAACATTAATTTCCACATAAAAAATCCTTAAAACCATTTTTAAAACATGGAAATTAATGAGAAATATTTAGAATAATAAATCTTTAAAACATTTTAAAATGATATTGTAGTTAGAGTTCCTAAGAAAAAAAGAGAAACATGAATAAAAATAATTGAGGTAACCAAACATTATAATATCATGGGAATAAATGGATTCATGATATACTCTATCAACGTACATTATATACACCATAAAAATTTGAATTGGAGTATAACAATAAAGTAGTTACAATGGAATGTAAATTGAGATGAAATCTCTTATAAAGACTGTATCCTTAGGTTAAAGATAAATCAATGGAATAATTATGTGTGAAAAATATAAATACACTCAATAATATTGGATATTAATTGTAAATCAATCAGAGTACATTCATACATATTCTTTTAAAAACAACACTAATGAATTGGATGTTTAACTCAATAAATGGAGATTGAGTTATAATTTCTCTTTTCAAGTTCATATCGATGAAATGAGAATTTATCAATTGAGTGATTATGTCTATCAAAAGTATATCCACAAAAAGGGGAGTGGAAAATTATACACAAATAATAAATAATGATTCCACTCATAATTATGGAGTAAAATAATCAATGAAGTATGCGTAATGTTGAATGAAGGGAAATTGAAATTTGAAATTTGATTACCAATTTGGAATCATATGAAAAATACATAAAATGAAAGATGTATCATAAAATGAAGATGTAATTACTTATAAAATAAATTATATTACACAAATAATACAATAATTGGGCAGTACATACAAGACACAAAAGGAAATAGTGGTAGTATGGAATGAATCTCACGAAAATAGGAAGTGAGATGAAAACCCTTACTTCATTGAAATCAATCGAGTCGTATGGAAAAAGTTATTAAAAACCAAACGAATCACAGAATACCATTAATATAAAGAGAATCATGATAAAATATATATCAAATGACATTACACAATACACCACATTTAAAAAATAAGTGGCGAACAATAAAAATCTCACAGAATTAAAAGTTAGATAAGAAACCCCTTTGTACATTTCCTTGGTCGAGGGTAGGTTAACCTCCTGTATAATGGTGAAATAATTGTTATTAAATTATTCATGAATAATATACATTAATATGATATCATATATGATATTTTAACAATGCTTTGTTAATAATATCTTTGTATTATATTCGTTTCAAGTGTTAACTAATTTGTTTTACTTCATATGATTTGTTACGTAAGTAATGATTATTATGGATAGGATGTATCTTATTCATTTTGAGAATTATATTAAGTCCTTAAACATTATTTTTCATCATCTAATGAAAATTAATATTGAATGGATTATGAGGGGGAATGAATCTCATCGTGTTCGTGGAGACGGTATTCCATGAGTTTGCACGTGTGACAATATCATTCTTTTGATATTAAAAAAATATATAATTGGATTATATATCATATATAAAGAATAATTATCATGTTATTTTTATTATTTACATTAATTAAACATCATTATTATACACATCCAACTAATAATGTATTGAATAACAATTACACCATGACGTGGAGACGTTAAGCCGTACGTATGCACGTATGTTAATATTTCATTCAAAGGATGGATAGAATAATGAATATGATTGTAGAATATTTATAACAAAATCACAGTATATAGAAGATACTGGAGTTGTTATTTTATAATTTAAACAACAAATAAAGAGGAAGTGGAAGAAGAAATGAACTTGAAATAGGTGATGAAATATTTACATCTTCTTTGGGATCTTCCTTATGATTTGATTCAAAGGGCTCCATAGGCTGGCTTTATGAATAAATTAAGGCCTCCAAGATGAAGGGAGGAAATTTGAGAGGGTATTTGGGTAAGGTTTGGATGAGAAAATGGATTTGAAGGTGTGAATAAGAGAGAAGGGTGATTACCCTTTTATAAGAGGGGTGAGGGGCACCTTAGGAAAAGTTAGAAATATTATTTTATAATAAAATCCTTTTCGGTTTCTAATGGCACCAAAAAGGATTATTTAAATGATAAGGTGGGTATTGGTCAGAAACCACTCAACCAATAGGTTTTAGACAGGTTTGGGTCACTATATTAACCTTATGTTTTAGATTTAACTCTTAGTTAAATAGTTTGACATTTACCATGTCTCTTTGTATTTTTATATTATATGGTTAATAAACAAACTATATACTTCCAAACGAACCCCAAGTGGTTCATTAATGATACACCTTTTATTATATGAGTTTTTTTTCAAACCTTAGATTTTTAGTAATAGAATATTTATTTATAATATAATATTTTTTTTTAAAACTCTTTTACGCCAATTTTAACACTATTTGGTATATTGTTCTTTCTAAATTTATAAAAGCATTATTACTTCGAAAAAAATTCTTCTAACTCGTCCTAACATTTCATGTTAACATATAAAATTAGTGGAATTTATAAAAAGTCTCAAATTAAATTCATTTGGATATTTATAATATCAATTATTTTAATATTTCATTAATTAGGTAATTAATGTATCATCATTCTATCAGAATTAAATTAAATTATTTAATGTCTAAAAAATTAACATTATGTAGGAAATTCTTTTATCTTTATAATGAATCTTTATTGTCTAATTTATATTATGTGTAACCCTATATTAAAAATGGTTTAGTTATTAAACTATGATTTTAACACTTTTAACTCTTCTTTAATTAAATAATCATAAATGTCCTAATCTAATCCAAGTGGACCTAAAAAATCATATTTTATTCTTAAGGTTGTTTTTGGTAGAATTACACTTATCAAATAGAATTATGACATGTTTTAGGGTAGTAATATTATCATTTTTACCCTTAATTACCTTATTTATTTTTAACCATGGTAAATAAAAGTAAAAAGTTACTATTCACCAAAAATTATTTTCATCTTATTGAACCACATTTTACTTGCTAATATCAAACGTATCTATCGAATTTTTGAAATTAAATTCATAAAAGTGGTAAAATTATGTTTTATTCACATTTGAAAATGCTCCTAGGATGTGGGTAAAAGACACTTAAAAAGTTCAATAAAATTTTTATATATCTAAAATTATTATAAACTAACTCCAATGAATTACATTAAATTTATATTGGTATTATGTATCTATTTTGACCTAAAATAAATTTAAAAAAATTAAATAATTATTTAAAAAAAATCGGTTTTAAACTATAACTCAGTGTTTTCACTATTCATCAAAAAATGAATGTTTTGAGAAAAATACAAAAAATTCACTATAATCTAATTTCGATATTACAAATCCAAAAGTGAAGTCCATTTTTAAATATAAAATTTCAAAGGGTGGGTATTACTATTCATAACGGCTAGTTCGGTTGGTCGCTGTGTGTTAGAATCTCGAAGTTGCGTACAATGCAAACAATTACATTATTCAAAGAGAAAAGTACTGTGGAAGCTTGGGGTGTAACATTCGTCCCCCTTTTGGAAATTGCATCCCCACAATTTTTAAAATTGGGATTGGGAACATAATTGAAAATCCCATATCGGAAAAATATTAAATAAAACTATAACTTTAAAATAAATAAAGAGAAGTACAAAGGACACCCGAGATAACCCATACTAGGATTCCATGTAGGAAAACATGGATATGGGAGATAATATAAGTGTCAAATTTTGATGGAGAGGGATAGAAAACATGATTCGGAGAAATTTAACAACAAGAAAAATACAAACTTGTGATGGGACAATCGGTCATAAGTTTCCCAGTAGGAAAAGTAAACGAATTTTTTTTTTATGTTTCATTTCAAAAAGATGAAGAATTTATTTATGAGATTGAATAAGAGCATAAATTGATATACTTACTTTTTATGTAATGTTTCATTCATTAATAAATTTCTACCACTAACTCATTTTTTTTCAAATGATGAGCATTCTAGAAGACTTCGTCACATCGGAAGAGCTAGAATCAACTTATAGAGAATCACATGATCCATAAAGGATAAACTATATATTTACCTTGTATTTAGAGATTAATAAAAACCAAAATGGTTAGTACAAGATCAGATGATCCCCCAAAAGGTTATTACTTTAGAGAGAGAAAAACAATTCAAAATTTCTAAAATTAAACCAATAATAACCCAAATTTAAATAAATACTATTCAATAAACAATTGTCCTTAAAATTCTTCAAAATAATCAAAAAATATTGAAACGCAAAACTTAGAAGAATTTGGTTATGTAGTCTTCCACATTAAATTTTATCTCCAAATGACATCGACTACTCTTAAAGTCACATACTTAAAAGTAATTAAACTAGTCACATATTCTATATTGTTGGTTAATCATCTCTATAAATAACCCATATCACTATAAATTCACAATAAAAACATAGATAAAAATCCACCATTACTCCTAAAATGAAATCCCATATTATTCTATTTTCTTTAGGCATATAGTGTTCCCAACCAAGCGAATGTCTTCCAAAATAACATTTATCACTTAATCACCAAATCAATTTCCTATACTATGGGTATTCATTGGATAAGACATAAGATCCCAAATAAACTTATTATTGATCAATAAAATTATTTAACTAAATATAATTAGTCACACTAACCTAGGACTTCACATAGTCTAGTGGTAGATGATAAATCTCAATTGCACTCCGGTTGTGGGTTCGATTCCCACAACTTAGTATGACATGACGAGTTGTCACACGGTCTTCATGTTGTCCTTTTTCAAAAACTATATTTCATAATATTACCAAAATGAGATAAATTCCTCAAAATAACAATAACATAATTTAACCACAAATGTTATCTCATACCTTTCATTTTTATCCCAGAATATAATAACTTGTAATTGCCTCAATCCCAATGATCATATAAAACCAAATGGTTATTTATAACTGTATCCACAAGAGAAAATATAATTCTTCCTCAAATATCATTTTCACATTAAAAACTACAGGGTTACAAATACAAGAGAAAATTATTCCAAAGTAATCCCATCAACAATGAGTACTAATACTTTTAAACATTTTTCCGACCATTTATTTCAACATAGCTTCTTCTTTGATAAAGAAAATATCCTATAGAATGGGGCATTCACTCGGGTAATCACCAGGTCCCATAAATTTTTTACAAATGACTATAAATGGATTATTGGGACCTTTTTTATTTTCTTCCATAGTACTCTTCATTTTTCCTCACCAATTGTATACTTTATGTCCTTTCCCAAACGTAAATCATTTCTTTGTTCCATTGAGACACTTTCCTGGGTGTCCCCTTCCACATTTCCTGCATGATGGAAATTGAGGATTCTTTTCCACAAAGTCTACACTGTAGGAGCTCTTATCATTCATCAAATTTTTATTCTTTCTTGAGTCCTGGATTTGGTTAATATATATGTTGTTGATCATATTTTTAGAAAACTGATTTGGAATGAACAGGATATCTTTTACACCTATCAACATTCAATTTTCTGCTCCTTTCCACCATCGTTCCCACCTTGTACATCATGATCAATGTCACTTTTACATACTTGGAATCCATCCATTGACTAAAACCAGAATGCATTGTGTGAGTAACAGTAGTCATAAAATCATTTAGAGAATATCATGACACCAAATTTTCAATTTAAAACACCATAGGATTAACCAAGTTCATTTATTCTCATCTTTTATTAAAACCCTTCAAATATTTTTGTAATGAAAAAGTAAATTATCCTAAACATATCCCCCATGAGTGTCATAACCAAGAGTGCAGCAAGGACCGTTGTCGTGCACCAGTTCCCATTCGAGTCTAGCTCAAAGAAGTGTTTTCAGGTTCTAACCCTAGGTACATATGTGCCAGAGCCACCTCTACCTGCTTGTATCTAGACAAGGATTTATTGATTGGAAAACACAAAAAATCTATACCATACCGAAATTTTAGGAACTTCTTCAATACTAATACTCAAAGTCTATATTAGGGATATGTGCTCTAATTAGCGTTTACCAAAATATAGTTTCCAAGGATTCTACTAAACTTCATCTGATACCAACTGTAATGCCCGGACCCCAGAAGCCCAGAGTCGGTGCATTATTATTTATCATTGGCATGATCACAAAAGATCAAGTTTCAAAATATCGATTATTTTAGTAGCCTTGGAAGTACTACATTCATTAATAAGGTTTACATTAAATCATAAAATGGAAAAATACAACAACATTGTTTCCATAGACACCACAAATATCAAATAGACTATCCTTGTAGGTCATTAATTATATACTTATTCACATACTAGAAAAAAAACATAGAAAGGGGGAGCTCAGATGCATAGTAAGCATAACAATATAGCAGAAACATTCATAAATAAGCGTAGACATTTAAGGCAATGTATAAGACTTAAACAAAAGCCTTTTTAATATGAACATCAGCATAATATGGCGAAGATAAAATCAAATAATTCTATTTAGTTATTAACAGGGATATTCTACTTGTCGAATAATCACATGCAATATCAATAGCCACTTTCATAATGATGGAATGCATAATGCCAGACTTTCATAACCACATAGTAATGGCCTTGTGCCAAGACTACAAATAAGATTTTTTGAAGGCATTGTTCAAAAACCCTAGTTTGTCTCATTGGACCTACCAATTAATCAAGGAGATATAGTGGGCTACACCCATCACATACTATGTCCAAGGAATTCCTCATATGAAAAGGTTGAAATATAATATGATCATTCACATTAATACTAGCATACGAAATGTCAATATTTTAAGCACAAACCATGATTGTTAAAAAAATAGCACATCTACAGTCAAAAATAACTCATTCAATACAATATGAAAGATTTTATTACAATATATTAACCTCAATAGAAAATAATGAATGACATTGACATAGATGAAAATAATCATCAAAACTAATTGAGAGAAATATCCCCCTCTTTCTTGAGAACATTTAAAAGTCTCTCTATTTATCAAGAAGATTTTTAAAATATTTTTTTAATCAAAGTGTCCCATACCACATTGAATCTTTTAAAAGTAATTTCAATTTTAAAACTTTAATGTACATATAAATAAATCCTTAAAACTATTTTTAAAACAATGATATTAATGAGAAATATTTATAAAAATAAATCATGAAAACATTCTAAAATGATATTTTTGTTAGAGCTACTAATCAAAAGAGAGACAATTGAATAAAAATAGTTGAGGTAATTGAAACATTATAATATCATGGGAATAAAGGGATTCATGATATAATATGTCAAAGTACATTATATACACCATATTAAAGTGAATTGGTCTATAACAACAAATTAGTCTCAATAGAATGTAAATTGAGACGAAATCTGTTATAAAGACAGTATCCTTAGGTTAAGGATAAATCAATGACATAGTTATGTGTGACCAATATAAATACACTCAATATTATTGGATATTCACTGTAAATAAATCAGATTACATTCATGTATATTCTTGTAAAAACAACACCAATGAATTAGACTTTTAACTTAATAAATGGAGATTGAGTTAAAATTACTCTTATCAAGTTCAAATCGAAGACTTGAGAATTTATAAATGGTGTGATTATGTGTATAAAAATTATATCCACAAAAAGGGGAGTGGAAATTACTACACAAATACTAAATAATTATTCCACACATAATCATGGAGTAAAATAATCAATGAAGTATGCGTAAAGCCGAATGAGTGGAAATGGAAATTTGAAATTCCCTTTCCAATTTGGTAACATACGAAACATACATCCCCTGAAAGATGGATCATAAAATGAATATGTAATTACTCATAAATTAATGTATATTACACAAATAACACAATAATTAGGCAGTACATACACCACACAAAAGGAAATAGTGGCAGTATGGAATGAATCTCACGGAAATAGGATGTGAGATGAAAACCCTTACGTCGTTGTAATAAATCGAGTCTTATGGCCAAAAGTTAATAACAACCAAATGATTCAAAGAATACCATGAATAATAAGAGAATCCTGATAATATATATATATATATATCTCAAATTATTGTACAAAATACACCACATTTAATAAATAAGTGGCGAAAAATGGAAATCTCGTGGAATTAAAAGTGAGATAAGAAACCCCTTACTTTGTACTTTTCCTTGGCCGAGGGTAGCTCAAACTCCTGTATAATGGTGAAATAAGTCTTATTAAATTATAAAATAATCATATAAATTAATGTGATGTCATATATGATCTTTTAACATTGTTTTGTTAATACTATCTTAGTATTATTGTCGTTTCGGGTGTCAACTGATTCGTTTTACTTCATATGCTTTGTTATGTAAGTAATGTTTACTATGGATAGGATGTATATTATTCATATTAAGAATTATATTATGTATTTAAACATTATTTTTAATCATCTAAGGAAAATTAGTCTTGAATGGATTACAATGGGGAATGAGTCTCATCATGTTCGTGGAGATGGTAATCCGTACGTACGCACGAGTGAAAATGTAATTCTTTTGATATTAAAATAATATATAATTGGATGGTATATCATATATAATTAATAATTATCATGTTATATTTATTATTTAAATCAATTACACATCATTATTATACCATCCAAATAATAATTTATTGAATAACAATTACACCACGACGTGGAGATGGTAAGCCGTACGTACGCACGTATGGTGACAAGTCATTCAAATAATGGATAGAATAATGAATTTGGTTGTAGAATATTTATAATAACATCATAGTGTATAGAATATATTTTATTTATTATTTTATAACAGAAACAACAAATAAAGTGTAAGTGGTAGAAGAAAGGAACTTGAAAGAGGTGATGAAATATTTAACTCTTCTTCGGGTTCTTCCTTTTGGTTTGATCAAAAGGGATCCATAGGTTGGATTTATAACTAAATTAAGGCCTCTAGGATTAAGTGATGACTATTGAGAGGGTATTTGGGCAGGTTTTGTCTGAGACACATGTCTTTGAGGTTGTGAATTAGAGAGAAGGGGGAGTGCCCTTTTATAAGATGGGTGAGGGGAACCTTAGGAAAATCTAGAAATATTATTTTATAATAAAATATTTTTCGATTTCTAATGGAACAAAAATGGATTATTTAAAGTATAAGGTGGGGATGGGTATAAAACCACTCAACCAATAGATTTTATACAGTTTTGGGTCACTATATTAACCTTAAGTTTTAGATTTAACTCTTAGTTAAATAGTTTGACATTTCTCATGTCCCTTTGTATTTTTATATTATATGGTTAATAAACATACTATATACTTACATGAGAACCCCAAGTGGTTCATTAATGATACATATATCATTATATAAGTCTTTTTTCTAAACCTTATATTTTTAATTATAGAATGTAAATTCATAATATAATATTTGTTTTAGAAACACTTTTATGTCAATTTTGAAACTATTTGGTATTTTGTTTTTTCTGAATTCATAACAGCATTATTACATCAAACATAATTCATATAACCATCCCTAACATGTAATATTATGCTATAAAATTTGTTAAATTTATATAATGTCTAAAATTACATTTATTTGGATATTTATAATATCAATTATTTTAATATTTCAATAATTAGGTAATTACTGCATCATCATTGTGTCATAAATAAATTAAATTAGTTAATGTGTAAATTTTTTAAATAAAAAACCATTATTTTGGAAATTTTATTAATATATCTAATGAATATTTATAGTCTAATTTATCTTATGTGTAACCCTTTATTAAAAAGGGTTTACTTATTAAACTTTGATTTTAACACTTTTAACTCTTCTTTGAATTAAATAATAATAAATGTCCTAATATAATCCAAGTGGACCTAAATGATCATATTTTATTCCTAAGGTTTTTTTTCTGAATTAAACTTATCCAATAGAATTATGACATGTGTTAGTGTAATAATAATATCATTTTTACCCTTAATTACCCAATTTAATTTTAACTATGGTAAATAAAAGTAAAAAGTTATTATTCACCAAAAATTATTTTCATATTATTGAACCACATTTTACTTACTAATATCAACTATGTCTCTCAGATTGTTGAAATTAAATTCACAGAAGTGATAAAATATGTTTTATTCAAATTTGCAAATGCTCCTAGGAGGTGGGTAAAGGACGGTTAAAAACTTCAATAAAATTTTTATATATCTAAAATTATTATAAATTGACTCCAATGAATTACATTGAATTTATATAGGTATTATGTATCTATTTTTACCTAAAATAAATTTAAATAAAATAAATAATTATTTAAATAAAAATTCGGTTTTAAACTATAAATCTGTTTTTTCACTATTCATCCAAAATTGAATGTTTTTGGAAGAATACCAAATATTCACCCTAAGATAATTTCGATATTCCGAATCCAAAAATGAAGTCCATTTTGACAGATAAAATTTATAAAATTACAAAACGTGGGTATTACTATTCATAACGGCTTGTTTGATTGGTCGTAGTGTGTTAGAATCTCGAAGTTGCTTACAATGAATGAAATTACATTATTCAAAGAGAAACAAACCGTGGAAGCTTGGGGTGTTACATAAGATTTGTATCATAATAAATCAACTTCAAATATGGTTAAAATCCATCAAATGATGTTGAAATATATGAAATCAAAACCTTTTTTAGAGAAATATCTCTTTCTATTTTGAAATCATTTAAGAGTCATAAAATTTATAAATAAAACATTTATTTTAAAAATATTATTATAAGATTTTAAGAGAAGCTTCGATGATGTTATAACAGCGGAAAATAGCCACAGCTGCTGTATAAGTTTAAAATTACATTCTTACCTTAATTTTGTCGAAACGTTTATAAAGGACATTGTTTGGAAAATGATGGAAATATTCCATTATAAACATATTTTAAATTCAAACTAGGGTATAAATGAATTTAAACCATAGTCTAGTAAATAGTAATTTTTTTTTGAAATACATATTTAAGAAACATGGATATGGATGATAAAGAGGTCCCAGTAGATAATTACGTATAAACAACCTCAGATAATGAAGAGATTGTAAAATTAACCCTTACCTTGTGCTTTTCCTTGGCCGAGGGTCTGTTAACTCTTGTATAATGGTGAAATAATAGTTATTAAATTATATAAGAATAATATTCATTTTTATGATATCATATATGATCTTTTAACATTTCTTTGTTAATAATATCTTAGTATTATCATCATTTCAGGTGTTAACAGATTCATTTTTCATTATATTATTTGTTATGTGAGTCATATTTCTGATGGATGGGATGTATCTTATTCATATCCAGAATGATATAAAATCTTTAAACAATATTTTTAATCAACAAATGATAATTATTCTTGAATGGATACGATGGGGAATGGATCTCATCGTGTTCATGGAGACGGTAATCCATACTTACGCATGAGTGACAATATCATTCTTTTGATATTAAAATAATATATAATTGGATTTTATATCATATATAAAGAATAATTATCATGTTATATTTATTATTTTTATCAATTACACATAATTATTATACCCATCCAAATAATAATGTATTGAATCAAAATTACACCACGACGTGGAGATGGTAAGCCGTACGTATGCACATATGGTGACATGTCATTGAAAGGATGGATAGAATAATGAATATGATTGTACCATATTTATTATATCATCACACTATATATAAGATACCAGAGTTATTATTTTATAATGTAAACAACAAGGAAAGATGAAGTGGAAGAACAAAGGAACTTGAAAGAGGTGATGAAATATTTACCTCTTCTTCAGGTACTTCCTTTATATTTGATAAAAAGGGGTCCATAGGTTTCCTTTATGACTAAATTAAGGAGTCTAGGATGAAGGGAGTATAGTTTAGAGGGTATTTGGGCCGGGGTTGGCCAAGAAAAATGTCTTTGAAAGTGTAAATTTGAGAGAAGGGTGAGTGCGCTTTTATAAGAGGGGTGAGGGGCACCTTTGGAAAAGCTAGAAATATTATTTTATAATAAAATATTTTTTGGTTTATAATGGCTCCGAAATGGATTATTTAATGTCTAATATGGGGATGGGTCGAAAACCACTCTACAAATTGGTTTTAGATAGTTTTTCATCACTATATTAACTTTATCTTTTAGATTTAACTATTAGTGAAATAGTTTGACATTTACCACGTCTCTTTGTATTTTTATATTATATGGTTAATAAACATAATAGAAACTTCCAAGAGAATCCCAAGTGGTTAATTAATGATACACCTATCATTATATAATTATTTTGACTTAACATTAGTTTTCAAGGAATAGAATATCAATTAATAATATAATATTTGTTTTAAAAACTCTTTTATAACAATTTTGACACTATTTGGTATTCTGTTTTTTCTAAATTCATAACAGCATTATTACTTCAAAAACAATTCATCTAATCAACCCTAATATGTCATATTAACCTACATAATTTCTTTAATTCATAAAAAGTGTCAAATTACATTTATTTGGATTTTTATGATAATAATTATTTTAATATTTCATTAATTAGGTAATTACTACATCATCATTGTGTCATAAATAAATTAAATTATTTAATATCTAAAAAATATAAATAAAATAGCATTATTTAGGAAATATTTTTATTATTCCAATTAATATTTATAGTCTAATTTTCCAAATATGTAACCATATATTAAAAACATACAGTTATTAGACATTGATTTTAACTCTTTTAACTCTTATTTGAATTAAATAATAATAAATTTCATAATCTAATCCAAGTGGATATAAAGGCTCATATTTTATTCCTAAGGTTGTTTTTGTTCGAGTTACACTTATCTAATAGAATTAGGACATGTGTTAGGGTAATAATAATATCATTTTTACCCTTAATTTTTCTATTTACTTTTAACTGTGGTAAATAAAAGTAAAAAGTTATTATTCACCAAAAATTATTTTCATCTTATTGAACAAAATTTTACTTACTGATATCAACCGTGTCTCTCGAATTTTTGAAATTCAACTAACAGAAGCGGTAAAATTATATTTTATGTAAATTTACAAATGCTTCTAGGAGGTGGGTAAAAGACGGTAAAACATTGGAATTTTTTTATATATCTAAAATAATTATAAAATGACTCCAATAAATTAAAATTAACTTATATAGCTATTTTTTATCTGTTTTTACATAAAATAAATTTAAATAAAATAAATAATTATTTAAATTAAATTTCAGTTTTAAACAATAACTCAGTGTTTTTCACTATTCATCAAAAATTGAATTTTTTTAGAAAAATACCAAAAATGCACCCTAAGATAATTTCGATGCTCCGAATCCAAAAATGAAGTCCATTTTGAAAGATAAAATTTATAAAATTTCAAAAAGTGGTTATTACTATTCATAACGGTTAGTTTGATTGGTTGAGGTTTGTTAGAACTAGAAGTTGCGTACAATACACACAATTGTATTATTCAAAGTGAAGTGTACCTTGGAAGTTTGGGGTGTTACAGCCTTCCCTATCCTCTAGGAACATCTAGATTTTGTTATACCCATAGTACTTATATTTCAATAACAAGTCGCAAATCCTAGTATTGGAATCAATCAGAAGCTCTATCATCAGAAGGGGAAAATCAACCTTTAGGTGATGGTGGTTGAGGTCCTAGATATAGATGAACACTCTAACATTATAATTATTATTCCTAACAGGAACAATGACAAGAAAATTTTTTGGTTACTGAACCTCCATGATGAAGTTTTACTTTATTATATTTAAACCCTCAGCCTCTCCCGTGGCATCATGGGAAGGGTTCATCTTCTAGGGAGGTTGTTTGAAGGCTCAGTGTCCCACTAGAAGACCATGATGATGAATGGAAACCTAGGGATAAAGACCTATACTATTTTTATATATCCTCATGGATAAATCATGGATCTATTTTAGGAAGGAATAATATTATCAAATATTCCATCATATTCATGAATATGTTGATCAAGGTCAGCCTCAGATCTTTATCTATGTCGAGATTCACCTAGGTCAGTTAATATACCATGTTAGAGAGACCTTCTTCAAATTCTGTGGGAAGTCATCCAAATAATATTCATCACATTAGGTATGAGAGGTGGAGTGAGGGAAAAACTATATGGGATCTAGATATATGATAGGGACACTAACATAAAATTTAGTATGAGTGGAGTCCTCAATGAGGGGTTCCTATTCTACATAGATTGTGGTGAAAAAATCCACTGAACCAATTTCATGCAATTTTTCTCCAATAGTCCCGTACTTGATATAAAAAATGGTGTCATGTGGACTTCTATGAGTTAGTCCTATATTATGAAATATGATATGGAGTTATGGATAAATGGACATGGGGTGTATCCCTTAGTATTCTATAAGATTAGGGATTTCTAGAACCATATAAGCATGCCTTGTGTAAGAGTATAAAGTAATATATGAGAACTCATTATTCTAAGAGATGATGCATCCACTCCCCATGTCTCAGGTTGTTGGTTCGAATTTTTGGATTGGAAGAAAGAATCTATAATTCAAATCCACCCATGGATCTACTGATGTAGATGTTAGATCTTTTTGAGAATTGAAATGCTCAACTAAATCGATCTAGATCTATTTTACCTCTCTTTTATAGTATCCCACATCTAGATAGTGGGTTTTATAGGAGTTGAATGGGGGAATAATTTACCTAGATCACTCCTAATCAAATGTTATGGTATTATTTGGGACACTGATGGTACAAAGAGGGGACCACTACATGCAGGTGGATCCAGGGCCTTTCCAAAATGGATTTTTAGGTGGGATCATGGGAGAAAACCATAAAATATATTATTTCAAATAGTCCACCAAACTGAAACTTGAAATGAATCTTTCCATTCAATTTTTTCACACTCTTTTCATACCCATGAATTTTTATATTATAAGGAGTCAGACCTACCTATATAATTCATAGTTTATGAAGTGTTCATGATGATATGGTATTGATCCCATAGCTAATATCGACTAGTTATTGGTGGATTTACACACCATTAAACTATATTATCATTTAAAATGGGTGAATGTTACCCTATATGATTTCACCCTTGTTTTCTTTAGAGAATTAAATGATGGATCGATATTCCTTCTACTCATATTCCTTTGTGCGGTAGGCCTTAGTAGCGGATATATTATCCTCAAACTTGATAGGGATATTTAAGGCCTCTATAAGGTCCTTAGACATCTCCTTTAATAGGAAGAGTGAATTTAGGATCGATATTCTATCTTGATGGTAAAGGAGGTGTTTCAACACATCATATTTTTCTGAAATAAGAATGCTTATTACCACTAAGGGTTGTTAGCTAACAAGGAGTGTGGTAGGTTCCATTGGTTGTGGAGATGGGTTATGGCACATGATAGCTGTATTTAACTACTGACAAAATGACTAAGGTTGAATGCTAAATGGATAGGTTTTGTATTTGGGTGGTTATATTGTATAATTATATTAATGTAGTATTAACATATGATCAACTAATACATATGGTTGTGGAGATTCACCTAACAAAGTGTCTTGGGAGGGTTGTGCCTATTAAGCCCTATGTGAAGATTACATTCTGGTATCTATGGTGTCAAAAACATATTCTAGACCACTAAATTATTCATCCTTCCCATTTCTATGATTACTATGCCCACTTTGGATGTGTTAGTCATAAGTACCTAAGAACATGATGAGTTGTTCCTCATCACGGAGTACTTTTCAATGATCTACCAGTCTTAAAGCATTCAATGAATCATACTCATATTCATTATTTGTGTAATATTCCATAACTGGATTAATTTTGGTAGTTTCACCCTATTGATGAGGCCTGAATCCATCGATGTTTGGGATCATTTTCGTAATTATCAAGGGACTATGATTTCCCTAGAATCATTAACACATGTTATTCCATGATATGTAAGGTTGTGATACCAAAGAGACATTTAGAGTGGTAATGATTGAAACAATGGTTTTAGACTTTCTCAAACATGCTTGGATAATGTTGAGGGAATGGTTGACCATCTTATATGAATTTTTTTTGTACTTATACATGGATTATCTTGAAGATAGTTTTTATTCACCAGAGTCTTTACAATTTCTATCAGCGTCTATAGAGACATGTTTTACTTATTTCAAGACATATCACAATGTGAACCATCAATGATGTACTTGGTATGATTCTAATATTTGAAGATGAAACACTACTTTATGGTATGATTGAGGACCCTTGGACATGGGAAAAAGTTGGAATGATCAGTGAGGTTAGTTTCCTCAATCCTTTTTTATTCAAGAAGTTTTAGTATGTTCTTATCCAAGTCCCAAATGAAGTATCCTAGGACTTGCACAACCTTAAAGTAGTATGTTTTTATTTTCTGATATGTAAAAGGAAAAAATAGGTTTCTAAACATTATCGGGGTCTTAGGAATCATTTTTATGATGAGGTTTCACCTAATGTGGTTTCAGTTAGTGAGAAATGTATTCTCGGAAAGACCTATCTAGTTGTAGAGGTATTTCCAACAATGTTACCTAAAGGTGGACCGAACGTGGGGCCTTAATTTTTTCAATAGTGGTAATTTCTATCTTAAAAGGATTTCATGTAACTGCTGGAAGAGGCACTGGGCTAGATGGTTTCTTGGTCTACTAAAATGATTATTCCAGGCACTGATCCCTTTTGATAAACTCTAAAAATTTATCAGGATATTTTAGGTAGGTGAGGATAGAGACCAACTAATCATTGATGTTATACATGTAAATAGTCAATAGTTTCTCTTGGGAAATTTGAATACCAAGAGAATATATGAGCCCCTTACATCAGGAAATGATGTTTGAAACTCACTCATCTATCCTCTAGTTTTAGTTGGAGAGTTTATCAATACTTTTCTTATTCATGGTAGGGATGAAATAGTAGATTTAATAACTGTGAAAGTACTCCAATCCAACAAGAAACCCTAGTGTCAACTAATTGCACCTGAAGAAAGTAGGTCCTTATATATTTTGGATGAAGCAGTGAACCATTGAAGACTAATGTTTCTCTAGTAATCAAATAATATGCCCACACCTCAAAGTGAAATGTTCCATATGTTTTAATGGATCACATTCTTCACTGAATGATATGAAACTTGGATTGTAAAATTATAGAGGTGGGAACATCTAGTCTACCAATACTGGATATAGATTCCCCTCTATTAGGATCTCAAATTTTTGTGTTTTAAAATATTCAAGATAGGTAGTGATAGCATCTTTTATGTCATCTTGGTGAGGGTTGGTGCTTAATATGTCTCCAACCAATTTGGTGGCTCATTGAGCATTGTAATCGTGGTCTCAATGAGTGGATTGAAATTATCTAGGAGGGGTATGTGATTCATATCTTAGCCTCTTTCTAGCACCATGATCCTCTACCCTGACTTGATATATGGGACCACATGTCTCAAACATGGGTGCTCTACAATGGAGAACTGGCTACTCGAATGGTGGGTGGGGATCATGTCCCCTATGATGTTTTCTTGACCTAGCCTAATTATATCACTATTCCATTAGAAGGGTATGTAAGTGGAGGGCATCATACTACCCTCATCCCCTAATTTTCATGTGGGGATATGTCTCATTCATAATTATTCAGATCACAGTGAGTTTCATAACACAGTTCCTCTAAAATGTATGATAGTATCCCTAGGAATTAGGGTGATGATCCATAATGATTGTTGTGATATCAACCATTCGACAAAAGTGATGTACATACTAAATATGCTCAAGGTTCCTTGGGTAAAACATTTAGTGACCACAGAGATGGTTGAGTATCGGCTAGATATTCTGGTGTAGATATGAAGCTCAGTCCCTGATGAGGGACTTTGAGATGGATAAATTTTGGTCCATAGGTAGCCATAACACATTTCATAATTAGTCAGTGGCCAATATCGCTCAAAAAAATTCCCCGTGGTCATCATCAAAGCCTAATTCCATGTTACCCCAAGATCTAATTAGTGTCGGTTAGTATATTGGGGGTGGAAGTGTAGAGGACATGCCCCACTACTAGCTTTATGGAAGAAGATGTTTCACACATGAAAACCACCTTTGGAAATTTATGGTGTCTTCTAGAGGTGGGGATAGCTTCATGACCATTTATATACAGTATATGGTATATATGATCTCTTATTGATCAGGAGAGACAACATATACTTATGGCTCACCAAAATGTTCACTATCATATGAGGGTTCCAACCCTAATCCTGACATTTATCCCATCTTTATATTGGAGTAAAGGAGAATAGAGGCTGACTGCAGTAGGTATTAATGAACTATAATGCCCTAGAAGGATTCCAAATGATCCTCCATGAGCATATATCTGTCTATGGATCTGGGTACCTTGTGGACCACAACATCTAGGATGAAAAGTATAAGTTTATGGGCTTCTTTCCCAAGTTCTAGAAATATAGGTGGATTTTCCTTGAATTAAATATCTATATCCTCTAAATCTAAAATATCATTGGTAAATTTTTTATTTTCTTATTTTTATATCGAGTGGTTTGGGAGTTCTCTGTGTGAAATTCCCTAATGTTCATGGGGATTCATTCCACATGTGTTTTAGTTGGCACTATACATTCAACCCCCATGATTGTACTTTATCCTCCTACCCTATGATAGATTTTTAGTGTGGGGAAAATATATGGCATGTTGAATACATCTGTATCAATTGGGGGTGTCACAATAATGACATTTGTGATGGGATTCTTCATCATGGTCTGTTCTATGATAGTTTCTGGTGGTGCCTATGATGGGGAGGTTCAACACAGTCTTCCTTGTGGGAAATTGTGGTCTTTATCCCTACTAGAAGAATATGGGACCTCAATGGTAGTTTCAATGGTGGGATTATGTGCATTAGTTGTGGTGGGGGCCACTAGATCTGATTGAGATGCCTCTTATTAGGAAGGGTTTGGGAATTCCCCCTACATCGATGTTGAGTGATCTAGACTAAGGATAATGGAGGAGTGATGGGGTTGAACTTCTTGGTGGGTTTTGGATCCAATTGACATTGTCATCATGGCCAAGTGGGAGACCTAATTGGTACGTCCGAGGTGGTGTTAGTGATAGGTGTGACTCCCAAATCCCCTACCATCTTAGTTTTGTGGAGAGTGACATAGTAACATTCATGGAAGAGGCTCCTAAAATGATGTATCATTGTAATTTTTGGGGTTCTTCCCCCTAAATGACCTCTAGGGTTGGCGGAATCAGTGGGGCGTCAATACCTCAAAATCATGGAGGTCTATATTCCTAGTTGGGATGAGGTCTTTCTATTCATAACATTTATTGATGGTTTTAATGATCCTATTTTTAATGAATTTAAAAGGATAAATGGGGAAAGGGTGACTTGTATCCTTAAGAGGGGTGGTTTTTTGGGAAGGTGTGTAGTCATGTTGGATTTCCACATCAACATTTATTCTACCCCCATGCCTACCATCGATGGTTCATTGAACATTTTCAGTAGTGTGATTATTGTATCATGTATAAAGTCAGTTATTAGTACATGTATAATGAATGTGATACCCAACATTCCCAATTTTATTCTTTTTATTCAGAGTTTAAGGATCCAAGTCAATGATATCCCAGGCTAAGGATTACCAACATCCTTCATTTTAAACAATTTATAAGAAAGAAAAATCATATCAGACCCACCATGTGGGTTTTGTGAGCCTAATGTCGAAAATATAAATCTAGTGACATCTAAATATGATGGTTTCCAACATTAGTGATCTACTGAAAATTAAAGGAGAAGATCTATAGAAAACTAGCTCTTTATTGTATTTTTAATCTTGATTTGTTACATAAAATGTCACTTAACATGACTCAGGAGATCAATAGGTATAGTATCCTTGGGAAGTTAGGTACATTACATAACAACATAAAACTTGAAAAGTGACATCTTTATTGAATTCTTCTTTGACATTACCAAAATGTTCCTTCGTACCTAACACTGCATGGCATAACCTGAGGACATACATAATAAAGTGGTGAACTATAAAGCCAAGTGAGGGAATAAACATGTAATAACATGATGTTAATAATACATGTTAGATAGAAAATATCAATGAGGTTTAATTTAATATAAATAATAAATATTGATATAGCATGATAATCATAATGTGGAAAATGTTTAAAGAACTTAATATACATAATCATAAATAGATCAAGGAAAAATTCTAGAAGACACCATGGTAGACAATGTCCCATAAATGAATTAGGTAAATTACCTATCCCAACATGATGTATCATGATACTATCCATTACCCAATTCATTGGAGGGTTATCAGGGTGCACACTTCATAACATTCTCATGCTCATGTGTGCCACATAGAACATACAACATAGATTAATAAATGATGATGTTTTATTCCGTGATCATTGATTTTGGAATATTTAAAAATATGTCCCCAAAAAATAATTATATGTTCATAAATGTGAATACCCTTGAGAAAGAAATGTGTATGGTATTCACTGCACAATTATTTTGGCATGGAAAATCATAGTGCCATTTCAGAAGCATAACGAAGTCATATAGAAGATCATAAAAATGGGATAATGAGGGAGAATGGTGGATCCCTTAATTTATAAATTTAATTTAATGTAAGGGTATTTTAATGAATATATCCAAATTTAGGAAAAAATAAATTAAAACACATAATAGAAAAGCAGTTCTTTAAAAAATAGGAGGGTGGAAGATTCCTTATGGAATTTCAGTATAGTAACGGGTGTACGTAAGGGTTCATAAGAGGGATAAATGAGAGTTAATTGGGAATAAATAATTTAAACATAAAATGTAATGTAATGGGTAAATGTAAGTATTTATCCCTACTTAATAAAATGTAAAAAGGGCATATCAAAAATGAAGTGCTAGATAAAAAGAGGAGAGAGAGAATCCCTTACAGAATTTTGGAAAAGTAACGGGTGTACATAAAGTATTACAAGGGGTATTAATGAGATTAAATGGAAGATATCATCATTTATAAATAAAATGGATATTACGGTGATCATGGAATATCATATCCCAATATATGAAAATGGAATTTAAGAAGCAGAATATAAAATAAGTGCTTGAATGGAAATGAGAAGAGGGAAATCCCTTACAGAATTTCGATAAATTAACAACTTATATAAAGGTACAAATGTGAGATTATAAATAATATATTATTAAATTAAAATAAATTTTAAATTAAGGTAATCATAGTAAATTAATTACAATATAACCGATAGAAATTATGAAGTCTAATTTCAAGGAAGATTCTTGAATTGAAAGAAGGATAGGAAGGTGAGTATCCATTTCATGAATGTGTGGCTCCAAAGGCTTAGGAGTTAATTATTTAGAGATGGGAGGTGACTTTGTATGACTTTAGGTAGTAGGTTACATATTTTGGTCATTCATGAATGATTTTGAGTGAAGAGAAATGGGAGAATGGGTGAGTTTATATAGGAAAGGTGAGAGATTTCTTTATTATTTTGGTTTTGGACAATACACAATAAAATATTATGAACCAAAAACCATACCAAGGTTTTTGAACATGGTTTCTACCAAAAAAGAATGGAATAAATTATTTTATAAGTCAATGGGGGTGAAGATAATAAAATATTTCCCTTGCTTATGTAGAGGTGAGTCACACTTTCAATGAAATGATTTTAAAATCATAAAAATATTTCATAAGTCTTGGAGGACTCACTAAGGCATTAAAAAATAAATCAAATCAAATTAAAAAAAATTATTTTAAATTAAAACATATGTTTCCCTAACTATACCTTTTATAGTATTTCTCATATCACAATTGGGATATTATGATGTCATAAAACATATCATATATTTATACAACATTTAATTTTTACGTAAAAATTTGAATGTCTCAAAAAATTGGGAAAAATTAACCATAGGGTAATTTTGGAATCCTGATTAAAAAATTATATTCATTTTATATGAATAATTTTCTAAATATATTAATTTTTACTTTTAAAATAAAGCAGACATTTATTGAATATTGATGGGTTTTTTTTTACGATAAGTTCTTCGAACCCTAAAAAAATACATTTGACATTATAAAAATTATATGATCATTTATATTCAATAAAAGAAATTAAATATTAATATTTAATTAAAATATTATTTATTTCAAAAAATCCATTAATTCATAAAAATATATTTCTTAATTGAATTTGAATATTAACCAAAAAACTATTTTTTCTTTAAAAATAATTTAGAAAGTAACAATAATATAAAGAAAATATATTCAAGATTCTATAAAAAATAATTGTAATATTCCTACCTAATGATAGGGTATTGGTACATATATCTGTATCACACCAGCATATTCCCTAAGAGTAAGGTGCGCAATAGTGGGGCTTTCAAAGGTCTATTCGCTGAACGTGGGTTGGGTCGTGATCTCAATGATCTTGAAATTATGCTATAAATAGTTTCTCTAATGCTTAAGATATTGGATATCATCTTGGGATTGGTCTAGGGAAAATCCCAGAAATGATATCTCCCTCAAAATCTCCGATAAATGGGCATCATAGGGTATAATACTACTATTTGAGGCATCACATCCTTTTTCTGTGCCAAAATGTTTTATTAAAACCCTATATTTATACTAGTTATGTGATCACTATTAAACAAAAATATTATCAGTGGTAAATATACTTAACAACCATTTAAATACACTTGGATATAATAAAACAAAATAAGTTCATGTGTTTTCTATATCCATAAGACATCTAATTAAATCAAAAAGGGTAATTTTATTCATAAATGTTTGGCTAATTAAAATATTCCCCCATCTAGACATTTTTTCCTCAAAAATTTATTTTCCCACACTAAAATAGATGAGGGTAACTCTTCTTCATCACCTCTTCTAGTCCCCAGATTTCTTCATCCAACTTGTGGTTTATACATAACACTTTGACGTGGGGCATTGTCTTATTTCATATAAATTTTTCACTACAGTCTAAGATCTTCACTAGATGCTCTTCGTAGTAAAGGTCATTCTCTAATGGTACCTCCTATAGATTGATTTCATGTGATGGGTCTGTGATATACATTCTTAAGTGGGATACATGTAATACATCATGTATATAAGACATGTTTAGTGGTAGTTCTTGTTGATAGGTCACTTCTCTGATGTGATCCAGGATCTCAAAAGGGTTGATTTACCTTAGACTAAGATTCCCCTTCTTCCCAAATTTCTTCACTATATTTCATGGAGATTTTTAGAGGAATAACATATATCCAATATCAAAATCTAGGCCTTTTTGATGATTTTCATTATAACTCTTTTTTAAAATCTGAGTATCTTTTATGTGGTGTTGGATGGTCTTAACTGTCATGAGTGTGCTTTATTTTGGATTATTTTGTATTTGGGATCAACATAGCGAGAGATCAGTGTGTGTGTGTTCTATATGAAAGCATCATATATATTTTGGGTCTTTTTATCAGTTACTCCTACTAGACTATTTTTCTATGGAAGTTTAGATATTTTTATTGTTTGTTTCACTTTATTCAAGGGAATAATCTCCCCACTATATGGATTAATTCCCCACCATAATTTTGTATCCTATGGTATATAGGGAGGAACCCTTGAGGACATGTGGCACCTCATCTAAAACTGGTTCCAGACTGAGGAGTTATGAAATATAATCATATCTTTTTAATTTTATTATTTGGGGAGATGGTAGACAATATTTTTAGGAATGTTTGGGATGTTATGATAGATGTTGTACTAGTGTGTCTGTAACACATTTTCTAATAGGATTCCTAGGTTACCAGGTCGTGGGATTGTTGTTCATTATTTTTGATGTTACATTTGTATGATTTCCCCTTGATTGATTCACATAGAGTTATTGGATTTAAGATTTATGGGGTTTTTTCTCTTTTCCCATTTATAATAGGTTTTGTTCCTCTATCATAAGTAGGAACATAGTTTTCAAATGAAATATGTGTAATTTCATGTTGTTGTTGATTGATGAGAGGACAAACTATATAATGTGTGAGAAAACATTATATGGCTTTTTCCTATATAAATAATTAATGCCATTCTACTTAGTGGGATAGTGGTGTATTTTATTTCGATGATGGGACATGTGGATCTTATAGAGGGAAGTTCTTTGGTGATTAAAATATATTTCCTTAATAAAGGTATGTGTTGAGACCCATCATTGTTTGATAAGATAACTTGATACCCTTGTGTTAACTCAATAAAGGCATAGTATGCCTGAGTGGTTATCTAAGTATGATCATGAGTTTAATTGAGAATTATAGACCCTTTTGGGTGGATTAGAGATCAGTTTGGTTATTTAAACTTTCTATAAAAACCTATATGGTTTTCCCCCATATATCATCTTAGTAGAACTCTACTTAACTGAATTGGTAATTTGATGATAGGCATATGAATTCCTTGTGTTTTTGCAGTGAATCATTTAAATCATTTCTGGTATAGAGTTTTGTTTCTAGGGATGAATGGGTGGGATTTCTGGCCTAGTAGTTTTTATGTTCTTCCATGTAGTGTAGTGGAAGTGTGATTAGATTCCCAAGGTAGGGAATAAAACTCATGTGGTTAGTGATCAGGTGGCTACCCTTGTACTGTGGGAGAAACCTTACGCTATTGTATATGGCTGAAATATATGTGATGTATGATCAATGGGTTAGGTTTGTAAGCCTAGGTTATATGGTAAGTGACTCATGGGAGCATGAGTTGGGTTATGCGATTGAGTATCATAGGATCATGAAACTTATGGGTGATGTTGAGATCAGGATAGATAATGAAAATGATTCTATGAGAGGGTTCTCATTTGATCACTCTTACTTGGTGGAGGAAAATGGGAGTTGGTGAGTATTTTGTGAAAATATATTGATGTGAGAAGGCATATGCATGCAGGGTACACATGGTGCCTAGTTGGGTTGTGGATTAGTGAATAGGTTGAGTGTGAGACTGTTGTTTTTTTGTCTCTGCTAAAATTGAAGGTTATATGACTATATTACAATATTGTGGGACTCATTGGATTGGATTCTCAGAGTTTAGTGTGATGGTATATGGCCCTAAATGATGAGAGGTGACATTGATGAAGTATAATACTACTGTGGTATAGTCTACCTAAGGTTGTTTCTTGGAATAAACTATCATGGAGGCAAGAAGCCATATGTTGATAGAAGGTGAGTGTGTATTAGGAATAGGGAATTTCATATAGGGTTGAGACCCATTTGGATCAGTTCTTGTGGATAAAAGTAAAGAATTAAATATAGTAGAGACTTATTCATTGGCTCTTAGAGGATATCCTCCTTATTGAGTCTGGGATAAGTAGAAGTCAGTGTTTAATGTTGGTGCTTGAGTAGTAGTGGGTCAGTGACATCTAGTATTTACATTATGTACTAGTTCTATTATGGACCACTCAATTAATATTTTTGGTTAGTTGGGAGATGATAATGATACTCATATGGTAGGGAGAATCATATTGATTAAGGGTAAATGGCCTTCATGTCAGATGGGTCATGGGTGCAGCAACAGTTAGTAGATGGTCGAGGTGACACCATATAATGTTGTGTGGTAAAATACAATGTGTAATGGTTCCCTAATAAATACCATAATTAGGATTCAGATATGTTTTAAGTTGAGTTAGTGCATTGGAATCATCCTTACAGAATTTTTAGTGTGATTTGAGGGTTATTTATCGGGTGAACACCGATTTGTGACATGATTCTTAGGGTGAACCATGATTTGCGAAATTTTTCAGGGGTTAAATGTAGTTCATAAATGGATTATGATGATGAATAATGGTTATTCATGTGATTCATGGGGAGATTCATGGTTCATCAGATGATTTAGCGGGTGAATTGTGATTCTTCACCTGGTTTAGGGGATGAATTGTGATTCAGGATATGATTCAAAGGGTTAATCATGTAGATAATAATAGATATAGTGTATGTTGGGATAAAAATTCTTGGGAAGAGGGATAGTTTTTTCCATGGTTCGAAGAATGATTGGTACCCTACAAATAGGAGTCTTGAGAGATAATTTGACATTAAAGGTAAGTGTTCTTTTGAGTATACATCGATGGGTGAGACCATGCATTTTGGGGAAAATTTGGTTAGAGGAGGTTCAACTGGTGAATTTTCATGGAGTTGGACATGGTGTGGTGAGAAATATGTTAACGTGGTCTTTTTGGATGTGTTTTATGTGTCTTGAAAAACAAACTAGAAATTATGAATAAATTTCAGTGGACCTGAGCATGGTGTTTGGTGTTTCACAATGAAAGCACCTTTAACGTTCCTAAGTAGAATGCGATGAAATCTTGATATTTTTATTAATGAGGTACATAAAATAAAATGGTCTGAGGAATAAAATGTCTTCTTGAGGATGATAACCATTATAGAATAATGTTTTTAACACCCCATGGATTTATTTGTCATTAAATTTTAAGAAGGATTTCGAATTTTTCTTTGGTGGATGGTTTGTTTTGATAACTAGGACACGTACTGGGATTATAGGAATATAAATGCCCCTAAATGTAATTCTAGGATCTGAATTGAGATATTATAGGTATCAAGGGAGTTTGGGATAGATTATGAGAGGATATTAGTGGTTGGGCTATATAAAGGAGCACATACAGTCTATTCACACCATGAAGAATGGAATCATGGTGTGTAAATTTAAGATAGAGGGGTGGAGGTTCCTGGACCTGGTTGTTCACAGCATGAACCATTTGTTCACATCATAAACCATTGGTTCAAAACCTGAAAGTTTTCTCTCCATCCTTTTTAATTAAAAAGGGGAATCAATCCCTACCCCACATTCATTTTGGCAGATAGAGTATGCATGAGAGGCATAAAAAGTCAACTCTCCCCATCTCCTTTGATCCCCCACCATTTGGGGTGGTTTAGATTGTGATTCTATAGTGATTAAAGGTGATATCACTCTTACATTACCTCTATTCATAACCCAATGGTTTCATGCATTTTATTTTATATTTTCAATGTATATTCCATTAGTGAATAATGGAACCAACTGATATGGATATGGATTTTTCTCAACTTTCATAAAGGATGACATAAGATTCTATCAACACACTCTTGCATGTTTTTCAAACAAAGGTATGTCTCTTGATTATTTTTACAATGGTTTTCAGTGATAAATAGAGATATACCAATTTAATTTAGTAAATTATTTGTGGGTTTTGTGTGTTTTAGGTTTGGTTGCATGTTTGGAGTGGACCTCACCCCGTTTTCAAGGTTTTAGTGAGAGGATAATTACTAGTGAGTTTTTAGGACTTATTTATATTCTAATTAAATATTTTAATTAATTAAAAATATTTATTATTAATTTTTTGTGGTTCATGGTGTGATATAGGCAACCCAAATCATGAAAAATTCTTAGTTGGATTGGAAGAGGCTTATTAGAGCTCAGGGGGTTAACTCAATGGTTTAGGTTGGTGTCCCCTATCATACAAACTCATATGAATGTCTATTTATAATCATGTTTCCATTCATTATATATAGTGATTGATAATCATGTTTAGGGACTAAGGGTTCCCTAGCTAAATGAGATAGGATTGAGCTAGACCTCATGTTCTTGGGATGGGTGCTCTATAGAACTTGGTGTTTCAGGATCACTGGTGACTATGTCTCTAAGGGGGAGTGGTTATGTTTGAGATGAAAAGAGACCTATATGGGGTACTTAATTGTGAAAAAATATGAAAGATAATCTATTTTGGGTTCTTAGGGATATTGGGTTGGCATGGGAGGCTTAGTGATGAATAATGGTGGGAGATTCAGATGCATGTCTTGCGAGTGATGAGGAACCCCATCTTGAGATCAGAGGTAAGTCTTGATATGAACTTAGAGTGAGGATTTTTTCAAGACATGGTTTAAAATATTGGATATGGGTTACCAACAGGTTACTGGTTGATGGATATCACTTTATAGTTCTAAGATGAGACCCATTTTAGGGTCATGAGTGTTTTTTGAGACATGTCATTGGGATTCCATGGGGGTTTTGGTTTGGAATTTGGATACCTCATATTGAGGATTGGGTTAGGTAGTTATAATGACTTGGGATGGTCCCTATGATATGAGGCATAGTGTAACACCCCATAAATTTTAAAAAATAGATTTAATGTTGAATGCATGAAACACTAAGTCTCTACAAAACACGACCTTGTTATAACCTAGCCAATAAATATAATTTTTCCCCTTCTGTAATTTGAATTTCAAAAAACATACATACATGGTTGTGTTCAGTAAGATATTTAGAGTCTGATAAGACAAACCTAATTTTTGGTGAATAGTAACATACCCTTATGAATAGTAACATACAATTATGAATAGTAATGAATAGTAATGGATAGTAAATTGGCAAAAAATATATAAACTTCACCCATGAATGTATAAATACAATCTAGACATCTTAGAAGTGAAAAAACAATCATAGTATAAGTATTGGTATTTTTGTAAGTCAGAAATATTTTAATTAAAATTTTATGATTAATTTAATAATCTAAAATGGAAATTTATTTCCATAAAATTAATTTATAAATTTTTAATTTATTTTTTTTATGGTTATAAGACAATTTTATGGGACCATGATTAATTTTGCAATCTGTTATAAAATGAGTTATATTTTTAATGTTGTTTTTTTTGGAATAAATTAATATTTTACTTCGAAATTAAATTAAAAATATTTAGATAGTTATTTTTCAAAAATTGATTTCATTTTTTAATTCTACACGTTGAAAAATGGTTAGGGTGAATTTTTGGTATTTTTCTAAAATACATGAATTTTTCGTGAATAGTAAAAATACTGTTTTGAGTTTCTGGTAGTTTAATGACCTCATAATGACATAATAATTAAAATAAAATTATGGTAGACTTTTTCACAGTACATATGACATGAGGTGTCCAATGTTGATAAAACCATGGGAAAATACCATGTGCAAGTCCATGGTTTTTCAAAAACCACTAATATGGTGTCCCTTTAAAATTATTAAAAACTTTGTCTCTTTTTCTATAAATAGCCACTCGTACATTAATTGTATTTCATTCCAAATCCCTCATACTAGAATCTATAGTGGTTTTACCTCCCTATGAGTCCTCCCAAGGTGTCCTTAATCCATCATGTTCTCATCCTTCATGTTCTAGGAGTTACACTACAAGGTAAGGGAACATTTCACCCTTTTCTTTTATTCAACACTTCTTTTGTGTTATATCTTTGAATTTTCATTCTCATATTTTGGGGGTATGATATTATGTATTAATATTAATGTCCTTTTTAATTTCATATGATAAGATACCATTTTTATCTCATCAATTCATTTTATGAAATTTTAAGCGATGTTGTTTGGCTGCCGAATTTTCATAAGGGATCTCTCAAATTTTCTTTTATTTTCAAGATCTTTTATTTTATTTTTCTCTCCTCACATATTATTTTCAAAATGACATGATAAATCTAGTATCATCTATATACTATAATTATATCTTGTTAATGTAAGAACCATCTTCAATATTCTTACTACATCACTTTTATTTTTATAAATAAAACCAACGTCCATGAGGTACCAATTTATAACCTTTGTGGATGACGAAGTTTCGTTCTTCAATTTCTCATTAATTAATGTTCATGAAACCATTTTGATGGTTGAACCCGACTATAATATATGTATTATAACATAATTAATATTTATTAACCTCTATATTTACATATTATTAAATAATATGACCTAACTAGTTCCTAATAATCAAAATACCACTAAAATAATCTAAGGGAATGTCATTAATATTTCATCTAATGACTCATCCTCATTCCATGAAAAACAAATGATATAAATGACCATTAACACTTATGTATGTTCATAAATATTATTTAATTTCAATTCTATAGTTTTAAATCCATTCCCCACAAACACCACTACTTAAGAGCAATAGAACAGATGATGAAAATAAAGAAAACAAACAATATGGAACGACATAATTCAATATAATATATTATTAATAAGGGAATAAATGAAATAAAAATAATTATGATAAACTAAATACATTTCTAATAGGTTCTGGACTAATTTATTAATGATTATAATTTCATATTCTAGTACATTAAGTCATGGAGGGGAACACATTCTTACTTATGGTAAGGGGTTTCTTCATCTCACTTCCATTTTTGTGAGATATTCCATATTCACTACTATTACATGTGTATGGAGTATGTATACTGACCATTGGTGTTTTATATAATTAATCTTTTTATTTTCATGATATTAAATTTATCATTGGATGATTATTAATTTTGGGGCATACAATTTAATTGATTACAAAGTGGTAATGGTTTTACACCCAAACTCCCATTTTCATTCGGGTTACTATTATTATATACTTAGCTGAATTAAGTTATTATTAATTAATATGTACTCCTAATAATTTCTCTGAGAATGTTCTGTATATGTGTTCCAATATGAATCATACCTTCATTTGTGTGGTGTTATATGTTTTAAAATAATCTTTTAAAAATTCTTCCGAAATGCAACCCCGATTCAAGGAACTTCTCGAATTCTTACCTATTTTAAAGTTCACTCTATAATATGTTTTATGACAGATTTATCTTCTTAAAATCAAAAATTTTAATATGAAAATATATTTTGGTTCATTTATGGTTTTATGAAATCAAATATGCCTTTTATCATTAAAATAGTTTTAATGAATTCCTTAAAACGCACTAAAATGATTTAATTCTAAATCTTCTTTAAAAACACTTTTTACGTGATTTCACTTTAGTGGGACATCATTTATGAATAAAATGTAATATCAATGTTACCTTTTATTTTTGGGATATACATGTTTAAAACTATATTTATTACAAATACCAATGATTTTCTAGAAGAACTCTTCTTTCGAAAGGAAAATAGATGTTTCTCACCTCACTTTATTTTTTATGAAGTATATGCCTTTTTCACAACTTATTCCATGAATGTGGTGTATGTATTTCCATTTGGTATACCATATCAAGATTATACTTATTCTAATGATATGCTAATGGATTACTATTTTAATGTTTCAAAGTTGTATGCGATACTTTTGAATGTTTAAAGATTGTTTCCTCACAAATCTTTCAATGGTCTCATTTCAATGTGTCCTCATCTATGGAAATATCATTTGTGAAATATTATACATAATTGAGGTTTTTATCCTATGTTATCATACACCATGTTTTCTTTAATGTTTTATGATTATTTTTGATGACTTGTGAATTAATAATTTAATTATTCAATGTGATATGGGACACATTGAAGAAGTGATATTTAATTATTCAAGTTCCATGAGACACTTTGAATTAAAGAAACAATTTAATTTTTCAAAGTGGTATGGGACACATTGAATAAAAGACTTACTATATGTATTAGGAATTAATTGGACTTGTTATGTGATGGTTTGAGCCCACTATAGACCCTCAATTCATCGGTTGGTCTCATGAGATCAATAGACATAGAATTGGCTGAGGCCTTTCCCAATTTCATATATGGTATTGGCCGAGGCCTAAATCATTTTTAGACATCTTTTCCTAGGACTTGAAAATATGTTTTATAATGTCTGACATATGCATTTCCCTAATTGTGAAATTAGTAAGGATAATTCATGTTCTTATTTGACTAGTAGAATACCCATGATTATGTTTTATTAGGGAATTATTTATTTAGATCTTATTCCGGCCATAATGTGTTCCTGTTTATTTTTAAAGGCATGTGTTTTATTTATTCATCATTCCTAATGTTTATTTTTATGTTATCTGCCACTATTTTTATTAACCCTTACTAAGCATTTGATCTCACCCATTTCATTTTTTTTCTTCCCTGGGTTAAGAGGAAGACATCAATATTGGGTTTTTAAGGCTGGAGTTTTTTAGCATTAGTTATGTAACATATTTTTTCCCTTCCAAAATGTAAATTGGGTTCTATATATGTTTCTAGTTTATTCCGGACTACTAAACTGATCAGACTTTGGGATTTGATTCCTTGTAATCATGCCAATGTAATAAAATATGATACCATCTCTAAGAAACTGGGTTTGGGTCTTTATAGTTGGTATTAAAGGAAGTTTAGTAGAATCCTTGGGAACTAGATTTAGAAAATGTAGGTTAGGGAAAAAAATTAATAAGATGTTATTTTAAGATAAACAAACAAGAACATTATATAATTTTGGTGAGTAATAGATTTTGTGTATCCTTCTAGAAAATATATCCATGTCTGGATACAAACAAGTATAGGTGGATCTGGCATAGATGTACCTAGGAGTGAAAACTCCAAAAATGAGTTTCGATCTTGACCTGGGGTATCCAGGTACACAATAACGGGCCATGATGCACTCTTTTTTTGACAGTCCTCGGGGATATTATTAGGATAATTCGCATTTTATTTAACCACCACTGTAAAGGATTTATTCCAGCAATGTGACCAAAGAATATGTTCTAGGATTTATGATGCTTAATTATCTGTGATATACCATGTTTAGAGTTATAGAGAGTTCACAATTTTATGGGCTAACATATAATATATAATTGATTAGAAAATCTACCTAGAAGAAGGAATAATAACTTCACCAATGCATGTAATTTTAAGAATAAT
This sequence comes from Viscum album, assembly GCA_963277665.1. Classification (NCBI taxonomy): domain Eukaryota; kingdom Viridiplantae; phylum Streptophyta; class Magnoliopsida; order Santalales; family Viscaceae; genus Viscum; species Viscum album. The sequence goes on along the minus strand of OY728135.1, from coordinate 1,138,768,552 downwards.
GAGGATTATACCTCTGATGGTCTTATGCCATCATTTAAAAGGAAGATTATCTCCAATGTATCCTCATCATATGAGGAAATAATATCATGTGTTGAAAAGTTATATAATGACTTCTCTAAGTCCTATAGATTTGAAGGGAAGAAAAAAAGGAGAGAATGGTAGAGAATTTCGAGGATAAAGAGAAGAAGGGAAAGAATAGTTTTTCTACATGTGATAACTATGGAATGAATTATCCTGGTAAATTCTTGAAGGCAATGAGAGTTTTTTATAAATTAGGAGGAAAAGGACACCAATTTCGTGATTTCAATGGTAAAAAAATGATTTCTGATGTACAATTCTTCAACTGTGAGGAGATGGGACAATATGTGAATCAATGTCCCAAACATCAAATGAATATTTCCCAAATGATGATTTTTGATAATGATCATGTTATGATTCTTCCATAGATGAATTATAATTATTAATATGCCTATTCAAGAGTTATTTTATTTGAATATTTTGTCATCAATGTACGAGTTATAAGAATTATGAAATATATGAGGATTGTATTAAAATAATTTTTCATTATGTATTTGAGGTCATATAATGAATGGTACAAAGGAAAAGTGATTTAGTAGAAATTTAAACTTTTTAGTAGAAAAAATAAATGATTGAGGTAATGAAAAATCTAAATATATATATCTGATGTTGAGATAATGATGAATAAATAATTGATTTAGATAAGTACTAACTAGCTTGGAATTATTTACTGAATTGTCGAGAAGTGGTATATTCTATCATCAATGAAGTTTACAACACTTTTGGATTTAAGGAATATATCTAATAACATGTATTTTACTTAATGAATATGGCATAATGTAGGTTTCTAGTATGGTTTTTAGGGTAATTGAAGTTACTAATATATTTCAAGAGGATACATGATGGAGTTATTCAAAAGTTTGGAATGTGAATTTTATTGAAACTACTTATTGATTAAGGATTAATGATAAGTTTGTAATTGAAATTTAGAGAACTTCATTATAATGTGTTGAATAATCATAATTTTCAATTTTTTACAATTTAAAAAATGATTTAAATTGGTCATTGTTTGGGTTTCATTTTAGAGTTTAATTTCACTACGTGATGGTCTGATTATTCTTCAATGACCATGTTGTCCAATTAGAGTGATTTTTTTAGTAGTCAATTAATTTCCCATTTCTCTTATTAAGAGGATATTTTAACCATATTTCTGATGTGTCTTTCCCACAAGGGAATTTTCAAGTATCAACCACAAACTTTCAAATTTCAATTTCAAATTTTGGGAAAGAAATTTTTGTAAGGAGGGAATAATGTAACTCCCTATGAATGAAAAAAATTGATTTAATATTGAATTAATGAAAAAATCAGTCTCTAAAAAACACAACTATATTATAACCTAACCAATAAATATAATATTTCCACTTCTGTAATTTGAATTTGGAAAAACTGACGTACACAATTGCGTTCAGTATGATATTTAGAGTCTCATAAGACAAACTAAATTTTTGGTGAATAGTAACATACCCTTATAAATACTAACATACCTTTATAAATAATAATGAATAGTAATGAATAGTAAATTGTCCACACAAATATAAATTTCACCAATGAATGTATAAAAAAAATCTAGACATCTTAAAAGTGAAAAACAATCATAGTATAAGCCTTCGTATTTTTACAAGTCATAAATATTTTAATTATAATTCTATGACTAATTTAATAATTTAAAATGGAAATTTATTTCTATAAAATTTATTCATAAATTGTTAATTTAATGTCTTATGGTTATAAGATAATTTTATGGGACCTTGGTTAATTTCGTAAGGTGTTATAAAACGATTTATAGTTTTAACATTATTTATTTGGAATAAATTTGGATTTTATTTCAAAAATAAATTAAAAATATTTGTAAAAATATTTTAAAAAAAATTATTTCATTTTTGAATTCTACACATTGAAAAATGATTAGGGTGAAGTTTTGGTATTTTTCTAAAATACATGAATTTTTTGTGAATAATAAAAACACAGTTTTGAGATTTTGGTAGTTTAATTACATCATAATGACATAATAATTAAAATAAAAGTCTGGTATATTTTTTTATAGTAACATATGACATGTGATTTCCCAAGTGGATAAAACCATGCCATGTAAAAGCCCATGGTTTTGCAAAAACCACTAATGAGGTGTCCCTTTGAAATTATTAAAAAATCCTTCTATTTTTCTATAAATACCCACTCATACAATTGTTTTCATTCATTAAAAATACCTCATCCTCAATTATATGGAGGTTTTACCTCAATAGTAGTCCTCCCAATGTGTCCTTAATCCCTCATGGTCCCAACCTTCGTGTTCTAGTAGTTACTCTACAAGGTAAGGTAACCTTTCACCCTCCTCTTTTATTCAACACTTCTTTTGTGTTATCTCTTTGAATTTTCATTCTCATATGGAGGGGTTTCATATTATGTATTCCTATTACTATCATTATTATTTTTATGTTATTATATACCCTTTTTCTCTCATTAATTCATTTTATGAAATTTTCATCGACGTCGTTAGGCTGCCGAATTTTCATAGGGATCTCTCAACTTTTCTTTTCTTTTCTAGATCATCCCTTTCCTTTTTCTATCCACATATCCTTTTCCAAATGTCCATGATAAATCCTGTATCATCTATATACTATATTTTTATCATGCTAATGTAATAACCATCATCAATTTTCTTACTTCCTCCCATTTAGTTTTATAAATGATATCAACGTCCACGAGGTTCCAATTTCTAACCTTCGTGGATGAAAAAGTTTTGTTCTTCAATTTCTCCTCCATTACTGGTCATGAAACCATTTTTATGGTTGAAAAAGACTATAATATATGTATTATAACCTAATTAATATTCAGGAACCAGTATATGTACATATTATTAAATCATATGACCAAACTAGTTCCTAATAATCAAAATACCACTAAAATAATCTAAGTGAATGTCATTAACATTTCATCTAATGATTCATCCTCAATAAATGTAAACCAAATTATATATATGACCATTAAAACATATGTATGTTCAAAAATGTTATTTAATTTCAATTCTGGAGATTTACATCCATTCCACATGAACTCCACTACTTAAGAGAAAGTGAACCGATAATGAAAATAATGAAAACGAACACTCCGGAATGACAAAATTCAATATAATAACTTATCAATAAGGGCATAAATGAAATAAACATAATTATGGTAAAATAAATAAATCTATAATAGGTTCTTAATTATGTTTTTAATAAGTATAATTTTAAATTCTTGGACCTTAAGTTCAAGATGGGAACACATTTAGACATATGGTAAGGGGTTTCTTCATCTCACTTCCGTTTTTGTGAGATATTCCATTTTCACTATTATTACTTGTTTACGGGGTATGTATAATTCCCATTGATCTTTAATATCATGAATATTTTTTTTAATTATATTCAATGTATAATTTTATGATTATTAATTTTGGGGCATACAATTCAATTGACTACAAAGTTGTAAGGGTTTTACACCCGAACCTCCATTTTCATTCGGGTTAATTTTATTATATACATACCTCAATTAAATTATTTTTCATTCATATGTACTCATAATAATTTATATTTTAATGTTATATATATGTGTTACAACCATAATCATACCTTCATTTTTGTGGATTTATATTTTTTAAAAGAATCTTTCAAAAATTATTCTGAAATGAAACCTCAATTCAAGGAACTTCTCGAATTATTACCTATTTTGAAGTTCACACAATAATCTGTTTTTAGCCAAATTTAACTTTATAAAATCACAAATTATAATATTAAAAGATATTTTGGTTCATTTATGGCTTTATTAAACCAAATATACCTTTTCTCTTTAAAATATTTTTAATGAATTCCTTAAACCGCACTAAAATGATTTAATTATAAAGCTTCTTTAAAAACACTTTTTACATGATTTCACTTCAGTGGGACATCATTTATGAATCAAATTTAATCTCAATGTTACCTTTTATTTTCTAGGATATACATTTTTAAAACCATATTTGTAAAAGATAAATATTATTTTCCAAAATAACTCTTCTTTCCAAATGAATATAGAATTTTCTCACGTCACATTAATTTTTATGAAGTATATGCTTTTTTCACAACTTATTTCATACATGTGGTGTATGTACGGCCCTTTGGAATATCATATCAAGATTCTAATTATTCTCATGATATTCTACAGAACTATTTTTTGAATTTTTCAAGGTGGTATGGGACACTTTGGAATGTTTAAGGATTATTTCCTCAAGAATTTTTCAACAGTGTCATTTCAAAGTTTCCTCATCTATGGAAACATCCTTTGTTGAATCTTGTACTTAATTGTGGTTTATCTCCTATGATATCATCCATCATGTTTTACTAAATGCTTTATGATAATTTTTATAACTTCTGAATTAAGAATTTAATTATTCAACGTGGTATAAGACACTTTGAATAAAAGACTTACTATACATGTTAAGAATGCATTGGACTTATTATGTGATGGATGGGGACCACTATATCCCCTTGATTCATCGGTAGGTCTAATGAGACAAGTAGACATGGAATTGGTTGAGACTATTCCCAATTTGATATATGGTTTTTGATGAGGCCTTAATCATTTTTAGATGTCTTGGTTGAGGCCTTGAAAAAATGTTTTAGAATGTCCGAAATATGCATTTCCATCATTATAAAATTAGTATTGATAGGTCAAGTGATAATTAGACTATTAGAATACCAATGATTATGTTCTATTATGGAATTATTTATTCATCTCTTATTCCTTCCATAATGTGTTCAAGATTATTTTTTAAGGTATGTATTATAGTTATTTATCATACCCAATGTTTATGTTTATGTTATCTTCTGTTGTTTTGCTTAACGCTTACTGAGAATTTGTGCTCACCCATTTCATTTCTTTTTACTTCACTAGTTTAAGAAGAAGAGATCATTATTGAGTTTTCAAGGATTCAGTTTATTATCTTTTGTTACGTATCATATTTTTTTCCTTTAAAAAAGTAAATTGGGTTCCATGTATGTGTCTAGTTTCTTCAAGACTACTAAAATGATCTATCCTTTTGGATTTATTCATTATAATCATGCCAATGTAATAAAATACAGCACCAGATATAGGTAATTGGGTTTGGGTCTTTATACCTAGAGTGAAAATGGGATTTGGTGATGTTCAACTAGACATTGATATTTATGTCAAAGGAGCTTGTGGTTTGTGGTGTCCTTATAGGGTGACAATCTTGAAGTAGTATCAATGATAATAGATTGTTATGGGTCAAGACGACCAAGTGGATACCCTATGGAATTAGGGTGAGACATATTTTGATGAGGGACTAGGTATTTAGTTACTAACATCATGTCATAAGCTAGTGATATTTGTGGAGATATATGGTTCTATGTGTTTTTGATGTGATTTTTAGGCCTTAACTTCATAGTTTTAGGTCGGTGAGATTCTGTAAACCCCATAGTTTGAATGGATGCGATTGTGTATTGATGTGAATTTATAATATCCTACAAGGATATGTCGTTATAATCAATTTTACCTACCTCGAGTTAGTGGGGATGGTTTGTGTGCATGAAGTTTACCCTTACATTAGTTGTCTTGGGCTGAGGAATGGATTGGGGGTGGTTCATGGTATGATGTGAGATGGGACCGATAGACCTTGTCTTGAGAGATAAGGTTGTGGTTCAATATATGTACATATGAATTTTCCATGTGTGTATGAATATTTTTTCCAGGTTTGGATGTCACAATAACCTGACACTTCAAGTATGGGTTGGGAATCATGTATGGTGGCATGAGTCAATGAGTGAATTTCAGCATGTTGTTGAAGTAGGTATGGTCAAGGTCGAGGTGCCATGGTTAGCGTCCAATATCCTAAGGAGCGTGTATATCTCATTGGGTGCCATGGTTTCCTGGTTAGCATATGAGGAATCTATGAGAATTTTTATTTACTATATTTTTTTCACATTTATACACACACACATATATAGAAATATAATAGGAGTTCATTTTGAGACCCTATCAAGTATTATACTCACTCCTTGCAAAGGAATAATAGTTCATGTAAAAACCTTGTGTTTTATTTTAGGTCAAAGAGTAATAGGTTTCATTGATTGGGTTGGGGTAACTCGATTAGTTATGGATAGAGGGTGTGTGAGTCTTGGGTATGGATGTAGGGCCAATGTGTGTATGTGTTGTATTATGTTTTATTTTTTATTTAGGATCATCCTAGTGGGAAATCAGTTTATGTATGTTTGTTATGATAGAGTCTTCTATGTTATGGGATTTTTTATTGATTATGTGAACTATAATGTCTGTGCAATGGATTTTTGGTTATATCCACTAATTATTTCACACCTAATCATTGGCATAGTCTCCCCAATTTGTGTATTGGTCCCTTACTGCTAGTTAGCAGCCTCTAGGATACAGGGAAGCATTCTTAAGGCCATATGACTCCCCATCTCATGCAAGTTTATGGACAAGATGTTACATCAACCCATATGCTTGATATGTGTTTCTTTGACATATTAATATAAATCCATCAATCCTCATGACCATGTAATTTAGTTTTATGGTTACATTTCAATAAAAGGACCCTAATATTATATTCTGGTATTTGAAGGGGGGATACTTTATTTTATATTCATTAATATTATATCACTTGTGATGTACACAATGTACCCTAATTAACCCTAAAAATTGGTCATCATGGATTGGGTAATACATTAAATTGAAAAAAGCATGACATTCATTATTAATAATCTAAATTATATGAAAAAATATACATATTCATATATAGGATTAACTATGGACATGAAAACATGTGGAATTCCTACTTGCAGGCTTGTCCTTAAAATTTACCACTTTGGATATTAAAAAATGAAATATTAATGTGATGAACCCTAATATTCTAATAATAATCAGTGAATATATATTTTATATTATCTATGTCCCATTAAATTAATTTATTATACTATAGAACTTATATCTTTCATTATATTCTCATAGAAGATAAATATTCTCATCATAATGGGGAACTGTTATAACATTTTGATGTGAAAAATACTCTATGGAATTTATCTTGTTAATGTTATATATAATATTGATCAATTTGGGATAAAATATTCATTAATATTTAATTCTTTTATAATACAATCAATATAAAGTAATAAATCAGTATTTCAAGGGAACCAACACTAATAGAATCACACTTGAACTAGATCCAACTGCTAACAAATTTTCATTCCACAAGTTAACACATAATATTCATTTATTTGTAGATATATGACTACAAATTTTGAACCCACAACATTCCCATCATTTTTTAAATTATTTAATATTAATCTTTTGGGGAAAATAACTCAAGAGATTATATAACCAAGTATATATCTTTTTTACTTTCCTGTCCCGAATATACTGGACAACACCATAGACTAAAGTCTATCATAATATTATTACACATTATTATTTTTTTATTTTTTAAAAATCTAAAATAAATTACTAATAAACTCACTTCATAGTATTCAATAGTAGTCATAACATACTAATTTATTAACGATATGGAAACTACAGTTTATTATAATTTTATATTACATATTACCTTAGAAACACTATAATATTGTATTGAAATGATCTAAATGAAGACTAGTGTCATTTCCTCTTAACCACTTGTATAATAATTTCTCATTTCACTAGGAACGCATCCATTTCTACTTTTAAATTATTGTTAGACAGTTCTAACCATAATTCTATGCAATTATTCTTGTTCTAATTGATATTTATCATCATAATCCATGGATAAGTAATACAAAAAACACATATATCACATGTAATATGATATATATTCCTATCATTTAATCTTGTGAATTTATATTCATAATATTCTCCCCTTTTGGGAGAGATTACATTCTATGTGACTTGGGAAAAATTTGACATTGAATTTCCCCATCTTCTGTCAGTATATATTTTGACAAGATTAAAAACATCCATAGATCTACATAAGTATTAATTATTCCCTAAAACCTAGTTTCTTTATTATATTATTCTTGAATAAATATCTTCCCGTGGTCTTAATGAACTTGTAAAACTAAACATATGTTTTCCAAAGGCTATCAATATATCTATCTGGGAAAATAATAGTATTCACTCTAACCTATTATAGATTCATGGAAACACTTTGATCCAAATAAATATTCTATTATCCATATAAATTATTCTATCAATAATTGGATGTGATAAATTTTAATATCTAATTTTTATTCATTGGCACCACAAACCATTCTGGTTTTTTCGTATAGACAAGTCTTGTAGGGTCTCTATTAATGAAACCATTCTTGGAATCCAAACTCCCAATACAATTATCATAGAATGTTTCTATGATGAGTAGATATAAAATGTATTTTAGTATGATTATTAGATTAATGTTTTTTCATATATTATGTCTTAGAAATCATTTAAGCATTTTAATAATCAATTGTTAATTATTGGTAATGACTTATACAATCCATATATAGTTTATCTTGGATACTCACTAGTAGTATCAAGTCTATAAATTTCAAAAATATAGATCCCTTGAATCTTGGTACATGGATTCCATTATTGAATTCATAAATACATTTCAAATTAGTATATATCTATTTACTGATTCCTTATATAATTCATTATTCATTAATAGTAATATATATAAATATCACCCATTATGACGAATATAAAACCTCCTTTATGGTTTTGACATCCCTGCATATTATGTGTCATTATAACAATATCTACAATTGGTACTGGTATATTGTTTCCTTATATTCCAACTTATGTGCGTCTAGAGCACAACATTTATCAAATTCTCCCATTAACCCACTATCTCTAAGACATGTGCTTCCCTATTAAAGAAATATAATCGATCATGATTATTAAATTTCTATATCTTGGGTTGTCATATCCTAAGTGGTATTTTCAAGGATATCTCCTCACTCGGATATTCACTCTCAAGGCCTTATCTTGACTCCCATCTCCTGGGGTTGCAGCTTCTCCCAGTGGTGATCCTCTGCTCCATTCCTCTCGAGTTATTTCTTCTATCTCATTTTCTTTGGCGGCACTCTCTCTTGGTTTTGTTCTCTCTCACTCTCCTTTCACTACTCAATGTTAAAGATGTTATTTTTTCCCTATACTCCTATATTTTATCTGATATTTCCTTCCTCAACCCCTCTCCAGGTTATATTTGGAGCATAGGAAACACTAAGGTTTTGGGAAAGCGGTTTGGAGGAAGGCATTTTTCAAGCATTACCAGAGTTGGTCATTCTTCCTACTGTTTCCATCCCAATACCTTACTCGAGTTATGTCCCACTTTCTTTTTGGGTTATGGGTCTATTTATATGTTTCCATATTAATGAAGTTATTTTATAGGGTTTAATCCCAAGTCCTACTTCAGGTTTTTCCAACATTAATCTTCTTTCTATATTTTAATTTATGTGTTGCTCTATGTGTTTCATTTTTTCCTGCTTTCTTAAATATTTTACAGGTGAAGGCTGCTTTGGTGAAAGGTTCATCACAATGACTAGTGTTGTTGATTTTGTTTCCTTGATTATTATTCATTTTGGATGGTTATTCTTTGTGTATTTTGCGAGTTCTATTTTTTCTCATTCAGAGATGTAGGTGACTTGTGGTATTTTCATTGATTTTCACTTATCGTGTGGTGATGGAGTCCATATCGATGATGATGATTAGGGTGATGTGGTGATGGTTATTATGTTTTGGATTGTGTTGGTTGATATCGGTTTTGGTGTTTGTGAAGATAGTGTTTTTCATGCATAGATACAGCAGTTACAGTAATGACGATGATAGACAATGATGATGGGGGAGTTTTGGGCGACAAAAATTTAAGTGGTGTGTGGAAGTGTAGTTGATAGTTTCGATTATGATGATATGATAGTGGTGATGAGAATGACAATAATGATTAATGGTGAAATCTCTCTTGGTTCAAGGTTATGATGGTTGGTGTCTTGTGGATCGAGATGGGTTTACTTGTGGTTCGAGGTGTATTTGGCGGTATTTTGAACTTTTCCATATGAAATTTGAATATTGAATTTCCAGTTTTTGATTGTTGTGGTTTTATGGATGTAAGATATGGTTGAAATATTTTTTATCTTGTATGGTTCTCACATACTCAAAAAGTGGCTTTTGAATGATAATAAAATGTATTGTGGCTTGGTCTATAATATCCTATGTAATAATAGGATACTCAACTGAGATGCACATTATTTTTTCCTTATATGTACATTTATTGGTCTTGACAAACATCTCACAACCAAACACATGATATTGAAACTTAAAAAATTATTCATTATATCAATATGATATATTTTAGTCATATAGATGGAATATGGTTAGTTTTTTTGTTTCTGTTTATGTAAAACTTCTTGGATAAAATAATGGAATATTTGTAATACATATAGTACTCACCATAAATATTACTTTTAATACCATCACATCTTTTATTTTTATAAGGTAATGTGTTTTTAGGATATCCTTCACTCTATATTCAAAAATATCGAAGAATAATTGGTCAATATATTTTCTAATAAGTCCACCCATAAGATCTAATACCTTTATACAATATATATTTATTACATTACTAATTATTCATAATGTTTCTTAAATAAATCTCATGAATTTTATGAAATTACCTATAACTTAACCTTAAAATAGTTTACAAAATTTTTATGAACTAATTCAAAAAAATTATGTTATATCTTTATTTCTAAAGGTTTATTTTATTAGGATCAAATAGGGATGTTTCCAACACTGAGGGGGGGGGGGGGTGAATCAATGTTAGTAAATTTTTAATCCAATTTTAATTTTTATCCCTATTATCACATATTAACATATTTAATGAGATATTCTATCTTTCTCTCTATATCTCCTTTGGTATGAAAGCATGCAGATATAAAATAGTAAAATTGAACAAGAGAACATAAGGTTTTTTTGAAAAGTTTCACCTTCCAAAAAAGGAATACATCCTTAGTGCATCATGGTTATTATCTCATTTGAAAAAATTCCTTATTATTATCAAATAATTAATGAGAAAATGTTTTCCCATTAACTCATTATTAAATATCCAACCAGGTACAACGTATTCTTCTTATTTTTTCTTTTATATAAGAAAATTTATTTTCACTTCCTAAATGAAAAAAAACCTATAATATTTCTAGTCCCTTCTAGACTATATGGATTTACCTTCTTCCTTTCTTAAAAAAATCAAGTGGGATACCTAAAATCTCATACCTTATCAACATACAATATGATCTTCATAAGAATAGTCAAACTCACTATTCCTCCAACTTATATACCGTGATTTTGTTTAGATAGATTTAACGTTTTCTTCAGATTGATTTTAATTAATGGTATTCAAAACCATATAATCAACTCACTTTATTATTCATATTCTTCTTCTTTTGTGTGCACATGGTGGATTATTCGTTCAGTACTGGAATACCTTCTTCTTCCCATGACATCACAGAGTAATAAGATACATAAAAATTAAAATTCTCCGCTCTCTTTTTTATAATACATAACATTCAGCAACATGCAGTAAAAGCACCTATTCATTCTGGTTATATTATTATTATTATTATATCTATGATAATATTATTCCCAATATTTGAAATTTTGATTGCCCATAAATATTGACTATTCAAAACTCCTAAAATCTTTCATATTCAATTTTCCTTATACCACACACTCTCTCAAAATATTATAATCCTCAACTCCTTCCCATACATAGTTTCCCTCCTTTATTTTCAAGAAATTATATTTCAATAATTATAAGTGTTTAGAAACTCCCTAAAGTATTTTTCATTCAAAACACTTAAAAGTATCAGTCATAATATTTCACATGTTTTCTTTTTTCATTCATAATGTATTGACATTTAATCTTTCCTAAAATTTTCCATGATCCTAGACATCCTCTTCCTCATAATTCTTCCACAATATAAAGAAATATTATATTCTTTTAGATTTCACATGTCCATGTATTTCATATAATGTGTCTATAAAACCTTGTTTTATGGTATTGAGTTCTCTCATAGTTTCCTCTATTTATTTCATAACTCAACATTTTTATATGAATTTTATAAATCATATGGTCATAAAAGTTATATGTGCATGTCGTGTGAAGAAAATTCATAAACTCCTCTTTAAATTCAAATACATATATTTTCATATTATATTTTTCAAAAAAATCATACGATCATAAAAATTTTATGCTCATATATACCTTTTCCATTCACAATAAACTGAGCTTCTTCCTGATCTTATATATATATATAAAAATATGACTTTTTCATGGTGATCACATTCTTCCCATATATTATAAATCAGCATGCATTTATATAACCTTCTTCCAGTGAATTAAGACATGATATTCTATGTTTCTCATCTCATTCAACCATATCAATGTGGAGAAAAATATTCTTGTAAATCATCTTGAATAATAAATCTCATAGGATCATCTTGATGTTTTCATAAAATAACATTGCATATCATAATCATGTTTCACTTTCAGAATATTGTATCATTTAAATAACTCACCTTCTAATTTTTATGAATTTAAAATTTTCAATATATTTCATATGAAGACCCTATAACTCCTGTTACTTATTATTTATTTCATATTATAGGATTATATCTGATGATATCAACAAATATCTTCTAATGATCCCAAATTCATGCAGGAATGATCTTCTGATGAAGGAAATATCACAACATGTTTAATCAGATTTGGTGGTATGGTGTGAGTTTGAGAATAATGTTATACGTCATTATTTAATTTATTTTTTCATATGTTTATATGTTTTAAATGGATGTATAGTTTATCACATCTTCTATACCACAATAATGTTTTTATTTGGATAATGCTTTTTAATAAACAATCATGCTACATCAACGAATTAATGAAATCCACCTGATGGTAGTGCTCTCAAATGGACCACCATGCCTATCCACTAGGGTGGAGGATAAGAATCCATCTCTCTAATTACTGATCTAATACATGCACTCCTTTTTATATGCATGCATTCACAAGACTCTTATATACTCACAAGATGTATTTTCTCTCCATTATTGAGATTTCTCTTTGGCCAGTATTGGTTGTCATTGAGATGGTTCCTATGACTAATAAAAGGTTGGGAAATTATTTAGCTTCAATTGAATATATAAATATACCTCTAAGAACTAATATTTAAATAGTTAACCAAACTCTAAACTTCATCTCATATATATTTTTTATAGTCCTGGAAATATAAGGATGGAACTTCCTCACTACAGAAATAATTTTAAAATAATCAAAAACTTATAAATATAATCTTCAAAAATTTCATTGTCTATATAAAAAGTGTTTTATTAATTCATACTTAAATATATAAATTCAATTATTTAATCTTTATAAATATTCCAAACCTCAATCTAAAATAATACCTTTGATTGGAAACTCCATTCTTGCTCCAAATATGATTTGGCACTCCAAAACTACTTCCAAGAAGCTTAACATCGACATAATGGCATGAATCATATTGTTTTAATTTTTGAAATAAAAAATAAAAGTTAGGATAAAAAAATTATCCCTTTTTTATTTTATATCAATATCAATTCTAAGACAATTATGTCAATATGTTGTCTTTTTTTATCTCTCCCTCATCGACTTCACTAATTTTCTCCCCACCCCCTCACTAATAACAAATAAAAACTATATGAAAGAGTGTGTAATCAATTCATTCTTAATAAATTTTTCATTCATTATCCCATTCAAATTATATGTGATTTATGCTCAATATAGGAAAAATTATGTTTTAAATTAGGCAAAGAAGTTTTTTCATAAAACCAGAAAATTGATACTAACTCATAAATAAATTTTTCATTGTTGGTATATTTTCCTAAGGTAAATTAAAATAATTCCAATTTATGAATTTTTATTTTTTTTAATAACAACCTAATATCATGAACTTGTCTCAATTGACATGTCAAACTCAAGTATATGTAGCTGGTTTTTGAAATCAGCCCTGATATATTCTCCAATTTATCATTTTCACTTTTAATTGATTAAAATAATTTATCCTCCTTAATTTAAGAGTTTTATTTTTGTAAAAAATGATGATAGAGTACCAATACATACAATTACATTAAAAATTCACAAGAACCACTTTGAATCCAAATGTGTATTAATTTATTGGTTTTGGAATCCTCTTAAGAAACTCCCCCTGAATGGATGATCTCCTCCTTTATTTTATCAAGGTTAATATTTTCTCAATGTGTACTTTAGAATTTTATTTTATAAAATATATTAATATAGTGAATTATTTATATTTTTATTATTTATTCGAGCTTAATTAACTCATTAGTTATCAATATTATAACTATAATCACCTTTAATTCAATATATTTTTAGCACACAAATAAGAAACAAATTATAAGGGAATAAGATGGAACCTAATTTTATCCTTTGTGAGAGAAACAAGGTTGATAATATTTTTTCAAAAATGATAATATTTTATTTTCATCTTAAATATTCATAATATATTTTTTGGATTTCACATAAGTATTGTGTATCATGAATCCTTTTCTTCCTTCTTTTTGTGAAATCATTTTTTAATATGATCCAATAAGGAATGTGCATCTCTTGGTAAATCCTTTCTATTCATCATGATTTATTCTTGGATTTTTTTTATTTGATAAAAAAATCCTTTGAGTAGTGTAAATCCTATTTTCATGTACCACACAGCTCCTCTAGATCCCTTTGTTCATCATTTTTTATAACCTCTTATGTAATTCATATTAAACTTCATGTTAATGTTTTTCTTTCAACGTGGATCTTGAATTATCCTATTAATCAATTTTTCTGTTTATCAAAATTATTTATCCATAATTTTAAAAATTATTTATTAATTTTCTGAGCCTTTTTGTTTTATCCACAGAGTTTATCAAGATATTTCTTTACCAAAAGATTACTTTTATTTTTTCCTTTGGACTATTATTTCATTTAGTTCTAGCTTTTTTCTTTTATCTCTCACACTCATGGATCATTTACACGTTTCTATGATATGACCACATCTTTAATAAATTAAAATCCTATTATCATTTGGTGAATTATTATTCTTAGATATCATGGGTATTATTTTCTCAATTGGTTTCTTCTTATGCTCAAATTCTATGAAATTATCATTTGCCTTTTTTGAGACTTCATGGGAGCATTATTATCAGCATTATTTTCTTAATATCTCCCCAATAAAGGATTGTATTTATTCATTATATTATGTGTTATTCTATTTCCATTTTATTTTGATATATTATGAGATGATCATACACTAATCTTATCACCACAACAATTTCATGCTTCATAAATATCAATATGTTTTCCAAATCTATTTAAAATAGATATATTTTCCTTAATATGTGGATGTTTCTTATTATTAGGATTTATCCCCCTGAATATGGGATTCCATTGTACTTAATAAGTTAAATAATTATACTAATATTCTAATTTCCTAAGGTAGAATCTATTAAATCACCAATATTTTTCTAAAACTAGTAGTTTATTCATTTAACTGCTTGTTTTCCAAAATTTTCATATTCAAGGGCATGTGGTTTTTGGGATTGAATCACTAATGGTTGGGCATCTTCTCACATACTTATTTCTATCCACCATAGATATAGTGATGGTTGCCTAAAAATTTATCCTCATCTACATATGAATAAATTTTATATTTGAACCAAAACAATGAGTAAAACCAAAATTATGATAGTTAATGTTTTGTGAAGTGTATGTTACCTTTTTCTAATATGACTTTAGATTGATCATTATATGATATCAGTATGTTTTCCCACCAAATATAGTACTCTCAGTATAATTTTTACACTTAAAAGTTTTTTGGGAAACTAATCTCTTTTTAACTTTTTGGGAAGAAATATCTTAAACTAACTCTAAATTCATCATTTTAATTGCAAGCTCCAAATATGTCATATTGAGGATGCTTCTCTTATACACCATTGATCATAGATTTTCATAATATCCTTTCTCATCTCTTTAACTTGAACATAATTTTTTTTTTCTATTATATTATAGTAGATAGCCAAGGTCTTAAATATATTTTGTCTTGATTTCAAGTTAATAATTTTTAAAAGTAATTACTTCTTAATAATTACATATTATTTATTCAAGTTTCTTATTGGATTATTATCTATCATGAATTTTAGTGATTTATTCATTCTCAAATCTATATAATATTTCTTTAATCTCCTTATTCCAAGATTTTAATGTTATTTCTTATTTAGATATATTTATACGTATCATCATACTTTTTTAAAAATTATTATCTAAGATTTTGTCCTCATCCTCAAGAAAGGAGATATCCTCTTACATGATTCTGATATAGACATAAATAAAAGTTCCTATTTCTTTGGGAATGTTATATAGTAATTTATTACAAATACATATGATTTATCATATATCTCATCACATAATTCTTCAATGATATGACCTTTTCCAAAAATATATGGATCATCTAAAGGATAATTATGAAAATAACCTTTTCTTACCTCCTATACATTTACATGTTTTAAATAGCCTGAGGCTGAACTATTTTCAATTTCCTTGGTAGTTAATTCCACCATCAAATCTTCATCTTTCTTGCTTGATATCTAATCATCTATATTAAAAAATGGGGAAATTGATTTTTCTTCCTCTGTGCTTAAGGGGGATTTCTTCTCATCATCTATTTTTTAACAGAACAATTATCTATATAAATTTTATAATTCACTCTATGTTGATTTCCTTAAATTATTATAGACTCAATATTGTATTATTTCTTAGATAAATCATTTTTAAACTTCTATGAATATATTTTCTTACTATTATTTAATGTCATAGTATACATTTATTCTAGGGTTTCTTTAGAATGGAATTCATATTCCCATTTAAATCTATACATTATAAATCCTTTACAAAGAGAAACTCATAAATTTAAATAAATTTAATCATAGATTAATGGTAACCTGATTAGAGGTGTGACCAAATACATTGATACCAATTTTCATGATATCATAGGGACGTGTCTAACACTAAGGGGGAAGAATTACTATTGGTATACTTTTAATAAAAATTTTCTATTTATGTAAAGACCCGTAAAATTAAAGGAAATTTTTTTCTTAATTTTCTTTGGGATTTTACAAGAACATAGTTTCTGACGGCACATGATTCTGAGGCCCAGTGTTCCCGTAATTTCTATCCGAAGTTTAGCTCGTGTACGTTCAGTGAACGAACGAGCGGGAATTTCTAACTTTTGAACCGGTGCTCGGAATCGAATTCTGAGGGCACCGATGGAACCGTAGCACTAATAATTGCTTAGGAACTCCATTTCTAGAGTTTCTTTTACACGAGATAAGTTGTTAATTTTTGTGGAAGGTAAAATAAAAATTATGCAACAATTGTTATTTTTACATTAAGTGGTTTTAGCTATTGGTGGATGTTGGGTAACAACCCAACTTCAAAAGGGAGGTTATGACGGTGGTGGGACCCACACGAACCCCAACCCTTCACATTCTTAAACCCCCTCAACTCACCATTATGGATGACAACTTGTCCTGAATTAATTATGTGGAATTAATTCAAACTCATGAAATTCAGAAGTTATGTTCTATTAATAAAATAAGAGATCAGCTTATTTTATTTGGGGTTGGAACCTTGTGGTGGAGTCTTTGGTAGAAAATGGTAAGGACTTGAGGAACTTCTTCGTCTTCGACGAAGAACGCGAAGAACACATCGGTCTCTGACGAAGAATGTCGAGTTCTCAGAAACCGATTACGCGATGTCGTGTACCACGACGCCGACGCGACTTCCTCCTTCCATGACGTCTCTTTCCGCGACGGTTTTTCCGCGACGAATCCTCATTCGACGAACCTTCGTTCAAGCTACGCTTGAGGTAGGGGTTTATTTATTTATTTGTTCGTAAATACTACCTTGTAGTTCTTCATGAAAATATGACCAATTTCTATCGATTAACGAGAGGGGACCGGACCGCACAAACACGGCCGACCTTCTTCCCTTATCCATGTTATTGTTTCTAATGTGGTTGGAACGGGAATGGCGCGGTGCCATCACACCGCGCGGGATCGTGCGACAAGTAATGCGAGGCGCCGTCGTGCCGCGCCGTGAAATTGAACCAAGTCGCGGCGCCGTCGCGCCGCGCCGGAGAACCACAAAAACCCCGCTGCCGGAGCGGGGCCACGGAGGAAGGGTGTGGCACCGTCGTGCTGCACCGGACGAATGAAGGCCGCTGTCGATACCAGGCCGCGGCGGAACATGGGAACCGGTGGCCGGAAGCGAGCCCCCGGTGTCGGAGCAGGGAGGGGACTGGCAGTCGTTGGTCCCGTGGTGGCAGAAACCGGCTGGCCGGGGTGGGCTAGAGAGGAGCCGGGGGTTCAAACCCCCAGCCGGCTAGCTAACGACTCCCATTAAGTGGGGCCACTGTTACAAAATGCGGGGTTCAGCCGGGCTGGGCCGCGCCCCAGCCCAGCCAGCCTGGACCCGGGTCGGGTCGACTCGGGTCGGGCCGACCTAGGGGGTCTCGGGTCGGGACGGTCCGGGCCCGAATCCCCCGTTTTCAGACCCTCTTCGGTCTTTAGCCCATATCCTGGGATACTGACCTCCAATCGACACACCGTCAGTTGCGATGCGATACTTGGATCAAGACAGTCGTTTCAATATATCGCACTCAAGGTTTCGGAATACTTTGGGTTTGTCCGAGTTGGTCCATACACGAAACCAACCGGTCCCTCGGAGCGGAAACGCTCATAACTTGAGCTCCGGACGTCTGATTGACGGGCTGTATACTTTATTGAATCCCTCTTAGTGAGATGGATATTTTTTCTTACTAAGCCCAAGGTTTGGACTCAGGTGGAGTACGGTCGGGTTGCTTTTTCCTTAAAAACCAACTGGGCCCCTAGGACAAAGAAGCCAATAACTCTCAGACCGGGCGTTCGATTGACGCGTCGTCTGTGACGTTGAGTTCCTATTGACGATAGTGAACTTTTGTATACATCAACTCTAGAATATGTGTTAGTTGATGTATCAGCCTCTTGGCTCGTGGAGCGGACCCTCCTGAATGAGCTTTCTATGTGCGAGAACCCTAGAGCTGGCTGCGTTTGCGACTGTGACGACGACAACGACTGTGCAGAGATCCTCAGTGGATTTGACAGCTACGACTACAACACTCAGCGATCCTATGTGGATCAGTGCTACAGATCCTATGTGGGTCTGATCATGTGTGGGTCAGCGCTCAACAGTTCTGTGTGAGCCATCACCTATAGATCCTGTGTGGGTCTGATCCTATGTGGGTCATTGCGGGGGTTAGTTACCTATCGATCCTTTGTGGGTCATTGCGGGGGTTTGTACCTATAGATACATTGTGGGTCCGACGACATAGATGAATCAGTGGAAATATCTGATCATCTCTATCGTCATACGAAGAAGTATACCTGTGTGAGCTGAATCCAGTTTTGCTTTCCTATGTGGATTGTGTTGTGTTATCCTGTGTGGATTTACGTTTTTCTTTCTTGTGTGGACTCGGTTATACTTGGGCTCGGATGTTGGATCCGAACGAGAATTGATGACTTAGGTATATGTATGGGCATATACATAAGGAGTGTCGGATGTTACTTTGTGATTGTATCTTTCCATTGTGGTTTATCCTTTGTGGATTTTGGGAGACCTTCGGGGGTCTCGGGGTCCCTACTAAGTATCTAATACTCACCCCTGCATGGGCTATTCTCTCACTACGTTGTGTTGGTTGCAGACGATGGACAGTGCTAATCATGGTTGAGGCTTGTGGAGCAGGACGGAACCTGGAGGTGGACCACTGGCGGGACGCACTCGGAGTGGACGGTTGGAACTGAGGAGCTGTGGAGGCTATCTGTACTCACCCTTCGGGTTGGAGTCCAGTGGACGAATCGAGGATGTGACTTTACTTTTCAGTTGTTGTTTTTCCTTTCGAGTTGTACTTTACTTTCATTTTGGGTTTGTATTCTGGGCCATTACTTTTCCGCACTTACTGTTGTACCCAGTTTATACGTAGTGTTTACTTCTACTGCTTGCTTGCTCTGTGGTGTTTGTTTACTTTACAAAGTCAATGCCTTCCCTTTTTACCAGGATTTACACCTTGGTGCTAGTCGCCAGCCCCTGGCCTATGGAAGGCGGGTTTGGGGTAGTCACTGCATGAGCCCCGAGGACGGGTCGTGACAAATTGGTATCAGAGGAGTTCGGTTCTACCGCAGAACTTTGGATTCTGATCTTTTTCTATGAGAAGCAATAGTGTTAAGTGTATTGGGTGTGGTTATCAGTCCAGGGAGTCGAGTGTTGGTGCAGCGGCCGACGTATTTGTACACCAGGACCCTGACTTCTGATTTCTGACTTAATGCGTGAAAACATTGACTGCATGTGTGTTTCAAGTTTTCTATGTGATTACTTTGTGTCAGCTCACTAGGTATACTGTTCTGACTGTGGTGCACCTGTTTCCCTGTTCAGAATGGCCCCACGATGGCAGCCATCTAGGGTTCCGAGAGTTGTACGTGAAGACAGCCCGTCGAGCGATGAGGCCTCGGTGCAGGGCCCTTTGATAGCTGAGGCAGCGATGGTACCTCAACCCACCGAGCCACAGATGCTTCCTGCCCCAGCCGCTGACTATGCACGTCGCCTTAGTGCAGTTCACGAGTTCCAGCACCAGCGACCGCCCATGTTCCGCGGGGAGACAGACCCCCAGGCAGCCGAGGACTGGCTGGAGGCAGTTTTACGAGTTTTCCGGTTAGTGAGGACACCAGCAGACCTCATGGTGATCCTCGCAGCGAGCCTACTACACGCGGCAGCAGGCAGATGGTGGAGCTTGTTGCTCCAGGTTCATGATGAGGCATCTCTCCTCTGGACGGACTTTTAGAGCCTCCTCTGCTTGGAGTTCGTCCCAGCCACCCTCCATGCGGTGCACATCCAGGAGCTTCTACAGCTGCAGCAGGGCAGCTTGACTGTCGCCCAGTACTCGGCGAGATTTACCGATCTCTCACGCTACTCGACAGACATGGTACGGGACCCATTCTTCTGGGCCCGGACCATTGAGCAGGGATTGAGACATGAGATCAGGGCATCGATGATCTCCCTCAGTTTTCCGACTCAGGAAGGAGTACTGGAGCGAGCCCTTTTGATTGATAGCTTTCTTACTGAGCCTTCTTCAGAAGCGAGACCTACCGCGGGGTGGTACGTAGTAGAGTCTTCTGCAGCAGGCAGTCAATGGATGACTCATGGGTCCAGGTAGACCAGACCCTCAGGTAGACGACCTCAGGACACTGGCTCAGCTGTGCGGGGCACACAACACGGGGCCAGTCTTTCGAGAGGTAGACAGTGCTACTCATGCGGCGGGTAGGGCCACATGACTCGTGATTACCCGACCCGCCATACCGAGGAGCATCAGATGGTTGAGGGACCACCCAGGCAGAGGCAGAGGGTCGACCGTGGCGGTCCGCAGGGAGCAGGCAGACGAGGTAGAGGAGTTGGCCGAATAGCAGGTGGTGGGTTATGCTTTGAGGCCCTACCACCACCACCACCAGGAGGTCCACCCCAACCACAGGGAGCTGGCGGGCAGAGATAGGCACAACTCCAGGCAGCGGAGGGCTACGACCACGGCGCACCCAAAATGATTCGAGGTACTATCTGTGTCTATTCCAACATTTCTGCAGTTCTTATAAACACATGAGCGAGTCATTATTTCATAGTTGCTGCCCTTGTTCGGAGCTCGGAGATTCCGACAGAGCCGTTGGCTCAATCCTTACGGCTAGTGACTCCTACGGGAGCAGACTCGAAGATTACGCACTGGTGCCGATAGAGTGAGCATACTCGAGGAGGCGAGAGCCTAGGCTAGGATCTTCATGTAGCGGCGTCGAGGCCTTACGACGTCATCATGGGCATGGATTGGTTATCTACATTCCATGCTCAGATTGAATGTATTAGGCGTAAGGTGCGATGTGTACGCACCGATGGGAGCAGGTTCTCCTTCACCGACGAGAAGGGAGCCTTTGCAGCATAGGATGGACTCTCGCAGAGGAGAGGAAAACCCATCACTCATCAGTCAGCTAGTCTCATCCTAGGATCAGTTGACGTTCGGAGTCCTGGTTTTCCTGCAGTAGTGGATCAGTATACAGACGTCTTTCCTGACGACATTCTAGGACTACCTCCTCGAAGAGAGGTAGACTTTTATATTGACCTATACCCCGGGACAACCCCGATATCGACTCCAGCATATCGGATAGTCCCCACTGAGCTTCGAGAGCTACAGGTACTGTTGGAGGACTTGAAGGGAAAGAGTTGCATCTGACCCAGTGTTTCTCACTGGGCTTCCCCGATTTTGGTCACCAAGAAGGCGGATGGGAGCTTGCGACTTTGTGTTGACTATCGTCGCTTGAACCAGGTGACAGTGAAGAACAGTATCCACTACCGAGGATTGTTGACCTCTTCGATCAGCTCAAGGGAGCATGGTGGTTCTCGAAGATAGACCTCATGTCAGGTTATCATCATCTCAGTGTTCGAGACGAGGACGTGCAGAAGACGGCCTTCAGGTGCCGGTATGTCCAGTATGAGTTCTTGGTTATTCCATTCGGCATAACCAATGCTCCAGCAGTGTTCATGTACCTCATGAACAGAATCTTTTAGGAATAGCTCGATCGATTTTTCCTGGTCTTCATCGACGAAATTTTGATTTACTCGACAACTGAGGAGGAGCACGCCTACCACTTTCGGGTTGTACTAGACACACTCCGAGAACACCAGCTTTATGAAAATCTCTCAAAGTGTTAGTTCTGGATACGCGAGGTCCACTTATTGGGACATATCATCTCTGAGGCGGGATTTGTGGTGGATCCTGCAAAGATCGAGGCAGTGCTAGCTTGGGAGCCACCCAAGAGCGTGACAGAGGTGAGGAGTTTCTTGGGACTAGCTGGATACTACCAGAGATTTGTGCTAGAGTACTCCAGAGTTGTGGCACCACTCTCATCTTTGACAAAGAAGTGGAAACCCTTTGTGTGGTCAGACAGATGTCAGCAGAGCTTCCAGGAGCTGAGACAGAGATTGACCAGCGCACCTATCTTGAGGTTTCCTGAGGAGGGAGTAGGGTACGTAGTCTACTGCGATGCATCAGGGACCGGACTTAGATGTGTCCTGATTCAAGAGCGGGATGTGATCACCTATGGATCACGTCAGTTGAGGCCGCATGAGCAGAACTACGCTACCCACGACCTAGAGTTAGCAGTAGTGTTTTTCGCTCTGAAGACATGGCGACACTACCTGATGGGCGAGCGCTTTACAGTCTTTTCTGACCATCGGAGTCTCAGATACATCTTCTCTCCGAAGGACCTGAATCTGAGACAACGGTGATTGCTCGAGTTCCTCCAGGACTATGAATTTGAGATATTCTATACTCTTGGGAAGGGGAACGTGGTAGCCGATGCTCTCAGTAGGGGTACATGCATTCACCTACTTGAGGAGGCGACAGAGCAGCTAGCCTCTTTGCAGATATCCTTTGTGGATAGAGATGGAGAATCCTTCCTTCAGTCTCTCACAGTTACCCCTCCACTACTGCAGCGGGTCAGAGAGGCACAGTGTGGGGATGCTGACTGTGAGACGCGGCGTGCACAGATATCCTCAAGACAGGAACCTAATGGTTTCTCCTTTGGAGCAGAGCATGACGTCCTTTTTAGAGGACGTACCTTGGTACCAGTTGCTTTACGGGAGGAGGTGCTGAGAGAGTTTCACACTCCTCCTTTGGAGGTACATCCTGGAGTGGTGAAGATGTACCAGGATCTCAGACGACAGCACTGGTGGTCGGGCATGAAGAAGGTTGTGGCAGAGTTTGTTTCTCGATGCCTCACCTGCCAGCAGGTGAAGGCAGAGCACCAGGTACCAGCAGGATTGGTACAACCTTTAGAGGTCCCGGAGTGGAAGTGGGACGACATATCTATGGACTTCGTGACTGGACTTCCACACACTTCTAGAGGTCGCGACTCTATTTGGGTGATTTTCGACCGACTCACCAAGTCGGCACACTTCTTACCCATCAGAGAGCAGGGCTCAGTTGAGAGCTTGGGATGAATTTAAGTTCAGGAGATTGTGTGGCTTCATGGTGTGCCATCATCTATAGTCTCCGATCGAGATGCTTGATTTACTTCTCGGCTTTGGAAGGGGTTTTAGGAGGCGTTCGGGACGCAGCTACGTCTGAGCACTGCCTTTCACCCTCATACGGATGGTCAGACGGAGAGTACCATTCAGACTCTCGAGGAAATGCTCTGTGCATGTGTCCTCGACTTTGGTCGTAGCTGGGAGGACCACCTACCCTTAGTGTAGTTCGTGTACAACAACAGCTACCACTCTACCATCGGGATGGCACCATGCGAGGCGTTGTACGACCGACCTTGCAGATCTCCTTTGTGCTGGACAGACCCTGGGGAGTCAGTACTTGTGGGACTGGAGATGGTCCAGGCCATGACAGAGAAGGTCCAGGTCATCTAGGAGCAGATGAGGACAGCTCAGAGCTGGCAGAAGTCTTATGCTGATAGGAGGCGGAGGCCACTAGAGTTTGAGTATGGTGACCACGTCTTCTTGCGTGTCGCACCTCGACGTGGATTACAGAGATTTGGACGAGGCGGCAAGTTGTCTCCATGCTTCATCGGACCGTTCTAGGTCCTCAGTTGGATTGGAAAGGTATCTTATCGCCTAGCTCTATCACCTAAGTTGCACTGGGTGCACGACGTCTTCCACGTATCTCAGCGGAGGAGATATGTGCACGATCCGACGCATATCATTGACCATGGAGAGCTAGATGTTGATGATGGGGCGACTTTTATGAAGGTCCCAGTAGAGATCGAGGATCGACAAGAGGAGGTCCGGCATGGATGGTTGATTCCTCTAGTGCGCATTTGATGGCAGCATGGGAATCTCTAGGAGAGCACTTAGCAGCGGGAGGCTCATATGCGTGCTCAGTACCCACATTTGTTTCCATAGCTTATGATGTATCTTTACGGGGACATAAAGCCCTGAGGTGGATGTAATGTAAAGACCCGTAAAATTCAAGGAAATTTTTTTCTTAATTTTCTTTGGGATTTTACAAGAACACGGTTTCTGACGGCACATGATTCTGAGGCCTGGTGTGCCCGGTATTTCTATACGAAGTTTAGCTCAGGTACATTCAGTGAACGAATGAGCGGGAATTTCTAACTTTTGAACCGGTGCTCGGAATAAAATTTCGAAGTCACCGATGGAACCGTAGCGCCAGTAATTGCTTAAGAACGCCATTTCCAGAGTTGTGTTTACATGAGAGAAGTTGTTAATTTTTGTGGAAGGTAAAATAAAAATTATGCAACATTTTTATGTTTACATTAAGTGGTTTTAGCTTTGGGTGGAAGTTGGGTAACTACCCAACATCCCAAGGGAGGTTATGAGGGTGGTGGGGCCCACACAAACCCCACCCCTTCACATTCTTAAACCCCCTCAACTCACCATTATGGATGAAAACTTTTCATGAATTAATTATGTGGAATTAATTCAAACTCTTGAAATTCAAAAGTTATGTAATGTTAATAAAATAAGAGATGAGCTTATTTTATTTGGTGTTGGAACCTTGTGGTGGAGTCTATGGGAGAAAAGGCTAAGGACTTGAGGAACTTCTTCGTCTTTGACGAAGAACGTGAAGAACACATTGGTCTCCAATGAAGAACGCCGAGTTCTCAGAAAACGATTATGCGATGTCATGTACCGCGATGCCGACACGACTTCCTCCTTCCGCGATGTCTCTTTCTGCGACGGTTTTTCCGCGACGAATCCTTGTTCAACGAACCTCCGTTCAAGATACGCTCGAGGTAGGGGTTTATTTATTTATTTGTTCATGAATACTACCTTCCCGTTCTTCGTGAAAATAAGACCAATTGCTATCGATTAACGAGAGGGGGTCGGACTGCACAAACCCGACCGACCCTCCTCCCTTATCCATGTTATTGTTTCTAATGTGGTTGGAACGGGAATGGCGCGGTGTCGTCGCACCGCGTAGGATCGTACAACAAGTAATGCGCGGCGCCGTCACGTCGTTCCGTGAAATTGATCCAAGTCGCGGCGCCGTCGCGCCGCGCTAGAGAACCGTAAAAACACCACGGCCGGAGCGGGGTCGCGGCGGAAGGGTGCGGCACCGTCCTTCCGCACCGGACGAATGAAGGCCGTGGCCGATACCGGGCCGTGGCAGAGCATGGGAACCAGCGGCCGGAAGCGGGCCGCTGGTGTCAGAGCAGGGAGGGGACCGGCCGTCGCTGGTCCCGTGGTGGCAGAAACCGGCCGACCGGGGCGGGCAGGCTGGGCAGGAGAGGAGCCGGGGGTTCAAACCCCCGGCCGGCCAGCTAGCGGCCCCCATTAAGGGGGGCCGCGGTTACAAAACGTGGGAGGCAGCCCCCCCCCCCGCAAACTGAACGGCTCTGCCGTTCGGACGCGCCAGCTCGCCGTGTTGTCGTGTCGGGCCGGGCCGCGCCAGCCGGGGTGGGCCGCGCCCATCTGGGCTGACCCAGACCCGGGTCTGGTCGACTCGGTTCGGGCCGACCCAGGGGGTCTCGGTCCGGGTCGGTCCAGGCCCAAAACCCCTGTTTTTGGACCCTATTTTCTCTTTAGCCCATATCGTGGGCTACGAACCTCCAATCGACGCACCATCAGTTGCAATTCGATCCTTGGATCGAGGCAGTCATTTCAGTATATCACACTCAATGTTTCGGAATACTTTGGGTTTGTCCGAGTTGGTTCATATACGAAACCAACCGGGCCCTCGGAGATAAAGCGCTCATAACTTGAGCTCTGAACGTCCGATCGACGTGTTGTCGACTTTTTTGAATTCCTCTTAGTGAGACGGATCTTTTGTCTTACTCTGCCTGAGGTTTGGATGTAGGTGGAGTACGATCGGGTTGGTTTTGCCTTAAAAACCAACCGGGCCCCTAGGATGAAAAAGCCAATAACTCTCAGACCGGGCGTCTGATTGACGCACCATCTGCGACGTTGAGTTCCTGTTGACGATAAGGAAATTTTGGATACATTAACTCTGGACTATGTGTCAGTTGATGTATCAGCCTCTCGCCTCGTGGAGCGGACCCTCCCAAATGAGCTTGCTGTGTGCGGGAACCCTAGAGCTGGCTATGTTTGGGACTGTGACGACAACGATGAATGTGGAGAGATCCTCAGTGGATTCGACAGCTACGAATACAGCACTCAGCGATCCTACGTGGATCAGTGCGACATATCTTGTGTGGGTCTGATCCTGTGTGGGTCAACGCTCAGCGGTTCTTTGTGAGCCAGCGCATACAGATCCTATGTGGGTCCGATCCTGTGTGGGTCATTGCGTGGGTTAGTTACCTATCGATCCTTTGTGGGTCAGATCCTTTGTGGGTCATTGCAGGGGTTAGTTATAGCATCCCGTGTTTTTATAACATAAACTTTCATTACATAACACAAAACTGGGGATCTTTATGGTTTAGTGTCTTGGAAACCAGGAACATAATACATGAAAACAACATAAAGCATTCTTCTTAAACACTTGAAAGGACTCTCCTTAAGTTCATCCTAGGTTCATTGCTGCATCTCATAACCTGAGGACATACATCAAAAGAAAGGGTGAGTAGAAGGCCCAGTAAGGGAAACAAGAGAAACATTTTACATGTGAACTAGAGATACTTCAATAAGGGCATGAAAAGAACATTAAGGCATGAGAAAGAAATCATGAGGCATATCATAATAAAAATAAAAATTTTCATAACTTGAAGATGTGGCTACAACATTTAATATTGACAATCATTTCATTTCACCAAGGTCTATCCCCAGGGTGTCGTTAAAAATTACCAAGGTTATTCACCAAGGTATCAGTCTAAAAAGTCATCTCTAGAGATTAAGTCTTTACCCAATGCATTGGATCGCTATCTGGGCGCACCGTTGACATGTCTTTATTATCATGTGAGACAGATAT
Source organism: Viscum album (assembly GCA_963277665.1). Classification (NCBI taxonomy): domain Eukaryota; kingdom Viridiplantae; phylum Streptophyta; class Magnoliopsida; order Santalales; family Viscaceae; genus Viscum; species Viscum album. Next base: position 1,138,740,422 of record OY728135.1, on the reverse strand, counting down.
ATCATCATCAATAATTTCATAAACAACCCATATAGCATAACACAAATGGGTTTCATTTCATAATCACAACGTTTTAAAAACTACTTTAAAGACATGATCTTTATGTCACTTTAAACCCACAGAAAAGGGAAAGCAGGTTTCATGTATGTAAATTCCAGAATTTAAAATAGAAAATTTTTATATATATTTGAATACCCCTGTAGAACTAAGATCTTTGAGTATTCACTTAATAACATAAAATAATTATGAGATAAAGAGGGAGGCATTTTGAGACGAAACTATGCAGCATAACGTCTATGATACATGGTTTTAGAAAAAGTTGGAAAGAGAGGGGGCATGGGTCACCGACTCAAAAATGATACATAAAATAGTATCAGAACAAAATATAAAGTATTTAAGAACATGGTGATGAAATTTTAATGATATACCATTTGAAACGAAGAAATTGAAAGGAAGACAAAAAATAAGATTTCTCTTATGAGAATTCGGCAGCCTAACGGCGTCAATTAAAACATCCAAAAATGGATCGACGAGATCAAATAGGGTCTCTCATCATATGAAAATAAATGATCAGTATGATAGATATAGAGATAATACCCCAACATAATAAAAAGGTACATGAAAGATTTGACATGAAAATAGATCTTGAAAATGAGAAGGGTGAAAGAACCCCTTAGAAATTCGACAGCCTAACGGCGTCACTTAAACTTCAACAAAAATGAATTGATGAGATCAAATAGGGTCTCTCATAATATGATCATAAAAGTTCAGTATGATAAATTTAGAGATCATACCCAACCGTAATAAAAAGGAACTTGAAATACTTTAATTGAAAATATATCTTGATAAATGAGAAGGGAGAAAGAATCTATTACAAAAATTTCGGCACCCTAACGGCGCCACTTAAAACATCATAAAAAGAAATAATGAGAGTAAGAGGGGATCTCTCATTATATGAACATGTAAATGGAATTAAGAGGAGTATAAAAGAAAATCCTCCAACATAAGAACATGGAGCATAAAAGGAATGACGTAAAAAAGATTACTTGAAAAGAAAGAAAGAGGTCAGATCCCTTACGTTAAAGCGTAACTCTTAAAACTCAAATTTTTTGACCTTGAGGGCTTGAGGGCTCCTTGGGAGGACTCCTTCGGAAATAAGGAGACCATAACTTCGTTGGGGATAGTTTTGGAGTCGAATTCATGAGAGGAGGGCTTGGTATTTATAGGGAAAGTGAGGGGACAAGGCATTAATGGCCAAGGGACACCTCACATGTGCTTTTCTCAAAACCATGTGCTCTCCCATTATATTTCCCATTATGTTAGGCCAAATGGGGCCCCCAATACAAATATCCATCACCTTAGGTCGGCCAACCCTTAAAATATCTCATGACGTCACCATAACACAGTTATGATGTCATTAAACATACCGAAACCCTAAAACTGCATTTTTACTATTCACTGAAAATTCAACTTCCTCAGAAAAATCCAAAAATTTCACACTAACCAAATATCAATGCTCTAATTTCAAAAATGAACTCCATTTTATAAAAATAATTTTCTCAATATTATTAATTTTATTTTTAAGTAAATACACTATTCACTGAAAATTCATTTTTTCTAGGAAAAACCCCAAAAATTACCTTAACATAATATCGATGCTCTGAGTTCAAAAATGAAATCCATTTTATAAAAATAATTTTCTAAATATTTTTAATTTAATTTTTAATTAAAAAACATTATTCACCTAAAAAAACTCATATTTGAAAAAAAAATTATGAAACTGTTATTTAACCATTTTATTGAATCACATTACTAAATCAAGGTGCCTAGATTATTTGAAAAATTTCATTAAGTGAGATTACTAATCCATTTGGTCACATTACTAATCCTAAGCGTAAATCACTATTCATAATTTACTATTCATCAAAAATCAAGTTGATCTTATTAGACTCTAAATTTTGTACTGAACATAATTGTAGACGACCATTTTTTGAAAATCATTACACATTTTAAATTATTTATGTTTTACATAAACATTTTTTAAAAATATAATTTCTCTAAAATTCACCAAAAATATGCATACTATATTTATCCAGACATTTGAAAATTCATAAACTTCATAAGAATAAATCCCAATTTTTATTTAAAACAAAGGATTACACAAGGTAGTTACGGTCTCCTTAAATATCCCCTTATCACACCAGCATAGGACCTAAGTGTAAGGTGTGCTAAGGCAAGAGAATCCGAGGGAGGCTCAGCCAACATCGCATGAGTAGTAATTTCTATCAGGTTGAACTTCTCGCGAAGGCGATTCTGTTCTAGCTTCACACGATGAAGTTCAGCTTGGGTTTGGTCCAGAGCAAAGCCTAGTGGTGCTACCTCATTCCCAAGTTCTGTTAGACGGGCTTCGATCAGTCCAAGACTACTGGGCGAGGCCATCGAATCTTCTTTCTTTAATAATTAACCAATATTACTTGTATTTAGTGACAAAAATCAAAACGTTTAGTTTCCAACGGTCATATTGATCAATGGTCATATAATAGTCAAAACCCAACGGTCTCATTTTAATTATAATCATGTTATCAAATGGAACATTTTTGTTGAGTATAAAAATAAAATAAAATAACACATTAAATTAGGAAATAAGACTTATTCAAAATTTCGGGTTGTTACATTCTTCCCCCTTAAGAAATTTCTTCCTCGTAATTTTTAAAATTGGGTTTTGAAATTTCATTGAAAGTCCCACATTGAAAAAGGAGTCAGTAAAACTATTACTTTAAAAGAAAGAAAGGGAAGTACAAAGGTCACCCGAGTTATCCCACACTAGGATTCCATGTATGGAAACATGGACATGGAGGGGAAAACAAAGGGTCAAGTTCTGAGGGAGAGTGATAGAAAACATGATTAGGAGAAAGTTAACCATAAGAAAATCCCAAAATTATGATGTGTGTAAGCGGTCTTTGATTACCTAGTAGGAAACGTAAACCAACAATGTTTTTGTTTTACGTTCCTTTTCATAATTTTGAGGAATTCATTTACATCATAGAACAAAAACATAAGGAAATATATCTACCTTCATGTAGAGTTTCATCCTTTAATATGTTTCTACCAAAACTAATCTTTTCTCCAAACGATGAGTATTCAAAACTACTTGGTCTCATCAAAAGCAAAAGAATCATCTTCTAGAGAATTACATAATCCATAAATGATTAACTACTTATTTCTTCTATCGTTAAACATTATCCCAAAAATAGATAGGGTAAGTTAAAACAACTCTTCAAAAAGAAATAATCTCATAGGAATGGAAACTACTCTTAAATCTTAAAAGTTCCACGGTACTACCCAAAGTTCATCATAGACCATTCCGTAAATAACTGTCCTTAAAAATCCTCAAAATAAACCAAACTAATATTGAAACCCAAATACAAGAGGGATTTGATAACATAGTATTCCAAAATAAACTTCATTGTTTATCTCCAAACAACATCAACCACTCCAAACATATTATAACAAAAGTAGCTAACCTAAACTTATTTTACCCAAGATAGGTTAATCATTCCCATAAGTAACCTAAATTACTATAAGTCCTCCTTAAATTCATTGATTCTTCAAAATATAAGTCAACCTTACTCCTCAATGAAAATACCATAGTAATCTATTTACCTCGATCATATAGGGTCCTCAAAATAGTGAAAGTCTTCCAAAATAATAATAAACGTTTAATCCCCTAATCATCTATGTCGTATTAATACGGAAATCGTAGCATTTCCTATGGCATTGGTTGTTGGGACATGTTCTTCCATTTCCCACCATTAACTAAGAAAAGAAACTATAATTAGGGGCTTAAATACTTAGCCAATAATCATGAAAAGACACTTAAATCACATAAGGATAACTTTTAGAAGAAAATTATACCCTAACCTGTGATCCCATAGGTTCCCATCTAGGTTATCCATGATCATATATTCTTAAGTGAGCCTTTATTTTATTTTATCTTTGTTCCTTTAACAATGGTTCATACTAAGCTTATGAATTTACCAAAGAATATCCCCCATGAGTGTCGTAACCAAGATTGCAGCAAGTCCCATTGTCGTGTACTAGTTCCCGTTCGAGTCTATCTCAAAGCGGTGTTTTTGGGTTTTACCCCTATGTACATCCGTGCCAGAGCCACCTCTACCTGCTTGTATCCAGACAGGGATGTATTTGCTTGGCAACCCCTTACTCAATACTCACCAAAATACCAGGAAGATTTCCTATATTTAAACTTTTTTATAGGGTTATTCAAAGAGTTTTCATATCCTAATTTCCACAAATAACTAAACCATACTTTGATACCAACTATAGCATCCCATCTTTTTATAACATAAACTTTCATTACATTACAAAAAACTGAGGATCTTTATGGTTTAGTGTCTTGGAAACCAGGAACATAATACATGAAAACAACATAAATAATTCTTCTTAAACACTTGAAAGGACTCTCCTTAAGTTAATCCTAGGTTCATTACTACATCTCATAACCTGAGGACATACATCAAAAGAAAGGGTGAGCAGAAGGGCCAGTAAGGGAAACAAGAGAAACATTTTACATATGAACTTGAGATACTTCAATAAGGCCATGAAAAGAACTTTAAGGAATGAGAAAGAAACCATGAGGCATATCATAATAAAAATAACATTTTTCATAACTTAAAGATGTGGTTGAAACATTTAATATTGACAATCATTTCATTTCACCAAGGTCCATCCCCAAGGTGTCGTTAGAAATTACCCAGGTTATTCACCAATGTATCAGTCTAAAAAGTCATCTCTAGAGATTAAGTCTTTACCCAATGCATTGGAGAGCTATCTAGGCGCACAATTGAAATGTCTTTATTTTCATGTGTGCCACATATATCATCATCAATCATTTCATAAACAACCCATATAGCATAAAACAAATGGTTTTCATTTCACAATCAAAATGTTTTAAAAACTTCTTTAAAGACATGATCTTTATGTCACTTAAAACCCACGAAAAAGGGAAAGAAGGTTTCATGTATGTAAATACCAGAATTTAAAATATACTATTTTGATATATATGTGAATACCCCTGTAGAAATAAGAGCTTCTAGTATTCACTTAATAACATAAAATAATTTTGAGATAAAGAGGGAGGCATTTTGAGACGAAACTATGCCGCATAACGTATATGATACATGGTTTTAGAAAAAGTTGGAAAGAGAGGGGACATGGGTCACCCACTAAAAAAAGATACATAAAACAGTAGGGGAGAAAAATATAATGTATTTAAGAACATGGTAATGAAATTTGAATGATATACCATTTGAAACGAAGAACTTGAAAGGAAGACAAAAAATAAGATTTCTCTTATGAGAATTCGGCAGCCTAACGGCGTCACTTAAAACTTCTAAAAATGGATTGACGAGATCAAATAGGGTCTCTCATCATATGAACATAAATGATCAGTATGATAGATATAGATATCATACCCCAAAATAATAAAAATGAACATGAAATACTTGACATGAAAATAGATCTTGAAAATGAAAAGGGTGAAAGAACCCCTTTGAAATTTGACAGCCTAACGGCGTCACTTAAACTTAAAAAAAATGAATTGATGAGATCAAATAGGGTCTCTCATCATATGATAATAAGAGATCAGTATGATAAATTTTGATATCATACCCCAAAATAATAAAAATGAACTTGAAATACTTTACATGAAAATATATCTTGAAAAATGAGAAGTGAGAAAGAATCTGTTACAAAAATTTCGGCAGCCTAACGACGCCACTTAAAACATCATAAAACGAAATAATGTGAGTAAGAGGGGATCTCTAATTATATGAACATGAAAATTTCAGTAATATGAGTATAAAATAACATCCTCCAACATAAGAAAATGGAGCATAAATGGAATGACATAAAAGAGATTACTTGAAAAGAAAGAGAGAGGTCGGATCTCTTACCTTAAAACGTAACTCTTAAAACTCAAAGGTTTGGACCTTGAGGGATTGGGGCACCTTGGGAGGACTCCTTGGGAGGTAAGGAGACCCAAAATTCGTTGAGGATGGTTTTTGAGTAGAATGTTTGAGAGGAGGGCTTGATATTTATAGGGAAAGTGAGGGGACAAGGCAATAATGGCCAAGGGACACCTCACATGTGCATTTCTGAAAACCATGTGTTCTCCCATGATATTTCCCATTAAGTCAGGCCACATGGGGCCCCAATACAAATATTCATCACCTTAGGTCGGCCAAACCTTAAAATATCTCATGACATCACTATGACACAGTTATGATGTCACTAAACTTACTGAAACCCTAAAACTGTATTTTTACTATTCACTGAAAATTCAACTTTCTCAAAAAAATCCCAAAATTTCACACTAACCAAATATCAATGCTCTGATTTTAAAAATTAACTCCATTTTATAAAAATAATTTTCTAAATAATTTTATTTTTATTTTTAAAAAAATACACTATTCAACGAAAATTCATTTTTTTCAGAAAAAACCCCAAAAATTACCTTAACATAATATCGATGATCTCAGTTCAAAAATGAAATCCATTTTATAAAAATAAATTTCTAAATATTTTTTATTTAATTTTTAATTAAAAAACACTATTCACCTGAAGAAACTAATACTTGAATAATAATTTATGAAACCGTTATTTAATTTTTTATTGAATCAAATTATTTTGTAACACCCCAAGCTTCCATGATACGCTTCTCATTCAATAATGCAATAGCTTGCATTGTACGCAACTTCATGTTCTAAAACACCGCGACTAATCAAAGTAGCCGTTATGAATAGTAATAACCACTTTTTAAAATTATAGAAATTTTATATTTCAAAATGGACTTCATTTTTGGATTCGGAATATCGAAATTAGCCTATGTTGAATTTTTGGTATTTTTCTGAGAACTTCTAATTTTTATGAATAGTGAAAAATACTTTAAAACAACTTTTTTAATCAAAATAATTTATTGTGATAAATTATACTATTAAGTGGTTTTAAGGTATAATTAGAATATATTTTTACCATTTTATCCAATGGTGGTCATTAGAATTAATTTAACATTGAAATTGGACATAAACAATTGCCAATCTTTTGATATAAATTGTTTCTTAAAAACACGCTATTTGTCGTAACAGCGGGAATTAATTATAAAATTAATTAATTCAACATATATGTTTGGAATTTTTTAAAATAGACATCATTTTTGAATTCGGAATATCAATTATAGCTTAGGGTGAAATTTTGGCATTGTTCTGAAAAACATCAATTTTTGATGAATAGTGAAACCACTAAGTGGTAGTTAAATAACTGATTTTTCGTTTAAATGAAATATTACCGATTCTGTGGTTTGATTTTCAAAAATCTGAAATACATTATTGTCATTAAGAAGTAAAATTTGGTTCTATGAGATTAAAATAATTTTTTGGTGAATAGTAACTTTTAAGTTCTTAATCGCGATTAGAGGTAATTAGTGTAGTTTAAAGTAAAAACAATGTTTTAATAATATGATATGGGATTGAAACTTGTCCTAATCCTATTGGATGTGTCATGGCCGACCAAGACAACCCATGGGTCAACTTGGGGACCCCATGGAGCCACTTTAGTTGGAAAATGACATTAATATATATTTATTTAATGTTAAAATTAAATTGACACAAACATGAGTTGTTTTACTAAAACAGTTTTTAAGTGGGGTTACACAAGTCCAAATTTTGATTATAAATATTAATTAGAAAGGTAAAAAGATTTCCTACATCATAATATTTTTTTTTATAATTTTTAGACATTAAATAAATTAAATTATTTATGACATCATGATGATGCAGCGATGACCTCATTATTTAACGATTTAATTAAAATGGGAAGATAATGCATAATAGAAGGCTTACACTTGTCCAAAGACAATTTGATGAGGGGATTTCGAACCCTTATCACCTTAGCCTCGAATTATATAAGTGTGGGACCTTTAGAATCTGAAAAGCATTGTGTAATAATGTAACATTTCAATCTTTCCAAAAGAGCCCCTCCTCTCCACTTATAAAAGGCCCCCACCTCTCCCACCTTATTCACACCTTCAAGCCATTTGGCTCGGCCAAACTCTGCCCAAATACTCTCCCAACAACTCTCTCTTACTCCTAGAAGCCTCACTTTGGGGATAACTCTTCCCAAGGAAGCCTTTGGCTCAAATCAAAAAGAGTTACCCGATTTTGAGGTAATGTCTTCTCTAATGTTGTTTTGTTTTATTTTTCTTCTCCAACCCCCTAAACTCTTTTTATTCATTTCTTTTGTAACAACACCAGTATCCTAAATATACTAGGATGTTGTTATAAGATGTATTCGAGCTACACTTACACACACCTACATCTAATGGTTAAAGAACATACGGTTTCTGTGGATGGTGAATTTCTGCCTCACGAAATGATGATTGTTCAACACTCATATAACACCTTCAAAGGTGGCCATTAAGATTTCACTATTTTTATATATGATATATAATATGCTTATGTTTTACTTATGCTTCTGTATTTCTCATTTATGGAATACTTTATGATTTCCATTATGGGTAAAATGCGATAATTTCATTTTAGGAAGTGCGGACTACCGCCCCCTCAAAGTGATTTGAATCGTTAATGCCATATGTGGGATGTATAAAGGATGGAGTAAATGGTATTATACACTATATTATACTGGAATTATATTATACATTTATATCATTATGATTTAGTTCCATTAAATATGACATTGAAATGAAAGTAGCGTTCACGCGTACGTACGGCTTACCGTCTCCATGAACGGTGCATTTCATTTAGTACCTCTAAATGTTACGTAATATTATAAATGAATGTATATACTGGATATATAAGATATATATGACATATAAATCATTAATATAATTCTGGATATAATGGATATTCTACCACATGAACAACTTGTAATTATAAGAAGTTTATTGTTGACTCAAGTACCAAAGATCGACAAAACGACCGTTATTAACTTAAATAATTACATAACGTTCATAACATTGTAATAATTGATATAAAAAGGATAATGAAATTGAAAATGGTTCTTAATAAGGTAGATATTAACTCTAGTTTATTATTCATGAGGTTAAAGAACGATTGAGTCAAGTCGGACATGAGGTAAGGGAATTTCTTAACCCAACTTCCATTCTTTGGGTTAATCTCCTACTTTCAAATTATGTCATGATATTATTATGTCTTATTTTGTATTCTTTATGTGTACCTATAGTGAATACACATAATAGATCTATTTTATTTTAGAAATGATCTTTTTAAGGACTTTGTCTCAATCTCCTTTCATTGAGGCATATTTGGTTTTATACACAACATTCTTTTATACGGTGTATAAACCCCTTTGACTTTTACATTTATTCAAAAGAAATCTTTTTTATACGAAGCGTTTTACTAAATGACAAAAAGGGAATGTTTTTATTTCCGTACATATGCGGCGACAATGACTTCTCCGCCGCCGTGACCATTATTTGAGTTTCGGCGTCCTCTACAAGCCATCACTTTTTTAATGAAAAATAAATACAAAGTTTTAACTTTCTTTTATTTTGTTATTGAAAATGGTTTTGAAATCGTTTTTATTATATCAATGTGTTGTATTGAAATCTTGTGATTGAAATGTGGAAATGTTATGTTTCATTTATGCATGTTTCATGTGATACGATTATGTTATGGTTTATGATATGTTTAAACCTATTCATATGAGGAATGAATTGGACTTAATAAGTTACGGGTGGAGCCCGCTATAGCTCCTCGATGCATCGGCAGGTCTCATGATACAAACTAGTGTCTTGGCACGAGGCCTTGACAAAATCTTATTTGTGGTCTTGGCACGAGGCCTTGGCCACGTGGTTATGATAGTCTGGCATTATGCATTCCATCATTATGAAAGTGGTTATTGATATTGCATGTGATTATTCGACCAGTAGAATAAACATGTGAATAAGTAAATGGCATTATCTCATCTTACTTTTTTCATATTATGTTGAAGTTTATGTTTAAAAGGCTTTTGTTTTAGTTATACATTACCTTAAATGCTTATGTTTTCTTATGAAAGCTTCCGCAGTATTGTTATCCTTACTGAGCATCTGAGCTCACCCCTTTCAATGTATTAATATTTTCCAGGATGTGAAGAAGTATTTTATGAATGACCTGCAGGGATAGTCAGAAGAGGATATGAGTGTGGACTACGGAGACTTTGTTATTGTAGTTTTTCTCCTTATGTTTTAATGTAACATTTATGAATGTATCTAGTGTTTCCAAGGCTACTAAACTAATCGGTCTTTCGAGACTTTATCTTTTGTGATCATTCCAATGTTACGAAGTAATACACCGACTCTGGGTTGCTGGGGTCGGGGCGTTACAGTTGGTATCATAGGCAGTTTAGTACTAACCTTGGAAGCAAGATTTAGATAAACTCTGATTAGAGCACATAGCCCAAAGATAGACTTTGAGGATTACTATAGAAGAACTTCCTAGAATTTTGGTATTGTAGAGATGTTGTGAGTTTTCCGAGCAATACATCCCTGTCTGGATACGAGCAGGTAGAGGTGGCTCTGGCACAGATGTACGTAGGGGTAAAACCCGAAAACACCACTTTGAGCTAGACTCGAACGGGAACTGGTGCACGACAACAGGCCTTGCTGCACTCTTGGATACGACACTCCTGGGGGATATGCTTAGGATAATTCTCATTTTATTTACAAACCACTATGCAGGGTTATGAGTATATACTTCCTCAAAGAAAACATTTCTTTTTATGATTATGGATTATATCCATAAATAGTTCAATTTATGTAAAGTGTTTTACAAGTATGGAATTATGTATTTAGATTCATAAACTAATCTAGTTTATGCCATTGTTTAGAAATGGCGCCTAGTGGAAGGAATGGAAACCGTATCAATGCACGCACTCCGTGTAGGCATTTCCCTCCTGCTCAAGATAATTATGGTGGAGCTAGTGATACAACTGGTGCTGATCAGCTTCTCACCGTACTGGGAAAACTCACGCAGGTTAGGAATAATAACCTTACTCGTATGGAGCACCCTGATCCACAACGTGGAGGATCAATGTTAGACCGCTTCATGAGGCAACAACCACCAACCTTCAATGGGAGTACAAATCCTATAGTAGCTGAGCAATGGAAAAATTCCTTAGAGAAAATATTCCATTCCTTGGGGAGTAGTGAAAGGGAGAAGGTTGTCATGGCAGTTTACCGCCTCACTGGAGATGCCGATCAGTGGTGGTCGCTGATTTAAAACACAAAGGAAGATGATGACGTATCGAATATGGAATGGAGGGAGTTCAAAGAGCTTTTCTTAGAAAAATACTTTCCTCGTGACCATCGAGCAGATATGGAAAGGCAATTTCTGAGTCTGAAACAAAAGGAGGATGAGAATGTCGCAAAGTATGAGGCCAACTTTACAAGGTTAGCGAGGTATGCTGCAGATTATATACGTAACCCAATAGGTAAGATTGATAGTTTCTTTGATGGGTTAAAACCATTTCTCGGTCGAGCATTGGTATCACAATCCTTCTCATCATACGAAGATATTGTCTCCTGTGCTATCAAGACGGAAAAGGAATTCTCTACGTCGTATGACAACAAAGTAAAGCAAGAGAAGAAGAGAACGGTGGAACAAGAGACAGATAAAGGGAAAAGGGAAAGAAGGATTTTCCATTATGTGATAATTGTGGGAAGAATCACCCTGGTATGTGCCTAAAAGGAATGGGAGTTTGTTATAAATGTAGAGAAAAGGGTCACTAGGCACGTGATTGCAAGAAAGAGGCTGTCAAAGTTGAATGCTACAATTGTAGGGAAATGGGGCATTATGCAAATGAATGTCTTAAGCGTTAGGGAAAATTACCTCAGAAAAGGCCAAGGGATCAAGGAAAATCTTATGCTGTGACTATAGTTGAAGCGGAATAATTAATGTATTGGTGCTTTTGGACTCAAGGATTATATTCTGGTTATAAGAATAATGTGATATAGATATAAGGACTGTACTGTAGTACTTGTTGATTTCAGTATGGTTTTAATAGGATTAAGGTAATCATATTTTTAGTATGTGACAATAAGAGAAACATTTCTTTGTTTGGGGAATCTGATGTTACAATTGATTTTGGAATTTAGAGACCTTTTAGAGAAAGTCTGGACGGAGGTATTTTGGATAACTATTAAGGTTGGAATGGATTAAGTTGAACCATTGATAGTATTGTTTAAGGTTAAAACATTTCTGTAGATTATTTTTGGAATATTATAATACTATAGTTTTAGGAAAAGGACAACCTGCAGGGTGGGGAATAACCCGTCGCGTCGGACAAAGCTGCAGGAATCGAACCCACAACCATAGTGCGACAAGCCTTTATTTCCTACCACTAGCCTACAGGAAGTCCCTGGTTATTACAAAATAATTTTACTAATCTAAATGGTATGTGTTAACATTTGGAACCTTATACAATTAGGATAAATAGAATATTTTTGAGTTCCGGAGTAAAAGTTGGGTTTGCGGTAAAAATTTATTAACGGATAAAAGTATACATAACAAGTATGTATTTTCCCTTACGTTCTTAGTAAATCTCCTAAATAAATTCCTCAACATTATAAAAGGTAACTTAAAACAAAAATGTTGTCGGTTAACTTTTCCAACTGGGGATTCAATGACTGTTTAACCAATCACAAGTTTGTGATTTTCTTGTAGTTAAAATTTCTCCTAATCCTGTTATCTATAACTCTCCATCAGACCTTGATGGTTTGTTTCTCCTCCATATTCATATTTTCATAGAATCCTAGAATGGGCTATATCGGGTGACCTTTGTACTTATCCTACTTTCTTTTAATGTTATATATTTATTAACCTTATTTCTGATGTGGGTTTTCCTCAAAGGTATTTTCTCTTTTCAACCTTTTATTTTCAAAGAAAATTTTCAAATTGAGAGGACGCAATTTATTGAAGGATGGGAGAATTTAACACCCCAAGTTTCCACGATACGCTTCTCATTCAATAATGCAATAGCTTGCATTGTACGCAACTTCGAGTTCTAAAACACCGCGACTAATCAAAGTAGCCGTTATGAATAGTAATAACCACTTTTTAAAATTATAGAAATTTTATATTTCAAAATGGACTTCATTTTTGGATTCGGAATATCGAAATTATCCTATGTTGAATTTTTGGTATTTTTCTGAGAACTTCTAATTTTTATGAATAGTGAAAAATACTTTAAAACAACTTTTTTAATCAAAATAATTTATTGTGATAAATTATACTATTTAGTGGTTTTAAGGTATAATTAGAATATATTTTTACCATTTTATCCCATGGTGGTCATTAGAATTATTTTAACATTGAAATTGGACATAAACAATTGCCAATCTCTTGATATAAATTGTTTCTTAAAAACACGCTATTTGTCGTAACAGCGGGAATTAATTATAAAATTAATTAATGCAACTTATATGTTTTAAATTTTTTAAAATAGACATCATTTTTGAATTCGTAATATCAATTATAGCTTATGGGGAAATTTTGGCATTGTTCTGAAAAACTTCAATTTTTGATGAATAGTGAAACCACTAAGTGGTAGTTAAATAACTGATTTTTCGTTTAAATGAAATATTACTGCTTCTGTGGTTTGATTTTCAAAAATCTGACATACATGATTGTCATTAAGAAGTAAAATGTGGTTCAATGAGATTAAAATAATTTTTTGGTAAATAGTAACTTTTAAGTTCTTAATCGCGATTAGAGGTAATTAGTGTAGTTTAAGGTAAAAACAATGTTTTAATAATATGAGATGGGATTGAAACTTGTCCTACTCCTATTGGATGAGTCATGGCCGACCAAGAAAACCCATGGGTCAACTTGGGGACCCCATGGAGCCACTTTAGTTGGAAAATGACATTAATATATATTTATTTAATGTTAAAATTAAATTGACACAAACATGAGTTGTTTTACTAAAACAGTTTTTAAGTGGGGTTACACAAGTCCAAATTTTGATTATAAATATTAATTAGAAAGATAAAAATATTTCATACATCATAATATTTTTTTTATAATTTTTAGACATTAAATAAATTAAATTATTTATGACATCATGATGATGCAGCGATGACCTCATTATTTAACGATTTAATTAAAATGGGAAGATAATGAAAAATACAAGGATTACACTTGTCCAAAACCAATTGGATGAGGAGATTTAGAACCCTTATCACCTTAGCCTCGAATTATATAAGTGTGGGACCTTTAGAATCCTAAAAGCATTGTGTAATAATGTAACATTTCAATCTTTCCAAAAGAGCCCCTCCTCTCCACTTATAAAAGGCCCCCACCTCTCCCACCTTATTCACACCTTAAAGCCATTTTGCTCAGACAACCTCTGCCCAAATACTCTACCAACATCTCTCTCTTACTCTTAGAAGCCTCACTTTGGGCAGAACTCTTCCCAAGGAAGCCTTTGGCTCAAATGAAAAAGAGTTAACCGATTTTGAGGTAATGTCTTCTCTAATGTTGTTTTGTTTTATTTTTCTTCTCCAACCCCCTAAAATCTTTTTATTCATTTCTTTTGTAACAAAACCAGAATCCTAAATATACTAGGATGTTGTTATAAGAATTATTCGAGCTACACTTGCACACACCTATATCTAATGGTTAAAGAACATACAGTTTCTGTGGATGGCGAATTTCTGCCTCACGAAATGATGATTGTTCAACACTCATATAACACCTTCAAAGGTGGCCATTAAGATGTCACTATTTTTATATATGATATATAATATGCTTATGTTTTACTTATGCTTCTTTATTTCTCATTTATGGCATACTTTATGATTTCCATTATGGGTAAAACGCGATAATTTCATTTTAGGAAGTGCGGACTACCGCCCCCTCAAAGTGATTTGAATCGTTAATGCCATATGTGGGATGTATAAAGGATGGAGTAAATGGTATTATACACTATATTATACTGTAATTATATTATACATTTATATCATTATGATTTAGTTCCATTAAATATGAAATTGAAATTAAAGTAGCGTTCATGCGTACGTACGGCTTACCGTCTCTATGAACGGTGCATTTCATTTCTTATCTCTAAATGTTACGTAATATTATAAATGAATGTATATACTGGATATATAAGATATATATGACATATAAATCATGAATATAATTCTGGATATAATGTATATTCTACCACATGAACAACTTTTAATTATAAGAAGTTTATTGTTGACTCAAGTACCAAAGATCGACAAAACGACCGTTATTAACTTAAATAATTACATAACGTTCATAACATTGTAATAAGTGATATAAAAAGGATAATGAAATTTAAAATGGTTCTTAATAAGGTAGATATTAACTCTAGTTTATTATTCAGGAGGTTAAATAACGGTTGAGTCAATTCAGACATGAGGTAAGGGAATTTCTTAACCCAACTTCCATTCTTTGGGTTAATCTCCTATTTTCAAATTATGTCATGATATTATTATGTCTTATTTTGAATTCTTTATGTGTACCTATAGTGAATACACATAATAGATCTATTTTATTTTAGAAATGATCTTTTTAAGGACTTCGTCTCAATCTCCTTTCATTGAGGAATATTTGGTTTTATACACAACATTCTTTTATACGGTGTATAAACCCCTTTGACTTTTACATTTATTCAAAAGGAATCTTTTTTATATGAAGCGTTTTACTGAACGACAAAAAGGGAATGTTTTTCTTTCCGTACATATGCGGCGACAATGACTTCTCCGCCGCCGTGACCATTATTTGAGTTTCGGCGTCCTCTACAAGCCATCACTTTTTTTAATGAAAAATAAATACAAAGTTTTAACTTTCTTTTATTTTGTTATTGAAAATGGTTTTGAAATCGTTTTTATTATATCAATGTGTTGTATTGAAATCTTGTGATTGAAATGTGGAAATGTTATGTTTCATTTATGCATGTTTCATGTGATACGATTATTTTATGGTTTATGATATGTTTAAACCTATTCATATGAGGAATGCATTGGACTTAATAAGTGACGGGTGGAGCCCGCTATAGCTCCTCGATGCATCGGCAGGTCTCATGAGACAAACTAGTGTCTTGGCACGAGGCCTTGACAAAATCTTATTTGTGGTCTTGGCACGAGGCCTTGGCCACGTGGTTATGATAGTCTGGCATTATGCATTCCATCATTATGAAAGTGGTTATTGATATTGCATGAGATTATTCGACCAGTAGAATAAAGATGTGAATAAGTAAATGGCATTATCTCATCTTACTTTTGCCATATTATGTTGAAGTTCATGTTTAAAAGTCTTTTGTTTTAGTTATACATTTCCTTAAATGCTTATGTTTTCTTATGAAAGCTTCCGTAGTATTGTTATCCTTACTGAGCATCTGAGCTCACCCCTTTCAATGTTTTAATATTTTTCGGGATGTGAAGAAGTATTTTATGAATGACCTGCAGGGATAGTCAGAAGAGGATATGAGTGTGGACTATGGAGAATTTGTTATTGTAGTTTTTCTCCTTATGTTGTAATGTAACATTTATGAATGTATCTAGTGTTTCCAAGGCTACTAAACTAATCGGTCTTTCGAGACTTGATCTTTTGTGATCATGCCAATGTTACGAAGTAATGCACCGACTCTGGGTTGCTTGGGTCGGGGCGTTACATATTTAATCAAGGTGCCTAGATTATTTTAAACCTTTCTTTATGTGATATTACTAATACATTTGGTCACATTACTAATCCTATGTGTAAAATCACTATTCATAATTTACTATTCATCAAAAATCATGTTGATCTTATTAGACTCTAAATTTCATACTAAACATAATTGTAGAAGACCATTTTTTGAAAATCATTACACATTTTAAATTATTTAAGGTTTACATAAACATTTTTTTAAAATATCCTTTCTCTAAAATTCACCATAAATATGCATAATATATTTATCCGGACATTTGAAAATTCATAAACTTCATAAGAAGAAATCCCAATTTTAATTTAAAACAAAGGATTACACAAGGTAGTTATGGTCTCCTTAAATAGACGCTTATCACACCAGCATAGGACCTAAGTGTATGTTCTGGTAAGGTGAGAGAATCCGAGGGAGGCTCAGCCAACATCACACGAGTAGTAATTTCTATCAGGTTGAACTTCTCGCGAAGACGATTCCATTCTAGCTTCACACGATGAATTTCAGCTTGGGTTTGGTCCAGAGCAAAGCCTAGTGGTGCTACCTCCTTCCCAAGTTCTGTTAGATGGGCTTCGATCAGTCCAAGACTACTGGGCGAGGCCATCGAATCTTCTTTCTATAATAATTAACCAAGATTACTTGTATCTAGTGACAAAAATCAAAACGTTTAGTTTCCAATGGTCATATTGACCAATGGTCATATAATAGTCAAAACCCAACGGTCTCATTTTAATTATAATCATGTTATCAAATGAAACATTTTTGTTGAGTATAAAAATAAAATAAAATAACACATAAAATTAGGAAATAAGATTTATTCATATTTTCGGTTCGTTACATTAGTACCTATCGATCCTTTGTGGGACCGACGGCTTAGATGAATCAGTGGAAATATCTGATCATCTCTATCGTCATACGAAGAAGTATACATGTGTGAGATGAATCCTGTTTTTCTTTCCTATGTGGATTTTTTTGTGTTATCCGGTTTGGATTTACGTTTTGCTTTCCTGTGTGGATTAGTTTATACTTGGGATCAGATGTTGGAGCCGGACGAGAATTGATGACTTAGGTATATGTATGGGCATATACCTAAGAAGTGTCGGATGTTAATTCGTGATTGTATCTTTCCTTTTTGGATTATACTTTGTGGATTTTGGGAGGCCATCTGGGGTCTTAGGGTCCCTACTGAGTAGCTTATACTCACCCCTGCACGGGCTATGCCCGCACTACGTTGTGTTGGTTGCAGACGACAGACATCACTGATCGTGGTTGAGGCTTGCGGAGCAGGACGGAACCTGGAGGTGGACCACTGGCAGGACATACTCGGAGTGGATGGTTGGACCCGAGGAGCAGTGGAGGATATCTGTACTCACCTTTCAGGTGGGAGTCTAGTGGACGGATCTAGGTTGCGGCTTTACATTTCAGTTGCTGTTTTTCCTTTCAAATTGTACTTTACTTTCAGTTTGGGTTTTTATTCTGGCCCATTACTTTTCTGCACTTACTATTGTACTTAGTTTTTACGTAGTGTTTACTTCTACTTCTTGCTTGCGTTGTGGAGTTTGTTTACTTTACAAAGGAAATGCCTTCCCTTTTTATCAGGATTTATGCCTTGGAGCTAGTCGCCAGCCCCTGGCCTATGGAAGGCGGTCTTGGGGTAGTCACGACACGAGCCCCGAGGACGGGTCGTGAAATTTTATAACTTTTATCACCTCTTCACTTGTTCATTGAGAAATTATATCTGTATCTATGTCTCTCCTTTACTAGTCATGCATGGAGATGTCGAATAATAAACTATTATAAGAAAACACAAGTTTTTTGATGATTTTCATCTTCTTCAGGATGATTAAAATCATGGTGATTAGTGGTTATTATCCCATGTCAAAAAAATAATTCTTATTATAAAATAAATTACAATAAAGGGAATTATACTAAACTCATTATACCAACATCAACCATCCACAAAAAATCACACTTGAAAACTTTTTTTATATGAGAATATAATTTCACTTCCTCAATGAATGATCACATCTGTTGGATCAAGTCAATTATAGAATGTATGGATTGATATTATGTATTTCATGAATCAATAAAGTGAGATAAATCAAATATATCACCTTATAAACATAGAATATGAACTTTAGAATCATATTTTTACATAATCATCTTCATATTTATACAACATGAATGTTATAGGATGTGTTTCTCATTTTCATCATCTAGAATAGAATCAATAATAGTCAAGGTAAAATTATTCTATAACTTTATTATTATTATTCTTCTTTAGTGTGCATGGGATGTATTATTAATGAAACACTAGAAAACATTCTTTTTTTCTAATCTTCATAAAATGAGAAGATACATACAAAGACAGATTTCTCTCCATTTTTTTATCTTATATAATATTCAGAAACACATAGTCAAACCACCTCTTCATTATCATTATGATCTTATTAGTAATATATGAATGTGAATATTATAATCAATGTTTGAAATTTCAATTTACATAAATACCAGCTACTCAATTATCCTCAAACCCTAAATATTTAATTCTGCAAATACCACTCTTAAAAGTTTAGAATCTTGATCGCTTTCCCATAAGTATTTTATTTCTTTTGATAGAATGGAATTATGTTTCCATAATTATCATCATTTAGATACTTACTAAATTATTTCTCATTAAAAATTATCAAAATCATCATTTTTAATATTCTACATGTTTCATTTTATTATTCCTAAACACTTGAAATTAAATTTCTCTTAAATATAATCATTATCCTTAGAATCAAATTATTCCTAATTATTTAATAATATATAGAATTATATCACTCTTCCATATTTCATATGTGCATGTGTTTCATGGAAAACATATTTAACAAATATTTTTTTAACATGTAGTTCTCCCCTAGTTTCATCCACTCATCTTGAAACATGTAATTTTGTTATTCATTTTATATGTCATTGTATCACAAGTGTCACATGAAAAAGTATTAAGAACAAAATTCAAACTCTAATATTAAAAGATGTATTCTCACAGTGCCAAAAAATTCACTTCACCAAATTCATATAATCATTAAAGTCTTATACTCATAAATGGCATCTCTATTCACAATATATTTATCTTTTACATGTGATTTTTCATGCAATAATACTTTCAATTTGTGGGTATTAGCTTATTATAATATCATATAACCCATCACACATGCACATATACTTTCTATAATAATTTAATAAATGATATTACATGTCTCTACACTCATTATACTACTTCAACACGGTGAACAAAAATCATGTAACTCTACTAGAATCATGTAGTGCTTCTGATCATCATGATTTTTTTCATGGAAAAAACTAAAATACATTATCAAATATTAATTATAGAATATTCTTTCTTCAATAGTCTTCTCCTTTTAATACTAAAAAACATAATATTCTACTTATATTTCATATTAAATCTTTAAAGATTTTGGTACTTCTTATTCCAATAATCTTATAGTGTGTTATCTAATGTTATCAATAAATATCTTTTGATGATTCCAAATTCATTTAGGCAATATCTTTCAATGAATGTAATATCACTACATGTGTAATGAGCTTCAATTGTATGGAATAGGGTTAAGTATGATGTTTTACATTGTCATTTTAGCTAATTTTACATGGTTTTATATGTTTTAAACTAATGATTATTATAGCATGTATCATATCCCACATCAAAGTTTCCATTTGGATTGTGCTCCTTAATAAATGATCAAACCATATCACTAACTTAATGATATCATTATAGAATTGGTTCTTTCCAGTAGTTCGTTATACTTGAACTCTATAATGGAGGAAAAACATCCTTCACCCTCCTGCATGTGCCTACACATACTATCTAGCATGTTCCTGCATGCGTAGGCATCTTATGTACCCACATTCCATCTATGCCCTTTATATTTGAGATTTCTCCTTTGGATGGTATTGGTAGTTGTTTAGTCAGCTCCAATTACATACATAGGTTAGTAAAATGTTTTCCTCTCATATATATATATATACCTTTGATACCTTATATTACAATATCTAATCGAAATTCCACCTTCGTGATATATATATTTTGTTCAATACTGTTAATATAAGGATTGAAATTATTTACCATATAAATAATACCAACATTATAAAAACTTCTTAATCTCAACTTAAAAAAATAATTTTCCCATATATCTAGTAGTAGGGGAATGTTATACTTCAAAGATTCAAGGAAATTATTTAAACCTCATGAATATCAAAATCTCAACATGCAATAATACATTTCATTAGGGGCTCTTTTATTCCTATAAATATGACTTTTAATTTTAAAAAAATCAAGAAACGTAAAATAAACGTATTGAGATGAATCATCTTGTTTTCCTTAGTAATGGAAAATACAACTCGATCAAAAATTAGGTTCAACATATTTTTTTTAAACATGATAAGTACATTTGTTAGTATACCTAGTGTTTTTTTAAATATAATAGACACACTTATAGATATAAAATTTTAAAATACTATCAGTTTTCTTTGACAAGAAATTATCTTTCCATAAATAGGTAATTTTGATATTTATATTCATCATTAATTATCGATTTTGTATACTTTGATTCAAGAATTATAGAACTATTAGTTGATTATTAAATGGCACAATAAAATTTATTCCAAACATGAAATAATGTCTCATTATGTCTAATTTGGCATCCATAATTTTTTTTGGTAATTATAAATAAAAAAATATTAACATGAATCCATCAAACAATCCTGAAGTCATTTACTTCTCTATACTAATATAGGAATCACCCTTCTTCATCCACTTAAGAAATAAACAAACTTGTTATAATATTTATATACTTTCTTGGTCCTAGTATTCAATTAAATTTTTGGAAAACATATTTTATTTTAATTACTAATAATTAAAAAAATTTATTTCTTATAATAGTTAATATACATGATGTATATATAATTGTATATTTTTCTTAAATTCAATATATCTTATCATGAAATGACATTTATTTCAACATGATAAGAATATAAAAACTTGTTCCTTTGTTGACCTTGCATCTTTATCTTCTATATAAGGGAAGTGAAAAGAATTTATAAACATGGTGTTACCCTTTCATCTATTCACTTGACATTTATCTATTGTTCACCATAAGAAAAGATGGCCTCTCACTCTTTTTCCCTTATCTACCTTGTGATGTTGATTAAGGATATCTTTAAATATTTATAAATGTGTTTCATATTAAAATTCCAAATAAAACTAGTGAATTTCTACAACGCCGGAGGATTTTATTATATATTTATTTTCAATTAAATATAATTTCTTTGATAGCTTGTAATACACACAAACACATGTCTAAATGAACCACAATATATTCTATCATTATCACCTAGATATTAAATTAGAGGGTATAAATAGGATTAACTAAATTTTCAACAATTTATGGTTTATATTTGTATAAAGTAAATTCAATGATTATCAATTAATTATAAATGAAAATAAAATTCATTTGGAAATAGAGAAATTTGTTTTTAAAAAAAAATTTTCACACAATGCATTTTTATAATATTAAATTAAATTGATCACTATTAGTGAATGAATTTTATTAAATTAATATATTATATATTCAAAAAAATTAATATTCATTAAATAATTTTTCTAGGCATGAGACAATAATATATATCCAATTTTATTTTAAAATGAATTTTTAAAAAAGTGTTTTTGTTGAATTCCACGCACTTATTTAAAAATTAATTTCTTCCACATATAGAAAATGAATCTTTAAAAACAAATAATATATTTTCAATAATGTGGGTAAAACTTTTTCTATATGTCCCTTTTATTTTTAGTCAAAATAAATAGCAACCACAGTGAAATTTTTTCACCTTGATAAGGGTAAAACTTCTAAAATATGGTTAAAAATTTGGGATAAGGTTATAATAATTATCTAAAACTTTATTTTATCCTATTGGATGAGTATAGTTTGTCAACGTCCATCCATTTCTCTAATATATAGAACTCATCTTCTTATTTCTTTGAATATGACCTTAATATGAATTTAATAAAAGAATAAATATAAAATGTCACTCACTTCAAGTTAATATATCTAAAAATTTTATATAATGATAAAAGAGGATAAGATAATTTATAAATTTATATTTGAAATAATAATTATTTTTTATCATAGTAATACATTTATAATTTTTAGTGATTGAATAATTACCTTAAATTCTTATGCAATGCCAATACAGTATTAATTCAATTAATCAAAAAATAAATTAAACATTTTAAAAATATTAAAAGTAATAAAATTTAATTAAATTATTGTGTTACAATAATATTTCAGATTTTTATGAAATATTATGAATGTTTGAAATTATAATATTAAAATTCCATATTTTTCTTGGTGTCTTTTAATTAAAATCAAATTAATAGTTCCAAAATTTTAATTAATGATATTTTATAATAAATAATATTTTGTTATCTGTTTTAAAATTGATAAAAATATTATATTAAACTCAGTGAATATAATATGGATGAAAATATCATGTAGGGTCTATTTATGAGTCATTTTTTCATTTATGTTAACATTCTTAACATTTTAAGATTGAAATTATTATTACAACGGCTAAGGTCAAAAATGATTAATGGAGGGTTTAATAAAAAAGATATTATTTAAAATGACACCAAAAGAATTATAAATTTAATGGGATGATTAAATTTAAACCCTATCCTATTTTTATTCAACTTCCTGTATATATAAAATAATTTTTCTTTCAGATGAATTTATTATATTTTAATCTTATACAAAATTACAAGTATGTCCTCTCCCTACTTATAAAAGGACACCCCATGCATCTATTCTTGACACCATGTTGACCCTTACATATTGACCAAAAACTATAAAATTATATTATAAATTTCTATACCCACATTATAGAGGTTTTTTTATCTCCAAAAATCCAAACCTAGGGTCCTTAGAAGGATATCCAAAGGGGATCTTTCAAACAAGTGGTAATCACCTTAACCATTCACTTTTATTACTTCTTCTTTTTACCTCCTAAAAACATATAGTATTTATCATAAAATTATAAATTAGTATCCTAAATATAATTAAATTTTATTATGATTATTAAACAACCATTATCCACCCGCATTCCCTTGAAATTGGAAGTGAAATTATCTATTGTGCACACTTATGACTTACCATCTCCACATAACGATACAATTCATTTTTTATCAAAAAATTTTATAGATGGGTATTATTATAGTTTTAATGTTTATATATAAAATTTATGAAATGATTATTCATTTTTAAAGATAATATCATGTCTAACTTCTTAAATTTTAATCCTTTGGAAATGATAATGCCACTTGTGTGTATATATGGACTACCACCTCTATAAAGTTATGTGAATCATTTTTCATTTCACATTTTCTTGGAGGGTAATTAGGATGGATTTTATTAATATATATTATATATATGATATAAATGATTCTATAGAGGTGAATTATTATTTAACTTTCTTTCATTCCATCCATTGAAAAGTGAAAACATTGTTCATGTGTACGTATGGCCTAACATCTCCTTGAATAGTGTAATTCATTTTTCTTTCTCCTTCTTTCTTGAATGTTTATAAACATATATATATATATATATATAATAAAAAAATTTGATATTTATATCATTATTAAAATTATTTAGATGATTAACACATGATCAAATTATACGAATCGAACCTACCAAATCAAAATTATTATGAAAAATGAAATATATAACACCCAAAAATGATGGATTTAAGAATAAATTAGTAATAAATAGGGGATTAAATATTATAAATTGATATTATAAGATATTATAAGTATATAAATGACTATGGTATAGAATTATAATAAATTTAAATTTATTATGTGTGAGGTTAAAGTTCTTTTTAAGTAATTCAAACTTTGGGTAAGGGTTTAATGTTGCAATCTCAATGTATAACAATAATGGTTATGATTATCTTTAAAATGAAGAAATTTCATGACATAACAATCAAGAAACCCATTTTCTTTAAATAGTTTATGAAATTATAAATATTTTATGATCTGTTGGAACATATATGTATAGTTTTCATTGTGTTATGGGTGGTTCCATAATTATATATCCCTCCAATGCATTGAGTAACGATAGATATATCATGATATAAACAAGGAATGGTTGGGTAGTAAACCTAGTTCATTAAGGGAATTTGTCCACTATGATTATATTGGGAGTGAACCTTGACAAATATTAAGGTTTGGGGAGTGAACCTCTTCCACTTTGGAATTATTGGTAATGATACTTGACTATTAAATAATGATTTTCTATTCTTATGTGTATGTCATAAATGTATGTCATGTGATAATATTATGCTCTCATGCCGTATATTATTTTATTATTTTATTATTTGTCTCTTATAATCTGTCAATATTTATTCCATGACTCAATATTATAACATATGATACATAGGGTATGGTTTTCAAATTTTATGATCATATATTATACCTTTATGCTCATGTTTTGTTTAAGTGATCATTGTTATCTCACCTTTTTACCCTTATTGAGAATCTTAGCTCACCCTTTCTTCAATTCCCTTTCCACATGTTATAAATATTTCAATTATGTATGATTTTTATAAGGATAGTTTTGTATATGATGAAATTAGTTGGATATGATGTAGTTCAATTATGAACCAATTTTGTATGTATCTATGTTTCCAAAGTCACTAGAACTATAGGATTATGTAATAGATAAATATGAAATATAATGAATATTTATCTAATAAGATATAATATCTATGTATGAAAATTATAGATCACTACAATCTGTGATGTATTGAATAGAGTATGATTTTTTTAATTCATTTGGTAATTTAATCCTGAGAATATTTAGATGGTTAATATAGCCTATCATCTTAACTACATGTGGAACAATATTCTCACTCTCTCCTAGTTTTCTCAAAAAGTGTAATTTAGAAATGTCATAACATTATTGAATTTTTCTCTCCTAATAAAGTTCATAAAGATTATTTAGTATAGTATATGTATTCTTTATTCATGAAACATATGGAGTTCACTAGACTTGGATGATAACCTCAAAAATTGAATTTCTAGCACATCATCCAAGTGTTTTATATAGGCATATAACACTTCTTAGTCTTCCCTGTCTGTAGGAAGATCATAAAATAATTAATCTATGATTTAAATCTTCCATTACTAGTTTATTAAAATACATGAACACCTATACCACTCATAGAAATCACTGTTTGTTATGATTTTGTATTTATCTATTATAGATTATAGAGATTTCGTGGTCAATGTAGTTACCATTTTTTCAAATATAATAAAATTATATTAGGAAATTTATAATAATTTAAAAAAAATTTGACATGAAATAATTTTAATTATCTTATTAATCTCCCATAATTTTATCAAATACCAATATCTGGTACCATTAGGCTCCAAATTTCTTGTCTCATGGACATTCTAGTGGAAATGATCTATATTTCTCTTCTCATAACCTAGATAATTGTCCATTCAATTAATAAATGGTATTTAGGTACGTGGACCTTCCAACTACTAGCTTATAGATCCTTGTTTCCATGAGTGGAATCCCTAATCCTGAAATCATGATTCAAACTCCATTAACACCTACATAATAGTTACACCGACTTTAGTGGACACTACTCCACTTAATATCAACTTGGTTTTTTCAACCCATAACTATCATTATATCTTCTCGATAAAAGAAATTGTCTTGAAGAGGTCCAGAAGTGTAATTTGTTTTATGGTTACATCTTAAATAGTGTAATGGAATGTGTTCCTATGTTAATATTTACTTAATGGATTTTGTTTATATATGTGAAATTTTTCTAATTTTAGCCTCTTAGATGTATTGTTACTATTGTGTGTATTTTAAATAATTTATTAACCAATTTATGATAAAATGATTTAAAAATAATTCATTTTTTTAATTTATCATGAAATTATTGTTTTCTTTTTTAGATTATGTGATTTCATTTAACATCATATAAATATTCCCCACATAAAATAAATAACCATTCACTTTGAATAAATAGAATAAACAAACTGACTTGTTTATGATCTTTGTAATTGTTTATTTATTTAGGAAATGATAAATCAACCAATGAACCTAGGAGAAAAATCCTTAAACCATACTTGGATCAAGTTATTGCATCCCACCATCGACCTTAGTATCTTCTCAGTTGGTTTCACCACGACATGGGTTCTAAACTACCTCATCTTCTGAGAAATCCTTCCTCTAATTGTTTTACTCAGACATAATTGAGGGGATCTGAGGTTATGGGATACATAAAATAAGCCATGGATGAACAAGTCCAACATAAAGGTGGAATGTAGCGATCTGAACTAAACAGTTTCTCATTTGATCATGTACTATATACTTACATGGAAAGTAGTTGAATCACATATCAAGTTATTGTAGGTATTATAGTTACATATGTCAATAAAAGTAGTCATCTTTTAATTTATGGAACATGGAAAACATAAATATACATGGTGTGTATAACTTTTAATGCTTATGAAGTATGTGATTCATACCATTATCATACACTAGGTGAAGTTTGGAAATTTACATAAAAATTAATTTGGTATTTGATATTAAGTAAAACATTTCATCATGGAATGTACACGAGCTATGAATTAAGTAGTTTGGTTTTATATTGTAATTTATTTTTAGTCCGCATAACAAATTTATATTATGTACAACCTAGCTTGTCATGTGATCCATATAAATGGGTTCATGATACATGATATCTATAGCCTTCTACACATCTTGTACCCCCTTATATGGTGCATATCACTTGGCTAGAAGTCAACAAATAGTCTATTAGTTACATTATTGATATGTTAACCACAATACCATTGTTTCATTTATCATTACATGACATGCAAAAAATTCACATTCCATGAAAACCATAATCCACCTCAGAATTCAATATGTGGTGTAATTATCATCAAATTGTACACCACATAATTATCTCCCACAAGACTAGCCACAATTTGAACAACCATGCGGGTGTGTGGTTAACTAATACTTAATTATGTGTAATTAGGTTATATAGTATGTAATATTTTTGTGAAACAAGAATATCTAACACCAATGGATGAAATATCCATACATTCTTCACCTGATCATGGATTGTTCTTTGTCATATGATAGTGAATTAACACATTATATCAAACAAAATTAATTAATAATGAATACCAAAATATAATCTAATAAAATAATTTCAATATTTATCAAATAATTAAATAATTATAATTTTGAACTTGGTTACTTTGATACCACTTGAAGGTTACAGGAACAATAGTTGTCAGTAACACCCATTCCCAATGATGGGGTTTCATTATATTTAATAGATAATATATAAGAACGCTGTGAATAATCTTCATATATAATGAATATAACTAAATAAACTAAATTAAATTAATCTTTGAACACAAAGAGAGGCATTTTTCATTAAATTGATAATTAATTTACTAACCATAATTACATCAGTCAATATATTATTTCTTCAATGAATATATTGATATTTTTAACAATATTAAAGTTTTATTATAGTTAATCTAAGAGGATATAATGTAAAATCCCTCTTGTAGTGATCCACACAAGATCCAAAATCTCAGATCATCACTGATGGAACTCCTGGTGCTAACATGGAGCTATCGATTGGCTGTTGTCACTCACCTTTGATATCAACACAATCCTTTTCCTTGGAGGATTCTATCTCATTTTATGTTCATATTGAGTGGAAAAAATTATATGGATATATTTTCTCAAACTTGATAGGAACCCTATTGATGTTCTTATTTTAATGAATTATATAGGGAATGAATGTATTATGCACAACACTAATTGATTTTACATAAATGAAATTCACACCAACTCAAAAATGATATAAGTGAGTATATATAGATCCATGGTTTAATATTGATAATTTAATAAGGACCCTCAATAAAATAGTAAACCTAATATATTCCCCATTATAGTAATAATAATAGTAATATATTATTATTATTATTTATTATTATTATATCATTTCATGCACTAACTTGCACAAATTAAATATCATTTTAATTAAACAAATAAATACTTATTTATTTAAGTAATATTTATTATTAAATAGTTTACTTTACTAATCCCTTAACTCAGCTTGCCGACCTTCCATGATATTTACAATACCTTAAATAATAAATAAATGTTACTCATTACCATGAAAATAACACAAGTGATAAAAAATATTCTATTTGATGGTCATGAAAAATAAATATTTATTTAATATTAAAATCACATTAATATAGTGAATTTATGTTAAGAAAAAATAATTCCAAAATAAAAATAATTTTTCTGACTTGATAATAACATTTATTATAATTGTTAAATTAAAATATAATTTAACTAAGATCAATGCCCCATCTATGACTTTGTTTTTAGGTATTAATTTATTTAAATTATATCCCTTGGATAATAATCAGTTTTCCCTAGTGTTTTTGAAGAAAAATGGAAAAAAATTTCTTACCAGTAGGTGGTGCACGGTTATGGGAGATAGGGCACATTAACCAAGAAACAGTGGGGTAAGTGTCATTTTTGGAAGGTGTAAGACCACACAGTTTTCACATTGTTTGGGTAATCATGCTGACTACCCATGTAGTGTGTGCCTTTTGGATGGTGAGGGTAACTGGGTTGTCGCACAGTTTGGAAACCCATGCGGGAAAACCATGAACTATGTCTAGGTCATTAAAAATTTGAAAATTACCTTTCTACCCTCTTATACTATTTACACTAAACCACACCCATCTACCAAATTTGAGATTTCCATCCATGGGAGCCTCCTCCAAGCTTCATCAGAGGCTTTAATATTCAATAATTGGGAGTTTTTTGTGTGGGATCTTCAAGGAAACATCAATTAAGACCTTATACTCTTTATTTATTTATATTTTTAGGGTTATTCTCACCTTT
Source organism: Viscum album (assembly GCA_963277665.1). Lineage (NCBI taxonomy): Eukaryota > Viridiplantae > Streptophyta > Magnoliopsida > Santalales > Viscaceae > Viscum > Viscum album. The sequence goes on along the minus strand of OY728135.1, from coordinate 1,138,710,627 downwards.
TTCTTGAGTTATGAATTTCCTATAGAGTTTTTGACCCAAAGAGGGTTTAATATTTTATTGTTGTATGATATATTGATGGTGGTTGTCTAATATTTATTTTATAGGGTTTTATGGTGGTATGGTTTCAGTTTATTAGAAATTTCAAGTAGCTTCCAAGTGTGGGGTAGGTGGTTCGAGGCTTTTAAAATATTATATGATTTTGAATTTCTTTTTGTTTCTATGAAAGTGTTCTATGGTTCAATTTTTTGGTGTGAAATATATTTTGGATGTGTTTTGACTTGGATATATGATAGAAATGGATTTTATAAATGAAAATGGTTAATTTTTTGTATAATTCATTATAGTGTTTCTTTAATGGGATTTATGCCTTATGTAAAATGTGTGAAAAGGGGTTTCAAAGATATTTAAAGGTGAAATGTGTTGAAAGTGGGTATTCTAAACTAAATTACAATTATTTCATGTTAGCTTATTTTTTTGCACATTTATCATGAATTTTTAATTGTGAACATGATGGGAATCATGATTTAAATATAATTTATGTTCATGTATGGATTTAAAATAGGGATTTTCTTGGTAAATGGTTTGATTTCAAATGTTCTCTTCTTATTGTGTTTTCAAATGGGTTTTATAAATCATGAAAGTAGTGCAAAATGTATTCCCAAAAGGTTTTAATGTGTATTTGGAAATTGGGAATGGTTTTAGTTGTGTTGAATTGGTGATTTCCTTGTGTGCATGGTATATTTGTCTTATACTATGAAAGTGTTGATAAATGTGATATGAGAATATGAAATTGAGTACAAATGGAATATTGGGTACCTAGGTGGGAAAACTAAAAAAATTATTATGTAATGTAGAAGTGAAAATCCTATATTCGTCTAATTTATTGATGCTAGTTCACTCAGAAGTGGAAACGATTAGAGTCACTTATCATGATTGAATATTAAAACAGTAACTAAACTACAATGTTTAGAAACCTCAAACACTTTGGATAGATTCCTATCTAGTGGTTCATGCATGAGCACATTGTGGGTTGTGGTTGTTATACCATGTTTCCCTGAGGTACGAGGTTTCTAGATTTCCACATGTGCAATTTAACCATAGGGATTTCCCCGTGGTTCTCTCTTGTGACCTGATGCTTATGTGATGTGGATCCATCTGTCAATATATGATGGATCTTTTGTTTTTTTTTTGAGAAATAGGTTTCCTTGAATGTGTTCCTTTGAGAATGGTTTTTCTTAAAAAAATATTGAAAATGTTTCAATGGATTTTGTATAAATGTTCAAGTTAATTTGTCTTATAATGTTGTAGAATGGAATATTTTATTTTATTTTGGAAACCTACTGGGAATTTTCTCACACCCTACATACACCTTTGGGTGTATTTAGACTTTTTTATAAACTATGTAATGGATAGTTGCTTCATTTTGATGATGGTTGTTCTAGTTTCTAGTGTTCCACTTCTTGTAGGTGGAGGTAGAGGCGGCTTGAGGGTGATATCCCTCTAGTTACATGGAGGTTTTTGGGTTAGTTTTGAGTTTCTCATTTCATTGTTGTACTTTTGGGTTTTTTTAAAGTTGTAAAACTTGAATATGGATATTTTTCTATCTTGTTTGGTTATGTTTATATAGTTATGTATTTGTATTATTGTTGGTTTTTTAATAAATTAAACATGGTTGAAATCATTTAAAAGGTATATTTTTTTATACCCATGAACTAGTTTTTAGACCGTGGAGATCGAGAACACCATTTGGCAAAGGCCACAGATCGGGATGAGTGTTGGGTTGGCTAGATCTCTAGATTGATTGGTGAAAAATTGGTATCAGAGACGTTGAAACTCTTTAGGGGACCTTGATTTCAGAAAACCCTACCTTATTTGGGATTTCAACATAGATGGAGTAGGAATTTCAGAGCTTGAGGTGTAGGTCTGAGGATGTTTTTGAAAAACACATTCTAGATCGGACCTTGAGTTTCCAAGGGAAGTCAGGTTTCTTTTGGTTTATTAGGTTCTTGCGGGTTGTTTTGTGTTTGGTAAATGAAAAGAGAGTTGTGGAAATGGTCTCAATGAGCTTGAAGGTCCTGGAAAGCCATGTGGAACTAGGGACATGGTCTTTGAATAATCTATGTGGGGGTTGTATGACTGACGTATAACCTCCAACAATATGGTCAAGTCACCCATTGATGCTAGTTTCCCCTTGTGAATTTTTTTGTGACTTCTTGGGTTCTAAAAATTGTTTTGAAAACCCTTGTTTTGGAAATTTTAATGTTATATTTTAAAGTGGTAATGGGTTGGTTTTGGGAATATGGAAAATGAGATTTTAGATTTTCTCCAAAATAGACATTAGGAAATGGATTTCTATAATCAAAACCTTAAGATTAAGGGAATTTGTTGTTTGGAAAGAAGAAAATTTATTTTCAACAGTGTTTAGAAATTTTTTTCAAATAAGAATAAATGAGATTTAATAAAATGTTTTTTTATGGGATGGGAATTATTATACTACTAAAAATGTATTGAAATTGTATTCCAATTTTGAGAATGAATGAAAAGAGGTTTATTTTTTGTAGTTTGAAAATGATTTTTGACTTGGTGGTTAGTGAGCTTTTGAAATGTTTTATGAATTTTCAAATGGGAAGTAAATTGAGAAGTTGAAAGTGTGGGTTGAATTTTTTGATTTGGAAAGAGGAAGAGTTTTTTTTTCACATTTGGTATTTACATGAGTGACCACATACATGGATATCTGTGGAAATGTGGATGGTTAATTACGTGAGGTAATGGGTCCCCGGTTTATCATGAGAATATGCTTGTGTGAGGCTACATGGAATACAACTGGTGAGTGTGAAACCAACAATTTTTTTTATTTTAAAAAGTGAATTTAAGAGAGGATGTGATGTTTTGATAACCAGTAGTTTTTTGGTGTCTCTCCTTATTACTTGAGAATGATTCTTGTGATGTTTTGTGAGTTTGAGAACTATTTTTGTTTGAATGGTTTTTCATGTTTTATTTCTTTTTGATGACTTGGTTTCTAAATAAAGGTTAGTGGGTTATTTTGAAACATGTTTTCGGAAGCCTTTGAGTTGGTCCATTTGTTTGTTCGTTGTTTGTTTTTAGTGATTTTTTCTTGATGGATTAGTTTCATTGGGTTCTTTGTCTTCTTGTTATCTAGAGTATTCCCCCACAAGATTCAATGGATATCCAAAGTGTGTCCACTGGTGGTTCACCATAAGAAGACCATTCAGTTGATCAAGCCATAGACTTTTTTATTGAGTTTAGAATGTTAAATCCACCTCTCTATTTTGGTCAAGTGGATCCTCTTGAAGAAGAAGAGTATATATAGAATGTTGATGGAAAATTTAGTTTCCTTCAGTTTCCTAAGTTGTTAAAGGTGGCGTTTTACACCTTTATTCTTTATGGTCCTTCTAGGAATAGGTGAATAGAATTATAGTAATGGATAGTGGCATGAAGATGTTGGTGTTGGCCATGTTATTAAAAGGACTTTAGTTATTTCATGAGTTTATTTTGAGCATAAGATCTTGTTGTGCCATTAGTGTGTAAATTATAGTCATAAGAAGACATCGTGTTTGAGTACTTCGAAGACTTTCTGTGTATGTGGATGCCTAGGTCACTTGAAATGGTTCTGTTGGGGTGTTTCCAGAATTCATCGTGGTTATATATAAACCTCATCAAAAAAACACCACTTCCCATTTTCAATAGCACTACACTATTTGGGGATCCGTTTAATATCCATTTATTTGTAATGATTCTTTTTTAATAGTTGTGACCGGTGGTTTTTTGTGGTGTCGTGTTTTATTTAAAATGTGAAAGTGGTTGTTGTGAATATTTTGTGAAGTTATGATTTAATGGAAGCATGTTTTACTTTCATAAATTCAGAATTTTTCTATTTTAAATAGATGTGTGTTCCTTGGGAATATTTTTTTTCATATGAGGTAAAAGTTGATGATTTGTGTGCTTCCTCTACGTTCTTATCTTGGTGAAAGTTCAATGTTAAAGAAAGTGAGTCTCATGGGGTGTCGTGTTCTTCCATTTCTTCCATGAATGTTATGTGTCCACTCATCAAACCAAAGATGTAGTTAAAATCAAGTATTTTCAGCTCCTAACTGTGGGGAAATAGATGTTTCAAAACATTAGAGCTCTAACCATAGGTCCCAAATTGAGGATTTTAACACGGTTAGAAACCCACTAAGGGTATGAAGAACCTTAACACAAATCCGGTCTCCACTTTTTTGGGTGTGATATGTTAAAGGGTTCTTTCTGTAGTTTTCCTTGTTATTGTAAGTTCTTATTTAATATAAAAAATCATGGTGGTTTTATATTCAGGTAATTCCATTGGTTATTACTTTTTGGATGTGAATCTCTATTTGGTTTTCCTTGTGGGGCCAGCCTTACAAATCAGTTTCAGTTTTTGTTTGTGCTCTTTTAGAGATGGTTTCCTTCCATGGGGATGGAAAATTGTGAAATTACTTCTATTTGGTTTGGATTTTCCTTCATCAGGCCCCTTGTGGTGGGGTTTTGGCCTATTCTAGGTTTCCCATAATTGGTTTGTGAATGTTGGACTAATCTAATTATTATTTTAAATTGGTGGGAAGACACATCCTAGATATCCTTTTGGATTCTTCTAGTGTTGGTTGGCATTAGTTGGTTTTTCATGTTGTGGATTCCATTTGGGCATGCCATTTTGATAATCTAGTTTAGTGTCTATTTTAGATTTCCATTGAGAATCTTTGTTTGGGGTTTTTGTCTGTAAATTTTCCTTCTGATTAAACATGGGAATTTTTGAGTCTTCTCAATTGTCTTGTTTTAATCAAGAATTTAAAATGTTGTGGTTCATGTTTGTTGACGTTCTTTGAGAAGTGTTTTGGTTTCTTTTGTTTGTTTCTGGTAATAAGTATGAGTTTTGTTTGGTAATGTCTAAGGTGTTCTTGGATTGATAGGTTGGATAATGTGGTTGTGAGGATCCATTTTCTTTTGATCAATAAACTATAAGTGTTGTGTCTTTATGGGGGAAAAATTCAAATGGTGGGGAGTCCATTCTCGCCTCCTGAGTTAAATCTTGAGAATATTTGTTTTTGTTCATGTTTTTATTTATTTATACTCGTTTAAGGTTTTTTAGGGATTTACTTATGTTTTGTAGGATTATCATTTTTAGTTTTTGGATCAATCCTTAGAATGACTTTCTAAGGGGGTAAAGTTTTCATGTTGGGGAGAATTTTCGCATTTGTGTCATTATTCTGAGGTATTCCTTTATTTAAACTATATCCCTTGGTTAATTCTTAGTTTCTCCAAGTGTTTTCTATGAGAAATTGAAATTTTTACCTAGGAAGCAAGTTACCCATGGTTTACACACAATTAGAGTAAATTGTGTGACTTTCTTATGGAACTGTGTGGCTAAGTGTCATTTTTAAATAATGGTGGATCGCACGGTTTTCACATGGTTTAGGTAACTGTGTGGACTAATTTTGTAGTGTGTGCCTCTTGGATATTGAGGGGGCACAATTTCTGTACATTTTGGAAAACACTATTGGAAAATCATGCGCCATGTCTAGGTCATTAGAATTTTAAAAATTTATTTTCTACCCTCTTCAATTTTTAACCTTAAACCACTGCCATTCACCCTGTTCCGGATTTTCAACCATGGGATCCTTCTCTAAGCTTCCTTAGATCCTTTGACATTTAATACTTGGGTGGTTTTGGTGTGTTAACTTCAAGGAAACATTATTTAAGCCCCTCAATTCATGATTTCTCAATAATTCTATTTTTCTTCTAACCTATTTCTTTAGTTTTGAATTATTTTAGTGGATTTTTTTAACTAAACAGGGTTTAATCTTGTGTTTTTAGGCTAGATATTGAATATGGTTTTCTAATATTTCCATTATAGGGTCTTGTGGTGGTGTGGTTGTGATTTTAGACCAATTTCCAAATATTTCCATGTGTGAGGTAGGTGGTTCCATGTTTTTAGATTATTAGATTCTTTTCACTTGCTTGTTTTCTTTCATGAATGTGTTCTATGGTATAATTTTGTGGTGGGAAATATATTTTTTATTTTTTTGGCAAGAATATATGATGGAAAAGTATTTTATAAAGGAAAATGGTTATGTTTTTTTGTATTCTTCATTGTTTTGTTTCTCGAAAAGGTTTTATGCCTTGTGTATAGGGTGAGAAACGGGTTTTAAATATATTTAATGGTGAAAATGTGTTGAAAGTGATTTTTCAAAAAGAAATGAGAATTTTTTTCATGTTGTATTTTTTTTGTGAACCTTTAACATGAACTGTGAATTGTGTAAATGATGGGAATCATGTTATAAAAATTATTTGGGTTCATGTGTGGATTTAAAAATGATATTTTCTATGGAAATGGTGGGATTTTAAATGTGATATTATTATTGTTCTTTCAAATGAGATTAATAAATTATGAAAGTGGTGATAAATTTATTTTCAGAAGTTTTTAATGTGTATGTTGAAATTGGGAATGGTTTTCGTTATATAGAAATGGTAATTTCATTGTGTTCTTTGGATGTTTGGATTATGTCATGAAATTATTAATATATGTGATATGTGAATTTGAAATTCAGTACACAAGTAATCATGGGTACCTAGGTGGGATAACAAGAAAAATTATACTAGTGATCTAGAAGTAGAAAGCATGGATTCTTCTAGTGGATTGATGCTAGTTTAATCAAAAGTTGTAAATCCCAGATTCACTTTTAAGGATTGATGATTAAAACACTAACTAAACTATGATGAATAGATACCACTAGAACTTTGGATATATTTCTCTCTAGTGGCTCATGCATAAGGATTCTACAATTTTTGGTTGTTATACCTTGTTTCATCGAGGTAAAAGGTTTATAGAGTTCCACTTTTTCTAGCTACCCTTATGATTTTACCCATGGTGATATTTAGTGACATAATTTTTATATTATGTGGTTCCATATACTGGTATATAATGGACATTGTGTATATTTCATTTAGAAACAATTTTTTTGTGAAATAATTTTCCTTGAAAGTGTTCATTTGAGAATGGTTTTCTTTAAAAAAATTGATGAAAATGTTTCAAAGGATTTTATATAAATGTGCATGTTAATTTTTCATATATTTTTGTTGCATGGAATTGATTATTTTGGTTGGAGTCCTAATGGGATTTGTCTCAGACCCTACATACACCATTATGTGTATATAGAATTTTTTGTGTATGCCCTAGGTAATGTCAAGAAGTATTTTGGTGATGATGGTGGTTCGGGTTGCTAGTGTTCCACTTCTTGTAGGTGTTGGTGGTGGTTTCTTGAGGGTGATGTCCCTCTTATTGTGTTGAGGTTCATTGGATTGTTTTGATTTTCCCATTTAGTTGTTGTACTTGTGTGTTTTTTATGTTGTAAACCTTGAATCTAAAAACGGTTTTACCTTATTTGGTTATGTTTATTCAGTCTTGTTTTATTATTATTGTTGTTTTTTTGTAAAATTATAAATTCTTGAAATCATTCCCATGGTATATTATTGACACACATGCACTAGTTTCTAGATTTTAGGGATCAGGAACGCCCTTTGGGCCATGAAATGAACCGGGTCGGGTGTCAGGATAGATGACACTCTATCTTGGATAATGAAAATCAATGCATACACTGAGTGTGTGACCCTCTAGTCCTTTTCTACAAATACATTAGTATATATTACCTAAAGTCCAATATAAACATCTAGCAACACGTTAATTCACCAATAGAGGAAGAATTTAATCTTGAAATGAAATTACCCATATGCGAATATTTATTTTGTAGTATAATATATTTATCTCAATATACCTCAAAGTGGTTGGATGCTCATGTCATCAACCCATATTCTTGATATTTTATTAATTTACTTCCTGAAATTGTCCCATCAATTTCCTTGGATGAGGAATTTATTTTGATAGTTCCATTTCAATCAATGTCCCAAGATATCATTTTTAATCGTAGAAATGAAAAATCATCTATTAAAATATTCATTAATTCTATGTTACTCATGAAGTTCCAAATGTTTCCTATTTTAACATAATAATTGGTTGTCACGGTTTCGGGAAGTATATAAAATTATATTACTCATGATATGCAATAATAACAATATCAAGTCTATGGACTAATTCAAATTCACAGACTAGAATATCTAATGGGACAAAAACATATGGAATTCCTACTTACGACCCTATCCTTATTATCTCCCATCTTTGATATTACCGAGTATGAACATCATTAGAAAAAATTGTGTCTCTTTATGATAGTATACCCCATTTTTGTCTCATCAGATGAATCCATTTGACCATAGGACATATATGTTTTAGAATATTATCATATAACTTCTAGATTTTCATCAAAGAGGGGAAATATTATGACCTTTCAATATGATAAATACTCTAAGGACCTTATCACATTACTATTTCCTAGATGGTCAATAAATACATGATAATATATTTTTTAATATTCAAGTCTTTGAATTTATAATAAATCTAAAGTTAAAATTATTTTGTTCTAGGGAACTAACTCCAAAAAAAATTATTAATAGTATTATATTTTTCTATTGGTAAAACAACTTCAGTATTAATATGATAAGAAAAAAAATTACATTTAAAATATATTTTTATATTGAATAATTAATATCAAAAAATAAATATTTTGGTAAAAAAATTATAATTAAAATTAAAAAAGAAAAAATAGAATATTTAGTACAATTAATCATTTATATGAATAAATATATAATTTTTCAGTAAATTTTTATTAGTAAAAATCACTTTTTTTGTATGGTTATTTTTAACATCATCCATGCACTGGAATCCTTTCCCACAGATGTTATTTCTATATAGATAACATTTAGTTTTGGGGACACCTTAGTAGATATGGAGCTGGTTCTTATATGTGATTGTTGGTGGTTTTTATTGAATATCATACTAGTAATAAATGAAAAAAGGAGGTGTTTTCTATCATTGCAATTCTGTTTTACTCTTGGGACATATTTTCTTATGCATTTTCTTACGTTGGAACCCATATATATGGCGTTTCTGTAGATAGTCAGTGGCTCATACATACACTACCCTATAATTTTTTTGTTCATATTATTATATATATACATATATATATATTTTATAATGTATATTAGATATTTGTTTATATTTCAGGCTTTCATTAGGCCAAGGCCTCCCATATTCGGTATATCTACTTGGTGATATTAACTAGCTTCTAGCTAATTAGAAGTGGAATTGGGGTGGAACACTTTTCCAAACACTTATTTGAAGTGGTACATTAGTAGGTAAACTCATACAGATAATATTCAGTATAGAGATGATCATGGAGACCATTGAGTTGCCTCAGTTATTGTAATGCCCCTAAATACTAAAGTAAGAACATTTTATTCTACTGCACGTATGACACGCAACACCAATCACGTAAGGGAATAAAATATCCAAAGAACTTAAGATATAATTAATATGTTTAAATAAATTAAATCTATGATATAGCTTTAAATTCATACAAATAATAAATTAGCTTCTTTTTTTCTTTCAAGAATAACCTTGTTTGATATCATGCATTACATAAAAGAACATGTTTTCCCAGGAAACAATATATTATTAAAAATATAATTATTTGTTATAAAAATATATAACATAGTCATTAAATTATCAGTTTGAAATAGTAGTAAATAACTTATGAAAATATATAGTTTACAAAAATATAAAATGAATTCATTGGTAAAAAATTAATTAGAATAAAATATAAGAACTAATTGAATATAAATGGAATGTTTTTTAGAAAATAACTCTTATGTCCATAAAATTGTTTTATATAAATAAATTAAATTAATTACAGTTAGTGTGTGATATTAATATAAAATATATATATTATATTCAATAAAATATATTTTTTATATTCACCCTTTATATTCTATTGTCATAAGATAATAATAAACCCAATATTTCCTATAAAAATCAATATTTTTCAAAAGACACTTTTACTACCTTTTAATGGAGAGCCTATATTAAATAAAAATTTTGCAACTTTTATAAATATTAAATTTCAAAATATAATTCATTTTTAAAATTGGAATGTTAAAATTATCTTAGGGTTAATTTTTGGTAAATTTTTTTGGAGTTTCATTTTTTTAGGAATAGTGAAACACATTGAAGTTTAATTCAAAAATTAATTTTCATCTAACTTATTTTTATGTTTAAATTATATTTTAAATTGGTTATAAAGTAAAATTATATCAATTATATTTTAATTAATCCAATATAGTTCATTTTAAAACATTTTTCATTGAAATTGGTTATAAACACATCTAAATATTTTGAACATTTTTACTATCAAAACCTGACTTGTCGTCCAATCTATGGGATTAAATTTAAATTAATATAGTCTAATTATGTTATTAGAACTTTTAAAAATGGATTAAATATTTTTAATAATCATTATTTATAATTTATAATTTATATTAACTTCAACATATTTTTTGAGAAAAAATATTAGTGAAATCAATAAAAATTAATTACAATAATTAAGAGTAAAATTAACTTAACAATACACTAAACCGTAAACTTAAGGGCCAAAATGACCTACTAACTTGTCCAAAGTCAAATTTATGTTCATATTTTAACCATATACTTCCTTATAAAGAATGTTTTTAATAATTTGAGACAATTTTCATATAAAAAATATGGGTAGAATTCCCTTTTCCAAAATTTACAAGAATGCCACTCCTCTCCCACTATTAAAAGGAACTTACCCCTCCCACTTTCTAATGACTCCAAAGAAACTTTTCATTAACCAAAATATCCACAATTAATCTATAAATATCCCAATGATAAAAATATAGTCATCACCTTGGGAAGAAATCCATTCAAGGAATCCATTTGGTGCAAACCAAAAGGGGTTACCATAATAAGTGGTAACATCCTTCCTCAAGATATCTTGTTTTATTTTCATTGTAAAACCCCTTAAATATTATTATTAAATTATTATATAATAACATAAATATCCTAATCAATTTTTTTATAATGGTAATACCTACACTTACAAACACTTCCATCTAATGGGTAACAACTTTCCGTTTATGTGTACGTTGAATTACCGCCTCGCAAAATGATGTCATTCATTTTTCCATTACCACCTCTCCCGATTAGGAATTAATATGGAAACACTATTTATATATAATATATATCATTTTTTTCATAATACTTCTATAATTGTTATATAATACATACATTCATGTTTTCCATTTTTGTAAATTGATAACATCATTTGTGGAAGTGTGGACTACTAACTCCTCAAAAGTTATGTGATTCATTCATACTATACATAGAATGTATAAAGTATGGTTTTATTAAAAAATATGTGACATATACGATATAAATATGATATTTTAATTATAATTTACATATATATCTATAATTTAAATTTCATTCTTTTAAATATGATAAATAAATTAAAGTAGTGTTCATCTGTACGTATGACCTACCATCTCCATGAATAGTGCATTCCATTTCCTATCTCCAATTTTTATTATTTATTATAAATACATATATAATGAATATATATGATTTCAAAATCAGTTTTTACATTTTTTATATGATTAAACTATGATAGGACCAACAAGTAAAAGTCAAAACATACTTCAGAAACTAGGCAATTAACACTAGAAAATAGTGACAATAATAAAAGATTGCAAAGATATGAGTAATAAGATATAATAATAAGATCAACTATTATATTATAAATAATAATATGGTTCAATAATAATTTATTAACATTTTTAAAACCATTATATAGGTATTTAAAGTACATTCGCATCAAAGGAAGCACAAGGTAAGGGATTTTCATCTCACTTTTTACATCTCTGAGATAAATATCATATTTGTCACTTAATTATTTTTAATTTTGTATATACTTACCATTTTGATATATTATATCATGAATTAATTTATCTTCATGGTGTTTTTTTTAATTTAAATTATTTAATCTAAGTGTATTTAAGTTAAAAGTTACCGACTGGTAATGAACATCATAACCTGATTCCTTTTTATTGGGTTATATTACTTCCTCATTGTAGTTATTATTCAAAGTAATTGTGTGTAATAACTTCATACATTATATTTTTGTATTTTTAATTAATTGATTTGAATTTTTTTAGACACCCATAATCCATTCATTTATTGATTCACACATCAACCTTATTGTCTTTATAAGGTTTTACATCACAAGCTCATTTTTTTCAAGATTGTTTACACTTGAATTTCCATAAGAGAAAATTATTGGTTAATTTTTCAATAAAATATTATATTTACTTATACTCAAGTTATTCGTGACCTTTTTTAAGTAATGGTATCATATTTAACTCTTTGATATTCAAAATGTTTTAGAGAGTCTTTTTATGAGAACCCGACTTAATTTCTCTCTTTAGTCAGAGAACCTATTTTATTTTAAGAAACCCTTATTTCTAAAAATATTTTAGATTTTTTTAACATATATGAAATTACTTATTAAATAATTTTTTATCCTTTTTTTCTTTTACAATTTGTTTCAAAGGAATATTCATACTGCTTTCTAAAAAAGGCATTTTCTAACATTTTTATCATGAAAAAGAAAGTTCATTTTACATTGGATAAAATGTATGGATTTACCTATCATCGTCTCTTCAGATATTCCTTTGAAAGTTTAAAGGGTCTCTTTTTAAAGAAAATGTTTTCAAAATTTATGTTCAAATAAAAATATTTTCAAAATGTTTTTAAAAATAAAAATATTTTTTATTTATTTTTATGGTATTTCAATTCATCAAAAACGAAAACTATTTATGTTTACTACACATGGGATATCTCATATTGATACCATGATTATTATTTATCTAGATGGATTTTGATATATTTTTTCAACTATTGTGTTGAAATTCAATTACTTGATACTTTATTAAGTCCCCTTGAAATTGTAAATTTTATATGATCATTAGAAATTGAATTTCCCCTAAATATTCATATTATTTATCCTAGATAATATTATTTCCTGAAATGTATATCATTTTTTAAATATGGTGTTTACATTGATAGTTTTTTTATTATATGGGGAAATATTGATAATTCTATATTCTTTATTCAATGTGGTTATTTCATAAGGCATATTATATAATAATTAAACCAATCATTTGATATGAAGAATGCTTTAGACAAGAAGCCATAGGGGGCCTAGGATTTTTATAGTCCCTCGATACATCAACAGTTCTCATATGATAAATTAGTTTTTCAAATTAAATAGGTTTCTACCTATTGATTTAAAGCATCTTATAAAAGGTCTTTACAGTATAGATCTTCTTATGCATACAACAGGATGTCCAATAGTTAATCATTTCATTTATTTTTATTCTTTTTTTATTATCCATGATATTTTTATTATGAAAAATTCTATAGACGCATTTAATTATTATTTTACTGATTAAATGGAATATTTTTTTTCATTTCTTACCTTTCCATATTAATTTTTTCATTTCTAGTTATTTAAATAGCATGTGTTTTTAGTTATATACCTGGCCATATTGTTTAATAAATGACTTTTTAGTTTATTTATTATATGACATATAAGTTCATTTATTACCGTTTCATAATTCTTATTCTCATTGATTTGTTTTTTATTCCATTATACTTAACCATTACTGAGAATTTGTGATCACCCATATTTTGATTCTTTACACAAGAATCCAAGAAGATTACTAAGACATATATTCAATGATATTATAAGATAGAATAAATTTATCCTCAAAATGAAATGAATTATATTATAATTTTTTGTATTCATTTTTAATACAAGACTCATTGGTATATTTATTTTACCAAGACTACTAAGCTCTTTGGTATTTTGGATATGATTTCTTGTAATCATATCAATGTAATGGTAGTATACACTAGATTTGGGCTTCTATGGTTGGGTATTATAGTTGTTATCAAAATAATTTTAGTAAAAAAAGTAGGAACTAGATTTAGGAAAATGTAGATTAAAGAACATAACCCTAAGATAGACTTTGAGGATAAGAATATAATAGCATCCTAGACTTTTAGTATGATAGAGATTATGTGGGTATTATGAGAAAATAAATATATTTTTGGATACTAAAATTGGACATGGATCAGGAAAAAATTCACCAAGGGGTAACAAATCTGACAAGGTATGTCAGGCCTAACTCGAGCGTAACCTTGTAGATGACAATGATCATTACTACACAATTTGTTTGACACTCCTTGGGGATATGATTAGGATAATTAAAATTTTCTTTAAAACCCATTATAAAGGATTTGAATATGTGATTAAAATTAATAACCTAGGTTAACCCTAAGGTGTTTTAGATTGAAAATATGTTCTCATAATTTAGATATCCTAGAAATGATCCTATAATTTCTTCACTATTTCTATTGTTACTCAAACTATCCTTTTGGTTTTAGTCAGTGGCTGGAACTCAATGGATTCATGTTAACATTGAATATGAAAGAAAATTTGGTGACAATGAGACGCCAAATAGGGTGTTGATAGGATTGAAATATATCAATTTTATTCCTAATATGTTTTCCATAAATATTATTAACAACATATACCTTAACCAACTCTTAGACTCACCAAATAAGATAAGGACAGAGTTTTCTAAGAGCTCGAGTGGTGGAGACCATGGAGAAAATATTGATTGATTTCCATCATGTAAGAAATGTGGAAGGATACACCTAGGAAAGTGTCTTAATAGAATCGATAAATAATTTATATGTGGGAAAAGACATAAAGAAAATAATTTCCATAGAAAAATGAAGAGTGTGATGGAAGGAAATGAAACTCATCCTAAGGATCCATTTATTGTTTGTTTCATTAAATGTATGGAACCTATGAATTACCCAAGTCAATAACATCTTCCAAAGGATAAAATCTAGCCCAAAGAAAGAATTATGTTGAAATAAATGGATAAAATATTTATATGTTGTGGTTTTAATGAAAACATTAGTAAAATGGTTATTTAATGACTAAATTTTTGGGATATCCATCACAATTATAGGAAACATTATAGGAATTTTATTAATTTGTTTTTATGAAATGAAAAACAATGTGTTGGGGCAACTAATCAAGTCCAGAAATGCCACGACCCATCCTTTGGACTCATGACGTGACTACCCCAAGCCCGCCTTCCATAGGCCAGGGGCTGGCGACTAGCAACAAAGGCATAAATACCTATAGTGGGAAGGCATTGCCTTTAGAAAAGTAATAAACACAACAGAGTATGAAACTGATGTAAGAACTATGAAATACTATAAACAAAAGTAAATGCGAAAAGGAAAAGGGTCCAAAAATACAAGCCCAACAGTAAATACAGTACAAATGAAAAGCTATTATAACTATAGTAAAGTAAGACAACAACCACTGAGTCAGCCTCGGGGAATCCCACCTGGAGGGTGGGTACAGATGGCCTCGTCAGCACCCCAATTCTGTCCGTCCACTCCGTGTACGTCTCTCCAAGTGTTCCACCTCCGGGTACTATCCAACTCCACAAGTCTCCTCCTTGATTAGTGTTGTCCATCGTCTATATCTAACACAATGTAGTGCGGTTATATCCCGTGTAGGGGTGACTATATGATACTTAGTAGGGACCCCGACACCCCCAAAGGTCTCCCAGAATCCACGAAGGATAAACCAGAGAAGAAAGATAAAATCACGAAGTATCAACCAACTCTACTTAGGTATATTCCCATACATATACCTAAGTTATCAATCACAGTTCGGCTCTAACTCTCAAGACCAAGAACAACCCAGTCCACACAGGAAATCAAGTCAATCACATCGATGATAATGATTGAAAGTCAAGACTCATCTCACACCATGTATACATAACATAATGAGAGTAAGAGATGATTTGTTGTAGCCATTGAATCATCTTTCACTGTCCAATGGAAGATACTCACAGAAACCTAAAACAGCAGTATGTCATTAATGTCGAAACCATGGAGGATTTAGTCCAGTCTCGTTGATGTCCAACCCAATGAGGATTCAGTCCTGTCTCGTTGCTGTCGAACCCACAGAGGATTCACTCGAGTCTCGTTGCTGTCGAACCCACGGAAAATTCACTACAGTCTCGTTGTTGTCGAGCCCACTGAGCATTCAGTCCAGCCTCGTTGCTTTCGAACCCACGGAGGATTCAATCTAGTCTTGTTGTTTTCGAACCCAGGGAGGATTCAGTCTAGTAGTCATCGTCATCGAACCAGTGGAGGATTCCAGTATGGTAGTCACTGTAGCCATCTCTTGGGTTCCCGCACACAGCACGCTCGATTTCAGGAGGGTCCGCACCTCGAGCAAAGGGGTCGATACACCAACTATCACTAATTATAGATTTGATGTATCCTGAAACTCTTTTTCATCAAAAGGAACCCAACGTGACAGACGGCGCGTCAATCGGATGCCCGGTCAGAGAGATATTGGCTTTTCCGTTCCGGGGGCCCGGTTGGAATTACACTCGTTCCAAACACGACCTTTTTCCAAAGTCACCCAAAACTCACTTAGAGTATTGCAGAAGCACCGTCTCGTCACTAGGATCCATGTGTCGTAGACGGCGAGTCAACTGGATGCACGGTCTTAATGTTATTCGCGTCTAAGTGAAATGGGCCCGGCCCGTCAAGCCCAGTGGGTTGGCGGGTCGGCCTGACCTGGTTCTGCGTGTCTGACCCGGCAGGGGGGTCGGCCTATCCAGGTGGAGCACGGCCCAGCCCGGCGGGGTGCGGCCCAGCCCGATGGAGCGCGGCCCGGACCGGCTAGCCGAGCGGTGTGTGAGGGCATGGCCCTCCGGTTTCCCGAACCTGTGTCGCCGAGCGGTGCCACCCCTATAGTCTGGTCGGTCATCCCGGCGCGAGCGGCACACAGGGGCGGGTCGTGGTTCTCTTGTGCGACACCTGAGGGTGTCGCGGCCTCCTTCAACCAGCCCAGCAGGCGACCGTCCGGTTGGCCACTGAAGCGGCCCATGGAGCGCGGGATGTGGTTCTCCGCAGGGCGGTGCCTTAGAGGCACTATGGTTCTCCAACCCGTCCCGCTACGGTCGTCCGGTTCAGTTCATCTGTCGAGCGGCCCGTGGATGTGGTCCGGGATTTACTTTACACAGCCGGTGCGTGTTTGCCGCCTCCAGTCGCCACCGCCTCCATTCGCCGCTGCCTCCGGTCGCCACCGCCTCCTGTTGCCACCGCCAAAATATTCAAGAACCATCGGAGGGTCGTTGGGCCTTGTTCGTTCAGCATGCGCCCTCGATGTTAAGAGATATCAATTGGCCAAAGACAATACACGCATTCACCAAGGACGGAATATAATTTCATTCGCTTAAAATTATATGAAACCCCCTACTTTGATTCCGAATCTCGTTTTCCGTGTCATGGGAAGAGGATTCGAAGATGATGTCGATTCGTTGATGTCAGGGCGCGTCCGAGGAGGAAGCATAGTTGACGTTCCTCACGGGCAGAGTCTTCTTCCCTGACATGGAGGGAGAAGAATGAAGAAGATTATGGTCGCATGCCTTGATTTCTTTGTTTGAGAGAGTAAATGTTCTTCGTTGAGAGAGGAACACCTGCTTCTAATTCTCCAGAGGTTTCTCCACTAAAATAATATCCAAGCTAATAAAATAAAAGCTACCGAACTTTAATAGAATTTCAATGCAATTCAAATTTCTTCAAATGAATTAAAAAATTAATTAAATTTGGCATTTAATTAATCCTAGTTGTTGGAATTAATTAAGAGGAGGTGAAAAGTTTAAAATTCAAAAGAGAGGAGGTGGAGAGTTTACATTAAAAGAGGGGAGTAGTCAAATTAAGTTAAGGGGAGTTAATGGGGAGTTTAAGGGTAGTTTAAGGGTTAGGGGCTCGTGTGGGCCCCACCACAATTTATAATCTCATGGGAGGTTATGTGGGTGTGAGACCCACCTCTAACTCCTCCTTGTAGGAAATAACCAACTCTTAAATACTAAAATTGTGTACAAAAATTTTATTTAATTTCAAATAAATCCCCAAAAATTAACTTCTCCTCCCGAGAAAACCCAACAGCAGTAAAGGTTCTCTTAAGTGAATGTCAGTGCTGTGAGTTCATCAGTGCCCTCGGATTTCAATTCCGAGCACTGATTCAAATCATAGATAAACATGCATGTACGTTTACTGAACGTACCCGAACAAAACTTCAAAAATTAATTCCAGGCACACCGGGCCTTTGAATACGGCGCCGTAAGAAACTGCGAACTCGTAAAATTCCAAATAATTAAGGAAAAAATTCCTTGAAATTTTTGGGTCTTTAAATTACCCCCACCCTAGGGCTTTACGTCCCCATAAAGCTAAAACATACACTAGGGAAACAAAAGTGGGTACTAAGCCTTAATCTGAGCCTCCCGCTCCCATGTGCTCTCCTGGAGGTTCCCGTGCTGCCAGGGAACGCACACTAGAGGAATCAACCGTCCACGTAGGACCAGCTTCTGTCGATCCTGAATCTCCACCAGGACCTCCGTGAATGTTGCCCTATCATCGATGTCCTGCGTCCCATGGTCGATGATGTGGTATGAGTCGTGCACGTATCTCCTCAGCTGAGATACATGGAAGACATTATGCTCCTGGTGCAACTAAGGTGGAAGGGCCAGGCGGTAAGCCACCACACCTAATCTGGTGAGGACCTGGAAAGGTCCGATGAAACGCGGAGATAACTTACCGCCCTGGAAAAATCTTCATAGACCTCATCTTGGTGAGACCCATAAGAAGACGTGGTCACAATCCTCAAACTCTAGTAGTCTCCGTCTCCTATCAGAATAAGACTTGTGTCTGTTCTCTGTAGTCTTCGTCCGATTTTGGATGATCTGCACCTTCTCTGTCGTAGCCTGAACCATCTCCGGTCCTACAAGTGCTGAATTCCCTAGGTCTTTCCAGCATAGAGGTGATCTTCATGGTTATCCATAGAGTTCCTCATTAGGGGCCATCCCGATGGTGGAGTGGTAACTGTTGTTGTACGCAAACTCTACCAAGGGTAAGTGATCCTCCCAGCTACGACCAAATTCAAGGACACATGCATGAACCATTTCCCCGAGAGTCTGAATGGTCCTCTCTATATGGCCGTCTATTTGAGGATGGAAGGCAGTGCTCAGACGTAGCTACATCCCAAAAGGCTCATGTAACCCCTTCCATAGCCGAGAATTGAATCGCGAATCTCGATCGGAAACGATAGACGATGGAACACCATGAAGCCATATGATCTCCTGAATGTAGAGGTGTCCCATGTTACTGAGTCTTGGTCTCTGATTGGTAAGAAGTGGGAAAACATGGTGAGTCGGTCTAAGATCACCCAGATAGAGTCATTTCCTCTAGATGTATGTGGAAGCCCCATCAAGAAATCCATGTATATCCTGTCTCACTTCCCCTCTGGGACCTCTAAGAGTTGTACCAAGCCTGCTGGTACCTGGTGCTCTACCTTCACTTGCTGACAAGTGAGGCATCATGATACAAACTATGTTATAACCTTTTTCATACCCAGCCACCAATGCTGTCTTCTAAGGTCTTGATACATCTTCCCCACTCCTGGATGTACCGCTAGAGGGAAGGTGTGAAACTCCCTCATCACTTCCTCCTATAGTGCAAATTGTACCATGGTACGTCATCTAAAGAGGATGACGTGCTCCCCTCCTCCAAAAAATCAATCAGGTGCCTACCCTAAAGATATCTGAGCACATCACATCTCACAGTCATCATCCCCATGATGTTTCTATTTGACTCTCTTAAGGAGTGGAGGAGTGACTGTGAGAGACTATTGAAAAGCTGCTCTATCTCTACCCACAAAGGATGTCTGCAACACGGCCAGCTGCTCTGTCACCTCTCCAGCAGCTGAATACCCGATCTCCTACTGAGAGAATCTTCTACAATGTTCCCCTTCCCAGGAGTATAGAATATCTCAAAGTCATACTCCTGGAGGAACTCGAGCCATATTCGTTTTCTCAGGTTCATGTCCTTTTGGGAGAAGATATACATGAGTCTTTTGAGATTAGAATAAACCATAAACCGTTCTCTCAAAAAAATATGGGTGTGACTAGACATTTGTAAATAACTCTACTACACCCTTTTTCTCTTACATCTTACAATAGATGATAAGATTTCTCCTTTTCCGAAAATAGAAATCTGGTCTCATCCCCTAGATAAATCACCTTCTTTTTCTAATACAGTCAATCCCTGTTTCATGCCATGGATGACATCGTAAGGCCACTACGCTACTACCAAGAGATCCAACCGTTACTCTCACCTCCAAGGGTCAATTCACACTGTCGGTAGCAGTGTGTGGTCACTGGGTCTCCTCTAGTAGGTATCTCTAACGTGAGGATCAAATCATCGGTTTTAACTGGAACCTCTTAGAATCAACCACATAAAATGGACAAGGAAGAAAACGTCACAAGGACAAGTTTCTTTTTTTTTACTACAGCTCAAAGTATAGAGACACAAAGAATCCACAAAAAATACATCAACGAATCTAGAAGCATCATAAACAAAGGCCTCTATGTCTAGAGCTTGTCCCACTCATGTCCATTGGCTGCTTGACCAGCTCCTCTGCCACGTCCGCCTGCTACCAGCGGACCTCCACAGTCGAACCTCTGCCTCTACCTAGAAGGTCCCTCTACTGCCTTCTGCTCATCTGTAGGATGGGTTGGGAAGTCTTGAGCCATGTGACCATGCCCGCCACATGCATAGCACTACCTGCTCCTCGTATGGCTAGATCTGTTTCGTGTGCCCTGCACAATTTAACCTGTATCCTGAGGTCACCCACTTGTTGGCCTAGTCTTCTAGGACTTCAGTGTCATCTTTCTATAGCCCGCTGCAGAAGACTCCACTATGGTCAAAAAGCCCTGTGGAAAGAGCAGTAGCTCCTGATCCCGCACAGAGCGTAGAGTTGCTGATAAAAACTCCACCCTGAAAAGACCCTCAACGTCTCCCCAAGTGAGTGTCACCCCATCGCAAAAATGGAGCATCAGGCTCCACCACCTCTCAGCTGCTCCCTATAAGAGAATAACATCTAGGTACACCATGAAGTCGGCAGGTGTCCCAACTATGTGGAAAACTCGTGCTACAACCTCCATCCAGCACCCGGCTATCTGAAAATCTGTCTCGCCTCGAAACCTCGAAGGCCTCTATCGCTGGAACTCGTGAAACACAATGAGGGGGAATGTACTCTATACTAATAGGGATAGTGGTATCGGTGGCCCAGTGGGTATTGGTACCGCTGGTTCCTCCACTGTAATGGGGCCTTGCACTGAGGCCTTGTCGCTCAGTGGGCTACCATCTCATACGTAACTTGGAACCCTGGCTGGATGCCTTCGTTTGGTCATCCTGAAAAGGAATAGGTGCACCATGGTTTAAATAGTATACCTGGTGAGATTACACAAAGTAATCACAAAGCAATTTTTTTCAAAGGAAACACAAACACAATCACTATTTTCATGCACTAAGTCGGAAATCAGAGGTCAGGGGCCTAGTGTATCGATAAATCAGTCGCCGCACCAACACTGGACTCCCTGGACTGAAAACCACACTCAATACTATTAAAATTGTTGCTTCATAGAAAAGAAATATCAGAGTCATGAGTTCGGTGGTAGAACATACTCCTCTGATACCAATTTTTCACAAATCATCCTTGAGACTCATGCCATGACTACCCCAAGCCCGCCTTCCATAGGCCAGGGGCTGGCGACTAGCACCAAAGGTGTAAATCCCTATACTGGGAAGGAATTGCCTTTAGAAAAGTAATAAACACAACAGAGTATGCAACTAAAGTAAGCACTAAGCAATACTATATATAAAAGTAAATGGTGAAAAGAAAATGGGCCAGAAATACAAGCCCAACAGTAAGTGCAGTACAACTGAAAAGCTAGTAAAATTGTATTAATGTAAAACAGAAACCACTAAGTCAACCTCTGGGAATCCCACCAGAAGGGTGGGTACCAATGGCCTTCTTAGCACCCCATTTCTATCCATCCACTCCATGTACATCTCACCAAGTGGTCCACCTCTTGGTAATATCCAGCTCCAAAAGTCTCCTCCTAGATCAGTGTTGTCCATCGTCTGCATCCAACACAACGTAGTGTGGGCATAGCCCGTGTAGGGGTGAGTATACGATACTCAGTAGGGACCCCGAGGCCCCCTAAGGTCTCCCAAAATCCACAAAGGATAAACCACAGAGGAAAGATACAATCACAAAGTATCAAACAAATCTACTTAGGTATATTACCATACATATACCTAAGTTATCAATCAAAGTTCGGCTCCAACTCTCGATCCCAAGCACAACCCAGTCCACAAAAGAAAGCAAGTCAATAAAAATGATGATGATGATTGAAGGTAAAGAGTCACCTCACACCAGGTATAAATAACTTAAAGAGAGTAAGAGATGATTAGTTGTATCCACTGAATCGTCTTTCACTGTCGAACGGCAGATACCCGCATAAACCTAAAACAGAAGTATGTTGTTGCTGTTGAACCCACGGAGGATTTAGTCCAGTCTCGTTATTGTCCAACCCATGGAAGATTCCGTCCAGTCTCATTGCTGTCAAACCCATGGAGGATTTAGTCCAGTATCGTTGTTGTCAAACCCATGATGGATTCAGTCCAGTCTCGTTTCTGTCGAACCCACTGGGGATTCAGTCCAATCTCGTTGCTGTTGAACCCATAGAGGATTCAGTCTAGTCTCGTTGCTGTCGAACCCACGGAGTATTCAGTCCAGTCTCGTTGTTGTCGAACCCATAGAAGATTTAGTCCAGTCTCGTTGTTGTCTAACCCATGGAGGATTCAGTACAGTCTCGTTGTTGCCTAACCCAAAGAGGATTCAGTCCACCAGCAATCGTCGTCGAACCCATGGAGGATTCCAGTATGGTAGTCGTCGCAGCCAGCTGTAGGGTTCCTGCACACAGCACGCTCGATTCCAGGAGGGTCCGCTCCTCGAGAAAAGGGTTTGATACATAAACTATCATTATGTCTAGATTTGATGTATCCCAAAGCTCTGTTTCATCAAAAGAAACCCAACGCGACATATAGCACGTCAATCGGACGCCTGGTCTGAAAGATATTGGCTTTTCCGTTCCTGGGGTCCGACTTGAATTACGCTCATTCAAACCTGACCATTTTACAAAGTTATCCAAAACTCACATAGAGTATTGAAAAAGTAACTTCTCTTCATGAGGATCCATGTGCTGAAGACGATGTGTCGATTGGATGTGTGGTCTTAAATTTATTCATGTTTAATTGAAATGGGCCCGGCCCGTCAAGCCCAGTGGGATGGCGGGTCAGCCCGACTTGGTTCGGCGGGTCCGACCCGGTAGGGGGGTCGGCACATCCCGGGGGAGCATGGCCTGATGTGGTGGGGTTCGGCCCAGCTCGACGGGGCACGGTCGGGCCTACGGCTGGCCGAGCGGTGCGGGGGTTCACGGCCCCACGGTTTCCTGAACCGGTAGTGCCGCGTAGTGCCTCCCCTTTTGTCCGGTCGGCCGAAGCCTGCCGGTCTTCCCGGCATGAGCAGCTCTCATGGGCGGGATGCAGTTCTCCCATGTGGTACTTGCGGGTTTCGCGGCCTCCTTCTACCCGGCTGGTAGGTGGCCAGCCGGTTCGCCATCGAAGCGGCCTACAGAGCGCATGTCGCGGTTCTCCGTAGCGCGACGCCTTAGAGGCGCCCCGGTTCTACAGCCTGGCCAGCTACAGTCGTCCGGTTTGGTTATTCTATCAGGCGGCCCATGGATGGGGGCCGAGGTTTCCTTCACGTGGAAGGTGTGTGTCTTCCGACTCCTGTCATCACTGCCTACATTCTCCACCACCTCCGATCGCCACCACCTCCTGTTTCCACCACCAAAATATTCAAGAACCATCGAAGGGTCATCAGGCCATGTTTGTTCGGCCCGCGCCCTCTGCGTCAGGTGATATCAATTGGCCGAAGACAATACAAGAGTTTACTAAGGACGAAATATAATTTCATTCACTTAAAATTATATCAAACCCCTACCTTGATTCTGGAGCTTGCTTACTGTGTCGCGGAAAGAGGATTTGAAGATGACGTCGATTCATTGACATCAGGATGCGTCTGAGGAGGAAGCGTAGTCAACGTTCCTCACGGGTGGAGTCTTCTTCCTTGACGCAGAGGGAGAAGAATGAAGAAGGATATGGTTACATGCCATGATTTCTTCATTGGATAGAGTAAATGTTCTTTGTTGAGAGAGGAACACCTTCTTCTAATTCTCCATAGGTTTCTCCACAAAAAATTTTCCAAGAAAATAATATAAAAGCTACCCAAATTTAATATAATTTCCATCCAATTCAAATTGATTCAAATGAATTCAAAGATTAATTAAATGTGGAATTTAATTAATCCTAGTTGTTTGTATTAATTAAGAAGAGGTGGGGTGTTTAAAATTTAAAATAGAGGAGGTGTAGGGTTCACATTAAAAGAGGGGAGTTGTGAAATAAAATGAAGGGGAGTTAATGGGGAGTTTAAGGGAAGTTGAAGGTTAAAGGGATTGTGTGGGCCCCACCTGACTTTATACACTCATGGGTGGTTATGTGGGTGTGGGACCCACATTTAACTCCCCCATGTAAGAAAAAACCAACTCGTAATCAATAAAATTGTGTACAACAATTTTATTTAATTTAAAATAAATCCTCAAAAACTTACTTCTCCTCCTGAGCAAACACAACTGTGGTAATGTTCCCCTTAAGCGAATACCAGTGGTGCGAGTTCATGGGTTCCCTCCGATTTAAATTCTGAACACCGGTTCTAATGATAAAAAAACTCTCACGTACGTTTTCTAAACGTACCCGAACAAAACTTCAGAAATTGATTCTGGTAACACGGGGCCTCGGAATCATGCGCCTTCAGAAACTGCAGACTCGTAAAATTCCAAAATATTAAGAAAAAAATTCCTTAAAATTTCTGGGTCTTTAAAAGAAAGGCCACAAGATTTGAAACCATGACTGAAATACGAGAAGGGTTTAATTCCAACCACTAGCCTGCACTATGTTCTGGTTAATGTGTCGATGTTTTTAGTTAAACAATTTTATGATTAACTTTTAAAGATAAACCAGTAGTGCTAATTTATTGGATTGTATATTAATATATTAACCATATTGTATTTGGAGAATATTTAGAGAGAAATAGTTATACTTTTCACTCTTTTATGATCCTAAGATCCATTAAAATCATATTTTGTGGTTTAGGCATCAAAGTTTATTTTTGAATATAAATTTCTTGAAGTAATGGATGAATTGATAGTCAATATAATAAAAACCAAAGGATGTAATTGTGTTTATAGAAATATATCAAGTAATTTTAGTTCCTATTATTTTATTCTTTAAAATAATTACTCAATATTAGTAAAATTGTCAAAAACAATTGTCCTAATACCTTAATTTTGGTGGAACCAGTGTTCTTTTGAATCATTGTGAATTTATGGATTTGAGGCCCTCAACATTCCATTTATAATTCAATCATTTTTTATTTTTGAAGTCAATAACTCCCAGTAAATATTTATTATTTTCATCCATGTATATGTTTTTACTTTCCACTAATGTTCTCTTATATAGAGACATGTTTATATGTTAGTCCACATGACCTTTGTACTTCCCATTCTCCCTTTTCTAGAGGATGTCTTACAAATGCTTCTCACAATGTGGGATTTAAACATTGGAAATATCAAAAAATATATCACCAAGATCCAATTTAAATAGCATGGATGATATTTATTTAAGGTTTTAAGAATGTAATTCCCCAAAATTCTAAAGTAATAACATTGTATTTTATAACATATATGACATGCAACACCAAGCACGTAAGGGGGTATAATATCCTGAGAGATTACAATATAATTAATATTTTTTAATAAATACAATATAGGATATATATTTTAATACAAAAAAACACTACATTTTCTTTCCTTACATGTAATAAAAACCTTGTTCAATTGCTTGGGTTAAACGCAAGACTGAGTTTTACCGAGAAACAATATATTATTAAAAAAAACTATTATTTAATATAATAAGATATAACAAATTTATTAAATTAGTAGATATGAATAATATTAACTAAATTATGAAAATATAAGGTTTACATAAATATAAAAAGAATTTATTGGTTAGAAATTAATTATAAAAGATTATAAGAACCAATTGAATATAAAGGGGATGTTTTTATAGAAAACTATTCTCATATCCAAAAGTTTTTTTATATTAATAAATTAAGTTCATTAAAATCATTGAGTGATATTATAGTAATATATATATATATATATATTATATATTCAGTAAAATATTTTTTATATTCATCTCAATGATTTTACAGTTATAATATAAGAACAACCCCAATATTTTGTATAAAATTAAATTTTTTCTGAAGGTCTTTTTACCGTATTTTAATAGAGAGCCTATTTTAAATAAATTTTTTGAATATTTTATAAATATTATATGTGGAAATAATAATTTTTCTAGAAAAATTAATCTTAAAATTATCTTATAGAAATTTTTTGGAATTTTTCAAATGAGTTTTATTTTTTTGATTAATAGTGAAAAATATAAAATTTTAATTCAAAACTAAATTTTCATAAATTTTATTTATATAGATAAGGTATATTATTAATTGATTATAAAGTCACATCATATCAACTATATATAAATTAATCTAATTTAGTTCATTGTAATAGATTTTTCATTGATATTGTACATAAAACATCTCAAACCTTTGATCATTTTTACATTAAAAACCCGCATTTTTTCGATCTATGGGACTAAATTTAAATTAATTTCTGCCACCTATGTGATTAGAATTTTAAAAAATGGATTAAATATTTGGAATTATTATAATTTATAAATTATAATGAGTTGAAATAATTTTTTTACCAAAAATATTACTGAATGTAATTAAAATTAATTACAATGATTAAGAGAAAACTAGCTTAATTAGAAACTATACATTAAACATAAGGGCCAAAATGACCTATAAACTTTTCCAAATTAAATTGGATATTCATATATCAAACCTATACTCCCTTTTCAAAAATTTTATTCTTTATTGGATCTACTTTTCCTAGTAAAAACGTGGGTGGAATCCCCTTTTAAAAAATTTACAATAATGTCACTCCTCTTCCACTATAAAAGGCTGTCAACCCTACCACTTCTTCACACCTCTCAAGAAACATTTGATTAAACAACATCTACCCTGATATGTCACCCAGATCCATCCCCTAAACCTATAAGTCTAACCTTTGGTATAAATCCCTTCATGTAATCAATTTGGTGCAAACTAAAAGGAGTTACCCGAATAAGAGGCAAGACCCTTGTTAGAGCTCTTTTTTTTTATTTTCATTGTCCAACCAATCAATTATTCTTATTCCATGAGTATATAATAACCTTAGTATCCTTAATATATTGATCTATTTTTTAAAGAGTTATACCTACACTTACACAGACTTCCATCTAATGGGTAACAAACTTACTGTTTATTGGTACGGTGAACTACCACCTCACAAAACGATATTGTTCATGTTTTCAATACATTTATCATGGTTGGGAATTATTATTGAAACATTATTTATATTATAAATATATATATATTTGTGTGTGTGATATTTATGTTTTCTTAATACTTATTTAATTATTATATAATTAATACCTCAATGATTTTCATTTTGTGTAAATACGATAACATCGCTTGTGGAAGTGTGGACTATCACCTCCTCAAAGTAATGTGATTCATTCAAACTAAACATGGAACATATAAAATATGGTTTTATTAAATATATTTGAAATATATGAAATAAATATGTTACTGTAATTATAATATGAATATATATATATATATATATATAATTTACATTTAATTCTTTTAAATACGGTAAAAAAATGAAAGTAGCACTCATGCCACTAGTGCAGAAAACATTTTTTACGTCACCATTTTTTACGTCGGTTATATATAACCAACGTAAAAAATGCGGCGAGTAGATTTTGAACATCGGTTATCCTCTAACCGACGTAAAAAAACCAATGCGCGGGGGGTTTTTTATGTCGGTTATTTGGAAACTGACGTAAAAAACCCGATATCTACCCGTAGATATCTCGTTTTTTACGTCGGTTATAAAATAACCGACGTAAAAAACCAAAGAACGGGAGCTTTTTTACATCGGTTTTAAACTAACCGACGTTATAAAACTTTTAAAGAAATTAAAGCCACGTGGACTGTCATTTACAATTTTTCAATTGACAGTCCACCGGCTCGTCTCTCTCACGCGGTAAACCCAAATCGGCTCGTCGATCGACCTGCGTTAAACTCATTTTGGCTTCATTGTTTATCTTCTTCACTCATATCAGATCTATCATCTCAAATGGCAACATTCGAGTAAGCCTTCCACAAATTTATTTCATTCGTTTTTTTTCACGGATATTCTATAATTATGTTTTGTGATTTTTGTACATTTAATGTAAACAAGATGTAGTGGTTTCCAACTATGCACCTCATTACTATTTTGATAAGATTTTGAGGAGATAATCTAAGATACATATGATTCATTGATGGAAGTGATACAATTTCACATGGTGTAGGATGATTTATGGGCGGGGTGAGACCATGACATTAGCATTGGGGTGTGAGAGGAAAACTAGTGGAGAAGTGGTATCCGAGAACCTTAATTTTAATATATATATATATATATATAATTTTTTATAAGAAAAGGTTTATTTATATGAATTATTTTATGAGGGATCCATAGTGAGTATATGAAACTATTTTTCCATGTTTAGGTGATGATTTAGATTCCTTTTTTCATAGGGCTTTAGTGTGCTTCCTCAACATTTTCATGAGATGTTTTAGGGAGGATCTTACTATGTATACATGTTATGCCCACCATACATACATATAAACAATTTTTTTGGTTTTTAAAATCAATTTGTAGTTTTTTATAGATGTTAGTAGCATGGAAGTGTTGTGGAGTAGCTTTCATGAGTATATAGAGTTTATTGTTTCTTCCTAGTTTTACTTTTAGTACTAATAATCTTCTTTTTGGTTTATGTACAACAGTACATGTATGAATTCATGCATAATTATCTAAATTTATTCATTTCGAACTGAGGAGGGTTACTTTTGGTGGGAGAAGATCCAAAATGATATGGTATGAATTCATTCTATCATAACCATAAATAAAATATAGTTGTATTTTATTTATCATAAACATCAAGTTATACTCTTCTTTTTCATCACAAACCCTTTGAGAATAAAAAACCAAACTAAGGGATTTGGTATCCACATTGCCTTTTGTTATATAATATGGGACATTAAAATCAAATTATTGAACATATTCCTCCCAAAAAAACGTCCATTGATTTTTATAATTGTGTGAAAATATTTACCAAATGGATTTAGGGTCTACAGAAACCATTAATAACATGTTAAATAGGTAGTTTATCTAATATATTAAAACATCAAAACCGAAATCAATATAAAACTATGTAGGCTTCATGGTTTTCTTTGATTCAATGAAATTTAAAACTGTTATATCTAACTATATTTTGTTTTAAAAATAATATTCAAGAACACTTTTTAAATACCTATAGATTTGTTTTATATTTTAAATTGTTTTACATTCAAATTTTGATTTTTTTTCATATAAACATATATTTTTATTATCTTAAAAATATATATTTTTTGTTGATATTTGTTATAGGTAATAATGAGTCGATGTTGGATTACAGCACATTGAATGAGAAATGAATTTTGAGGAAGGTGTTGATGCCTTTTTGGAATTTGCAAAACAAAATGTTCCAAGTAGTGACATTTTTTTCTATCCATGCCTGAAATGTTTGAATATGAAGAAGTTGAAAAGTAGAGAGATAAAAGATCATCTAATTTGTCATGGTTTTAATCCGAGTTACAGCCCTTGGATTTGGCATGGTGAAACTGGACGGAATGTCACTGATGATGATGATTCGCAAGATGGTAACTCTGATGGAATTGAAGAAATGATTCGCGATATTGTAGCAGAACAAATTGAGATAGAACCGACAGTTGCGCGTCTATATGGTGATGCTGAAAAACCATTATATCCTGGTTGTACAGATTTTACGGTTTTGTCGACGGCTTTAAGATTGATTAACCTGAAGGCGAATCATGGATGGATTGACAGAAGTTTTACAGAGCTTCTACAATTGATGAAAGACATTCTTCCAAAAGATAACAATCTTCCATATTCACATTACAAAGCCAAGAAAATATTATGCCCGATGGGATTGGGATATAAGAAAATACATGCCTCTCTGAATGACTGCATTATATATAGGAAGGAATATGAATTTTTGTTGGAGTGTCCTAAATGTGGGACATCACGGTATAAGGTGAAACAAAAATCACAGGCTGATGTAGAGATTACAAAGCTCCCTTCAAAGGTATTTTGGTATCTTCCTATAATTAATCGTTTCAAACATTTATTTGCTAATTCACATGATGCGAAAAGGTTAAGATGGAATTCTAAAGAGTAGGTATGTGATGGAAAAATACGTCATTCAGCTGATTGTCCACAATGGAAGAAAATTGATGCGCAGTATTCTACATTTGGAAATGAAATTAGAAATCTCAGGCTAGGGTTGTGAACAGATGTAATGAATCCATACCGAACACTCAGTAACACACATAGTTCATGGCCTGTTTTATTGGTAATTTACAACCTCTCTCCTGAAGTTTGTATGAAGTGAAAATATGTCATGTTGAGTACAATGATCTCTGGTCCAAAGCAACCCGGTAATGATATTGATGTTTATTTGTCACCGTTGATTGATGATTTGAAACTGTTATGGGATGATGGTATTAGGGTGTATGATTCTTATAAAATGGAATATTTTCAACTTCATGCAGTGCTTCTGTTCACTATAAATGACTTCCCAGCGTATGTAAATTTGTCTGGATACAGTGTTAAAGGGCATAAAGCATGTCCAATTTGTGAACAACAGACGTCATATTGTCAATTGCATCATGGGAGGAAAATAGTGTACATGGGTCATCGAAAGGTTTTGCCTATGGAACACCCTTATAGAAGACTAAAAAAGGAATTCAATGGCTCACAAGAATTTGATACTACTCCAAAACCTTTATCCCCTAATCTGTATTTTGAGAGGGTGAAAAACCTTGACGTGACATTGGGAATGACACAGAAATCTGGTAATGATAGACATATTTGGAAGAAAATGTCAATTTTTTTGAGCTACCATATTGGAGGTATCATGAAGTTAAACATAATATTTATGTCATGCACGTGGATAAGAATATCTGTGATTCTTTGATTGGAACATTGTTAGATATTAAATGAAAGACTAAAGATGGGTTTAATGCAAAATTAGACTTACTATCAATGGGAATATGTTTGGAGTTAGCTCCCACTCCTAAAGGAAGATGAACATTTCTTCCCCCGGCTTGTCATACATTATTGAAGAGGGAGAAAATTAGCTTATGTCAGTGTCTTCATGATACCAAAGTGCCTCAAGGTTATTCTTCTAATGTAAAAAATTTTGTCTCATTGAAGGACTTGAAGTTGATAGGTATGAAATCACATGATTGTCACGTCATGATGCAACAAATTCTACCAGTTGTATTGCGTGGAATATTGCCCATTCGTGTCAGAAAGACTATAATGAAGTTGTGTTATTTATTCAATTCAACATGTAACAAGGAGATTGATGAGAATGCTTTGAACATTTTGGAAAAGGAAGAAATTTTTATACTTTGTCAATTGGAAATGTATTTTCCTCTAACATTTTTTGATATAATGGTTCATTTAATGATTCATCTAGTTCGAGAAATAAATCTTTGTGGACTTGTATATCTTCGTTGGATGTATCCTTTTGAAAGGTATATGGAAATATTAAAGGGGTATGTTAAAAATCTATATCGACCTGAAGCCTCCATTATTGAAAAGTATATTTATGAGGAGGTAGAAGTGGTTTTTACGAGCTACTTGGCTGCGGCGCAACACATAGGTTTGCCTCCATCTCGCCATGAAAGAGTTAATAATGAGGGAAAGGAGATTCACGGCTTGAAAGTCAAATCATTGTCAGCTGAACAGATGAAGAAGTTAGAATCATACATCTTGAATAACATAGCTAATGCTCAACCGTATATCACATTGCATGTTAATGAGTTGAAACAATGTCATCCAAAGAAGAAAGAAATGTGGATTTTGAATGAGCACAACAAAACTTTTTTTTGTCATGGATTAAAAAGACTTTTCTTGGTAGATCAGATGTATCATATACATTAAAATGGATAGTGGGTGGTCCATGTTTAAATGTGATAACATGGTCCGATTATGACATTAATGGTTATATATTTCATACAAAAGCTCAGGACAACAGAAGTGCAGTTTAGAATAGTGGTGTATTGGTTTTTGCAGAAGAAATGCATTTTTCGAGTGCTAAGGACAAAAACCCAATTTCTGCATCAAGTGCATATTATGGAGTGATTGAAGACATATGGGAGGTTGATTACTTTAAAATTAAAGTTCCCATTCTTAACTGTAAATGGTTTAACGGTAACAACAGTGTCAGACACAATGAATTTGGAATGACACTTGTTAATCTGAATAGATTGGAAGACACAGCTGATTCTTTTATAATGGAAACACATGAAAAACAAGTTTTCTATGTAGTAGATCAATTAGATATGCAGTGGGCTGTTGTTTTACAAGGGGAAAACAATATGTTGGTGAGGATGAAATTGATGAATATGATGATTTATGTGAGATCCCTACTTCCATAGAAATATTAATAGAACATAATGATGATCATGTTGAAGACATAGTTTGTGCCATAAGGAACGATCACGACGAAGGAATTTGGGAAAACAATCCATTTGTACATTCCTAAAATTACAGGTAACATATGTTTATTTCTTGTTTACATTTATTTTTTCCATAAATGTTAGATATTATAAGTTTTTTATTTATTAAAACATGTTTTAAAATAAAATAAGTATATGTTTTTGATTGTTTTAAGTTTTTTTAGTTTACTTTGTCATGTTTATAACCATTACATGAATTTTAAAATGTTTATTTTTGTTCACTGAAAATTACTTTACCATGTTTACAATGTTTACCAGGATTACCATTTTTACCATTTTTACCATCTTGACCATCTTGACCATATTTTCCATCTTTACCATTGTTTAACATGCTTACCATATTACCAATGTTTACTATTATGTAACTTAGTAAACTTTTCTATTTTTTTATTAAAGTAGTATTAAAATATTTGAATTTGTATATTTGTGAACTGATGTTTGTTTTTTTGATTTGAAGGATAATGACAGATCATTCAGATGATCAACCACATGTTTCTGGAGAGGAGCATATTGCTGGTCATACCTCTGGGGATGAACATTCACATGCTCCTATTACGACAAAGATTTCAAAGGTTGGTAAACGTGGGTGCACACGTTTACCAAAATTATCACTTTCCTGTTTGTAGGATCAGAGGATATTCATTGATTTTGATGATGATGATATTCCTAGAGGTCCAAATGGAAATGATTTTAAGAGTTTTGTTGCAACTCAGGCTAAGACCAAAGTAGGCATTCTGTATGATGATTGGAGTGGTGTGGATAAAGAGATTATCTCTCAGTTGTGAGAGACGATTTGGGTAAGATCTTTTGTCATTGTTTGACCATTCTTTTAATTTTTCTAGAATATATAATATGTTTAACCTCTTATTTATCAGATGACATTTGATATTCCTGACACTGGAGGAGTCAGGAAGAAATGCTTATCGTTGGCTGCCAGGAGATGGAGGGTTTTCAAATCAACCCTCTCATCTGATTTCATTTATCGTCATAGGTGTCAGGACAATCCAGGTCGTATATATCCTTTTATAGATGAAGACACATGGAGACAGTTTTTTGAATGTAGAAAAAAAGAGTCATTTCTGGTAAGGGAAATGTAAACTTTTATAAACTATCTTATATAAATGATTTTATTAATGTTTTGTTAATGATTTCTTATTCTTAAATTACATCAAACAAGGAAAGCTCATCAGTAGATCCAATCTAAAAATGTATACCCTCATAGTTTATCTCGGGGAGGGTATGCATTATTGGAAGAAAAAATGATGGCAAAAAAATTTCAACAACTGAGAGCTGAGTCTTCAAGCTCTGGTGAGGTGGCCCCTCCATCCCCTACATCTAGACTTGAAAAATAGAAGAGAGCTCAGAAGGGAAAAAGGGAAATATCTTTCGGAAGAATCGATAATCGTAGCTTAGAGGATTGTAAGATATATATTTAATTTATTTAAGTTAACTTTTTTCTTCATATAAGTTTAAATAATTACAGAAATGTTCAATTAATTAATACAGGACTCTCTTGAGGAGCAGAGTACAGAGGGGACATTTACAGCTACTGGGAGGGAAGATATTTTATTTGCAGCATTGGGAAGGCCCGAACATCCTTGTCGTGTAAGAGGATATCCAGTAGGTGTATCGGTAAGAAAAGTGTTTACACGTTCTTCAACTTCTAACATTGAGGGGGTTTATAAAAAAAATAGAATCCTTGGAGGCTGAATTTCAAAATATTAATGCGACGATGGCGGACAAGATTAGAGAGTCGGTTTGCAGAAATGCAAAGACAATTTCAGACTGCAGCTCCCACTCCTCCACCTCCCCCTGCAGACCACATTATTTATCCTCCACCTCTGCTAGTAGCTCCCACTCCCCCACCTCAGCCTGCGGACCCCATTTTTTATCCTACACCTCCGCCGCAGCTTCCTACATATTGCAAGTTTTATGTTGATAATTCTCAACATCATATAGTAGCATACGGGTTGGTATATTGTATAGGAGATACAGTTCATCATCAACAATTATAGGTAGAGAATCAGAGGGTCACTGTACATGATATTATAGATAGATCAGCTAGGGTACCAATACCTACAGATGAGGTGGCGACAGTTGGACAGAGTATCGGCCATTTTTTAATTTGGCCATCCAGACTTCTTTGACTCATTACCATATAGGTATGAATGTTATATCTTTAATTTTATTTTTTATTAAAGTTGTTTTTATCATTTGAAAACTACTATATTTTTCATTTTTTTCATAGGAATAGTTCAAAGGTAAAGAAATTCTGTATAGACAACAACAAAGACAACAGGCTATGACATCAGATACAGATTCCAGTGGTCTTGACAGATTGTCAAGATATTCACATTTTTTTGGGGTTTTTATGAGTTTCCAATGGAATCTCATGTTTGTGGACATGAAATAAGTGTGGGGATTACAAAAATTGATATCATGGAGCTTGTTACTGGAGATAAGTTGGGCATCAACGTGGTGAAATTTTTTTCCATGTAAGTCTTAACACCATTTACCTGTGATATATTTATTAAAAATGTATACTTATGTATGTTTTTTATTAGGTATCTTTATAAAATTTGTGAGAGGAATGAGGTGACAGAAGTATATGGATTCATGGACCCGCAATTGATTTCCCCTGAATCATGTGCATTGAATGAGGAACAAAGAATGGTTTATATTGCTGGAAGATTTGAAAAGAATATAATCACACAATGTTGGATGATGCCTTTTTGTGAGAGGTATGAAACACATTTCTCTCAAAGAGTTAATTATCTTTTAACATAAAAAACCTCTAACATTAAATTTCCTTTTATCAGATATCATTGGATGTTAGGGATTTTTTTCCCAAGGGAGAATGATCTTTATTGGATATGCTCTGTTCATGGTGATGTGCGGGAAAGTTTTAAGAATATATTGGAAAAGTAAGATTCCATTTCTCAATAGTTTTATATATTATAATGTATTTTAAATTTACCCCATTCGTATTATTTTCTAACAGTGCATGGGCCTACTTTCGAAAAAACACAAAGAAAATAAATGCAAAGATCAAATATGTAAATGTAAAGGTAAATTTCCATTTATAATTTGTACTTTTTGATTTATTGCATAAAAAGAATATATTGAATTTACACTCATTCAAATAGAATTTTCATGAACAATAAGGACCCATCAAATGCGGATATTATATGTTAAGATTTATGTATGAAATAATAAAAACTGGGACAGTTGTGAATTTTTACCTGGTACGATTTCCTCTTAAACTTTGCCATAATATTTCAATTTGATTTATTCATTATACAGGTTAACTATCTTATTTTTCCTTTGTAGCTTTTTGATGACCCTCAACCCTATACTGCTGAAGACATCAAACACGTACAAGTGGAGTGGTCAAATTATTTTACAGGTTTGATTGAATTTTAGTTGTTTGCAATGTAAAATGTAATTTTGAATAGTGTCGTTTTAATTCTGTATTTGGTAGTTGTTTAGGTTGGATTTAGTTTTTTTTGAAGTTGACAGTGTAAGTTGTGAATGTTATATAAGTGAATGTTTGATTTATCTCTACTTCTTGTTTTGGTCTACTTTTGATGGTTTTTCTAGTATGGATTTGGGTTTGTGGGGGAGGGGTTCCAAGGGTGTGGGGGTGTGTTCAGTGGGGTTGGGGGGTGTCCAGCGGTCTGGGAGGGCTGCCCGGTGGGGTGGGGGGACAGTCTTGGGGGGTGGCAGGGATGTCCAGGGGTGTGGGAAGGCGGTCCAGGGGTGTGGGAGTGATGTCTAGGGGTGATTGGGGCTGTCCATGGGTGTGGTGGGGGCTGTCAAGTGGGGTGAGGGGGTGAGGGGGTGCTATTCAGGCAGGTGGGGGGTTGTCGAGGGGTGTCTGGGGGTGTCTGGGGGTCGGGGGTAGTCCAAGAGTGTGGTGGGGGCTCCAATGGGGTGGGGGAGGGTTGTCCAAGGGGTATACATGAGGGTGGGAGCTCCAATGGGTTGGGGGAGGGCTGTCCAGGGGGTATACATGAGGGTGAGGGCTCTAACGGGGTGGGGGAGGGCTTTCCATGGGGTATAAATGAGGGTTGGGGCTGTATAGGGGGTATGTTTTATATGTTATCAATGTGAATTCTTAATTTTGTTCTACTTCTGTTTTTGTGGTATGATTTCTTGATTTGTTTTCTGGTTGATTCTGGTGGAGAGAAGATGACTGCATTCAGTTTAAAAAAAATTGGTTTTATCACGTCGGTTATTAAATAACCGACGTTATAAAATTCCTGGAAAATAGTTTATCACGTCGGTAATTTAATAACCGACCTGATAAAAGGCCTGGAGAATGGTTTATCATGTCGTTTATTTAATAACCGACGTGATAAAAGGTATGGAGAATGGTTTATCATGTCGGTTATTAAATAAACGACGTGATAAAAGGCCTGGACAATGGTTTATCACATTGGTTATTCAACAACCGATGTGATAAAACGCCTGGAGAATGGTTTATCATGTCAGTTATTTAATAACCGACGTGATAAAAGGCCTGGACAATGGTTTATCACGTCGGTTATTGAATAACTGACGTGATAAACTGCCTCCTGCCATTTTATCACGGTGGTTATATAATAACCAACGTGATAAAACCCCATACCCTAGTTTTTCACGTCGGTTTTATATGAACCGACGTGATAAACCATGCTCACCCCTATTTATCATGTCGGTTGTTTAATAACGGACATGATGAACCATTTTCCAGGCCTTTTATCACGTCAGTTGTTAAATAACTGACGTGATAAACCCTTCCCATTTTTTTTATCACGTCGGTTCTAAAATAACCGATGTGATAAACATTGCGATTTTATGTTTTTGACGTCAGTTTTTAAATAACCGACGTCAAAAAACTAATTTATAACATCACACGTATTAACGTTGGCTAGAAACCGACATAAAAAATGCAAAATAACCGACGTAAAAAACGTTTTCTGCACTAGTGTGCGTACGTACGACCTACCGTCTACACAAACGGTGCATTTTATTTCCCATCTCTAAATCTTTGGATTTATTATAAACTATTATATAATGAATATATATTATATTTAAATAATTTTTTAAATTTTTTAGATGATGAAACTATGATTGGAACTACAAGTAACAAGTCAAAACATACTTGATAAACTAGGCAACTAACACCCGAAATAGTAAAAATAATGAAAGATTACTAACAAATGAGTAATAAGATATATAATAAGTTCATATAAGATATAATAAAAAATAATATTGTTCTATAATAAGTTAGTAACATTTTCAAAACCATTTTTACAAAATTTGAAGTATGCTCACCCGAAAGGAAACTTGTGGTAAGGGATTTTCATCTCACATTTTACATCTATGAGATAAATGTAATATTCACTTATGACTTATTCTGTGTGGTGTATCTACCACTTATTTTGATATTTTATATCATGAATTCTTTTATCAATATTTTATTTTGAGTCTCAATTTTAATTATTCCTTCTAATGGGATTTGAGTTAAAGGTTACTAATTGGTAAGGAACTTCATAACTCGATTCCATTTCATTAGGTTATATTACTTTCTCATTATCTTAAATTTTATAATATTTTGTGTGTAATTACTTTTTGATACTAATTTTTTTATTTCCACTTTTTTTATGTGTATTTACATTTGGAACCAATAATCCATTCATTTGTTTATTCTCACATCACGTTATGGTCTTTACAATGGTTTACTTCACTGTCTCATTTTTTTTGGAATTGTTTACACTTGAATTACCATCAGAGGAGATCATCGGATCATTTTATCAATAAAAATTTTTATTTTATTCTAATATGGTTATTCAAGACCTTTTCAATGTAATAGTGCCATTTTTTCACTCTTTGGTACCCTAAATGTTTTAGAAAGTGTTTCTAAGAAAACCGAACTTCAATTCCCTCTTTAGTTAGAGAACCTATTTTTCTATGAAAACCCAATTTTATAAAAAGGTTTTTAGCCTTTCAAAAATGATTTATTAATTAAATTGTTACCCTTTTTACTTTTAGAAATGATTCTAAAAAAACATTCTTATCAATTTCTAAACAAGACATTTTTATATAAAAAATTCTGTGAAAATTGGATTCTCTTTTTACCTTGTAGGATTGTATAGATTTACCCACTGTTATCTCTTTGAAACATCCTTAAAAATTAGGAAAGGTTGAGTTTTATAGAAATTATTTTCAAAATTTATTTTCAATGAAAAGGATTTTTAATTTTTTTCAAACTAAAAAGGTTTTTTTATTTCTTTTTATGGTATTTCTATTCATAAATGACAAAAACCATTTATTTTTACTCCACTTGGGATATGTAATATTAATATCATCTTTATTCTTCTACTGGACGGTTTTTGATTGATTTGTACATGGATATTATTGAAATTAACTTCCTTGATTCATTGTTAATTCCCCTTTAACTATTCAATTTTTTATGATCATTAAAAATTAAAATCCCCCTAATTATCTAATTCATTTATCATAGATAATTATATTTCCTAAACCATATATAATTTTTACATATAGTGTTTACATTGAAAGTAATTTTATTATTTGGGGAAATATGGATAAATATTTATTCTTTATTCAATATGGATATTTGATATGTCATATTGTTTATTAATTAAAACAATTATTTGATATGACAAATACTTTCGATAGGTAGTGAAGATTGGGGACCATACTTTATATATCCCCTCGATTTATTAACAGATTCTTATGATATAAATTAGTTTTATAAATTAAATATGTTTCTACCTATAGTTTTAAACCGTCGAGAAATAGGTCTTGACAGTACTGGTTTTCATGTACCTAAGACATGACATCCCTTAATTAAGTATTTCCTTCATTTTGATTCAGTATTTATTATCCATGATATTTTCACTATGGAAAATTCAATGGATTAATTTCATTCTCTATTTATTGATTTAATGGATTTTTTTTAGTTTCATACCATGCATTATTAATTTTCCCTTATCTAGGTATTTAAATGGAATGTATTTTTAGTTATTTACCATTACATTTTGTTTTTTCACTCCTTTAAATGTTTATAAATTATATGGTATGCTTTTTAATTTATTATCATGCCATATTTATTATTCTCATTGTTTCATTATTTCTTTTTCTATGTTTAGCCCTTACTGAGAATTTGAGCTCACCCTTATTTTGTTTATTTCACCAAGAATACAATTTATGTACAAAGAGAGATATGAAAGGATATTCTAATAAAAAATAAAGTTATACTTTAAATAAAAAAAGTTTATATTTTAATTAGTGTATTTATTTGTAATACAATACTCATGTATGTATCTATTTTACCCAGACTGCCAATCACTTTGGCACTTTAGGGTTTAATTCACTGTAATCCTCCAAATATAATGATACTAAACACTTACTCTGAGCTTCTAGGATCAGGTCACTATAGTTAGTGAATATAGGTGGTTGACACTAACTATTAGACCCATTTAAGATTTTTTGAAATGATGAGGTTTTTCCATTTTAGTGATGGATGTCGGGTCCTTATACTTTTAATGTCCTTAGTTCCTAACTTTATTAGATTGATCATGTATTATATATGGATGATTGCTGATAATAGTATGAATTCATTTTCTTGTTTTGTTGTTGTCCCATACTATTCTATATTGGAAATATGGTGGTTCTATTTGAATATAAAGATAATTATCTTCTTTCAAGTATTCATTAGGAAAATGCATCTCATTGAGGCATGTCTTCTGGGTGCTAGTCACCATCCCCATACCAACTGGCCTCCCTATAAAATCATAAAATGTATCATTTCTTTATCATCTTACCATAAATAAATTAATATTACATTAATGAAAACCACCAAAATATGTCCAATAATGGATACAATATCTAGTTTATGAGTCTAAAAAACACAGTAGGGGAATCTGTTACTCCAAATGACATCACTTGGAACTTTTCATACCTTTCGAGACACTTGGACATCATCTTCAGTATTTCCTATTTTGAGAACCTAAATCTAATTATTTATTTACTAGAGGTTGATCTTTGAGAACTACTTTTATCTCTTTATCTAGATGAATACATCATTCATCCTTGGAATATGGTGCTTTTCCTTGCCTACATAGTCAATAAAATGCCTCAAAATCATGTTTTCCTTCTTGTAAAATAAAATAAGATCCACCTAGTTGGGGATATTAGTTATTTTATAGATTAGTTATTTTTAGGATAAAAATCATTGAATTTAGAGAGAATATAATCACCAAAATGTATTATTAGATCCTTTAAAATATTTTTAATAATATTTTATTGAGTGGTTACATATTTTGTTAATTTTTTTTTGTGTTGTGGGATCCCAAAAAATTATTCAATATTTTAAGTATAATATTTTTATCTTACATTCATAACTAATTAAAATAATTGTTGTATCATCTCATATA
The DNA here is from genome assembly GCA_963277665.1 of Viscum album. Classification (NCBI taxonomy): domain Eukaryota; kingdom Viridiplantae; phylum Streptophyta; class Magnoliopsida; order Santalales; family Viscaceae; genus Viscum; species Viscum album. The sequence continues at coordinate 1,138,669,298 of OY728135.1, read as the reverse complement.
GGTCTTGTTGTATATTTTTTTTAGAATTATAGCTAAAAAATCAAAACTGGTTTAAATTTATTCTTAAATAGGTTATTTTTTTAGAAAAAAATTATTTATGGTTTTTTGGGTGGTTATTTATGGTTTAATATTTAAGAATGATCGTTTTGGTTGAAAATTGGCTCGACCAAGTATATAGAGACTTGTTATAGGTGTTGGAAGTGTCAGAATAGGTTGAGAAACAAACCTCAAGAATCATCTCTAGCTAAGGCCTGGTTTTTTAATAATATTTATATTTCCAGAATTTCAAAAAATTCTATATGTGTTGGGATAAAGTGGCATGATTTTATGTTGAATTCGTAACTTTTTAGGTTTTATCATATTTTAAAAAAAATTATATTTATAAAACCTTACAAATGAATTTTTTCCTAAGAATAAAAACATACATGTCCTAAGGGGGTAAAATATATATATTACCCAAGAAAAAATATAATCTACAGGGGAGACAAATGATAGTATGTATGGAAAGAGTTATATTACATATATTTTTTTCTAAAAATAAAAAACCATATGTAAGGAAATAGTATATTATGTTTGAAAAATATATTATGTATGAAAATATAGAAAGAAAAAATAAATTAAGTATTGTGAAAAATATATTATACATAAATTTTGGTCTAAATAAAATATATTATATATAGAGTAATATAATACAAAAGGAATTTTTTCTTAAGAAATATATATTAGGAAAAAAATTATATATGAACTTTCCATTAGAAAAATATATTATGCTTTTAATGAAAATTTTATGCATGAGTTCTTAGATAAGATAAAAAAACTTATACATTCTATAACTATTTTATGTATGGGAAAATATTTTTAAGATGGATTTTTAACTAAGTTTTAAACCTTAAACAAGGTTAATATATTACATATAAGGTTTTAATTAAGGTAAACAACTTATTAAGATGAAAAATCATATGTATCAGGCATTCCTTAATGGAAAAAACCTTGCATAGGACCTATATATATATTATGCCTGGAGGGAGGAGTTTCAAAATTTGGTAAACTATTTTTATATGTATGATTTTATATTCAATAAATAATATGTACGTGATGCATAATATTTTTATATACTATATTTATTCCACTAGGGTTGATGTGTAACATATATATATATATTTTGTTACTAGTGTGTCCAATTTTTTAAAATGAAAAAAAAAATTACAGAATGATATTTGGGACATAATTCCTTCAATACCCTTTGATCTATAAGGAAATCAAGCAACCATTGGCCATTTAGGTCACTATGCTTTCATACAACTATTTTCGGACCATAAGATACACAAAATAAATAGAATAAACAGATCAACATAATAGGAAGGTGTTGCAACATAGTGATTGGTAGAAATCATTGGGTAGACAAACTAGAAAGAGGTATAGGTTTTTTGGTTCCTATAAAACATCCACCCATACCCATGGATTTCTAATATGGGATGGATTGGTGACCTGATAGTGACTATCATGTAGTGAGACTAGTCAGATATTGTGTCATGATAGGCATTCTATGTAGAGGGGCTCTACATAAGTCATTAGGTCAGTGGATTGAAAGATAGATCGGTGTGATAAAACATATAATTTGGACCTATTTCCATATAGTTTCTATGGTTGTATGGGTTTCCTTACATGGTACATCACAGGGAAGCATGATGCATTGATTTTTGGTAGGGATGATTTAAAATTTAGACTGGTGACATGGTTTGATGACTACTAGTAGGGGATGACAAGGAGTTCAATTGGTGAAATGACCCGATACATGCTACTCTATTGATACATTTCTCCACATTATAGGACTTTGTACCATTGGTCCTTTGGGATACTAGTTTTTTTGTCTATGTAACGACCTTTGGTCCAATGGCCCCCGGGTGGGTGATTTTCATTCCTTGTGGGGAGTGATGACGCTAGACCCACTAGTGTGTGTGGGTTTGTGGGTGTTTTTTGGTTATATATAATCCCCTATACCTAAAATATTTATAATAATCATATGATAAAATGTGTATTCAAGAGGAAAAAGGACCTTAATAGCCTTGATATAGAAACTATCAGCAAGAAAAGGTCTCTCATTCTTCTATTTGGCCTAGAGTTACATCTCCTTCAATTATCAATAACTTCTAGTATTTTTTTCTATGGGATATCTAAAGGTAAATATATCACTCAATGTATACTATTCATTTTTTCCTTATTATTTCATGGCTTTATATAAGTTATTAATGCTTTTATCCTATTTATTTTTTTTATCAAAATCATTGATTCCATTCATTTGATCTTAGATTGGATAACAATATTTTTTTAGTATCATCCTTCAATATTAAGATATGTGGTCTATATGATATCACTAAATTTTGGCTTCTTTTCTATGTTCATATGATGTGTGATCATGCTAGCCTAATTCAATATTGACCAAAAACATAAAAAAATATATTTATACATTTATTTCTCGTGAATAACCTCTCGTTCAGGTCATGAGCATCATGTTGGTGGATTTAAGTATAGAACTTTAGCCACCATTTATGGTGAGCCTTATTTTGGAGGAAAATAGGATTTTAAAAGGAAGCATGAGGGGTGAACTAAACTAAATGAAGACCTTTTAATTGAATTTAAATTCCATAATATTATTCATAGGATGAGAACCATTGTCATTATAAGACCTGGGAACCATTATTAATAAATTTTGATAAATGATAAAATGTATATGAGAAGGTTATAGGGTGGGATCCATTCACCATAGTGTGATATAGTGAGTTGGACTAGGGTGGGGTGACATTTCCCCCAAGGTGGGGCACTATTCTTCCCTAATGGTTATATAATATAAACATATATCAAGTTCAGAGATATCCGCACTGGAAAATGTAGGTATGGTCGATCCTGTGTGTCACCATAGTATATGGGGATCAATAATTATTTGTATACTATTATTTTATTTATTTATTATGTCACATTCTAATGCACTTTATTAATACTAAATATATTTATGGATGTCATCAGTGGGGGCCAACTGAGATTTACTCACACCATTATTGATCCATCATGGGTACCAAAAAAGACATCATGGTTTTAAATAAGGTAAGGTAAAATGACTTGTAGTAGATAGTTGATTAAGATAGATAATTTAGAGCGTCTGATATGGGACCAAGCAAAGAATCGGGACCTGATGTGTATTTTATTCTAGTTTTGGATATTTTTTTGGTTATTTTTGGGTTTTATTCATAATATCTACCCATGGGGTATAATGATTTGGTTTGTATGAATTTTATAAAATTCGTGTTTTTATATAATGGGTTTCATATGTTGTTATTAGCATTTTTCAGGATGTTTGTCATCTTTTACTCTATTAGATGATAATTTTTGTATTATTTATAATGTTATTTCTCTAATCTAATGTGAGGGTATAGTATATCCCTGATATTACTTTAGAACCTCACTACTAGTCAGAATCCTCTAGCGTGTGGGGATGCACTCATGAGGTCATGTAGTAATCTGATCCAATTACTATAGAGTGAAATGGGATGCGGTGTTAAAAATTGGTGTCAAAGTTTGTTTCATTTTATCTATCTTACTATTTGGGAATTGTATAAATAAGGCTGAGTTTTTTAGAACATGGTATGAATTTTGTGCTTCTGAGTAGTTAACCCTTGTATAAGGGAAGTATAAGTAACCAAATATGGGACTATTATTCCTTTTCTTCTTTTACAAATGAGATACTTTACCTGGTTTGATCCACTTTTATTATGTATTTACGATTTATGGGACTATTACCCTTGGATTATAATATAAAGAGGGTGTGTGTTCAAGTATCATATCAAGAATATGTGATTTACCTAGAATTCATATTCGTAAATGTTATTGGTTAATTGGGTTATAATATTGGGGTTAATTATTCAAATTCATATTAGTAACTTATATGGTGTTTTCCAATATAACATGATAGTGGAATCTTCTATAATAAATTAATTAATTAATTTATGGATAATAATTAAATAATATGTTCAATATATGGTGTTGTTTAAATATAATTCTAATATCAACTTAAAGTTTTGGTTAAATATAATTCCAATATCAACTTATAATGTGTTTTCCACTATAAAGTGTGAATGAAGTTTCATTTCACTAATAAAAATATGATATCCTCGTTAAACATGAAATGAGAAGAATGATTTTAATTATATATCTATTTGATGATGAACCAAGTTATGGGTATATAGTAATAGATATAACACTCAATTTATGAAACTTTTTTGTAATGTGATGTATATGATGGTGGTAAATTATCCCAATTATTATTTTCCCTAGATTGTGATATAAAGAACCATTATGGAAATGTGTTCTGAGTAATATTTTCATAATTTTAGAGTGATGCTTCCATGATGACCTCTAGGGGAGAACTGGGATGGTAGGGATAAGAATGATCCAACAGTAGTTGGGATAAATCATCATGTTATACTAGGTTTGATGATGGATGTTCAAATCTATGAGAGATTAGTATGAGTTATGTAGTTTATAGTGAGGGAAACTCTATGTGTTATATCTTTTATGTTGGATATGGACGAAGAGTCCACAATACTGCAACCACCATTATTACCTATTAGGGTGGAACCTATGTAGTTAAGATCTGGTTGGAATATATCCAAATGATATTTAACAACTTAGAGACACTCCTAAGAGGAGGGTGAAGTTATAAATCTGTATTTATTAAGGCCCATTGAATATCATGTACATATTCTGGACTTTCTGGACCATAATGTTAGATTATCATGGGGGGACTTCCAAAACTAGTTCTTTGATCACTTATTCCTTGAGACACTAAGTGCAGGTAGACCTAGAGAGTTTATTCACCTCACTTAGGGAGGTATTCAAATCATAGATTATCTAGTGATCTTTACTGAGATGTAGCATTTCCCCCTACATTATATGGATATTAGGGTATAGGAGTGAGATTTTTTAGGATTGTATCATGTATGAAATTAGAGTACATGGGATTTTTTTTGTCTTCCTTAATTTTTATAGGTTCGGAATTATTCCCTCGTTATTGAGAAGAACCAAAATGAGGGTAAAATCTTAATAATGATGACTTATATTGAGGGTATTGATGATGGATCCTCAAGAAGAAGAAAAAAACTTGATTCGATGGTTCAGGCGAAGACATTGATGAAAAAAGAAGTTTGAGTGGTGTTCAATATCTTCTTCATTAGGGAGGTGGTTCAGTGGAGTTCCATTACTATGGTTGGCTTTCCATATTCATCATCAGTGTTACTGGTGTCTAGTCATGTGCTACCTAAATAAGAAAATTGAAGACCTGTATAGATTTTACATAATTTCTCAGTAGTTACCTATTGATAAAGTATCTATACAGGTAAATATCTTAGTATATAGATACTTTATGTTGTATAAGGTAGCTTGATGGAGTTCTATTAGCTGTTTGGGTCAGGGTGGGGGTTACAAAAACTAGGGATAAGGGCGGTACTGGATGTCAAGACGTGATTTCAAGAGGGTAGACAAGGAATCAAGATTGAGGATTTGGACAGTTTTATGTCATAAATCCTACTTCTGTTGACTATGATAATGAACTATATTCTATTTGAGGCAAGTTGTTAATAGATTCTACTTTAACATATTCCTTGTAAGACACATGATCATCAAATTCTTTTATATCTACTTAGTTCATTGATGAATTAAGGATATACAGATAGTACCTATATGGGGTGATTTTAATTAATAAATATTTTAGGGTATGATATAAGGGTGTACATAGGTTTCAAGATTATTTTATAGTGATTAGTGTCTATAGATTCCTTTTATACTTCTTTGTTATAGAGATATCTATATTCAATGCGATCATCTAGATAGATTTTCAATTTCAATATTGATACCATATCGACTGTTACTATCAACATTTTTCATTTATGTATGCTGAGGGACATATAAATTTCTATATTAGAGATTGTGATATATCATCAGGTCATATAATATCTTACCATCAGTATATGGGTGGGATTACAACATAGGGTTTTAACCTTATTTTAGAGGATGGGGATATGAATTAATTAGTCTTTTCAATGGTAATGTACCAGTTCCAATATTTTTTTCACGATTATTCCAAGGTATTTCAATCTAAGAGAGAGGTTGATTTTATGATTTAGGTCGTTCTAAGAGTGGATCCCATAAGTATTCCTCATTATACGACGGCTAAAGCTAATCTCTAAGAGATGAAGGCTAAAGTGGATGACTTTAAGTAAAGGGGTTCATATAACATAGTATATCCCCTTGGGTTTATATATTCATATTGAACTACAAGGAAAATAGATCATTGATATTATTTATAGAATTTTAGAATTTTAACCAAGTGATAGTCAATAACTAATATCTCCTTCAACATATTGATAATTTGTTTGATCAGTTTAGATTAGATGGAGTGTTCCCTAAGATGAATTTGTATCGGACTAATATCTTCTATGGGTGTGGTATTCTAACATTCCCCAAACTATACTTATGAGTAAGTATTGTCTATATGAGTAAATATAAATGTTATTTGATCTATCGAATATTCCATAAGTATTTATGGACTCGGTGAATCAAGTATTCTATCCTTACTTGGATCCCTTTATGGAAGTATTTATTGATGATATACTCATGTAATCATGGTCATGGGAGGATCATGATCAATATTTCGATATAATATTGAGTACACTTGAGTAGTATAAAATTTATTCCATGCTCTAAAAGTTTCAATTTTGGATCGACTTGATACACTTATTAATTCATATGTTATTAAAGGACATATTATTAGTACACCATAATAATGTTAAGGTGGTATTTTCTTAAGAGGTTCTTGAGAACATTTTAAAGATACATATCTTTTTTATATTTGATGATTATTATCATAGGTTAATTGGTACTTCTCTCACTTGGTAGTGTTGATGACAGGAAGATCCAAAAATGGGATGAATTTTCTTGGGTTAGATGGTAGTGAAAAATCATTTCAAGAGATGAAAGTATATTGATGATATCATCAATCCTGACCTTACCTGATCAAGGATAGGAGTATACATTATATTTTGATGCATCAGGAGTTGGTTTGGGAATAATTATAATGTATGATGGTTGAGACATTACTTATAGATCCATGTAGTTGAGGTTTCATGTGAGAAACTACCCAATGCATAATATTGAGCTAGTAGTGGTGGTGAATTTCGTAAGGTATTGGTGACATTACCTTTTTGGTGAGAGGTATATGGTATACACTAACCATAAGAGTATGAGGTGAATTTTATAAGGGTGAGACTTAAATCATTGTTAGTGAATGTTGGTCTAATATCTATAGTACATTAAATTTGAATTATCACCAACCCCTAAAAAGGAAAACATTTTTATTGATACACTATACTGAATGACTCAAACTCATTCCATATAGAATTGAAGTTGTGATTATCAAACAATGGCTCTATTTTTACAAATGTGACATAATGTCAAGGAGTGCCACGGCCGAGTGACCCTTTTGGTTTTATCTATCTCTCTTCACTCCACAATAGGCTGAAGAGGTGTAGGCTATAATATTCAAACTATCTAGTAATGAGGGACAATATATATGGGGGGGGGGGTCCATGAAACACCTATCATGGAGTGTAAAAATATTATTATTATTTCTAATGTCGTAGAGTGGCTAACCAGGTTTGGCTCTCTTAAGGATATTTAATAGTCAATCACTAACTATTAAAAATTAAATTTTTTATTTTTATTTTTTATTTTTGAAAACAATAGGTAAATAATTAGGGTTGATAATTGAATACAGAACAAGAAAATTAAATGTGAAATGAAAATATTGATAGAATGATTGTGGTTTTTAAGGGTCTTGGTCCAAGGGTTGTCTGCTTAGGTTCATTTATAATTCAAAATTACTATTTCAATTCTATTTGGTGGTCCATAGCATCATACATAGACAAATACAACCTACTTTGAATTTCAAATTTATCATGCCTAGGAAATCTCTTCAGCAAAACCAATCTCACTTCCTCTAATGATAAATAAATATGAACACACCTTAATCAAGAATGTGTCCCATTACAATACCCATCTTCATCATATACTATTTCATACCCCAAAAAAACTAAACTCCATGATATTAATAGAATTACAAATACAAGGGAGGGGATAGTAATTTCTTACAGAATAGAATGGGTTTAAGGGTCATGCCATGGAGGGTTGGGGAATCCCCACACCTTACCATATCACTGATCACTCCCTCAAAAAAATAGAATAAAAACACTAAAAATTAAAGAGACATTTTTTTTGAAAATAATGAAAACCTCCCCCAAGTAAAAGTCTCAAGTTAGTAACTCACAATTTCTAGTGTGAAGGTCATGGTAAATTAATTGAGAAAGAGTGAGGTGAGAGAGAGCGAAAAAAAACAAATTTATTAAAATCATGAAAAGTGTGAAATAAAAATGAAATGAAGAAATAAAAAACTGAAGAAACTTATTCTAAAAGTAGTATAACACCTAAATAAAATCCAAAACTAAAAACCTTCCCTATTAAAAGGTGAGTAATAAATATTAATAGAGTAGAGCAGACGCTAGGTTTACAAAAATTACAAAATGGAAAGTTGAAAATGGTATCAAAATAAATTCATGTTTCTGTGATAAATTATTGACCCTATAATTAAATGAACTAGATGTGGATCAAGTTGAATGAAATATTCTTACATGGGTACTAAAACTAGTTCTGAAATTCTAGACCAATCTGAGAATAGCTCTTAATTTTGTGGGATGAAGATTGAAGTGATATCTAGATTAAAAAATCATATATTTCATGGACTTCAGGTCCTATTATTTTCATGAAAATTTGCAATATGACTCATGGTATTCGAATAAAATAAGCATCCCAAAATTATTATAATTTTTAAAATTAAAATTGAAGTTAAAACAGGACACATAAAACATTTTATGATAAAAATAAAAGAGTCAAATAGAAAGGGACTATTGGAATTTCCGAGAAATTTATAAATTAATTATCAAATTAAAAATTATTATTAAATCATCACTTAAAAAGAGCATATTTAATTATTAATATAAAATATAGATAAAAAACAAAAAAACAAATTATTAATATATTTTCATAATTTAATACAAATTATTATTATAATATAAAAAATTAACAAACACCTTAAATTATTTAATTGGTGGGATTTAAAACATTTAAATTCAAAGTAAATGTAATGAATATATTAGCATTTTCAATTCCCCAACACTTAAACATTGAACTCTTAGGAAAAAAATTATAGTTAGCCAAAATTATAATCTTTCCTAAGCACAAATACACACACTAGAAAATAATAATAAAAAATAATCATCCATTATGGAAAATATCATGCCTTCTTTATAAGTTCTACTCACCATCCAATTAGATTTAAGAAAATTTTAATTTTTTGGGATTTTAAATATGATTGAATTTAGAGGAATTAATATCGTAACAAGTGGAACTACCAAAAATCCCTCTTTACTAAGATCCTTATACCAAATATCCATTTTTCATTACATTGATACAATCGAAATGGTATTTTTTAAGTCAATTTCCCCCTTCTTCATTTCGTGGTTAATATTACCCTCACCAAAATCCATTCCTTTTTTTATTATTTAGTTAATGCACTTATTTTTCTTTGATTTTCCCAATTTTTTAGTGCCCAAATATATTAGAACTTAACGTGGGATCCCAATTTCCCATTTCAATCTATTTTTAATGGAATTATATAAATGAATTTTTAGTTTCCCCCTAAGGTGTTATTTTTCATAAACATAAATTTAATCAATATAGAGCTCAAAATTCTACTTTCATCATGTTATAATTATAATTAAACTTAATTTTATTCCATTTAAAAACATTTTCTTAGTTATAAAATAAAATACATGAAAGTAGTGAAAAACCTCACTTAGTAATCATATATGTTCAAAAACATCAAAATCGGGGAAATCCTCAAAACCATAATAGAATTTTTCACTACTTAGGTTAACATTTAAATCTAAAATTTCTTAACCAAAAACACTCCAAAATAAAAAAAAAAGTGCAAGACCTAATTGATCGTCACCACACCCTTATACTTGGGCATTCGTTATCCACTTCTTGATTGAAAAATGATCATTATAGATTTGTACACATAATTAAATTTGATAAAAAACAAATAAAGATATAAAAAGAGTAATAAAAACTATATTGTTGGTAATTAAATATTTGAGTTACTCTTCTAGTTTTTCCTCACTAAAAATTTAAAAAATAACCTAATAAATTTATTGAAAGAAAAATAAATCAAAATAAAAAAAAATGAAAAAAAATGTAAATGATGAATCTTGGTTTAACCCCTAAGTGGAACATGTGTTTTGGATGCCCTCATAAGTGAAGTTCTAATAATTATCGTTAGTTATATAGTGGGTAGTGTTTCTTTGATTTGAGGCACTATATGTCATTGCTTTATGTTCTTATCCATTCACATCAGTTATTAAGGTCCACATATAAAGGGTAAATTAGGTCTATCAACATTTAAATTTAGTAGAGCTTGCATGGTGGGGGTGGGAATAATAATTATCCCTCCCCGTTTTCATCTGCTACTTGAACATCATCCTCTTTGAATTCCATGTCATGAACATCATGTATTATAGTAATTAATTTATGAATAATTTAACATGAATGTAATTAAAACAAGATAAATAAATATCAAAATATTCTCATATAAAGTATGAAGTTTTTTATAAAAATTCATTAGGAAAATATACTAATAATTTTCATTTACTGTGATACCATTATATTTTATGATATATTTATTTTTAAATAAATTTAATTTCTTCAATAGCATGTGATACATGCAACACAATGTCTAAAAAAACTACAATATAATATACCATTATAAACTAACTCTTAAATTGGTGAGTATGTATAGTAATAAATAAAATTTAAAAAATGTATGGTTTAGATATGTATAAAATTAATTCACTATTTAATAATTAATTTGAAATGAAAATGAAAAACATTGGAAGATAAAGGAGATATTTTTCCAAAAACACTAGATCTATGCGTGCAATGTGTTTTTATCTTAATAAATCTAATTAATAATTATTTATGAATGATTTTGAGGAAATAAATTTATTATATATTTAATAATAGAAATTTAACATTCATGTAATGTTTTTTCTAGGCATAGGCAAGGTATAAATCCATTTTTATGCGTAAAATATTTTTTTCTAAAAATAGTTTTCATCCCTTTTTTAGAACATATTTTCAAATTAATTTCTACCACTAATAATAATTTAATTTTGAAATATTTATTCAATATTTGAAAAAATGAGGTCTAAATTTAGTAAATAGGCCCCTTTTATTTTTAGGCTTTATGAATAGTAACTGTGGCAAAATATATCACCACATAAAAGGTTAAATCGGGTTTACTGAGGTTAAAACTAAATGTTATGATCACCATTTTTCATCTTAATTATTTAAGGATGAATTTAAATCAACCCATATAACATTAGGGTCAATATAAAAGTTTCTAATGTAAAATATCCCATTAATATTACCTTTATAATATTTAAAGAAACGAAAAATTCAAAATATCACTCTCTTACTTTTAAATATCTCTTACGTGTTCACATAGGGACAAATGTAAGTTGTGAATTATTATTAATGGTTATTTTGAGAATAATAAAATTATTTTAATTTATTTATAATATATTTATAATTTTTAATTATTATATAATTTCCATAAATTTTTACAAAAACATCGATATAGTATTTCTTCAATTAATTGAAAATAAAATTAATTATTTAACAATATTAAATGAAATATAATTTGATATATTTAGAGTGTTCCAATGTTTTTTACATGAATATAAGATATTATTGTTATTTTAAATTATTGTATAAGAGTTACATATTTTTCATTTTGTCTTTGGGGTCAAATTAAATGAATAGTTCCTTAAATGACATTATTGATATTTTATGAAAATAATATCTTATTAAAATATTTAAATATCAGAGAATTTTTTAAATAGGAAAAGGATGATAATATATAGTATAAAATATCATTCCTTGTTCATTTATGAGATATGTTTTACCATATATTTCATATTATAACCCATTAAGAGTGAAAACAATTACCCTGATTATGGTTAAAATAGGTTAACTAAGGGGTTAAACCATATAATAAGGTTTAAAACAAAAAATAAAACATCAAAAAATTATTATTATATGGGATTTAAGCCACATAATACCATTAATTTTATTAATATTAAATTTTAATAAATTTTCTAGAGATTGTTTTTATTTTAATCTTTTAAGAAATTCCATGAGTGCCCCTCCCCACACTTATAAAAGGGCACCCCTCCTTTATCTTCTTTACACAACATTGAGCCTTATATCTGAACCAAAACCTTTAAATTAATATTTTAAACATACTTGGACAAATTTTAAAGGTAATGTTATTCCCAAAAGACCAACCCTTGGATCCTTGAAAGGCGAACTAAAGGAATTCTTTCAAAGAAGAGGTAATCACCTTTAACCGATCACTTTATTTTTTAAACGTATTTTACCTGCTATAAATATTATGTGTTTATTATAAATTATTAACTTTAGTATCCTAAATATATTTAAATTTTATTATTATCATGAAACCATAAATATCCACTATCTATTTCATTAAATGAGAATTGAATGTATTGTGTGTGCGTATGTGTGGAATACCACCTCTACATAGTCATAAAATTCATTTTCCGTCACCATAATTAATGGATGGTTATTTTTATGGGTTTAAAGATTATATATTATATTTATGAAATATTCCTATTTCTATAATTATAAAATAACATCTAACTTTTTACCTTCCAATCCCTTGGAAAACTATAATGTCGCTCATGTGTACATGTAGACTACTACCTCCGTGAAGTGATGTGATTTTTTTCATTTCATTTTTTCATGGATGGTAATAAGGAAACATTTAATGAATGTATATGATATATATGATATAATAATTATTTTTAATAGGTTATTTTATTTACGTTTATTTTTTTTATCTGTCAAAAAGTGAAAACAGCGGCCATGCATACGTACAGGCTATCATATCAATGCACAATATAATTCATTTTTATATATTTTACTAATTATTATAAATAGAGAAATATATATATATATATAATATATATGATATTTATAACATGATTAAAATTCGATAGATTATGTAACCATGATCAAATTACAAGGACCATAACTACCAAACCAAAATTCTTATGAAAAACGATACAGTTAACACCTAAAAACAATGATTCTAACAAGGAATTATTAATAAATGGGTGTTGAAATGTTATAAGTTAATAATATATGATTTTATAAGTATTTAATTTAATTTTTTATAGAATTATTGTGATTTTTAATTTATTATATAGCATTTTAAAGTGATTTCAACACAAGTCAAAATCCATGTAATGGTCTTATGTTACAATATCATTGTTTATCATGATTGTTTATAATTAAGTTTATTATAATGATATATTATAATAAACCTCTCAATAGACTTGTGAATAATATTATACTCCTATTATTATATATATTAATTTTTTTTCATTTCATTTTCCACTAGTGAATTACTCAATCGAATGAAAGTATGTTTTTAATGAAAACGGACATTGTTTCTCTCTTCGATAAAAAATACTTTTTCTTCCAAATCTATATTTTCTAAAAAAAATAAAAGAATGTTTTTAATATTACTATATGATTTTTTAATTTAAATTTTACCCATGATTTAGTTTTTGAAAAATGTTTTCAAATTTAATCTTATTTTCATTTTCCAAATGAGTTTCTTTTTGACTTTTTACAAAATTGTAAAAGAAATATTTTCTTTTAACTTATATAATGTGAACATAATTTTTATTCAGCATATACACTAAATTATTTGAATCTTACTTTACAAGTTTCATATTTTAGTTTAAAATAAAACTTTTCCTTTAATTTTGGTAAAATTCTAGATTTTAAATAAGTTATTTCAAAGTTAAAAGGTCATTTTTTCAATAAATTCCCCATGTAAGCTTTTAAAAGACTTTTTTCATCTAAGATGACATCTTTTGATGTTACCTAATATTTATTTGGGATATGATACATTGATACCATACTTTTTATTTCAATGCATAGTTTATTATTATGATGAAAATATATTTATCAAACCTATTTATTTTCCATAGGATATTTCATGAAGAATTGTTTATGAAATCCATTTCTTTTTTATGGTTTTATTATGATGATAGTTTTATGATCTTTTAGAACAAATATGTATTATTTTAATTATATTAAGTTTGGTATTATAATTATATATTCCTTGTGTAATGTTTTATATCTCTTTAAATAAATATGACTGGAATGCGATGTATACCCAATTTAGTAAGAGAACATATCTATTATAATAGTCTTGGGAGTGAACTTTGACTACTACAATGGTTTGAGGAGTAAACACAGTCAAATTTTATAGTCTTGGATATAATCCTTAAATACTATGGAAATTACTTTCTATGATTATTTTAATTCCATAAATCTATATCTTATATTAATATTATGCTCGCATGGCTTATGTTCATTGATTCCTTTATGATTCATGTTGTTTGACCTACCAAGCTCTATTCTATGACCTAGGATTATGCTTTATGATATATGGGGCATGGTTATCAAGTGTTTTGATCATTTCTCATACACTTATACTCATGTTATATTTAATAGATCATTAATATCTCTATTGTTTACCCTTATTGAGCACCTATTATCACCATTTATAATATTTCATTTCCCAAGGTTATGAAGAAAGGTATTAAGTATGATATGTCTAAAAATGGTGTTAGTTATGAATAACTTAGTGGGAGATGATGTATTTTACTTATGAACTATTTATTTTATGTATCAAAGTTTCCAAAGTCCCTTGACCAACAAAATTCTATCATGAATCATTATGTTATATAATTAATATTTCTCTAATAATATTTAATATTTATATATGAAAATTATTGGTCATTATAGTCAATATTAGATAAAGTTTTATTTACATTAGAAAATAGGTTGATAAATATTTAGTGACAACCCATATGATAATACTATGTATAGTATAATCTCTTAAGTTATGGTAAATAAAGAAGTGTAGTTTTCCAAGAAAAAAGATACTTTTTTGGATACTACAAGTGGATATGGGTTTGAAAAAAATCCATCTAGGAGTGATAACCTCAAAAGAGGTGGTAGATTATATCTCAACCATAATTTTAGTGCATGGTGAGTGTTTCCTTATTGTGAACCCCGTTTGAAATGCCAAGGAGATATGATAGGATAATTTATATTTTCTTATTGAACCATCATGAAGGATTTGAATAGATGATAACCATGAAAGAACTAGGTAAGACCTAATGTGTAGTAAGTTGAAAATATTTCTTCATTTAGGAACCATATAAATTATTTTTTCTTGATTATATGGTTTACCACTATGATTATTGTTTATCATACTATGTTTTTTTAGTTTTAGTTAATGTATATGACCCAAAAGCGTCATGTTAATGTTTAATATGAAGAACAATGAAATGATTTTACTCCTATAAAACCAAATGTTATAGGAGTTGTAATTAAAAATCTTATTTATATTATTGCCCAACTTTCTCAATATATGAATCACGATGAACTTCCAAATCATTAAATGAGGGAACAACATTCTTTTGATTCCTTTATGAAGAAACATTCACATTATTCTAGTGGGTCTGATGATCCACTTGTTATTGGGAAATGGATTAGTAAAATTGGAGTGATATTTTTCATTATATATTATTTTAATCATGAAATATCAATTTTGGTTTTATATAATTTAGAAGGAGAAGAAGATCGGTGGTGGATTATTATTGTGAATATGAGGCAACATGAATAAATTGACTCTATGTAGTTAGATGAATTCCAGATTTTATTTTTTAATAATTAAATTCCTCATATTATTTGTAAAAAAAAATAGAGAAGTAATTTATTGTGGTAAAGGAGGAGGATAATGAATCTATTAGTATGTATAATGGAAATTGTATAATACTTTCATGGTAATATTTTAGCATTATCATTAAACCATAAGGTAAGATTTATTAATTATTTAGTGGCTTAAGACAAGTCTTCAAAGGGAATTAGACGTAATAGAATCTTCTATCTATGAGTAAATAGTTTGATGCGAAATCAAGGTGAATATGGATATTTGGTTTAACCATTAATATCATTGTTTTAGTAAGAAAATTAATATGGAATTCAAAGGTAATTATAAAAAATCATAGAGAAAAAAATATGAGATTTTATTTATGATTGAAGTGTGGAAGGAAACATGGGGGGATTCTATTGGGGGAACTATTAAATGTTTTATGTGTATAAATGAAGTTCATAAATCAATTGAATAAAATAGTGATAGGAAGAAATTATCCAATGATGGAGGAAAATCACCATAGAATATACCACCCACACTCAATTTTTTCGAATGTAAGGAGTATTGGAATTATGCTAACCAATTTTTAAACCCAAAGGTTAAGAATGATGATCTATTTCAGCAACCTCTTAAGTCTAGAGTCAACGTTAAATCTCATGTAATTTCTATTTCTGATGTAATACACAGTAACAAAGTGGTAAAATTTACGCTTATAACCCACTATAGAACTACTAATTTTTCATTTGATTTAGGATCTACTTATAATCTTATATATAAAGAATTATCTATGGGTATCACAAAAACACCTCAATGATTAGATGTTTAATTATAGTTAAAACCCCTTAATGGTATGATGGTTTTACCACAAGTATATTATTCATTTCTAATTGAATATTGAGTGAATTTGATTCCTGCCTATATTAGTATTCTCATATTGGTTGAATTTGATGTTATTTTGGGAATGGATTGGGTTTCTTTACAAAAATAACACAGAAATTATTGAGGAAAGAAAGTCATGTTTGATATAATGGACCAACCTATGATCTTTTATCCATGTAATGATAAATATAAAAAAATATAAAATTAATCCATTGTTCATTTCGTTATTCATATTCAATATAGGTGTTTATCTTAGATAGTTTGGGAGAAACTCAACACTGATGATATGCCTATTCTATGGGATTTTGTTGATGTATTATTGAAAGAGTTGCCTAGTATTTCATCGATTCATGATGTTGAGTTCTCAATAAAACTCATAGATGGATCTACCCCTATTTGAAAGACTCTATATATAATTTCCCCCATTTATTTTTGGTAATTGAAGAAGCAACACTAAGAGAATATTGAAACATTATTCATTAAGTGAAGTGAATCACTATAGGTTTTCCAAATTCTTCTTGTTAAGAATAAATATGGATCAATGCAGCACTGCATTGATTATCAGGAACTTAACAATATCAAAATCAAGAAAAAATGTCCTTTTCCGTGAATTGATGAATTATTTGGTCAAATTTGTGGATATTGATAATTTTTTAATATTGAACTTCATTCTATATATCGAAAATTATGGGTTAAGGAAAATGATATACCAAATACAACATTCCATACAATGTATAGACACTATGAATATATGGTGATTCTATTTGGTCTTACTAATTTCCTCATTATATTAATATATTTAATTAATATAGTCTTTAGAGATTACCATGATCAGTTTTTGGTAGTCCTTATATATGATATTATTATAAATTCAAAAGATTAACGAAGATGATAGAGATCGCTTGAGGATTGTACTAAAGAACGTAAGGAAAGAGAAGTTGTATAAAAAATTTACGATGCTAGAAATTTGGATACAAATAGTTTCATTTCTAGGTTATATATTCTCAAAAGAGGGTATATCAATGGATCCAAAAAAGAATAAAGTTATTGAACCTTGGACTAGACCAACCAGTATGAATGATATCTATAGCGTTCATGGTTTGGAGGGATATTATCAGTGCTTTGTGGAGAATTTCTCATGGTCGTATAATCCACTCATCAAGATAACTCGTAAGGTATCCAAGTTACTTTGGATAGATGAAGTTGAATAAAATTCCAAGGAACTAAGGGAATTTTATTCAGCACATTTATGCTTACATTACCCCATAGTGGAGAAGCATTTGTTATGTGTAGTGATGACTCAACAAAGGCAATCAGAAGCGTCCTCATGAAAAATGTTATTGATATCGCTTATGCCTCGTTACAATTCAAGGTTTAGGAGAAAAATTTCCCAACTCATGATTTCGAGTTATATTTGGTTCTTTTGGCATTAAATATATGGAGGCATTATCTTTATAGATAAAGGTGTGATATTTATTGATCATAATAGTTTTTAGTATATATTGACTTAGAAAGAGAAGAATATTCCCTATAGAAGATGGTTATAATTGATTCAAGATTATGGATGCTTAATACACTATCACCCTAGGAAAAAGAACAAGGTGGAAGATTCTCTAAGTGGAAAGGATAATTATAGATTATCTATGGTGAGGATCACAAAAGATCCAATATTTATAGATATTTAAATAATGGAGCTAGAAATATTGTAGTAAGGGGAGAAATATTATCTTTATCAAATGAGTGTTCAAAAATCTACCCATGTGAGGATTAAGGAGGTTCAGAAGGAATGTGTGGAATTATGAAGAATTTCATAAATTTTCTTGAGTTTTAACTATATTTTTATGTAATGATAAGGTTCAAGAAATGTTTATGTGTTACATCCATACTATATTTATAGAATTAGTTATTAAATAAGGCTCATAGTCCATCATTATATATCCATCATAAAATATGGAATATGTATAGAAATATGAAAGAGTATTTCTAGTGGGACGGAAAGAAGATAGATTTTTCCGAGTTTGTATCTCACCACTTAGTGTGTCAGTATGTTAAGTCTTGGTGATAGAAGTATAAGAGGATAGTGAAACAATTTCCTGTACTATAATTGAAAATGGAAAAAAATCACCATGGGTTTTTCTATACTCCCAAAAATATCTATAGAACATAATTCTATTTAGGTTATAGTTATTCACCTTAAAAATCAGTATAATTAATTTTTATTAGATAAGATTTATTTATTGATAATATTTATAGAATATACATTAAGGAATTGGAAAGGTTGCACGGAGTTGCACAATATATTGTATTTGATTGGGGTATAAGGTTTACCTCAAACTTCTAGAAAATTATTTTGTAGTCTCTGGATACATAATTGAGTTTTATTACTTATTATCATCCTTGTATAGATGTTTAGTTTGAGAGAACCATTTAAACCCTAAAGGATATTCTGAGATATTTTTCTATGGATTCCAAATGTGGTTGGGAAAAAACCTTCATACAAAAGAGTTTTCTTAGATAAAAATATTTTACGCAGGCATTCAGATGGATCCTTATGAATACCTCTATGGAAAAAAGTGTATACCTACAATGTGATGAGATGAAGATGGGTAAAGAAAGATATTAGGACCTACGATAGTTAAAGAAATCGTAGAGAATATAACACCATGTGTTTTTATAATTTTTTTGAGTAAATTAAATTTCATTGATATCTTGCATTATAAAAAACAACATGTTAATTTGGTTTTAGACACAACACTGGGTTAGCCTACATTACACATGACACCAATTTTTAACAAAACCATGATATAATAATATTATTATTATTAAAACATGATTTAATAACCTACATGTTAAACATAGGGAGATGAATAATAATAACTAATTTTAAAATATTATGTAAAATTTTTAATATTAAGAAAAAATATTGATAAGAAAGTACTTAATTTTCATTAAAATATTTTTAACTTTTGAAACTAATATTTTCACAAATAAATTTTTTTTATTATTAATTTTTTGGAAAAATTAAATTATATTTTTTAACTGTTATAAAATTAATTTGAAAACATAAATTTCATTTTTGAAAATTAAATAAAAATTATAATTGGGTAAAGTTTTGGTATTTTTTTGAAATGTTTCATTTTTTGATGATTAGTGAGAAATACAAAATTTTAATTGAAAGTTGCATTTTCATTTAAATTATTTATAATTTTATGTGATATTTTTAATTTTTTAATGTAAAATTATTTTTGTTATTCATATATTAATCCAATTTATTTCATTTTAATCAATTTCATATTGAATATCTATGTAAAAGCTTTATAAACTTTTGAACATTTTCTCTTTAAAACCCCACTTTCTTGTCACGTCTACGGGATTGATTTTAAATTAAAATTTTCCAATTTTGTGAATGGAATTTAGAGAAATGGATTAAAAAAATTTAATAAATATAATTTTTATTATCTAATATGTTCAACTTAATTTTTGACAAAAATGAATAGAAAAACTGATAAAAATACTTTACGACGGTTATGGTAATTTGTTTACAAAGGGTTAAACTATAAATATTGGTGCTAAAATAACCCAAATATTTTCCAAAACTCATTTTATAGAATTATTATGACCTTATATATTCTAGGTTCTATAATATTTCATTTTGTAACCTTATGTAAAGTTTAAAATGGGGGTATATCATTTTCTTTAAAAAGTATAAGTGTGTCACTCACCTTACATATAAAAGGTCAACCATTATCCTCTCTTATTCACACATTAAATCCATTTTGATTGATAAAATACCTACAAAAATCACTCCACAAATTCCCTCATATAATCCTATATGCCATATTTTTTATACAAATCTATCTAAGTAAGGAATTTTGTGCAAGCCTAAGGAGGATACCCAAAGAAGCAGTAATGTTCGTCAACGATCATTTTTGTTTATTTCTTCCTAAACCACATTAAATTATTATTATACCACAATGATATAATAAAATATCTATATTAAATATACTACGATAATTTTATGTAAACTTCATGACCTACATCCATCTCCAATTCTATCAAATACGTTACAAAAACATTGTTCTTGTGTACAGTGGACTACCGCCTCATGAAATGATGCCATTAATTTTTACATTACCACCTCTCAAGGATAAAAATAATGATGGATTTATTATTTATATATGAAATTTATGATATTATTATACATCTAGAATCAATATATATCAAATACCTTCATACTCTCTTGTTTTTGGGAATACAATAACGTCGCTTATGTGTACAGTGGACTACCGCATCACGAAGCGATGTGATTCATTCACAGTTTACATGGAAATAAATAATAATGTATTTAATGAAAATATTTGATTTATATTCCATAAAAATTATTATTTAATGATAATATGACATTTGAATTTGTTTATTTAAATCTGATAAGAAAATGGAAACATCGTTCATGCGTTTGTACGGCCTACCGTCTCCATGAACAATGTAATTCATTATTTATCACTGAATTTTATGCATTAATATAAATAAACACATACTGAATATATATTGAATTTAATAATTATTAAAATTATTTATATTATTAAATCATGATCAATGTATGAGAACCAAAAAATAGAAAATCAAAACATATATGGTAATCAAAGTGGTTATTAACTAAAATGTAACCTTAACATGGAATTATTAATAAACAGGTAATAAAAAGACATAAGAATATAATATATGGTATGATATAAATATAAATATGGTTCTTAAATATATTTATAATAAAATTATATTTATAAAAATGTACTTTTGAATATGTATATCGAGAGTTAAGACTTATGGTAAGCCATTTTTGTCTCAATTGATATGTGTGTTCTGTTATGCACCTATATTATTTCATGTGGTGTCTATATAGAAAATTTTTCATTTAATATCATCAATATATTTATCCATATTATATTTTTATTTCCATTTTATGTCATTCCTTAATGGTTCCTACGATTCAATGTTACCAAAGTGGTAATGGTTTCATGTTACAATCTCATCGTTTATGATGATTGTTTATGAATATGTTTCCAATGATAAATTATTATGATACTTATTTCAATAAAATCATTAATTTTATTCTCTTATGGTTATTCATGGTAATTTTAGGTAACAAAATCATTTTTTCACTCTTTGGTACTTAAAATAATTGATAAAATATTTTTACAAAAATTGGTCATTATTTCTCTCTTCAATCGAAAATTTGTTCTCTTCAAAAACCATGTTTTGTAAAAATGTTATAAAATATATTATTATAATCATATGATTTTTAAAAAGAAATATAAATAAATTTTTTAATTTTTTGAATAAATTTTTTAGCTAAATATTCATGTTATTTTTTCAAAAAATGATCGTTTGGATTTTACTAAAAATGTGAAAGGATTCTCTATTTTAACATACATGGGAAAAATAAAACTTTCCATCATTATAAACATTATTTTCTTTGAATATTACATTATATGATTTCAAGGATATTTTCAATTCAAAATATTTTCATAATTTTTTATGTTTTAAATTTATGTTTTCAAAACATAAAGAATATTTTCCTTATGAAATGTATTAAATGATCGATCAAAATCATTTTCCATATAAGATGAAATACATTGATGTAACCTATGACTTATTGGGGATATTATAGAAGGATAAAATTATTTTTATTTTTCTAAATGGTTTATATTTTTTATAGTATGGTGTTTATGAAACTCATTTCTCTTCCATGGGTTATACCATTGAAAATTTATTATAAAACCCACTTCTTTTTCCATGGGTTATACTATGTTGAAATGATGAAATTATTATGAAACCTACCAATTTTATTTATGTTATGATATGATTAAATGTCTATAAAATCCATTTCCTTTCATGGGTAATGATATGATGAATTATTATGATCATGTAGAAAACATAAGTATATTCTTCATCATGCAACGGGTGGGATATATATCTCACTACAATAAATTGTGTAAAGATTTATATCTCTTGAGATTAAAGATACATGAATTGGGAGTGAGATCAGTTTATTAAGGGACTTTTTATGCTATGATGGTATTGGGAGTTATACTACACTACTCAGATGTTTTGGATAGTGAACCCATTCCACTATGGTAGCCTTGTAAATGATCCTTGAATAATATATAATTTATTTTCTATGCTTATGTGTATTCGACAAGACGTTTTATTATGATAATGTTATGATCTTAGGGATCATGTTCATTGATTCCCTTATGATTCATGTCATTTTAATTACCAATATTTATTCCATAACTCATTATTATGATCTTTTTTATGTAAAGTGTGGTTTTAAAATGTTATGATCATGTACTCAGACCCTTATGTTCATGTTATGATTATGAATCTCTCTTGTTTACCCTCACTGAGTATCTGATCTCATCATTTCTTATGTTTCTTTTCCCCATGTTATAAAGAACTATATTACATATGATATGTATAAGAACAGTGTTAGCTATGAAGTTTATAGTTTGATATGATTTAGTTTACCTATGGACGTGTTTTTTTGTTTCCATGTTTCCCAAATACACTAAACTATAATTCTCTCCATGCATGTGTTTGTGTAATGTAATGAATATTCATAAAAAATGATGTAATCTCTATGTTTTATATGCCATGGGCCTTATATTTGATATCATATGATATTTTTAGTTAACCTTTTGAATCTTGGATGAGTAAATAATAAATACATCCCTAAGGACATGTCTAAGGAAAAGTCTAAGGATTTGTCAATGTATAGGAAAACATCCTAAAATTTTGGAAATGGATAGAGAGAGGGTTTTTTAAGAAATTAAATAAATTTTTGGATACTACAAGTGGGTGTGACTCTATCATATATGTAATTAGGGGTAATAACTCTGAAAATGGCACATTTAGCTAGAATCAATCATCAACTGGTTCATGAAAATGGTCAGTGTTTCACACCTAGTTTGACACTCCTAGGGGATATTCTTTAGAAATTCACAATATATTTACAAAACATTATGAAATATTTATATATATTATCATTGTGAATTACCTATCATAAACCTAATGAGCCATATATTAAAGAAGGTATCATGATTTAGACCTCCTATATGTTATTTTTCATGATTATGTGGTACCCCATCATGATTATTGTTTCTTATATTTTGCTTTTTGGTTTTACTCAATGTCTGAAACCTAAATGAATCATGTTAATGTTGAGTATGATGGAAAATTCAATGATTTTAGAATTTATGATCCAAATTTTATGGGAGAGGAAGAAAAAATATCATTACTATGCTCACACAAATTTATCAAGTTGTGAATCATGATAGACTTCTAAAAGAATGATGAAGGAAACAAAATTATATTGGGTCCTCTAAGAGGTAATGCCCACATTTTTTAGTGGGTATTTTGATCCACTAGTCTATGAAAAATGGATCAACACCCATTAAAAGATACTTTCTATTCTATAGTGTTCAAAAAATGACAAATTCATTTTATCCATCAATTTTTTTGGAATTTGAATTGGAATAATCTTGGACTATTATCAAGAACATGAGATAACATGATCAAATTTTCTCCATGGATTGAGACAAGTTGAATAACATATTTTTCAATAATTACTTTCCTCATATTCTCCATATGAAGGCGGAGAAATTTTTCCTTGAGAGAAAATAAAAGGATGATAAATCTATTGGTACCTATGAGAGAAAGTTTACATGACTTGTGAGTTATTCTTCTGGTATTATCATCCAACCTAAATGTAATATTGATTGATTATTTAGTGGCCTAAAACAAATTCTTGTAAGGTTTTTATCCATAATATAATCCATTGTCTAGGAATATATTTTTTTATGTGATATCAAGGTGTAAATGGAGGTTGGGGTTACATATCATTCTCATGGTTTTGATTAGAATAGAAAAATGGAATTCAATGGAAAATCTGAGAATCCTGGAGAGAAGAATATGTTATTTCCTTTATGCTCAAAGTGTGAGTATAAGCATGGAGGAAATTATATTAATGGGACTAGTAAATGTTTTAAGTGTGTAAGGGATAGTCATTAGGAAAATGATTTTCAAAATTAATGTGAATAATTTATCTGAAAATTTTATTAGATAGAAAGCTGCATAGAATGCACCACACAAAATTTGGTGTTTCAAATTCAAGGAGTATGGGAACAATGCTAACCAGTTCCCAAATCCAAAGGTTTATAACGATGATCAAATTCAACAACTTATGAATCCAAATGATAAAGGTAAATCACATGTGATCACTATTTATAATAAGGTTTGTGATAACATTTGGTGAAAGGTACACTTACCATCCACTCTATAAATGAGAATATATTATTTGAATCCTGATCTACACATTCCTTATCATGTAAATAATTTTATAATATTATCAATATTCCACCCAAATTATTGGATATATAATTATTAGTGAAAATCCATAATGGTATGATTATCATATCTCAAGTGATTGCTTCCTCTCTGATTGACATTGGTGGGAATATTCTTCTGAAAAATATTTTCATTCTTATTCCAAATAAATTTAAGGTTATCTTGGGAATGGATTATATTTATATACATAAATTCCACATTAATTTTCAATGAATATATATTAAATTTGATATTCCAAATTAACCTATTATCATATATCAATGTGATGATAAGTATGAACTTCCGATTGATATTATATCAATTGTATAGTTCTTAGTTCCCATTTAGAAGGGGTGTTTATCTCAAATGGATGGGGAGAAACTTGAAATAAATTATATGCCTAATGTTTAAGAATTTTGGGATGTATTTATATAAGAGTTTACTAGCCTTCCACTAAAACATGAAGTTGAGTTATCAATATAAATCATATATAGTGTCATACAAATTTTAATGACTCCCTAGAGAATGGACACAATTGAGTTGCAGGAATTGAAGAATAAACTCTAGAAAAACAATAACAAGGGATTAATGTAGACATGTTTGTCATCTTTCGGTGAACCAATAATTTTTATTAAAAAGAAATCTGGATCAATGAGACTCAGCATTGAATATTGGGAGCTAAGCAAGATCAAAATTAAGAGCATGTATCCTTTTTCTGTTATTTATTACTTTATTAATCAGCCATGTGGAGATTAATACTTTTAGAAGATTTCCCATATCTTTGAATATAATAAATTGAGGTTTATTATGGAGGATATATCCAAGAAAACATTTTATACATGGTATTGGAACTATGAATAATTATTGATGCCATTCAGTCTTAATAATTTCCCAATTATCTTCATAAATTTAATGAATAGAGTATTTGAGATTACCTTGATCATTTTGTGGTGGTCTTTATAGATGGTATTCTTATCTATTTAAAGATAAATAAAGGTAATAAAGACCATAACATAATTTTACTAAAGAGAATAAGGATAAAATATATGATAAATTTACTAAGTGTGGATTTTGGCAACAAAAGGTTTTATTTTTTGGTCACATAATCTCAAGAGAGGGTATATTAGTAGATCCATCAAAGTTGGAGGCTATTGAATGTTGGCCCAAACCCATCATGGAGACTGAGATCCATAATTTTCTTGGGTTTTCTTGATATTATCAATGTTTTGTGAAGACTTTATCATGAATATATAAACCTCTGACTGATTTAACTTAGAAAGAGCCAAGTTTCTCTGGATAAACGAATGTGAGGAAAAGTTTTACAAAACTAGAGAGACTATTAGTCAGCACACCTATTCATACATTATACTACAGTGAATAAGGGTTTTTAATCTATAGTGATACATCCAAGAAGGTATTGGGATGTGTTCTTATGTAGAATGATAGGGTTAGTGCGTATGCCTTTCAATAATTAAAGAATCATGATCCAAATAACCCAAGTCATGATTTAGAGTTATCTATTGTAATATTTTCACTAAAGATATAGAGGAATTATAATTATAGATTAAAGTGTGATATATATACCAATCATAAAATTTTAATGTATATATTCACCCAAAAGGATTTGAATATACACAAAATAAGATGGTCAGAGCTATTTCGTGATTATGACCGCTCAATACATTGCTGCCCTTGGAAAGTGAACAAGGTTTCTCATGATTTGAGTTGAAATTATCATGCTAGTGTATCCATTATGGGGATTAAAAATGATCTTATATTTCTAGATTTCTAAAGTAAGGATCCAGAAATCTTGAAGGAAGGGGAAAAAATATTACCTTCTTCAATTGAATGTTTAACCATTTATCCTAGTAAAGATTAAAGAGGCATAGAAGGAATATGTGGAGCTAAAAAATAAGGTTATAAATGTAACTAATTTTAACCTTGATTACGTTGGAATGATAAATATTAGGAATCAGGTATGTGTTCTATCAATACAATATTTAAATTAAGAGTTTTAGAGTAATCTCATAGTTCTTCATTCTCTATTCATCTAGGAAGTTTTGAGATGTATAGAGATTTGAAAGAGTATTTTTAGTGGGATAAAATGAATAGATATATCATAGAATTTATATCTTAGTTCTTGGTATGTTAGAAATTTAAGGCTGAATGACAAACGTAAAATGGGATTTTATATCCATTACCCATACTAGATAGGAAATGGGAAAACATAACCATATATTTTTTTCATTGGACTCTCCAAAATGATTAAAGGGAATTATGTTATATGGGTCTCAGTTGATCTCTTTACTAATTCAACACACTTAATAATTATTTAAGAATACTTATCCATGTAATATATTTCAAGGATATAAATTATAGAAGTGGTATGTTTATATGGAGTATCATATTCCATTGTATCTCATCGAGATCTGAGGTTTACCAAACTTTTCTGGTGAATTCTTTAGAAAGATATTGATATGAAGTTGATTATCCACACTACGTATCATAAATTGATATATGGATGGTCTAAGAAAACAATTCAATACCAATATGATATATTCAGATCTCATTATTTAGATTTATAAGGTGGTTGATATAAAAATATTCCACAATTTGAGTTTTCATATAAAAATATCTTTCAGTCAATCATTCATATGTCTCTATATGAAGTCCTCTATAGAAATAGATGTAGTGCTCCAACATGCTAGAATGAATAAGGATATAGAAACCTATTGGGACCTGAAATATCTGAATAAATTGAAGATAAGATTATCAGAATTCAGAAACAAATCAATGCTGATTAGAGTCTGAATAAATGTTATGATAACAATAACCGATCTAGACTAGAATTCGATGTTGGTGAAAAAGTGTTTCTATGAATTTATCCATTGAAGAAGGTTATGGTATTCTGGAAGAAATAGAAACTAATACCTAGGTATGTTGATCCCACTGAAATGCTTGATTATATCAAGGATGTAGTTTATTTCGTGTAACTTCCACCAAACCACTCTCAAGTCCTTGATGTGTTTCATGTATCTCTCCTAAGCAAGTAAAAACCCAACCCTTCACATGTAATAAACTTAGAGGTGATACCATTGGAGAAATAACTTTCTTATGAGGAAAAATTGGTGAATATTTTTTATTCAACAAATAAATTTCAACGAAACAAGAATAGTCACCATGTCAATGTTTTGTAGTGAAACCAATAGTTTGATGAAGATATGTGGGAACTTTAGGAAATTATGAGGCAGAAGTATCCACATTTTTTTGTATCAAAGTGATTAATTTCAAGGGTGAAATTAATTTTATGGGGGGTATAATGTAACACCATGATTATTTATGAATTATTTTTCAAATAAATTATATTTATTTTTGTAACATCCCAACCTCGGTGCCACACATAGGTGTCCCAATCTAGTTGGTCTCATGACATCAAAAATGCCTCCATGTATGCCAGAGGCTGGAGACTAAATGTAAAGGTCTTATAATTCAATCATGGGGATATTGTACCATTTTTTATTAGAGTAAACACAAGAATAAATTACAAACAATAAAATAACCATATATAACAAATAAAAATACCAATATCCAAAGATAAACCATGTAGGAAATATAATGTCCAAATAAAGAAAAAAACATTTCATGTTAATGTACATGTTAAGTTTCTAAAATGAAAACTGAAAAGAAAGACACTGAAGAATCCCAAGTGGGTAAAAATACATGTCTTTTTCCATAATCCAATTTCAATCCCAAACTCATAAATCTAACACAATGCTTTTCCCATAACCTATCCTATAGTAATAAATTCTATTTGGGTACTGTCCAGGCAGCCTGAGTAGGGTGAGAGTACAAATCAGTAGACCACCACCAATATTGTTTAAAACTAATCAATAAAAAAGTGTGTGTAGTTGTATAAATAAATAATTACAATGAATAAGTAAATATTTATCACATTATCAATTAATTTTTATTGAACTACATAGACCACCAGGTTTCCATGGACACTCGAACCTCAATACTTTCTCCATCCCACAAGGGGTTTGAACCATGTTATATATTCAATTCACATTTCATTATAGCACATGATATTACATTATCTATATCACTTAAATTTCATTTAATTACTTACACTTGAAACCATAGTCCAATGATAATGTTTTGGGTGTAGAACTCCATTTATCACCACATTCATCAACCATGCATGTATATCATGGGCATAGAACATCATGTCTAAAAACCTAAATATCAATTGTACATATATGTCATCAACATTGATCATCATGTATAACACCCCATTTATCCCCCATGAATATACATCATTGGTGTAGATCATCATGTCTAGCACCCCATTTACCATCCATGCATTTATATCATTGGGATATTTCATCATTTCTAGCACACCATTTACCAACCATGCACATATATCATTGACATAAATTGTTATGTCTAGCACCCCATTTACCAACCATCACGATTAATCAACATCAATCATCTTATCCTAGGAATATTTTAATTATTTCATAAATTAATTATTCTCAGTCCATTAATTAATTCTACAATTAATAAATCAGAACAATTTTTATTAAAAAAAATTCAATAATTAATTAGTCATACAAAACCCATTAATTAATTATTCAATTAATTTATCACATATCTTTTATTAACTAATTCAATAATTATTTAACCACATAAATTTTATTAATTAATTGATCAATTAATTAATCATTTCACATATGAAAATCAAATAATTAATACACAAATTAATTGTTATCAAATTCACAATTTTAAATTTTGATAATTAACTCAAACAATTAATTGTCCTTAATAAAACAATCCAATATTCTGATAATTAATTTTTCAATTAATTATGCATATTTCACAATCAAATTCTTTGATAATTAATTCATAAATTTATTACCTTGATACCACAATTTCCATGATTCCATCAAATCCCTAACTCCCCAATTAATTAACTAACCACAATAATAAAATAAATTTTAAAATTCCAATAACCCAATGATCTCTAGAAATTATATAGTTTAATATATATATTTGATAACAAGACTATGTTATTTGAACAATATACCACCTACCTAAATTATTTGAAAAACTATCACCCAACAGAAATCACGAAAATTGAGTAGCATAATGTCTTAGATCTAGGTTTGAATCTCCAAAACCCCAAATAAAGATAAACAAATAAAGATCTATTTAATTTTAAATATTGACCCCCAAGTTTAGATCTAGATTCATCAAATATAGATCAAGATCTAGAAAAACAAAATATTAATTCCCATGAAAAAATTAGAGGAGGAATGGGGAAAATGGGAAAGAAATGAGATTGAATCCACTTACCGGGATAGGAGATGATCCTAAATCTGGCCTTTAAAATGGGAATAAAGGAGGTTATATGGCCCTGGAATTCATCCGGAGAGCTCCAAAATCATGAAAAACCTCCTATGGTTGAATGGGGGTCAAAATGGGTGAGTTTCAAGGGTTCGGGGAATTTTAAAATTAACCCTTTGGATACATAAAAATAAAACACAATTTCCTTAGTATGGGAGCACAATTTTCCCTAACCATGTGCCAACATTGAGCCTATAATTTTAGGGTTTCATGGTTTCTCCTTTTAGGCCACATCGTTTGATAAACCATGTTCCATCCATGTGAACCCCCACTGTTCAAGTTTGAACAATTTATTGGGTTGAGGCACATGGTTTTCACTAACTGTGGGCCAACCATGAACATCCTTATTTCTTTCAACTTTTCTCAAAATTCTCCCAGACAAACCCCATGTTATAACCCAACCAAAAAGTACCCAAATAAGGAAAAAAGTGTACTTGGAAAATTCCTGATCCAACTCCAAAAAAGTTCTGGATCTTACGATCTCCCCACCTTATAACAACACATCCTCGAGCTTCACTCCCAAGATTCTCTAAGATTTTGAGTCAAAAAGATTAGGAAACAGAGCTTGTATATCTACTTCCATTTCCCAGGTTTTTTCTTACACATTCCCATGTTTCCACAATACATGAAATATCGACATTGTTTTTTCCGGAAACACTTTCTCACTGTGATATGATACACTTATCAAATTCTCCTCAAATAGAATATTCATCTCAAGCTCAACATTATCCACATAAATCACATGAAAAGGTGTGGGGCGATACCTCCATAGGTATAGTACATAGAAGACTTCCTTCATAGCATTGTATTTATGTGGAAGATCTAATTGGTATACAACTAAATATGTTCTCTCCATAACCACAAATGGTCAAACAAATCCATGAACAAACTTTCCCTATCTCCATATCCTTCAGTGGCCTACCCTATGAGACACCCAAAGGAATACATGATCTCCCTCTATAAACTCTAGGGGTTGTAAACATCTATCATCATATGACTAGTGTCTACTCTGATTCATATACATGTGTTTCTAAATTAGTTTCACTTTTTCCAACATCTCCTACATGATACTTGGTCCCAACAACTCTTATTCACATGCCTCCATCTATATAGTGGTGATCTTCATGGACAAGCATAAATAAGGTTGTATGGTCCCATCTATATAGTTTCCTGATAATTATTGTTATAGGAAAACACCACTAAACCATGTTTTCTCCCCTGACACACCAATGTCAAGAAAACATGCCAACAACATATCATCAAGAACCTGTATTGTATTCCTTGACTACCCATATGTTTGTGGGTGTAATTAAATACTCAAAAAAACATGCATGACAAGCACTATATTTAAGCCCCTCCAAAAGCGTGAAGTGAATCATGAGTCATGATCTAAAACTGTAGTCTATGCCACCCTGTGCAAAATTCCTACCTTGTGAATATACAAGTCTTCTAGCTTCTCCAATAAGAATACCTCCCATATAGGAAATAAATTAACTATATTCATTAGTCAGTCCACAAAAAACCGAATCATATCATTCTTCCTTGGAATCTTGAGGAGACCAACCAAAAATTCCATTGTAACATTGCCCCACATCTATTCTAAAATAACAACTACAATAAACTCTTGGTCCTTGATTCTCTTCTTTCATCTGCTGAGAAGTGTAGCAACATGTCACAAACCCCTCTATCACATTTTTCATGCATGGCCACCAAAACTATCATAGTAATTTACAGTACATTTTGTTACACTTGGATATATCGACCACTTTTAGGAATTAAAATCCTTTATGAGATCCACTCACATGATCGTAGCTACAATAACCTAATTCTAGACATAGATTATCACATACTCATATATGCTACAATAGGATGATGACTCCCCACCTTCAAGGATTTCCCTTAAGGTATAACATTCTGGATCCCCATACCGCTTTTCTCTAATTTTGATCAAATTTTTTGACTCCACTATGACTGATATGAGAGTCATATTCTACTAACTCCCCAGAACCACAAAATTAATTTCATCCAACAAATTCATCATCTTTGACACAAAACTAGACTCTTTAACCATTTATGTCTAAGTATTCCTATTCAAAGTTTCATCCATGCTATTTTCCCTCCCAGGAAAATATGATAGCTCAATATTGAATAACTGCATATACTCTACCCATATCTAATGATAAAGATTCAAATATCTCTATAAAAATATTAATCTTAAGTTCTTGTGGTCTTTAAACACCATAAAAGTTTCTCCTAACAGATAATGTCTCCAACACTTTAGAGAATAGACCATAACTTCTAACTCAAGTTCATTCATAGGTTAGTTTTGTTCATGTGGCCTCAGCTTTGAATACTCATATGCTAGGGAGCCATCTCCTTGTATCAACATTTACCTGAGTCCTATTCCAGAAGCATCACAAAACATTGTATAATCATCTCTATGATTAGGTGGAATCAAGATTGGTTAAATGAAAAATAGTTCTTTAACATACAAGAATCCGACCACTAAAACTTTATCCCATTCTTGGTCAATCCCAAGAGTGGTACTAGAAAATGGTAAAATACCTCAATGAATCTCTAATAATATCCATATTACCCCAGAAATCTACAGACATCGAATACATTTTTGGGCTGCTCTTAAGAAACCAATGTATGAACCTTCTCTGGGACTACCACAAAACCTTCCTCTGAGATGATGTGACCCAAGAAGTATACATTATCAATGAAAAACTAACACTTATATATCTTGGAATATAGATTATGATCTCTCATTGTACCCAGGATGATGTCAAGATGTTTGGAAATATCATCTTGTGTCTTGGAGTACACCGTGATGTCATCCACAAACACTATAACAAAATGATCCTAGTAAAGATGGACTATTCTATTCATCAA
Organism: Viscum album; assembly: GCA_963277665.1. NCBI lineage: Eukaryota > Viridiplantae > Streptophyta > Magnoliopsida > Santalales > Viscaceae > Viscum > Viscum album. Next base: position 1,138,635,751 of record OY728135.1, on the reverse strand, counting down.
CGACATAAAAACTTATGGGGTGTTTTTCACTAAAAACTACATTACAATAAACTCATATAGGCTATACCTAATTCTGGAAGTAGTCCTTGGAATATCAAAAGTCTAAACTCTCAACAAATGGTACCCCGATCTGAATTCGATCTTCAAGAATAGACAGTCTCCTCCCAACTAGTCAAAAGGATGATAGATATATGGAATATGATACTAGTTCTACACTTTCATCTTTTTCAACATCCTGTAATTGGAACACAAGCGCAAGCTCCCATCATCCTTCTTTTCAAACAACATATGTGATCCCAAAGGTGATGTACTCGAGCGGATAAACCATTTATCCTCCAACTCCTCCTACTGATTTTTGATCTCTTGATGCTCTTTCAGTGCCATTCTATACAGTGGAATAGATATCACCTCTTCCATTAGCATGAGTTCAATATTAAATTCCACATCTCTCTCATGTGGTAGTCCTGACAAGTCTTTAGGAAACACATCCTAAAATTGTTCCACCACTAGTGGAAATATATCAGGCATTACTCATCCATCATCTAGAAATAAACTAGAAACCTAGGTTGCGATCTCTCTAAATTGCACATAAATTGTCCCCAATCATCCTTCCTAGATTTCCCAATATCCACTATGAACATAGTTTTCACCCTTAGGAGACGTAAAGGTCACTCTTCTATGGTAACAATCAATGTGGGCTCAATATGTGACTAGCCAGTCTGTACCAACAATTTGGTTGAAACCTGACATTTCAAGAATATAGAGATCCTAAAGAAAGAGATACTCCTAGATCTCAAGAGAACATCCCTGGAACAAATATATGTCTCTATACCATACTCCCAATGGTGTATCCAGCATCATTACCCCACTCACAAACTCAACCGTTAAACTCAAACCATTTAATAGTTTTGCATATATAAAGGAATGAGAGACACCAATCTCAAATAAGGCACTAGTTAATGTAGAAGCTAAAATAATAGTACCTCTAACTATTTATAGCTCATACTCACTATACACAAGTGTAGGATGCACCGCATACAATTGTGTTTTCCCTCTTCCTTGTGATGTTGTATGACTCCCCTGAGTTGAACCACTATACTAATGTGGGATCTCTTACACAGAAGCACCATGTCCACTACTTATACTGCCTCTCCAAATTGAACTCTAAATTATAGAATGATATGTTTCAGAAGATCTCACCCCCACACCCTATTTTTTTCAAGATCCTCTATCAAAAATCATCTGTCTCAGGTTCCTACAAAACCTCTAAAGATGTCCTAGTTTTCCATAGCTTCAGCACACCACTGGTGGTTAGGGGAAATGTTTATAAATGTTTCCGAGATTAACAAAATATTTTCATATCACATGGGTAAGATCCTTATCAACTGATCCTCATGGATTTATACACTAATACCCACTAATCTGGCTGAAATTCTCATTACAACAAATCCTATTCTTAGAAGACGTACCTCCAGATTATCTAGGAGAAAACACATGTATCCCACTAGAAGCCTCATTTAGGTTCCCCTACAATATGATAGCCTAAATTATCACTATTATAAACTTCTTAAAACTAAATATATTCCCCTTGTACTTAATTTTACAATTTAATCAAATAATTTTTATGAAATAGCCTCATCTCCTTCCAATGTTGTAACAAATCACTACAAATCTATAAGGTTTCTAGCATACTCCTTCACAGACATGTTCCCCTGAGTCAACCTCATGAACTCAGTTACTCTCTCCTTCCTCAATGTATCTGGATAGAAGTTCTCTAAGAACCTATCCAAGAATTCCTTTCATAGAAAGACATCAGCATGTTCAGTAAAACATTGGAAATATCACCAATGTTTCACTGATCCTTATAACATATAATAAACTAAATTGACACTATTGTTAGCTGAAGTCCCCAAATTGTCAAGTATCATCTCAATAGAATCATCCCATAACTCATATATTCCAGGTTTAACCTTTTTAGTAAATGTTGGAGGGTGCTACAACTATAACACCCTTGGAAATTCATACATTCACTTCACAACCCACCTTAGGTCTCTTCCCATGAATTTCATGATGCAAGCTAAGTTCTCTTAGAACTACTCTCCTTCTTCCCCACCCGACATGATTAGTACCGTAGGTTTCATCATTGGAGGGTCATTCCTAGCCACACCCCTAGTTATCCTCTCAATGAGAGTCTTCATGGAGGAATATGTATACAATTGAAAACACACATTTTAGAACTCATAACACAACTTTATTACATTTGCGTAAGAGGAAAATCATAACAAGTCGCAAAATGTATTTTCCCCAGATGTCACCACGCAGTCAAAACCTAGGTGCTAACACTACCATTAATTTTCCTACATCTATGTATCAGTTATCAAAGGTTATTCTCAATCTCATTATTCATGACTCTAATATAGACACCCATTTATTCTCATCTTGCATCATTTTTTTGCAATCTTTCTCAAATTCATTCTAGGCACCATTTTCATTTGAAATTCACAATCAAGGAAAATATTCTAAGATCAACAACTTACCCAAACCTGTTTTCCCATGTGTGCCTAAAATGATTCATGTCACAAAAAATACAAATTTCCTTGAATGATGCATATAGACATAACTATCATTCCATTCTGAGCCATGAGTCAATCCTAAAAAAATATCAAAAAAATCACATCACGCAACAAGTGCTTCACCCAAGGTGAAATAATGTTAAACTCTAACAGAAAATAGCAATAAAAAATACCACCCAGAGTACTTGGTTTTCCCACATACATTGTTTGGAAATTATTTTAAATGAGCTCATAACCAAGCCCCGACTCTTCTTAGTATCCTTTATTACTTTCCAAAATAGTAAGACAATGAGAAATAAAAAAAATGGGCTCTGATACCACATTGTAATGTGTTGAACAGGGTAGAACACACCATTTCCCGGAGTCGACCGATCACATGACCTCAAGCGCACCTCCCCATATTCTAGAGGCTTTCGACTAGTAGCAAGGGTCTATGAATTCAATCATGGGGTTAATACACCCTTTTATCATATTAAATACCAGAATAAATAATAAACAACAATGGAAGAGTATATAATGATAAAAATTCCAATATGTAAAGATAAACAATGTAGGAAATACAATATCCCAGTAAAGCAGAAAACATGTCATATTAATGTATGGGTCAAGTGTCTAAAATGAATACCAAAAAGACAGACACTCACGAATCCGAAGAGGGTCCCTAACTACATCTAATTCCATAATCCATGCTCTATCCCCAACTCAGCCATCAAACATGGGGCATTTTTCCTTAACCTATCATGCAACAATAAAGTCTTTTTAGGTATCAATCAGGCATCCCAAGTAGGGTGTGAGTATAACACAATAAGCCACCACCAAATATGTCTAAAATAAATCCAACCAATAAAAAGTATATGCGGTTTTATAAAGAAATAATTACAATTTATAAGTAAATAGTTGTCACATTATCAATTAATATTTATTGAACTATATAGTCCACTAGGTTTTCATGGATACCCGTACCTCAATACCTGCTCTGTCCTGTGTTAGGTATGAACCATGTTACATATTCAATTCACATTTCATTATTGAACATGATATTATATTATCCATACAACTTCAATTTCCTTTAATTACATCCTTTTGAAACTATAGTCCAATGAAAACATTTTGGGTGTAGAACACCATGTTTACCACCCCATTAATCAACCATAAATGTATATCATGTGAATAAAACTTCTTGTATACCTCTCCAAATATCAATTGTACATATATGTCATCAGTATGGATCATCATGTCAAGAACCCCATTTATTATCCACACATATATATCATTGGAATATATCATAATGTCTAGTACCCCATTTACCAACCATGCATATATATCATTAGCATAGATCTTCATATCTATCACCCCATTTACCAACCATTAATATATACCATTGAATAGATTATCATGGATAACACATTGTCTACCAACCATCATTATTAATAAATATTAATAATTATATCACAAACATCCATTAATTAATTCACAAATTAATTAATCCCAATCCATTAATTAATTATATAATTAATTAATCACAATGAAATTCATTAATAAATTGAATAGTTAATTAATAATATCTACTCCATTAATTAATTCTCTAATGGATTAATCACATATTTTCCACTTACTATTTAAATAATTAATTAACCACATAAATTACATAAATTAATTCATTGATTAATTAATCCTTTCACATCTCAACATCTAATACTTCATACACAAATTAATTATTATCAAATTCATAATTAAACATTCTGATAATTAAATCAAACAATTAATTATGCTTAATCCCACAATTCAATATTTCGATAATTAATATAAAAATTTATTATCCCATTTTCACAATCCAATGCTTTGATAATTAATTAATCAATTAATTACCATAATTTCACAATCTCCATCATTCAATCAAATCCACAACTCCCCAAATAATTAATTGACCACATTAATTAATTTATTTAAAGGATTTAATTTTCTAAAGGAACTCTATAAATTCTACAATACCATACACATAATTGATAATAAAAATATGGGATTTGAATAATATACCACCTACCTCGATTTGTTGATGAATGTTCTACCAATGGAAATCCCAAAAACTTGAGGAGCACAATGACATAGATCTAGGTATGAATCTCAAAACCCTAAATCTTGATCAAAAAATTAAGATCCCTTTAATTCTAATTTTTGATAGAAAAAACTAGATCTTGATTTACCGAATATTTATATAGATATAGAAAGATAGAATATTACTTCCCATAAAATAAATGATATATGGAATTAGGATAAACAAGAATGAAATGTTATTTAATCCACTTACCGAGAGAGGATACGATCTTCAATACATGCTTAGAATTGTAAATAATAGAGGTCAGAAAACATTGGAATTCACCTAAAGAGCTCAAAAAACATGAAATACCCCCTAGGGTTGAGTGAGGGTCAAAATGGGTTAGTTTAAGGGGATTATGGTATTTTAAAATTAATTTTTTGGAGACTTTAATATTCGCATGCAGTTTCCCTAGCATGGGGCACACAGTTTTCCTCAATGTTGTGCCAACCTTGAGCTGGTTATTTTAAGGGTTAATGGTTTATCCTATTTGGGTGCATAGTTTAACAAAATGTGTGCCAACCATGAGAACCCCAATTGTCTATGGTTTCACAATTTTCTAGTTTGGGTTCATTTTTTGATCTAATCATGTGCCCACCATGAACAACCCTCTTTCCTTCATTTTTTCTCAAAATTCACCCAAACACACCCCAAGTTATAACCCAAACAAAAAGAACCCAAATAAGGGAAAAGAGTGCCTAAAAAGAATACTTATTCAACTCCATAAAATTTTTGGATCTTAAACATGTATACATCTCTTTACAAACAACACCAAGTAAAGCCTATACTACATGCAACATTGGGTTATCTTTCATCACATGTGACACCGAGTTTTAAGAAAACCATGATATAATTTTAATATTATTGTTGAAAGGTGACCATTATAACCTAGTAATTGAAATTAGATAATTGAATAATAATAAATAATATTTAAATATTATATATAATTTTTTTATATAAATAGAACATACTGATAAAAATGTACTTAATTTTTTTTAAATATTTATATGTTTTGAAAATTCTATTTTCTAAAAAATTGTTTTTTATTATTCCTTTTGGTGAACGATAGTAAATATTTTTTGAATATTTTAGAAAATTAATTTGATAAACTAAATTAATTTTTTTTAAAAAGAATATCAAATTTATATTATGGTGAATTTTGTTTATTTTTCTAAAAAGTTTCATTTTTGATGAATAGTGAAAAATACTGAATTAGAATTGAAGACAACCTTTTCATTTATATTATTCATAATTTTAGATTATATTTTAAATTGATTTTATAGTAAATTTACTTCAATTAATATGTCTATTAATCCAATTATGGTCATTTTAATTTATTTCAAATTGAATATTGAATTAAAAACTTTGTACACTTTTGAACATTTTCTCTGTAAAACCCAGTATCTCATCACATCACATGATTAATTTTAAATTAAATATTTTCACTTATGAGAATGGAATTTTGAAAAATGGATTCTATATTTTTAATAAATATAATTTATATTATCTTATAAGGTAAACATAATTTTTTAGAAAAAATAATTGTGAAAACAGTAAAAATTATTTACCGCAGTTGAGGTAAAAATAGATTTACCATGGGGGTTAAAATAAAAATATAAGGGTTAAAAATAATATAAAATTTTTAAGACACCCATTTAATAGAAATATTTCTACCTTATATATTATAGTCTCAATAATGGTCTATTTTTTAACCTTATGAAGTTTTGAAAATGTCGTTACACCTTTTACATTCAAAAAATTACAAGTATGTCACTCACCTCAATTATGATAGTCCACCCCCTATCCACTCTTCTTAACAACATAAAATCATATTGTTTCATCCAATAACTACACAAATCACTTAAAAAATTACCTCCTATCATCCTATATGTCTTATTTTTAAAATAAATTAAACCTAAGAAGGTTTTTGGTGCAAATATAATGTGGATACTCAAAGTAGAGGCAACGTTCATCAACAATAACTTTTTTTTATTTATTCCTCCACAATCGTCAATAATAATTAGAAAATTATTATATTATAAAATCAATATGTTACTTATAATATGGTATTTTATTTTAAGTTTATTACTTTCAACCATATCCACATTAGTCAAATGAGTTACGAGCCCATTGTTTGTGAGTACAGTGGACTACCGCTTCACAAACCAATATCATTATTTTTTCATCAACTACTATCAAGTCATGAAATAATTATGTATTTATTATTTATATATTATATTTTTTATATTATTATAATTATATATCGTTTTATCACATATACCTTCATAATATCCATTAGGTGGGAATACGATCACCTCACATGTGTGTACGGTGGACTACCATCTCACGAAGTGATGTGATTCATTCACGATTTTATTGGAAGGTAATAAGGATGTTTAGATGAAATTATACGATATATGTGAAATAAAAATGATTCTATAATGATAATATATCATTTATCTTTCTCTATTTGAATCCAATAATCAACTGAAAACAATGTTCATCCTTATGTACAACCTATCATCACCATGAACGGTGTATTTCATTTTATATCAATAAATTTTATGGATTACTATATATATATATATACTGAATAAATATAATATTTATATCATTTTTGAGACTCTATATGTTATGAAATCATGCTAAAATTAAGAGGACCAAAATAATAAATCAAAACTTATACAAAAAACAAAGCAGTTATTACCTGAAACATGAAATTAATGTGGAATTGTTACCAAAAAGGTAATAAAAGTTCATAATAAAATCACATATGGTATGATATATATATATATATATTTCTTTAATATATTTATAATAAAGGTATATTAATTATATATGAGTTTAGAACATGTACAAAGGAAGGTAAGACTTAAGGTAAGATATTTTGGTCAAAGTTTCCCTTCATTGAGATGTACACTATATTATGCACATATATTCTTTCATGAGATGTATGGAAAGTCCCTTTGACATATAGTATAGTGAATTTTTTTATCTACATGTTATTTTAAGTTCCATTTTATGTTATTCTATCATGGGTATTACGAGTCAATGTTACCAAAGTGGTAATGATTTTATGTTACAATCTCATCATTTATCAGCATTTTTTATGATTATGTTTTAACTAATAAAATCTTGTGATACATCTATTAAGAAACTCAATAATTTTATTATCAATGTTTATTCAAGGTATTTCCATGTAATGGTACACTTTTTCCCATCATATTTACTTAAAATAATTGATAAAATGTTTTTTTTAAACATCTAACTTTATTTCTATCTTTGCTCGGAAATTCATTCTCTTCAAAATCTTTGTTTTCTAAAGAAAATTAATTTTTTTATTATTCTCCAATGTTTAAAAAAATTAATTTTTACACATGTTTTACATTTTATAAAAAGTATTCTAAATAAATATTCATTTTGTTTTTAAAAAAATGGGAATTATTCTTTTACTAAAAATGTGAAAGAAATATTTTTATTAACATGTTCAGAATGAAAAAAACTTCTCATCATCATTACCATTATATTATTTGAATCTACCTATGTATGTTTCAAATTTTATTTTCAATAAAAAATATTTTAAAAATGTTTTATGTTTTAAAAAGTTTTTTTCAAAGTAGAAAGGATATTTTCCTCAATAGTTTTTTTAATGACTGATCAAAAAAAATTCCAACTAAGATGACACATTTTGATTTTAACTATGACTTAATGGGGATATGATACAAGTATAATATTATTATTATTTATATTAATTGGATATATTTATTATGGGATAATTTTTATGAAACCCATTTCTGTTCCATGGCATAAACCATGATAAAATTATTATGAAACCCACTTATTTTTTCATGGGTTATTCTATGATGAAATGATTATGAAACCATTTTATTTTATACAAGTTATGATATGATTAAATTTTTATTAAACCCATATAATTTAATGGTTTATGATATGATGATTGGTGATGATCTTGTGTCACACAAAAATTTGGTTTACATTATGAGATGGGTGGGACCTATATCTTCATACAATGCATTAAGTAAATATTTATATCAAATAAGATAGACAGGATTAGAACATGGAGTTAACCCAGTGGAGTAAGGTACTTTTTCCTCTATGGTTGTCATGTAAGTGAATGATGACTACTATGAGGGTTTGGGGAGTGAACCCATTCCACTATGGTATCCTTAGAAATGAGGCATGACTAATATGAAAAATTATTTTCTATGCTTATATATATTCTGAAAATCTATAAATTATCTCAATGTTGTTACCTCATGGCTCATGTTATTTGATTACCTTATGATTCATGTCTTATGGAATTACAATATTTATTTTGTGACTCAAGATTATGATATTTGATATGAAGGGGGTGTTTTTTAAATGTTATACCCATGTTATCAAACCCTTATGTTCAATTTGTTCTTATGAATATCTATTTTTTACCCACAATGAGTATCTGATATCACCCTTTATTTTGTTTCATTTCCCCATGTTATGAATAAATTTATTACGTATGATATTTCTAAGAATGGTGTTATCTATTAAGGTCATAGTGGGAGATAATGTAGTTTACTTATGGACCAGTTGTTTGGGTTTACAAGTTTTAAAAAACACTAAACTATTATGGTCCTTAAGAATTTATATGTGTAATTTAATGAATATTCCTTAAAAATATTTAATATCTATTTATGATAATAATGGGTTGTTATAGATAAATTTAGAGTTATTCAGCAGTACATCCAAATAGTTCAAAATTTATTGAAAAGTTATGATGATAATAGTCGATGATATATACAGTTATAAGTTCATGAGGAGGTGTTTCTTTGAATTTAACTATCGAAAAGGATATGATGTTCATATAAAAATGACATCTAAGTCCTGGGTATAGTATCCCCTTTTAGATTCTTTATGGAGAAGAGATAGTATCTTATTGCTTGGATCTTCCACTGAACCTCCCAGATTCATGGTGTGTTTCATGTATATCTCATAAAAAAGTACATACCTAATCCGTTAGATTTACTAAAATCAGAGTTCATACCATTGGAAAATTATCTTTCTTATGAAGAAAACCCGATATAAATATTTGAGCATAGAGAGAATGTTCTATGAAACAATACTACTTACTTGGTTAAAGTTCTCTAGAGAAATCCAAAATATTATGAGGCCTCTTGGTAACCCACATATGTGATGAAATAGAGATATCTTCATTTATTTATATTACAGTGATAGAATTTTTAGGTATAAATTCACTTTATGGGGGTATAATGTAACACCCTAAGATTTTATGATTAATTTCTTTTTAAATAAATTTAATTTCTTTGATATTTTATGATACTTGTAACCCCATGTATAAATAAACTCTAATATAGTATACTATTATAGAATAGTTTTAAATAGGTGTGTATTAATAATAATAAAAAAATTATTAAAAATTTATGGGTTAAATATTTATAAAATGAATTCACTGGTTATAAATTAATTATAAATTAAAATAAAAATCATTCAAAAAATAAAGGATTCATTTTTATGAAAAAATTTTTTTTGTGAGAAATGTGTTTTTATCTTAATAAATTTGATTCTTCCCTACTAGTGAATGAAATTAATAAAATTAAAACATTATATATTCAATTTAATTTTTTAACATTTATCTAATATTTTTTTCTAGGCATGGGATGAGAATAAATCCAATTTTATGCATAAAATGTATTTAAAAAAACTATTTTCATCGCATTTTGTGCACTTATTTTAAAATTAATTTAAAAAATTAAGTGAAATATAATTTTAAAAATTGATTCGATATTTGGAATCAGGATTACATAATTTTTTACATATTCTCCATTTATTTTTCAGCATTATAAAACTGACCATGGTAAAATTTATCTCCATAGTAAAGGGTAAATTGGGTTAACCCAGGATAAAACTATATATTAAGATCAAAATATTTCATCCCAATTATTATTTAATTATGTTAATTATAATTGTATCACCTTAGGATCTAAATTTACTTTTTTAAGGGACAAGTTCCCATGAAATTTACCAATACAATATTTAAACAAATGAAAAATATAAATTGTCATTCTGTTACTTTTAAATATATATTATGTGTTCATATTAAGGGAAAAAGAATATTTTGAATGAATATTAATGGTTTTTTTATAATAACTAAATTATTTTAAAGATGATAATTTATTTATAATTTTAATAAATTATATATTTAACTAAAATACTTACTCAACGCCGACAAGATATTTATTCCATTTATAAAAAATAAAATATTTTTTAAAAAAATATTAAATGTAACATAATATGGGTGATTTATTGTTTTACATTAATTTTATTATTAAATATAACATATTTTTATTTTTAAGGATTATATTCAAATTCAATATTTTTCTAGGAGTCTTTCATGTAAAATTAAATGAATAGTGTTAAAAATGACATTAATGATATATTATGAAAATAATATTTTTAAAAATTATTTAAAAATGATAAAAATATTCAAATAGAATAATGAGGATAATATATGCTTACAAATATAATCCCTTGTTCATTTAGAAGATATTTTTCACCTTATAAGTAAAATTATAACCCTTTAAGTGTGAAAAGACATAATTGCGGTTGAGGTTAAAATAGGTTACCTATGGGGTTAAATCAATAGATAAGGTTTAAAAAACACATAAACCTATAAAAATTATTTTTTATGGTATTTAAATAAAATACTAACTTATATTGAAATATATATACCTTTTTAATCATTTTTCTTTAGAAATACTTCTTTGTATCTATTAAAAAATTACAAGAGTTCCCCTCCCTTGACTTATAAAGGGGCTCCCCACCTTTATGTAATTTACACCACTTTGAGCCTTTTAAATAAACCATACCATACTAATGTATCTTATAAAAATACTTACACAGATTATATAAGTTTTATTAATCCAAAATGACCAACCCTAGAATCCTTGAGAGAAGATATAAAGGAGTTCTTTCTAAGAATAGGTAATCACCTTAACTGAACACTTTATTTTTAAATATTATTTTAACTCCACTAAATATATGGTATTTTTCATAAAATAATAAATTAAATATAATAAATATACCTAAGTTCAATTCTTATTATATTTCCATCAATATCCACCCTCTATTTCATCAAATGGGAAGTGAAAGTATCGCTTGTGTGTACGTGTGGAATACCACCTTCACATAACCTTAAAATTAATTTTCCATCACCATCATTCATAGATTGTTATTTTTATGGGTTTACATTTTATATATGTCATTTAAAAAACAATTATTCTTGATAATTATAACATCACATTTACCATATTACCTTCTAATCCATTAAAAACTGATAAAGTCGCTCATATGTTCATGTGAACTACCATCTCCACAAAGAGATGTGATTTATTTTTCATTCAAATTTTACTTGGATGATAATAAGGATACATTTAATGAATATATATAATAAATATGATATAATAATTATTTTTAGTGGTTAATTATTATTTAACTTTTTTCTTTCCATCCTTTAAAAAGTGAAAACAATGTTCATTCATATGTATAGCCCTCCATCTCCAAGAATGGTGTAGTTCATTTTTCTATATTTTATGAATAATTATAAATATATAAATATATATAATGAATATATATTATATTTATATAATTATTAAAATTATTTAGTTGATGGAACCATAATAAAAGTACAAGTACCAGAACTATCGAACCAAAATTCTTATGAAAAACGAAACAATTAACACTCCAATACGAAAATTTTAATAAATAATTATTAATAAATGGGTATTGAAATGTTATACATGGATTATATATGATATTATAAGTATGTAAATGAATCTATTATATAATTATAATAAATTAATATTTATTATATAAAAGGTTAAATAATTTTTTAAGAAAGTCTAATTCTAGGTAATGGTTCTATATTACAATCTCATTGTTTATAAAAAATATTTATAATTTTGTTTATATTGATGAAATATTATGAAATAACTCTCAAGAAACTCAGTAAGTTTCTTATCATCTTATTATTTTAAGATATTACATGTTTTAATTTAATTTTATTTATGCACTCAAGATACTGAAAGAATATTATTAAGGGAAACTGCATTGGTTTCTCTCTTCGGTCAAAAATCATTTTTCTTCCATATACAAGTTTAATAAAAATATTTCCCTGAATGTTTTTTAATATTACACTATTATTTTCAAAATTAAATTTTACCCCTTATTTAATTCTTATAAAATGGTCTAAAAATTAATTTTATTGTAATTTTATGAATGTGGTACTTTTTATTCTTTTCAAAAGTGTGAATGAAATGTTTTCTTTTAACTTATATTGCATGAATAAAATTTCCCACCATCATTAACACTCAATATTTTGAATATTACTTTACAAGTTTCCATGTTTCATTTTAAACTAGATGATTCCTTTCATATTGGGAAACTTTTATATTTTAAATAAGTGATTTCAAAGTGAAAATGTTATTTTCCTTATGAAATGTTCCATGTGATCTTTTAAAAGAATTTTTAATCTATGATGGAATACATTAATGTTACCTAATTTTTAATGGTATTATGATCCAATGATACCGTGCATAATATTTCTCTATATGGTTTATTATTAGGATGAAAATATTTTTTTGAAACCCATTTCTTTTCCATGGGTTATGTCGTGATGAATTGTTTATGAAACCCATTTCTTCTCCTAGGTTGTGATATGATTAGAGTTTTATGATCTTACAGAATAGATATATATAAATTTTATTATGTCATGGATAGTACTAGAATCGTATATCCCTTTAATTAATTGGGTAACTATTGATATCTCATTAGATAAATAGGACTGTAATGGAGAGTAAACCCAAATCAGTAAGATAATTTGTCCACTATGATAATTTGGGGAGTTAGCCTTGACTACTATGATGGTTTGGGGAGTGAAATCATTCAACTATGATAGTCTTAGATATAATAAATTAATAATTTGAAAATGATTTTATTTGATTATGTGTATTCCACAAATCTACATCTTATTAAAATTTCATTCTCTCATGTCTTACGTTCTTTGATTCCTTTATGATTCATTTTTTATGAACTAACGACCTTTATTTCTTGACTCGAGAATATGTTCTATGATATTTAGGGTATGGTTTTAAAATTCTATTATCATGTTATCATACCCTTATTCATATGATATGTTTAAATGGTCATTGATATCTCCGTTTCTTAACCTTACTGAGCATCTAAGATCAACATTTCTTTTGTCTCCTTTCCCCTAGTTATAAATAAAGGTATTAGTTATTATATCTCTAAGAATTAATATAGTTATAAAGAATTTATTAGGAGATGATTTAGTTTACTTATGCACTAGTTATTTATGTATCCATGTTTCCAAAGGTACTATAACTATATGATTTTGGTATGGATGGTTAGGTTATTTAATGAATATTAATCTAATATGATGTAATATCTATGTATGAAAAGTATGGTTTTGTATATTTATTCACTCTAAAAGTTCTAAAATAAAATTAGTGAGCTTCATGTGTTCCCCATCAGGTGATATTTATTTTTCTTCCTCATCATATATAGAAGTCTAAGGGTCAGATGAATCTAAATAATTTAAATAGTGGTATTTGATACTCAATTCAGTTTCATTAAAGTTAAATTAAAATTATTTCAATAAATGATTGACTGCTTGAGTTGGTTTGGCTCCTATTTATTCTTTTAAATACCTCGTAGAGTTGGATTGTAATAAATGGTATTAGATATTCAAGATCCTTCAATATCTCTTTAAATTACACTACATGTGTGGGTTCTTCATCTAAATCCATAGACAAAAAAATAGTGATGATTCAAAAAATATAGGGGATCATATGACATGATAATACTTAAAATTTTATTCTAAAATTCATCCAAATCATGTTAGTGTACCATAAATGTATTAGTAGGAAAGTCATCTTTAGTAATATCTTCATGATTGGGATGAGTGAGTTCTAGTGATATAAAATCATCAAAATAATCCTTATCCACATCCTTAGGTTCTTCAATTTGAAAAATGAGTGGCCAATTCTCTTCCTCCCATGATTCAATTTTTTCTATAATTCTTTTTCTGATATGAAAGGATTTATATATCTAGGAATTTTATTTTAAATATTATCTCACGCATGTATAATCCAATACCTTGAAACTATAATCCTTATTCATTATAAATTTTTTCTCCTTATGGAACCTAATATTTTTTTCTATGAAGAAAAATTGAAATTTTAATAATTCCTGAATAAAAAAAAGCAATGTTTTTTAGGAAAAAAAAAATTATTTATAAAATGAAAAAACAGTTAGTAAAATATAGATTGGATCCCGAGGAACATTTCCAAATTTTGACACACCTATCATGGGGTGTGAAAAATATTATTTATTTTTACTAATACAAAATAATGTTTGAGTAGGTTTATCTCTTTTGAGGTTATTTTACAATAATTCACTCACTATTCCTAATTAACTTATTATATTTTTGTCTTTTTATATTTATAAAAATAATTGGAAAATAATTGGGTGTTATAATTGAATGAATAATATGAAAAGTAAATATTTGATACAAATGTATACATAATGAATAAGGTTAGTAACAAAGGTCAATATCCTAGGGTTCGATTGTTACTCTCTAATTTTTTATGAGATTTAGGATTTGAAGGAGATATCTTTATCACACCAAAAATCACCTCCAAAAATGGAAAATAATGATAAACACACTATAATCAAGAGAATGATACATTCCCAGACCTGACACCATTGTAAACTATTTCACACCTAAAATACACTCAAATTTATCATGATAATATCATGACCCAGATACGGTAGGGAATGGTGATTTAATAAAGAAGATAATGAGTTCTACAGTAAGGCCAATGGCGAGGGAAGATCATTCCACCTACCCAAATCACTTCCCTATCCCTTACCAAAAACTGAATAAAAAAATTAGTCATTAAATAGTGATAATTTAGGAACACAACAAAAAACTACCCTTAGGACAAGCCTTAAGTTAGTCTATCACTATCATGAGTGTCAGAGGTCTTAGTAAATATATATATATATATATATATATAGAGAGAGAGAGAGAAATGAGAGATAAGGAAATAAAGAACAATTTTATTATGATCATGAAATGATTGAAATAACAAATGAAGGATAAATGATGTATAGAATAAAAAATATTCCAAAACATGGTTAAATACTATAAAAACATTCCATAAGATAACTTAAAGCCAAAAATGGTGAATAATACATATTTATAGAGTGAAGGTGAGTCTAAGATTACAAAAAATTACAAAAATGCAAAGTTAAAAATTGAGTCAAAGTGAATATCTATTTTTGTGACACAATTTTTTACCTAAAAATGATCAACATAAATGTAGAACTAGTTTATATAAATGTTCTTCTATGAGTCCTCTAACTATTTTCAAAATTTCAAACTATTCTGAGCATATATGTAAAGCTTAAGTTCCAAACATTGAAGTGATATCTGTATTGATGAATCCATCCCAACGTTGAATTCAAGTCCCATTATCTCTATGGAAAATTATTATCCAACACATGGTAGTAAAATAAAATATATATCCAATAATTTTTATAATTATACAAAAAAATTAAATTCATATTCAATGTATTGATAATTTTATGATATCAATACTACAATGCACTTCAATGGGAAAAAATAAATTTCCAAGGAATTTTCGAAATCTTCTATAATTAAAAATATATATTAAATTATCACATAAAAAGTATAAATTTAAAAATTAATTTTTGATATGAATAGAAAAATTAAAAATAAAGCATTAATACATTTTCATAATTCAACTCAAATTAATTTTATAATCTAAACATTTAACAATTTCCCTTAAATTAGAAAATTAATGGGACTTGATACATTTAAATTAAAAGTAAAAGTAATGAAAATATTATCCTTATAAAGAGACGACCCAATTTTTATATCGATAATGATAAGTTAATTTATCTATGATTTCCTTTTGTGGTCCCTAATAGCATGTGTGAAGAGCTTATGAGGGACTCACACACCTCAAGGTGGGTTCTACATCTTGGTTTGACAAAGATGTATTGTGATATACACAAATATTAGTGGAAAGATTTGTTAAATAGGGATATTGTGGGTGTCATCAAACACTGATCAACCTATTAGTTATTAACATTTCAACACTAGTGACCCACATTCCAACATCAGTCACTACCTATTTCTGTGTGTTAGTGGAATGATGTTACTATGTACTCTATGAATGGGTTTTCAAGGATATCCCAAGGTGGTGATGCATTGTGGGTTATTATGGATTTGTTAACTAAATTGTATCACTTTATACCTATATGGGAGATTTTATCCATTGATGATATGTGTGATATATATTCTCAGGAGATAGTATGATTTCATAGGGTACCTCAAAGTATCATCTTAGAAAGGGATTCCCACTTTACAATAGGCTTTTAGTGAGGGTTAAAGAAATCACCTGATATATAGGTAACCCTAAGCACTTTTTACCACCCATAGATAGATGGTAAGTCTAATAGTATCATTCTTTTAATATACTACATGCTTTAGGCACTTATCACAAACTTTGGAGGGTTTTGGGATAACCATTTAGCAGATGAGAAAATTGATTACAAAAACAATTATTAGCATTCAATTGAAATGGAACCATTCAATTCTTTAAATGGTAGTCCATGTCATTATATTATATGTTTTTTAGAGTCTTTAGATTCATCATTTATAATATATATTATAAGGTAAGATACATCAAAGAATATCTAGTTGATTGGAAAGTGTTTGGAGATCCCTTAGAGCAAGTAGAGGTCATTTACTAACTGGTGATTCCATCCTATATAGTTTGAGGTGGTTGGTCAAGTATTATTATGGGTATCTCCATCATTGAAAAGTCAACATATATGGTGGGAAGGGAAGTTTTCACCTTGGTATTTGGGACTTTTTGAGATTATAGAGATATTTAGTACAGTTTCATACTGATTGGATCTTCATCTATGTTACAGTGATATATAGGTTTCACTCAATGAATAGAAACTCTCATCGTACTACTACAAATATTTACATGTGATTAATACTGAAAAGTTTGATCTATATATTGATATATCATTTTAGGATCATATAATTCATATAGTGGATTAGAGTGAAAATACACTATATAGGAAGACGATTCGTCTAGTATGGGTGTAGTGGTAACATGACCATATTCAAGAGGATACATAAGAGTCAGAATCAGAAATGTAGGCATAATATCTAGAATTTTTAATCAAGTAAAATTTGGGATGTTTTTTATTTAATATCGAGGATGAGCAGCTACATGGTGGAAGTTTGTAACATCTTTGTCAATTTTATGAGCATATTTGTTTGAGTTTCCACCAAAAACCTGATCTAGCTAAATTATTTTATTATATATAAAATTTTAGTTTGAATCTATAATATATGGTTTTGGGGATATTATTTAATTATGAATATTAAATAACGACCTTTTGGGTCAAACCATGGCTCGACCGAGTGTATTGATACCTAATAAAGGTGTCAAAAGTATTAGAGATGGTTGATAATTAAACATCAATAATTTTCCCAGGATAAGGATTCATTTGCTACAAATTTTTTGGCAGCTTGTATGTTGGGGGGGGGGGGGGGGGGGTTTGTTAATTTGGATATTGATAGTGGTATTTTGAAGTGAATTTTTATTTTTTAAGGTTTCAATATATTTAAGAAAATTTACAAAATATAAAACCATACACATGATTTTTCTCCAAGTATAAACACATATATATATCAATGGGTAGAATAATATATATTATTTATGAAAAGGAAATACTATATGGGGTGAATTTTAATATATATGGAAAAAATTATATTACATTACGGTTTTTCCAGTGGGGGAAACCATATGTAATGAAATAATATATTACATATGATAAATATATTATGTAAAAAAATATGGAAATTCAAATATATTATGTATTTAAAAATATATATTACATATCAATTTTTGACTATTTGAAATATATTTTATATGGATTAATCAATTATTCATTGAAATGTTTTTAAGTACAAAACCTTTTGTACTATGAAAAATATTACGTATGAACTCTGCCTTAGAAATATATATTATGCATTTAATGAAAATGTTCCACATTCGTTTTTGGCTGAGATGAAAACATTAAAAATTGTATTGGTATATTACACATGGGGAAAAATACATTATGAAATGATTTTTTATAGAGGAAAAGACTATTGAGGGATTAATATATTACATATAATGATTTTCTTAAGTAAAAAATCTTTCTCATGAGGAAAAATATTATGTATCGTGTTTTTACTAAGGGAATAAATCTTACGTGCGATATATATATTATACATAGAAGGAGGAGTTTAGTAATTTTTTTAAACTACTCTGATTTATAAAATTTTATATGTGATACATAATATATATGTGATGTATAATATATTTTATATATTATGTATCGAATCCTAGGGTGGATACATTACATATATATTTAGGGTTTCTAGAGTTTTAAAAATTCTCAAAAATGAAAATAATTCTATAATTTCAAGAATATTATTTATTTATAAAAATGTGTATTTAATAGGGAAGAGGATATTTGCAACGTGGAAGTAAAAAAATATAATCTATTGTTGTGTTTTTGTTATCCTCTTCGGCCCAGAGTAAGATATCATATTATTCTGAAGGATTTCAAGAGCCTTTTGTTTTGAGCAGTGACTAAAGATAAATATATAATTTTTTATAAACTCTTACTCATTATCCCCCATGGTTTCATGATATTTCACAAGGTATAAATATTTATGTCCTATTTAAAAGATTTATTCAAAACATTTAATTCCTACCATTTTTTATTAGATTAGATGATGATATATGATGAGTGGATTCCTTCAAAATTAAGGTAGGTGAATCCGAATATATCCCTAAATTCCTACTTCCTATCCATGTGAATCAAATTTTGGTCATTCTAACATAACATTTTCTTGATCTAAAAAATAAATAAATGATTATAAATTTTTTTTCTTTTGAACAACTCATCCTTTAGGCCATGAGAAGCCTTTTTTGGATGTATGTCTAGTCATTTGGGTACCAAGTAAGGTGAACCTTATTTTAGAGTAAAAATGGAAATCCAAACCCAAGGGATCCCTAAACTAAATGATATACTTATAATTGAATATAAATTCCCTAGGACGATTCCTAAGACTTGATCCATCGTTGGTATATGTGATGACCCAACCCATGTTGGGGCGCAAGCCATAACTACCCCAAGCCCGCCTCTATAGGCCAGGTTGTGGCCACAAGTACCGAAGGTAGACTAAACTCAGGGAGTCATTTTCCAAGAAACATGTACACACTCACATAGCCAACTCAATGAAAAAGTTCAGATGGAAAAAATTAAGAATGAAAAACTGTTATAAATCTACAAAATATGCCCGATCCAGTAAATCAAGTGAAGTATGATAGTGTAAACTGAAAAGAAAAAGGGAAAAGGTACATGCCCAAACTAGAAATGTGTCCCAACCTTAAAAAATGGAAAAAATTAAACAATAGGGAGAGATAATCTCATGTATCCCAAGTTATAACCATTGCACATGGCCCAAGTACCTCATATCACTATGCACCTCTGAATTCACGATCGACCTGTCCTCTATTTGAAAAAGACATGACACATGTCTAGAAATGTCCATGATGGGGTGGGTATATACATACCCAGTAGAGGGAGAGAGGTAATAGATACAATTGAAGAGAGAAACCTTAGATATAACAAGGTACATTAAAAGAGTACAGTTTAACCCAACAAGAGAGTGAAAATTAACTCTTCTAAACATAAGGATATCAACACGGTGAGAAGATGAACTTATCATCATGTATTCAATACCTATAGTAGTACAGTGGAATCATCCAACTACAAGAAGATAAACACAGAAAGCACATGGCATTCCCTGAATTTTTCCCCTCTCCTGGAAGGAGAGTAACTATACCCAAGGAGTGGGTACTAATGTTGGATATATATATTATCGGTTAAGGAAATCACAAACAAGGGAGTAAAGGGATATCCATATAATAGCTCAGACTAAGAAGATGAGTAGCCAATAGTTACAAGGTAAATCCCATCTACAATACCCAGCACCTCATGCATCTTCCAATGGTACACAAGTCTAAGGGACTTGATCACCACAACTTGATATTATCTTCTTTGGTAAGCACTAACTCACCCGTGCAGTTTTATGTCACGTCACAAGATCGCATATTGGTGGGGGGAAATAATCCCTCTTCCATTATGGGTCTAAAGCTATGCCAAAACATGTCTCATCACTATTCTGCATGTTAGGGAGGTCATGTATCATGGTCGAGGACTCATGCTCCCAGCTTGATGGTGCCACTCTAGTGTCATTGAGGACCCATGTCCAGCCCGGATAGAGGGTTCCACTCTAGTTTTGTCGATGAACCATGATCAGCCCAACTGGAGGGTGCCAATCTGGTTTCATCAAGGACCCATGCCCATCCCAGTTGGAGGGTTTTACTCCAATTCCATTTAGGACATATTCCTTGTCCTACTGGAGGGTGCCAATCTTATGTCATTGAGGACCCATGCCCAACCTAACTAGAGGCTACCACTCTAGTGTCGTTGAGGACCCATGCCCAACCCGGTTGGATGGTTCCACTCCAATTTTTTTGAGTACCCATGCCCATCCTTGGATAAAGGGTTCCACTCGAAAAGCAACAAGGAGCTAAATTGATCATACCTATAGGATAGTTAGCCTGGGATACTCTGATATTCTATTTCTTGGTCATTACTAATTTCAGACATCTCTTGAATAATTGTCATTCCTGAAACATCTCTCATCGTATATTGAAAGACACTGCAGATTTAATCATATACTTCTATGTGGAAAAACACTATGTATATGCTACTCTCAAGACAAAATCTAAGTCCAAAAGGAGGAGATATAAGAGGTATAAGATTCATAATGGGGTACATAGTGTGTATGGAGCCCACTAACATGTGACCCCACGTTATCATTTGGCCATGTACCTAACCATAATTGGGTACTAAACTATGGTGTTCCAATGTACTCTGACAGTACATGGTATGTTTGGCCAAAAGGCTGATGAGTGCACGATGATCACCATTGGTCCAAAGGGAAAAAATATAATTTCCCTGACATGCCTCTACAAATAGCCCTAGATAACCAAATGGATTACACTGTTCTGATCCTTGTGGAAAAGCACACAAGATCAATAATTCATTCACCCAAATTGGGCACCCAGTGAAAAAAGTTCATTTCACAACATTGTATATGAATAGTTCCTCATGGGGAAATTTCTCAATCCTGAAAAATAATATATGGATCACACCATTGTAATCCTCATGAAAAAACACACAAGATAGACTATTCACTTTCCTCAATCGGGTACCCAGTGAAAAAGTCACATCTCACCACATAATGATGGAACAGTGCTTCATGAGCTCCATACAAAAGTCAAAAATTAAGGTCCTAAATTTATCTTGAAATTTTTGACCTAATTTTAGGGTCTCAGCATCATAGACGGTTCATCAAACGGGCATCGTATGGAGAAGTTATGTCAGATACAATATTTCACAACAACAACAAGATTATTATTATTATTATTCTTGGGCATTTTTTTCACCCAATCCATGAGACTAAATTAAGTATCCAACATTGGTCTTGAAATGATTGTCACAAGTTTAGGGTTACACTACCGTTGACGAGTTGTTAATCGAATATCGTACGGAGAAGTTATGACCGGATTAATGTCTTGATAATAATAACATTAATAATATTATAATAACAATATTATATTATTATTATTATTATTATTATTATTATTATTATTCATTTTTACATGGGTTGATGGAAACACAAAAATTATCCATCCCCCTTTTCCTTATGTTGGTGGAGATCCCCCACTAATTGGGTTGTCATTTTTTTATTTGAGTAAATTATATATATTAAATTCATTAAATTAATCTCATCTTCCTCCACAATTGTTCGATTTTTTTAAAATATTGTTTTTGAAAAAAATAATGTAAAAAAAATCCTAGGATATTTTTTTAAAAATGGGTGTGAAAGGCGGCATGCGCGCTGCCTCCTTTCACCTGAAACCCCAAAAAAAACTATTTTATATTTTTTTTATATATATATATAGAATTTTTTTGTTATATATATATATAAAAAAATTTCATCAGAATTTATCTATTATTTAATATCTAATAGTACTACCATTAGAACAGTCTGGATTCTGACAGAAACTGTTACTCAGGGCTCCCTTCTATAAGAGGGCTTGCCCTAGAAATCTTTCTATATTTCCGATATGGGATTCAGGATCTCCATTTCCTACATAGACATTCTACATTTATAATGTAGGAGTCTATTTCAAATACTTGTCTTTGAAAGACTGAAAAATATAAAATATAAGACCAAAATAAATGAAACATAAAACCTGGATTAAACATAAAAGAAATAGTTGAAAACAAAAATAATTACATAAAAAGTATTGATAAAAATAGTTTATAATATTTCAAAACCACCTACTTAAAATATAAATTTTTTTCAAGTATGTGGCTTTGAAAGAATATAAATTAAAATTATAAGATGAATATATATGAAAAATAATACATGGATTAAAGATATAAGAAATAGTTTAAAATAAGAAAAAATTTGCAAAACAATTTGATGTAAATAATTTATAATCTTTCAAAACAACTAACTTGAAACATAAAAATGTTTCAAGTATGTGAATTTAAAAGTCTAGAAAATATAAACTATAAGACCAATATAAATGAAAATTAAAACATTAATTTAAAATATAAAAAATAATTTATAATATTTCCCTCACCATTATCTCCACGCAGTTACACTAAACCGCCAGACGCTGCCTCCCTAGACCCCTTAAAGCCACTCGCATTGGCCGCTGAAGCTGCTTCTCACCTCCCCCATGCTCAATACATCAACTTCCACTTAATATAAGTCCAACAGCTGATCCTGACCACTCTATATGTGAAATTATACTAGAGCATTGCACATCATCCCAACCAAACCACTGTTGAAACTCGATCCAGACATCAATCCGTTTTGATCTCCTCCTAAACGGTATTGCATCCCAACTGTGATTTTTATACTGAATCTGTATCTGCATTATCATGTTTTTTCATTGAGGGTTAATTTTTCAATGATTTATTACCATATATTTGTGCAATCAACAGTCAAATGAGACACTGATTATAAACGTTTGAAGAATTTGGGGTGGAAAAACCCAACCCAAGATGTAAGTCTCAATCAATGGTCATCTTTGTTTATCCATCGTCGATGGGGTCTGATAACAATATGGGTTTTTGAGTCAAAAAATTATTTCTAAATTGAATTCGAAGAAAGGAAATATCGGATAAACCAACATAGGTGTCAAAAGAATAATTTCAAGTGGGAAGGAAAAAATCCCTTCCTCAAGGTTGGATCATGCACTGATGAAAAATGTGCTTTCCAACAAAGGGGGAGGTATGTTTTATTCATCATACATTGATCCATCTTGATCCAATTTTTCATTGTCCTTTGATCATGATTCTCCAATGGAGGGTGGAATAAACCTTCTCTTAACATTCTAGGGTTATACAAATTTCCTGGGTGATCCACCTTAACATTATATTTATAAAGGGATATAGGTCTAGGTCATATAATAAAATCATTAAAAATAATCATTTATTTTAATTAAACGCACTCGTCAACAATTTATTTATCCAAAAACCCCAACACAACCTTTTTTAGGTAACCCATAGGGTAACCACTGCGTTGTGAAATCAACGATGGTCTCATATTTCTAATATGATTCACCGTTCATGATATATTTGTATTAGTCTTAAAAATAAAATAAGTTTAATTAATTATTTTATTTACAACTATTTCCTCAGTGACTTTTTCAACAGAATATCCACAACAATAAAAGTTATGTCATGCCTAGGGTAAATGCCATGATTCGGAATAAATTGTGGCCTTGGATTTTTGATATGATCCCATGTTTAGATGATATTATATTATTTCTGAAAAACCACATGTTCTCATTAAAAATATATTTAATATTTTTAGAAATATAATTGCAGGAACACCGGGCCTCAAAATAATACGTCATATCAGCACCTGAATCTGAAAATATTCCCAGGAATATTAAAATGTCTTATACGGAAAACCAGATTCTCTACATTATTCTCCTCTTAAAAACATTTCATTAATAAAAATCCCAACTAATGAGAAAGGTGATGATAATTATCCCATGTCTAAATTTTCCATACATCTTCCCTACACTGGGATGCACAACCAAAGGAAGAGCATAAAAATCCATCATCACCTCGTCTTGATCATAACACGATTAGAATCACCATCTATATTTAAAAAAGGATTATGTGATTCCTTTCTTAAAAAAACCCATCTAGTCGATCTTTTAATAATATCTGTTCGCACAAGGTCTCATAGTTGACGTCCCCAAGAAGGTAGTGCCTCCACATTGTTAGGGTAAAGACTACCACTGCGAGCTCAAGAACATGAGTCACGTAGTTCTGTCCATGGGGTCTAAACTACCTCGACCAGTATGCACTAATTTTCTATCACTGTATCAAGATTGATGCTAACAACACAAGTGTTTCAACAATCAATACTGGTGATTAGATTCATCCAACCATGAGAATATATACACAGAAAGCATGTGGCATACCCTACACATCTTTCCACTCTTGTTAGGATAGTAACCCCACCTCAAAAACTCTACCACACTAACTAGTCGCATCCCAAAATAGAAAAACTCCACTGTAAATGTTAGGAATTTGTCGGACACTCCATCACATAACCATGCCCAGAACAAACAAGTCAGAGGGACTAATCCACCACTCCATAATACTATCCTCTTTGGGCGGCACTAAATCACCCTCACATTTTTGCTCGTGTCACAAAAACACGTCTCAGTAGGGGAAGAAACCCTCTTCCTTGTGCGTTCGAAGCTATATCGAACAACACCAACACATGTTTACAACAATTACCTACATCACCGCGATTGAACCTCGAGCATGGAGCATAAATAAAAGAGTATCTCACAAAAGTTTCTACAAATTTATACTACAAAGGGTATAATGCACATAGGGAGAACCTCTTATAATCTCATTCTTTGCGGGGGCATAAGCCTCAAAAGCTATTATCTTCTCGTGACCTTGACTGATATCCTCCCGAGCTTGACTAGTGCTGCCAAATGGTGGTGGTGAAATGACATCATATTGGAATCCACCATTCACAACTCCTCCTACTTCTCTTATAGCTCTGCCTCCCTTGGGACTACCTTATCCCCACTTGGGAGATCACTGATCACAACATTGTATCTTCCATGGTCATCCATCATATGTCTACCTATACTCCTCATCATGTCTTGTGGAGAAATTATGTGCCATGTTACTACACTTGTCACATGTGTAGCACCTCAACTCTCCAAGATATCTCTGTCCCATATGCAGTCTTTGTGCCGCCTGACCTCATGCTTGAGTCAGATCATGGGAAGACATCCTACATCAAGGCCCTGTCATCTGATGTTTTCTAGATGTGGAATACATCTAAACTATGTAGCTTCCACTACTATTTCCAACTATCTGGAGTTCGTATGATATAAATTAATTTATCACTAATTCCCGCTCTAGCACATTGATAGAGGTGGGGATGCACAAGGGCACTATGCTGGCACAGATCTCTCTCTGGAGTCTCTATTCAAACTTCTATACTTTGAAGTATCCATTATGGATTATACTGAGAGAGTATCATGTAAGGTCCATGAACCTAGCTATGTACTTAGGCATTATCATCCATCCCTTCTAAAGCACCAAATGATCATGGATCTAGACCTAAAATATGTAGGTGGGGTAATACTCTTCCTGAAAGAGCTGTCAGAAGCCAGTATATGAGAGTGTCAACTCATCGTGTATCTATATAACTGAACTCTACCAGTTCCCTACTGCTCCATTGAAAATAATGGCTACTATAGCAACAATATGATCTGTTAGTGTTCGAATAATCCTAAAAACATAGAATACGGACTCCATACAATCCAATGGTGCATAATGATCTGGGTCACTACAGAACCTCAGTGGTCTCTGACACTATAACTCACAGAGTACGCTCAACCTACGCATGTCCTGAGCCTTCTCTGCTTAGAAAATATAATGATAAATAGGTGGAGGTTCTTATACCTACCCACCTTAAGAAAGGGGGTCACAGAATGGACCCTGAATTGAGTCCCCATCACTCACAGGGTCTTCTTTAGAAACCAGATCTGGTATTCTGGCTAGCTGTCATCATGGACGCATCCTAAAATATATCAAGGGGTACCATAGTTAGATAAGAATATACATACAAATCAATAACAAAAACGAGATGACTCAATAAGTATAGTCAAAGACTCAATCATATATGATGCATGTACCATTGATCCCTACAACAAATGTCTTTTCATGCTGACTTGACAAGTATAAAGTTAATGTCCTCATGAACGACTATGTTGGTCATTATACCATCACTAGACTCTCTGTCTTGAGAGCCGCACACGAGACACGTTGACACTATTGACCTAAACCCAACCAAAAACATTTTGAGGTAAACGTCAAAATAACATCTCAATAGTCAAACCACCTTTAATACCAATCTGTCATGAACTGACCCAAGCCGAGGCTCGATCTGTAACTACACCAAGCCCACCTCTATAGGCTACGGGTGGTGATAAGCTCTAAAGGCACACTAAACTTAGGGAGGCCTTTTCTTAAAAGCCTATAAACACAGAAAAAAACACAATGAAAAAGTGTAGAAGGAATGAAATGAATAATGTAATAGTACTATAAATTTACCAAATATTTATGAACCACAAAACAGAGCGAAGTACAGTAGTGTATACTAAAAAGGGTAGGGTGAAAAAAAACACCCAAACCATAAATATGTCACAACCTAACAAAAATAGAAAAAAGTAAACAACTAATAGTTCACACCTACTGTACCCCAAGCTATGACCACTGTATGTAGTCTAATCACCTCATATCCCTAGGCTCGTTTAAAGTCACGATTGACATTTTTCACCATATGAAAAAGACACAAAACGTGTTGGGGAAAGCCCATGTAGGGGTGAGTATGTGCATATCGAGTAGAATGCCTCGAAAAGGTGAGGGGAAAAGTAAAAGATACAACTGAAGATGGAAGAAGTAGATATAATAAGGTAAAATAAAAAAGTATAGAACAACCCAACAAGAGAGTGAAAGTGCAATCATCCAAACACAGGGAGCTCGACATTGTAAGAAGATGGACTTCTTATTAAGTCTTTGATACCTATAGAAGGATAGTGGAATCATCCAACCAAAAAAAGATAAACACCAAAAGAGCATGTCATACCCCATGTGTCTTCACCTCTCTTAGATTTAGAGGAACTATACCTTTTGAGTGGGTAATGAAGTATGATATATGTATTCTCATTTAAAGAAACCCAAACGAGAGAGTAAGGGGACCTCCATCTCATAGCTCATCTGAAGAAGATAAATAGACAAAAGTTATAAGGTATAATTCATCTATGATTCCTAGCACCTCATGAATCTTCCCATAGCACAAAAGTCGAAGGGACTCAATCAACACACATTGATACTATCCGCTTTGGGCGACACTGACACGGCCACACAGTTTTTCGTCGTCTCACAAGAATGTGTCCCAATGTGGAAAGTGTTCCTCTTCCTTTTGAGTCCAAAGCTTTGTCAAACCATGTCTCTTCACTATTTTTCATAGTTGAGAGTTTGTGTATCAAGTATGAGGACCCATTTCCATCCTGGATAGAGGGTTTCACTCTAGTGTTGTCGAGGACCCATTCCCATCCTAGTTAGAAAATGCAACCCAAGTACCATCGAGGACCCATGAACAGGACAGGCAGAGGGTGCTACTCCAATGTTGTCAAGGACCACTTGCCTAGCCCAGTTATAGGGTTACACTCTAGTTTTTTCAAGGGACCATTCCCATCCTGATAGGAGGGTGCCACTCTAAAAGCATTGAGGAACTACACTGCTCATACATACAGGATGGTAAGCCTGAGATACTGTAATATTCCAGTGCCTGATCACTATTGTTGTCAGATGTCCCTTGAATAATTATCATCCCAAGAATATATCTCATAATATATCTAAATCCACTACGGAGGGATCCATCACATTCTAAGTGGAAAAACACTCAGGATAGTCTACTCACAGGCCAAAATACATGTACAAAAGAAGGAGATATGAGAGGCAGAAGATTCAAAATGAGATACACGTTGCATATGGGGTCCACATGATGTGTGAACTAGCCTTGTCGTCTTGATATGTACCTCACCATACTCATGTACTAAATTGCACACATGTACCCCTAGGCGTGACAATGTACTCCCAATGTATATTTCAGATTTGGTCAATAGGCTGACAAGCATACGATGCTCGTTATTGGTCCAAAGAGAATAAACATAATTTCACTGTGATGTCACTTCAAATGGCCCTAGAAAACAAAACGGATCACACAATTTTTATCTATGCGGAAAAACACACATGATCGACTATTAATTTTCTAGAATCAGACACCCAGTGAAGAATCTGCATTTCATAGCATTTGTGCATGAATAGTGACTTATAGGACCCATGTCTCGATCCCAAAATAAAATATATGGATCACACCATTACAATGAACACTAAAAAATGCACGGGATAATCTATTCACTTTCCTCAATAAGACAGCTGGTGAAAATGTCACATTTCACCACGTCATACTCAAACGGTGCTTTGTGGGATCAAGCCATGAGTCCAAAATAAATTACCTAAATTGGTCTTGCAACGTTTACCTTAATTTCAATATTTCAGCATCATAGACTGTTTGTTAAACGGACTTCGTATGGAGAAGCAATCTCAAATACAATATTTCACAACAACGACAACAACAACATTATTATTATTCATAGTCATTAGGTGATACCAAGCCACAAGCCCAAATTAATTATGTGTAATTGGTCTGAAATGACTCTCAAGGCCAGGATTACGATGATGGCTACGGTTCGTCAATCAGATATCATACGAAGAAGTTATGATCAAATTAATGTTTTGATAATAATAAAAATAATATTATTATTATTATTATACTATTATAATAATATTATTATAACCATTTTTCATTTTGACAAGGGAGGAGGGAAACGTACAGAATAGCCATATCCCCTTTTTCTCATGTAGGTCATGACCCCCCACTTATTGGGTGGTCATTTGTTTATTTGAATAAATTATTTATATTAATTTAATTCAATTAATATCATCATTCACCACAATTAACAGAAGAAACCCTACTTGGTTCCTCGCATGCAATGGCTACCTGCACATGCACGTCACACAGGTCATCCAAAAATCACGCATGACATTGAAAAAATCACACGGCCCCTGATGAAAATTCTACATCCACTAGGAGATCCCAAATCTATGGTGACTTCCTCAGCGTCTTCTCCTCACAGTCACCCTAAACTGCCTACAGCCCCAGACCCCTAGATGTTTCTCACCTGGGTTGCTGACGCCTCTGCTCACCTCTGTTGTGCACTTGATCTTAAGCTTGAAGTTGACCCTGACCACTCTATGCCTAAAATACCACTCGAGCATCGGACCTTCGCACATAAAAACTGCTATTGAAATTGGATCTAGACTTCGAACAGTTCTGATCTCCCTCAAAATATTATCAAATCCCAACTCTAATTTTGATCCTGAATTTGTATCCATAGAATCATTTCGTTGTATCAAGGGTCGATTGTAGAATGATTTATTAGCATAGATTTGTGAAATTTGCAGCCAAACGAGACATAAATTCTAAATGCATGAAGAATTTGGGGAGGAAAAACACAACCTGCGATATAATTCTTGATGAATGTCCATGTCTATTTATCCATCATCGATGGGGTCCGATAACGTGATGTGTAATCTTTTCAACACAATTATATCTAAATCCAATTCGAATAATGAAAATTGGAGAAAACTCCATTGTTGTCAAGAGAAAAATTTCAAGAGGGCAGAAAAACAAGACCTACGTCAAGGTTGGATCACTCGCTGATGAAGAACATGCTCGCCAAGGAAGGAGGAGTTATGTTGCATTCATTGTGCATCGATCTGTGTTGATCCAATCTTTTATTGTTGTTTCATCATGATTCACCAATGGTGCATAGAATAAATCTCTTCTTAACGGTCCATAGTTATACTTATAACCATAGTGATCCACCTTAAAATCATATTTATTAAGGGATTTGGGTCTAGGTCAATTAATAAAATAATTAATAATAATCATTTAATTTATATTAAATTCACCCTTCAAGGATTTATTTATCTGAACACCACTCGTCAACATATTTTAAGTCATGCCTAGGGTTAACACCATGTTGTGAACTAAATGGTTTTCTCATATTTCTTATCTGAGTCCTTGTTCATGAGTTATTTGGATTAGCATTAAAAATAAAATACTTTTATTTAATTATTTTATTTATGGTTATGTCCTTTGTGACTTTTTTATAGATGACCTGTGTTGAAAAAATTAATGTTTCATCCAGAGTAAATGCCAGATTCCACAATCAACCATTCCCTCTGATTTCTAATACAACATTTGGTTTAGAATATATTTTATTATTTTGGAAAAACCAATGAGTTCATTGAAAATATATTAAATATTTTTATAAAATTAACTTCAGGCACACCAGCCCTTAGAATCGTGCATCGTATCCACACCTTCCTTTAAAAATATTCATAAGAATATTCCAAAGTCTTATATGGAAAAAACCATATTCTCTACAGTATAAGACCAAGGATCCATTACTAATAAATTGTGATAACTGATAAAATTTAAAAGAGTTGATTCTATGGTTGGACATCACCTCCTACTATTATATAGTGATATAGAATAGGGTGGGGCACAATTCTCCCCAATGATATTATAGATCATCTTGGAAATATGGGGATCCATTCCTCCTGATGATGTTATGAGTATTGTTTCTATGGTGGAGATCTAACCCCTGATAAGATTATATGTTTAGTTTTCAATATTTTTTCAGAAAACAACATATGTATATCCCAAATTTTCACAATTACTATATCAATTTTTAGTCTTTTTCATTATTCATCACAGACTATGGCCACATAATGAATGGAAAGGGTTTTTAGATCCACCTTCCGCCTTCCCTCCTCCCACTTTGAGAAGAGTTCCCATAGTGGCATAGTACAACTGACTTTATTGAGTGGGTAATGAATGGTGAGGGGTAGCTGAGTGATGTGGAAGCCTTCCATTCTCCTATCTTCACAGATTCTATAGCGACTCAGGTTTTGGCTCTATCAGACTTTGGAATATTTTTACGAATATTTCTAGAGTTAGGCGCAAAGACGGTGGGGAATTCCGAGACCTGGTGTTCCCAGAATTAATTTTATAAAAATACTAAGTATTTTTATATTATTAACGAGTTTGGAACGAGTTATCTCTTAAATGATAGCTCAGATCATTAATATGAAGGTATGGTTGCTTCCGGAGCGTGGCGTTTAACCTAGGAGGTGTGTAAACATTGCGGGTAAGAGCCTGCTGTGGAAAAAGTCATGAGTGGCGTTTTCATAATTAAATAGAAAAGTTTCTTTATGGGCGTCGGTTCCAATAACTCTTGAATGAAATAT
Organism: Viscum album; assembly: GCA_963277665.1. Lineage (NCBI taxonomy): Eukaryota > Viridiplantae > Streptophyta > Magnoliopsida > Santalales > Viscaceae > Viscum > Viscum album. The sequence continues at coordinate 1,138,603,294 of OY728135.1, read as the reverse complement.
CGGATCATAAATCTAAGACCGTCGTTGAGTTTGTAGCATGGTGTTTACCCTATGGGTGACCTTAATTGAGAGGACGCGGGAGATTCGGATTTCGTGTCTGCCGGCAATTTTCTATAAACAGGGAGTTACAGAAATGAGCAGGGTTAGCTCATTTCCCCTCTCAGATGGTGAAGCTCTGGCTGATGGTGATTCAATGTCCAAATGTTATTGGATCACGATGAAACTTCAGACACTGATTGATCATGGAACAGCGAACACAACGAAGGATCCAGATTCGAGGTAGGCAACTTCTTTCGGATTCTACCTCTCCCTGATTGAGGTTTTGTTGTCGTTTTTTATTTGTTTCCACTTATAATACCTTTTTTGCGTCTCTTGATGGCCAAACCAACAAAAACCATCATCATATTGTGTTTTTGATTGCGCGTTTTTCGTATTCTTCGTCTGTTCTTCACGTTCTTCATCCATTAAATTTTCGCCTCACCAAATCATCAGCGAATCAAAGAGAAAGGCATATGCTTGTGAAGCTCTTGACCCGAGGAGTCCCGATCTATGCTCAGGTTCGAGTTTTGGGTGCTAGAGGAAGCACAACAGTGATCGGAAGCAGTGGTTATATTTCGTGATGCTAAAACGATGACAGATCGCCAAGCATAGGCAAGTGTTGTAAAGGTGTCGTCCCAAGGATTCCAGATCTGGTCTAGGATCACGTTTTGGACCACTGGAGTGACCTTGGGGGTCCATGGAAGTTTTCTAGTGGATTTTCAGTGGATTCAAAGGTGGTCCGGTAACTCCGACGGTGGTCCAGCGGTAGTGGTTTCCGGAAGGGTGGCGACGGTCCGACATGCGCTCTGACGACGGTCCGGCCAGACTGGTCCGGAGGTGTTTAAACCCCCGTATCATTTAAATCGGGTTTCCGATTTACGTGTCGTCTGCGGCCAGATGACCCCTGCTTCAAGGTGAACCTTTTGAGAATACTTATAAGAATTTTTGGTTTCAGGATCGATTCTTGGGGACATGAAATATCTGTTCTTAATAATAATAATAATATTTTTATTATTATTTGAGAAACTTGTATCGGACCGTGCGTCTGCATACGACGTCCGATTGACATGCCGTCAGGAGTGTTGTGACCCTGGAGTTGAGGCGGACTTTTCAAGGCCAATTTTTGGGTGCTTAAACTGAAACAATGGTGTAGGCCACATGAGGGTGGTTTTGGGCGTTTGTGGAGACACATGACTTTTTCGTCTGATATCTGTTTTAGACGAACAAGTAGTCGACCTCATGTGTTTTTTCGAGGGGATCTCAATGGTGTGATCTTCTTGTTGAGTTTCAGGATTTAGTTGTGGTCCCCACATGATCTTTCTATGGTGAATATTACCTTTTTCATCGGTTTTCCGTTTTGAGCGAGTAAATAGCATATCCTACATGTTTTTCTGCGTAGATTATGGTGGTGGACTCGGTATAGGCCTAGGAGGTTTGTGGTGTGGTGATGTTTCGGGTCACTCGGGTTAGCGATATTTGGACCAGTAGTGGTTGAGTGTACTCCCTTGGTTCGTTCCTATGAGGGTTTTTGTGGCATTACAACCTTAGTATAGGTTTGTGATTCCCCCAATAGGATGAATTTCCGTTAGAGTTGAGGCATCCCTCCAGTTGGTTCGGAGCGGGATACTCTAGCTTCGCTTCCATAGATTGAGTTATTGGTATCGATGTGACTGCTTATCCATGAGCGCCGATCCCCTATCTAACAGGTTAACCCCGTAGGGTTTGAGGAATCATCAGAAATATGATCCCCTATGTAGTGGGATATTCATAGTAGGGTTGTGGCATTGTTGGTTATATGATCCCCCACTCAGTGTGTGGTTTCAGTAGGGTTGCAGAATTATTGGTTATACGATACCATACTCAGCGTGTGGTTTTGGTAGGGTTGGTGCATCTTCGGTTCTATCCCCTACATCGTCAGTTATAACAGATGGTGTTTCCGGCATCGTTGTGACTATCTCCACACAGGAGATGATCCTATATCTTAGTGATGTGAACTGTAGAATGTCATATCGGGTTCTAGTATCCCCTAGTGGATCCTGGGAGTGATCTCCTATTTGTGAGAACTATGAGTTACCGAAGTGGGTTCTTGTATCCCCTAGAGGACGCTAGGAGTGATCCCTTATCTGAGGAGTTTGTTATTTCAGTTTTTTCAGTATGGTGTTCTCTTTGATGATATTCGAAGATAATGTATCTCTTGTATGAGTGTCATCTGGGATGATAGAGCTCGTGGAGTGTGTTCTCTTAGTTGTTTACCTGTTGTTGGTTATGTGGTAAGAACCTCATGAGGCTTGGTGCGTGAAATGAGTATATCTGCATTGTTTCATGGAGGTTTATGTGGGTACGTGTGTACAAATACCTTATTCTAATGACTCCCATGTGTGTGATAGCATACTCAGCGCTAGTCGCCAGCCCCTGGCCTATTGGAGGTGGGCTTGGGGAGTTATAGCTCGTTCCCCATTGGGTCGAGTCATGAAAGAGTGGTACGATGGTCACATCGATACCACCACCACCCCTAGGTAGTGGAATCTGATACTGTCGTTGTCCTTGCCCTCTTCCTCTAGTGTTGGTACGACGACCGATGTTTCTATTCACCAGGACTCTGATAACCTGCCTTTTGACTTGGTACATTTGGACACTAGTCGTAGGGACACAATGGTACATGCATCATGTAGGACTGGGTTTTGGGTTTCCCTTGTTCTTCTTGAGTCAGATCCCCAGATATACTTTGTGGCCATGGTGAGTCTTGATTGTATTTTAGGATGCCTCCATGATGACTGCCAGCGAGAGTTCCACATCGAGATTGTGGTGATGGTTAGCCCCATGTTGAGGATGTGGACCAGGGTGTGGGTTCTGAGGCTGGTCCTCCTAGTGGTCTTCCAGTTGATCCACCACCTTTCGAGCAACTGGTTGTGCCGGTAGTGGAGGACGAGGTTGCACATAGGCTAAGTGCGCTGCACGAGTTCTAGAGGCAGTGACCTCTAAGGTTCTGTGGTGATCCAGACCATCAGGCAGTTGATGACTGGCTTGAAGTAGTCACCTGAGTTTTCCACATAGTAAGGGAAACTCGAGATCATATGGTGGTCCTATTAGAGAGCCTTATGTATGGTTCATCCAAGATATGGTGGAGTTTGGTGACACAGTCCCACGATGCGGAAATTCTCATGTGGACAGAGTTTGGGAGACTCTTCTGAGAATAGTTTTATCCAGTTACACTGAGGTCAATCCGGATTCAGGAGCTTCTGTAGCTTCGACCTGGGGGAATGACTATGTCAGAGTACTCATTGAGGTTTATTGACCTGTCGCGCAACTCACTAGATATGGTTCGAGGCCCTTTCTTTAGGTCTCAGACCTTCGATCAGGGGATACGCTAGGAAATCCATGCAGTTGTGGTTTCCTTGTGACTACCTACCTATGCTGGAGTACTGGAGCGAGCCTTAGTGGTGGAGAGATTTCTAGTTGAGCAGATTCAACCCGTCAGTGTTAGGCATGTGGAAGCTGAGACGGCAACAGTTGGTAGTCGGTGGTAGGTGCAAGAGTCTTGATGTGGCCAACGTTTCTGGAGGCAACCCCAGGATGAAGGATCTGAGACTCAGGGCTCTCAGGGCTCTCAGGATAGTTTTGGTCAACCGTAAGAGATGGAGTGTTATGCTTCTGACAGCCCGAGGCATCATTCTGGGGAGTGTCTGTCCCCCCGTGCACCTGAGAGGGAGCCGTTAAATTGGTTGTCGTGGTAGTGGAAACACCTTGAGTATGGAGGTCTGCAGGGTGGTAGATGTGGCAACAAAGCTAGTGCAGCGGTGGGAGGTGGTAGGCAGTATCAGATGCCACCACCACCACCCCTAGGTGGTCTACACCGAGTTCTAGAAGCTGGAGGGAGAGGGCAAGGACAAAGACAGGCCTTAGAGGTTGTTGACCCAGAGGCTCTGTGGGTGGATGGAGGTACACTCCATGTCCTTTCTACTTATATATTAGTTTTGATAGACATTGTTTAGCGGTACTCTTTACTTTCAGTTGATTACTCGAGGTTTTTTCAGGGCATTGGTAAGACCCTGTGTGGGTGTTGTTCGACGTGCTATAAATGAACGAGGAAGATTAGTGAGTTCAGTTACTTTCCTTGTGCTTATGACTTTTTGGGGACAAAAATTTCTAAGGTGGGGAGGATGTAGCAACTCGGGTTTTGGCCCTTTCAGACTTTGGAATATTCCTACGAATATTTCCAGAGCTAGGCCCAAAGACGGCGTGTAATTCTGAGGCCCGGTGTTCCCAAAATTAATTTTATAAAAATACTAAGTATTTTTTATTATTAACGAGGTGGGAAAGAGTTATCTCTAAAATGGTAGCTTAGATCAGAAATCTGAGGGCATGGTTGCGTTCGGAGCATGGCGTTTACCCTAGGCGGTGTGTAAACATTGCGGGTGCGAGCCTATTGTGGAAAAAGTCACCATGGGTGTTTTCGTAAATAAATGGACAAGTTTATTTATGGGCGTCGATTAGAATAACTTATAAACCGAATCTCAGATCAGAAATCTAAGACCACTGTTGAGTTCGTAGCATGGTGTTTACCCTAGGGGTGACCTCAATTGAGAGGGCGTAGGAGATTCAGATATCGCGTCTGCCAGCAGTTTTCTATAAATAGGGAGTTAAGGAAATGAGCAGGGTTAGCTCATTTCCCCTCTCAGTCGGTGAAGCTCTGGCTGATGGTGATTCGACGTCCAAACATTATTGGATCATGAAAAAGCTACAGAGGCTGATAGATCACGGAATAGTGAACGTAATGGCGGATTCGGATTCGAGGTAGGAAACTTCTTTCAGATTTTTCCGCTCCCCGATTGAGGTTTTGTTATCAATTATGATTTGTTTCCGCTTCTGCTGCTTTGCTTGTCTCTCTTGATGGACAAACCAACAACAACCATCATCTAATTGAGTTTTTGATTGTGCATTCTTCATGTTCTTTGTATGTTCTTCACATTCTTCATCCATTAACTTTTCGCCTCACCAAATTATCAACGAATCGAGGATAAAGGCATATTTTTGCAAAGCTCTCGACCCGAGGAGTCCCGATCTATTCTCCGGTTCGAGTTTCAGGTGATAGAGGAAGCACAACAGTGAGTGGAAGAGGTAGTTACTTTTCATGACACTGAAACGATGACAGATCGTCGAGCGGAGGCAAGCGCTGTAAAGGTGTCATCCCAAGGATTCCAGATCTGGTCTCGGATCACGTTTTGGACCACCAGAGTGACCATGGTTGTCTGAAAAACTTTTATAGTGGATAACCAGTGGCTCTGGCGGCGGTCTTCCAGGCACTCTGACAGTGGTCCGACCAGACTGGTCCGGAGGCGTCTAAACCCCCGTATCTTTTAAATCGGGTGTCTGATTTATGTGACGTCTACGACCACACGACCCTTTCAATGAGGTGCACCTTTTGAGAATAATTTTAAGACTTTTTGTTTTTTGATCGATTTTTGGGGACACGAAATGTTTGTTCTTAATAATAATAATTTAATTACTATTATTTGGGAAACTTGTATCATACTGTACGTCTACATACGACGTCTGATTGACGCACTATCAGGGGTGTTGTGACCCTGGAGTTGAGGAGGAATCTTCAAGGCTGATATTGGGTGCATAAATGGAAACAGTGGTGTGGGCCCCATGAGGCTAGTTTTGGGCCTTTATGGAGAAACAAGAATTTATCATCTGATATCTGTTTTAGATGAATGAGTAGTAGACCTCGTGTGTTTTTTCGAGGGGATATCAACGGTGTGATCTTCTTACTGAGTTTTGGGATCTATGTGTGGGCCCCACACGAGCTTTCTATGGTGAATAGTACCTTTTACATCGGTTGTTCATTTTTCAGCGGGTAAATAGCCTATCTTGCATGTTTTTTCGTGTAGAACATGGTGGTGGCCTCGTTATAGTCATAGGACGTGCACAGTGTGGGGATGTTGTGGGTCACTCGGGTTTGCATTGTTTAGACCAGCAGTGGTTGAGTGTACTCCATTGGTTCATTCCTATGAGGGGTTGGGTGGAATTACAACCTTAGTATAGGTTTTTGATCCCCTCGATAGGATGAATCTATTTTAGTGTTGTAGCATCCCTCCAGTTGGTTCGGAGCGGGATCCTCTAGCCTCGCTTCCACAGATCAGGTTCTTTGTATCGATGTGACTACTTATCCATGGGTGGAGATCCCCTATTTATCAACTTAACCTTGTAGGGTTTGATGCATCATCGGTAATATGATCCCCTACGTAATGGGATGTGCATAGTAGGGTTGTGGCATCGTTGGTTATATGACCCTCTACTCAGTGCGTGGTTTCAGTAGGGTTGCGAAATCATTGGTTATATGATCCCCTACTCAGCGCGTGGTTTCGGTAGGGTTGGTGCATCGTCAGTTTGATCCCCTACATCGTGGGTTATATTAGATGGGGTTTCCAACATCGTCGTGACTATCTTCACAGGGGCGATGATCCTCTATCTAAGTGACGTGAACTGTAAAATGTCAGATCGTGTTCTAGTATCCCCCAGCAGATCCTGGGAGTGATCCCTTATCTGTTAGATCTACGAGTTACTGAATTGGGTTCTTATATCCCCTGGAGGACACTAGGAGTGATCCCCTTTACGAGGAGTTTGGTATTTCCACTATTTCAGTATGGTGTTCTCTTTGACGATATCCGACGAGCATGTATCTCTCATACGAGTGTCATCTGGGATGATAGAGCTTGTAGAGTGTGTTCTCCTAGTTGTGTACCTGTCGTTGGTTATGAGGTTGGAACCTCATGAGTCTTGGTGCGTGAAATGAGGATATCTTCATTATTGTTTGGAGGTGTATGTGGGTGCATGTGTATAGGTACCTTAGGCTAATGCCTCCAATGTGTGTGATATCCTACTCAGTGCTAGTTTCTAGCCCCTAGCCTATTGGAGGCGGGCTTGGGGAGTTACGGCTCGAGCCCTGTTAGGTCGGGTCGAGACATGTTCTCTATTACTCTTGTATTTCTTCTCTTCCTTAAAATGAGTGAATAACCATCATCCCACTTTGTGTCCAATGGTTTAATGAATGTGGAATCATCTATGGAATGGTGTGGGTTTGAAGAGAGAATTTTTAATTTCATAGGTTTTGTGGGTAACTTCCTCTGTGAGTTTTGGTTGTTTTTACTTCATTTTTAAGTTTCTAGGGGAATAGTGGGCACTACATGATCAAGGTGCTTGATCCCCTAGAAAAAATGGGTGTATGCTATGATCATTGACAAAAAATCATGTTATGTGATTAATTTGTTCTCATGTATCATTTTTTTATATTAGTTTCTATTGGGATGAATATTAGGGTGGAACATGGGCTTACCCAATTTCGGAAATAATATATTGTATTATTTCATCTGATGATTTGTTTTTATATGTACATTTGAAGAACTATTTTTTTTAAATGTGTTAACCTATTTTCAATGGTATTGGTTACATCATTGGTAATTTTTCTTCCTAGGATTTCAGGAGAGTTATTTGGGTGAATATTACTTGGAATATTTACTCACCCCTACCAACACATCTTGGTGTTTGTGTGTGTAGATGTCTGGTTTCATGATGAATCTATAAGAAATGTTATTACATGATAGATATATATTCCCTAAAATCTTTATATATATAATATAATGTGGAAAATATCCTATGAGATTATATGATATGTCATTTGGTATGATATCCATAATATAATGGCATATTTTATGTCATTTAGGTTTATTGAAACCTATGATATAATTATTTTGTATGAAACTGCTTTAGTTTATCATATGGTATGACATGGCTATATAATAAGGCATCAATCATAGATTATGATTCATGTATGTCCTTACAAGTAGCAAGGAATTTGAACATTAAAGGGTTAATTTTCGAATCACATATACATTAGATATCATTAATAATATTTTATATATGATGAAATGGTTGGGAGTATGAATTTGTAGATGGTTACAAAGAATTCTAAATAAATGAATTTAGTCATAAAATTTAAATAAATGAAATATTACTCAAGGATAATTATTTAGGGATATAAAATGAGGCTTAACTATCGATATGGGGTGAGTCAAAACCAACCTAGAAACCTATCAATTCCCCATGAATAGAAGGTCTCCCATATTTCCTTATTTTCCATGAGAGGCACTGGTACACCATTGAGGAAAGGAGAGTCCCACCCATGTGATGGGGGATTCACAAAAACCCATAGATACACCATGTATGAGAGACTCCTTCATATACCTTAAAGTAATCCCCATCATGCATATTGATTGAGGGTAGTATATAAGGAATCTATAGTATAAGGTATACAATGTGTTCATCATTATATATATATATATGGTTTCAAAAATTAAAAATGGTAGATCTTGGATTTCGGGGTTTCTTGTTGTTCCCACTGCATTGATTATGTGGTAATAAATCCTTAAAAATTCATTGATATATGATTAGGATATGTTCTTTGATCGAGGAAATCATATTTTAAAAATCAATAAAATATAAGTCACATTGACGTCATATTCAATATTATAAAAAAATATTTTTTTTTGTACCACAGTTGGCCATAAAATATAGGATATCATAGGCCACGATATGGTCACACCATATGATATCTGATATGGTAGGCAGTGACACATCATGATCCTTTGATTTTTCATTTAATCATAGTGTATTATATGGCATATCATATCGGATGATGAAATTTTCTTAAGTAATAAAAACATATTAACGTAATATAAGTTTGATAAAACATATATCATTGAATATGAATCCTTAAGCATCAAAGGGATATCACTAATGTTTATTATCTATCATTAAATAGGAAAGATAATGTTGCCATGCTATGAAATATGAAATGTGGATATAATAAAATACAATATCCAAGATTTTTTTTAATTTTTTTCCATTATAAATTGAATTATATAATTTATATACTTTTTATAAATTATAGAAAAATGCATTTTGGGATATTTATCTAATTTATAATTTTTTTATAAATTAATTAATTTTAAATTTGTTATAATTAATTAATTAGCTAATGTTTTATAAACATTTATTAATTAAACATTCTATAATATTAATTATTAATATTAAAATAACCTTTTCAAATTTCAGGGCATAACATGTAATTTGGAAAAAAAATGTTTATAAAAATAATAATTTTGATTAATAAAATGTTTACAAATTATGAAAATAAGGAAAAATATTAAATATTTTATATTAAATATTATGAATTATTCATATTTTTTAACTTGAATTATTCAAATTAAATGGCCTTAATTTGGAATTTTTTTAATCCATATCAAAATGAGTTTTAATAATTTATACCACCAATGTCTAAATAATATTAAATTTGTAATACTATAAATGTTTACATAATATATTAATAGTTTATATATGTATATTTATAATTTTAGATATAATATATTTAAAGTAAATTCCATTTAAAAGAAAATATTAAATAGTTCATGTTAAGAATAAATATAAAGTATTTATATTAATTTAATTATAAAATATATATAATTTTTCGCTAATTTATAAAATTTTATAAATATATTTACTTATGAATTGTTCATAAATTTTTTATATAAATTTTTAAATATATGAATTATTTATATATTTAATTTATTCCCTACATTATATATAAGTATAATTGTTATATTATAAATAGATGTATGTTTTAGTTTAATGTGTTAAGAAAATTCTATAGATTATTATATGTGTATATAAGGAGTGACATGCTAGGTATGATAACTGATTTAGTTTTATTCTACCTTGAATTTTTCTTTTACTAGGTTATAAGCTTTAATTAGGAAGTTATTTACAGCTTATACATAATAGGTATTAGAATTGTGGTAGAATTGAATTCTCGCTTGAGTAAAGAATCCTTGGTAAGAGGGACATTAGGTTATACTACTCACTAGCCTAGAGGCATATTCCTTTTCAATAAAAGGGGTGGTTGGATATTTTCCAGTCTAAGATGATAGGTTTGAGGGTTATTTGATTTCATATGATTCTAAACCTTTACTTGTGAGGGTTTCATCTACCTTATGCATGGGATGCATTTGGATGCTTATAAATATAGTTGGAATTTAATTTGGGATAGTAATGCTTGATTTGATTTGTGTAAAGAGTTATACATCAATATGGTTTCAACATATTGACTTAGTATAATAAATTGGATTCTAAACTATATCATTAGAGGAATGCATACATGTAAAGGTATCCAACAAATGTATACCTAAGTGTTAGTGGCTACTACTTAGAATCCAAAAGAACCAGGATCAAATCTCAGTGGAGGTGAATTTATGGGTTACTCTAGCTGTATTATAGTAGTTACTATAGCTGATATTGTTTGGTATTATAATAGTTATAACTATTCGTCCAGTTTGGTCCTTCGGGCCATAAGTTTGGGCCTTAGTTATTAGGGCCTTTGGGCCACCAAAGGAATTTTGGTCACAAGGCTTTTGGGATACCATGGGGCTTTAGGTCGCTGGGATTTTAGGCTACCAATGACATTTGGGCCAGAGGGTCCTTCGGCCATTGGGCCTTTTGGCTCTAAATACCAAGAAGTAGCTCAGGCACACCACATAGAAGCAGACCCAGAAGAGGATTCAATATAAGTAGAAACCACCAGAGAAGAGCTAACTAGATTGGAATAATGAGATGGTATGAAAAATTCCATCCATACCAGGAACTTTACAACTCAACATTGGTAAATTCTAGATGATCACCAATGCAAGGTGGAGATCTAGGGACCTTCAATAATATAGATTTTGGGTAGGGGTAGTTCTAGTGTATTTTGGTTGGAAATTCAGGTCTTGTATTGGTTATTGCGCCTCTAGGACTTTGGGTCATGTACCAGTCTTTGTTCCATTGGGAATATGGGTCATATAGGGGTTCCCTCCCAATCCAATTAAACAAGTTATCATCCAAAATAAATATAAAAAACCAAGGCCTTCAAGCCATTCGAGTAGGCATACATGTAAAGGGAACACATTAACTAAGATTGTGAGATTAAATCACCTGTAAAATAATAAGTTTTAGATTCCTTCTAAAGTAGACAACTATTAAGACCTCAATCATTCAACTAAGTAGGTTATGAAAAATTAGGGTTCCCATAGATTATCTTATGTAGTTAATGGTGGAAATGGATAACCTTGTGATCTAGGTAACTAAATCCCACTAACATATTTCAGTTAATCTTAATTGGGAAACCATAAGAGTTAGGATACCAGATGAATAGTTTTGATTTTATCTATATGATTTATTATCCAAATAGTCTTCTTATTAGCCATACATGAGTTTTATATAATATAATTAGGATGATTCCCTACTAAAATAACTAAGTGGTGATAATAATGCTAATGCAGACTCATTTATAAGGGAAATGTGGATCTTTTCTCACTAATGGATATGATGAGTTAAAAGGGGATATAATATAAGTGGGATAAAAGTTTCAAAAAAAATTAAGATAAATGTGAAACATGTTATAAATTTGATAAAATATTCTATTTTTAATAGATAAGAATCATCATAATTAGACATGACCTTGTGATCCACCTTGAATGGGAGAAGAATAATGTAAAAAACATTCTAGACTTATAATAAAAATTATAATTTTTCTTAAAAAATGGAAAAATTATATGTGTTAGAGAATACTTTCTCGAGTAAAAAATAGTTGGATTTATTCAATAAATTAATTAAAATTCCAATGAGAAGAATATAATGATTCACTAAAAGTTTCAATGTAATTTATGTAAAATTTATTAAGGAACTTTAGTCTTCACTCATATATTCAATATGATTACATATGTTAATGGCATGCTGAGACTAGAAGTTTTCTATAAGGATTATTTTGGTTTATAAATTCATTATTAATTCATTAGTGGCAGTTTAATAATAATTTTAATGAGTTCAATAAATGTTTACCCACTTTTATCAATGTTTTCTGGGAAGATGAACTAAATAATATGATGTCATGGTTTTAGTGTTTTATTGATAGTAAAAGTAGGTAAAACTTCAAATAAAAATAACATAATTTAGTTAGAAAGTAAAATAATTTTTCTTCAAAAATCAATCAAGGTGATGTCAACATAAAGTAATGATTTAGAAAGGAAGTAAATTATTTCTCTATGTAATTATTTTATCTAATACCTGAATATGTTTGAGAAGCCCTATGAAAATTACATGGTAGGTATCAGTTCTATAGATATAAATTATTTAATTTTGGTTATATAATACCAATTCTATACTTTACAAATATTATAAATACATAGTAATTTTAACAAAATGGAAATAATTGATAAATATATGAGTTTTCATTCAAATTATGTAACAAAATGTTGTTGAATCATATATTTGAATGTAAAGAAATATATCAAACTTAGATGGATATAACTAAAGGATGTAAATTTTCTTCACATTTATCTTTATCGGATTATTTTTTATTAAAAATTATTTATTATGAACAATCAGAGATGTTATATGTGTTTTTTGATTTATCATATCCTATAACATACATAAAAATAGATATGGATAAAAGTTGTTTTTTCCTGAGTAAAAATATTTTATACAATATGTTTGTTAAAACATAACATATTTGATCCTATCATCATTGAAATATTTTAAATAATAATATTTTTTCAAGAAACTAATCTAAACACATATAAAAATATATTTGATAAGGATAAAATAATTTATTTGTTAAATATTCTCACTAAAGTAAATAAAAGTTATTTCCTTACAAAATGAAGTTTTTGTATCTTAGAATTTTGTTTTCAAAAGAATATAGTGACTAGGATGATAGTGAGAGTATTTTTGGAATTCTTGAAGTTCAAAGTTAACAAGTTAAGGGTTATATGAGTCAAATTAAATTGAATTTAACTTAATATGATTAGTTTTTTTGGGTATGTTGGTAAAATATTAATGTATAGAGTTTCATTAATCACCAAACAAAATCGAGGGAAAAAATGATGGGAAGGGTTCCAATAATAATGATGGTGAGCTTATAAAGATTTATAAGTACAAAACATAAGTAATTAACATTATAACGTTGGATTTTATAAAGTTAAGGATTTTGAATAATATTTTCAGAGAGTTGAATATTAGGAATATTATTGCTAAGTCTCGCCATTATTCAAACTATTTGTCATTATATATATTAATCACTAAAGAGTTTAGTTGGAGGGTTTTTTTAGATGTTCACATATAGATAAAATGGGAATACATATGGCTATAATGATTTTAACAAAAACCTAAAAATTCAAAAAATATAAGGTTGGTATGGTTATCTATCATATATTATATGATAAGATAGGTTCATTATTGTAGGTTTTTTAAATTTTTAATGAAGTTTATGAACATAATTTTTTTCATATTATAAGGTTAGCATGAGTAAAATTCTTATATCAAGATATGAAATATGCACATAAGAAACAAAATGGGTTTTGTGCATGGGATGACCCAAAAAGTATGCCACATAGTGTGTCATATAGTATGTATTTGGTATAATTGGGGTGCATGGATCAAATTCAATTTCCCTATACCTGATGTTAGATAGATTCCTAGAATGAGAACCTTTATACTTTTATACTTATCGTATGCAAGCCTTGACACATAGTTAATTAAGGCATGGTTTCATATGTTTTTTATCATTTAATCAATTGTAGATTTACCATGATAGGAATTTTACACTCATATGATGAGTATGAAATTTGATACCTCAATTGATATGGACTATGAATGTTTACAACCATACCTAGATAAGACATGTGATGTTCTTATCTATCAAATAAGGTATATTTGATGTTATCATTCATAACGGTGAATGGAACATGATTTGTTCATCCTTCTAGTAAGTGTATACTTAGAGAATTAATATTGTATGAGTAGAACAATGGGATTTTCATACCATGTATCTTGTGGATACTCATTATCTTAGATAAATGGATTATATGAAAATTCTTTCTTTCATATGATGCAACTGGTGGATACGAGAATAGAGATAAATGTATTTGACAGAAATCACTCTATATCCCTTTATATCTTGAGTACCAGTGATGATTTTGTTTTGGATACTCTTTGATTACATTTATGAATTTTGGAATTCATATTTTTTATCAATGCAACCATGTTTGTGGGGTCATAGATTTTGGTTGACAGAATGGGGATTGAGTTTTATGAAACTCATAGAGATACTCTAAATGGGTTTTAGTGTTTATATAAAAGGACTTTAAGATGGGTATTCATAAGGTATTTCATATGATGTGATACTTGGTGAAATTGATAATAGATTTTCAAAATAGTTTTGGTAGATATCCAAAAAAAAATTGGATATGGTTTCACATTTATTGTCTGAATGGCCTGAAGGCCTTCACTTTTTTTGATTTTTGATAACCCCCATTTCAAGGGATGAGGGGGAACTCTTACAATGCCCGTAGCCTCAGAGATTACATGGCCTGTAGGCTTAGGAGATTACATGACCTGAAGTTCTAAGGGAGTTCAACCAGACTATCTACAAGGAACTGCCCCTCCCTAGCATCTACATCATGATATTAGCTCTCCACCTTTGCATGATCTTCTGGCTAGCCTTCCCGTGCAAGCACACGCTGGTCTTGATGGAATAGCCATACCCTCTTATTCTAACAAATCCAATTGTCTCTACTCTGGTGAGTGTACATGCTATGAATCCTCTTCTAGGGCTGATCCTTTTTGTAGTCTGTCTGGGGAAACTATATGTGTCCTGAAGGCCATGAGGTGGCCTGAAGGCCATAAAGGTGGCATGAAAGCCCTACTGACCTGAAGACCTGGGTAGCCCGAAATCCATAAGGACTCCAAGCCCAAACCGGTGATACAAGGTTAATAGTTCCAGCTACTATAGTACCAAATAGTACCTACTGCAGTAACTGCTACAGTAACTTCTACAATGCCTACTACAATACCTACGTAGTGTACAGTCTGCTACAATACCTGTATAGTGTATAGTTCTGTAATAGTACCACATAGTGTATAGTTCTGCTATAGTTCCTGCTACAGTAACTACTATAGTACTGCTACATTGCCCCCTGAAATATTCCTCTACCTAGTTTTGAACCAGGGTCTTGTGGATGCACATAAGGATACCTCACCAACTAGGCTGAGGCTCATGTTTGTTTCACATGTTATTGTATATGAAACAATTTATGGTGAAATGGAATAAGGTTTGTGAATATTTAGTGCATGTGGGAGATTGAAAAAATTATTCCCTAAAATCCTTATATATGTGATATACTTTGGAATGTATCACATAGGATGATATGGGATGTTGTATGCTATGTCATACCCAATATAATGGAATTTTATATACCTTTGGAATATATATTTTCCCTCATATGATATAATGATATTGTATATAACTACATTGTCCTGTCATGTGGTATGAAATGATATATTGTAAGGAATGAATCGTAATGTATGATTCACATAAATGCTGATGATTATCAAGGTTTCCAAGAATTAAATGGTCAATGTCCAAATCTCTTACATGTTTTTTATCATTAATAATGTGTTTAATGTTATTAAATAGTTGAGAGTATGAATTCATCAATATCAGAAAGAGTTATATCCAAATTAATTTTCCTGTAACATATGAGTAAATACATGTGTACTAAATGAGAATACTTGAGGGATATATAAGGAGGCCTAACCATCGATATGGACTGGGTCTAAACCAACCAAGCCTCTTGTTATCTCTCATTACCAATAATCCCTCTTAATCTTAATTATTTTACATGAGAGGAACAAACATAGCATGGAGTGAAGGAGTTTCCTTCCCATTCAATGGGTGATTCACATCAACCCATCAATTCATTATAGAGGATATATTCTCTTGGATGCTTCAAAGGGATCATTATCTAGTATTCCTGTTAAAATAAGTTGAATCTATGGTCTAAGTTGCACAATGTGTTTTTCATTTACATGATTTGAGTCATGAAACATGGTAGATATTGTGTTCTAGGATTTATTATTGTTTTTTATATTGATTAAGTGTTAACAAATCCTTAGAAAACTAACTTGAATTTCATTGATGATGAATCTTCATATATGAATTTTTGGGGGATGTAGTGGTGTATATACATACATTAGAGGAGGGTTTGGACAGTTTACAATGGATGGATATTTTATCCTAGGTTATTGTTTCATTTTAGTACATGAGACTTTTTTTGTGTTATTCTCTTTATGGTTTTCGATTATCTTTATGTGAAGGTGTCTTTAAAGGGGATTTCAAAAGTATTTTGATTGTGTTTTGATTTTAAGATAATTTAGTTAAATTATTTATTGATTCTTGTTTAAACATTATTTTTGTGGTTATCACTATAGGGTGAATAAATCCATTTTCATAAAAATTAAGAACATATGTTCTTTTTAATGAATTCAAAAAATGAAATTTCAATACATATCATATTGATATTTCTCCCATGGTTTGTGGTGTTACAGAGATGCCTCCTTGTAGATATCTTGATCATGAATTTGTATCTAGTAATATGGGAGGTGAGAATATGAATTCGGATGGATAAGGTAATATATATTGTTTCTAAATAATTGAACTTGTCTGTTCAAGTGATATATGCACTAGAAGGGAGTCAGATGAAGATATTCCTAAGTATGTGGATCATGATTTAGTGTTATAAAATTAAAAGATTCTAATATTTAGGGTTAATAGTTTTGTGAAAGAAGATGAGGATTGGTTGGGGAGGATAAAACAAACCTTCCTATTTATTTGTAACCATGATATTTCAATGGTGGTGTTCACTAATTACATGCTTAAGGGAACAAATTGTATGTGGTGGGAGATGACTGTGAAGAGAAAGGTGATGACTAACTAACATGGGTTGGATTCCACAAGATTCTATGTTAGTATTTCCATCCAGAAATACTAATTCTAAGGAAATATTGTGAGTTATTAGAGAATTACTTTGTAATATGAAGGTGATAGAGTGTTCTACTCACTTTGAAAATATGGTGAGTTTATATTTGGAGTTGATCACCAACAATAGTATTCGGGCATGGAGTTTTAATATGAATCTTTCGTCTCATAATTTATTGAGTTTGATCTATATTGATTTACCAACATATGCAGTGATAGTAAAAATAGAATCTTTGGTTGGGGTGGATATATTGTATATGTTGGGATATGATGATTTTTTCATTGTCCTAAGGGTGAAAATAATTTTTTGGATGGATGACGAGGATGATATATTATTCTTGGTACGGTGTAACCATACTAATTTGGTCATATTAGGTTATTATCAAGGGAGGAGGCATATTTGGTGTTAATAATATGGAATTATGGAAAATATGAATCAAGGTTATACTAACGATCCTTGGACATGTCACGGTATATAAAACATGGTCATTTAATGACTTTTTTCAATTATATCTCTTTATATGTTATTATTGGAGGTTCCAACCATATTTAGGGATAAATGATGTTTGAAAATAATATGAGATAGGATGGAGATGAATCCTATATTAATATTAGTAATAATCCCTTTTAGGGTCATACCCAAGAGTGCTAAGGACATATTCTTATAATGGAATTTGTGTTGGAGGAGTGTGAGGTGAGAACTGTGATAGTGAGAGGTACATTAATTATCACTTTTACTATATTTCCCACTATGTTTCATTCAACGACATATCATTTAGTAATATCTATGTTAGTAGTAGATCATTTGATTCAATACATGTAGTTAACTTTTTACTCTTTGATGATTGATACACCTCTTGTGGGCATGATGGGGTTGGGGTTTTGGAGACCATATTCTTCTATCCGGATTGGAGATGTGGAAATCATATATGAATTCTTGAGTATGTTTGATCATTAATGACCATGTGGATTAAATGTTTTATCTAGTTGTTTTGTTTCATAGTTCAGTAGAATTTGGGTATTTGTTTCAATTTCCAATTACAGAAAAGAATATCATAGATGTGTTTCTATAATAAATCTAAGAGTTTCCACCAGTGATAGACATATATTTTACCATCAATTTTTTATCAGGGATGAGTCAAATATCATTAACTTTATATAATATGGTTCTAGTGTATCTTTGAGAGTTGAAACTTCAGTTAGAGGACATAGAGTGAAGTGGATTTATTTGGAATGATTTTCATTGGGGACAATATTAATTTTTTCATGAAGACTCATGGTAACTTGTGGTTGCACATCAAGTATCAGAATTTATATTTGGTAATAGTGATGAATAAAAACCCTCTATCTTTAATTGATGATTTTCTCAATAATTTGAAGGAAACTAAGTGTTTTTTAAAGATTTATTTATAATCAAAATTTCACTAGTTGACGGTGGAGAAGGTAGGAATTATGTATATAATATCTAGTAGTAGATATAGTAATTATGAGTTCTTGGTAATTGTATTTATGGTTATGAAATATCTTATTATTATTATTCCCTTAATGAATCTTTTTTTCATAAATACCTTGAATATTTATTCATGGTGTTTGTAGATGAACTTTTTTTGTTTTCCAGACTATAAGAGGATCATGGAAAGCATTTGATGATTATTATAGAGATGTAGTAAGAGGAAAAGTTTTATATAAAGATAACAAAATATTTTTTCTGGTTGTAGGAATTGAAGTGTATGGTTCATTTTATTTTTTTCAAGGGTGTCTTAGTTGATTCAAAGAAGATAAATTAATTTTTATCTTATGTGCAGCACAAAATTTTTTTTGATTCAAAGTTTCTTCTAATAATAATGATACAATTGATTCTTTATTCAATAAATTTGAAAATTAGCTTTTTTGATGATGAAATTGACTAAAAAAAGTGTGAAATTTTTATGTGATGAGAATTTCCATTAATATTTTGATAACCTAAATAAGAGGCTGAAATCCTTCCTAGTTTTGATCTTACTATAGTTCTTTAAATTATTATCTATGTATTGTAAAAAATCTAAAGTTAGACTGGGGTGTGTTCTTATACAAGGGGATAAGGTGGATGTATACAGTTGTAGGCATTTATGACCACATGAGAAGAATTATTATACACGTGATCTAGAGTTATCACATGTTTTATGTTCCCCAAATAGTTTGATAAATTACATCTCTGGTGAGAAGATCATGGTGTATTCATATCATAAGATTCTAAGGTACATATTCTCATAACATAATTTGAACTTGAGTTAGTGGAGAAGTTTTCTGTATCTTTAGACCTTTTATTTTAAGTTATCTTATAATCAATATAATGGTGATGTTATGGAAGATGAATTGAGATGGAATGTTTAATATGTGAATTAATAAAGGGAGTAGTGTAAGATAATAGGTTTTAGTTCATGTTTATATATAGAAGCTTATGAGGATGTAAGTAGTATGATGTTACTTTAGATTGATGATGCTTCTATGTTTTTGGATTCATTAAAGGAGGAAAAAATTAATGATGCTAAATGTATGAAGACTAGTGGAGCCTTTAACAGTGGAGAGGCTATAGAATAGTGGTCACTAATGATGGACATGGTACTTTATTTCTAGAATATGTTGGTTGATCCTTTAGAATTATAGAATGATGTTATGGATTTGTTCCATAAATCTAGTTAATAATTTTATTATAAATTTGAGAATATGTATAATGACATTAGAAATTATTTTTAGTGGGAGGGGATGAAGAGGGATATATCTAATTATGACTCATAGTTCTTAATGTGTTAGTGAATAAAGGAGGAGCATTAGTGACTTTCTGGGATTTTACAGCCTTTTCTTGTGCCTATGTTGAAGTGGGAATATATGTTGATAGATTTAGTTGAACCCATATAATTTTTTATCATATTTTTTAAAAATATTGGTAGAAGAATTTATTATATATATTTTATTATCAAGAATTTTCAAGTAGATGAATGGATGTTCAAGCGGTAATGTTTGGAGTATTGTTGAAAAATGGATCCTGGTTCAAATTAGTGTATGTTTTTTAAAAAGGTAAGATTCAATGAATGAATATTGGAAGGAATATATGGAGAATAAATGATATCGAATTTATAGAAGTTCATGAGGTGATTCTCAAGGACAAAAGTTACTAGGAATAAATCTGAGCTATGTATGTGTTGTGAAGACTTCAATGTATGTGTCATTTTATGGAAATGTGTTTAGTTTTCATCTAGTAGTAGTTTAAGTGTCATTATTGATGGGACATTTGAATTTTTAATAGGCATGGAAACGTGCATGAATTTTTTACCTAGAAAATGTGTGATCATATTGAGAATCGGTGTTATCGAGATGAGATAATGTGTTCTTGGATACCAATATATGTGTCATGACCAGAAAGGAATGTGAAATTGGGAAATTCAAGGAGAATTTTTTTATCGGTCTTGATCATAGATGTGTTTGTTCTTAATGTAAGTGTTTTTCCCATAGTTTAGGTGTGATCTCCTAGATATGTAAGTGTGTTTTATAGGAATTTTAGGTTTCATACCAAACTGAATAAGTGTCATCTTACAGAAATAGAAATTTATGTATAAACCTATACCAAAAATTCTTCAAGAAATTATTATAGATTAATTAGTGATATTATAGGAGTATGTTACCTTAATTTAGATGATTCCTGATCTATTAAAAAGTGATTCAAATATAATGTAACTTTAAAAGAATCCATGATTCAATCAAAATTTTATTATGGGAGTTTCATAGGGTTTTCAACAAATAAAATGAAAAATAATATTTAAATTTCATTTGATGAGTTGATAAATGAAGTCGATATACCTGCATAGTGAGTTAGGGAAAATATTTAGCAAATTAGTATGATGTGAGGGAGATCATGGGTATTGATAGAGTTATTTAGTTCACAATACATTCCATAATATTTAAGGTATATGGTGATGTGAAATTTTATTAGAACACACATGAAGAATTTATTTTAATACATAGTTCAGTATGTGGTGTCATGAAATTAGTTTAACTATATTTGGGGAAAATGAAAAGTAGTGAAAGGATAGAGGATTTTACCATGATCCTAATGATTTTTTTCTGATATGATAGAACCAAATATATATTATCATATCTTATACATTTCAAGTGACTATTTTGAACCCATAAATGATGAGTGAATAACAAAGGGAAGAAAGGAAGTTTCCATTTGTTCTAAATATAGAAAATTGATCTCTAATGGATTTTTTTTAATAAAATAAAAAATAAAAAGATAACAACATAAGAAGAATTCATGTCAAAAATTAAATTTCTAAAGTATAGATGAGTGATCATATTGTACATACATCTACAACTTCAGCTAAATAAAAGGAGGGGAACTGGTTCCATCTAAAGGATTTGGTATTCTAAAAGGAATAAGAAATTGAGTCTAAAAAAATAATATCAAAGAAAAGGTGATTTTTATTATGCAGCAATGTAGAGAAGGAATTCTAGACCTATTCAAGAAAGAAAAAGTATTATTTATTCATGTAGGAGTTCATATATGGACTATGAAGGAGCTGAATAGGATATATTCAACAATTAAATTGATGCTAAATTATACATCAATAAGTCTATAAATTGTTGTTTATCATACCATAGTGTAGTTCATGAATGAGGAGAAAGGTTAGTGAGCCATGTGTGATAGTGAGTCAGCCCAAAACATTTGTAAGGTAGTGATTATATGCATAGAGTAACCAAAACCTCTTGTATCCACTGAATAGTAGTGGTCCTAGTGTATTCTAGTGCATTATCACATCACTTATATCACATTCCTTGGATTGTCCTAGTATAAGTGAACTAATTAAAAATTAGTTTGTCCAATCATGATTTAATTTATTTCATATTTACATATAGTTCAGTGAGATTGTGTGAAATAGAATAGGTTGTAAAATTTTCTTACCAAAGTGGGAAGACAATCCAAATAAATCAATAAGATAAAACGTTAATAATGGTTACACCCTAATTCACCCCCACCCCACCCCCACTCAGGTTTCCTTGAGGACCCACTATGTTGTATCAGAGCCTAAGGTTCTAGATTTATATTGAACCAGAGAAGTAGTTTTAGAGTTATTGAATAAATAAATACTATAATGAAGATACTATTTTTTAATGGTCTGGAATTTCTTAGGTGGAAAAACACATTCATGGAATAAATTGAAGATGTTATAGAAGTCCCCCAATGGGTTTTTCAACAAAGGGATTGTTTATTTTATCCAACATTGAGTTATATTTCAAATAGATCAAACAATTATGAAAATTTAGGATTTGGTTAAGTGGTAAATAAATAAAGATCTAAAAGGATATATATGTTCAAAAATCTTTCTACTATACATTTTCCCAAGATATGTGGATAAAAAAAGATACATATAAGACATGGATTCCACAAAATCAATGAGTAAAATTGGTGAAGAATTCATAATTTTAGTAAGAAATAATAATTAAGAATAAGTTCCAAAGAAGATGAGTTCTCCAAATGAATTAATAAATTCTAAACCTTATATTATATATTATTATAAATCTAGTCTATAAAAATCATGTGTACTACAAATTTTATAATCTCTTATGGAGTTGAAAATAAAATAAGATTCTGGTAAAAAAGTGGCAACAACATCATGTTTCCCAATCACTGAGTGTTTATCATGCCACCATGAATAGTTCCAAGGCTTACAATAATAGGTTGACCAATTGAAACTACCCCATAAGGTTAAAAATAGCATCATATATTATTTTTCTGTGAAAAAAATGATAAAAATGGAGAAATTGGCCTTAAAGTTTAACATGAAGAAGATAAAAACAATAATGAAATAGAAAATTGATTTTCTTATAGAATTATCCCACTAAATCAGTAAGAAAATAGAATCTAAAAAGGAATTGAAGGTATGATTGAACCCTCCCAAATAAAAACTAGGAGAGAGGTGATGGAATATTATAAAAACTACCTCAAAATGAAATAATTTTTTGTCAATATGGAGAAGAAGGATGAGAAAACCTGGTATTTTGATGAGAGTTTGAAAACCTTTAATGAGAAGATAATGATCCCTTCAATGGAACCCTTGTAATATAGAATAAGATATATTCTTTATATGATAGTTTCGAGGATTATAGAATCTATAAATAAACAAATGTTTCCTATGAAATCCTAGAAGAAAGTTGTAAACAAAGAAGGTATCCCAAAATACTAATATTATGTACGATTTGGGAACTTTATTAGTAGGTTTATTGAAGGAAAAAATCCTAAATATGAAAGAAGACCTATTGCGTCAACATATTAATCAAAAAGAGATCACATAAGTTATATTTTTTATTTAAAATTATTTATATGATCTAAAATAGGGAATTTGTAAAGGCAGTGTAGCATGATGGGATTAGGAAAATTCATAAGGATTGTCTCTAATCTTATGTAATATAAGGAAATATATTATCTATAAAAGAATCTTGTTAAAATATAAAACTAATTCAGTTTTTTGGAGAAGTTTTGTGGATCCCAATAAATGGTGAATCAAGTAAAAAAATTCAATTACTCAAAACAGCTTTGCTGGAAATAAAGAAAACAAGTTTATAAGACAATCAAAGGTAAGGTTTCCCTAGTTGTGATAAAAAAACCTTTGAAGAATGATCTAGTAAGGAAATATGACATTTCACTCATGATCATCAAGGAAAATTCATTCCTAAGTGTCCAAAAAATACTAAAAGGCATGATATTAAGACCATTGGAAGTGTCATTAAATGGAGAAAGAATCTATGGTGACCCTATACTTTTACACATATCATTAGATGATTTTGAGAATAATAAAGCATCATATTACATGCTAAGTATCATAAAATCTAGTGTCTTGGAAGACTGGGAACATAAAGATGAAAACATGGGACTAAATAAAGCATTTATTGATTTAATATTCATAAATGTCTCCTAAATTCTATTTTTATCATACATATTCATAGTATAACTTAGAGATAACATAAAAAAATGGATGAGATAAAATCATAGTAACGTAATAAGTATAATAATAAAGCTTTAGCACATGGGTTAGAAAGCATGACATAATGATATAAAAAGGCATGGAACATATAGAATCATAACATATAAATATATTATCATATAAAAATAGATTCAAAATAATGTGGAAGTAACATAAAAAATGTATTTAGAAAAATTCAAGGCTCTTTTCACATAGAAGAGCACAAGTCAAGGTTAACCACCAAGACTGTTGCACGTGGTAGCACATGTCAGGGACAACCGCCAAGACAGTTGCACACAAAGTATCATAAGAATACACTTTCCCCAATGAATTGGAGAACTATCTAGGAACATCCATTATAACATGTTCATGAATATTATTTCCACATATAGATTCATACATAATAAATCATCCATAAACATAAGGGTTACCCATTGAAATAATTGGGTATCATAATAATGTGATAAAGAATAACAAATGGGTGTATCATAAAAATGTACATGATGAAAAGGAATTAGATCATTAATGGAAAATAATAGTGTAGAATAGTCATATATCATGAAAATTGATGTCAAATTTAAGTAATAAAATGTAAAGAGTACATATGAAAATTTACAATTAAAACATTTTAATGCGGTTAAAGGTAAATATCAAAGGTCATTTTAAACATAAAAGGGGATAATATTTTATATAAAACTAAAATTTGACCAATAAAGTTTTCATAATAAAAATATTTGTTTTATAAACATAATAGTGTCTTAAAATATATTATATAGTGTACATTAGAATGGATGACATTTAGGAAAGTTCCCATAAAATGGGTTTGGTGATCTCGAAGTATTAAGGAGGGAATAATTAAAAAACATGCATATACCCAAGAGATAATGATGATTTGATATTAATAAATGGGTTTCAAGAATATACATAGCATTTATAATATGTAAATAAAAATAGAATATAACTTCATTTGAGTAAACAGAATAACAGAGCAACCTGAAGGAATAATGGAAGCTCGGGTAGAATCCCTTACCTTAAGTCTCATGGTGCCCTTAACTTGATATTAATATCCTAGATAACCAAATTAAATTAATTAATTAATATTTATAGAACCTATTATTCATTTAATTGATTTATTATAACCTTATTAAGTTCATTCATGACCTTTTTAAAGGGTTAAGAGGTTCAATTTCATAGTTTGGGAGCGTTAGTTTCCTTGGTTTTCATGATTGGTTTACTTATATACATGTAAGGATAAACATGTAAGATGAGTATGGTTGTCCATAATAAAATTTTTATGTTATTAGTGAACATAAATAATATTACATGGTTATAAAATAATTTGGTTCTTTAGAAAAGGATGAATCATTATATAAAACATTAAAGATAATCATTTTGCTTAATTAGAGATTTTTGATCACATTGAACACATTTTGTTTTATAAATTAATATCAGGTGCAAAAAAGATTCTACAACCATATATTAAACATAATACATATATTATATTCTAGTTCAACCATTAAAATGATTTCATTACCAGAATTGATGATTGTAATTGAAATTGAAAACCCATCATCCGTGAATGTGATAAATTAACACATCTCAGATGGTGTTTTCACTTATAGTATAAAAAGAGGGTAAAGGAGAGATGATGATGAATTATTAAATTATCAGAAAAACATTCCAGTACATTTCAGGTACTATATTTATCATAACATTTGGATTAATGGAGGCTAAGAAAGAAAATGAAAGATAGAAACATGAAATAAAATAAAAGAAATGAAAAGAGGAATTTACCTCTTGAATATATCTTCCTTGAGAACTTATTTAGGGGAGATGATTTGTCCTTTTGAAGAGACCAAGGGATTATGGACGTGAGAGAGGGGATTTGGGAGATATTTGAGAAGAATTTTGACTATGAACAAGGCTTGAGAGGTGTGTGGAGAGTATGTAAAGAGGGGTGGTATTTACAGTGGATGAGATGAGGGGTTTCCAATTATTTTAATCATTAGTTTATATTTTTGCTCAATACTATGAATAGTCTTGATTCATGTGACTAAAAATAGTAAATAGATCATGTGAGTTTACATAATGTACATATACATCATCCATTACTCAAACATGATGCCTAGATCCATTTATTTAGTATTTATCATAAATTATCGTATTTTACCATTCACCAAAATTCAAATATTTTAGAAAAATCACAAAAATCCACCCCAACTGTATTTAGATGTCTAGAATTAGAAAATGAACTACAATTTATGAAAATAATTTTATAAATATGAGAAATTTAATTTTTAATTAAAATCACAATTTACTTGAAAAATACAAATTTTTAAATTATAACTGATTTTCTAACACCTCGAAAAATTAATTAAGGTCTCTTAAAATTGTCTTATAATCATAAGTAATAAAAATAATTATTTATTAATAAATTTTATGAAAATAAAATTTATTTTAAATTATTAAATTAATCCTAAATGTGTAATTAAATATACACAACATACAAAAATACAAAACATAATTAATAATTTTTAAAATATTTACTTACTTATATTATGATATAGTGATACCATATTATCACTTGTAATATGGATAAATTTTATTAGTGAGGTTTCTATTCAATTTCCCATTGTACTATTCATAAGGGTCACATCAGAATTCCATAGATCATGTTACTATTTCATTAGTACACATTCCTTAACTTCTAGAGATACCTTTTATTTCACTGATTCTTCATTTATAAGGTTTTTATTTTATCTACAATTAATCCTATATGATTGTACTGTAAGAAACAATTATAAGAAAGTAATTTCATTGATAAAACTCTGGGTCATTACCGAATCCATAAGAAATATCCACTAAAATCATAAAACCATAGGATATTTGTACAAGTAGAATATATTCTAGAATTTTATAAAACCAAATAAAAGGAAGAATAAGAGTTATTTCATCCAATAACAAAAAAATTTAATCTATTTCACACAAAAATGACCCATTGGTAAAGGGTTGAAGATGTTAGCTTTAAAATATGAACAATATGGAGAGGATAAAGTTGATGAGGTGTTATAATTACTTTCCCTAAATCTGAAAATAGGAAAATAAAATATATAAGAACTAGTGTTGGTTTTATGTAACCATCCACATTCCTAAACACAAAAAAAGTTTTGTGCCCAAATCCTCAGGTTATTAATTTTTTTCTAACTATTTTTATGTTGTATAGAATTTAGGGGGAGATATGATCCATGGGGTTCTTATTATAGAAAATAACACGAGGATGAGAAAAAATACATATATGTTTTTATCTAAAAAATTAATGAAACAAGTCGATTCAGAGGTGATTTGAGCCCAATCAAGTATCAGTCTTGAAAATAGAAATATGGTCTAATCTGATTCATCTAGAAGTGTTAAGAAACTAGAATTTTTCTCTCAACAAAATTTGAAAATACACATGATTTAATTAAAATCATTTATAAATATAAGGTTGTACAAAGAACTCATAAAGGTGTTAAAAGATGTCTTATATCATAATTTAATTCTAAAGTGGTATCATGCTAAATCTGGAGTAACAAGTTTGAGAAAAAACCATGAAATTAGTGGATTTATCAAAATAAATTAAAGTGGACTGATTATGAACAAAAAAAGCAACAAAAAACATCTATATTATCATATGCTATTAAAAATAAGTATTGGAATTAGTTATCTACTATTACTATAGGAACCCAATCCTTTTATACATATAATTACTTTATTTTGAAAATAATAATTTAATAAACACAACCTAATGATCATAATGTATAATGTATTTGGAAGAATATGTCTAAAAAACATCAAAAGAAAACTGAACCATCAAAAATTTATTTTATTCTCCATAATGAGCTCCTAAATACATTTGATCTCATAAAACTACATTGGATAACATGGGGAATACATAAAAGAATGGGGTGATTTAAAAATGTCAGTAATGGTATAAACATGATAATAAAACATAACATGTGATTCATAGGTATAACATGATATCATAGAAAAAAAAGGCTTCTGAATAATAAAAAGGAATCATAACATAAAGAACATGGTATAATAATATCACGTAAACATAGGAAATGTGGAATTAAAAGAATAAATGAAATAATAATATGTCAAGGCTAACATACAAGAAAACATTATATGGTGTAACAATTCCCATATTTGAATATTTTTACTCACAAATCCCATATATAACATCTCATGGGACAAAAGGTTTACCCAATGCATTGGAGTGATAACTAGTTGAACCCATCATAACATGTTTATGAATATGTGTTCCAAAAGTAGAAATCAATCATAACACATAAAAATTATAATTAACGATGAAAATAAATGGGTTGCATAATCTTTTCTCATATCATAATCAATGGAGATTTTATAAATAACACATTAATAAATAAACTAAAGGAATGTATAACCCCATAAAAGTAAGGGATAAAATAATATGTATATATTGAGAGAAATATATATATAATTTAGACACATTACACAAAATTAAAAAGGTATATATTGTGATTTAGATAGATGAAGGTTATAACCTTAATAAAAAGGGTGGTTTAGAGAGATCCCTTACACCCATAAGCCAAGCATTTCTAGACATCAAAATATCCATTCCATTTAAAACACAATTTTAAATTACATAGAAAAAAGGGAAATATGGTATTCCTATGAATAAATCATGTAATATTAAAAATAAATACAAATATAAAATAATGGTTTCAATAGAGGCAAAATCTATTTACGCAATACACTTTAAAAAAACGTTCATTTTATATTTTGTAAATAAAGTCAAAACATTCTTTATAAAATACATAAAAATATTCTCTTTGATAAACATTTAAATAATGTAAAAAAGTGAAATTACATTTCCAATAGAATTCATTTATGTAAATATATAAACATATTTGTATAAAAATATTAAGTATATTCAGATGGAAGAGAAAGATTTAGAAAATAAGTCTTTAAATCACTTAAAATGAGGTTTTTAAATTAAAGTGTACCTTATGTAAATCCTAAAAAACATACCTAATTATAATTTTTTTAAGAAAGTTATATATATTAATTTATGAACATTAGAATCAATTTAATCATAATTAATTATTTTCCTGAAACACTTATAAGAACATTGATATGGAATAAAAATAGTTTGAAGAGAATCTTTAAAAGATGTTTTTTAAAAAGTCCCTTACCTTGAGTCTAAATTGTAATTTAAATTATTTATATTCGTAAATAATAATACTATATTAATTATATACTTTTTTAATAACTTTTATTATGTTTTTATTCCTTTTATTTCCATGTTATAATCAATTACATGACCAATTAATTTCATGACAGATGTTTTGATGATATTCGACTCATGTGTCCAAAATGACTTCAATAGGTTGACTATAGTAAAAGAGATAATTATTTTAACATTTCCAAATTAATAATCATGAAATAATTATAATTTTATTAAATAAATTTTACATTTAAAACCAATACTGAAATATGGTTATGGAAAATGAACTATGTTACAATCATGGAGATGGTAGATTGTATGTACGCATAAGTAACGTTTCAATTTTTCAACAATCATTATGGATAGAAGGTAAGTGTTAATTTAAAATTTAAAAATTATTATCATAATATAAATATCATATTATATATTTAAAGACACTTAAATATATCATTCATGTGATTTGGTTACGAAAAACAAATCACATCGCTTCATGGAGGTGGTAATCTACACGCATGCACAAACGATGTTTCCATTTTAAAATGATTAGGAAGGTAAGAAACTATATCATATATTATCTTTAGGAATGATATATATGAGATGAAAATAATATATATATGTATATATATATATATAATACCTCATTAGAACCATCAATGGGTGATGGTTATAGAAAACAAATTACTTCAGTTCGTGAGGCGGTAATCCTCCGAACACATAAACGATGATTTTGTTTCCCATTTAATGGAAGAGGAGATTTATATGGGTTTTTTATTAACATAATAAAATTTTAGTATATTTAAGATACTTTTGATTCAATTTCCTAATATTTTAATAATATTTTATGTACATGGAAGAATAAATAAAAAAATTATTAGTTAATAATGATACCTCTTCTTTAGACAACCTCTTTAGGTTTTAACCAAAAACCTTCCTATGTGGATTTTATAAACCAAAAAATTCCTCTAGGACATGGTATGTGAATTAATAAATATATTTGGGTAGTTATTGGAAAAATAAAAAGTCTTTTGAATTGTGAAAAGGAGAGGAGATGTGGGGCCCTTTTATAAGTTTGAAGGAGTTTCATTTTGGTAAATACCAAAAACTATTCAATAATGGGAATGAAATCTCAAAACAAGTGACTCAAAAATTGATAAATAATTTATTGGATAGAGGATAATTTCTATTCACACCTCTATTATTGAAAATGTAACATTATTTATACATGATATTTCCTTTACCTCTAAGGTTACTCACTTTCACCATTTTAGTTTTCACCAAGGAAACTTGTTTATTTTAAATTAGGTAATTTAAAATTTAATAATAAAAATAAAATGAATGATAATAAATAATTTTGAAAAGATTATTATAAATATTAAATCCAATTTATCATATAAAAATATTATGTGTGTGTAAAATTAATTTTAAGATAAGCACATGTAATGCGCAAAACCCTATTTTAACCTTAACCTCGGTAACAACTATTATAATATTTAATAGTTAGTAATGTTATCATAAATGGGAAATTGACTCTTAAATGGAATATGGTAAATATTTTAATCTATATTATATTCATATGGACCAAGATATTATTTTTTATGAATTTAAAATCATTTAATAAAATATTATTTATTAAAAAATATCATTAATATAAATTTTGAAACTATTCATTTAATTTGACTTTAAAGACACCAAGAAAAATATGTAATTAGAATATATTATTTTAAAAACTCAAAATATGTTATATTATCTATATAAGTTTTGAAACACAATAATTAATTGAAATTATATTACTTTTAATATTTTAAAAATCATTTATTTCACATTCCTTTTAATTAATTAATTACTATGTCAATGTTGAGTAAGAATTTACAGTAATTATATAATTAATAAAAAAATTAAATAAACTTCCATCAAGAAAATAATTTCATTATTCTAAAAAAATATTAATATTTAATCAAAAAAATTATTTTTAACCTTTTTAATGCTTAAGATATTTTTAAAAGCAAGAGAGTGACATTTATTATTTTTCATTGCATAAATTATTATATAGCTCAATTTATTGGGAAAGTGTCCCCTAAACAATAAATATTAAGAATAATTTGATATGGTTCAAAATAACTTTATCTAATAATATTTAATATGAAAAATGGAGGCCTTATCACTTAATTTTAACCAAGGTAAACCTGATTTACCCTTTTATCGTGTTGACGAGTTTTTACTATTTTTACTATTGATTATGAAAAAAATAAGTTAGAATTATTAAATAATATTAAATTTAATGATAATACTTATTTGATTCAATTTAAAAAATTCTCCCTCTATAAGTGGTAGACATTTATTTTAAATGTATACTAGAAAACAAGATGAAAAATAGTTTTCCAAAAAAATTCCTTTTTAAGTCTAAATATTTTCTTATACCAAAGTCATATATGTAAAGCCCCGACCTAGGAGCCACTCACCAGTGCCTCAATTTGGCTACTCACAAGACCTATGCTATGACTCCCCATATTCAAGAGGCTTTCGACTAGCAGCGAGTGTCTAATATCAGTAATGGAGAGACTATACCCTCTTATCATCAATTTAATACACTAGTAGAAAATAAGAACAAATAATAGAATAACATATAATCAATAACCATGATAATCTAGTATCTCAAGATGACCTAAAATAGAAATAAAATATCAAAATTGAATATTATATATATCGTGCTAAAGTATATTCCATGTGTTAAAATGAAAACTTGAACGTAAAGACACTAAAAACTTCAATAAGGTCCCAAACCATGTCTGGTAACATCATCTATGCTCCATCCCAGATCAGTAATCTAACATTGTACCTTTTACTTTTACCAGTATTATAATCATGTAACCTATTCAGGTACCGATCTGGTGGCCTGAGTGGGGTGTGAGTACAACTTAACGGCCACCACCAACAACATCTAAAACAATATCAAGTCAAATAATAGTGTATGTATTTGTATAAATAAAATAATTATAATGAATAAGTAAAAAAATTATCACATTATCAATTACTCTTTATTTAACGACATAAACCCTCGGGTTCCTAGAGACACTCATACTTCATTACTTTCTCGGCTCATGCTAGAGCCTAAACAATCCATGAGGGATATCATATCTCAGATTACTATTGTTCTCATTATTTATCTCAATCAACCAATAAATTCCATTATTATCATTCACTATTCTAACAAACACATTGATTCCATCGTTACCACTCATTTTTCTAAATTAACACATGAATTCCATTGTTACTACTCATTTTTATTATATAATAAACAATTCCATTGTTTCCATTCATTGATTCAATTTAATTTAATTAATTAATACATCAATTAATTAATAGTCTCATTTTCATTACTAATTCAATAATTAGTTCATCACAGCAATCCCCTAAATTAATTCCCCAATTAATTAAGCACTGCAATCCCATTAATTAATTCACTAATTAATCAATCAATATTCAAAAAACTCAATATCCCATAATTAATCCCACAATTAATTATTCAATTCACAATTCAAAATCCTTATAATTAACTCAACAATAAATTATCCCCCAATCCTAATTCAAGATTTTGATAATTCACCCAATAATTAATCGTCCCCAAATCACAATCCAATATCTCATAATTAACTCCAAAATTAATTATCTCAAATCAATAATCTCAATATATAAAAATTAACTCAACAATTAATTATCTAATATCAAAAATATTAATATATCATAATAAACTCAATAATTAATTATCTCAAATAAACAATATCAATATCTAATAATTAACTGAACAATTAATTATCTCAAATCAGAAATCTCAATATCATATAATTAACATAACAATTTGTTATCTCAAATCAACAATCTCAACATATCATAATTAAATCAAAAATTAATTATCTCAAATCTATAATCCCAATATCCCTAATTTCATGTTTTACTAAGTTAATTAATTCCCCTAATTAATTAATTAGTCCAAGAACTCAATTTCTAACCATTAAAGATAAAATATAAAATTACATAAATATAATTTCAATCATGACTTTGGGGTTTCAATTATATACCTCCTACCTCAATTTGTTGATGGGTGATCACCCAACAGAAATCCTCAATTTGAATGAAAAAATGATGTAGAACACATTCTAGATCGGAACCCTAAATCCATGGTAAAACAAAACAAGATATATTAAACTTATATCTAGATATAACAATAATAGATATAGATTCAAAAAATCTATATCAATATTCAAAAAAACATAGGATTACAACCCACCAAAATAATGGTATAATAATGGGAGATCAAATAGGAAGAAACCACAAACTCGAAGAGATTCATATCTACCAACTGGGCTTCGAATCACTAAGAATAGTGGTCAGACGGCTTTAGAAACTTTCTAGGAGGCTTTGGAATTGAGAGAAAATAATTTTGGGTCGAGCTAGGGAATTCAGGGTTAAAATAAAAATGTTCAAGATTTTTTTTAATAATTTTTGGGGGATTAAAATCCCATATGCACTTTTTCTACTTGGGATGCATGATTTTCCATAATATTTCACCTAACCATGCACCTCTTCAAAGGTCAGATTGTAAGTTTTCTCATAATAGGGAACATTATTTCACAAACTGTGTGCCAACTGTGCAAATCCCCACTATCCAGGCTTGCACGGTTTGCTAGGACAGGGTGCATGGATAGGGAAAACCATTCACCAACACTGAACTACCCACTTTCTTCCATTTGTCTTATATTTTTACCCAAACACACCCCAAAGTAAAACCCAAATGAAATGAACTCAACCCAGGTAAAAAATAGTACCTATAAACGAGCATGAGACATCTCTACAAATGTCTGGGATCTTACAATATCCCCACATTATAATAACCCATCCTCAAGATACACTCCCAAAAATCTATAAGATTCCGAGTCAAAAAGTTTAGGAAAATTATCCCGTATATACACTTATACATCCTAGTATTACTCATACACATTTCCATGTTTTCACAATACACAAACTATCAGCATTGTCTTACCCTATAACACTTTCGCACTATGATCCAACACAGATATTGGATGATTCTCAAAAAAACAATAATCTCAAGATTAAAAACATCCACATCGAGAACATGATAATGGTCAGGGTGATACCATAGTAGTTGTGACACATGGAAAAAATCATTCATAGAACTGTATCTCCGTGGAAGATCAAATTGGTATCCCACCAGCTCTATTCTCTCCATGACCTCAAATAGTTTGACAAAAACCTGGGTTCCAGCTTTCCCTACCTCTGTATCCTATGGTGACCCAATCTAGGTAACACTCAAAGGAACACATGACCACCCTTTTATAGATAGTAGGGGTCATCATAGTCTATTAGCATAAAACAATTCATCTACTATGAGCCATATCCATACTATTTGGTATCAGCTATAACAACTTCAATGTATCCTACAAGAGACTTAGTCCCAACTGCTCAAACTCACCTACCTCCATCTAGCATAGAGGTGATCTTCATGGACCACCATAAAGTGCCTCATATAGATCCATCTGAATAGTTTCTTGATAATTGTTGTTATAGGTGAACTCTAATAAAGCTAGGTGCTTCTCCCAGGACCTTCCAATGTCAAGAAAACATGCTCTTAGCATATCCTCAATCACCTGTATAGTTCACTCTAACTACCCATTTATCTATGGGTGGAATTTCATACTAAACAAAAAATTTATACCAACTTCCAACTCTAATTCATTCCATAAGAGTGATGAAAAACATGATTTGTATTACGAAATAACAGTATGTGGAACCCCATGTAGACAGACTATCTCCTGAACATATAGTTCTCACAACTTCTCTACCTAGAAAGTCTCTCATATCGGTAAACATTGTTCTACCTTCATCCGTAAATCCACAAAAACCCAAATAGTTTCATTATTCCTAGTATACCTTGTGAGAAGCACAATAAAATCCTTGGTCACACCATCCCAATTCTAATCTATAATGGAAAATGACTATATCAAACCACCAGGTCATTGATGCTTAACCTTGACCTGATAAACGGTGTAACACCGTGTCACAATCCTATTGTCTCCTTTTTCATGCCCGACCACCAAACCTATCATCATAGGTCATGGTACATTTTTGTCACACCTTTATGTACCTCCCACTTCAAGGCATGAAATTGACACATCATATCATCTCTTATTCTTATAGCCATAACAACTCGATTTCTAATATAGATGATCTCATCCTCATCTATTATCTATTATAAAGGTTTCCCCACATTAAAGGATTTCCCCCATGGTTAATCAATATAGATCCTCATACTATCTATCTCAAATACATATTAAAATTATAGAATCCACTAATACTTACAACAGATTCATCTTCTCATGAATTTATTGAACCACAATATGCATATCACCCAGTAAATTCAACATCTTCAACTCAGCACTAGGCTCCTAGACTTCTTGATTTGAGTTTTTTTTCTCAAAGCATCAGCCACACAATTTCCCTTCCCTAGTGTATATTCTAGATCAAAATAAAATGAATGAAAATATTGAACTCATTTCCCCTGCTAATGATTAAAGTCTCACTATGAAATTATAAACCTAAACCTCTTGTGACCCATATATATAGTAAAATTTTCACCTTATAGGTAATTCCACCAACACTTCAAATCTTACACCAATGCAGCTAAATTGAGGTCATACATAGGGTAGTTTTGTTCATGAGGACTCAACTGCCGAGACACATACGCTGCAACTCGATCTTCCTACATCAATATTGCCCTGAGTCCAATACCATAAGTGTCACAGAACACTATATATTCCCCACCTCGATTAGGTAGGATCATGATCAATGCTAATTTAAAGAAACTCTTTAAATCCTAGAAGGAATCCTCACAAGCTTCTAACAATTAAAAATGTATCCAATTCTTGGTCAAGCCCTATAATAGCACTTCCAAATGGAAAAAATCATGTATGAATATCTGATAATATCCATATATCCCCATAAAGCTATGGATAATGAACAAATTCATGGGATGATACCAATAAATCATTGCCTTCACTTTCTCTTGGGCCACCGACACACCTCCCTACAAGATGATGTTACCCAAGAAGTCTACCTAATCAATCCAAAATTGACACATAGATAGCTTGGCGTATAGTCGATTCTCTATCAGTGTAATTTCGAAAATTTCAAGATGTTGGTAATGATTTAAATGAGACTTATAGTACACTGACATGTCATCCTAAAACATTTCCACAAACTGATAAAGGTATAGATGGAAGATTTTTTTCATCAAGGCCATAAACACTATTGATGAATTAGTCGACCCAAATGACATTATGATGAACTCATATAGGATATATCTACATCTGAAAGTAGTCCTTAGTATATCTAATGTTTTATCTATCAAATAAACTGACCTAAATTCAATATTGGAGAATACAAAACCTCTGCTAACCTGATCAAATAGATTATCAATATGAAGGAGAGGATATCGGTTCTTCACATTAATCTAGTTCTACTTATGGTATTCAACAACCAAGAATAGAGTCCTATCAGAATTATTATAAAACAAAATCAATGAACCCCAAGGTGAAGTACTTGGATGGATAAATCAATTATCCTCCAACTCCTCCACTTGAATCATGAGTTCTTGAAGCTGATTCGGTTCAATTTTGTATGGTGGAATAGAGAGTGGCTCATCCCTAAGCATGATATCAATATTAAATTCTATATCTCTCTCAGATGGAAGACCTGAGAAGTTTTTAGGAAGCAAATCCTAAAACCTGTTCACTACTAATGGAAAGACACCACGATTTAATCCTCCATAATATATAAAATTTACTTTAAACCTGTGATATGATCTCTCCCAATTGTTTGGTAATTGTCCATGATCAGCCTACCTAGATATCCCACTCTCCACAGTGGACATATTTTTCAACCTTAGGAGACATAAAAGTCACTATCCTATGGTAAAAATTAATGTTGGACCATTATTTTACTAAATAGTACACACCCATAATTAGGTTGAATCCTAAAATTTCAAGGATGTAATGATCCCATAGAAAATGAAACTCTCCAACCTCAATAAAACACCCCTTACATAAGAAACTGTATCTCAACCTGCACCACTGGAGGTGTGTCTATCTTAAAAACCCCACTCGTTAACTCCACCTTTAGGCTCAAACCATTCAGAAGTTGGGTGGGAATAAAATAATTAGAGGCCCTAGTATCAAATAAGGCACTAGGTAGAAAAGAGCTGCAAGAATATCACCTCCCATTGTCAATGGTGTAGCCTCACTATTCACAAGTGTAAGATGGAATACATTTAACTAGCATGCCCCTATTACTGGTTATGCAACCTGATTCCCATGTGCTACACCACTCTACTGATAAGGGTGCTCTTTCCAAGAAGCACCATGTCCACTTCCTCTACCACCTCATCCAGTAGAACTCCAATTTACAAACTCATATGGTGCATAAGATATCCTTCTCATACCCTGGTTCTGTCTAGCTCCTCCATCACTACCCATCAGTCACAGGATCCTGTAGAAAATCTTAGATGTCCCATCCCATTGCAAGATTGTAACTCCACTAGTGGTCAGGGATAGTGTCTATGATAGTGGTTCTTCCTACCGCACTGGTGGCATAATATCCATGTAAGATCTTGTGTGACTTACCCTTCCCTCCATCCAGTCTTCCTACAACTCCCCTAGCTAATAACCCCATAGAGATACATGCTACTATACTAATTTATACCTCCTACTTGTCCTACAACAATTATCTACCTTACAGTGGGAGTTTCATTCTGGTTCCCCTTATTTATGAGAGCATGATCCACCACATCAACAAACTTATTTAATTGAAAGAGGATAACATGGGACTTAATATCGCATTTAATATTGTCATGAAAACACATAAATGTAGTCCTATAATCCCTTGAAAACACTATAGAAAATTGCTATAAATCATTAAAGAGTCCAACATAGTCTATCATAAACATGATCCCCTAAGTTAGTCTCATAAACATAGTTTCTCTCTCCTATCTTAGTTTCTTAAGATAAAAGTGATCCAGGAACCTCTCTAGGGAGTCCTTCCATTAAATACCATCATCTTATCTAGATCGAGCCAAAACATCCCACAATCACTTCATTGATCCTCATATAATATAAGTATAAACAATGACCCTCCTCTCATCAGGAGTCTGTAAATGGTCAAGTATTATCTTGAAGGACTCAATCTAGAACTCATATCCCTCAGGTCCACCCTCTCCAGTAAAATTCAAAGGGTACTGTAACTGAAACTGCTGGGTCATGTTAGACATTATCCTCATAACCCACTCCATATATATTCCCATTAATTTCATGAATCAAGAGAATTTACCTTAGAAATACTCTCACACTTCCTCACTTGGGACTATCAGTGCCTCATGTTCCACTACTAGTATGTCACCTCCAGCCATATCCTCACATCATCCTCTCAATATGTATCATCATATAGGCATCTCTCTATAAAGAAAATCACACATCTAATGAAATATAACACCACTTTATTCTTATCTTTCATCATTTTACAATATTTTCCAATTTCATTTTATGCACTATTTTCATTTCAATTTCACAAACAATAAATAATAGTTCAAGTTCCAAAATATACCCAAAACTTGTTTCCCCATACATGTCTAAAATTATGGATTTCATAATAATCATGAGTTTTGAGAATGATTCATGAAACTCAACTTTAATTCTATACTGGTCCACAATTCAATTCTCAAAAAAATTCAGAAACAATAATCACATCCCAAAAAAAGTTTTCCACCCAAGGTGAAATAATATTCAACTATTACAGGAAATAATAATAACAAAACTCCCACCCAGGTACTTGGATATTCTCCCATACCAGGTTTTTCACATTCCATGAATAGTACCATAACGAATAGTTAAGAGGATAAAAAACACCATCTAATTACACTTTGAAACGTCCTGACCAAGGTTCCACTCACCAGTTCTCTTAACCAGTTAGTCAGATGACCTTAGGTGAACCTCCCCATATGCCAGAGGCTACCGACTAGCGGGAAGGGTCTAATTTCAGTCGGGGGGAAACTACACCCTCTTACCATTAGAGTAATAAACAATTCTAAAATAAGAACCAATAACAGAATAACCTATAATAAATAACCATGAAATAATAGTATCTCAAGATGACCAAAACTAGAAATACAATATCAAAACTGAACATTAGATATTCCATCCTAAAGTATGTTCCAAGTATCAAAATGAAAACTCAAAAGCAATGACTCTAATAACTCTCAATGGGTCCTGAACCATTTTTGGTTCTCTCATCCATGATCTATCAAAAATTGGCCATCAAACATTGGGAATTTTCCTTTAACATTTCCTGTAATAATGTAATTTATTTTTGTACCGATGAGGCAGCCTAAGTATGGTGTGAGTATAAGTCAATTGGAAACCACCAATGGTGTCTAAAAAATATCTAGGAAAATAATAGTGTATGAAGTTGTATAAATAAATAAATTAATGTTTTTAAGTAAAGAGTTATCAAATTATTAGTTAATCTTTGTTTAACCACATTAAACCCCATGTTCACATAGAAACATGTACTTCATTACTTTCTTGGCTCATGCTAGAGCCCGAATTTTTTACAATGGAAATGATATCTTAGATTACCATTATTTATTTTCTTTAACTCAATCAAACCATAAATTTCATTTTTACAATTCACTATTCTAATTAACACATCAATAGAATTGTTACCACTCATTGTTCTCAATTAACACACAAATTCCACTGTTACCACTCATTGTTCTCAGTTAACACATGAATTCCATTTTTACTATTCATTGTTATCATATTAATAAGATTTACAATTTCAAAATTAATTGATTCAAATTAATTTCATTAATTAATCCAATAATTAATTAATCTTATCATTCTCATTACTAATTCAAAAATTAGTTCATCAAATAAATACCCTTAATTAATTCCAAAATTAATTAAGCACAT
Organism: Viscum album; assembly: GCA_963277665.1. Lineage (NCBI taxonomy): Eukaryota > Viridiplantae > Streptophyta > Magnoliopsida > Santalales > Viscaceae > Viscum > Viscum album. The sequence goes on along the minus strand of OY728135.1, from coordinate 1,138,563,061 downwards.
AATACTATTAATTAATTAATCAATTAATTAATCAGTATTCTCAAACTCAATATCCCATAATTAATTCACATAATTAATTATTAAATTTATAGTTTAATATCCCAATAATTATGTCAATAAGTAATTATCTCCCAATCCCAATTGAAGATTCCGATAATTAACTCAATAATTAATTACCCCCAAATCACAATTCAATATCTCATAATTAACTCAATAATTAATTAGATCAAATCAATAATCTCAATATATCATAATTAATTCAATAATTAATTATATCAAATCATTAATCTCAATATATCATAATTAAATCAATGATTAATTACCTCAAATTAATAATATCAATATATCATAATTAACTTAACAATTAATTTGAAGGACCCCAAAACACCTTGAGAAGGGAGGGGTAAATTAGGGTGTCAGCTTTTTCTTTTAAACTAATGGATCTTGTTCTTAAATTGGTAAGAACTTGTTAGCCTATTTAATGAAAAATTTCAGAAAACAAAGAATAACATGGAAATAAAAGACAAAAAATTTTACTTTGTTCATGATAAGGGGATATGTCAAAGGAGAATACACTAAAAAGTTATTTATCATACCAAATTCCACTAATCCCCAATAGTTATGGAGTAATAATTTTTAGCACAGTCACTTTGTGCTAGGGGAACTTCCTTTACATGGTTTTAGGGATAAAATATTGTGTCCCTTAGATCACTTCAATTGAACCCCCCTTGCTCACTATGTTGGGAAGAATTTGAACTCAGTTTATCAACTTGAAGGTCACTTCAATGGGTTCACATTAAATCACGCATCCTTTATTATAGATAGATTCTTTGTTGAAGTCATATTTTCACCTGCAGATCTAATCAAAATTTCTATGTACTTTTTATTAATGAATGTGACCTCCGTGAACTGGCATTATTCCTCCACATATTAGAGTACTCCACATACCACCTCCACGTACTGCCTCTACATAGTGGGACCGGGTACTACCTTCGAAAACCATGTTTACAAACTACCTTCGCTTATGATCTTGCATACCTCCTTCATTTTCATACTGCCTTGCTCTGTGTACTGGCTCACTTTCTCCACGCACTACAAGACAACCATAGACTGAGTTCTTCCTCCATGTATAGACTTTGCTCTGCGTACCTCCTCCATCAACATACTGTTTCTTCCATGAACTATTTCTCCTCTGTGAATTGTCTTCCTTTAACTATTATGAAATTCACTGAATTCCTTTTATATTTATAATTAAAGTATTTATGGGGTTTTCTTCCTACAAACCACTACTAGATTATGCCGAATTCCTGTCAAATTTTTAATCTCAGAGCTTCTTCTCTAATGTAGGGATTTGTTATCCTTATATAGTAAAATATATTTCCATAATCTTCTAAATCTAGATTTAACAAATATTTGATATGACACCACCTTCACCACATATCACACATCTCTTGTGAACCATATTCCCTACATGGTCTGAATATCACCATTCTCCCTATGCAATGGCACAAATCACCACCTTGTTTTTTTAGAACAATATATTGTCCCACAAACTGTTCTCCTCCCATGAACTAAAATCCTCGAAGCATACCAAAAACCTTTACTGAGAACCATTTTCCATTTTGAAAACTAGTTTTTTCCAGTCTACATAGCACCCTTTGTCATCTATAAACTATTCCCAGTACATGGTATGCAATTCATGTCTCATGCTATGTGGTTCCATTTATTTTCCAATTTTCTTCTCCATTCCTCATTTCATTCAGTTCTATGCAGAAATCCATCATTTTCCAAAAAAATGCCTGCTTTTGGGGGAAAACAATTTGGCAACTACTGGGAAACTATTAAACATTCAACACTGATTTCAGCCTAAATCTTAAGGCCATATTCCTTTCAAACACCTTGATCAACCCAATGTGGATTGAAAAAAAACACAAACCATAATCCATATCCAGCAAATAACAACCTTGGTTCTAAAATAACTATCTCAAATAAATAATATCAATATATCATAATAATCACAGCTATTAATTATATCAAATCAAAAATCTTAATATATCAAAATTAACTCAATAATTAATAATCTATAATCTATAATCCCAATATCTCCAATTTCATGTTTCCCTCAATTAATTAATTCACCAAATTTATGTATTCAATCAAGAAATCAATTTTATAAACATTAAATATCAAATCTAAAATTATATACACATAATTGCAATCAAGGATTTGGGATTTGAATTATATAACACATATCTCAATTCATTGATGAGTGATCTCCCAAAAAAACCTCAATTTGAATGAAAAAAATATGTAGAACTCTGTCTATATTTGAAACCTAAACCCATGGTCAGAAAAAACAATATCTCTTAAACCTAGATCTATATTCAGCAATCTTAGTTCTAGATTCATCAAATCTGGATCTTGATCCATCAAAATAGAGGATAACATCCCAATAAAAGTATGTTAGAAGAATGCGAGATAAAATTTGAATAAACCACATAACTGAAGAGATGATAATCTGCCAACTGGGATTTGAATCACCAAGAACGACGATCAGACAACCTTAAAATCCCTCTTTGAGGGTTTGAAATTGAGATAAATCAACCATGGGTCAATATATGGTTCTTGGGGGTATAAAAGGGGGTTCTAGAAATTTTTTAATAATTTTTAGGGGATTAAAATCATGCATGAAAAATTTTATACTCAGGGAACATGGTTTCCCTTAACTGTATTCCTAATCATGCACCTCTTCTGGGGGGTGGGGATTCATGCTTTCTCCTAAGAGGGTACACAGTCTGAAAAACCATTTGCCAACCATTTAAATCCCTAAATTTTACGGTTTCACGGTTTGTTTGACCAGCTCAAACGATTAGGGTAAACCGTGCTCCAACTGTGAACTACCCCCTTTCTTCCCTTTTTCTCAAATTTTCATCCAAACACACCACAAAGTAAAACCCAAGTGAAAATTACTCAACACAAGGAAAAATAATTCCTATAAATGTGCTCGAGAAATATGTAGAAAAGGTTAGGTTCTTACAGTGTGTAATATTTATTTATTTGTAATTAACTAGATTATTTATAGGTAAATGATATTTATAATAATTTATAATTAAATTCAAAATATTATGGTAATTTTTCATTGAAAAAATGATACTTTAAAAAAAATATTTTCTCACGATTCACTAAAAAATTCAATATTTTCTAAAAAATTTGAAAATATAAACCTAACATAATTTTAACATGATGATTTAAAAATTGAAGTTCAATTTGTAAAATCCATAAAAATTAGTTATATTATTTTCTCACAAAAATTAATAAAAACATTTTTGATGAAAAAAACATTTTTGAAGAATATGAATACTTTAATAATAATTGAGAACTTTTATAAAATATATTTTCTTTATCGAAAATATTTATACATTATTTTTTAAAAAATATTCATATGAATACCTATAATTTTAATTTATGGGGTTTCATGGTAGCTTTTAAATAATTTTTATAGTATATGATAGTTATTTTAAACTACTTATTATTTGTAACATATGCTATCTAAGAAATGTGATTATTTAAAGAGAAATATATTCTAATATATCAAGGTGTTACATTATACCCCTTAAATAAATTGATACATAAAAATTATGTTTTGGTTATAAATGTTCTTTCCTTTGTTAAAAATAAACATCATACATAGTGATGCATAAAATTCTACTAAAAAAATAAATTGGAAATCATAAAGGTCTCCTAAAATATCACGTACTCAGGTTTCTAGAAAAGAAAAACATTGGTGGTAGGTTAAAATATATACATGAAAGAGAATAATAACATCAAATTAATTTTATAGAGTGATATATAACCTAGAAATTATAAATTTATTAACTACAAGTTCGTAAATCAATGATGGGTGAAAAGACCATTGATTCAAAGGAAATGAAGGTAATAGGATAACATTTTTATTTTAAGATCACATTACTAGAGTTGTGGAATTCCCTTACCAACAAGACTAATAACATAAGTAATTATACTTACTTGATAAGTAAAATTTCATCCTTCAATAAAATTCCACCTCAATTTCATCTTTTTCTCCAAGTGATGGGTTTTGAGGATAAAAATATTAATGCCTGAATCACTATAATCAACTTCTAATAGATCACATGACACACAAAATAAAAAAAATATCCATTATATATTTAGTAAAACCAATATGGTTCGAAAAATGTAAGATAATACTCAATTGAATAAATCTTTATATGGAGAAATAATATATTAATATATAAAATTTAATTGTAAAACAAAAGGTTTAACATAGATCATTACTCAAATAAATAACCCTATATCCTAAATAGCCCCATTAACCTAAAAATTAAATAATGATTTAACCTCAATGGTTATCTAAAACCATTAAAATTAAACATAATAGAATTTTTCTCAAATAATCTTTCATGTTAAACCTAATTGTTATATATACCTCAACGAAATAAAATTTCTCCCTAAATATCATTCATAACTTTAAAATCAGAAAAATTTAAAAATATTTGATCCTATAATATTTTTCCAAAAAAAACATTAAATTTATCCATCAAACCATTTAAGTAAAAACAATTTCATAATTACCAGTTAATCATGTAGTCCAAAGGAAGTAATTTCACCCTTATCACCCTTCAGTTGTAAGTTCAATCGTCGTGGCCTTTTAAGATGTGACAGGTTGTCATCCAATATCCAGGTTTTCCTTTTTGTAAAATTACATTAATATAATTCATATAATACCATCAAAAAATATTATTAACATCATCCAAAATATAAATAATCATCAAATCACATTGTAAATCATCAGGTGTTCTATAGAGATTATTTTTTTACAAATTCAAATAATATTAATTGACTATTATGACATTAACATCAATGATAAAAAAACCCTAAAGTTTAATAATGTCATTAAACTTATATACACAAAATATAAAGTCATTATTATTTAAATAACCCTATTTTACTAAAATAGAAAGTAAAACCAAGGGTCATATTACCATAAATGTCTCCTAAAATCATCTCAATCATCTTTAGCTTCCATAACTTAAAACCTAAAAAAGGGATATTTATGTATTAAAACTTATTATCAACATTATACCTATCATCCAATGAAAATTAATATTTATCCAATATCACAATAGAATATAATATGTTTTCATAGGTTTGATTCTCTCATTTATCATAATAGTTCATAAATAAAATTTTAATTAAACCATGAATATCCCTCATAAGTGTCGAAATAGGTGTGCAGTAAGAGGACACTCACCGCACATCAGAATAATGGTTGAGATATAATAAATCAACTCTTATCATGATTATTTAACTTAGATAAATATCTTCTAAAACCATATACACTTTTAGTTTCTATTCATTGATGTATTTAAAGGAAAATCACAGAACATATTTCTTATCAACTATATAGGCTTATCCCTAGGGGTTTTACTGATGTAATCTAATAATAATCCTAAAAAACTATATATTGATCTTATACCAAAAATAGTGACCCAATCCTTTTACACATATTATTACATGGTTCTTAACATAAAACTGCAATTAAAAAATACCAAAGATCATAATACTTAGTGTCTTTGGAATACTGGTTTCATAATACATTAGAAGAAAAGTAAAACATAACATCTTTATTTAATTCTCTATAATGTGATCCAAAATACATTTTATCTCTTAAAACTACATAGGATAACCTTGTAAATACATAAAAGAAATGGGTGATATAACAAAATAATAAGCATATAGACATGATAAGAATGAATAACATGTGAGTCATAGGTATAAAATGATATCATAAAATATAAGACTTGTGAGTTATCATAAGTGTTCATAATATAAAGACCATGGTATTATAAGATCATTGCAACCTATGAAATGTGTAAGAAACATGAAACATGAAATAATCATAATTAAATTATAACTTATAGGACAACATTATATAAGGACAGGGTCCCATAGTAGATTAGGTTTACACCCTAACTCTAGACATTATTTCTCTTGAGGTAGCCTAATTATTTAAAGGGTTATCTAGGTTCACCCATCATAAAATTTTCATGATATTTTTTCCACAAATGAAATAAATCATATTTAAAAAACATTATAATTTCCCAAGGAAAGAATTGGGTTTCATAATCATTCCTCATATCATAATCAAAGTATATTTCATAAAAAAGGCATTGAAAAATGAAATAAAGTCATGTATTTCTCCATATAAGAAAGGGAGAATAACCTAACTATATATGTTAGATAAATGTATATAGAATTTAGAATCATTACATAACATTAGATAGAGAGATAAAAATTGATTTAAAGAGATAAATTTTATAACCTAAATAAAAAGGGAGGTTTGGAGAGATCCCTTACACCAATAAAAAACATTTTCAGATATCAAAATATTAATTCCATTTAAATCCCATTTTGAAAATACATAAAACAAAGGGAAAGATGGTTTTTATTTAAGAAAAAATGAATCTTATAAATAATTACAAATATAAAATAATATTTATGGTGGTAGGAAAATTCATTTATGTTGTATACGTTAAAATAAAACATTACATTTCTCTTTTACAAAGAAAGTCAAAACATTCCATATAAAATACGTAAAAATATTAATTTATAAAAAATTAACTGAAAGCCAAAAAAAGAAAAAACATTTAAATTATCATTCATTTATCTTCATAAAAATAAATTAATAAAATTATATTAAAAATATATAAATGAATGAAAAATATTCATAAAATTAATCTTTAAAACATCTAAAATGAGGTTTTTAAAGTAAAGTGCCCCATATATAAAACCTAAAAAATATTTATTTTAAAAGAATTGTAAGGAAAGTAAAATATGATAAAAATTTACCTTTATAATCCATTTAATAATAAATAATAATTTTGCTTAATCACTTTCATGAACATGGATATGGAAGAAAAAGAGTTTGAAATGAAACATTTAAAGATGATTTTATTAAAAGAATGTCCCTTACATTGAGTCTGACTCATCATATACATTACTTATATTATTGAATAATAATATTATTTAATTATTTAATTTATTAATAAAAAATTTCTATTATATTATTTCTATTTTTCTATGTTATAATAAATTATTTAATTAATTAATTCCATGTCATATGTTTTGACAATATTCAACTCATATAACCAAAATGAATTCAGTTGGTTGAATATGGTCAAAGAGGTCATTATTTAAAAATATCCATAATAATAATCACGGAATAATTATAATTTCAATAAATAAATTATTATTTTAAAATTAATCATAAAACATTGTTATGAAAAATGAACTATATTACAATCATGAAGACCATTGGTCACAGAGACGCATGAGTAAAGTTTCCATTTTCAATGATCATTATTACAAAACGATTAATATTATTATAAATATAAATAATGATAATAATAAAAAAATATCATATTATTAAACTAAATTAACTTATATATATAATTCATGTGATTTTCTTATGAAAAACTAATCACATCGTTTCGTGGAGGTGGTAATTCAAACAGACGCATGAACCGCGTTAACATTTTTAGTTGAATGGGACGGTAAGAAATTATAGAATATATTATCATTAAATAATAAAAAATAATTATTTAATATTATATAAATATTTATTTTAAATCCATAATTCAAACCATCCATGAGTGGTGGTGAGTGAAAAAAAATTACATCGGTTCATGAGATGGGATTCTGTTGTATACATGAATAACACATTCGTTTCCCATTTGATGGAAGAGGAGATGGATATAGGTTATTAAATTAATATAATAACATGTAAGTATATTTATTATATTGGGTTTATTATTTCAGTATATTTTAATAATATTTTAATAAGGAGGAAGAATAAATAAATCAAAAAAACTCAGTTAAGAAAGACACCTCTTCTTTTGAAAACCTCATTAGGTTTCAACCAAAATACTTCCTAGGAGGGTTTTATAATCAAACCAAGGAATATAAAAAATTGTAATAGAAGTAAGTAATGTATTTGGGTAGGTATTGGTTAAACCAAAATTCTTTTAAAATGTGTATAGGAGAGGAAAGGGGGCTCCCTTTTATAAGTGAGAAAAACCGAATTTTTGTAAATACCAAATATTATTCAATAATTGGATTTCACTCTCAAACAAAGTTGCTAAAAAATTCATAAATAACGAATTAGAAGTAAGATAAGGATTATTTATATCTGTACTTCTAAAAAATAAATATTTTTTATACTTTTTAATCCCTTTACCAATAAGGATACTCACTTTTACCATATTAGTTTTCCCCAGGGTAACAAGTTTTCTTACTTAGGTAATTTATCCTTTAAGATTAAAAATAAAATGAGACTCAATATAAAATTTGGATCCAATGATTCTTAATATTAAATTAAATTTTTAAAATAAAAATCATTTTTGTGTGGAAAATTTATTTTAACACAAGCGCATGAAACGAGAAAACCCGCATTTTAACCTTAGACATGGTAACAAATATTTCAATATTAAAGGGATAAGAATGTTATAATAAATGGAATAATGACTCATAAATATAACATTGTTGATATGCTACACTATATTCAATTAACTTGGTTGGATAATTTTTTTATCAATTTTTATCTATTTAATAAAATATTATTTATTAAAAAATATCATTAATGTTAGTTTTGAAACTATTAATTTAATTTAACATTAAAGACCCCCAAAAAAATGGAATTGGAATATTTTTGTTCAAAAACTCTAAATATATTATTATTATCTAAAATAAATTTAGAAAATAATAATTAATTAAAATTATAATACTTTTAATATTTTTAAAATCATAGATTCTATCTTCCCTTTAATTAAATAAATTCGGTGTTGGTATTTTATAAGAATTTAAGGTAGTTAAAAAATTAATAGAAATTATAAAATAATAAGCATTATAAAAATAATTTCATTATTATCAAAATAACTATTAATATCCATTCACAAATTTCTTTTTTTATTCTCTGAATGAATAATATATTTTTCAACATAAGAGAAAGGCATTTCATATTTTCATTGATTAAATTATTATATATGTCACATTCATGGAAAAGTGGCCCAAAAAAATAATTATCAAGATTAAGGTGATAAGGGGATAAATTCCTTTATCCAATAATATCATAGATGAAAAATTCTGGCCTTATCACTTAGTTTTAAACTAGGTTAACCTAATTTACCTTTTTACCATGGTAACGAATTTTTACTATTTTTACAATTCAATATAAAAAAATAAGCTCCAATTATTAAATTATATTAATTATGATAATTGAAACTATGGAATCCATTTTATAAAATTCAATCTCTATAAGCTGTATAAATTTATTTTATAATTATCATATAATGAGTGATAAAAAATGGTTTTCTAAAAAAATTCCTTTTTAAGTCTAAAAGAATTTCTATACCAAGATAACATATAATATTGATTATTATCTAATTAATTAAATTATTTATAACTAAAGTATGATTATATTAATTTGGTATGAAATACAATGTCACTTTATACTAGTACCTCCTTATTTTAATGATTCATATTCATGTTTATAATTTTAATAATGAATTTCATATTTTATATTAGTCAATAGATTTTCTATCCAAACCTGAAAAAATGGATAAGCCTATAACTTACTATTAATATGACTATATGAATAAATTTTAATTACTGTGAAGGTTAAGTGACCATGTGTTACTAACCACATGAACAACCTACCAACCATGCACCACTTTTATCTAAGTCCGGTACTGATCATGGATTGATGTTCAAGTAACTACATGTGTACTAAACATTCCACATGAACAAAAAAACTTATTGTGAGCAATTATGAACCGAAAAAATGAATAAAAGAATCTATCACATGGACCAGTGATGTGAACTCATAAATAAATCTATTTATAGTTTAAAGATAAGTTCAGTTTCAATAAGTGTTTTACTAATGTATTTGTTATTATAGTAACTGTATGCAGTGGTAAACCTACCAAAAGAACAAGTCAAGTGATTGTGAGAGGAGAAGCATATTCCATGATAAGTAGAGTAATGAAACTGTGAATAATATTACCTATAGTGTGATGTAGATTATAGAATGAATAAATAAAATTACCTACCTTGTGAAGACTTTTACTTACAGTAAGAAGAGATGTACCTACGGTATGAAGTTATGTACCAACCATGACTAGTTATCTTGTCAATCAACCATTACTAGTATGTTCGAGACAACATGATTGTGTATAAGTAAATTACTACCTACCATGTATAAATTAGCAGTGTAGTATTTTAAAATATTCATAGAATATTTTTCTGAGCATTAATTATAGAGTCAGTGAAATTAAGGATACATTAAATGTTATATAATGGCTACTTTGAGATAGATTTATTTTTAAGACAAAGAAGAAAATTTTGAAAAATAGGGACATATACTATTATAGAGAATAACATAAAAAAATATACATGAACCTATGCTAGATAGAGGACATATTTAGAACACTTTAAGAAACTATGTTTTCCTAAACCTTCTTTGAAAACTTAGTTGATCCCATTTAAAGGAAAATTCATGGACATATGAAAAACATAAGCTGATTGGATTGAGCCATGCCAATTTTTCTTGTCTCTCATATCATTCTATTTATATTTTATCATATCTTTCAATATTTGTGTAAGAACCCAGTTGTTGCTGTGAAAGACTTTGAAATATTTCTTGATGTTATTCCAGAGCAGCACCTTAAAACGACGTGTGATTTCGAGCCCTGGAGGGGCCAGAATTAAATTTTCAGTGCGTTCACACTGGAAATGCCAAATAAATAGGATAACTCCTGAACGGTGATCCGGATCGGATATCTGAGAGTAAGGATGAGTCCGGAATGAGGTGTTTACCCTAGGGATGACATAAGGTATGTCGGCGCGGGATGTTTGGACCCCACGCCCGCTTCTGGAATGTTAAACGGATAAATTAATTTATTTATTTATTCGTTTAATGGTGAAACTCAAGTATCTCTTAAAATGTGGCTCGGATTGGAAAATTTAGTGCACCGTTGAGTTCGGAGCGTGCTGTTTACCCTAGGAGGGGTATAAGTTTTGCGGGTGCGCGCCGTCTGTGAAAAATGGCCCCAGGGGAGTTTTCGTAATTTTGCAGCCTCGGGCGTTGAGTTTAATAATTTTGTAATGGAAACTCAGAATCAAATTCCGAGACGTCCGTTGCGCTCAGAGCGTGGTGTTTACCCTAGGGGAGGTTTCACCTCGACCCCGTCAGATGTTTCGGATGCAGGTTAATTTTTGGGGTTTTTAATTAAGTAAAATTTAATTAATTTTCTTATTTAATCCCTTTATGACCCCCTCCTTCTCTCTTTTCACCCCCTTAGCGAAACCCTCAAGCCCCCTCTTCTCCTCCACTCCAGTGAGGTCGCTCCGGTAAGGTGGAGGTTCGGCGGCGAAGCTCCGGGCAACGCCCACGAGGTAGAATTTTTTGCGGTTTCAATTTTTATTCATGCACCTACTATTAGATCGATTCTATGAAAAATTTTTGTTTTATCATCGAACAAAGCCATTAATATTGTAGTATACTTTATTATATTTCCGACCCATCTTTCGTATTTCAATACCGAGTCCCGATGCACTCGAAGTCGTCCGCTGAAATCAGAGGGTTTTGGGGATTTTTTTCCAGCGGTCTGGTGAGGTTCCAAGGCGGAGCGGCAGCGGACCGAGGCGGCGCAGCAGCTTCTCCGTGTGGGCAAGCGGCGGTGTCGGTTGAGGCGGGGCTACTGAGGGCAAGGGAGCGTGAGGCGCCATCGGCGCTGGCTGGCATGACGGCGGGATGGGGTCGCGGCGTGCGACCCTTGCGCGGTGACCGAGACCCGCGAGACGTGGGTCTCTGCGTGGACGCGACCGGCCGTGTCGTCCGGTCGGTGGAGGAGCCCGCGCAGGCGCGCGGGCCTCACGGGAGACGGCAGACCGCGGTGCGGCGGCCCGCGGGTTTGGCGGGACCGGGCCCAGTGGCTGGGCCACGGATTAGCGGGCCGGGTTTGGCGGGACCGGACCATATGATGTCATTCTCAGCATGGATTGTTTGTATTCAGTGCAGGATATCATGGATTTCATCAGGAGGTAGGTGGTGTTTTTCAATGAAAATAGAGATCCAGTGGTTTTTTTTGGATAGAAAGACCCTTGGATGGGTTAGATGCATGTTATGTCCTTATCATCATTGATTGTTGAGATGATGTTGAGTTCTTCAAGAGGAAGATGGTATTTTTTGATGAAGATGGAGATCCAGTAGGGTTTTTTGGCATGCGATACCCTTGGATGGGTTAGAGTCATGTTCTGTCCTTATAATCATTGATGGCTAAGATGATGCTAAGTTCCTCAAAGGTTAAACATTTGGTGTTTCCCAGGGCCATAAAAGAGTACCTTGATGTCTTTTCAGAAGAGTTCGTAGTATTACCCCCTTGACGAGAGATTGAGTTTGATCTCGAGCTACGGATGGGAGCATCTCTTATCTTTATGTCTTCATATTGGATGGGCCCTTATGAGTTAAGATATCTATGTATACAGCTTGATGGTCTATTACAGTGCGTTTTTGTTTAGCCATGTGTGTCACTATGGACTGCACCAGTTTTCTTTGGGAAGAATTCTGATTGCAGTTTTTGGTTGTCTACCGATTATCGTCGCTTAAACAAACTGAAAGTAAAGAATCTCTATACTTATCCAAGGATTTATGATTTATTCAATTAACTAAAGGGTTTAATTTGGTTCTCAAATATCTAATTGTGGTTTGGATATCATGAGATGCGTGTGAAGGATGATGATATCTCAAAGACTACTTTCCGTTGTCATCATGGGCATTACAAGTTCATTGTAATCCCGTTCGTTGTGATGAATGCTCCATATTTGTTCATGGGATTGATGAATGATGTGTCCCACGAGTTCCTAGATAAGTTTTTGGTGGTTTTCATCAATGACATCGTTGTGTACTCTATGTTTGAGGAGGAGCATACAGAAAATCAACACTCTATTTTGGGAGTTCTTCGTCCACAACAACTATTTGGGAAGTTTTTGATGTGTGCATTTTGGGCTCGATAAGTTCGTTTCTTGGGAAATGTGGTGTCCTGGTAGGGAGTAGATGTGGATCCATAGAACATAGAAGTATTTTTTTCTTGGTCATCCCACAAGATATTGGCAGAGGTGAAAAGTTTCATTGGTCTTGCAGGATATTGGAGGAGGTTCATAGCCGATTTCTCTCGAGTTGCGACTCCTCTAATAGAATTAACCAGGAAGGATCAAGCATTCATGTGGACTGATCAGTGTCAGGAAGATTTCTATTATCTGAAGGAGAAGTTGGTAAGTGCTTTAGTTTGATATCTTCCAATAGAAGGAGTTCAGTTTGATGTTTTCTGCGATGCTTTGCATCTAGGATTATGTTGTGTTCTGATGCATCAGATATCTGTTTTTTCTTACGGGTCTCAGTAGTTGCGTCCCCATGAATGTAATTATATCACCCATGATCTTGAGTTGGATGCCATGGTGTTTTATCTGATGTTTTGGAGAAATTGCCTCATTGGTGAGTGGTTTGTGGTTTTCACCGATCATAAGAGCCTGAGGTATGTTTTCTCCCAGCGTGACTTGAACTTGAGAAAGTGTCAGTGGATGGAGTTCATTCATGAATATGACTTCTAAATATTGTATACAACTGGAAAGGAGAGTTTTTTTGTTGATGCGCTATGCAGGAAGTCACATAGTAATGTAGTGTGTGAATCTAGTGATTCCTGAAGAGTAATTGAAGACTTGAGAGAATTACATCTTGATAAAGGAGAAGTTTGGGGTAGAGGTTGTCTTTTTCAGATGACTGTGCAGTCATCTCTAGTGGAGTAGGTGGAAGATTCCTGTTGGGGGATCTATAGGTGGAGGTATGGAGAGGCTAATTTGTTTGTGACGAGGCCCCTGATGGTTGGCTGAGGATGAACAACACCAAGTATTGTATCAGGGAAGGCTTTTTATTCCTTTGGTTATGCGTGATATGGTTCTCATAGAGTTCTATAGTTTTCCTTTAGTAGTTCATCCTAGCATTAAAAATATGTATCAATCCTTGAGGAGTCATTTTTGGTGGCCTGGCCTGAAGCATGCAGTTGTAGAGTTTGTGTCTTGATATTTGGTCTAGAAAAAGGTGAAGGTTGAACACCATGTCCCTGATGGTCTGCTCCAGCTGATAGATATTCCTCAGTAGAAGTGGGAGGACATCTCAATGAACTTTGTTACTATTTTACCTCATGATTAGGGAGTACATGATGATATTTGTGTGTTAGTGTATCGTTTAACAAAATCAACCCACTTTATAGTGATCAAGTATTCAAACGCAGTGGAAGTTTTGTTGAGGTAGTATCTAGAGGAGGTGGTGAGACTCCACAGAGTCCCGAGGACAATCATTTCTGATTGAGATCCTCGTTTTACCAATATGGTGTGGAGAGGTCTCCAACATTCTTTTGGTTATCAGTTATGCCTTAGTAATTCTTTTCACTTGCATATGGATGGTCAAACAGAGCGGAAAATCCAGACTCTTTAAGACATGTTGCACTCTTTTGTCCTAGATTTTGGAGGTTCGTGGATGAGGCACTTACACTTGGTTGAGTTCTCTTACAACAATATTTTTCACTCCACCATCAATATGGAACCATTTTAAGACTTGTATGGCCGACCTTTACATTTTCTATTGTGATGGACTGGGGTCAGAGTTAAAAATTATCTGACCAGAACTAGTGCATAATACAACAGAGATGGTTTAGATGATTCGTGAGATAATGAAGGCTATGTAGCATCATCCGAAATCATATGTCGATCAAAGGAGGTGACCTTTGGATTTTGATGTTGGGGATCACATGTTTTTGAAGGTGACTCTCCATCATGGGCAGTGAAGCTTTGGTTGTGGGAGTAAACTTTCTCCCCAGTTTATTGGGCCTTTCGAGGTGTTGTCTCATGTTGGAGTCATGGAATATCGAGTAGCACTTCCCCCACAAATGATCCGGATACACGATGTTTTTCATGTGTCACAACTCCATTGTTATCTTCATGTTGACTCTTATGTCATCTATTGGGGAGATATTGATGTTGATGATGTGCGACCTTCTAGGAGCGGTATGTGGATATCCAATACCGCAAATAGAAGGAGTTGTGTGGGAATTCTATCCCCTTGGATTGTGTCTTGTGGTGACATGGTGGCGTAGAAGAAAGTACATAGGAACACGAGTCGCAGATACGTTTTCAGTACCCAGAGGTGTTTGATGTTTTACTCTTTTCTTGTAACGATTTTTTCTTTGTGGATCTAGGCATTTCGTGTGTAAGAGAAGACTTTCTTTTATTGATTTTTGTGGCTTGCTCTCTTTGATAGGTATCACAATGGGTCGTTGTTCAGACACCTTTTATGATTCCCTTTAGGTGGGTTTTGAATTTTTGAGGATGAGAATGATTTGAGAGGTATTTGATATAATGGCATGGACCGCTCTAGTCCATTATTTTTCTGAATTCTTGGTGTTGGAGGTGTTCTTAGAGGTCAAAGTGGTGTATCCCCAACACTTTACCAAATTTCTAGTTCTATAAACGATGTTTCCTATTTTTTGAACAGTATCATCGACATCGATGTCAACAACAGCATCAATGTCGGTGTCAGCACTAGCGTCAGTGTCGGTCTTAGCACCAGAATTGGTGTCAGTGTCAACACCATCATCGGTGTCAGCACCAACATCAGTGTCAGGGTCAGCACTAGCGTTGGTGTTAGTACCAGCATTGGTGTCGTTGATTCATTCTGTGAACAGTGTCATCGGTGTCGATGAGTCATTCTGTGAACAGTTCCATCAGTTTCAGTGATTCATTCTATGAATAGTGCCATCAGTGTTAGTGAGTCATTTTTTGAAGAGTACCATCGATGCTAGTGAGTCATTTTGTGAAGAGATCCATCGATGTCGGTGAGTCATTCTATAAATAGTTCCATCTATGTCGGTGAGTCCTTCTGTGAACAATGTTGTCAAGGTCAGTGAGTCATTATGTGAACAGTGTCATAGGTGTCGGTGAGTCATTTTATAAACAGTGTAATCAGTGTTGGTGAGTGATTCTGCGAACAGTGTTCCAACATCGGTAGGTGAATAGTGTTTACATCTTCCTACAATTTTCCCCTTTAGCATTTTCTTTGACAAAAAACGCATTGAAGGCCTTGTTTTAAGGGATTTAAGGCAGATTAAAATCCAAAATTCCTATATTAATTTTCCAAAATTGTGGGATGTCATCACTTGGTCAAACTGTGTGTTTTAATGTGATCCTCTTTTAATGGAAAATCTAATGTATCTTAAACCGCTACTCTGTAAATCTTCTAAAGGGATGAGATATTGTAACACCCCAAGTCTTTCTAAAAACAAATAGAAATGCATGGAACTTTTTTTTAAAGTAGATATTTATAAATATCCTTTAAACATAATTTTATTTCTTATATGTTTTGAATTTCGAAAAATGTTCATATACAATTGTGTTCAGTATGATATTTAGATTCAATTGGATCCAACGTGTTTTTTTGGTGAATAGTAACATACCCCTATGAATAGTAATGTGAATAGTAATTTGACCCTAATGAATAGTAAAATTTATTATTATTTTATTTTCATAAGGTATTAAGATAATAACATCTTGGTTAATTTTTCATCGTGATATTTTCATCGTTATAGTTTTTAAATAATTCATTTTTGAATTAAGTGTGATTTTATTTAAGAATTAAATTAAAAATATTATGAAATTTATTTTCAAAAAATGAACTGAATTTTTTAATTCTACACATCAATTAATAGTTAGGGTGAATTTTGGGAATTTTTTTGAAACAGTTGATTTTTTTTGTGAATAGTAAAAAAATACACTTTTTAGTTTCTGTGTGTTAATGACATCATTAATGATGTAATAATGATTTCATAAATCTGGTATACTTTTGTATAGTTAAATAATATGTGAGGTGTCCCAAGTGGATTATACCATGGGAAAATACCATGGGCAAGCCCATGGTTTTTCAAATACCACTCATTAGGTGTCCGTTGGAAAATTTTAAAATATTCCCTTACTTTTCCTATAAATACCAACCCATTCCTTCATTAACTTCATTCCCAATTCCTCCTAAACGAATATATAGCCTCCTTACCTTCCTAGTAGTCCTACAAATGTTTCCTCAATCCCACAAGGTCCCAACCTTCATGTTCAAAGGGTTACTCTACAAGGTAATAAAAATCTCAATTTCATTCTTTTTCCATTCAAGTTCTCTTTTATGTGGTATAACTTTCACATTTCCATACCATGTTCTTATTTAATTCCTATTATTTATCTACTATATATTATGATTCATTTATGTATGGTTGACCCTTGTCCCCTATCTTTTTAATATTTTCTAAAACCATGTTGTGTAGCCGTTAGACTGTCGAATTTTTCTAAGGGATTTCTCAATTATTATTTTATTTTGAGTTACATTATTTTTTTATTTATTCATCTATTATTACCCAAGAGGCATAAAATCTACAAAAAAAATTTATATTCTGGATGTTCTCATGTTCATTTAAAATTCATAATCATTATTTTCTCCTCTCCCACTTATTCAAGGAATAAAAACATTTTCAATGATGTGGCGAACTACCGACATCATGGATGATGTGATTTCAATTTTCATTAACTCTTTCAAGTCTGGTTATGAAACCATTTTTATGGTATAAAAAGGGTATAATATATGTGTTATGTCTCATCAATGGTTCTGAAATTCTTTTGAACACATGGTTTTAATTTATAAAACAAAATGAGGTCGTTATTATCAAAGAACCACTAAAATGATCTAAACAAACACCATTAATGTTCTAACTTATGAATAATCCACATATAAAACATAAAAATGATAAATGGTATAAAATATGGCACTAGAAATATTTAAATAGCTTTCCATTCCAATTATTTAATTTCACTTCCAATTGACAAGAACAGCCACTATGAACCAATCATGGAAATCGTGTTAAGAACTCACCGAAAAACAGTGCAAGGAGAAAAATACTAACAATTAAAGGTTGAAATATAGTTATGAAAGGATAATATAAGATGTTATAAACATTAAAATGTTTTTTTTAAATACTAATAACACTCTTTTAACCATTATACAGGATGTTTGAACAAGTTTGAAGTAAGACAAACCTAATGTACGGGAATTCTTAACCTGATTTCCATTCCTTGGGTTAACCTTCTACTTCATTATTTATGTGATATTTTAATTGTTTGTGTGATGGGTTATGTTTATATTATATTTAATTATGTGTATTTACGATATATATACATACTAAATCCACTCTATTAATTCTCTCTTCAATTGTATGATATTTATAATGGGTTTTTCTTTAAAAAACCTCTTTTTAAATTCGATTTTACGAAATTCTAAAGCAATGTTTTTATGGAATTATTCATTTTGTATAATTATTTTTTCGTTCTTGAGAATTTTTTTTATTAATGGTGGGACCTATATCTCCCTCCAATTAATTGGGTATGTGTATTTTGGAGGTCGGCCGTATGGTTACTCCAAGTGTAACTACGATGGTTACACAAATTGTAAGGTAGCTGTGAGGGTTACAAATTATAAGGTAGCCAAGAGGGTTACAAGATTATGTAAGTAATGCCCCAAGATACCTCTATGATTGTATTTATGTTATTATATTTTGTGTGGATTTTTTTAAAACTCATGTTACACAAAGTATGTATATATGGGTGACAATCATGTATTTTGTAAATGATTTCATATGTTACGAGTAATCATGGACTAATGTTCTATTTCTTTCATTTCCATCCCTTACTTAGATTTTGTGCTCATCCCAAGTCTTTGAATGATTTTCACAGGTTAATGGATGTGTAAGACAAGTAAGGAATCCATGTTAAATGTTAAAGACTTGTCAAGGAGTCATGTTTAAGTTTTAATGTTTTATATTTTGAAAAAAAATGGAAACTGTTTTTATGGTATCCACTCTGTAATAATGTGTAATGTTATGAATGTATTGTCCCAATTCTCTAAATCTATAAACATGAAAGGATTATCAAAGTAAAAGTAAGCGTTTTCTTGACTAAATTCAATATTATGTATGTAATAAGTTCGGGTCCTTATAGATATTTTCGTCCCTTTTTCTACCTTCTTGTTCCCTGGTGTGATATGCTCGAACCTTTCCTTATTCCCATAGGAGCGGTGTGATCAAACCTTAAACCTCAGATCATTTTTGTCTTGAATTTTCCTCCAAATACTACACACCCCCTATTTTGGTGCATTGAGTAAGTGTTGATCCTTCATCAATAGAAGGTATTATCTACCTATGTTATTGGGTTTTCTTTGATCATTCTCCTCCTATTTCTCCATTCCATTTTATATTATGTGATATCCATGATTCTAATAGAGTTTTCTTGGCTGTCGGATAGTGAGGTTGTGTTGTAGCATCCTCAGGTGGATGCAGTTGTTAGATGGGATGAGATCGTGATCTGTTTCATGAATTATTCTTGTGTAAAGTACGTCAAGAACTATTTGAGGTAGGGGATTCATTGCTTCTCTATTTTTTTTACGTGAAATTGTAGAGTTATCATTTATTAGCCTACTATATCACAATGTAATTTACAAAATAAATATTTGAAATGGATAAATAATTTGATGTAGATTTTATGTTATTGCCTCATATTTCTCTAGATAGTGTGATATCAATGATTGTTTTGTTTATATTTTCATTCTTGATGGAAATTGGTAAAGAACATAAAGCCAGAATTAATTGATAATTATTTTGATAAAGATAAAGAGGCATGTAAATTAATTCAGTTGTTGTTTTAATTTGATGTTAATCAATTGATGTAATAAGCATGTTTAATCAATTTGTGATAGTTATGACATCTTTCTATTTAGGTTTCACATAGTTGGAACCTAAAAACAATAGATCAGTTAAGCCAAGATGGATTAAAGAATTGGTTGTTTGATAAAAGATAATTCCTCATAGGGTTCTGAGTTACCTTCTTTCTTGTTTAAGGGCCAAGATCCCAGTTTATATAATGTTTGTATTCCTACTGCTTGTGTTGTGATGTGATCCTAGATTGTTATTGCGATATGAGGGGTTAGGGAGGCCCATTGGTTGTGGTAGAAGTTGACACCTAGAGTGGTGAGATGCATTGGTTTATCTATGTGGGTGTCGGGGAGGACACCTGAGATGATTAAATGGGTTGGATGTGAATGTTTGGATGCTTGATGAATCTTATTGGTTGTTTATCTACTTTACTTTCCCCACTGCTCAAGGCAGCTGGTCTTTCTTTCACTCTATCCAAAAGGGGCAAATACATGTGGGGTATGCCACATGCTTTCTTTGTTTAGATTATTTGGTGAGGATGGGTCTATGCTCTTTATATTGGTGGTAAAGACGTGAAGGGTAGTTCTCCTACTCGTCGTGTTGATCCCCTTGTGTTTTTATATTATAATTTTTTCTAGAATTCCTATGAATATGGGAAAGTAATAATGTTCTTAATAAATTATTGAATAAATTATGTTAACCCATAGGTATGAATCTTACTGGAATGCAATGATTAGGTTGCAATTTAAATGAATAATGGACTTTGTGTGTGATGCTAATAAAATGTAATGTGTAATTTATAATGGTTAATTAATGTTTATATATTTAATTAATGTGATGTGAAACATATAAAAATCTAATCAAGTAATATAATAAATCTATTTAAATGGTTGTGTGCTTATAGGATACCTAGTCTTAGTAGTGGCAGTCGGGAGTTTGAGAGACGTTAGATACAGTTGATTCTAAGACTAGGTTTTTCCATAGTGTGGTTTTGAGAAATATTATATTACATAATTTTTGTGTTTATATACACTACCCCACCCTATCGGTTAGGACGACTCACAACATGGGGATTTTGATCCTTGGGGGTGTTTTCCGCAAAATTTCAGTGGGAGGATGGATGGCTGACTACCCCCGTTGGCCCTACTCTCTCTTCGTGGTAGTTACTTGTACTGGAAGGCACAATGGTTAGTTTTCCCCATATATGTGTGTATAGGGATATAATGCCTTGTGGTTATTCACACACATATATTATGGATATAGTTTCTTATGGACTACTATAGGTTTAATGTGTATAGGATATGATGTCTTGAGGATCATCAATTGGTGTATGGGCTATAATGGATTGAGGTTTAATACCTGACGTATGATACATGTTATGCAAGATGTGGTGGCTCCCGGAAACTACTTGGTTACTTTTGTTATATGGACATGGTGTTTGTTCTGCACAAGGTGCATGTAGTGATTCTTTTCCTAGGTGTCGGTGGGAAAGCCTTTTTAGATAGAGATGGTTTGGACATACGATGTTGGGGAAAAGCGTCAAACCAATGTGAAGCAGTAGCGGTGTACCCTTGATATTATTTATTATATTATATACTCTTGTATGAAATACTTTGTGAGATTAGCCATGGTGGGGCTGTGAACATAGTATACATATGTAGGTGATGAGTTAGATTCACTTTTTGTTCACTATGCTTTAGAATTCTTCATTAAATTTTCATGAAATTCTCTAGGGAGGATCCTACTGAGTATATTGTTATACACTCCCTATGTATATGAAAAACTATTTTTCAGTTCACATAGAGAAATTTTATATCAGACTAGCTACTAGTATCTTGGGGTTTTAGGAGCTGTTCAGGCTTTTTGGTTGCTGCTGTTTTTAAATTCTTTTGGTACTTGAAATTTTCACTTTCATTTGTAGAAGTTTTTCATGACATTACATATGTGCACTTGGGATTTATTTCATATTTTAAGTCTGAGTTGGATTTGGTTGGTGTCTGTCTTATCTTTCTCTTTTTTATGTGTTCTCAGAGAGGTTAATGACTCCCATTTGTGTGGTTACTATACCCTCTGTGCTATTCTCCAACTCGGGGCCCACTAGAGGTGGGACTCGGGGGTCACTATCACCCTTCTCACATTGTCGGCCCAGGAAGGGTACACCTTGGGGGAGGGGGTTGTGACACATATTTTCAAAATCAAATTCTTTATATTCAACTCCACATTCTTTTTTAATAACCATTATATCTTTTCAAAATTATATTATTGAATATTATTTTTTAAAATCAAATGTTCTAAAAAAAATCACTTCACCTTTTCAGTAATGACTTTTCAATGTGACAATAACTTCTTCCTTTATTCAAAAGATAAAAGAACTTCCTAAATAATATTTAATGATTTCACAACCATTTTCTTATTTATCTCTAAAGTATTAACTTTTTTTGATATTATTTTTACTGAATCGTCATATTAATGTTATTATGAAATGTATTTTTTAGGTGATTGAGTTTTTAATATCAACTACTTACATGCATGGGGTCTGTTTTGGTGATACCATCATGAAGTGTTGTGAAACCCATTTTTTCTTTTCAAGTATTCTTTATGATGTGATTATGAAATATATTTTCTTTCCAATGAT
Organism: Viscum album; assembly: GCA_963277665.1. Classification (NCBI taxonomy): domain Eukaryota; kingdom Viridiplantae; phylum Streptophyta; class Magnoliopsida; order Santalales; family Viscaceae; genus Viscum; species Viscum album. Next base: position 1,138,540,537 of record OY728135.1, on the reverse strand, counting down.
TATTTAAAATATTTTTAATGCTGGATTTATCATGAAACTGATATGTTTTGATGATGATGGGTGAGGTCCAATATCAGCCTACAATTAATTGGTTAAGGATTTATATCTCACAAGACAAGGATGTTAAAATTGGAAATATTTTTATTTAAAACATGAATCATGAACATTTTTATGTTCACAATATGAAGCATGAAAATTGTTTTTTCACAATCTAATGTTTGGATATTCTATTTGTTCACAACATAAATCATGGGAATTTTTTTTATGTTCAAAAAATATAGCATTGTCATTTTTTATCACAACATAAAAGCACGGGAAATTTTTTTGTTCACAATATAAAGTGTGTCTATTTAATTTTTTCACAACATAAATAATAGGATTTTTATTTTTTCACAAAATAATTCATGGGAATTGTTTTCCATAACATAAATCAAGGGAATTTTTTTATTCACAACATAAAGCTTGGGAATGTTTTTCTTCACAACATAAATCATGGGGATTTTATTATTCACAACATAAAACATGAGGATTTTTTTAAAAATAGAAATTTAGGACTTTCTGTTCACAAAATAAATCGCGGGAATATTTTTTGTTCAAATTCTAATCCATGTAAATTTGTTTATTCATAATAAAGAGTGTGGTCATTTTTTTTGTTCAGAAGAGAAAGCATCAATTTTTTTTGTTCACAACTTGAAGCATAGAAATTTTTTTTGTTCACAGAAAGTAGAATAAATATTCATGTTTTTCATAATTTTATAGTTCCATATACTTATTACTATTCCAAATTTATCTATTATTCTATGTTTCAACGTCATGTTATATTTACATACTATATTGTTGTGATTAAAACAAATGGGTCATGTTTATTGTATCATGTTTCCATAATCTTCTCCCATGGTATATGTTTTATCTTTTGCGATTACATGTTTTAATATCATGGATTGTATAAAAATGTTATTGTTCCATGTTTTACTAATAAGAAATCTCCCTCATGCTCATGTTTCCTCATATGCTTATGATATAACCCTTGAGAACTTGTTGTTAATTCTTCTCCTTATGAGTGTTTAAGATCATGTGTTTCTTATATTTTATTCCCCCTAATTATAAAGATGTGCATAACATAAGAGATATCTATAAGTGGATCTATTGTGGTTTTGAATGTGGAGAACTGTTCACAAGTATCCTAAAAATATGTTTCTTATATATCTAATCCTAAAAGACAATGAAAAATTTGTTCCTAGTGGTTTATTAATGTTTATGAGATTTATTTTCTAAAACATGAAATCATTTCAAGGTTTATGTATGTTTAGCTAGGGTTTCTATAGATGTGGTGTATTTTTTGTAAATAAAAAATTATTAATATATAAGGAATGTTATATTCATAGAAATTAGATATGAAATTGATAATTATTGAAGATATTATTAGGGTAGTTGGATCAGGACCCCATCCACCCATTTAGAGATAGTTTTTATGATATTTTATGACTTTGAACCTTAATTAAACAATTTTCCTCATTTTATCCTTTATCGTAGTACTTGAATTTTACCTTGGAAACGTTTTTTACGTCTAAGAATAAAATTTACCTTATTAAAAAATTTGTACAAGATAATTAAAAATATGAAAAATATACTAATGGGTCCAATTTTTAATGGTGATAAAAAGTAATTTTAATATAAGCACATGAAATGCATAAAAACAAATTTTATAAAATTATATTTTTATGCATAAAAATACATTTATATTTATTTCTTACTAAATAATAATAATTAAATGATTGGATTTTTTTGAATTTGTATATATATAAAAAATTTCATTAAACTTAATACTCAAAATATGAGAAATTTAGCTTTCAAAATTATGTACTAAAAATAATGTTTTTAAATAAAACATGTTTGTTACTACAAGAATAATTAAAATAGTATTCCCTATGGTTACTTAATTATTTCCTGGATGTATTAATTTATTTTACCAATCATTCCATTAATTTTATAAACACATTTTATTGATATATTTCTTAAATAATAAATATAAACAAGAATATAGTTAATAAAAATAGTTTCTTTATAATAAGTGGTGTTTTAATAAGTGAATTATATTTATTTTAATTTAAAAAACATTAAATATTAAAATTATGTTTCAGTTAACTATATTGTATTGTATTTAATTTTATACTGTATAATGCATTATTCTCTTTAGTTTGGTGATGTGTGTGACACACTCTATCGTACACAATATTTATTTAAATGGAAATTCATACTAAAATATAGGGGTGTATAAACTCTCTCTACTTCACACATATTCACAATGTACCCATGGGAAAGTAATCTAAGTAGAAATTATCAAATATAGAAAAGATATCATCAGATACACTCACAACATATTGAAAAAATAAAATCTGATTAAAATCCAACTCCCATATAACCATTAAAAATATCTTGAGACACATGCATCCAAATACATAAATAAAAAAGTAAGGGAGTAAAAAGATTAGTATCATGTGAAGACTCTTTCCAACTCCCTCGATTGATGATTCTTCTATCTTGGTTAACTCATGGAAATTTCCTTTAGCATGGATTAATCATCCTATAAATTGTATACTCTCTTCTATACTAGGGTATCGAAGATCGCAAAATTCAAAGTCCCCTCTGTGTTCCATATTCCTCCTCAAATAGGAATCTCCCTTAGTTATTATTCAGTGGTCTCACAAATCACTACTGCATGGAATTCGAATATACTTGATATGATTTTATTTGGACAATGGACTTCCCCTTCATTGATTTTGTTTCCTGGATCCATTATATATTAATTCCTCATCTTCTTAAGATCTATTGACATGTGGCTAGTTTATTAGGATTTTTCGAATTTGGTAATAGTTTGAAGGAATATTATTTTTTCCCCACTACATGTGTATAAAATCCATATGTAAATTGCTCTTTATCAATGGAAAAGGGGTTTCTTTAACTTACATGGATCAAATTTATATTTAAATAGTGTTCTTCTTCCTTAAATAGTGTTCAAGATAGATTTTAGAGGTATTTATAATAATTCTATAACTTTAGGAATAATTTCTAATCAACATAGGTTATATTTATCATCCAATATAATTATGGGTTTTGATGTATTGTTGCATTGGTTGGATAAAAACATGTGGGGTTTTAATATGAGGAAACATGGACATGATAACATGGCAGTATTGAGTCTTGGGGATACATTTTTAGATAGATGCAATTTAGGGGGTCATGCTTTGGACTGTGTTTGTGCTCCCTAAAGTACATCACTAAGATTGTTGAATTTCCATGAAAATCGCATATCAAAACATGGAGAGTGTTATAGGGGGAATGTAATGTACATTGAGGTAAAAAGATACATTAGTTCTATAACATAGCCCTATGGTCTGATGTAGGGAAATAATGGTTTGGAAATGTAATTTCAGGAAACTCCATGGGGAAATGTTAGTGCATGAACATAATCTTGGAGACAGGAGGTAGTATATATTTACTCTTACATAACACACCTGATTCCTAAGTTAATTATTAGTGATCTCCCAAGTTACTCTTACATGAGGTTAATTACTTTGATATAGTAAAAAAATTATCCTATTGATGTGTTATTATTCTTTAAAAAGTGTTCTATTTCACCTGACAATATTGTATCATGTTACTCCCTACAAAAATATGAAAACAATATCTTAGTCTAATCAATTTACAAATAAAATATTTAAACAATAATTTGAAATACTGAATTAATTAGTATAAAATACACATATTATTTGTTCAAATTCATAACTAAATGTATTTAGGTATGGAATGATTATGTTCAAGAATAGAGTTTTAAATATGTAAAAAAATTCACCTGAATTAATCATTAAAGTAATTTTTCCAATATTAAATATATAAAACCCATAAATATGTAATACTAATTGTGATTCCCTAACCTAGATCACCATACCCAGTCTTAGGAGTTCCACATGACATCATGTGTGGCTCCGTGTATGCAAGAGGATTCCGGTTAGAAGAGTGGTCCAACGCAAAAATATTGGAAGACTATTCCCTTTATAATAGATAAAAAATCAGTGTATATAATCATAGAAGAAATAAAAAAAGTAAGTTATTGAACTAAAATGTTAATGAAACAATCAAATTAACATAAACCATTTTATTACAATATAATATAAAATAAATGATACAATAGGTAATGATTATCCCACATGTTGGGTATCTATATACAATAAAAAAGAAAAAATTAATAATATGCATCTCCACCAGATGACCCCAAAATCTATCCCATCATCACCTCAACCAACCCACTCTACTTATATAACTACCATAAGCAGGTTACTTTCCCTCATCAGAATGCATGATAATCATATTCTTCACACACACTGATATTCCCATGAAAGGTATGAGTATAAACACAGTAGGACACCACCAATGTGACCATAGAATATTTTTTTAGTCTTACAAAAGTGTAAGTCGTGAAGGAGAGTAAATGCATAAATAAATATACAACCCACTGGGTCATCCTATTCTAACCAAGATTCCATGAACCATGGACCTACCAACATCATCTCATTTCCATATGAAATGTCTATCAATTTCATAGTATCCCATACAACACACAACTATAACCTTTCACAAATGTCAAAGACTCATCAAGCACCCTGTCCCATCTTTACAAACTTAGTTAGGTTCATCAAGTCACACTTACCCATTCCTGAAGGTTCTAGGGAGGTCATATTAAATCATATGTTCCTATCCCCATAGACTCTAAGGACGATAAAATAAATTACATAGGCCCATCCCTATTAACTCTGGGGAGGCCATGGTCAATCACACCATTGTTGACGCTCCTTTCCGTCACAGAGTCTAACGACTGAAAAAAGGAAATACCTTAGTCCAAATTGATTCATACTTTGCAGAAACATCAAAAATTGACAAAGTCATGAACAAGGACTAAATTCAGTATGGACCGCACATGTTCTAAGATGGTCGCAAAGGGTACCTACGCGCCACATTTGGGAATGCAGGTGGATTGCACACCCTCTTTTATTTTCACCCAAGGTCTTACCTGGCCTATAAATACCCCTTGTGGGCCCCCCATTTGAGGATGGAAAAATTCCAAAAGTCAGATTTAAGATCTGGTAGCCCTAGTCTCTGCTTGAAGACTTCCAGTCACTTCTAAGGTAATTTCTTACCTAGAATGGAAGATCTAAACAGGGAAATCAAGGCCTAAGTGTTGAAACTCATCAACACTTGCGCGCATAAGTGGCCCGCCCTTAAGGGAAATGGCCACACTTATGTTTCACCTTATCCCTTAAACAAAACTTGTGTGATACTCTTTTGGAAGCCTTTAGGGATAATAATAAGGTATTGAGCTATGTCTCGCCCGATTATTACCCTAATGGTTGACCGTCGCACAAGTAACCATGTGTTGTTCATGTATACTTGCACAACCATGACTTGTGTGCCCACGCAGGACTTGCGCACCTCTCCCTTTTTGGGTGCCCCTTTTTCCTATTCACTTGTTTTCTTCAAATGCACTTCTCCTCTTCAAGATTTAACCTTCAGAACCATCTTCAAAACCATTTATGTCATGATTCCGTTGTTGGTTTCCTTATCTGAAATGAATTCTATGGAACATCTCTCAAAACCTAGTGATTTACATATCTTCATGTCACTAAGGTGAGAGATTTAATTCATTCAACCTCATCCCTTAAATTGAGATGTTCCCTAACTTGGGCCTCCTTCTCAGGAGTAATCCCCAGTCATAATTTCTCTAATTTGGGCCTCATTTTCAGAAGTAATCCCCAGTCATAAATTTCATTAACATAGGACTCCTTCTCAATAATAAGCCCTAAGTCTCAAGTCTCTTTAACCTGGGCCTCATTTTCAAGAGTAATCCCCAGTCATAATTCCCAAATATGGGCCTCTTTTTCAAGAGTAAGACCCAGTACAAGTTCCCTAATTTTTGCATCCTCCTTTGGAGTAAGCCCCAAATTCCAATTTCCCTTAACCTGGGCATCCTCATTAGGAGTAATCCCCAGTCATAATTCCCTTTAACATGGGCCTCCTTCTTAGGAATAATCCCCAGTTCTCAAGTCCCTTTAACATGGGCCTCCTTCTCAGTAATAAGCACCAGTTATAAATTCTCTTAACTAGTCTTAATTTATTTTGATTTGGGCATCCTCCTTAAGAGTAAGCCCCAAGTACCATCCTAATTTGGGAATCTTTTTCAAGAGTAAGCCCCAAGTTAGAGTATCAAAATCTCTATAAAAGCACATATTCCTTTATGGACCCTATTCTTGGGTTTCTTCCGTGAATTAAATCCCAATCCCCATCTATCTTGGGAAGTCATACATACATAATCCCCACATTATTTCTTATGATTTCATCTCTCATGGCACAATTGTTAGGTTTTACCAATACCTCATGTTTCTCACACCGAGCATGACACACGTGAGCTTAGAGCATAAAATTAATTATGACATCTTTCTTTGAGCCATCAACCATGCATAAACCTCATACTTCTTTACTCAAACTACATGGACTTTGATCTCTACCTTAAAAGTAGAGTACGTAGGAAGCCTTTCTTAGGTTCAAGCCTATAACCCATTAATTCTCATCTATCGCATATGACGTTAAACTATATCTTAATTCCCAAACTACATGGGTTATGATTCCTTTTCTAAACAATGATATGTAGGTAGCCCATCCATGCGTACGATCCCAACTCTGAAATAATACATGTCCTTTTGAACGACAATAAACTTCAAGTGCCCTGTTGAGTAGATTTAAAACCAGTATGGTTATCATAATAACCACGAGATATTTATACAATGTATTAAAGGATAGCATTGACTAAGAATCTCTAACATATACAGACGATTCTCTATCGATGAAGAACCTCAAATACATATAAAGATTTCTCTAAATATTATAAATATTAATCATTAATTTTCAAATCTAATGGAGAGATCATTTTCATACTTGGTAATGTAATAAGGATTCATGAACATAACTTAAATCTATAAAGAGAATCCCGGAGTGGGAAATAATTCCCTTAAAAAGGTGTGATGAGTCTGACCTCCCATCCTCTCGACCAATGAATATTCTTAAGCCTCAGAGATTCACAAATAATGAGCGCCTACCTTTGGAAAATAGGTCCAAATGGATATTGAATCATTGGATGTTTCCGGTTCTACAAACAAACCCAGTAGAAACAGATTGGAATGTTTGAAACTTAAACAAACAAGGTCATCCCAATTTCCAGAGGAAAAAAATGGTGAACCCGACGTGAATCCTTAACCATGATAAAATGATGTTTTACTTATATGTTAGGCCCCTATTTAAACTCAATGAGAGGGTCAAAAAAACAATCAATAACATAGGTGCTCATCCAAAATATGTAGTGTCCGAACTTATCTTGATTATGTCTGTTATATCAAACATGCACTCATTTCCACGATCTTCTACGTTACAGAAATGGATTCTCTTATGTTCACACCTATGAATGCCTCTACAGTGAATACCTCTACTATGAATGCATATGTTGTTACTCCTGCTGGATCGTCATAGGCCCTGAGGAAGACATCTCCTACTTAGCATCTTCAATGCTGGGTATCAAATGTACTAGTTAAGGAATACCATTGACATGGTACCATTCTGACTCTGGAGGCTGCTCGACAAGCCCTCCAAGTCAATAATTCACTCTGGTTGTCCGAACAGCGACAACCAGCGATCAAGAAGTAAGTGGTACCAACCACTGTTTCCAGCTGTTTCAGGTCGTTATCCCTTGAATACAATCACCATTCCCTCCAATATTCTGGGGAGGTGAATGAGAAGGTCACTTGAAGCCTTAATTCAAGGAAATAGGAGTCCTTCCCAAGGGCTCCCACCAACAATCGCCACCAGACTCGTGCGGCAGTGCGCCCTCAACATGATGTGGGTGTCATCTATAGGAGTTCGGCTCAAGTTCCTAGAACCCGAGCAGTCAAGAAGAACCACCAGAGGTGACAACTGGTCAATAGTGAGCAAGTTCTTATCTTTTCCATTGCTGGAGAACTCCACCAACCTAACTTGGTGGAAAGCAATGAGTGGTCACACACACCTGTCCATTTTAATTTTGCTGTCCAGGAGACTCATCTGGTAGCAACACACCAATCCCGCCAGGCAATTCTGGTGGAGTACTATATACAAGAACACAAACCTGTTTATAAATCATTAGCTAGTCAGCAGGCTATTCTGATTACATAGGATGAATCCCACCAACCCAATGTGTTGACAACTGGTAAACAGGCACATACACCTGCTTACACTCATCAATCCTTCCAGCAGCCTCATCTACCAGTGTTGAAGGATGTTTATAAACCACGTTTGGAAGAGTGAAATCAGCAGGCACATACACCTGTTAGTATTGATCAAGCCTACCAACAGTCTTGTTTGGTACCACATGGAGAAGTCAATTGGAAATCCCCAATGACAAACATGAGGAAGACTCAACTCTCTGCCCCCACACATGAGTACTGTCAGAATTCACTGACAGGAAAAGGAGGATAGGAGTAGGAACACACACCTACTCCAAGCATAGAATGGACGTATATTCTCGTTCTGGTAGCTGAAGTCACCAAGCACATTTTGACAATGGTGAAAGAGAAGAATAAAATCCCTACTCATAATATAGATGCCTGCTAGGATATTATAAAAGATTTATCAGTATCACAAGGAATGAAATGAAAATATATCCCTAATAGTGGAGTTACACATCAACAGTTCACTCCGGAACAGACACACACCTCTGTTCCAGTCCAAGAGGGTTGTGGTGCATAGTCCCCCATGTCATATGGACAACCAAGTCAGGCACATACACCTGATTTGAGTAGAGATAATCAGCCTAACGTGACTATTTATCTTGAGCAGGAACATATACCTGCCCATAATAACCACTTTTTTCAACAAGTGGTTCCCAAAGTGAGTAAGAAGGTGACTAAGAAAATGAGCCATCCAACACAGTCAATAAACCAAAGACCAATTTGTAACAAGGCCTTACTCGATGCTGGAGTTCTTGATGCACTCTGACAACTATCTCTTGCAACTTAAGATTCTACTCTCTCAGTTCCCAATAGTGGGGACATTAATTCTGATGGTCTTCATCATACACTTCTTCATGAAGGCTTTCTTCATGATAGTTCAGTCAATCTTGAAGTATCATCTTCAGATGAGAGCCATGAGAACCCTCTGTGTGGCCAGATGACTAAGGATAAAGAGGTTTCATCCTTTGCTGTAACCCACCATGGTGTTCCTCCACATGATGATGAATTTAGATATGAAAGTCCTCTCCATAGTAAAAATTCACATTGCCTGGAAAATTCTTCAAAGGACAATGCAGTGACGGCAAAGCCCTCTTATCTTGAGGAACTTGCAAATTTGAAGACTGTCATGTCTGATGCTTTACCATTAACAGGTGAAACACTTTCTCAATCAGAAGATAGCTTGGGGTGTAGGTCATTCTCTGAACCACCCCTGAGTCATGCATCTTCTAATTTGGTAAATGAATTCTCTACCAATATTGTTGAATATGATGAAGCAACAAAGAAGCACCAACTTTGGTCTAAACAGGTAGATGAAACTTCATCAAATGATAAATAGGAATTAATGAATATGAGAAAACAACTGGTGAAATTTGAAGTACTAGTCATGTTTTGACCTTTGGCCGACTCTTAGTATGACATTACAAAAATGGTGACGGAAGAATGTATTCGAGATATTCGTCTCAACATGTGGAAAAGTTTTTTCAACTAAAAAATAAAATATTATCTTATGATGAATATGAAAATCATGTCAAGATAATTGAAGGGTTACACCGCCAAATTGAGTTGGCATCTCTCTCAGTTTCTCGATATCCGAAGGATAAAAAGCAACAGAGAGCCCTTCAGTGTTCATGCCTTGGTGCACTAAGAAGATTTCACCGCTTAATTTCCAATGCACCATCTGGTATTCATATTAGGTGATGGAGTGTTCATGGAGAACTACATTTCACTGTACTCTCCAGCCAACAAAGCTCGTCGAAAATGGTCTCATGCAATGTTATTTCCCATGGCCGACCATAGCCAATTGGCTTTGTTTATAATCAAAGGCTCACTCAAGAACATGCCTCAACTAGTTATTCTCAAAATCAGGAACATGGAGAACAAGTCTTCGAATTACTCTTGCATCAGGAAAACGAGAATATCGAACAAGATTCTCATTTAGAGTGTGAACATCATCAAGTGACAGAAGTGTCAGAAATCATCCAATGTTCATTTGAACCAGGTGATTTGAGTGGATGTATGTTGATGCATCCATCTAATTTCTAGACCATAGTCCATAAGATCAAGAGAGATTTTAAGAAAGTCTCAGATATATCAGCTCAAGAGACATCCCAGCTTGCTAGATTGGGGACTCTTTTAACCCAACCCTCAGAATCATCAAATAAGATTTGAGGTTTTGAGCAGGAACAGCAAGAAAAACCCCAATCCACATGACTGGGGACTTTTTCAAATCCTCAATCTCTTCCTCAGATAAAGTCAGTCTTCTCTCGATTAGGGAAGAATCCCCAAGAGGAATGAAGAGCCGAATTTTCAGGAGACTCCCTCCAAATTATAGTTCGTCAAGAAGTTCCTGATGTATCAAATCAACGAATGGTAATGTCTCATCAAGGACATGGGAGAAGACAATATTTGTGAAATTCCAATAGAAGAGATGCAATGCATTATGCATCAATTAATGTCATCATTTTCATTGTTTCTGATTCCCTAGATGAGGCTCGCTCAGAGGGATCCGATGAGGAAGCTCTTACTCAAGAAATTTTACACACATATGCAAATAAAGAAGGTGTGCATACATGAAATCAAAGGATTACATAGAATCTAGGTATTCCTTCAAATAATCAACTTCACCCTCTCTGAAAGGTGTTTAATAAAGGGAAAAGAAATAATCAGTCTATATTCCACCCTTACTCTAGAGAAGGCCAATTGCTCTCTCTAGAGCAAAGATTTTCACAACAGGAGGAGGAAATGAAAGAATTAAGGAGGTTGAATGAAGAACTACTTCAAGGTAGTCTTCCTCCTAAGTGTGATGGAGCAAGTTATCCAAGGGAATTTGTTGTAACTACTGAGATGGAACAGGAGTATCCTACTTTACTGATACACGCTCACAGGTCCAGTCTTATGGGTCATGCGCAAAAACAATCGGCGGTGCTACCATCAGTTGCAGTACTAGCCACCACACCTGCCCAAGATCCATTTATTGCACCTGCTCAGGTCCAAGATCAACCGTATGTTTCTCAAAATTTAATAACTACCATTGAGTCATTAACATCTCGGTTGGAATCTATGGAGGGAAATCATGCACAGATTCAACTAGAAAAGAGATCTTACCCTAAATGGGTTGATGCAATTCCTCCCCCATCAAATTTTTCAAGTACCACATTCCCAATCTTTAATGGTTCAGGAGACCCATAGAAACACTTAACACATTTTGTTTCTCATTGTGATCCTATGATGGGAACCCCTCAGCAACAAGAAGCAGTTAAGCTCAGGTGTTTCGTACAGTCATTACAAGGACCTGTTATTTTCTAGTGTACAAGCTTGCAATCTCGGTCAATTACCGGATTGGAGGATCTCTACCAATTATTCCTTCTTCAATTCAGCTCAACTTTTCCAAAGAAAATAGTTTTTTTATCATAAAAATTTTAAGCAAAGGGAGAATGAAAGTGTTTTATATTTCATTACTTGATGGAAGGGATTGACATATTCCCTGAGCTTAGAACTCCCTCAAGAATAGTTGATTTCAATTTGTGTGGAAAATCTGTGTGATTAATTATGCACACCATTGATCCCTGTGAAATACACAGGAGGGTTTCGATACCTTACTTCGATCTCTCAACAGGTTGAATACTCTCTTATGAAGACTAAGGATAAAGTTCATGTAATTCCATCAGCTCTAAGAAGGAGAATGGGTAAAGCAGATAATGCTATAGTTACGCTTAAACAAGCACCTGTAACTTCTTCTACATCAAAACCTTTATCTTATCAAAGGTATCCTCCTCCTGAGCGTCAATAATAGAGGTCGTTTCGTCATTATGATCAAAGAGATCAATGAAGGAAAAAATGTGAGGATCTAAAGAGAAAAATTTACTCTTTTTGAAATGAATAGGTTCCTGGATACTTCATTTCGGCTTTGGAAAATAATTTTGTTCAATTTCCAAGGCCCAAAAGGCCTAATAATGAAGGATATGATGACCGTCCCAATTATTTCCCATTTCATCAGATGTTGGGGAATCCCATTCAGGAGTGTTTTGTCTTCAAAGACCTCCTAAAAAAGATGGTGGACTTGAGACAAATCAAATTTAATGGATTTTCAGCTCAAGTATCATGTGTTACTACTACAAATCCAGAGGAATAAGGCGAGTGGCAAGAAGTCAAAAAAATGTGTAGAAATATGATGATTGGATAGTCAGAAAAACGATCAACCAAACTCATGCCATTTTTTGAATGCAATTAAAGAAACCAATTTTATCTTCTACTATGAATGAAACATCAAAACCCTCTTCATGCGAGGAAAAATCCTCAAAGGGATGACACAATTCAAAGAAAGAGGAACAATCAAGAGAAGATGAGATCGTGTGAAATCCGAAGTTCTCTTTTACTCCGGAATATTTTATGCCATCTACTTCAAAGAAACGGGCACCGCCCCACCAAATGGAACAACATTATTTGGCTAATAAGGAAGATTATTCATCAGATGAAGAGTTGATCTTTGGTTCTATTAATATGATTCACTTAACAGATCCTTATGCCAATAAAAGTTCCAAGCTCGATGTACCTGAATTCCCTGTATCAAACAATGGAATTAGAGGGAGTTCCAGATTTCTGGGATATAATGGAAGACATGGATATCGCAGAAACCACTATTCCAATTCCACCCCTGCTAGAACTGTGTATGTAGTAGAAAATCATGGTAGATCCCTTCAGCGGGCTCAATAAGAACAAGCAAATTCTTCCACGCATAGCAGATTCAGTCCTGGCAAAATAATTCTGGAGGATCGTTTAGAGGTTCCACATTCTTCCTCTCAGCAAGTAAATATACCTATTTGGTATAATATTCCAAATCCAAGAGTATTTACTACTCCTACCCAGATACAAGAAGCATCTACATCCAATGCATCAACTTCTAAGGAACCTGCGAAACCACATGATCCTGTTTGGAAAAGTAGACCTTTGGACCAAAAGTATGATGTCATGAAACATTTGGCCCAAGTCCCATCCTATTTATCAATCCTGGATGCATTGAATTTATAAAAGGATCTTTGGGAGGTACTAATTGAGGCTTTGTCAAGTCCTCAGGAATTTGAAACTGAAATTGCTACGATTCAAGTCTACCATGTTGAGAATAATCCTGCAGAATGTCATGCAGTGATATCTTCCACAGATTAAGATGAGGATGATGTTGTTCATGGACATATTAGACCACTGTATTTATCTAGAAATTTCAATGGTGTGGAAATCCGATGAGTTTTCATTGATAATGGTTCAGGAGTCAACCTCATCCCCAATCGTACACTTCGTCGATTGGGCCTCACATAATCTAATTTATCTCCTTTTACTCTGATGTTGCAAGGATATGATAAAAATGAACAAGAAACACTGGGTGAGATTACCCTTATAACTCATTTTGAAGATCTTCTATCCAAATCAGATTTCATGGTTGTTGATCACGATACAAAGTTTAATGGTTTGATTGGAAGACCTTGGCTACATCAACATGCGACTATCACTTCATCATACCATTAATGTCTCAAATATTGTTCCGATGGTCAAATTGGGACATTGAATGGTGATAAATCCCCCTTCAGAACATGTGAATATCAATACATTGAGGCGGAATTCTATCACATGAAGGGAAGGAGAAATACACAACAAGGGATATTACCAAGGTTAAGGCTCCATATGGTTTGGAAAAGATTCCATTAAACCTATTTACACATGTGAGTACAGAATATGTGTTTCCTATTAGTCAAATTGACAGGATAGAACCAAATCAAAATACTCTTATGGAAACTTCCTTAATGTCAATTACGGCAATCAAGCCAGACAGCATGGGAGAAAGTGGTGATTCACCAAGCAATGATAAAAGCTCAAATGGAGATGTATTCATTTCATATGCTAAAATCCAGCAAGTATATACTTCGTCATCCAAGACAGAATAATTTATCGCAATGTTAGAGGTGAATGATGATGTCGATTCTCAATCCATCATCTCCCCTTTATTACCCAAGGAAGACCCTTCATCATCAATCTGGTCAGAAATGGAAGCTTCTTCTTCAAGATGTTCAAATTTTAACATCTCTTCTGATCATGAAAATGATGCTTCATCATCTAATATGAAAGTAGAAATAGAACAAATAACACATGTTGAAGAAGAAGAGGAAGATCTCAGGGATGCTCCTCCAACATTTGAAGAGGTTATCTCTACCACTATGGATGAACAGAGACAAATAAATCATGGTACAAAAGAAGATCAACTCCCCACTTTAATTAGTGCGACCATGACTCTTGAAGAGAAAGAGATGTATGTTACATTTTTAATGCAAAATTGGGATATATTTTCATGGAATTATACAGAGATTACAGGGCTTGATCCTTATGTTGGTACTCATCATTTGGGTTTTCCAGAAGAACATAGATGATTTAAGAAAGCCGCTAGACGAACACACCCAACATATGCTTCCAAAATTGAAGCTGAATTGGATAAGCTTATCAAATATAACTTCATCATAGAAGTTAAATATCTGAAGTGGTTGGCTAATATTGTCCCTGTGAAAAATAAGAATGGACAAATTAGATTTTTCATTGATTTCAGAGATCTTAATCAGCATTGTCCTATGGATGATTTTCTAGTTCTGATTACAGACCTCTTAATTGATGTAGCATATATCTATGAATCACCTTCCTTCAGGGATGGATATTATGGATATAATAAAATCCGAATGGCTCTAGAAGATGAAGAATATACAGCTTTCAGAGCCCCTCAGGATGTGTTTTTCTATCGGGTAATTCCCTTTGGCCTAATGAATGCTGGTGAAACATATCAGCATTCCATGCATCGTATCTTCAAACCCTTTTAGGGGAGTTTGTTAAATTTTATGTGGACGATTTGGTGTTTAAATACAAAAAATGTTCTAATCACTTGGCTTATTTGGAGGTCATATTCTACAATCTTCGGCAACATAATGTGAAGATGAACTCCTTGAAATGTGCTTTTGGGGTAACCTCAGGAAACTTTCACAGCTTAGTTGTACGCCGTCGTGGTATCGAAGTTGATCCTGAGAAGACAAAGTCAATCCTTAGTATGTCTCCTCCTGAAAATTTGAATGAATTGAGAGGACTTCAAGGAGACTTAGCCTATATTTGGCATTTCATCGCCAATCTGACAGGAAAAGGTTTAGCCTTCACCAAATTGATAAAGAAGGTAGTCACTTACCAGTGGACTGAAGAATGACATGAATCATTCAATATTCTAAAGAAATATCTCTTGAGTCCACTGGTATTAATGCCGCCTATTGAAGGAAGACCACTTATTCTTTATGTGACAGCCTTAGAGAGATCATTGGGAGACTTCCTTGCTCAAAAGAATTATACTGGGAATGAAAATAGCCTTTCCTATCTCAGTTGAACTATTCATGAAGCAGAAACCCGATATTCAGGTATTGAAAAGTGATTCCTAGCATTAATCTTTGCAGTTCAAAATTTGAGACACTACCTGCAACATCACAAGGTCCAATTGGTATCTCGCAATAACCCGCTCAAATTCATCCTTATTCGTCCAATGCTTATAGGACATCTAGCAAGGTGGGCAATTATTTTGCAGAAATTTGATATCCAATATGTGTCTCAAAAGGAAATAAAGGTCCATGATCTAGCTGATTTATTTTCTGAACACCCTTCATTAGAAGATATATCTTTAGATATTGAACTTCCTGATGAGGAAGTATTATCTATTCAAGATAGTCTTCAAACATGGGAAATGTACTTTGATGGTGCTTCCAGAAATCCAACTGGGGGAAAATGGAAGATCCTAATTTAAACAAAGTTGGGTTAGGAATTGTGCTCGTTTCTCCCGAAAAGGCAGTGTTACCCTATTCCTTCTCATTTTTTGGGAGGCGGTACAAATAATGAAGCAGAATACCAAGCTCTCATAATAGGATTGGAGCTGACGCTTCAAGCACAAGTGAATCACTTAAAGGTGAAAGGTGATTCAGACCTAGTAATCAAACAAGTCAATGGGGATTATGCCATTAGAAAAGAAGAGTTAATACATTTGTATGATTACGTCAGAGATTTAATGGTAGAATTTCATTCAGAACATACATTTTCTCATGTCCCCCAGTCACAAAATGGCCAAGATGATGCACTGGCTAATATAGCTACAGCTCTGGAAGATCCAAATCGGGAAGAGACAATCATCAGTATTGCCCACCATCGTACAATTTCACCTTATGATCGAATCAGAATAGAGGAAATCAATGAAATTATTCCCATTCCTGAACCATATGGTCATATTACATGATGGATGACACCTATCAGGGAATACCGTCAAAATGGAACACTTCTACCTGATAGAGCCAGGAAAGAACTAATCTAGCAATGTGTGGTCAATTTTACTCTTTATGATATCCCAGATCACCTAGAGAAAATTCTCTACAAAAGATGTTTTGATGGAATTCTCTTAAGATGCATTGACGGTGAAGAGACAATGTCTCTCATGAAAGAAGTGAATGCAGGAGTCTGTGGTGCCCATCAGTATGGACATAGACTATCTGAGCAAGTTCAAAGACTTGGATACTTTTGGACATCAATGATACAAGATTGTGTTCATTTCACAAAGAAGTTTCATTATTTCCATGTACATGCCAACTTCATTCATCAACCACCAGAGTTGCTTCATACACATAAATACTCGTGGCCATTTTCCACATGGGAAATGGATATAGTAGGACCTTATCCTTCAGCTACATCCAAGTAGTTTAAGTACATTCTTACTGCTACTGACTTCTTTTCCAAATGGGAAGAGTAAATACCTCTCAAGTAAGTCTGTTCTAAAATGATTGTTAGCTTCATCAAGTCTAACATCATTACCAGATTTGGTGTCCTTCATACCATATTAATGGACAATAGCAACAATTTTTGTTCATCCAAGGTAAAGAAGTTGTATCAATAATAGAACATCAAATCCAACCATTCCTCTCAGTATCATGCAGTGGCCAACGACCAAATAGAAGCCTTAAACAGGACTCTTTCAAACATACTACAAAAGATGGTGGATAAAGATAAGAAATCATGGCCTGATAAACTCTTTCATGCTTTATGGTCGTATCGGACCACCACCCGCACTGCAACGCATTCAACCCCATATTCATCAGTATATGGAACAGAAGCAGTCTTGCTTATTGAGGTTCAATTACCCTCACTCAGGGTAGCCATTTTTTATCAGTCATCTACAGATGAACAATCTCAAAAGCGATTGGATGAATTGGAACAATTAGATGAGAAAATATTTTGCACATTGCAGCACTTGGAAGTCTATCAAAATTGAATAGCATGATATTTCAATAAAAAAGTTTGTCTTCAGTCATTCATTTAGAGAGAATTGGTATTGGTTCTCAGAACTCCAATGATACAAGGAATGAAACCTCCCAATCTTGAGCCAATGTGGGAAGGACCTTTTTCAATACATATGGTCTAATCTAATGGAGCTTATTCTTTAATCTCAATGGATGGAGAACTCATCAGGAATCCATCCAATGCGATATTTCTGAAGAAGTATTTTGTATAACACAAATACATCTCACATTCCATGCATATGACCTTAAACTATTCTCCATTTCATCTGATATGACGTTAAACTGTGACGTCCTAGCTACATGATGCTAAACTATACAGAAGTCCCTTACATCCAGCAAGACGTTAAACTGCATAATCTCTGGTCCATGCATATAACCTTAAACTGTGTCATCATCCAACATGATGTTAAACTGTGAAAAAATACCTAATACGTTTAACATGACGTTAAATTGTGTCCTCTTTTGTCCTTACTTCCTGACATTAAACTACACAGTCCCCCTTTTGTCCAATATGATGTTAAACTGTATTGTCCCCATCGTCTTAGCTACATGACGCTAAACTGTACAGCACCCTTATTGTCTAACATGACTCAAAACTGTGTTCATTTCCAACATGGCATTAAACTGTGTCCCTATATTTGTCTTACACGATGTTAAAATGTAATGCTCATTTGTCCTACATGATGTAAAATTGAACAAAGTCCCTCAATACATCCTACACGACGTTAAACTGTATTTGGTCCCGACTAAATGATATTAAACTATGCAGCACCAATAGTCCTCACTGTAGGACTTTAAACTGCATCGTCCCTTCATAAGTCCTACATGACATTAAACTGTGCATCGTTAAGGTTGTTGCTAACTCTTGTTTGTCACACTGAATATGACTCATGTGAGCTTAGAGAAAACTTCAACCATAACACCCTCACTAGGCCACTAATCATGTGTAAGTCCCGATATTATTTTTTTAGCTCGTTGTCCTCAAAAACAACTTGATTACCAATTCATTCTTTAATTGAACTACGCGGACATTGATCCTTGCCTTTTAGGCTAGGTACATAGGAAACCTACTGAGGTTGAAGCCCAAATAAATATCTTCACATCAGTTCACCTTCGTCTCTTGAAATGTTGATTCGTGAAACTTCCCCCAGAACTAATATTTTTTACATTGGTTCACCATCGTCCTTGCTATGATGTTAAACTGTTCGCAATTTTGTCATGTACGACAATAAACTAAAACATTTTTGACATCCTCACCTGAGAGGGAATCATTAATTACATTAATTTCCGATCATGTTATATTCCAAATACTATGTACATACATGGCAATGCCTGATACCTTTTATCTTGGGTCAAACCATCATTGCACTAGAGTCCCCTTTCAGCCTTCACTTGTACAAACCAAATCTGTACAAAGGGTATTTCAAGAACTACGTGCGGATTGATTCCCATCCTTATGGGATACATAGGATTGTTCTAGCATCCCTCGAATCTAGCCCCAATCCTTTGGTCCTAACCCCAAATTTCACTTTCATTCCCCTGGATTAAAAGTCCCTGTGAAAACACACACTGTGTATTCATTATTATGGTCTAAACTCTATGACCCTAAACTAAGATTACCTATACTCTCATCCCACATGACGTTAAACTATATTTCAAGAACTATGTATGGCTTGACTCCCATCCTTATGGGATACATAGTGAAGTCCAACATCTTAATTCAGGACCCATCCACAACATGATTATGGTCAGCATTTTCTAGTGTATCTTCTACATGCATTGGACAATGCCCATTTTAATGTGTTATACTTCTAAACTTAAATACTTCCATATCGCCATAACACTTTTCTTGACTTCTGGTCACAAAAAGTCTAAAACTCGAGAGTTCTTTTTCTTGACCATGCAGTATGTGCCCATAGGTGGCCTTGCATAAACAGTCTACATAACAGACTTGTTAGCCAAAAGATGCTATTATTTGACTATGCAGCCAATTCCCTTAGGTGGCCCTGCATAATTCAACCCCCTCATGGGTTTTTCAAATAATGGTAACTTCATTCTTGGGTGGAAAACCTCTTTTTTCCTTATTTGTCTTAACGATAATATATAGGGATCCGCAAAAAATGGACATCCTTAACATATTTGTCCCATACTCTTTTTCATGATCTAAAATTATTCAAGTCTATGGTTTATATTTACCTTCCCTACGGTTGGGTCAGACCTTCGTAGGAGTGAAATTCATCCAGTTCTTAGACAATTTGGTTTGGAAATATCCTCTTCATATTCAAGTACCTCTCTCCATACAGAAAACATTATGCTATGGAAAATTTGAATCTCCATAAACTTCCACTGGATTTTTTTCAATAGAAATGTAAAATTTCTGAGAGTTCTTTTTCCTGACTATGCCGCACGTGCCCTTAGGCGGCCTTGCATAAGGAGTCTACATAACAGACCTGTCATCCAAAAGATGCTGTTATTGGACTATGTAGCCAATTCTCTTAGGTGGCCCTGCATAATTCAACCCCCTAACGAGTTTTTCAAATAGTGGTAACTTCATTCTTGGGAAATAATTCTTCTAATGCCTTTTATCCCTTTTTTCATATCATTCCACATATTCAAAATTTCTTAAGTCATAGTTTACATGTTTTCCTCCATACTTGAATATGGTAATATGTTTTCAGAAAAATTATCAAAGAATTGAGTCAATTTTAATCCATTCAGTGAAAGCTATTTCGACCTTACACATTATCCTTTTTATGTCTGACATGAATGAATTTAAGCTTCCCACAAAAGACAAGGGAACTCTAAATAAAAGTCAAGTCCCAGCTCACTAAACATACATTACGTACGATTTAGGTAATATTGAGAAATTAAAGATTCAAAGTTTTTATGGTTATTTTTATAATCCAAGTAAAAAACTATGTTTACTAGGACCATTGGCTTAGATAAAAATTTAAATCAAAAAAAAAAGAATTCATTCACAAATGATTGAAGATGAAGGTGTCTTTCATTAATGCACAATAGATAGAAAGACATCCACAGACTGCAGTATCTTCTCTTTTCTAGGAATTAAAAAATGTTCTCAACATAAATCCCCATTTGATTTATAGCATCCCAAGCTTCATCAGTAGCCACTTGAAGCTCATGCACTCGACCAACTTCACTCTTTTCAGCTTGATAGAGTGATTTCTTGGAATCTACAATGGCTTTCATACCATTCATCTGAACTCCTTCCAATGAATTGTTAAGCTGGTTAAGTACCCCAATAACAAAATCTAACTAATTCTAAAGGTGCATCTGCTGGACATATTTCTCCTTGATCTTATGTTTCATATCCTTCAACTTGGCAGCATGATCAGCCTCAGTTCAGGACACCGCAACCTCAAATTCACTGATATTGGATGACAGCCTGACCCTGCTCAAATCTTGATGGTACTGTTTTTCCTCATCCCTTATCAAAATTAATTGTTTTACCACGACATAAATATCTTGATATCCAAAACCATCAATTCCCAACATAACTAACAAGGATGACAGTTGTGGGATCTTTGATGACAGCTCTTCTAAAGGAACTTCAGATATGATCTTCCATATGTTCTGTCATGCCTTGCGTCGTGAAAATTGGAGTGCCTTTTGTACTTCCAGGTCTAACTCAACATCATTGTCACAAGGGGGAATATAATCTAGGACTAATTCACTTAGGGAAGTTCCATGTTCTGTTCCTTCCCCTTGTGACCCACGTTTCTTCACTTTCTATTCTCGTTGGGGCGGAGGCTGAGGCATCACCTCCAGATCTAGCCACTAAAATTGATGGCCCTGCATAATTAATTGAAAGCTATGGTTAGTTTAAAAGGATAAAAAAATATGATTGGATATTTTTAAAATTAAGTACAGCCACAAATATTGTTATCCCTTACCTAACGGTAGATTAGAAACATGAGAAACCTCCACTCCGTCTTTCCTAGCTTCAACAGGATTTTCAGAACGATTTTGATGAAGCTCTACTGGGTTCAGCTCCACTTGAGCCAGCATCTTTGCAATAGTGGGGTTGTCTATACCCCCTTCAGGCATAGGTAGTTCGGCAGCTTGTTCAGATGGAACTGCACATTTGAACTATTCATGATCAGAGATGTAATAAGAAGTTATTTTAATAGTACGAAGGATAACACTCACATACAAAATATTCTAAATTACATGGTAATTTAACATGATATAAAAAATATTCAAAAGATGAACCAAGTTCCATCATTTCATCCAATGTTATCTCATATTCTTGGCTAGTCTCACCAGTGGTAGCATTATATACATTTTCTTGGAGACCATCGTGCTGCGGCCTCTGATCTCGGACAACGTCTTCAGATAAAATTGCAGCATCAGTTGCAGTGGCCGCTAATTGTTCTAGTGAAAGGGTTGAACCTAAAGTATCAAAAAATGTAAGTCAGTTGATTTTTTCATTCAACATCTTATGAAGCATTCTTAATTTACCAGAAGCAGACTTTTCTCTCCTTGTAACAGAAGCAGGATGGATTCTTGGAACATATGATGGCTCTTCTCCAAGAGCAGCCAAGTCAACCTGAATTTTTTATTGTTCACCAGCACCCTCTGTCGTCCTCAAATGAGGGTCAGACCTTTCCCTCAAAGGTTAAATTGAATAATCCACTGCTATCCCAATAAGTATGCGAAATCTCATCATGGGTTAAGACTCATGACTATCCGAAGGACTTACCACTACTGATGAAACATTTAGCTGTGGACTTCCTCCTTCGATGCTTTTGCTTCTTTGGCTTTTTGAGAGTGTTGATATTGTCCTCTCCAAATACAGGTATTAGAGAGTAAAAAGACTTTTCTAATTCCTCATCCATGGCTTGATGACCTATATATACCTTGCCTGGCTCACGAGGAGATCCATTAGCCCCAATGGCAGTACCACTAGGGCTATACTGTGGTGAAGGAACCTCAACAATTCCTTTCTTTTCAAGCTACAAGATGAAGAAAATAATTTCCTTTAGTAACAAGTATTTGACTGAAATCATGTTGCGAAGCAAATAAGGAAAGAAACATACATCTTCAGGAGCCACGTAATCGTGCCACTCCACATCTTCAGAACCACCAGTCCCCTCAGTGGCACCACAACCTATCATTTCCTTCACCCTATTAGTGATTGGAATGGAATCGTCAATGGCATGTATGAGCATCTCCAGCTCTCTCATGTAATCCCCCACTTCATAGGGATTATCCTTGAAACAGATATCAATAGAAGCCCGAAGATTCCCTATTCCAGGGACGTGTATCCCATCGCATAAATCCATCCATGTGGTTTTAGTATTGCAATATAAACTCTGCCATGTATGGATAGCCTCTTGTTGGAGATATTCAACATGTGTACCAGAAGGCTGCGAGGAGGGTCCTACAATCTTAGAATTCAGCTTCTTTCTAGCTCCAATAACTACAGATAAAGGATAAGAAAATAATACTTTTTTCTCTATAAAGTAATGATGATTAAATTTCCCTAATGAAGCAACTCACTAGGAGTTTATGGAGTTGGTCTCTTGATTCTGATAGGAGGATTATATCTTGCACGAGGCTGCTTTTCCGCATTTTGTGCTTCATCATCCCCATCATGGGAATCTGGCGAATCAACCTCAGGTGAGGAACCTGGTGAATCAGCTCCAGGTGGGGAAGTGTCACCTTCTCGATGAAGGGTTTCTTTCTCTACAGTTATTTTATTTTTCCACACCTGATAACCCGGACATTTCAGTATCCCTTCAGGGTATGATGCTATCCAGTTCTCAGCATACCATGTACTCAAGTTACTTGCTACTTTTTCAACTAGTAGATCAAACACTACCCTGGTCTTCTCCATAGATGTCAGCAACCATAATTGTCAGGAAACCATGGGATGTTGCTCTGACCTGACATGCACAGGAGGGGATACAAAATTCTGCTGTAGACACTTGAATTGGCATGAAAATCTGTATGGAGAATAGGCCTTCCATATAATCTTTACGTCAACCCTGGTGGCCGGTACACCATCTCTGCAAGCCAGAATGTACGCCCTCAATTCTAGACCGGTGGTTCCATCATCAACAAATCGCCCGGTTGGAAGGTTTCTGTAAGGAAAGAAATTGAACTCCTTGTACATGCTCAACCTCACCTTCATATCATAGATGTTGAGAACTAACAGAGCAATTCCAGAATATGCCTACACTAATGGCCTAAAAGATCTTCTAGGAACCTGTACTCCATTCTGTACAGCATATGTCCTAAAATGAGTGGCGATCCATCCCCAAAAAACTTGGAATGGTCCCATTAATCTCAAAGGAGACTTAACCATAAAGACATAGACTAAGCTCCTGTGAATATTTTCCAAAATGGGGGTATCCAACCTAACCATTTTCTTCTCAACCAACTAGGTTTCCACAACGAAGGTCCCTTCCCTAACGCCTCCCTTCGAATCCCTGGCTTCCAGAAGATAAACACTGAGCCACAAGGCTAAGAAGCCCACTAGACAGGTCTTTTTTGGTATTCTTTTATTTACTTCATATCCCCACTTCTCAAATTCTCTTGCTTCCAGGGTCGGCCAAAATGTGCCAAGAGCACCCCTCTTCTCTGTTCTGGGGTAGGAAGTAGGACGAGTACAGGTGGGCCCCTTCTCCTTTGAATACTTCTCCTCCTTCTTGGAAAGAAACATATTCATCCACTCCTCTAGATGAATGTGCTTTCTCAAATGAGTTAGGGAGGTCTTTGAATTCTTGAGCTTCTGGAAAATTTTCAATAATTATCGATCCAAAACCGGAGTCTTCTCCGAATCAATCCAGATCATCTTGGGAGGGATTAATTCATCATACATGTCACCCAGAATTGGGGCCCCCGAGATCTTGTGGACATCCCATAGACTAATGCCTACTTCTCCATGATTCAGATGGAAAGAATTGGTTTCTGGGCTCCAACAGCTGATTTACTCCAGCACAAATTCATCATTCCTGTAGACATATGTCTACCCATCCCATATGGCTTCATATATCACAGCTCCTTTCAAATCCTCAACAAACTCAGCACAAGTTTGTCGCTCCCAGTATGCCCACATCCATGTTGTCTTCACACCTCCTCTAGGATGGAAGTCCCAACTCTTCTTCCAGCCTTTGGATTGATCCATCTTAGAATTTTGGAAGAGTAAAGGATAACAATGTGGTTGGATCTCGAGCTTGTGAGGTTTCATATCTAGAGCACAAGGTCTATGATGCATCATATAGGCCTTCTCCACTATTCTAGTATTTATAAATGCTCCTCCACTTGAGATATTTTTTGAAGCAAAATTGGTATAATTCTGAAACCAACAATGTGGGAGATAGTTTTTTGCCTCTAGAATGTTGACATCTTGCAGATGACCATGGCCATACAGAGACAAGTAGATGCTCTATGGAAAGTTAAGATGATACTTCTTCAAGAAAATGGCCATGTCTGCAAAAAATTTATCGCATATATCATAATAATTATGGCCTAAAATGTTCATCATATCATCAATTCGCTTGCTATCCAGTTCATCAGAAGTTCCGATTCTTCTAGGAGTCATTGAATCTGCACAAAGGTAAAATAAATAACTTTTAAGTGAGTTAATTTTTCATAAAATCTGTGAAGAAAAAGTGAAAAAATGGCTAAGGAATTAAGGCATGCAAGTCCAATTTTGGCACGCAAGTATAGTTGGGTGGCCCATGTTTTGGGCATGCTGGTATCACCGCGCAAGTCCAAATACCTCTACAAGAAGTGCAACACAATGAACCAATGGAAAACAAGTAACTTGCGTGACGACGACAACTTTCATAGAGAGAGCTCGAAAGTTTGAAATCCAGTTTCTTTGTTTAAGAATGAGGCTCATATTTATAGGCGAGGTCGCACCCCTGCACACTGAAGCCTACACACCTCACACCTGCGTGATTCCATCTTCATGCCCAAGACTTGTGCACTGCAGTTACTTGGTTTTCTCTTTTTTCCTCAGAGTCACATCCTCATTATTTCAGATACAACTCTAAGGGGGGAATTTTGTTGACGCTCCTTTCCATCACAGATTCTAATGACTGAAAAAGGGAAATACCTTAGTCCAAAGTGATGTATCCTTTGCAGAAACATCAAATATTGACAAATGCTTGAACAAGGACTTACTTCAGTATGGACCATGCAAGTTCCTAGATGGTCGTGCGCGGTACCTGTGCGCCACATTTGGGCATGAAGGTGACCTACACACACTCTTTTATTTTCACCCAAGGCCTTCCCTGGCCTATAAATATCCCTTGTGGGCCCCTCATTTGAGGACAGAAAAATTCCAAAAGTCAGATTTAAGCTATGGTCGCCCTAGTCTCTGCTTGAAGTCTTCGGGTCACTTCTAAGGTAATTTCTTACATAGAATGGAAGATCTAAACAGGGAAAACAAGGCCTAAGTGTTGAAACTCATCAACAATTTCACGCCTAAGTGGAATTCCCTTAAGGGAAATGGCCACACTTGCGCTCCTCCTTATCCCTTCAACAAAACGTGTGCGCCACTATTTTGGAATCCTTTAGGGATAATACTAAGGGATAGAGCTAAGTCTCACCCAAGTATTACCCAAAGGTTTGACCATCGCGCAAGTACCCATGTGTCGCGCAAGTATACTTGTGTGACCATGACTTGTGCGCCCACACAGGACTTGTGTGCCTCTCCCTTTTTGGGTGCCCCTCCTACCTATTCAATTGTTTTCTTCAAATCTACTTCTCCTCTTCAAGATTTAACCTTCATAACCATATTCAAAACCATTTATGGCATGGTTCCTTTGTTGGTTTCCTTATCTGAAAGGAATTATGTGGAACATCTCTCAAAACCTAGTGATTTACATATCTTCATGTCACTAAGGTGAGAGATTTCCTTCATTCAACCTCATCCTTTAAAATGAGAAGTTCCCTAACCTGGGACTCCTTCTCAGGAGTAAGCCCCAGTCTTAATTTCTCTAATTTTAGCCTCCTTTTCAGGAGTAATCCCCAATCATAAATTTCATTAACTTAGGCCTCCTTCTCAGGAATAATCCCTATGTCTAAAGTCTCTTTATCCGGGGCCTCCTATTCAGGTGTAAGCCCCAGTCATAATTCCTAAATATGGGCCTCCTTTTCAGAAGTAAGTCCCAGTCCAAGTTCCCTAATTTCGGCATCCTCCTTGGGAGTAAGCCCCAAATTACAATTTCCCTTAAATTGGGCATCCTCATTATGAGTAAGCCCTAGTCATAATTCCTCTTAACCTGGGCCTCCTTCTTATGAATAAGTCCCAGTTCTCAAGTCCCTTTAACCTAGGCCTCCTTCTCAGAAATATGCCCCAGTCATAATTTCTCTTAACCAGTCTTAATTTATTTTGATTTGGGAAACCTATTTAGGAGTAAGCCCCAAGTACCATCCTAATTTGGGCATCTTCCTCAGGATTAAGCCCCAATTTAGAGTATCGAAATCTCCATAAAAGCACATATTCCTTTATGGACCCTATTCCCAAGGTTTTTCCCTAAATTAAATCTCAATCCTCATATATCTTGGGTAGTCAAACATACATAATCCCCATAGGATTTCTTATGATTGCATCTCTCATGGCACAATTTTCAGGTTTTCCCAATACCTCTTGTTTCTCACACCGAGCATGACTCACGTGATCTTATAGCATAAAAGTAATTATGACATCTTTCTTTGAGATATCAACCATGCATAAACCTCATACTTCTTTACTCAGACTACTTGGACTTTGATCTCTACCTTAAAAGTAGAGTACGTAGGAAGCCTTTCTAAGGTTCAAGCCTATCACCCATTAATTCTCATCTGTCCCATATGATGTTAAACTATATCTTAATTCCTGAACTACATGGGTTCTGATTCCTTTTCTAAACAAGGATACATAGGTATCCCATCTATGGGTACGATCCCAACTCTGAAATAATTCATGTCCTTATGAACTACAATACACTTAAAGTTCCCTGGTGAGTGGATTTAAAACCTGTATGGTTATCATAATAACCAAGAGATCTTTATACAATGTATTGAAGGATTCCATTGACTAAGAATCTCTAACAAATACAGATGATTCTCTATTGATGAAGAACCTGGAATACATATAAAATATTTTGTAAATATTATACATATTAATCATAGATTGTCAAATATAAAGGAAATATTATTTTCATAGTTGGTAATGTAATAAGGATTCACAAACATAACTTAAATCTATAAAGAGGGTCCCGGAGTAGACAATAATTCCCCTCAAAAAAATGTGTGATGATTATGACATCCCATCCTCTCGACCAATGAAAATTCATTAGCCTCATCGGTTCACAACTAATGAGAGCCTACCTTTGGAAAGTATGTCCAAATGGATATAGAATCATTGGATGTTTCCGGTTCTATGAACAAACCCGTTAGAAACTGATTGGAATGTTTGAACCTTAAACAAACAAGTTCATCCCTATTTCCAGAGGAAACAACCATTGCATTCTAACAGACTATAGGTAGGCCAAAAGAAACCAGACTGGACCATCCCCATAAATTTTAGGGATGATACATCAGCAGTAACAGGCATCAACATGAAAAAATCACACAAGCATGGGGAAACATGCCATCACAACCTGACCTGATATCTCACTCATGATCTCAATCAACATCATGATGGATCAAACCATCTCACTTATGGTCATCCTTGCATCATGCATCAATGTAATAAATTACACCAAAACTATACATTATCACCTCAAGAACCCAAACAACAACATTCATAAAAACCCAATAAATCATGGGGAAATACCACCTAGTACCCCACGTCAATTATCCAAGTGATTCTATATATTTTTAATCATAAACAACAGTTTCCAAGTATGTTTAACCAAGTGGATAACCCTAATGTTATATCTTGTAAAAAAATATCATTAATCAATTCCATGGACCACAACAAAAGGGTATTTACTACCATAACATCTACATCATTTACCACAATATTACTAGCCTTAAACAAGCCTGAATGTCTCATTCCATGACCATAATCCCATGTGGGAAGCCCTACATTCATAACCTGTGCATCGATTCTTATCATCAATTTCAAGGAACACATGTTATACTCATCTAAGTGACCTACTACATAGATACATTCCATACCGAGTCACATTAACACTAAAATATGTCTTACAATTATACAGTTACATGCTCATAAAAATCAAGACATACGATTATATACAAATGTCATAGCATTGTAAGGACTTACTACCATATGCATGATGTAGCTAAACCACCATGAATCACCACCCAATTAGATCCCAATAATTGGAATACATAAAAATAAACCAAGGAATTTGAATATTAGGGTTCACATATTGGAAACCAAGAAACAAAGGAAGAAGGAGGGGTTTTAAGGAATAACAGTCTTAGAATTATTTAAAGGAAGAAATCAAAATAAATGGTGATTAAAATGCCTAATAAATGAGGGAGTGGGGTACAAAATCACTAGAGGTATCCCCTAAAAGTATTCTGGTAACATATTGATTTAGAGAGGTGAAAATAGGAGAATTAAGGGGGTCTAAAAAATGAAATATACTTTCCCATTAAGAAACATCGCATAAGTAGTTCATAGTGTGAAACACTATTTAACCTAGTGAAACTATCAAACATCATCCCTTAGAAAGCCTATCATGATAATTCATAGTGTGAAACACTATTTCATGACATGAAACTTACCATTGGGTACCAAATAGTGTTAGGACCATCCTCGATCCTCCAAACTTCACTCTATAACTACCCTAACACCTCCTTTAATCAAAAATAAACTAGATACACATCTTTAGGAAAAAAATTAACTGTAACACACCTTGAAATTAAATGGAATTACACTCAATGATTACATGGATTTTATGCATGAAATATACTCAAATTAATCTAAAATAATATGGAAATTTAGATAAAATTTCTGAATATAATCCACACCTCCCCACACACAGAAAAAAAACACACACACTTAGACAATTATTTTCCTCAATCATAAATCTCAAAATTTTTATGAAGAATTTCACTTTCCCACAAGATTAGATTCCATAATTCCTATGATTTAAAACAAAATTAATTTAATAGAATTTTTATAAAGGAAATTAAGGATATAATATTGATTAATCCCTTCTAAAATAAATCAAATAAATGAAATGTAATCTATTTCTCTCTAAAAGTATATAATTATATATTAAATTGGTATGTAGGATTATGATGATTTATTAAAAATGAAACTCACTTTACCTCTTTTCCATCAAATTATTGGGTACACATATCACACTCTTTGTGTATTTTCCCATTTTTAAGAAATTTTATGTGATAAACTTATTAAGATGAGTCTATCTAATTCATAACTAAGACATTATTATAAATAGGCACCCCACATCCATTTTTTAGTCATGAAATGAAAAAAACATTGGATAGTTGGATCTTATATTTATTTTGTACTTTTATTAGTAGATTTTTTTCACAATAATTTTATTACACACATGACCCTTCTATATTTTAAAAAATAAAAATATTATGTAACAATTTTAAAATAATATGATTAATAATCATATATATTATACATTGAAATAAAGTTATAAACTATTTCGTTCAATAAACTAATCAAATTACCCAAGTCATGGATTCTAAAAAACTGCATTAACTATAAAATGACATATATTATAACATCCCATTACCTGCACTCAGGTATATTTTCTCCCTTATCTTTGAACATATTTTTATTAGGTGTTGTTTTGGATCGTTTTTAGGATTTTTATATATTTTTGGTAGTTATATAGGGGGTTTCACCATGGATGATGGGAGTTTTGGCATGTAAAGGCTGGTTGAAACATGGATTATATGGATGTAGGATATGGGATTTCAAGGCCACTTCCAAATCTAGAATTGTTACTGCATAGGGAGTCGGTTGTTGCATTAAGCCCTATAATGGAGTTTGTTATGCCTCTTCCATTTTACGGGAAACTATAATGTGAAAAAAATGTTATTTTTAGAGGCATTTGTGTTGTATCTTCTATATATTTTGAGGGAAAATATGGTGTGGTGCATGGGTTGTGTTGTAGACTTACCCTATGTAAATAGGATTTGGGTGTGGTTTGCACTATTGATTTAGAAGCCAGTTGGATTGGGGATGATAACTTCATGTCCACCTACATTGTGTCGTGGTCTAACCCCTTTTCAATCTCTTTTGTTGTGTTATAGGCTGCATTATTATCTTTTTTTCAGAATTAAAAATCTAGGTCCTCATTTTAAATTCCATAATCCTATTATTCAAAAAAAATCTAACCCTTTATCTTATGAAGGCTCCCTATAGATGATTTTGGATTCTACAACCCTTCTCCTCTCCTATCTACATCTGGATATGATCGATCTCTCTCTAGTAAGTGTTAATCTATTTGGTTGGGAATATTCCTTTTTTTGTTTCTCACCTTATTTAAGAATGATGCATCCACATGTTTTAGATGTATTGGATCCTTGTTTTAATTGATTTTTATTCTACAGTTTTCTCTTTTTACCCCACTCACGTTTGTCTTTCCATTAGTAGTTTCTGATTTAGGAGATTGGTTTTTTGATCATGTGATGAGAGTTAGGCATTTTTCGTAGGTTTTTCCCTATATTTTAAATTTAATTTGACTACTTTAATTTAAATGTATATTCAATTGTTTTCTAAACTTTTTATTGTGATGATTTGATGATTGATTATAGAGGTATGTGATTTTTTAAATAAAACCAATTTTTAAGGGATTTTAAAATATACTGTGATTTGAGAAAATATGGATTGAATTGAATTGATTTTTATTATTTATAAAAATGGCTTTAAATGAGATATGAATTTGAAAGGCATAAATTTTATGAAATCCTCTATTTTTGTTTTGAAATAGAAATTGAATGTAGGACTTGTAATCAGGGATTAAAATTATCAATTATGAATTTAATTAAAATTAATTTTTTACCTCATTATTGATTTATTTATTGATTTAAATGTGAGAATGATTAGTTAATAAGTGATTTGGACAAGTGTGCTAGGACTATGATCCCCTATCAATGGCTTGTTTATGAGAACTCTAACTGAACCAAATTGGACATGATTTTCCCAATGAAATGTTGATTAATTATCCTGGTGGACTGAGCCTTAGGGATGTGTACACACACATTGAGTTGTGATGATAAATGAAAAAGTGTGAGGATCATATAGCCCAAAGCTAACTTATCTCCAAAATTATGAACATGTTTCTTGGTTTTGGTCTGATAATTTCATGCCAGTGATTATAGAACTAATTTATTCATATCCTTTATATTTTTATGAAAAGTGTTCATTTGATCCTATCCTTGATATATATTCCATATATCTAATTTTAAATAATTTTTTGATTGGAAATATGATTCATTGTTTTTTTAATTAGAGCAAAAATGGTTTAATTGTATTGGAATTTATTATGGAAATTTTTTTTGGAATCCTACATGGATATTTTTTCTCGCACCCTACATTTACCTTTAGGTGTTTGTAGACTTTGTTATGATAGGTATAAGAAAATGTAAATCACAAACTAAAGGTGGATGGTGTGCTTCATTTGTGGGACCTAAAGTGGTGGGGGTGACTATTTGATCTATGGTCCACTTGTTGCATATGGATTATGAGACTTAATCTTGATGGATGTTTATTCACCTTTTAGATGATGTAATATCTGGTTTTTTTCAACTAAATAATTTTGATACTTTTATCCTTGAAGAGTTTTTGGAATATCAATTGTGTAATGTTTTATATTCCATTATTTTCTATTGATGTTTTTTATGGAAAAATATTTCACATTGATCATTGACATGATCCTAGATGATAGTCACTATCTCATGGGATTTAGGAACGAAATTATGGCTATATTAAGACCATATCTGGTACTAGTGGTTCATGGAAATTTTTTTTAAATAATTTTGAGTATCTTTATTTTATGTTGGTTAGAAATTTTTTTAAGATCTGGTAGATAAGAGGTAAGATTTTTGGTACTTTGGGGGTAGTTATGATTGAGTTCTAGGCTAGATTTCCCTGCATCGAACATTAAGTCACCATTGATGTTATGGACAAGAGACTTTGAGGAGTAACCTAGTCTAATTATAGTATTTTCCCTTAATTTTATCTTATAATTTCAAAATAATAGAATTTTTAATTCTATATAATGACTTTAATATTCTTTTATGTATTGATTGCGTTGATCATCAGATTATCCTAGATGATTATTTAATGTTTCCTATTCATTTTTTTGTACCATCCCCCCAAGAAGTCAGTTGAACATACCTAAAGAGGGGTATTCTAGTAAACCATAGCGAGTGAACTCTCTGGTTAGTCAGAATTTGGTTCATATAGTGGTTTGTAATATCTAAGCTATGATATAGGTATCTATAACAATTATTGTTCGTGATCAGATAGTAGATCCTATAAGAATTAATCTAGAGATCATACTTAGGAGTTTCTCCGATAGGATCCACTAGATTTCCAAGGATAAAATTACCCGAAGAGGCTGAGGATTGGTTGAAAAATATTGTTCTATTTTTTTAGTTCTTGTAAACTTTGGATGTTATAAAGATCAAATGTGATACCTTCAATCGTGAAGGATTTACTAGGAGGTGGTGGGATTAGATAGTTATGGATAATAAAAATTAATCCTTGGTTTGTAAAGTCTTAAAATACCTCTTCAAAAATAGTTTTATATATATCTGATGGTTTATGAAAATTACATGGTATTTTTTAGACTTGAGAAATGCGATAGAATCGTGATTCTTCATGTAAACTGCTTTACTGAACTTGTTCAATTTTCTCCTAAGGTGGTGAAAATTGAGAAATTGAAGGAAAAAATATTCAATATGTGTATTTGAATTTATATCTAATCTCATGTTTTCATGATGAATCTCAATTATTATGTAGATACACAGGATAGAGAATTGATGGTTGGGCTTGACCTGGCTGGTCAGTTATGGTTGATGAGAGTTCCCCATACTCCTAGGGGTAGTTTTGTTGGTTACATTAATTTAAATAAGATGTGTGACTAGTATCATGGTGGATCATAATGTTATAAATCATATAGAAACATTTAAGTGTATTTTAGATGACCTTTTACTTGCTTTTAGTGTTTCAAGGTTGGGCATTCAAAACGATTTTATACTGAGGCACCAAATATCTATGGTTTGTATGGTTGGTTGGGATACCTAAAGAAGTTTTTTTCACGTTTCTTATACCCCTCATAGTGTAATGTGACCAGTACAACCAAAATTTATAGATTTTTAATAATATGATTCAAGAATTAATGGGTTTTAGCCTCAGGAAGTTAATCTTCATCACACTGTGGAAGAGTCTCCTAACAAGGCTGATGCGGGTCTAGTGACAATGAGAGGTAACAACTCTATACATTAATATTTAATTATTAATTTATTTAATGCTAGTGAATATCATTAATTATCATCAAATTATGTTTTGAATTTACTAAACCATTCTATGGATCTTTTGTCTTATGTGATTGATAATAGTATGCCCCTCCGAATAAAGAAGGAGTAGGATCTCTAATTCCCTTCTCCTGTCTTCTATTTTAAAAATATCAAGATCACATGCAATTTTTTTGTTCTTAACATGAAAACATCAGATTTAATTTTTAGGAAGGATTAGCCAATTTTTCATAAATCTCAGATAGAATATTTTCTTTAGTGAGTCTTCTTTACTTTTCTTGATGAAGTGTGTCATGTTTTCTAGGGAGAATGGGACCTGAGGTCTATTATAGATGGACCACCTCTTTCATATTTGGGAATAGTGATATTGGTGTTTTATTTTGATTTTTAGAAATAATCCTTAAGTTGTGATCTTCCTCCATTAGTTATTGAGTGTCTTGATATGTTTACTTCTATATTTTCTGGCATACCTCCTCCCTATAAGGGAGTTAGAGTTTTCCATTGATTTGATAACAAGTACTCAACCTATATCCATTATGTCTTACCATATATAACTAGTTGAATTGGTGGATTTAATTACTATTTGATGATCTATTTGACCAGTTGAAATGGGTGAAGTTGTTCTTGAATATTGATCTTCGGTTTAGTTACCACTAATTTGGAATCAAATTATTTGATATTCCAAGGAATACCTTCCCGAGTAGGTATGTACATTATGTGTATCTTGTTGTGCCATTTAATCCAAGCAATTATTCTATATTATTTATGGAGGCAATGAAAACGGCATTCCATGAGTTCTTGGATTCATTTTTGTGGTGTTTTGGATGACATATTCGTTTACTCTAAGTCTTAGGAGGATCATTTTCATCATTTGATAATAGTTCTAGAACATTTAAGTGACAACAAACTTTATACCAAGCTATCAAAATGCAATTTCTAGATTTGGTAAGTGAATATATTTTGACAAACGGTTTTGGAACATGGTATTTCAATCGATCATGAGAATTTTTAGGTTTTTATGATATGGGAAGAACTATACAATGTTTTAGATATTTTATATTCCTTGTTTTAGTGGGGTATTACCTCTAGCTCATAAAATATTTTTCAAGGTTGGATTCTTTAATGAATTATATCACTCTAGAATGGGTAATGTTTATTTGGGACTGCAAATATCATAATTATTTTTATGAGTTGAATCGTCTTTTGACATTTTGGACAGTTTGGACTCTTTCGGAGGATGTTCAAGGCTATGTGTTGTTTATGAATTATTTTTGAGTGTGGGTTATGTTATCATGAAGGGCGATTACATGGTAGTCTATGGTTATTGATATATTAGGACACATGATAGTAACAATCCAACACATGATCTTAAACTGAAAATTATGATAGAAGATAATAAGATTTGGTGACATTACCTCTTCAGATAAAGTTTTACCTTATTTTCCAAACAAAAGAGATTGAGTTATATCTTATATAAAAAATATTTGAATACTTAAAAAATTCAATGGGTGGACTACATAGAATACTTTTATTTTGACATTACTTACACCCCTAGTAAGAGGAATATCATCGTTGATACTTTGAGTAGGAAACTTATGACCCCAATTGTGAAGTAATCATCATAAGAGTATAATCTTAAGGATCTATTTATGTGTATACATTATTTATTCTAAAAGGATAAGACTTAAATTTTTCATACAAGAATTCAGTTTACCTCCTTTATTATCAATATTATTCTTCAAGAGAAATATCTCAATGGTGGGTTTAATGAATTTTGGGACTCTCATTTTGGTAGGGATACCATCATCAAGTGGTCATTCTCTTCTGAGGGAATCCTATGTATTCAAAAATATTATAGTGTACCCTTGATATATAGAAATTTTGTGATGGGATAATATCATAATTACCATTGGGTGGTACACCCTGGTACCAAAAAGATATTCTATGACATGTGGAAATGATTCCAATGTCAAGGTATGAGAAAAGACTTTACTGATTCTTTTCATCATTATTATACTTGTCAGCATGTCAAGGAGGAGCAACAAAAATATTCAGTTTTAATTTAGTCTCTTCATGTGAAAAAATGTAAGCGGGATAACATTTCTATGTATTTCATTTTATTATTTTTTTCATACCCCTCAAGAGAATAATGAAATATGGGTAGTGATCGATATGATATCCAAATTTACCCATTTTATCCCCACTCATGATACAACCAATGTTGAGGACTTTAATAGGTTTTATGTGTAGTATATCATTAGGTTTCATAGAGTTCAATATGTTATAGTTTCTGATAAGGACCCCCATTTAACTTCTCATTTTTTTAGATGACTCGTGGAGGAAATGAAATTCCATGTTAGTTTGAGCATGTAATATCATATGCAGATTGATGGTTAGATAGAATGAGTAATATAGTTTCATGAAGATATGATTTTCTCTTTTGTTCTTGTTATTGGTGAAGCTTATGATATCCACTTTGGACTAGTTGAGTTTTAATATAACAATAGTTACCAACCCTATATCATAATGGAACCCTTTATATCATTGTGTGGTCACCCATTTAAATTTATGTTTTGTTAGACAGAGATCGGTAAGACTTCCCTTATTGGAACTTGTTTGGTCCAAGAGATAGTCTCTAAAATTAAATTTAATCATCAAAGAATAGTGATGGATCAAATCCAAAAGAAATATTATATTCATCGCCGTCATCTACCTTTGGGGTTTTCAGTTGATTATCGGGTGTTTATGAGTGTTTCACCTTGGTTAGGTCACTGAAGGGTTGGGAAATAAGGAAAGATTAATTGGACATATGTGTGGAATATTTTAGGTTTATGTAAAAATTAGCATGGTGTCTTACCATAGGGATTATCAAATCTATTTTATGTAGATTCATTATCATTTTTTGTATCATAGCTCAAAAAGTATCTCTCTAACCCATATCATGTCATGAGATGGGAGAACTATATTATAGAACCTGATTAATCTATGACTAAGAAGCCAGTATGGATTGTTGATTCTAAGATTAAGTTTCCTCATGAAAATTCTTGATCTTTGGTTTGAGTTTTATGTAATCATGGTTCTAATTCACATGAGACATGGTATTTTGAGTCACTAATGAGAGAACACTAGCCTCATCTCTTTCACAATAATACTTTTAGACCGAATTTTCAAGGGAATAAATAATTAAAGGTGGATAGATTATAACATCCCATTACTAGCTTTCCTGTATCTTTTATCCCT
Source organism: Viscum album (assembly GCA_963277665.1). Classification (NCBI taxonomy): domain Eukaryota; kingdom Viridiplantae; phylum Streptophyta; class Magnoliopsida; order Santalales; family Viscaceae; genus Viscum; species Viscum album. The sequence goes on along the minus strand of OY728135.1, from coordinate 1,138,503,174 downwards.
TGTATTTGATCATCCTTTGGTTCAGTGTTGTTCTAGGTCTTTCTTGATTTTTTTTGAAATTTATAGTATTTATATAGGGGGTTGCGCCATGGATTAAGGGGTACTATGGCATGAAGATGAGGGTGGAATATATGATATGACTGAAATGTAATTGATTTTGATTCCACTAAAAATTTATGCTAGATACAATGTAGAGAGTCAATTTTGACTTGGAGTCCAAAGATGATTTTTTTGAATATACCATTTTAGGAACAACTATGGTGTGGACAGACTGCTGCGACATGGAGGCAGTTATGGTGTCTCTACTATTTTGAGTGTAGTTGTGACATGGTCTATGGGTTGTGACACATACTTAACCTAAGTAAATATGATTTGGATGAGTTTTCATTATAGGATTCCAAAACTAGTTAGACAATGTTTGTTCGTAGCGTGACCTCCTGCACTATGTCTTGGTATGACCAATTTTCTAATTTTTTTCTTCCATCGGGTTATGGGTTGCAACATGGTATTCTGTTTTCTAGAATTAAAAATCCTAATTATTGTTTTATATTCCATACTCCTCTTATTCAAAAAAATCTGATCCTTTGGCTTATGGAGGATCTGTAAAGCGGTTTTATATTCTCTAACAATTCACATATTATATCAAAGTGCCAATAGACTTGTTTAATACCTATTCATTTAGTGAAAATTCATTTTTTAGGAAACCTATTTTCTCCTTGTCTCATCTTTTAAATAGTGAATAATCCACATTCTTTTATGGATTAGATCCCTATTATAATAGATTATGGTTCTAGGGAATTCTTTTTGATATACCTCACCTTTTACTTTTCATTAGAGGTTACTGATTTAGGTGAGTGATCATTTGATCATGTCATGAAATTTAGGTTGCTTCGTAAGGATTTTATAGAGAATTAAAACATAAATGGATTACTTGAATTGAAATAAATTTTAATTTTTTTCTCATCCTTGGATTTCAATGAGTTGATGATTTATTTCAAAGGTGTGTGATTTTTAAAATAAAAACTATTTTGAAGGTCAATATAAATATTTTGTAATTTAAACAAAATGGCCTAAAATTATTTGATTTTGATTCTTGATATTAATTGATTTAAATGATAGATTAATTTAAAATTGATTAATTTTATGAAAACTATTGTTTCAGTTTTAAAATTACAATGGCATGTTGAACTTGAAATTGTTCATTAAAATTGTGAATGATGTATTGATTTGAAATGATTTTTCCCCATTGTTTATTTATTTATTAAATCACATGTGAGATTAAGTAGTTAGTGGGGGATTAAGACAAGAAGACTATGAATCTGAATCCTTAGAAATGGATTGAAAATGAAAACTCCCACTAAACCAAGTTCTTCATGATTTCCCTAACTGGGTGTTTATTGATTATCCTAATGGATTGAGCCCTATGGCCATGTTCCCACACATTGATCCATGATGATTAAATAAGTAGTGTGGGGTTCATATAGCCAAAATTTAATTTATCTTAGGGATTATAATTTTCTTTAGTTTTAACTTTATTAATACATGTTTGTGATTATAAAACTACTTCCTTAATGTCCTTTCTATTTTTATGAGAAATGTTCACTTAAGACTATCATTGAAATATCTGTCATCTACATGATTTGAAATCATTTTTTATTAAGAATGTAGTAATTTATTTACTATGCATTTTTTATTTAAATTATAGCATAAAAGGTTTATTTTTATTTTTATTGCTTATGGAACATTTAGTGGAATCCTACTTTGATATTTTTCTCACACCCAAACTTTTCCTTCGATCGTTTATATATTATGTTACGTTGGGTCCAATAAAAGATAAATTTACACTTTGAGGTGGTGGGTATGCTAGATTCAGGGTACCTAGAGTGATGGTGGTGACTAGTGGAGCTATGTTCCACAACTTTCATGGGGATTGTCAGCCTTTTTCTAGAAGTATTTTTTGTCGTCTTTTGGATGATGTACTATTTGTTTTTTCTATCAAAATAATTTTCCCACTTTTATCCTTAATTTTGTTTTGACATAATGACTATGTAATGTTTTATATTCTATTATTTTCTATTAATGTTATGTTTTTTGTGTCAAAACGTTTCATATTTACCATTGACTTGATACTAGGTTCTAGTTTCCAACCTGTGGGGATCGAGAATTCCATTTGGACTATGTCGGGGTTGGCTTAGGTACTGGTGTACTAGGGTATTTGGGTGGGTTTTTAAAAAATAAACTCATTCCCTTTTCAATATAATAATTGAGAATAAGTCACTTAATTCACTAGATCATGATTATCCAAAGAAATTTGTCTCCTAAAAAAGTTATGTATATATTTTTAGTGGGTTACCCATTCTATAAAATTTCCCCACACATATCCTATGAAATATTCATAAAAAATGTAACTAAAGTTAGTTATACAATTAATATTGAATGAAATTAATAATATTCATGGTAGAGAAAAATAAGGTTAATTCAGATCTCCCCTTATGTGAGTGTAGCTCCACCTCTAGGAGTGGGATGGGTTCCTCTCTTTTCAGTTCTGAGAGGAACTCCAAGTTCCTGAAAATTTATGGTGGGGATTAAAAGAGTGGGATTCTTATTGAAAATAAAAAACTAAATACTAACATTAAATATATAATGAAATATATAAAAATCCTTTAATCTCCCTTGGGGTGCCTTTAAAGATTACTTGATTTTAAATATCTTCAGTTAATATTTCTTCTAGAAATAACTTTGATTAGTTGGTGGTGGCTTCATTATAAGGAACTACCAGTTTTCGGTTACTCCTTGGATCCTCATTATGAGAATAATGGATTTTTATATTAGAGGATCTATGAAAGAAATTGTGTCTTTAATTTCTACAAATGTCTTTTAAATATCCCTTTATCTAATAAAATATAGTTGATAAACCACTTCCTTTATAATATTGGCAATCTAACTTAGGCACAGGTAGGGTGATTGTATTTTCATGATTTTATCTTCTTGTTTCCATTTATGTCCATAGCCTTATTCCATGTTCAATTTGGATTTTTTTCTTTATCTTAATTTTGGACACCCTCATCCCAATTTGGCAGATGCTTTGATTTTATTTTTAGTTATAGTTCTTTCTCATGATCCTCTTATATTTGTTTTCTCATGATTAAAACCTATTCTTGTAGATCATGAATTTGAATTTATTAATTCATAAGAATTTTAATCCATCATTCAATTTTGGCCTAAAATATGGGATATAGTTCTGTATGTTTTGATTCTATTATATCTTGATTCTAATTGATTTCTCTTATTTTATCCATGAGAATGTTTTTGTGTTAGAATCAAGTTCATTTTTCTCTTCTTCTTTGAGTGGGTGATTCTTCTACCTTAATCCATTATAGATTTAGAATGGATGTCCAGTTTATCCATACATGTCACAAATAATATATTTTCTGTCACTCTACCCTAAAATATTTATCATTCCTAAAAAAATAATATAGTTCATACAATTGGGTAAAGTCAAATGAATCGTGATTTAAAAAATTAAAACTATAAGAAATATTTCTTTAAAATATGGAAGTGATGTTCATATTTGTTTTTAGTCTTTTTATAAATTTATAATTATTATTGTTTTTTTATGTTTTTCTCCAAAACAGTAGTAATCAAAATATCCTAGAAATAGTTCCAATTTTTAGTTGAATTAAATTAAACTAAACATTTTTTTACAAGAGATCCAAGTCAAACATGGGTACATGGATACTAGTTCTCTCTATTAAGTGTCTTAAAAAGAACAAAAAACCATTATGGGATTTATATGTGTAGAGATAAGTGTACATGTAGGAAGGATATTATCTTATCCAAGAGATGATAAACAAATTATTCACTTCACTGTAGTGGAACAACACTTTTAAGGTAATGTTTAAATCAACCAAAATTAGAAATTCATGCCTAATAGTCTTGAAACTATAATGATAATCACCACTAACTACCTAGATACACAAAAATAGAGATTTTCTCTAACCCTTCCTAATGAGAATGTAGACCCCTATTTGGTTTCATAATAATTAAGAGTAATTATTATTTAGTTCCATAGTATTGTGCTACCACATCTATATCAACATGGGAACATATTGGGGTTTTTGGTTCCTTAATGGTGTGGTTTTCAATCACATGTGTTTGGGTGTAACTTATTACACTACCCTCCCTGAGATTAAAAATATCCTTCCTAATGTGATAAAAGTATGTTAAACTAAAATATTTTACCGATAATTCATAGAAATACTCCCAATAACAGTTGTACATATACAAAAAGGATATTGTGAGGTTTTACTCTTAATAGTTCAATCAAATTCATAGTGTAATAATGTAAAACCCATTTAAAATTGAATTATGAAATTTGGTAAATATCATATGATAAACAAACACAAAAAATTCAAAAAAATATAACTCAATTAAGAAACAACTCCCATGTAAACATTTAGATAAACCTCATACATACATAACCAGATATATAAATACAAAATCATGGGAGATGAAAGCTTGGTATCATATGAATACTGGAAAAATACCTCAACTGAGAATGTAATCCTCTAGCTCTGATCGCTCCTAGAAATATCCTCTAGTATGGATTAATCCTCCTTTAACCTATATTATCTCATATCACTAGTAGTATCAAAGGTCTCTAAATTCAAATTCCCTTCTTCATTACTTCTTCATCCTCATGTAGGAATCTCCCACATGAATTCTTCTTTAAGTCTCTCAAGTCACTAACATAAAGAATTATAATATACATGAGATTGTTCCATTTAGAGAATGGGATTCCAGATTTATCAATTTAAGTTCCTAGATCGATGATATATTGATTCATCTTCTTTGTAAAATTCAATGACACGTGACTAGTTTATTTGGGATTTCTCAAATTGGTTATAAAATTTGAAGGAATATGATTTTGTTCCCTATAGTTTCGATATGTTTTTCAAGGGTTTATTAACACTTAATCATAATAGCGAAATGAAATAGAAACAAAAAACCCAAAATCATCATGATTAGATAGATTAATTCATTTATAATGGAAATTAGGAAACCATAAATAGTGTTTACCTTATGCCAAATGGATTCTAAAATAACTTCACACCATCATATAGTTTGATGTAGATCACTCGAGGGTATCCAAATTACATATCTTGTCTATAAGTATATCTATGGGAAAAGATGAATCAATTTGATTCTAGAAATATGATCCCTTATTCCTTTATAGCATGTTAGACCTCATGGTACAAAGGAGTTATAATAAAAGGATATTTGGGATCCAAGGAAATTAGGACAAATTCGATAAGCATCACACACTATTCCATCAAATGGAAGTTTCCTTTATATATCCACATAGATTCCCCTTGATGATGAAATCATTAACTCGTGCATTATAACAAATGACTCAATAATAATTCCAGTTCATGCATGAAATGTATAAATATGGATCCTCCCTCATGTTACATATCATATAACACTTACTTTAATGATAGATTGCATGGGAGGATATTCCATAAAGCTGCACTTGTGGTTATATTAATAGAAATGTATCTTAAGGCCTCTAATAAAAGATATAATTAGTTTAAATTTAATCTCATGGTTATAGCCACCAAAATGAATCACATGAAATATTGGCATTAGGAAATATTCCTTTTAATCTCCCACTTTCACTAAATCCTAAAAGACATTGTGTCATTTCACCTTATATAATATCATATACAATAACATGTGAAATAATATCCAAAAAATATTTTTTGGTATATTCTAAAATAATCTTGGAATATTATCTTTAAATTAATTATATATTAAATCATATGTAACACCTTGTGAATACCCATATAAAACACATTTATATTTACTCTAAATCACATATAGATAAGTACTATGAGTAAAACTCAAACCCATTCAATAAACTAAAATGTGAGACCCTATTGGCCATTATAGAATTGGAAAAATTATAAATCATTGGATCAATAAATGTAACACAATATCGACCTTAATCAAAGAATCACTACTAATCATGCTTTAAATGGATCTGACATGATCTCCATCAAACACATGTATCTTTATAACTATGTATATGAGTCACATCACAAGTTATCATGAATTTTCATATGTTCCCTTTTTCTAAGACATCAAATGACCATGGGAAATTTTGTATGTAAATCCCATATATCCAACATATAAATTCTCAATTCTCTGATTATAGGAAGTCCAAGTCAATAAATACATCAGATGTCATTCACCTTTATAGATAACCACATCATATAGACCTTCTTTGAATAGATAATAACATCATATATATTATCTAGGTGTGGTCGCACACTCCTTGGTCTATCTAAATTGAGGGTCCATATGTCATAAACATCATATGAGAGGAAAAAACACACTTTGTTTAAGCTCTAATAGATGATGTGATAAGCAACATACCCAACAACCCCTGATTCGTTAAGCCTTATGTCTTACAAAATAAGGAAATCAAAGTATAAAGGTCATATTTATTGTTATATTTGCAACCACAGGTAGTGGGGTCTCAATATGATCTATTAAACCCTAGTATACTAGAGGTATTGTGTATAACAGTCTTTGTGATATACTTATTGGTTCATCCAGCGTCCATAAAAGAATCGTTCTTTTATTTTAGGTCACATGAGCATATTATGCATCTCATACAAGAATCTTACTCATGTTAACCTTAAAATTTCATAAAAACCTATAATATTATATATTGATCATGAGTTAACGATAACTAAAAGTCATACTTTAAGAGGTTAAGTATCATTACAGTTCATGAAATGTATGTATATATATATGCATCCAATGTGAATGAATAATAAAATAGAGATTGAATTTAATAATATACATTTTATATTCATAAATTTATTTTAACAATATTTACCAAAACCCAATATAAGCACTGGTCTATTATATCATATACGATAAACAGTAAGATCAAACTTATGATTACTGCACTTTCTAAGGTAATATTATCTTATTATATCTATATATAATTTTCACCACATCTAGGTATGATCATTTGATAACACTCTCACATTAACCTATTTGGTGAGTAATTATGTGTCCTTTAAATCAGTTGATTTTCCACATATTTTCTTTACATATTTGTTAATTTAATTAATTAATTTATATTTTTTGTTAAATTAATATAATTTAGTGATTTAGCTATTAAAATCATAAATTCATTTTTATGTTTAATTTTGTATTTCCTTTTTTTAATATCATTTATACTTATTTAAATTATCTTTATAGTTTATTTTAAATTATATTTTAATATTGACAATAATTTTGTAATTTTACTACTCTCACATTTTGGGATTAAATATTTTATTAATATATTTTTTTTAATTTCCTAAACTTTAATTCAATTTAAAATCTTTAAATTTTTGTAATCTATCATTTTTTATGTTAAATTTTAAATTTTTACCTTTAAATTATTAATTTTTTCTCCTTTATTTTCTTTGTATTTAATTTACATTTTTTTACAGATTATTAATTTTTTTTATTTATTATTTATTTGGTTTTTAGTAATTATATTAATTTTATTGGAAATAGATCTTAGTTTTAAATTCTTGTCTCTTAATTTTATATTCTAATATATTTTTTTAGTTATTCAATTTCGAGTTAATAATAAGTTTTTAAATAGTAAAAACATATTTTAAATTTATTTAATTTAGTAGTTTTATTTATTTAACAATAAATTTTTTTATTTGGGTCTCATTTAAATAATTAATTTGAATTAATTTGTTATTTTATTTTTAATATTTTAACAATTTAGTGTTTTTTTATGTGTTAAAATTTATCTTCTTATGATAGTGGATCCACCATCAGGGTCTTCTACCACTGGGGCTGTTTTTCTAGATCAACCACCAACTCCCTAATTCTGCGTCTACCACTACCACCATCATCTACTAGTGGCCATTTTTTTCTGGTATTGATGTGTCTGAAATCCACTAGTATCACACCTCCAATCTTCCAGTAGCATGCATCTGGTACTGTTGAAAAAATTACACCACTATATTTGGAGTTGTTTTTAGTTTTTAAAAAAAAATTTGCAGAAAATGTTTAGGGCAAAAATATTTCTTAAAATGCACCCGAAAGGCGGAATCCCAGATGCAGCCATTGCATTTTGGCTGCAAGGCGGCATCCGATATGCCGCCTTTGCACTGCAGGTGAAAGTCCGCATCCGCAATGGAGCCTTTCCCATAAAAATTTTTTTTTAATTTTTTTAATTTTTATATTTTTTTTGTTTTGTTTTGTTTATATATATATATATATAATACAAAAAATTTCAGCAGAATTTCTCTGATATTAATGATCCAGCGCTACTACCATTACAGCAGTCTGGATTCCGACAAAAACCCTCACCCAGGCCTCCCTTTTATAAGAGGGCTTGCCTTGAAAATCATTCTGCATTTTTGATGTGGGATTCAGGTTCTCCCTTTCCTGTGCAGTACATTCTGCATTTCTGATTTGAGATTCTTTTTCAAGTACATGAATTTGAAATACAATAAAATATAAACTATAAGACCAATATAAATGAAATTTTAAAAATTAATTAAACATATAATAAATAGTTAAAAACAAAAATAATTTCCTCAAAAATGTTGATGAAAAATAATCTATAACCTTACAAAACCGCCTTCTTGAAACTTAAAAATGTTTTAAGTACGTGAATTTGAAAGAGTATAAAATATAAACTATAAAACCAATATAATTGAAACTTTAAACATTGATTAAAAATGTAATAAATAGCAGAAAACAAAAGGAATTTCAGATAAAATATTGATGAAAAGTAATTTATAATCTTTCAAAACCGCTTACTTGAAGCTAAAAAATGTTTCAAGTACATGAATTCAAAAGACTATAAAATATATAATATAACACCAATATAAATGAAACATTAAAAAAATTATTAAAAATATAAGAAATAATTTAAAACCAAAGGAATTTTCTAAAAATTGTTGATGAAAAATAATTTATAAGCTTTCAAAACCGCCTACTTGAGAATATAAAATGTTTCTAGTACGTGACATTGAAAAACCATAAAACACAAAATAGAGGAACAATATAAATGAAACGTTAACAATTGATTAAACATATAAGAAATAGTTGAAAACTAAAGAAATTTCCAAAAAAATGTTAATGAAAAATAATTTATATGCTTTCAAAACCGCCTGCTTAAAACTTAATAATGTTTCAAGTACGTGACTTTGAAAGACCATAAAACATAAAATAGAAGACCAATATAAATGAAACGTTAAATATCGATTAAAAATATAATAAATATATAAATAAAAAAGTAATTTCCATAAAATTGTTAATGAAAAATAATTTATAAGCTTTCAAAACTGCCTACTTAAAACATAAAAATATTTCAAGTACGTGACTTTGAAAGACCATAAAACATAAAATAGAAGACCAATATAAATGAAATATTAAAAATTGATTAAACATATAAGAAATAGTTGAAAAAAATTAATTTCCAAAAAAATATTAATGAAAAATAATTTATAAGCTTTCAAAACCACCTACTTAAAACATAAAAATGTTTCAAGTATGTGACTTTGAAAAACAATAAAACATAAAATAGAAGACCAATATAAATGAAACATTAAAAATTGATTAAACATATAATAAATAGTTGAAAGCAAAAGTAATTTCCAAAAAAAATTAAATGAAAAATAATTTATAAGCTTTCAAAACCCCCTTCTTGAAACATAAATATTTTTCAAGTATATGAATTTGAAAGACTATAAAACATAAACTATAAAACAAATATAATTGAAACCTAAATCATTGATTAAAATTATAATAAATTATTTAATTATTTAGTTAGTAATATAATTATTAATTATTTAATAATTAATTAGTTAATTATTAATATAATTATTAATAATTAATTATATAATAATTAATTAGTAAATTAGTAATATAATTATTAATTATATAATACTTAATTAGTAATATAATGACTAATTATATTATTGTTAACTATATAATAAAAAATTATTTAATAAGTAATATAATTATTAATAATATAATTATTAATTAGTTAATTATAAATATAATAATTAATTATAATTATTAATTATTAATTATTAATAATTAATTATGTAAAAATCAGTTAGTTCATTAGTAATATTATTATTAATTATATAATTATTAATTAGTAAATTTGTAATATGATTTTTAATTATAATTATTCATTATATTTATTAATTAGTAATTAGTAATAGAATTTGTAATTATAATTATTCATATAATTATTAATTAGTTAATTATAAATATAAATATTAATTATAATTATTCATTATAATTATTATTTAGTAATTATTAATAATTAATTATATAATAGTTAGTTAGTTCATTAGTTATATAATAATTAATTATATAACAATTATTTAGTAAATTAGTAATATAATTTTTAATTACATTTATTCATTATAATTATTTTTTAGTAATTAGTAATTAGTAATTAGTAATTAGTAATTATTAATTAGTAATTAGTAATTAGTAATTAGTAATTATTAATTACTAATATAAATATTAATTATAATTATTTATTATAATGATTAATTATTACTTATTAATTATTAATTACTACTTACTAATTATTACTTATAAAATAATTATTTAGTTAATTATTAATATAAGTATTAATTATATAATAATTAATTAGTTAATTAGTAATATAATTTTTCATTAAATGTTTTTTGGAAATTACTTTTGTTTTAAACTATTTCTTATATTTTTAATCAATGTTTAACATTTCATTTATATTGGACTTCTATTTTATGTTTTATGGTCTTTCAAAGTCACGTACTTGAAACATTTTTTAGTTTCACGTAGGAGGTTTTGAAAGCATATAAATTATTTTTCATCAACATTTTTTAGAAAATTCCTTTTGTTTTAAATTATTTATTATATGTTTAATCTATGTTTTTATGTTTTATTTATATTGGTGTTATATTTTCTATTTTATAGTCTTTCGAATTCATGTACTTGAAACATTTTTTAGTTTCATGTAAGTAGTTTTGAAAGCTTATAAATTACTTTTCATCAACATTTTTTTGGAAATTTTTCTTTTGTTTTCATCTATTTATTATATATTTAATAAATGTTTAAAGATTCAATTATATTTGTTTTATAGTTTATATTTTATACACTTTCAAATTCACGTACTTGAAACATTTTTAAGTTTCAAGTAGGCTGTTTTGAAAGGTTATAGATTATTTTTCATCAATATTTGTGAGGAAATTATTTTTGTTTTCAACTATTTATTATATGTTTAATTAATTTTTAAATTTTCATTTATATTGGTCTTATAGTTTTTATTTTATTTTATTTCAAAGTCACGTACTTGAAACAAAATCTCACATCAGAAATGCAGAATGTACTGCGTAGGAAAGTGAGAACCTGAATCCCACATCGAAAATGAAGAATGATTTTCAGGGCAGCCCTCTTATAAAAGGGAGGCCTGGGTGAGGGTTTCTGTCAGAATCCAGACTGTTGTGATGGATGTAGCGCTGGATCTTTAATACCTGATAAATTCTAATGAATTATATATATATATAAACAAAAAAACAAAAAAAACAAAAAATTCAAAACAATTAGAGGAAAGGAGGCATTGCGGATGCCGCCTTTCACCCGCAGTGCAAAGGCGGCATCCCGGATGCCGGCTTGCACCTGAAATGCAAGGGAGGAATCCAGGATCCTACCTTTTGGGTGCATTTTTTAAAATATTTTCTCCCTAACCGTTTTCTGCAAAAAAAATTCCTAAAAAAAGTAAAAAAACACCTATATTTGTCCCTTCTAAGCATCCAGTGCTATAGGAACCCACCAAAAGATAAATCTTATGATATTGTTACGTCCTTCCACACCAACCATAGGGTTTTACATCTTCTTATAGATTTTTTATCGCCTCCCAGATCCACTGATGCTACCCAATCTATCGATGCTCTTGATATAGCGACGTCCTAGAGCCACCCTTGACCAACCTCATATATCTATCTCCATAGATCGAGCGATGTTCCACTGTGTAACCTGAACCATTATTCCACCATCAAACTCGTCATCACTTTTTCATCTGAAGGTATTGCTGATCGAAGTCTTTTCTGCCACCTAAACTCCTAATAAAGAAGGGTATCGATACTTTGAGCTTGAGCCTCACCTAGATCTGATTTTTCGATCACCGCTTAATCCGACCCAATGCTCCAACAAAAGAGGTTTCACATGTTTCTTCAAAAAATCCGACCATACCTATTTTAATCAATTCACATCAACAAACCAAGACACCACTAAAGAGCAAGACACTGTGTACCCAAGAAGCGAAGTAGCACCTTTCCTTATTTTCTAGGGGTTATTTATTTCTCCTTATTTTCATATAATTTCTCAATTTAAATTGTACTAGGTATTTTTTTATAAATTTTAATATGATTTGCAGCTAAATATTTATTCTTGGAAAATTAATAAAACATGGTTTATTCTTATTTTTTCCCAATTATTTCGTCTTCAAATTTTAAAATTGATCAGCAAGGTCAATAATAGAAACATAAAAATTGTTTTCCAACTCTCACATACAATTTAAAAACTTCCTAAATTATTGGTGAGACCCCTTTTAATGATTTTACATCATATTTAATTGATGTTTGAGTGGTTCTTGAAGTGGAAAACTTCAAGAATCATTCTTCTACATGTTTAACCTCTTGGAAAGGGAGTTTAATTGAACCCTTTTTCGAGGATGTGAATTCAATAAATTTTATATGAATGAAGAAACTCATTTAAACTAGTATGTTTTAAATTCTTCAAGAATATTTCATGATTAAATATGTCAAATTTTGTTTCTATTTATTGATCAATTTTCCTCCCTAGAAAGTTCTTTACAAAATCCCCACTTCAACTATTTTTCTTAATGAGGGGAAATTGTTAAAAATATATATTCACTCTTTTATAATGGTTTTATTTTATAAATTTTGTACACACAACTTACATGTGGTTTGATACCCTATGAACTGCTCTACTATAGTTAATATTATATATAAATAATAAAACCTGTATATTTTAATGACACTACAACAAAAACGGGCTTTATCAGTGCTCAAAACGGGCTTTAACAGCACTAAAAAATCATTGTAAACCTCAGCGCTGATAAAGGGAGACTTTATCAGCACTCAAAAGGTGATGATAAAGGACTCCCTTATCAGCGCTAAAAAATCACTGATAAATGTTTTTTTTATCAGCGTCCTTTTAGTGCTGATAAACTGATCCTTTATCAGCGCTAAAAAAGTGATGATAAATGCCATGTCTGCTGCAATGAAAAATTATGCAGCAGCACACCCAAATAACACCTACAAAAAATTCAACATCTCAACAAGTATACCCATACAAAATTAACTCATAATTCATAAAGTAATTACACCAATTATACCCATACAACAAGTATATCCATACAACATTAACACATAAATCATAAGTTAATTAAATAAAAAAAGGATTTAATTCAGAATTCAGGGGGTTGGGGGATGTTCATGGGTTTGGGTGGCTGTCCAAGGGGGGTAGGGGGTGTCTGGGGGGATGGGGGTGTCCAGGGGGTATGGGTGTCCAAGGGGCGGGGGGTACAGGAGGTTGGGGGATGTCTAAGGGGGCGGGGTGGTGTCCAGGGGGTGGTGGGGGATATCCATGAGGGTGGGGGTGTCTAGGTGGTGGGGTGGTGTCTAGGAGGGGGGAATCCAGGGGTGGTGAGGGTGTCTAGGGGGTGGGGTTGTCTACGGTGGGTGGTTGGGGGTATCCATGGTGGTTTCCAGGGGGTGGGCTGGTGTCCAGGGTGTCGAGGGGGCTTTCCAGGGGTGGGGGCTGTCTGGGGGGTGGGGTGGTGTCCAGAGGGATGGGGGGTCCAGGGGGTTGGTGAGGAAATCCAAGGGGGTGGGGTGGTGTCAAGGAGGGTGGGGGTGGTCATCCTTGGGTGGGGGTGTCCAGGGGTGGGTTTTCCAGGTGGTGGGGTGGTGTCTAAAAGGGGTGGGGGTGTCATCCAGGGGGTTGGTGGGTGTCCAGAGGGGTGTCCAGGGGGGTTGTCCAGGGTGGGGGGGGTTGTCCATGGGGGTATCCAGGGGGTGGGGTGTCTAGGGGGTTGGGGGGGCTTTCCAGGGAGTGGGGGGAGTCCAGTGGGGTGGGGGTGTCCAGTGGGTGGGGTGGTTTCTAGGGGGTGGGGGAGGTCCAGGTGGTTAGTGGTTCTGTCCAAGGGGGTGGGGTGGTGTCCAAGGGGGTGGGGGTGGATGTCCATGGGGGTGGGGGTGTCCAGGGGGGGAAGGGAGGTTTCCAAGTGGTGGGGTGGTGTATAGGGGGTGGGGGAGTCTAGGGGGTGGGGGCATCCAGGGTATTTGGGGCCATCCATTGATCATTATCCTAAAGGATCCACACAATCCAAATGTGTTTGTTCGGATTTCCATAGGTCAATTTTTGTTTTCACTTAAAATTATGTCCATTTTAAACAAAAGGGAGACAGTTTGAGTGACACCAGCCACACTATGCCTCTTATTGAGGTGACGTTGGATCGTACATGTCACAAATGACCCATGGATCATTCTCCTATAGTATCAACACAATCTGAATACTTTTGGTCAGATATCCGTTGGTCAGTTGTTGTTTTCACTTAAAATTCTTCCCATTTTAAACAAAAGAGAGACACTTTGAGTGATACTGACCACACTGTGCATTAGATTGAGTTGGGGTTGACACATACATATCAGAAATGACCCATGTATCATTCTCATAAATGATCAACACAATCTGAATGTGTTTGGTCGGATTTCCATTGGTCAGCTATTTTTTCACTCAAAATTCAGTCTTTAAAAAAAAGAGACACTTTGAGTGATACCAGTCACACCATGGCTAGGATTGAGGCGGGGTCAACTCGTACACCTCACAAATGACCCATGGATCGTTCTCCTAAAGGACAAATACAATCCAAATGCATTTGGTCAGATTTTTGTTGGTCAGTTATTTTTTTCACTTAAAATTCTGTCCATTTTAAACAAAAGAGAAACACTTTGAGTGATATCAGTCACATAGTGCCTCAGATTGACGTGGGGTTGACTCTATCACATCCAAAATGACCCATTAATAGTTATCCTAATGTTTAAACACAATCATAATTCCATTGGTCGGATTTCTGTAGGTCAGTTGTTGTTTTCACTTAAATTTTTGTCCATTTTAAACAGAAGAGAGACCCTTTGAGTGATACTGGCCACACCATGTCGTGGATTGAGGTGAGATTGACTTGTACATGTCATCGGTGCACCCATGGATCATTCTCTTAAAGGATCAACACAATCCGAATGCGTTTGGTCGGATTTCTGTTGGTCATTTGTTGTTTTCACTTAAAATTTTGTCCATTTTAATCAAAAGAGAGACACTTTTGGGGATACCGGACACACCATGCCTTATATTGAGGAGTAGTTGACTCATACATATCAAAAATGAACTATGGATTGTTCTCCTAAAGGATCAACACAATACAAATGTGTTTTTTTGGATTTTCATATGTCAGTTGCTGTTTTAACTTCAAATTATGTCCATTTTAAACAAAAGAAAAACCCTTTGAGTGATACCGGCCACACCGTGCCTCAGATTGAGGTGGGTTTAACTCGTACACATCACCAATGCACCCATGTATTGTTATAATAAAGGATAAACACAATCCAAATGTGTTTGGTCAGATTTTCGTAGGTCAGTTGTTGTTTTCACTTAAAATTCTGTCCATTTTAAAAAAAAGAGAGACACTTTGAGTGGTTCATCATTCTTTCATGTTGCTGGTGCATTTCATTTGTTAAAATGGGAAAATTACTCATTGGAGAAAGGATTTTTTATTTAATAATAATTAAAATTTTCCTATGAACATTTACATACAATAATGTTTCATCTTTTGATCCCCTTAACCCCTCTAAAAAATGACCACCAATTGTACACGTCCCCAAGTCATATCTTCATGATATTTGTGTACAATATACCCTTAGGTATGCAGCCTACTCATTTCTGAACAAATCTATACCATCTTGTGAGTATGAGGCTTTTCGGTAGTCAGAGTAGTACTTCAAAATATAAAAATAAGGAATTAATAAATAAATTAAATGAAATAGTAGTTGTTTTTGAAAATACCTTTTTAGGGATTCTAGTTTGTTGATGAAAAACAATCTATTTCATAAATTTACAAACATAATAACTACAATCATTATCATTTATTTGTTTTATACACTTCAAAAAATTTGATCATTAGGAGAATAAGTAATTTTTGTTGATATGTGTTGGGATATTGAAATTTTATTATATATACCCTAATATTTGTCCAGACGTAGTACTTGCTCGCCTCATTATGCTTATCCCCTGTCCCCATTCATTTTTAGATGATAATGATACACCACCCTATCATAACATAATCCTCAGTAAAATATAATATAAATTATATTACTTGATGTTTAGACCTAAAATGTTGGATGTAGTGTCTTACAGATTCAAAAACATCCATCACGTGTGGTCGGTTTGTTGGATATCCATGCTCTGAATCCAGAAAATAAATCCTTGGAGTAACCATGTTCACCGCAATTAGCAGCCAATGTTTCCTAAAAACAAAAAAAGTATTATGTAATACATGAAGTGAAAATATAATTGATATGCTTTAATCATAGAGTTTTACCCCTACATGGTTGGTATTAGGAAGAGTCTATTATCTGTAATCTTGCTTTCGAATGTTTTTAGCAAGCCATTCACTATTTCTTCCTTTTTTATGGCTCTAATTTTTTAGATGTGTTGATGTGGTATGAGGACTAACGAGTCCAAATTTTGGATCATGGGAAAATTCCTTCAACTATTTTTCATATATACGTATGTGAACAATGTAAAATGCATTTAGTCATAATTTTCACATTAGATCAGCTTTTAGAAAATCAATTCATGAAAACATACATCATATATATATTTACAACTGTTACACATAGCCAACTGTTTTTAAGAATATCATTTAAATTTTCAGCAGCAACGAAATCTTGACATTCCTCTCCATATATATTCATTTCAAAAACCACTATATTTCTACTACCACCTCTTAGCTTCATATCCACATGAGTATTCAATTCTAGTAAATGTGGATAGAGAACAGGTGGTGTTATTGTGATTTCAGTAGCTCTTTGGGATCAGTTGGTCGATCTTTTAGATGGTTTAGCTTGAAAAAAAATAAATAGATACCTCTTTGTCCCCATGTAATCTTAAATGTTGTGATGGCCATGCAATGAATGTCCCAATACCCTTTTAGACCGTATGAATATCATCATAATCAAGTGAAATAGGTAGCTCTTCATTTGGCTCAAGAGATATAGTAATCGTCACTTTCAGATGATCTTTCAGAAGTGGTCTATTATGCAGCTTTTCATTTGGGATGTTGAACACTGTAGCCCTCTCTACAAGGTGATAGGTGGGTGTTGATAGGTATAAATCATTGTCATTATCACCCTGTAGAAGATCAGTACAAAAAAAGTATCAGTGTTTGTCTGATTCACATTTCATGGGAAAAATTATAAGAATATTGATTACCATGGCTAAGACAACTCTTTGAGGGGAATGGCTCACCTCAGAGCTGGTGGGGGGGGGGTGGGGAAGAATCTTCACGCACTGGTTGTTCCTGAGTTGTTTCTTCTTATTGCTTCCCACCCATAAAAGTTTCTAGAAAATCTCCATGCCATTTAAATTGTTCTTCAAGATTTTCTAGTCTTTCACTCATATTTCAATTTTTCATCTCTATCATCCATTTCTTTTTTTTTCCTCAAAATATACTCAGGGTGTCACCCCAAACACCGCACCTCTGACATGGCTGTATTGTTCTGGTTGCTTCAAAGTCATCTATAATAGGTCTGCATTGGCTATAGGAGTAGCTGATTCATGTGACTGTCAGATATAAAAAAATAACTAATTATTTTTATGTAGTAGCAATTTAAGACAAATTTTATCATTATCATGTCATACTTACACATATTTCCCACACTTTTTATGTGTATTCATCTACTATATTCCCTTCCTTATTCACACATGCCTCCTTCCATAGCACATGACGTGGGATGGAAGTGTCTCTGGTTTTAGACTCATCAATCTACAAATAAATATAGAAAGATAATTATGATGTTGTTTATTGGCACCTAACAATATTACTGTAAATTTAAAATATGTACCATTTTCTTTTCTAGTGAAGCATCTTACTTTATGATAGAGGTATATTGGTTTTGATGCACGTTCATTATTTTCAGTACTGAGTTGTTGTTTTATAAATGAAATATTGACAATATAAGTGATGAATACATGTATCCTCTAACAACGTTTAATCACCCACAATGTACATGAAACTTTTCATCTCCACGCTGACCAATAAATTCTTCCCATGCTTCTTGGGATATCAGGTGAGCGTAGAAAATGGGTGGGTGCGGGTTTATTTTACCTTTGAAATCTTTCAGGTGAAATTTTGTTAAAATAGTGTGAAAACCTCAATGAATCCTTCCCTTATCCTTAGTACAAAATTCTTGTATGAATCATCTACTACAAATGTACTCTGCAAGAGATTGAGAAGAGTAAGAAACTATTTCTTTATTTTATTTTCTAGTAAATTGAAGAAATAATATCATAATATTACCGTAATTTCTTCCCAGATCACAGCCTTCATCCCGGACCCAACATGGTGCTATGAATCTATGTCAATCGGCATGCGTTTTCGAGTGAAAACTCTAATGTAACTAATAAACATAGCCTTGTTGGGATTTACATGTTGTCCTTATGCATTCCATCCGACATCAAATTTGATGCCTTTGCTTTTTCCCTTAAGAACTTTTTCTAACACCGTCAAACTACAACGCAAGTGTGTTTTCTGTGACGTCGGACCTTTAGCCCCGACCATTTAATCAATATCAACATCATCAATATGTTCATATGAAATGGTAGCAACAACATGTGCTGATGGTTGTTGGACCTCTATACGAGGAGCAGAAATAGGTTCAAAAACTTGTTGTTCCTCTACACTGTGAGCAGCCACAGCAAGAGCAACAGCAGTAGCAGCCTGAGGGACTTGTTCAACCTCAAGGTTAGGAGCTCCAGAATGTGCATAAGTAATTATCTGCGAAAGTGGTTAGACAGTTAGTTTCTATTACATAATTTCTGTAATGATAAGATAATAACATGAGATAACAAGATCTATATTACAAACAAAATATAACCTATTTATTGAACTCTCGTTCTTTTTTTTCAAAGGCTGAAGGGATTTGAAACCTTTATTGATTATCCAAATCCCTTCATTCTGGTCTCCTCTAATATACAAAGCATCATCTACATTGGGACCGCTGGGAAATTATTATGATGTAGCACAGAAAGTATTGTCCTCAACTGAATTTTCATCAGACCCTTCAGTATTTTTGGACGATAACAGAATAATTGACCACTTTCGGTTTGCAGGAACTGGAACATAAAAAACGTGTACTGCTTGTGATGCCATTATAAATTGTTCATCTTTGTACACTTCTTTACTAAAATCAACATTCACAAATCCCCATTCATCTATTTTAACACCATAGTTGTTATCAACCCATTTGCATTGAAAAATAGGCAATTGGAATGTCGTATAATCCAACTCCCATATTTTTTTGATAATTCCAAAGGATGACATATTTTCCTAAATTGGATTTCTGTCCTTACTACTAGAAACATGAATCTCTTCATCCACAAGTGTTACTCCACTATTTTTCATGGTATTGTCTTCATCATGTTCATCTATATAGAATGTATAACTATTAATTACATAACCATTGTATGATAATAAATACACACTTAGTCAGGTGGCTAGCCATCGAAGTTTTTCTGAAATTGAATTTGGATTTTCATCCAACTCCTTAAAAATATGGTCCTAAAACCATCCTATAAACCGGTGATTGTGTGTATTTGATATCCATTTTTCATCCCTTGATGGATTCAACTGCCTAAGAATTTCTATGTGAGTTTCAATATATGGAGCCACCTCCCAACTGTTATAAAAAAAACAAAGGTGGGCCTGCTCCATATCTTTAATACTGATTTTCACAACTTCTCTTCCAGAAATTACCTCACCCTCAATGCGTCTAGTGTGACGAGATTTCAGGAGAATTTATGCTTTTCACATCAAATAGGTATTCGGTACAAAATTCAATTTCTTCCTCAACAATATATCACTCCACTATACAACCCTATGGCCATATTCGATTTTTGACATACCCTTTCAAAATCTTCATATACCATTCAACGGGGTATATCGATCTATAGCGCACAGGACCACGAAGTCGAATCTCGCTCACCAAGTGAATCATCAAATGAACCATCATGTAAAAGAATTTTGGCGGGAAGAACATTTCTGATTCACATAATATGATGACAATTTTTTTCCATAGTTGGCATTTTCACCAGGTATAAAACTTTTCTACATATAGCTTTGAAAAGGAAACAATGTTTGTTTAACATATGAAAAACATTCTTGGGAAAAATTCAATGTAAAGCTTTAGGAATTAGACCTTACATCAAAACATGGTAGTCGTGTGATTTCAAACATTTTAACTTCAAATCATTAATTGACACAATGTTCATGATATTTGATGAATAACCCTATAGAACCTTTACATAATTGAAGAATTTGAAAAACTAATATCTCTCCTCCCTAGAAAGTCTCTAAGCAGCTGGAGGAAGAAACATTCGATTTTCACCCTTCACGGGAGCCAACTCTTCTTGTATTCCCATGTCAACCATGTCTAACCTTGACTTAATTCCATCCTTTATTTTGCTAGGGAAATTTAGAAACATTTTCATAACACTGTCACATATATTTTTTTCCACATGCATCACATCAGGAAAATGTATGATGTACAAACAATTACAGTATGGTAATTAAAAAAAACTGATCTCTTTTTCCAACCGATTGTCGTAAGGTTTTTCAAAAATGGTTTACCAAAAACAGTGTTCACATATTTTAATTTCTGAAACAGCTGATCACTTGTTAGTGACAACGGTGATGCGCGTTTTTCTGAACTTTCAATGAATGATGTTGTCCAAGATCGGTACTTATGCTAACTAGGTAGAAATCTAAGATGTCATAGAAACACATATTTCGATTAATGTTTCAACCTAATTTAATTCTGTATCTTCTTTGCACATGGGACACCCTTGAGTTCCTTTAATGCTATAGCCTAGAAAATTTCCATAAGAAGGGAAATCATTTATTTTCCTATACAACATCACTCTTAATGTGAAGTATTCTATATTATAAGAATCATACAATATAACAACTAAATCCCACAATAACTTCAAATCCTCGATCAAAGGAGCTAGATAAGAATCAATATCATTAACTGGTTGTTTAGGTCCTGATATAAGCATAGATAACATTATGAATTTCTGCTTCATGCATAAACAGGGTGGCAAGTTATAATTTACTAACATAACAATCCATGTACTAGGAGTTCTGGTTTTAAAACCAAAATGATGCACTCCATCTTTAGATAATGCAAGATGAAGGTTTCTTGGCTCTTTTCCAAATTCAAGATACTCATGATCAATTTTATTCCATTTAGGAGAGTCGGTTGGATGGCGTAATTTCCCATCTTTATTTCTTTTATCTGCATGCCACAAAAATTATCTTGCAGTTTTTTCACTTCTATATAGACACCTAAACCTTGGAATGATTGGAAAGTACCATAAAACTTTCTTAGAACTGTATTCATATTTCTTGTATCTAGAAGAACCAAACATTAGGCATTCTGTAAGTGTTTTTTTCTCTTTTCAAAATAACATACAGTCTTTTGGGCAGGCATGTATTCTTTCAGAAATCATACCCATCGAGAACAGCATTCGTTTAGATTCATATGTCAGGCTTGGGAGCTCATTATCATCTGGGAGCATGCCATTCAAGAGAAAAAGTAGTTCTGTAAAAATGACATCACTACATCTATTTCCTGCTTTCAATTTATACAACTTCAGTACAGTTGAAAATTATGTATATTTAGTGCAACCAGTATAAAATGGTGTCTTTGCACAACTCTTTAACTTCTCAATCAATTTTGGGAAATCACAGAGTTCATCTTCAATTCTCCTTGTCATTTACTCAAAATGATCTTCATCATCATTGACATCTGTAATCACATCCTCCATATGGTCTTCTTCACTATCCATATTTGTATTCATATCTTATGATCCATAAAACGTAATTTTATCCCATCCAGTAGCTACATTCACTTTTTCTCCATGTTTATTCCAACATTTATAACTCTGATCTATTCCATGACATATCAGATGTTCTTCCAAATCCACTGGATTAATTAGTCTAGAATAACAACAACGTAAACATGAACAAAAGATTTGAGAAGGATCCTTTGTGTGATCCTTTGCAAACTTGATGAACTCTTTCACTCCGTTCTCATACTCTATTGTCAAAAGATTAACATCCATCCAATCTTTATTCATCTTCATCCTATTTGAATCTCAAATATTAGTATTTATGGTTAAAATAAACAAAACAATACTTACAAATATAGTATAAGAGAACCACTTCCTTATAAAATATAGATTAATAGAACCTAACCATTTCCAATAATGATTTGGAAATTAACAAAACCAGGATTGAACCCCCATCACAATAAACACAGTTTCCAAACACAAAGGGGTTTATGGGGATAATCAATTGTGTCATGGATGGTAAAACTCAACGACATCATCCTCTATGGATCATCCTCCCATATCAGTTCAACCCTTCTATGGTCCACTAGTCCATCCTTTTATACCTCACCAACCTAAAATAAATATGGATGAACACCAGTAGCAAGCTCTATAAGTAAAGAAAGGATTCTCATTATATATACAACATGAAATTCATTAAATATAATTACATTAGATTCAATATAGTTTCCTCAAATCACCCCAGTCCAAACATAAGAATAATCATAAATGATACATCTACCACTCTTAGGTCTCTACCCTACATTCAATATCATCATGCCTAATATTTTTGTTAAGCTTATGTTACTTACTTTAAATCACAGGGGGGGAGAATCACTTGTGTTCTAGATGGTATCCCATGTTATTACATATGAATATTTTGAAAAATATTATTGAAGTATCATCCCATTCAATCCTCATGAGTGTCTAATTCAAAACTCCATCTTAAGTGTAATATCAAAAGAATATATATTAATAAATTACCCCACATCCACTTCCCCACTAATTTGGTCATTCTAAAACTCTAATGGAATATTTCTTATACTTCAACCCCTTGTATATAATCTCATAACCATATATACACACATACACATGTCACAAACACATAAAAACCATATCCACATCACAACCACACATCACATCCTCATCAAAGTATGATATCATGAACATGAAGGACATAAACATCATACTCTCCTCCTACAATGCAGAACCCCCACTATATATCCACACCAAATACACATAATCATGTCACCAATAATATATCAACACCAAAACCGGAAATCGTTATAGGTCATATATACACACACATTGTGAGCTATTAGAACTCATACTAAGTGTGAAGGGGGAGAAGGGAAGAGGGAGTGCTTCTATATGTATTCCCTGTATAACCTACATATTGAGAAAGACACTCAGAACCAAAGTTCCCATATGGATTTCAATTAGGTTACTTGACTCAAGTGGTAGTGCATAAGAAATAATATGAAAATATAATAAGTATATAATCACACATAAATATTTCCTACAGGTTTACACCAAACTAACACTGCAAACACCCTCATAAACCATTGCCTTGTTACTACCACCCTCTAATAACCACTTATAGTATAATGCCACAAATAAGCCCCAACAAATCACATAAGCATCCATATCAACATTAACAACTTCTCATTTCATTTAACATTATAATTTCTTGGATTTTTATTACCATATGTATTTCAATTGTTAAACATTTTAATGTAAAACCAATCATTAAATCACTACCCACTATAATCCATTCATTAGTCATTAATAACATTTATTCTATCTTTAACCATTTATTAGACATAATTATTCCAATCATTATCATTTATCATTTAAAAAACCATAATTTATCATTTCCAACCCATCACCCATTACAATTTTCTTTTATTCGAACCATATTTCATGCCAAAAGGAAACTATAACACCACCCAATAACAACTAAATTTTTGTGACATAAAATACCACTAAACACATTCTAAAATCCATAAAACCACTTATGTTCTGCCTAAATAACCATATCAATGCTATCATAGCCACACTATAATCCATCCATCACTACTGTATTAATTACCACACCCCATGCTCCCAACCACATCAATCAACCATCACCCTTATAATCATAGTGATAAATACCCCATACATAGTAGCATGAAAGGGAAACCATATAAGAAATTCACACTAAAAAGTCTCCCTTAAAAATTCGTTCATATTAAAGTAGAATTTATAGTTTAAATATAACACTTTAATTATATATTTCCATACAACCAATTCATTACATACCTTAAGTGACTAGAAAATAATGAAAGGTTATTAGAACATATTATTAGTAGTAAGAAATTTCTTTCACAACATCAAGAATAAATCACTTAAAAACAACACTAATAAATCCATAAATATATAAGAAATATTATGGAACTTCATAAATCACATGAAAAACTCCCTCTTCACTTTAAATTACTTTAGTGTAATTAATTATCGTATTTAGGTAAATCAGTACTATCCATCCAATGGAAACAAAATAACATGATAATTCCATAATTTACTCATAATACAGAAGGAGAAATTTCATGTCCCCAACCTCAAATAATTATTTAACAAATATTTCATAAGAATTAGAAGAATATTCAAATAAAACATGACTTAACACATGTGGGTAATCTAAAAGTCCTATGTATGACCATTAACCATTAAAACCGTAACAAAAAAACAAAAAAAGGAATCAAAATTGTTGTCACATCCTTCCTAAGAAAAAATTTCAAGAAGAGAATCAAGAAGATGAAAAATGAAATTAACCTTAGAGGAGGAGAAGTAGGGAGCCTTCTGCGCTACATCGAGAGGGGAAGGTGAGACCGCTAGAGGGGGAGTTGCATGGGAGGAGCATCCAACTATTGAGAAATGGAGGATTAGGGTTCGCGGGTAGTAGGATTGAGTGGAGAGGAGGATAAGTAGGGTTTCCGGGGAGGAGGATCCACGGAAGGGGTTTGAGGGGGAGGATAAGGAGTAAGGCTAGCGGAAGAGGTCTGACAACATGAAGATCGGGGGGAGGGGAGTTATCACGGGGGTACAGTCCCGTGAGAGCATTTGGGTGTGATAAAAAGAAGACACTGTGCAACTGATTTTATAAAATATGGGACAATGGTTTTATCATCGCTAAAACAGCACTGATAAAACCTTCCTTTATCAGTGCTGGAATTTTAGCGCTGATAATGGTTTCCCTTTATAAGCACTAAAATTTGAGCGCTGATACACGACTTATTTATCAGTGCTTTTATAGTGCTGATAAAGGGATTATTTATCAATTCCATAAAATCACTGATAAAGAAGCACGATATCAGTGATAAAATTTTAGAATTGATACATGGCTTCTTTATCAGAACCTTTTGCTTAGCGCTGATAAAAGGTGGCGCTTCCCCTTCCCCTATTTGTAGTAGTGTGACTAACATGTTAATTAACATCTATAAGGACATAAATTGTGAATAATTATGATATTTTCGAATCATATTTCTAATATTCAACTCCTTTAACATATTAAAGATCCTTAACATCACAATATCAAATTTGTTTATGTGAACTTTTGTTTTCTACTTACAATTCTTTCTAAGATTAACATCATCATCCTTAAAACCCTATTTCATCAAAAAAATCCATAAAATAATGTAAATATTTACATTATTATTAACCATAACATCCTAAAAAATTTAAGGATAATGTGAATTAAATTTTACTGAAATATTTTAAAATAGTGATATTTACTTCTTGAAGTAACTAAATATAACTCTTACATTTTTCTTTACCGTTACATATTCAAAAATCTTTAGTATATTAAGTGAGAATCACTTACTTTAAACTAGTATAATATTTTAATTGTTGTCTTTGAACTTTTCTAAGATCAAATATAATACCACTAGCCTCTTAAAAACTATATTTTATTTAGAATGTAATCCTAATATACACAATATTCTTTTTGTTTATGAAAGAACAATTATATCCTTTTAGTATGAATATTTTACAACTACGCTACAAAATCCACATTACATATTGTTTTCAATGTGTTCAAGGTAATTTCTCTCTTAAACGAATACAATTTATCAAAATATGTCAATGATGGTCTGTTGTAAAATAATCCATCATATTCTAAAAAATATTTGTATGTAAACTTTACCCTTGATAAAACATTTTTATCATTGTGTCCTTTTTAAAACATATTATAAAATCTAATGAATCACAAAACATGTGTATACAATTAATTATATTATTTTTTTATAATATATTTTTGTTACATAAAAAATCTCTTATCATATAAGAGAAATGAGACGAAGATACATATATTTTTAAGATTTATCTAAGCATGATATATTCCTTTACATTTAATTACTTAATGTGGAAACCATTACTTTATTAATTGAATGATGACTAAAATATCTATTCATTATTCCATTAATTTAAACTCCTATATATTTACAATACATGTAAAATACACATTTAGTGTCACATACCATTAAAAATTAGTTATTTGATTTATATAACACTTATACCTAACATGAAAATTATATGGAGTTTCCACAACCCATTTAGTTATTTTAGATAATTACATCCTATGGAATAATTAATCATTCCTGATTTTACCTTTAGGTTTCAATAACCTTGACTAGCTACTAAAAAATTTAATTGGATACTCCAAATAATTTTTATTTTTCTAGTTTAAAATTTTACCCACTAGTATTGTTTGTAAAACCCTAGAACCAAAACATCATATGTCATGTTTATCTATTCTCAACACTTTGATAATATCAAGTAAAATTTTCTTGATTTTATTCATCTTATCATTACATTTCTATAGATAACAATAGAATTAATTCATCAACCATAATAATCCTTAAGGAAACCTATTGTCTCACTAAGTCATCCTCATACCATGTCATATTGAATATATGAGTGGATACTAAAATTCCTTTGGTAAATTTGTATCTAATTCCTTTGAAAAAAATATGTTAATAAAATTATACCTCAAAAGTATCTATATTCACATATTGATAAACTTCAACACTTGGTTACTTATGAGAAGGCTACTCTAACACATAGATTTTTTTTACAAAAGAATTTTTCTTAATTCAAATACTAAAAGATTTTCTAACATTAACCCTATCCTTATTAAGATTAATCTCAATGTCATGTTCGAATATGATGATGTTATTTTTCTATAACTGAAGATTTTACCAAATGAGTATCATGATTTATTTCCATTTAATAAAGAATTTTCATAAAATGAGATTCCACTAAAATGATGACCCCTATAGAATACATCATGTCTATTGGTAGGAAAATATCCATGTTTCATCATGACTTACACTAGTTTGGGTGAGTAAATAGTTATCACTATATTTGGTTGACAACAATTGTAAATCATATAATATATTAATCTTGGATGGTCAAATGGAAAACCAATTTTCCAATTAATCATATGGATAAATCTAAATTTATTCCTCTTGTATCCTAACTTTTAGATTTTCCCCACTAAGTGTCACCAAAAAAAATGAAACAAATAAGGTACTTAGCCATTAGGGTCACCCCATAACTTTCTTAAATTCCATAAGATAATTTATGGGCACTTTGGTTCACCCATACTGATTGATCTAGATCTTGAAAAGTTCGTATTTTTAAATAATCTAAAAATTAGTATTTTGAAGGGGATTTATTCTCACCATATTATATATTGTTATTCCATTTATCTATGCATGATTTTAACAATTTATATTTTAATATTATTCCCTACACTAAATTAATGTGTTGGAAACAAATTAATGTGTAAATCTTTACACAACCCATAGTTTCTGTTACACTCAAAAATATAAAATTCAAACATATTTACACATATTAAAATGGAAACCATGTATAATGTATATGAACTCATCATGTAAAGGTTTAAAAATATATGATATTTGAAATAACCACATGAGTAAGCCTGGATCCAAATATAAATTACCCCAATCTTTCTAGAACAAGTAATAAACCTCAAGGACAGTGGGAATTCTAACCCAAATTCCCTCTACCCAAGGATACATTACTCATGAGAGAATCCAATTAATCATAACTTTAACACCTAATTTGCATAGACTATATCCAACAATTAACTTCAACCCAATAACTTCAACTACAAAAATGTTCAAGGATGACGAAAACTAAATATTATGTTTACATACCTATTATATTATTCAAGGATTGATAATTTACAAGAATCAATTTAACAACTAAAACAAGGAAATCACTTTTTTCACAATTTATAAGCTATCTATTACTATGAATTAGCAGGTAATAACTTTTAAACAAACTAACTTTTAAATATCTAAGAATTATAATCTTTTTTTTGAATAATTTATAAATAAAATATAACTATTAACACTTTATAATTTTTGGTTTAACATTATATAAATTCCATAATTCATGAATGTAAACACTTTATATTGACCACATAATATAAACTTTTCACATTATTCATTATGTGGAATTTTACATTAATATATGATATTTAATGAAATGTAAGCATTTTATATTTCAATTCCCTATTATATAAACTTTTTATATAAATAAAATATCATATTTTAACATTATTTAAATATTTTATCATATTAATTTATCAATAACTCTTTTGAAACTAGTACAAAATTAATTTATCACCATACATTTTCACGTGAGTTATCAACAACCTAGGTGAAAATATGATTTACCATATCAGTTATTCAAAACCCATTATGGTAAATAAAACATGTATATGTTTCTAAAAGATTATTGAATAACTGATGTAAAAACATTGACTTTACACTTTGTTTATTAAATAATCAATATAGACAATAAAATGAAAAAAAATTCAGGTAGATTCTTCAATACTCGACATGAAAAATCATTTATTCATGTTATTTATTAAATAACTGACATAGAAATGTTTTATAATTTTAATCGGGGGTTGGGGGTAGTCATTTTATTTTTATTATTTTACATTAAATCAATTAGTTTTATCTCACATAGAAAACCCTACCCCTTCCATATTTGATTACTATCCTCTAATATCTTCATTCTTCTATGTTTGGATTCAAATATCTTCATTATTTGATCTATATACTGGAATATTTTAATTTTCCATACACCATCTCCATCCACCATCCCCATCCACCATCACTCATAATTGGTCACTATTTTCTCCTTTATCTCATTTGTTTCACCTTTTCAATCATCTCATTCTGATTTCAATTTATAGTTTGTGATTATTATTTAAATTTTCCATGCATCCAAGGTATTTTCATTTTTATTTATTGCTCTAATTTTCCATTGATGTCACTCTATCTTTGAGTTTTCATCCACCATCATCATTCACCATCACCCATCATCCACTATAACTCATATGTTATTCTCATTGGTGTCTCCTTCTCAATTTTCCTAGTTCTGATAAACAATTTTGGTCTGTACTTATTATTTTCATTCTCCATCCATCCAAGGTATTTGTATTTGTATTTATGGTTATATTTTTTCATTGATGTTGCTTTATATTTCAATTTGAATCCACCATCCCCATCCACTATTACCCTTCGTCATCCACCACTTTCACTTTATTCCCATTGGTATCACCTTCTCAATAATCCCTGTTCCGATATCAATTTATGTTTTATGTTTATTATTTAAATTATCTATGTATCCAAGTTATTTGAGTTTTTATTTGTGGTTCCAATTTTCTATTGATTTTGTTTTATGTTCACTATTTTTATTTTTAGTTCTAATTATTTTAACATCTTAGGTATATTTTTATTGATGAATACTTTTTTTAGATTAATTTTTGTGATTTTTTTATTAAGGGATGGTAATTAAATATGATCAAATTTGTATTTTTTATCAAATATGTTTTATGTATTTTTTTAATGTTATATTGTATTTATTTAATTATAATAGTCAATTTGAAATTAAATTTGAAATTTTAATAAATTATTTTCAGTTTTTTGAATTTGTTTTATATAAAAATGATTTGATGTTGGATTACTACAATGTAAACAAGTGTTTAATATGAGGATGGTGCTGATGCTTTTTTTTGGAATTTTATAAATGAATTTTTCCAAATAACGACATGTTTTTCTATCCATGTATGAAATTTTTAAATATGAAGAGGTTGAAAAGAAGATAGATCAATGATCGGTTAATTTTTCATTATTTTAATACAAGGATCAAACCTTGTATTTGGGATATTGAAACTAGGAAATTTTCTAGATATATTAATGATGGTGATTTTAAAGATGATAAGTGAGATCAAATTGACAAAATGATTAATGATATTGAAGTAGAGGTAATTGAGGAAGAACTATAAATTATTTATCTGTATAGTGATGTTGAAAAACTAGTATATCCAGGTTATACAAAATTTAATATTTTATAAATGGTGTCAACATTGATCAACTTAAAGGAAAAAATGAATAGTTTGAAATGAGTTTTATATTGTTTTTATATCTTTTGAAATACATAATTTCTAAAGAAACTGATCTTCTAGATTCACATTATTAAGTGAAGAAAATATTATGCACAATGGATTTGTGGATAAGAAAATACATGTCTCCTGAATGAATGTGTGATATTTAGTAAGGAATAAAAATGACTTTTAGAGTTTCTTAAATATGGGATGCCATGGTATAATTTTTAATAAAAAACCAGAGCCTAATTTATCAGTTACAATGACTCTTGCTAAGGTAATTTACCACTTTCTAATAATTCCCCATTTTAAAATTTTATTTTCAAATTCATATGATAAGTGTATATGTTGTGGAAAATTATATTATCAATATAATTGTCCATATTGGAAGAAAATTGATCAATAGTTTCCCTGATTCAGAAATAAAGTTCGAAATATCAAACATGGATTGTGAATAGATGGAATAAATGTAACGCCCTGACCCCAGTTACCTAGAGTCGGTGCATTATTACATAACATTTTCATGATCACAAGAAAGATCAAATCTCGAAAGACCTATTGGTTTAGTATCCTTGCAAACACTAGATATATTCATAAAGTTTTACATTACATCATAAAGTGAAAAACTACTACAACAACATAATGTCTCCATCGTCCACACTATTATCCCCTCATAATATCCTTGCAGGTCATTCATAACTTACTTCTTCACTTCCTGGGAAAAATAAAACATAGAAAAGGGGTGAGCTCAAATGCCCAGTAAGGATAACAATATAGCATAAACATTCATAAATAAGAATAAACTTTTAAGGAAATGTATAACATAAAACAAAAGCCTTTTAAACTTGAACTTCAACATAGTATGGAAAAAATAAAATGAAATAATTCCATTTACTTATTCACATTGATATTCTACTAATCTAATAATCACATGCAATATCAATAACAACTTTCATAATGATGGAATTCATAATGCCAGACTATCATAACCACATATCCAAGGCCTCGTGCCAAGACTACAAATAAGATTTTGTCAAGGCCTTGTGCCAAGACACTAGTTTGTCTCATGAGACCTACCGATGGATCGAGGAGCTATAGCGGGCTCCACCCATCACTTACTAAGTCTAATGCATTCCCATATGAAAAGGTTCAAACATAACATAAACATTCGTATTAAAACTAGCATACGAAATGTCAATACTTTCTCCATAAACCATGAATGGTATAAAAATAACACATCCATAGTCAAACATGTCACAAAACCTTCAATACATTATGGAAGTTTTGTATCATAATAAATCAACTTCATATAATCATAAAATCCATCAAAGGATGTTGACATAGATGAAATCACAACTATTTGAGAGAAATATCTCCTTTTTTTGAAATCATTTAAAAGTCACACATTTATAAAGGAAGTAATTAAAAGGAGATTTTTTAATCAAAGTGTCCCATACCACTTTGAAACATTTGAAAGGAATTAAAATTTTAAAAACATTCATGGACATATAAATAAATCCTTAAAAACCGTTTTGAAGACATGGACATTAATTTAAAATATTTAGAAAGATAAATCATTAAAATATTTAAAATTATGATTTTGATAAAGAGTACCTTTCCGAAATTCTTAAAATATTCATTTTTAAATCATTTAAAAGTCACATAATTATAAAATAAATCATTTAATTTGAAAATAACCTTGTAATATTTTAAAGGAAGAATTGACAATTTTACAATGGCATTAAATAGCCGCACCCGCCGTATAAGTTAAAAAAACATTCTTACCTTAATTTTGTCGAAAAGGTTAAAAAAAATCCTTGTTTGGAAAACGACGGAGATATTCCTTTATAAACCTCTTATAAAAAGTCAAAAAAGGGTTTAAATGACTTTAACCCACATTCTAGTAAATAGTAAAAATGTTTTGAAATTCATTTTTAAGAAACATGGATGTGGATGATAAAGGGATCCTAGTAGATTATTACTTATAAACAACCTCGGATAATGAAGAGATTGTGAAATAACCCTTACCTTGATCTTTTCCTTGGTTGGGGTAGGTTAAAATCCTGTATAATGGTGAAATAATTGTTATTAAATTATTCAATGATCATATATATTAATATGATATCATATATGATCTTTTAACATTGCTTTGTTAATAATATCTTAGAATTATCATCGTTTTGGGTGTTTACTTACTCGATTTCTTTTATATGTTTTGTTATGTAAGACATGTTTGTAATGGATAGGTTGTATATTATTCATATACAGAATGATATCAAGTCCTTAAACATTATTTTTAAATCATAAAATGATAATTATACTTGAATGGATACGATGGAGAATGAATCTT
Organism: Viscum album; assembly: GCA_963277665.1. Taxonomy (NCBI): domain Eukaryota; kingdom Viridiplantae; phylum Streptophyta; class Magnoliopsida; order Santalales; family Viscaceae; genus Viscum; species Viscum album. The sequence continues at coordinate 1,138,470,070 of OY728135.1, read as the reverse complement.
ATCGCGTTCGTGGAGATGGTAGTCCGTACGTACGAACGAGCGACAATATCATTCTTTTGATACTAAAATAATATATAAATGGATGTTATATCATATATACAGAATCATTAACATGTTATATTTATTATTTACAGGATTTACACATCATTATTATACCCATCCAAATAATAATATATTGAATAACAATTACACCACGACGTGGAGACGGTAAGCCGTACGTACGCACGTATGGTGACATGTTATTCAAAGGGTGGATAGAATACTGAATATGGCTGTACCATATTTATAATAACATCACAGTATATATATTATACCGGATTTATTATTTTATAATGGTAAAAACAAAGGAAGAAGAAGTGGAAGAGGAAAGGAACTTGGAAAAGGGTGGTGAAATCATTACCTCTTCTTCGAGTTCTTCCTTTTGATTTGATCAAAAGGGATCCTTAGGTTGGCTTTATGATCAAAATAAGGCCTCTAGGTTGTAGTGAGGGAAGTTGGGAGAGTATTGGGGAAGATTTTGGCTGAACCAAAAGGCTCTGAAGGTGTGAAAAAATGAGAAGGAAGAGTTCCCTTTTTTAAAAGGGGTGAGGGGAACCTTTGGAAAATCTAGAAATATTAATTTATAATAAATTCATATTCGGTTTCTAATGGCTCCGAAGTTAATTTTTCAAAGTTTAAGGTGGTGATGGGTCGAAAAAAACTCAAAGAATAGAATTTAGACAGGTTTGGGTACTTATATTAACCTTATCATTAAGTATAAACTCTAAGTTAATTAGTTTCACTTTTACAATGTCTCTTTGTATTTTTATATTATATGGTTAATAAACATACCATATACATCCAATAGACCCCCAAGTGGTCCATTAATTATACACCTATCATGATATAAGTCTTTTCGACGAACCTTAGATTTTTAGGAATTTAATATCAATTAATAATATAATATTTGTTTTAAAAACTCTTTTGTGTCAATTTTGACACTATTCAATAGTTCATTTTTGTGAAACTCATAACAGAATGATTACTTCAAAATAATTTAATTAAATCAATACTAACATGTCATATTAACTTATAAAATTAGTTTAATTCATAAAAAGTCTCAAATTTTATTTATTTGGGTATTTATAATATCAATTATTTTAATTTTTCACTATTATGGTAATTACTGCATTATCATTGTGTCATAAATAAATTAAATTATTTAATCTCTAAAAATTATAAATAAAAGATAATTATGTAGGAAATCGTTTTATCTTTCTAATGAATATTTATAGTCTAAAATCCAACATATATAACCCTATGTAAAAAAATTTTTTCTCAAAGATATATGCTTGTGTCATTTTTGTATTCATTTTAACTTAATTAAAATAAAGTGTCCCTATCACCTTCAAGTGGCTCCATTGGGTCCCAAAATAGACCCAAAGATGCTTATGGTCGCAAATGTATCAACCAATAAGGTTAGGACACGTTTTAGGGTAATTTAGTATTATTATAATATTATTTGTTAACCGTTATTTACCGTATTTACCCTTAACCATGGTAAATAAAATATTTACCGCAGTAATTATTCAAAATGCCTAAAAATAAAAGTTATCTATTTACACAATTTGAACATCCTGATTCAAAATATGGAATCCATTTTTCAAAATTCAATACACAAAAGTGTCAGAAATTAATTTAAAATTAATTCTCGTTGTTAAAACAAAAAGCGTGTTTTTAAGAGATAATAACTATCAAAAGATTGGCACTTGTTTATGTCCAGTTTAATTGTAAAATTATGTCCAATGAACAACATTATATTTAATGGTATAAATATATTCTAAATATACTTTATAACCACTCAAATTCATAATTTATCACTATTAACTATTTTGATTAAAAAAGTTGTTTTTAATTAAAATTTAGTAATTTTCACTATTCATCAAAATATTAAAGTTATCCAAAAAGTACCAAAATTTTACGTTAGGATAAATTAGATATTCAGAATCCAAAAATGAAGTCCATTTTGAAATATAAAATATATATAATTTAAAAAAGTTGGTATTACTATTCATAACGGCTAGTTTGATCGGTTGTGGTGTGTGTTAAAACTCGAAGTTGCGTACAACACACGCTACTGTATTATTCAAAGGAAAGCGTATCGTGGAAGCTTGGTATGTTTCATTTTAAATTTTTTATGTCCCCATTTAGTCAAAAATGTTAAAATATTTTATTTAACAAGGGTTCACTATTAAAATTTGATAAAAGTGCAATACTGAAAATGAATTTGTTCTTGCATTATATCTAAGAAACTCATAATATGGATTCTAAAATTATAAGGATATATTAGTTTAAAATTTAGTTAATACAATTCATAACCTCTTTTGAATGGCTTGTTTGGTAAGTCATGGTTCGATTGAACTCGGTGTTGCATGTAGTGCAAGTTATTGAATTATTTTGAAGAAATAACACACTATGAAATCTTGTGGTGTTACATTCTCCCCTCCTTCAATAAATTGCATCCTCTCAATTCAAAATTGTTGTTCAAAAATAAAAGGTTGAAAATAGAAAATATATTTGTGGGAAAACCCACATCGGAAATTGGGTTACTAAAATTTATTCTTAATATGAGGAAAAGAGAAATGAAAGGGTCACCACCAAATTATGATATCTATTAGGAGAACATTGGTGGTAATTGGAGACATATAATTGGAGGAAAAACGTAAATATTTATAGGTAGTGATTGAGGTCATCAATCACAAACAAGTGTAAAATTGAGGTCCTTAAATTCATCAATCTATGATGATTTGAAATACAATCGGTTCAACAAAACATAGTTTATTAGGATAACACATTTTTGGTTTTAGGATTCCTTAAATAAAGTATAAGAATTAATTTCTTCATAGAATAAGAGAAGAAGAAAAATATATTCATGAAAAGTATAGTTCCATCCTTTAACTAATTTCTACCACAAACTCATCTTTCACTCTAAAAGATAATAGAACATAAAAACAAAATTCTATTTATCCTATTCATATAGGGTTCCAAAAAAAGAATTTATAATTCATCTACCAGATCTTTAAAAAAACTACATTATTTAATCCAGGACATCTCGTGGGCCAGTGGTAGGTGATACACCCTTGTCGCCCTTCGGTTGCGGGTTTAAGTCTCGCGGCCTTGCCGGTCGTGACGGGTTGTCGCCCGACCTCCGGGTTGTCCTTTTAGGTCAATCCAAAATTAATCTCAAACTAGAATTTATCCAAAATACTTCTGTCAAAACTCATAGTCCAACATTTATAAGGAAGGTAAACATAATGTAGATCCTTCTTACCCTGTAATAGCATATTAATACCTTTATCATGTATTCTTTTAAAACACTGAAACATCCTGAATTAACATAATCCTTATTGATTACATTCATGCTCCCTTATTCCATATAGAATGCTGGATATACTTCATCAATCCAAAAATGTTTTAAACCCCAACAATGATGGAATATAAAAATCATTAATCGGCTTCAAGGTAGTCAAGAATATCCAATATAATTTATCCAAATCAATCATGTATTATACTAAAATCACTACCTCGGTATCAGAACCATATTATGGTTTATCCTTATCTCAACCTTATATTTTCCAAAAATTTAACCTGTTATTGAGTCACTTTTCTTTGTTCCACACAATCTCAAGTCCTTAATGAAATAGTACTGCAGTACAATCCTTATATACTTCATAATTATTATAACAAGTACATTGTTGATACAACAATCAAATGACATAATCAACACAAGAACTCTAATCATTCCTCTTCATCTGTGGTAGTATCATAACTTGATTATTATCTAATAGCATCAATTGAGGCATAGTCTGATGACTGGGACATAGGTTCGCGTAGTGTCCAAACTCCTTGCAAATGAAGCATTGTACATTTGAAAACATTTTCTTACCCTTGTCGTCACCTACTTTGTGCCCTTTTCCTCCACACTTATAACAAACTCTCATTCCTTTCAGGAAAGTTCCAGGGTGTTTCTTCCCACAGTTATCACATATGGGAAAATTATTCTTTTCCCTCTTCCCTTTATCCATCTTTCTCTCTTCCATCCTTTTCTTCTCATGCTTCCCTTCAAATCCATAGGACTCAGTAAAATATTTACTTATCTTATCAACACATGATATTATTTCTTCATAAGATGATAATACATGGGAGACTATTTCTCTTATAAATTCTGGCTTAAGACCATGAAAGATATGATCCTTCTTTCTCTTTAGGTCATGTGCATTGCTGGTGTTCTCATTCCTTCTACTGGGTGCCATTTCTAAACAATGGCATACACTAGATTAGTTTATGAATCAAAATACACAATCCCATACTTATAAAACACTTAATATAAATTGAACTATTTATGGATATAATCCATAATCATAAGAATGTTTTGTTTGAGTAAGTATATACTAATAAACCCTTCATAATGATTTGTAATGAAAATTAGAGTTATCCTAAGCATATCCCCCGAGAGTGTCGTAACCAAGAGTGCAGCAAGGCCCGTTGTCGTGCACCAGTTCCCGTTCGAGTCTAGCTCAAATCGGTGTTTTCGGGTTTTACCCCTAGGTACATCTGTGCCAGAGCCGCCTCTACCTGCTCGTATCCATACAGGGATGTATTTCTCGGAAAACTCACAAAATCTCTACAATACCAAAATTCTAGGAAGTTCTTCTATACTAATCCTCAAAGTTCATCTTAGGTCTACGTGCTCTAATCAGAGTTTATCTAAATCTAGCTTCCAAGGTTTGTACTAAACTTCCTCTGATACCGACTGTAACACCCAGACCCCAGTTATCTAGAGTCGGTGCATTATTACATAACATTGGCATGATCACAAGAAAGATCAAATCTCGAAAGACCGATTGGTTTAGTAACCTTGGAAACACTAGATATATTCATAAAGTTTGACATTACATCATAAAGTGAAAAACTACTACAACAACATAATGTCTCCATCGTCCACACTATTATCCTCTCATAATATCCCTGCAGGTCATTCATAACTTACTTCTTCACTTCCTGGGAAAAATAAAACATAGAAAAGGGGTGAGCTCAAATGCCCAGTAAGGATAACAATATAGCAGAAACTTTCATAAATAAGAATAAACTTTTAAGGCAATGTATAACTTAAAACAAATGCCTTTTAAACTTGAACTTCAACATAGTATGGTAAAAATAAAATGAAATAATTCTATTTACTTATTCACGTGGATATTCTACTAATCGAATAATCAAATGAAATATCAATAACCACTTTCATAATGATGGAATGCATAATTCCAGACTATCATAACCACATAGCCAAGGTCTCGTGCCAAGAATACAAATAAGATTTTGTCAAGGCCTTGTGCCATGACACTAGATTGTCTCATAAGACCTACCGATGCATCGAGGAGCAATAACGGGCTCCACCCGTCACTTACTAAGTCCAATGCATTCCCATATGAAAAGGTTTAAACATAACATAAACATTCTTATTAAAACTAGCATACGAAATGTCAATACTTTCTCCATAAACCATGAATGGTATAAAAATAACACATCCACAGTCAAACATATCACAAAACCTTAAATACATTATGGAAGTTTTGTATCATAATAAATCAACTACATATAATCATAAAATCAATCAAAGGATGTTGACATAGATGAAATCAAAACTATTTGAGAGAAATATCTCATTTTTTTAAATCATTTAAATGTCACACATTTATAAAGGAAGTAATTAAAAGGAGATTTTTGAATCAGAGTGTCCCATACCACTTTGAAACTTTTGAAAGGAATTAAAATTTTAAAAACATTCATTTCCATATAAATAAATCCTTAAAAACCATTTTGAAGACACGAACATTAGTTAAAAATATTTACAAAGATAAATCTTTAAAATATTTAAATTTCTGATTTTTATAAAGAGTACCTTTCCGAAATTCTTAAAATATTCATTTTGAAATCATTTAAAAGTCACATAATTATAAAATAAAACATTTACTTTGAAAATTACCTTTTAATATTGTAAGGGAAGCTTTGACAATTTTAGAATGGTGGTAAATAGCCGCAACCTCTGTATAAGTTAAAAAAACATTCTTACCTTAATTTTGTCGAAAAGGTTAAAAAGATCCTTGTTTGGAAAACGACGGAAATATTCCTTTATAAACCTCTTATAAAAAGTCAAACAAGGGTATAAATTACTTTAAACCATATTCTAGTAAATAGTAAAAATGTTTTGAAATTCATTTTTATGAAACATAGATGTGGATGATAAAGAGATCCTAGTAGATTATTACTTATAAACAACCTCGGATAATGAAGAGATTGTGAAATAACCCTTACCTTGAACTTTTCCGTGGTTGGGGTAGGTTAACCTCCTGTATAATGGTGAAATAATTGTTATTAAATTATTCAATGATCATATACATTAATATGATATCATATATGATCTTTTAACATTGCTTTGTTAATAATATCTTAGAATTATTGTCGTTTCGGGTGTTTACTTACTCATTTTCTTTTATATGTTTTGTTATGTAAACCATGTTTGTAATGGATAGGTTGTATATTATTCATATCCAGAATGATATCAAGTCCTTAAACATTATTTTTAAATCATAAAATGATAATTATACTTGAATGGATACGATGGAGAATGAATCTTATCGCGTTCGTGGAGACGGTTGTCCGTACGTACGCACGAGCGACAATATCATTCTTTTGATATTAAAATAATATATAAATGGATGTTATATCATATATACAGAATCATTAACATGTTATATTTATTATTTACATGATTTACACATCATTATTATACCCATCCAAATAATAATATATTGAATAACAATTACACCACAACGTGGAGACGGTAAGCCGTACGTACGCACGTATGGTGACATGTTATTCAATGTGTGGATAGAATACTGAATATGGTTGTACCGTATTTATAATAAAATCACAGTATATATATGATACTAGAGTTATTATTTTAGAATGGTAAAAACAAAGGAAGAAGAAGTGGAAGAAGAAAGGAACTTGGAAAAGGGTGGTGAAATCATTACCTCTTCTTCGAGTTCTTCCTTTTGATTTGATCAAAAGAGATCCTTAGGTTGGCTTTCTGATCAAACTAAGGCCTCAAGGTTGTACTGAGGGAAGTTGGGAGAGTATTTGGTCAGAGTTTGGCCGAATCAAAATGCTTTGAAGGTGTGAAGAAATGAGATGGAAGAGTTCCCTTTTATAAGAGGGGTGAGGGGCACCTTTGGAAAAGCTAGAAATATTAATTTATAATAAATTAATATTCGGTTTCTAAAGGCTCCAATGTTTATTATTCAAAGGTTAAGGTGGGTATGGGTCGAAAACAACTCAACCAATATAATTTAGACAGGTTTGGGTACTTATATTAACCTTATCTTTAAGTATAAACTCTAAGATAATTAGTTTCACTTTTAAAATGTCTCTTTGTATTTTTATATTATATGGTTAATAAACTTACCATATACATCCATTCGACCCCCAACTGGTCCATTAATGATACACCTATCATGATATAAGTCTCTTTGCCGAACCTTAGATTTTTAGGAATTTAATATCTCTTAATAATATAATATTTTTTTTAGAAACTCTTTTGTGTCAATTTTGACACTATTCAATAGTTGATTTTTGTGAAACTCATAACAGAATTATTACTTCAAAAAAATTAATTAAATCAATAATAACATGTCATATTAACTTATCAAATTAGTTTAATTCATAAAAAGTATCAAATTCTATTTCTTTGGGTATTTATAATATCAATTATTTTAATTTTTCACTATTATGGTAATTACTGCATCATCATTGTGTCATAAATAAATTAAATTATTTATTCTTTAAAAATTATAAATAAAATATCATTATGTAGGAAATATTTTTATCTTTCTAATTAATTTTTATAGTAAAAAATCCAACATATATAACCCTATGTAAAAATTGTTTTGCTAAAAGATATATGCTTGTGTCATATTTGTATTCATTTTAACTTAATTAAAATAAAGTGTCCCTATCACCTACAAGTGGCTCCATGGGGTCACAAAATCGACCCAAAGATGCTTATGGTCGAAAATGTATCAACCAATAAGGTTAGGACACGTTTTAGGGTAATTTAGTATTATTATAATTTTATTTTTTAACCCTTATTTACCGGATTTACCCTTAACCATGGTAAATAAAATATTTCCGCAGTAATTATTCAAAATGCCTAAAAATAAAAGTTACCTATTTACACAATTTGAACATAATGATTCCAAATATGGAATCCATTTTTCAAAATTTAAAACACAGAAGTGGTAGAAATTAATTTAAAATTAATTCCCGTTGTTAAAATAAGAAGCGTGTTTTTAAGAGATAATAACTATCAAAAGATTGGCACTTGTTTATGGCCAGTTTAATTGTAAAATTATGTCCAATGACCAAAATTATATTAAATGATAAAAATATATTCTAAATATACTTTAAAACCACTCAAATTCATAATTTATCACTATTAACTATTTTGATTAAAAAAGTTGTTTTTAATTAAAATTTAGTAATTTTCACTATTCATCAAAATATTAAAGTTATCCGAAAAGTACCAAAATTTCACCTTAGGCTAAATTCGATATTCAAAATCCAAAAATGAAGTCCATTTTGAAATATAAAATATATATAATTTCAAAAAGTAGGTATTACTATTCATAACGGCTAGTTTGATCGGTTGTGGTGTGTGTTAAAACTCGATATTGCGTACAACACACGCTAATGTATTATTCAAAGGAAAGCGTAGCGTGGAAGCTTGGGATGTTTCATTTTAAATTTTTGATGTCCCCATTTAGTCAAAAAGTTTAAAATATTGTATTTAAAAATAGTTCACTATTAAAAGTTGATAAAAGTGCAATACTGAAAATGAATTTGTTCTTGCATTATATCTAAGAAACTCATAATATGGATTCTAAAATTATAAGGATATATTAGTTTAAAATTTAGTTAATACAATTCATAACCTCTTTTGAATGGCTTGTTTGGTAAGTCATGGTGCGATTGAACTCGGTGTTGCATGTAGTCCAAGTTATTGAATTATTTTGAAGAAATAACACACTATGAAATCTTGGGGTGTTACATTCTCCCCTCCTTCAATAAATTGCGTCCTCACAATTCTAAATTGTTCTTCAAAAATAAAAGGTTGAAAATAGAAAATATCTTTGTGGGAAAACCCACATCGGAAATTGGGTTACTAAAATTAATTCTTAATATGAGGAAAAGAGAAATGAAAGGGTCACCACCAAATTATGATCTCTATTAGGAGAACATTGGTGGAAATTAGAGACATAAATTGGAGGAAAAATGTAAATATTTATAGGTAGTGATTGAGGTCATCAGTCACAAACAAGTTTAAAATTGAGGTCCCTAAATTAATCAATCTATGATGATTTGAAATACCATCGGTTCAACAAAACATAGCGTATTAGGATAACACATTTTTGGTTTTAGGATTCCTTAAATAAAGTATAAGAATTAATTTCTTCATAGAATAAGAGAAGAAGAAAAATATATTCATGACAAGTGTAGTTCCATCCTTTAACTAATTTCTACCACGAACTCATCTTTCACTCTAAAAGATAATAGAACATAAAAAAATATTCTATTTATCCTATTCATATAGGGTTCCAAAAAAACGAATTTATAATTCATCTACCAGATCTTTAAAAAAACTACATTATTTAATTCAGGACATCTCGTGGGCTAGTGGTAGGTGATACACCCTTGTCGCCCTTCGGTTGCGGGTTTAAGTCTCGCAGCCTTGCCAGTCGTGACGGGTTGCCGCCCGACCTCCGGGTTGTCCTTTTATGGCAATCCAAAATTAATATCAAACTAGAATTTATCCAAAATACTTCTGTCCAAACTCACAGTCCAACATTTATAAGGAAGGTAAACATAATGTAGATCCTTCTTACCCTGTAATAGCATATTAATACCTTCATCATGTATTCTTTTAAAACACTGAAACATCCTGAATTACCATAATCCTTATTGATTACATTCATGCTCCCTTATTTCATATAGAATGCTGGATATAATTCATCAATTAAAAAATGTTTTAAACCCCAACAATGATGGAATATACAAATCATTAATCAGCTTCAAGGTAGTCAAGAATATCCAATATAATTTATCCAAATCAATCATGTATTATTCTAAAATCACTACCTCGGTATCAAAACCATATTATGGTTTATCTTTCTCTCAACCATATATTTTCCAAAAATTTAACCTGCTATTGAGTCACTTTTCTTTGTTCCACACAATCTCAAGTCCTTAATGAAATAGTACTGCAGTACAATCCTTATATACTCCATAATTATTATAACAAGTACATTGTTGATACAACAATCAAATGACATAATCAACACAAGAACTCTAATCATTCCTCTTTATCTGTGGTAGTATCATAACTTGATTATTATCTAATAACATCATTTGAGGCATAGTCTAATGACTGGGACATAGGTTCACGTAGTGTCCAAACTCCTTGCAAATGAAGCATTGTACATTTGAAACCATTTTCTTACCCTTGCAGTCACGTACTTTGTGCCCTTTTCCTCCCCACTTATAACAAACTCCCATTCCTTTCAGGCAAGTCCAGGGTGTTTCTTCCCACAGTTATCACATATGGAAAAATTATTCTTTTCCCTCTTCCCTTTATCCATCTTTCTCTCTTCCATCCTTTTCTTCTCTTGCTTCCCTTCAAATCCATAGGACACAGTAAAATCTTTACTTATCTTATCAACACATGAAATTATTTCTTCATAAGATGATAATACATGGGAGACTATTTCTCTTATAAATTCTGGCTATAGACCATGAAAGATATGATCCTTCTTTCTCTTTGGATCATGCGCATTGCTGGAGTTCTCATTCCTTCTACTGGGTGCCATTTCTAAGCAATGGCATACACTAGATTAGTTTATGAATCAAAATACATAATCCCATACTTATAAAACACTTAACATAAATTGAACTATTTATGGATATAATCCATAATCATAAGAATGTTTTCTTTGAGGAAGTATATACTAATAAACACTTCATAATTATTTTTAAAGAAAATGAGAGTTATCCTAAGCATATCCCCCGGGAGTGTCGTAACCAAGAGTGCAGAAAGGCCCGTTGTCGTGCACCAGTTCCCGTTCGAGTCTATCTCAAAGTGGTGTTTTCGGGTTTTACCCCTAGGTACATCTGTGCCAGAGCCGCCTCTACCTGCTCCTATCCATAAAAGGATGTATTGCTCGGAAAACTCACAAAATCTCTACAATACCAAAATTCTAGGTAGTTCTTCTATACTAATCCTCAATGTTCATCTTAGGTCTACGTGCTCTAATCAGAGTTTATCTAAATCTAGCTTCCAAGGTTTGTACTAAACTTCCTCTGATACCAACTGTAACGCCCCGACCCCTGTTACCCAGAGTCGGTGCATCATTACATAACATTGTCATGATCACAAGAAAGATCAAATCTCGAAAGACCGATTGGTTTAGTAGCCTTGGAAACACTAGATATATTCATAAAGTTTTACATTAAATCATAAAGTGAAAAACTACTACAACAACATAATGTCTCCATCGTCCACACTATTATCCCCTCATAATATCCCTGCAGGTCATTCATAACTTACTTCTTCACTTCCTGGGAAAAATAAAACATAGAAAAGGGGTGAGCTCAAATGCCCAGTAAGGATATCAATATAGCAGAAACTTTCATAAATAAGAATAAACTTTTAAGGCAATGTATAACTTAAAACAAAAGCCTTTTAAACTTGAACTTCAACATAGTATGGAAAAAATAAAATGAAATAATGCCATTTACTTATTCACATGGATATTCTACTAATCGAATAATCAAATGCAATATCAATAACCACTTTCATAATGATGGAATGCATAATGCCAGACTATCATAACCACATAGCCAAGGCCTCGTGCCAAGAATACAAATAAGATTTTGTCAAGGCCTTGTGCCAAGACACTAGTTTGTCTCATGAGACCTACCGATGCATCGAGGAGCTATAGCGGGCTCCACCCGTCACTTACTAAGTCCAATGCATTCCCATATGAAAATGTTTAAACATAACATAAACATTCGTATTAAAACTAGCATACGAAATGTCAATACTTTCTCCATAAACCATGAATGGTATAAAAATAACACATCCACAGTCAAACATATCACAAAACCTTCAATACATTATGGAAGTTTTGTATCATAATAAATCAACTTCATATAATCATAAAATCCATCAAAAGATGTTGGCATAGATGAAATCAAAACTATTTCATAGAAATATCTCCTTTTTTTTGAAATCATTTAAAAGTCACACATTTATAAATGAAGTAATTAAAAGGATATTTTTGAATCAAAGTGTCCCATACCACTTTGAAACTTTTAAAAGGAATTAAAATTTTAAAAACATTCATGTCCATATAAATAAATCCTTAAAACCCATTTTGAAGACATGGACATTAATTACAAATATTTAGAAAGATAAATCTTTAAAGTATTTAAAATTCTTATTTTGATAAAGATTTCCTTTATGAAATTCTTAAAATATTCATTTTGAAATCATTTAAAAGTCACATAATTATAAAATAAAACATTTACTTTGAAAATAACCTTGTAATCTTGTAAGGGAATATTTGACAATTTTATAATGGCGGTAAATAGCCGCACCCGCCGTATAAGTTAAAAAAACATTCTTACCTTAATTTTGTCGAAAAGGTTAAAAAGATCCTTGTTTGGAAAACGACGGAAATATTCCTTTATAAACCTCTTATAAAAAGTCAAACAAGGGTATAAATGAGTTTAACCCATATTCTAGTAAATAGTAAAAATGTTTTGAAATTCATTTTTAAAAAACATGGATGTGGATGATAAAGAGATCCCAGTAGATTATTACTTATAAACAACCTCAGATAATGAAGATATTGTGAAATAACCCTTACCTTGCATGTCACGACCCTTCCTCGGGGCCCGTGCCGTGACTACCCCAAGACCGCCCTCCATAGGCCAGGGGCTGGTGACTAGAACCAAAGGCGTAAAATCCCGATAACTGGGAAGGCATTTCCTTTATAAAAGAAAACAATCACCACAGAGTACAAGCGGAAGCAAAACACTAAGTACAAAAGAAATGCTGAAAAGTAAATGGGCCAGAATACAAACCCAAAAGAAAGTATGACTACAACTGAACAAGGTACAACAGCAAAACGACAACAGCTGGAAGAAGGAAGCAGCTCCTGGGTCGTCCTCCTCGGATCCTACCTGAAGGGTAGGTACAGATAGCGCAGCTCCTGGTCGTCCACCATGGATCCTACCTGAAAGGTAGGTACAGATAGCCTCCTCCATGCTCTCATCTGTCAACCTCCTATGCGAGTCGTCACGTCGTGTAGTCCACCTCCGGGTACTGACTCGTCTTGTAGTCCACCTCCGGGTACCGACCAGTCCTCGGACACTCGGCCTTCGTCAGCACTGCCCGTCGTCTGCAACCAACACAACGAGGTGCGGGCATAGCCCGTGCAGGAGTGAGTATAACGATACTCAGTAGGGACCCCGAGACCCTCAAGGTCTCACTAAACAAACAAGGATAACCACAAGAAGATCTCAACAGATATCCTCTACCTAGATATATGCCCATACATATACCTAAGTTATCAAGTAACCCATCTCAATCATGAGGAAACACAAGGATTATGAAATCAACGGATAACCACTACCAAGGTATATTCCCATACATATACCTAAGTTATCAAGTGACCCATCTCAATCATGAGGTAAACACAAAGGTCAAAAGTCTTAGCTCAACCAGGATTTTCATTATCGAAACCGTAACTGCTGAAGAGCTCCATCTCTGGAGTGTACAGTGGTCCTGTCACGACTCCGAGGTACTACTCACTAACCTAAGACTACTGAGGTACTCCTCCTGTCGAGTACTACGGGCCTGCCACCTCACACAGTAGTGCTTCCCGCCGGGGCCTGCCACTCAAACACAGTAGTTCTCTCCCCTCATAGCCTACAGAGGTACTCCTCCTGTCAAGTACCACGGGTCTTCCACCTCACATAGTAGTTCTCCTCCGTTGTGGGTCTGCCACCTCAAAAATTAGTGATCCCCACTGGGCTACATAAGTCACTCCGAATTGAATCGGACAAGCAGTCTTCAGGTCTATTCCGGCTACACGGTCTCCGTACTCTGTACGCTCGTCTCCAGGAGGGTCCACTCCACGAGCTACAAGTCGATACTCCAAGTATCTCAAAGTCCCACGAAGAAGTATCTCAAAGGACCGCCTCATCATAGGGGTCTCAACGCAACAGACGGCGCGTCAATCAGACGCCCGATCTGTGAGTTACTAGCCTTTTCGTCCCAGTGGCCCGGTTGATTTTGTGTGTGAACCAATCCGGCCGTAACTCAACTATACCCCGAACACTCATAGGGTATACTCATAGGGACCGTTTATAGATGAGATCAACAACTCCACTGACGGTTCGTCAAACGGACGTCCTGTCTGAAAGATATCATCTTTTTCCGTTCTAGGGGCCCGGTTGGATTTCGGGTACAATCCAACCTGGATATAACCCAACAACATCCAAAACTCGGGCGGAGGATGCAAAAAGTTCCATATCGACAACAGGAACTCAACGAGATAGACGGCGCGTCAATCAGACGCATGGTCTGTGAGTTATTGGCTTTTTCGTTTCAGGGGCCCGGTTGGTTTCGTGAGCGAACCAACCCGACCGCACTCTGATGGCATCCAAACCTTGATCGGAGTAATCAAAAAGATCCTTCTCACTTATAGGAATCCATCAAAGTCGACGGCACGTCAATCGGACGTTCGGAACTCAAGATATAAGTGTTTCCGCTCCAAGGGCCCGGTTGGTTTCGTGGATGAACCGACCCGGCCGAACCCAAAGTAATCCTAAACCTTGAGTGAGATATATTGAAACGACCGTCTCGATCCAAGAATCGCGTTGCCGCTGAAGTCGAGTCGTTTGGAGGCCCTTAGCTCAAGTTACGAGCATTTGACCGAAAGTGGTCCAAAAACGGGGGTCTGGGCCCGGGCCGACCCGGCTGGGCCCGGCCCGGTCCGGTTCGGTCCGGCCCAACTGGCCGACCCGACACGTGGGAGGGGCGCACGGATCCCTCGCCGTTCGCCGCTGATTGAGGCCGGCGGTTCGCCGGCCGCCCCTTTTCCAGCGGCGCGCCGCCGCCGCCGCCGCCTTCCGCGGACCACCGGACGTGCTCCGGTGGTCTGTTCTTCCTGCCATCTTCGCCTATGGTCCCCCCGGGACCCCATATTCACTGCGAAAGGCTTTAAAACGCCCAAACGGCCTGCTTCGTCATCGCCTGTCAATCCACACATCAATAAACAATCTGCGGAGGGTTGTCTGGCCGTGTTCGTTTGACCCGCACCCTCCGCATTAGATTATAACAACGGGAGAAGTTTAATCAACACATGAATACATAACCACAAACAATTTTAATTAATTAAAATTGTTCTTATTATACAGGTTCTTCCCTTTGAACGGAAATATTCACGGAGTATAGAACATTCAAATAAAACCCCTACCTTGGGTATAAGGCGTTCGGAAGGAGTCGTCTTCGTTCGAGGTTCGTCGCGGTATGGCATAGCGAGGATGACGACGTTGAAGGGGGACGTCGGCGTTCATCCGACTCGAGGGAAGGTGAAGACGTCGTCGTTTGCTACCTGATTCCGCTTCCGAGCTTGTTCATTGAACTCCGAGGTCCATGAATAAAAAGATTTAATTAATGAAAATTAAATCTGTGCGTTGATAAAAAAACCACAAAGGAGTTCTAAAAGGAACCCAAAATCTTTTACCTCCAACAGATGATTGAAGGTTTCGTTGCGGAGGGAGGAACGTCGCAGAAGAAGTAACATCGGTGTCACGGCACACGGCGTTGCGTCGTCGATTTCCGCGGTTTCGGCGTTCTTCGTCGGAGTCCGGCGTTCTTCGCGTTCTTCGCATTCTTCGCGTTCTTCGCATTCTTCGCATTCTTCGCGAAGGAGGATGAAGAATTCTCAGAGGTTCTTCAAGGTTTAACACAACATTACAAAAAAGGAGGGTGTGTTGGCCTTATTTTATTACTACGCCAACGGATTTCAAACCGGTTAAGAAACGAATAAAGAGATAAATAACGACCCATTAATTCATAGAATTAATTCAACGAAATAAACTGCCCAATTAATTCAATGAAGAAAACCTCCCAATTAATTGGTGCGTTAACAAAATAAGAAAACGTGTCAGTTGACTTTCATAATGACGGGTTTTCGCGGGTGCGTTACTTAGCGGAAAAGAAATGGTGGGGCTCGTGCGGGTCCCACCTCACAAATATCCTACAAAGAGGGTAGGATATTTTTGGATAGCACCCTATCCGCAACAGCTCAACTTATGCTACTTTAAGTGGCTTCAAGTGGCTTCCAGGCGGCTTAAGTGAAATAAAATAAACTTTGTCGCATAATTTATTTTATTTCTTAACTTTAAGCCCAAAAATTAAAAACCACACCCGAGAAAACGCAACTCCGGAAGAGGTGTTTCTAAGCAATTACCGGCGCTGCGATTCCATCGGTGCCCTCAGAATTTGATTCCGAGCACCGGTTCAAAAGTTAGAAAAAACCTGCTTGTCCATTCACTGAACGTACCCGAGCCAAACTTCGGAAATTGATTTCGGGCACACCGGGCCTCAGAATCAGGCGCCGTCAGAAACTATGTTCTTTTAAAATTCCAAAGAAAATTAAGAAAAAAAATTTCCTTGGAATTTACGGGTCTTTACATTACTCCCACCATAGGGCTTTACATCCCCGTAAAGCTTCACCACAAACTTAGGGATACAAAGGCGGTACTGAGAACACATCTGAGCCTCCCGCTCCCATGTGCTCACCTGGAGGTTCCCGTGCTGCCAAAGAAAGTGTACCAGAGGAATCGATCGTCCCCGTAGGATCCGCTCATGTCCATCCTTGATCCTCACTGGAACCTCCATGGAAGTAACCCCATCTTCATTGTCCTGCTCCTCATGGTCGATGATATGCGGAGGGTCGAGCTCGTATCTCCTCAGTTGGGATACGTGGAAAACGTCGTGCACCTAGTGCAACTGAAGTGGATGGGTCAAGTGGTAAACCACCTCTCCTACCCAGATGAGGACCTAGAAAGGTTCGTTGAACCTCGGAGATAACTTGCCTCCCTGGACACATCTCCGTAAACCTCGTCGAGGTGAGACTTGTATAAGGACGTGATGGTCATCCTCGAACACTAGAGGCCTCCAAGCCCTGTCAGTATAAGGCTTCTGTCGGCCCTTTGCCATCCTCATCCGCTCTTGGATGACCTGGACCTTCTCTAGTCTCACAAGAGCTGCTATGATTTCTTCTTTTCCGATAAGAGAAATCCGGTCTCATCCCCTGAATTAACCACATTCATTGCCTAATACAGTCAATCTTGACATGAATGATGCATTCATGCCATGGATGACGTCGTAAGGAATCGACGTAACTACCAAGAGATCCAACTGTCACTCTCGCCTCCAAGGGTTGAGTCACACTGTCGGCATCAGTGTGTGGTCACTAGGTCTCCTTCAGTAGAAAACTCGAAAGTGAGGGTCAAGTCAATAGTCTTAACCGAGACCACTCAGTATCAACCAAACAAAAGGACAGGAAAGCAAACAAAGATAAGTGTCTTTTTATTATTGCAGCTCATAGTACAAGACACAAAGGAACTACAGACAAACATCAACATAACTAGAAGAAACAGGATCAATAGCCTCCAGGTCGGAAGCTAGTCCCGCTCATGTCCATCTGCTTCCGGAGCTCCAAGACCATAGGCCTCAGCTGCCTAAATCTGAGCTCTACCATGTCCTCTTGTCCCCTGCGGTCGGGGTGAGCCTCCTGGTGGTAGTGGCAACATCCCGAAGCGTCGTCCACCTCTAGCAGCACGGCCAGATCCTTGCGGTCCTCCCTGATCAAACTTCTGCCTCTGCCTCGGAGGTTCTTCATTTAACTGTTGGTCATCTGCATGGCGGGTCGGACAGTCACGTGATATGTGACCAATTCTGCCGCAGGAGTAACACTTCATGGCAGGTCTGGCTCTATCACTTCGCTTGGTGCCTCGCACTACCGACCCTAAGTCACGCGGTCGACCACCTGTAGGTCTGGTCCACTTGGACCCCTGCGTCATCTGTCTACTGCCCACTACAGAAGACTCTGACGCATGCCGGCTAGTGGTGGGTCCTGCTGCTGGAGACTGCTCAGCAAGGAAACTCTCCACTAATAGGGCTCACTCCAACACTCCTGTCTGCGTCGGAATGTTGTGCGATACAACCGAAACTCTGATCTCCCGCCTGAGCCCCTGCTCTAAGGTTCGGGCCCTGAAGAACGGGTCTCATACCATATCTGTGGAGTAGCGTGAGAGACTGTGAATCTCGCTGAGTACTGCGCCACTGACATGCTGCTCTGCCGCAGCTGAAGTAGCTCCTCTATATGCACCGCTAGAAGGGTGGCTGGTACAAACTCTGCCCGGAACAGGCTCTCGAAGTCTACCCATATAAGTGTCGCCTCGTCATGCATATGAAGCATCAGGCTCCACCATCTGCCTGCTTCTGCCTGAAGAAGGCTAGCAGCAAGGATCACCGTGAAATCTGTCGGCGTCCCCACTAGCATGAAGACTCTCACCACAGCCTCCAGACAATCCTCAGCCGCCTGCGGGTCCGTCCCTCCCTGAAACCTGGGAGGCATCTGGCGCTGGAACTCATGCAGTGCGCTCAAGCGACATGAATGCTCTGCTGCTAGGGCTAGTGGCATCGGTGGCCCAACGGGTAGTAGTACCGCTGGTGCCTCAACTGGGATAGGGCCCTGTACTGAGGCCTCGTCGCTTGGCGGGCTGTCAGTACGCACCACTCTCGGGGCTCTAGCTGGTCGTCCACGGGGAGGCATCCTGAAAGAAACAATGTGACACGGTCAAAAGATTATACCTAGTGAGCTGACCTGGTTTGAGCTGACATTTAAAAAAAACTTCTGGAAAACACACACGCAATCAGTGTTTTCGTGCACAAAGTCGGAAATCAGTTGTCAGGGTCCTGGTGTATGGATACGTCGGCCGCTCGCACCAACACTGGACTCCCTGAACTGAAAACCACACACGGTACTCTTAACACGATTGCTTCACAGAAAGAAACATCAGAGTCTTATGTTCTGCGGTAGAACCGAACCCCTCTGATACCAATTTGTCACGACCCGTCCTTGGGGCCCGTGTCGTGACAACCCCAAGCCCTCCTTCCATAGGCCAGGGGCTGGCGACTAGCACCAATGGCGTAAAATACCGATAACTGGGAAGGCATTGCATTTATAAAAGAAAAAAAGCCCCACAGAGTACAAGCGGAAGCAAAACACTAAGTCAAAAAGAAATGATGAAAAGTAAATGGGCCAGAATAAAAACCCAAAAGAAAGTACGACTACAACTGAACAAGGTACAACAGAAAAAAGACAACAGCTGGAAGAAGGAAGCAGCTCCTGGGTCATCCTCCTCGGATCCTACCTAAAGGGTAGGTACAAATAGCGCAGCTCTTGGTCGTCCACCACGGATCCTACCTGAAGGGTAGGTACAGATAGCCTCCTCCACGCTCTCGTCTGTCAACCTCCTCTATGAGTCGTCACGTCATGTAGTCCACCTCTGGGTACTGACTCGTCGTGTAGTCCACCTCCGGGTACCGACCAGTCCTCGGACACTCGGCCTCCGTCCGCACTGCCCGTCGTCTGCAACCAATACAACGAGGTGCGGGCATAGCCCGTGCAGAGGTGAGTATAACGATACTCAGTAGGGACCCCGAGACCCTCAAGGTCTCACTAAACCAACAAGGATAACCACAAGAAGATCTCAACAGATAACCTCTACCTAGATATATGCCCATATATATACCTAATTTATCAAGTAACCCATCTCAAGCATGAGGAAACACAAGGATTGTGAAATCAACGGATAACCACTACCCCGGTATATGCCCATACATATACCAAAGTTATCAAGTGACCCATCTCAATCATGAGGTAAACACAAAGGTCAAAAGTATCAGCTCAACCAGGATTTTCATTATCGAAACCGTAACTGCTGAAGAGCTCCATCTCTGGAGTGTACAGTGGTCCTGTCACGACTCCGAGGTACTGCTCACTAACCTAAGACTGCTGAGGTACTCCTCCTTTCGAGTACCGCGGGCCTGCCACCTCACACAGTAGTGCTTCCCGCCGGGGTCTGCCACTCAAACACAGTAGTGCTCCCCCCTCATAGCCTATAGAGGTACTCCTCCTGTCAATTACCGCGGGTCTGCCACCTCACATAGTAGTGCTCCTCCGCTGTGGGTCTACCACCTCACAAAGTAGTGCTCCTCACTGGGCTACGTAATTCACTCCGAATAGAATCGGACAAGCAGTCTTCAGGTCTCTTTCGGCTACACGGTCTCTGTACTCCGTACGCTCGTCTCCGGGAGGGTCCGCTCTACGAGCTACAAGTCGATACTCCAATTATCTCAAAGTCCCACGAAGAAAAAATATCTCAAAGGACCGCCTCGTTATAGTGGTCTCAACGCAACAGACGACGCATCAATCGGACGTCCGGTCTCTGAGTTGCTAGCCTTTTCGTCCTAGGGGCCCGGTTGGTTTCTTGTGCGAACCAATCCGGCCGTAACTCAACTATACCCCGAACACTCATAGGGTATACCCATAGGGACCGTTTCTCGACGAGATCAACAACGCCGCTGACGGTTCGTCAAACGGACATCCTGTCTGAAAGATATCATCTTTTTCCATTCCAGGGGCCCGGTTGGATTTCGGGTACAGTCCAACCCGGCTATAACCCAACAGCATCCAAAACTCGGGCGGAGGATGCGAAAAGTTCCGTATCGACAACAGGAACGCAACGAGACAGATGGCGCGTCAATAGGACGCCTGGTCTGTGAGTTATTGGCTTTTTCGTTCCAGGGGCCCGGTTGGTTTCGTGAGCGAACCAACCCGACCGCACTCCGACGGCATCCAAACCTCGAGCAGAGTAATCCAAAAGATCCTTCTCACTTAGAGGAATCCATCAAAGTCGACGGCACGTCAATCGGACGTCCGAAACTCAAGATATAAGTGTTTCTGCTCCGAGGGCCCGGTTGGTTTCGTGGATGAACCAACTCGGTCGAACACAATGTAATCCGAAACCTTGAGTGCGATATACCGAAACGACCGTCTCGATCCAAGGATCGTGTTTCCACTGACCGTGAGTCGTTTTGAGGCCCTTAGCTCAAGTTACGGGAATTTGACCGAAAGTGGTCCAAAACGGGGGTCTAGGCCCGGGCCGACCCGGCCCGACCCCCCTGGGTCGGCCCTACCCAGGTCGACCCGACCCGGGTCCAACCCGGCTAGGCCCGGCCCGACCGGCCGGCCACAGCTCGGCCAGCGTGGCCAAGCCGACACGTGGGTGGGGCGCACGGATCCCCCGCCCTTTACCGCTGATTGAGGCCGGCGGTTCGCCGGCCGCCCCTTTTCCGGCGGCGCGACGCCGCCGCCTTCCGCGGACCACCGGACGCGCTCCGGTGGTCCGTTCTTCCTGCTGTCTTCGCTTATGGTCCCCCCGGGACCCCATCTTCACTGTGAAGGGATTCAAACGCCCAAACGTCCTGCTTCGTCGTCACCCGTCAATCCACACATCAATAAACAATATGCGGAGGGTTGTCGGGCCGTGTTCGTTTGGCCCGCACCCTCCGCGTTAGATTATAACAACGGGAGAAGTTTAATCAACACATGAATACATAACCAAAAAAAAATTTAATGATTTAAAATTGTTGTTATTATCCGGGTTCTTCACTTTGAACGGAAACATTCACGGAGTATAGAACATTCAAATAAAACCCCTACCTTGGGTATAAGTCGATCGGAAGGAGGCGTCGTCGTTCGAGGTTCGCCGCAGTATGGCGTCGCGAGGATGACGACGTCGAAGGGGGACGTCGGCATTCATACGACTCGAGAGAAGGCGAAGCCGTCGTCGCTTGCTACCCGATTATGCTTCCGAGCTTGTTCGTCGAACTCCGAGGTCCAAGAATAAAAATATTTAATTAATGAAAATTAAATCTGTGCGTTGATAAAAAACCACAAGGGAGTTCTAAAAGGAACCCAAAATCTATTACCTCCAACAGATGATTGAAGGTTTCGTTGTGGAGGGAGGAACGTCGCAGAAGAGGAAACGTCGGCGTCGCAGCAAAAGGCGTTGCATCGTCGATTTCCGCGGTTTCGGCGTTCTTCGTCGGAGGCAGGCGTTCTTCGCGTTCTTCGCATTCTTCGCGTTATTCGCGTTCTTCGTGAAGGAGGATGAAGAATTCTCAGAGGTTCTTCAAGGTTTAACACAAAATTACAAAAAAGGAGGGCGTGTTGGCCTTATTTTATTACTACGCCAACATATTTCAAACCGGTTAAGAAACGATTAAAGAGATAAATAACGACCCATTAATTCGTAGAATTAATTCAACAAAATAAACTGCCCAATTAATTCAACGAAGAAAACCGCCCAATTAATTGGTGCGTTAAGAAAATAAGAAAACACATCAGTTGACTTTTATAATGACGGGTTTTCGCGGGTGCGTTACTTAGTGGAAAAGAAACGGTGGGGCTCATGTGGTTCCCACCTCACAAATATCCTACCAAGAGGGTAGGATATTTTTGGATAAAACCCTATCCGCAACAACTCAGCTTAAGCTGCTTTAAGTGGCTTCAAGTGGCTTCCAAGTGGATTAAGTGAAATAAAATAATGTTTGTCGCACAATTTATTTTATTTATAAACTTTAAGCCCAAAAATTAAAAACCACACCCGAGAAAACAAAACTCCAGAAGAGGCGTTTCTAAGCAATTATCGGCGTTGCGATTCCATCGGTGCCCTCAGAACTCGATTCCGAGCACCGGTTCAAAAGTTAGAAAAACCCGCTCGTCCGTTCACTGAACGTACCCGAGCCAAACTTCGGAAATTGATTCCGGGTACACCGGGCCTTGGAATCAGGCGCCGTCAGAAACTGTGTTCTTGTAAAATTCTAAAGAAAATTAAGAAAAAAAAATTCCTTGGAATTTAAGGGTCTTTACATTGCACCTTTCCCTGGTTGAGGTAGGTTAACCTCCTGTATAATGGTGAAATAATTGTTATTAAATTATTCAACGATAATATACATTAATATGATATCATATATGATCTTTTAACATTGCTTTGTTAATAATATCTTAGAATTATCGTCATTTTGGATGTTTACTTACTCGTTTTCTTTTATATGTTTTGTTGTGTAAGCCATGTTTGTAATGGGTAGGTTGTATATTATTCATATCTAGAATGATATCAAGTCCTTAAACATTATTTTTAAATCATAAAATGATAATTATACTTGAATGGATACGATGGAGAATGAATCATATCGCGTTCGTGGAGACGGTAGTCCGTACGTACGCACAAGTGACAATATCATTCTTTTGATATTAAAATAATATATAAATGGATGGTATATCATATATACAGAATCATTAACATGTTATATTTATTATTTACATGATTTACACATCATTATTATACCCATCCAAATAATAATATATTGAATAACAATTACACCACGACGTGCAGACGGTAAGCCGTACGTACGCACGTATGGTGACATGTTTTTCAAAGGGTGGATAGAATACTGAATATGGTTATACCATATTTATAATAACATCACAGTATATATATGATACTGGAGTTATTATTTTAGAATGGTAAAAACAAAGGAAGAAGAAGTGGAAGAAGAAAAGAACTTGGAAAAGGGTGGTGAAATCATTACCTCTTCTTCGAGTTCTTCCTTTTGATTTGATCAAAAGGGCTCCTTAGGTTGGATTTCTAATCAAAATAAGGCATCTAGGTTGTAGTGAGGGAAGTTGGGAGTGTATTTGGGCAGATCTTGGCCGAACCAAAAGGCTTTGAAGGTGTAAAGAAATGAGAAGGAAGAGTTCCCTTTTATAAGAGGGGTGAGGGGCACCTTTGGAAAAGCTAGAAATATTAATTTATAATAAATTAATATTCGGTTTATAATGGCTCCAATGTTGATTATTCAAAGTTTAAGGTGGGGATGGGTTGGAAACAACTCAACCAATAGAATTTAGACAGGTTTGTGTACTTATATTAACCTTATCTTTAAGTATAAACTCTAAGTTAATTAGTTTCACTTTTACAATGTCTCTTTGTATTTTTATATTATATGGTTAATAAACATACCATATACAACCAAGAGATCCCTAAGTGGTCCATTAATGATACACCTATCATGATATAAGTCTCTTTTCCGAACCTTAGATTTTTAGAAATTTAATATCAATTAATAATATAATATTTGTTTTAAAAACTCTTTTGTGTCAATTTTGACACTATTCAATAGTTGATTTTTGTGAAACTCATGACAGAATGATTACTTCAAAATAATTTACTTAAATAAATCCTAAAATGTCATATTAACTTATGAAATTAGTTTAATTCATAAAAAAGTCTCAAATTCTATTTATTTGGGTATTTATAATATCAATTATTTTCATTTTTCACTATTATGTTAATTACTGCATCATCATTGTTTCATACATAAATTATATTATTTAATCTCTAAAAATTATACATAAAATAAAATTATGTAGGAAATAGTTTTATCTTTCTAATTAATATTTATAGTCGAAAATCCAACATATATAACCCTATAAAAAAATTGGTTTTCTAAAAGATATATGCTTGTGTCATTTTTGTATTCATTTTAACTTAATTAAAATAAAGTGTCCCTATCACCTACAAGTGGCTCCATGGGGTCCCAAAATCGCCCCAAAGAGGCTTATGGTCGAACATGTATCCAAAAATAAGGTTAGGACACGTTTTAGGGTAATTTAGTATTATTATAATATTATTTTTTAACCCTTATTTACCGGATTTACCCTTAACCATGGTAAATAAAATATTTACCGCAGTAATTATTCAAAAATGCCTAAAAATAAAAGTTACCTATTTACACAATTTGAAAATCCTGATTCCAAATATGGAATCCATTTTTAAAAATTCAAAACACGGAAGTGGCAGAAATTAATTTAAAATTAATTCCCGTTGTTAAAACAAAAAGTGTGTTTTTAAGGGATAATAACTATCAAAAGATTGACACTTGTTTATGTCCAGTTTAATTGTAAAATTATGTCCAATGACCAAAATTATACGAAATGGTAAAAATATATTCTAACTATACTTTAAAACCACTCAAATTCATAATTTATCACTATTAACTATTTTTATTAAAAAAGATTTTTTTAATTAAAATTTAGTAATTTTCACTATTCATCAAAATATTAAAGTTATCTGAAAAGTACCAAAATTTCACCTTAGGCTAAATTCGATATTCCGAATCTAAAAATGAAGTCCATTTTGAAATATAAAATATATATAATTTCAAAACTTAGGTATTACTATTCATAACGGCTAGTTTGATTGGTTGTGGTGTGTGTTAAAACTCGAAGTTGCGTACAACACATGCTACTGTATTATTAAAAGGAAAGAGTACCGTGGAAGCTTGGGATGTTTCATTTTAAATTTTTGATGTCCCCATTTAGTCAAAAAGTTTAAAATATTGTATTTAAAAAGGGTTCACTATTAAAAGTTGATAAAATTGCAATACTGAAAATGAATTTGTTCTTGCATTATATCTAAGAAACTCTTAATATCGATTCTAAAATTATAAGGATATATTAGTTTAAAATTTAGTTAATACAATTCATAACCTCTTTTGAATGTCTTGTTTGGTATGTCATGGTGCGATTGAACTCGGTGTTGCTTGTAGTGCAAGTTATTGAATTATTTTGAAGAAATAACACACTATGAAATCTTGGGGTGTTATATTCTCCCCTCCTTCAATAAATTGCATCCTCGCAAATAGAAATTGTTCTTTAAAAATAAAAGGTTGAAGATAGAAAATATATTTGTGGGAAAACCCACATCGGAAATTGGGTTACTAAAATTTATTCTTAATATGAGGAAAAGAGAAATGAAAGGGTCACCACCAAATTATGATCTCTATTAGGAGAACATTGGTGGCAATTAGAGACATATAATTGGAGGAAAAAGGTATATATTTATAGGTAGTGATTGAGGTCATCATTCACAAAAAAATGTAAAATTGAGGTCCTTAAATTCATCAATCTATGATGATTTGAAATACCATCGGTTCAACAAAACATAGGGTTTTAGGATAACACATTTTTGGTTTTAGGATTCCTTAAATAAAGTATAAGAATTAATTTCTTCATAGAATAAGAGAAGAAGAAAAATATATTCATGACAAGTATAGTTCCATCCTTTAACTAATTTCTACCACAAACTCATCTTTTACTCTTAAAGATAATAGAACATAAATAAATATTCTATTTATCCTATTCATATTGGGTTCCAAAAAAAATGAATTTATAATTCATCCACCAAATCTTTAAAAAAAACTACATTATTTAATCCAGGACATCTCGTGGGCCAGTGGTAGGTGATACACCCTCTTCACCCTTCGGTTGTGGGTTTAAGTCTCGCGGCCTTGCCGGTCGCGACGGGTTGTCGCCTGACCTCCGGGTTGTCCTTTTATGGCAATCCAAAATTAATCTCAAACTAGAATTTATCCAAAATACTTCTTTCCAAACTCACAGTACAACATTTATAAGGAAGGTAAACATAAGGTAGATCCTTCTTACCCTGTAATAGCATATTAATACCTTCATCATGTATTCTTTTAAAACACTGAAACATCCTGAATTACCATAATCCTTATTGATTACATTCATGCTCCCTTATTCCATATAGAATGCTAGATATACTTCATCAATCCAAAAATGTTTTAAACCCCAACAATGATGGAATATAAAAATCATTAATCAGCTTCAAGGTAGTCAATAATATCCAATATAATTTATCCAAATCAATCATGTATTATTCTAAAATCACTACCTCGGTATCAGAACCATATTATGGTTTATCATTCTCTCAACCATATATTTTCCAAAAATTTAACCTGCTATTGAGTCACTTTTCTTTGTTCCACACAATCTCAAGTCCTTAATGAAATAGTACTGCAGTACAATCCTTATATACTCCATAATTATTATAACAAGTACATTGTTGATACAACAATCAAATGACATAATCAACACAAGAACTCTAATCATTCCTCTTCATCTGTGGTAGTATCATAACTTGATTATTATCTAATAGAATCATTGGAGGCATAGTCTGATGACTGGTACATAGGTTCTCGTAGTGTCCAAACTCCTTGCAAATGAAGCATTGTACATTTGAAACCATTTTCTTACCCTTACAGTCACGTACTTTGTGCCCTTTTCCTCCACACTTATAACAATCTCCCATTACTTTCAGGCAAGTTCCAGGGTGTTTCTTCCCATAGTTATCACATATGGGAAAATTATTCTTCTCCCTCTTCCCTTTATCCACCTTTCTCTCTTCTATCCTTTTCTTCTCTTGCTTCCCTTCAAATCCATAGGACTTAGTAAAATATTTACTTATCTTATCAACACATGATATTATTTCTTCATAAGATGATAATACATGGGAGACTATTTCTCTTATAAATTCTGGCTTAAGACCATGAAAGATAAGATCCTTCTTTCTCTTTGGATCATGTGCATTGCTGGAGTTCTCATTCCTTCTACTAGGCGCCATTTCTAAACAATGGCATACAGTAGATTAGTTTATGAATCAAAATACATAATCCCATACTTATAAACATAAATTGAACTATTTATGGATATAATCCATAATCATAAGAATGTTTTCTTTGAGGAAGTATATACTAAAAAACCCTTCATAATGATTTGTAAAGAAAGTGAGAGTTATCCTAAGCATATCCCCCGGGAGTGTCGTAACCAAGAGTGCAGCAAGGCCCGTTGTCGTGCACCAGTTCCCGTTCGAGTCTAGCTCAAAGCGGTGTTTTCAGGTTTTACCCCTAGGTACATCTGTGCCAGATCCGCATCTACCTGCTCGTATCCAGACAGGGATGTATTGCTCGGAAAACTCACAAAATCTCTACAATACCAAAATTATAGGAAGTTTTTCTATACTAATCCTCAAAGTTCATCTTAGGACTATGTGCTCTAATCAGAGTTTATCTAAATCTAGCTTCCAAGGTTTGTACTAAACTTTCTCTGATACCAACTGTAATGCCCTGACCCCAGTTACCCAGAGTCGGTGCATTATTACATAACATTGGCATGATCACAAGAAAGATCAAATCTCAAAAGACCGATTGGTTTAGTAGCCTTGGAAACACTAGATATATTCATAAAGTTTTACATTACATCATAATGTGAAAAACTACTACAACAACATAATGTCTCCATCGTCCATACTATTATCTTCTCATAATATCCCTTCAGGTCATTCATAACTTACTTCTTCACTTCCTGGGAAAAATAAAACATAGAAAAGGGGTGAGTTCAAATGCCCAGTAAGGATAACAATATAGAAGAAACTTTCATAAATAAGAATAAACTTTTAAGGCAATGTATAACTTAAAACAAAAGCCTTTTAAACTTGAACTTCAACATAGTATGGAAAGAATAAAATAAAATAATTCCATTTACTTATTCACATGGATATTCTACTAATCGAATAATCACATGCAATATCAATAACCACTTTCCTAATGATGTAATGCATAATGCCAGACTATCATAACCACATAGCCAAGGCCTCATGCCAAGACTACAAATAAGATTTTGTCAAGGCTTTGTTCCAAGACACTAGTTTTTCTCATGAGACCTACCGATGCATCGAGGAGCTATAGCGGGCTCCACCCGTCACTTACTAAGCCCAATGCATTCCCATATGAAAAGGTTTAAACATAACATAAACATTCGTATTAAAACTAGCATACGAAATGTCAATACTTTCTCCATAAACCATGAATGGTATGAAAATAACACATCTACAGTAAAACATATCACAAAACCTTCAATACATTATGAAAGTTTTTTTATCATAATAAATCAACTTCATATAATCATAAGATCCATCAAAGGATGTTGACATAGATGAAATCAAAACTATTTGTGAGAAATATCTCCTTTTTTTGAAATCATTTAAAATTCACACATTTATAAAGGAAGTAATTAAAAGGAGATTTTTGAATCAAAGTGTCTCATTCCACTTTGAAACTTTTGAAAGGAATTAAAATTTTAAAAAAATTCAAGTCCATATAAATAAATCCTTAAAACCCATTATGAAGACATGGACATTAATTAAAATGATTTAGAAAGATAAATCTTTAAAATATTTAAAATTCTAATTTTGATAAAGAGTACCTTTCCAAAATTCTTAAAATATTCATTTTGAAATCATTTAAAAGTCACATTATTATAAAATAAAACATTTACTTTGAAAATAACCTTGTAATCTTGTAAGGGAAGCTCTGACAATTTTACAATGGCGGTAAATAGCCGCACCTGCCGTATAAGTTAAAAAAACATTCTTACCTTAATTTTTGTCGAAAAGGTTAAAAAGATCCTTGTTTGGAAAACGACGGAAATATTCCTTTATAAACCTCTTAAAAAAAGTCAAACAAGGGTATATATGACTTTAACCCATATTCAAGTAAATAGTAAAAATGTTTTTAAATTCATTTTTAAGAAACATGGATGTGGATGATAAAGAGATCCCAGTAGATTATTACTTATAAACAACCTCGGATAATGAAGAGATTGTGAAATAACCCTTACCTTGCACTTTTCCTTGGTTGTGGTAGGTTAACCTCCTGTATAATGGTGAAATAATTGTTATTAAATTATTCAATGATCATATACATTAATATGATATCATATATGATCTTTTAACATTTCTTTGTTAATAATATCTTAGAATTATCGTTGTTTCAGCTGTTTACTTACTCCTTTTCTTTTATATTTTTTGTTACGTAAGACATGTTTGTAATGGATAGGTTGTATATTATTCATATCCAGAATGATATCAAGTCCTTAAACATTATTTTTAAATCATAAAATGATAATTATACTTGAATGGATACGATGGAGAATGAATCTTATCGTGTTCGTGGAGACCGTAGTCCGTACGTACGCACGAGCGACAATATCATTCTTTTGATATTAAAATAATATATAAATGGATTTTATATCATATATACAGAATCATTAACATGTTATATTTATTATTTACATGATTTACACATCATTATTATACCCATTAAAATAATAATATATTGAATAACAATTACACCACGACATGGAGATGGTAAGCCGTACGTACGCACGTATGGTGACACGTTATTCAAAGGGTGGATAGAATACTGAATATGGTTGTACCATATTTATAATAACATCATTGTATATATGATAATGGAGTTATTATTTTAGAATGGTAAAAACAAAGGAAGAAGAAGTGGAAGAAGAAAGGAACTTGGAAAAGGGTGGTGAAATCATTACCTCTTCTTCGAGTTCTTCCTTTTGATTTGATCAAAAGGGCTCCTTAGGTTGGATTTCGGATCAAACTAAGTCCTCTATGTTGTAGTGAGGGAAGTTGGGAGAGTATTTGGGCAGAGATTGTCCGAACCAAAAGGCTTTGAAGGTGTGAAGAAATGAGAAGGAAGAGTTCCCTTTTATAAGAGGGGTGAGGGGCACCTTTGGAAAATCTAGAAATATTAATTTATAATAAATTAATATTCGGTTTCTAATGGCTCCAAAGTTGATTATTCAGAGGATAAGGTGGGTATGGGTCGAAAACAACTCAACCAATAGAATTTAGACAGGTTTGGGTACTTTTATTAACCTTATCTTTATGTATAAACTCTAAGTTAATTAGTTTCACTTTTACAATGTCTCTTTGTATTTTTATATTATATGGTTAATAAACATACCATATACATCCAAGAGACCCCCAAGTGGTCCATTAATGATACACCTATCATGATATAAGTCTCTTGGCCGAACCTTAGATTTTTAGAAATTTAATATCAATTAATAATATAATATTTGTTTTAAAAACTCTTTTGTGTCAATTTTGACACTATTCAATAGTTGATTTTTGTGAAACTCATAACATAATTATTACTTCAAAATAAGTTAATTAAATAAATCCTAACATGTCATATTAACTTATAAAATTAGTTTAATTCATAATAAGTCTCAAATTCTATTTATTTGGGTATTTATAATATCAATTATTTTAATTTTGCACTATTATTGTAATTACTGCATCATAATTGTGTCATAAATAAATTATATTATTTAACCTCTAAAAATTATAAATAAAATATCATTATGTATGAAATCTTTTTATCTTTCTAATGAATATTTATAGTCTAAAATAAAACATATATAACCTTATGTAAAAATTGTATTCCTAAAAGATATATGCTTGTGTCATTTTTGTATTCATTTTAACTTAATTAAAATAAAGTGTCCCTATTACCTACAAGTGGCTCCATGGGGTCCCCAAATCGACCCAAAGATGATTATGGTCGAACCTGTATCAACCAATAAAGTTAGGACACGTTTTAGTGTAATTTAGTATTATTATAATATTATTTTTTAACCCTTATTTACCGGATTTACCCTTAACCATGGTAAATAAAATATTTACCGCAGTAATTATTCAAAATGCCTAAAAATAAAAGTTACCGATTTACACAATTTGAACATCCTGATTCCAAATATGGAATCCATTTTTCAAAATTCAAAACACAGAAGTGGCAGAAATTAATTTAAAATTAATTCCCGTTGTTAAAATAAAAAGCGTGTTTTTAAGAGATAATAACTATCAAAAGATTGGCACTTGTTTATGTCCAGTTTAATTGTAAAATTATGTCCAATGACCAAAATTATATTAAATGGTAAAATTATATTCTAAATTTACTTTAAAACCACTCAAATTCATAATTTATCACTATTAACTATTTTGATTAAAAAAGTTGTTTTTAATTAAAATTTAGTAATTTTCACTATTCATCAAAATATTAAAGTTATCCGAAAAGTACCAAAATTTTACCTTAGGCTAAATTCGATATTCTGAATCTAAAAATGAAGTCCATTTTGAAATATAAAATATATATAATTTCAAAAAGAAGGTATTACTATTCATGACGGCTAGTTTGATCGGTTGTGGTGTGTGTAAAAACTCGAAGTTGCGTACAACACACGATACTGTATTATTCAAAGGAAAGCATACCATGGAAGCTTGGGATGTTTCATTTTAAATTTTTGATGTCCCCATTTAGTCAAAAAGTTTAAGATATTGTATTTAAAAAGTTTTCACTATTAAAAGTTGATAAAAGTGCAATACTGAAAATGAATTTGTTCTTGCATTATATCTATGAAACTCATAATATGGATTCTAAAATTATAAGGACATATTAGTTTAAAATTTAGTTAATACAATTCATAACTTCTTTTGAATGTCTTGTTTGGTAAGTCATGGTGCGATTGAACTCGGTGTTTCATGTAGTGCAAGTTATTGAATTATTTTGAAGAAATAACACACTATGAAATCTTGGGGTGTTACAATAAATTTGCATCGAATCCTTAGTATCACACATAGTTCATGGCTAATTTTATTTGTAATTTCAAAATTATCTGCTAAATTTTGTATGAAGAAAAAATATTTCATGTTGATTTTAATGATATATGGACCAAAACATCCATGAAATGATATTTATGTTTTTTTGACACATTTAATTGATAATTTATAGAAGGAAGGTATTAGGGTGTATTTTTATTATAAAATAGAACAATTTATACTATATGAAATGATCATGTTCATGACATATGAATTCCCTGGATATAAAAATATATATGAATATAGTTTTAAGGGGAATAAATCTTGTTCAATTTATGAACAACAGACATTATATTATCAACCGCAACATAGGATAAAAATAGTATACATGTGTAATCCATGTTTTCTATTTATGGATCACTCTTATTGAAGATTAAAAAATGAATTCAATGGATTACAAGAGTTTTATGTTGTTCTGAAACATATATCCACCAATCAGTAGTGAAAAATGAATCTTAGGATGCCCTGCTTCTTTGTTCCTCTATGGATGAGCTAACGACAATGGCCATTTCTTTTATCCATACCCTCCCAAAGGTGGAGGGACCTTCATCCCATTTCAAAAGGGTATGGCCTCATATTTTCCTTCCCTTCTAAAATACTAAATTTCTTCCCATGTTTCCTCTGATTTCACTTTCCCCTATAGTCTTGAACCTATTTGAAGGTTTCCCACAACTATCACTTTCAACTTCAAAGTTCATGGATGACTCATAACTTCATGATCTGACTTTTGTTTCTCACTTAAACCATTTATGACCATATGTTGATTTATTTGACAGATTTGTTTTTGATTCCTAGGGATTATAATATTTGGAGACAGTCATGTTTCCTGAAAAAAATAATTTTATGGTCTGTTTTTCTTTGGATATCAATTTGATCAAAGATTAGTCCCAATCACCATGAAACTGCAATAGATCTTTATTATTTCTTTTCTGGGGTGATACAACTTCAACATTAAGTCAGATTCTCTAGAAATGATGATTTAGGTATGTTTACCTGATCTTACTCTCCCTTTTGAAAACCCTTTGATAGTTCTAATGTTGGGAAATTTTATTGGATACTTACTTTGTTCTGATTTCCAAAATTTTGTTATTATTCACCTTGTTTCAACCTATATTTTTGTATAAGTCAATGTATCACTATTTCTAATTAATTTTCTTTGGATTGAGGTTGGATAAGAGTTTTAGTATAAATAACTAGTTGTTTTCTAATCTTGGGTGGATTTTTGTTCCTTATTTATGTGATTGTACTATAAGTTAGTAGTGTGTCATCATGGTATTAAGGGATTTCAACAAATGAGGGATGTGGTTTTGGAGTTAGTTCTTCGTGAGGCCAGGTATAACAACCTAAAGGAAATATCTTAGTACGATTGTTTTCATGACCTAAGACCAAACTTTTTTGCAGTCCTCTTCTTTGGAGGTTATTGGCCACTTGGGGGTGTCCCTCGAAATAATTGTTTCCTTTTGATCCCTAATCCTAGAGTTGTGTATTTATTTTAAATTTTATGGAGATATATTTTTGGGTAAAATTTAGGAGTTCAAACCTTATTTGGAGGTTGGGAAGGGGTGTTTACATCAGTAAGACTTTTTTAATGCATCAATTCTCTTAATGTTGTATCCTATATGGATGTAGTGCATGTTGTAAATGGGAATATTAAAAAAAAAATAGATCACTATAATCATGTCCTTTATGGAATGGACATGAGGTGATGTACCACATGACTAGGGAGAGAGGTACAACCTGTAATAAGGATTGTGAGTTATAGGCCTTTGAAGATGGGATGTTGTACAGGATAATCCATAGAATAGATGTACCAACTATCAATCCTGGAAATCACATAAAAGGTTTGGGAACTGAAGGGACAGAACATGGACAAGGGTTTGATCAGACAAGGTATTATAATTAAGAAAATGTACTTTCTAAGACAGAATATAGTGAATATAATTTTTTCATTTATAAGAATATTTTACATTAGAACTTCAGGGTAAAGTGATACACATCCTGACAAGGAGGAAGGGTTAGAGGGGAAACTGAGATTCAGGGGGTTGTATCCTAACAAAAAAATAGAAGCTAAAAAGGGGAAATGACTACTCCTACATTCCAAAAACAATAGATACATAATCCAATAAGTCAAAGGCCAAGGGGGTGTAATGCGAGAATATTCCATTGAAAATAATTTAAATAATTCTTTTGATTCTAATTTCTAGTAGAATGAAAAATATTTTTTAGATAATCAAAAGCAGGAAAGCTCGGTGGTGGAAACCTATCCAGAGAAGTCATCATAGATTGGGATGAGGCCGTAGTCAATGGAAAATTATGAGAAGTCAATATCAATTATGAGGAAGAAATTCTAGAGGAATCACTTCTAATTAAGGTCCCATAAGAGGATTCTAATAGTTTGATTGAGTGATTGTTACTTATGGACACTAATAAAGAGAACATGAAGTGGATCAAAAAACATGATCTTATTTTGGTTATAATATTAAATGCTAGGAAGTTAAATACAGAGGAGTACATCTATACATGGGACAAGATGGACTATTGTTTTAAAGATCTTATCAATGATGATCTGACTGCAAAGATAAATGGGATTCTTTCAAATTTGTTTAGGAAAAAAATTCTAATAGGTTTAAAATATATTTTAATGGTTCAAGTATCTACTATTGTATTTTAAGCACTGTATTTTGTACATACATGGGTTCTCACTTTTACTTAAAGTGTATTCAAAATAAAAAGGATAATTTTCGGTCAGAGGGTGAGAAACATTGATGTCACAATTGGAAAGACACCAAAATTTTACAATGATAGTAATATTTGGAAGAAATGATAAATATTTTTTGAGCTACCATATTTGATATATCATGAGTTAAAACATAAAATAGATTTCATGGATGTGGATAAGAATATCATGATACTTTATTATAAAATTATTAGGTACTAAAGGAAATACTAAATATGGGTTGAATGTAAGATTGAACCTACTCTCAATGAGAATACATTGGGAGTTAGACCCCACACATGATGGAAGGAACACATGTCTTCCTCCAACATGTCATACATTATCCAAGATTGAGAAAATTAGTTTTTTTTCAATTTTTACATGGTATCAAAGTGCCACAGGTTTATTCTTTAAATGAAAAAAATTGTTTCACTAAAATAATAAAATTCTATAGGCATGAAATATCTTAATTTTCGCACCATGATATAATAGCTCCTGTGAGTTTCATTGCATGGAATACTACTCATCCTTTTAAAAATGACTATCATGGATGTCTGTCATTTTTTCAATTAAATTTTTAATTTTTTTATTTGAATTCATTGAAAAAATTATAGAACAATTTGGTTTCTATACTTTGTCAACTAGAAATGTATTTTCCTCCGTTTTTGTCCATATCATGGTGTATCTATGGGTTCCTTTGGTGTGATAAGTAAAGATTTATGAGACTATATATCAATATTTGATGTATAATTTTGAAATATATATGAAGATATTGAGGGGATATATTATAAATACATATCATCATGAAGCTTATATTATTGAGAAATATATTTCTAAGGAGGTTGTAGAGTTTGGTTCAAGATATTTGTCTAGAGTGGAGAACATCATTTTGTTTATATCACTCTATGAATGAGTCAATTATGGGGTATAAAGGATCTATGGACTGAAATTAAAATCTATGATAGATGAACAATTAAATATGGTAAATGTTTATATCTTGAATAACAAAGATGATGCTCAGTCATATATAACATTGTATATTAACGTGAAAAAAATGTTATCTAAAGAAGAAAGATATGTGAATTTTGAAGGATCATAACAAAACATTATTTCAATTGTTTAAAGAGACTATGCATGGTAGATTAGATGAATTAGAAACATTGATATGGTTAACATGTGGTCCAAGCATAAATTTGACAACATGGTCTTGGAATATCATTGATGGATATACGTTTCATACAAATTATCAGGATAATAAAAGTGTGGATCATAATATTAGTGTATTGGAATTCTAAAAAAAAATGAATTTGTGAGTGTCAAAGACAAAACCCCAATCTCTACATCAAGTTGATATTATGAAGTCATTATAGAAATATGATAGGTTTATTACATTAAATTTCAGGTTCTAGGTTTTAACTACAAATCGGTTATTGATAACAACAGTGTCAAACATGGTGAATTCATTATAACACTAGTTAATCTGACTAGATTAGAATACACAGTAATTTATTTTATCATGGAAACACATGTAAAACAAATGTTCTATATTCTTGATCTATCAAATATGACATGGTCTGTCATTTAATAAGGAAAAAATATTATGTTGGTGATGAAAAACTTGAAAAAGATGTTAATTTATGTGAGATACCTATGTCGATAAAAATATTAACAGATAATATTAATTACTACATTGTAGACATGGTTTGTTCTATATAGAATGATCAAGAGGATGGAATTTGAGAAACAATCCTTTAATAATTTCTAATATTATAAGTAAAATATAAATATTTCTTGTTTATTTTTTTAAATTTATTAAAATTTTAGATATATTAAAATTATTTCCTTTATTAAAACATATATCATAACTAATAATTTAAATTTCTGGTTTATATTAGTTATGTTTCATTTAATTTACCAAGTTTACCCTTACTTAATTTATGTATTTATTGTTTTTATAGAAAAGTAATTAATTTAATCTAATATGTTAATTGAAAATTAAAAATGTATAAAAGAGCATGTTAAAATAATATTATTTAGTTTATAAAATGGTTTAATATGTTGGATCATATTTTCTATTAGAAAACCATTTTTTATTCTTTTTTCATTAATTTATATCATTTTATATCTCATTAATTTTTTTTATCATTTTAGTTAACTACTTTAACAAATATGAATAAAAATATCTTTAGTTAACTTTACCTTTTTTGGATCTTTTAAAAAAAATTATTTACTTGTATATGTAACAGTTATATTTATATATTTATGTACTAATTTTTTGTAATTAAAAAACTATTTTTGGATTTTATTTATTCATTTATTTCATTTTCTCTTTAATTAATTTTGTTAAAATTTTAGTTTACTGATTTAAAAAATATGAATAAAAATATATTTAGTTTAGTTTACTTTTTGTTTGATCATTTTTCATTTTTATTCACTTTTATATGTAATAGTTCGATTTTTATATTTGTTTACTAATTTTTTATTACTTTTATTTGTAGTATGATGGAAGATAAAACCTATGATCCATCACATAATTATGTGGAATAATATACACAAACTTTTCTGGAGAATTGCACACATAGTTCTTTGGAGGAATGTACACATACTACTATCGAGGATCCTCCTCATCCTTCTACACAATAGTCATATACTTCTATAGGGTTGAAAAAGAGTTTAAGGGTTGGTAAATGTGGTTAAAACATTATAAAAATTATTATTTTCTCATAGTTTGGGATAGAAGATAATGTTATATCATGATGATAATGATATTCCCATGGGACCAAATTCCAAATAAATTAATACATTTATAATAGTGAAAGCTCAAGGAATATTTAGTTTTTTGATTTCTTATTGGGGAAGTATTAAAAAATGACTATATCTTAATTATGTGAGACAATTTTTTAAATCTCATTTGTTATTATTTTACTTATCCTGAAATGTAATTACTAATATAGGTTTTTACCGTATTATTAGATGATATATGATATTCCTAATACTAAAGGATTTAGGAAGAAATTTTAATGTTTTTCTGCTAGGAGAGGAAGGGAATCATCCCTCTCAACATAATTCATTTTTATGGATAGACATCATCAAAATCCATGTGATATATATCCAATTCATTATAAAGATACCTATAAGAAATTTCTTTAAATTAGATAAAAATAAGTGTTTTTGGTAAGTGAAAGGTTAGATTTTAGAGGTTTTTATAATAATGATCATATTAAGGATTTCATTATTCTTAATTTTCAACAAACAAGGAGATATCATCAAGATATATAATCCAAAAATTTTTAACCTCATACAATATCTCATGGAGATTATACATTATTAGAAGAACAAATGAATGATGAAAGTTTTAAAAAATTGTGAGCTAAGCCTTTAGGATTCATAGAGGTTGTGCCTCCTTCCCCTCATCTAGA
The DNA here is from genome assembly GCA_963277665.1 of Viscum album. Taxonomy (NCBI): domain Eukaryota; kingdom Viridiplantae; phylum Streptophyta; class Magnoliopsida; order Santalales; family Viscaceae; genus Viscum; species Viscum album. The sequence goes on along the minus strand of OY728135.1, from coordinate 1,138,431,238 downwards.
CTTTGAAAATGGAAGCGGGTCTAGATGAGAAAAAAGGTAAAAATATCTTATGTAACAGTCAAGTATGTGGATAACCAGCATGTGTATCGGTAAAAAAAGTGTCTGGTCATTATGAAACTTATTCAATAGATGATGTATATAAAATAAAAATAGAATATTTGGAAGATAAATTTAAAGATATAGTTGAGATGATAGAGGAATAGATCATTTCTTCTATATAATCTATGTATTAATTTATAAAAAGATAGTTTTAGGCTGTTAATCCCAGTTCTCCACCTCCACCTATGGATCCCACTCCTCCACCTCCTCCTACTTATCAACTCATACTACTCCTCCACAACTTCCAATTTATTATGAGTTATATGTTGACGATCCCCAATGTCATATTTGTTCATATGAGATTATATATTATATTAGGCATATTTTTCATCATCAACAAATACAGATAGAGAAACTTAGGGTCAATGTATAGGATATTAGAAATAGATCAGTAAAAATATCATTTTATACAAATGAGTTCACTATAGTTAGACAATGTATCAACCATTTTTTAGTTTTTCCATCTATACTTGTTCAAAAAATTACAATTGAGTTATGTTTATATTATATTCTTTAGTATATATTGGTGCTAATTTTTTATTGACATTTTAAAGATTATAAATTTATATTTTTTTTATAGTTTACTTTAAAGTTAAAAACGTATTGTATAAAAAATAATGAATATATGTTATTATGGCTTGAGATATAACTTCTTATAGTCTTGATAGATTATCAAAAAATTCAAATTTGTTATTAGATGTTTGTAAAATTATTTTCAAAGATAGTATTTATGGGCATGAAATGACTGTGATGATTTTCAAAAAATATATCATGGAGCTTGTAACTGGAGATAAGTTGGGCATCAACATAGTATAAATACTTTCTGTGTAAGTTGATCATCATATATATTTCAGTTATTTTACTTTATTTAAACTTTATACTTATTTTTGTTTTGTATTAGGTATCTTTATAAAATTTTTATGCATTATGATATGAAATCAGTATATGGATTTATGGACCCATAATTTATTTCACCTACAATAATGGAAATGAGTAGTACATAACAAAAAGTTTTTGTTGATGAAAAACTTAAAAATGATTTAATTATTCATTGTTGGATAATTCCTTATCTTCAATAGTATGAAACATATATATCATAAATTATTATATCCCTTAAAAGAATAACCCCTCACATTATATTTTTTTGTAAATTAGTCAGAATTGGATGTTGGGTGTTTTTTCCAAGAGAGAAGTCACTTTACTTGGTATAATCTATCCATAATGAAGTGTAAGATAATTTTAATAATGTATTAAATATAGAATTTTGATTGTTTTAAAACATATATATATTATAATTATATTAAAATTTATTTCATATATATAATTTTTAAACAGGGCTTGGTAATATTTTAGACAGACAGCGTGGAAACATAGCATAAATGTAAAGTATATAAAAACAAAGGTGAATTTTCATTTAGAATTACTAAATTTGGGTTATAAGTACTTAAAATTGTATTTTTAATTGAAACATTATTCTTCAATATAAGTTTCATAAACAAGAAGGTGTAAAGAAAGTTGGATTATTTTTTCTGAGGTTTATGTTTCAAATAATATCATCTGGGAGACTTTAAAAAAATCCATAAAGTTATATTTTAATATAAACTATTCCTTTAATTTTTATTTCATTTTATTCAGAATAAATGTTAATTTTTAATTTTCAATTTTTATCTTTTTAATGACCCTATAAATTATATAGGATATGAAATAAGAAACTTATAATGTGAATGGAAGAATTATTTCACAGGACTGATTGGGTTTTAGTTTATTTGTAATATTCTTTATAAAGTATAATATTAAAATTGTAAATGTCTATGATGTTGTTGTTTTACTATTTTTGGTATGCCTCTATACTATTAGGATGGATGAATTTATTTATTTTTGTTAAAAAATATTTTTCACATCATTTATTTCATGAACGATATGAAAATTTCAAAATATAATACTTATCAAAATGGTTTTTGTAAAAAACACTAACATGAAAAATGGTTCCTCATGTTGTTTTTTATATAACTAGTGTAAAAAAACACCTAAAAATATGAATTTATAGGATTTTCTCATTGATGGATATGAAAAAACTAATGAGATATTGTGTTTATCAAATAATTTTTTAAACAACCAACATGAACAGATTTTTTCCACATTAATTTTATTATAAATAATGTGATAACTAGGTTTTCACATCATTTTTATATAACAAACATGGGAAAACACCTAAAAATATGAATTTTTAGGATTTTTTCAGTGGATGTTATGAAAAAATGACATGATAATGTGTTTATCATATCAGTTTTTAAAACAACCAATGAGATAAGTTGGTTTCCATGTCAGCCATATTAAAGAAGATGTAGAAAATCAGTTCTAAATATGAATTTTTATTCATGTTTTTAATTTCAATTTTTCTAAAACCTGATGTGAAAAATCTTCTATGATATTATTTATCACGTATTTTTTGAGAAAACCTACCTGATATTGTATTTGTAGTATTAGTTATTTCAAAAAAATAGTGTTATAAATACATTTTCACACCATTATTTTCATAACAGATGTGAAAACCCACCTCTATATATTTATTTTTAATGTTATATATTATTAACTAATATTAAAAAATCATTTACAATGTCTCCTCCAATAACGGGATAGTGTAACTAGTGTTAAAAACCAAAAAAACTAACCTGAAAAACTAATTTTCACTAATGTGATAAGGTTAAAATAATTTCCAAATAATGAAATTAAAAATTGAATATTTGAAATTAATAATTATGAACAGTTCATAATTTTATTAAATATTGACACTATATTTTCCCTTATTTTTTAATTTATACAGACTTTATAAATTATACTTACAATTTCTTTATAAATAATTTATATCCAAATTATAATTGTGCCATGGAAAGTTAAAAATTATATTTGATATTAACATTTAATATTTAGAGGTATTTGTTAATAAATGTTTTAAAATCATTTTATAAATTAATTATAAATTATTTATAATTAATTAATTTATAAACCTTTTATAATCAATAAACACCAAAAATACCTTTTAATTTTAATTTATAAAAAATCCCTTTTCATTAAAAATAATTTTATAAATTATAAAAAAAATATCCATAATAATTAAATTTAATTATCTTTTTTAATTTAACACTTGAGAATATGTTAAATCTTAATGTATTGTCAATCTAAATCCCCATAATATGTTGTTTCTTAGTATATAATTACGGTGAGTTCCACACTCTACCTTAAGTTGTCTTATAACATAATTTCATGTATATTTACTCACAATATATTATATTATAACATAACGTCGATAATGCACTTTATGATACTCTATTTTTGAGGTATCAAACATAGGATACATTATCATAATTCGTATGTTGTGGCATGAACTCCATATTATGTTATTGGTATAATATAATTTTGATATCTAGGATAGATCATGTTATCAAATATTTGTAATATAAGAGACTCTCTTGATAATATGTTATCACATGACATAGTGTCATGGTCTCTTAGTGAAGACTATGTTATCAAAATAATAAAATATCTAATTCCAGTTTGGGTTATATTATCCCATAATTATAACTTTGGGGGATATCTTGATATAATTTTAATTCTTAGCATTGTTTAATTCTATGATTCCTTACTTCAAAAACATAATTTCATGATGCTGAAAACATGGAATGCTCTGATAAAATTGTTTGGTTTCTTGGGGATTGATTAAAACTTGTTCATAAAAAATATGAAATTAGAAACCAAAGAAACTTACACCAAATAGAGTCTTACATATCTTCAAAACCTCATACGGTTTTATGTAGATCACTCTATGGTATCCAAATGAAATGTCCTCTTTGTAGGTAAATCCATAGACCATGATTGGTTGTTTTAACGCTCAAAATAGAGTGCCTTCTTCCTCTATAATTTTCTAACCCCTCATGGTGAAAATTATGTTGAAGAAATGTATATTTGGGTTCTGGGTAGGCTAGTTCGACTTTGATAAAGTATCACTTGATCTCTCATCCCATGTAAGTCACATGAATACAGCCATGAAGACCCTTCTTAATAATACAAGGATTAAATCATGTGTTATAATGTATGAGTTAATTCCTCGATCAGTCCATGAATCACATGGATGAATTTGAATCCTCCTTAATGATACATCTCATATAAAACTACCTTTAATGATATCTTACATGGGAGGATCATTCAAATATATACACTTAATGTTTTACCCTGTGATCCATGGAGGAAGAATTATCTCATGGATACTATAATCCCATAATACATTGGGTTCATATAACATTAATAATTTTCTTAACAATACATTGGTAATAATGAATTATCAATATATTTATAAGGTTGCATCAATGGAAACATATCATAAAGCTTCTTTTTAAGGAAATTTTGAATGGCAAGGTAATCTCAACACCATATCCATGAAAATGCATCAAATTAAATATTGTATTTAGGGAATATTCCATTCAATATTATACATGAAAGCCACATGTAATGTGGTCTATATAAATTTTTAGAAGGTTTCTTTCTCTCACATGGATCAAATTAATATTTTCCAATTTTATTATCCTCTATATAGTGTTTAAGATGACTTTATGAGTTATTTATGGATACTTTAGAATTGAAAAAAGAATTTTTTATTTCTAGGTTACATTTATTAGAAATTATAATATTTAGTTTGAATGCATCACTGCATTGGGTGGATGATAGCATGTGGGGATTTAAATTGTGGTAGTATTGGCTTGAGAACATTTAAGAATTGTGATGTGAGGATATGTTGGTATCCAGAATAATGTTGGCATCATTCAAGAGACCACATTAGAAATCCCCAGGATAAATCAATCTAATAGTTGAACTTCTCCAAAAAATAGAGAATTTTTACATAGAGAGTCTTTAAGGGAGAATATAATGTGAATTGGGATATAAAGATATGTTGGTTGTGTGATTTAGCTTTAGGTTCCTCTTTAGGTATATGTTATATTGAAATCATAGTGTTAGAAAGCTTTACGAGGTAGTGTTAGTGTATAGATATAATCTCAAGGATGTGAGGCGTAATTGAGTTACTCTTACACATCCTTTCTGAATCAAAACTTAATCTTACCCAAGCTCCCAAGTTACTCTTATATGATTTTAATTTCTTTTATGATATACATCACTCTCCTTTAAACATATTCATATTCTTTGGAGTGAAACGACCTTCTCTTTATAGTTAGGTTTCATATTGAATCCATATAAAAAGTTTTAAAAAATATTTTAGTAAAATTATTTTAGAAATAAAATATTTAAATAATAAATTAAATAAATTAAATAATTATCATAAAATATGAATATTTGAAGTTCGAATTCACAATTAAATTTATTAAGGTATGAAATGATTAAGTTCAACAATTTTGTTTTATAAATGAAATAAAAATTACATAATGTAATCATTGAAGTAGTTGTTTCCAAAATTTAATATATAAAACACAACATCTATGAAACCCAATGATTATATGGTCTTTTATCATGAAATTATCTCAAATTTTCCTAAAATAATAAGAAAAATTAGCACCATTATTCATCTATAAAATAATTTTCAGGAGACGTTTTCATAGAAAGCATAAAGTTGGAATACCTCTGTTTTGGGGAGAATTTATCCATTGCATACACGAGTTTTGATACTAACCTAATAATATACTCCTGATTGGGAGTGGTCCCCTATATGATAAATAAATTTTATGCAATCCCTTATGTTTTGGGGAACTGTACTCTATCCATGAAGTTGGAACTCCCTTGTGTTTTAGGGTGTGATTCTCTATAGGGTCCTATACTACCATGATCCATATAGATTTTTTCTAAATGTGGTTTGGGTCCCCCCACTATAGTTATAGAGGTGTAATGCAAGTTATAAAAGCTGAATAATTTAGGTTTAATGGGAATTATGATGTTTTTCATCTATGGTTGATTTTTTATATAACTTATAGTTATGTTGTGAAATTTGGTATATGTTATTAAATTAGTTGTTTAATACTTAAACATTTCATAGTTTTATCTTCTTATTCCCAATTTTGAGTTGACTTTCTATTTTTCTATTAATTTGTTTTTAGGAATCCTAATGTGTATTTTTATACTCTCCACTATACAAGACCTTATTCTCATGAATGTTGGGTCTATTTTTATATATTATAGTTTTGAGGTAATATCAATGCTCTTGGAACATGTGATTATATGTGATTTAAAGCCTTATCTATTATCAGAGATCATAGTACGGGTCATTGAAATGAGGATAAGTTTTCCATTATCTTTGATCCATCAATCTTTGATATAGTTTCCTTATTTATTTTCATTACTTTGTAGTTTTCTTATGTGAAGTTGATATGTATTGTCATACTATCATAAATACATATTTTTTGTCATTCTGATGGTTATTTTTATGGTATCACTGGTTGTTGGATAAATTTCATTATAATGGAGATATATGTTTTTGTTATAGGTTCTAATTAATTTAAATTCTCTCTTGTCTGTTATACCTTATTTATGCTAGTCATCAGCTCATATACTATGGATTCATTCTTGGGGTGGTTCACCTGGTCTAACTATTAGTCTGGGTGGGGTTATGGTAGATCAGGTCATGTTAATAATGTCATGATATTATTTAATTTTTCATTATTAAGAATAATTGTTATTATATCTACATAAATAAAATATTTTAAATAATATGAAATATTATTAATAATTTATGAATTATAAGTATGGATAATCTAGTGTGTATGTGTGTGTGTCTATGTGTGTGTGTATATAAATATATATATTATTTTGTATAAATTCATATCTAATATTATAAGTATATTTTTTTATGAGATATTAATGGCATGATAATCTTGGGCTTCTGTCCTAGATCGAGAATCCCAACTCAACCCAATTAATTGGTCCATCCAAGGATTCAGCCTAGGTAAAGATTTTCACTATTTTAGTGAGCATGATTTAGCTTGTACGGTGCTGCTAGGCCTATAATTTTACAGATCAGGCTTGGGTCAAGCCATTATTACAAACATAACATCATTGTTTTCATAATGAATAAACGTATGAAATTCATGGTATATATTAATAATGATATTTCATCTAAGGACCAATACTCTCATTTATATATAGAAACATCTGACGACACACATGGTATGGGGAATTCCCCATTGAAGGTATTCCATTATGATATACTAATTCATGGAGATCACTAAGAGTTAAATTCATGAGAATAAATATAAATTATTATAACCCTATAACACCTGATAGTCTAATGTAATATGTTTCCTATCTAACAAGTATATCTTGGAAATGGAACATAAATTTAAGAATATTATCATAGAATTTTTAGGTTATCATTATACTGGGGAATATTATAACCTAATTATGTGAAAAATACTATAAGGACATTATCACTTAAAGAAAATAGAATAAAAACATTATATAATAATTATAAAACATGTATATATTTTTTTATTGATGGGCCCGTAAGGGGCACAACACGCTCGGGAGCTTCCCTCGTCGCCGCCTCCTTCCTCTAGGGTTACCGCGACAGCCACCTCCATATTTGTCGAGGTCTATTAGCTTCCTCAGCTCGGGTGGCTTCGCGGAATCAGTGTTTCATCGTGCCTGCCTTCTTGCCCGATTTGGTTAGGGTTTCATTGTGACGCGGTCCGTTCAGCGACCGATGTTCCAGATCTAACCGCTTTTGGTATCCGTCTTGCTTCTGGTGTGTTTGGTTGGTGTTTTTAGTGGTATTCGAGCTTGAGAAGGATGACGGAGACAATATCTAAGTATTGGGATTTCTTCTGATTCCTTGTGACTACCTTTCTCTTTTCTTGGATCTGCTTGTGGTTTGATTCGTTTCGTGTTGTTCGTGATCTGTTGGATGAACATGATGTCAGTGTTGGGTGAATCTGCATATTATGCATGGATGAGTTTTTTATGGTTTTTACCTTGTTCTTGGATTATTTGTGGTGCTGGTTGTGATTTTTCTCATGGATGAATATGTGGTGTTCGTCGTTGTGATTCTGGTTGAAAGTTTTGATTTAGTATTTTGGAGTCATCGAATTGTCTATGGTGGAAGGGCTCACTAGTGATGTGGCTGAAGCATCAATGGGGATGCTCGATTTGGAGCAGCTGGCTTGAGTTTGTTTTTTGAATTGTGGTGGTTTGATGTGGGCTACCGCTGACACATAATGCAGGTGTGTTGATGGGGTTTTGATTTTGTGAATTTTGAATCCAGCCGATATTGTGGTTTGTAATCTGGTATGCGGGTTCCATGACCGCTATTTATGATGTTGGGTTATTGTCTGTATGGTTACCGGTAACCCATAAACCAGATTTTTAGAAAATAAAAAAAATGGATTGTAGCTGTATATTTTTTTTATACATGAAGTTGTAATATAAAGTATATGATAAATTTGATTCTTGGGAACCAACACCAATATGGTGGGATTATAAATTTCTTAAATTAATTGAAATTAAAGGGTAAAAATATATAGAATGCATAGAGATATACAAACCAAGTAGTTGTCACCCACATTTGGGGAAAACCTTGAAAAACATATTAAGTCTTTTATCCTTTGTTTTAACCCTCTCATTCGATTAATATACAAAATAGAGGTGATCATCCATATTTTTTAATCACATTACCTACATTTATTTTGAAGGATATTCAAATATATTAATATTAAATTTAAAAATGAATCATTGATTCAATCTATACCCCTATAATTAATTCACACATCTTGGGTTATTTAATATCCCTTCTATTTTATCTTATTATTATTATATATCATGAAAAAATAATAATAAATATTAGGGTAAATATGGTTTTGAAATCCCAAGTTAAGAATTTAGATGAACAAGGTTTTCAAATTTTCTTAAACTAATATTAAAGATATAAGTAGTATAGATTTACTACCAAAATATGTACTGAAATTAAATTAGGCTCTCATTTTTGTGGAATATTGTAGATGTTTGTTATTAGTGCTATAAAAATTTTCAATATTTATGAATTGTGTCTTTTTAAATTTATTTCATGATTTAATGTGTAGAATTTTTGTTTAAATGATATTGTGAGAAAAATATGCTAGTGTTACTAAATAATATTTTTTTTGTAATTTTCTTGATGAATTTTATTTCATGCAATTAAATAATAAATTACATTTTTGCTGAAAATAGAAGGTAATAAAGGTTAAAAAGCATGATTAGAAAACTCATTCCCGTAATATATTTTAATAAGTGTTTAAATGGTTTTATTGAGGTAGATTCCTAGTGAATATAAGTAAAAGAGTGCGATTATAACAAATAGGTAAATTAAATATTCAAATTAAGTTTAAGATTTGGGGCTAACAAATAATAAATAATTAGTTAAACTCAAAATACATTGTAGTTATGATTTATATGGAGTGATGGATAATTAAAATAAATATATTTAATAAAAAATATTGTTAATTTTTGGAAAATCCTAAGGATAATAATGTAGTAATATAATAAATTAAAGGTTAAGATGGTGCATAAAAATTGAAAAGATCGTATAATTTCAAATTTAATGATTTTAAATAATGTTTTATGTTAAGTATTAATTAAGAAATGTTTAATATGAAATATATGTTTGATATATAGTAAGGTAAATGGAAATTATAGATTTGTTTCATGTTATGAAGCATATTATGTATCAAATATTAATATATGGTAACTGGTACTATAGATTATTCAATATGATAATTAAAAATGCACAATTAAACACCAAAATAATTATGTTAAGATAATTTAAAGGTCAAAATAACAAGTAATTAAATATAATATAATATTAAATATATAATAATTATTTAATATTTAATTTTATATGATTTTGATATTGTGTCTGATAGAAAAATTGTGATAAAGAGGATCTTGGTTAGTTTAATGTGTTATGCATCATCGATTTTAGATTTAGTGATTAATATAAAAATAATTATCCATAATCTTGTAAGTATTTGGTGAAATTTTTAAATTAGTTATGGGGTTAACATTTTCAAAGAGTATGTGCAAAGAAAATTTCTTAACAAATTTATTTTCTAAAATTTAAAAAAAAAATCACTGAGAATTATATCAAGTGCGTAGCTAGATCTCGATCACATCATTGGATTATAAATGGAGGTTTTGTTGTTTAATAATAATTCAAATGTGGTTTGTTAATAAATATTCGTATTACTTAACAAAAAAATTAATAAAAGTTAGTAATGGATATGAAGGTCTAATAGATGATTTGTAAAATAGTAATATAATAATAACAATGAAAAATGGTTTCATTAATAGGATTCAAAAATTATTGGTATATTAAATTATGTGTTGTATTTATTTTGGTTGTGTATATTAGGCTTGAGGAAACTATATAAAAAGGTTAAAATATCTGGAAATATTAATGAATGATCATGAAGGTGAGAAATATTTTGATAATGGTCTATTTATTGATGTTGTAATGGCTTCGTGATAGGGTGAAGTATAAGTTTGTTATGAAAAATTAATTCAATACCTTAGTAACGATTTTGTGGACTAATAATAATATTAAATTGTGGGACTTATTTACCAATTTTAGTGGTTATTAACTATTTGAATTTAGTAATAGGTTCATGTTTATTCTAGGTTTTTTATGCCTCTTAGGTTTAGGATATATATCCAAAATGTATTAGGAAAAAAATTTTATGGATATATACACACACACACAATGGTTATTTTGTTATAATCAATGCCAAGTATGATGCCAAAGAGTGATGTAAAAAATTGATAAAAAATTAAAAAGGTGGTTTGTTTGTCTATTAAAAGCTAAAAATGATGAATGTATAATATCATCTAAATCATTGAAACATATTTTTCATTGAAATAATTATTGAAATAATATGTTGAACAAAATATTTTACATTAAATTAAGGAAAACTATATTTTTTAACATGTTTGTCTAAAGTAATATCATTTATTGATTAGGGGATAAATATATGTGATATATGTACTTAATTGACCTATCAGAAAAGCTGGAAAAATAACCATAGTAAATACTTATAATAGAGAATACTCTTAAAAAATACTATTTAGTAATATTTTTTATTATAAATATTTCATGAATTTTGTTATATAATCTAATGGGTTGTGAATTTTTATTTCATTTATTTTGATATCAATTGTGTGTAATGTTTACTAGATATTTTGTATGAGTGCATGGTTTTAGTTTGAGGATGTATGGTTAAGTGTTTATGTCTTTTGTTTAGATGTGAAATGATTTTATGAGATTTATACCTGTAGAATTGAATATGTATGGATCAAATTTTATATTTATCATGTTAATGGTTTTCTTATGAAAAAAATAATTTGAGGAGGCTAGAAAATATCACACTACTAGAAATAATTTATATTCTATAATTTTTTTTTTATTTTGAATTTATAATTTTTAATTATTCCTGATCACTGGTTATTAAATAGTAATAAATATTGAGTCCAAATTAATTAATAATTCAAACATATTAGTTATTAAATAGTAATAGTCACCAAGATATAATGATTAATAATTAATATTTATTCATAAAGAGTTTATAATTGTTAATTATTAAGAAAATACTAATAATTATTGGTTTTTAGTTATTCAATTAATCAGTATATTTATGGAAAAAATAAGGTCCTACGTTATGATCATGTACATGTGTAACTAGGAAGAAATAGGGTAGGGACCACAAAGACTGCATGGTGTGATGGGCTGGTGGTAAAGTGTGGAAACATGTAAGAATCGCTGGGTGGACTGCTCAATAGAGTGTTGAGTGCATTGGAGATTATCAATGGGATATCTACCCACCTAGATTTCTAATGTTTGACATATTGGTGGTCTTCCTTATGATGTCAATCACATTGAAACCAAGAAGAAGATGTGGCATGATTTGGTAGGTGGTGCAGTGGGGCACCATGCTAGCACCATTTGATGGGCATCTTAAAAGAGTGATAGATATGTTGGAACCTATCATCTGGATCTATTCCTACATGGATTCATGGTATGGGATGTAGGGGTGCCCTACCTTCTTAAAAGGGGTGGAACAACTCTCAAACTAGAGATACATTGTGATTATTGATAACTGTGAGGGTGAAATGTGGGAGATGGGTGGTATCATGGCATGATGTAGGCTACTAATTCAATCCATTTGAGTTATCTCCTTCAAAGGCCTTTGGACCACATACATTTGGGCCTTTGGGCTATCAAGATCTTAGGCCTTGGAGTCATATAAATATAATAAATTAGCTTTAGTGGGTGCTTGTCATTCCTCATGGGGATGGATGAGGCATGACCCACTAGGGTGCTTGGGTGTGTGTGTGTTGTTTACAGTTTGTAATCCCTTCTTCCTAATATACATAATAATAATTAAATTTTTTTAATGATTTGTAAATATTAATTAAAAAATAATTAATATTTAATATTTAATGCTTAAAAACAAATAATTAATAAATAACCATTAATACATTTTAATTTATAGAAAATATATAATTAGTACTCATTAAAAATTAATAAATTTAAAATTTTAATTGATGAAAAGTGAGAATTGATATTTAATTATTAATTAATTATTAATATAATTAATGAAATATTTATTGATAAATAATAATAAATAAGTAATAATTAATATTAAAAGTTTATAATTAATAACGGATGTATATTAACTAATAATTAAAAATATGTAATTAATAACTAATAATTCTAATATATCATCAAGAATCAATTTTTAATGGTCAACATATATTATTGAATAATAACCAATACTTATTTCTTAATGACTAATAATTAATAATTCATAATTCAAAATTAATGATTAACAACCAATGATTCATAATTAATTATTTGTTATTAATTATTTTCTATTTTTATTAAATAATGAATAAATATTTTCAATAGTTAATAATTAATAATTTATAGTTAATTATTAATCAAAAATAGATAGTTACAAATTATTGATTAATAAATAATAACTGGAATTAATTTCTAATAATTTATTAAAAATGTATAATTAATTTTTAAAAATAAATTGATTATTAATTCATAATTTATTATTAACAAATAATAATTACTTATTATTTCATAAATAAATAATTATTTAATAATAATTTAATAATATATAATTAAATATTCACTGTAAATTAAAATATAACAATTTATTTATTTATAATTATTAATTATTAGTTATTCGGTAATTAATATTATTCCTAATAATAATATTTATATTCTTATTACTATATATTAAAACAAACATTTTGTGACCCATGATAATGGTTGACATTAATTATTGTTATACAGGTTCCACCACCACTGTCATGTTTGACTATGGTTGTAGGTCCACTGTATATCTGTGATCAAAGACAACTATTGTTGTAGGGTGGTTATAGGAGACCTTTTATCACGATCAATCTCGAACATTACAATAGATCTCCTATGGTCGTGGTAAAATCCAGTAATAGAAAATAATTTTGGTCATAGCTCAATTTTCTAGTAGCATTAAGGGAATTGTATCAATAAGATTACTTATCATTGAACTTGGTTACTTCTTTATAGATGATGAAATTCTCTTATGGAAAAAATCACCTAAGGAACCCAAGTTGTTCTTATGATTGGGTTTTGTTTCCTAACCTTAAAAACACCATTTGTTTCTAAATATTTGTAATAACACCCAATTAATATTGCATTCAAGTTGATGAACATAGATATATGAGTTGAGAAATGGTGGGATAATTTTTTATGTCTTCTGTTAGAAATTTAGGGCTCTCAATGTTTATATGTTGTGATCATGCATTATGATTAGCAGTTTTTACTGTTTTATTTTATTGTTGTTCTCAGTTAATTATCAATATAATTACATTGAAATATTTTCATCACTTTCACATATAGAGACACTTCAATTCACTATATTCACATCTACAAGTTTGGGTTGTAGTCTTAGAGATTTCAGATAAGGTTGTCATGTTTTTCCCTAATATGTTTTAATATTTGTGGGAGGCCCATGTTCGGTACATGATGATTTTAGTATTGATATTATAGGTATTAAAAGACCATATTCTATTGGCCATTATATGTTATATTTTTTAGATAAGTTAGTGGAATCTAATGGTTTAGATTATTTATGTGATTTTGATGAGTTTAGTAGAAATATAATATAGCATAAATTTAGTAGACTATAATAAATCTTTATTCCAAAATAAACATAGAGAGTTCTAGGATATATTTTATGAAATTAAGTATATTACAACTTGCATATTATTTATTTATTTATCTTATTATATATATTTTACGAACCCCACAAACAACCATACATAAAATTTCATTCTCCTCGAGTGATCCACTATATATAGAATCAAAAATCAATTTTTTTGGCCAGGATATCTCTCTAAACACATAAAATTACTTTAAGTGGTATGTTTGTTAAGAATTATTACTTAAATATTCACAAGAACAAAATAAATTTTATTTTATTTACTCAAAAAAATTTGTGTCTTGTATATATGATTCAATAAGAGATAACATTTGGGAAGTTGATGAGAGTATATTAAAACATATAGATGTTGAAAATATATCAAATAAATATTTATTCCAATCTAATTCAATGTATATTCTATATGATTTTAAGATATATCTGTAAAATAAGAAAATCATGTAAGGGATAAATTGTTTCCTATTTCCATTGATCTTAAAAAATTATTCTTTGAAAGTGTTTTGTGAAGTATCCATTTTAATAATAAGTAGTTGAGGGCATCATAATATGAAATATTATTAAGTAAGAATATTTAGAAGAGTTTTCGAAGTATTAAACATGGGTATTATAAATCTTAATCTCCCGATTATTTAAAAATTATTTATTCTAAGATCCATTATCATTAGAATAGTTTAGTGTAAGGATATTATTAGTTTGATTCATGGTGATATAACAGGTGTAACATAGTGATGTGATAGGTTTTGTAGGGAGATGTAACATGTTTTGATAAAACCATCAAAAACAATAAAAACATAAGCTTATTAAGGTTTAAATGTGTAAGGATGTGTTAGTTTGAATCTTATGTACACGTGTTTTTCATTGTTTTTTAAAAAATGTTATATTAATATAAAATTGTATGATGTTATATAAAGGAATTTAAATTTATCATTTTTTCATGTGTAATACATGTATCCTAAGAATTAAAAAAATATAATCAATTTATCAAGGGATGACTATAAGTTGTCTTAGGTTGATGACATTTATGTAAATACATGGGTTGTTATAAGATATTAAGATTATCACGATTAAGGATCATATAGAGATAGAGAATTTACTCATGAGAAAAAAATGAGTTTTGTATTTTTCATAACCTAGGATATAATATTGTATTATTTTGTTAATTAGATGTTTATTTGAAGTCGCATAATATATTTGGTTGTTCCTTGAATCTGATTTCCACATTATGAATATTTGTAGGATTTTTAGTTGTACTAGATATAGGAGGATGTGATATAAATTTAATATAACATCTCAAAGGATTTAAATCAACTTTTTAGTGGTTCTACTAAAATTAGGTCATGTTGTTAAGCATAAAGGCATTCCATAAATTACGTCAGGATTAATGAAATCCTAAATGGATTGTTCCATGATGTATCTTCATGAAAAATATTTAGATTTTTGAAAGTAGTTGTTCTATCTGTTTTTCTTCTCTTACCATGTATGTTTTATGAAGGTTCATGACAGGCCATGACTTCACTGGAAGTTGAATAAGTTATAGGAGAAACCTACATATCATGCAATGATTTATGTTTCCACATTGTTATTTATAAAATCTATAGAATTCTAATAGAAATGATGATGTGGTAGTCTCATGTAGGTTTATTTATTATTTGAATAAATAATAACCAACTATTTAAATTTTTAGAATTAAAATAAATCTAAAGAATATCCAAGGGTAAGAATTGAAGAAAAATAATTTGGAAGTGTTTTTATACGTTAATTTTAAATTTTAAATTCATTTATTCTGTGAGTATAATTAGTGGTGGTTGTGTAAAGGAAGTCATTTAACACATAAAAAAGAAATAGATGACTCTTAAAGATCTTAACAACAAAAAATTAGTAGAAAAGTCATTTAATAATTAGAATTGTATGGTGAAGTGTGATCAATCAGAGTTATATTAAATATCATGCTTGGAAGATTAATTTTTTCATTTTAGTAAATATAATACACAACAAAGAGAGCACCCATTTTTTTGTGTTAAACTTTTATTTACATATAATTTAGTTTGAATTTTGTTTCAATTATATATTTTTAAACCTCATGAATGTTGTGAGTGGAATGAAACAAGAGGTTGTGGACCTTTTATGAAAAGTGATCTTTTCCTAATGATTCTAATCACATACTAGTGAAGTAATGGTTAATTGGAATACCAACACATCATTGTTATGTGCTTCTTATATGTAGTTGATTATGGAAAAAACAAGTAATGATCTAGTGAGCAAAAACTCAAGACTATCTAAAGTCCATTATGTTCCTTTCTATTTACTATTTTTTTTCATTTGATTATACTTATAAGACATAATCAGGGTGTATTTTCTAACATGAATACAATATCTTATTTGATTTAAACATATTAATAATTGTTCAAGACAACATAATCACCCCCTCACACACAAAAACACATTAGGGTGTATAGTAGAGACATAGATTACACCAATTGGTATCATAACAATAGGTAATATCTTGGTGAATCTATCAAAGGAAGTTATAGTTATGGAAAATACAATAAATTCAAAGAGAGTACCTATATCTAATGGGTGAAGTTTTTAGGGTTGGAAGAACAAGATGGGATCACATTTAAGATATCTTAATATATATTTTTACCTAGTAGTAGTACATGGGATCAAAGTAAGTGATATTATTAAGATATCAGTAATGAGATAAGAAAATTATATGTATCATGATTATGGTTGCTGTTGTGGCCAAGTTGGTTAAATTAGTTTTTTATATTGATGGATGTTGGTTAAAGAATTTTAGTTTTATTTTTTTGAAAAAGAAGGATTAATTAAAGGATTTATTTTATTGATCAATTTTTATTAACCTAATTTTTTTATGTTACAAAAACAACATATCTTTATAAAGTTCCCCAAAAAGATAATTACATAGAGATGATGATCAGATAGAGATAGCATCAGACTGAAAGGATCGAATAAATATTTCTTAACCTAATTCTATCGTAAAAATTTCTTATATCTAATAACTTAAGATGAAGTTTTATATGGAATGTTTTTATCTAATAAAGTTTTAAAGTATTATTTATAAGTAATGTTAGATAAAAATATGTGCTGATTATTTAATGATCTGAAGTTCTTAATTTCATGAGTTCTGAAAATAACATGTCACAACCATTCATTATAAATGTGGATAAATCTATTTGGGTATATAAAATTCTCATTTAGAAGTTATATAGTATTAAATAGATAGAAAAAATTCGATAGATATTTAAATGAGATGAGTTATTAATTTGATTTTTAACTAGTTTCGAATATGTGGTTGTACAATGTTTCTGATACATGTTTGTAAAGTATATTGGATAAAGAAAAGTTTCTAAAATAAAAAAGGGGATGCCTGAATAATTGATAAAGTTGATGTCTTCAGACAAATTTCTATGTAAAATTCTTTTTTACAATGTTTTTTAAACAAACATTTATGAGGATGAATTTTTGTTATTGTTAAAAGATGATCTTATGAACCTTTTTTCTATATTAATGAAGTTTATTAAGATAGAAAATTTTTTAAATACAAAATTATAATGGGGAATGATATTGGATGAATTCAAATCAGAAAAAGTTTCATAAAAAATTAAATCAAATAAAATATCACTATAATATCCATTGTATAAAAAGGTACAAAGTTTGGAAGTCAAAGTTTCTAAAATATCAATGGAATTTTTTTATAATCATAAACGGAAAAATGATGGTATATAAAGAATTTCGAAATAGGGTTATGATTTAATTAATTGGATAGAGAAACATCAGATGGAATAAAATACATGAGGTTCTTCTAGATTAACTTGTTATAAAAAAGTTTCAAACAAATTTTGATCAATAAAAATCTGATAGATATTCTAAGGATGTAATATTTTTGGCAAAGTTTTCTCACTGAACAAAATTTTAGTGGTTAAATACTCTAACTGGTTTAAATTTATATACATAATTTTTATTGATATTTTAAAAGTGACGATGTCATGCTGGTCTTTTAAAGTTACAAATGTCATAGAGTAAAATCGTGATACTCACTATTTTTATTGAAATTTGAATAAGGGTGAAGTTTCTTATATTCATTCAAGAAGGTTATATAATTTATTAGAATGTTTCAATGTTTTGTTTGAGTGGGAGTTTGGAATTATGAGTTTTTTTATAGGAAAACTAAATTGGTTGTCCCACCTGTGATCCCTAACATGTTTCTATATAAAAGGTGAAAGTATAAAGTATGAGAGGTGTACTTTTCACACATGAAAAAAAATTATAAATGTTAAATAATTTGTTTCAGATATAAATTATAGTTAAATATTTTAAATATATTTTTGAGCAAGAATTTTCTAACCAATAAATCTATTTGTTGAGTTTGAAGAAGAAGTTGATATTGAATAGTGGTTTTGTGATCAGTGAATGGAATGTGATTTAATTCATTGGAAAACTTTTATATCTGGTCGGATCATATGTATAAATTGGTGTAAGAAATTTTTTTCAATTATTAGAAGGAACCATACATACTTTTTTATGGATTTCTAGACAAACAAATAGAATGAAAAAATCAGACAGAAAAATCTGACAAAGAGACCATATGAATAGTGAGTGGATAGATGAAGTTCTAACCAACTACTGGGTAATAAAGTGAAGAATTGTTTTTCAATAAGTTCAAAAGAGAATAAGTACAAGCATCACATTGAAAAAAATTGGAGCCTATTCGTGAAGTTTTATAAAAGTTGATAAAAAATATTTTTTAAATAGTTATTACTCTTAGGAAGAACATGCATTGTCGTATTGATCATAGTGAAGTGAAAGTGTAAGTACATTCCATTAATGATGTAAACACATAAAAATGTTTTTTTTTCAAGTGGATTGTGTGGTATTGAATTATTTACAAATCATTCAAAGGACTAGATACTCTTATTTACTAGTGAACATTGTAAATTATTGTATTACTATAGTCGTGCTTATGAGTTTTTTTAGAAAATTTATAAATTCGTAACAATAGGTGAAGTTTTTTTTATAATAAAGAAAACATAAAATAAAAATATATTATTGATTAACTCACTCCCCCTATAATTGATCACATTAATTCTACTTGATCCACCCAATTATTATTATAGTAGGTTCTATTTATTAAATCTTTGATTAAGTATGAAGAAAATAGAAGTTTCTATAGATATTCATAATTATATGAGTATTATGGGGATTTTAATTTTCATCGGAAGGAACTAGCATATTTGGAATGACACAATTTCATCATAACTTGTGTATCTTGGATATGAAGTTCATGAATTTGTGATAGATGGTTTCCCTCATTGTATAGAGAATGTTCCTCTAACAGATGATGATAATAAAAATTTGGAGAATTATGGGTGAGATATAAATGTTTTACTATCATCACACTTTAAAAATGAGTTTCTTACAGTTATAGTAGTTTGAACTTTTAAACCCATTTGGGATAAGTTGAAGAACATCTATGAAAAAAATATACAAGTTTAGAAATACAAGTTTCAAATCTAGAGGATGGAGTATGAATATCTCAAAATGGGTGATTATTAATCTTTATATGATTTCATTACAAGTTTAAATGACATTATAAGCACCATAATATATCTTGGTGAGAAGTTTTAATATTCAATCATAGTTGAAAAGATCATATGAATTCTTCTTGCTAAGTTTGATGCAAAATTTCTACCATTGTAAGATAAGAATACTAAAACTCTATATTTAGATGATCTAAAAAACCCTACCATTACATATGAAATTAGAATAGAAAAATTTATGAATATTAAATAAAATTTTGATTGATAAATCTCCTTCAAATATATCAGGTAAGGAAAATATAGTAAAGTTCTTAATTATGGGGAAGTTAGTGACTCTAAAGTTTAATATGAGGTTAGTAAAAAATTTGATGTATTTTATCCATATTTTATAAAAATTTAAAGGGGGAATAATAAATCATAAAATGAAGTTTCCATTTAAATGATCCGGCTAAGGGGACATCATGAACATTAATGAAAAATTCCCTCAAAGAAAGGATGATGAAGAAATTGATGATGATAACATAAAATTGCACATATAATTTAATAAGAATATATAAAAATATAAATCATATTACAGGGGAGAATAGAAAAAATTTTCAAAATCCAAAAGGATAAGAATTTTGCCTAAACATAAAATGACAATAGTGAATAATAAGGAGCAAACATCAGTGTTAAAGTTTCTAAAAATAATTGTATTACAAAAGTGTATAATAAAAATTTACACAGTTATAAAATTAATAGTTCTAAATAATAACGGACTCATATCGAGTTTATTTTGAAAAATTATTTGAAATAATTTACTTGAAAGAATGTTACACATGAATGGGATAAATAGAAGTTAGAGAAATAAAACCTCATTGCAAACAAC
Source organism: Viscum album (assembly GCA_963277665.1). Classification (NCBI taxonomy): domain Eukaryota; kingdom Viridiplantae; phylum Streptophyta; class Magnoliopsida; order Santalales; family Viscaceae; genus Viscum; species Viscum album. Next base: position 1,138,410,476 of record OY728135.1, on the reverse strand, counting down.
CCTTAATATTTTATTAAACAAAAATAAAAGTTACAAAAATTGATTGATAATATGAAAAGTGTGGTTGATGAGAAGAAGAAACTCAATAATTATATTGATGGAAAGATGAATTTTAAGGATAAAGAGTTATAACTTGTTTAATAAAACTTATTAAAGTTAAGAAATGAGTAATAAGTTTCCAAAACTTAGCTACAGAAGTTGGTGATATTTATAAGAAGATTAAACTTAAGAAGGATCAATAAAAATTATCTTAAAAATTAGATAAAAAGAATGATTATGATAAAATGGAAAAGGAATTTAATAAAACTATGTATGTATCCAAAATAAGAAGGGTTAAAAAGCTTTAAGTTTTCAATGATGTGAAATTTGAACCAAACTTTTATATCACAGGTGATTATATTAAGGCTAAGAATAAAATATTAATAAGTAACCAAAAATTTGGTGTGAAATTAAATATAAAAGTGGAATATAATAAAGTTAATAAAAAGAAGAAACTCAACTCCGAATAGCAAACAAGTTACAAGGGAGATATTATTTCAATGGTTACTACCATAATTGTGGAGGATTTTGGTATACAGTATTTATGCATTGGTTCAACCACCAATATTACAGTGAAACCAAAAGAAGTTAGAGTAAAAGTTTGAGGGGGAGTCAACCCACTCAATAGAAAATTCCAACCTTTAGAAAATATATTTAAAATATTTTATCAACCTATACAACTTATAAAAGGATTCATTATCATTATATTATCCCAATAAAGTTTTTTTAACAAATCTAGTAAATAATATGTGAATAATGAAAAAGTTAAGTAAAAAGCCCTTTGTTGTTGAAAATACACTGAAAGCAACAAAAGGAGAATGAAACTATATTTTTTAAGCAATTGATATTCACATATGATAGATTATATTAAGCTATTAAATAATTTTAAATATTTTAAATAGGTTATAGTGACTTTTGGAAATAATGATTCACTAAGAACCAGTGGAATTGGATCTATAATTATTGGGAAAGAAAAGATAAAATCCAAAATAACTTCATTTTCTGATGCTCTACAACATAAATTTTTATGTTTTTCATGAATTTATAATGAATTTAGTAAAGTTATTTTTATAAAATATGGTTTTATTATGAAAATAATATAATTTGGGAAATCTGTAAAAACGGGAAATGAACCATGGGAAATGAACCAAGGGAAATTTGTTTCAAGTTACATATGTAAAAGATTCAAGTTATCCTATCATGATGGATGAAAATCATCTATCAAATAAGATTATAGGTAAAATGTGTTATAGGAATATGATAAAATCAATAAATAGAAATATTATATGTAATATTCTTAATATGAAAATAAGAAGAGATTGGTGTTGTCCAATTTTCCAAAATGTAAAGATAATAAAATCAATTAATACTAAAGTTGAGATATATTAAACTCATTTCTTAAACCTGATTCACTCTGATATTTGTGGTATAATGGGTAAAAAATCAACATAAAAACATAATTACATTATTTTTTTCATTTATTATTTTACTCGCAGTACATGTATTTTGTTTTTAAAAATTAAATTAGAGTCTCTGAAAATGATTAGGATTTTAAGAAGGATAGTAAAAAAGAATATAAATATTATATGAAGAAGTTAAAAACATATAATAGTGGATTTTATAAAAATAAAGAGTTCAGATGTTATATTTTAAATAATGAAATGCATCATGAGTTTAGTTCATGGTACACACTATAGAAAAATAGTGTTGCTGAAAGAAGAAATATAAGATTGGTAGAGGTAGTGCTAAAATGTTGATTGAACATGATGCTTTTCATTATTTTTAGAAGTAGGTTATCAGAGAAATAGTTTATATTAAGAATTTATTTCTCTATAGATCTAATTATGATATTAATTTTTATGAAATGTTTTATAATGAAACACCATGTTTTAGGAAACTAAGGATGTTCAACAGTACTTGCATTATATAATTCAAGGGTTTAAATCTTAGGATGTTTTACCAGAGAGTTATTGATAGAATATTTATTAGTCACGATCCTAATGGTAGAGGATACACATGTTTTTATAAAGAAATAGTAAATATATTTGATTATATATATGTAAAATTTCTTGAAAAAATTGATTAAAAATTTTCACAAATAAATGTAGATGTGGAATATGGGGAAGGTGAGGTGGTTAAGGTTGAGAAACATTAATATATTATTAATTATAGTAAAAATATTGATTTTTTATAAGTTTAGGATTCAAACTCAAATATCTCAAGTTACAATTAATTAATTTTTACATCTCATCCTAGGATAATAAAAAAGGTGTAAGTTTATAACCTCATTAGAGATCAATGAAAATAAGTTCAAACCATAATATCTTCAATGTTTTTTGTATACTTATTATATTCATGAGTTTAGCCAAAAATATTAACGAATCTTGGAATCATTAGGTGTAGACTGATTCTATGAATGAATAGTAGGATCAAATTTATAATAATTATTCATATTAAATTATATCCAAACTAGACAATAAAAATGTGATTGGTATAAAGTGTTGTTTTTAAATTAGTTTAATGAATATAGTGAAGTGAAAAGGAACAAAGCAGGACTTGTTTGTAAAGGATACTCCAAAATTAAAGTCAATGATTTTGATGATAATTTTCTCTAATGGAAATATTAGTAACTATTAGAGTCTTTCTTTCTTTAATTCAACAAAGATGTTATAAAATTATTAGATGGATGTAAATTCTTATTTTATATGGAGTGCTCGATGAAGAAGTTTATAATAAGTGACCATGTGTATTAGTTATTGGGAAAGATGAAAGTTATGATTATAAGTTCAATAAGGATTTGTATGGGATGAAAAAATATCTAACGGATTTTTATTACAATTTTATATACATTATAAATAAATTTATACTTCAACAAATGAAGTATTGATAGTAATCTATATAAAAAATAGAATGAATATGTTTCCCTCCTTGTGATTGTTTATGTTGACAACATTACCTTTGTTGTTAATGATAAGGAGACTTGTGAAAATTTTGTTGAGTAGATGAATAAGATATTTTATATTTTCATTATTGGAGAAATTAAATATTTTCTTGGATTATAAATCTTACAAAAGAAGAAAAATTTTATACTATCTCAAGTGAAGTGTGTTAATGAAAATCTAAATATGTTTGGTATAGATGATTGAAAGATGGTTTCCACATGAATTTTGGTGGGAACCAATTTTAGTTGGAACTATGTTCTCTAAATTTTTTTAAGGAGAACAATTGATCCTAAGGAGTTTATGGAGTTGGATGGAAGTTGGTTATATCTAGCAGATTCAAGGCTGAATATTTTTTTTAATGTTACTTTTTGTATAATATTTCAGTTTTCTCCGAAAAATATCATATATTTTTAGGAAATATAATTCTCATATATATCAAAGGCATAATTTATTTTGTTATAAAGTATCAAGAAAATTGATTTGTTTGGTAATATAGATATTGGGCTCTAGTGGAGTTCTATTTTTGGGAGAATGTTGAGTGAGTTGACATAATAAGAAGAAACATTTTTAACTCTCCATATGGATGAAGTGGAGTGTGTTGTTTACACTCATGTTTTAGCATAACGTATGTGGATGAAGACTTAATTAGAAGATTGTTATTAAGAGTGAATTTTCACCTTCACTTGGGTTATGATAATAAAATTTCCATAAATCTCACTAAACATCCAGTGTAACATTCTCAGATAAAGCATATTGATATCAAATATCACTTCATCAAAGAGTATGTAGATAATATTAAAATAAATCTAGAATATTTTCCCACAATAGAACAATTTTATATTGTATTCACTAAGCCATTTCCAAAAGAAACCTTTTATAATCTGATGCTGAACATGAGCATACAACCCCCTCTCTTTAAGGATAAGGTATGTGAATCTGTCCCCTATCTCTCCTTGTATTTTGATAATATTTTCAATGTGGATAAAATTGTTTATAACATAAATCTATCCATTGGAATGTTATTAACCTTTTAATGAGATAATGTATTTAGGGGAATTTTTGAAATGGGTAAGTCCCTGACATTTCTCATATTCATTCAATAAGGTTATAGAGTTATTGATAATGTTTTTGTGTTTTATTTAAGAAATATTTTTGAATGTTTAGTTTTCACATAGTGGTAAACTAAATTGGTTTTCCTTTCTATTATCCCTTAAATGTTTCTATATAAAGGGTTCAAGTACAACGTACGGGAGGTGTATTGTTCACATGTGATAAAATTTTAAGTGATGAAGAATTGGTTTTGAATAGAAATTATGTATGAACATCTAAAATAATGTTTTGATAAAGAAGTTACCAAAAAATAAATATCTTGGGTGTGGTTGAAAAAGAATTTTATATCAATAATAGGTTTTGTGATCAGTGAATAGATATATTTTTCAATCATCGTTCAAATTTTTTTATCAAGTGGAATAAAATTTATAATGTATTTTAATAAATTTGTTTGAATTATTAGAAGTCAATAGTGAGACTTTCTATATATTCATTCTAAATGGATAAATCAGATGAAAAAATCAGACAAAGGAACTATATGAACACTTAGTGGATAGAGGAATTTATTACCTACTATTGGGTAAGAAAGTGAAGAAGAAGTGTTTTGTATGAAGTAAAAAAGTGAAGAAGTAAAAGAAACATTGTGAAAACATTCTGAGACTATTCTTAAAGGTTTATAAAAGTTATTACAAAATCATTGTTACATATTTATTTATGATAGAAACTATAGGCACTATTATATAGATTATAGTACAATGAAAGTGTAAAGATATTCCAAGATTGTTATAACCACATAAAAGCATTTTTTCTATTGGATTTTGTGGTAATGGATTCTTTCAAAACCATTCTTATGACTACACACATGTATTGAGTTGTGAACTATATAAATTATTTTATTTCTAAGGTTGTTCATGTGAGTTTTGTTTTTTAGAAAAGTTATAACTCTTTAAGGTCAAGTGAAGTTTTTTTCATAATAAAGAAAACTTAAAAGAAAAATAGATCATTTATTCACCTCCTCCCCTTCTTAGTGATCACATAGACCTTTCTTGGATTACTAAGTAAGGCTTTGAATGATTTGGATATATCTTTATCAAATCAGATTTATATGAAGGTGGTGGATTTTATATATTCGAATGAAGTTTGGCGGAATTTGTTTTACATATTTTAAGGTAATGGAAAAGTGAAAGAAGAAAAATATATGTTTTTAAAAACAGGTTTTATGATCTCAAGATGAGTTCCAGTGATAACATGGATAGATTATTTAACCATCATACTGAATATTTTGGTCCAATATGGGGACTTAGTCATCATATTAAGGATTCTGAAATTTTAAATAAAATCATCTTAATTTTACCACCAACGTACAACCCCAAAGTCTTAGCACTAGAGAAATAAACCTTACAGAATTATACATTGATTACTTACATAGTAAGATTGTCACAATTGAAATGTGGGTGAATCTAGAATTATTTTAAATCACTCATAAAAATATATATAATTCATATCTTTTAAGAAGAAAGAGGTATATAAGGTTGAAACTAAAGAATATGTAAGTGATGATTTCTTATCATAGAAAGGAATTTAAAGAGATACAAAGGTAGATTTGAAGTTAAATTACCTTTATAATGTTTTTGTGTGTGGAAATATTAGCATCATTACTATTAAGTGTCTAAAAAATTTTTAGGGAGAGGATTATAATTTTTAAGTATCTCAAAAATAAAGGAATGATTTTACCTTAAGAAGGAACATTAACTCAAGGAATTAAAGTGGTAATAAATTTCAAAAAAAAAGTGTTGGCTAGAAAATAGGAATAAAATATTAGGGAATATTATTTAGAAGGTATTGAAGATAATTTTATATCATATATAAATTCTTTTATAATATCCTTTGTGTAGAAATGTAAATTTTAAGAAGAAAAGTATGATCAACTAGAGGGGATTTTTTATCCACATGAAATTTGTAAGATATCTTGGGGTGATTGATTTAAAAATAAATAAAAATAGTAATATTGGAGGATTACTAAAGTAATACTCAAATTATATTGATGAACTTGAATAAAAATTTTATTTTCATGAAAATGTAGTGGAATATTGGTAAAATAATCAAGTTAAATCTAAATAATCTATGAATTTCATATTGAATATTAAATAATAGACCAAGGTCAATGATTATCATAATATTTCTCTATAGGAGGAAGTTCAGAACATTGAAACACTTAAATGGGAAGTTTAATCTTGAGAAAGAATCTTGAATCAAAGATTAAAATAGCTGCTTCAAAGAATAAAATTTAGTATGGAAAATTATTGGAAATTTTTTGAAAGAAAGGGAATATCAAGGCCTAAAAACCTTTTAAGAGGTCCATAGTTCCCAAAGAACCAATTATATGGTTAAAAATGGTCTTGTTTATATGTATAGTAAATTGAAAATGGGTTCAAACAATGTGAAGATAAAATTATATTAGAAGAAAGGAATACATTATCGACTACTAAGAACTTACTAAAAATCAAGGAGGTATTCAAAATCAGATGATTTATGGAGAAATGAAAAAATTGGATATTTACATTTTGTTTTGTTGTTTTATTGGACACTCTATCTCTTATTATAGAAAATATGTAATTTATTTAAAATGGGAAGCTATTGAAGTCATTAATAGAAATTTGGGATGTATACTTCATATTAGAGAATATATTCATTTTATGGGTAAGATTTTCACTAGTGTAGAAAACGTTTTTTACATCGGTTATTTTTCATTTTTTACGTCGGTTTCTAGCCGACGTTAATACGGGAGATGTTATAAATAAAGTTTTTGACGTCGGTTATTTTAAAACTGACGTCAAAAACATAAAATCACGATGTTTATGATGTTGGTTATTTTAGAACCGACTTGATAAATAAAATGGGAAGGGTTTATCACATCGGTTATTTAACAACCGACGTGATAAAAGTCATGGAAAATGGTTTATCATGTCAGTTTTTAAAAAACCGACGTGATAAAAGTACCGGGAAATAGTCTATCACGTCACTTATGAAATAACCGACGTGATAAACCGGGGGAGCGGGGTTTATCACGTCGTTTATTATAAAACCTCCATGATAAACTGGGGGGGTTATCACGTTAGTTATTAAACAATCGACGTGATAAACTGGGGGGCGGAGGGTTTATCACGTCGGGTTTTTAATAACCGACGTGATAAACCGAGGGAGGGGGGTTTATCACGTCAGTTATTATATAACCGTCGTGATAAACCGGGGTGAGGGGGGTTTATCACGTCTGTTATTAAATAACCAATTTGATAAACCATTTTACAGGCCTTTTATCATGTCAGTTATTAAATAACCGACGTGATAAACAATTTCCCAGGCCTTTTATCAAGTCGGTTATTAAATAACCGATGTGATAAACCCAATTTTTTTTAAATTGAATGCATTCATCTACTCTCCACCATAATCAACCAGAAAACAAATCAAGAAATCGTACCACAAAAATAGAAGTAGATCAAAATTAAGCATGTACATTGATAACATATAAAACGTACCCCCTAGACATCCCCCACCCTCATGTATACCCCATGGACAGCCCTCCCCCACCCCATTGGAGCCCTCACCCTAATGTATACCTTATGGACATCCCTCCCCCACCCCATTGGAGCTCCCACCCTCAGGTATACCCCTTGGACAGCCCTCCCCCACCCCATTGGAGCCCCCACCACACTCCTGGACTGCCCCTGACCCCCGGACAGCCCCAAACACCCCTCAACAACCCCCCACCCACCTGAACAGCACCCCCTCACCCCACTTGACAGCCCCCACCACACTCCTAGACAACCCCCCCCCCCCCCCACCCTCATGTATACACCCCCCCACCCCCCCACCCCTCGACAGCACTCCCACACCACTGGACCACCTTCCCACACCCCTCGACAGCCCTGCCAACCCCCTGGACTGTCCCCCCACCCCACCGGACAGCCCTCCCAGACCGCTGGACACCCCCCAACCCCACTGAACACACCCCCACACCCTTGGAACCCCTCCCCCACAGACCCAAATCCATACCCGAAAAACCATCATAAGTAAACCAAAACAAGAAGCATAGCAAAATTAAACATTCACATATATAAAATTCAAAACTTACACTGTCAACTTAAAAAAAACTAAATCCAACCTAAACAACTACCAAATACACAATTACAACGACAATATTCAAAATTACATTTTACATTACAAACAACTAAAAGTCAATCAAACCAATAAAATAATTTGACCACTCCACTTGTAAGTGTTTGATGTCTTCAGTAGTATATGGTTTAGGGTCATCAAAAAGATAAAAAAGAAAAATAAAGTATTTAATGTGTATAATAAATAAATCAAATTGAAATATTATGGAAAATTTTAATAGGAAATCGTACCAGGTCAAAATTCCCAATTGTCCCAGTTGTTATTATTTCATACATAAATCATAACATATAATATTCGCAATCGACGAGGGCTTGTTATTCATGACAATTCTGTTTCAATGAGTGTAAATTCAATATATTATTTTTTCGTAATAAATCAAAAAGTACAAATTATAAATGGATATTTACCTTCGCATTTACATATTTGATCTTTTCACCTCTTTTATTTGTGTTTTTTTTTGAAAGTAGGCCCATGAACTATTAGAAACTAATACGAATGGGGTAAATTTAAAATTCATTATAATATATAAAAATATTGAGAAATTTAAACATACTTTTCCAATATATTCTTAAAACTATCCCGCACATCACCATGGACAGAGCATATCCAATAAAGGGCTTTCTCCCTTGGGCAAAAAACCCCTAACATCCAATGATCACTGATAAAAGGAAATATGACGTTAGTGGTTTTTTATGTTAAAATATAATTAACTCTTTGAGAGAAATGCGTTTCATACCTCTCACAAAAATGCATCATCCAACATTGTGTGATTATATTCTTTTCAAATCTTTCAGCAATATAAACCATTCTTTGTTCCTCATTCAATGCACATGCTTCAGGGGAAATCAATTGAGGGTCCATGAATCCATATACTTCTGTCAGCTCATTCCTCTCACAAATTTTATAAAGATACCTAATACAAAACATACATAAGTATGCATTTTTAATAAATATAACGCAGGGAAAAGGTGTTAAGACTTACATGGAAAAAAATGTCACCACGTTGATGCCCAACATATCTCCAGTAACAAGCTCCATGATATCAGTTTTTATAATCCCCACTCTTATTTCACGTCCACAAACATGAGCTTCCATTGGAAACTCATAATAACCCGAAAATAAATGTGAATATCTTGACAATCTTTCAAGACCATTTGAATCTGTATCTGATGTCATAGCCATTTTTCTTTGTTGTTGTCTATACAGTATTTCTTTACCTTTGAAGTATTCAACAAAAAAACTGAAAAATATATTAGTTTTCAAATGATAAAACAACTTTAATAAAAAAAATAAAATAAAAGATATAACATTCATACCTTTATGGTAATGAGTCGAAGAAGTCTAGATGGCCAAATTTAAAAATGGCTGATACTCTATCCAACTGTCGCCACCTCATCTGTAGGTATTGGTACCCTAGCTGATCTATCTATAATATCATGTACAGTGACCCTCTGATTATCTACCTCTAATTATTGATGATGAACTGTATCTCTTATACTATATACCAACCCATATGCTACTATATGATGTTGAGAATCATCAACATACAACTCGCAATAAGTAGGAAGATGTGGAGGAGGCGTAGGATAAAAAATGGGGTCCGCAGGCTGAGGTGGGGGAGTGGGAGCTACTAGAGGAGGTGGGGGATAAATAATGGGGTCTACAGGGGGAGGTGGAGGAGTGGGTGCTGCAGTCTGAAATTGTCTTTGCATTTCTGCAAACATAGACTGCACCAACTCTCTAATCTTGTCCTCCATCGTCGCATTAATATTATGAACTTCAGCCTCCAAGGATTATATTTTTTTATAAAACCCCTCAATTATAGAAGTTGAAGAACGTGGAAACACTTTTCTTACAGATACACCTGCCGGATATCCTCTTACACGACCAGGATGTTCGGGCCTTCCCAATGCTGCAAATAAAATATCTTCCCTCCCAGTAGCTGTAAATGTCCCCTATGAACTTGGCTCCTCAAGAGAGTCCTATATTAATTAGTTGAACATTTCTGTAATGATTTAAATTATATGAAGAAAATAGTTAACTTAAATAAATAAAATAGATATCTTACAATCCTCTCAGCTACGATTCTCGATTCTTCCAAAAGATATTTCCCTTTTTTCCCTTATGAGATCTCTTCCATTTTTCATGTCTAGATGGAGGGGATGGAGGGTCCACCTCTCCAGAGCTTGAAGACTCAGCTCTTAGTTGTGGAAATTTTTCCTCCATCATTTGTTCTTCCAATAATGCATACCCTCCCCGAGATAAACAATGAGGGTATACATTTTTAGATTGGATCTCCTGATGATCTTTCCTTGTTTGATGTAATTTAAGAATAATAAATCATTAACAAAACGTTAATAAAATCATTTATATAAGAATGTTTATAAAAGTTTACATTTCCCTTACCAGAAATGACTCTTTTCATCTACTTTAAAAAAAATCTCTCCATGTGTCTTCATCTATAAAAGGATATATACGACATGGATTTTCATGACTCCTATGAACATAAATGAAATCAGATGAGAGGGTTGATTTGAAATCCCTCCATCTCCTGGCAGCAAACGATAAGCATTTCTTCCTGACTCCTCCAGTGTCAGGAATATCAAATTTCATCTGATAAAGAAGAGGTTAAACATATTATATATACAAGAAACAGTAAAAGAATAGTCAAACAATGACAAAAGATCTTACCAAAATCGTCTCCCATAACTGAGAGATAATCGCTTTATCCACACTTCTCCAATCATCAAACAGAATGCTTACTTTTATATTATCCTGAGTTTCTACAAAACTCTTAAAATCTTTTGCATTCAGACCTCTTGGAATATCATTATCATCAAACTCAATGACTATCCTTTCATCCTGCGTACGGGCAAGTGATAATTTTGGTAAACGTGTGCACCCACGTTTACCAACCTTTGAACTCTTTGTCGTAATAGGAGCATGTGAATGTTCATCCCCAGAGGTATGACTAACAATATGCTCCTCTCCAAAATCATGTGGTTGATCATCTGAATGATATGTCATTATCCTTCACATCAAAAAAACAAATGTCAGTTCACAAATATACAAATTCAAATATTTTAATACTACTGTAATCAGAAAATAGAAAAGTGTACTAAGTTACATAATAGTAAACATTGGTAATATGGTAAACATGTTAAATAATAGTAAAGATAGTCAAGATGGTCAAGATGTTCAAGATGGTAAACATTGTAAAAATGGTAAACCTGGTAAACATGGTAAACATGGTAAAGTAATTGTCAGTGAACAAAAATAATAGATATATAATTCATGTAATGGTTATAAAAATGACAAAGTAAACTAAACAAACGTAAAACAAACAAAAACATATACATATTTTGTTTTAAAACATGTTTTAATAAATAAAAAACTTACAATATCTAACATTTATGGAAAAAATAAATGTAAACAAGAAATAAACATATTTTACCTGTAATTTTAGGAATGTACAAATGGATTGTTTTCCCAAATTCTTTCGTCGTGATCGTTACTTATGGCACAAACTATGTCTTCAACATGATCATCATTATGTTCTGTTAATCTTTCCATGGAAGTAGCGATCTCACATAAATCAGCATATTCATCAACTTCATCCTCACCAACATATTGTTTTTTCCCTTTTAAAACAACATCCCACTGCATATCATATTCATCTACTACATAGAAATTTTTTTTTCATGTGTTTCCATTAAAAAAGAATCAGTTGTGTCTTCCAATCTATTCAGATTAACAAGTGTCATTCCAAATTCATCTTGTCTGACACTGTTGTTACCGTTAAACCATTTAGAGTTAAAAATGGGAACATTAATTTTAAAGTAATCAACCTCCCATATGTCTTCAATCACTCCATAATATGCACTTGATGTAGAAATTGGGTTTTTGTCCTTAGCACTCGAAAAATGCATTGCTTCTGCAGACACCAATACACCACTATTTTGAACTGCACTTCTGTTGTCCTGAGCTTTCATATGAAATGTATAACCATTAATGTCATAACCGGACCATGTTATGACATTTAAACATGGACAACCCACTATCCATTTTAATGTCTCTGATACATCTGATCTACCAAGAAAATAATTTTTAATCCATGACAAAAAAGTTTTGTTGTGCTCATTCAAAATCCACATTTCTTTCTTCTTTGGATGACATTGTTTTAACTCATTAATATGCAATGTGATATACGGTTCAGCATCAGCTATGTTATTCAAGATGTATGATTCTAACTTCTTCATCTGTTCAGCTGACAATGATTTGACTTTCAAGACGTGAATCCCCTTTCCCTCATTATTAACTTGTTCATGGTGAGATGGAGGCAAACCTATGTGTTGCGCCTCATCCAAGTAGCTCATACAAAACTCTCCTAGCTCCTCAGAAATATACTTTTCAATAATGGAGGCTTCAGGTCGATATAGATTTTTAACATACCCCTTTAATATTTTCATATACCTTTCAAAAGGATACATCCAACGAAGATATAAAGGTCCAAAAAGCTTTATTTCTCGAACCAGATCAATCATTAAATGCACCATTATATCAACAAAAGTTGAAGGAAAATACATTTCCAATTGACAAAGTATAAAAATTGCATCCTTTTCCAAAATTTTCAAAGAATTCACATCAATCTCCGTGTTACAAATTGAATTGAAAAAATAACACAACTTCATTGTAGTATTTTTGACAAAAATGGGAATTATTCCATGCAATGAAACTGGTAGAATTTGTTGCATCATGACGTGACAATTATGTGATTTCATACCTATCAACTTCAAGTCCTTCAATGAGACAAAAAAATTTACATTAGAAGAATAACCTTGATGCACTTTGGTATCATGAAGACACTGACAGAAGCTAATTTTCTCCCTCTTCGATAATGTATGACAAGCTAGGGGAATAAATGTTCGTCTTCCTTTAGGAGTGGGAGCTAACTCCAAACGTATTCCCATTGATAGTAAGTCTAATCTTGCATTCAACCCATCTTTAGTCTTTCCATTAATATCTAACAATGTTCCAATCAAAGAATCACAGATATTCTTCTCCACGTGCATGACATCAATATTATGTTTAACTTCATGATACCTCCAATATGGTAGCTCAAAAAAATTGACCTTTTCTTTCAAATATGTCTATCATTACCAGATTTTTGTGTCTTTCCCATTGTCACATCAAGGTTTTTCACCCTCTCAAAATACAGATCAGGGATAAAGGTTTTGGAGCAGTATAAAATTCTTATGAGCCATTGAATGCCTTTTTTATTCTTCTATAAGGGTTTTCCATAGGAAAAAACTTTCGATGACCCATGTACATTGTTTTCCTCCCATGATGAAATTGACAATATGACGTCTGTTGTTCGCAAATTGGACATTCTTTATGCCCTTTAAAACTATATCCAGACAAATTTCCATACGCTGGGAAGTCATTTATAGTGAATAGAAGCACTGCATGCAGTTGAAAATATTCCATTTTATAAGAATCATACACCCTAATACCATCAGCCCATAACAGTTTCAAATCATCAATCAACGGTGACAAGTAAACATCAATATCATTACCGGGTTTCTTTGGACCAGAGATCATTATAATCAACATGACATATTTTCACTTCATACAAACTTCAGGAGAGAGGTTTTAAATTACCAATAAAACAGGCCATGAACTATGTGTGCTACTGAGGGTTTGGTATGGATTCATTCCATCTGTGCACAACCCTAGTCTGAAATTTCTAATATCATTTCCAAATGTAGAATACTGCACATCAATTTTCTTCCATTGTGGAAAATCAGCTGGATGACGTATTTTTCCATCACATACCCTATCTTCAGCATGCCATCTTAACCTTTTGGCATCATGTGAATTATCAAATAAACGTTTGAAATGATTAATTAAAGGAAGATACCAAAATACCTTTCAAGGGATCTTTGTAATCTCTACACCAGCCTGTGATTTTTCTTTCACCTTATACCGTGATGTCCCACATTTTGGACACTTTGACAGAAATTCATATTCCTTCCTATATATATTGTAGTCATTCAGACAGGCATGTATTTTCTTGTATCCCAATCCCATCGGGCATAATATTTTCTTGGCTATGTAATGTGAATCTAGAAGATCATTATCTTTTGAAAGAATGTCTTTCATCAATTTTGACAACTCTGTAAAACTTTTTTCACTCCATCCATGTTTCGCCTTCAGGTTAATCAATCTTAACACCACCGACAAAACCGTAAAATATGTACAACCAGGATATAATGGTTTTTCAGCATCACCATATAGACGCGCAACTGTCGGTTCTATCTCAATTTGTTCTGCTACAATATCGCGAATCATTTCTTCAATTCCATCAGAGTTACCATCTTGTGAATCATCATCATTAGTGACATTCCGTATAGTTTCACCATGCCAAATCCAAGGGCTGTAACTCGGATTAAAACCATGACAAATCAGATGATCTTTTATCTCTCTACTTTTCAACTTCTTCATATTCAAACATTTTAGGCAATGGACAGAAAAAAATGTCACTACTTGGAACATTTGGTTTTGCAAATTCCAAAAAGGCATCAAAACCTTCCTCAAATTCATTGCTCATTCGATGTGTCGTAATCCAACATCGACTCATTATTACCTATAACAAATATCAACAAAAAATATATATTTTTAAGATAATACAAATATATGTTTATATGAAAAAAATCATAATTTGAATGTAAAAAAATTTAAATTATAAAACAAATCTAGAGGTATTTAAGAATAAATGCTTGAATATTATTTTTAAAACAAAATATAGTTAGATATAACAGTTTTAAATTTCATTGAATCAAATAAAACCATCCCGCCTACATAGTTGATATAAAATTGGATAAAATGGAGTAAACCTGAGAATCACCCCCACCCCCCGGACAACCCCCAAAACCCTCTGGACAGGCCCCCACCCCCTTGGACAACCCCCCACTCCCACCCACCCCCTTGGACCACACCTTGACACCCTCCAACCCTCCGGACAGCCCCCCACCCCTCTAGACATCACCCCCACCCATACCCCTTCAACACCCCCCTAGACACCCCCCAACCCTCTGGACAGCCCCCCACCCCCCGGACAACCCCCTCGGACAACCCCCAAAACCCTCTGGACAGGCCCCCACCCCGTGGACAGCCACTCACACCCACCCACCCCCTTGGACACCCCCCCATACACCACCCATTTCCACATCTTTGATATAACATTTTTTTTAAACGTGACATTATTAAAAACGTTTCATGAAATATGACGAAGAGTCCAATCGTATTTTTTATGAAATTTTTCTTACTATAAAGGGTCTTAGTATTGGATAGAATAATAAATAAAGTGGCATAAAACAGAAATATAATCCTAAAAAATGCATATAATCGAGCTTAAATATTTAAATAAATATTTTTGTAATCAACCATCAAATCTAAAAGCTGTATGAGAGAACAATTAGAGAAAAACTGGCAATGAGAGATCATAGTCATTGAGGGGGGATGGTGTCAAAGGAAACACAAAATCAAATGAACCGAGACCACTTTATGAAGTAATCCATGAAAAAGAAAAACCTACATCAAATAAAATCATGAAACATCAAAAAACAAACAAATAACCATTTGAAATATAATCTAGTATCTTGATTCTGAAACTCAAAAAAATAAATAAATCACAATCTCATTGATTGAATCCTGAATTTCTAAAATAGAACAATACACTGGTTTCACTTTGGTTGGTGGTGCAATTATTTGTTGTATTCGATCATCAATTAGTTTTGTGACATAAAATCAAAAAATCTTGTGAAATACATATAAGTAACATTCATTATTAAAGTTCACATTCTTTGTGTAAAATTACCCATGTCTATATTATCATTAATAAAAAACATTATCATTATTCTCAACAAAAATCATGAGAATTGTGTATTCCCATTTTTATAAACATATATTAATGATGTTATTATAGATTTTATCATAACTAATAATATAAAAAATGGTATACTTATCTATAGTAGAGTCCTATAAGAAAAAATGGATTCACGATATTTCTGTGACATTTAGATTTTTTAAAGGGATATAATGATGTTTAATACTTCCCAGAAGGGTGAAATTATAAGGGAGTTTAGTGTCTTCTAAAAATAAAAAGTGGGTAAAATTGAATTTGTTTCCATTAAAGAAAACAAATGGTTTATCATACATTTGTTAGACTCTATGAGGGTGAATGATAAATATTTATTTTATTATGTTACATTATAACTCATGTGTAAATATTTATTTTAGTTCAATTAATGAATGATAAATGGTTTACATTAATGGTTTTTCTTTTCTAAAAAAATGACATCTTCAATATGGATGATTGATTCCTATTCTATGATAAGACACTCAACAAGGATGATTCACTATATATGATGATAATTTCTTTTAATTCTCTAGTCACATAAACATTATTGTTTATACAACTACAGAATTGTTAGATGAACCTCAGTGTTAAATGAAATATAGGATAAAAGGAATGGATGAATCAACCATACCTCAAATTTCTTTTTGATAATGAAATTCAAACCGGTAAAATCAGGAAATATTCCAAATCTTTCCTTAATCGCGCCATAGTCCTTCAATAAATAACCAAAAATATGTTTCCAATATAGGAGGATTTTGAGTCATTAAATGCAAGGTAATATATCAAAAAAAAATTTATAACGAAATACAAAAACAAGACACTCAAGATAAAAATGAATGTCTGGTGCCAACGATATTCAAAAAGATGTAATAGGGTTCGAAATGGAAGAATCTAACATAGTTTAAACAAAAAATTGCAAAACATAAATATAGACT
Source organism: Viscum album (assembly GCA_963277665.1). Taxonomy (NCBI): domain Eukaryota; kingdom Viridiplantae; phylum Streptophyta; class Magnoliopsida; order Santalales; family Viscaceae; genus Viscum; species Viscum album. Next base: position 1,138,393,413 of record OY728135.1, on the reverse strand, counting down.
ATCCGGAAAAAAACGAACGAAATAAATTCGTGGAATTCTTACATGAGTGTTGCGAGTTGAGATGATAGATCCTAGGAGACTAAAGATGATAAACGATGAAGACAAAATGAGTTTAACGCAGGTCGATCGATGAGCCGATTAGGGTTTACCACGCGAGAGAGACGAGCCAACGGACTGTCGATCAAAATAACGTAAATGACAGTCCACAGGGCTTAAAATTTATAAATGTTTTATAACGTCGGTTATTATATAACTGACGTTATAAACTATTTTTAAATTTATAATGTTGGTTATTTGAAAACCGACATAAAAAACCCCCCGTGCTCTCGTTTTTTACGTCGGTTATAAAATAACCGACGTAAAAAAAACCCCCACTCTTTGGTTTTTTACGTCGTTTATTAAAAAACCGACGTAAAAAACTCATTGATATCATGTTTTTACGTCGGTTATTTTATAACCGACATAAAAAACCAAAGCACGGGGGGTTTTTACGTCGGTTATTTTATAACCGACGTAAAAAACCCATAGATAACTCATTTTTTACATCGGTTATTTTATAACCGACTTAAAAAACCCCCTGCGCTTTGGTTTTTTACGTCGGTTATTTTATAACCAAAGTAAAAAACTCGTAGATATCTCGTTTTTACGTCAGTTATAAAATAACCGACGTAAAAAAAACCCCCGCGATTTGGTTTTTTACGTCAGTTATAAAATAACCGACTTAAAAACCGAACACGCGCGATTTGTAACGTCGGTTATTTTAATAACCGATGTTAAAAAGTTACTCAATGCATTTGTTATGTCTGTTATTAAATAACTGACGTAAAAAACCACGTTTCACAGATTCTCACGTTGTTTATATATAACCGATGTAAAAAATGGTGACGTAAATAACGTTATCTACCCTAGTGTTTAATTGATAATATGTTGGGCATAAACTAATATATTTCAATAATATAATAGGTGGATCTTCTTATTGAAGTAAAAGGAAAAATTATAAAATAAAATCCAATTTAATTTCTTTTGAAAATTGGTTTTATCTTCTTGATGATGTATAATTTTATCTGATATCTTATAATAGAGGAAATGAATAAAAGTCTCTACTCATTTGGGAATAGATTAGAAGAAAATGAATAATATTTAAAAGGAAAATGTAAGAACCCAGATCTTCTTTTCAGGTACATTTTCCTTTTCTAGTCATTTTTGAGAAAGAGGAATTTATAGAGATTTTTTGAAGTACATGTCGTGTACATTCGGATTACACACCATGTACTCAGTTTCCATGGGTAGCCATTTGCTGGCCGTGTAGCAGCCATGCACAAGACCATGTGGGGTTGACATGGAGGCCACCTAAAGTAGAGTATGGAAAAGGAAATTACACACCGTGTACATCAAAAGTACATGCCATGTATTTTCTTTTTTTCATTAAACGTACCGGGGTTGCATCTAATCACCAAAATCATCTTCTTATAGGTTTTGATTCAGCCAATAGCTCCCATGCGGCCATGATCTTCCTCCAATCTCTGGACCGAGGATCCGATCTCTGATTTGACCATCATCGATTGTGTTTGGATTTCCTCAATAAGCTCTCCCTTCTTCTTAATCTTCATTTCATGATTCCTCTTCTTTCTCAATTTATCCTCTATTGAATGTTTTAGATGTTTTTATAGATCTTCGACGTTTTAAGGTGATTCAAGCCTTAATACTCAAGTATATTTATCTCCCAATGCTGAGGTAGGTGGTTTGTGCCTTTCTGTTGAAATATTTTGAGTTATATGTGCAAATAAACACCAATACCCATGAATGGTGTATTGTGAGTTTACCATTTTAGCACTATTGTTTTTATTATATGCTTGTATGCTTGAGTAGAGGTTAATTGTATGTGAATAGGGTTAATTTATATTATTTGGAAGGGTTTTCCCATGCATGTTTTCCTGTTTTGACTGTTGGGTCTAGTTTTTCTGTTAGGATGTTGTTTACTTTCCATGCCTAGTATAGTAGGATGAAGTGTTTATATCCTTACATGATAATATGCAGTAGAATATTAGGAAAGTAGTTATTGAGGTTTACCTAGGCCGATATGAGATTCTATGCATGCTGGACCTACATAGGACCGTGAGAACCTAGTGTATATATCATAGGGAGAAAAGACGTAAGGGATTCTCCAGAGTGTCTTTTCTTTTTACGATGTCAGACCAGTGGGGGAATTTATATTCAGTGCTTCCTCAGAGTATCTGTTGTTCCTTGACGTGGGCCATAGAGGGAATGTGACATAAGTGCTTCCCTAGAGCGCCTTTAGTTACCGATACGAGACTATAGGAGGAATTGACGGCTAGTGCTTCCTCAGAGAGTTTTTTCTTAAGTTGAACTACAGGGGTTGGACTAAGTTTACTACCTAGAGGGTTCCTTGTGTTTCTAGGTAGGACCAGAGGGGATAGGTTATGTGTACTTCCCAGAGCGTTACCTGTTTTGTTATTTGTTATCTTATGTTACTAGGTAGGACCAGAGGGGATAGGGTGTGAGTACATACCAAAGGATTACCTATTTTTGTTTACCTTCTTTGATTAGTTGTTTCTTCTATTGATCTAAATGATTGAAACTATGGATTAATTACCTTGATTACTTCCTTGTTTGCTGTATTTACTTACTTACTACTTTCCATATATTCGCGGACTGTTAGGCACAATTCTCGTGGTGGTTTCCTAATGGGATTTAGTCTCACACCCTGTTTGGGCCATGATTTTGGGCCCAAACAGATTATATTGTTGTAGGTATAGATAAATGAAAGTACCCTTCTACTTCAGGTACTTGATTTTTTGTGGAGCTAGGGAGAATGGGACCAATCTATGGATTGCGATGTTGAGGAGTTTTTTACTTGATTTCTTTTGTACTTTGGTTTAGTAATGTTATATTCCATCATTGTGATTTGTTTGGAAACTTTCCTAGACATATGTATCATGAATCATTCATATACATATGTGTCCTTCAGTTTATTATTTTCCAGTTTTCCACTATTTACTTTTGTATGGGTTATTATTTTTATTACTATTACTTTCTTCCATTGTGTTACTCTACCAATGAGGGCATAGTTTCCCCACTATCACACCCAAGGCCCTCGCTTCTACTCAGCAGCCTCTCGCATTTGGGGAAATACGCTTGAGGCCATGTGACCAACCGGGTACGGGGCGCCTCTGGGTGGCTTCTAGAACCGGGACATTACAAAGTGGTATGAGATGATTATTTTCTCTTAACTTACTATTTGGATCCTTTATCCAGGGATATAAAGGAATAGGTACTTGGTAATAAGCTATGCCTGGGAGTAGCTAACCTGTGTATAAGGAAAATCCAATCTACCTCATTTATTTCAATTTTTCTGGTTTTGTAAGTTTACAGTTGCTTTGATTTTTACCATTGGGTGACTCACATGTTTTGTACTATTACTGTTGATGTTATTGATGTTATATTTCTATTGCAACCCAATGAGATGAGGGTATGCCATCTCATGCATCATATAGTCACTTTCTAGAAATCACATTTCATACATTCTTGCCATGCCATTTAGGGTGCATTATAATTTTCATGTTATTGTGATAGATGTTGTGTAGAATATGCATGATGTTATGATATTTCCCTTGATATAATACATATTTTTGATAGGGTATTGTTTGTGTCAGGTTTTGTTTGAATGAACACCGAATTTTGGTTCCTGAGGTGTTATGGGCCTTCATGGACCGGAATTTGGTGGATCATTGCATTGTTTACCATGTCTATTACATGAATAAGATTCCAATATTTGATTCAAAGAGTCTGTGGGCCATCATTGATCATAATTTGGCACTTTAATGTTTTTATAGTGTTTTTCTGGGATCCGAAGTAGTTTCTGAGGCTTACTGTCTGGAAAAACCCAGAATACAGGCCATGTGTTCTTATGTTCCGGAAGAATCTGTTTTTCTTAAGTACATATCATGTACTGTATGTACACGCCGTGTAGTCTCTAACAATGTCATAGACCTTGTGGTCAGAGACATGAAATAGGGAAATCCTGGGGTGAACACACCGCGTACCCTCTATATATGATGTGTTGTGTTTACCTCATGTCTGACTATGTAACTAACAACACGAGTTGGTGTTATCGTTCCTAGTACACGCCATGTCTGTCTAGAACACATTGTGTGGTGTGAGTTATCTATTCATCCATTTCACTAACAACACGGGTAAGTGAATCTCGTCTAGTACATGTTCAGTCTGGCACAAACACGTCGTGTTTTCTTGTTCTTGGAGAACCATGTGGTTTAGCTATGTAGAATGACCCGGGTAGGGGAAGAAGATTCAAGTAGATGTCATGTGTTAGTTGATCACTCCGTGTGTTTAGGGTGTTACACGACCAATTTTGGCAGAAGTAAATGGTCATGTGAATGGCCTAAGAGAACACACCGTGTAGGGGGTATACACGTTGTGTAATCATGTTTTGGAAAAATAAAATGATTTCATTCTCCTATTCCCCTATTATGATTTTAGTTTTTAGTCCTTTATAATTTTGATCTATGGTGTGCATTTGACCATGTACAGTAATGCCACCGAGACGTACTCCAGTCGTAAGCTAGTTGCAGGGGAGTGATCAGACACCAGATATGGCTGATCAGGGACTACCTGTAGATCCTCCTGTTGTTCCAGTCTTGGCACTAGCCATTATACCGGACGCAGGTGTTGATGCACAGTTCAAGGAAAGATTTATGAGGGTGATAAAGACCTTTTAGGGAGCACCGCCTCATACCCCGTTGATGGTAGAATTGACACGGGTCTTTCAGCAGCAACATCCTCCCACTTTCTCAGGGGATGGAGGACCCTAGGCAGCAGAGTCATGGTTAGAATCCATGTTGATGATCTTCGAGCATCTAGAGATGCCTACATAGAGGAGGGTCAAGATCGCTACCTATATGCTTTGAGACTCTTCCAATAGGTGGTGGGATGTGATCTCACAGGTGGGACACCAGCAGGTCATGTATTAGGATGAGTTTCAGCACATCTTCTTTTACTACTTCTATTTAGAGACCTTGAGGGCTGATCGAGCCTGGGATTTTATGATTCTGGAGCAGGGAACTCTTTCTGCCCTAGAGTATTTCTCTTGCTTTAACAAGATGCATCACTTCATGCCTATTTTAGAAGGTGATTAGTTATTCCTGGCAAGGAAGTTCAAGGATGATCTGAGGCACAATATCTGATCACGGGCGAACATCTTCCGGTTGACTTCTATCACTTCTATTGTCAACCAAGTGCTAATCATTGAGTGCAATCTGAGGGATTCTACTATTGTGAGATAGGTCAGCTCGACATCTAGAGATAGTATCCCTTCTACTGATAGTAGGAACCACCGTAGGGAGTCTTCGCATGGTGATCCAAAGAGGCGAGACACTTCTTCTGGTATCCAGGTGGTGTACTACCAGTGTGGGAAGAGTGAGAATATGAGGTCACATTGCCCGAGATACCCAATGGAGTACCGATCATGAAGAAAGATGGTACATCTTCAGCACTTCTGTTAGATCTTTTCACCAGAAGCTAGTGACAGGAGTTCTTCTATAACTCCCCGTTCAGGAGCAGCACCACCAATTGCTCACTCGTCTGGGAACCAAAGTTATTCCGTTCGTTCGATCTGAGGTGAAGGTCGTGGTTGTGGTAGCCAGTCGTCGGGTTTTTAGTGACAACATAGTGGATCAGCTTGGGGTGGTCAGACATTTTGTGGAGCAGACCCCAGAAGAGTAGGATCTCGAACCCTCTATAGTTTGAGGTAAAATCTTAGTAGCCTCATTTTTAGCTTCAAATCTTTTCGATACAAGGTCTTCCCATAGATTTATATCTGTTGATGTTGTGAAGAGCCTTGGGATTTGTATCTTTTCTTCTAACAATATATTGACACTAGACACTCCATTGGGGACTATAACGGCTAGTGTATTTCAGTACAAAGAGTGCCCTCTAGATGTTGGTGGGTGTCACTTTTTATGGGATCTCTATGTTTTAGAGATGGCAGACTATTATGTCATTCTCGGAATGAACTGGTTGGTTCCCTTCCAGGAAGTCATCGACTGTTATCCCCATAGGGTGTGTTTCACATCACCAGAGAGCATCTTGTTTCTTCAAAAGGGAGAATGGGATGTCCAGGTGAGTAGAGCAGGACTAGAGAATCATGGATTGGGAGGAGTTACGGCCCAGATTTCTATTCTATATCTGGATGACCTGGGGACTTCTCAGTTAGATTTACCTCCAGTGGTGGATCGTTTTAGGGATGTCTTTCCCGAGTACTTTTCAGGTTTTCCTCTAGAGCATGAGGAAGGCTTTTCTATTGATATAATTCTAGGAGAAGCACCGGTGTCCATTCCTCCTTATAGGATGGATACACCAGAGTTGCAAGAGCTCAAGAAGCTGTTGGAGGAGTTTCAAGAAAAGGGTTTCATCCGACCCAGTACTTCTACTTGGGGTTCTCCTGTCTTGTTTGTGAAGAAGGTGGATGGTACCCTCAGACATTGTGTTGATTATCGGATGTTGAACCAGTTGATGGTCAAGAACTGATATCCCTTACCAAGGATTGATGATCTCTTTGATCAGCTTCGAGGATCCCAGGTGTTCTTGAAGATTGACCTGAGATCCTGTTATCATCAGTTGCACGTTAGACCATTTGATATACCTCTCAGAGCCTTTTATAGCATATATGGTCTATACGAGTATATGGTTATGCCATTTGGTCTCAAGAATTCACCTATAGTCTTCATTTCACTGATGAAGTGAGTGTTCCATCAATACTTCGATTATTTCATGGTCGTCTTTCTGGGAAATATCTTGGTGTACTCTCACACTCAACAAGACCATGCAACCCATCTTGAGATCATTCTGAGTACACTGAGAGAGCATCAGTTTTATGTTCAGATCTCAAAATTCCACTTTTGGATGGATCATATTCACTTCTTGGGTCATGTTATCTCGGAGACAAGAGTATCAATAGAACCATATAATGTGAGATAAATAGTTTCCTAGGAGAAAACAAAGAATTTATTTGAGGTACGAAGTTTTATAGGGCTGTATGGATACTACATACATTTCATACAATAATTTTCACGCTTAGCAGAACCACTGACGGGTCTGAATAAGAGGGGTGAAAATTTATTATGGTCAGATTCTTGTGAGTCAGCCTTTCAGGAGCTGAAAGGGAGGTTGACTCTAGCACTGATACTAGTCTTTCCAGAGCCAGGAAAGAGCTGTACTTTGTACTATGATGCTTCAGGTATCAGGCAGGGAGCTATTCTTATGTCTGGATAAGGATTCGCTGCATACGAGTCTCGTCAGTTGGGGCCACATGAAAGGAATTACCCAACACATGATCTCAAATTGGCAGCAGTTGTTCATGCCTTACGTTGTTGGAGACATTATCTTCTGTGAAAACATTTTATGGCTTTCATTGAACATAAGAGTCTCAAATACATCTTCACCCTGCGTGATCTGAATTTGAGACAGCAAAGGTGGGTTGACTATCTTCAGTCTTTTGATTTTAAGCTTGCCTATATGCCTAGGAAAGGCAATGCAGTGTATGATGTGTTGTGTAGGAGGAATCAGATATAGGCAGTTTAGGAGGGTAGAAATGAGTGGAAGCTTATGGATCTGTTCTCTAAGATGCATGTGGAATTGCACGACAAACAGAGGCTATCATTTCTTTCTTCTGTAGTTTTTAACTCTACTCTTCTTGATCAAGTGAGAATGATGCAAATAACAGATTCAGAAGGCCTAGTCCTATGGGAAATCATGTCTGGATAGGACTATATTCTTAGATGGATCATATTTGAGGATGATATCTTGTGTTTCTAGGGGAACATATGGGTGCCAACATACATACAAAAAGAGATTATGAGGGACTTTCATTCCACAATTTGGGCAGTTCATCAAGGAGTCACCAAGATGTATCGTGATCTACACCGTCAGTACTAGTGGCCAGGTATGAAGAGAGATGTGGCTGGTTTTGTCATGAGATGTTCCACCTGTCAACAGGTGAAGGTGGATCATCAGTGGCCAGCAGGGCTTTTGTAGCAGTTACCCATTCCCAAGTATAAGTTCAATGACATCGTGATGGATTTTGTGATAGGGTTGTCGTGGTCACCTCGATGGAATGATGAAGTTTCGGTTATCATTGACAGACTCACAGAGGTTTCTCACTTCTTTCCGATCAAGGAGACTTTCAGTGTTGATGAGATGGGGTGGTTGTACATCCATGAGATTTTATGTCTACATAGAGTTCCACACTCCATTGTTTCAGAAAGATATGATCATTTTAATTCTCATGTCGAGCAAGGGCGTTAGAAATCATTGGGTACACAAGTACTTTTTAGTACATCTTACCACACCCAGATAGATGGCCATTCTGAGTGTACGATTTAGGTACTTGAGTACATGCTTTGAGCATGCATCCTGTATTTTGGAGGTTCTTGGGAGAAGCACATACCTCTTGTTGTGTTTTCCTACAACAAAAGTTTTCAAGAAACTATTCATATGGAACCTTATGAGGCTTTGTACAGTATGCCATGCCAATCACCATTAGGTTTGCTTGAGGCAGGATAGGTAGCTTTGTTGGGACCTTGTCTTGTTAAGGAGACCACAGAGCAGATATATTTGATTTGGAAGAGGATGGATACTGCCCATTCTCAATAGAAGTCTTATGTTGATCAGTAGAGATTAACTATGGAGTTCAAGTTAGGGGATCATGTGTTCCTGTATGTCACACCGAGGTTGGGACACAAGAGGATTAGGATACAGGGTAAGCTTTTGCCGAGGTACATCGGGCCATTTGAGGTATTGGAGAGAGTTGGTCTGGATGAATATCGGTTGTAGTTACCTAGGATGTATAGGGATATACATGATTTCTTCCATGTTTCTCAGCTTCGACATTACTTCTCAGACCCGTCTCATGTTTTCCAACCTAAGGAGGTTGAGCTCAAAGTGGATGCGTCGTTTGAGAAGCATCCTATCTGGATTGTTGATTGCAATAAAAAGGTTCTCCATGGCCAGTTTGTTCCTCTGGTATGAGTGCTATGGCGGCACGGGCAAGTACAGGATGAGACTTGGGAAAGGGAGGCAGATGTGCGAGCATAGTGGCCGGAGCTATTCGAGGTTTCTTCTTCCACGTCGCCTTGCTAGGGGAAATTCCAGGAAAAGTTTCTTTAAGGGGGGAATTTTCTAAGAACCCGGATCTACTTTTCAGGTACGTTTTCCTTTTTTGGTTGTTTTTGAGAAAATAGAGGAATTTCTGGAAATTTTTTAAGTACACACCATGTACTTTCTGAGTACACGCCGTGTACTCGATAACCACGGGTAGCCGTGTGCTGGCCGTGTAGCGGCCATGCACAGAGCCATGTGGGGGTGACCTGGAGGCTACCTAAAGCAGAGTATGAAAATGGAATGTACACACTATATACTTCAAAAGTACATTCCGTGTATTTTCTTTTTTTTATTAAACGTACCGGGGTCGCGTCTAATCACCAGAATCATCTTCTTCTAGTTTTTGATTTGGATAGGAGCTCCCATGCAGCCGCAAACTTCCTCCAAGCCCCTGACCGAACATCTTATTTCCAATTCTATCGCCATAGACTGTGTTGGGATCACCTCAGTAGGATCTCCCTTCGGCTTGATCTTCGTTTCATGATTCCTCTTATTTCTCAACATATCCTCTGTTGAACGTTTTAGACATTTTTGTAGATATTCGGTGTTCTAAGGTGATTCATGCCCTGAGACTCATGTATATTGATCTCCCAACACCAAGGTTGGTGGTTTGTGCCTCTATGTTGAAATTGTTTGAGTTATATGTGTAAAAAAATCACCCATACCCATGAATGTGGTATTGCGCATTTACCGTTTTAGCCTTATTGTTTTCATTATATGCTTGTATGCTTGAGTAGAGGGTAATTTTTTTTGAATAGGGTTAATTTCTATGCATTAGAAGTGTTTTCCCATGCATGTTTGCATGTTTTGACTGTTTGCCCTAGTTTGTCTGTTAGGCTGTTGTTTACTTGCCATGCCAAGAATAGTATGATGAGGTGTTTGTATCCTTACATGTTGATATGTTGTATACTTATAGCCAAGTAGGTATTGAGGTTTACCTTGGCCAATAAGAACTGCTACGCTTATTTAACCTACATAGGGTCGTGAGAACCCGGTGTATAGACCATAGAGAGAATAGACGTATGGGCTTTTCCAGAGTGTCTTTTCTACTTACGATGTGATACCACTGGGGGAATTGACGTTGAGTGCTTCCTTAGAGTGTCTATAGTTCCTCAATGTGGACCATAGAGGTAATGTGACGTAAGTGCTTCCCTAGAGCGCCTTTAGTTGCCGATACGAGACTATAGGAGGAATTGACGGTGAGTGCTTCCTCAGATAGTCTATGCTTAAGCTAAGCCATAGGGGTTAGAATGATCATACTACCCAGAGGGTTGCTTGTGTTGCTAGGTAAGACCAGAGGGGATAGGCTATGAGTACTTCCCATAGGGTTACCTGTTGTGTTATCTATTTTATTGTGTTTCTATATAAGACCAGAGGGGATATGCTTTGTGTACATCCCAGAGGGTTACCGGTTTGTGTTTACCTACTTTGATTAGCTATTTCTTATTATGTGGTGATTTGAATGCTTAAACTATGGATTGTTTACCTTAAGTACTTCCTTGTTTACTAAATTTACTTTCATAATGCCTACCATATATTCACTGACTGTTAGGCACAGATCTCATAGTGGTTGCCTATAGGGAGTTAGTATCACTCCCTTTTTGGGCCATGATTTTGGGCCCAAACAGATTATATTGTTGTAGGTATCGATAAGGGAAAGCACCCTTCTACATCAGGTACTTAATTTGTTGTGGAGCTGGAGAGCATAGGACCAAGATATGTCTTGCGATGCTGAGGAGTTGTTTAATTGCATTCTTTTGTACTTTGGTTTAGTACCGTTGTATTCTAGCATAGTGATTTGTTTGGCTGTTTCCTATACATATGTATCATGCATCATTCATATATATATATATGGGTGTGTGTGTGTGCTCTAGTTTATTATATTCTAGTTTTCTATAGTTTAATTTTGTATGGATTATTATTTCTTTTTCTATTATTATCTTCCACTGTGTTACTTTTCCAATGAGGTAATAGTTTCTCCACTATCACACCAAAGGACCTCATTTCTAGTCGGCATTCTCTAGAATTCAGGGAAATGTTCTTGAGACCATGTGACCAACCAGGTATGGGGGACCTTTGGGTGGCTTTTAGAACTGGGACGTTACAGAAAATTTGGATAAAATTTCCATGAAATAATCAAAGAATATTATCATGTTTACTTTATATATAAGGTTTTTAAATCATATGAAAAATAATATGAATATGTATAATAATATAAAAGGAAAAGTTGATTAAATAGTCTATTTGGGTAATGATGGATATTTGAAAACAAATGGAAGTGAAAAAAATAAATTAGAATATAGATAATTAAGTAATAATTAATTCCCTTATGTTTATTGACTTCTTCATACTTTATTGAATGAAATTAAAATTTTTGACTTGGGCTTGGAATTCAAATTTAATCAGAATGGTTGTAGTATCAAAGGTAAGGCTATGAATTCTCTTACGAAAGTATTTAGGACTAATGGAAATCTAGATTAGGTAGATAACAAAGATAATAAGTATCTTATAATATTTTAAGAAGAAAATTCCTTTTGTAATTAGATGATTGGACACATTAGTCAAAAAAAGTATGGGGAATTTATCCAAGTTCATAGATATAATGGATATTTTTAACTTGAAGTGATATTGGGAAAAGATTTGTGATGCTTGTATAAAATTAAATATGATTCAAAATATTTATCTACAAAATAAAAATTAATCATTAGGTTTACTAAATATTTTCCAAACTGATGTATCTAGTCTAATTGGTTTGGCTAGAACATAAGATAATAAGCAATTCATCTTATTTTTTGATGATTATAGTATTATGTGATGTGCCATGTTTATGAAATAAAATAGGGAAATGTTGGTTTGAATAAAAATATTTCAAATAAGATAATAAAATGAAACTCAAAGATATATGAAGATTATGATATTAGAAAATAGAATAGATTATATTCCCTATTAGGTTTAAAATTACCTTGAAATTCATGGTATTATACATGAATTATCTTTAGTGATAACTCCTCAATGCAATAGGGTTGTAGAAGGATGAAATTTTATAGTGAAGACCATGGAAAATAAATTATTTATAGAAATTTTAATCTAACAACACTATTATAAAGAAGTGTTTTGTATACTCAAAATAGATAATTACTCAATTCAAGAGTAAAAAATACACTATATGAAATGTGGCATGAAAGGAATCCTTAACTGAAGCATATTAGAGTGTTCAAAAGAAAATGATTCATTTGAAATAAATAAGTTATTTATCGTAAATATGGTGATGTTGTATATTAATGAGTATTATTAGGATAATCATAAAATATTAAGTCTTATAAGTTTTTCAATAAAATGATCAATAATATTTTTAAGATAATTGATATAGGGGTGGTTGAAGACGATGAAATTTCTAGAAATATTTCTTATGATGAATTGTTTTAAGAATATGAATTGATAAATATATATATTTTAGAGAGTCTCAAAATATTTAGATTGATTATGTTTTTAAAGATGAATTAGTAGAATAATATAGTAAATAAGAGAGTCAACCCATGACTTAATAAATAATTAAAATATTTCAAGTTGTTTCAAGTAATATTATTGGAGAAAAATATGTTCCAACATAGAATTAAGGTATGGGGAGAAAATAGGACATTGATCTATTATCATAAACATAAAATACTTCACCTGAATAAAAAGCAAAGTAATAATCATGGGTAAATTCCATGAATAAAGAATTATATCATATTGATAAGAATCAAACTTTGGATCTTTTGGAAATAATTAGGTATCATAATGTGTTTGGTACAAAATTTTTCTTTTAATATATTCTTGATGAAAATGGTTGGGTGATATAGAATAAATTGATTTTAGTATGTAAAGTTTATTAATGGGTTGAAGGAATTGATTTTGAAGAAAGATCCACACCAATGGTAAGAATGGAGTCTATCAGACTTTTCTCACTAGTTTTTATTTAAAGAAAATCCATAGTATTCCAAATGAAAATGAAGAAAACATTTTAAAATTGAGTCTTCAATGAAGAAATTTATACAAAAAATTGATTGGTTTTTTTTAATAGAAATGATTATTCGAAAGTTTTCAAATTAAAAAAAAATGAATAGACTAAATAAATCACCTATTAATTGGTATCCATGAGTAGATTTTTATCTGATAATGATAAAATTCAAGAGTGGATGGTTTCATCGCATCATCTATGTGAAAATTTTAGATATGGAATAGTTATGGTGATGTTGGATTTGGATGGTACCATATTTTGAGGAAACAAGGAGAATTCATTTGACAAGGTTGGTCAATTAATGAGTTTAAAATAATATATGTCATTGATTAATGAATTTAATTACTTTATAGGATGAAAAATGAAATAAAAACAAGGAATTGTATTTATCTCACAAGTAAAATATATAAGGTAATTGTTGAATAAATTCCTAATAGAAGAGTGAAATTTAATTTCAAATCTGATATTAGTTGAAGATCAACTTGTAAATCATGAGGTTAGTGGTGGAGTAAATTTATTTATATATAAAAGAATCATTAGCAGTTCACTTTATCATAGTACAATTAGGCTAGAAATTTTCTTTATTATGTTCTTTTCAGCAAGATTCCAGAGTTCTTTAAGGAAATAAAACTTTATGAAAATGAAGAGAATAATGAGGTATATTCAGGGACCACTAAATTATGGTTTTGTGTTCAATTATAGAAAATATTTTTATTATTTTGTTTATTAAAATAAATATTGTTCTGGTGGAATTGTGGATAAAAAATCTATAAGTGGTATAGGATTTTATGTTAAAAGATACTATATTGACTGAGTAAGTATGAAACAAGATCATGTTTCTTTGATTATTGTATAAGAAGATAATATTTTAGTTACCAAGGCATGTAAATACATAATATAGATGAATTTTCAACTAAAATATCTTTGTGAAGTAGTAGAATATCCAATGTTGATTCAGTGAAACAACAAAAGTTCCATTGAATAAATGAAAAATATGGTACAACACTCTCGCATGAAACAAATTTAGATCGATTATGAGTTTATAAAGGAGAAGGTCAAGAATAATATTATAAAACTATAATTTTTTGGAATACAACATCAAGTGATATACTTATTTACTAAATCATTTGCTTCACATTTTTCGGAGAATAACCAGTTAGACCTTGGAGTTTAATCAATTCCATAAAATTGAAGAGGTGTGAATACCTATATCCCCATCATATTTAATGTTATATTTGGATAATGTTTGTTATTTAAGGGATTTATATTTAATTTTGTGTAAGAAAATAGGGGATATATTATCCATGGTTATTTAGAAGTAGTGGTTCTGAAAAAATTAGGTCACTCTATAAATCATTGAACCATGTCATGACTTATGTGAATATTGAACAAATACCAAAGGGATCACTTCATTATAGCTTGGTATGAAAATCTATAGGTCTATAAAAGTTATTTTTTTGGATGTTTTTTTCTATTATTTGTTATATTATTTAAAGGTTCGTGTCATCCCATGACTCAACTCATGGTAAAATAATTTTTAAGGAGAAACTAAAATGTCACACTGTTAGTTATGTTTACATTCTATGATTTGTAAAATATGTAGAATTCGAATAGAAAGGATGATGTGGAAATATCATAAAGGTTTGGTGGTTTTTTGATTAACTAATAACTATCTATTAAAATTTATATGGTGAAAATAAATCAAAATTCTATCAAAGGTTTTTAAATACTGAAAAATAAGTTAGAAGTTATCTTAGATTTGAATATTGAATTTGAAATTGAAATATTCTAGGAGTTTATTTAGTGATGGTTGTGCAGGGTAAGGTGTATCACACACAGGAATGAAATAGAGGAATCTATAAGATCCTAAAAATAGATATTTATTAGGGAATTTCTTTGAATACATGGAATTGTAAGGTGGAGTGTGATCAATCAGAGTTTTAATAAAGATCAATCTTGGAATACTAATTTGTTGTGAATTGCATTAAAAATTTAGAGGTGAAGATAAGATGCATCTTGAAGAACCCCTTTTATTATTTTATTAACTTTTAATTGATATACTTATGAGTTCAACATGTATTTAAATTATATCTTTGTAACCCTCTTGAAAGTTGTGAGTGGAATCAAGGAAGAGGTTTTGGAACTTGGATTTGCAGTGATCTTATCCTAAAGCTTGTAATCCCATACTACTAAAGTATTAGATAATTATAATATAAAAATATCATTGATATGTGCTCCTTGGATTTAACCCATTATGGGTGAACCATGTAACATATATTTTCTCCATTCTCTTTACTATTTTTATTTGACTTTACATAAAAGAAAGATTCAATGTTTCTTTTCCAATGTGAAGACAAGATTCAAATTTTTGTAATTATAAAAAATAATTTTTAAAGAAACTCAAATTCCACCCCCACCCCTCTTATGGTATATAGTGGGACTAAATTTTACAAAAATATTCTTGATGGCCCACTTGATTATACAATAATGAATTTCACAGACAGTGTCATTGGTATGCTTGGGCTGCATGTTTTATATAAATACCCATTAAATGAGATTAATAAATAATATTTTATGTGAACATTCATACTTTGATTCCTTAATGATTTTAGACATTATACTGGGATATTCAGAGTTTGGTTGGGTATGTTGTTGATAATAAGTTTAATTTTTACTAACAAAGATGAGACATGCCCCACCATATAATGAATATGAAATTTGGGGAATTGATTGAGAAAGGAAAGTAAAGTCTATTTCCATACCAATATTAGTACCATGTGATTTTCTTATCCATTTAGATGAGTTATATTTTATGTACTCATACACTTGGATAAATGACATGAGATGTGTTTATTTAACTTGACTAGTCATTTCATAGGGAATTAATAATATATGAGTATTTTTATATGAAATTTTCATACTTTATGTTTCACAGTCATTCAATGTGTTGTAAAAAGGGATTATATGATTATAAATAATATATGAGATACATTTGGAAGAAATAAATATGAATATTCATGTGTTTAACAGAGAACCCACCAGATCCCATCATATATAGAGTATCATTGATGCTTTTCGAGAGACTACTCCTTACATGAAATTATGAAATAGAGAATTCATAATTGTTTTAATAGATATAAATGTCTATTTGTTCACACAAAAGGGTGTGTGAATGAGGAATAGTTTTATTAAAATTTATTTTTAAAAAACATTGAGAGTTTAATAAAAAATTATATATTTTTAAAGGATATATAAAAGGTATTTTAGATATGATTTCCTCAGTTGTTATATATGATATGACATAAGGTGGAAGAAAAGAAAGTTTATGATGATTTAATGTAAGTGGTGGTTTGAAATAAGTATTATCAAAATAAAAAACCCAAAATTGATGAATGTTATCACAATGTGGATCTTGATTTAATTAATGTGTTGAAATTCACCACACCATGGGTTTCATAGAATTAAAAGTTCTATAAGATAACACATAAATACTATTAATTATATATTGATCCTAACTCAAATACTTGAGTGGTTCCCAAATCAGTATTCCACTAACCTTGGGAGTTCTCCTCAGTCCACAAGCTCTGGTGAATAGAATTTTATATCTTATTATATGATTGAGAAATTATTTACCAACTCTAGTTATAGAAATGATTCATAGACAGATTCTACCAAAAGTCTGACATGGATTGTTCATAAGTTGGATATTCCAAAAATAAAACCCAATAACAATAAATCCATATAATAATATATGCCATTATAAAATTTTATCAACCCTCTATATGAATTCAAACATGAATATAAACATGAAGTCCATAAAATAAAAATAGTACATAATAATATCATATCCAAATAGAGCCTAGAAAAAATATAATTAGAAAATAAAGGGTTATCTTCCAATCATGTCCTTCAACCCATAATCAATTATATCCAACACTAATTTGGAAATGAATCCCACTCCACTAAGAAGCACAACTAGAACTAACATGAATATCTAGAGTAACTGTCTTATATGTATGTATATAAAATGCAGCAAGTAAAATAGTATCTCCACCTAGGTGTTTATGCAAGGTGTGAGGATGAATACTCAGTAGAGTGCCACCAACAGTGTCTCAATATAATGGTGAATAAATGGTTGTATACGAGAACATTCCTATTCGTTTATATTAATAAAAAACCATTTTTTCAACCAATCATCAATCAAGGCATGGTGTAAATAATCAGTAAATTTATATATAGAAAAAAATTATCAAAAATAGAGAACTTCTTATAATAGGAGGATCCATTCTGAATATACCTACATTAAGCCCATTCGTAGAGTCTAGGTAGAGTGAATATAAAAATACAGGGTATATAGAAGAATCCCAAATTGTGGTAAATAAATAATTGAGGCCTTGAAACCTATCTCAGGTAAAGGTAATAATGTATAATAAGTAGGCTAAAACTCTACCAATCATGTGGGGATAGGGAAAGGGGTTAGAATGTGTTAGAGCATAACAACTCATCTTGATATATTAGACCATTTATCATGTTATGATTACCTACTCATGATACTCATAACAAAATATATCAATCCATATAATCAAACATATATTTATTAGATATTATAGGAATCAATAAGACATTTAATTAAAACTATTCCATATTAACATGATAAATAAAATACCCCTTCATTATATGAATATAATTGATCAAAATATTATCAATAAAATGTAGATAATAATCATGATTAATATATAAAATTTATATCCATGTTTATGATACACAACCATAAAACTATGAAAGAATTATGGAAACAAACAATGGACGTAATCATGGAAATGGTAGTTATCTCTTCCAAAAAATAGAACATGATAATATAACAGTCGAACATTCTAGTATTAGTCTAAGTGAAGAATAAGGTATGACCCACTCAACTCTTTAGACATAATATGGAAATAATAATAAAGTAAATAGGTCATACATATCTAATAGATTCAAAAATAATGTGAATAAGCCAAATGAGGCACTAACTAGAGAATACTAGTAACAATTCAAGGGATAACAGGGGAAACGAAAATCCTATAAGAAGAATTATAAGTTTACAAAAGATTATTTGTACAACCATATTGGTTCATGGTCCGAATCTATTTCTCATGCCTTATTAAAAGGTTTAAAACTAAAACATAATATAAATTATTCTATTTATAAAACCATGTCCTAAAAGAGAAAATGTGAGTGAATTTGAAAACATATTTTGGTAGAATATTTTAAATAGCAAGAAAGAGAAGAGTGATATTTAATCAGGATAGTGTTTTCAAAAGGACCCATTTTAAAGAAAATTGTTTAAATAAAAAATTCCCCAAATAAAACCCTTTTGAAAATCATTATATTTATCTTATATCGAACATCTAGGTTAATATTACAACCAATAATATTTTCATGTCAAATAATTTCTTCTCCCAAGATCAAACCAGCAACCACACCACCACTGAATCACTCTCTTAAACCATGGTTTATTATATTTTATTTACTTATAGATCATTTAGTATTAATTGTGAAGAATTAATTATTTTTCTAAAATAAAAATATTTCACAAGAATATTCACTTTATCAACTTTTTTACTAACTATAGAGGCTTGGTCCAAGAGACATCCCTAGATTATAAGTTTCCCATAATGTGTTTTGAAACCAATGAAACACTAAATTTTTTCGTTTCAGTCAAAAAATAGTATCAAAAGAAAGTGTATAACACTTTAGGATAATAGTGTTATGTGATATAAGTTGGACATGGGTTACTCAAATCAAATTTAAGACAATTATTGATAATAAGGACAAATAATTATAAGAGATAAATCAAAAATTGGTCAGTATAGTAATGTCCATAAAGTAAACAACCGGAAGTGAATATATATAGTACCATATAAAATAATTAAAAATATAGTTGTTAAACCAAAATAAACCTATAAATCCATATTTTTATAGCTCTAAAATATAGAATAATATTTATTAATATT
This sequence comes from Viscum album, assembly GCA_963277665.1. Lineage (NCBI taxonomy): Eukaryota > Viridiplantae > Streptophyta > Magnoliopsida > Santalales > Viscaceae > Viscum > Viscum album. The sequence continues at coordinate 1,138,374,222 of OY728135.1, read as the reverse complement.
TTCGGAAAAAATTAGGTAAGCATGTTACAGGTGTAGCCCAAGAATCATTGAGAGTGTTAAGACCACCTACAATAACCATATATAAGATTTATCGATCCTCTTGGTCATTAAGAAGCACCTAGAAATCATTATACCAAACTTATATGACTAAATAATTATAATTTCATTATCCCTATAATATATGAACAACAAAAACATTGAGGAAACTAATGATATCATCTCTTAAAATTATCACAAAAGTACCATATCCTAAAGAAGTAAATAAATCCAACTGAGGATTCCCATAAGATATCCTAAATCTAAAAATATCTTGTTTAGATCATACCATAGTATCATTACATCAATAAATTGATGTAAAAGTATTAAAACACCCATATTAGCCTTCTATATGCAAGGAAAGAGGAATCACCATGATCAAAAATAAATTTCACCATAATTTGATGGTGTTCACTTCAAATTCCAAAATTCCTACAAGGGAAATAAAAATTGGATGTTGTAGAAGGGAATTGGAGAATATATGGGACAATTTAACATTTATTTTCAATTATAAATATCCATGAATCCACCTTGAATCATGTAGAATAAAATAATTGAAGAGTATGGTCATGGAAAAACATGAAAGAATATATAAAGCTACTAGATAGAAGTGAGGTTAAAGGAAACTCAAAAAATTGTCAAAGGGATTCAAGGTAAAGGACCAAATTTACAATATTTTAAGGAGAATATGAATTAGAAAACTAGGTACCCATTACAGGGCCACCAGGTTCCCAATGTTCCCTCCAGAACCACCCCCTCGCTACTTGGCCTCACTAAGTACCCAGAGCCAACTACAGTTTAAAACTATAGGTGGTACTACCTCTTCATCTACCTAAAACAAATAATAGTCCAATATCCATAAAATAAAACTATAAAACACTTAATATATTCATATAAATCTTCAAATTAGATGACCAAAAAAATATAAAAAATGACCCCTTACCTGAAACAAAAAATAAAATAAGGGCACACTTTAGTAATCCAAAATTATCTATTAAGACATTATTAGCACCTTAATCAAGGTAATCAGGAAAAGGTATATTTAAAAATTTCCACCATATGAATTCTCAAACCCAAGAAGTCCTAAGATACACTCACCCAAATACTGACACCCTTAATAAACCATCAATCCAAATAACTCTTATCCTAAATCAAAAAACCATGATCACATTACCTATACATAGATTAATAAATATCTCAAATAATAAACCTTACCCCATGTTACAATCCTAAATTTTATCTAAACCATTAAATAACACATGAATCAATTATCCACAACCATCATGACAATATATATCCTAATCATCCATCATGCTTCCAATGCATTACTTCTAATACTATCATAATCACTAAATTCTATAAGGTATCTCATCAAAGGATGCACCATCAACATCATGACTTCCCTAAATACCACCAAATTTCTAGAATACAAGATAATGTAATACCCGCTATATGATTCATCTAAGTTCTTATTATGGTTTACTTACTATTGAAATCATAATTTATCAAAGATATTTACTTATCAATAGATTATTATAAAACCATACTTCAATAAAAAGTCACTTATTGCCTCATTTCCAAAGGCATTTTATTTTAAAAAATCACCGATAATAAAACCTTGTTCATAGAAAATGCTTCCATCTTACCTTTTAAAAATTTATGTCCTTTAAAAGATATATTATAAAATAAATATAAATTAAATCTTGTTTATTTTTAAAAAAATTATGATTTATTTTAGATATATATTTCTCATTCAATTTTTAAAAATCACTCACTATATCTCAAGTACTTTTTTCCCCATTTCAAACAAGGATAATTGTAAAATAGGTTTTCAATAATCCTTATTCCATTTCAAAATAAAAAATTAAAATTTTATTTCAAAACCACTATTTTTTCCAATACCAAATAATAAGAAAAACTAGTTTTAAATAAACACAACCCCCTTTCACTTTATACAACATACTGTTGTAAGTTGGTTTCCTTGATGGAATACACAAACATACTCATAATTACCCCCACTAAATGTTAGAGGTTATAATTTTACATGACCAAAAAATATTGGAAGACATTTTTTAGATATACATTTGAAGAAAAAAATTTACAACATATTAGTAAATAAGAAATTAACAAAATCTATAATAGTAGTACATTAAATAAATTGAAAATTGGCTTCATGATTAGTAAATACTACTGAAATGAATACCAATATCTTTTTCTTCAAGTAACATAATATAAGAAGAAAATTGCATGATCAATAATAGAGTATATATAGAAAAATAAGGATTTTTATTAGCGTTAAAAAATTAAATATAAAATACTAGCACTTAATAGTGATAAGTATAGCTATCTTAATCATGGTAATCAATAATTAATTATTTTTAACCTAATAATCACTAATAAATAAATAAGAAAAAAAAATTATTTATTATTCATGTTTTATTTAATAAAAACATTAAATTTATTCTAAATATAATATTGAAAACACATTAAGGAACATGTAATATCATGTTTCCCAAAAGTGCCTACCTATGGAAATCTAGTCATTATTCATGGAATAATAAAAAGGTTGAACCTTAATTGAGCCCTAAAAACACTTTTCTATCCCATTCCATTATAATCAATATAATTAAATGAAATCCTCACTCAAACCTATGGTTCCTACTGATTCCCAAGATAGCACTTGTTAAATTGAGCTTCTACAATAAATAAGTTCACAATGGATTTTTATGAGTTACTTAACAGGTCCCAATTGTCCTAACTCTTATATAAGAAAATTAAAAACCCTTTGCATCCCAATATTACTTTAATACCACTTGTAGTTACCCTAACCATAGACACAAAATTAATTCCCAAATTATGATTGTATTAACCATTTATGTTCTCAACAATCCCTATAGGATACTGACTAGTGTAGCGGGTCTTGGTATAAAATGGAGGAATGATTTAATCATTTTGGTTATTAAAATAAGTCATTAAAGGATTCTAATGGAATTGTGACATGATATTTTATAAGTTAAACTTTTGACAGAGCTCATATGCTCATTATTTTTTTATGTAATTTGAATTTCATATTTTAAGGTCAATTATCAGATATTTAGTTTTGTAGGTGTAATTTGAGTTTTAATATGGAAATGGCCTAAAATAATGTTTTAAATTTATTTTTTTGGTAATTATTATTTTGTTTCCATGGTCAAAAATTAATTTGGGTGTATTTTGATGCTTAATAAGGTTGTTTTGAAAGTAAGGTAATGTCCAGGAGAGGGTTTATTATGGAAGTAGAATGATGAATTTATAAAATAATATTGAATGAGTTTAAAAAGGAATTAATAAAATTTGATCATCCAGAAACCCTATAAGGAAAAGGTTACAATCAACAAATAGAAATATGTAAAGGTTATTAGGATGTGCAATGTAACATGTAAGGGTTACATTGTTGAATCCCTTGATATATAAGCACTTTTCCTTAGCTGTGTAAGTAAAAATATTGAAATATAATAGTTACTCTAGAATCATGATGAAAATGTAATGTTACATTAGAATTATAAAGGATACATAATTTTTATCTACATTTATGTAAGGGTTACTTGGAATAGACAAAAAATATGTAAGAGGTACTTTAATCCAAGATGGATATGTAAGGGTTTGTACTCAGAGATATTCAACCAAACTTTTACATAATAGTATTATAATATTCAAAGAACAAGAAGAGATATTACAAGACAATATGGTGAATTTATTATTTTCTATGGAGTGAGATTTTTTCCACTTTCTTTTGATCCCAAATCATAAAAAATCATTCCAAAAACATTTCAATGCTTGGGGTTTTCAAGAATACTACTATGAGGTCATCTGATTGGTCAATCTACAAAAGTGGATACTTTTAGTAAACATTGAAGAAATATTAAACCTATGTATATTATTATTTTTCAAAATGATGTTTTATATATTTTTTACTAATAAGAAATAAATTATATCATAGATACTTGATATAACACCATGTAAATTAAACAACCCATAATTACATGATTTATAACAAGGGATTCACTTTCTTACATTTCAAGGATGATTTTGGTTTAGATTTTTAAATAATATGGGAACAACATAAATATAAATCCCTTAAAATACATATTGGAAACTTCCACTCAATATATATATTTTCTTAAAAAATAGGATACTTAAATTTAGACACTTAGTTCATTAAAAAAACTTATTCGCTTATTTAATTTTAAAACCCAAAACATGGAACCTTAAACCTTGATATAGTTCCTACTAATCCTTACGACCTATGGAAAAAAATTGAAAAAAATTAAATGACAAAAAAATCTCAAAAAGGGATATAAAATTAAATAAAATCATTATCCCATTTTAAAAATCATGTCATCCTATAAGAGCATTTTCTCGTTTTACCAAATTTTATTTGAGCAAAAAAATAATTTTATTACTCATGAAATATAATTAATTGAACAATAATTTTTATAAAACATATCATAAGAAATATTAATGGAAAAATAATAATATTGAGGGTTTCTTGTAAAACATGGATACTCATGAAAATATTTTCTTGAAAAACATACTTTTCACCCTTAAAAGATGAAATATTTTTTTTAAACATAAGATCATTCACTTACCTTATTAAATAAAATGTATTCCATGAAAAATAATTTGAAATCATAGAAAAATAATATTGTTACCCAAAAAAATTAATCTTCATATCACTCTTATAATCAATCCTATAGGCACTCTTACAAATGTAATAACGTACTCATAAAATTCCAACATAATTCCCTTGAGAACAAAATCATTACCCAAGAAATTTGAGAAATATATCATGCTCAAATTTCATCATAAATAGTTTAAAACAGCCATAAAATACATAAAATAGATAAAATATTTCTTTTTTCCTTATAAAGTATTTTAAATTATTTTTTAGCGCATATGAATAATCACAATCGGGCTTCACGTAAATATAATCATAAAAATATTTTTCTTTGAAATCTATTTAAAGAAAATTTCCAAAAAGAATTGGAAATGGGATATTATTTCAAAAAACCATGAAAATTTTAAGATGAATCTTCATAAAAAATATTATTCATGATGGTCATAAATTAGCTTCATGTCGTATACAATAAAAAATATTGTTTTCCCTCCTTTCTAAAAATGTCAAAAATAACACATTTAGAAAATGTTTAAAAATTTTCATTTAAAAATTTAATAAATATATTTAAACATCATTGAAAATTAATTTTATAATTAATTTAATTATATTAATAACACACATGAAACATTTAATAGAACCTGGATATAGAGGAAAAATAGAATAAAAAACTTTAAAACTTTTAAAATAAGTTTTTCAATAAAAATATACTACCTCGAGTTTGACTGACCACATATATACTTTAACTCCAATATAATGAAATTATATTATTTTTATACTTTTTTAATATGATATTCAAGTTTGTTTCATTTTTATTATTCCTTTTATTTCATTTATTACTATTCCTTATATAGTTATTTAATCAGTTAAGTTCTTGTTAGACATTTTGAGGGCGTTCAGTTCATAATCGTAAAACAGCTTCAATAGGTTGACCATGGTCAACGGGGTCATGGTTCCATTGTAAATATAATATTAATCATGGAATAATTATCATTTTAATACATTAAATAAAATTTTAGAGCTATCCATAAAATTAATTCCTGAAAATTGAATTGCATTTATTCATGGCGGCGGTAGTCCATACGTATGAATGACTGACATTATAATTTTACAACAAATGGAAGGATAAGAATATAAGTAATATATTATCCTTTAAAAGTCATAATTATGTAATTTATAACATATATATTAAATAAATAAATCATAATAACCACACTTGTGAGGTGGTGATGAAGAATAAAATTCATCTCTTTGCGGAGGCCATAATCCACATGTGCGCACAAGCAAAGTTTTCATTTCCCATAATATGTTAAAGGAGATAAAAAAATGATTTAAAAATAATCATAATAAAATTTCATTATATTTAAGAAACTAATTTTATTATTTAATTATTTTTAAATAAAATTTTAACAAGTTATAATAATAAATAAACATGAAGCATTTGGTAAATAATTATACCTATTCTTTGAAAAGCATACCTTGGATTAAAAATTCAGCCTACTTAGTTTGGTAATTTTGGTAAGAATAGGACCTCAAATATGTTGGAATTTATTTTGGTGATAGATTTAGGTAGTTATTTTTCTATATAGAGTGTGAAAAATATGTTTATAATATAGGATATGGGGTTCCATTTATAAGCAAGGGGAGTGACACACTTGTAATTTTTTTAAAATTTTAAATATAATAAATTTATTTATCATTGTAAATTGGATCAAAAACTATAATATTTAAAATATAAGGTGATTATTTTTAAAATTACATAATATTATAATATTTAAGATTAAATATTTTAGCCTTATCAAAAATTATTTACCTTAACTAACGTGATATACCCTTTACTTTGGTGACACATTTTTTCCATGATTATTATTCATGATGAAAAAAAATTAAATTAAACTTATTTATAAATTTTACCCAATTAATTAAAAATATGGAATCTATTTTTAGAATTTTCACTTTTTATAAGTTACATAAATTACTTTTAATATAAGTACACAAAATGTAATAAAAAAATTATTTTTAGAAAATTTCATTTTTAAGCATAAAATGAAATTTTACAAAAATAAAATATAATATTGATTACTATAGAATTATTGGGAATATTTTTAATAAAATAGATTTTATTTTACTTTAAAGCCAAATCTAAAACATAATGTTCCTTTTATATTAACTTATTTAATGAAAATATATGAGTGTTTTAAAAAATCAGTATTTTCACTATTCACTCAAAAAAATATTTTCAAAAAAATCCCAAAAATTTACCCAAATATATATTTGATATTATGATCAAAATAATTAACTTCATTTTCTCTAATTCAATTTCTAAAATTTAGAAATTTAAATTGTAAATAAAATATTACAATACACAGAAAACATATTGTTAGAATAAAACAATTACTTTTTCGATTAAAAAATTATTAAAATTATTGTAGTGAATAGGGATACATGAAATCTAATCATGAATATCAATTATAAATGAACATGATTTATTATTAATATCACCTAGGTTTTCAAATTCTACAAATCGTAAATAAGGTGTGTCCTAATAAATTTATTCACCATTTAAATGGGTGGGGATATTTTTCCCTCATACCCCTTTTAGGCTACCATGCCACTTCCTCGATCATGTGGTTCTAACCCAGAACTTAAAAAATGATAGTTAACTTATTTTAAAACACATTCTCTCCATAATTTGGATCCTTCATTGGATTTTCTGTATAATAATGCTTCTATTCTACCCATACTTCCTTAGGTCTCATAACATGAGATACATTTGGTACACATTCCATTAATAATAAAACATGAAACACATCATGTACCTAAGATAAACTCAAATGAAAATATAATTAGTGAGAAAATGATCAAATGTTTTCTAAACTTTTTTAAGTACCAAAAAACTATGGGATTAAATATCCTTTCTTACTAAAACACATGAGAAAATTACAATGAGATATTTTAAGAAATATGTGACCACCTTCCTAAAAAAAGGTTTTTCCTTCTATTGTCTGTATAAATATTCTTATTGATCTGAGTTTCCCTTGTGTTTTTTTACAATTATTTACCTTATCAATAATTTATTCTTCCAGTTATAATTCCAACAACTTTATTTCACTAAATTCAACCCAATATGCTACATTCTAACAGCTTTTTCCTTAAAATTACTCAAATGGTTACATTTGTACTCTAAAATAAATAATGTTATTATAAGAAAATTACAATAAAGAAATATTATTATCCAGACATCCCAAGTAATCTAATGAAAAGGATTTAAGTATATCCTAAAAAGTATGATTAATTTAAATTTATTTTCTATTAGAATAAGGATGAAAATTGATACTGAAATTTAATTCAATACCCAATGAGTTTTGAAGTACATTATAAAAATTTTATCTAAATATGGGATCACAGTCAAGTACAATGGAGAGAGACAGCTTGTAATATAAATATATCGTTAAGATAAATTCTAGAAAGTTTCTACAAATACATGGTACCTATAATATTTCTAAAATGTAAAAAAAAAATATTTAAAAAACCAACAATAACCCAAATAGAATTATGACCATAAGATGCCTTTGGTAATCCCAAGAAATCCATGGTTATATTCTCCCCTTTCCAATTGGGAATTGGAAAAGGAAAAATAATCCACTTAGGCAGTTTTCATTCATCTTTAATTTATTTAAAAGTCAAACATTTCATGGTAAAATCATCAATATACCTCTAAATTCTCATCCACCAATAATATTACTATAGTTCTATATATATCTCTTAGTGATGTGTGGATGAGTATAAAATAGAGTTCTATGAGTTTCACTAAACAACTCATTTAATTGGGAATCACTTGGCACATGTAAAAACTTCATAAATCTTATAAAAAATTCTTTAAAAAATTAAATTTAGAGAATTTTCACTTCTTAATAGACTCTTTCTTTCAAACCATGGTGGTCTTTCTGAGCATTCTATATTATTTATTACATGGTTACTGCACTGACACCTAAACGAAAAGATTAAGAGTTCATGAATACCCAATTTCCAGTCTAACATTCATTAAATCATTAAACAAAGGATAATTTTTCAAATGTATCATAGTAATTAATGAATTTTCATTTTGGATCACGGAATCATCTACCTTGTTTTATTTACCTATATAATAGTGAATTTCACAATCATAATCCTTTATCAATATCAACCATCTCCCCTATGTCATAATCAATTATTTTTTAGTAAATATATACTTAAACTTATATGGTTGGTATATATTTCACATTTTAGTCCATATATAATATGTATCCTGATTTTTTGAAGAAAAAAATACTACAAGTAGTTTAATATCATGCATGGGGTAATGATGTTCATAGAATTTTAGTTAGCATGATACAAATGCAATTACAGAATTATCTTGAATCAAGACATAACTAAGTCCATTGAAAAAATCATAACTATTAAAAAAACAATATTTATATATGGAATGGAAAACATTGGAAACAAATATTTCTTTAAATTCATGAAAATATTCATTACATTATTTTTTTCGTAATGAATTTAACTACATTTCAAGTTAATTTTGTTAGTGGTCTAGATAACCAATTTTTTTCAACAAACCATTGGTAGTAAGCAGCTAATCCAAGAAATATTTGAATCTCAGTGAACTTTTTAGGTCTTTTACACTCTAACAACACCTTACTTTTAGAAATATCCATAGTTATTCCATCCTTAGAGACAATATTTCTAGGTAAAGAACTATTTTATTACTAAAATTCAAATTTACAAAAGTTTCAATACAATTTTTTTCTTTTAATTCCTAAAAATACTTGTATTTCTTTTATGTTCCTAATAACTTTTAGAATAAAACATAATTTCATCAATAAACACAATCATGAATTTATCAAAATACTCATGAAAAACTCTATTCATAATATCCATCAATATATCAGGTGAATTAGTTAACCTGAAGTTCAAAACCACACACTCATTATGTCCATACCTAGTAAGAAAGGTCATCTTCAGAACATCTTCCTTCATCACTTTCAGTTAATGATATCTAGACATGACATCAATATTTAAAAAATACTATGCTCACTGAAGCTAATAAAATATTTCATCTATATAAGGAAATAGATACTTTATCTTAACAATAACTATATTGAGTGATCTATATTTAATACAAAGCCTCATTGAACCATATTTTTTTAATAAAAATTTAAAATCACCCCATGTGGAAGTCAAATGATGAATAAAACCCTTTTCAAGTAACTCTTATAAATGATTTTTAAATTCCAATAATTTAAGGGTTTTCTTAGAGTTTGATAGGAATTATAATAATCTATAGAAGTGATTTAAACCCCTTTCCAAGAATCTCTCATTCAATATAAAACAAAAATTAAGAAGTACTATAAATAGTGTAAATAAAATCGAAGTGCAAATAAAACCATTGATCTTTATTTGATATGATTAATAAATATCACTATAAGGGTATCCTAAAGACATCCTTCATCCATTTGTATCAATGGGTTACACCTAAATCATCCATCATATGGATGATATCCATCCTTCCTCTATGGTCTACTAGAACCTCTAATGCAAAGGAGAATGATGAATTTAACTTTTAGTGATATAGGGTTTCAACCTAGGATCATGAGATCATACATACACACTACCATCTTATGGAAATGGTTTTTTAGGAAACTATTTTAATATTATTGAATTTACTCATGAATTTATAATGTATGATTAAATCTACATCTGGTATATTCATCTCATGAATAAAATCTCCATTATTCCATTACATATCATGTAATGTATTGATAAATCATAGATTTAAATTGTTTGATTCATTCACATATTAATACACTTAATATTTGGTTTATCATTTGATTAAAATAAATTTAATGCATGAAATTTTATTTCATGCATTAATCTAAATATATCATTCACTCGATATATCCATGGATCATATATAGGATATATCTTTAGGGCATATATGATTCGAACTCCCACTTTCACTAAATCCTAATAGTATTTATTTGATTTCACCTAATATTATATCATATATTGTATCAACTATAATTTTATTAATGGAAACATCCTTTTTATAATTATTATATATAGAATAAATCACATAAAATAACAAATAGAACACAATAAAAACTTTATATAAGATGAATGGATGAAATAATAGGTATTTATAAAAGTTTTTTTAAAATAAGAATATGGAAAGAGACCCTTTATTAATATAATAAAAATATCCTCTTTTAAGGATTAGGAAAAGAGGAAAACTATTACAAAAATGGTGGTAGAAATTCTATAAAAAATATAGACGCAAAGGAGTGAGAAAACCAAATGATCAAAGGAAAGAAAATGTCAAGATAAGAAAGAGAAAAAATTTCATCTCCCCCCCTGAAAGATATTTCAGTAGTGAAATTGGTCAAAGAGAATGGGCCCCTACCAAGAAGTTTCATTGTGTTGGTAGCACAACGAGGTAGAGAACCCCTCCAATTCACATTGAATTGTGGAGGGCAGACTGGATGATAGTTGTCAGCACGTCTATATCTCTTTCAAGCCGCCCACCTGACAATGCTTGTTAAGACATCACAGTAATTCGTCCTAATGCAAAAGAACTCAAGACCAAAAACACTGTACAAAATTGAATCAATTCACCCATCTTTCCAACAATATTAATAGATGGATGGATGATGGGTTTCAACACACCCATTTCTCTTTCAAGGATACCCACAGTGTAGTACAAGAAAAGAATCTACACTTCCATCTAAATGGGATGAAACAAAATCAAAAACTCAAAGTGACATCCACTACCCATAAACCAAACAGAAACACACAAAAAATCCAAAAAATAGACAAACAATAGTAAAAAAGTCTATATCTCACACGAATCAATTTTAATCATTATATTTATCCATCAACTAAAGCCAAACCGCCACTCAGAGTAGTGGTTCCAAAGACCAACAAAAGTTAGCCATGAAATCCTTCTGCAGAGGCACCCAAGAAAAAAATGTCGTGCTTGACAATAATTTCATTGGTCTCTAGATACAACCACAGGAAGAAGACACAACCTTCACTTGATATCCAAGATTCACTTCCTAAGAGAGGTTCTATATGAACACCTCCCATCTATACATCCACCACCTATAGAACAATTAGCGGTCGTGTAGAGAAGCACTCACACATGAGCACCAAACCAACCAGGGGTGCTTGGATCTGAATAGAACTAGGGAATAGGAAACCTCTAAAGGAACCACTCGATATTCAAGCCACCATGATGCATGTGAGAACACTAGATGAGGAGAACCCATCCAACAGCCTTCAAATCCCACTGGAGGACTCAGATCTAGATAGTTTTGAGAAAGTGGAGACGCAAACACCTCTAATAGAATAGTAATCCGACCAATAGAATAGTAACCTCACCAATAAAATTATAAATTAAATTTATTTATATTTTAAATAATAATTTGATATAATTATATCATAGTATATGTAAACAAATATTTTCCAAATTATTAATTATGTGTTGGTATTTATATAAAACATAAATGCTTATTTCCAATTCTATAATTAAATTAATGATTTAAAAGAAATTTTACTTTCATAAAATATATTTATAAATTAAAATTTTTTTTTCTTTTGATTATAAGAAATTTTATGAAACCTTAATTAAATTGTCAAAGTATTAAAAAATCAGTTATAATTTTAAAATAGGTATTTTCCAAGTAAATGATGATATTAATTAAAATTAAAATTTATCATATTTAGAAAATTATTTTCATAAAATGTAGTTAATTTTTTAATTCTACACATTTAAAAATGGTTAGGGTATTTTTTGAGATTTTTATAAAATATTTGAATTTTGTGTGAATAGTGAAATACGATAATTTACTCTATTTAACAAATTCATGAATTATTGAGTCATATATGATGTATGGATGATGTAAGCCTAAAATATCAAAGTATCCTTAATTATTTTAGTATATCTAGTGACTAGGTTTAAACTATTCAAATACATGGCCTAAAATAATAAACTGGTGAATAAAATAATAAAAAAACACTCCTCCCCTCCCCTATAAATACCACCTCTCACCACATCATCTCCTCACACCTTCTGAGACTTGAAGCTTATAAAATTTTTTCCCAACACTCTTTCCAATCCCCTACCCCACTTCCAAGAGCCTTTGGTCTATAAAATAATAAAACTAATCTTCCTAAGGAGGTTCTCAGTGAGAAATATTCAAGAGGTAAAATCCTCTTTATTTTCTATTAATTTCTTTTCAATTTATTTTAATTTCTTATTCAATCCTCGTATAACCTTATAAAAGTTGAATGATAAATTTATAATCTTAAATAAACTATAATATTATTAGGATAACGAAACAATCTATCATCAAACCCCTTCTCCAGTTCCTTTTATTCTAAAAATGAATACATCGCCTGTGATGTGCCAATTTACCATCATCATGAATGATGTGATTTAATTATACTATAACCCCATCAATTACGATTATAAAACAATTATAAATCATGAATCATATTGTAATTTTTTGTAAACCTGTTTTTTTTTCTGTAACTAACATATATATGTAACATTAAATAATAAATTGTAACTAGTTTGTGACGATCGAAGAACCGCCTAATTATTCTAAATTATTATCATTAATATTTTGTCTAATGATTCATCCTCATACAATATATTCAAATGATATATAAGATAATTTAATATTTTTAAATTTCATTAATAACATATAATCTCAATTCTATAAAATTATCCTCATGTTGTGTAAAGACCCTGAAATTTCAAGTAAATTTTTTTTCGTAAATTCTTTGGAATTTTACGATTACGTAGTTTCTGACGGTGCCTGATTCTGAGGCCCGATGTGCCCAGAATCAATTTCTGATGTTTTGTTTGGATACGTCCAGTAAACATACATGCAGGTTTTTCTATCTTTTGAACTAGTGCTCGGAATTGAAAACAGAGGAAACCGATGAACTCACAGCTCTGGTTTTCAATTAAGGATACCTTTACCGCAGTTTCATTTGGTTGAGAGTAGAAGTTATAATTTGGGGATTAATAATAAATTAAATAAAATTGTTCTGTTACACAATTTTATTTTTAAGTGGTGGTTATTTCATCCAAATCGGAGTTGGAGGTGGGGCCCAAACCCCACATAACATCCCATAAGAGGATAATGGGTGGTGGGGCCCACAAGATCCCCTAACCCTTCAACTCCCCCATTAACTCCTTGAAACCTATTTAAATTTTGAACTTCCCTCTTGATGTTCCAACTCTCCCTTTAATTAAATTGGGGCCTCTTCATCTCCTTCATTCCATTTAATGAGCCAACCCATATATTAAATTAATAGGATATAACATAATGATTTCAAATCTCTATGAATTCATTAATCCATCCTTTTAATTGGTGTTTTATTTTTATTTGATGTTGTTTTGGCTTTTTACCTTGGGAATGCTTTGGGAAATTGAAAATAAAGTGTTCTTCCATGAAGAACATCTCCGACAAAGAACGTGAAGAACTTCTCCAATGACCACCATCCACATTAAATAAATAGACGTCGTCCGCAAAGAACATCGCCAAAAACAATTCTTCCTCTTTGGACGCACCTCGATGTCAACGAAATCTACATCTGTCATCTACGATTCCATTTTCCACGCTTACGACGAATGATCCTTGAATCGAGGTAGGAGGTTTTGTATAATTTCATGTGAATAAAATTATAGCATGTTCTTATTGAATGATTTGGATTGTATTTATCCATTTGATATCGCTTAATGCGTAGGGCGCAGACCGAACGAAGACAACCCAACGACCCTCTGTTGGTTTGTGATTATTTTTGGCAATGGTGACCTGAGGCAGTGATGACCGGAGGCGATGGCAACCGGAAGCGGTGGTCGCACACCGGCCGTGTAGGGGAAAACCGCGGCCCGCAACCGCAGGCCGCTTGGGCTGAAGAACTGGACGGCTACTACCGGCCGGGCTGGTGAATGGTGGCACCCGCAAGTGCCGCCCGGAGGAGGTGTGGCCCAAATCCACTTGTCGCTTTCCAGATGAACTGGCCGGCTAAGGCCCGCCGGGCAAGAGACCGCGGCACCACTTGTCACCACGCTGCGGAGAAGACCGCAGCCCATGTTGGGCGGGCCGCTTTAGAGGGTGAACCGGCCTGCCGCCTGCCAGCCGGGCAGAAGAAACCATGGTGCCGCATGGGAGGACAGCGGCCCACTATGCGGGCCGCTCATTCCGAACAAACCGGTCGGCTTTGGCCGGTCATGTAGTAAGGAGGGGCGGTGCCGCTCAGCACCGTCGGGTGAGCCAAAACGGCCCACGACTGAGGTCGGGTCAATGAGTTTTCTGAGCCCCCACCAAGCCAGGCTGACCCCTTAACTGGGTCAGACCCACCAAACCGAGTCGGGCCGACTGGCCAGGACACTGGGCATGATGGGTCGGGCCCGTTTTGCTTAAATGTGAATAACTTCCTGACCGTGCGTCAGATTGAGGCGCCGTCTGCGGCACTGGGATCCTCATGACGAGTTAGTACTTTTTTGATACTCTAAATGAGTTTTGGATAACTTTGGAAAATGTTCGGGTTTGGAATGAGCATAATTCCAACTAGGCTCCTAGAACGGAAAAGCCAATAACTCTCAGAACGGGCGTCTGATTGATGCGCCGTCTATCGCGTTGGGTTCCTTTTGATGAGGCAGAACATCACGATACATCAACATTGGAAATCATGATAGTTGATGTATCAACCCCTTTGCTCGAGGAGCAGACCCTCCTGGAATCGAGCGTGCTGTGTGTAGGAACCCTAGAGCTGGCTGCGACTACAACGAATACTATACTGGGATACTCCGTGGGTTCGGTAGCGACGAAAACTATACTTGGATCCTCTTTGGGTTAGGCAGTGATGACTACTATATTGGGATCCTCCGTGGGTTTGGCGGCGATGACTACTGTTCTAGGATCCTCCCCGGGTTCGGTAGTAAGGACTAATGTACTAGGATCCTCCGTGGATTTGATAGCTTAGATGAATTAGTGACTACATCTGATCATCTCTATCACTATACAAGAGATGTATACCTGTGTGAGCTGAGTCTTGACTTTCAATCAATATCATTTATGTGATTGACTTTAATTCCTATGTGGATTGGGATGTGTTTGGGCTCGATAGTTGGAGCCAGGTTGTGATTGGTAGCTTAGGTATATGTATGGGCCTATACCTAATTAGAGATAGTTGATACTTTGTGATTCTATCTTTCTTCTGTGGTTTATACTTTGCAAATTCTGGTAGACCATCTGGGGTCTTGGGATCCCTAGTGAGTATCGTTATAACCACCCCTACATGGGCAACGCCCGCACTTCATTATGTTGGTTGCAGAAGAAGGGCATCACTGATAGAGGTAGAGACTTATGGAGTAGGATGGTACCCGGAGGTGGACCACATGGAGAGACGTACATGGAGAGGACAGATAGACCTAAGGTGCTAAGCAGGCCATCTGTACGCACCCGTCAGGTGGGATCCCTAGAAGACGACTCAGTAGTTGCTGTTTACTTTTCTGTAGTCATACTAGCTTTTCAGTTGTATTGTACTTTACTGTTGAGCTTGTATTTCTGACCCCCTATCCTTTCAGCATTATCTTTTGCATACATTTTTACTTAGTTTTTACTTCCAGTTGCGTACTCTGTTGTATTTGTTTGCTTTCGAAAGTCAGTGCCTTCCCTTTTTATCGGGAATTAAGCCTTTAGTTCTGGTCTCCAGCCCCTGGCCTATGGAAGGCGGGCTTGGGGTAGTCACGGCACGGGTGCCGAGGACGGGTCGTGAGAAATTGGTATCAAAGGAGTCGGTTCTACCACAGAACTAAGGACTCCGATGATTATTTTCTATGAAGCAATAGTTTTAAGAATATTGAGTGTGGTTTTCAGTCAAGGGAGTCCAGTGTTGGTGCATCGGCTGACGTATCCATACACCAGGGCCCTGACCTCTGATCTCCAACTCGGTGCATGAAAACACTGATTGCATGTGTGTTTCATTTGAAAAAGTTTTTTTTGTGATTAATTTGTGTCATCTCACCAAGTATACTATTCTAACCGTGTCACACGTATTTCTTTTCAGGATGGCCCCACGAAGGCATCCAGCGAGGGTTCTGAGTTTCATATGAGATGGTAGCCCACCGAGCGATGAGGCCTCAGTGCAGGGCCCCAACACAGCGAAGATACCAGCAGTACCACTACCCACTGGGCCACTGATACCACCAGCCCCAGCAGAAGAGGGTGTGCGCCGTTTGAGCGTGTTTAACGAGTTCCGAAGATAGATCCCTCTGAGGTTTCGAGGTGAGACAGATTTTCAGACGGTCGGGTGCTGGCTGGAGGTTGTAGCACGATTTTTCCACACAGTTGGGACACCCTCTGACTTGATGGTCTACCTAGCTGTTAATCTCTTTTAGGGAGTAGTTGAGAGGTGGTGGATCCGGATTCTCCAGTTTTATGATGAGGCGAACCTCACCTGGGGAGACTTTGGGGGTCTTTTCAGGGCAGAGTTTGTACCAGCAACTCTACGCTCTATGCGTGCTCAGGAGATACTGCTATTTCCATAGTGCTTTTTGACCGTAGTGAAGTCTTCGGAAACCGGCATTAGATAGATGTCATAGAGGTCCAAGTGGACTAGGCCAATAAGTGGGAGACCCCAGGATACAAGTACAGTTGTGCGGGGCACACGATATAGAGCCTGATATACGAGGAGAAGGAAGTGTTATGCATACAGCGGGAAGGGTCACATGGATCGAGAATACCTGACCCACTAAGTGGATGACCAGCAGGAAGTAGAGGGACCTCCCAGGAAAATGAGGAGGTTCGATCGTGGTGGTCTGCTGGGAGTAGGAAGACGTGGTAGAGAAGTTGTCCAAGCAGCAGGTGGTGGATGATGTTTCGAAGCCCTACCACCACCACCACTAGAAAGTCCACCCCGACCACAGAGAACGGGTGGATAGGGGAGATCTCAGCTTTAGGAAGCTGAGGCCTATGACCATAGTGCTTCGGAAGTAGGTGGATAGAGGGGGACTAGCTCCAGGCATAGAGACCTTTGTTCATGATGCTTCTAGCTTCGTTGATGTCATTGTTTTTTTTTTGATTTGTGTCGTTGTACTTTGATCTGCAGTAATAAAAGACACTTTTCCATGTGAATTTTTATTTCTTAGATTTTTGGGTGTGGTTGTTACCGAGAGGTTCCGGTAAAAACTGTTGACTTTACCCTCACATTCGAGATTCCTACTGGAGGAGACCCAGTGACCACACACTACTGCTGATAGTGTGACTCGACCCTTGGAGGTGAGAGTAGTGGTTGGATCTCTTAGTAGTGGCTTCAAGGCCTTACGACATCGTCCATGGAATGAAATAATACTGTTCATGTTATGACTAAATGTATTAGGCAAAGGATATGGTTCTTCCAGGGGATGAGACCAGATTTCTCTTTTCGGAAAAGGAGAAAGCATATCATCTCTTGTAGGACGTAAGTGAAGAAGGGTGTAGTCGATTTCTTTAAAATTGGCAAGTCACACGCATAATTCGTTGAGTGAACGTTTTATGGTTTACTCTAATCTCAAAAGCCTCATGTGTGTCTTCTTTTAGAAGGACCTGGACTCGAGACAGTGGTGATGGCTCGAGTTCCTCCAGGACTATGACTTTGAGATAGTCTATAATCTTTGGAAGGAGAACGTTGTAGCAGATGCTCTTAGCAAGAGATCAGGCATTCAACTGCTAGGGGAAGTGACAGAGCAGCTAGCCGTGTTACAGATATCATTTTTGGATAGAGATGGAGTAGCCTCTCTACAATCTCTCACATTCACTCCTCCACTACTTCAGCGGGTCCAGGAGGCACAGTGTGGGTACATTGACAGTGAGATGAAACACACTCAGATATCCTCAAGGTAGGCAGCTGGTGGGTTTTATGAAGGTGGGGATCACGTCATCCACTTTAGAGAACATACCATGGTACCAGTTTCACTACAGGAGGAATTGATGAGGGAGTTTCACACTTACCCTCTAGCGGTACATCCATGAGTGGTGAAGATGTATCAGCCCCTCAGACAACAACGCTAGTGGATGAGTTTGAAGAAGGCAGTAGCAGAGTTTGTATCACGATGCCTCATTTGTCAGTAGGTGAAGGTGGATCACCAGGTACCAGCAGGCATGGTACAACCCTTATAGGTCCTAGAGTGGAAGTGGTTCGGAATATCCATGGATTTCATGATGGGGCTTCCACGTACATTCAGAGGGCACGACTCTATCTGGATGATTTTTAACCGACTCACCAAGTTAGACCACTTCTTACCGATCAGAGATAAGGTCTCAGTAGAGAGATTGGGATGCCTCTATGTTTAAGAGATGGTATGGATTCATGGTGTGCCCTCAACTATCATCTCTGATCGAGATGTCTGTTTCACTTCCCGACTATGGAAGGGGTTACAGGAGGGTTTTGGCACACAGCTTCGCTTGAGAACCACCTTCCACCATCAGATGGACGGTCAGACTTAGAGGACCATTCAGACTCTTGAGGACATGCTCCGTTCATGTGTCCTCGACTTTGTTCGCAGCTGGGAGGATCACTTTCCCTTGGTGGAGTTTGCATACAACAATAGTTACCACTCCACCATTGGGATGGCCCCTTACGAGGCATTGTACGGCCGACCTTGCATATCACATCTGTGCTGGACTGACCCTTGGGAGTCATCACTTATAAGACCAGAGATGGTTCAGGCTACGACGGTGAAGGTGTAGATTATCCAGGAGAGGATGAAGACTGCACAGAGTAGACAAAAGTCATGTGATGATAGGAGACAGAGACCAATAGAGTTCGAGGATAGTGACCACGTCTTCCTACGGGTCTCACCTCGATGGGGTCTTTGGAGATTTGGTTGAGGCATCAAGTTATCTCCGTGATTCATCGGACCTTTCCAGGTCCTTAGCAGAGTAGGCGAGGTGTCTTACCTCCTGGCCCTTCAACCTCAGTTTCTTCAGGTGCAAGACATCTTCCACGTATCTCAGCTGAGGAGATACGTGCACGACCCGTCCCGCATCATCGACCACAGGGATCTGGACTTCGATGATGGGGTGACATTCACGGAGGTCCCAGTGGAGATTGAGGATCGACAGGAGTGGGTCCTATGTGGACTGTCGATTCATTTGGTGCGTGTTCGCTGGCAGCACGAGAACCTCTTGGAGAGCACATGGGAATGGGAGGCTAAGATGCGTGCTCAGTACCCCTTTTTGTTTTCCTAGTGTGTGTTGTTACTATATGGGGATGTAAAGCCCTGGGGTGGGGATAATGTAAAGACCCATAAATTTCAAGGAAATTTTTTTTCATTAATTATTTGTAATTTTACAAGTCTAAATTTTCTGACGGCGCCTGATTCTGAGGCTCTGTGTGCCCGGAATCAATTTCTTGAGTTTTGTTTGGGTACGTTCAGTAAACGTACATGCGGGTTTTTCTATCTTTTGAAACAGTGTTTGGAATTGAAATCTGAGGACACCGATAAACTCGCCGTGCTGGGTTTCGCTTAAGGAGACCTTTACCACAGTTGCGTTTGGTCGAGAGTAGAAGTTATAATTTGGGGATTCATAATAAATTAAATAAAATTGTTCTGTTACACAATTTTATTTTTATGTGGTGGTTATTTCCTCCAAAGAGGAGTTGGATATGTGGCCCACACCCCACATAACCTCCCATTAAAGGATAATGTGTAGTGAGGCCCACACGAGCCCCTAACCCTTCAACTACCCCTTTATCTCCTGGAAACCTCTTTAACTTTTGAACTTCCCTCATGATGTGCCAACTCTCCCTTTAATTAAATTGGAGCTTCTTCATCTTCTTCCTTCCATTTAATGAGCCAACCCATCTATTAAATTAATAGTATGTAATGTAATGAATTCAACTCTCTTTGAATTCATTAATCCATCCATTTAATATGTGTGTTATTTTTATTTGATGTTGGTTGGGATTTTTACCTTGGGAAATCTTTGGGAAATTGAAAAGAAAGTGTTCTTCCACGAAGAACATCTCTGAAGAATAACGTAAATAACTTCTCCAACGACCACTATCCACGTTAAAAAAAATAGTCGTCGTCCACAAATAATGCCACCAACAATGATGCTTCCTCTTTGAAAGCACCCCAACGTCAACGAAATCGACATCCATCTTCCGCGATGCCGTTTTCCGCGACTATGGTGAATGAACCTTGAATCGATGTATGATGTTTTCTATAATTTTAAGTGAATAAAATTATATCTCATTATTGTTGAATGCTTTGTATTTTCTTCGGACATTTGATAACGCCAAATGTGGAGGGCATGGGCCGAACAAACACGGCTTGACGACCCTCTGTTGGTTCATGATTATTTTTGGCAACAGCGACAAGAGGCGGCGATGACCGAAAGCGATGGCGACCGAATGGGGCGGCCGCACACCGGCCGCATAGGGGAAAACCGCGACCCGGAACAGCGGGCCGCTCGGGCTGAAGAATCGGATAACTACTGCTGGCTGGGCTGGTGAACCATGGAACCTGCATGTGCCGCATAGAGAAGGTATGGCTCACATCCGTGGGATGCTTGATGGATGGAGCGGGGCCGGCCCGGCAGGATACCGCGGCGCCGCTTGGCGTCGCGCTGCAGAGAAGACCACGGCCCGCGCTAGGCGGGCCGCTTTGGCGGGTGAACCGGCTGGCTACCTATCGGCCGGGTGGAAGAAACCTTGGCTCCACTCGGCACCACATGGGAGGATAGCGGCCCGCTGTGTAGGCTGCTCGCGGCTGACAAACCGGCCGACTTCGGCAGGCCAGGCAGCAAAGAGGGGAGGCGCCGATGGGTGAGCCGAACCGGCCTGTAACCTGGGCAGGGTCCATGGGTGGGCCGCACCCCACTAGGATGGACCAACCCACTAACTAGGTCAGACCCGCCAAACCGATTCGGGCTGACCCACCAGCCCACTGGGCTTGACGGGCGGGGCCCATTTCACTTAAACGCGAATAACTTCTAGACTGCGCGTCCAATTGATGCGCCGTCTGCGGAACTTGGATCCTCGTGAAGACGCAGCCCTTTTTCAATACTCTAAGTGAGTTTTGGATAAATTTGGAAAACAGCCGGGTTTGGAATGAGCATAATTCCATCCAGGCCCCTCGAATGGAAACGCCAATAACTCTCAGACTGGGCGTCCGATTGACGCACCGTCTGTCGCGTTGGGTTCCTTTTGATGAGACAGAACATAAGGATACATCAACTGTAGACTTCTTGATAGTTTATGTATCGACCCCTTTGCTCGAGGAGCGGATCCTCCAAGAATCGAGCGTGTTGTGTGCGGGAACCCTAGAGCTGGCTACGACTGCAACGACTACTGTACTAGGATACTCCGTGGGTTTGGTAGCGACGACAACTGTATTGGGATCCTCCGTGGGTTTACCAGTAACGACTACTATATTGGGAACCTCCATGGGTTCGGCAGTGACGACTACTGTACTGGAATCTTCCATGGGTTCGGCAGCGATGACTACTGTACTGGGATCCTCCGTGGGTTCGACAACTTAGACGAATCAATGACAACATCTGATCATCTCTATCACTATACAAGATATGTATACTTATGTGAGCTGAGTCTTTAATTTCAATCAATATCATTGGTGTGATTGACTTTACTTCTTGTGTGGACTGAGTTGTGTTTGGGATCGAGAGTTGGAGCCGGGTTGTGATTGGTAACTTAGGTATATGTATGGGCCTATATGTAAGTAGAGTTGGTTGATACTTCATGGTTGTATCTTTCTTCTGTGGTTTATCCTTCGTGAATTATGGGAGACCTTCGGGGGTGTTGGGGTCCCTAATGAGTATCGTTATACTCACACCCGCACGGGTAACGCCTGCACTTCGTTGTGTTGGTTCTAGATGACGGGAATCACTGATCGGGTTAGAGACTTGTCGAGATGGATAGTACCTGGAGGTGGACCACTTGGAGAGATGTACACGGAGCAGACGGATGGACCTGAGGTACTGAGGAGGCCATCTGTACCCGCCCATCAGGTGGGATTCTTGGAGGATGACTCAGTAGTTTCTGTTTACTTTTCCTTAGTTGTACTAACTTTTTAGTTGTACTATACTTTATTGTTGGGCTTGTATTTTCCGCCCCATTTTCTTTCAGCACTATCTTTTGTATACATTTTAACTTAGTGTTTACTTTCAGTTGCGTACTTTGTCATATTTGTTTACTTTCTAAAGGAAATGCCTTCCTTTTTTATCAGGAATTATACATTTGGTGCTAGTCTCTAGCCCCTGGGCTATGGAAGGCGGGCTTGGTGTAGTCAAGGTATGGGCCCCGAGGATGGGTTTTGACATTTTACATGAACTTCCATACACGTATACAAGTGAACCGGTCATGAAAACCATGAAATTAAACAGCCCCTAAAGATAAAATAGAGCACTATAACTCATGAAAATGGCCATAAATGAACAAAATAAAATTATAATGAATAAAATACATGTATAATAGGTTCTAAATTTATTAATTAATGAATATAATTTGATTATATATATTATTATAGTGAATAAATAATTCATACATAAGGTAAGGGGATTCTTGAACCCTACTCCTTTTTTATTCCTCTTTCATGCAAAGTTTTACTGTTGATGTTCTACTAATATTACTCAAAAATAATTTTGTTATCATTTACTTTTTACTTCTAGGATATACATTCTTCTAATATTATTTTATGAAAAATGAAAATATTTTTCCAAAATATCTCTTCTTTCTAGAAGACATTTTTTACTTCTCTTTATATTGTTTCATTCCACCCATGATTGGGGATTCATATAACAAGTATGTTATTCCATTTTTCTTTTGGGAACCATAATTTTTATTCATGAATGTATACTTTATAAAATTCTCATGAAGCCAACTTCCTTCTCTTGGGTTATTTTACAGAAAATATTGTTATAAGTTCTATATGGAATCATGATTACGTAAATGTTATGTTGTGAAGGGTGCACCTGGAATTATATAGCACTCCAATGTATTGGGTAATGTGATGTATCTAATGAGACAATGTGAAATATTCATGAACATGATGAAAGGTTTGTTCACAATTATGATCTTATGATTATGCACATTGTTATGCATGAACATGATGATAGCTTTTTCCACAACTATATGTGGTAGTTGAGCACTAAGACTTGATGATTCATTTTTATGCATTTCCACATTCCTTGAATTTGTCGAATAAGTTTTATCATAATTTTGATGATGATCCAATTATTATATTATTATTATGATTATTATTCTCACCACATGTTATATTGATTCATGTTATTATCAATCCTATTATTGGGATTTTATCTCACACCTTTCTTTGATTTATATCCTCATGTGACTACTTATACTAAGTAGAACATGAGCGACAATAATAATATTGAGAAAAAGAAATTAAATAATGTTTATGTTTTATTATTTAAATATTATTTATGGTCCTAATTTTCTCAAGACACTAAACCTTTAGATCATGGTTTTGTAACACTATTATATTGTTTATCTTTATAATGATGTAATTGTAATGTAAGAAAAAGAAGGGTCTCTATATATATAATAACTTGTAAAAACATATCCAAAAATCCTTTTGGATATCTTACAAAACACTTTTGTAAAGCTATAATTATCTTTACCTTGTATTACATCAAATTTAATACCTTATGCATATCCATCCAAAACACTTTTGGTTTAACTCTAAATAAATGTTTGAGTATCTAATTGAGTCAAACTCAATCCCCGTTTATTCAATCACAAAGTGTGACCCTTTGGACCTTTATTTCATTGATAATAAATAAAAATCTCAGGATTAATATATATAATAAAATTATTCCCTATAGAAAAAGGTCAATTCTACCAAATCTATAAAGGGATATTGTATTATCTCCATAAAACACATGTATCTCTATACATGTTCCCATCAATATTTATTGTATGAAAACATGAATTCTCATATTTTCCCTTTCTCT
This sequence comes from Viscum album, assembly GCA_963277665.1. Classification (NCBI taxonomy): domain Eukaryota; kingdom Viridiplantae; phylum Streptophyta; class Magnoliopsida; order Santalales; family Viscaceae; genus Viscum; species Viscum album. The sequence continues at coordinate 1,138,349,496 of OY728135.1, read as the reverse complement.
AAGACATTGAGTGACCTTGGGACACAAAACATGTCAATACCATATAACCAATTAATTTTTTTTCTATTATTAGAGTATAAACTAATCTAATCGATTAATATATTTTATGTCACTCATTGTTAGGAATAATAACATCACATGTCCCATATCCAAATAGATATATAATATCTATATGCCAACACACACTCTGATAGTCTATCTCAATAGAGGGGCCAGATTTCATACATTTCATACAAGAGGACAAATTTTATCTTGGTTAAGCTCCAACCAAAGACATATTAACAACATACCCAACCACCCCAGTATTTGTTAAGTCAATATATAAATTTTTTTTAAATAGGGTATCAAACTACAAAGGTCCAATGATAGGTATATTTTCAACCTTGGGTAATGAAAACTCAAATATGATCCATGCATCCCTAGTATACCAAATACACCTATATGGAACTCTATAGGGTATACCTAGTAGGTTATCCAACACACAAAAAAGAATATTATTCATTCTTTTATAACTCATTATAAAATTATGTATCCCTATACAATAATTATACTAGTGAACACCTTAACATTTTATCTTAACCTATAATAATACATAAAGAATATTGGTTAGGGATAAGTTATACTTTGAGAGTTCAATTTTCATTTTTCTTCACAAAATGTATATCTATATATAAATTTTCATATTTGATGTTACATAATGATAAAATAGAGGTTTCCTATAATATGATATTATTTAATATTCTTAAACTCTTTAAGGATATTTAATAAAACAAACATAATTACATATTTATCATATCATATATGATAAAATACATGATCATCCTTATTTTTTCTACTTTATGAGTTTTTAAAATCATTTCATAATATTTAATCCCTTTCACATCTATATGTGTCCATCTGAGAAAAACCTCCCAATAAACTCTTTAGTGAGAAATGTACATAAATTATGCTAGTTTGAATAATGTTGAGACTTAGGAATCACATTCCTAATTGTTCAACTACTTGAACATAATAAAACCTTATAACTTCAAAACATCAAATTTTACAATGTCAATTTATGTTTTATACTTATATCTCTTTCTAAGATCATTATCATCATAGTTGGAACCATATTCCATCAAAATTTCTCCTTTAAACAATGTAAATACATACATTATTGTTTAACAGTCCTCCTAATCTATTTTAGGATAAAAAATACATTAATATAGTAACTAAAGTAAATATTTACATTCATATTTATGATCATACCCTAAAACTGTTTAGTATATTTATTGAACCACCATTATAATTTTATACTTATATAATCCTTTAAGAAATTGTGATATTTTATTTCTAATTGGTAACTAAATATAACAATTTAAATTTTTCTTAACCATAACATATCCTAAACACTTTATGATGTCAAGTGGAAATTACTTTATGATTGGTGTAATCCTTTACTTGTAAACTTTTAACTTCTCCAAGTCCAAACATAACCCTACTGGCCTCTTAGCCACTATATTACATTCAAAACATCTTTCAAAGATACAAAATCAATTTTATGTTTTTGAAATGACACTTATTTCATTTTTATGGGAATATTTATCAAATAAATTATTATTCCCATATCATATATTATATTTTATGCTTTTGAAACATTTTTAATTTGAAAAATTATTTTATTAAAATATTCATTAATGTGTGGTAGGAACACATTCCACTGAATTTTTTTAAACAATTTTTTTTTATCCAAGTTAAATCATTTTTGTCTATATGATCTTCTCAGAACTGGATATATAAATTTAAAGGTCATATACCATTATTTTTATAATACATATCATTTTATTCAAAAAACCATTGTTTATAATCTCTTAACAAGATAAAAATAGAAAATACACAACTTTATAGAAAATTAATCTAACCCTGGAGTATCTAAGTCTCCAATATAGAAACACATTTTCTCTATAACTTGAATGAAAACTTCAAGCATCTGTTGTTTTTATATCATGAACTTTATGTATTTACAACACTTTTTAAACTATACAATTGGTATCATATATCTGTCAAAATAATATAATTTATTTTTATAACTAATAAAGTCTTAAGGAAATAATTAGTATCATTAGTTCATCAATATATTTAGTCATATTGAATATCAATTGATATACCTAGTCTTATTTAGTATATGTGACAAAAAAACTTAAATCATTGATGTACCCAATCATACTCAATACATGAGTAGAGAATAAGATCAATTTGGTCATTTTTCATGTAATCCCTTTAAAACCATGAATGATTCACTTTATACTTTAGTAAAATTGTTAAAAAAAATTAACACATGGTTATTATGGAAGAAAATATTCTGAAATATATAAATTTACTTAATAATATTTCATAGATCACCAATATTTATTTATACACTTTTCTTAAGTTACCAATATTTAGAGTTTCCTAAATTAATCATATCATTTTAATTATTAATTAAAATTTTTAGTGTAATTATGATGATGATAATACATAAAAAATAATATTTTATTAGATTAGTATCATGTATTATTAACCATTTAATAAGGACTTTTATTAAATGGGATCCCACTAAAATGATGACCCATTTTATAAAACTTGTCATTAACATTAGTAGACCAAGATACATATTTTACCATGACTTACACCTTATCACATAAATAAGACATGGTTAAATATGGTCGAAAACAATTTTTAATTATATCATATATGACTCTTGGATTGTTGAGTAGAGAACTCTTTGTCTAACCCATCATATGGATATACTCAAATCTATAACTTGGGTATCCTAACCATCAGGGATTCCTTGTTAGTGTAACCAAAAGTAAACACCAAGATTAAGATAATAAATAAATATTTAGGGATTATCATTATAAGATCTAAATTTTCATCAATATAATCTAAACTTACTTATATCATGACTTCCATACACAAGATTATTTAGGGGTACTAGTGTTGATCTCGATGGTACCTGGTTAAATAATCAAGGTCTTGACAAGTGTCTCTTTAAAAGGAATCTAACACTTATTATTTTAAGGGGAGTTAATCTCACAATCTTATCTCATGTTATTTCCTTTTTATGCATGTTTGTAGTAATTTTATTTTTGAATCATATTCCCTCCACCAAATCAATATGTTTAACCCATATTGATGTGTAACTATTTACATAACCAACAGGTTTCTGTTACTCACTCAACACTATAAGTCAAGTATATTCATACATATTGGAATGCATCATATGTATAAGGTACATGAACACTTCATTTAAATATTGAGAGTTACATTATATTGAAAATATCCACTTGAATAATCCTAGAGAAACATATATCTAACCACATTCACCAGCCTAGACAATGCATAAGCCTCTAGGTAGGTAGGTAGTCTGACCCCAAGTCCCTCAACCTGGGGATACATTACTCAATAGATAATTAAATTTATTATAAATTTATCACATAATATAAATAAAATATATTCAAAAACTAAATTTAATATAATAAAATCTATTATAAATTAAGGTCAAGGTAGATAAAAAACTAAATTCACTATCACGTGTGCCATGTAATGTAAGGTTGTATTCTATAAGTAATTTAACATTTTAAAGTATAGTATACACAATATTAACATTTATTAAATAATTTACTAAAAAATAATATTTCAAGGAATAAAACTTAAATAAACAAATAGTTAAAATATTTAAACATTAGACACACATACAATAACAATTCATAAATAAAATATAACTACAAACCCTTTTATAATTTTATGTTTAACCTGATGAACATTCAATAATTTTGAATATAATTTTTTATTAATTAAAATATGAAATCTTTTATATTTATCATTATATTTCATTTAAATTTTAATATATGATATTTTAGAAATTATAAACAATTTATAATCCAATTTCTACTATGTATATGTTTTACATAATCTAAATATCATATACGTAATCATTACTTAAGACTTAATCAGAACAATCATCAAAATACATTCATGTGGCTCAAATAATATCAAAATAAAGCCCATTTAATTTGGAAAATTCATAATTTAAATATAAATATTTTATATTTTAGCCTTATTTCATAATTTATAACCATTTATAAATTATTTCTTATGATTTATAAATAAGAAACTTATTCCTATATCGGAAGACATGCCATATAAATTTTTAAAAGTAATTTTAAATATTAACATTTAATATTTGAGAATAAAATATATTGTAAATATTATATTAATTAAAAAAATTATAATTAATTAATTTATAAAACTTATATAAATTAAAATATCATATAATACCTTTTATAATAATTTATAAACATTTTATAAACCATTAAAATCATTTAAGAACATTAACATAATTTTAAAAAAAATTCTATTTACCCTTATATAGAATCGATATTCTGTGTAAGAGTATACACTCTCTACCCTTAAAAAGTCTATCTAGGAGCCTTTTTATAAAGTTAAGTCACTATTAACATTTGTAATACTTAACCATAATTTGTCGCTTAAAGTGAATTGGGTGGTTACATTTATGAAATTCATCTTTGTAAAGGTTGCCTAAGAATTATAAATCCTACATAAAGGTAAAAATACACTACCTTTACATAGATCTTTTTAAAAATTCATAACCTTTATGCATGTTTAAAAATATTTCACAACATTTATAAAATAATATAAAAACGGTGATTACCCTTATGTGAACCCCTTCATGTAAAGGTAAGTCACATATTACTTTTAAATAACCCTTTTAAAATCACAAATATCCTTGCACATAGGGGTAAGAATTAGCATACCCTTATATAATACCTTTTCACAAACCATTTAAGTAAGGGTTACAATCTAGGATACCTTTACATGAACCCTTCATGTAAAGTTAATACTCTGGTTTCCTTTCTTTTATAAGGGTAATCTAGGGTAACCTTTACAAATGCAATGGTGTCTTTATATAGGTAATGTCTTTGTTACCTTTAAATATCCAATCTATATAAGAGTTAACCATTTTTTCTGATTTTTGAAAAACATTAAAAAGGATGTTATATTTTTAGTTTCTTCTTCATTTCAATAAAAAAATTATAAATATAAATAACGAGTTTCCTCTAAAACCATTGAAGGGATTTTATAGAGTCTAATAATAATTATCAATATATTATAAAGTTATTTAAACCCCTTATTGATAATCTCCCATGAAAGATAAATGAAAACGTGATAAACACAAATATAGAACTACTATAAATTTCATACCTAATAGTGAAGATCATTTGTAACCTTTCATTTTAATTTTATATGATTGATAAAGATCACTGCAAGAGTATCATAAATACAACCTCTCTCCATGGATATCCATGGGTTATAACTGAATCATCCATGATATGGATGAGATCTATTCTTCCCCTAAGACCTTCTAGAATCCCAAATTCAAATATGAAGAATGAAGGTAGCTTCTGATGATGGACAGTTTCGACCTATAATAATTTGGTCATCCACACTGACAACCATAATATGGATATGGTTTATATATCCCGTCAATCAAACTCTTAGACTACTATTTAATTTACTCATGTGTTTATAATTCATGATTAAATTTCACTACCAGTACATTCTTCTCATAAATGAAAACTCCATTATTGTATTACATTACATGTAACATATTAATAAATGATAGTATTAAATTATTTTGAGTTATTAAAATTTTAACACACTTAATATTTGGTTTCTCATTCGATTAGATGTAGTAGAATTCCTAAAATATTATTTCATTCATGCTTATCAATATAACCATGCATCATATATAGGCTAAAGAATTAGGAAATATATTCTTCAATAACTCTAATAGATCCATTTAATAAGGGGATTTAAAATTAGATTAGCATCAGAAACTAATTCAACAATAAATTAAAACTCAAATTTAGTAATAAAAGTAGGTAAATAGTTAGGAAATATATACACATATTCATTTATTTATGAAAAATGGATAATCTAAAAAACATCCATATTTTCAAAAATATAAGAAAGATACCTTTAAATGTAATAATTAACTGGTTTCTCATATTCTTGGTATATTATCATAGGTATGAAATCATTATTTATTACAAATTCAAACCCATTTTGAAAATTCAATATTACTTACTTATCTAGACATTCTATCATAACATGATAGACTGAAATCCAATCTGTACCAAAAATAACATTAAACTCAATTATGGGAAATACAATAAAATATTATGGAAAAGTTGGTTGACAAATATTCATAGAAAGATTCTTATAAATTTATGTTGCCTTAATATTTCCATCGAGATTTTTTAATGAAGGTTATTTCTTTATTTCTTGAGGTAATATTTCAATTTTTCTAGAAAATATTATAAAAAGAAATGAATGTGTAGGCTCTGAATCAAACTATACTTTGGTATAATCTGAGAAAACAAGTAATGTACTCATAACCATTTCATTTGGTATACTAAGATCTTCTGAGGTAGTCATGAATGACTTTTACAAACCCTTATTCCTACGGTCTTAATGATTCAAATCATTCATGATTTTATTTGAATACAGATCAGTTTAATTAACCATTTCATCATATTTAAAACATATCACAACCTTTTTATCATATTTATTATAACCATTAACCTAACTCTTTTCATTTTAATGAAGATCCAAATTCCTCGGAATTCTATAATGATAAGACTTTCTATATTTCATATGACACTCCCCAATATTTTTCTTACCAAATTTATCATAAGAGGTAAATTTAGACCTCTTGACTTCAAATTTATTTTATGGATAGTCTTCAATTAATTTACACATTTTCCACTTATTATCTTTATTGTTATAAAATTAAAAAAACTCCATCTCAAAATTATCATAATTTCTTATAGAATTATCATAAATTTAAAATTACTGAAAATATAAATATCTTCACAAAGTTAGTTTTAATCTTGAGTAAAACCTGTCAATTTTACTATCATGGTCAATAATAAAATTTCGTGCATACCTAACCAATATAGTAAAATTGGCTTCATGGGGAGAAAAATAGTCCTCCCTCTTTAGTTCCAAAAATTTACTTTCCATCATGAGTTGAAAAACATTAGGAAAATACTTCTCATGTAAAAGATATTTAAATATTTTCCACTCTATGTAATCAATCACATATTTCCCATTAATATTCTTAATCAGAGATTACCACTGATTGAATTCACCTTCAAAATTACCTTTTTATATTTTTAATAATCAAAAAATTAAAATATATTTTCTAGCACATCGATTCATCCTTATACTACCATTGGATATAAGGATCTCATAAATGTAAGTGGTTATTGTTTCATAAAATGTTAAACAATAGTCATGTTCCTTTGTAAAGAGTTTGATCACTCTCAAGCATATGTAACGCCATTAATAGCCTATATCAACTGAGTTAACATAGCTAAAAACTATTCTATTCCAATTCTATCCAGTTAAGGTTGATGATTCGAACATAAATTATCATGTTGATGCCTTTTCACTTCATTAACCCTATTTTCTATGTGGAAAACCATTATGAAATAGACATATATTAGTTGAAGAAATATATAAACCCTCAAATTTTTCCCATGATGTTATAATCCATATACTAAAACACCTTAATTTATTTCTTAATAACATACTAGCATTTAATTTTATCTAAATCATTCATTTGATAATAACTATAACACATCATAACATAAATAGCCCATAATTACATGATTTATAAAAAGTTTTTTACTTTCTTATATTTCTGGGATATTTTTGATTTAGAGTTTTAGGTAATTAAGAAAAAAATTAAATATAAAACACTTATAATAGAAAGTGAACACTTCCACTCAATATCCATTTTTTCACAAAAATAGGACACTTAATTTTAAACTCTTATTTGATTAAAATATACATTAACTTCTTTAAAGTTTAATCCCCATAGAGGAAAATTAGACCTTTCTATAATTCTTACTCATACTTAGGCCCTATGAAAAGAATTTAAAAACATGGTATGGACAAAAAAATATTAATAAGGTATACAAAATTAAATAAACAAATTTATTAATTTTTAAAATCACATAATCTCATAAAAAATGTTTCTCTTTTTTTATAATAAACATTAAGATTAAAAACTAGTTTCCTTAAACATGAAATAAGATTAATTCACCAAATATTTATTTAAAATATATAATAATAAATATAAAAGGTAAAAAACATAATCTTGGGGGATTCTTGTAAAAACATGGGCACTCATGAAAACATTTTTTTGAAAAACATATTTTCACCCTTAAAAAGGGAATAAAATTTCGATTAAATGTAATCTCATTAGCTTAACTTATGAAAAAAATGTATTAAATGAAATTTATTTTCAATAAAAGAAAAATAATGGAGGTAAATTGTATCATAATATTCATACCACTCATATAATCACTCTTACAAGAACTCTTAAAAATGGAATAACCTACTTGGTTAATTCCAACAGAATTCCCTACAGAACATAATTATTATACAATTCATTAGAGAGCTATATCTGTCTCGCCCATCATTATGAATAGAGTAAAAGGACCATAAAATACATAAAACAAATTAAAGATTAAATTTTCATCATAAAATCACATAAATTATTCTATTTAATGCATTTCTAGAATCACTTTCAATATTTACATAAAAATGGATAAAAACCCATTTTTATGGAACATTCTTTCAAAAAATTCCTAGAAGAATGGTAAATAGGATTTTATTTTGAAAAACATGAAAAAATATAGTGTAATATTATAAAATTATAACATCCATGATGGTAGGAAATTTCACTTATTTCATATATGTCAAAAAAGATTATTTTTACACCTTTATAAAAATATAAAAAATAACCCATTTAGAAAATGTTTAAAATTGATCATTTAAAACCATCATAAATAAAGTAAAACATGGTTTAAAATGAAATTTAACATCCATTTAAATATATTAAAAACATACATGAAACATTTTAAATAACTTGTATATGGTTGGAAAAGATAATAAAAATACATTAAAACTTATAAAATGTGGTTTTGAAGAAAAAAAATGTACCTCAAGACCGACTCACCACGTATATACATTAACTCTTATATAATAAACTTAAATTAATTTTTTATTTATGAATAAGTTTTTTTATTTATTATCTTATTATTACCCAATTTATTTCATTTATTATCACGCCATATATAGTTATTAAATCAGTTATGTTCATGTCATATGTTTTGAGGATGTTTGATTCATAATCGCAAAACAACTTGGTGGGTTGAACATGGTAAAATGGATAATGTATCCCTTATATCCTGAATATTAATAACTAAATAATTATAATTTTTATATATTAAATATAATTTTACAACCATCCATGTAATTAATACATGAAAAATGAATCACATCACTTCGTGGAGGTGGTAGTCCAAACATGCTCACGATCGACATTACAATTTTCCAATAAATAGAAGTTTGATAAGGTAATGATTATATTATACTTAATAAATCATAATTATTTAATAAATATAATTTCTATATTAATTAAATCCATCTTAATAACCATATTTTTGGGTTGGTGATGAAAAATAAAACACATCATTTCATGGAGGTTGTAATCCACACATACACACGAGCGGTATTTTCATTTCTCGTGTAATGGAAAAGAAGATAAGAAATGATTCTAAAATAATCATAATAACATTTCCATATATTTAATATTTTGATGTAATAATTTAAACAAGGATAATTTATATTTAAAGTAGGATAGGGAATAAATAAACATTAAACATTTTGTAAATAAATATACATCTTCTTTAGAAAACCTCCCTTGGCTTACACCTTATGCCTTCATAGTTTGGTATTTTGGTAATACCAGGACATATATTATACGTATAGGGATTTTGGGTAGATATTTAGTTAGAAATATATGGGATATAGTTCTAAAAATATGTGTTTAATATAAGATATTAGGTTCTCTTTTATAAGTGAGGGAAGGGGCACACTAGTAATTATTCTAAACTATTAAATATTATAAATGTATTAAACATGGTAAAGAAGCTAAAAACTAACAAAAATTATAATTTAATGTTATAAGAGTATAAATTAAAACATAAAATATGATTTATGATGAAATTTGTTAGCCTTACCATAAATAAATTACTTTAATTAACATTATTTACACTTTGTCGTGGAGACACATTTTAATGAGGGTTACCATTCATAATGAAAAAAATGAAATTAACATCATGAATAAATTTTGAAATCATGATTTTAAAATATTTAATTCATTTTTAATGATTCACTTTATGTAAGTGACAGAAATTAATTTTAATATAGTGTGAAAAACTCAATAAAAATAGTATTTTAGAAAATTGTGTTCTTAAGCATAAAAATGAACTTATACCAAAATCAAATATAATATTTATTATTTTGGAATTATTTAGATTATTTTTAATAAAATTTATATTATTTTAATTTTAAACTAACTCCAAAATATAATTTTACTTTTAAATTAATGTATTTTAACGAAAAAAATGGCAGTTTTGTAAAATTGGCATTTTCACTATTCACTCAAAAATTATTCTTTTCACAAAAATCCAGAAAATTCAACCAAATATATATTTGAAATGAATATATAAAAAATTAATTATATTTTATCCAATTCAATTTCTCAAATTTATAAATTTAGCTTCTAAATAAAACCATATAATACTTAGAAAACATTTTGGTTAGAATAAAACAATTTATTTTTTGATTAAAAAATTACTTAAAATTATTATAGTGAATATGAATCCATAAAATATAATATTGAATTATAAAAATATATTAAATTGATTTATTATTTACATTAACTTGGTTTAAACATTTTAATAATGTTATATTTAATCTTGTGATAATATTCTGAAGTCATCCAAACTTAAGAAAAAACATAGAAGATTAACACTTGGAAGGATCAAACAAATTGAGCTATTATCACTCATACCCATGCATGTATATTTCACTAGATTCTAATGTTTAAATAATATTTCCCTATTTTTATTTAGTATTCATAGTTTTCTACTTGGCCTTCATCCTTATGAGTATTTTAGAGTTTTACAGTTTTGTTTTCTACTATAATTTGTTCAATGTGTATTAATAAAATATATTTTACTGTTCTATCTTATTTTATTTATGTTCTTACACCATATATATATATATATATCTAATTATCATGATAGTGAGTATCAGACACAATTTTTATCCGTAGGTGGTGGGTATCTTAATATTTCTATACCCAACTCTTAATTTCATAAAGTTGATTTTCTATTGGTAATGAGGTATGGGTAATGTTGTCAGTTGGTACAGTGATTTACCATCTCTCTGTGACATGATTCTAAATAAAATTTTATTCTTTAAAAAATATTATTTACCTAATTTATCTCAAGAATCTATTTATACTATTTATTTTATTTTAGTATAGATTTTAAATGGAATACGATGTAGTCAGGTCTTGTAAGGTATCAAACACTCGATGGAGGTGTGTTCATAATTCTTCACTATAGGAGGATGTGACATTTGGTATTCCAAATAGATATCCTAGGGATAATAATTTTCACAATAAAATTAGGTTATTTTAGTTCATCTGTAATGGGATGATCTATAAAATAGAATTTGGACCATAAGAAATAGATAATTAAGGAACTCAGGTTTCCAACCCTAAGACGGAGACCTTTTCCGCTAACAATTGTGTATAATTTTATTGATTTCTTTTATATTTAATGAATTTTACATAATCCCTAGACACCAATATTTTCATTATTTTTATAAAAATAAAAAAATACCAAAAATATAATAAATTTAAAAGAATATTGATTGACCTAAATAATATCTTTGAGAGGAGAACTCGATCACCCATTGTGTTGCGCTAAGAGTAAAATAAATATTATTTTATACCAACCCCCTATAACAACCCATAAATTTATATATATAATTTCCCTTACTTATATTTATTTGTGTGTGTCTATGAAATATTTAGTAATTTGTCACAGTATAAAACATAATGGTGACACTTTATTTTATTAATTTTAAACATTATATTTAGTTAATAATTAAACCTAGTAGAATGAACAATATTACAATGGAAAAATAAATAGAAAAATTAGAATACTTATAATAGGAAACTTTAGATCATCTTGGTATCCTATGATTATTAAAATCACAAAAAACATTGTAAAAAAGGAAACAAAATATTAGTAATGTGATATTAATTTTGAAAATGAATAATAATAATCCTTGCTAGAAATTGAAATAATAGAATAATTAATAGAATATGAGGTATTTATAGGAAGTATAAAAGAATAATGATCATTGGGAATTATTTCTATTGGTAATAATAACCATTAGGAATTATTTAGGGGTGTAAAATGATCTTATAATGATCATATGTTTCAGAAGACAACCCAAAACACAACATATCTATTTTTAAGAAATTGGTGTATAAATAATAATGTAAAATAGAGTACTTGTAATTCAAGAATATATATATTTTTGATCTTACATATATAGATAGTGTTTGAGTAATATCACGAGGATAAATTAAAAAAATAACCATGCCTCTAAGGGATCACACCATCCAATGTATCTATGATTGTACCATGAGGATACCTAAAATCCAAAGGGGTGATATTGCCTTCTCTGATGAGAAAAGCTGAATTTTTAGAGGAATATATTTTAGTAGAAACTCATACACATCACACACCCAAAAGAATAGGATCTCATCATCTTATTTATCCAAATCTCGAGAATCCTCTTATTCATAACACATCATATGTATTTCTAACAATTGGGGTATTTTTTTATTTAATTCATTACAGTAACTAAATAAAATGTAATTAATCCATTCATCATGGATTCTAATAGATTAATAAACCAACCATGACATAAAAATAATATATATCATATGTATATATATATATATTCATACATTTCATGATTAAAAATAAATGTATCATATGAATATGTACATGCATCTCATGCATAAACATTTTTTCACATCCAAAAATATTCCACTTACACTTAAAACCCATAACGTATTTATAAAAAATCTTCAAAACTTCTTTTGAATCTATCCAAACTCTTTTTGATATGGTGTTTCATCATAATCTCTTAATTTTGAACAAAAACAATTTTCAAAATTTTTTCCATATCCAAGTACCTCACTTTATAACCTTTAAAGACTTAGAAGTATTGAAAACAAATATAAAATCAAAATTTCATTGATGTAATCAAATATTAGCCTCTAAAAAATCATCAGTTATACTCAAGATACTAAGGGATATATTATGATCTCCATTATATATACTCATATCTCTATATGAACATTTATACCACAATGTGTATTATATACATCATATGTATACTTATATAATCATTTTTACATGATATAGAGTGACCACTAGACACGAAACAAGGCAATATAGTATTGGAAAATTATATTTTCTTGATTCACATAAATAAACTGACCATGTTGATAAATACATCACATGTCATTCATCTAATATATGAGCATATCACATGCCCCTCATCGAAGTAGTTGAACACATCACATGTGGCTCAACAAGGAATGGCTATAAATTTTCTCAATATTTTCAATCAAGGGATAGGTGTCTTTAATTTTAATATAATAGGAAAAATATCAACTTAGTTTCAATCCAAGTGGAAACATGATTTGAAACATACCCAACCACACCATGTATTAGCTAAGTTCATATGTTGACTTGTGTAAGTTGGGTATTGAAGTATAAAGATTATAATGCTAGGTATCTCTCCAACCTAGGCTAAGAAGGATTGATGATAATCATACACCCCTAAGTATATCAATAACCATATAATATTCCATGATATATACTTTCATGGATCATTCAAAGTAATAATTCTACTTGGTACCGCAAAAATATATTCTTTCTATCTCATATACTACCCATTTTAATGGATAATTTAATATTCAAGCTATAATTTACATTTTATCAACACCCATTATACTCCATGATGATCATTAGTTAGGTTTTACTCAAAGTTTTTACCTTGAGGAGATATTTATCATTAGATTTTTCATGTAAATTAAAGTTTAAACACACATAAATGAATGACAAACAGAGATTGTATTTATTATAAATACATGATATGTTTAAAACCATTACAACCAATATCTTGAGAGATTATATATGACTATCATGTTTTTTCTACAGAAATGGTTTTTGAGCATTAAATCCATTTGAAATTCTTATCACATCTCTATGTGACCATTTGATAAAATTATCCCACTAACCTCTTAAGGATTAACATTTATTATGAAATCTTGTTTGAATAATGGTGATACATAGGAATCACATTCTTGTTGTTCAATTATTTGAACATGTATTAAATATCCTTTAATTCATAACATCAATTTTTATAATGTTTTTTATCTACATAGAAATATTATTAAGTACATCATCATTATCCATGTAACCCTTTACATTAAGCTATTTCCTTAATTTTATAAATAATTTAACTATTTACATTATCAAATTACTATCATATCCTATATTTTTATAGGATAAATTGATCTCCAATTTGTTTTGGTAACTAATGTAACTATTTACATTTCTCATTACAACTATACCCTAAACCCCTTTAAGATACTAAGTGATAAACATTGTGCATTAGCTGGTATAAACCATTAAGGAATAATGATTTTCACTTGTTTTGGTAACAATATATAACTATTTACATTTTTATTTACCATCACATATCCTAAAATTCATTACAATGTTAAGTAGATAATCACTATAATCTTATACTAGTATAATACTTTAAGAAATAGTGATATTTATTTTCTCACAGTAAGTGAATGTAATAATTTACATTTTTCTTTACTATCAAAAAAATTTATTTTTTAACTTTGAAATCCCCAAGTTAAAAAATACTACCACTATCTTGTTATACATTATATTCTCTTTGGAATATCTTTCTAAGATACAAAAAACCCACTTTATGCTTTGGGAAATATAATTTATTTCCTTTTAGTGGGAAGATTAGAAAAATAAACAATTATTTCCATATCTCATATGGAATTCAATGTGTTTATATTATTTTCATGAACAATAATATTTTATCCCTTAAAATAAACCACTATGGGTGGGTGTTGAAACCCATAAAATGATCATCGGAAAATTAACAAAGGAAGAAATGCGTAAATATGTGTATTATTTTCCCCACAAAAGTAAAAGAAAAAGGAAGGTGTCCATGATCACATAGATCATGTGATCCCCCAAGAGATACACAATCGCATGACCAACAAAAGGTCATGTGGATGATAATTCAAATTTCATATCCTTTATAAAATCCCATGAACCCCTTTTTGAGAATTCCTTATACTCTTGCAAAGTCACCCCAAACAACAAATGATCATATAGCGACATCCAGATAAGAACTCTCAGGTCATGTGGCTTATCAATCGGTGGACTCTTGACAAAATATGAAAAATTACTAAGAAAATAGGAGGAAAATATCCAAAAGGAGGGAGCCACTTATTTTCGTAAAACCCACGTGAAGCATCACCAATGGGAAGAGTGATATTCTTTAAAAACACCCAATAAAACTCGGTAAACCCTTGGCCTTGGTAAAATAAACAAACTAAATAAAAATAGAGATTATGGGAGCCTATGAAGGTCATAAAAATCACATGATGCGCCACTGGTGAACCCTAAGAAACTGCAAGAACCCAATGAAATATATGCCTCGTCTCATGGAAGTCCATTGTCAAGTCATCCTCATCACATGAAGAGCCTCAAACATGTCACAGTGACTTCATGCTCCCCTATTTAATCTATGAGTCCAAGAAGATGGAATTTCCCATAAAATGATCAAGTGTCTCCAGATGACCTTTTATTGATCATGTGATGCATCACCAATAGGTAAATTTATTTTCATCGACAACATTCAAGAAAAATCACAAGAACACAAGACCTTGTAAATTATGCAAGGAAAATAAATATGGAAATTATGGGGTCCTATAGAGGCTTTCAAATTCACATGACACACCTAGGTTTTCCACAACATGGTCCCATAATAACCCTTGATAATCTAGCCTGATTTTGCAAAAGGTCCCCCCTAATATGCCATCTTTGTCCCATGAAAAGTCCCAAAAAATTTTACTCAGATCATGTGAAGGCCTTTTGACGGTGCTTTGATCTTTCTAAGGACCTTAGACATGTGAATATGACAATATTAAAGTCCATAGTCATTCCCACATAATCAAGAAAGACCCCATTAATTGAATACTATTCAATAAATTGGTAATTTATAGGATGGTCTTATGATCATTGAAAATCATGTGATTCCCCTATAGTGATCCATGGAAGGACCTCACGAAGACGCGTGATGCTGAGTCCCCCCAGTGAAACCATCCTAGATTTGTGTGATAGGATCCCCAAAAAGAGGTGAAAAATAGGGGTGTAAATTTTAATAAATCCTCCACCCCATTATAGAAAACACATACACACAGACAAAAAAACTCTTTAAACCTCGCATGAGTGCAACCAATCCCCATAGAGAATGTCTCAGAGAATATAATCTCGCGAATGGAAAATATTTTTATCATTTAATATCTAGAAAACAATTAGAGTGACCATGAAACATAGATAATCACTTCGTGTGATCACTCGTATATCATGAGAACTACTTCTAGAGGGTCATGTGAAGAACATTCCACATATTTTATAATATATTTTAGACTTAAAATAATAAAACACTGAATAAAACTAAGGCATATGAATTCAATGTCCAGAAAAAAATAATAAAATATGGGAGTCTTATGGAATGAAAATACAATTTGATCCTCGTGAACGTGATGGGAACCACCTAGAACATGCGACAACACCAGGTCATGTCACCAAGATCTCATGACCCTCCTTTGGTGAACATTATGGATCATGTGAAGTCCCCTATACATGTCAAAGAAAGTCACATTCCCCCGACTTAATAATGCCAAACAATTCTCATGAATCCCTCTGGGTTATCCTTCCAAACCATATGGTGTCATTTAGAAATGTTTCCCAATTCATTTGGCAACATCATTACATGTCAACTACATCTTGGGATCGAACAGGGGCACATAAAATAGATATCTCAATGCCCCATGGGAAAGATATCCAAATATCACGATGACCCCAAGACATGTCATTATGGATCATGTTTCACCCTCTAGACATGTCACATTGACTATCAAGACACCCTCCTAATGTGTCAGAAAACTTTCATAATGATGCCAAGGTAAAGTTATTTGGATCATGTGATGCCCTCTGTACATGCCAACGGAGGTCATGTGATGGATTCTAGGGTCAGCCATCCGGGTCTTGTGATGTCCCTTGGAAAAGTCATCCTTGATTATTCCACAACATTCAAACATGAAATCTAGTTCATGAAATATACCTCAGACAAATAAATTGGACCATATGATTTCCTCAATATATGTCATGCACTAATCCTCTGATATGTCGAGCAGAAAACTACAACATGTCGATCAGTTTATCAACACATGTTAGGTAGAAAAGAATGAAAGGTCAGAAGGGAATTCTAGGAAATGATAACATTTTCCATCCTTAGTGTGTAAGACCTAATTCTATGGGAAATGTTAGAGTGTAAGCCCTAATATCTAGCATAATATGATATGTCCTACATATAATAGAAACCATAGTGTATAAGCCCTGATCAACTGAACAATGATGTTTATGAGTCCTTCCATAACTAAGATAAATAGTATTCCTTCCTAAGGACTAATATCTATATTCACCATATAAAGTTAAGTCCCATCACATAAGTCTCATATTCATAAGAAATAAGGTTGATTACTTGACATACCTTATTTATCATACTGAGCTTAGCTCATGTGGGCTTAGGGAGTTGCAGTGGTTATATCATTCACATAAAAAGTCTCTATTTTAAGGTCAACCTTAGTGTGTAATCCTTGAACAACTAAACTAAGATTAATTTGATTCATTCCATAACTAGGATACGTAGGATACCTTCTTAAGGCTCACGCTCCATATTAAGCTTCCAAAGGGAAACATTAATGTGTAATCCTCAATCAGCAGCATAATATGATATGTTCTACATATGAGGGAAATGTCAGTGTGTATTACCCAACCATAAGGGAAACATTAGTGTGTGATCCTTGACCAACAACATAATATGATATGTTCGGCACATAAGGGAAATGTTAGGTTGTTATCCCCGATCATAAGGGAAACCTCTGTGTGTAATCCCTAATCAACTGAACTACAATAACTCAGATTTCGGCCATAACCCGGACACATAGGACACCTTCCTATGTCCCAAGATCCATATTAAGCCTACAAATGGGAATTCTAGTGTGTAAGCCCAAATTAGTGGTATAATATGATATTTTCTTCATATAAGGCCAATTTTCTCATCTAATCCCTGATTATAAGGGACATGTGAGTATGTAAGCCCCTTTCAATTGAACTACAAGGAATCCAATTCTTGTCATAACCAAGATACATAAGACACCTTCCTAGGACCCTACCCCAAACTCAAATGGGCATATACTTAATTGTAAGTCTCATCATGTCACTGATATTTCAACTATTGGGACCCAATAATTGCCATAGAAAGATCATCTTTCCTTATCCACCGACAAATAGAGAACTAATGGAACTATAAATACTCTAATTCCTTCCATAATCAAGATACCTATGATTCCTTTCTAAGGGAAGATCTCGAATTCAAATGGGAAACCACTTTTTTATAAGTCTCCTCATGTATCTAGTATTTCAACCGTTATGTCCTAATCATTCCCATGGGTTGATTATTCTACCTTATTTAACAATGGACTGGGAATCTAATTAAACTACAATGAATCTCATTCCTTTCGTAATCATGATGCATAGGACACCACCCTGTGTCCCAAAATACAAATTAAACATCCCAAGGTTGGTCCCAGTACATAAGTCTCGCATACACATGCATTGAGATTGATTACCTTTTATCCCTTATTTCTCACACCGAGTATAGCTCACATGGAATTAGGTATACGAAATAGTCACATCATCTACACTGTAAACAACCACCAATCATGAAAATCTCGGTTTATAATCCTTGATGAGTGGCATGATATAAACATCCCCTATACAAGGCCATCTACCTTAAGGCGAGTCCCATGGGATTTAATGAACTATGATAAATATGATTCCTTCTATAACCATGATACATAGGATGTCTCCTCAAGACTCGAGCTCAAATATTTGGTTCCTAAGTTCCTACACATTTTTCATTTCTGTAGGAAATTAAACTGCACATATTTAATGAATTATGTGGGTTTTGATTTATACTATAAATAGGATATGTAGGACACCTCATAATGGTGAAATATCCTCCTCATAATATTAACTACCTCACTACGTGGTAGAAAATTAGCAAGTTCTTGGTTTTGAAGCATTAACATATAAGTACCAATTCATTACTGGGAAAATGGGTGAAGAACCTTATATATAAATAGTTGGATTCACTAATAAGAACCCATTCTTTAATATATATAAGGGGTTAACCTATGATCATTTTGTTAGGGTAACTGGTCCCGTATTGGGATTAGGAAGAGATTCACGAATTTTTTTTAATCTACAAGAGAGTCTCATAGTAGGCAATAACTCTCCCCAAAAGGGTGTGATGATCCCAAAATCCCATCCTATTGACTAATATGAGTCCCTAAGTGTCATTTTACATGAAACCCCAATTGAAAGCCTGCCTTTCGAAAGTGATTTTGAACCCAAATTTGGATGAGGGAACTGTTGGTAGTTTCCATGAAGAACAAAAATGGTGACCTGATGTTAATAATTGTTCAAGAAATGAACCCCTTAGAAAAAAAACATCCATCCAAACTAAATCCACCTCAATGAGGGTTCTTTATCATTTTTATCCAATCAAAACAGAAATGGTGAACCTAATGTGGATGTCTAAAATAATATAATGATCAGTTAATAATGTGTCAGGACACATTTTTTTTAATATCCAACAAAAAAATCTAATAATCCTAACATATATCTTTCAACTGATCCTCTATAACCAGGGATACAATGAAATAATTCCATCTGCACTTTGAGAAGTCCATGTGAATAGAGTCTTCTGATCGGGAATAAAAGGAAAATTGTTTTAACCATGTATATTCGATTGAGCACATCATACCTACTATATTTAACTAATCAATGACCCTATTTCTTCTTGTCGGGATGACTGCAAATACCAATATCATCAACAACACCCTGATCCGAGACAATGGAATCATCAAG
Source organism: Viscum album (assembly GCA_963277665.1). Lineage (NCBI taxonomy): Eukaryota > Viridiplantae > Streptophyta > Magnoliopsida > Santalales > Viscaceae > Viscum > Viscum album. The sequence continues at coordinate 1,138,329,178 of OY728135.1, read as the reverse complement.
TAATCATTCCAGAAAGTTAGTTATGGATACAACTCGCATGGGATTTAAAATGATCTAACATGCCTGACAAATTCAACTTTAGGTTGTGAACACCATGGTTCAAGAGTTACACGGATGTGATACAATACTGACCCTCTAATATTTCCGTGAGGGTATCCAAGTACAAAAGATAATGATTCTACATCATCCAAGGAGATCTACAGCTAATCTAGTGGACCTCATTGCCATGACCAAATGCCTCAGAACTTATACCTAGAGAATGACAATAACCACCTTTAGTCTCTAACAAAGGTGGACTAGAGAATCAAATATGGATCCCTCCCTATTCAAGGGCCACTGAAGGTGGATATTGTCAACCTTAGTCACTAGCACCATCCAACCAATAAAACTCGATGCCTATGAGGGTACCACCCGACACACTTCCACATCTCATTACCATGCATGAGAAACAAGTAAGACACATCAGGTAAGGAAGACACTTGATATCTATGATTGGGATCATATCCCTACTACTATTGATGATGTCTGTTGGCATATTTTGGTAGTAACCAATGAGTATGATCATATCCCTTCTCACTGGGAACAATTCAACAAGAAAATTCCAATAATAGGAATGGGGGTTCATATACCTACCCACATGCATGATGTCCATCCATATATTCTGTTGGCGCGATGTGAAAAAAATTGGGATGATATACATACTTCAATAAAAGATATCTACTAGTACATAGTAGTGGTTGAAAATATGCAAGATTATATCCTAACACACACATTTCTAAAATTCCATTACATCTTAGAAATAACTATAAAAATTGTTCATCATATTCTTACACAGGTATAGATATAGGGATAGGAACATATTCCTATCCTTATGGACAAGGATTCTCAACACTCTGATCATTAAGAACTTGTGCTTACTCTAGAGAAATCTTACATTCTTGCTCTCATCCAGGAGGATTTTTGGAATATTACAATATAGGATGATGTCTCATATCGATCTCATATTCCCATTCCAATTGAGGCTCACTAGTTGAAAGAATCACATTCCCTGAGACAGGGGCACATGCCTATCGAAAAAGTCTAGTGGCATATTCTAAAGTACCAGGATCAGGCTTATCTCCCCATTCTAGCCACGACTCACCAAGTGAGATTGGAACATACCTTAGTACAAGCGCATATTCCTATATAAGAGGACCTGTGGCATACTCCAAAGGCCTAGGATGGGAATTATATACCTATTATGGATGGGAAAAACCAAGTGAGAATGAACATGCCTCAGGATATGGTAATATTCTTATCATTGAATCTTCCTAGAATATTCCATCATATCGTGAAATCCATGAACATATTCCCACATTCACTGATTAATGACTACACTAGCATAGTTTTGAATCAATATAGAAGGAGGATCATATCCCTTTTCTTATAAGGCCTTCGGGCCACCCAGGCCTTCGGGTCAGTAGGGCCTTTGGGCCACCTCAAGGCCTTCGGGCCACCTTAAGTGTAGATGCAAACCAGACAACCTACAAGGAACAGGCTCTACAAGGAGGATGAGCAAGGATCTTTCACCACAGCAGAAGCTAAACGGATTTAAAGAATGAGAGGGTATGGCACCTGCCATCAGGACAAGCATGTGCATGCACAAGAATGCCTAGCTGAACAGCCATGCGAAGGTGGAGAGCTTATTTCACGATGAAGATGATGGGGAGGAGAATTTCTAAGTAGTTAGTCTGGGTTGTATGTAATGTTTGAAGCCTACGGGAATTTAATTCCTCTAAGGCCTATGGGCCATATAATACTTACGCCCACGGGCCATGTATGGGTTCCACCTCACCCCTTGAAAGGTGGATAATCAAAATCAATAAAAATAAAGGCCTTCGGGCCATTGGAGGAGCATATTCCGGTTGGGAATTCATATTAAAACTAGACTCATATTCATTTTCCAATCAGGGATCACCAGGTGAAGGTAAAACATGCCTTAGAAAAGACTCATATTCCTTTCCAGAAAGACTAGTGGCATATTACAAAGGCTTAAGATAGGGATCATACTCTCATTCTGACCATGGATCACCAAGTGAGAACGGAAGATGACTCTGGACATGCTAATATTATTAAAAATAATTAATAATATCATTTTAACACTCCACTAGCTTCTATGAAGTTGGATCATATTCCTATAGTACCATTTGATAATAAAAAAATTTCATCAACCATCATACAAAAGACTCATATCCTTGGACAATTCCAAAATATAGGTCGTTATATTCTATCCATGACACAGAACTCAATGATAGTGTCCATGAGTTTGTTTGAGAAAAATTCTCAACACCTCAAGGGTCTGTCAAATCTTTAACCAAAGCATAGGATGATTATTACCATGATATTCCTCCTCATCGTAGTGTGGATATGGATCATAGGGACTCTACTCCTAACATCCACCATGGTCAACCTTCCCATAGGTATATCTCCATAAAAAAGTAAATTATATCCTTTCCCATACAACTATGCATAGAGAGGTGCTTAAAAACAGGTTCCTTCACATAGAGAGGTGATTGAAATAACACGGTCAACTAAATATAGTTCCCCCCATCAACTTCGAGCAGTACTCTACTCTAGTCATCATGCGACCATGAAAACAATCTCTTTTGGTATGATTGGATAGAGGCATGTAAGTGTGATGAATAGGAGGCAAAAAGTGACATATGGAGAGATTTTTCAAAAAAATACACCCTATTATGTCATATCCCCTCACCAATTATAACTATGAGTTCCCACATGAGCTAGAAAAGGAATGCATGACCTATCTAACCTAAAATATGTGAGATACTCATTAGTGAATTAAGGTTAGATATCTACCTTATTCAGGATACTACTACCACCTTCATCTAATAACTATACTCTATTTTCAATAGGATATGGACACCTCTTCTATATCCAAAAACTCAAGAATGATGTATCATGACAAACACCATGTCATTATTTTTCCCCGCACTACAAAAACTCTCTACCAACTGATTTTTGGAGCATCTCTAGACATGTGTATCCAACGATGGGTGAAATGTAGAGAATTTGACTTCAATATTTCCCCATAAAAACATAATTCTTTAGATAAGGTGTCCTATAATTTCATAACCTCTAGAGAATACAGAGGACTGGGTAACATGTGATCCAGTTGGTCACTACAATAGAGTTCCCCCACTTCAACGATGCCTAGACATAATGAATGGAGGGAGAGGATAATTTTCATACATTTGAACTGGACACATCAAAGCAATATGAATTCATTTTAGACACATAATCCAAAGTTGAGATCAATCAGAAAACTCCCCTTAAAAATGATTCCCATCATAGGCTACCTGTTCACCCAACTTCTATGTGATCACAACTGCAGTGCATCAAATGGGTCATAGTAACAGATTCCATAAAAAAATTCCAGGAGCAAACCCAACCAGTTGGGCTGGGGGAATATCCATAACCACCTCCACCTCTCAGATCATCAATTCCGAATAGGATTCAGGATATATCATCAGTAGCGACAAACAAACCCTATCTCGATGGGTTGGGGGAATTTATATCTCAATCACCATCATCATGTTCATCTTACCCTAAGAGGGTTCTAGGGAAATAAATGGTTATTCTAGAACAACCATATCCTACTAGTCTAGGTACAATAATATCTCCATGTTCGTCCTAGGATTCATAAAATCCCCGACTGGAATCATTGGTTCCTTAACAACAAGACCAATCAATTCCAATTTCCTCCCCAAATAACCCCCATACCATAGGGTAGGGGAATTTTTATCATCATCATAACCACATAAAGAATAATTCTTCTCTAGGATAAAGGTAAAAATCAACAGATGACATCCCATTCATTCCTCCCACCATAACACAAACCTCTGATATTCGGATCTCATTCGAATATCATGATCAGAAACTACCTCAAGGTTATTGTTAAAAGAAAAATATGGTAGAATCATACATAGAAGGTTATTAGACCCTTCCATGTTTATAAGACAAAATAGCTCAATATGGCTAAGGGTTCGAATAATAACCCTGATAAAGGCAGTGCATATTATATTATTGTATCGAAAGTAATGGGACAAACACAATTTCATGATATTCCTCTTTTAATTTCATCACTAAAAAAATAGATATGGTAGATCATGATGAAAATATAGAGGATTGTAGCACGGAAAATATACCCTGAGCTGATGGTGATTGGATTAACTGATTGAGGTTGCACGCACCTCAAAACAAAGAAGGATCTAAAATGTGGCACCTCAAAATATCAAGTTTCCACATCTCAGGTGAAAAACCAAAAAAGAAAAATGAGTAGGGAGTGACTACATCCCAATCACCACCCATAATATTTGAGGTTCCTTCCCTGGATGAGCAATTGTCATAATATAATAGTGAAATACATAATCTCAAACAACTCAATAAGGAACTTCTTAGGGGAAATATTCCCATAAGGTGTTTTCTTTAGGCAGATAAAAATATTCTCTCCTATAGATGATCCTCTAGTGAGAGTGATATCTAAGGATCTGACTGTATCTAGATCTAGGTAGTCGATCTATATAAATGAGAAATTATAAAATTATCATAACTTCCCTCTGTCGAGAGACAACCTCTCCATATCTATGGTAATCATTCAATATTAGGAAGAATCAAGAATCATTATGATACAAAAGTGGGGAAAACTCTTGAATACCCACCCACTCCCTTTAAATGAGAGAACGATCATAAAATAGTGCCCTCATAGCTGGTTTACATCATCAAGTCCCTATCTTCTCTAATAGAATCCATGGAAGGGAGATGAACACCTGTATAGCCTTAGAGGAAACCATATCCTGAGTGGGTGGATAATAATCTACCACCACCCAATTTTGGAAATCCTACATTATCTACCTTTGAAGGTTAAGGATACCTCGAACAACATCTCATGGTCACCACCCCACCAAACCAAACCATCATCGGGTGAAGATATCAATTTATGTTATGTCAACATGATACACTTATCATACCTCTTCTCTAATGATGAATTTGTCTCAAATTATGTGTTTCAAGTATATAATCCAGGAACATAAGGCAACATGTACATAAACTGAGGATACATGGGACTACGCAGGCATGGCTGGACCCAATATTTCATTCGCGTCCAAAAAAAGGACATATATATAGATGATACCAATGGGAAAGTGCTCCAGAATTCCCAAAAGAGTAATGGAGGTGTCTCATAACCCTCCAGTGGTCATCCACACCTCGTTATCTTGCATGACCACATAGAGGATGTTTGATTATATAAATAGAACAATCATTGGGAAAGATTGATACAACCTGCGCCATTGGTTGGACAGTCTCCCTTGACCTCTGCCTAATAACCAAGAATTTCTACCTTGAATTCCTCATCTCTTGAGATATATATACATAAGAAACCCCACCATGGGAAGCTTCAACATTTGGAACAAAAGTATGACAATCTAAAATAGTTGTAGGTTGTCCCAGCACTACTCTAAATCCTAGATGTGCTCCATATTTCAAGATAACTCATAAGGTCACTTATTAAATCCCTCTAAATCCCATAGGAATTTGAGATAGAAGTATCTAAAGCTGAGGTATACCAAATGGATACCATGTCAGAAAAATTATGTTCTGGCATCTCGTTAAAAGAGGATAATCAAGAAGAGGTCATCCATGGACACATCATACCCCTATATGTTTTGAGTAGACTCTATAATGTTGATATCTTAAGGGATCTTATTGAAAATGGATCTAGGATTAATATCATCCAAATTCAAACCTCTGTTTTTCGGGATATAGAAAAGGGAATTTTTCTCCCACAAAGTTGTCCATTCAAGGGTATGATAAGCAAGAGAAATGACCTCTTGGGATGATCAAACTCAAATATCAGTTCGGAGATCTCACATTTGATGATTAGTTTAGGGTTATCCATACAAATATGGCATACAATATCCTAATTGGATAAACCTAGATCCATAACCACATGGAGGTTCCTTCAACATTTCATCAATGCCTGAAATACCCCATCAATGGAAATGTCAACATACTACATGGTGACAGAACACCCTTGGAGGACTATGAAGGTACATTTTCTAAAGAATGGTTCTACAAAAGGGGATAAAAACAACCAATAGTGGATTACGATATGTATATCACAACCACCAATGGATTAGGGACTTCCCCATGAAATCCTTGTAGTAATTTTGATAGTGACTATGTTCTCTTCGTAAATTTATTTGAGTTGATAGAAGTGGTCCTAAAGGTCCTAGACACTTCTATCCCCTATGACAGCGTAAAGGACAACCAACTTAGGCATCTCTGTCTAATGACTCTTGTAGTAGGGGATAATAATTTCTCTTTTCATGGACTCATTCACCGTGATAGTAACAAGGATTAACCTAGATTATTTTCTCTATATAAGAATTCCTCCAAAGACTAAGAGGTAGAAGAAGATGAGAATGACCTCAAGAGAGCTCCTCCTACATTCAAGGAAGGCATATCCACCACCATTGATGAGCTTAGGTAGGTAAATATGGGAATAGAAAAAGAACTAGGGACTAAAAATATTACTGTTACCATTCCCTCAAAGACAAAGAGATGTTTATTTTATTTCTAAAGAGACTACAATATGTGTTTTTTTGAACAATATAGAAATTCTTGAACTAAATCTAGATGTGGATACTCACCATCTCAGCTTACCCAATGATAATCAAGGCTCTATGTAGGAATCCATGATGATGAACACTATCATGGAACCAATTTAGAGGAATAATATAAAAAATGGATAAAATCCAACTTTTTAGAGAACTGAAATACCCAATATGGATCTCTAAAATAATCACTTTCAAGAAAAAAGAAAAGGAATATTAGGGTTTTCATCAATTTCTGATACCTTAATCGGCGCTACAAAAAGGGAAATTACCCATTTATGACCCCAAAACTCTTAATCAATGAAACTTTTGGCTTCCGAGACCTTTTCTTCATGGATGGGTATTCAAGGTACAATCAAATAAAGATATCCCCTGAAGATGTGGAATACACTACCTTCAGAGCACCTCATGGGACCTTTTTCTATCATGTTATTCGCTTTGGCTTAAAGAACATTATCACCACTTATCAAAATTCAATGAATCATATCTTTAATCAGTTCTGAAGAATAATAGTCGAATATTATGTCAGTGGCCTGCTGTTCAAATCCTAACAGTGATCCAATCACTTCACAGATCTCCAAATAGTGTTTTACAAGCTATGATAGCACATTCTAAAGATGAATCTTCTAGAATGTATTTTTGGGGTAACATCAAGGAAGTTCATTGGATTTGTGGCACACCACTATGGCATTGAGGTCAACCTAGAGAAGACTTGTTCTATTTTATCAATTTCAACCTCCATAAATCTCTAAGAACTGAGGGGGATCTAAAGGAACCTTGTGTAATGTCCCCCAATCTGTCACACTCTCACGTGACTAAAAAGGATTGGTTACTAAACCTCAAATGCAACTCCCTTTATTCTAGATGTTGTTGAATAGCAATAAGGGTATGAAATGTATAGCGGGGAGACTATACCTGTTGGTATGAAGTGTCATATGAGAAATAAATAAAGTATATAAAAATAAAAAAAAATTATAGACATAGTAGAATATAACAATAAAATACAATTGATAATCCAAAAACTAATAAAGAAATAATGTAAGGACATTCAGTAATGTAACTAAATGACATATAAAAAAATTCAAGTAAATTAATAGAACACTCAAATAGATAATAAAAAGTTCCCAGTCCTGAACCCCACATCGGTTCCATCTCCAAACTCATGCCCCTCAATAAATAATCAATCAACTACAAGGTCCTCCTCCCTTGTCCAAACATGCATCCACGTAATCCTTTTGGGTACCAAATTACAACCCAAATAGTGTGTGAGTAAAACTCAGTAGGTCAACACCACCATGTCTAATAGCCTATTTTGATAATAAGTGTATAAAATAAACTGATTAATATGTGTATTATCTAATTCAAAAATTAATAAAAAAATACATCAATAACTTTTTTCTACTCTATTCCATAATATCTCTAATCATGTCTTACAACCATGCTAACCACAACCATATAACCAAAGTAAAATAACCTTATTTGGAACCATGTTATAATATCTCTGAACATGTATTATGACTATTCCAACCACTGTCATATAACCAGGGTATAGTCACAACAATCTTGATCAAATCCCTATATGAATTATAGCATACAAGTCAAATCCCTATAAGCATTACAGTACGGGACTAGGAACAATCCTCTCTCTATAAGCATTACAACTGGGATTAGGCCGAGCCTACTCAATATTGGTATTAAAACATATAATTGTGCAAGTGTCAGTGTCAAGACCAGTATATAAGCATTTAAGAATGGAATATAAGTCCTATCAAGTAACATGGATATCACAATATCACATTATATATCTCAAGGTTTAATTATGAGAATTACCATTTATCTTTCAAATACCACTTGAATTTATATCGAAATTTATTAGCAGTTATATCAAAATAAATAAAGCACAAATTAGGGGTTTCATATCAAGAAAAAACCTAAGGTAACATGTGATTCTAAACACACTTCAAACCATTAGCTAATTCAATTATATTCATCGTTCAGTCACCACATAGGAAACCATAATCCCGGTCAAAATAAAATTCAAAAAAATACTACAAGGAATAATCCCTCTCATTTATTTAATTGATTTGGCTGAACGTATTGTTAGATAAATCACAATATTGCATAAACATTAAATTATAAAACCATAGAATTAATATTTAGAATCCTTACCTCAACAGGTGAAGAACAAAATGCTTCCCATAGATAAATCCCATGAGAAATAAATTCTGGATGATCGCAAAGGTCAAAATTGATCAACATTAAAACCAATAATGAAATTGGTCAAATTATTTGACCACAACGTTTAGATAAAGAGGGAGAGAGGAATGAAACAAGACCGAAACCACTTACCAGGGATTGATGGTGTTATCGGGATGTTTGTAAGGGAGTTTGGCACTCTAAATTTTCTTGGAGGATTCCTTAGGGTCGAGAGGAGAGGAGCTACTATAGAATGAAATGAAAATTATATTCACACCATGTTTAAAATATCATGTTAGGGAATTAAATTATGTGAAATTTTGTTACATATTGTTTAAATAATTTTGATTAATTACACCAAAAAACCTATCACATTTATTTTTTTATTAAAACACCTAAACAATTACATGATGCTTAATCCATTTATACAGTTTGTGTATATGTCTTGAAAATGGTTTATCATTTGATTTCCCCTTTAAATCACCCTTACCTTATTGAAAGATTCTTAACATACTAAGAACTCGTGTTAATACTTAATTCCATTAATACCCAAACTCCTTTAATTCAAATAAGAATACATCCATAAACATTAGGTAATTTTCCCTAAAAAATCTATCCATGTGGATCATCTTTGGTTTTTCTCATTTTTTTGAAACCTAAGATTGTTCTTATTCAAACGACAATAATCCATGATGAAAACAAAACAAAAATAAAAGTTAATAAAAAACTTAGAGGGATATATACCTAAAACAAGATGGTATATTACAACTCCCCTACATTTGGTGACTCATAGCTAGTGTGGCCTGCAAATCTCTCTCCTTCACCAGGATAATGAAGAAGGGGATCACCTATCAATGGGATGATGACTACTAAGAATCCTTCAAATGTATCAAGTAGTAATTACTTCACCCACTAGTTTTTATGCCTTCAGTGGAAGGGAGGCCACTCATATTATATGTGGCCTCCTTGGAATTCTCACTTGACACCCTCTTCACATAGAAATAATGATGTGGGGAGTGATAATTGTCTCTACTACCTCATCCAAACAATGATAGGTACTGAGACCTGATACTATGATCTTGAGGAGAACTACCTTGCACTCATCTTTGCAGTGAAAAGGATGAGGTATCACTTTTTTCACCACAAAGTCCATATGGTATCTCACATTGATCAACTCAAATATATCATTGGTCATCTTATATTTACTATGAATCTAGCATGATGGGTGGTCATTCTGTAGTAATACAGAACTCATTTTGTATCATAGAAATCAGTGAAAGGTCACGACCTGGATGATTTCTTCATAGTACATACTACCCTGTATAATTCACTGGTCGACACTGAACTTCTAGATGATGAGGTATTTTATGCCCATGACACTTCCCAGACATGGGAGATGTATTTTGATAGTGCCTCTCGAATTCATGTCAAAATAAGGATGTAAAACCAAAATATCAATCTAGTTGGATTAGGGATTATATTTTTCTTTCTAGAAAAAAAATTTTCCATACTCTTTCTCACTATCTGAAGTATGCATGAATAATGAGGTAGAATACAATGCCCTCATCACTAGGTTGGAACTATACCTATACCTATAAATATCCTACCTGAATATCAAATTGGATTCAGAGCTATTGATAATGAAAATCTATGATGAATATTCCATCAAAAATAAATAAATATCCCCTCTCATTGGATACATTATGGGACTTATGGAAATGTTCAATTTTGATCCCACATTACATCATGTTCCCCAATAATATAATTCTCACAACAATGCATTGGATAATACAACCATAGTATTAATAAACACTGATCAGGATGAAACAATCTTCCATATAATGCACCAAAGAATGGTCCCTTAAATATTCATCTATTATATAGAAGAAATTAATCATTTTAACACCTCTCTAGAGTGTGATGAAGAGATATCCTTTCCTAGATGGATGCAGCCCATAATTGGTTGTCATCAAAATGGATTTCTTTGAACACTCCAGGCCACAAGGGAATAGATTTTGTGTCATGCAGTGAACTTTAACCTGTAGAGTAGTAAAAATAAGAAGAAGTCCCTCTACATGTGTGGATTCAAAGTAATCCTCCTTAGTTGTATAAAAGAAAGAGAGATTCACACCGTTATTGAGGATGTCCATACAGGATCTTGTAGTGATCATCATTCTGGGACTAGGATCTCCCACCAGATCAGGAGGATGGGTTATTAATGGAAAACCATGATACATAATTATGAGCAATTCACTAGGAAATTTCATGCATTCAAAATCCATGAAAACTTTATCCATTAACCCTCATAATCACTACATACAAATAAATATTCCTTGCCATGTTTTGTTATGGGAATGGATGTTTTGGGTCCATATCCCCAAACCACAACTAAACAGTTATGTACATCCTTATTTATACCAACTTATTTTCCAAAGGGACTAAGGAAATACCCCTTAAATAATTAGGGATGATGAATATCATAAATATTGTAAATTCTTATATCATTGCCATGTTTGGAGTCCCTCACACAATATTAACGGACAACGACACTAACTTTTGTTCTAAGAATTTGAATAAATTGTACCAAGAGTACAATATTGAGTCCAATCACTCATACTGCCATAGTGCAGTGGAAAATGGATAGATACGGGCCTTCAATAAGACATTTTAAAATATATTCTAGAAGATGGTGAACACAGATAAGAAGTCCTAGCCGTACAAGCTCCTACATGCTTTATGGGTCTACCATACTATCATGCATACAATTACACAAGAAACTCCATACTCATTGGTGTATAGTAAAGAGGCAGTGCTACCTATATAAGTTTAGCTACCTTCTCTCCGAATATACATTTTCAAAAAAATCTCAGATTATGGGATATTTCATAAGTAGCTAGATTAATTGGGGTGGCATGATGAGAATAGGTTGTGTAGATTGAAAAACCTTGAATTCCATCATAATAGGATCACATAATCCATTAATAATAACGTTTACCTCCATCCATTCCGCTAGGGAGAACTGGGGTTGGCTCTTAGGATCCCAATGATACCAGATAAGAATCCTCTAAATCTAGAACCCAAATGGGAAGGACCAAACATCATACATAAGGTCTATCAAAATGGAGCTTACTCATTGGAAAAAATGGATGGGGATCATGTCACACCCCCCACTTATGTAATTTTTCTCAAGAAATACTTTGAATAAATATCATCAAGTTCCCCACATCCTAACCACATGATGTTCAACTGTACAAAGACATCCTGACAACATGATGTTAAACTATATAGAGACATCATGACCACATGATATTAGACTTCATCGATACTTCCTGACCACATGACATCAAGATGTGAAGATTCATCCTCATCGTAAGACATTAAACTACATGGATGATCATCCTGATAGAAATATTTTGAACTTTACAGCGTCTCCATTCCTCACAATAAGGCTTTAAACAATACAGTGTCTCATGTCCTAACCACATAACACTAAACTGTACGAATCATGTCCTTACCACATGATGTTAAACTATGAAAGATGCACCATCTTGCTAATGTCTTGACATATATGATCCAGATCTATGTGAAGGATGAAATTCCCCCATCTCCATGTGAGGATTTTCTCCACATAGGGAATTTTTTCATGCAATAACTACATGTGGATTGATTCCTTCCACCACACGATACATAGTGACGCCCAAAACTCTAGTCTTGGGTCCAGCCATAATATTACTTTTCTTTCATGTTAGGTGATCTTTTTCCTTACTGCATGATGTTAAAATTCATGGTAGATGTTCTTACCATATGGAATTAAACTACACAACAAATGTCCTTTTCCACATGAAATTAAACTGTACTAGTTTTCTAGAACTTTGTATGTCTTGAATATCACTTTCAATGATATAAATAAAGGGGACTATATCCTATATATTGGCCCTTACACAACATGATACAAAATTCCCCTATCATATCCTTAATCACCTCTTCATGGTGATAAGAATCATTATCGTTCCTTTTTTATCACATCGAGCATAGACCACGTAAGCTTAAGAATATCAATAAGGGTTTGTCTTCCCAAACAAGGAAAATAAACCCACAATAGGGTTACCATGGTAAAGACCTTAAAATCACTGAATGATGTTAAACTTCGTGTTCGATGTCTCTTACAAAACATAAAACTGTATGTTTTTGTGGTCCTTTCCTGTGAGGAAAACTATTGTTAGTGTTGGTATCCGACAACACATCCATCTAAGAACTACATGTGACATGATTCTTGACATCATAGGATATGTAGTGACATTCTAGTCCTTAATCCTAGGTCCAGTCACAATAAATATAAAAATATCCTCTCTCTTAAAATAGGTTAGACATGCACAGGAAGTTTATTCCTCAAGAACAATGCATGGATTGATTCTTATTATCATGGGATATGTAGTGACACCCATAATTACATCCTTGGATCTAGACACCATGCCCATTTTTATTTTAGGAAGCCAGTGTCGTTTCTCTATGATGTTAAACAGCATGGTTCTTCAAGAACTACGTGTGGTGTGATTCCTTTTATCATAGGATATGTAGTGATGCCCAGATCTCTAATCCTAGGGGGTAGCTACAATAATAAACTGAAATAATGTCCACCCCTATATTTGGGTCAGACCTATATAGAGTGTTTCCCATTTAATAACTACATGTTTCTTGATTCCTTTCTTCATAGGATATATAGTGAAACCTATATCTTAAATCCTAGGTTCATCTACAAAAATCAACAAAAACAATTCCCATCTCTACATACAGTTCATACCAACATATAGTGTTTCTCTTTTAAGAGATATGAATGGATTGATTCCTATCATCACATGATACATATTGATGCTCAGTTCTTTAATACTAGGATTATCCACAACAACAAATGAAATAAATGACTCCAAACTACATATAGTTTAAGTCATATAAGCTTATTTTCCCAATGTATGGCCTACTTTTTCATGTAACATATCTTTCAAAAAAAATCACATCGGTTCCCACGTCATTACCACATAATGATAAAATGAATAGAAAATGTACTCTCATCACAAGATATTAAACTACAAGGAAAATTTCTTTTTTTTATGACATTAAAATGGTACTATAAAAACATCCCTACCACATGACGAAAAATTTTACAACAAGAATCCTTACCACATGATGTTAAATTTAATAGGGAAAATACTTCCCCACTACACATTGATAAACTATGCAGGCCATAAACCATTTCCATCCCTTATCAAAGGACCAAGAGATACTTACCCCATTCATCCAAAGTATGGGGTGCTTCCATCTTCTTTTAAGCACCCCAATCCATAAATATAACTTCATTTCTTGAGTTCTGAGGGTTTCAAAAAACCTTCCATAACCCTTGTAAAAGATACTCAGCTTCAAGTGACCCTTTGTTTGACTATGCATGTATGCATACAGATCTTTAATATGTTTCTATGGTCATAAAATAGATGTTTCACTTTGAAAAAAGGGATTTTTGATCCTTGTGAACCTTGACAACACCATGACAGAGCTCAACACCTCAGTGTGTTCTGGTCCATTAATGATATGATTGACCAATATCATTACTAATGACCTATAAACCTAAATCCATGATTTATGATATTTTCATCTCCTACTCAAAAGGGTGATGGGGTACTCTTGACCCTAGGTATCCTAATTAGGATCTTTTGTATCATCCTCCATATTAACTCCTTGTGCATCACGACCTTAAACTACCTTCACTTTGGTAAAAGGTGTAGGACCTTCAAACTCTAGCCTATAATGGTCCAAATCACAAGACCTTAAACTGCTATTAAAAGTGACACAAAACATGTCAGGCTGAAAACCCACAACGGGAATCCTGAGAAAAAAAAAATTCTTTTTCTATTATACTCTTCATCTCTAGAGTTTATGAAAAAAATTAGGGTGAAAATAAACAAGGCATAAATCTCACATCTCTTACTCTATAGCCCTAATAAAATCCTATCTATGCTAATTAGACCCCCTGGTATAGGATAAAGTTTTATTGATTATTTTTAGCATCTCTTAATCATAATAATATGTTCTCTATGTAGTGACAAAACTTTTATGGTGCATTAACCCTTCTTGGATATTTCACTTTCCAAAAATCACACTTCATGATTTGAAGAATCTCATAACACT
Organism: Viscum album; assembly: GCA_963277665.1. Taxonomy (NCBI): domain Eukaryota; kingdom Viridiplantae; phylum Streptophyta; class Magnoliopsida; order Santalales; family Viscaceae; genus Viscum; species Viscum album. Next base: position 1,138,314,128 of record OY728135.1, on the reverse strand, counting down.
GTAAATATTCCATGGGCCTTGAAATAGGATACTTGGATTCAAGGGACCCTTTTCTTAACTATTCATGTATTCCTATTTCTCCCACATATGTTTGTATGGTCATCAACCAAATCTGTCACTCTATAAAAAGGTATTTCCCATCCTTGTGAGCCTTAGAATCACTACAGTAGAACTCATCATCTCACTGTCATTGGGTCATTCCTGGTATGATTGTCCCATATCAACCTCCTAACCTAAACACTTTGTACCATGATTTAAAATCGATATGTCAAACTATAAAATCATATTATACCCCCTCTATGTTACATCATCATATTTTAAACCCTTTCTTGAAGTAGGAATACAACACTCTATTCCCAAAACTTTGATGGATCACACCTCATGATTCGAAACCACCTGGAGTAGAGCTTGAGCTTCAAAATTAAGAGATGAAATCCCTTATGATTCTAGAATACATCCTAGATAAATTTCCTCTATACCTAAACACATCATCTTGATATTTTAGTCTTCAAAAATCTCTCATGGACCTTAGAAAAAAGTGGAGATCATATTTTCTTGGCCATACTATCAATGCATAATGGCTTTGACCTACCAATTAGAGGCATCTTATCCTTGCAAGAAAATATCTTCAATCCTTTTGATCCTTGGAAACACCATGGTGGAACCTAGAACCTTAGGTTTGTTGGTAACAAGCTTATAATAAAGGTAATGAAGGTTTCAAGTGTTGTCTTTTCTTGTCAAGGTATGTTTTGAAGAAAGGAAATCACTTCACTTTGTTTTGTGGAATCATTTGTTTTGGGTTTTTTGGAAAATAATCAGACCCATGTTAATTATGATGATTCTTTTATGGTTTTTATTTCATATAAATCATGATTTGTATTGAGAACTTGTAATGAAATCTTGATTGACGAAAGGGGGAGTGAAAGAGATTCTTCCAATAAGAAAAGAATCTTATTCATATTGTTTTTCAAAACATTCAAAAAGGAATAATTTTCAGATCTGAATGGTAGAAAGAATGAATTGGTACCAATTATATTTCAAAATAATTAGAAAAGAATCACATTCAGATTCAGATAGCAGAAAGAGAGAAGTGGTATAGATTGTTTTTCAAAATAGTTAGAAAAGAATCGTATCTAGATTGTATTGATTGTTTTTCAAAACAATTTTATCCAGATTAAATATACAATACTGATTGTGTTTCAAATCAATCTAAGTGGTACTAATGGAAAGGTGGTGTTGATGAATGGGATAAATATAGAATGGTGGTTCTGATTAATGTCGTACTGATGGAAAAGAGGTATCGATCGAAGTGTTACCGATGGAAGAGGTGATGATGATGGAAGATGAGACATCGATTGTTTGTCAAAACAATTTTATTTGGGAAGATCTTTGTTATCATATTGTTTGGTATCATATCTGGCATATCATTGTTTTCAAATTTTATTTGATCATAACCAGAATGATTGTATCCTAAATGACCATATCCAGAATGATCATAACTTGAATGATCGTATCCAGTATGATCGTATCTAGAATGATCATATCTAAAATGATCGTAAACAGAATGATCATATCCATAATGATCATATCCATCATAATCATAACCAGAATGATCGTATCCAGAATGATCATAACCTGAATGATCATAACTAAGATGATCGTAACCAGAATGATCATAACCAGATATGGGCATATTCCGGATAATAGTATCCATACCATTTTTATTCAGAAAAGATCATACTTGGGTTGAGATTAAAATAAAGAGAGAGGAATAAATGGAAAGTTACCGTACTTTCTAATTGAATTCAGATAATTCTAAAAGTAATCCTCAATGAATTCAAATTCATAAAGATAGTCATGATTCAAGCACAATTTTTGGATGTGATGATGTGTTTTCTCAAGTGGGTCAAGTGAAAAGAAAATAAAGTGGATATTGATGAATGATTTGTTAAGGGGGGTCCTTTAATTTCAAAGAGTGATTGTATCTCAAGTGTATAAATGAGTTTCTTTAAACATATTCAATTTGTATAGTATCAAGAATTGTTTTGAATAAATCAGCATGAGAAAATCATATTTAGACCCATGTATTTCTCATCAATTTTAATTGTATTAACATTTGAAATGGTAGTCTGTAAGAGAAGAAGAGGTTAATATTTTGGAAGTTTTAAGAAGAATCGAGAAGAATTTATGAAGTCATAATTGCTCTGAGATTTCAGGAGAAATTCAAATTTGGATGAATTTATGTGAGTGGTAAAGTATTTTTTCATTCCTACCTAAACATGTTTTGGGTCACGTATAAAAGGGAAACAGGTACACTGTACTTTGTGATATTTTTGAACTATTCACTACATAAGAGAGAGAAGCTCTGGGTTTCTAGAGAGAAGAAGAGGTCAATTCTATTTGGTTTGAAAATTGTTTTGGGTTCTTCTGATTCATTCAAATTCCATTCGGATATAAAATTGTATTCTGGGATTCAATTAGTGCTGATTCTACTCTATTTTTTTCTATCAAAAAATCAGACTGAGAGCTTTGTTTTGAAAATCAGACTAAGAGCTTTGTTTTGAAAATAACACTGGGATATTTTTTTGAAAGAATTGAACTCAGAGGAATTATACTTAGTTTTTCATAACAAATTCTAGGTAGTTATTACGTTTCATATGGGTAAGGAATTGATTAATTCTATTATAATTTGAATAAATTTTTAGAATTAAAAAGAAGCATAGGTAACATGAGTTGTTACAAAACAATTTCATTACCCTATTGTGTTAAGAGGGTGCACACACACCAGGATTGTGCATAGTACACAGTGGTAATTGGGAAACCTTGCTAGTCAATTGGGATAATTTTTTTATTTTGATGTCATTGAATCCATCCCTTAGTAAAGATATGAGATGAACTAATTACTACATCATGAGGGGGAATTTTTATCTCGTCTGATGTCTCCCCCCTAGTAGACATCAGCCAAACTTGAAGAGCCACCATCAGATTCTCCTTGGATTAGACATAAACTGAGAGGGTCCATCTTCATTGAACACAAAAGAGAAGACTTCTAAACTAGTATGGTGTGTACCATTTGCAGATAAGATACCCATAAATACATGTGGAATGAACTCCCTTGAAAAGTGACATCATAAAAGCCTATTCCTCAAGACTAGACTCACTGGTATCAACCATATCACCCATCAACACTATCACATAGGGTATGAAGGATAAATGGTCATAGTGGATCATATAAGCCTTAATATCCCCATCCTTCAGTGTAACTGGTCTTACCCCACTGATACATTGAAGATATGGTTTGAAGAGAACATTGGGGATTCCCTGGATGTTTATATATTCATTCACCATAGATGAGCTCCCATATAACCCCATAATAATTGGAAGGTTCAAGTAATACTATAAAGGTTTTTTCCCCTTTAAACATGGTGTAGACTATGATAAAGTGTGGATAAACAAGATATGGCTATCCTGATATGCTTCCCCTTCCATGTAGGTCACCATAATTAATGTGAAAAATCAAATTCCACCATTTTCCTTTGTTGGAAGAAAGTACCCATTCAGGTACATAGTGAGGAAATTGGTTAGTTGGATATCCTTGTTAACACTGAGGATAAATTTTCATCCCCATTATTTATATTTTCCTTCTTCAACCACTAGCCAGTAAGAACATGGTGCACTATGAGAGTCCTTCGTAATACAATCCTTCAGCCTATTAGACACTAATTCAGAGTAGACCTTCTCACTGAGGTATCCTACCCACTTCTAGAACATGATATCCACTCTAGGGTGTGGCTCCTTCTGGAGGGCCTTTTTGGATAGCTTGATTAGTTCTCAGGTAAGAGGGGTACTTGTTACATTATCCTAGTAAGACTGTGGTGGAAAAAACTCATAATATATATTACCCAATATAGGTGTGACACATATCATAACTACATCCCAGAGGCTGATTCCCACCTCACCATGCATGAGGTGGAAATTTTTCATGTTTGGACTCCAAAAACTAAACAGTTCCATCATCAGACCCTTATTGTAGTAGGAAAACATCTTTGATATCCACACATTCTCATAAATCCCAATTTTCTTTAACTCCTTGGTGAATTTAGAAGTAGTTTATTGTACCTAGAAGGTCCATTTCCAACCCATCCCGCAACTACCTTTGGATAAAAATTCCTAGTTGGACACCCACCCAAAATTTTGGTTGGAATCATACTTTCACATTTTCAAGTGACACATATGAACATCAGTATCAGTCTCGTGATTAGTATTTTTGAATTTTGTGGTAATGTATGTTAGTATATGTATGTATTTGCAGTCTCCCTTAGTGAAAAAGTATCCCCCCAAAGAGATGTTCTCCCAAAAGGTGTTGTGGGTTTTTTGAACCTAATAAGAGTGTATGAATGATGACTGATGTGGGTGGATGGGAGTTTCAATGGTAAGAAAAAACCCATCAAGGGGAGGAAAATATGAAATGGTATAGCCCCCAAGATTCTATCCAATCAATGTTTTCAGACTCAGATAAAGTTTTACAACATCACAACATCAAGTAGTATACACACTCGCTACAATATCATTTCAATGGGCCATCACTACCTTTGTCTCCTTCCTCAAAAGTTTGTGATAAGTGTGCTTAGAATCGAAATCCATCTGAACAAAAGTAAGTGGCTTATATCTAGAAGATAAAATAATAATCTTGTTGAAATATATAAATCAGAAACAAAATGTGTATCGAAAGAACCATCAAAGGAATTCATGAATAACATAAAGGGATTGTGAATCACATGACTCATGAAGATCGTGAAGGTCACATAAATACTCAAGGCATCACGTGAGCTACATGACCCCTCAAAGGCTCATGAACACATGACCTTAAAATGGTCTTGTGAGCCACATGATAATCAAAGGATCATGCAATAAAGATATAAAATCTCAAGAAACCTTCAAGACAATCATGAAACCCCTCAGACAAAGTTAAAACAATTATCGAATTTCAGTTGATTCGAGCAAGAACCCGGGAAAAGGAGCTCTTGTGAAGTGGTTCTCACAGACTAGGTTTATAATGAAGTCTCATGACGTGTTCTTATGGGAGGGTCTTACAATGAGGTTACACTATGGAAGCAAGGTGACAGATCTCTGGAGAAATGAGTAATCATTAAGTGAATACCTCTAAGATCTCCTATTTATAGGGAATCCCATAGAGTACCAAATATTTCCTGATAGACCAAGAGTTACCCAAGTCGCTAATTGGAGATAGCATTAAATCCTTAGGAGAGCATTTACTTTCCCCATAACTAAGCCATTTTCCCCGCATACATCAATTTTGAGGGAGGAAATTTGTTGACTCCCACCAAATGAGCATTAGAAAATTCACTAAGGAATAAATACTTGAAATTGGGTATTATTTTCCCCATTAAAGAAATAGAAGAGGAATATTTCCATGATCACATGGATCATGTAAACCCCTATGAGTAACGCAATCACATGACTAGAAGATCATCATGTGGATGGTCACATGTGGTGCATAGCTAGAAGAAGATCCCACAAATCCCCTTTTGACAAATACTTAATCTCTTACGAAGGAACACAATAAAAATATTGATCATGAATCAGAATCTAGATGAGTTCTACCGAGTTACATGTCTTGTAAACTGGCGGACTCTTGACACTCCATCCAAAATTCCTTCCAAAATAGGATGAAAAATAACCAAAAGTAAGGGGTCTCTTAAAGTCATAAAAATCACATGATGCATTATCGATGGGGAGAGTGGTTGTCCTAAAAAACACCCATTAATACTCTTGAAACCCCATTACTTTTTAAAATAAGAAAAAATAAATAAATAGTTAATAAGGTGGGAGCCTCCTGTGGTTATAAAAATCATGTGATGTGCCCCTGAAAATCTATAATACATTGAAATCACCATACGACATGTCTGCCTCATCTCAAGAAATCCCACTAGCATGTCATCCTCATCAAGTGAATATCCTAGGAAAGGTATATGAAACCCCACACCCCCCTTTGGATCCATAACTACAAGAATATGGAATTTTCAATAAAATGATTTCCCATATCCACTGGTCCTTTTATTGGTCATGCAACATATCACCAATAGGTAAAGTGGTTTTCCTCAACAACACTCAAGAAAACCGTCAAGACCCCAATAAATTGTAAATTACATGAGGAAAATAAATACAGAAATGAATGGGGCCTCTCGCGATTGTAAACATTACATGAAATGATTAGGATGTCTAAAACATGTCTCGTAAGACCCCTCAACAAGCTATACCAATTTCATGAAGGCCCCCTGATAGGTTATCCTTGTCTTGTATAAAGTCCCATAGAAGTTATCTTTGTTCATGAAAAGGCCTTTTTACTGGTTTCCTGATCTCATTATGGATCATGGAAATATCGGTATGACAATATGAAAGTAACTTGGCATGCCCATGTAAGACAAAAAGACCCTATTAATTGGATATAATACAATAAATGAGGCATTGAAGGGATGATCTCACGGTCACTGAAAATCATATGATTCCCTTGAAGTGATCAATAGTAGGACCTCATGAAGACACATGACATTTAGGCTCTCCACTGACTCTTGACTAGATTCACACGATACACGCCATGAAAAGTATTGAACAACTAGGGTGGTGTGGCCTATAAATCCTCCACATCAGCATAGAAAACACACACACTTATACAAAATGACTCATTGAAACTCACACAAAAACACCCAACCACCAGAGTGGATTTCTCGAAGTGGATAATATCGCAACCAGAAAAAATTAATGTCGAGTAAGATCTAGGGAACAACTAGGGAAACCATGCATCATGTATAATAACTTCACATTATCACTCATATATCAAGAAAAGGACTTATTGTGGGTCATGTGAAGAATATACCATATATTTTATAATACATTTGAGGCTTAAAATAAGATAACACTGAACAAAATTAATTCATATGAATTCAAAGGATAGAACAAAGACTAAAAGGTGGGAGACTTATGTGAAAAACATATTCCCCAAGCCTCATGAACTTCTCATCAACCACCCAGGACGTGAAAAAGAACAACGACATGTTGCCCAAATCTCACAACGCACCTTTGGTATAGAGTTTGGATAATTCTAAGTCTCTTGGACATGTCAAGGCAAGTCACATGCCCCCCTGGGGGGCATGCAAACCATGTTTAATTAATCCCTATGATATCTCTATCCAAACCTTGCAGTGTAGTTTTGATATGTCACCTAAATCACATGGAAACATCAGTACATGTCAGCTAAGTTTCACGATAACAATGGGTCATGTCAATTGGCTCTCATGATGTACCCTGGGCACCCTAACCAGATCTTGTGATTACCCCCATACATGTCAGTCTGGATCATGTGTCACCCTTTAGACATGTCAAATTTACTCTTGTGATTCCCTCCTAATGTTTTAGGAAGAATTTATGATGAAAAAAAGGGAAATATATATGGATCATGTAACACCCTAGAGACATTCCAAATGGGGTCGTGCGATGGATTCTAGGGTCAGTCAGTCGACTCAGGCGATGTCCTCCAGAAATTCAGCCTTGATTATGCGACAACCTTCAGGAATTCCATCCAGGTCATGTGACTTCCATCATAAAAAATAAATTGGATCATGTGATTTCCTAAAGTCATGTCAGGCATACATCCTCTAACATGTCGAGCGGTCAATCAATGCATGTTAGGAAGACAAGTAGGATAGATCAAAATGGAATCCTAGGACATGATAAACTTATTAATCATCAGTGTGTAAGCCCTTATTATAAGGGAAACATTAGTATGTAATCCCCAATTATCAGAATAATATAATATGTCCCACATATAAGGGAAACCTCAGTGTATAATCCTCGAGTAACTGAACTATGATGACCCTGATTCCTTCCATTACTAGGATATGTAGGATGCCTTCTTAAGGTTTTACCTCTATATTAAGAATCTAAGGGAAGTCCTATAACATAAGTCCTTCATTTACAAGAAATGATATTGGTTGCTTTCCATCCCTTATTTCTCACACTGATCATAGCTCACGTGGGCCTATGGAGTCAAAATGATCATATCATTCACGTGGCAAGTATCTGTTATAAGGGTAACCTCAGTGTGTAATCCATGACCAACTGAATAACAAAGAATCTGATTCCTACCATAACCAGGATATGTAGGACACCATCCTAAGTCCTGAGCTCTATATTAAGCATCCAAAGGGAAAATTTAGTGTGTAAGTCTAGATCAATGGAATAGTATGATATATTTCACATATAAGGGAAATGTTAGTGTGTAATCCCCGATCATAATGGATACATATGTTTTTAAGCCCCAATCAGTGGCATAATATGATATATTCCACATATAAGGGAAATGTCAGGGTGTAATCCCCCATTACAAGGGAAACCTTAGTTTGTAATCCCCGATCAACTAAGTTATGAAAACTCTGATTCATTCCATGACCAAGATACATAGGGTTCCTTCCTAAGTTCAGATCTCCATATTAAGCATCCAAAGGGAAACATAAGTGTTTAATACCTAATAAGTGGCGTAATATGATATATTCTTCATGTAATGGAAAAATTAGTGTGTAAGCCCCTATCATAAGGGAAACTTCAGTGTGTAAGCCCCAATCACAAGGGCATCCTTGGTTTGTAAGCTCTGACCAACTATACTATGACAACTCTAATTCCTGTCATGACCAGGATATGTAGGATGCCTTCCTAAGGCCTGATCTCTATATTAAGCATCCAAAGGTAAATTTTAGTGTGTAAGACTCAATTGGTATCAGAATATGATATTTTCTATGTATAAGGGAAACATTAGTATGTAATCCCTAATCATAAGGGTGATATCAGTGTGCAAGACTCGACCAATTCAGCTATGAGGACTCTAATTCTTTCTATAACAAGGATACATAGGACACCTTCTTGAGGCCCAATCCCAAACTAAAATGGCTATTTAATTCATTGTAAGTCCCATAATGTCTCCAAAATTTCAACCATCAAGACCCAATCATTCCTATGAGATGATCATCTTTCCTCATTCACTAATAGATATAGGACTAATTGAACTATGCAGAATCTAATTCCTACCATAGCCAAGATATATAGGACACATTATTAATGCTTAATTTCAAACTCAAATGGTAACCCACTTTGGTATAATTCCCCTCATGTATTAGACATTTCAACCATCATGACCTAATCATTCCCATGGGGTGATCATTCTACCTCATCCATTAGCAGACTGAGAAGCTAATTGAACTATGATGAATCTGATTTCTTCCATAACCAGGATACATCAGGTGCCACCCTAGGGCCTGAGCTTTATATTAAACTTCCCATGGGTTGTCCCTGTATATAAGTACTCAATATATATATAGTAGGATTGATTACTTGTTATCCCTTGTTTCTCACACATAGCATAGCTCACATGGGCTTAGGCAGATGCAATAGTCACTTCATCCACATAGTGAATCTCCACAAGCTAGGGAAGTCTTAGTATGTAAGCCCCAATGAGTGGAATGATATAAACATACCCCATATAAGGGAGATTTGCCTTTAACGAACTACATGGATTTTTATTTTCGCTATAAATAAGATATGTAGGATGGCTCATCATGGAACAATCTCCTCCTCTAAATATTTACTAGCTCCTTACACAGAATCAAATTATTAAGTTACTAGTTATGCAGCTTCAATATATAAGTATCAATTCATTATTGGGAAAATTTATGAATAACCTCAGATATATATAGATGGATTAACTAATAAGATCCCCTTATTCTATATATAAAAGGGGTTAACCTGTGATCATTTTTTTGGGTAACCAACCCCATATCAAGATTAGGAAGAGATTCATAAACATATCTTAAATATATAAGAGAGTATCAGAGTAGGAAATAATTCCCCCCAAAAGGGATCGATGTGCCCAACCTCCTATCCTCTCAACCAATGTGAGTCCCTAAGTGTTATTGGGTTTAAAACTGTAATGGATCACCCACATTTGGAAACCAAGTTCGTACCCAGTTATGGATAAGGGAACTGTTTGGAGTTTCTATTAAGAACAATAATGGTGACCTAACATTAATGATTATACAATAAATAAATCCTTCAAAGTCAACCATCGGTCCAAACTAAATCCACCTCATTGAGGGTTCCATATCTTTTCTTTCTTTCTAACATATTGTGAAAAAAATTCCCTCATATTTTAGAAAATAGGTGGAAAATGATTTGTCCTAGATGAAACACTATTATCTATTTTTTTTCTCAAAACATGTTATAGAACCCCATAAATCATAAAACTAGTGCATAAAAATAATCATCTCATATTGTTCATAATAACAATTTGTTATAATATATTATCATATAAGAGAAATGATATAAAAATACACTTCCTTTACTTAGATTAATCCAAGATTCATAAACATATTTACATTTAAATTTATGATGAATAGAATTTTTAAACCATTACTTGAATGAAAACTATAATCTCATTCAATTGTTCTAATGAATTTGAACTCATTTATATTTAAAACACTGTTTCCCTCAGAATTTGGGGATGAACTCCTTGATTGAAGGTTCAAACATTCCAATCGGTTTCTAATGGGTTTGTTCATAGAACCAGAAACATCCAATGATTCCACGTCCATTTGGACCTACTTTCCAAAGGTAGGCGCTCATTAGTTTGTGGACTGATGAGTCTTAGGAATTTTCATTGGTCGAGAGGATTGGAGGTCGGACACATCACACCATTTTTAGGGGAATTATTGTCTTATCCGGAACTCTCTTTATAGATTTAAGTTATGTTCCTGAATCCTTGTTATATTACTAAGTATAAAATGATCTTTCCTTCAGATCTGAAAATCAATGATTAAATATGTAGGAAATTTATATAATCTTTTATATGTATTCAATTTTCTTCATCGATAGAGAGTCATATGTATTTATTATAGATTCTTGGTCAATGGTATCCTTAGACACATTTATATAGAAGTCTCTTGGTCATTATGATGACCATGCTGGTTTTAAAGCCACTCAGTGGGGAACTTGAAGTTTATTGTCATTCAAAAGGACATGGATTATTTCAGAGTTGGGATCGAACCTGCATATGGGCTACCTACGTATCCTTTGTTTAAAAAAGGAATCAGAACCCACGTAGTTCGAGTAAGGGAGTATGATGTTTATGATTGATGGCTCATAGAAGGATGTCATAATTACTTTTACACTCTAAGCTCACGTGAGTCATGTTCGGTGTGAGAAACAAGAGGTATTGGTAAAAATCGGACAATTGTGCCATGAAAGATGCAATCATAAGAAATAATGTGGGGATTATATATGTATGATTGCTTAGATAAATGAATATTGGGATTTACTTCAGGGATGAAATCCATGAACATAGTCCATAAAGGTATATGTGCTTCATGGAGATTTTAATACTTTAACTTGGGACTTACTCCTGAAAAGGAGGCCCAGATTAGGAGAGGACTTATGATTGTGTTTTGCTCCTGAGAAGGAATCCTAGATCAAAGGTAAATTTGGACTGGTTAAGAGAAATTATGACTAGGGATTACTCTTGAAAAGGAGGCCCAGGTTAAGGGACATGAAAAATTAAGGGACTTGGGGCTTACTCCTGAAGAGGATTCCCATATTTGAGACTGGGGCTTATTCCTGAAAAGGAGGCCCAGGTTAATGAGTTCTCTCGTCTTAAAGGATGAGGTTGAATGAATGAAATCTCGATCTTTAGTGACATAAAGATGTATAAATCACTAGGTTTTGAGAGATATTCCACAGAATTATTTTCAGATAAGGAAGTCAAATCAAGAAATCATGTCATAAATGGATTTTAAGAATGTCTTGAAGACTGAATCTTGAATTGGAGATGTGGAATGGCATAAGAGGGGTGAGGTGGGCAGGAAGAGAACCCAAAAAGGCAGGGGCGCGCAAGTCATGGCAGGCGCGCAGGTACTGCGTGGGCACGCAAGTCCTTGTCATGCAGGTATACCTGTGCGACACATGGGTTCTTGCGCGACGGTTAACCAGCAGGGTAATACTTGAGATAATCTTGGTTAAAGACTTTAGAATCATCGTGAGGTTCTTCCAGAAGAGTGGCGCGCAAGTTCTATTGAAGGAGTTAGGTGGCGTGCAAGTGTGGCCATTTCCCTTAAGGGTCGGCCACTCAGGTGCGCAAGTGTTGATGGGTTTAAGAACTTAGGCCTTCCTCCCCCTCTTTAGATCTTCCTTTCTAGGTAAGAAATTACCTTAGAAGTGTTTCGGAAGCTTTGAGAAGAGACTAGGGCGCCGGGAGCTCAAATCTGTGTTTTTGGAAAAATTCCTCCTGAAATGGGGGGCTCATATGGTCTATTTATAGGCTAGAGAAGACCCCGGGCAGTTATCCTTTAGGGCGCACAAGTCACTTGCACGACCATTAGGCGTCGCGCAAGTGGACTTGCGTGACAGTAATGGAACTTGCATAGCACATGTGCTTTTGAAGCCTTGTTAATGCCTTTGTTGATTTTTTATGTTTTATTCAAAGGATGAATCAATTTGTGCTAAGTCATTTCCCTTTCCATTCGTTTAGAAAATGTGACGAAAATGGAGTGTCAACAAAAGTCCCCCCTCAGAGTTGGATCCAAAAGAAATGAGGATTTTACTCTGAGGAAAACGAGAATCAAAAAGAAATTGAGGTGCGCAAGGTCTGGCGTGCAAATGAGCTTCGGGCGCGCAGGATTTGGCGTGCAGGGGTATGGACTTGTACATAAATAGAGGGAACCACTTCCGTAAAAAGCATATGGATTTGAAACTTTCGATCTCCCTTCGCGCAAGTTTCATTTTCCGTTGTTTCCTTGATGTCACGCTGCTATCTAGGTATCTGGACCTGCACGGTGATACTTTTATGCCAAATACTTGCGCGGCACATCCATACTTGCGCGCCAAGTTTAGACTTGTGTGCCTTAATTCCTTATCCATTTTTCTGAATTCTTTCACAAATTTTATGAAAAATGAACCCATTTAAGAGTTAGTTTATTCATGTTTTGTGTAGATTCAATGGATCTCAGGAGAATCGGAACGGCTGATGAACTGGCTAGAAAGCACATTGATGACATGATGAACATTTTTGGCCATGATTACTCTGATATATGCGACAACACTCTCCCAGATTTGGTGAAGTACTTGAAGAAATATCATCTTAATTTCCCACAGAGAATCTACCTATCCCTGTATGGTCATGGTCATCTTCAAGGAGTCAATGTTCCAGATGCAAAGAACTATATGCCTGAAATAAAGCTACACTACTACTCCTCTATTTCGGTTATGTTGTGAATTAAGATAAACAACAATTGTGTGAACTTTAAAATTTTCCTTCCATGCCATTTCCTTGAAGATATAAAAATTGAAAACCAATGGGCTGAAATGTTTTCCATTGTCGGTTGGTGGAGAGAAGATAAACATGGTATTAGAGCAATATCTGAAAAGATTACTCTCTCCAAATGGATCTTTACTTCCAATGCTACATTCTCAAATCCATGTATCCATCTTCCAATTCTCTTGGATAGAAATAGAGTCACTATTTGATCAGTAGAAAATTTTCTCAAACAGCACTCAAGAACATCCTTTTACTATTGTTCCAAGAAGAGTTGGTATCACTGCATCTCTTATTGTATCCAGTTGAATGAATGAATTCCAGGTGGTTGCTGATGAAGCTCGGGATGTCGTAAATCAAATGAAGAGTTATGTTGATAGCCTTTTATAATTCTTGAAAAATAGGAGATACTCCAGTCTGTGGATGTCCTTCTATCTCATATGTATCAATGAAAGACACTTTCATCTTCAATCATGTGTACATGCATTCTTTTTCTACATGCTTTATATTTTTACTTAATCCAATGGGCCTAGTAAGCATAGTTTGATTTTTACTAGGATTAATATAAATAACCCAACAAAATTTGAAACTCTTAATTTCCCAATATTACCTAAATCATACAAAATGTATGTTTAGTGAGCTGGAACTTGACTTTTATTCAGAGTTCCCTTGTCTTTTTTGGGCAGTTTAAAGTCATGCACATAGGACATAAGGAGGATAATGTTTAAGGTTGAAATAGATTTGACCGAATGAATTAGAATTGACTCGATTATTTGAAAATTTATCTGAAAAAATATTACCATACTCAAGTATGAGGGAAAAAATATGTAAACTATGACTTAAAAATATTTGAATATGAGGAATGATATGAAAAAGAGCTAAAAGTCATTAGAAGAAGTAGTTCCCAAGAATTAAGTTACGATTATTTAAAAAACCCGTTAGGGGGTTGAATTAAGCAGGGCCACCTAAGGGCATTGGCTGCATAGTCAAATAATAGTATCTTTCGGCTGACAAGTCTGTTATGTGGAATGTTTATGTAAGGCCGCCTAAGGCCACGTGCTGCATAGTCAGGCAAAAGAAATCTCAGAAATTTACCTTTCTACTACTAAAAGCCAGTGAAAGTTTATGGAGATTCAAATTTTCCAAAGTATAGAGTTTGTTGTATGGAAAGAGGTACTTGAATATGGAGAAGATATTTCCGAACAAGATTATCGAAGAATTGTATGGATATCACTTCTACAAAGGTATGACCCAAACATAGGGAAGGAGAATATAAACCATAGACTTGAATACTTTCAGATCATAAAATAGGATATGGGAGAAATATGTTAAGGATAGTTATTTTTGCGGATCCCTACATACTGTCATTTAAGACCAATAACAACAAGAGAGGCTTTCTTCCCAAGAATGAAGTTACCATTATTTAACAAACCCGTTAGGGGGTTAAATTATGCAGGGTCACCTAAGGGAATTGGCTTTATAGTCAAATAACAGTATCTTTTGGATGACAAGTCTATTATGTAAACTGTTTATGCAAGGCCGCCTAAGGGCACGTGCTGCATAGTCAGGTAAAAGAACACTCAGAAATTTGACATTTTGTGACTAAAAGTGAAGAAAATGGCTATGAAGATCTGAAAATATTTAAGGTTAGGATTATGACACATAAATATGGGTATTGTCCAATGTACACAAAGATACACAGATCAATGCTAACCATAATCATGTTGTGGCTGGGTCCTGAATTAAAATTTCAGACTTCACTATGTATCCCATAAGGATGGGAATCAAGGCATACATAGTTCTTAAATTACAATTTAACATCATGTGGGAAAAAAGTATTAGAGATCATAGTTTAGGATCATAGAGCTTGGACCATTGTAAGAAATACACAGTGTGTGTTTTCATGGGGACTTTTCAGCCAAGGGACTGGAAGTGGAATTTGGGGTTAGGCCCAAAAGACATGGGGCTGGATTCGAGGGACACTCGAACGATCCTAAGTATCCCATAAGGATGGGAATCAAGCCCACATAGTTCTAGAAATACCCTCTGTACAAATTTGGTTCGTACATGTGACGGGTGAAAGGGGATTTTAGTACCATGATGGTTTAACCCAAGATAAAAGGTTTGGGAATTTCCATGTATGCACGTAGTCTTTGAAATGAAACATGATTGAAAAATAAATGTAAAAAATGGTTCCCTCTCAGGTGAGGGTATCAAAAGTGTTGTATATTTTAACGTCGTATAACGATGATGAATGTGAACCAATGTAAAGATATTGATTCTAGGGGCGGTTTCATGAATCAACATCATATGAGATGGAGGTGAACCGATGTGAAGAGATTGGTTTTGGGCTTGAACCTTGGGAGGTTGCCTACATACCCAGCCTGGAAGGCAAGGATCAAAGTCTGCATAGTTCAATTAAAGAATGAATTAATGATCAATTTGTTCTTAAGGACAATGACCTAAAAAATGATGTTGTTGGGACTTACACATGGTTAGTAGCCCAGAGAGAGTGTTATGGTTGAGGTTTTCTCTAATCTCATGTGAGTTATAATCAGTGTGAGAAACAAGAGGTAATAACAACCTTAACAATGCATAGGTTAATGTCATGAAGGACATATAAAGGGACTATGCAATTTAAAGTCTTACAGTTGGGACTATTGGTGTTGCACAGTTTAGTGTCATGTAGCAGGGACAAAGTACATTTTAATGTCATGTAGAATGTATCAAAGGACTTTCTGTACAGTTTAGCGTCATGTAGTTAGGATGAAGGAGACAACACAGTTTAACGTCATGTTGGGCGTATTAGGGACTTTTTTCACATTTTAACGTCATGTTGGACGAAAAAGGGATGATACAGTTTAGCGTCATGTTGGATGAAAGTGAGAATAGTTTAAGGTCAGGTGGATGGACCATGGATGGTGCAGTTTAATGTCATGTTGGACGTAAGGGACTTCTGTACAGTTTAGCATCATGTAGTTTGGACGTCACAGTTTAACATCATGTGAGATGAAAGGAATACAAATAGTTTAATGTCATATGTATGGACTGTTGCTGTATAGTTTAACGTCATATAGCAAGGACGATGAAGGGGAAACAGTTTAACATCATGTTGAACGTATGTGAAAATAGTTTAGGGTCATATGCATGGACCGTTGATGATGCAGTTTAACATCTATTTGGACAGTGGTGTAGTTAAAGGTCATACCGGACCATGGATGATATATTTTTTTTATACAAAATACTTCTTCAAAAATATGGCATTGGATGGAGTAGTAATGAGTTCTCAATCCATCGAGATTAATGAATAAGCTCCATTGTAGTAGACCCTATGTAATGAGTAAGGTCCTTCCCAATGTGGATCAAGATTGGTTGGTTTCTTTCCTGGTATCATTGGAGTTCTGAGAACTAATACCAATTATCCCTGAGTGAATGAATTAAGATGACCATTTTTGTTAAAAGCCCGTGCAATTCGATTCTGATAGACTTCCAAGTGGTGAAAAGTGCACAATCATTTCTCATATAATCATTCCAATTCATTCAATCTCTTTCGAGATTGTTCATCTGTAGATGATTGATCACAAATGGAAACTCTAAGCGAGGGTAGTTGAACTTCAATTGGAAAGACTGCTTCCGTTCCATATACCAATGAATATGGAGTTTACCAAGTTGCAGTGCGGGTGGTAGTCCGATAAGCCCATAAAGCATGAAAGAGTTTATCAGGCCATGATTTCTTATCTTTATCCACCATCTTTTGCAGTATATTTGATAGAGTCTTGTTGAAAACTTCTATCTGGCCATTGGCCGCTGCATGATACCGAGATGAATGGTTGTATTTGATGTTGTATTCTTGATACAATTTGTTCACCTTTGATGAATAGAAGTTGGTGCCATTGTCCGTCAATATGATATGAGGGACACCAAATCTGGTAATGATGTTAGACTTGATGAAGCTAACAACGCATTTATAACTGACTTCCTTGAGAGGTATTGCCTCTACCCATTTGGAAAAGAAGTCAGTAGTATTAAGAATGTACTTAAACTGCTTGGCCGTAGACTAAGGGTAAAGTCCCACCACATCCATTCCCCATGTGGAAAATGGCCATGAGTATTTAGCTGTATGAAGCAACTATGGAGGTTGATGAATGAAGTTGGCATGTACTTGGCATGAATGACACTTCTTTGTGAAATCAACATAATCTTGTATCATTGAAGGTCAAAAGTATCCAAGCCTTCAAATTTGATCAGAGAGACTATGTCCAGACTGGTGGGCACCACAGACTCATGCATGCACTTCTTTCATGACATCCATTGTCTCTTCACCATCAATGCATCTGAAGAGAACTCCATCAAAACCACGTTTGTAGAGAATTTTCTCTAGGTGATCTGGGCTATCATAAAGAGTAAAATTGACCACACGTCGGCGGATTTGTTCTTTCTCATCTCTATCAGGTGGAAGTATTCAGTTTTGAAGGTATTCCCTGATTGGTGACATCCATCCTGTAGTATGACCATACAGTTCAGGAATGGGAGTAATTTCATTAATTTTCTCTGTTTTGATTCAAACATAAGGTGAAATTGCACGACGGTGAGAAATACTGATGGTTGTCTCATCCCAATTTGGATCTTCCAGAGATGTGGCTATATTAGCCAGTGCATTAGCTTGAGCATTTGGTGATCTTTGGACATAAGAAATTGTCGGTTCCGAAGGGAGTTCCTCCATTAACTCTCTGATGTAATCATACAAAGGGATTAGTTCTTCTTTTCTGATGGCATAATTCCCATTGACTTGTCTGATTACCATGTCTGAATCACCTTTCACCTTTAAGTGATTCACTTGTGCTTGAAGTGCTAATTCCAAGCCTGCGATGAGAGCATGGTATTCTGCTTCATTATTGGTACCACCTTCCCACAATAAGAAGTAATAAGGTAACACTTCCTTTTCTGGAGAAATGAGCACAATTCCTAAGCCAACTTTATTTAATTTAGGATTTTCCATTTTCCTTTCTGTTGTACTTCTGGATGCACCATCAAAATACATTTCACATTCCTGAGGACTTTCTTGAATAGATAAGACTTCCTCATCAGGGAGATCAATATCTGAAGATGTGTCTTCCACTGAAGGGTGTTCATCCAGGAAATCAGCCAATGCTTGGACCTGTATCGCCTTTTAAGACACATATTGAATGTCGAATTGCTGCAAAATAACTGCCCACCTTTACAGATGTCATGTAAGAATTGGACGACTAAGGATGAATTTGAGCGGGTTATTGCGAGATACCAATTGGAACTTGTGATTTTGTAGGTAGTGTCTCAACTTCTGAACTACAAATATTAATGCCAGGCAGCACTTCTTAATACTTGAATACCAGGTTTCTGCTTCAATCATAGTTCGACAGAGATAGTAGAGGTCGTTTTCATTCCCAGCATCATTCTTTTGAGCAAGAAAGGCACCCAATAATCGCTCTAGAGCTGTTACGTAGAGGATAAGTGGTCTTACTTCAATAAGTGGCATGAGTACCGGTGGACTCAAGAGGTATTTCTTGAGAATATCGAATTCTACTTGACATTCTTCAGTCCACTGGTAAGTGACTCCCTTCTTCATCAATTTGGTAAAGGGTAAACATTTTCCTACCAAATTGGCGATGAAACGCCAAATATAGGCTAAATTTCCTTAAAGTCCTCTTAATTATTTCAAATTTAGAGGAGGTGACATACAAAGAATTGACTTGGTCTTCTCAGGATCGACTTCAATACCACGATGGAATACAAGAAAGTCGAGAAACTTTCCTGAGGTTACCCCAAAAGCACATTTTAAGGGGTTCATCTTCAAATTATGTTGTCAAAGCTTGCGGAATATGACTTACAAATTATCCAAGTGATTAGAACGTTGTTTGGATTTAACCACCAAATCGTCTACATATCATTCAACAAACTTCCCTAAGAAGGGTTTGAAAATATGATTCATGAAACGCTGATATGTTGCACCTACATTCTTTAAGCCAAAGGGAATTACCCGGTAGCAAAACACAACCTGAGGGGATCTAAGGGATATGGATTCCTCATCTTCTTTGGCCATTCAGATCTGATTATATCCGGAATATCCATCCATGAAGGAAAGTGCTTCATAGCCAGCTGTTGCATCAATTAAAAGTTCTGTAATTGGAACTGGGAAATCATCCTTAGGACAATGCCGATTAAGATCTCTGAAATCGATGCAAACTCTAATTTGTTCGTTCTTCTTCTTTAGAGGGAAAATATTATCCAGCCACATGGGATACTGAACTTCTTTGACGAAGTTAGCTTTAATAAGCTTATCCAATTCAGCTTCAATTTTGGAATCATAAGTTGGGTGTGTTCTTCTCGCGGCTTTCTTAAATCCTCGATGTTCTTCTGGTAAACCCAAATGATGAGTAGAAACATCATGATCAAGCCCGAGAATTTCTGTATAGTTCCAAGAAAATATATCTCTATTTTCCTTTAGAAAAGAAATATACATCTCTTGCACTTCAAGAGTCATGGTCGCACTGATTAAAGTGGGGTGTGGATCTTCTTTTGTACCCAGATTTATTTCTTTGAGTTCATCGACAGTGGTAGAGATACCTTCTTCAAATGCTGGTGGAGCATCTCCAAGATCTTTCTCTTCTTCTTCTTCATGTGTTATTTCTTTTGTTTCTAATTTCATAGTAGATGATAAAGTAGAATTTTCATGATCGGAAGAGACGTCAAAATTTGCACATCTTGAAGAAGAAGCTTCCATTTCCAACCCGATTGATGATGAAGGGTCTTCTTTGGGTAATAAAGAGGAGATTATCGATTTAGAATCGATATCATTGTTCACCTCTGATGTTGCTATAACTTCTTCTGGCCTAATTGACAAATTATAGACTTGTTGGATTTCATCAGATGAAATGAAGACGTCACCATTTGTGCTTTCATCACTGCTTGGTGGGTTACCAATTTCTCCCATGTTGTCTGGATCGATTGCCATAACTGACATTATGGATCTTTCCATAAGAGTATTTTGATTTGGGTCTATTTTTTCAATTTGACTGATAGGAAAGACATATTCTATACTCACATGTGTAAATGGATTTACTGGAATCTTCTCCAAACCATATGGAGCATTAACTTTGGTAATCTCCTTTGTTGTGGATTTCTCCCTTCCCTTCATGTGATAGAATTCCGCCTCAATGTATTGAGACTCACATGTCTTGAATGGGTCCTTATCACCATACAATGTCCCAAATTAACCATAGAAACAATATTTGAGACATTGATGGTATTATGAAGGGATAGCTGCATGTTGATGTAGCAAGGGTCTTCCAAGAAAGATGTTGAAAGCTGAGTCTTGATCAACAACCATGAAATCCAAATTGGATACAAGATCTCCAAAGTGAGTTCTGAGTGTATCTTCACCCAGTGGTTCTTGTTCATTTTTATCATATCCTTGTAACATCACAGTAGATGGAGATAAATCAGATTTCGTGAGGCCCAATCGATGAATTGTACGAATGGGCATCATGTTGACTCCTGAACCATTATCAATGAAAGCTCTTCGGATGTCTATGCTATTGACCTTGCCAGATAGGTACAAAGGTCTAATATTCCCATGCACAACATCATCTTCATCTTCATCGGTAAAAGATATTATTGCATGGAATTCTGTAGAATTATTCTCTATGTGATAGACTTCAGCTGTAGCAATTTCAGTTTCAAACTCCTGAGGACTTGACAAAGCCTCGATGAGTGCTTCCCGAAGATCCTTTGACAGATTCAAAGCATCCAAAATTGATAACGTGGCCGGTACTTGGGCCAAGTGTTTCAATACAGAATACTTTTGATCCAGAGGTTTGCATTTCCCAGCAGGAATATGTGGTTTAGCAGTTGCCTTTGAAGTAGATTCTTTGGAAGTTGATGCATCTTGTATTGGGATAGGAGTTGGCAATATTCCTGGTTTTGGAAGATTAGACCGATTAGATCCATTTACTTGCTGAGAGTAAGAAGATGGAACCTTCAACTAGTATTCCCAAATAACTGTGTCAGGACTGAATTTGTTATTTGTAGAAGATCTTGCTTATTCTTGTTGAGCTCGCTGAAGGGCTCTACCACGAGTTTCTGCTGCGTACATAGTTCTAGCAGGGGTAGAATTGGAATAGTGGCTTCTGAAAGATCCACATTTTCCCCTGTATCCTGAGCCTCTGGAACTTCCTCTGATTCCCCTATTTGATACAGGGAATTCAGCCTCATCAAAATCAAAATTGCGACTGTCATATGGATCTGTTAATTGAATCATATTAACATAACCGAAGATTAACTCTTCGTTTGATGAAGACTCTACCTGATTAGCCTATTTAGGTTGTCGCATTTGGTGGGGCGGTGCCCGTGGATGTGAAGTAGATGGAAAGAAGTCTGTCAGAGTTAAATACAACTTAGGCTTTGACACATACTCATATTCTTCGGATTATTTTTCTTTCTTTGAATCATTCCGTTTCTTTGAGGACTTTCCCTCTGATGAATAGGGTTTTTCCACAACATTCATGGCAGAAGACACACTCGGTTTCTTTAATTGTCTTCAGAAAATAGCATGGGTTCAGTTGATTATCTTTCTGACCATCCAATCATTATACTTCTTGTGCATTTTTTCTTTTGACTTCCTACCATTCACCTTCCTCCTCTAGAACAATAGCAGTAACACATGTTACCTGAGCTGAAGAACCGTTCAGTTTGACTTGTCCCAAGTCAACCATCTTTTGTAGGAGGTCTTTGAAGAAAAAACACTCCTGGATAGGATGCCCCAACATTTTATGAAAACGGAAATAATTGGGACGGTCTTCATCTCCTTCCTTATTTGGCCTCCTAGGCCTTGGCAATTGAACCAAATTATTTTCTAGAGCTGAAATGAAGTAACCAGGAACTTGTTCATTTCAGAAAGAGTATGTTTTTATCTTCAGATCCTCAAATTCATTTTGTCTTTGATCTATTTGATCATCTGGGTGAAACGGCCTTTGTTGTTGGCACTCAGGAGGTGTATCCCTTTGAGAAGATGAATGTTTTGAAGTAGAAACAGGTACAGGTGCTTGTTTAAGCATAAATGTAGCAGTTTCTGTTTTACTCATTCTCCTTCCGGGAGATGATTGAATTACACAAGATTTAGCCTTAGCCTGTATAAGGGAATCTTCAATCTGCTAACCGATTGAAGTAAGGTCTCGAAACCCTCCTGTGTATTTCACGGGGATCAACGGTGTGCGTAACTCGTCACGAAAATTTGCCACACAGATTGGAAACAATTATTCTTGAGGGAGTGCCAAACTTAGGAAATATGTTAACCCCTTCCAGCGAGTAATGAAATATGAGACCCTTTCATTCTCCCTTTGCTTACAGTTTGTAAGATAAAAACTATTGTCTTTTGAAAAGTTGATCTGAACTGAAGAAGGAATTGTTGATGGAGATCCTCCCATCCAGTAATTGACCAGGATTGCAAGCTTGTATACTAGACAAAGGCTGGTCCTTGAAAGGTTTGTACGAAACATCTAAGTTTCACTGCTTCTTTCTGCTCCGGAGTTCCCATTATTGGATCACAAAAAGACACGTAATGGGTCAAATGCTATTCAAGGTCTCCTGATCCATTGAAAATAGGGTATACAGGGTTTCCAAAACTAGATGGAGGAGAGATTGAATCTACCCATTCAAGGTAAAATTTCTTTTCTGGTTGAACCTGTACATGTTTCCCTTCCATATTTTCTAACCGAGCTGTTAATGACTCAATGGTAGTTATTACCTTTTGAGAAACATCTGGTTGAACTTGGACTTGGGTAGGTGAAATGACTGGAGCTTAGACAGATGTGGTAGTTGTTGTTGCAACTGATGGTATCACTACCAACTATTGTTTCACTTGACCCGTAGTATTAGACCTGTGAGGGTGTACTAATAGATAAGGATATTCTTGACCCATCTCAGTAGCTACAACTAATTCCTTTGGCTGACTGACTCCAGCACGCTTAAGAAGAAGACTACCCTGAAGTAGTTCTGCATTCAACCTCCTTAATTCCTTCATTTCTTCCCCCTATTGTGAAATCCTTTGCTCTAGTGAGAGAGATTGGCCTTCTCCATAGGAAGGATATGTAACATGATTCTTTCCCCTCCCTTTGTTGGATCCTTTTCGGAGAGGGGTAAGTGGGTTACATAAAGGATTTCCTAGGTTCTAAGTAACCCTTTGATTTCGTGTATGCACACCTTCTTAATTTGTGTCGGTGCGTATATCTTCTTGAGAAGGAACCTCTTCATCTGAGTCCCTTGAGTGAACCTCGTCTAGTGGATCAGCAACAACTGCATTGATGACATTAATTGATGCATAACGCATCGCATCCCTTCAATCATCATTTCTGTGATATTGTCTTCTTCCATGTCTTTGATGAGACATTGCTTTTTGTTGATCCGATCCCTCAGGAAATTATTGATGAACCGTAATTTAGAGGGAATCTCCTGATAATTTGGATCTTCGTTCCTATTGAGTCTTCTTCCAAAATCAAGAAAAGACCAAGTTTCTCTAAGGAGGGGATTGATGATTTGAAAAATTCCCCATTTCGGTGGACTAGGGTTGTTCCTGTTGTTCCCGCTCAACTCCTTGAATCCTATTTGTTAATTCTGAGGGTTGGTTTAAAAGAGTCCCCAGTCTGGCATGTTGGGGTGGCTCTTGAAATGATATGTCTAAGACTTTCTTAAAATCTCTCCAGATCTTTTGAACCATCGTCCGGAAATTAGTTGGATGCATTAACCTGTATCCACTTTTATCACCTAGTTCAAAAGACCGTTGGATGATTTTTGAAACTTCTGTCACTTGATTATATTCTTGCTCCATATGAGAGGCATGTTCAACATTCTCGTTTTCTTGATGCAGGTGTAATTCAACAACGTGTTCTCTGTATTCTTGATTTTGAAAGGAACTAGTTGAGGCCTGTTCTTGGGAAAGCTTTTGATTACAAACAAAGCCCATTGACTGAGGCCATCCATGGGAAATAACATTTCATGAGACCATTTTCAGCGGGCTTTGATGACTGGAGAGCATAGTGAATTGTTGTGCTCCATGAACACCCCATCCTTTTACATGAATACTAGATGGGGCATTGACAATTAACTGACACAATCTTCTTAGTGCGCCAAGGCATGAACGTTGAAGGGCTCTCTGCTGCTTTTCAGCCTTTGGATATCGAGAGACTGATAGAGATGCCAAATCAATCTGACGTTGTAACCCTTCTATTATCTTAAGATGATTTTCATATTCATCATAAGATAATACTTTCTTCTTCAACTGAAAAAGATTTTTACATATGTTGAGACGAATATCATGAATTCCATCTTCCGTCAATATCTATGAAATGTCATACTGAGAGTCAGCCAGAGGCCAAAACACGACTGGTACTTCACCTTTTGCCAGTTTTTTTTTCTCATGTTCAGTATTTCCTCTTTATCGTTCAATGAAGATTATTCTACCTGATTTGACCAAAGTTGGTCTTTCCTTGTTGCTTCATTGGATTCACCAATATTGGTAGATAAATCATTGATCAAACTAGAAGATGAATGACTTAGGGGTGGTTTGGAGAATGACCTACACCCTAGGATATCTTCTAATTGATAAAGTATTTCACCTCCTACGATGAAGCATCAGACATTACTGGCTTTGCATTTGAAAGTGCCTCAAGATAAGAGGGCTTTCTCGGCACTACATTGTCCACTGAAGCATTTTTCGGGCAATGTGCATCACTACTGCGGAGAGGACTTTCGCAGTGAAATTCATCATCATGGGGAGGACCACCGTGATGGGTTACAACAAAAGATGAGATCTCTTACTCCTTGGTCTTCTGACCACACAGAGGGTTCCTGTGGCTCTCATCTAAAGATGAAACTTCAAGATTGACCGAATTGTCATGAAGCAAGCCTTCATGAGGAAGTGTCTATTGAAGACCTTTGGAATTAATATTCACACTATTGGGAAATGAGGGAGTAGAATCTTGAATTCCAACAGATAACTGTCTGAGGTCTTCAAGAACTCCAGAATCGAGCAAGGCCTTGTTACAGATTGGATCTTGATCTCCTGACTGTGTTGGGACGGTCTTTTTCATAGATGCCTTCTTACTCGCTTTGGAAACCACTTGTTGAAAAAAGTGGCTTCTCTGAGCAGGTGTATGTGCCTGATCAGGAGAGATGGCTAGGTTAGGCTAATGATCTCCACTCAAATCAGGTGTATGTTCCTGACTTGGTTGTCCATATGATATGGGGTAGTATTCCCCACAAACCTCTTGAACTGGATCAGATGTGTGTGTTTGTTCCGGAGTGAATTGTTGATGTGTCACTCCACTAGTATGGATAGATTTATGTGTCTTTCCTTGAGATGCCACTGAAGTTGTTATAATATCCTGGCAGGCATCCAGAATATGGTCAGGGATTTTCTTCTACTCTTTCACAATTGATAGAATATACTTGGTGACATCAGCTGGCAGGATGGGGATATATGTCCATTTCATGATTGGAGTAGGTGTATGTGCTTGCTCCTGTCCTCCTTTTCCTATCAGTGAATCCTGACAGTACTCAAGTGTGGGGACAGATAGTTGAGTCTGCCTCCTGTTTTTTGTCGGGTGTAGAGACCCTAATCTTATCGTACATGGACATTACATTACTTTTGCGGAATACTTAGTACATAACAAAAACACACACAAGGATCGTAATAGTTTAGTGTCTTTGGAAACTCGGAACGTAATCTTCTAATCGTGGTGAAAGATCTTCAATATCTACCATAAAGATATTCCCTTTTTTTTACCTAAAAACCTTTCTTTATATCCTGGGGAAAAGAAAACATAAAAAGGTGAGCTCAAATGCTCAGTAAGGGTAAACAAAAGAAATATCAATCACATCATATACATAAGAACATAGCTTTTGGAAATCTTAACCTGCAAAAGAGCTCATAATATCATAACATGGGATAAATCATAGAAGTGAAAATGAGATCCTCATAATCATAACATGAAACTTGAAACTTTGTGGCATGCACACATAATCATGGAAAATCATTTCTTGTTAGTCATGACTCATTGCCAAGACTATCTTAGTGGACAAAGTCCCTTTCTGAACTGAGTTCACTCCTCGTTTCAGTCCTGTATCACTGAACCGAAATAACCTTCCGTTCCAGCCATGTCTATCTCATGAGATATAAAATCATTACCCAATTCATTGGAGGGAGATATAGGTCCCACCCATCTTATAATGAATCCTTTCTTATGTGTTCCACATAATCATAAAACATACATCATCGCATAACACATGTAACAAAAATGGGATTCTTGAAACATCATGACATCATAAATCAATTCATATAAGATAAAAGAATTCATAAACATAATTCCATCACAACATAGTCAAATCAATGTAAAAATATGGATAGAAACATAACCCTTTATTATCTTAGATGGAAAATAATTTTGATAAAACACTTGAATTGAATTCTTGAGGAAAATATCCTTTCTTCTTCAAAATCAATTTCTTTTCACAAAACATCATGCAATTTTAAAAGAAAGAGATTTTATTGAAAATAGTCATGAAATATTTTAGAGGAAGCTTCATGAAAATAAGGCTTTATAAAACAGTATAAATCCGTTCGTGCCGTATAAGTTAAAAAAACATTCTTCGTACTTTTGTCGGAAAAGTCAAAAAGTACCTCGTACGAAAAACGACAAAAGATTCCTTTCATACGTATTACTAAAAACTCACCGAAGGGTAAAAATGGATTTAAACAATTTTAGGTGGATGGAAATAATATTACATATTGAGTAAACATGGATGTGTATGATAAAATACACCCCAGTAAATACTTACGAATAAACAATCTCGGATAAAAATGAGATTGTGATATTTCCCTTACCTTAGGTCTGATTTGCTTTGTTTGTGTCCGAAGCTCCTGTATAATGGTTTAAATAATGTTATTGACTTATTCCAGAATCATACATATTGATATGATATCATATATGGTCATATTATTAGCTTCTTGTTAGTAATATTTCATTGTTACTTGTTACTCGGGTCTTTATAACTTTATGTTCTTATGTGTGTTTTGTCGAATAAATTCTTATTCTTATCTTTAGGTTATAGATAATTCATTTACAGAATGGTATTAGTGTATTATATACCATATTCATTCATTCAATTCATTTATATAATCATTATGAAATGAAGGTCATGTAGAACGAGTCGCATCACATCGTGGAGATGGTATTCCGTACGTACGCACGAGTGATGATATCGTTCCTATGATCGTGGAATTGTATTGGATTATATATATATATTATTTCAGTATCAATATTACTTCATAATAATCATATATAGTTACTCATTACACCATTATACCCATCCTTGTAAGGTGATGGTGGAAAAATAGATTACACCACGGCGTGGAGACGGTATTCCGTACGTACGCACGCGCGGTGATTTCATTTTTCCGTAGGATGGATAGAAGGTGAATTAGGGTTGTTTCATATTTATAATAACATATCAGTATGTAAGTAATACTGATGTTATTACTTTATCATGAAACAACTAAAGAAGAAGAAGTTGAAGAAGAAAGAAATTGAAAAGATCGGTAATGGATATTACCTCTTCTTTGGAACGCCTCTTTGAATCCTCCACTTAAGGAACTAAGATTGGTCTTTCAAGAAGACCAGGACCTCTAGGATTATTCTAGGGAAGTGGAGAGGAGAAAATGGCAGGGGTTGGCCGAGCTTGAGTGCTCAAATTGGTGTGAGGAGGAGGGGGAGGAGGTGCCCTTTTATAAGGGAGGAGAGGGGCACCTTAGGAATATCTCAAAATATTATTTTAGATTAAAGTCAAAATCGGTTTATAATGGTTCCAAAGGGTCTTATTTCGAAGCTAAAGTGGGTATGGGTCGAAATACTATCAACCAATAGGATTTATATAAGTTTAGGGTATTATTGTAACCTTATCAATTAGATTTAACTCTAAGTTAATTAATTTAACTTTTACCGTGTCTTTTTGTTTTCTTTCACTATATGGTTAATACACTTACTATAACATGCCAAAAGAACCCCAAATTGTTTACTATTAATATATATATCCTTATCTAAGTCATTTGGCTGAGCCTTTGATTTTTAGGAATACAATAACAATTAATAATATAATATTTGATTTAAAAACTATTTTGTGTCAATTTTGACACTATTTGATATATGATTTTTGTGAAAGTCATAACAGAATTATATGTTCGAACCAAGTTGATTAAATCAACATTAATATATCATAGTAACCTAGAAAATTAGTGGAATACATAAAAAGTCTCAAATTACATTTATTTTGGTGTTTATAACATCAATTATGTCAATATTTCATTAATAAGATAATTACTGCATCATCATTGTGTCATAAATAAATTAAATTATTTGATGTCTAAAAATTACAAATAAAATACCATCATGTATTAAATCTTTTTAGCTTTCTAATGAATATTTACAATCGAATTTATCTTATGTATAACCCCATATTAAAAATGATTTACTTATTAAACTTTGATTTTAACTATTTTAACCCTTCTTTAAATAAATTAATAATACATGTCCTAATCTAATCCAAGTGGGCCTAAATGGTCATATTTTATTCCTAAGTTTGTTTTTGGTCGAATTACACTTGTCCAATAGAATTAGGACATGTGTTAGGGTAATATTAATATCATATTTACCCTTAGTTACCCTATTTACTATTAACCGCGGTAAAAAAAAGTAAAAAGTTACTATTCACCAAAAATTATTTTCATCTCATTGAACCACATTTTACTTTCTGACATCAACCGTGTCTCTCGAATTTTTGAAATTCCATTCACAGAAGCGGTAAAATTAAGATTTATGAAGAAATTAATTTTTTTAACTACCACTTAGTAGTTTCACTATTCATCAAAAATTGATGTTTTTCAGAACAATGCCAAAATTTCATGCTAAGCTATATTTCATATTCCGAATTCAAAAATGAAGTCTATTTTACCAAATTCATATCATAGAATTTTCATTAATTAATTTTATAATTAAATCCCACTGTTAAAACAAATAGCGTGTTTTTAAGAAACAATATCTATCAAAAGATTGATACTTGATTATGTCTGGTTTAAATGTGAAATTACATCCAATGACCAACATTGTATTAAATTGTAAAAATATATTCTAAATATACTTTAAAACCACTCAAATTAATAATTTATCACTATTAAATATTTTGATTAAAAAAAGTTGTTTTTAATTATAATTTAGTAATTTTCACTATTCATCAGAATATGAAAGTTATCCGAAAAGTACCAAAATTTCACCTTAGGCTAAATTCGATACTCCGAATCCAAAAATGAAGTTCATTTTGAAAAATAAGATTTACAGAGTTTTAAAAAGTGGTTATTACTATTCATAACGGCTAGTTTTAATAATATTTTAATAGCATATCGTTGTTTAGTGAAACTCGGTATTGCGTATTACACACGCTATCGAGGAAGGTCGTGATTGCGTGTAATGAAAGGCAAGTAAAGGATGCGTGTTGTGCAAGCTCCTTTTGGTGTAGCGTACAACACAAGACATTAGTGAAATAAAAAAGAATATTTTTCATAAAATCTCGGGCTGTTACATTCTACCCCCCTTAAAATGAATTTCGCCCTCGAAATTCGTCGGGGTTATAAATGGTTTACTATTAGAAAGTTTCTTTAATAGAAACTCACATAGTAAAAAGGAATACCAAAACTTGGCTTTAAAAACAAAAGTATTAAATGTAACGATTACCCAAATAAACTAATCACTGGGTTTCCACATAGGTGAAAATATGGATATGGAAGAGAAATCTAACCATCATGTTCTGATGGAGAGTGGTAGAGAACATGGCTATGGAAAAGCCAGTAATCACAAATCCATAAATTTGTGACGATCTAAGGTACCATCTAATTCACCAGGTATAAGATAACTAGGACAACATTTTTGGTTTTCAAGATCATTTCCCTAAAGTTAAACAATTTGAATTAGAATAAATACTTACTTTATTTTGGTACAATCTCACTGTTGTTCGTGCCTTTAACAATTTCCACTTCATCTCTTAAATAAATGAAGTTGAATTTGTTATTCGTGAAGTGTTAGCAGATCATTTGATAGAATGACGGGTCATTCCATCTGTCTCAAAAGGTTAGAAAAATTTATATACATAAGTCGATCTATAGTGGGATTAATCATATATGGTTCCTAAAATGGGCTTATACTTCATATATCATACTGCTTAATATAATAACACTAGTTTCTACTAAACAGGGACTTCCTGTAGGTCAGTGGTAGGCGATAAAGGCCAGTCGCACTTCGGTTGTGGGTTCGATTCCTACAGACTTGTCCGAAGCGATGGGCTGTCGCCCGTCCTGCAGGTTGTCCTTTTTCTAAAACTACGTTACTATAACATCCCATCAATAATATCTAAAATCTTCTATCCTTAAACAATACTAACTTATGTCCAACATAATCCAGTCTAATCTTTAGGCTTATACATAATACTGCAGTCGACTCTCATAATATAGTGAAAATGATTACTAGAGATTTAACACCATCATCGATCCCCATATATCATAAGATATGTTTTGTTGGTCACATTCCAAACATTCAAAGTCCTTAATCGTGTATTCTCTTGAATACCTTAGTGAAAACATGAATGCAGTTAAAAGTTAACACCTTCCACATACTAAAATCCTCAAAATTCTATATACTCAAACCATGATATCACTTAGTCCTTATATCAATCATGAGCTCATGAATACTATTAAACATTTCATTTTCTCGTCTTCATTATGCACATATCATCTTATTTCCAAAAAATATCTCAATCACTTTGAATACCACATCAATAAATATTGCAATACTCAATGATACAACATTATTTTGGAATCCCATTACATAAACACTTAATCATTCCACCACATCGTTGTCATATTCAACATTGCCAATAGTGATCGCATGTGATTTCCCTTTGTCCTTTGCCTTCAGTGGTTGCTCATGTTGATCATCACTAACCCTTGGATTAGGGCAATTATTAGCATAATGCCCCATTTCCTTGCACTTGAAGCATTGAATTGTTGGCGGTGCGTTCTCTGCAGTGTTTTCTTTATTCACATCATTAGAAACCCTTTTTCCATTACTTCGACACTCAGCTGCTCGATGACCTTCTTTTCCACACTTAAAACATTTTCTAGTCCCTTTAAGACAATCTCCACCATGCTTCTTTCCACACTTTGTGCATAAGGAAACATTCATCTTCTTTTCACCATTATTCTGAGATTTCTCCTTGAACTCCATCTTTCGTTTCTTATCAAAACCATGAGATGGATATGTAACACCAACTTCCATTTCTACCTTGATAGCACAACGCACAATTTCTTCATAGCTACTGAAGTCTCTTATAGCTAATGCCCTTCGAAGACTTGGTTTTAAGCCACTGAACAATCGATCAACTTTACTTTCAGGTTGGATGATAATTCCAGAAGCATACCTTGCAAGTCTTGTAAAATTTGCTTCATAGGTACCAACAGATTCATCGTCCCTTTGCTTCAGTTCAAGAAACTCTTTCTCCATTTTTGTTCGAAGAATACGAGGGAAGTACTTACTGAAAAACAAGTTCTTGAACTCGTCCCATTCCATGGACTCAATTTCATCTCTTGGCCTCATATTCTTGATAAGATTCCACCATTGATCAGCTTCACCTTCCAAACGATATACTGCTAAGATGACTTTATCATGTTCAGAACATTGAAGAACTGAAAATATCTTTTCAGTAGTACTGATCCATTGTTCAGCCACAAGTGGATCAGAAGACCCACTGAAAGAAGGTGGACGTTGCCTCATGAAGGACTCAATAGAATATTGTTCCCTTCTCTGCTCATTTGGAAGTCCAGAATGATTCATAGCTTGTGTAAGTATAGCAATAAGATTTTGCACTCCATCTCCCATAACATTTGTTTGTTCAGGAGGGCAATCATTGCATTGTCCATTGCATTGATCAACACGGTTCCTTCGGGTTCCAGCCATCGTCTAAAACCCAAAAAGAATAGTGTGAGAGGCAAAAATCATGCTAGGGAAAACAACATAATAAAGGGGGAGTACCTTCAATATCCAACATCTTAGGTTTAATTCTATGATCGTTAGCATAATTCTATTACTATAACCTATACGTATACTTATCCCTAGGGACATCCCTAGACATACCTTAGAAATATCTCTAGGGATCTCACTAACGTTTTCGCATCCTAGTTTCCAAAGGTTGACTAAACCTTTCCTCTGATACCAACTGTAGAGACCCTAAGCTTATCATACATGGACATTACATTACTTTTGCGGAATACTTAGTACATAACAAAAACACACACAAGGATCGTAATAGTTTAGTGTCATTGGAAACTCGGAACGTAATCTTCTAATCGTGGTGAAATATCTTCAATATCTCCCATAAAGATCTTCCCTTTTTTTTTACCTAAAAACCTTTCTTTATATCCTGGGGAAAAGAAAACATAAAAGGGTGAGCTCAAATGCTCAGTAATGGTAAACAAAAGAAATATCAATCACATCATATACATAAGAACATAGCTTTTGGAAATCTTAACCTGCAAAAGAGCTCATAATATCATAACATGGGATAAATCATAGAAGTGAAAATGAGATCCCCATAATCATAACATGAAACTTGAAACTTTGTGGCATGCACACATAATCATGGAAAATCATTTCTTGTTAGTCATGACTCATTCCCAAGACTATCTTAGTGGACAAAGTCCCTTTCTAAACCGAGTTCACTCCTCTTTTCAGTCCTGTATCACTGAACCGAAATAACCTTCCGTTCCAGCCATGTCTATCTCATGAGATATAAAATCATTACCCAATTCATTGGAGGGAGATATAGGTCCCACCCATCTTATAATGAATCCTTTCTTATGTGTGCCACATAATCATAAAACATACATCATCGCATAACACATGTAACAAAAATGGGATTCTTGAAACATCATGACATCATAAATCAATTCATATAAGATAAAGGAATTCATAAACATAATTCCATCACAACATAGTCAAATCAATGTAAAAATATGGATAGAAACAAAACCCTTTATTATCTTAGATGGAAAATAATTTTGATAAAACACTTGAATTGAATTCTTGAGGAAAATATCCTTTCTTCTTCAAAATCAATTTCTTTTCACAAAACATCATGCAATTTTAAAAGAAAGATATTTTATTGAAAATAGTCATGAAATATTTTAGAGGAAGCTTCATGAAAATAAGGCTTTATAAAACAGTAGAAATCCGTTCGTGCCGTATAAGTTAAAAAAACATTCTTCGTACTTTTGTCGGAAAAGTCAAAAAGTACCTCGTACGAAAAACGACAAAAGATTCCTTTCATACGTATTACTAAAAACTCACCGAAGGGTAAAAATGGATTTAAAAAATTTTAGGTGGATGGAAATAATATTACATATTGAGTAAACATGGATGTGGATGATAAAATACACCCCAGTAAATACTTACGAATAAACAATCTCGGATAAAAATGAGGTTGTGATATTTCCCTTACCTTAGGTCCGATTTGCTTTGTTCGTGTCCGAAGCTCCTGTATAATGGTTTAAATAATTTTATTGACTTATTCCAGAATCATACATATTGATATGATATCATATATGGTCATATTATTAGCTTCTTGTTAGTAATATTTCATTGTTACTTGTTACTCGGGTCTTTATAACTTTTTGTTCTTATGCGTGTTTTGTCGAATAAATTCTTATTCTTATCTTTAGGTTATAGATAATTCATTTACAGAATGGTATTAGTGTAGTATATACCATATTCATTCATTCAATTCATTTATATAATCATTATGAAATGAAGATCATGTTGATCGAGTCGCATCACATCGTGGAGACGGTATTCCTTACGTACACACGAGTGATGATATCGTTCCTATGATCGTGGAATTTTATTGGAGTATATATATATATATTATTTCAGTATCAATATTACTTCATAATAATCATATATAGTTACTCATTACACCATTATACCCATCCTTGTAAGGTGATGGTGGAAAAATAGATTACACCACGGCGTGGAGACGGTATTCCGTATGTACGCACGCGCGGTGATTTCATTTTTACGTAGGATGGATAGAAGGTGAATTAGGGTTGTCTCATATTTATAATAACATATCAGTATGTAAGTAATACTGATGTTATTACTTTATCATGAAACAACTAAAGAAGAAGAAGTTGAAGAAGAAAGAAATTGAAAAGATCGGTAATGGATATTACCTCTTCTTTGGAACGCCTCTTTGAATCCTCCACTTAAAGAACTAAGATTGGTCTTTGGAGAAGACCAGGACCTCTAGGATTATTCTAGGGAAGTGGAGAGGAGACAATGGCAGGGGTTGGCCGAGCTTGAGTGCTCAAATTGGTGTGAGGAGGAGGGGGAGGAGGTGCCCTTTTATAAGGGAGGAGAGGGGCACCTTAAGAATATCTCAAAATATTATTTTAGATTAAAGTCAAAATCGGTTTATAATGGTTCCAAAGGGTCTTATTTCGAAGCTAAAGTGGGTATGGGTCGAAATCATATCAACCAATAGGATTTAGACAAGTTTAGGGTATTATTTTAACCTTATCAATTAGATTTAACTCTAAGTTAATTAATTTAACTTTTACCGTGTCTTTTTGTTTTCTTTCACTATATGGTTAATACACTTACTATAACATGCCAAACGAACCCCAAATTGTTTATTATTAATATATATATCCTTATCTAATTAATTTGGCTGAACCATAGATTTTTATGAATACAATAACAATTAATAATATAATATTTGATTTAAAAACTATTTTGTGTCAATTTTGACACTATTTGATATATGATTTTTGTGAAAGTCATAACAGAATTATATGTTCGAACCAAGTTGATTAAATAAACATTAATATATCATAGTAACCTATAAAATTAGTTGAATTCATAAAAAGTCTCAAATTACATTTATTTTGGTGTTTATAACATCAATTATGTCAATATTTCATTAATAAGATAATTACTGCATCATCATTGTGTCATAAATAAATTAAATTATTTGATGTCTAAAAATTACAAATAAAATACCATCATGTAGTAAATCTTTTTAGCTTTCTAATGAATATTTACAATCTAATTTATCTTATGTATAACCCCATATTAAAAATGATTTACTTATTAAACTTTGATTTTAACTATTTTAACCCTTCTTTAAATAAATTAATAATACATGTCCTAATCTAATCCAAGTGGGCCTAAATGGTCATATTTTATTCCTAAGTTTGTTTTTGGTCGAATTACACTTGTCCAATAGAATTAGGACATGTGTTAGGGTAATATTAATATCATATTTACCCTTAGTTACCCTATTTACTATTAACCGCGGTAAAAAAAAGTAAAAAGTTACTATTCACCAAAAATTATTTTCATCTCATTGAACCACATTTTACTTACTGACATCAACCGTGTCTCTTGGATTTTTGAAATTCCATTCACAGAAGTGGTAAAATTAAGATTTATGAAGAAATTAATTTTTTTAACTACTACTTAGTAGTTTCACTATTCATCAAAAATTGATGTTTTTCAGAACAATGCCAAAATTTCATCCTAAGCTATATTTCATATTCTGAATTCAAAAATGAAGTCTATTTTACCAAATTCATATCATAGAATTTGAATTAATTAATTTTATAATTAAATCCCGCTGTTAAAACAAATAGCGTGTTTTTAAGAAACAATATCTATCAAAAGATTGACACTTGATTATGTCTGGTTTAAATGTGAAATTACATCCAATGACCAACATTGTATTAAATTGTAAAAATATATTCTAAATATACTTTAAAACCATTCAAATTAATAATTTATCACTATTAATTATTTCGATTAAAAAAAGTTGTTTTTAATTATAATTTAGTAATTTTCACTATTCATCAGAATATGAAAGTTATCCGAAAAGTACCAAAATTTCACCTTAGGCTAAATTCAATACTCCGAATCCAAAAATGAAGTTCATTTTGAAAAATAAGATTTACAGAGTTTTAAAAAGTGGTTATTACTATTCATAACGGCTAGTTTTAATAATATTTTAATAGCATATCGTTGTTTAGTGAAACTCGGTATTGCGTATTACACACGCTATCGAGGAAGGTCGTGATTGCGTGTAATGCAAGGCAAGTCAAGGATGCGTGTTGTGAAAGCTCCTTTTGGTGTAGCGTACAACACAAGACATTAGTGAAATAAAAAAGAATATTTTTCATAAAATCTCGGGCTGTTACATCGGGGCTTTCCGACTAACTTCTCTGAATGCTACCAAGTGAGACTGTTGGTAGGCTTGATTAATACTAGCAGGTGTATGTGCCTGCTGATTGCACTTCACAGAACGTGGTTGATGAGCTCCATCATATGTAGTCAAATGAGCCTGCTGACTAACTGATGATGTATAAATAGGTGTATGTTCCTACCTATAGTACTCTGCTAGAATTGCCTGGCGAGATTGATGTGATGCTGCCAGATGAGTCTTCTGGACAGAGGAATTAAAACGGGCAGGTGTATGTGCCCACTCATTACTTGCCACCAAGTTAACTTAGTGGACTTCTTTGGAGATGGAAAAGATGAGAACCTGCTCACTGTTGACCGGATTCCACCTCTATCGGATCGTCTTGCCTGCTCGGGTTTGAGGAACCTGATCCGAATTCCTGGAGTCGGTACCCTATCATGTTGAGGGCGTACTACCGCATGAGTCTAGCGGCGATTGTTGATAGGATTCCTCAGGAAGGACTCCTGCTTCTTTGAATTAAGGCCATGAGGGACCTGCTCATTCACCTCCCCAGAATATGGGAGTGAATGGTGATTACGTTCTGGGGATAACGACCCGAAATAGTTGGAGACGGTAGTTAGCACTGCCTGCTTCTTGATCACTGGTCATCGTTTTTTGGACGACCGGTGTGAGT
Organism: Viscum album; assembly: GCA_963277665.1. NCBI lineage: Eukaryota > Viridiplantae > Streptophyta > Magnoliopsida > Santalales > Viscaceae > Viscum > Viscum album. The sequence continues at coordinate 1,138,276,704 of OY728135.1, read as the reverse complement.
TGTTCACTTAGAGGGCTTGTCGGGCAGCCTCCATAGTTCAGATGGTACTTTGTTGATGGTACTCCTTAACCAGCGCATTTGATACCCAGCATTGAAGACGCTGAGTAGGTGATGTCATCCTCAGAGCGGACGACGATCTAGCAGGAGTAGCAGCAGTAGCATTCGTAGCAGCGGTATTCACATGTGTGAACTTGAGAGCATCCATTCTAGAAATGCGGAAGATCTTGGAAAAAAGTGCATGTTTGATATAATAGACTTAATCAAGATAAATTCATCCACTACATGTTTTGGATGAGCACATATGTCAATGATTGTTTTTGGTGGCCCTCTCATTGATTTTTAAATAGGGGCCTAACAAATAGGTAAAACATCATTTTAACTTGGTTAAGGATTCACGTCGGGTTCACCATTTTTTGTTTCCCTCGGAATTTCGGGATGACCTCCTTGATTGAAGGATCAAACATTCCAATCGGGTTATAACGGGTTTGTTTTTAGAACCAGAAACATCCAATGATTCCACATCTATTTGTACCTACTTTCAGATGGTAGGCGCTCATTAGTTTGTGGACTGATGAGGCTTAGGAATTTTCATTGGTCGAGAGGATGGGAGGTCGAACTCATCACACCTTTTTTAGGGAAATTATTGTCTACTCTAGGACTCTCTTTATAGAATTAAGTTATGTTCGTTAATCCTTATTATATTACCAAGTATAAAATGAGATTTCCTTCAGATCTGACAATCAATGATTAAATATGTAAGAAATTTAGAGAATCTTTTATATGTATTTGAGGTTCCTCATCGATAGAGAATCATCTGTATTTATTAGAGATCCTTGGTCAATGCTATCATTCAACACATTTATATAGAAGTCTCATGGTCATTATGATGACCATGTTGGTTTTAAAGCCACTCAGTGGGGCACTTGAAGTTTATTATCATTCAGAAGGACATGGATTATTTCAGAGTTGGGATCAAACCTAGAGATGGGATACCTACATATCCTTTGTTTAAAAAAGTAATCAGAACTCATGTAGTTCGAGTAAGGGAGTATTATTTTTATGATTGATGGATCAAAGAAGGATTTCATAATTACTTTTACACTCTATGCTCACATGAGTCATTCTCGGTGTGAGAAACAAGAGGTATTTTTAAAAATCAGACAATTGTGCCATGAAAGATGCAATCATAAGAAATAATGTGGGACTTATGTATGTATGACTGCTCAGATAAATGAAGATTGGGATTTAATTCAGGGAGTAAATCCAGGAACATGGTTCATAAAGGCATATGTGCTTCATGGTGATTTGAATACTCTAACTTGGGGCTTACTCCTAAAAAGGAGGCCCAAATTATAAGAGGACTTATGATTGGGTTTTACTCCTGAGAAGGAATCCCAGATAAAAGGTAAATTAGGACTGGTTAAGAGAAATTAAGATTGTGGCTTACTCTTTAAAAGGAGGCCCAGGTTAAAGGACTCGAAAAATTAAGGGACTTGGTGCTTACTCCTAAAGAGGATGCCCATATTTGAGACTGGGGCTTATTCCTGAAAAGGAGGCCCATGTTAATGAGTTCTCTCATCTTAAAGTATGAGGTTGAATGAATGAAATCTCAATCTTTAGTGACATAAAGATCTGTAAATCACTAGGTTTTGAGAGATATTCCACAGAATTCCTTTCAGATAAGGAAGTCAAATCAAGAAATCATGCCATAAATGGGTCTGAAGAATGTCTTGAAGACTGAATCTTGAATAGGAGAGGTGGAATGGCATAAGAGGGGTGAAGTGGGCAAGAAGGGCACCCAAAAAGGCAGGGGCGCGCAATTCCTGTCAGGCGTGCAGGTACTGCATGGGCGCGCAAGTCCTGGTCGCGCAGGTATACCTGCACGACACATGGTTACTTGCTTGACAGTTAACCAGCAGGGTAATACTTGAGAGAATCTTGGTTAAAGCCTTTAGAATCATCATGAGGTTCTTCCAGAAGAGTGGAGCACAAGTTCTATTAAAGGAGTTAGGCGGTGCACAAGTGTTTCCATTTCCCTTAACGGTTGGCCTCTCAGGCGCACAAGTGTTGATGGGTTTCAACACTTAGGCCTTCCTCCCCCTCTTTAGATCTTCTTTTCTAGGTAAGAAATTACCTTAGAAGTGTTTCGGAAGCTTTGAGAAGAGACTAGGGCACCGGGAGCTCATATCTGAGTTTTTGGAAAAATTCCTCCCGAAATAGGGGGCCCACAGGGTCTATTTATAGGCTGTAGAAGACCCAGTGTGGTTATCCTTTAGGGCGCGCAAGTCACTTGCGCGACCATTAGGCGTCGCACAAGTGGACTTGACCGACAATGATGGAACTTGCGCGACACGTGTGCTTTTGAAGCCTTGTTCATGCCTTTATTGACTTTTGATGTTTTCTTCAAAGGATGAATCAATTTGTGCTAATTCATTTATCTTTCCATTCGTTTCGACAATGTGATGAAAAAGGAGCGTCAACAAACACTTATAAGACATACACTCATTTTTACATACCCTTCAAAATCAAATAATCAAATTCTATAAAATTAATACCTAAAAAGGAAATTTCATGGATTTCCCAATCCCTTTTAGTTATTCTAGATAATACCATCAAATGGAATAATTACTACTTCTTGATAATACCCTCATTTTTCAAATAACCCTAAATAGGTTCTTGAAGATATATTATTGTATTTTCCAACTTTATCACATCCAATTTTGAACTTTTACCTCCTTGTACTATTTATAAAATACCAGAAATTCTTCATCATACACCGAATTCATCTATTTTGAAAACTATTATAATATATGGTAATCTTTTCTTGAATTCATTAAACATGTCATAACATTTCCATAAATGAAAATATAATGAATTTCTCAACTAGAATAAGACTTATATAAATTATTTAGTCTAAATATATTGAATTAGATTGAATATCATTGACATACTTGAAAATATTGATTATATGATACTGTAGTTACTTATTTCAATTAGTATATAGTGCCTTTGAAACATTAAATGAATAAATTCATTATTCCATAAGCATCCGGATTTTAATGTTGAACAGCTTGAAGAGTTGGTTATTTTTTTAAGTAACTATTCTGATATATAAAATATTTCTCTTGATTAAGAACTATTTTTAAGCTACTAGTATTAAGAGTAGGTTAATTTTAAATTCTCATTTCAAGGATTAATATATAGTTTAGTTTGATGATGATGATGCATTTATATACAAAATAAATTTTTTTTAGAAGAATATCATGTCTTATATCTTTTCATCATTGAATTTTAATGAAATTAATCCCAATAAAATGACGATCTCATTCATCATATTTATTTAGTGATACAAGATCCATAATTCCTTAATAAATGGGGAAAATATGATGTTTATCTCTCTATTTGTTATTTAGGTATGGAATTATCCCAATAAAAATAGTTGTGACTCTATGATAGTTGATTGGATAACACTTTAGCTAAATCTATCAAATTGATTCACTCAACACTATTCCTCCAGTAACCTAATCTTATTAGGGTCTCCCAGATAGTGGAACCCAAATAAAACTCCAATAATATGCTAACAAAGGTCAATCCAAGGGCACCCAACTATGGAATGACCTACCCAAGGATATTCCTGTGTCACCCATTACATTCATTCTCTACACAAGATAATCCATGGTAACTTAACTATGGAATGAACTACCCATTTGTATTATTGATATCTTGAAAAGTGTTTCTTTGGAAGGAATCTCACACTTATTATTTTAGGGGGTTTCCTTTTAAATTCTCAACAATTTAATATAAACCATATGCCTATTAAATTAAAAACTATTAAATCCAATGTAATAATCATATTCTTATGTTTTATTTTCTTTTTTGTATGTATGATTCTAATTATATATTTTTAGAATCCTCATTCCAATCACTAAATTAATGTGTTCATACCAAATTAATGTGAAACTCTTTACATAACCCACAAGTCTATATTAATCACCCAAAAATAGAATTCATGTTTAATCATACAAATCCAAATTTATCATATGAATAAGTTACATTAATGCTTCATGTAAAGGCATGGGGTATTATAAGATTGAAAAAATCCACATAAGTAATCCTAAAGAAAAAGATAGCCAACCCTATTCACTTTCCTAGCCAAGGTAAACCTCTAGGAAATTAGGTGGTCTAACCCCAATTCCCTCTAACTAGGGAGACTTTACTCAAGAGAGAATTCAATTTATGGAAACACTAACAACTAATATGTACAAAGTATTCCCAAAAAATATTATCAATCTCATAACTTAAAATAAAAAATAAGGTAAAGGTACATGAAAACTAGATTTTATGTTATCAAACCTAGCATGATATACAAGGCTCTATCCTGGAAGCAATTTATCATATAAATGGGTATACAAAATATTCATATTTCATAAATACATTAAAAAACATGAATTATAAGTAAATTTAAAAAATAAATTATTTATTTATTTATTTTCCATAATATGATACATTTATTAAATTTTCATAAAAAAATTCTAATTATAAATATTTCATAACTTTGTAAGAATGTAAATATTTTATATTAATTTCAATATAAACCCCTTCATATTTTATATTTAATGGAATTTATATGATATATCCTGAATTATAAACATTTTATATCTTGATATTATATAAAAAATTATATAATGTAAATGTCATATATATTTTTAATTTATAAACACATTATAAATAACCTCTTATGATTTATAAATAAACAATTTGATTCATCGCCAAAATGAATTATATTTAATTTATCGAAATGTATTTTAAAAAATTAACCAATAATATTTGGGAATAATGTTTCATAAAAATTTAATTAATTAATTATAAATAACTTATAATTAATTATTTAATTTATAAAATCCTTATAAATTAAAATATAAAAAATTATTTATTATTTACAAATATTATATAATACCTAAAAACAATTTAATATTTAAAAAATTATAGTTTATGAAAACCTTTATGTGAAATCCTTATTCTGTGTAAGGGTATCTTCTGTTTACCCTTACATGGGTCATACATGAGCCTCTGCCTAAAGGTAGACAACTCTTTATCTTTATGTAGGTTATATTTTACATACTATGTGAATTTAATATGAATATTACACTTACGCAGCTCACTCTTCATAATTTTCTAAAGTATGTTACCCTTACATGAAGCATTCACATAAGGGTAGTTCTCGATTTGAAAATGTTCTATGAGAAGGACATATGCATATTTCCTTTACATAGCTACCTCGTGTAAAGGTATTATCTTTAAAAAACTCTTTTTCATAAGGGTACTCTCGATATTTCATACACTAAATAAAGGTAAACATCAGGGGTCTTTATATAGCATATCTAAAACCATTATTTATAAGGATAAAGTGTCAACGACCTTTATATAAACCCCTTGTGTAAGGGTTCTACCTTTACACAACACATTTTCATAAGGGTAACAATAAAGTTAAACTTACACAAACCTTATATATTAGGTTCTCACCTAAGGTTAAAGGCATATCAACATTTACACATTTGGTCGTGTATGGGTATAACCTTTAAGAAACTTACCATTGTTAGGGTAGATCATATTTACGCTTATATGGATCATGTAACAGTCTATAATCATCCTCTAGTTTTATGAAAATTCTATTTTCTTCTCTGAAAACTAGTAATCAAAAGATATCATAATATTGAATAATCTACCACTGATATCATTGATAGGTTTCATATGATCATAAAAAGACCATTTATAATGGAAGAAAAATCAAAACATAAGATAACTATCTTCAAAAAAAATAACATATAAATTATAATGTAAAATAGGTTACCTAGAATTCACAAATAATAGCAATTTTTATCTTCCTTCCATGGTGAGTGTTTTAGGAAGATCGTGAGGTGTAGTGAACAAAACCACCCTACCTTATAGGGAGTACAACGGCCAATGGATCCATGATCATACCCAAAATCCAAAAGGGTGTTAGTGCCTTCTCTGATGAGAGAAATGGATTTTTTAGAGAAAGTGAGTTTAACAAAAGCTCATACACATTACACACCCAATAAAAGAGGATATCGTCATTTTATATAGCTGAAACCCTAATCTCCTTATATTCATAAAGAATCATATGAGTTTCTGAATATTGGGGTATTTATTTATTTAATTATTTAAGATAAATAAATTCATAGTAATTAATCCATTCATAATGGATTTTAGTTTATGAATAAACCATCCAAGAGAAATAAATAATATATTTATATCATATATATAAATATATATTATCTTCATACATCGCATGAATGAAAAATACATGCATAATATTCATATGTACATGCATATTATGCATAAAAATGTTAGTGAACATCAAAAAATTGTAAGCATTGGTCCTTATAACCATTAATCATTATGAATGTTGGAAACATAGTCGTTATAATGTAACTATTAGAATCAATGTATATTAAGGATAATAAGGATAACTAGTTTATTCATAAGGGAGAAATGATTGTCTCAACCAGTAAAAACATGTATTATAAACCTCATTTATTAGATATTTTGAGGGGGTAGTATTGATGGGGTTCGCATGTGACTAATCCCAAACAGAACTTCAACAAGTGAGGCTTGAGAAGAACCTCCTATATGAAAATTTTAAGTAATTATCAATCACCACTAGATCATTGTTAGTTGAGCCACCCCATAAAAGTAATACCATTACACACCTTACGCTTATGGGGTATACTATTTTAATAAGGGGTTATGTATCTTGAGATTAATATTATAAAGTTGTAATTTTCATTTTAGAAATAAAATAATGGTTTCTCTGATCCCATTTTCATTATTATTTACACATGAATATAAGTTGAATATGATAAATAGATAAAACATAATTTAAAATATATATATATAACTTTAATTAAAAAAACTATTATGGTTAATTTAATAATTTTAAATAATATTTTTTAAATATTTTTATAGAATACTGTTAATTGAATATAAATGATAACATAATTTTATAATTCCCTAAGTAATTTTTATACGGGTCGAAAAGTTGAATATGTCGTAAGAATTCTTATTTTTCAATAAGTAAGAATTTTTATTTAAATGTTAAATTTATAATATTAAGAGAATTATTTTGATAAAATAAAAATTATTTTATAAATCATCATGTAAAAATTATCCACTAGTGAATTTTTCATAATTTTCTAAGATAATAAATTTTTTGGAAAAAATTAAATATTGTATGAAAACTTGGTAAGTATTATGACATCATAATAAACAAAAAGTGGTTTAATAAATGATATAATGGGGTTTTTTGACCAAAAATTTTGTTTTTCATTAAAATGAGGTATTTTAATGTGATAATATTTATTGACAAGACTTTAAAGAACCTTCCAAAACCTATAGGATATTTTACAATTTTATAAGAAAATCTTTATGAACATGATTCACTTCCACACCATGAATGATATTATTTTAAAGATTTTGACAATTAAAATACTAAAATATTAAAAACCACTCCTCCTTTTAAAATACCATCAAAAACTCCATGGGAAGGTTAATGGTTTGGTATTTTTTATTAACTTTTTGTCCAAGACCAATGTTTGGAAATTAATATAAAATACCCCCTCTTTTTCCATAAATACCCAAAACTTATCTCATTAATATTAACTAAAAATTATTTAAGAATATTTTCACTCTCGTTTTAAATAGTGACCCAAGACTTTTACATATAACATTTCATGATTTTAAACGTGATTCATCATCAGAGTACAAGCCAAGGATTGTTAAGTCTAGTGTCTTAGAAGACTAGGTACATATAACACAAAAAATGGGGCTAAAATAACTTCTTTATTTAATCTCCATAATGAGATCCTAACTTTCTTTGAGCCCTTACACCTACATAGGGTACCCTAGGGAATACATGAACAAAGGGATGAGCTAAAAAGCCCAGTAAGGGAAAGAACATAAGGATACCTCTCAAGCACATGAGTTAAAAGGCATGACATGATGATATCCAAAGCATGAAAATTATAAAATAATTTGATATAACCATGGGATCATATAAACATGGAATCATATAAATGTGGAAGAATCATAAATCATTTCTTTAGTACCGGTCAAGGCTAACCGCGAATCCCGTTTCCCATTTCAGTACGGGTCAAGGCTAACCGCCAATCCTATTTCACATCGTATCTCATGAGACTTAACCTTACCAAATGCATTGGAGCACTATATAGGCGCACACATCTCAATATATTCATGAATATACTCTCCGCATAAATATTCTTACCACATATACAATCATACATATTCAACCATACACAAACATAAGTGTAACCATGAAAAGAATTGGGTACCACAATCATGGCATCAATCATAACCAATGGGCTTATCATGAAAGTGTCCATATATTGAAATAATTATTAATACATTGAATTTAATAGGGAAAAATAGGCATATAACATGGTAAGTGGTTTCAAACATAAGTAACAACATATGAGAAATGTATTTTATAAATATTAGCATTAAAACATTTTGTGCGGTTTTAAGGAAAATACTATAGAGCTTTTTAAAATAGTAGAGAAGACATTAATTTATCTAAAAAAAGAATTGAACCAAGAAGGATTTAATAATGAAAATTCAGAATTTACAAAGATAACGGGATCTTAGAAAAAAGATAGAGTGCACTTGAAATTGGGTAAAATTTTGGGAACTTCCTTTAAAACAAGTGTACTTATTGGGAAGTATCAAAGAGGTATTCACTTATAAGAATGTATAACCGTGAAAGAGAGTGATAGTTAGATCTTGGAACATGATATTGGATCATATAAACATAATGTTGAAGTTATACATAAAAGAAAATACAACAACAAAATAAAGATAGAGCAACCCAAAGGAATAAAGGAAGTTTGGGTAGAATCCATCATGGTTTATTGGCATGGTATCATGTATGATTAAGAGGGCTTGATGAGAGAGATAAGGGGATTATAATCACTTATAAAACATTAGTGAAGTATATGGAAGGTGTATAAATGTACCCCATAACTTGGTATTACACAAAAATGCATAGCATAGAGAACAATCTTGATTAAGAGTAAAAAGGGGAGGATCCCTTACCTTAAGTTCATCGGTGTTCTTCACTTGATATTAATGACATGAATAGTCAAATTAGGTTTATTAATCAATAGTTCCAGAACCTTATATACATGTAAAATATTTATTATAACCTTTCTAAGTTCATTTATACACATTTTGATTGATTATAAGGTTCAATTTCATGGTCCGGGTCCGTTTGTTTCCTTGGTTTTAATGATAAGTTCACTTATATTTAGGTTCGGATAAAATGTAATATGTAAGTGGTCATCCAGAATTGATTTTATATAGAATTATTTAAAATAAAGAAGGTTGAGTGGTTAAAAAATTAATTTGGTTAATTTGAGTGAAATAGAACCATGACATAAGACATTAATGATAAATGCTTGAATTAATGTTAGCGATTTTACCCGTAATTATCTTGTTTTGTATTATTATTTGATATCATGAGTGTATAAGGATTCCATAACCATAAATAGGATATATAATATTTATAATAATCTGGTTCAATCATAGCATAAATGGTTTCATGACCATAAACAATGATGATAAAAGAAATTGAAAACACATTATCCACGATGTCGATAATTCAACACTTCACGGACAACGTTTTAATTTTAGAACATGAGGGAGAGGAAAATAAGAACGATAATTGAATTTATTCCATAAACATGATTAAAATCTAAAATATATGATATTCTGGAGCTTTCATGCCTTTTGAATAAGGGAAGGGGAATAGGGTATAGGAAAAGAAGGGAATTGAAAACAAAACACTTGAAAATAAAAGGGGATCCTTACCCTTTGATCTCCTCTCTTTGAGATCCCTCTTATGGCCTTTGATTTTGGCATTTTGGTAAGACCAGAAGGCCTTGGATGTGGGGAAGAAGGTTGGGAGGATAATGGAGCAGAATTTGGGCTAGGCACAAGGCTTGAGAGGTGTGAGGGAAAGAGGTAAGGAGAGGGGGTATTTATAGTGAGGGAGGGGAGGTTTTTCCCATTATTTTAAGTGTTAGTTTATAATTTAAGGCAATGATTATGAATTATTGAGAATTATAATCAAATATACTAAACTAATCAATGATGATTCGATTTTATCATCTTACATCAGCCATACATCACCTATGATGTAGTATTTAGCATTTATTGTAATTTATCGTATTTTATTATTCATAAAAAATTCAAGTATTTTCGAAAAATCACAAAAATTCAGCCTAACCATTTTTCGACATGTAGAATCAAAAAATGAAGTCTATTTTTCAAAAATAATTTCCTAAATATGATTATTTTAATATTTAATTAAAATAATAATTTAGTATGAAAACCAGTTTTAAAACATTCATTAACTTATTCTAAAATATAGGTATATTGTACTTCCAACATGAATATTATTTGTATACTATCATAGGTTATGTTACTATTCATTATGGTATATCACTATTCATAAGGGTATGTTACTATTCATTAGGGTAGGTTACTATTCACCAAAAAATAATCTTTCCTTATCGGACTCCAAATAACTTACTGATTACAACCATGTATGCCAGATTTTCGAAATTCCAATCACAAAAGTGTCAAACTTATGTTTAGAGGTCACTTAGAACTTAGTAGTTCATTATGTTGAGTTTTCATGTGAATTTTTGACATACTTATGAGAAGGTAATTTTCATTGAAAAACATTGGGTCATTACATTCTTCCCCCCATATAAAATTTGGCCCTCGAAATTTTCACAGCCTACATTAGAAAAGATGAGGTTAACTTTGCCTCATCACCTCCTCTGCTTCCCATGTTGCTTCTTCAAACTTTAGGTTTCTCCATAACACTTTGACCAGGTGCATTGTATTATTTCGTATAACTTTGTCTCTATGATCTAAGATCTTCACTAGTTGTTCCTCATAAGAAAGTTCATTCTCCAATGGTACCACCTCGGGATTGAGTACATGTGAGGGGTCGGGTATGTAATTTCTCAAGAGGGATACATGGAATACATTGTCTACTTGAGATAGGTTAGGTGGGAGTGCTAGTCGGTAGGCAACCGTTCCGATGCGTTCAAGGATCTCAAAGGGGCCAATGTACCTTGGTATTAGCTTGCCTTTCTTCTCAATTCACATGACTCTCTTCCATGGTGATATTCGATGGAAGACTTTATCCCCAACGTTGAACTCCAAGTCCCTTCGAAAGTTGTCAGCATATCTCTTTTGCCGACTCTATGTAGCTTTGATGTTTTTCTGGATTACTTGTACCTTCTCTATCATCTCTTGCACAAGATATGGTCCAAGTAGCTTTCGTTCTCCAACTTCAACCCAGCAGGTTGGAGTTCTACATTTCTTTCCATAGAGAGCTTCATACGGAGCCATATGAATACTCGAGTAGAAGCTATTGTTGTATGAGAACTCAACCAATGAAAGATGCTGATCCCATCCACCTTTGAATTCTAGAGAGTAGGATCTCATCATATCTTCAAGCGTATGAGTAGTCTTTTCAGATTAGCCATTAGTTTGGGGGTGATAGGTCGTGCTGAAATTTAATTCAGTACCCAAAGCATGTTGAAGACTCTTCCAGAATTTAGATGTGAACCTTGGATCACGATCAGAGATAATTGAAAGTGGAATTCCAAACAGTCTCACCACATGCTTCACATACATTTTTTCAAGTTTTTCAAGTGAGAGGTCTTCCTGAATAGCAATAAAATGGGCGGTCTTGGTGAGTCGGTCAACCAAAACTTATATCGCATTATTTACCTTTAAAGACTTTGGGAGTCCCATGACAAAGTCCATTGTGACATTCTCCCATTTCCACATGGTTATAAGAAATGGTTGCATCATCCCTTTGGACATTTGTCGCTCTGATTTAACTTGCTGACATACCAAGAACCTTGATATATTTTCTGCAATATCCTTCTTCATGTTGTCCCACCAGAATTGTTCACGGAGATCACGATACATCTTTGTAATTCCAGGATGGATAGAGGATTTTCAGCTATGTGCATTTTCCAATAGCACTTTCTTTATCTCAGGTGATGAAGGCACACAAAGCCACGTTCCAAACCATGTTGCACCATCGTCATTGATGTGGAACTCTTGAAGCTTCCCTTCCTTTATTTCATTGACCTTATTTTGTAACTCCACATCATCCATTTGTGCTTCCTTAATCTTCTCTTGGATGGATGGTTGCACAATCATTTGAGAAAGGTAGTATGTATCCCCTTCCCTTACGATTTCTAAATCCATCCTTTGTATATCCATGAAGATAGGGTCTTTCTCAATCCATAACATGGATAGAGTAGCAGGTTCTTTTCTGCTTAGAGCATCAGCTACCTTGTTCACATTTCCAGGATGGTAGTGAATAAAGAAATCACAGTCCTTGATTAGCTCTAACCATCTCCTTTGACGCATGTTGAGCTCCTTTTTTGTGAATATATACTTTAGGCTATTTTGGTCAGTGTATATATCACACTTCTCACCATAATGGTAGTGATGCCAGATTTTCAAGGCAAAAATCACGGATTCCAGCTCTAGATCATGCGTTGGGTAGTTCTGCTCATGGATCTTCAACTATCGTGAGGTATAGGATATCACATTATCATTTTTCATAAGTACAAAACCCAAGCCTTTCTTGGAAGAATCGTTGTATATCACAAAACTTTCTCCACTTTTTGGTAATGTGAGTACAAGTGCAGTGATCAACCTTCTCTTTAGCTCCTTGAAGCTTACCTCACATTATTAGGTCCAGACAATCTTTACCGCCTTCCGTGTCAGCTTGGTCATTGGGTTTGACAATCATGAAAGGTTATTCATGAATCATCGATAATACCCTGTTAAATCCAAAAATCTATGGATCTCTGTTACAAAAGTTGGCCTGGGCCACTCTTCAATTTCCTTTGTATTGGAAGGGTCCACAGATATCCCTTTGCTAGTGATAACATGCCCCAGGAATGATACTTATTCCATCCAGAACTCACATTTACTGTAATTTTCATATAACTTCTCCCTTCGCAAAGTATTTAACACAGTTTTTAAATAATCCTCATGTTCCTCCTTGCTCTTGGAGATAACAAAATATCATCAATTAAGACTACCACAAATTTTTCAAATTAATCTCTAAATACTCTATTCATTAAATCTATGAAAATTACTGGAGCATTAGTGAGTCTGAAGTGCTCCACTATGCACTCATAGTGTCCATACCTTGTTCAAAAGGTAGTCTTGGGTATATCTTCCTTCCTCGCCTTTAGTTGGTGATATCCTGACTGAAGGTCCACCTTACAAAAATAAATGGCCCCACTAAACTGATCGAACAAGTCATCTATCCGTTGAAGGGGATACTTGTTCTTTATCGTGATTTTATTGAGCTCATGATAATCAATGAAAAGGCGCATTGATCCATCCTTATTCTTGACGAAGAGGACTGGATCACCCCACGGTGAAGCACTTGGGAATATAAAACCTTTCTCCATATTCTCATGTAACTGCTTCTTCAGATCTTCTAGCTCTATGGTGGCCATTCTGTAAGGTGTCTTTGAGATAGGCAGAGATCCATGGATAAGTTCAATTGAGAACTCAACCTCTCGGTTCGGAGGAAGACCAGAAAACTATTCATGGAATATGTCAGTGTAATCCCTCATGATGGGCATGTCTTCAAGCATGATTCTCTCCTTTGTCTCGATCATTTGAGCTAGATATGATTTCTCATAAGGCAAAAATATCCACACATGAGATGAAGATTATAAAGGAGACTCATGTTCCTCCTTACATTTGTAAAGAATCGAAGGATGCTTCAGGATGAAAAAGTGGTCTCCCTTTCCCGACAATTGATGTTGGCCTTGTACAAAGATAGCCAATTCATTCCCAATATTGGGTCAAACTCCACTAAAGGAAGTATGAAGAGATTGGGTGGGAGGTTTAGTCCAAAAACATTAATTGGGGAGGAGTTATAAACCATAGATGCAATGATAACCCCATTTTCTATTTTCATAGATAACTTTTCCTCCAAATTTTGATGTGGTGTTTGAATAGTTCTACTAAACTTGCAAGATATGAAAGAATGTGTAGAACTAGATTCAAATAGTACATATGCTATTCTTGAATGAATAACTAGTGTACCTGTCACCACATCATTGTCCTTATCCACCTTAGCAGTAGTGATAGCATAATACCTTCCTTGTTGCCTTGGAGGTTGTTGTTGATTGCCTCCGAAAACCCTCGGCTTTGGACAATTGTTCTCATATTGCCCAATCTCCTTGCAGTTGAAACACTACACTGTAGGCTGAGTGTTGTTCTGAACCTTACTTTCTTCTTCAACATTAGCAGGATTTTTTATATCCCTTCAGCAGTTCTTGGAAAAATGACCAAACTTTCCACATTTTAAGTAATTCTTGGTTCCCTTGAGACAGTCACCAAGATGCTTCTTCCCATAATTTTTGCAAAGGGGAAAGTGATGATTCTTTCCATCATGGGATTTTTTTGATGAACCAACCATGTTGTTCTACATTTTCTGCTTCTTGTCACTAGGCCTATGAGACCACTAAGAGTCTCCAATATCCATTTCCACCTTAAGGGAACAACAGACAATATCCTCATAACTGTCAAAGTCTTGAACTTCCAACACTTTTCGTAGACTTGATTTTAGTCCGCTGAATAAGCGATCCACCTTGCATTCGGTGTTCATGATAAAGCCAGAGGCATACCTTGAAATCCTTGTAAAGTTTGCTTCATATGCCCTGATGGACTCATCTTCCTTCTACCTGAGTCCGAGGAACTCTATTTCCATCTTGAGACAAAGGGTTTGAGGAAAATATTTATTGAAAAACATCCTCTTTAATTCCTCCCAATCCATGGAATCAATTTCCTCTTGGGAATTTGTATTCTTGATCAGTGTCCACCACTGAGGAGCTTCCCCATCAAAACGATAGACTGCCAGTACAACCTTCTCTTTTTCCGAGCACTGTAGAACAGAAAATATCTTTTCAATGGACTTAATCCATTGTTCTACGAGGAGGGGATCAGAAGACCCGCTAAACATGGGAGGCCTTTTCCACATGAAGGATTCTATAACAACTTGCTCTTTCCTTGGAGGAGGAGGGAGTTCTTCCTAATTCAAGTTATTATTCATAACTCGATCCAGCTGATCAAGTACTATCAGGAAGTTTTGAGCACCCACTCCTATCATATTAGGCACATATTTAGGGAAATATTTACATTTCCTATCAAATTGGTTGTTGGAACGTGTTTATCTATTTCCCGCCATTAACTTAGAAAAAGAATGTATAATTAGAGGTCTTGAATACTTATTTATTGAGCATAAAAGGACACTTTCAACATAAAAGGGTAAACTTATAAGGAATAAGTACATCCTAACTTGTGATTCTTTAGGTTAAAACCTGGGTTATCCTCGATCTATTTCTTGACTTATATTTTTATGGTATTTTTTTCCCTTAATAATGGTTTGTACTGAGCTCATGAATCTACCGAAGCATATACCCCAGAATTGTCGTAACCAAGAGTGCCGAAAAGCCCATTGTAGTGTACTATTTCCTGTTCGAGTCTAGCTCAAAGTGGTTTTTTCGATTTTTACCCCTAGATACATTTGTTCCAGATCTGCCTCTACCTGCTCGTATCCAGACAGGGATGTATTTTCTTGATAAACCACTTACTCTATACTCCCTAAAATTTAGGACTATTTTATTAGACTTAGTCTCATCCATAAGGTTCTTACTAAGGTTCTCTATTCCCAATATCCAAAAATAACTAGACCATCCTTTGATACCAACTATAGTGACTCGATCCTTTTACATATAACATTTCATGATTTTAAACATAATTCAACATCAGAGTACAAGCCAAGGATTGTTAAGTCTAGTGTCTTTGAATACAGGGTACATATAACACAAAACAAGGGGATAAAAAAACTTCTTTATTTAATCTCCATAATGATCTCCTTACTTCCTTTGAGCCCTTACACCTGCATAGGGTACCCTGGGGAACAAATGAACAAAAGGATGAGCTAAAAAGCCCAGTAAGGGAAAGAACATAAGGATACCTCTCAAGCACATGAGTTAGGAGGCATGACATGATGATAACTAAAGAATGAAACTTATAAAATCATTTTATATAACCATAGGATCATATAAACATGGAATCATATAAATGTGGCAGAATCATAAAGAATTTCTTTAGTATGAGTCAAGTCTAACCGTCAATCTTGTTTCCCATTTCAGTACGGGTCAAGGCTAACCGCCAATCCTGTTTCACATCGCATCTCATGAGAGATAACCATACCCAATGAATTGGAGAGCTATATGGGCACACCCATCTCAACATATTCATGAATATCCTTGCCACATAAATATTCTTACCATATATACAATCCTACACATTCATCCATACACAAACATAAGGGTACCCATGAAAAGAATTGGGTACCACAATCATGACATCAATCATAACCAATGGGTGTATCATGAAAGTGTCCATGTAAGGATAGAATTATAAATACATGGAATTTAATAGGGTAAAATAGGCACATAACATGGTAAGTGGTGTCAAACATAAGTGACAACATATGAGAAATGCATTTTAGAAATATTAGCATTAAAAAAAATTGTGCAGTTTTAAGGAAAATACTATAGAGCTTATTAAAATAGTAGAGAATAAATTCATTTATATAAAACTAGAATTGAACCAAGAAGGTTTTCATAATAAAAATTCAGAATTTACAAAGATATTGGTGTCTTAAAAATAAGATAGAGTACACTTGACATTGAGTAAAAGTTCGGGAAGTTCCTTTAAAACAAGTGTACTTATTGGGAAGTATCAAAGAGAGATTCACTTATAAGCGTGTATAACCACAAAAGAGAGTGAGAGGTGGATCTTGGAACATGATACTAGATCATATAAACAAAATGTTGAAGTTCTACATAAAATAAAATACAACAACAAAAGAAAGATAGAGTAACCCTAAGGAATAAAGGAAGTTCGGGTAGAATCCATCATGGTTTATTGACATGATATCGTGTATAATTAAGAGGACTTTATGAGAGAGATAAGGGGTTTCTCATCACTAATAAAACATTATGTAATTATGGGGAAGGTGTATAAATGTACCCCATCACTTGGTATTACACTAAAAGTCATAGCATAGAGAACAATCTTGATTAAGAGTAAAAAGGGGAGGATCCTTTACCTTAAGTCTATTGGTGTTCTCCACTTGATAGTAATGACCTGAATAGTCAAATTAGGTTTATTAATCAACAGTTACAGAGCCTTATATACATGTAAAATATTTATTATAACCTTTTTAATTTCATTTATACCCATTTTGATTGATTATAAGGTTCAATTTCATGGTTCGGGTTCGTTTGTTTCCTTGGTTTTAATGATCAGTTCACTTGTATTTAGGTTCAGATAAAATGTAAGATGTAAGTGGTCATCCAGAATTGATGTTATATAGAATTAGTGATCATACAGAAGGTTACATGGTTAAAAATTCATTTGGTTAATTGTAGTGAAAGAAAACCTTGACATAAGACATTAATGATAAACGCTTGAATTAATGTTAGCGATTTTACCCGTAATTAACTTGTTTTGTATTATTATTTAATATCATGAGTGTATAAGGATTACATAAAAATAAATAGGATATATAAAATTTATAATAATCTGGTTAAACCATGACATAAATGGTTTCATGACCAGGAACAAAGATGATAAAAAAATTGAAAACACATTATCCACGATGTCGATAATTAGACACTTCACGGATGATGTGTTAATTTTAGATCAGGAGGGAGAGGAGAACAAGCATGATACTTGAATTTTTTACATAAACATTATTAAAATACAGAATATATGAGATTCTGGAGCTTTCATTCCTTTTGGATAAGGGAAGGGGAATAGGGTATAAGAAAAGAAGGGAATTGAAAACAAAACACTTGAAAATGAAAGGGGATCCTAACCCTTTGATCTCCTCACTTTGAGATCCCTCTTAAGGCCTTTTATTTTGGCCTTTTGGTAAGACCATAAGGACTTGGACGTGGGGAATAAGCTTGGGAGGATACTTGAGTAGAATTTGGGCTAGACACAAGGCTTGAGAGGTGTGAGGGATAGAGGTAAGGAGAAGGGGGTATTTATAGTGAGGGAGGGGAGGGTTTTCCCATTATTTTAAGTATTAGTTTATTATTTAAGGAAAATAATATGAATAATTGAGAATTATCATAAAATATACTAAAATAGTCAAGGATTATTCTATATTATCATCTTACATCAGCCATAGATCCGCTATGATGCAGTATTTAGCATTTATTGTAATTTATCATATTTTATTATTCATCAAAAATTCAAGTATTTCAGAAAAATCCCAAAAATTCACCCTAACCATTTTTCAACAAGTAGAATCTAAAAATGAAGTTTATTTTTCAAAAATAATTTCCTAAATATTATTATTTTAATATTTAATTAAAATAATAATTTAGTATGAAAATCAGGTTTAAAACATTCATTAATTTATTCTAAAATACAGGTATATTGTACTTCAAACATGAATATTATTTTCATACTATAATAGGTGATGTTACTATTCATTAGGGTATATTACTATTCATTAGGTTATGTTACTATTCATTAGGGTAGGTTACTAATCACCAAAAATTATGTTTTCCTTACCATACTCCAAATAACTTACTGATTACAACCGTGTATGCTGGATTTTTGAAATTCCAAACACAGAAGTGTCAAACTTATATTTAGAGGTCACTTAGCACTCAGTAGTTCATTATGTTGATTTTTCATGTGATTTTATGAAATACTTTTGAGAATGGAATTTTCATTGAAAAACATTTGGTCGTTACATTGTACCTCTCTGGATACCTCCTAAAAAATTTCTATGGTTCTAAGAAGATCATCCCAATCTTTAATATGTAACCTCTCAAGGGTAGGGATTCTCTCCCTACTCTTTTTGATTCAATAACTTCCATTGTAATAATCATTTTGATTGTCAATTGATTATGTTTTCCAATGTTTACCAAAATTAATTTACTATCTAATATTTTTCCAAGTAATGATATACTACCTTCCTCTCTCATTTTTCCCTTTCATGAACTTTCATGTACACTCATTTTGATCCCCATAATTATCCCTTGATTTTCCATTCCATACATTTGTATTGTAAATACCCAACCCTATTTTCATTCATGAATATTCACCTATATATAAAAATAATTCACTGATTGGAGAATTCCATGTTGGAATCCCATATTCCTTAATCATGAGACTGAAATGATTAAATGTGTTATGATATTATATGATCGATGTGGCACATGTAATGTTAGACATATGAAGGGTGTGTCCTAATATCACTCCAATGTATTGGGTAATGTTTTCATCTAATAAGATATCATGTATAGTGTATGGGTAGTTTTCTTAAGAATTTTCTGCTCTGATTCCTTTTTGGTTAGCCAAAAATAATACTTATGGTTCCATGTTTTATATTATTTCTACATTCCTATGATATCATGATATTACAATGTAATTTTCTCATGTCATGCCTCTATGTGAGTATGTATGATTATTACCTCTTTATGTTATCATGATATGCCTCTTGAATTACATGTATTTTTTATCATTATGTTATGCTTTGATTATTCCCTTACTAAGATTCATATCTAACCACTTTTTTATAAGTCCCCAGGATATCTTGTGAAGTATTTATAGTTAAAAGGAAAATATGAGTGCATTACAGTGTTTTAAATAATTGTGTTTTATTTAATTTTAATTTAATATTTTATTTATATAATTTCCCAAAGACACTAGGAATCTTTATTTTCTAGGAATGTATTACATAGTTCTTTATGTTAAAAAACATGAAATAAAATGTATTATAAATATTGGTTATTATTGGTGATATTAAATAAATTCCTAGTTATTTTGGAGGATTAGGATGGAAAAAACATTAGTCAATATACTATAGATATGTATAAGTATAGGAAAAAATATTGAAATTTTGGTAATTTATAGAGATAGTGGTTCATAAGAAATTTAATACATGTCTTGATACTACAAGTGGATGTGGCTCCAGCATATAGTCCCTAAGGATAATAACTATAAAAGGGATCGTTGGGTATGAACATGACCTATAACTAGTACATAACAAAGAGGCCTTGTTGCACGCCTGTTTTGACACACTTGAGGTATATTACTTAGTAAATTCACAAGAACTTTATGAACCATTATAAGTAACTTGAAAATATTATTTGGATAGAAATACTAAAAGTAAAATTATCATGGATAATAAATATTGAAATTTATAGATTCATAAGTTAGGGTATATATGTAATTCCTTCTAAATTATGTGGTTTCCTTTTTTTATATTCTTATTGAATCATGTATCCCAATCCCAAACATTATTTTATTTTAGAAACTGGTGGGAAATAGTAAGAATCATGTCAAAAATATATTTTAGGTTCAATGAGATGATTTCTCTAATGAAATGCATAATATGATGGGAGAAGGAGTTGAGAACTTCATGGAAGTACTAGAAAAACTGAATGAAGATAGGATTAATAATATAAATCACATTGACCTCCCTATTTCCCATAAGAAAGATAAATTTTTAGTTTATTCCTTTATGTGAAAAAGTTTTCTAAATTTTAGTGGATCTTATAATCCCCTAATTGTGGAGCAATGGATTAACTCTATTAAGAATATATTATCTATCCTCAAATTCTCTAAGTAATAGAACGTTTTTCTAGTTTTTTATTTCCTAGAGGGAAAAAATGATCAGGGGTAGACACTGATCAAGAATACAATCCAAAATGAGGATATTGAATCCATGTATGAGATGGATTCAAGAAGATATTTTATAATAAATATTTTCCTTAAACTGTCTATCTTAAAATGGAGAAGGAATTCCTTGGTATCAAGAAAATATAGGATTAATCTATTTGGGATTATAATGAAAAATTCAAAAGTCATAAATTATGTGCCTTTTTATTTTTCATGGACATTGAATGTATGTTTTACCACTACTTTAGTGGTTTAAAGTCGAGTCTATGAAATTAATTGTTGATTCAAAACATTTACAATTATGAATACATTGTATTATGTTCCCTCAAAATCAAGATGGAAGTTAGTGATTCTTAGTTGAATCATGGGGAGGTAGATAAGAAGTATAGAATGGAGTTTAACTCTAGAAGATAATAAAATAATACTCTTGGAGACAAGAGAATCCAACATCCCTCATGTCATAAGTGTGGGGAGAATAATCCTAAAAACTACCTCAAGGGGGCCAAGAGATGTTTCCAGTATGGAAAGGAAGGTCATCAATTGGATGAATTTCAGAGGGAAATAAATAATCCCACTAATGGGATGTAAAAAAAGAAGTTTCTAGTCAATCCTCATCTCATGGTACAATGTTTTAACTACAAGTAATATGGATAATATGTGAACCAATTCCCTAATAAAAGGGTTTTCAATGATAATTGTCCATGAAAACTATCAAAGCCAAGAGAACAAGGGTTATCATATATTATCACTAATGTGAAGGTGGATCTTGATAATGAAGTAGTAATAGGTACTCTAGTTATTCATTCAATAATAGAAAAATAATTATTTGATTATAGTTCTAATAATTCTTTCATATCATTCATGTTTAGTAGAACTATTCAATCACTACCTGAAAACAAAGAGGTTGAGTTATTGGTGAACAAAAAAAAATAGGGAAATTATTTCATCACAAGAATATAACTCCTCTCCAATTATTGTTTGTTGGTTTAATATCCCAAAAAACTTGCCATTCTTCATTCAGGGGAGTTCAATATTATATTGGTCAAGGGTTGGTTGTCTTTATATCAATACAAAATCAATTTTATTGACAATTAAATCACCTTTTGTATCTTAAATAATCTTATGATTCTATAAGTGTAATGATGATGATGAATCTTATTTGGAAACATCTTATCAATCATGAATAATGTTTCCTTATGGGAAATAATATATACCTAAAATGATCTAAACAAAGGAGAGTATTTCTATTGAATACATGTTATTTATAAGGGGATATGTTGGTTTATTCTTTGAATGAGTTGTTTGGCCTTACCCCTGATCAAGAGGTTTATTTATCAATTAAAAATATACCTAGTTATATGTTAATATCCAAGAATTCATAAATAATTCCCCCAATTGAACTAGATAAACTATATAAATAGCTAAAAGGGATTTGGAAAAGGGATTTATATTCTCAAGTGAATCACCATCGGGTTCACCAATCCAATTTTTTAATAATTATGGGTAAATGAATCAATTAATTGATTACCATAATCTAAAAAATATCATGTTAAAGAATAAGCATCACCTTCTATGGTTTGATGACATGTTTTATCAACTGTAAAACACCTAATACTTCTCTAAAGTTGACCTTAAGTTAGAATATAATCAATTAAATGTAAAAACATAAGATATTCAATTGAATTTATTTTGTACAAGTTGAAAACGCTATGTGATAATACTAATGTTCTAAAAACTCACTAATACTATAGAAATATTCATGTACTTAATGAATATAGTCTTTAGATATTACCATGAAAAATATTTGGTAATAATTATAGATGATGTTCTAAAATACCCTAAAATCTGGGTGGGAGATGAGGAGAGTTTAAATACTGTACTAATAATTTTTATACAGGAGAAAATATATACAAAGTATTATAAATGTGAGTTTTATATAGAGGAAGTATCATTCTTTGGGAATTTTATCTCATTTAAGTGGATATTTTTGGATCATTTGAAGAAATATTTGGTTGAGGAGTGAACCAAACCAAAATATATAATAGAGATATGTTGTTTCCTTAGATTAGTAGGAAACTATTAGTGATATTTTATAAAATTTGCATGATTTTCAAAACTAATAACCAATTGAACTTAGAAGGTAATGAATTATTTTTTGTTTTATGAATGTGAAGTGAAATTCAATTAGTTGATTAATTATCTTATCACTACACCTATAATCACACTACCAACCTATAGGGAAGTATTTTTGATCTGCATCAATGCATAAAAGAAGGGATTAGGTTTTTTCTTCATACTAAATAATAAAGTGATATCCAATGCCTCTTGATGGTTAAAGGTGCATGAAAAAAATTATCCTATGAATAATATGGAGTTAGTTGTAGTAATCTTCGCAATGAATATTTGGTGGAATTTTCTCTATAGAGTAAGGTGTGACATATATATGTATTATAAGATCATCAAGTATATATTCATACAAAAAGAGCTCAATATGAACTAAATAAGGTGGTTAGATCTGATTAAGGATTTTGGTTGTTCAGAACATTATCATCCTGGAAAGGTGAATAAAGTGGAAGATTATTTGAGTAGAAAAGATTACAAAAAAATTGCCTATAATGAGTATTGAGAGGGATCTAATATGACTAAACATGAAAAGGATGGATATGTGAATCATAAAGGAATAAATATCATCTTACCTTACTCAAATGACTAATTAAAAACCCCTTTTGTATATGATTAAGAAATATCTAAGGGGTGATATGGAGATACATAATAAGGTGTAGGTTTTGAGGAAGGTAAAATCCTCTTAAATAAATATTCATAATGGTGGAGTTGTGAGATTTATGGTGTGGCTATGCATACCATTTAATCTTGGGTTAAAGAATGAGTTGATGAATGATTCTCATATATCAACATTCTTTATCCATCTAGGGAGAACATATTTGTATAGAGATATATAATATTTTTATTAGTGGGTAAATATGATGAGAGATATTATGGAATATATATCAAGGTGAATGGTATGTTAGAAATTAAAGGTAAAAGGAAAAATATTGAATGTTTAATGAAACCATTACCCATGCCTACATGAAAATGGGAAAATATCAATTCTGATTTTGTTATTGGTATTCCAAAGACAACCAAAGGAAACAATTCCATATGGTTTGTGGTGTAATGACTTACAAAGACTACAAAATTAATTTCCATTCATGGAGACATATCACTTTATCACCTTACAAGGATATAAATTAGATAAGTGGTGAGGTTGTATGGGACACCACTATCAATTGTATCCGATCAAGATATGAGATTCACCTAAAATTTATAGAAAAGTTTACAATGTGATCTAGGCACATATTTAAACTTAAATGAATCCTATAACTTCCAAAATAATTTCCAATATATATGGAATATCTAAACACTTTAGGATATGTTGAGATCTTTTTCAATGAACTTCAAAGGAGGTTAGGATCAAAATCTTCCTTTAGTCATGTTATCATAAAATAATAGATTTCACTAAAGCATTCATATGTCTCCTTGTGAATACCTCTTTTTAAAGAAAGGAATAACTACAACATGTTGGGATGAATTTAGCGAACATAAGCTATTGGGACCAAAACTTGTATAAGAAATGGTTAAGAAGGTCATAGTCATTTAGTAATGCATCATAGTAGAGTAAAGTTGGTAAAAGAGTTATGTTGATAACTATTAATAAGAATTAGAGTATGAGATAAATTTTTCCTTCATATTTCATCCTGTAATAGATTTATGAGGTTTGAGAATAAGGGAAAACTAAGACCTAGGTATATTTTTCCCTTTGATATCCTTGATCGCATATGAGCTATGGCCTATTGAATTGAACTTCTTCTGGACTTGTGTAAAGTTCATTCTATATTACATGGATATCTCTTGAGTAATTAATTGTTATATCTCTCACATATATTGAATCTATAGGCGGTATAGTTATAGAATGGTCTCTCTTATGAGGAGAAACCAGTAAAAATCATGTACTGTAGAGAAAAAGTTTTGTAAAACAAGAGAACTCACCTACTCAAAGTTTTTTGGCGGGACCATTGATTCAAATTAGAAACATGGGAACTAGATGAAGTTATGAAACATAATTACCCTCATTTTTTCACCTTAGTGTATGAAATGAAATTTTAAGGCTGAAATTTCTTAAGAGGGTAGAATGTAATGACATAGAAATTTATATATAGAATTTCCCTTCCTAATATGTATGTGTGGAATATTTATTAATTTAGTATAGTATAAAAAACAAAGATAACACATTATTTAATTAATTTATAACATTAAATTTAATAATTAATTAAACCCATTAAAATGAAAAATATTATGATGGGAAAATAAATATATATAAAATAATTGGAATAGGACAATTTAGATCATCATAATCTCCTATGCTTATCTCACTCACAAAGAACACTAGAAAAATGAAACAAAATTCTAAAAATATAATATTCATTTTGAAAATGAAGAATGTAAAAGCTTGATAAAATTTAAGTAATGGGTGAATGAATAAATTATGAGGTATTTATAGAAATTATAAAACCATTATTATTGTTGGGAAATATGTCTATCAGGAATTATCACCATTAGACATTATGAAATTTTTTAATTATGAACATTGGGAATTATGACCATTTATAATATTGTTATTATATTGTGAATGGTAAAATCAGTGTTTATTAAGGGTAATTAAGAGAAATAATTGATGAAAAGGGTGAAATGATGGCCTCAACTAATATAATCATACCTTATGAAGCTCATTTATTAGAGCCTGGTAGGGAGGCATCCTCACTGGGGTCCACACTTAACTAATCCCAAAAAGAGATTCAATGAGTGAGGATCAAGCAGAATTGCCTATAGAAAATGTTTAAGTTAGAATAAATCACCATTATATCGATGTTAACTGATCCATCCCAAGAAAGTAATAAAATTTCATTCCTTACCCTTATGGTGTATGTCAGTTTAATATGGGTTTATGTTTCTAAAACTAAGTATTATAAAGGTGAACTTTTCTTTTTAGAAATAAAATGATGGTTTCTGAAATCCCATTTTCATTATTATTTACACATGAATACAAGATTATTATTATATATAGATAAAACATAACTATATTACATGGAAAAATATATAATTTCAATTTAGAACACTTTGATGATAAATTAAATAATTTTAAATAAAATTTATTTTCCTGAAATATACTTATAAAATACTATTTTTCAAATAAAAAAGATAATATACTTTTATAATGCTTGAGTAATTTTTATAAGGTTCAAAAGGATGGTTATGTGATTAAAACTCTTATTTTTTAATAAATGTGTATTTTTAATTAGAAGTTAAAAGTATCATATTTATAAAATTAATCTTATAAAATAATTCATTTTTTAAATCATCTCATCAAAATTAGCCAATGGTGTTTTTTCATTATTTTTTAAGACATTGGACTTTTTGGGTAAAAAATAAATATATAATGAATATATGGTAACTGTTAGGTCATCATAATAACTTAAAAGTGATTTGATCAATTCAGTAAAGGGTTTTATTAACCAAACATTATTTTTATTTATTAAAATGATGTATCTTAATGTGATAATATTATTTTTTTCAGGACTATAAAGAACCTTCCAAAACCGAAAGGATATTTTAAGATTTTAGAAAAATATTTATATGCATGACTCACTTACACATCATGAATGATATTATTTTAAAGGTTTTGGTTCATAAACTAAAAAAATATTTAAAAAAATATAATTGGAAAATACCATGGGTAAAAACATGGTAACACCAATGGTTTTGGATTTTTTTTTATTGACTATGTGTCTGAGTCCTAAGTTTATCAATTAATAAACAATACCATTTTTTCTATAAATATCCACCCATTATCCTATCACTCTTCACTAAAAAACCTCAAATCATGATGTTACTCTCATTTTACTTATCTAAAAACCTCCCAAATAGTTTATATGGTTATAATGATATCCTCTCAAGAATTAAGAAGCAACCTCTCAAGGTAAGGGATTCTATACCTCCTCTTTTCCATTCAAGAACTTTGTAATAGGTCATTTGATTCTAAATTAATTATAGTATATTGTGTTTATGATAATTAATTTACTATCCAAATGTTTCCCAAATAATGGTATAATACCTACCTCTTATATTGTTTCCATCCATGAATTTTAATGTATACCCATTATACTACTGAAAATTATCCCTTGATTTTCCATGTCATACATTTATGTTGTCAATACCCAACCCTATTTTCATTCAAGGGTATTCAACTAGATATAACAATGATTAATAGATTTAAGAATCCTATATTTTAATCCAACATTCCTTAATATTATTATTTAAATTATTAAATACGTTATTATGTTATATGATTTATGTAGAACACATAAAGTTAGATATATTAAGGTTGTGCCCTGATAACACTCCAATGTATTGGGTAATGTTTTAATCTCATGAGATATCATGTTTGGTTTATGGGTGGTTAGCTTAACAACACTATGTTATTATGTCTTGGTAGTTTTCCTTAACTTATTATTATTATTCTACATTTTATATTGTTTTTACATTCTTATGATACCATGATTTTATAATTTTGTTTTCTCATTCCATGCCTCCATGTGAGTTTGTATGATTTTCGCCTCATTATATTATCATGATATTCCTCTTGACTCACATGTGTTATTTATCACCATGTTATGATTTTATTATTCCCTTGTTGAGATTTATATATCACCCCTTTCTTTTTTATATCCCCAGGTTATCTTGGGAAGTATTAAGCATTTAAAGGAAACTAAGAGTACATTATGTAGTTTTAAATAATGATGTTGTATTTTAATTTTAGTTATTGGTTTGTTAATCTAATTTCATAAAGATATTGGGCCACTATATTTCATAAGAATATATTATAAAGATATTTGGGGTAAAATCATGAAAGAAAATGTATTAGGATTATGGGTTTTTATACCCACTATAGGTGATTCAACATTCCAAAAATAAAACCCAATACCAAGAAGATTATATAGGAAGAAGTGATAATGTAAACTTATAATATTAGTTTATATGAATTTAAAAAATACTAGTCAACATGTAACTAGAAATATAAAAATAGTACATAAAAATAACATATTAAAATATTGAATAAGACAATATACAAAAGAAAAAATGGGGATATGTGCCAATCAGGTCTTCCAACCAATAATTCATCATCTCCAACACTAATGTAGGAACCAAAATTTCTCTAGAGACATGAATGACTTACACTAATAAGAATATCTATAGAAATAAGCTTACCTGTATGTAACTTAAATGTATCAATTGAAGTTTTATGCCCATTTAGGTGTCTAAAAAGTGTATGAGCATAAATACTCAATAGGGCACCATCAATAGTGTCTCAACACAACTGTGAATAAATTTTTATATGAAATAGCATGTCTACTAATTTATACACTAGTGCAGAAAATGTTATTTACGTCACTTTTTTTTACTTCAGTTATATATAACCGACGTGATAATCTGTGAAATGTGATTTTTTACGTCGTTTATGAAATAACCGACGTAATAAATGCGGTGAGTAGATTTTTAATGTCAGTTATTTTAATAACCAACGTTACAAATCGCGCGTGTTTGGTTTTTACATCGGTTATAAATTAACCGACATTAAAACTCAAAGCGCGGGGTTTTTTACGTCGGTTATTTTATAACCGATGTAAAAAATGAGTTATCTATGGGTTTTTTACTTCGGTTATTTTATAATCGACGTAAAAAACTAAAGTGCTGGGAGGGGTTTTACGTCGGTTAATTCATAACCTACATAAAAAACGCATAGATATCTCGTTTTTTACGTCGGTTATCAAATAACCGATGTAAAAAACCAAAGAGCGGGGGGGGGGGGGGGGGGGTTTATATCGGTTTTAAAATAAACGACATTATAAATTTAAAAAAAAAGCTTATAACATCGGTTATTATATAACCAACATTATAAAACATTTAAAAAATTAAAGCCTCGTGGACTGTCATTTACGATTTTTCGATTGACAGTCCGCCCGCTCGTCTCTCTTGCGCGGTAAACCCTAATAGGCTCGTCGATCTAACTACGTTAAACTCATTTTGGATTCATCATTTATCTTCTTTACTCCTTTCGGATCTATCATATCAACTCGCAATACTCAAGTAATCCTTCCATGAATTTATTTCGTTCGTTTTTTTTTCACGAATAGTCTATAATTATGTTTTGCGATTTTTTTGTTTAAACTACGTTAGATTCTCCCATTTTGAACCCTATTACATCTTTTTGAATATCATTGGATTTTTATTTCCTAACCATCCACTATGAATACCATGTTTTCTATTCTTTTGATTGAAGGGTGTTCAACAAGATATCATAGATAAAATGATTGAGAAAATTATTGACTAAACTATATACTCATTATTTATATGGTTTCAATACCATATAATCATTGAATGGTATCTACCAATAAATTTATTTAGAATCATTTGGAACCCATTTATATTACATGGGATTATCGTGTTTATTGATTGAATTATAAATTTTTTATTTATATGATTCCATTTTAAATGGATATTAAACCCATTTTTTCCATGTATTCTTTGTGATATAATGATTATTGATTTTATATCTCACACATACGTATGGATGTTGATGGGTGGGGTCATATATCATCATCCACTTCATTGATTTTGTTTTATATATCATAAGATAGTAAGGTGTGGATATAATGAGTTTGTTCAAAATGGCATGGGAATAATATTTTTTCACACATGTTAATGTGTGGACATAATGTGTGGACATAATGCGTTTATTTGATGTAGGTTTTTATTTTTCATGGATTACTTCATAAAGTGGTCTCGGTTCATTTGATTTTGTGTTTCCTTTGACACCATCCCTCCTCAATGACTATAATCTCTCATTGCCATGTTTTTCTCTAATTTTTTTCTCATACACCTTTTGGATTTGATGGTTGATTACAAACATATTTATTCAAATATTTAAGCTGTATTATATGCATTTTTTAGGATTATATTGATGTTTTATGCCACTTTATTTACTATTCTATCCAATACTAAGACCCTTTATAGTAAGAAAAATTTCATAAAAAATACGATTGGACACTTCATCATATTTCATGAAACGTTTTTAAAAAAAATATGTTATATCAAAGATGTGGAAACGGGTGGTGTCTGGGGGGGTGTCCAAGGGGGTGGGTGGGTGTGAGTGGTTTTCCACATGGGTGGGGGCCTGTCCATAGGGTTTTGGGGGTTGTCCGGTGGGGTGGGGGCTGTCCAGAGGGTTGGGGGTGTCCAGGGGGTTTTCAAGGGGTAGGGGTGGGGGTGGTGTCCAGGAGGTGTGGGGGTGCTGTCTAGAGGGGTGGGGCGTTCTGGAGGGTTGGGGGGTGTCCAGGGGTGGTCCAAGGGGGTGGGTGGGTGTGGGGGGCTGTTCAAGGGGGTGGGGGGATGTCCAGAGGGTTTTGGGGGTTGTCCGGGGTGGGGGTGATTCTCAGGTTTACTCCATTTTCTCCAATTTTCTGTCAACTATGTAGGCGTCATGGTTTTCTTTGATTCAATGAAATTTAAAACTGTTATAACTAACTATATTTTGTTTTAAAAATAATATTCAAGAATATTTTTTTAAATACCCATATATTTGTTTTATATTTTAAATTGTTTTACATTCAAATTATGATTTTTTTCATATAAACATATATTTGACTTATCTTAAAAATATATATTTTTTGTTGATATTTGTTATAGGTAATAATGATTCAAAGTTGGATTATGGAACATCAAAGGAGCAATGAATTTGAAGAAGGTGTTGATGCCTTTTTGGATTTTTCAAAATGAAATGTTCCAAGTAGTGACATTTTTTTCTATCCATGCCTAAAATGTTTGAATATGAAGAAGTTGAAAAGTAGAGAGATAAAAGATCATCTGATTTGTCATGGTTTTATTCCGAGTTACATCCCTTGGATTTGGCATGGTGAAACTGGATGGAATGTAACTAATGATGATGATTCACAAGATGGTAACTCTGATGGAATTGAAGAAATGATTCGCGATATTGTAGCAGAACAAATTGAGATAGAACCGACAGTTGCGCGTCTATATGGTGATGCTGAAAAACAATTATATCCTGGTTGTAAAGATTTTACGGTTTTGGCGGTGGTGTTAATATTGATTAGCCTGAAGTCAAAACATGGATGGAGTGATAGAAGTTTTACAGAGCTGCTACAATTGATGAAAGACATTCTCCTAGAAGATAACGATCTTCCAGATTCACATTACAAAGCCAAGAAAATATTATGCCTGATGGGATTGGGATACAAGAAAATACATGCCTGTCTGAATGACTGCATTATATATAGGAAGGAAGATGAATTTTTGTCAGAGTTTCCTAAATGTGGGACATCACGGTATGAGGTGAAAGAAAAATCACAGGCTGGTGTAGAGATTACAAAGCTCCCTTCAAAGGTATTTTGGTATCTTCCTATAATTAATCGTTTCAAACGTTTATTTGCTAATTCACATGATGCAAAAAGGTTAAGATAGCATGCTGAAGAGTGGGTATGTGATGGAAAAATATGTCATCCAGCTGATTGTCCACAATGGAAGAATATTGATGCGCAGTATTCTACATTTGGAAATGAAATTAGAAATCTCAGACTAGGGTTGTGCACATATGGAATGAATCCATACCGAACACTCAGTAGCACACATAGTTCATGGCCTGTTTTATTAGTAATTTACAACCTCTCTCCTGATGTTTGTATGAAGCGGAAATATGTCATTTTGTTTACAATGATCTCTGGTCCAAAGCAACCTGGTAATGATATTGATGTTTACTTTTCACCGTTGATTGATGATTTGAAACTGTTATGGGCTAATGGTATTATGGTGTATGATTCTTATAAAATGGAATATTTTCAACTGCATGCAGTTCTTCTGTTCACTATAAATGACTTCCCAATGTATGGAAATTTGTCTGGATACAGTTTTAAAGGGCATAAATAATGTCCAATTTGCGAACAACAGACGTCATATTGTCAATTTCATCATGGGAGGAAAACAGTGTACATGGGTCATCGAAAGTTTTTGCCTATGGACCACCCTTATAGAAGACTAAAAAAGGCATTCAATGGATCACAAGAATTTGATACGACTCCAAAACCTTTATCCCCTGATCTGTATTTTGAGAGGGTGAAAAACCTTGACGTGACATTGGGAAAGACACAGAAATCTGGTAATGATAGACATATTTGGAAGAAAAGGTCATTTTTTTAGTTACCATATTGGAGGTATCATGAAGTTAAACATAATATTGATGTCATGTACGTGGAGAAGAATATTTGTGATTCTTTGATTGGAATGTTGTTAGATATTAAAGGAAAGACTAAATATGGGTTGAATGCAAGATTAGACTTACTATCAATGGGAATAGGTTTAGAGTTAGCTCCCACTCCTAAAGGAAGACGAACATTTCTTCCCTCAGCTTGTCATACATTATCGAAGAGGGAGAAAATTAGCTTCTGCCAGTGTCTTCATGATACCAAAGTGCCTCAAGGTTATTCTTATAATGTGAAAAAAAATTCTCATTGAAGGACTTGAAGTTTATAGGTATGAAATCACATGATTGTCACGTCATGATGCAACAAATTCTACCAGTTGCATTGCGTGGAATATTGACCATTCGTGTCAGAAAGACTATAATGAAGTTGTGTCATTTTTTCAATTCAATTTGTAACAAGGCGATTGATGTAAATGCTTTGAACATTTTGGAAAAGGATGCAATTTTTATACTTTGTCAATTGGAAATGTATTTTCCTCCAACTTTTTTTGATATAATGGTGTATTTAATGATTCATCTGGTTCGAGAAATAAAGCTTTGTGGACCTGAATATCTTCGTTGGATGTATCCTTTTGAAAGGTATATGAAAATATTAAAGGGGTATGTTAAAAATCTATATCGACCTGAAGCCTCCATTATTGAAAAGTATATTTCTGAGGAGGTAGCAGAGTTTTGTATGAGCTACTTGGCTGCAGTGCAACACATAGGTTTGCCTCCATCTCTCCATGAACGAGTGAATAATGAGGGAAAGGGGATTCATAACTTGAAAGTCAAATCATTGTCAGCTGAACAGATGAAGAAGTTAGAATCATACATCTTGAATAACATCTCTAATGCTCAGCCGTATATCACATTGCATATTAATGAGTTGAAACAATTTCATCCAAAGAAGAAAGAAATGTGGATTCTGAATGAGCACAAAAAAACTTTTTTGTCATGGATTAAAAAGAATTTGCTTGGTAGATCAGATGTATCAGATACATTAAAAGGGATAGTGGGTGGTCCATGTTTAAATGTGATAACATGGTCCGGTTATGACATTAATGGTTATACATTTCATACGAAAGCTCAAGACAACAGAAGTGCAGTTCAGAATAGTGGTGTATCGGTGTTTGCAGAAGCAATGCATTTTTTGAGTGCTAAGGACAAAAACCCAATTTCTGCATCAAGTGCATATTATGGAGTGATTGAAGACATATGGGAGGTTGATTACTTTAAAATTAAAGTTCCTGTTTTTAACTATATATGGTTTAACGGTAACAACAATGTCATTCACGATGAATTTGGAATGCCACTTGTTAATCTGAATAGATTGGAAGACACAGCCGATTCTTTTATAATGGCAACACATGAAAAACAAATTTTCTATGTAGTAGATCAATCAGATATGCAGTGGGCTGTTGTTTTACAAGGGAAAAAAATATGTTGGTGAGGATAAACTTGATGAATATGCTGATTTATGTGAGATCTCTACTTCCATGTAAATATTAACAGAACATAATGATGATCATGTTGAATACATAGTTTGTGCCATAAGGAACGATCACGACGAAGGAATTTGGGAAAACAATCCATTTGTACATTCCTAAAATTACAGGTAACATATGTTTATTTCTTGTTTACATTTATTTTTTCCCTAAATTTTAGATATTGTAAGTTTTTTATTTATTAAAACATGTTTTAAAACAAAATAAGTATATGTTTTTGTTTGTTTTAAGTTTGTTTAGTTTACTTTATCATGTTTATAACCATTACATGAATTATATATCTATTTTTTTTGTTCACTTACAATTACTTTTCCATGTTTACCGTGTTTGCCAATTTTACCATTTTTACCATCTTGAATATCTTTACCATCTTTACCATTGTTTGACATGCTTACCATATTACCAATGTTTACTATTATGTAACTTAGTACACTTTTCTATTTTCTGATTACAGCAGTATAAAAATATTTGAATTTGTATATTTGTGAACTGACGTTTGTTTTTTTGATTTGAAGGATAATAGCAGATCATTCAGATGATCAACCACATGATTCTGGAGAGGAGCATATTTCTGGTCATACCTCTGGGGATGAACATTCACATGCTCCTATTACGACAAAGAGTTCAAAGGTTGGTAAATGTGGGTGCAAACGTTTACCAAAATTATCACTTGCCCATATGCAGGATCAGAGGATAGTTGTTGAGTTTGATGATGATGATATTCCTAGAGGTCCGAACGCAAAAGATTTTAAGAGTTTTGTAGCAACTCAGGCTAAGAGAAAAGTAAGCATTCGGTATGATGATTGGAGAAGTGTGGATAAAGCGATTATCTCTCAGTTGTGGGAGACGATTTTGGTAAGATCTTTTGTCATTGTTTGACCATTCTTTTAATGTTTCTAGTATATATAATATGTTTAACCACTTCTTTATCAGATGACATTTGATATTCCTGACACTGGAGGAGTCCGGAAGAAATGCTTATCATTGGCTGTCAGGAGATGGAGGGATTTCAAATCAAACCTCTCATCTGATTTCATTTATGTTTATAGGAGTCATGACAATCCATGTCGTATATATCCTTTTATAGATGACGACACATGGAGACAGTTTTTTGAAAGTAGAAGAAAAGAGTCATTTCTGCTAAGGGCAATGTAAACTTTTATAAACATTCTTATATAAATTATTTTATTAATGTTTTGTTAATGATTTCTTATTCATAAATTATAGAAAACATGGAAAGCTCATCAGGAGATCCAATATAAAAATGTATACCCTCATAGTTTATCTCGGGGAGGGTATGCATTATTGGAAGAAAAAATGATGGCGGAAAAATTTCAACAACTAAAATCTGACTCTTCAAGCTCTGGAGAGGTGGCCCCTCCATCCCCTCCATCTAGACATGAAAAATGGAAGAGAGCTTGGAAGGGAACAAAAGAGCAATATCTTTCGGAAGAATAGAGAATTGTAGCTGAGAGGATTGTAAGATATCTATTTAATTTATTTATGTTAACTATTTTCTTCATATAATTTCAATCATTACAGAAATGTTCAATTAATTAATACAGGACTCTCTTGAGGAGCAGAGTTCAGAGGGAAAATTTATAGCTATTGGGAGGGAAGATATTTTATTTGCAGCATTGGGAAGGCCCGAACATCCTGGTCGTGTAAGAGGATATCTGGCAGGTGTATCGGTAAGAAAAGTGTTTCCACGTTCTTCAACTTCTAACATTGGGGGGTTTTATAAAAAAATAGAATCCTTGGAGGCTGAAGTTCATAATATTAATGCAACGATGGAGGACAAGATTAGAGAGTCGGTGCAGTCTATGTTTGCAGAAATGCAAAGACAATTTCAGACTACAGCTCCCACTCCTCCACCTCCCACTACAAACCCCATTATTTATCCTCCACCTCCTCCAGTAGCTCCCACTCCCCCACCTCAGCCTGTGGACCCCATTTTTTATCCTACGCCTCCACTGTAGCTTCCTACATATTGCGAGTTGTATGTTGATGATTCTCAACATCATATAGTAGCATATGGGTTGGTATATTGTATATGAGATATAGTTCATCGTTAACAATTAGAGGTTGAGAATCAGAGGGTCACTGTACAGGATATTATACATAGATCAGCTAGGGTACCAATACCTATAGATGAGGTGGAGACAGTTGGACATAGTATCGGCCATTTTTTATTTTGGCCATCCACACTTCTTCGACTCATTACCATAGAGGTATGAATGTTATATCTTTTATTTTATTTTTTTATTAAAGTTTTTTTATCATTTGAAAACTAATATATTTTCAAAAAAAAATTTACAGAAATATTTCAAAGGTAAAGAAATACTGTATAGACAACAACAAAGACAAATGGCTATGACATCAGATACAGATTCAAATGGTCTTGACAGATTGTCAAGATATTCGCATTTGTTGTTGGGTTATTATGAGTTTCCAATGGAAGCTCATGTTTGTGGACGTGAAATAAGTGTGGGGATTATAAAAACTGATATCATGGAGCTTGTTTTTGGAGATAAGTTGGGCATCAACGTGGTGAAATTTTTTTCCATGTAAGTCTTAACACCTTTTCCCTGCATTATATTTATTAAAAATGTATACTTATGTATGTTTTGTATTAGGTATCTTTATAAAATTTGTGAGAGGAATGAGCTGATAGAAGTATATGGATTCATGGACCCGCAATTGATTTCCCCTGAAGCATGTGCATTGAATGAGGAACAAAGAATGGTTTATATTGCTGAAAGATTTAAAAAGAATATAATCACAAAATGTTGGATGATGCCTTTTTGTGAGAGGTATGAAACACATTTCTCTCAAAGAGTTAATTATCTTTTAACAAAAAAAACCCACTAACGTTAAATTTCCTTTTATCAGTGATCATTGGATGTTAGGGGTTTTTTGCCCAAGGGATAAAGCTCTTTATTGGATATGCTATGTCCATGGTGATGTGCGGGAAAGTTTTAAGAATATATTAGAAAGGTAAGTTTCAATTTCTCAATAGTTTTATATATTATAATGAATTATAAATTTACCCCATTCATATTATTTTCTAACAGTGCATGGGACTACTTTCAAAAAAACACAAAGAAAATAAATGCAAAGATCAAATATGTAAATGCAAAGGTAAATTTCCATTTATAATTTGTAATTTTTGATTTATTACATAAAAATAATATATTGAATTTACACTCATTCAAACAGAATTGTCATGAACAACAAGGCCTCATCGAATGTGGATATTATATGTTAAGATTTATGTATGAAATAATAACAACTGGGTCAGCTGTGAATTTTGACCTGGTACGATTTCCTCTTAAAATTTTCCATAATATTTCAATTTGATTTATTCCTTATACACGTTAACTACCTTCTTTTTCATTTGTAGCTTTTTGATGACCCTAAAACCTATACTATTGAAGACATCAAACACTTACAAGTGGAGTGGTCAAATTATTTTACAGGTTTGATTGAATTTTAGTTGTTTGTAATGTAAAATGTAATTTTGAATATTGTCATTGTAATTGTGTATTTGGTAGTTTTTTAGGTTGGATTTAGTTTTTTTTTTAAGTTGACAGTGTAAGTTTTGAATGTTATATAATTAAATGTTTAATTTTGCTCTACTTCTTGTTTTGGTTTACTTTTGATGGTTTTTCTGGTATGGATTTGGGTCTATGGGGGAGGGGTTCCAAGGGTGTGGGGGTGTGATCAGTGGGGTTGGGGGTGTCCAGCGGTCTGGGAGGGTTGTCCGGTGGGGTGGGGGGATAGTCCTGGGGGGTGGAAGGGCTGTCCAGGGGTGTGGGAAGGCGGTCCAGGGGTGTGGGAGTGTTGTCCAGGGGTGGGGGGTATACATGAGGGTGGGGGGGGGGGGGTTGTCCAGGGGTGTTTGGGGCTGTCTAGGGGTGTGGTGGGGGCTGTCAAGTGGGGATAGGGGGTGATGTTCAGGCGGTTGAGGGGTTTTCGAGGGGTATTTGGGGCTGTCCGGGGGTCAGGGGGCAGTCCAGGAGTGGGGTGCGGGAGGGTTGTCCAAGGGGTATACATGAGGGTGGGAGCTCCAATGGGGTGGGGGAGGGCTGTCGAGGGGGTACACATGAGGGTGGGGGCTCCAACGGGGTGGGGGAGGGTTTTCCATGGGGTATACAAGAGGGTGGGGGCTGTCTAGGGGGTAAGTTTTATATGTTATCAATGTACATGCTTAATTTTGATCTACTTTAGTTTTTGTGGTACGATTTCTTGATTTGTTTTCTGGTTGATTCTGGTGGAGAGAGGATGACTGCATTCAATTTTAAAAAAAAAATTGGGTTTATCACATCGGTTATTTAATAACCGATGTGATAAAAGGCCGGGAAAATGATTTATCATGTCGATTATTTAATAACCGACATGATAAAAGGCCTGGAAAATGGTTTATCACGTCGGTTATTTAATAACTGACGTGATAAACCCCATCCCGCGTGTTTATCACGGTGGTTATTATATAACCGATGTGATAAACCCCACTCCCCCGGGTTTTCACGTCGGTTATATAATAACCGACGTGATAAACACCCCTAACCTGGTTTATCACGTCGGTTATAAAATAACCGATGTTATAAACACCCCTCACCCAGGTTTATCACGTCGGTAATATAATAACCGACGTAATAAACACCCCTCACCCCGCTTTATCACATCGGTTATATAACAACCGACGTGATAAACCCCCATCACCCCGGTTTATCATGTCGGTTATATAAGAACCGACGTGATAACCCCCCTCCCCGGGTTTATCACATCGGTTATTAAAAAACCGACGTGATAAACCCCCCTCCCCCTGGTTTATCACGTCGGTTTTTTAATAACCGACGTGATAAACCATTTTCCAGGCCTTTTATCACGCCAGTTGTTAAATAACTGATGTGATAAAACCTTCCCAATTTCTTTACCACGTCAGTTCTAAAATAACCGACATCATAAACATCACGATTTTATGTTTTTGACGTCGGTTTTTAAATAACCGACGTCAAAAACGTTATTTATAATGTCGCCCGTATTAACGTCGTCTAGAAAACGACGTAAAAAATGAAAAATAACCGACATAAAAAACGTTTTCTGCACTAGTGATATCAATATTAAAAAGGTATTTTTGAAAAAGTAATCAATCAAATAATGAAAATGTTAATTATTTAAGTGATTAATATACTAGCATTTTCCACAACACATAACTCCCTATATCTGGATGATCTATGCCTGGAATTCCTACTTCAAGCCCAAGATCAGAGTCTAAGGAAAATGAATATAATAAGATAGGGTATAAAACATGTCCTAAATGAAACTTAATAAGTAATAGTAGCCTTTATTACCATCCAATAGAAAGGTAATCATTTATATTAAGTGGGGAAAAATTTCATATCACATGGGAATAAGGGAAGGTGTTGAAATGAGTCAGGTCATCATAGAACATCCCACTCTATTTGACCTATTATCAATGTGAGGAGTACCTACTCATGATATTGATATAATAATATTCCAATACATAGAATCATATATAAAATTATTAGATTTCATAATAATCAACAAGTCACTAAAGTGGAACTATTCCATAATAATTGGATCAATAAAGTGACAAAAATCCGCATGCTCAACATATGAAAGTTGTATTCATGATCAAGATACACAAACATAAAATTATACAGTAATAATAGAAAAAAAAATTATATAAGCATTAAATGGTTATTAAGATACTCAAAAAAATATAATATAATAATTCAATGGTTAAACATGCAAGTCTTAGTTCAAGTAAAGAACAAGGTATGACCCACTCAACTCTTGAGGCCTAATAAGGAAATATTGATAAATGTAATAAGAAATAAATATCCAACATATTCAAATTTAGTGTAAATAATTCAAAAAAGTCACTAACTAGGAAATACCAATTGTAGTTCTTGGGATAATGTGGGAAAGACATTTCTTGGAAGGAGAATTATAAGTTTACAAAAGATTATCTATCTAATAGTGTTGGTTCATGGTCTCACGTTATTAACCACACCTTAATAAAATATTTAAAACTGACACTTAATATAAATTATTTTATTTATTAACCAATAATTTATAATAGAAACGTTTTTTGGCATTGAAAATATGTTTTGGTATAGTATTTTAAAAAATAAGGAAAAGAATAGAGATATTTAATTAAGAAAGTGTTTTAAAAAAAGAACCATTTAAAAAACGGTTTTACATATAAATTTCTCCACTTAAAACCCTTATGAAAACTATTATATTAATCATATTTCAATTTTTTAGGTTACTATTAAAAAATATACTCTTCATGTCAAATCAATTACTCTCACTAGATCAATCCAACCACCACATCACCACCGAATTGCTCTCTTAATAAAAATTTAATTTTGATTTATTGACTTATAGATCATTCAAGTTTAGGTCTGAAGAGGTGATTTATTTTTATATAATACAAATATATCTTGATAAGATACACTTTATATCTTTTTTAATAACCATTAAGGTAAATTCAAAGAGTCATGCCTATACTATAAGTTTTTCTGTAAGGTTTCTTGACACTAATGACACACCAAAGGTTTCTATTTCAGACCAAGATTAATAGAAAAATAATGTTTATAATACTTTAGGATAATATGATTATATGAAATAACTTAACCATGGGTTAATTAACTCATGTTTGAATATAAACCTTGATAATAAAAATAAGTTCTTGCAAGGTATCCATCAAACACTAGTCGGTATAGTAAAGACCGCAAATAAACACGTGCGTGTGAATATATATATATATTGATCCATATGGACTCATTAAAAAAATATTTGTTATACCAAAATACCATAAAAAATTCATTTTTTATATTTTCAAAATATAGAATAAAATTTATTAATAATTTTAAAAAAATAATATGTATGCCCTTTAACAGAATATCCCAAGAATCATTTGAAGGGTTGAGACCACCTACGAAAATGATAGTCAATATTTACCAATACTCATGATCATTAAGTATAACCTAGGACACATCCAACTAAAATTCCCTGAATAAATTATCTTAATTAAATAATCTCTATAATTGAGGAGCTAAAAAATCTTAGAGGAAACCATTGAGATCAACTCCAAAAATTATACAAAAAATACTATAACCTAAATCTATAAATAAAACCAACTTAACATTACACAATTCCACCATGAAATACGAAAATACCATGTATAAAATATACCATATTATCCTTATACCAACACAATGAAAAACAAATATCATAACACCAACATAATCATACTTTAAGAAAGGGAAAATTCAGTCATGTGATCATGGATGAATTCAACCATAACCTGGTGGGGTTCACCTAAAAAACCTTGATTCCATCAAGGTAAATCATAATAGGAGGATCAAAAATAGAATAGAAGTTAAGAGGGCACAATTTACCTTTTATTTGTCTTGAGAAAGAACTTGGATCCACCTTGAGTCATGGGTATGAAAATAAAGGAGAAGGATGACCACAAGAAACCAAGGGAGGATATCTCAATCAACTGGAAGGAGGTGAGGTCAAAGGATGCCCTCATATGGTAAAAATGTTGTAAGGGAAAGGCAAAAAATGAACCTACATTAAGGATAATTAAATTTGGTTCTACTGGGTACCCAATATAGGGCTACCGGGTACCTGGTGGTTGCTCTAGAACCGGACCCCTCATTGTCTGGCCTCACCAGATACTCAGTTCCACCTAGAGTTTAAAATTTAACATTATACCACCTCATACTCTACTTAAAACTCTAAAACTTTCATTGAACATCAATCAAACCCAAAAACCCATAATATATCTAAATTATTATTCACATTTGATGACCCAAACCCAATACCCAAAATGGAAAAATACCCCTTAGTAGAAAAAAAAATCAAAATGGTTTCATACTTTAATCATTCAGAATTCCATCTTACAACCTTACATGATACTTAATCAAGGTAATAGAGACAAGATTCATTACAACTTCTACTATATGATCTCATATGTTAGTTATAACATCATTTTATTGGGTTTAAAAGTATTTTATGTAAATTTATTTAACATTTGAGGTGTTAATCATTTCATTCATGATTTTTCAGATGTTACAAAGTGTTTTAACATGATTTGTAAAAAAAATTAAAACATTTGGAACGGTGAAATATATCATAAACTGTATGTTTATAAAATTTTTGATATTTTTATGGATCATAAAAGATATCCCTTGATTCTTATAAAAGGAAATCCTCAAACCATGAAAAAGTGGTTCAATATTAATAGTTTTTTACAAAACCTCATTAAGTCACAGCTCTCATTTATCTCTTATATTTAACTAAAAATTTTAGTAAATCATGGGTATAAGAGAAATCCTTGTATTAGAAGATCCATGCATTATGTGGATACCTTGGGAAGATGGATATAGGTGATTACCACTAAGGGATAACCTATATATATTGTATATCTAATATTAAAATATAAACAATGACACATCAAATCCGTGTTTTTATACAATTTCACGTTATTTTTTGAAACATCTGTTTCTGAAGCTTTGGTCATGAAAAAACAAATATACCCACTATAGGTATAACTATACAAGGTTTAGAGGAATTTTATATCTTGATAATCCCAACCTGATAAAAAGGACTTACTCGGTTTAAATTTATGTCCAGTTTACTAAAAGATCCTATTTTTATGCCTGCTTAATAATAGGGCCAGACTCAAGCCTTATTAAGTGACTCGATATGTAGATCATTGAACCCAATTAAGATATTTTATAATGATATTTGAAAAAAATATAATATTATGTATTTATTATTTGAAGATAATGATTCTTATATATATAATTTATTTAATTTAATAATATTGTAAGATAAATAAATAAACAAGCCAAAAAAATTATACAGTAATTTAATGGGGTTTTCTTGTAGATTGATTAATAAAAGGGTTGGAATCAGGCTAGTCTGGAAAGTGATGATTAATAAGTGGATCCGTTGTTTCCAATTTTAACTCAATAGGTTTAACCTGTGTATAAATATAACCATAATGAGTTGTTAGTATATCATATTCAAGTGAGAAAATGATCATTAATTCATTCATATGTCATTTAGGAATTTTTATAATGAAAATAACATTCTTTATAAACATTCCGTTTATCCCATAAATTTTTTCCTAAAAATTATTTTTCATAATAGCTTATCAAAGATCAAAGAAACCTATAAATTAGTTATACAAATCTATCCATGATGGTTCTTATTTAAAATATTTATACATGATATATAACTATACATGAAGACAAGTCTTAGTTTCTTTAAAAGAAGTGAGGTGTGTATACTCTATATGTGATACCTTTAATTCAAATAAATTATTATTGGATCCTATGACATGTATTTTAGTAATTATATACATTAAATTTGGATGTATATAAAAAAATTGGATTATAAACTTTTAAACCTCACTATTTCTATATGGATATATGTATAAATAAAATATACTTATATAATTTAGTTAATATAATTGATTTCACTTGAAAAAATATGTGAGTACAATCTATCACACAACTAGAATAAATTACTTCATTGAAAAACAATATCAGTCAATAAATCCCTTTAACAGCCACATTGTAGCCACCAAAAATGGTCTTTATTAGTTGAATGCTGACGGTTTTAACAAACGATGTTTGTAAGTCACTAAATTTTTACCCAAATTCAAATCATGAAGCCACCACATTAGATATGGGATATCTTAGTAATTAATTAGATGTTAGTATCGGTAGTGATCTTGAGTGGGTGGTGTCTATGGTGGGACTAAGG
This sequence comes from Viscum album, assembly GCA_963277665.1. Lineage (NCBI taxonomy): Eukaryota > Viridiplantae > Streptophyta > Magnoliopsida > Santalales > Viscaceae > Viscum > Viscum album. Next base: position 1,138,233,123 of record OY728135.1, on the reverse strand, counting down.
TGGTGGTCAATGACTATAGGTGTGAGGCATTAGTGGTGGGAACTAGTGGGGGTTGGACGGAGGGTCTGTGATGGAAGTATGGATCTCATAGGCTATAAGGTATAGGTGTGTAATTATGATAAAAAGAAATGGGAGAATGGATATCGTAGGTCATGCAACTAATAGGATTGTATATCGGGAGAGATAGAGAGATATAAATTCAATGGATTTGGGTTTAGTATTAGTGACTATCATTCATCTTATAAACCAAACATTAGTAATTAACTCTCTTAAAATTATATTAAATATTGGATAAAATGGGGAATAAGTAAAAGAAATATGTGAACTAAAAATCCTAGTAATGGTATAAACATGATAATAAAGCATAACACATGAGTCATGGGTATAACAAGATTTCATAAAATAGAAGGATTTTGAGTAATCACAAGGGGATCATAACATAGAGAACATGGTATCATAACATCATGTAAACATAAGAAATGTGGTAGTAACACAACACATGAAATAAGCATAGGTCAAGGATAACTTACAAAACAACATTACATGGTTGATAAATTACCATAGTGGATTAGATTTACTCTCTAATACCATATATATCGTCTCATGTGACAAAATGTTTTCCCAATGCATTGGAGTTATAATTGGGTTCAACCATCATAAAAAGTTCCTGATTATGTGTTCCACAAATGGAAATCAATCATATTGAATAAAAATTATAATTACCCATGAAAATAAATGGGTTGCATAATCTTAAAAAATATCACAACCAAATGATATTTTTTGAAGAAGGAATTGAGAAATGAACTAAAGTCATGTATAACCCCATCAAACGAATGTAGAAAAAGATAAGAATATATTGAGAGACTTATATACATTATTTATATTCATTACAAAACATTAAAATAATATTGAAAGTGAGTTAGGGATAAAGAGTTCATAACCTAAAGAAAAAGTTTGGTTCAGAGAGATCTCTTACATCCATAAGCCAAATATTTCCAGGTATCAAAATATCCACTCAATATAAACCCTTTTTGAAAATACTTAGAACAATGGAAAATAGGTTTTTTATTTGAATAAAATAAGGAATATTATTAATGAATCCAAATATCAAATATTGTTCATGGTAATGGTAAAATTCATTTATGTTGTATGATTTAAAATAAAACATTCATTTTATATTTTGTAAAGAAAGTAAAAATATTCTGTATAAAATACATAAAAATATTCCATTTAATAATCATTTAAAGAAAGTAAAACATGACATTAAATTTACTTTATAATTTATTTATTTCTATATAAATACATTAATATAAAAACTTTAATAATATGTACACGGACTATAAATATTTAAAAAATAAATCTATAAAACATTTAAAATGTTATTTTTAATGTAATGTGTCCCTTACGTAAATAATAAAAATTATTCCTTATTAAAACATTGTAAAGAAAGTAAAATATGGTAAAAAATGACCATTATAATTTATTTAAACATAAATAATAATTTTCTTGAAAAACTTATAAGAACATGAACATAGAAAAAAAGAGTTTGAAGGGAAACTTTAAAAGATGATTTTATAAAATAAAGTCTCTTACCTTGAGTATGTCTTGTCATGTATATTATTTATATTCATAAATAATAATATTATGTTAATTATTTAATTTCTTAATAACCTTTTTGAAGTTTTTTATTCCTTTAATTTCCATGTGTCCAAAATAAATTTAGATAGTTTAATATGGTATAAGAGGCAATTATTTAATCATATCTAGAATAATAATCATGAAATAATTATCATTTTATTAAATCAATTAAACTTTTAAAACCAATACTGAAATGTGGTTATGAAAAATAAACTATGCTACAATCATGGAGACAGTAGGACATATATATTAATAAGTAATGTTTCCATTTTTTCAATGATTGTTATGGAAAAAAAGGTAAGTATTATATTAAAATTTAATAATTAATATCATAATATAAATATCATACTGTTTTTTTAAATACAATTATATATAGCAGTCATGTAATGTGGTTATGAAAAATGAATCACATCACTTTGTGAAGGTGGTAATCCACATGTATGCATGAATGAAATTATCATTTTTAAATAAATAAGAAGGTAATAAATTATATGACGTAGTTTTAAATAGTTATAAATATGATATTAAAATAATATATATATATATATATCGAAAATACATCATCAAAACCAATCATTAGTGGTCTTTATGGAAAATTAATTACATCGGTTCGTGAGGTGATAGTTTTCCTTACACATAAACGACGATTTGATTTATCATTTAATGGAAGTGGATATTGATATGGGTTTTTTTATTAATATAATAATGTTGTGGTATATGTAATATATATGTGTTATTACTTTCTTCATATTTTAATAATATTTTAAGGGTATTTAAGAATAGATAAATCAAAAAATATTGGTGAAGAACAACACCTCTTCTCTAGACAACCTCTTTAGGCTTGCACCAAAAACCTTCCTAAGAGGGTTTAATAATAAATTAAATTCCTCTAGGACATGGTATATGAAGTAAGAAATTTATTTTTTTAGGTCTTTGATGAATTAAAAGTCTTTTTAATTGTGGATAGGAGGGGATATGGGGTTCCCTTCTATAAGTGAGAAGGAGTGTCATTTTGGTAAATACCCCAAACTATTCAATAATGGGAAGTCAATATCAAACCAAGTGATATCAAAATTGATAAATAATGGATTTGGTGAAATATAATTTCTATCCACAACTCCAATATTAAAAAATTAACAAGTTTTATATATGATATTTCCTTTACCTATATGGTTACTCAAATTCACCATTTTAGTTTTCAACAAGGTAACTAGTTTGTTTTAACTTAGGTAATTTATACGTTAAGAATAATAATAAAATGAGATTAAATAAATAATTTGGAACTAATGATTATAAATATTAAATCTGATTTATCAAAAAAAATTATATGTGTGTGGAAAATTAATTTTAAGACAATCACATGTAACGCCCAAAACCCTATTTTAACATTAACCTTGGTAACAACTATTTCAATCTTAAATGGTTATGAATGTTATCATAAATTAAAATTTGACTCATAAATGGACTGTGGTTTATATGTTAAACTATATTCCATTTACATGTCCAAAAAGAATATTTTTTATGAATTTAAGTTCATTTAATAAAAAATTATTTACTAAACAATTTAATTAATGTCCATTTCGAAACAACTTATTTAATTTTACTTTAAAGACACCAAGAGAAGGCTAGAATTGGAATATATTCTTTTAAAACACCCCAAATATATTATAATTATATATAAAAAATTTAAAAACAATAATTCATTAAAATTATATTACATTTAATATTTTTAAAACAATTTATTTCACTTTACTTTTAATTAAATAATTACTACGTCAACGTTGCGTAAGCATTTAAGGTAATTTAATAATTTAAAAAAAATTAAATAAATTAACATCATTAAAATAATTTCATTATTCTAAAAAAATATTAATATTAATTCAAAAATTTCTTTTCCCCTTTTTGAACGCATAATATATTTTCAAAATTAAGAGAGTGTCATTTTATCCAATTCTTTGATTAAATTATTATATATCTCAATTTCATGGAAAAATAGACCTTAAAAAAATATAAATAATAAGATGTTAATAATCATAATTAATCTATCCAATAATTATTTATATAAAAAATAGGGGCCTTATCACATAATTTTATCCTTGGTAAACCTGATTTACCCTTTCACCATGTTGACAAGTTTTTACTATTTTTACTTTTCATTATAAAAAAATTAATATTACTTTATTAAAGAATATTAAAATCAATGATTTTAAATATTGATTAATTTTAAAAAATTCAATCTCTATAAGTGGAAGAAATTTATTTTATAATTATCCCGTAATGCACGAATAAAAATGGTTTTATGAAAAAAATCCTTTTATGTTTAAAAGTATTTTTATACTAAGATCTTGTATAATGTGGATTAATATGTAATTAATTATATTATTTCTAAATAAATGATAGTTAAATTAATTTATAATTAAATTAAAAATATTATGTGGCTCTTTCAATGAAAATAAATGACACTTAAAAAAAGGATTTTTCACTATTCATTGAAAAAATCAGTATTTTCCAAAAAATCCAAAACATTTACCCTAAAATAATATTAAATGATGATTAAAAAATGAAGTTACTTTTTTATAATAAAATCTATTAAATTGTAAAAAACTAATTATATTATTTTCTCAAAAAGGGGAATAAAAATATTTTTAATGAAAAATATATTTTTGAAGCATATAGTGACTTTACTAAAACTTGAGTACTTATTGCCAATATATTTTATTTATCTAAAATATTTATACATAATTTAAAAAAATATTCATATTCATTTTTATGATTTTAATGGATTGGTTTTAATGGTTAAATTTAGATATTTTAATAGCATATCATGGTTTTTTAAGCTCTTTATCCCATGTAACATAATCTATCCAAGAAATCAAATTATTTAAAGAGAAATATATTCTAAAATATTAAGGAGTTTCATTATAACCCATTAAATAAATTGAAACATCAAAATTATATTTTTTATAAAATAATTAACCTTTATTGAAAACACACATCCTTAATAGGGAAGATAAAACTTATTTTAAAAAAATAAAGTGGAAATCAAAAAGTTCCCCTGAAATATCACAAATTCAAGTTTCTAGAAAAGGAAAAAAGTATTGGGAAGTTAAAATATATACATGAAATAGAAGAATAACATCATAGTAATTATATAGTGTGATATAAAACATGGTCATGATAAATTTAAGGACTACAAGACCATAAATCTATTATAGGGGAAAAGACCATTTATTCAAAGGAAATTAAGATAATGGGATAAAATTTTTATTTCAAGATCTTTTTCCTAGCGTTAGGGAATTACTTTACCATATAGACTAAGGACATAAGGAATTATATTTACTTGATAATTAAAATTTCATCCTTTAATAAAATTAACCTCAATATCATCTTTTTCTCTAAGCAATGAGTATTCAAGATAAAAAAATTAATTCCTGAAGAACTGCAATCAACTTCTAACAGATCACATAATCCAGAAAAGAATAATAAGTTATTACTCTCATATTTAATAAAACCAAAATGGTTAAAACATTTTAGTATAATATATTATATTAATAATCCTTCATATGAATAAATAATATATTAATATCTGAAATTAGAAAATAAAACCAAAGGTTCAATATAGATCTTTCCTCAGATAAATAATTATACATCCCAAATAACCCTTATAACCTAAAAAATTAGAGAATGTTTTAAAATTAAAGGTTATTGTATACCCTTAATCTTAAATATAATATCATTCTTCTCAAATAATACTTTGTATTAAATGTAATTTTAATATATAGCTCTACCAAAAAAAAATCTCTCCCAAAATATCATTCATCACTTTAAAATTAAAAAATATTAAAAAATAATTTAACCTATAATACGTTTCCCAAAATAAAGATTATATTTATACATCAAACCATTTAAGTAAAAACAATTTCATACTTAATAGTTAATCATGTATTCTAGTGGTATGAATTTCACCCATGTCGTCCTTCATTTTTTGGTTCTAGCCATGCGACAATTTCAGTTGCAACGGGTTGTCATCTAGCTTGCAGTTTGTCATTTTTCTAAAACTATATTAATATAACTCCTATAATATTCTTTAAAAAATATTATTAGCATCCTCAAAAATAACTATAATAATCAAATCACATTGTAACTACTCAGGTTTTTTATATAGCTTATTTTTTCAACAAAATCAAATAATCTTAATTGATTATTATTACATTAACATCAAAGATAAGAAAACCCTCTGAAGGTTACCAATTACTTTAAACTTATTTCCACAAAATATAAATACATTCTTCTTTAAATAACTATTTTTTAGTAAAACCCTAACTAAACCCAAGGGTTATATTACTATAAATGTATCCTAAAATTATTTTAATCATCTTCTTTTCCCATAAAATAAAACCTAAAAAGGGGTACTTATGAATTTAAACTTATTATAAACCTTAGACTTATCAGCCCAAGACACTTTAGTTTTATCTCATATCACAATGAAATATCAAATGTTTTCATAGGTTTTATTCTCTCATTAATTATAATAGTTCATATATAAAATTTAAATTAAACCATGCATATCCCCCATGAATGTTAAACCAGATGCATAGTAAGGGAACACTCACCACTCATCAGAATGATGGTTGAGATATACTCAATCAACTATTTTCAGGTTTATTACCACTTGATATGTCTTTTACAAAACCACATCCACTTTTAGTATCTATATAGGGATGTAATAATAGGAAAATCACAAAATCACTTTCTTATCAAAACTTTCTGATGTTATCATGTACATAGTCTTGTCCTAAGATTTTTCATTAATGTTATCTACTCCTAATCCCCAAAAATAACCAAAACGTGATCTGATACCAACTATAGTGACATAATCCTTTTATAAATATTATTAATTAGTTATTAACATAATAATTCAATAAACAATACTAGAGATCATGATACATTGTGTCTTTAGAAGATTGGGTTCATAATACATCAGATAAAAACTAAAAAATGACATCTTTATTTAATAATCTATAATGAGATCCGAAATCCATTTTAGCTCTTAAAATAACATTAGATAACCTTGAGAATACATAAAAGAAATTATTTATCTAAACAACCTGTAAGGTAATAAATATGATAATAAATCATACAATTAGAGTCATAGGTATAATATACTATCATAAAAGAGAAGTCTTATGAGTAATCACAAGGGAGTATAACATAAAGACCATGGTATTAAAATATAATTTAAAAATAGGAAATTTGGAACTAACACAAAACATTACGTAATAATAATTCAAGTATAACTTCCAAGATAGTGTCACATGGGGTATAGATTCACATAGTGGAAAAGGTTTACACCCTAACCACATACATAATCTTCTCATGAGACAAAATCTTTTCATGATGAATTAGAGTTATATCTATGCACACCCATCATAACATGTTCATGATTATATGTTTTGTAAACTAGAATCAACCATTGGCATAAACATTATAATTTCCCAAGGAAATAAATGGTTGTCATAATCTTTTCTCATATCATAATCAAAAGATATTTTATAAAGATGGCATTGAAAAATTAACTAAGGTAAGTATTTACCCATCTAAGGAATGGAGAATAAGATAGGTATATATATGAGATACATGTATACATAATTTATAATTAGTTTAATTTATTAGATAGAGAGGGATAGAAAGTTATTTAAAGAGATAAATGTTATAACCTAATGAAAAAAGGTGGTTTAGAGAGATCTCTTACACCCATGAGCATAACATTTCCAGATATAAAAACATAAATTCCATTTAAAACCCTTTTTAAAAATACATAATAAAATAGAAATAAGGTTTTTATTAAAGAAAAAAATAAATATTATAAATAAATCCAAATATCAAATAATATTTGTGATGTTAGGAATATTCATTGATGTTTTATATGTTAAAATAAGAAATTCCCTTTGTCTTTTCCAAATAAAGACAAAACATTCCATATAAAATATGTAAAAAGATTCATTCTTAAAAAATTAAAATTAATGAAAAAAATAACTATAAAATTTAATTTATAATTAATTATTATTTATATAAATACATTGATAAAATAATTTTATGAATATGGACATGTAAGAGAAATATATATAAAATAAATATTTAAAACATTTAAAATGAGGTTTTTAAAATAAATTGTCCCATACATAAAACCTAAAAAATATTTATTTTTAAATGATTGTAAAGAAAGTAAAATATGGTCAAAATGACATTTATAATCTATTTAATCATAAATAAAAATTTTCATTAATCACTTAGAAGAACATGGACATGGAAAAAAGTGGGTAGAAAGGAAACTTTAAAAGATGATATTTTTTAAAGAAAGTTCCTTACATTGAATTTGAATCATCGTGTACATTAATTATTTTTATAAATAATAATCATATTTAAATATTTACTTTATAAATAAGATTTTTCAATTATATTATTCCTTTTATTTCCACGTTCGAATCAATTACTTAATCAATTAAATTCATGTCAGATGTTTTGACGATATTCAGCTCATATGTTCAGAATGAATCCAGTAGGCTAAATATGGTCAAAGAGGTAATTATTTAAAAATATCCATAATAATAATCATTAAATAATTATAATTTTAATTAATAAAATATTTTTTTAAAACTAATAATTAAATTTTTTTCTAAAAAATGAACTACGTTACAATCATATAGAACGTAGGTCGTACGTACGCTTGAGTGAATTTCCTTTTTTCAACGATAATTATGGAAAGAAGATAAGTATTATTATAACTATCAATAATTACAAAAATAATATAAATATCATATTATTTCTCTAAATTATCTTATATATAGTTTTCATGTGTTGTGGTTATGAAAAACAAATCACATCGCTTCGTGGAGGTGGTAATCAACACATAAGCATGAATAATGTTAAAATTATTAAATGAATGGGAGGATAATAAATTTTAGGATATATTATATTTAAATAATTAAAAATATTTTTCATGATTATTATATACATATATATAGTAAATTCATCATTTAAAAAATCCATGAGTTGTAGTGAGGGAATAAGAATTACATCAGTTTGTGAGGCGGTAGTCCATCGTACACACGAACGATGGTTTCATTTCCCATTTTATGGAAGAAAAATGTATATAGGTTATTAAAAAAATAATAAAATATCAATTAATGTATTATATTGGTTTTATTATTTCAGTATATTTGAAGAATATTTGAAGGAGGTGGAAGAAGGAATAAAATAAAAATGTCATGTTAAGAACAATAACTCTTCTTCAGAAAACCTCTTTAGGATTACACAAAAATCATTCCTAAGATGATTTTATAATCAAAACAAGGATTATATAGAATGTTAAGGGAAGTAAAGAATTGATTTTGGTTGGTATTTTTTAAACCAAAATTCTTTTTATGTGTGAATATGAAAGGATAGGGGGTCCCTTTTATAAGTGAGAAAAGTAGTATTTTTGTAAATACCCAAATCTATTCAATAATGGGAAGTCACCATCAAACAAAGTTCCTCAAAAATTGATAAATAATTTATTTTAGGGGAGTTAAGGTTGATTCACATCTATGACACTAAAAAATAAACATTTTTTAGACATGTTATTCTCTTTACCACTGAGGATACTCACTTTTACAATTTTAGTTTTCACTATAGTAACTAGTTTTTCACTAAGGTAATTTATCGTTTAAGAATAAAAGTAAAATGAGCCTTAATATCAAAATTTGGATCCAATTATTCTAAATATTAAATAGCATTTATCAAATAAAAAATACTTTTTTGTGCAAAATTTATTTCAACACAAGCGCATGTAACGAGAAAAACCTAATTTTAACCTTAAACACAGTAACAAATATTTAAATATTAAAGGGATAATAATATTACCATAAATTGAATTATGACTCATAAATTGACCACTATTGATATTTTCAACTATATTCCATCAAATGTTTTGGATATAATATTTTTCAATTTTTATACATTTAATAAAATATTATTTATTAAAAACTATCATTAATGTCAATTTTAAAACCATTCTATTAATTTGATGTTAAAGACCCCAAGATAAATATTTAATTGTAATATATTCTTTTAAACCCCCCCCCCCCCCAAATATTTTATAATTATCTAAAAAAATTGGGACACAATAATTCATTCAAATTATATTACTTTTAATATTATTTATTTTATTTATTCTATTTACCCTTTAATTAAATAAATATGTTGATTGTATTGTATAAATAATTATGGTGATTATATGATTAAAAAAATTATAAATAAATAAATATCATGAAAATAATTTCATTATTCCCAAAATAACCATTAATATTCATTCTTAACTCTATTTCTTTCCTTTGTGAAAGCATAAGAGATTTCAAAAAGTAAGAGAATGGTATTTTTTACTTTTCTTTGCTTAAATTATTATATAATCCATATTCATGGAAAATTGGCTGATAAAAAAACAAATATCAAGATTAAGGTGATAATGGGTGAAATACATTTATCAAATAATATCATAGAAGAAAAAAATTTATCTTAATCACTTATTTTTAACCTAGGTTAACCTGATTTACCATTTTACAATGGTGACGAGTTTTTACTATTTTACTATTCATTATAACCAAAAAATTAAGTTCAAATTATTTAATCATATTAATGATGATAATTCCAAATATTGAATCCATTTTCCAAAATTAAATCTCTATAAATGGTATAGATATTTTTGATAAGTATCATATAATGTGTGAATCAAAATGGTTTTCTGAAAAAAAAAATTCCTTTCAAGTATAAAAGTATTTTTATACCAAGATCACTTAAAATTTGGATTAATAAGTGAATAATTGGATTATTTATAACTAAAGATGAATTATACTAATTTTGGATCAAATTTACGGTTATCTTAGACCATAATCTTCTTATTTTAATGATCTTGATCCATGTTTATAATGTTTTTAATGAATTTAATTTTATATGTGAGTCAATTTTTTTTCTTGAAAAACATTAAAAAATAGTTAATTATAGAACTTACAATGTGTACCTACCACATGAATACATTTTACTAATTTTGAAGGTAAATAGACCATGTGTTACTGACCGCATGAATAGATTATAAACCTTTCACTAATTCTATTGAAGTATAGTACTGACCGTGGATTAAAGTTCAAGTGACCACATGTGTACTAAACCTACAATATGAACAAGTAAACTTATTATGGGAAGTGATGAACCTTACACATGAAGAAAATAATATACTGTGTGAACCGGTGAAGTGACCTCATAAAGAAATATAGTCATCATGAAAAAGGTATATAAAGTTTCTATAAGTGTTTTACTTATTTTATGTGTTATTATAGTGACTGAATGAAGTGGTATACCTATAACAAGAACAAGTTTAGTGATCGTGAGAAGAAAAGTATCCACCATGATAAGTAGAGTATCAAACTTTTCAATATTATTAACAATTGTTTGAATTAGTCTAGTGAGTTAATAAAGAATAGTACCAACAATGTGAAGATTTATACTTACCATATGAAGATATTTGTATATGGTATAAAGAAATGTACTTAACTTGACTAGTTATCATGTTAACTGGTCATGCCTAGAAACTATGAGAAAAATTGATCATGCATAAGTAAATACTAACGCACCATGTCTAGGTTAGTAGTTCAGGATTTTCAAATCTTCTTATACTATTTTTCTGAGCATTAATTTCAATTTCAGTTCAATTAATGATACATTGAATGTTATCCAATAGCTAATTTTTTATAGAGTTATTATTAAGAAAAAGAAGCACTTGTGGACAAATAAAGACATATACTATTATAGAGAAAAACATTAACACATATGTGTTCACATTTGATACATAGAGGACTCATTTAGAAAACTTTATGAAACTATGCTTTCCTAAACCTTCTTTGAAAACTCAGTTGATCCCATTCAAAAAAAATTCATGGACTTCTGAACTGCCGAAGCTGGTCAGAATTATTTGTGCCAATTTTTCTCATCTCTCATATATTTCTCTTTCTATTTAATCTTATCTTTATATATTTGTTTTTATTTACTCTTCTTATCTTTAAACACAATCTCTTACATTTAACTAGTAATTTATAGACACTCTCTTTAAAATATTTTCTTCAGTAATCCCATGTATAACAGTGGAAGAGGTCATGTATAGCCTAGACGCTTTTTATCCCATGAAGAACTATAGAAGATGAGTCTATATAGCTTAAACTTTCGCAGTATAATTTTATAAAAAACCTAATATAGGTTTAAGATCATTTTATTTTATAATAAACTATTTGGTATCAAGTGATTTCCATGTTGGGGGTGGGGGTTAGGTCTCTTCTTGAGACTAAACCCCTTATTTAATTTTTTTTGTGATTTCTTTTTTTCACTATTTTAATTGACAATAGTTTTTTTAAAATGAATAATTAAAATTGAATTTTGTATTTGGATTTAATAAGTGTTTTATATTTTTTTTATTTGAGTAAATTGATTTTAAAATTTAAATTGTTTTCCAAATTATTTTAACAAAGGTGTGATCAGGATTTTGAAAAACGTTTCAAAAGGCCAAATTGTATATCTCTACTGTTTTATTTAATTAATTTTTTTATTAAATTATGGTATTAAGTTTTTTACTAATTTTAGAATAAATATTTATTGGGGACCAATTCCCCCACCCCTTGTTGAGTTATCCACTCCAACCAACATTTGGTATCATAGGATTTTAAATTACCTTTTTACTATGAGAATGTTTTATAAAAATATCTTAAATATATGTATGTTATAATTTTATGTCATTAATAATAAAAACATACAATAAGGAACTAATACTTATTTGCCTCCATATTTTAATGGAATAAATTGTGATTAATGGAAAATAAATATTAAAACCCATTTAGAGAGTATGAGATTTTATATTTGGACCACCATTAAAGAAAATTTTGAAGCACCCAAGGATACTAGAGGTGATTGGAGGGATTCCACTAAGGATTCATATGATTAAAAATATAAAAAATGAATAAATTATATTGTGCATTAGGTGAGTATGAATTTAACATAATATCCACCTCTTTAACTACTTTAAAATTTTGGATTACATTTTTATATCTCTTGTGGGAACCTCAAACATCAATGAAATGAATTTAAATATGATTCTTTCAAGATGATTCTTGATGGATCCATTTCTGACATGTATCTCAGTTTCAATGACCTTTTTAACACCATGCATGCACTTGGGGAAGAAAATTACTGAAAAAAGATCAAGTGATGAAAATTCTAAGATGTCTACCTGATAGGTGGATAGGAACTTAATTTTTCATTAGAGAATCATGTGACATAAGTAAATTACAAGTAAAATTTCTTATCCAGAAACTGATGATGTATGAAGAGGAATTTCAAGAAAACAAATTATATTATCAACAAAATAGGAAGTTAATAGACTTTAATAATTCTAACTCATAGATAATATAAAATATCAAATATGATAGTTTCAATGATGATGGATAACCCTTATATAGTGATGAGAAAATGGCTCACCTATCCAAATTATTCACGGAGTTATATAAAAATAAAATATTATAAAAAAATACTAACTATGGAGGAATGTATGATTGAAAATTAAATTTTAGGAAATAGTGGAAGAAGGATGATTCCACTAATGAAGTTACCTGCTATGAGCGTAAAAGAAAATGACATATAAAGGTATATTTTCCCAATATAAAATATAACAAAAAATTTGAGCATAAAGGTAAAAGGTATAAAAAATTATATGAAATAAAACATAGAGTTTCTCTAAGGATAGTTTTAGTGACTCTAACTCTAGTAGAGAAGACAAAAAAATATTGATTCAATATTTATTGCAGGAAAAACATATCCAAGGTATTACATATTATTCATATATCTCTTAAACAAATTTCTAGTCTCTATGATAAGGAAAAGAATGAAGAAAATATGTATAGTGAGTATTTATTTGAATACTACAATATATATGAAGGGTAATTTAATGAAGTTAAGGATAAATAGAAAATTTTAAAGAAGAAACATGATATGTCTGCTCACTTAAAATCTGATTTTTCAATGGAAAAAGATAAAAATTATCAATTATTAATAGAAAAAATGAACAATAAATTTAAAATGAAAATTTTAAAATGTATCTGAAAATATTCTTGAATAGAAGGTAAAATCTTACTAGGATTCTTTTAAAATAAATCATATATTATTGGAATTGGTTACAAACCTGGATAGAGTATGATTTATAAGAATAATTTTTTTTAAGTTCTAGTTCTAACAAGTCTGTTAGTAATTAGTATTCTTATAGTTCTAACATAGTTTTTATTTCTAACATCTTAATGTATATTTATATAAATACCATTAAATATATTTGGATTTCTAAGGCCTTTCTCACTAATATTTCTGAACCCAATAAAATATGGCAACCAAAATCATTTCTTTTTTAAACTTTGATGTATGAAACCTACTTGAAGAGTACCAGTGAGAACTCATAATATCTGGATAGTGGATATTCTAGAGAAATTATTGGGACTACATTAGCTTCACGAACCTTATTAAATTAGATGGGGGACATTCTACTTGTTTCATAGTTCCAAAGTATAAATATTTGGACTTAGTCAAATCAATAACTCTAGTAATACATTAATTTATAAAGTTTTTTGTAGATGGATAAAAATATAATATTATTATAATATCATAGGAATTTTATGATGTATACCATGTTAAATTTGAGAATAATTCCAGTAAAATTTTTGATTCTAATAATATTTTTATTTTTTACTGCTTTATGAAATGAAAATGTTTATGATGTTGTTTTAAGTTCATTGTTTTCTAAAAATATTTCTTATTTAGGTGACTTTCATAAAGATACATAGATTTGGTATGGGAGACTAGGACTCTAAAACCTTTACTCACTTAGATATTTAAAAAGAAAAGGGTCTTTAAAAGATCTCTCTAAAGTAGAAACACAAAAAAGACAAAGTCAATAACCAATATAAAAATGGGAAACATCATAAAATAACTTAAAAAAAGAAGTTTCAACATTGCAAACCCTTGATTCGGTTCACATGGATTTTTTTAGACCCTATAGAGTTTATTTACAAAATTAGAAACATTATTCATATATTTTAGTGGATGACTTTTATGGATAAACCTATGTATTATTTCTAGCTCACAAAAGTGAAGAATGATTTTTGGATAACTATGAAAAATATTTATATAATCTTAGTGTACATAGAATTAAGATCTTAAGAAGTGATCATCTTCATGAGTTTAAAGATCATTACATTCAATATATATTCTCACAACATAGATATAGTCATAACTTTTATACGCTTAGGACCCCATAATAGAATAGTATAGTAGAAAGAAGAAACAAAACCCTCAAATAAATTTCTTGGAGCATGATCGATGAGTATTATTTAACTATTTATTTTAGGCTAGAGACTCTAAATACATCTTCCTATATTATCAAAATATTTTAAATTATACCACTTTTTGAGAAAACCCGATATTAGTTATGGAATGGTAGAAATAAAAATTTAACTAACTTAGAGTTTTTGGTTGTAAGGTATTTATAATCAATACAAAAAAGAATTTAGGAAAAATTACATTAAAAAGTGATGAAGGAATTTTCATTAGATATTCAATATATAGTAAATCATAAAGGGTATTAAATAAAAGGACTTAGATTTTGTAATAATTTTAACATTTCAAATTTGATGAAACACATCCACATAAACCTAAGACTAATTTAGAGAACCTATAGGATGAACTTTCTAATTTAGATATCAATGATAAACCTTGTGATAATTCTTTGAAACCTACTATAGTAAATTCACCCAGTTCTGCAGAATAGTTTGAAACCAAACCTAAAAAAATGTAGTATAAAATATTTCTATTACATTATATATTAATAATCATATATACCATCACTTATATGACATTGTAGGATGTAACATACAACCCTTTCTTCATTGGCTCGAGAAGAAGGTTAGATGATACTTGTCCATAAGCAATGTTCCCAAGGTGCCAAAGCCAAGAAATAAATGCCATGGGCTTCATGAAAAAATTTAGAAAACTTTCCCCTTAAATGAAAAACAACCAACCCAAAAAGTTTTAATCAACCACAACTACATGATTCATGTCATCAAGGTAAACCAAAAAATACTATACCAATATACAACCAAAATCTTTTATAATAATTCCCAAAAATACTAATACAACTAAATCACAAAAGACCCAATATCAAAGTAAAAAGTGGAAACTCAACAACCAGACCCAAAGGAAACCATAAAACACTGCACAAATCCATACCAAGGTCCATGCTCCAAGTAACACAATACCACCTAAGCATCATGATGAACCACTAGAAAAATGAGATGCTTTAACTTCGCCTATATCCTAGAACACCACATCTGTAAAAGCACCCAGGTGCCAAAGCAGGGGGTGAGTAATAATACTCATTAGGTTTTCCCCAAATTAATTCCCTACAAACACCACTAAGATAGAACCATTATCACATTTATATAAATTAGTTTATATAAAACATCAAATAGTCCAACAATCTCCACCAAGACAAACACACCATTACTGTGTCACTTTTACCCAAATCCACCCAATACATGGGATATTCAACAACCAATCTATAATCTATTTTATTTTCACATGATAGAACAATAATATTATCTTAAATATCCACAAACATAATCAACGAATATCCATAATGTTTCACACACCCAACCATGTGTAACAATCATGGTGGAACTTACCATCCAAGACCATTTATTTCTTTCCCAATCTAGTGGTACTTACCACCCACTTATCCTTCATAGTGTCCCTTACATACACTATCCAACCCATTTTTATAGTGGTACTCCCCGACCACTTCACATACATTTCAATCACATGCATAAATTCTTAATCAACAAACAATAATATCACACCAAGGCCAAAACATTATGCAATCCTGCATTTCCAACCCAAACAATCCCTTCAGCCATTAACCATACCAATTTATATTTCAATAAAACACCCTTTTTATTAAAACCCATTTATTTAAATCATTTCCATAAACCAAACCTAGAAATTGATTTTAAAATCAGCATTTTAAAATCCAACAATAAATAATATTTCATTTCAATCACCCAATTTCCAAAAAAAATCCACAAAACATCAAAAAATGGAATTTCCAAAGTTCTTTAAACATCAAAATCACAAATTAATTTTAATAAAAACCAATTTAATGAAACCATGGCCTATAGTTTTATCAAAATAGAGTTGAGAGTGAAGTCACCTACCTTAGGGTTTTGGTGAAATTGAACATCTCACAACCGCACCATAAATCCAGGTGAAATCTCCACCAAAACCTCTTTAGATCCATTTTCTTAACATCAATAAGCCAAAATATCATAATTTTAGGAAACAAGAAACCCATATCTACATGTGATGGGTGTATATCTAGAAAACCAATATATAGGGAAATGTAGATCTAAGGAAAACCACAAAGGAACCAAGATAGAAGGCTTACTAGAAGAGAATCGCATTCAATACACCTTGAGAACCCATAAAATTGTCTCCAAAATGAGTGGAAGAGCCCCAATAACCTGTGAGAACTAAAAATACTGAGTGAGGTTTGAGTTGGGGAAGAAATGATAGGTTTAGGGAAATCCCAAGTGATCTCGGATTTAAAAATCCAATTTTTAATATCATGCATGGTTAGTTCACACTATTAGAAAAATTATGCACTAACCATGTGCTAACTATGCTCTGGCTACTATATTGAAGGTAACCCCACAGGGTCACCTCACATGGTTAGAAAAATAGTGCACAAATTGTGCAAAGTGCACTGTCCCAAGTTGCACGGTTACCTTGGTTTGTTGCACGGTATCCCCTAACTGTGCTCTTCTAAAAAGCCACCAAAATTTTCCAAAACAATCCCAAACTCTCCCAAAAATTACCTAAAAACGTTAAAAACATAAAAAAGAATAAAAAAGGGTCACATTCCCCAAACTAGGGGTGCTAAATTCTCCCCGCTATTGTAATTTCCAACCTTAGAAATTAGAGAACCACCGTTTTTTCAAAAGAGGTAGGGCCATTGCTCAACCATATCTTTCTCATTCTCCCATGTCTCCCCCTAAATCTAACCATACCTCCAAAAAACCTAAAATAGAACAATGATTTTACCATTAAAGAATTTATCTTTCCTATCCACAATCTACACTAGAATGTGCATTAATGAAGCATCCGGCTCTAGATCAACATGATCCCATCGAATGACATGGTCAAGATCCGGCTGATACTTCTTCCACTGAGAAACATGAAACACATTGTGCACCACACTGAACCATAGAGGAAAATCCAACCAATAAGAAACCTCTTCAACCCTCTCAAGTATCTCTAAAGTCCCCAATATACCTTAGAGATAACATACCCTGCTTTCCAAACTGATGATGTCCAAGCCTAGGAGAGATTCTAAAAAAACACACGATCACCCTAATCAAACAAAAATGGTCATCAATGATGGTATGAATATGATTTATGATGACACTAATCCATATCCATTCCCTTACAGAGAAACCTAATCTTCTTTGTATTTTATTAGAAAAGGCTCGGCCCAACTAATGTAGTTTTTCCTATTTCCACACAACATAGTGGAGGATTTCATGGATTCCCATACAATGCTTCAAATAGATCATTGTATATGGAGGCCTGATAACTGTTATTATATGATAATTCAACCAATGAAAATTGCACCTCCCATGATCTGCCAATATCTATCACACAGTCTCATAACATATCTTCCAAAGTTTGTATCATCCACTTGGATTTCCCATTAGTCTGAGGATGATATATCATTCTCATCATTAAATGATTCCCAAGGAATTTCTGCATGTATTTCCAAAAACAATATATGAAACTCAGATCTCTATATGATACAATCAAATCTGGAATACCATTCCTCTTTACAGCCTCATATATATAGATTTTGGATAGATCCTCTACTATATGAGATTCCAGAATTGGGATGAAATGGGTTTACTTTGTGATCTGATCCACTATGACCCATATGGCATCATGTTTTCTCACTATTCTTGGGAGACCTATAACTAACTCCATTGATATCTAGTCTCATTTATATACAGTTATAGGTAGATATTGTAACATATTTGTTAGTTTTTTATGATATTATTTTACTTGCTGAAAATTCAAGCATCTCAAAACAAGATCTGCCACTTTACTTTTCATACCAGCGCACCAAAACTACACTTGCAATTCTTTATAAATTTTTTAAATTCTAGGATGAACAAACCATATATAATAGGGATAATCCCTTTTGATTTCCTCTTGAAAAAATAATGGTATAACCATCTTATTCTGAAAACCCAAAAGAAAATTTTCATTCAGTTCCCAGCCATAAATGGTCTCCCCACCATTTAGTTTTGACTTCATTGACATACACTCAGAATCAGACATATGTGCATCTTTAACCAAGCCAACCAAGTTAATAATCGACGAAAATAGAAATAAAACCACTCTATCACCCTATTCCTAACATTCCAACTTCATGTTGGCTATAACCGACATCAAGTACAACTAATCCAATGCCTATTTCACCACTTAAGCATATGACTTCCTACTTAATGAATCTACCACTGAATTTCCCTTACCCGGTTTGTACATGAAGTCAAAATCAAACATCTAGAGATACATTATATATCTCCTTTTCCTAAAGTTCAAATCTATTTGTGATAAAATATTCTTCATGCTCTTATGATTAGTAAATACCATGAATTTATCATTGAAGAGATAACGACGCCACATTTTCAAATCATGAACCACTTTCACCAACTCCAAATCATGTGTTGGGTAGTTATTCTCATGAAACCACAACTATTGTGATCCCTAGGCAACTACATGATCCCCTTGCATGAGAACACACCCCAACCCTGATCTCAATGCTTTAGAGTACACCAGGTACCCTTTTCCTGGTTCTAGAGAAACCTAGATTGGTGTTCATGTAAGGTGACTCTTAATCTCTTTAAAAGATTTCAAACACTCCTCATTTGATTGAGATGAAATATTATTCATTTTCAAAGCAGTAATTAGTGAGGAAAATCTTGAGAATTCATGAAACAAATGTCGATAATACCCAGCTAGACCAAGGAAGCTATGTATCTTGAAAACATTCTTTAGTGGTTTCCACAAAATAAAATCCTCTATCTTTTCAGGATCAACTGAAACACCCTTCTCAAAAATAATATGTCCAAGGAAATGAACCTCTTATATCCCAAAGTCACACTTCATCAATTTGGAATACAACCGATGATCCCTCAATATCCCCAAAATTGTCTCTATGTTTTTCTGATGCTCCACCCTTATCCTAGAATACACTAATATATCATCAAAAAATACCATGAAAAAAAGCATCTAGATATCTCTGAAATATCTGATTCATCAATTCCATAATAACCATTGGTTCATTATTCTTACCAATGGTAATAATCACATACTCATAATGGCCATATATATTTCTAAAAGTTGTTTTGGGAATATCATCCTTCCTCACAGGCAACTGATGA
This sequence comes from Viscum album, assembly GCA_963277665.1. Taxonomy (NCBI): domain Eukaryota; kingdom Viridiplantae; phylum Streptophyta; class Magnoliopsida; order Santalales; family Viscaceae; genus Viscum; species Viscum album. The sequence goes on along the minus strand of OY728135.1, from coordinate 1,138,212,874 downwards.
TACCCTGATCGCAATTCAATCTTGGAGAACCACTGATCTCTCCTCAATTGGTCAAAAAAATTATTAGTGCGTGGAAGTGGATATCAATTATTTATGGTAACCTGATTAAGACAACGATAATCAACACAAAACTAAAAAGTTCCATCCACCTTTCTAAAAAACAACACTAGTGATGCCCATAAAGACGTACTAGGACAGATTAACCCTTAGATTTATAACTATTTGTATTTCACTTTCAATTCCATCAATTCTTTTGGTGCTATTAATTAAGAGGGAAGTGATATAGGACTTGTCCCTGAAAGGAGGTCAATCGTAAACTCCAATTCTCACATAGGTGGAAACCCAGAGAATTATTCAGGAAAGACATCTAGAAGCAGATCAACTACTACTAGAAAATCGCTTCCACCATCCTCTTCCATTGATGCCAAAGACAAAGTCACCAATTGATATGATATCATCTAAACTTCTGGTACCAACAAGCCAGTTCCACCCACCGTCACATCTTTATCTCCTCTAAAGAGATGTTTGACACCCTCAACAATCATGAAACTAATCGTTCATGCATATAAGTCAATGTGAACCTTAAACATTTCCAACCAATTCATTCCCAGGATTATATCATAAGCATCCATCTAAAGAACTAAGAAATACCTCATCAACACAACCTCATCCACAACTATACAATATGCTCGACATAGGAAGTCTTGACACTCTCTTTGACCTAGAAGAGTTTGATGTTTTAAAACTGACGGCCTCATTTCAACAATTAAACCCATCAACCTAACAACATGAGAAGAAATAAAAGAATGTGAAACATCCATATCAAAAACACTTGTATCAAGGTATAATTTAAAATAACTATACCTTGCACTTTGGATGGTTTAAAATGATCATCCATCACAACCTTCACAGTTCTAGACAGCTTCATGCTTGCCACAATCTTCTCTTAATTACCCTACTGAAGAGTTATGGTGTTCCTAGAATCACTATGACTAACTTTATTTGACTAACGAGGGGTATGCTACTGCCTCTGGCCCATTAAGGCATAGGATACCTGCGACCCCTGAGGAGTATCACCAACACCAGACCTTAGAGAATTTGCACAATAATGATGAAAATGACACATATTATTATAGTTATTTATTTCTTGAGGATATTTCATACAATCCTAATTGATGTGGCCTATAGAACCACACTGAAAACATCCCGACTTACATTGAGGGTTCAGAGGAAGATTCACCGATCCTGATATCAGATTTTAGTACATACTCCCACCCTAGAAATAAGTGTCCCTCTTCTGATTTATCCCTGCATTAGAGTTCCCACTATTTCCTATGGATACCAACATGATTCCCCCACATGTATCCCCCAAAATATCATATTCAGCTATTGTTCATCTATTCACCATTTTCTTGTAATCACTTATACATAAAACCATAATATTATAATGAATTTCCTACCTCAACCCAGTTTTAAAAATATGTGCTTTCAATTATGTACTACCCACCACCTTCGGTGAAAACCACACTAAGTTGATAAACTTAGTAGAATATTCTGTTACTGAGAGGTTCTATTAATTTTTAAAGAATAAATATGTTGTGCGCTGAATTATGAACGTATGAGGGTATAGTTGTTTGTTAAATAACTCCTCAAAACCCTCTCATGACATACCTTGGTCCGTTCCTCCTTGTACCACCAACTCCCACCATTGATGAGAAAGATCTTCCAACATATATGTAAATAAATTCACCTTCAGCTCTACTGGTGTTCCCAAGATTTAAAATATCATTTTTATTCTATTTATCCATGCCTCCTCTTTTTTTGGTTCCAAAATCACCCCTAAATATTGGTTGATTATTCTTTTGAAACTAAACTACATGGTACATATTATTTGGCACATCTTATTTATTTCCTCTTTAAACATCTTGGAAATATTTCACTATACTCTTCACAAGTTTCTAGTTCACCAGGGGCTCTGGTGCAACCACATTTTCAGCATCCTCCTCTGATTGGTCTCTATGATGCTTACTCGGTGCCATTTATATCAACACAAAAACAACCATAAGTCTCACTCCCTTAACAAGAAAAGGATTAAAATTTCAATTTAAATTACATTGAAACTATCACAACCTATCTTTCCACAAGTTCACATTTCCCATATTACACCATTTTTGAAAAAAAAACAACCATGTTTTGAAAATCGAACCATTTTCAAAATACCACAACCATCCACATCTCAAATTCTATCATTTGAAAATAATTTCCATGTTTTTTCACAAGTCCATATATCTATACCACAACATAAATCATTATTCCAATGAAATATTCATCCTAGTAGGTTTTCATTTATACCATGAATCTCATGCTCATCTCATTGGCTACACCCATGACAATAATATTTCCAATGCCTATAAGTGTCTCCAAAACACTTATGTACCCAACTCCCTGGTAACTTGAAGTTCAGAATAAAAGGGTTAGCTATGTCCTTTTATGCTATACATTTCAAGTTCAGACAATCATATGTCTTGCTACCATCCCCACTCAAGGAATAGACTAAGAATGAATGACAACACCAATGAACTTAAAAAAATTTAAGATCAAGGACCGAAAAAACTAATACTTCTTGTAATGTCCTACCCCTTCCTCATTGGCTTTATAATGAGGTGATATTCTACTTGACCTTAAGTGATGTTCCCAAGGTGCCAAAGGCTATCAATAAATTCCAAGGGATTTAAAAACGATTAGGGAATTATTTTCCCTTAAATGAAAAACAAACAAACCAACAAGCCTTAACCAACCATAGGCACATGATGCACATCAAAAAATTAAACCAGTCAATACCATACCAAGATAAAACCAAAAATACAAACTCTTTCATAACAATTCCCAAAAATACCAATACAACTAAATAAAAAAATTCAAAATATAATCGTACCAAGAGGAAGACTCAATAATAAGACCCATAGGAAACCAAGACACACTCTATATATCTACACCAAGCTCCATGCTCCAAGAACCAAAATACCTCCCAAGAATCACTATGTACGAATATAAAAATGAGATGCTTTACCTTTGCATGTATCTTCGAATACCGCTTCTACAAAAGCACCCAAGTGCCAAATAAGGGGGTGAGTAATAATACTCAGTAGGTATTCCCTAGATGAATTTCCTACACATCCCACTAGGATATAACCTTTATTATATTTATATAAATAATTTTATATAAAAAATCAAATAGTGAAACAATCCCCACCAAGCCAAACACACCCTTACCAATCCACTTTTACCCAAATCCAAAAAATACATAGGAAAGTAAAAAAACCAATCCATAATCCATTTTACCATCACATTATAGCACAAAAATTTCATCTTACATAACCACATGCATAATAAAAGCATAAATATAAATTTTCACACACCCAACCCAATGTGACAATTATGGTGGAACTTCCCGTCCAAGCCCATTTACTACTTTCCCAATCTTTTTGTACTTCCCACCCAATTATCCTTGATGGTGGAACTTCCTTCCATTATCCATCCACTTTTTATAGTGTTACATCCCACCCACTTCACATCCATTTCAATCACATGAATAAATATTTAATCAACAAACAAGCATATCACACTAAGGCTACAACATTATGCAAACCACCATTTCCAACCCAAACAATCCCTTAATCTGTTAACCATGCAAATTCATATATCAATAAAATAACATTTTTATTGAAACCCATTTTTTAAAACCATTTACATAAACTAAACCAAGAAACCAATTTTAAAATATACATTTTAAAATCCAATAACAAATAACATTTCACTACAATCACCCAATTTACCAAAAAAATACAAAAATCAGCACAAAGGGGATTTCCAAAAAGATTCACACTTAACAATAACAAATTAATATCAAGAAAAATCAAATTTATTGAAAACAAGGTTTTTAGTTTTATCAAAATGGAGTCGAGAGAGAAGCCACCTACCCTATGGTTTTAGTGAAATTGACTAACTCACAACCACACCACAAATTCGAGGGAAATCTCCACCAAAACCACCTTAGATCCATTTTCATAATGTCAAAAAGCCCTAATATCATAATTTTAGGTAATAAGAACAATAAATATATATGTGATGGGTGTATATCTAAAAAAGTGAGAAAGAGAGAGAGGGTGATGTAGATATAAGGAAAAACACAAAGAAACCAATATTGAAGGCTTACCGGAAGAGAATCGCCTTCACTGCACCTTTAAATCCCTTCTAATTACCTCCAAAATGAGTGGGAGAGCCCCTATAACCCTTGAGAACCGAAAAACATGATCCAGGTTCAAGGTGAGGAAGAAATGAGAGGTTTAGGGAAAATATAGAGTGACCCTAGATTTAAAAATCCAATTTTTAATGCCGCACACAATTAGCTTATACGGTTAGAAAAATTGTACACTAACAGTAATCCTACTACTATCTCGAATGTCACACTGCATAGTCTCGTCGCATGGTTAGACAAACCATCTACAACCCCTGTGAAGCCCACTATCCCAAGTTTTACTATTACCTCGTTTGTTGCATGGTTTCCCTTAACTGTGCTCCTCTAAAAACCTCTAAACATTTTCAAACCCTTTCCAAAATCTCCCAAACATTACCCAACAACTTTTTACACATAAAAATACATATAAAATGGTCACATACCTCAAACTGGGGATGCTATATAGGAGATATAAATTGAGGAAAAAAACAAGAGATTCTCTAAGAAATAAAGTTGAACATCAAGATTTATTGTCATAGCTGGAACCTAATAACATCACATAAGTAATAAATGATGATTTTTGGGTAATTTAAGTGTAAGGAGACATAAATCAATTTTAAAGGAACAATTTTTGGGAATCGGTGAAAATATTTAAGGACTTCCTTACCATTGGAACTAATTATGTGTTTAGAAATAAAGTAGATTAGTTGGCAACTATAATTATAAATAAAGAAATATTGGCTTCACATGGATATAATCAAGAGCAAGTTATTGAATATGAGTAAACCTTTTCACTAGTAGTTAATATTGAATCTACAAAAATGTTGTTTCCCTATGAATCATGTTTTGATTTTAAATTATAACAAATGGATATCAAGAGTGAATTCTTAAATGGTTATATAGTTGTGGAATTTTTTGTAGGCCAACCTCCAATATTTTAAAACCCTAATTTTCAAAATCATGTTTTTAAATTTAAAAAAAAATATTTATATTGTTTAAAATAATCTCAAAGATCTTAGTATGATAGGCCTAGCTCATTTTAAATTTCAAAAGGGTTTTCAAAAAAGAATAAATTACATTGATTTATTTTTTAAAATAATTTAAAAATATATTTTATTAGTATAAATATGTGTTGATGATATTTTTTTATTATATAAAAACAATTTGTGTACGAAATTTTAAAAAAATTATAAAAACTGAAATTGAAATGAGTTTTATGGGTGAGTTTAAATTCTTTCATAGATTTCAAAATTTTCAAAATTAGGAAGGAATTATTTAAATCAAAGAAAGTACACCAAGGATTATTTAAATTTTTTTGGTATAGATAATATTTTAGGTAGTAACACTCCCATGAGTACATGATATAAAATGGATCTCAATGAAATTTGGAAACCAGTAAATCAAACCACTTATAGAAGTATGATTGAAATTTTACTATACATAACTACTAGAAAATCAGATATTATATTTAGTGTGTGTATGATTTCTTTATTTTAATTAAATCCAAAAGAATCAAATTTACTTACTATAGAAATAATTTTTAAATACCTCAAAAGTAAAACCAACTTAGGGATGTTTTATTCTAAATGACAGATATTTGATTTAGTGACTTATTCAGATGCATATTTAGGTGTTTTCAAATTGGATGCAGAAATAACTTATAGAACTTGTAATTATTAAGTAAGTCTCTAGTTTTTTGGTTGTGTAAGAAATGGAGTTATTTTGTATTATCCACTACTAAAGCTGAGTATATATATGTTGGTAGTTTTTTTGTATAGATTTTATAGATGAAACATACATAACTAGACTATGGATATCAATTTCAACATGTACCTATAAATTTTTATAATACAATTGCAATAAAAATTTCTAATAATCATGTATCACATTCTAGAACAAAAAATATTTATATAAGGCATCAATTTTTTATATATTGTTTTTAAAAAGGTGATATAATTATTGAATTCATTGGTAATGAAAATTGGATTGATGATATATTTACAAAGCCTATGAAAGTTGGTATAATTAATTATATCATACATTAATTAGGTATGATAAAATTTGTCTCATTATTTCATTTCATTTTTAATATTTCTTATTATTTAAATTATTATTTTAAATTATTAATAATTATTTATTAATTTTTCTTTGATTTTACCATGAAGTTTTTTTCACATGGTTAGTAAAGTTACTATGAGTTATTTTTCGGATGGTCAATATACATTCCCTATAAAATTGTATACACTATCACTGTACCTACCAGGGAACATAACTAACATGATCACGATACATATTGTGGAACCTAACTCACATTGTCACTATACCTACCATGGTATGTCTCTCGCATAGTTATTATAGTTAGCATGGAATACTACTTTTATTATTATTATACTTACCATACCCTCTAATCTATTGTAAACAAATGGTCAGTGTACCTACCATGTCTATTTTTACTTATAAATTTTCAAAAAGTCATTTTGGTGGGATTTTATAAAAAATCCATTACTATTTTATCCCTAAATGATTGAATTTCGATTCAAATTATAAGTCAAACCGAGTCCTGTATTTTCTACTGAAAACCTCTTTATTTATTTTTAGGCCTCTCCTGGGATCTAAACCCTCTTTCATAAGATCTATTTCCAACCTAAACCTTCTTATGTTGATCCTCTCATGTGAATCTTCACCTTTCCAGTTTGACTCAAATCATGAGAATGTTGAGTTTGAAGCATGATATCGATGTTTCACCTCCTATTTAATCTCCTCATATAAATAAATCAAAGAAAATAAAATTTAGCTCAATCATTTTAGTTATTCTATAGAATCCATGTCGAGTTGATCATCTTGTTTCTACAAAGAAATAATTTGAATCTTAGTGTATAGTGTTAATAAAATTTCTAGTGTGGAATGAAATTCAAATTATATAGTGGGATGAGTTATTTAAGGAGAACCTTAATCCTTTTTAACTGAATCTTGTGAACTAATTTTATATGTTTATGGAATTTCTCTCTATAGAGAAAAGTGATGTGATAATAACATTGATAAATGGGGTACTATTAGAGTTTTATTCAAATAATTGGGTGAAAAGTTTAAGATTTTCACTCAAGGATAAGTATAAATATTATCATAGTTATTATCTAATCAACCATGCTCATCTCGAGTTTAAAAGTTCTCTAGAAGATATTACTTGGAATAAAAACCCTAAAAGAATAACTAATATAGAGATAAATAGTGAATATAGGATATTAATCAAGTTTATACTACATTTTATTTATCCTATAAAAGGTTACTTCAATATCCCGCGGCACCAAGATATATTCATTCTATTTTTGATGAAAAATAGGATTCAAATTAATTTTGAAAGGTATATAAGGAGGAATATGAATGTGTTTTATAAGTATTATTAAAATTTCAGTTCTTTTACATACCCAAAACATATATTAGAATTGTTGGATCCTAAAAGTTTAATACCTGAGAGGGAGGATAATATCACATCTTTAGATGGTTTGTTTCTATATTAAATAATTTATTGGAACATGAGAGTTAACTAGATCCACTAGAAGAAAGAATGGATGGTTGATTCATAGAATTCCTATGAGGAATTTGACCGTGTGAAATATCCTATTAAACCAATTTATCTATTGGATCCAAGTATTAAACTAGATAAGGTTGATGGTTATTCAAATTTGAAGTAGTTTTTGGTGTGGAATAAGTGGAAGTTGAGAAAGTTAAAGAAGAAGATGATGATGAAATGGTTAATATTGATGAAAAAGCTAAAGAATATCATTTAGATAATAGAAGACCATATCCTATTATGTATTTTGGACCTCCTAAATTTTTTATACCCTGATTATCACATGAATAATAGATATAATCAGATAACCTTGATTATACTGAGGTATCTATGAGTGGTTATTGTTCAAAGTGGGATGAGTCAGATGACTATAAAAAATATGAGAATAGCTCAGATATATATCCTATTATAGGATGTAATTCTAGATATCCCATGATAAAATCACCTAATAAGGAGGAAAATTCCCCTGATATGTTGTTTTGGTCGTATACTATCCATAGTCTGATGAAGATGATGATAATTGGGGAAGTCCACCTAAAAATGGTTGACATGCCATCCATTCTACTCAAAGAATACTAAAAGGATATCCAATTTTTGAAGTTAGTTCTCAATAAAATTCGTAAGGTATATCCTTTGAGACCATAAATTGAACAAAATCTGAAGGATATTTTTTTTCATACTCCCACAAAATCTGGTTAAGAAACACAACAAGTTTCTTCTCAAGAAGCAGATGCTGGTGCAGGTGATAAAGCTAAAAGTAAATATGAAATGACTCGATCAGTGGATGATATATCTAAGTTAGATTGTAGGAATAAGGATTATGATTCATCTACATTTTTAACTACCTCTATCCCTTTGATATATTATATTGAAAAGGACAATATGAATGATTTAAAATGATATATAACTGATGTATTCAAAGAAGAGTTTCTTAGTTTTGGAAATTATTTGGGTCCAACTTGAGAAGAAGATATCAACAGGACTGTGGTGTTGATTATTGCGCATATTCAACACAAATTTCATCTCAATATGGATATAAGGATAAATAATATTGACCATTTTAGAGGTTGTATAGGTTCTCTTTAGAAATTATTATCATATATTATGGTGCAGTTAGACCAAGGGTATCAAAGTTCAATATTCTAAGATTTTACATCTTATGCTCCATCTCCTTCTCCTCTAATCTAATCATCTATTTATGAAGTAATAATTAGAGAGATAATTTTAGTAGAGTAAAAGTTTTCTTTTTATTATTACAAGAAGGCCATGGATTTTTTTTATGGTTTCCAAACAAATGTTGTTAAAACTATGGAATTAGTCTAAAAGGATCTCAAACATGTTGGTCAAGATTGAGAAATAATCAAGAAGTCCATCGATTGCTACATTATCGGAATCTTAACCAAGTAAAATTTTAATGGTTTTTTCATAATTCTTTCTTTTTATCTTAATATCTCACCTTTTACCCAAGCTTTCAAGTCTCAAATTGAGAAGTTAAATGTTCTAACCCCATCTTGGGAAGTATTCATGGAAAACAAAGTGGACTTTCTTCAATATTTGGAGCATAGTTCCCTAATATTGAGTGATTTTTCCATGTTTATGGAACATGATATTTACATAGCTCATATAGGTTTCCTAGATCCTCTAGCTATACCTATGTCTTCAACTCCTAAAATTACCTCCTCTACCCTAAATCATTTTGGATTGTCTCATAGAAAAGCAGTCCAGCGTCTCAAACCTATTTCTAGATGTTTAGTATTTAGTGACCCTATATCAAAATATTACCCTTATACTATATATTTTTTAACACCCCAAAATAAAAAAAAATCAAAAAAATTGTATTTAATAGAGTATGTTACATGCAACACCTATCTTAAACAACCAAGGAAATAAATTTCTTGAGATGTAATCTATTTGATAGCTTTCCGAACATGAAACATTGAGTCTAAATGAACTGTGATATAGTATTCCATTATAACATAGTCATTAAATTTTTCAGTTTTAATAGTACTACCAAAATTAGGAAAATTATTGTTATCTATTGATTAGAAATAAAATAATAATCATTTAAAAGAAAAGGATATGTTTTCTGAAAAATTATGTATTTTATAAAATAAATTTTAGTCACTCTTAGCCCAAATAATTTAAAATTAAATTTTACCAATTTTATAAAATTTATTTTACATAGTAAAATTAATTTTTTAAATATCATATCAAAATTAACTTAAGGTAAATTTTAGGTGTTTTCCAAATTTTATTATTTTTTTATGAATAGTGAAAAGTGTAGAATTTTAATTTAAAACATTCTTTTTTAAAATTATTTATAAAGTTAAATTAAATATTTATTTTGTTTTAAAGTAAAAGTAGATCAATTATATATATTTTTATCTAATTTATATCATTTTAATAATTCTAATATTTAATTTTTATATAATATCTTTGTTAACTTATGAACATTTTCTCTTTGAAACCCTTCTTTGTCGTCATGTCCCTAGGATCAATTTTAAATTAAAAAATTTTACTTCTATGAATGGAATTATTAAAAATGGATTTAATAGTTTTAATAAAAATAATTTATATTAAATAATAATTTCGCTTAATTTTTGACCAACATGAATATTAAAAACAACAAAAATTAATTGATGTGGTTATGGTAAAAATGGATTTATCAGGGGATAAACTAAAAATATAATGGTTGAAGTAACTAAAAACATTTATAAATATATATTATATAAATATTTAAACCGTATAATATATAAGTCTATATAATAATCTATTTTTACCCTTTTTTCAGTAAAAAAACTTGGGTACGCCTTTTTCTTTACAAAAATTACAAGTGAGTCACTCATCTCACTTATAAAAGGCCACCCCCTCTCCTCTCTTATTCACACATTCAAACCATTTTGGTTTTGGATGATACATTAAAAAATAACTTACTAACTTTAATACCCTCATCCTATAATCCTTTTATTGGTCATAAATACCTTCTAATAAAACTTTAGGTATAATCCTAAATAGGTGGTCCGAGAAAATGTAAAATTCCTAACTATACATTTTTATTTTATTTATTCTTCCACCTCTTTAAAATATTAGTAATTTATGATTATATAATAGAAAAATTATATTCTATATACTGAAATTTTATTATTTTAATTTCATGACCTATATCCATCTCCTCTTCCCTCAAACAGGAAGTGATAACGTCACTCATGTGACTAACGGACTACCACCTCGGAAACAAATGTGACATGTTTTCCATCATCAACTCTCATGGTTGGGTATGATTATGTATATAAAGAATATATATGATATATATATAACATAATTATACCTATTTAGTAATTATATTATATATACCTTTGTACATTCTATTTCGTAGGGGGTATGATAACATCAATTGTGTGTACGGTTGACTACTGCCTCGCAAAATGATGTGATTCATTTTTCACTAACACTTTACATGGAAGGTAATAAAGATACATATAATGAATATATATGATATAAATGAAATAATTATGATATTAATTTCATTATTAAAAGATAATATATCATTTTATTTCTTACCTTCTCACTCTCTTAAAGATGATAACATCATTCGTGTACGTGTGGACTACCACTTTCACGAAGTGATCTAACTCTAATTTAAACACCACGCCACATGGAAGATATTTATAAGTATATTTAAAATAAATAATATTGTATTTATGACATTATTATGATTCTTAAAATATAATATATTACTTATCTCCTTTCTATAATGATCGTGGAAAAATGGAAATGTTACTCATGCATACGTATAACCTATTATCTCCATGATCGTAATGTACTTCATTTTTCAAAACCATATTTAATGATTGGTCTTAAAAGTGTAGTTAATGAATAATTATTATAATTATTTCATTTTTATTATTCTAGAGATGATGGAACTATATAATATTCACAATAACTGGAACTTTCCTAACAAATAATTATTGAGAAAACAAGGAAATTAAAACCCTAAACAATGGAATATTATTAATGAATGGGTGATAATATGTTATAAAAGAACCATATATGATATTATAAATATTAATATAGTTCTTTTATAAGCTAATAATATGTTTAACACCACTATAAATAATGTTAAATCATGTTAATCCAAAATGAAGTGTGAGGTAAGGGACTTTTTCTCAATTTCCCTTCTTTGAGGCATATTCTAATTTTATGCACATAATTTATTTTATATTGTGTAAATAATGACCCTTTAACATGTAATATCATTAATACTTCATAATTAGTGTTATTTTTAGTTTCAATTTTAATTATTTCATCTATTTTTATTTGAATTTGAATTTATCATGTGGAAGAGAATTTTATAACTCAATTTACTTTCATTATGTTATATTTATTCTTATTTCTCTTTGATATTATAATATTTTGTGTGTAATTAATTTTCATTATATTATTTTGTTCTTCTACTTATTTTAATTTTATTTATAGATGATACAAATAATCGAATCATTGGTTTTTTTAAATGGGTGGTGCCTCAGTCAAAGACTAAGGCACAATTTATTCAAAGAGAAAGAAAAATTACATGAGTCTAAAAGAAGGAATATTATTACAATCTTTATCAAGAAGAAGGAGTAAGTCTCTAGGAAAATCATCATGCCAAGAAATATCATGGATGAATCCTTTGTTTGAAAGACCATCAACAACCATGTTAGCTTCCCGAAATGCATGAGTGGAAATGTAATTGATATCTATGAGTGACTCAATATAGTTGATCTAAAGGGAGGTAATCAACCAGGAAAGATGCCCCACACCCTTCCAAATAGCATGGACGATAGTGATTGAGTAACTTTCAATCCAAATATTGTTCCATCCTTTTTTCTTGGAAAAATCAATGGCATGGATAACTCCCATAATTTCTGCTTCCAGTGTTGTGGTCATACCACAACTACCAAAGAAACATCCCTGACATCTGCCAAGATAGTCTCTAAAAATAGCACCATAGCCTTCTGGTCCCGTATTTTCTTTTGAAGCACCATCGACATTAGCTTTGTGTCATCCTAGAAATGGGGCTATCTAGAAGAGGGTGGTGCATCTTGCCTAGCCGCTTACCTCCCTTTGGATCAACTATCTTGATTCACTCATGGATATCAATTACATTGACACTCATGTAATAGTACCATTTTCTCCACCAGCTGGTAATTAAAATAATTGATAAAATGTTTTTAAGAAAATCCAACTTTGTTTCCCTCTTTGGTTAGAAATATTTTTTCATCAAAAACCATGTTTTCAAAAAATGTTTTCAAAAAAATATTTTTAACATTGTAAAAATGATTTTAATTGAATTTTTAACAATTTTTACTTCTTAAAAAATGTTTTAAAATGATTCTTCATGTCATTTTCAAAATAGGGCATGTTTGGGTTTTATCCAAAAATTTAAATATTATTTTATAATTATCAAAGGATATTTTCAAGGAAATGTTTTTTCAAAATGTTTTTTAAACTTTTAGTTTCAAAATGTAATTTTTAAAATGAAAAGGATATTTTCCTCAAGAAGGTTTTTAAAGGTCTTTTATGGTATTTCTATGCATCAATAGAAACAACCATTTATTTTACATATACATCATTTATGATATATTGTATTAATACCATATTTATTATTCTTATGGATGTTTTATGATCATTTTGATCAATTAAAGTATTTACATTAACTTTCTTGGTTGATTTTTGTAGTAGTTAACTTTCAATTGAAATATTCACTTTCCTATGATCATTAGATATCAAATTTATAATAAATATCCATATTATTTATCCTGGATATGTTGATTTATTAAAACATATAACATTCATACATATAATGTTCTAAATTCAAAATTTTTTGTTTATCTAGGGAAATATTAATAAAATTTTATTCTTTACTCAATGTAGATATTTGATGATAAGGCATATTAATTCATGAATTAAATCAATCATTCGATGTATGGGGAATGATTTGGAACTATAGTGACAGTTGGGGTCCAGAATTATATATCCCCTCAATGCATCGGCAGTCTAATGAGGATAATTGATAAGTTATCATTAAAAAAGTTTCTATATTATTTTTAAACTATATTTTAAAATTTCTTGATTATAAAGGTATCATGATGCCTGAGATCCTGACATCCAACAATTAAGAATTTCCTTCAATGATAATTCTGTTAATATTATTATCCTTGATATTTTCACAATGATATTATCTCTAGATGAATTTCATTCTCTAATTATTTATTGAATGGCATGTGTGATCAATTATTTACCTTTACAAATAAATTATTCCTTATATCTTCATAATTATTAAGATATTGATTAAACGGAATGAATATTTAGTTGTTTACCTTTATATATTTATTATATATTATATAATTATGATAACTAATTTATTGATTAAATAGTATTTTTGTTTAGTAATTTACCTTTCCATATTGATTATTCGTTATTTATTCATGATAGCTTCTATTGTACTTAACCCTAAATGATCTTTTGATATCACCCATATTTTCTTTACTTTATCTGGGATTTTAGAAAGTATATTTTGAATTATTTGAAAGGATATTATAGAGGGAATAAAATATTCATGAAAAAAAATTAATTTTTGTTTTCAAATGTAATATGAGAATCATGTATGTATCTAGTTTACCAAGACTTATAATATGATCAATCCTTCGGGTTGTGATTCCTAATATCATATTATAATATAATAAATTAGACACCACCTCTATGATACTAGGTTCAGGGTCACTACAATTGATATGTGTGGAATTATAGTATAAACTTTGGGAAATATATTTAGAAAAACATAGCCTATGGAACGTAACCCTATGATAAACATTGAGGATAAGTATATAAGAACATACTAAAGTTTTAGTAAGGTATAATTTCTATGGTTTTCCTAGAAATACATACATGTTTGGATACGTTAAGTGGATTTGGTTCTAGAATAGATGTAATTAGGTATAATAACTTCAAAATGGATTTATTAGGCTTGACTCGATCATCACCTAGTGAACAAAAATGGGCCTTACTGTGCACCTAGTTTGACACTCCTGGTGTATATGTTTAAGATAATTGAAATTTTCTTTACAAAAAATTTATAAAGGCTTTGAATAAATGATAACAATAAATTACCTAGGTTAAACCCATGGTGTATTAGATTGGAATTAATTTGTGTCAAAGTAATGGTAAAATGTTTTATATGTGGAAGAAAATTTCATCAAGTAATTAATTTTAAAACGAAAATGAAGAGTACGATGGAAAGAAATAAATTTCATCCTAGATACCCATTTTTAATACGTTTTCTTAAATTTGGGGAACCTAGGAACTCTATGATTAAATTCCCACTTATAATGTTTAACCCCTAGAACAAGGAAGTATCTATAATGAAATAAAATGTATGAAGTATTTTTGAATTTTGATTCAAGAATTAAATTGGATAAATATTTTACCAATGGTATTTTGTTTATAAGAAACCTAGAACATATAAAATTTTTTGTAAATTTTAAAATCCTATGTGCCTTAATTAACTTAATATTTATAATTCCAAAATGTATTTATGATTTTATCATAATTGTAATGTCTTAAACAACCCTTTTAGTTTTTATGTGATTTTAGTCTTCCAAGATTAAGGATATATTGGGAGACATTTATTGCACTACAACCCATTTCATTATTATATGTTTTATTGAAAAAGTTATTTACGGAAGAATGGCCTTAAATTTTGTGGGAATGAGTTTAAAGTTATTTGTAACCTTTAGGGTTTATATTATCATGATGTTGAATTAATTATGTATCATCATAATTTGGGAGTGTTATAAGAACTATATTAATATATTTTTCTAAAATAGATAACCCACATGTTGGTTGACAACCTGTCACATCCTATAAGGCCATAGTTCTTGAACCCATGACCAAATGATGATAATGGTTTAGAACCTGCCACTAGCCTATGTTATGTTTAGGTTAATATGAAATTGGTTTTAGTTAAACTATTTTATTGATTAATATTAAAGTTGAATCAGTGGTGTTACTATTGAGGTTCATAAATTAATTTATTATATAGGATAACTTATGTTAACCATATTTGTTTTTTAAAATAGTTATAGATAAATGAATATATTTTTCCCTTTTTTATGGATCTTATAATTTGATAAAAGTGAAATTTAGTACTGCAGGAATAAAAAATTCATTTTTGGATATTAATTTCTTAGAGTAAGTGATGAATTGAAAATTGATTAAATAATACTCAATGGATGAAATTGTGCATATGAAATAGAAATATATCCATTATATATATTTCCTTTTCTTCATAGTATATATGGTAAAGTAATTCCTCAAATTTATGAAAAAATGAAATTGAAACAAAAATTTTTTATCATATTACCTTCATATATGAGGAATCAATTAGTATTTTAAAACATCACATATTTATGGTTTTAGGGTCCTTAACTTTCCATTGATTATTTACCTTCTTGTGATCAATGACCTTTATTACTCTATATTATTATTTAAACTTTTATTTTATGTCTATATATTCACCTAACTCAAATTTTCACCTATACAGAAACCAAGTTATCTGTTATTCCATATGACCTATATACTTCACTTTCTCTCTCATTTAGAGTATATTTTATTAACCATTTTAATATGTGGGTTATTCAATAATGGTATTTATAAATGCTAGACCCTTGATTACCAAGATCAAGTTTAAATTATTAATACACAATTTATTTAAGGTGAGGATAAGTTAACACCCCAAAATTATAAAATAAAACATTTTATTTGATAGTGTATGATACACACAACACCTAGCTTAAATAACCAATGAATATTTCTTCAAATTTAATCTCTTCAATACCTTGTAAAACATGCAACCCTGAGTCTAAATGAATTATGATATACTATAATATTATAACCTAAAAATTAAATTGGATGGTATTAATAGTACTAACTAAATTATGAAAATTATGGTTATGTATTGATTAAAAATAAAATAAGAATCATTTAAAATAAAAAAAGAAAAGTTTTCTGAAAAAACTATATATTTTCACAAAGACAGTTTTGTCGCCTTTGGAACACATAATTAAAAACTTATTTTTACACATTTTTTAAAATTTATTTGAATAAATAAAACTACTTTTTTAAATAATCATATAAATAATATTTTAATATTTTTTTTGGAATTTTTTGAAATATTTTATTTTTCAATAAATAGTTAAAAATACAAAATTTTAATTCAAAATTATATTTTTATTTAAATTATTTTAATATTTAAACTTTATTTTTGAAATTATTTTAAAATAAATTTAAATAAACTATCTATTTATTAATCCAATTTACATCATTGGAATCATTTCTATATTGAATTTTGACATAAAACCATGTAAACCTTTGAATATTTTATCTTTGAAAATACACTTTCTCATCACGCCTATGGGATTAATTTTAAATTAAAACTATACAATTATATGAATGAAATTTTCAAAAATTGAATCCATATTATGAATCATCATAATTAATATTATATAATAAGTTCAATTTATTTTTTTCCGAAAATGAATAGTGAAATAGTAAAAATTAATTATCATGGTTATGGTAAAAATGGATTTACAAAGGGTTAAACTAAAAAGATAAGGGTTAAAATAACCTAAAATTTTGTATAAAATATATTTTAAAGACATATTTAGATCTTATGATGTCTAATTGTCTATAATAATCCATTTTGGTACATTGTGTCATGCGTAAAACATGGTTACACCTTTTTATTTTCAAAAATCACAAGTGTGCCACTCACCTCAATTATAAAAGGCCACCACCTTTCCTCTATTATTTTCCATTATAACACTTTTGTTTCAGTAAATACCAACCCAAATAACTTTTCAACTTCTATAAACCCATCTTGGAACTATTTTTTTAGTCAAAAATACCTTCTAAGAATACTTTAGATATAATCCTGAAGAGGAGGTCCCAGAAGAGGTAAAATTCCTAACAATATGTTTTTCATTTATTTATTATTCCATATCATTAAATTATTATTAATTTATAATTATATAATAACATATATATCTACCATACACTATGATTTTATTATGTTAATTTAATTACCTATATTTATCTCCTCTTCCCCCAAATGGGAAATGATAATGTCGCTCGAGTGTATGGCAGACTACAACCTCACGAATCAATGTGACATGTTTTCTATCAAAACCTCTCATGGTTGGATATGATGATGAATATAAATTTTATATATGTTATTTATAACATAATTATACATTTTGAGTCATTATATCATATATACACTTTTACTTTATATTTTGTAGGGGATACGATAACATTTCTCGTGTGTATAGCGGACTATCGCCTTGCAAAGCAATGAGATTCGTTTTTCATTGACGCTGTACATGGAAGGTAATAAGGATAAATTTAATCAATATATGTGATATAAATGAAATAATTATTATATTCATGTAATATTTATCATTATATAAAGATATTATATTATTTTCCTTCTTACCTTTTCACTCACTTAAGGATGATAACATTGTCCGTGTATGTGTGAAATACCGCCTTCATGATGTGATATAACCCTCTTTTCATCATCAAACTGAATATACGATATATATAAGTATATTTAAAAAAATAACATGCCATTTATGATATTATTATAATTATAAAAACATAAAATATTAATTACCACCATTCCAAAATGATCATTGAAAAATTTAAATGTTACACATGTGTACATATGGCCAACAATCTCCATGATCATAAAGTACATAATTTTTCAAATATATCTTTAATTATTAGTATTAAAATTATAATTTATGTATAAGTATTATAATTTTTTCATGAATATTATTATGTAGATGATGTAACTATATAATATTCACAAGAATTTTAACTTTCATTATAAAGAAAGAATGAGAAAACAAGGTAATTAACACCCTAAACAATGAAAATAATGAAGTATTATTAACATAAAGATGATAATATGTTATAAAAGAATAATATATGATTTTATAACTATTAATTTGGTTATTTTATAATATAATAATGTTTTTAAAACAATTATATAGTAGGTTAAATCATATTCAAACAAAAGGAAGCATGAGGTAAGGGACTTTGTCTCAATTTACCTTTATTGAGGCATATTGTAATGTTATGAACATAATTCCATTTATATGGTGTAAATAATGTCACTTTGAAATTTAATATAATTAATACTTTATAATTCATTTTATTTTGAGTTTAAATTTTATTTAATACATCTATAGATATTTTAATTGGAAATTACCAAGTGGTAATTAATTTTATAACTCAATTTCCTTTCAATGGGTTATATTAATTATTCATTATCTTTGTATTGTAAGATTTTTTATGTAATTAATTTTTATTATATTATGTTTTATTTCAAATTATTTTATTTTTACTTATATTTTATATACATAATCAATTCATTGGTTAATTATCAATTCAATGTTATGATCTTTGTAAGGTTTTATTTCATAATCTCATATTAATCGAGATTGTTTACGCTTGAATTTACATTAAAGAAAATTATTTCATAATTTTATAATAAAACCATTTAAATTTATTCTCCCATTTTTATTCATGGATGTTTCAAGTAATTGTACCATTTTTCTACTCTTG
This sequence comes from Viscum album, assembly GCA_963277665.1. Taxonomy (NCBI): domain Eukaryota; kingdom Viridiplantae; phylum Streptophyta; class Magnoliopsida; order Santalales; family Viscaceae; genus Viscum; species Viscum album. The sequence goes on along the minus strand of OY728135.1, from coordinate 1,138,193,399 downwards.
GGTACATAAAAGAATTGATAAAATGTTTTTAAGGAAATACTATTTCACTTCTCTCTTTGGTCAGAAATTGTTTTTCTTCAAAAACTATGTTTTCTAAAAATGTTTAATATATATATTTTTATCCTTTTCCAAAATGATTTTTTAAATTCATTTTTACCCATTTCAACTTAATACAAATTTCTTCTAAAGGAATCTTCACGTTGTTTTCAAAACAAGACCATTTTGTATTTTACCAAAAAAAGTGGAAGGAATGTTAGTTTTAACATGTATGTAATGAATGGAATTTCTAGATATCATTACAAGTAAAATATTTTAAAGATTATTTCATAATTTTGAAATTTTATTTTAAAAAAAATGTTTTCAAAATGTTTTATGAATTTTTTGTTTTAAATGGAGATTTTTAAAATGAAAATGATATTTTCATCAAGAATATTTTTAAAAATATTTTTATACTATTTTTATTCATCAATAATAACAACCATTTATCTTATATATACTATACTATATATATTTTTTATTTATATTAAAATTTTTATTCCTCTAGATGGTTTGTGATCATTTTATCCAATGAAAGTATTGACATTCATTTTCTTGACTCATTTTTTAGTCATTAACTTCCACTTGAAATATTAACTTTCCTGTGATCATTAGACATTAAATTTACCATAAATGTATATATTATTTATCATAGATATATTTATTTCTTAAGCTTTATATCATTCCAACATAAAATTTTATACATTTTAAGTTATTTTTTTATTTGGGTAAATATAGATATTTTTTTCTTTACTTAACGCAGATATTTTATGATAAGACATATTAATTTATGAATTAATTTGATCATTCATTGTATGAGGAATGATTTGGACTAATAGTGATGGTTGGGGCTCAAAATTAAATATCCTCTCAATGAATAGGTAGTCTCATGAGGAAAATTAGGAATCTATCATTAAATAATTTTCTACCGTTAGTTGTAAACCATCTTGTGAAAAGTCTTAACTATAGAGGTATCACTAGGTATGAGATCTTGGATCCCAAAAATTATTATTTTTCTTCTTGGATAATTCAATTATTATTATTATCTTTGAGATTTTTGAGATGATATTATCTCTGGATGCATTTCATTCTCATATTTTTGATTAAAATTTATGTGTGCTTAGTTATTTGCCTTTTCATATTGATTATGCCTTATCTATTCATAATATTTTTTTTTAATTTAATTTAATGAGTTTTAAATTATTTACCTTTCCATATTGATTATGTCTTATATAATTATGATATCCAAGTTATTGATTAAATATAATGTGTTTTTATTTATTTATCATTCCATATTGACTATTCTTTATTGACTCATAATAGATTTCACTATACTTAACCCTGACTGATAATTTGAGATCATCCTTATTTTTTTTATTTCCCTATGATTCTATTAAGTGTACTATGATTTATCTACAAGGACATTCTATAGGGAATAATGTTTTTCTTGAAAAAAAATTATTTTTTAAATTATTTTTTCAAATTTTATTTGGGAATCATTTGTGTATCTATTTTATCAAGACTAATAAACTAATCGTTCCTTTGGGATGTGATTTCATGTGTTTATTCCAATTTAATAATGTAGAAACAAGATTTGGGATGCTAATTTCAGTGTTTCTATATCTTTTTTCCCAACCTATACTTCCAAAATAAATGATCTTATTCTTCCTTCAGATATTTGGGATGTGAACGATTTATATTCTGGAATGAATTCTAGATGGGGACTACTTGTAATACACTTTGTAAAATATTTTTAAATATTAATGGAATTCCCCTCTTTATTATCATTTTTTTATATTTATTTTACCTTTCTATGTTTATTTTTACTCTAATACACTTTTTGATAATCCTAAAATGGGGGAGTAATATTAGGGATAAAATATTGTGAACACCTTTTTTATGAATATTTGTGAATGAAAATGATAAAATCATTGATATATTAAATTCATTACTTATATATTGACATTATTTCATTGAAAATATTTATCATGATTTGTGATCATCAAAAAGGTATAGATTGTGGTCTTAGACCATCGCCTCCTAATTTTAATTATCACAAATCATTTTTATAATGTTATTAATGAATTTAATATTTTAAATTAGTTAATTGTTTTCTGGAAAACTTGTAAAAATGGATAAGTCAATAATTTACCATGTGTACCTACCGTATGAACAAATTATACTGACCATCAAGGTCAAGTGACCATGTGTTACAAACTATAGGGAAAATGAACCTATCATGTGTCAATACTAGCTATGTTTAATACTGACTATTCATTGAAGTTCAAGTTACTTCCTGTTCACTAAACATACCACTTGAACAAATGAACATAACATGCAGAGTGACAAACCTACCACATGAAGAAAATAAGATACCATGAAAACCAATGAAGTGTCCACATGAATAAATCTAGTTACCATGTGCTGGTAATTAAAAAAATCAGTTTTTTACTGATTATATGTGTTATTGTAGTGAGTGCATGCAGTGGTATACCTACCATAAGAACAACTCAAGTGTCTGTGAGAAGAAAAATACCTACCGTGAGAAGTAAAGTATTGACCACATGAATAAAAGTACCTAGAGTGTAAATTAGAGTACAACCCACAAGACTAAAAGTATCTACCGTATGAAGATGTGTACTTAATGCATAAAGATATATACCCACCATATGTAGGAATGTACTGAATGTTCCTAGTTGTCATTCCAACTGACCATGCCTAGTAACTATGAGACAAAGTCATCATGCATAGGTGAAGACCAACCTACCATGTCAAACTTATCATTGGAGTATTTTTAAATCTCCAATGGCTATTTCTCTAATAATTATTTGTTGATTCAATAAAATTAAGGCTAAATTGAATGTTCTCTAAAGGATACTTTGAGATGAAGTTAGTTTTAAGACAAAGATTCACTTTTTGGAATGATATAGATATACTCTTACAGATAACAATTGAAAAACATACATGTACACCTGTTCCACAATGAGGACTCATTCAGAAAACTCTAGAATGCTTTTTTCTGAACCTTCTATGAAAGCTTATTTGATCCCCTTGAAAGATAAATTTATGGACTTATGAACAACCTGAGTTGGTTAGATTTATTAACACAAAAGTTTCTCATATATCATCTATTACTCTTTTTATTTTATCTGATCTTTCGATATATGTTTTTATTTACACTATTTATCTATAAACATTGTCTTCTACATTTAACTAGAGAGTGATAGATACTATCTTTCAAATATTTTCTTCTATAATCCAACATATAACTATAGAAGAGTTCATGTGTGACCTAGACTCTTTTTATCCCATGAATAACTATGGATGAGGCTTATGTATAACCTTAATTATCTTCATATGGTTGATTTTAAAAACATTATCTAGGGTGTAGATCACTTTATTTTAAAATAAAATTATTAGCAGTGTGTCACGAACTAGCCTAGGTACCCTGGTAACCCGATAATTGAGTCATCCCTCACATAGCCCAAAGGGAATTCTTGATCCCCATGGGTCAGTGACTAGCACCTGGCATCACACAACATGCATGTTGGAACAATTTTTCCATCAACAATGTGGAAGAAAGAAAACAAGACAGTATGAATAAAAATATAAACTCCACTAGGAGTAATGTACCAGAATACAAATAGGCATCAAAGACAAAGTACTAAAATGGGAAAACAGCCCTAATGTCCCTAAGGAAACATCTCACCAAGACCAAAGCTCAACATTTATGTCCACCTCTAAGAGATCCATTCCCTTTGCTCAAACCTGGAATAAGAAAGTCTACAAACACCCAAAGGAAAAAGTAGGGTCTGAGACTAAGCCCAGTAGGATACCACCAAAGATTCTACAACAGATGCAAAATATAGATTATACAAAGAAAACCTTCCAATTTTCAAATAAACAGGTTTGTAAATTCAAAATCATATTTAAACAAAACATGCTATACATATTCAAATTACGGAAATACATAGTTTAAGCAAAGATTTTACAAATGATTAAATATTTATAAAATAATGGTTAATGTAAAACACTTATATAAAATAGTTTATATAAATTCAGTAGGCATGTAAGTAGTTCAAACAAACATTGGCATACATTTATATCTCAAATATAAATAAAAAAGTGAGAAAAATGGGCATATCCCTAATGGTATAATAGTATTAACCAGATATAGGATTCCACACTCTCTATGTGAACTTAGCAAAATGTGTATACACGTTTCCTTATGACACTATCCAAATGAGACTCATCACCAACCCATTGAGGAAGTGACCCACTGTAAGTATGTTTTAGAATGTTGTCGTAGTGTAGAGTGTATCCAAATAACTCACTAACTACCTAAGGATGGCATGCGCTCTTACATGATTGGTGAACTATTTTAAGATTGCCTAAAAATATGATCAATCCCATTCTTTCATTTCAAAATTTCCAATCTCTTTCCATTTAAAAACCAAAATATGTTTTGTTCAAAAACATTCATTTTTCACAAAATAAATCCAATGGGTTTCTATCAAATCATTTTAATCCATTTTCACTTATTGGAAATCTATTCAAAACCAATTTTATCATTACACAATTTATTTCCATAATTAAATTCAACAATTTGATTGAAATCATTTCAATCAAATACACAATTCAAATTAAACAATTTAAAGTAGAAAATTTCCATAAACACACCCAATTCAATTGAATTGGGGGTTTTCTAAATTTTTATTCTAAAACCATTTCAAATATCTCGATTAACTAGAATAATGTTTTTATCAATTTAATTGAAATACCATTTGAGAAATTGAAGTTAAATTAACAAATGAAATAAATCAAGTAATACAAGGATAATAAATTTGGCTAATCGGAATGGAACCACTTACCTCAAGGTTGTCGATGTTAGCAGAAACGTTAATCCACCCACTGTGGTTCAATACATATCATCAGGGCTCTATTATACTAATCATCGACACAACAATTTTTTATGTTCTTCAAGAGGTCCTAGAACAAAGAAATCTATTTTATTTCAAAAGGAAGTAAAATCTTACAAGCGATTACATTTTCTCTCTCCTGGATAATCTCTAGATTATCATTTTATATTAACGCATGCAATCACAAGTAATATCTATAAGAATAATTATAAACCTCGTTCGATAATTATATATCTATATTTTATTTCAGAAGAAAATAAAATATTTCATGAGAAAATATTTTCTCTCTCTTGGATAATTTTTAGATTGTCATTTAAATTATCGCATTGATGATAATTTATCTCACCAGGATAAGTTTCAAATTATCATTTAAAAAATTACATGTGATGATTTTTTCTCTCTCTGAGATTATATAATGATTATCATTTTATGTAAACTCATGTGTTTGAAATTGTCCTTCAATAGTTCATGCAATTACAAATTTATAATTTAATATTTAATAAAATTATCATTAACTTCCAAAGTAATTATCAAAAATATATATCTAACTATATATATATTTCTCTTTTGATGATAAAAATAAGTACCACTATTTAATGTTAATTAATTATTCCAAATCTATTTATTGAGATGTGTGTGTGTGTGTGCATATTTTGATAATTTATTATCTTTTGATAATCCAAACAATTTTCGTTTGATAATTTTAAACAATTATCCATTCAATAAAACTATTTAAGAATTAACCCTGATAATTTTGTTAAAATTATTATTTGATAAGTTGTTTCAATTATCCATTAATAATTCTTAATAATCATCTTTTGATAAATTTTCATAAAAATAACCATTTAAAAAGTGGAAAAGAAAATTGTTTAAGACAATGCATACTTCAAATCAAAAAATATGATTTAGATTATTCTCGTCGAGATGAGTCCAATGACACTAAAGTTGCGTAATTCCGACCAATAACATAGAAAATATTTAAGAGAGATGATTGAATAAGTAATGATAAAAAATGTAAACATATATAAAAGGATAATAAACCACATTCTCGCAGCACCCTATAATAAATAAGAAGATGTTGTTTGACGCCTTTATCTGAGTGGAATAACTCCAACGAAGTCTTATTGACCATGCAAAAAGGAATATGGGTTCTCTCAACCATGACCGAATGATCCCCCAAGCAAGAACCATAATTTGAGTATTTGAAAATACCAAATAGGTTCCTCACATTCATAAATTCTGAAACCCTCATTTAAACCACCAAATCAACTAAAAATTTAATATGGAGTATTTAATTATATCTCATTAAAGATTTGAAATAGAAATAATTCAAAATAGTAAAGAAATGAAGGATTTAGAAAACCTCCGCATGATTTAATGGAGGTTTGACCATTTTGGAGAAGATGAATGCTTAATACATAAATATATTTATATATTTTATGAATTTAAAAATTGATCATTGGAATTAAAAATTAAATGAAACCTAATGACCATTACGCATAAAAGTTGTACCCTGTTTAGGGTAAATACCTCATCCCAAACCCAACAGTGGTCTCAGATTTCTCATCGGATGCACCATTTGAGAGATATTAAAGAGAGGAATCCAAACGCCCAACGCTAACAACCATTATACCTTGTTTATGGTAAACCCCTCATTCCAGACCCATCGGCGGTCGCAAATTTCACATATGATGCATTATTTGTGACATATTTAATTATTTTTATTAAATAATATACTAAATATTATTTAAAAGCATTATATCATGAGAGAGGCATCCAAAATTCCAGTTCCTTCGAATGTTATACCCCTCTTAGGATAAACACCATATTTCAGACATAATCGTGGTCTCAAATTTCTTATATGATAGAAAATTTTGGATTTATACAATTATTTTCAATAAATTTCCCATGCATAAAACAATATATATAATATTTTTATTCTGTCCTCCCTGAGACTTTGCAAACCTTGAAAGCTCATACTTACTCAGTGTTTAACACAAAAAATATTTAATTGAATATTCTAGAGTATTAATTGGGCATTTTATAATTCCGTGAGGTGTTTAAAAAAATGAAACTTTTCACTGATAAACCATTTTTTTCATTTAACATAATAATAATTTAACACAAGAAGATTTATGAATACCTGAACCAATAATGGGATATTATAAATTTGGTGATTTAAAAGTGGAGGGTATTAGGACTCATCTTTGAACTAAACCCATTATTTAATTTTTTTGGTGTGATTTCTTATTTTTTCACTATTTTAAATAATAAACTTGTATCTATTTTAAAACAAATAACAGAACTTTACTTTGATAGTTGTTAGTAAAAAGTGTTTTAAAAAATCAAGAAAAATTTAAAAATCCCAAAATGTCACCCAAAGTTAATTTTGACATGATGATTTAAAAAATTAAGTTAATTTTGTATAATAAAATTTTTTAAACTAGTATAAATTAATTATATTATTTTCTCACCAAAATAAGTAAAATCATTTTTAATGAGAAATGTATTTTTAAAGCACGTAAAGACATTACTAAAAATTTAATACTTCTTTACCAATATATTTTCTTTATCTAAAATATCAATACATGATTTTTAAAAATATTTTATTCTTATTAATACCAAAAATGTTGACATCTAGGTTATAACAATCACATTTAAATATTTTAATAGTATATCATGGTTTGTAAAAACTCGTTGTTGGTTGTAACACAAGCTATCTAAGAAATCCAATTATTTAAAGATTAGTATATTCTAAAATATGGTGGTGTTATAATTACAGGATACTAAACACTAATAATTTGGATGTTTTATTACCAATAAATGGTTTCATTGAATTCAAAACATTTATTGGTGTTAGGTTCTAGAATTTAGGGGGTTGATTCTTAATTTTCAATATTTTTCAACCATACCTGGAAAGTGAAAATCCTAGGAAGAGTTAGAAATCATGGAGTTAAACTGGTATCACTAGTTCAGTTATAAAAAGTTGTATCAATTATTTCTTCAAGTGGTATTTTCTAACACTCACGTGATTTAATGATTATCTACTAGTGATTTGGTTTTAATGTATATCAAGATCATTGGTTGGTTTGTATTAGAAAAGTGAAAGATTTTCCATTGAAAGTGTTTGAACTAGAAAAACAGTGAGTGGAATAGATATATTTAAGGATTCTTTCCAAAACCATTGTTTCATATATTGATCTCAGGCTTAGTAGCCTTAGATAATTCTTTAAATACTCAAATTGTAAGCGATAAATTTACTTATATTTCCTCTTTGAGTTAATGCAGCTAAGTCTTGGAAATTATTGGTTGGAGAAATTATGGATTTGGTAGTCCTATAAAAAATGTAATGTTTTGAAATAATTGGTAATAAGATACAAATACTATCCAATAATTTGTAGATTTCAATGGGTGATATGGAGTATTTATCTTTAGAAAAATGTGGGGATAAACATGAGGAAGAGTTCTTAACTATACACAAATGGAGTGAAAATGTTTATCAAAGAGGATGATTAGAATCCCATTGAGAAATACATTTTACTTTCAAAAAACTAAGGGGTTGATATTCACTATAATTTCTTCACAATCATTGTAGGGGGAGAAAAGTTTCAGTCCAAAGGAGTTTAGGAGAAGGATCTAATCAAAGGGAAAGTGTGATCCAAAAAGAAAAATCCATTTGATAAAGGGGGATGAGATCTAAAGACACCTAAATAGGGAGGAGAGAAAAAAAAGATAATCTAATTACTTTTGTATCATTTTTATTTTATTATTAAAGGGCGGAGGATATTTTAGCAAGAATAAGCTATTATATTATCCAAAATATCTAAAGGGTTATATTTTTTAACCCTTATAAGGTATTGTTTGATTTCTTGATAATATGAGTGGAAGAAAGATGGATGTATAGTTTCTTAAATATGCATGTGTTGGTGGTTTAATAGATGTTAAAGTGTTAGTTCTTGGTGTATTGTTAATGAATGGAGATTGATTAACATTTATTTTGAATTTATTGACACATTTAAGAGACGGTTTTTATAGCTTGGCATGAAATTTTATAGAATCCATGTTATAGCATTTGGATAAGTTCATAAGGTGATTCCCAAGAGACAAAAGTTACTTGGAATGAATTTAGTTTATGTATATGTCATGGAACCATCAAAATATTTGTGATCTAATGGACATGTGTTTATGTGTCATCCAACAGCAGTGTATGTTTCATTATAGTCAATAGATAAGAATTTGGAAAAGTTAGGGTAGTGTACATTTGTTTCGGTGCCAGCATATGTGTGATCATGATGAGTGTAGTTATTATCGATTTGAGCATGTGTGTGTGTGATTGGATACCAGTGTATGTCTTATGTCCATTAGGTAATACACAATTGTAAAAGTTAGGGTTAATCTATGTTATTAGGCCTCAAAATATGTGTGTTTGGATGCAATATAAGTTTCATCTCCCTAATTTTAATTGTGATCTTCTGGTTATGTATGTGTTTTTTAGGATGCATAGGTTCCATCTAAGGTTATATAAGTGTCATCTGAAATTTTGAAAAATTCAAGTACCTACATGTGGTATAAGCTCTTTCGAAAATAATTGTGGGTTAATTTGTGGTATTCCTAGAGTAATATTTCTTAATTCAAAAGATTCTTGGCTATTTCAAAAGTGATTCAAATATCATGAAATTTTAAAGGGATATATGATTTAATACAATGTATAAAAATGAAGTTTCAATGGTTTTTTAGTGCATAAAATGAAAATAATATTCACATAGAAATGGAGGAGTTTATCCATGAAGTAGTAGTACATGCATGGTGAATAGTAAAAATATTTAGTAAATTTGTATGATGTGAGCGAGATCATGGGTATTTATGGAATTGTGTTATCCATGATACATGATAGAATATTTAAATAATATTTTAATGTGGATTTTTTTTGTAGCACATAAAAGGCATGTATTTTAATAAATGAATTTATATGATATTCCATAGAATTAGTTTTCCAAGATTTGGTAAAAATAAAAAATAGTGAGAGGATATAGGATTTGAACTAAATCCTAATAGAAGTTATGATAGATATGATGTAACTAAATTGATATTCCTATATCTCAAACCTATAAATCAGTTGTCACAAACCCGCAAATATTTATAGAATAATAGTTTGAACAAAATAATTTTCTATATATTCTAAATATGGGAAAGTGATCAATCATAAAGTTATTTATTCAATAAAATAACATGAAGAAGAAAATAAGAATAGTAGAATCTATCAGGTAAAAATGAGATATCTGAGGAAGGATAGAATACAGATCATATTGTATATAATTAAAGATCTTTATAAGAATAATAGGAGTGGAACTATTGCCATTATAAAGATATATTATACCAAGAATAATAAGGAATTTATTCTAGGGAAAGCATCTCAAAGAAAAGGTGATATTTGTTGTAAAGAAAAGTAAAGAAGGAATTATATACTTATTTTGGAATGAAGGTGGAGAAGTTGTTCAAGGGGGCTTCATAGTTGTCCTGTGAAGGATTTTAGTAGTGCATGCACCCAGAACAGAGGTTGAATTTATCCATGCATGTGATATTATTGGATATACCTAAAATTGTAACACCCCTGGAAAGTGAGACTTAAAAGGATAAATATTACTGCCCATGTCAACAAGGTGCACATTCCTTTTCGGGAGCCTGTCAGGTTAGAAATCCACAGTTAAGTGTGCTTGGCCTGGAGTATCCACAGTAAAGTGTTCTTAGCCTAGAGTAGTGATCAGGATGGGTGACCTTCTGGGAAGTTTCCCAGGGTGTGTGCAAGTGAGGAAAAATCACACCGAAAAGGACAGGGGTTAGCATGTGAGGATAGTCATTATCCTGATAAGCGACCCTAGTGAGTAATAGCATATGGTTTTCAAGGAAGGCAACCAGGGTATTACAGGAGACCCATGGGGTCAGGTGACAAGGTTCATGGCCTGGGGAGGTGGGTCGTGACAAATGGTATCAGAACCAATACCCAGCCTGAAGTGCTTAGGCACTGCCTGGGTTTGAGGCTTGGGGTCCACAATGAGGGTGTTTTCCTTTAAAGGGTGGATAATGTAACACCACTGGAAAGTGAGACTTAAAAGGCTAAATGTTACTACCCATGTCAACAAGGTGAACCTTCCTTTTTGGGAGCTTATCTGGTTAGAACTCCATAGTTAAGTGTGCCTTTCCTGAAGTAGTGATCAGGATGGGTGACCTTCTGGGAAGTTTCTCAGGGTGTGTGTGAGTGAGGACAGAGCACACTAGAAAGGACATGTGTTGGTCTGTGGGATAGTCATTAGCCTGATAAGTGACCTTAGTGAGTAATAGCCTATGGTGTACTGGGAAGGCAACCAAGGTATTACAAGAGACCCATGGGGTCAGATGACAAGGTTCATGGCTCGGGGAGGCGGGTCATGACAACAAGTTTATAAACTGTGGATGATCCTACCCTAGAGCAGTGCATGAAGAAGAAAAGATAGTGATCCTTAGGAGATAGACATTTGTGAGGCAGTGGTCCAAGTTTTGGAGTGACCAAAACCTGTTATATCCCCCAAACAATAGATATCCTAGGGGATTATAGTGAATTGGAACATTTTGATAGAATTCTCATTATATTAGCCTAATGAGAGTAAACCAAATAAAAATTAGTGTTTCCCTGCATATTTTACTTTCACACACATTTGTATATAGTTCGATGACATTGATTAAAAAAGAATTGGTTGAACATGATTTCCACCTAAGTGGGAATAAGATCTAAATAATTATAAGTGATAAAAGTTTTATAGTGGTCACAACATGATACACCCCACCCTCCCTGGGATACCATAAAGACCTTACAGATTATGTGTCTGGTTTCCCAAAATCATAAAGTAATCATGATTCAATGTGGGTGATTATAGATAAAATCACAACTTTTAGACATTTATTAATTATTTGGGAGATGTTCTCGGTTAAGTTTCTTTGTAAATGGCTTGGTTAGGCATCATGGAATTCCTTTTTAAATTGTTTCAAATAAATATCCTTGATTTACATTGATATTTTCAATAGGGTTATAGAAAGTGATTGATACTCGGATGATGATGGGTATTTCATACCACCCTAATATGGATATTTAGATTGAATAAACTATACATACATTAGAGAACATAATTTGAGCTTGTGTAATATATTTTAAGTGAGTGTGGGAGGATCATGTGGATTTTTTAGAGTTCATATAAAATAACAACTATCAAGTATCAACTCAGATGGATTTTTTTGAATTGTTGTATGGAATTATGTGTCATTAACTATTTTTTATAAGAAATTGGGATATATATCACTTTTGTGGACTAATTTTATATATGGGAACCCTAATTTAGAATTTATTAGAGACTAATTAGATATGTTATAATTTATATACTGATCACTTTTGATGGCCAGTGGTGTTTATAGTTAGTGATCAAGTCTTATTATGAGTATCTTCACGGTTAGAACACAGAAAAATTAGGTATTACGGAAAATTAGAACCCTAGTATGTGGGTCCTTTTAAGATTGTTGAGAAAATAAAATATTTGTATTGTCACTTAGAGTTCTCACTGAATTATTTTGTAATGCCCAACGTTTTCTATGTATCTCACTCGAGGAAGTGCTAACCACGTCTATCTCAGGTTATTTCCCACTATGTGATGGATTTATAGATAGGTATGACTTTTTGGAAGGGTCTGTATATATTTGTTAAGGGTGGGAGAATATAATGAGAGGATATATTATTCTATTAATGAGGGTGTTTTTGAATCATAGGTGGATTCATGAGGAGACATGGGGGAGATAAGACTAGATATAGCAATAATGGTCAGTATTTTTTAAGGATATTAAAGACCAGTGACTTTTTTGGGATGTAAAGTCCAATGTTGGGGAGAAATATAAAATCTTAGTTTTGACAGGAAAGCAACTCTTGCATTTTTTGTTGTTTTGGAATATTTTATGATTTTTTTAGGGTGAAATGAGCACTATATTGTCAAGGTACATAAGACCATCTAACTGTGTTGGGAAAAAATGTATCATAGGGTTACGGGAAAGGTCTCCCGTATAACCATTTCTTGATCTCATTCTATTACGCATCCAAACCATGTAGTAATATTAAAAATCTATGATCTGCATTTTAAAACCTCTATTATCCTCTCATAATCCCTATTAAACACCCTAACTCATTTTTGGATTAATCGAGGGTTCTTTGAGATCAACATTAATGAATATTTATTATAAAATGATTTAATTATCTCCAATATTGATTGGATCAACATAAAATTTAACGTTTAGCACTGATTATATTTCATGTTAGTCAATATTTTTATTTATCTTCTTTTTATTCCTTCTCCTTTGACAGATCTCTCTCTTGGGATTTTATCTAGGGATTTTGATTATGAATTTTATTCACAAATGGAATAATTGGGATACTAAGTTCATATTTCTAGGGTTGTGAGGATTTATCATGATTGATGACATTGGATGTAGGGTTATATGATCATTTCATAGTCAACATCTATGTTAGGTGGTTCTTATTCATTACTTATTGTATTTTGATTCTGTGTGGAGTTATTAATTTGATTTTAGTTCATTTTCTTATGTTTTTTTATTTATCAAATAATATCTTGGTGTTAATTTGATAAATTGTTATTTTTTTTAATTTTAAAAGTATTCTATAAATTGGTTTTTGGGATTAAAACATGGTTTTTTATGTGGATTAGGGTTTAAATTTAACCACATGATGTTGGTTTAAATGTTTTTTGTGAAATGGGTTTTGGGTGTCTTAAATTGGTTAGATTTAAGACATGGTTTTAAGGGGTTTTTTGGGTAAACTATTTTCAAGAAGTAAACTATTTTGTTTAGTTAAATGTGTTGGGTATGAGAAATGATTGTGGAATTTCAAGTATTAATGAAAGATTAATGTATTTGGGATAGATGAGAAGTTTTATACTTATGTATAATATTGATGGATCATGTTGTAAAATTTTTAAACCACTAAAGTGAGTAAAAATCCATAATTGGTGAATTCTATGATAATGGATAAGAATTTATCTTATATGATTTATTATTGGTCATGTATCCTTTAGTTATATTATATGTTATTACGTTACATATTTTGGTGGAACCAAGAAGGATTAAATTTTTTTGGGAAATAATATATTCTATTATTTTATTTATGGCTTTGGTTTTATCTGTACTTGTTATAAACTATTTTGTTTTAAATGTGTTAACCTAATTTCAATGGAATCGGTTATAGATTTTGTAATTGGTCTGAATGGAATTATAGGATAGAGGTTTATGGAAATACTATTGGGTAAATTTACTCACCCCTACCCATACATCTCAATGTTAATGTAAATGTCTTGTATTATGATGTGGGTATAGGTAAGGCTCCGTTGTTAATTGGTGATTGAGATTAGGAGTTGAGTTCATGGTAGAAATGTTGTTGATCAACCATACATTGGATAAGAAGTTGTATTATTCACTTTGGATGGGAATTTTCTTCTAGGTTATTGTGTCATGTCAGGACATGATTCTATTTTTTCATTGTACTTTATTTGGTTTTTGATTCGGTTTATATAGTGTTTGATAGTTTGATTTGAATTTTAAAGGAACAATGATTATTATATCATATAACTAGTTGTTTATAAAATATTCCCAATGATCATTTTTATCCATTAAAACTAGTTTATGACCTATGTTGATCATGGAATGTGCCTTAGTCTATGTGGTAGTCCCAATCCAATCATGATATTTGGGCTCCTAGGTTTGGGTAATTACAATAGACATCAATGGTTTGGGTTCTCAACCATTGAATGAGTTATTAATAAATCATTTTTTAGTAGCTATAGTAGATAGGGTGTGTTGTTGAAATAATTATAGTGATGAAGGTAGATCATGGTAACTATGGTCGTTGTGGATGATGAAAAAATGATTAGATTCATTAGATATGGATTTGGGGAATCTAAAATATAATCACAGGGGGTGTAGTTATAAAATCATGAGTCATGTATCATATTGGTTATTATATAGGGTTTCCAATGAATAGAAAAAATATCACAAAGGAAGTAACTCTTGAGAACCCATCATGCTTATCTAATGGGACATGACTTAGGATGTGGTGAAGTACACACTCACAACCCTGCTTGATACACATGGTGTGTGTTTAGAAGCTCATGCCATGTTAGATATATAGAAACACATCAACTTAAATGGTGCATTAATAGGATGAATCCCAATTCCCATGAATTATTTTACTTAAAGGACACATTGTATAGGTTGACATGACAAGATTGAATAATTTAACTTCACTCCCAGCTACTGCTTAGGGATCACACACTATTTTCAATTTCTTACACTTTCCTCTTCATAAAATTTTTCATATCTTCTCACCTATATTATAAAATAAAATAATTGAATAATATATTTTTATTATTTTTCTTTTAAATAATTATAGTGGAATCCTATTTTTCATTATATACCATTCATAAGGTGTTTGGGAAGTTTGATTATATTATATCTATAAAGGTGATGATAGGTGGTGAAATAAATTCAAGAATAAATAAATTTGTATTTGGGGTCCTAATTAAACATGGAGATACGGATTCCAATGCTCTCATTTTTTTTAAAAAAAACACTAAAAAAATGTGGCTTAAGTGATGTATGTGGATATGAGTAGATAAGTAGTAAAAATATGATCCTTACCCAGAGTTGACAACCAAGTGATCCACCTTAATTTAGTATCAAAACACTTGAAAGGTAATGTGTAAATCAACTAAAATGACCTATATCTACCCAATATTCATGAAATTATAATGGGAAACCACTATTGACTATCGATGGATGCTTATATAGAGATGTTCTCTATACCTTCATAGTTAAAATATAGGTCCTGTTGAGGTTTCCTAACACTTCTCACTTGGATCAATGATATTTCAGTTCAAAGGTTTTTCTTCCACTATATATATTTGTTTGGGGTATTCTTATGTTTTATAGTCCCTTATTAGTGTGGTTATCAATCACATGTGTATGGGTGTCACTCCCTATAGTAGCCTCACTAAGATTAATAGTGTCCCACCTAATATGTTAATAGTATATTCAACTCTCATATTTACCCCAAACTTTTTAGATATCCACCTAGTAATAGTTTTAAAAAATACACCAGTGAGATTGTGAGCCACCCATAATAAAATTCATCAGACCCATAGTCACGAATACAGTGCTAGAAATATAAAATTTACAAATATGATTTGATACTAAGAGATATGAACCAATCATAATAAAAATATATTTTACATTACCACTATAATCTAAACATCTCATCTCACAAATTCCCCAAATACCATAACCTAAAGTTTTAGTGTCTTTAGAGATTAGCTACATGATCTTTTTATTCTGAAATATGTCTTCAAAATCTCCCAAAAAATATCCATTCATGACTTCTTTATAGAAATATTTAAAATAACACTATTTTTAATTATCTATGGAAATGAAAATATAATAAAGGGTGAGCTCAAATGCTCAGTAAGGGTAAACACAAAAGATATCAATCGAAGATCATAAGTGTGCATAAGATGAACATATAGGAATGAGAATATAATCAAAGTACATTGATGTAACATAAGAGACTCATATAATAAAACAATACCCCATAAAATAAATATTATAAATCATGATTCATTGCATAAGGATTTTGTAAACATAAAATACACGATTCATAGGGGTGTAGAAATATGATTCAATAACCCTGATCCATGAAAACATAAAATATTAATAAGAATGTGTCATATTAATAAAAATCATTCTTCATATTGAAAATTAATTCCAATACCTTCATCACATAGTGTAAATTGTCCCATAATGGATTGGTTTTACTACCTAATCCCTGACATATCAAATCATGAGATATAATGCTTTATCTAATGAATTGGAGAGATGTATAATCCCCCAACCCCCATCAATTAGCAGATAGAGTCCCTTGGGGGTTTATGTTATCCCACCATTTCTAGTTATATCATGAGATATAAACTTTATCCAATTCATTATAGTGTTATGTAATTATATTACCACACATTACATAATGAAACCATAGGTTAATTAACCCATTTAAAAGAAATGTGTTTCATGGAAACTACAAAAAGCCGTACCATAATCAATATAGATAAATAATATGGATTTTATAATTAGATATTATCCCCAATGAAACATAATAAACATTAAATTATGTTGAAATAGATTAAAACACTTTATAATAGCATTAGAAAATTACTTTAAAAATGATAATAAATACTATTTTATGTTTTTAATAACATTTATTTCAAAGAGAAAAATTCACAAAACAATGAGCATATAAATTAATTTGAAAACACCTAAAAACTTGAAGAGAAATATTATTAAATAAAAATTAAGAATATAGTTGTAAAAGTTATTCATGTAGGTAATGTTAAAAATGAAGATTCTTTTCACACTTTTATAAAGAGAGTCAAATTCAATAGAAAATAACCAGTTTAGAAAGGGTTAAAAATATTCCTTAAACTTTTTTTAAAAAATTAAAATATTAAGTTAATAGATCATTAATTTATACAGAATAACATTCATTAAATTAAATAAATGATATGATAAAGGAGGAAAAATATTTCCAGCTAAAAATAAAAGATAAGGTTAGTTCCACTTACAAACATCCTTTCGGTAAAATTATGAACCAAATAGAGATAAAAAGGTAATAAGACATTAAAAAACAATAAATTACCATAGGATAAGAAAATATATGGGATCTTATATAGAAATAACATAAAATTCCTACAATTATTAATTAATAAATAAACAATTAAAAATTCCAAGTGAAATTAGAAAAGAAACCCTTATGCCTTGATAAATTCTAAAACAAATTGTTATGAAATGGAGAAAATTATTTGGTTTTTAAAACTATTAAATTTCATAAAAATTGTTATCAAAATATTTAAGTTTAGTATATACACCACACAAAAATATGAAGTATATCTCAATAAAGGGAAATTGCGAAGTGAAAATCCTTACATTGGACTACTGCTTGGCCTGACATGATATAACACTGAGAATAAAAATAATAATTTTATTATTAATATGAATTATAATATTATTCATATTTATTTAAATTTATACCATTAATTTATTATTCATTATTAACTATAGATTAATTTTTTATTATAAAAATTAATATTTGGATTCAACAGTTCTTTTTTCCATGAATTCTTAAACTTTTTGGTTTGGATACTTGTTACTTTTTAATGGGTTAACTAACTAAAAAATGTTCATGGATATGTGGCATATGTTTTTGATATAGTTATAGAGTACTATGTTCATTTCATGGAACTTATGGGTATGGTTATCATGGAATTATTAAAAATATATATTTCAATGATTCTTAAATTAAAAAAAGAATTGAATTGATTTGTGAATATACTTTAAATAATTAACATTAAGTAATTATTGAATCATATTAAATTTATAATTTTTATATATAGTTACCAGTATTTAATTTTCCTAAGTTATTCATGATATAAATGTTATAACTTCGTTCATGTAAGTCGTAAAACTAACCTAACAATAACACATTATAAAAACCGAATATATAAGAACATGTTGTTTTATTGTAAAGATATCAATTGAAAAAAAACAATAAATAGTCCTAAAAACATGTCTTAAATGTTATAAATCTGATTAAAAAATAGTTATAAGGTGAATATTTATGAAAATAAGGATAATAAGTCAGTAATTACAAAGAAGAAATAACATCTTCCCTTGGAATTCTTCTTAGTTTTGATGGGTTTGGGTAATCCTCTTAAGACGAGTGGCCAAAAAATGTGTGAGAGGATTTTTATATAAGAAAATATGAAATATTATATGGAGTAATTATAATTTTATGTGTGTATTAGAAAGGTTGGTTATGCGGTCCTTTTATAAGTGATAAGTGGTGTAATTTTTATAAATTCCAATTTTGTTAATATAAACAGAATTTCATATTCTAATAAAGTGGATAAAATATTGAAAATTAGTGAATATAATATCGGGGTAGGTCTATAAATACCTCATACACCCATTTATGTATAATTGTTTGTGATGTTTTATGACTTTATCCCTTGATTTAACACTTCTACCTCCTTTTAGCCATTGCCGTAGTAACTAAATTATAACTTGGTAACTAATTTTTATGTCTAAAAAAGAAATATAAATTATTGAAAAAATTCGGCATGCTAACCAAAAATATTAAAATCATTAAACTGGATTGAATTTCTAATGGTGATAAAAACTAATTTTGATATAAGTATTCATAACAAATAAAAAATATTTTTTTAGTAAATGAATTTTTAAGAATAAAAATAAATTTATACTTATTACTTACAAAAGAATAATCATTAAATGATTTGTATTTTGTTTCAATATATATATATACATACATATATATATATATAATTCATTTCATTAAACTTCATACCTCAAGTATGATAAATTTTATTTTTCAAAATATATAATAAAAACAATGTTCTTAAACAAAACATTTTTGTTTATCCATGACTAATTAAATTTGTATTAATTTGGGTTACTTAATTATTTCTTGGATATTATTAATTTATTTTAATAATAATGAATTGAATTTTATCAATATATTTTATTGATATTATTCTTTGATAATAATTTTAACAAAAACACAAAGTTTAGAAAAAAATTATTTATAATCAATGGAATTTTCCTAAGTAAATTAGAACCCATTTAATTTTACAAAATAATATAATTTCCTATTTTTCATTTAGATATCTTATATTGTATTTAATTTTACTTATTAATAATTAATTATTCACTTTGGTTCAGTTTTGTGTCTAATACAAGTTATTGAACATAATATTTATTTAAAAAACATACTAAAATCTCAGGGTGTTATATTCTACCCCTTATATAAATTATTTCCTCAGAATTTTAATTATTTCTCACCAATGAAAATAGAGAGGTTATCCAAAATATTCAAAACACTCAATATATAATTTCTAATTAGATATTATTATTACTATCTTATTTAAGATTATGAAACTTGTATTTTCTTATATAATAGGCATATCACCAAAATTGATTTTCTCTTAAATAATTTGACATAAATCCCCCTCATGATTAGTTGTTAATTACCATATAATGGAGGTGATTCCCATAGAGATTCCATATTCATAATTACATTGATATAAGATCCTAGTTTGATCTAGTATATAAAATGTGACTCCCTTATCCCAGTAATTAATATATAATCTATGTTGAGATAGTCAATAGACACCCAAAATCACATCAAAGTTGATTAAAGGTATAATAGTAAGATTTTATTGAAGCATATTCTCATTAAATTTTTTCATATAATAGTTATATAATTAGGATTAAATCATCATACCATAAGTATTTTTCACCGAAAATTCAATATCCAATCATTGAGGATACTAAATAATAGTCCTATAGACCTTTATACAATTAAAGGAATGTATAGAACTAGGATAAGATAAGATTTTTTCAATATTTATGTAACACCCTAGAATATTCTAAATTTAATTTCATTAAAAATGTGTTTTCTTAGTTTATGTTCTTAATATATATATATATATATATATATCCTATTGCAATTACACTATTAAATTTTTTTGTTTTAGTTACAATTATTTCTTCTAAAATTATTTTTACAAAACTCATAATCTATGATAAAAATATACATATATCTTTTAATCATGATTTATATTTATATGTATATGAAATGTTCTGAATTATCAATTAATAGAATATTTTAAAAAATAATTACACTAATATAAGTATAAAACTAATTTGTTGCTTGTTTTCCAAATATGATATATATATATATGCATGTGTAAACAATATTTGAACTATAATTATATAAAACTAATACTATAATTTTATTTATAACATTGAAAATTATTATTTTAAAATATTTTAATGATGTTATTTTTGCGCTATTATGCAGACAATTATTTAATCTGTATATGAGTTTGCGAATATGTTTTATACATAGGTATATATATATAATGTAATAATTATTAGATTATAAATTAAAATTTTGGATTTTGCTGAATAAAATTATATATATATTAATAGAATGATTAAAATGGTACATATTACCCTTCAATAAAATTTGGTTAATTCAAATCATAACATATTAACATTGGTTTTAAAAGTCTCAAATCACAAATATATGGTACAAATTTGGATGATTGTTATGGTAATATAATTTCAATTATCAATTTAATTTATAACGTTTTATGTATATATAATTTTACCATTAAAAAGCGGTTTTAATTTGGATGCTAAAATATGGATGAATTATAATATGAAATAATATATTATAATATAAAAATGAAATGACGATTTAAATAATAAAATAATAAAAGAATGACATGTAAAACAATCAAATGGAAAACATGAAAAATAGACATAAAAGCAATCTTAAATAAAAAATTGTAATTGATTTAATAATTTTAATAGATTATTAGGTTTAAACTTATGTTTTTTTTAAGTTATTAATAGTATGATATATGATTAAATAATTAATGATAAAGTTATAATAAGTTAATAGATTTAGATAATAAGAAAGATATAATAATAATAATAGGGATATGATAGGAAAGGGGAAAATTTGGTGTAGGGGGTGTTTTTATTTTTTTTAAGAAAATGGGTTACCCATTTTCTTTTTTAAGAAAATGGGTCAGTCTAGCGCCACTTGAATCGGCGCTAATGGCAAAAAAGGCCATAGTGCCACTTCAAGTGGCGCTAATCCGGAAACCGGTAATTACTGCGCAGCGCCACTTGAAGTGGCGCTGATCTCCACCCACAACCATAAAACCCACCTCCTCTTCTCCTCATTCCCTCCACTCCACTCCTATCCTCATTCTACCTCTTCCCTCTCTTCATTCTCCCTCCTCCCTCTCCCTCATCCTCATCCAACCGAGGACCTTTTTACAAATTCGAAGTTCTGCAAATTCGAGGTAAGTTTTTATTTACATTTTGTTAATATTTTAAATTTTTTATTTAATTATTTAGTTAATGTAATTAGATTATGGAATTTGTTTATTAATTTATTTGTTTACTTTGTAGAATTAGTTTAAAACCTAATTATGTATTAGTAGTTAATAATTAATTATAATAGTGAATTAATTATTTTTAAGAAGCAAATTATTTAATTGTAATTTGTTATTTAATACATTCTAATTAGTTAATAGTAGTTAAATATTTTAAGTAATTAAATAATTAATTGTAATTAGTTAATTAATAAATTTTAATTAGTTAATTAATTGTAAGTAGTTAAGTAATTTTAATTAGTAAGTAGTTAATTTTAATTAGTTAATTGTAATTAGAAATTAGTTAAATGTAATTAGTAATTAGTTAATTGTAATTAGTAATTAGTTAATTGTAATTAGTAATAAGTTAATTATAATTAGTAATTAGTTAATTTTTGTTAGTTAAATGTAATTAGTTAATTAGTTAATTGTAATTAGTTAATTAATGAATTCTAATTAGTTAATTAATGAATTCTAATTAGTTAATTAATGATTTCTAATTAGTTAATTAATGATTTCTAAATAGTTAATTAATAATTTCTAATTGGTTAATTAAGGATTTCTAATTAGTTAATTAATGATTTCTAATTAGTGAATTAATTAATTATAATTAGTTAAATAATTAATTATAATTAGCTAATTAATGATTTGTAATTAGTTAATTAATGATTTGTAATTAGGTAATTAATTAATTATAATTTGTTAACTAAGTAATTCTATTTAGTTAATTAATTATAATTAGTGAATTAATTAATTATAATTAGATAATTAATGATTTCTAATTAGCTAATTAATGATTTCTAATTAGTTAATTAATTAATTATAATTAGTTAGTTAATTAATTATAATTAGTTAATTAATTAATTATAATTATTGAATTAATTAATTATAATTAGTGAATTAATTATTTATAATTAGTGAATTAATTAATTATAATTAGTGAATTAATTAATTATAATTAGTGAAATAATTAATTCTAATTAGCTAATTTATGATTTCTAAGTAGCTAGTTAATGATTTCTAATTAGATAATTAATTAATTATAATTAGCTAATTAATTAATTATAATTGGTGAATTAATTAATTGTAATTAGTGAATTAATTAATTGTAATTAGTGAATTAATTAATTATAATTAGATAATTAATTAATTATAATTAGCTAATTAATTATTATTAGCTAATTAATGATTATTAGTTAATTAATGATTTCTATTTAGTTAATTATTTCTAATTAGTTAATTAAGTAATTTTAATTATGTAGTTAATCAATTGAACTTAATTAAGCAGTTCTAATTAAACCTAATTAATCAATTCTAATTCGGATTAAATAATCAATTCTAATTTAACTTAATTAATCAAATATAATTCAACTTAATTAATCAATTATAATTAATTAACTGTAATTAGTCAATTAATAATTTCTAATTTATTAATTAATGAATTCTAATTAGTTAATTAATGAATTCTAATTAGTTAATTAATGAATTCTAATTAGTTAATTACGAAATTCTATTTAGGTAATTATTTATAATTAGTTAATTAAGTAATTATAATTAGTTAATTAATGAATTCAAATTATGTAGTTAATTAATTCAACTTAATTAATCAATTCTAATTCAACTTAATTAATCAATTCTAATTCAACTTAATTAATAAATTCTAATTCAACTTAATTAATCATTTATATTTCAACTTAATTAATCAAATATATTTCAACTTAATTAATCAATTATAAGTCAACATAATTATTCAATTCTAATTAATTAATTAAGTAATTTTAATTAAGAAATTAATGAACACTAATTATGTAATTAATGAACACTAATTAGGTAATTAACTAAATTTAAGTAGGTAGTTAATTAAATCTACTTAGGTAGTTAATTAAATATACTTAGGTAGTTAATTAAATCTACTTAGGTAGTTAATTAAATCTACTTAGGTAGTTAATTAAATCTAATTAGGTAATCAATGAGATCTAATTGGGTAATCAATGAAATCTAATTGGGTAGTCGATAAAATCCAATTGGGTAGTTAATAAAATCTAATTAGGTACATAATGAAATTAAAAAAGGTAGTTAATGAAATCTAATTAGTTAATTAATGAAGTATAACTAGAAAAGTAGTTTCATTAATTAGCGAGGTAGTTACAGTAATTAGCGAAGTAGTTACAGTAATTAGTGAAGTAGTTACAGTAATTAGCGAAGTAGTTACAGTAATTAGAGAAGTAGTTACGTAATTAGCGAAGTAGTTACAGTAATTAGCGAAGTAGTTACAGTAATTAGAAAATTAGTTATATTAAGAAATGTTTATATAATATATATTTTCATTCCATTCTAAGTATGATAATTTATTTAGTTTTTCATCTACCATGACCTCAGTTTGTAATTGTAGTTATGAACTTGAATTTAGTAGTTTAATATATTTTTTACATATTAAGTGTTAGAGTTGTCATGAACTGAAATTCTTTCTTGTGTAAAGTATCCTCGGATAGAGGGGCTTTGGGTCGGACCACCTACTTTCCTGGAGGCTTTCCTTATCTAGGAAAATGAATGGGGTTGGCTATCTGTCGCTCCAGGCTTATTCATGTTGAGTTTTTAAAGTTTAGATAACTCTATGCTTTTACATGACGTGTTCATGTACCTCATCCATATGATGGATGTGGATATGTATGAATATGTTTGACTTACTATTTTTGGGTAAATAACACAAACTTGTGGGTTGTGTAAAGCGAGTTACACATCAATATGGTTTGAACATATTTATTTGGTGGAGGGACTAGGATTCCAACATAAATTACATAAATTATAAAAGCATGTAGACATAATTAGATTGTTTGATCATATGTGATTAATAAAGAAGGTTTATTTTATATAAAAAAGATGGCTTCTTATATTTATTGCAACGGAAAAATAATTGAGATCGAACAAGGATGTATTTATAGTATACAACCAGAATCTATTATAATGCTTGGAGGCTGTACAACTTTGGGAAATCTTCAAAGGAAAATTCATCAAACGTTGAAACTGGCGAGTAACCAAGTGATAGAATCTATCATATACAGACATCTACAATATGTTGATAGATTTTGGCATGTGGCATATCCTATAACTGATGATGAAGAATGGGGATACGTACTGTCATTGGTTAAGTTTCTACCTTCCAATAAAATGATGGAGTTGTATGTGACCATATCTACAAGGGAGATCCCAACGACATTGGAAGTTGGGTCATCACAATTTCACGAGACAATGTCATCTGCTCCTTTTAACACACATCAAGAAGTTCCATCAGCATTGGTACCATCATTTCCCTCAGCCACAATTTCAATAGATAGTCCCCCACATACTATAGATGTGTTGGTTGATAATTTTGAGGACGATGACAATTTAGAAGAAGAAGATGAAGAGGAAGCTGAAGATGAAGAGGAAGCACATGCAGAAGAACAGCCAGTTCCTACTCATGTGAGGTTTAACCAACCGTTGAACCACCCCCCACCATTGAGTTCATGGTCGACGGAAGGCATGAATCACTTTCCTGAATTCAATTGGTCAGTTATTACTCCTACTTCAGAATTTCCAGGAATCATTGGGGGCACAGATCGAGTGGCAGATGAAGGTGTTCTATATATTGGAAGAGAGTTTGACAGTAAAGATGCAATGAAAAATGTGATAAAACAATATCACATTGACAGACATTACTCTTATTTTGTAGAAGAGTAAAAAAGATCTTATTATTTTATCTGTTGCGACAAATATGATTCGAACTGTCAAATGCGTATGCGAGCTATAATTGATAACACATTTCATAGCTGGCACATCACAAGATTTACTCCACACACATGTGTGAACCCAAGCTTGTCACAGGAACATTTTTCATTAGATAGTGAATTTGTTTCAACAGTTATTTTTGAAATGATTAGAGCTTTTCAAGATGTTCATGTTATTCTTGTGATGGAGAAAATCAAACAACTTTTTGGGTATCAGATCTCTTATTGGAAGGCATGGGCAGCACGTCAAAAGGCTATTGTGAAAGTGTATGGTGATTGGGATGACTCTTATCGAGTTTTACCACAAATTTTGGAGAGACGTCCATGGACATCTCTCCTTTGTTGAATGGTATGAACCCAGGGGCGTTAGAATTGGGGGGTTAATTTGGATATGTGACTGATATTTCGGTAAAAATGAGGGGCTGTCCAGATTTAATGAAACTGAATTGAACAGTTAAGCTGCATGTAAGACACAGTGGTGGTGTTCCCCCCAAAACAAAAGGCGGCTTCAACCTTTCTTGATATCCAGTATAGATTTTGATATCCAATTCACTGCAAAAAATACAATAACCTCCACATAAACACACCATTTTTGGACATTGTGGTCTTTCTTACCGTGAATTGGATATCTAATTTTATACTTTATATTTTATATTCTTTTAAAGTTCTCTATTTTAAATTTAATAATTAATGATATCTTTCATTAACATTTTTTTTGGAAATTCCTTTTGTTTTCAACTATTTATTATATGTTTCATCAATGTTTAATGTTTCAGTTATATCTGTGTAGTAGTTTATGTTTTATAGTCTTTCAAATTGAAAGCTTATAAATTATTTTTTATCAACATTTTTCATTAAATTCATTCTGTTTTCAAATATTTATTATATGTTTAATCAATGATTAAAGTATAATTTATATCAGTGTTATAGTTTATCTATTATAGTCTTTCAAATACAAGTATTTGAAACATTTTTAAGTTTCAAATAATTGTTTCTGATTTCTTAAAAAATATTTCTCATTGACGTTTTTTATGAAATTCCATTTGCTTTTAACTATTTGTTATATGTTTAAAATACAATTATTAAAAATTATTACAAGTAATTATATTTGTAACTATTACAAATAAATATAATTATAAGTTATTATAATGATAAATTAGTTATAATTAATTAATTATCATTAATTAAATTACAAATTATTTATTATTAATATTTGATTATTACAAATTATTCTATCTTTATATATACATTATATATTTATTCTATTTATATTTAAATAATTATAATAAATATATAATTATAATTATAAATATTATAAATATATACTTATAAATCTAAATATAATCAATATATAATTAAAATGAATAATTATTATAGGCAGATATTTATTATAATTACATATTTTTTATAATTAAATATTTATAATGTAAAAAATATATATAATGTATATATATAGAATTATATATTTACATTATATAATTATATATTTATATATACATTATATATAATTAAAATTTCTTATTTACAATGCAAAAATATATATGTAATGTATACATAAATATATAATTACATTTACTACATTTATTATATTTATTACATTTATAAATTTTATTATATCTATATAGTTATTATATTTTTGTATTTACTATATTTATAATTATTATATTATTATATTTTTGTTTTTACTATATTTATATATTTATTATTTTTATATATTTATCATAATTATTATATTTATAATTATAAATTTATTATATTTCTCTAATTAATATTATATTGAACATATAATAATTATAAATATAATAAGTATAATAAATATAAAAATTATCTAATTATATTAAATGTAACATAATAAATATAATAAAAAAACAAAAAAACAGTATAGCGCCACTTGAAGTGGCGCTATTCAAAGAATTGAATAGTTCCACTTGAAGTGGCGCTAAACGCACCCATTTACCTAAATAATTTCTACCCTACCCCATTAAAATAAAAAAAATTAACCCCCTTGGAAAAATTTTCCTAGTAAAGGTAATTGGAATAAAATAAAAGTCAAAATCCAATTTGAAATCTATGGTATGGAAAATGTTTAAAGAAAAGTGGAAAAAATGAAAAAGATAAAACAATAAAAAAACAAAAGGGAATCCCATAGGGATTTGTGTGGTCCGTGATTAAGGGTCCGGTCATTTTTTTATGAAGCTAGTTTAGGGTTTGTAGTCGCTGATCTGGTGGAGGGAGAGTTGGGTGAACACCATCAGGCCGTGGTTGGGGGTGTCGCGCTTCCGGCAAAGGCTGCATAGGGTTTCAGCACGTTAAATGAAGACTAGCGATGGGGGTCTCAAGCGGGTATGAGAGGTCGCGCCAAGGCTGGGGTCGAGTAGGTCGAGTGGTTTCAGTGGAGTCGCACGGAGTCATGTCGCATGTCGTAGCCAGAGTCATCACGCAAGCAGGATTCGAGGCCGAGGGGTCTGAGTGGTGTCGACGGATCCAAGTGTGGATAAGGTTTCAGGTTTCCATTCGGGGGACATCTGATTTGATTCCCACTGTTTCGATTTTCAGATCTTGTTTGAGGTAGACATCTTTGTTTTGAGTCTTTTTTTCCTCCCTATATTAGTGTTTTGGATTTATATATCTTGTTTTTCACTGCTGGTTTCATTGTCACGGGACTGTTTTTGGTGTAATTAATAACTACACTGTCAGCCTTTTAAAAAATATATGTTTGCTTTTGATTTTATCCCATTAATTTTATCCGATTAAGTTGTATATGTGTTTCGAAATTTATTGAAAATTGGGCCTCTTTTGTTTCTGAATTGAATCTCAATTAGTTTCCGCTGTTTTTTTATTTATTTTTTTCACAACGCTTCTCAGATACGCTTGATGTGGCGTGTATATAGATAAGAGAGTGTTTTCATTGAAGGAAGAACTCCTTCTATTGGAAGGAACTCTGCCCAAGTCTAGTTCCTTCCATTTTTTTCCCTATCCATTGTCCAAATTATTGAGGCAGACATAATCCTCCTCCCTGAGCCAAGTTTTGTTTTAGTTCTTCTTTTATTACAGTTAAGGGAATTCTATCATGCCTTTACCTTGAAAACTCTTATATACTCTATATATTTGTATATACTATTTATATCCTTTCCTATCCCATTTTCATGCCCTTAAAGTCTTGATTTTAATCCTTAAATGATATTTCTTTTAAAAAGGTGTAAGGGGATTAGTGTATATCTTCATGGTTTTATTTATACCATCTATGTTCTGTTTCCGCATAAGGGTTTTATTTATTTCAATTATGTTTTAGACTTCCGGTGCTAAGAAATTATTTTTCTAAAGAAATCATACATACTTTCCATTATTTTTCAAAGAATTTTGGTAAGGGATAACTTTATATCCATGTTTTAAAAATCTGCTACTAGGGGAAGATCATACTTTTAATTATAGTGTTTTCTTTTCAAACATGTATAAGTTATAATTTATCAAGTTTGTGTTCACCATCGTAAGTATTTATTTTAATTTTACAAGTCATGATCCATTTAAGATCGTGTAAGGGTATATTCTCAAATGTTTTTGTTATTCAAAACCTTTGTTATATACATTTCGGTATATACAATTATATATATATATACATACATACATATATATATATATAATACAATCCCAACCTATTTTAATGTTGTTAATACCAGATCTTTTTGTTATCTTAATATATCAAAGTATGTGATGATGAAATTAACATGGGGTTCGTTATGTAAAACCAATACATATATGTATACATATATATATATATTGTGTATATTCAGGTATGTACATGTAAACCTAAGACTCAATACAAGCCTGATTTATTGATTTTAAAGGATGATTTCCAATCTACAAATAATGTTTTAGATGCGAATGATATTTATGGGTTCAATTAGATTTGTACCTCTTATAGAAAACCAAATATATACTTATGTGTATATTTAGGTATATACATATATATTTACATGTATTTTGAATCGAAACTAAACTATGTTTTCAAAGGCTGGATGTTGTGTTTACAATTATTTTTAAGGATTAAATGATTTAAGGGTTTTATTTTGAATTGGTTTACTAAATCAAAGCCAAATATGCACTTTCTTATCTTCAGATATACATGGTTAATTAATTAAAAAAATATTTTTATTATTTTTTTTAAAAAAGGGGTGAATACCAGTCATTAAATAATGGGTTGGATGCGAAATATGTTTTGAATTCAATTGGATTAATATTTAGTATGAGAAACCCTAATTTTTACACATGAATATACATTCAGTCACACAAGTTTTATACCTTACATGGTTTGGCTTTCAATATAGAAGTATTAATGATTAATTATGTTTTGAAGTATTTATTGCATATAATAAATTATTTGGTTATGAAAAACATAAATGTATACACCTTGTGTATATTCAGATATATGTATATACATAAATATTTGTATAATTTTCAAACCCTAATTTCCATATGATGATTATCAAAATGTAATTGGTGTTTTTTATGCAATTAGTATTTGAAGGGTTTTTAGTAAATGTCAATTTTTGGGTTTGAGAGACCAATATTTATTTTTGTACATAAGTATATAGACATGAGCATTTTAATTAAATAAGCTTTAAAGATTTTAACCTTGGTGTACTTTCATGTTTCAAAAGGATTTGAAGTTTTAACCTATTGTATTTTTAAAAAAAAGAATATATGCTTTTGACGTAAAATATATTAAGGGATGAAAGGATGTGTAAAACCATGCGGTCGTGTTTTTCTCACTTAATTTCTTTTCAACTACAGTAATTGTTGTTAGTTAAGTTATGATTTAACCTAATTACATGTTCACTGACACATTTATCAGCATATTTAATGACATGTATTAAGCATTCATTACCATGAAATAAGGATTTTATTTTATGAAATCACCATATTATCATCTCATGAGGCACACCCCTTTCATTAAAAATTTTATGGGCTTTAGTAATTATCACGTATGAAAGGATTGTTTATTTATCCTTGCATTTCATTGATTAAGTTATTATTGTTGTATTGTGTATATCAACTGACATATCATGTATTTATTTAGAATAAGTGTGCAATAAATCTATTATTCAATTTATTTGTTATTGTATATGATAATTCATGCATGTGAAATACCATGATAATGAACTAAGAAATTACTCAAAGTGGTATGGGACAAATTTAGTAATATGAAATAAAAATTAAGTATTCAAAGTGGAATGTGCACTTTGATTTAGAGTTATGGGGAATTCAATGGACCTAGTATGTTTCGGGGTGTGGACC
This sequence comes from Viscum album, assembly GCA_963277665.1. Taxonomy (NCBI): domain Eukaryota; kingdom Viridiplantae; phylum Streptophyta; class Magnoliopsida; order Santalales; family Viscaceae; genus Viscum; species Viscum album. The sequence goes on along the minus strand of OY728135.1, from coordinate 1,138,162,286 downwards.
AGTAAAAGTAAGCCCTCCGGGTTGGGGTCTGATTATAGCAGACCCTCTGAGTTGGTGGCCGGTTACAAAGCTACTCCGGGTTGGTGTCCGGTTATTAGAGCCACTCCGGATCGGAGTCCGGTTACAGAGGATCTCTGGGTTGGGGTCTAGTTACTGTTATCCCCCTACGTCTTGGCACGAGGCCTTGACACGGTCCGATATATGCATTTCCCTCATTATGACTATGTGATTTAATTAACCAGAAAAATATTTGACTAGTAGAATATTTGGTTAAAAGAGCTTATAGACTTTTGGATGAGGATTTAAATCATTAGACGTATTGGACAATTCCCTGATAAAATGTTTCAGAGTGTCTTGTATATTTATGGAATGACATATGTTTAGCACTCAGTTATTTAGTATTCAATGTATGAAATTGAATTTATTATTTTATTTACAACTCTGATTATTCATTACTCTTAACTGTTAAATTTTTTCTTACATATTCTCATGACATACATGTTTAGAATTTCTTTTATTTATCAAGTCTAAGTTCGAATCATGTGTCCTGGTAATTCTGATAGCATGTTTCCAATTATGCACATTTATTATGACATGACACATGTGGTATAACTTTTCTTTGAGAATATTGTTTTTTGAATGGTTGAAATAATGTTTTCAAAAGTTATTTTGGGTATAGAATGTTATTTTTAAACCCCTTACTCGGCATTCTTATGCTCACCCTACGTTTTTTGATTAAAAATTTTTAGGTATGGTTTTTTACTAAATAATGTTTTCAGAAGTTGATGGTTTCTTAGAACCTTAATAGAATTCGATCCTTTGTATGGCACCGTCTCTGGGTACTCTGGACTTGGGGAAAGACAGTTGGTATTAGAGGATTCGGTTTAGTTAACTATGGGAAATTGGAACTTAAAATAAGGATAATTTATTAATCCTGGTGTTTTCTTGTAAAACAAAAATACCAGTCCAATGTCTTTTCAGAGACATCCGATAATATTATAAAAATACTAAAAATTTGGTTATGTGTTAATAAGTAGTAGTTTCCTTAAATTTTCATATGGCTATTGAATCACGCCTTTTGTCTCTCCCAATGGATATAGTGGAAATCATAGTGGCCAAGTCACGTCTAGGGGACTACGAGACTTTCAAAAACATTCGATTATCTTGTAAACAACTTCATTGGGTGTCGAACCACCCAAATATCCTCCGTCTTTACCAAGGATGAAATATGGACTATTACCGTATTGTAATTGCACAATTTTCAACTTTTAGGTAGAGGGGAAAGTTTCATGAAGATCTTTTTCTATGTTTTACTTTGGATGATAACTATTGAGCTGTCGGTAAATTTCTAGAAGCTACTTTGGATGGTGACCATCGAGCAGCCTACCTATTCCAGGTCTTGAGTTTTAGTATGTACGGAGAACTCTACGACATTGATATTTTCAAGAAAAACATGATTCGTGGGACTTATAGGGATTTAGTTCACTCCGAACTCTCCAACCTTTACACCTCTCATGCCTCTTTATGGAAGGATGAGTGATTTAGGCATAGTTTCAACCCTAGTTGCTCCTAGTGTGTCTAGACCAGAGAAATCATGCTGTTGAATACTACATTAAAAATCCACCTAAGTTCGTTAGCACCCTACCATCATTGGTTTTCCTAAATAAAGGGACCTTGGAAGTGACGCGTGTCTGGTGTTGATGTGGTTTATGTAAAAATATTTTAGAATTTTTGGGACATGATTCTCCAAAGGGGGGAATAATGTAACACACTAGAATATTGTAAATTTAATTTCATTAAAAATGTGTTTTTTTTAGTTTATGTTCTTAAAATATATATATATATATCCTATTGCAATTACACCAATAAATTTTTTTTTAGTTACAATTATTTGTTCTAAAATTATTTTTACAAAACTCATAATCTATGATAAAAATATACATATATCTTTTAATCATGATTTATATATATATGTATATGAAATGTTCTAAATTATCAATTAATAGAATATTTGAAAAAAAATTACACTAAAATAATAATACAACTAATTTGCTGCTTGTTTTCCAAATATAATATATATATATGCGTATGTAAACAAGATTTGAACTATAATTATATAAAACTAATACTATAATTTTATTTATAACATTGAAAATTGTTATTTTAAAATATTTTAATGATGTTATTTTTTCGCTATTATGCAGACAATTATTTGATCTAGTATATGATTTTTCGAATACGTTATATACACATGTATATATATAATGTAATAATTATTAGATTATAAATTAACATTTTGAATTTTTCTTAATAAAATTAAATATATATTAATAGAGTGATTAAAATGGTACATATGAACTTTCAATAAAATTTGGTTAATTCAAATCATAACATATTAACATTGGTTTTAAAAGTTTCAAATCACAAATATATGGTACAAATTTGGATAATTATTATATTAATATAATTTCAATTATCAATTTAATTTATAATGTTTTAAGTATATATAATTTTACCATTAAAAAATGGTTTTAATTTGGATGCTAAAATATGGATGAATGAAAATATGTAATAATATGTTATATCATAAATATGCAATGATGATTTATATAATAAAATAATAATATATTGACATATAAAACAATCAAATGGGAAACATGAAAAGTAAATGTAAAAGCAATTTTAAAGAAAAAAATGGTAATTGATTTAATAATTTTAATAGATTATTACATTTAAAATTTTGTTTTTTTAAGTTATTAGTAGTATGATATATGATTAAATAATTAATGATAAAGTTATAATAAGTTAATGGTTTTAGATAATAAGAAATATATAATAATAATAATAGGGATATGATAGGAAAGGTAATTGGAATAAAATAAAAGTCAAAAGCCAATTTGAAATCCGTGGTATGGAAAACGATTAATGAAAAGTGGAAAAAATGAAAATGATAAAACAATAAAAAAACAAAAGGAAATCCCGTAGGGATCTGTGTGGTCCGTGATTATGGGTCCAGTTATTTTGTTATGAGGCCTGTTTAGGGTTTGTATTCGCCGATCTGGTGTAGGGAGAGTCGGGTGAACACCGTCAGGCCATGGTCAGTGGAGTCTCACTTCTGATACAGGCCACGTAGGTTTTCAACACGTCAGAAGGGAGACCGACGCTGGGGGTATCGATCAATTCTATGAGGTTGTTCCAAGGCCAGAGTCGAGCAGGCCGAGTGGTTTTGGTAGAGTTACACAGATTCATGTCACACACCGTAGCCAGAGGTGTCACGCAAGCGGGAGTCAAGGTCAAGGGATCTGAGTAGTGTCGACGGATCCAAGTGTGGATAAGGTTTCAGGTTTCTATTCGGGGGAAATCTAATTTTAATCCCACTATTTCGATTTCCAAATCTTGTTTGAGGTAGACGTCTTTATTTTGAGTCTTTTTTTCCTCCCTATATTAGTGTTTTGGATTTATATATCATGTTTTTTGCCACTGATTTCATTATCGCGGGATTGTTTTGGTGTAATTAATAACTACACTATAAACCTTTTGAAAATTATATGTTTGCTTTTGATTTTGGCCCATTAATTTTATCCGATTAAGGTGTATATGGGTTTCAAAATTGATTGAATCTTTGGCCTCTTCTATTTCTGAATTGAATCTCAATTAGTGTCCACTGTTTTTTTATTTATTTTTTTCACAAGGCTTCTCAGATACGCTTGATGTGGCATGTATATAGATAAGAGAGTGTTTTCACTAAAGGAATACCTCCTTCTATTCAAAGGAACTCTTCCTAAGTTTAGTTCCTTCCCTTTTTCCCTATCCTTGGTCCAATTTATTGAGGCAGACATAATCCTCCTCCCCGAGCCAAGTGTTGTTTTGGTTCTTCTTTTATTATAGGTAAGTGAATTCTATCTTTCCATTACCATGAAAACTCTTGTATACTCTGTATATTTGTACATACTGTTTATATCCTTTCCTATCCCATTTTCATGCCTTCAAAGTCTTGATTTTAATCCTTAAATGGTATTTCTTTTAAAAAGGTGTAAGGAGATTAGTGTATATCTTCATGGTTTTCTTTATACCCTCTATGTTCTATTTCTACATAAGGGTTTCATTTATTTAAATTATATTTTACACTTCTGGTGCTAAGAACTTATTTTTCTAAATAAATCATACATAATTGCCTTTATTTTTCAAAGCATATGGGTAAGGGATAACTTTATATCCATGTTTTTAAAATCCTCTACAAGGGGAATATTATACTTGTAATCATGTTGTTTTCTTTTCAAACGTGTATAAGTTAGAATTTATAAAGGTTTCATTCACCATTGTAAGTATTTATTTTAATTTTACAAGTCATGATCAGTTTAAGTTCGTGTAAGGGTCTATTCTCAAATGTTTTTGTTATTCAAAACCATTGTTATATACTTTTCGTTATATATAATTATATATATATGTATATATTACAATCCCAACCTATTTTAATGTTTTTAATACTGGGTCTTTGTGATATATTAATATATCAAAGTACGTGATGATGAAATTAACATGGGGTTCGTTATGTAAAACCAATATATATTTATATATTGTGTATATTCGGGTAAGTACATGTAAACATAAGACTCAATCCAAACCTGATTTTTGGATTTTAAAGGATTATTTCCAATCTCCAAATAATGTTTTAGATGCGAATGATATTTTGGGTTCAATTAGATTTGTACGTCTTATAGAAAACAAAATATATACTTATGTGTATATTCAGGTATATACATATATATTTACATGTATTTCGAATCAAAACTAAACTATGTTTTCAAAGTCTAGATGTTGTGTTTACAGTTATTTTTAAGGATTAAATGATGCAAGGGTTTTATTTTGAATTGTTTTACTAAATCAAATCCAAATATACACTTTCTTATATTCGGATATACATGGGTAATTAATTTAAAAAAAATTGTTTATTATTTTTTTTAAAAGGGGTGAATACAAATCTTTAAATAATGGGTTGGATACGAACTATGTTTTGAATTCAATTGGATTTATATTTAGTATGTGAAACCCTAATTTTTACATATGAATATACATTCAGTCACACAAGTTTTATACCTTACATGGTTTGGCTTTCAATCAAGAAGTATTAATGATTAATTATGTTTTGAAGTATTTGTTACATATAAGAAATTATTTGGTTATGAAAAACATAAATGTATACACCTTGAATATATTCAGATATATGTATATATATAAATATTTGTATAATTTACAAACCCTAATTTCAATATTATGATTATCAAAATGTAATTGGTGTTTTTTATACAATTAGTATTTGAAGGGTTGTTAATAAATGTCAATTTTTGGGTTTGCGAAACCAAAATGTATTTTTGTACATAAGTATACACACATGAGCATTTTAATTAAATAAGATTTAAAGATATTAACCTTGGTGTACTTTCATGTTTCAAAAGGATTTGATGTTCGAACCTGTTGTATTTTTTTAATAAAATAATATATTCTTTTTATGTAAAATATATTAAGGTATGAAAGGATGTGTAAAACCATGCAACCGTGTTTTTCTCACTTAATTTATTTTCAATTGCAGTAATTTTTTTTAGTTAAGTTATGTTTTAACCTAATTTCATGTTCACTGAAACATTTATCAGCATATTTAATGATATTTATTAATAATTCATTACCATGAAATAAGGATTTTAGTTTAAGAAATCACCATATTATCATCTCATGGGGAACACCCTTTTCATTCAACATTTTATGGGCTTTAGTAATTATCACGTATGCAAAGATTTTTTATTTATCCTTTCATGTCATTGACTATGTTATTATTGTTGTATTGTGTATATCAACAGACATATCATGTATTTATTTAGAATAAGTGTGCAATGAATCCATTATTCAATTTATTTATTGTTGTATATGATAATGCAATCATGTGCCATACCATGATAATGAACTAAGAAATTAATCAAAGTGGTATGGGACACCTTGAGTAATATGAAATAAAAATAAAATATTCAAAGTGGTATGTGCACTTTGATTTAGAGTTATGAGGAATGCATTGGACCTAGTATGTCCCGGGGTGGGGACCGGTAAAAGTAAGCCCTCCGGGTTGGGGTCTGGTTACAGTAGACCCTCCGGGTTGGTGTCCGGTTACAAAGTCACTCTGGGTTGGTGTCCGGTTATTTGAGGCACTCTGGGTTGGAGTACGGTTATAGAGGATCTTCGGGTTGGGGTCCGGTTACAGTTATCCCCCTAGGTCTTGGCACGAGGCCTTGACACGGTCCGACATATGCATTTCCCTCATTATGAATATGTAATTTAATTAACTAGAAAAATATTCAACTAGAAGAATATTTGGTTAAAAGAGATTATGGATTTTTAGCTGAGGACTTAAATCATTAGATGTCTTTTCCAATGCCCTGATAAAATGTTTTAGAGTGTCCTGTTTATTTATGGCATGACATATGTTTAGCACTCAGTGATTTAGTATTCAGTGTATGAAATTGAAGTTATTATTTTATGCGCATCTCTGATTATTCATTACTCTTAACTGTTAAATTTGTGCTTATATATTCTCACAACTTACAAGTTTAGAATTTCTTTTATTTAGAATGCCTAAGTTCAAATAATATGTTCGGGTGATTCTGATAGCATGTTTCCAATTATGCACTTTTATTATGACATGTCACATGTGGTACAACTTTTCTTTGAGAAGATTGTTTTGTGAATGGTTTAAATAATGTTTTCAAAAGTTATTTTGGGTATAGAATGTTATTTTTAAACCCCTTACTGGGCATTCATATGCTCACCCTACGTTTTTGATTAAAAAAATTCAGGTATGGGTTTTTACTAAAGAATGTTTTTAGAAGTTTCTGGTTTCTCAGAGCTTGAACTAAATTCGATCCTCTGTATGGCACCGGATCCAGGTACTCGGGAGCTGGGTCGTGACAATTTAGCATACATTTTACCACCCCAATATCATTATTTTTTCAGTCCCTTACTAAAACCAAAATTTTTATCATGAGTATCAAGCAATAATAATCGAAGGAATGCTATGATAATTAAAATTAATCCTAACACGTATTAAATTATGACACCTTCATTTAAACCTATGACACTTTTTCCCTAATTCGTCACTTTTGGTGAACCGTAGGATTTTTTAACTTATATAATATTATTCTTTATAACCTAATCCTAAAAAATAACTAAACCCCACTTTAATACCAACTGAGACACCACGAAACCTCAATCCCAGATCTGATTCTAGAAATAATAACATTACACACATGCTTTGATATCAAGTGAAATGACTCAAGCATAATAAACATATTTTTTAAATCATCTACATAATTTACGTATCTGATCACATAAATCCACAAAATCCCAGAACATAATGTTTTAGTGTCTTTGGATATTATCTACATGATATTATTACTTTAAAATAACTCTTCTACATCTCCGAAAATTATCCACACACGATATCATTCTAGACCCGTATTACATAATATTGTTATTAATTACCTATAATAATGGAAACATAATAAAGTTTGATCTCAAAAACAAAACATGTTTATATATAGAAGATATCAATTGAATGTCATAAGTGATAATAATATAAACATATGGGTATAAGAACATAATCAAAGTTCATCGACATAATATAAGATAATTGTATAATAGAATCGTACCCCATAACACATAGATCATAAATCATGAGTCATAAAATAGGTCTTTTTACACAACATAATACATGCGTCATAGGGGTGTGGAAACATGATTTAATAATCACGATCCATAAAAACAAAACATGGGAATAAGAATATGGATTATACATAAGCATATAAAAATATTTCTTATATTGAATCTCATAAAAAAACACCTTCATCAAATTGTAGATTGAGCCCCTTAATGGATTAGGTTCACTCACTAATACCTTAAATTCCATCCCATGAGATATAATGCATTACCAAATACATTATAGGGTTGTATAATTATGGTTAAACCTATTAAATAGTCAATAGAGTCCCTTTAAATTTTGGGATTACTCTCCATTATCAGTCATCTCATGTGATATAAAATTTAACCAATGAGGGATATATAATTCTAGACCCACCCATCACATAATGAAAACCATACATATATGCGTCTCATGAACATAAAAAATTTATAATTTCATCATATATTAAGTAACTCACAGAAAAGAAACGTGTTTTATAACAATATCTACAAAACATTATCATAAGTCATCTATAGAATGATTGTGGATGATATTGTTGGAGAATATCCCTAATGAAGCATATTAAACATTAAAGGATATTTACATGGATGAAAAAAACATTATAATATAATTCGAAAATGACTTTAGAAAATGATAATAAATTCTATTTTATGTTTTTAATATATTTTATTCCAAAGAGAAAAAATCCCAAGAAATGGTAATTGAAATTAAATTAGAAAATAATGAAAACATAAATAGGATTCTTCATAAAGAAAAATTAATAAGTCAATGGAAAAATTCTTTCACATAAATAACACTAAAAGTGAATATTATTTTCACACTTTTGAAAAGTGATTCAAATGAAATAAAAAATAACCCATGGAGAAAAAGTTAATGACATGCTCGAAAGACATAGTTAAATCTTATGGCCAAATTAAAATTATAAATTTATAATAAAACAAACAACACTAACTACTAGAACATAGAAAATTGGTAATACTGGGTTGATCCCATCATGAAAAGGGTTATAATATAATTTCATTATAGTCATAAATTATTAAAATAAAATTACTAAATTAAATTGAGTGGTGTGATTGGACTGACTCAAAGATGAAAATGAGGATGTAGAGTAATAAGGATTGAATTAAGGGATGGGTTTTCATAACTTAAGAAATAAATAAAATTAATTATCTATGAAAATTATTTCACGAACTACCTTTTATTCTCATCCACAACTAAAACTACCTAAACCAACCAGCTTCTCTCTCATGGTTGTCTATAACCAATTCAAGTGCATGGTATTTAATCTTAAAATGGAAGGAATAGTTAAGGTATACTCTATCACTCCCACTCCCCTATACCACATTGAGGTACATCCTAAAAATTATATCACTATCACTAGAAAATTTGAGCATATGATTTTATTAATTTCAATGTGATAATAATTTATACGATGATCTCAAAAGTTTAGGTACTCATCCCTTTCATCAAAAATCTTCGCCTAAAACAACTCCTAGCTACTCATCCTCGCTCTTGTGAATATTATTAATTATAAAATGAGGAAGGGGTAATATAGTGTTAAATATAAAATAAAAATTCCATATAATAATGTAAAAATACTTGAGTTACATTTATAACCAACATATGAATTCATAGTTACAAATTGAAATTAAAATTGATAAAATAAATTCCTAACTATAGGATATCATGGTTAAAAATGAACCTTCTTATATATTCTCACTATATATTTTGGATATACCTCCACAAAAGTTTCTCTTATGTTAGTATCTTATACTATCATTATTCCTCCCTAGACCTATAAAATTATGGGCTCTGGGTCTTAGGATATGCTATCCTTTTTCACAGTAGCCTCCTCCTCCATTTGTAGAGGATATTTTCATCTTAATTTTCTCCTATTTAAAAATATATTATTTTTATTCTCTTTTAAAAATCCTTAAAAATCATTATCCATGTGTAAGACCCCTTTTTAATAAGTATTAAATATCTAGTTGATAAGGTCTAGAGGTTTTTTCTATTGAATTAGTCTCTTCTCTTCATTTTAATTGTCATATGAATATCCTTGTTTTTTGGGGTTCATTGACTCATCAAAAGAAAGAAAGTCCCATTCATATGTGTCATCTTAAACTCACCAAAGATATCATATATATCTTTAATATCCCAAATATATAGATAATTTAAATTTTGTAGGTAACTCAACCCTATTATGTGGATGGGTACCTCTATGGGGCAGCTTCTTCTTTGTGAAATACTCTATGAATGAATATGATGTAATGTGGGTTCCATGTTCATAGACCAAATTATCCTCATTTACCTGGATCTACTGTTATTGGAACCACCATTTTGTAGTCAAAAACCCTATAGTGGAATGGATTCTTAAAAAAATGCACTTCCACTCGACAACACAGCTAGATATCTTTCCTCGCACACTCTTCTCATTCAGATATGTCCATATCATTGGTATTTAGACTAATAAATAGCTTATTATTCTTCATCTTATTTATGTTGGATATGGTTCATCACTCACACCATGGTGTATATCGTTCTTCATTTCGCGATTCAAGGTTATTCCATTATGCAATAATGTCATGTTTCATAGCTACCATTGATCCTAAAATGGTAGTATAGCTCTCCTTTGATTGGTCTTGGTTGATTTTTGGTATTCTGATGTCATAACAGTGGCTCTTTCTAATGTGTCTTCTATCCAAGTAAGAATACATGCATCCTAGAGTGAAATGGTCATGTTTCTCTTAAGTGAATACTACATATATTCTAGGCCTTTCCACATTGGTTTTTTTTCAATGGTAAACTGACCCTTTATATATGATTCAATGTCTATAGTGTCTCATTAAGTTTGATAGGGGTCATAGGACCCTCAATGCCACTGGTCCCACCACATGCTGGTGACACTCTCCTCCCACCACGACTTAGATTTAATCCCCAGGCATGGCTGCACTCTTGGGACCTTGTATGCACCATGTTCAACCTATGATCCCTCTATATAATATGGATATCCTTACCTATGTATGGATTGGTTAGTGTCCCTTATTTAATTCTAGGTGGATTTACTCAATTGGTTGAGTGCTAGCCATGTTGGACCCTTTTTTACCTAAACATAAATGAAATACATATAAAAAATATTAACATTTTAAATCTCATAAAATCCCACATACTTAAACAATGATTTTCCTCAAGTATATATTTTCAATAATAATTAAAAAGGACTCCCTCATTCTACCAATATTTAAAATTCAAAATTATATAAACTTAAACAATTATCAATGGGGGAGAGGGAATTTTAAAAGGACTCATTTTATGAGTGATTAGAACTCCTCTCTATACACAATTTATTTTATTTTCCTATAAAAATGATGGATCTACTCCTTTATTATATTAAAGTATCTTAATTTATCATTATTAATATTACAAGTTGATCTACCTCACAATTTTTTTATTCTCATAACTCAAGGTAAAATAAACATTTAATATTTTTCATACCTTAAGTACATGCACCAAACTTAAGAAATTTAATAATATCTAAATTCTATACTTATTAGAGACAAAAACACTAAAAATCATGAGTTATTAGAAAATTTGGATCATATGAATTTGATATTAAAGGAAGGTTGGTATTTGATGAATGAACAATTAAATCTTCAAAGGGGGTTTATCTCTAAGTAAAGTGCATGATAATCAGAGTAAAACCCAAGGAAATTATCCTCTTAAAAAGGTGGCAAATCCCACACCCCAATCTCAATTTAAGGTCATGAATAATGAAATATTAAGGAATTATTTAAACATATATTTTTTTATTTCTTTTTAAAAATATATATATATATATTGAAAATTAAGTTAGGATAAGTATCATATCCACCAACCAATCCCAAATAATAAAATTCATTGATCAAGTTACTGTGATTTTTTTCCCTCTATAAATAAAACCAATTTTTTCACATCTTTTTTATAGATTGTTAAACAATAAATACAATGAATAATGAAAATAACCTTCTCTAAATTCCAATGAAATACCCAAAAAAATTACCTTAAATAAAAAAACATCCTTTTTTACATAAAACCCTTCTCCCCTCATACATGAACTAAGAAAATCATGAAAAATATTAGAGTAGGGTTATGAAAGGATAAAATTGTATTGTAATATAGACCATTCCTATCAAATTCCCTTCATGGTATATAGGGGCTAAAAGTAGTATCAATGTAGGGTAAGTCTCGAGAATAGTGGTTATATCAATAAAAATTCATCAATCATTTTTAAGTTATTGTTTTAAAATATTCACTTTGAAAATATAGAATTCATGTCCTAGGTAACATATCATAAGTTCTCCCAATAAATTTACTAATAAAGAGTGGAAAAATTTGGTCCAAAAACATCTTAGGAATAAGATCATGTAATTTAAGTCAATCACTCATATAATGAGAAATAATAATAAATTAATTGACATGAACTTCTAAAATTCAAAGAAAGAAATCTTGAAGGAAATTTTCATCTACATGTAGATAAAAGGGAAAATAATGATTTATTGAATTAAAATTACTATGATTCACTCAAATCATTAAATCTTCCCATCTTACTTATTCAATTATATCAACTTGAAAAATTAAAACATGGAAACATGAGTTTTCTAAAGATTTTAATTATCATTGATCAAAATTAAAGCACCAATATAAGTGTGGGAATTTAATGACCCAAAAATTTATAAATAAAATTAATTTTGAATAAATAAATTCATAATTAAGTAATATAAATATTGAAAAGAAAATCACTAATTAGGTTTTTTTAAAGAAATTATAAAATACTGTTTATCAGATTTAAAAGACAATTTAGACTCTTAACCGTTGATAATATTGACACTATACAGTGACCCATGAGATTATTATATATTAAGGGTTATAATAAATTCTAATTTTCACATATTTAAGGTTAAATAGCCTTAAACTATAGGATCATACCCTATGAATCACATTTTTCAGAGTATCTAAGGGAGATAGAAACATTGGAATTTTCCCTTGGAAAATACAAAGATAAAATTAAAAAATTGGGGAATGAATGAAAATATTTATAGGATAAGCTCAATTTTATCGATATCAAAACCCAAACCATGTTCATCAAACCACAAAAATAAATACCCACCACCATAGAAGAAAATCATATTTTGATATGAAGAAACCAAAATAGTATTTTTCGAGAATATAAAGTTTTAATTAAAACACTTTCATGATAAATTCAATAATTTTTAAATAAATATTATTTTTTGAATAATAATATTATTAACTAATATTTATATATGAATTATAATTTATTTAGTTAAGTCCAATATAATGTATATAAGGATCAAAAAAATGTTATTGTTGTAAAAATCAGTATTTTTCAATAAATGAGAATTTTTATTTAAAAGTATAAATTATAATATTTATATAATTGTTTTGAAAAAATAAATTTTATTTTTTAAATTCTAATGTCTAATTTATCTAATGATGAATTTTTCATAATTTTTTCAGATAGTTGAATTTTTTGGTAAAAATTAAATATTGTATAAATATGTAGTATGTATTATGACATAATAATAGACAAAAAGTGATGTAATAAATAATAAAAAGTAAATATATAGAAAAAATATGTTTCCACTTTAAAATAATGTATTTTTTATGTTATTTTATTAATTTTATAAATTCTTATTCAATACTCCCAAATCTATATTATATTTTAAGGTTTTAAAATTTATTCTTTATCAACATGACTCACTTTCACATTACCAAGGGTATTATTTTAAGGTATTAAATTCTTGGACTTATAAAATATTTAAAACCACACCTCTTTGGTAAAACAATGGAAAAAATCATGGGAAGGTTTTTGTTTTAGTTTATTTTATCATATATAGTATACAACCTATATTTAGAAATTAATAAAACATCCCCCACTTTGCCTATAAATACCCACCCATACTCTCACTCTTCTTCACCCAAAACCCATTGATCATAAATTTTAAATCCCTATACCAATATAAATCCATCCCAAGTTGTTCCCAATATCTTAACAATATCCAACAAAAATTTTAATATCACCCTCTCAAGATGAGGGTTTATCTATTTCTCCTCTTTATTCAATAATTTCTTTTGTATTATTCCATTTGATCTCCATTTTTTCGTATTTTAATGTATTGTTACAAATCCATATTAATATCATTATTATTTACAAATAATTAGAAACCAAATTTAACTCTCATTCAACCCTTCCAGGAATATTTATGTACACACATTATGCTTCCAAAATTATATTGTGATTTTCCATGAAAAACATTTGTGTAGTCAATACCCATCCCCATTTCCACTCATAGGTATTCACCTAGATTTACCTATAATTAATTTATTGTTTACTTCCATTTATTAAATTCACACTCCTTGATCATGGGATTAAAAGTCATGAAAGGTGTTCTTATTTTATATAATCTATTTGGAACACTTATGCATGTACATGATATAAATGTGATGGGTGGGCCAAGAATTATACAGCTCTATAATGAATGGGGTATTTTTTCACTCATGAGATGTCATGTATAGTTCATAGTGGGTTATCCTAAGAATATTATTTTATTATGTCTTTATAGTTAACCTTGACTTATTCTTAGGATTTCATGTTTTATGTTGTTTCCCAATTCCTATGGTTTCTTGATGTTATAATCTTATATCATTATTTAATGATGATGTTTATGATTCTCACCCCTTTTATGTAACCTTAACATACCTATTGACTAAAATGTATTACTTTTATCATGTTATGATTTTATTATTTACTTAATTGGATTTATAGATCACTGTTTTCTTAAGTACCTCCCCAGGTTATCCCATTCAATATTAGATTATCGATTGAATATAATGGCATTTTTTATATTTTTTAAATAATTTCATTATACTCGTGTTTTAAGTTAATGTTATATGTACCTAATTTACCAAATATATTAGGCCTCATAATCTATATATTTTTTATTATGTGTATCACTGTGTAATAAATCTTGAATTAAGGTGAATTAAAAATATGGATCATCATAGTTGGTATTATAGTAAAGTAAAGTTAATTTGGTGATTAGGATTGGAAAACCATATTCAAACTTTGGTAATAAGACTAAACATAGTAAAAAATACCTCAATTGTGGTTAAGAATATAGTAAGTGGTTTCCAATAAAGAAAATCCATGTCTAGATACTATAAGTAGATATGTCTCTAGAATAACTGTAACTATAGGTAATAACCCTGAAAAATATGCATTGGGATTTGACTTGATCATTAATTAGTGAATAAAAAATATGCCTTACTTCACACCTATATTGATACTCTCATGGAATATGATTTGGTAAATTCAAAATCTCTCTATGAACCACTATGAAGGGAAATAATTCACATATAATTTTATGTTAGGAAATAGAGCACGGATAACTTAGATTGAAACTTGGGAATTCATAAGTTAAGGAATGTATGAGTTGTCCCTTAAATGTTTATAGTTTCCATTTTATGTGATTATTAATACTAAAATTCTCATCCTAGTTTTTTCCATTATTTTAGTCAATGGATTGTAATTTGAGTAACTGATTCAATGATCAATGTGACGATTAATGTAACAGTTTCCCAAATTAGATACCCAATATTATGGGAGTTTGAGTTGATAAATTCATACAAATACTTTCTAAACTAACTCATTTCCTGAAAATAAAACTTAAATCAACGGTAAAATCCACACCCCCCCTAATAAATAAAAAGTTTCAATTGATACCTTTATGTGACAAAGACCTTTGTCTTTCAATGTATCTTCATATCCCTTCATCATAAAAAATGGATCAACTCCATTGAAACAGTCTTTTAAATCCTTTAATTATCTGAGCAAGAGAAGTTTCTTGATTTGTATATATCATATGGAATGATTAGATGATCAATGGTTAATTTTGATCAAAAATATTAAGCTTGAAGAAGATATCAAAGTGATGGGATGGAAAAAAATCTAGAAATTTTTTTTTTCATAAATATTTTCCACACACTCTTTGAATTAAAATGAAGAGGTATTTCCTTATCCTCAATAAAAATGATAATTAATCCATGAGGGTGTAGAAGGTTAAATTAAAAATACTTTCATAATATACCTCTATCTTTTTAATTACCCCCAAAATTAAATTTTAACACTTATTTAGTAAGATAAATTCGAGTATACAATATTCTTTGTGATTTTAAGACATTGATAGGCAAGAGGAAATTATCTGATGTGCCCTAAAAGTATAAATGTAGATTAGATAATCTCAAGATTCTCATTAGTTATTATATATAAATAATAGAATATATTTTAATTCTAATGGACCTATGGAGAAATCCCATGATGGTGAGAAATTCTGATATTCCACTTGTCCAAATTATGGGAAGAAGAATCCTATAAATTGTCGAAATGAGACAAGGAAACAATTTAGGTTTAATAATTAAGGGAAACAATCTAGATAATACTGAAGGGATAAACTCACAAATTTAATGGAATAAAATTTCTAGTAAACCATTATCTTATTGTCCAATGTTTAAACTATAAGGGATGAGGACACTATGTGAATCGATTTACTAAGCCAAGGGTTGTCGATGATAATTCAGGACAACGACCTCCAAGGCCTAGAGATAAAGGTAGAGATTATTCCATCACAATTTCTGAGGTTTATACCAATAATTATGTGGTTATAGGTATTCTAGTTATTCATTTAAATATAGTAAATGCTCTTTCTGATTCTAGATCTACGCATTCTTTCATATCACACAAGTTTAGTAGAACCATTCAAACACCACCTAAAAACATAGAATTTGATCTATCTTTGAAAAATTAAAATAGGAAAATTATTATATCCAAGTATATAACTTATCATATATCTATATTTTTAGGCTTAAATTCCCCATGATCCTCATGATACTCCCTCTAGTTGAATTCAATGCAATTCTGGGTACAAATTGGATTTCCTTATATAGAATAAACACAAGTTTCTCAGAGAAGGAAAGGACACTTTATGTCATTAATCACCCTTCGGTCTTATAAAAGTAGAAGGAGGAGGATGAATATACTTTTTTATCATCATCACAAGAATTAATATTATTTCTTTATGATCTAGTGTATCTGTCTCAAATGATTGATACTATGAAAAATATCTTCCTTGATGAAATTCTAACAATAAGGGGATATATTGATGTGTTTCCAAAAGAATTGTTTATTATTCCTTCAAGACCTAAGGCTGAGTTCTAAATCAATATTATATTGAAATATTTTTTAATATCTAAGACTCAATATAGAATGGAATATTTAGAAATTAATTATCTAAAGAAAAAACTATATGAGAATCTGGATAAAGGGTTTATATGACCAAGTGATTCACTATGGGGTGCACCGGTCCTCTTCATCAAAAAGATGGATAGTTTAATACACCTAAATATTTATTATAGTGATCTCAATAAGATCATGATAAATAAGATTTATCTTATATCATTAATTTATGACTTGTCTAATTAGGTAAGTAGAGCCTGACAATTCTCAATGATGGATCTTTGGTCGAAATATTATCAGGTAATAGTGAAGAAGGGGGATATTCCCAAGACTATTTTCATACAATATATGGGAACTATGATTTCATAGTCATTCCATTTGTACTCAGTAATGCACCAACAATGTCCATGGAATTAATTAATAGAGTATTTAGTGATTACCTTGATAAATTTATTGTAGTCATTATAGATGATATTCTTATCTAGTCCAAATGAAAGGAGGAACATGAGGATCATTTCAATGTTTTAATTAAGACCTTATGAAAGGAAAATTTGTATGTTAAGTATAGTAAATGAGATTTTTTTATTAATAAAGTAATATTTTTGGGAAATATTTTTTATATTAAAGGGATATCTATGGATATTTAAAAAATAGAGGCAATTGAAGGATGGCCCATACCAATGTATGTGATAGAGATCTATAGTTTACATGGATTTGTTGGGTATTATCATCAGTTTTTTAGAAACTCATCATGATTTTAAATCCCACTAACCATGCTAATGTGGAATTGAGTGAATTGTTTCTAGATTTATAAATGTGAGGAAAGACTAAAAGATTTAATTAATAGTATAATCACTACACTTGTACTCACATTACCCACCAATGGGGAAGGATTTTTGATCTCTAGTGATGATTCCAAAAAATTTATGGGTTGTGTACTCATGAAATGTGAAAAATTGAAAGCCTATGCCTCCAACCAATTAAATATTCCTTTGTATAAATACCTAACTCATGATATATAATTGTCTATAGTTATCTTTACATTGAAGATTTGGCGACATTATCTTGATGAGGAGAAGTATGAAAAATATAAAGATTATAAAATCCTTATGTATATATTCACATAAAAGGATCTCAACATGATCTAGTGAAGGTGGTTGGATATAATCAAGTATCATTATTTTCAATCCATTACCATCTTGTGAAGGTAAAAAAATTGGCAGATGCTCTGAGTCAAACGGATCATGCAACCCTATCTATGATGAGGATTGAAAGGGATCAAATATTATTATACATACAAAGGATGCATATGGGAATAATAAAAGGATCTTATTACTACCTTGATCAAATAATTTCCCATACATCCATTCTTTATAGGTCAAGGAGGGATAAAAAGATTATGTGGAGCTATAAAAAATAGTGATGAATATTTTGAATTTTAACTTTGTAAAATGTGGAGTTATAAGTTTTGCAAGATAGATATATGTCCCATAAAAACCATAAATGAAGAGTGAGATTTTGTATTATGTGTATAGCTGATCCTATTTTATTTTTCAAGGAAACACAAAGATTTATAGAGATAAAAAGAGAACCTTTTTGGTTGGATTACATGAATATGGAGATTGTAGAATTTTTATCTCGATTATTGGTATCCCAACTTCTCAAGGATGAATGATAGAAGTCTAAGGGTATTAAGAAACAATTTCTCAGGCCAGTATACAAATGTGAAAACAAAACCATGGAATTATTCATATGAATAAATATTACATATAATGGAAATAATTCCATATGGGTGGTATTCAATCGCTTTACAAGGTTATCACATGTTATTATTATCAAGGAATATTTCTCTCTAAAACAACTCGTGAATATATATATATATATAAGGTAAGTGGTGATAAAATATGTAGTTTCACTCTCCATAATATCTGATCAAGATCTAAGGTTTTCCTAGAGTTTTTGGATAATCTTTCATCAGGTGTTGGATATAGATATGAGTTCCAATACTGCTTAACAGCCTTAGACTGATATTCAATATGATTAAACCATTAAAACTCTATAGTATATATTGAGATCATGTTCAATTTACTTATAAGGATTCTAGGATCAAAACCTTCCCCTATTAATGTTCTCATATAACAAAATATTCCATTCTAGAATTTAAATTCACCTTATGAGGATCTGTATAGGAAGAGGTATCAAACTCCAATATACTAGTACAACATTTGAGAGTGGAAGCTAATGGGACTTGATCTTGTTCAAGAGACAATAGATAAGTTTTAAACCATTCATCATCATATAGAATACATGAAAATTTGATATAAAATCTATGCATAAAATCATCGACGATACCTAGAATTTGAAGTTGAAGATGAGCCACTTCTTTATATATCACTATAGAATATATTCATGAGATTTAGGAAGAAGTTAAAGCTTATTTCAACATACATAAACCCCTTTTAGATTTTTTTTTTCATCAACGTTTTGGCATATCAAATTTCAATTCCACCTAACCTATCTCAAGTACATGATGTGTTCCATGTATTCTACTTAGGGAAGTACATACCAGACCCATAACATGTATTGAATCAATAGGTCATGCCTTTGGAGAATGATATTCTAAATGGGGAGTAGTTGGTGAAGATCATATATCATAGAGAAAAAGTTATATGAAACATTACAACACATATGTTCAAATTGATGTGGAAGTACTATAATTTTGAGGAAGTAACATGTGAACCAGAAGAGCCAATGGAATATAAGTAACCTTATCTGTTTTAGCGTGTGAGATGAAATTTCTAGGGTGACATTTCTAAATGGGGGACTAATGTAACGAACCAAACTTTTATAAATGAAATTCCATTTTCAATGAATAAATTTCTTATTAAGTAATATAGTTATAGAAAGACCATGCACTACTTTGGTTATTTTGAAAATTTTATAAAATATAGCATGTTGGGTTTAAAATACCTATAATCATATTAACTGTTGATAATATATTCATTGTACAATGACTGATAAGATTATTATATATTAAGGGTTATGATAAAGTCTAATTTTTATAGATTGAATGAGTGAAGTCCTTGACCAATAGGATCATACACTATGAAGCCCATTTATCAGAGATTATAAGGGAGATAGAATCACTAGGTTTTCCCTTGACGAATCCCAAACTATAATTAAGTAATTTAATAATGAACAAAACTAATTATGGGAAAATTTTGATCTTATCAAGATCGCATCCCAAATCATGTTTGTTGAACCACCCCAGAAAAGTCGCACTATCGCACACCTTACCCTTAGGGAGTATGTTGGTGCAATAAGGGGTTATATATCAAAATCCAAGTATTATGAATTAGTATACTTTACTTTTTAATAAAATAATGATTATATTTATCACTTTTCTTTATTAAATTTTGTTATGAGTTGATGAAAATTAGATTTTGATATGAAGTAACCAAAATTGTATTTTTTTTTAAATATAAATTTTCAATTGAAACACTATTTTTGAAAAATTTATTAATTTTAAAATGAATTTTATATTAATATAATATTATTAAAAAATAATGTTTATATATAAATGACAAAGTAATTTATTGAATACCAATATAATATTTATAAGGGTCGAAAAATTGTTATTGTCATAAAAACCTGTATTTTTCAATAAATGATAAATTTGATTTTAATGTGTAAATTCACTTATTTATAGAATTATTTTTATAAAATAAATAATATATTTGAAACCCATACATTAAAATTATTAACTAGTTAATTTTTTATAATTTTCTAAAACAAAATATTGTTTGGGTAAAAAATAAATACGGTATAAATATACAATATATATTATGACATCATAATGTCTCAAAAGTGATGTAATAAATAGTATCAAGGTAATAAATTACCAAAAATATGTTTCCCCTTTAAAATAATATATTTCTTAAATTATTTTATTAATTTTATAAACCCTTATTGAATCCTCCAAAACCTATATTTTATTTTAAGGTTTTAAAATCAATACATTATAAACATGACTCACTTCCACATCACCAAGGGTATTATTTTAAGGTGATAAGTTATTTTACATTAAAAAAATTGAACTCACTCATATTTTGTGGAAACCATGAGAAACAATAATGTTATGCTTTGTGGTTTTATTATTTTATCATATAGATTCAAAAACATAAGTTTAGAAATTAATAAATAATTCTCCCTCTTTTTCTACAAATATCCACACATCCTACCACTTTTATTCACCAAAAACCAATTTATCATGATTTTACTCAACCTATACCACTATAAATCCCTCTAAAGGTGTTACTAATCTCTTGATAATCTCCTATCAAGATTTTAGAAGCACCCTCTCAAGGTAAGAGGATTCTCTACTCCTCTTTATTCAAGCTCTATCTTTATATTATTCCATTTGGAATCTATATGTTCATGTTGGAATGTGTTTTTTACACATCCCTCTTAATTTAATTATGATTTCAAATTAATTATATACCACATTTCACTCCCATTAAACCCTTCCATTAATCTTTATGTACACCCATTATGCTGCCTAAATTATCATACGATTTTCCATTCCAAACATATATATAGTGAATACCCACCCCCATTTCTAATCATGGTTTTTCACCTAGATTTAAATATCCTAAATTTATTTGGGGATTTAATGTATTTAAATATCACTCCTTAATCATGGAATTAAAAAATTATAAATTTGTTCTTATGTTTTATGATCTATGTGGCACACTTATGCACATACATTATATGAATGTAATAGATGGGACCGGAATTATATATCCCTCCAATGCATTGGTTAATGATTTATCTCATAATATTATATGTATGGTGAATGATAGTTATCTTAATAATATTTTGTTATGGTTTCTTGGATTTTGGTATTGAATTAGTCTTATGATGTCATATTTTATGTTATTTCTATGTTCCTATGTTTCCTTGATGTTATCATCTTATATCATGCTTCAATGATCATGTCTGTGATTATAACCCCTTTATGTCACCTTTACATACCTCTTGACTAACATGTATTACTTTAATCATGTTATTATTTTATTATTCCCTTTATAGTATTTATATCTCACCCTTTTCTTATTCGCGTCCCTAGGTTATCATGTGAAGTATTAAAATATTGATAGAATTTAAAAGGCATGTTTTTTGGTTTTTAAATAATGTTATTATACCCATGTTTCAATTTAATATGATACATACCTAATTTAACAATGAAACAAGGCCTCATGATCTTCTAAGATTGTATTATGCATATCTTTAGATAATAAATCATGAATTAAGGTGAATTAAAGATATGGGCTATCATATGGTTTGAATTTTTTTATTTAAGCTCAAATCGAATTCTGAAAAT
This sequence comes from Viscum album, assembly GCA_963277665.1. Lineage (NCBI taxonomy): Eukaryota > Viridiplantae > Streptophyta > Magnoliopsida > Santalales > Viscaceae > Viscum > Viscum album. The sequence goes on along the minus strand of OY728135.1, from coordinate 1,138,139,870 downwards.
AGAGTAAAAGTGAGTGCTGAAAATTAAAGTTTACTCCCCTAAAAATTTAAAGATATTATTCTATTATTTGATGCATTTTTGATTCATAGACCTATATATAAAAATAAATAGTGAAATAAAATGGTCTATCTAATTAAAACATCTTAAATATTCCTATGTCCTAAGAAAGATGACAAATAAAGACTCAAGTTGCCTCCCACAAATATCTTTGGTTATGGTCACTAAGACTGACCTTATCTCTTAGATCATATGATAAGAGAAGGTCATAGATCCAACCATATCATATTAAAATAATTATATAAATTTTTAGTATCAATTATATCAATTTTACCTTTCAATCCTCTCTATACATAGCTTCCTACTTGGTGGACTAAAGGTACAAGTAGTGGAAATCCCCAATTTTTAGAATAAAATATCATGGGTTGTCCATACCTTGCACCACTCCACTTTTTTCTATTTTCGTGGTTTCACTTATTAAAATTCAACACTTATCTCTAAAATTTCCAGAGACACCCTTTATTCATATTTTTATTCTTATTTTAGGGATGATCAATGGTAAGTGTTGGTGGTCTTCGTGTTTAGTAAGTTTTGGATTATCCACTTCCACCATGTCAAGAATTATCTACCATAATTCAACATCTATTATATATTCCTCCTCCATTTGGTTTTATTTTTTATCCTTGGAGGGTTTATCTTCTTCCTCCTCTTTATCACCATGGTAGGTTTCTAAAATTTAAAATTCAAAATAAGAATTTAAAGAGAAACTTTCCTCATATTCAGACTCATATTCAATTGCATAACAAAAAGGATCTTCAATTTGGGCCTCCAAGTTTGTTCCTTCCTTAAACTCCTTGGATTATTTAGTAATTATTTCTATGAGTAACATCCCTTTATTAAACTCTAATTTCATTCTTTGGAGGTATGTATCCTAACTTGGGTGTGGTTATAGTGCTCTCAATTTGTCATGATGCTCTCATCCTTGTATGTGGATTTTTAGATTATGTTATTTAATTCTTTATGAGAGGTGTGATAGATCAACTTCCAAATAATAAGGGACTTATATTCTCATTCCTAACATCAAAATTCCAAGAAAAACACACCCAGTGTGTAAAATAGAACAAAAATTACAAAGAAACTAATATAAAATCATACAATAAAAAATATGGGGAGAAAAGATTCATCAAACTATTGAATTTATAATTACATTCTCCCAAAAAATGGTAATATAAAATTGTCACACATATAAAACATTGATAAATATTCAGACCAAATCAAATTTATAAATTTATAGTGACCAAAACTGTACAAACTACTATAAAATATAATAGTGGTAATATGGGGTCAATATTGTGAGGAAAATGGTTATAATATGTTCCATAGCTTCAAATATGTCACAAATTATTAATCTAAAATTACTAAAATAAATTAATAGGTTTGATTAGACTGAGTAAAATATGAAGATAAGGATAAAGAGTAATAGATATTTAATTCAGGGATGGTTTTTCATAACTTATTAAATAAATCAATTTAACTGTCCTTGAAATTTATTAGGGTAACTAGTTTTTCTCCTCCACCACAACTAGAAATATCTAGACCAGTTGGATCCCATCACAAGGTTACCTATAACCAATTCAAGTTTATGATGTTTAATCTTAAGATAGAAGGTAGGTTTGAATTCAACACTCTCTCTCCCACTTCCCTCTACCACATTGTGGTCTTCCTCTAAATTCCATTACTCTCTCTAGATAATTTGATGATATGATTTTATTAATGTCAAAGTGATACTAATTTATAAGATGGTATTCTAAGATTAAGTACTCATCCCTTTCATCAAAACTCTCCCGCCCCTCCCATGGCTCCTAGCCACTTATCCCCACTCTCGTGAACTTGATTAATTAGAAACTGAGGAAGGGGGAATAAAAAAATTTATCTAATAAAAAATATTTATGAAATAATGGAAACATACTTCTGTCACCTTCTTAAAAAACATATGAATTCAAAGTTACAATTAAAAAAAGAAAAATACAAAAATGAAAAAATAAATTCCTAACAACATAGTATCATGGTCAAATACAACTATTCTCCTTCACTCTCACTTTAGATTTTGGATAAACCTCCTCCAATTTTCCTTATATGTAAACATTATAAACTATTAGAAATATTCTCACAGGTTAATGAAAGTCTGGTATCTGGGTCCTGGGGAATGATCTAATTTTTCACAACATCCTCATCATTTATTTATAAAGGAAATTTTTTTATTTATTTTCTACTATTTGAATTTATCTTATTTTTCCTATCTCATCTGTATCCTTTAAAAAAATTCATAAACCATTAAGAATCACCCTTTTGAATAAGTATTGAATATATTGGAGAGAATGTGTGTATGTTTTTCTAGTTGAATCAGTCTATCATATTCTTTTTAAATCTTAGCTGAAGATCCTCATTTTTTGGGTTCTTTTACTCCTCATAAGTAAGAGAAGACTATTCATGTTCTTCCTATTTAAACTCCTAGAATATTTCAAATATTTTATAGATAACCAAAACAGGTTAGAAATTTTAATTATGTAGGTAACTAAATCTTAAAATGTTTATGGATACAACTATGGAGCTTCTTGTTCTCTATGAAATACTTAATTCACAGATATTATGTAGTGTGAGTACCATAGTCATAGCCATTATTCTCCTCATTTCCTTGGCTCTTCCATTATTGGAACCTCTATGAGGTATTCAAAATCCCTATGTCACTATATCTTCTTCAACAAAATAAACATCCACTAAACAACATTGTTGGATATCTTTCCATAAAACCACCTACAACTGCTTCTCATTCATCTCCATCCACTACACAGGGATTCAGATTATAGGCCAATTTATTATTCTTCCTCTGAGTTATTATGGATACGGTATAGTGCTCATCCCATAGTGTATCCCTTTAATAGGTTCGAGCCTTGAGAGGATTCCCTAATACAAGGTTGTCTTATGGTGTGGCTACCTTCGATCCTCCAGTGGTGGTGGATCTATCCTTTGATATCCCATGGTGGCTTTGTGGTTCAATAATGGTGTGGTGGTGGTTCTCTTTGTCATATATTATATCTTAATAAAAAGATGTGTGGCCTTGATATAAACAGTGTCATTTCACTTATGTTCATAGTACCTATATAAGTGACTATCCCACATAAGTTTCCCCCATGATCGATCACTAATTTATATATGTTTCTACTTCTATAGGGATCATTAAGTCAAATGGTGGTCGGAGGACCCCTTAATGTCCTTGGGGTCACTGTAGACTAGTGGGGCTCTCCTCCCACCACCACACAGTTTTAATCCCCATTCCTTAGTGTAATTATATCCCCGTACATGTGCAATGTGTGACCTCTTTTCCCTCTCTGGTCCATGGTCGGCCTTACCTATGGGTAGATTGGTCAGAAAACCTTCTTGGTATGTTAAGTGTTTCTCCTCCATGGGATGAGGTATAGCCATGTTGGCCCCTTTTTTACCTAAACATTAAGAAAATACTTAAAAACTTATTAACTTAGTAAACACAAGTATTTTTTTATTTTTATTTATTTTTCATTTATTTCATCAAAAATATAAAATAATTATAAATTAATAAGAACAATGATAATATGGGTTTGAAAAATTAAAAACACACGACATTTATCAAATAATATTTTAAAAAATATGCATAAAAACAATCTCAACAGTTAAAAATATAAATTTAGGATATTTAAAATAGATTAAAAGAATAACTCCGTAAATAATTAAATTATATACAATAAAATTCATGAAATGATATAAATATTACGGATATGGATTAGAAATATTTCCAACCAAAAATAAAATATAGGACAGGTTCCACTTACAAACATACTTTTGGTTGAATTATAAACCAAAGAAACATTAAATGATAAGAATAAATATAGAACCCATAAATAAATAAATAATAATAAAATGGATGGGGTCTTAGAGATAAATAAAATACAATTCCATAAAGTAATAATTTATAAATAAACAATTTTAAATTCAGAGTGTAATTGGAGAATAAATCCTTACGACTTGGTAACTTTTGAAAAAATTTCCCTTGAAAGAGAGAAACTTACATGGATTTTTAAATCCCTTCAATTTTATAAAAATTACTATAAAAAATTCCCAGTCACTATATACACCACACAAAAAAATAATTATTGAATATGAATCATATCTCAATTAATGGAGATTGAGATTAGAAAGATCTTACCTCATACTTTTTCTTGGTAGGATATGCTCTAACATGTTGTAAAACAAATATTGGTTTATTATTAATATGAATCACAACCATATTCATAGTTATTTAACTTTATAACATTCAATTATAATTCCTTATTACCCATATATTAATTTTTTATTTTTGAATTAATATTTGAGTTCCAATAGTTTTTTTCAACGAATGCTTCGATTTAGTTGTCTTGGTCCTGACTCATTGTCCATGGGTTAATCACCAAAAAAATGTTAATGAATATGTGGTGTATTTTTTATATAGTTTATTATTCTCATGTTCACTTCATATAACTTATGATGATGGTTCTCCTTTAATGATTAAAAATCTTATTTTCTGTTATTATTGAATTAATAAAAGAATTGAATTTATTAGTGAATATACTTTGGAATATTTCCATTATATAATTATTAAAATATATTAAATTAATAATTTTTACATAATATTACCAGTATTAAATTTTCGTTATTCATTCATTATATAAATGTTATATCATCTTTCTTTTAGGTGGTAAAACCGACCCAAACTTGAACACTTTATAATGGATGGTTGAGTAATAACATATTATTTTATAGTAATGATATCACTTTTAAAAAAATAATTATTCTAAAAACATGTTTTCAAATTGATAAATAATATTAAATAATATATAGAGGATTAATTTCTACAAAAAAATTATGATAATAATTCATTACATATAAAGAAAATATTCATATCTTCTCTTTGAAGCCTTCTTAGTTTTCAAGGATTTGGAGAATTCACTTGATACTAATGGATAACAAAACTATTATAGGATTCTTAGGGAAGGAAATATAGAATATTATATGTTGTAATAATTATTTTATTTTTATCATAATAAGGATGGTGGAGAGTTACTTTTATAAGTTAAAAGGTGTTGTATTTTTGTAAATACCAATTTCTTAATAAAAAAGGAATGTCATATTCTAGAAAAGTGGATCCAAAATTGAAAATTAGAGAAGATAATATCATGTGAGTTATTTAAATCCCTTATAAATCCATTTATAGATAAGGTTTTGTAATATTTTATGACTATATCCCTTGATTTAAAACTTTTCCCTCATTTTAGCATTTATAGTAGTAACTAACTTTTAAATTAATAACTTATTTTTATATTTAAAAATGAAATTTAAATTTTTTAAAAAATTATAAATTATTATTTAAAATATTAAAACTATTCTATTATACTCAATTTCTAAAGTTGGTGAAAAATAATTTTAATATAATTACACATAATGCATAAAAATCATGTTTTAAACAAATGTATTTTTATGCATAAAAATAAATTTGTACTTGTTACTCCCTAAATAATAAATCATTAAATGGTTTTTAATTTGTTTGAATATATATATAATTCATTTTATTAAATTTAATACTTAAAATATGATAAATTTAACTTTTAAAAATACATAATAAAAATAATTTTTTTAAAAGAAACATTTTTTAAACATAAATAATTAAATTATTATTATTAATAAATAATTAATTTTTTTTGGAAAAATATTAATTTATTTTACAAATCATTCCTTTAATTTTATTAATAAATTTTACTAATTTTATTCTTTAATAATAAATTTTCAAAAAACTCATAGTTCCTAAAATCAGTTTCTTTAGAATCAATGGTATTTTCCTAAGTGAATTAGAAACCATTTTAATTTTAAAAAATCACTTAATTTTCTAGTTATGTTTCATTTAACTATCTTTTATTTTATTTCATTTTATATATTAATAAATAATTATTCACTATGTTTTTCTATTACATTCAACAAAATCTGTCGAACATAATATTTATTTAAATAGAAATTCATATTTAAATCATGTGGTGTTACATTTTAACCCATTAAATAAATTTTTTCCTTATAATTTTAATTATTTATCACTAATTAAAATAAGTTAGGGTATAAAAAAGACAAAAAAAATACTCAATGTGTAATTTTAAGTGATATATCAACATATCTATCTTAGTTAAGACTAGAAACTCATATTTTCCCTCATAGTAGGCATATCCCTAAAATTGTGCTTCTCTTCAATCATTTGATCTAAATATCCCTCATGATTAGGTATTAAGACCCTTATGATGTAATTTATTCTTAAAGGTAGTTCATACTTAGCCTTTCATTGATAGATGATCATAGGTTATTCTAGGATATAAAATGTGACACCCTTATCCATGTAATTAAAAATTAATCTATGTGGAGATTCTAATTTATGCCCAAAATAACATCAAAGTTGACTAAAAGGATAATAATATGATATTTAAGAATTATATTCCCATAAACTATTATTGAAAATTATTTTTATGCATGGGTTGAAATTATCACATCATTCAGACATTTTATGAATAATTCAATATATAATCATTTGGGATAAAAAATAATTATCTTAGGGACATTTTCAAATTTGATAGAATTTATAGAACTAAGCTCAAAAAATAATTTTTTAATATTGAGTGTACCTTTAACAACCACAATATCATGTTACTTTCTTTAGTACCTTAATAAGGTAAATCAACCCTAGTATGTTTTAAATTATGAAACCTTCATTTCAACCTATGCCATATTAGTTTCCTCTTTCATCACATTTGGTTCATCGTAGGATGTTTTAAGTTATATACTTTTATTTTTTATAACATAATCCCCAAAAATAACTAAACCATTCTCTAATAACAACTAGGATTACCCATACCCACACTTCTATATCCATTGTTATAAATAAAAACATTATTTATATGCTTTGATCCCAAGTGATACAACCTGAGCATAATACACATATATTTTAAATAATCTCTATGATTTAAACATATCATCTCCTCAATTCACACAGTCCCAAAACCCGAAGGTTTAATGTATTTAGAGATTAGATACATGATCATCTTATTTTATAATAAGTATCCAAGATATCTGAAACAATTCTCAACACATGATATCTTTCTAGACACATATTACATAATTCTCTTGTTTATCACCAATGGCAAAGAAAAGATAAAAAATAGTAATCTAAAATACTAAATAAGGTTAAACATATGAGATATCAATAAAATATCATAATTAATTATAATATGAACTTATTGTTATGATTTGATAATCAAAGTGCATGAATGTAACACAAGAGAATAAAATAATAGAATCAAACCCTATAAAACATAGATAATAAATCATGGGTCATGGAATAAGGTTTGTTGAATAATATAATACATGATTCAAAGGGGTGTGGAAACATGTTTTAATAATCATGATCCATGAAAAAATAACATTGGAATACTAATATGTCATATACATAATCATAAGAAATCATTCCTTATGTTGAGGCTCACTTTCAAGACCACCATCATAAAGTACAGAGTGTCCCTTAATGGATTGGTTTCTCTCCTTAATCCTTAACATTTTATCTCATGAGATATAATTCTTTACCCAATGCATTGGTGGGATATATAATTATAGGTCCATCCATCACATATTAGATAAATTCCACTGTTTTTTTTTGGTTCACTACTCATTCCCAATCATCTCATGAGATATTAACTTTACCCATTTCAATGGAGGAAAGTATGATTTTGGTCCCACCCATCACATAATGAAAACCATACATACGTGTGTTTCATGAACATGAAAACATTAATAATTACACAATATATTCATTAATATATGTAAATGAAATGGATTTTATAAATACTCCAATAAAACATGATCAGAATTCATATAAATAAAGAAGGTGAACTATGTATATAATGCCTCATGTCCATGCAGGCATTTGAAATTAAAGAGGAAGTTGAATTTCGAAGTATTGAGTGGGTCAAATTTTGAATTATGATTTCTAATTGAATTTTGAAGTTTAAGACCCCTTAAATGAGGAATTTTGGATTGTTAATGGAGTTCAATTGGTGACAGGAAGGCTCAGGTGGACATCAAAAGTAGCATAGGGTAGCTAGGATATTGTGGTGAAAACTACAACAGACACTGACTAGAAGATATAGGTCCACCAACAAGTTAGTGGGGTAAGCAGTGTTTTGTGTTCCACTATACTTACCATAGGCTAAATAGTGAGTTTTGGGGTGATTTTGAAAATTATTTGAAGGCTATAAATTTCAACAATTATCCCATTAGGTTTTTTATAGGAAAGGGGGTATAGGGGGATATTTGATCTAGCCACCCCCTTCCTTGGATACTTTGATCCCAATTCATGGTGGATAATTTTTAGATGGTTTTCAGTGAAAATTAAAGGTATTTTCATCTATATTTACTCTATCCTTTGATTCTCCCTTTATTCTCCCTGATTTCCTTTATTTTCACAAAGTGTTTTTGAGAAAATTCAATCGGATCATGGTGGAATCATCTCGAGATAAAGGGAATTTTATTCTTCCTATGTAGAGGACAACCCAAGATAATTTTTTAGTGCTTTAGTTTGTTAAATCATTAAATACATATATATATATATAATCTCCAAATTATTAATGATTTATATCTTAAATTAAAATGATTTGGAATATGAAATAGTGATTTGTATTGGGACTTAGGCCGGGAGTTGTGTCAAGATTCTACTATGAACCTGGTAAATTGTTAATTAACTATGAATTGAATATAATTACTTAACTTGGGTATTTGGTCATGATCTAGGGGATTGATCATCGGTATGGTATTGGATTGTACATGGAAAGGTCTTAGTGGTCCTTGGAAAAGCTACCAAAACTTAAAAATAAAATTTAAAAAGATTCAAACATAAGGTAGGTGGCCTTTTCTATGAGCCTTTTAATTTTTATTATTTTGATATATGGCTAGTGAGGTGAAATATTTCCATTTTATATGGTTCCCTTTTATTTATTTGAGTTCTTAAGTTAAATTAAGTGCTTACAATAGTAATTAATTGAATACATTTAACTAAGTGAATAGTTTCATAGGCTAAATTATCCCTATGATGTCATCTTGACACCTCATCTATCAATGGACGAGGCCTTGACTTCAGCATTAACTTAATATTTGTGAACCCTCTTAAGGGGTGTTCCCTATGTGAGTGAAATGAGTTGAACTAAGTTGAGTGGAACATTTTTATGATCCCTATAATACCACAATTTAGTTATATAGATACCTTTACATATATGTCCCTTACATGCATTGGGTACCTCTATAGATTCCTTAGATTCATTGTAACCATATGAATAACTAGGGGTGAGTGACCCTCTTTGTTTGATGTCTCTAGGAATCGGTGGATAGACCTTGGGTAGGCAAGGATCGAGTTGGGAGAGTGTATTGACCCAGAGTGACCTTGATAATCAAGATAGGTCATGGTAAATCTCTTTATTGTTTCTTATGTGGTGAATTCCCATGTACCTTGTGAGTCCATACTACCCTATTGATGATGTTGAGGGACATTACATCATTATAACATCAGGTGATTACCTAAGAACAAGTTTGATACTAGGTTCCCTAAGTTGAGTGCCTCCATTTCATTTGACCGTATGAAACCAGTGTATACCATGTTGACTAGCCGACCCTATGTAGGTGTGTATGGTTATGGGTTGAGATGAGGAGTCTGTGTTGGCTGAGGTAGTTTAATAATACGACTGACCCCTTAATATTTTTTTTCATTCTTATACTGAAATATAGAGATTACGGATGGCATGCGTAGGTATTTTCAGTATAAGGCCATTATTCTTTGCCCAGGTAAGGGTACATTACCCCCAGTTATCAAATATTCCACATATATGGGTATATTACCCTTGGTTTCTGGACATGTCATGGGAATGGATATATTACCCTGGGTTGGCTAAGACTGCATTCCATAAGGATGTGTATATTTCCCTTGGTTTTCCTATTATCTCTATATTATCTATGGATAGGTATATTTCCCCCAAATAGTATTACACATAAGGTGGGTGATTTATTACCTACGAATGTGAATATTACCCTCAATTGTATTATCCCATGTGCAAAAGGAATGGGTGTATTTCCCCTAATAAGCCTGTTCTCTAGGGGATCACCCAGGATTACCTAGGGATTGGCCAAAGGGGCATGTTGGTAGGAATAGTTGTCATGAAGTGCTTAGAGACTCCCTAAAACTATCCAAATCATATATAGTTGATCAGAGTCTTGGAATTTGGGATCAACACCAGATACTATGTTGGAACAATCATCATGACATGCTCAGACACTTTCTATCACCATGAAAAAGTTTGTAGTTTTATTCACATTTTTGCAGTTACCATGTTTATTTATATTATATGAGAATATCACATGCACTTATCAGACTATATGTCAGTTAGTATAGGACCAATTTTGTTGTTCTTTACTAAGTTATGTATTCACATCCTTCTTGACCTTCTATTACAAATGGGTACCTGAACAGCTCTCACATGGTCAATACAGGAACAGGTAGGTATGATGTCCATAATCAAGTTAATAATGGTTGAGTGAGATGGATCAAATGAGATTAGTGATCAAGGTGTCATATTGTTCAGAGTTAAAGTGGAGTTTTGTATATTATTTTATTTTTTTATACTCTATATGTGTGATCATCCTTATAAGAGATCGGTCTGTTATTCTTGAACAATCTGCATTTTACATTGTTATTATTAGAGGATTATTTATTCATATATGCATTGATTAAGTGTTTTTGTGGGTGATATTTGGTTTATTACTTATTATTTCACACTCCAATACTAGGTGAATATACTCCCTATGGTGACTACTTAAACCCTCACTACTAATCGAAAACCTATAGTACTTAGGTAGTCACATCTAAGGTCACGTGGCAGTCCAATCTAGCTACTATTCAGAGTGATCCAGGTCAGAATGTTACAAAGTGGAATAAGAGGCATTATTTTTACTTTTTCATACAATTTTAGGATTTGGTTAATTGAATACATTGTAATTTTTTTAATATTTTTATGGAACCCATAAAACAACATTATGAACACCTTTCTTGATGGAAGTCCATGTTATCAAGGACGGGGTTGATGTTTTTGGTTTCTGATGTTTCAATTATATATTATTTCACCGTGGGTGATGCACATGATGTTAAATATTATTAATGTCTTGTTGGATTTTTATCTCTTATCCTATAGAGTCAAGAGGTGTCTTAGGCATCATATTAATCGTGTAGGATTCATCTGATGTATAATCTTTCTAGTATGACCATTTTCACTAACACTTAAGGCTTAGCTATTTAAAGTGTCCGCAACTTCCCATACGACATTTCTCTATATAAGTACATGGTGTAATTCTATGAAGTTGGGACGTATTTTATACATAATTATTACTTATGTGGTAGTTATTTTGGATTATATGGAAATAATGGTGATACAATCCCTTCAGTAGGGGATGAGTGGAGAGCCTAAGGGGTTGGAAAGGGTAACTAATTCCATATAAGCACACCCTATGAAGGTGAATATGGAATAAGATTAGTTATTTAATGTTACAATAACAACCTTTATGGTGTTTTCTCGTAAATTTTATAATGACACTCCACATAAATAAACTAGGTTACCTTGGTTCCTTAACATGGATTGTCTCAAATGATGATGTGGGGAACCAACTTCAGATGTGATTCTTGAGAGAAAAGTCTCATGCGTAGATTCTCATGAGAATTGGTGCCCTTATGTGTGGGTAATATGACATGTGGTATCTTTGTATGTAATTTACCTTTGAGAGGGTGTTTATCATGTGATGGTGTGATACTTTTAAGATGATTTCATGGATTATAGCCCAATAGAGGTGTCCCTTGTGAGTTTTGGTGTGGTCTAGGTGGGTGTACATAAAGACCTTGATTTACAACTTAGGGTTTAGTGAGTTTGTTTCCATTTTTCCTCAAGGGAAATCCTTTATAAGGGTTATAACAGGGTTTCTTATTGCCTTAGAGGTAGAATAATGGGCACATGAAAGATTTTGGATTTGATTTATGGGTGGTGCAATTGACTTTATGGTGTAGGCATGGAGATTCCTTAGTTCTCTTTATGTGATGATCACATTGAGTGTTGTTTTTCTTGGGTTACAGGGTTATACATCGATGTAAATATTTTTTAGGTGCCTAACCCAGTAGTTACAATAATGTCTAGTATGAATAAGAGTATGGGTGGAAGATCATGAATTGTAATAGCTTAGATAGATGCTAAGTGTGTGTATAATCTTGGCACAGGTGAGGTGCTTGGTCTTGAGAATGGGCACTATGGGTGATCGAAATAGATGAGACTGATAAAACCTAGATTATTATTAGTTTTTTAGGCATGTCATCCTAGTTTTGATGGTGTACAACTCATGAGGGCTTGATTTTTATTTTTTCTACATTTGGACGGTACTAGTACATATGCCTATTCTTTTTTAGGTGATATCAAGTTGACACATGTTGTTTTTGTGAGGGGCCTTTTGTAATTTAAATAAATAATGTCCATGTGCAAGCTAGGTGCTAATGGTAAGTGATGAAATGCATATGGGAGTGGAATCTTAGTGATTTGAAATGATAATTGAAAGGTCCCTCTATTATAGGGAGTCCATCAAAATGAATCAGGTGTTAAGGAATGATTGACCCAATGGTGGTCCTTGGCACATATTTGTAGTGTAACATAGTTTCAAGGGCTGGTAGTAGATAAGTGTGGCTATAAAAGAGTGGCATGCATTTATAAATGGAAACTTATGAGGTGTCACTCAGGATTGAGCGGGTTTTCCACATCTAACCATGATGTTCAATGATGGTTAGTACATATTCCATAGAGATATTGAATTTTACCTAGTGATGTGAAGATGAGAACATCCATGTGGTGGGATTCTTGATAAAAATCATGGGTTTAGTGTACCTCATATGAGAAGGGTCATAGAGGTGGGAGATCATACATGGATGATCATTGATATTTTTTATAGTTGGTGAATTGTTTTAGGAAAATTCAACCAGATTACTTGGGAAATGTAGGGTACAACATTATATGTGATATCAGATGGATTTTTAGTGTTGATTATGGGCTAAAGATGGTTTTTAGGTGATATTTTCATGAAATGGTAGGTGGGGTGTTATTGCTTATGGTATGGATTGATGGTGGGAAAAGGGATACTCGTGTCTTAGCCATGGAATTTCACCAAGATTTAGGGAGGGACTTTGGTGATAATTTTCAAATGATCAGGGTCTGTCTCCAGGAGTGAGGGGAATCAAGATTGGTTATTTTGGAATAGTATTGCTGGGTGTAGCCAATCATTTTTAGGGGAATTCATCCAGAATATTTTTGACTAACACATTCTTATGTAATTGGATATGTTGGATTGGAAACCACATCAGGTGTATTGATTTAGATTTGAAAAGTATTTTTTAAGTTTCATTTGGGGCATTTCATGGGAAATATGACATGTTTGTATGGTTATTATACAATATTGTTTCATTTTTTATGACTGGGAATTTGGAAATCAGAATGGGTACATGTGTTCACATGGTGTTATCATATTTTCTTGGGTAAAATTAGTTGGGAACCACATTGGAAGTGTCATGGGAATACGAGTATGGAACTCTACTAGAAATTATAAGGGAAAACACACTAAGTCATGGGAATTTGAATTTTTAAGTAATACCTTATGGTGGGTATAACCATGGGATGGGTGATCAATTGTATAATTTCATGGTCATGTATCAGGATATATGGTCTTGGGAAAGCATTTTCCCAGTTTTTAGGTAATGGTTACAAGCTTTGTCTTGGGTTTTTGTGGTATGAGAACCTCGAATTAGAGGTTTTTCTTTGAATGTTCTTAGTATGATCAAGAATGGAATAAGGATAGTGTATGATGAATTGACAAATGAGAAAAGTTGGTATATGTTATTGAATAACCCCTAGGGATTATTGATGATAATAATTATAATATTAGTTATTTTTTGATGCCTCGTGTTTATATAGGTGTTTGAAATTCAATAGGAATCTTAATTTCGAATTAGTGAGAAAGTAAAATTTTCAACTGGGATTTGAAATTGAATTACAATGATTGGGACTCCTAAAATATGGTATTTTTTACATGGAATGGGGTCCAATTGATGATGGTAAGGCTCGGGTGGGTGTCGAAGAAATCCTGGGGTGGTTGGACTACAATAGTGAAAAAATAAGTAGCCACCAACTGGCCAGTACAAACCTACTGGCTAGCCAGTGGGGCAGGTAGTGTCTGGGGTGCCACTACAGGTTCCACCGGCTAGTCGTTGGTCTAGTAAAATATAGTTGGTGGGGTTAGGTTTGGTTTAAAAAATAATGGTTAAGATAGTAATTTTACCCTCTATACCCTTCAGTTTTTTAGAGAGAATTGGGTATGGGGAGAGGCCATTCAGTCGAGCTGCCCCCTCTCTTTTCTCCTTTGATCCCCCTTTAAGGGAATGGTTTTGGGAGGTTTCTAGCTTTCATCTAAGTTATGTTATTCCATATTTTCTTTTCCCTTAGCTTATAACTCTATTCCTATTGATCTCCTTTCTTCTCACTTATATTTTTTTAGATTATCTAGAGCATGGTGAAATCATCCCAATATGAAGGGGATTTCATTCTATTCATATAGAGGATATCTTGAGACAATGTACGGGTGCCTCTATTTGTTGAATTGTTAAAGGTACCTCATTCCAAAAAAAAATTGGGTTTATATCTTAAATTAAATTAATTTTGAATGTGTAATGGTGATTTATGTTATATCATTGGATAATAGTGGAATTGGGAGTCTATTATGAACCTCTTGTAGGTGGTTTCTCATGGTTTCTTTAAGAGTTGAGTGTCTAGTGAGATAATATACAATTATTCCATTTTGAGTTAAATTGTTAAATCATTTATAAATTTTTAATTGATTACAAATTCATTATAATTAATTTACATTTGGTTTTAGGAATGATCTAGGGACTCATGTGTTAGCACAATAATGGATTGGACTTGGATGGGCCTCAAAGGGCCTTACCAGAGCTTCCAACCCTTAGAAATTAAATTAGAAATCTTCAAAATTGAAGAAGGTTTTATTGCATATGATCCCTTTGGATTTTATGATTTTGATATGTATCTAGTATGGTTCGGGTTCTCCATTGGGAAATCTGTTTTGTTTGTGTGAGTTCATGATTTAAATTAAATGTTTAAATTTAAATGGTTAATTAATTTAATGCCTTGAACTTAGTGAATAAGAATCTAGTCCACATTGGTCATAGGATTCCAAATTGACACCTTAGCCTCTGAATTCTAATTCCTTGAAATTATAATTTCCCAAATATGTGTTCACCCTCTAGAGGGGTTCAGCCTATGTGAGTGAAATGAGCTGAACTAAGCTAATTGAACCTTATTTAAGGGCCTTGTACACCCCTAGTTGGGATGTATAGAGAGATTAACATACTCAAACCTTATATTCCTTGTGTATCTATATGGATAACTTATAAAAATTGGTCTCAAATAACTAACCCTAGTTGAGTGATCCCCACCCCCCATTTGATGTGAACAGGCCTTAGGCATACCAAGATTGGGTTGGGAGAGCGGACCAACCCAAAGTGACCTTCAGGATTGAGATAGGTCATGGTCTATCTCTTTAATATTGCCTATGTGGTGAATCCTTATATAGCTAGTGAGGACATGGTACCCAATTTATTATTTCAAGGTATGGGACTTCCTTATAATATTGTGTGACCGATTGAGTCCAATTTTGATATTCAAGAATCTCGGTGGAGTGCATCCATTTGATTTGAATAGAGGGTGGGTGTCTCATTGAATGATTGGTCATGTGTGAGTGCATATGGATATTGGAAGAGATTAGGAGTCTATGGTGGTTGAAAAAGCTTAGGCATGTGGCTGGCCCCAAGTTTTGTTTTCTTACTTTCTCATGATAATGTTCTAGGATGAAGGATGCATCAAGTATGTGTTTTTTTTATGTTCATTGTACTTGGTTTGGGGGTGAATATATTACCCCCAACACATAACTATTTCATAGTGATGGCTATATTACCCCTCGTTCCCAACAATGACATGGGTATGGGAACATTACCCCTTGATTGTATAAGCAACGGTTCCATGGGGATGGCTATATTACACCTTGTTAACTAGTTCTCTCTAGGTGATACATGGATTGGAGTATTTTCCCTAAATTTTATTGCACCTGATGTGGTTGATCTATGTTATAAGGATGGGTATATTATCCCCAGTAATCATATGATCTATTTAATCTCCCAAGATTACTTGGGGATCATCTATAGTATTGTGTTGGTTGGTATGTTCATCATTACATTCTCAGAGACACCTCGAAACTGGATGAAGTAGGTATGGTCAATTGGGATCTCAAATACAATGATCAACATTGGTTATTATTCTAGCACAATCATTTCCAAATTCTCAAAAACAATCTAGAATTAAGCTGAAGGAGTTATATATTATTTTTGTTTCTATGGCTACCTTGTTTATTTATTTTATTTGAGCATATCACATTCATATATCACAGTATGTTCTAGTTAGTACATGGCCAATTTACTGGTTCCCTACTGATTTATGTACTCACAACCTTTTTTGGCCTCCATCACACATGGGTACCCGAGCATCTATCACAAATTTATTACAAGCACTAGTATAGATGAGGCTTAGGATCAGTTTTCTGTAGGATGAGTGGGATAGATCATATGATATTGGAGATCAGGGTGTGTTTTGGTATGGAGTTATAATTGAGTCTTTTATTTTATCTCTTTTTTTACTATGTATATGTGATCGGTCATTTGGGTGATCAAACTTGTATAACAGCATGCTCATCATTTCATGATATTATTATAGGATGTTTCATTATTCTTTTATACTCTGATTATGTGTTATTTAGGATGATATTTAGTTCATTAATTATCATTATACTCTCTAATATTGAGGGTTTATACTCCCCATGGTACCTCCTTATACCCCCACTACTAGTTGACAGCATCTGGTGTTCATGGAGGTGTGCCTGAAGTCACATGGTGTTCTGGTCCAGTTACTATTTAGAGTGAGACAGGTCAGTACATTACAATATCATTATAGAATATCCCCAATGAATCATAATAAATATTAAATTATATTGAAATATATGAAAAACATTTGATAATATAATTTGGAAATTAATTTAAAAATGAGAAGAAATACCTTATTATGTTTTTAATAACTTTTATTTCAATTTGAGAAATTCATAATACAATAGAAATAGAATTACATTATAAAACCATTAAAAATTTAATTGTAATATTCTTAAATAAAAATAAATAAGATGGTTTTAAAATACATTTCATGTAGAGAATGTTAAAAAGGAATATTCTTTTCACACTTTTGTAAAGAGGGTCAAAGTCAATAGAAAAAAACATGTGTAGGAAACAATAAAAATATTAATATATTTTTTTAAAGTAAATTGAAATATTAACTTAATAAATCCTTGAATAATATACAGTAACATTTATGAAATGATATAACAAATATGGATATGGAGGATAAATATTTATAACTAAAAATAAAAATATGGTCAATTCCACTCATAAACATCCTTTCAATCAAATTATGAATAAAATGGAGATTAAATGGTAATAATATATGTAAAACCCATAAATAAATATATTATAATAAAATAAATTGGTTCTTAGTGATAAATAATATATAATTCCCTTGACTATGAGTTTAGACATAAATAATTTTGAATTCAAAGTGAGATTTGAAAAGAAACCCTTATAGAATGGTAACTTTTCAAACAAATTCCCTTGAAAGAAATAAAATAAGAAGGATTTTTAAATCCCATTAATTTAATGAAAATTTTTATTAAAATCATTATTGGGTATTATATAAACCACACAAAATAAAATAAGTGATGAATGTGAATCATATCTCAATGAAGGGAAATTGAGATGAGAAAACCCTAAACTCGGTCTTCTACTTCATCAGGCACACTTGAACACCATATGTAATAAATTTAGATTTATTTTAATTAATAATTATAACCTTATTAATATTTATTTAAATTTATTCCATTCATTTAAAATTTATTATTACCCATATATTAATTTTTCATTATCAAAATTAATATTCGAGTATTGATTGTTCTATTTTCCACACATGCTTCGGTTTGGCAGTTCCAGTCCCTGCTCATTGGTCAAGGTTTTATAAACTATAGAATGTCAATAAATATTTATTATATGTTTTTCATATATTTCTATATGACTCTGGTCATTTCATGGATCTTATGGTGACGGTTCCCATGGAATTCTTAAAAATATCATTTTCAGTGATTATTTTATTAACAAAATAATTGAATTGAACTATGAATATGTTTTGTCATATTTCCATTTAAGAATGATGAAAACATATAAAATTATTCATTTTTAAATAATATTTCAAATATTTAAGTTTACTTAATCATTGATGATTTAAATTTGATAACATCTTTCATGTGGGTGGTAAAACTGACATAAACAACAAAATGTTATAACGACAGAATGAGAAGGAATATGTTATTATATAATAATAATGTTACTTTTAAATAATCTTAAAGATTTAAAAAATGTTTTCAATGTGACAAATAATATTCTATAATAGTTATATGATGAATTTCTATGAAAAATCAGGATAATAATTCATTACTTACAAAGAAGAAATCGTATCTTCTATTGGAAGCCTTCATAGTTTTGAAGGATTTGGGGAATCCACTTGATACCAATGGCTAAATAAATTGTGATAGGATTATTAGGGAAGTAAATATATCAAATTATATGGAGGAATTAGTTATTTTAGTCTTGTAAATGGTATTGAAGGTCCATTTTATAAGTGAGAAGTTGTAACACCCCAGGTTTTTTAGGAAGCGCGTTCTTTTTATAAACCATATGTTTATATTCTAATCTTTTTTCTATTTTTTAAAATGAATTTAAATTGATTAGAAAATAAGTTATAAAATATATGAATTAAAACTAATAATAATTTATTCATTCATAAGTGTAATATTACAACAAAATCACATCAAAATAACAATTGAACACTATAGATTATTACTCACCATAGATAGAATACATCCATTAAAAGTACATAAATAAATAGGTAAAAATAAATAAAAAAGAATAAAATAATCATGAGTAGTAAACCCTTTGCATAATCTTCATACTTAATGATTTAAAATATACAAACAAACCTATAATGAGGAACATCACCATGAAAGGATAAAGCATTATATAAAATCTATAATATGAAATAAGAACTATGCCTTACGAAGTGAGAGTGGAATAAAGGAATGATTTAGTAAGTGTATATATATATGAACTAAATATGTTCATTTTGAATATGGTGATTTAAAATACAGTCCTTTCAAATATGGTCATTGAAAATATGTTCATTGGTCATAAATCTAACTGGTATACTGAATTCATGTATTGTTAAGTAGTAAATTTTTAAATAATATAACACATAATATGATATTAAAATATTATATATATATATATATCTGTTATTTATAAGTTTTAATATTATTATTAAAATATTATATTATGTATATATAATATTAAAATCAATACTTTAATATCAGTGGAGTAGTAAAATTAAATTCTATAATATAAATTAATAATTTTAATAGTATTTGTTAAAACGTATTTAGTATAGAAGTAAAACTTCTTTTTTTCAAAAAAAAAATAATTTTGATAATTATTGTATGTTTTATCCTAATATATTAAATTGATAAATTTTATAATATCATTATATATGAACTAATATACTGAAAAAATTTTAATTTGAAAATGGTGTAAAATAATATTAATAACACTTAATGATAAAAAATGTCATTCATTCAAAAAAAGAAGTTTTTTTTATATTTTCTATTTTTGATTAAAAAATAAATTTATAAAATTTATAATTTGAATTATAAAAAACTAAATTTTTTTTTTATATTTATAACATCAAACATTTATTAGTTTGTATTTTTTATTTTTTCTAAAAATGTTGATTTTTAGTTGAAAAATAAGGTTTTGGTGAAAATTATAATTTTTACAAATTTATCATTATGTAAGAATATCCTAGTAGATTAAAAAACCTTTAAGTACTAAAATATTTATTTAAGGAATAACATTATTCATTTTAAAATATTCTTTATACTTATAAATCCTTTGTTCAATATTTTATGAACTAATTAAAATGTTACTTTAATAAAAAAATATTTTTAGTATTTTCTCTTAATTAAGTGTTATGATGGTGAAATTCAGTTACAAATTGATTTTAAATCCATATTACTTTTATTTTTTTTATAATAAACCTATTTATATAATAAAAATATATATCTATGATAATATTATCCTGTATATAAATTTTTAAACTAAAAACATGTTTTTTCTAAAAAAAATTATGAATTATGTTTATTTATTTTAAAATTAAAACTTCAAAACCATAAAAAAATTTATTTTATAAAATTATTTATAAATTTAAAATCATAAATTTTAAATTAGGTTAAATTTAAAATTATAATGTTTTTCATTAATATTAATTACTATGGTTAAAAATTAATTACAAAGATAAAAGTAAATTCCAGTAAAAGTTAAAAATTTAAAAGAAAAGGCTTAAAACACTCTAGTTTGTCTCCAAAATGATTGCATGAGTATAATATATAACTACTTGCACCTCCCCTCCACTTTTTCATTTTGGATCCATTTACCTTTGAATAGTGACATTACATTATTCAAAATGTAATGGTTACTTCCAAAACTACACTTCCCTTCACTTAAAAAGGGTAAAACTTCAACCACTTCAAGACTCACCTTTATTTAGAATTTCTTATTGAAAATATACCACATTATTCCTACTATAAAAATCTACCATATTGAAAATATTCTGGTCACTATTATTTATCATAAGTCCTTCATTTCTAAGGGAAAATCTATGGAAAATTCAAGCCTTCTATGACGTTTCACTACTGGAAAAACAACCTATACCCATGGTTCAAAACTGTGGGTATAGCCCCCAAAACCGTGGGTATAACCTATACCCAAGGTTTTGGGAACCATGTGCTAGAATGGCATCGGTATAGGTCCCCATTCTATACCCACATTTTTCCAAAACCGTGGGTATAGGTGTTCTTCCACCATATCAACGAAACATGCCCAATTTCTATGGTGTCAAAGGCTTTTACCCACGGTTTCGAAACCGTGGGTATAAATCCTAAAATAATGTAGGCGGCGTGTTTTGATCCCGAAACCTCTTCGCTGCAAACTCTGCGTCTAACCACTACCCTAACATCACCTATGTGTGTGTGTGTGTGTGTATATATATATAGTTAAATATAGTTATATAAACCGTGGGTATAGAAGGAAGAATCGTGGGTATAGGACTCTCGCCAAAAAAAATCTTTCCCGTGGGAAAATAATTTCCCATGCACACACGGGAAAACTATACCAACAGTTTTTCATAACTATGGGTATACGTATTTTATCCCAGACCTATTCCCATGGTTTTGGGGGAAATCGTGGGGATAGGTACCCCTATACCCACGGTTTCTGAAAACCGTGGGTATAGGTGACTTTTCAAGACATATCCCCATGGTTTTAGAAAAACGTTGGGATAGACCCCCCTATACTACCTATTTGAGATATTATATCATGAAATAAATGTTATTCATGGTAATTGAAGTATAGTTTAAAACACTCTCTTTTAATAGGTTTTATTTAAATGATTCTCAAGTAGTAAGGGGTTATCTTTACTCAAATATTTTTATTGGGTCTCAATAACTCCAATTAGATTATAATATTTCAATATTTAATAATCCTAACTTGTGATGATGTTATTTTCTATTTCCATATTCTTTTCTAGGGAAATAATGATTCACACTGAAGTCTTTTTCCATGATTAATCTATTTTTGATGAATAATTATCATCTCTTTTAATGAATTTTTTCTCTATATACATGTTTTTACTTTATACTAATGTCCACCTTTCCCTAGTGGAAACTAATTTTTTTTTATCTTAAATTTTTCTTATATTACAATTTATTCATTTTAAAATGAAGTAGGTTTTTAATACTCTTTTTTGATGTGGGTTTTTGATAAATGAGTTTAAAAATGTTCAAAAGGTTTTCCATATTTTTAAAATAAAATGTTTTATCTTCCACTAAATATTACTTTTAAAAAAACTTTATATGTTTTCAAAACTATATTATTGAATATTGTTTTTTAAAATTTAATGTTTAAAAAAAATAACTTCTTCTTTTCAATAATTACTTTTCAAGGTGAATATAACTTCTTAATTTATTTCAAAGGCAAAAGAACTTTCTAAATAATATTTTATGTTTTCACCACTATTTTCTTAATTATCTCAAAATTATTAACTTATTTTGAAGTTATTTTTCCTGAATCACCCTTTCAATGTTCTTATTAAATATATTTTTGTGGTTATTGAGTTTTTGATATCAACTTTTTACATGCCTGAGTTCAGTTTTGTTGATTCCATCTTGAAGGGTGGTGAAACCCATTTTTATTTTCATGGGTTTTTTATGATATGATGAATTAAATATGTTTTTTTACCATGGTTTTTTATGATACTTTTTATGGTTTATGTCTTATTAAACTCATATGCATGTATGATGAAAGGTGAGTTCTTATATCCCCCACCAATGCATTGGTTAAGGAGTTATATATCATAAGACAAGGATATCAAGAATAGACATTTTTTTGTTTTCAACGTGAAATGTGAACATTTTGTTGTTCGCAATATTAAGCATGAACATTATTTTTGTTCACAAAATAAAGTTTGGGTATTTTTTCACAACATAAGGCATCAGTATTTTTTTATTAAAAATATAAGTCATGGGAATTTTTTATCACAATATAAAATCATGGGAATTTTGTTTTTTCACAATATAAAGTTTGGCCATTTTTTAACAACATATATCATGGGAATATTTTTTATTCACAACATAATTCATGGGAATTTGTTCACAATATAAATCTTGGGGATTTTTTTATTCACAACATAAATCATGCAATTTTTTTTCATGATATAAATCTTGGGAATGTTTTTCACAACATAAAATTTTGTAATTTTTTCACTAAATAAATCATGGGAATACTGTTCGTTCACATCATATATCTTGGTAAATTTTTTTATTAATAATATAAAGTGTGGTCATTTTGTTTGTTCAAAATAGGAAGAATCGAAATTTTTTTTGTTCACAACATGAAGAATGGGAATTTTATTTGTTGACAACATGTATAATGGATATTCTATTATTTCATAATGTCATAGTTTCCAAATAATTATGTTTGTGCCAAATTTATTGATTATTTTATGTTTTAAGAGAATGTTATATTTCCATGTTGTATTATTTTGATTATACCACATGGGTCATGTTTATTGTCTCATGTTTCTATAATCTTATCCCATGGTATATGTTTTCTCATTATTGATGACATGTTTTGATATCAAGGATTATGGAAAACTATTATTGTTCCATGTTTTCCTAATGATATATTTCTCCCATGCTCATGTGTCCTCATATGCTTATGATCTAACCCTTGTTAAAATGTTGATAATTCTTCCCCAACTGAGTATTTCAACTCCACCCTTTCTTATGTTTTCTTTCCCCTAGTTATGAAGATGTGTATAGATTATGAGGTATCTAGAAGTGGATCTAGTGTGGTTTGAATGTGGAGAATTTTTCAGAACTATCCTAAAATAATTTTATTATATTTTTAATCCTCAAAGACACTAAACCTTTTATTCCTTGGATTTTGTTATTTTTTGTGAGATGTATTATCTAAAACATGCAATCATTTTATGGTTTATGCATGTTTATTTTGGGTTTCTATATAAGGGGTGGAATTTTTGTAAATAATAATTTATTAATATAAAAGTAATGTCATATTCAAGGAAATTGGATCCAAAATTGAAAATTAATGAAGATAATATCAGGGGAGGTAGATCAAGACCCCATCCACCCATTTAGAGATAATTTTTGTTATATTTTATAATTTTATCTATTAACTTAAGACTTTTTCCTCATTTTATCCTTTACCAAAGTAACTAAAATTTACCTTGGTAACTTCAGTTTATGTATAAAAATAAAATTTACCTTATTAAAATAAATTGTACAATATTATTAAAAATATGAAAAATATTCTACTAGATTCAATTTCTAAAGATAATAAAAAATAATTTTAATATATTTACACATAATGCATAAAACAAATTTTGGAAAAATATATTTCTAAGCATAAAAATAAATTTATAAATATTACTTATTGAATAAAATCATTAAATGATTGGAAATTTTTATTGAAATTATATGTATAAACAATTAATTTCATTAAACTTCATAGTTCAAATATTAACTTTTAAAAAAATGTAATAAAAATAATTTTTTTAAATAAAGCATTTTTTATCCAAGAATAATTAAATTAGTATTCATTGTGGTTATTTAATTATTTATTAGATATTGTTAATTTATGTTACCAATCATTCCATGAATTTTATAAATACATTTTATTTATATCTTTCTTCAAAAATAAATTTAACAATAACATGTAGTTCATAAAAATAGTGTCTTTAGAATCAATGATGTTTTCTTAAGTGAATAAGATACCTTTTAATTTTAAAAAGGCATTTAATTTTCCAATTATGTTTTATTTAACTATATTGTATTGTATTTAATTTTATATAGTAATAAATCATTACTCACTTTGGTTTGGTGAGTGTGTAACATAATTTATCAAACACAGTATTTATTTAAAGGGAAATTCATAATAAAATCTAGGTGTGTTAAAACCCTATCTAACTCACTAAAATTCACAATATACCTTCACAAAAATACATCTAAGTATAAATTATGAAATTCAGAAAAGATCACATGAGATACAATCACAATATCTTAACAAAAGATAATCTAATTAAAATCCAACTCCCACATAACCATTAAGAATAGATTGAGACACACACATCCAAATACATAAATAAAAAATTAAGGGAGTTGAAATATTAGTGTCATATAAAGACTCTATAAAACTCCCACGATTGATAATGTATTCCTCAAGCTTGGTTCACTCATGGAAATCTCCATTAGCATGGATCAATCATCCTCTAGCTTATATTTTGTCTTCTATCTTGGGGTTTCTAAGATATCCAAATTCAACGTCCCTTATATGTTCCTTCTTCCTCCTCGTATAGAAATCTCCCTTAGGTATTATACCATGGTCTCGTAAATCACTAACGCATGGAATTAGAATATACATGATATGCTTCTGTGTGGAAAATGGACTTCCCCCTTCATTGATTTCAGTTCCTGGATCCATGATATCTTAATTCCTCTTATTTATAAGATTTAATAAGACATGGTTAGTTTATTTGGGATTTTCCCAATTTGGTTATAGTTTTAGTGAATATTATTTTGGTTCCCCATAGCTTTTGTATACAAGCCATGTGTAAAGTTTTCTTCGTAAATGGCCAAGGAGTTTCTTTATCTTCCATGTATTGAATTTATATTTTATAGTTTTCTTCTCCCTTATATATTTTTCAAGATTTATTTGAGATAACTTTTTAATAATTATATAATTTTAGGTATAATTGATGATCAAAACAGGTTATATTGATCCGCCAATGTAATCTCGGGTCTAGATATAGTGTTGCATTGGGTGGATAAAATCATGTGAGGTTTTAAATTGAGGCAACTTTTTCATGAGAACATCAAAGCATTTAGTCTTCAAGATACATTGGTAGCCATATGTAATATAGATTTCATTCTTTAGACTACATTGGTACTTTCCAAAATACCACACTATGATGGTCAAATTTCAAAGAAAATAGGGTATCAAAACACGAATAGTGTTAAAGGGTTAATATAATATGCATTGAGGTTCAAAGATAAATTGGTTATATAGAATATCCCTAGGTTCCACTATATGGATATATTAGTCTGGTAATGGAATGTTAGGAAACTCTTTGGGGAAATGTTAGTGTATGAACATAATCTTAGAGACATGAGGCAGTATTGAGTTACTCTTACATATAAAACCTAATTCCCAAGTTAATTATAAGTGATCTCCCAAGTTACTCTTATGTGAATATAATTCCTTTGATACAAGAAAAAAATAATCTTCTTGATATGTTATTATTATTTTACAAGTGATATATTTCACCTAAAAATATTGTATCATGTTGGCACCCAATAAAAATATGAAAAAAATCAGTTCAATCAATTTACAAATAAAATAATTAAATGATAAATTTAAATAATAAATTAATTAGCATAAAATAATCATATTACTAGTTCAAAGTCACAATGAAATGTATCCAAGATTGGAATTAGTATATTCAAGAATATTTTTTCAAATATGTACTAAAAATCACTTGAATTAATCATTAAAGTAATTTTTTCCAATAAAAAATATATAAAACCCATAAATATGTGAAACTCAATGTGACTCTCTAGAACGGATAACCATTAATGGTATAAGGAGATCCACATGATCTCATGTGTTCCCCCCAATATACAAGAGGCTTCCAACTATATGTAAGGTCTAAATAAACAATATTGGAAGATTATTTCATCTATAACAGATAAGAAATAAAAGTACATCATCATAGAATAAATAATTAAAGTTATAGAACTAAAATGTGAAAGAAACAATGAAAATAACATAAACCTATTATATAACAATATAACATATAATATATGATACAATAGGTAAAGATATAACCATGCGTGGTGGTTCTATATACAATAAAAAAAGGAAAAATAAATAATAGGCATCTCCACTAGATGATCCAAAAGTATAACCCAGAATCACCTCATCTAACCTTCTCAAATTTTTTAACTACTATAAGCAGGCTCCTTACCCTCATCAGGATCCATGACCAAAATATTATTCTCACACACTAAGATTCCCATGAAAGGTATGAGTATAAACCCATTAAGACACCACCAATGTGACCTTAGAATAAATATTTTTGGTTATATAAAAGTGTATGTGATGAATAAGAATAAATGCACAAATAAACATATAACTCGTTGGATCATCCTGCACTAACTGGGCTTCCATGAACCCTATACCTACCAACTTCATCTCATTTCCATAATAAATGTTTGTCAATTCCATAGTATCCCATACAACCCATTACCAAAACCTTTAACTTAGGTCACAGCCTCATCAAGAACCCTATCCCATCCCTACATACTCAGGGAGGTTCATTAAGTCACACTAACCCATCAATATGGGTTCTAGGGAGTTTATATTCAATCATATCAGCCTATCCCTATAAACACTGAGGATGATATAATCAATCACATAGGATAATCCCCCACAAACTCTTGTGAGGCCATAGTCAATCACACCATCCCATCCTCACAGACTCTAGGGAGGCCACAATCATTTACGCTAGCCCATCCCCATAAATTTTGGGGAAGCTACATCAATAAGAACAAGCATTAACAAGAAAAAATCACATAATAATGGGAAAACATGACATCATAACCTAACCTGACATCTCACTCATGATGTAAATCATCATCATGATGGACTAAACCATCTCACTTATGGTCATCCTCACATCATGCATCAAGATAATTTATTAAACCAAAACTATCCCTTATCTCCTCAATAACCTAAACATCATCATTCATTAAAAACCAAGAAACCAAGGTAAAACACCACCCAATCCCCTATATCAATTATACAAGTCATGCTATCCATTCTTGAGAATAAACAACACTTTACAAGTATTATTACCTAAGCATACATCCCTAATGTTATTTCTTGTACATGGATCTCATTTTTCAATTACAAGGAACACAATCAAGGTATTACTATATTAACCCCTCCATCATTTACCATAGACTTACTTGCCTTAACTAATCCCAAATGACTCATTCTAAGCCATGAATCCCAAGTGGGAATCCATATGTGCATACTTGGTGCATGTAATCTTATCATCAATTTCAAGGCATACAATTTATACTCCCCTCTAAGAGACCTACTAAATTAATACAGACCACACCCAATTACATTAACACTAAAAGTCTATAATTATATATTGAACTAGTATGTATGCTTCCAATTCTTAATTTAAAATGAAACCCGCTCTACCTCTATTCTCTCATATGGTTGGGTATACACACCACGCTCTTTTTCTATTTTCCCCATTTCAATAAATTTTGTGTGATTCACTTATTAATATGAGTCTATCTAATTTAGAACATAGAAATTATAAACAACAATCTCCCCTGAAACTATTTCTATTAGTCAAGGAATGAAAGAAACATTCGACAGTTGGATCTTATATTTATTTTAAACATATGTTGAAGGATTTTTATTCAAAAACAATTATTACACATATGACCATTCCATATTTGAAAAATTCAAAAGATTTTTTAATAATATAAGTAATACTCTTATCTATTTAAAATTTAAATAAAGTTATGATGTATTTATCTTCTAAAAACTAATCAAATTACCCAAGTTATAGATTATAAATAAGCTTTATTAACTATAAACAAAAAAAAATATTATAACATCTAATTTCTATAATTTAGGTATCTTTTATCCTTTATATTTGATCATATTTTTATTCGTTGTTGTTCTGGGTCCTTATAAATCTTTTTAGAACTTTCTGGTAGTTTTATAGGGGGTTTCACCATGGATGAGGGGTGTTCAGGCACGGAGAGGTTTGTTGTAGTGTGTATGATCTAGCTATAGGATAGGGGATTTCATGAAATCTTCCAAATGTAGCATGTCTAAGACAAAGGGAGTAAGTTTTCGATTGGATATTTTGTATGGATTTTTATGCCAATTCCATTTTAGGGACAACTGTGATGTAGAAAGACAATTTTATGTGGAG
The DNA here is from genome assembly GCA_963277665.1 of Viscum album. Classification (NCBI taxonomy): domain Eukaryota; kingdom Viridiplantae; phylum Streptophyta; class Magnoliopsida; order Santalales; family Viscaceae; genus Viscum; species Viscum album. The sequence goes on along the minus strand of OY728135.1, from coordinate 1,138,110,840 downwards.
TTAGTTGTGTTTTCTCTTCCGTTTTGAGGGCATATATGGCATGGTGCATGGGTTTCACTGTAGCCTTTACCCAAGTAAATAGGATTTGGGTGAGGTCTGCACTATGGATTTAGAAGCCAAATAGATTGGGGTGATTGAGGAATGGCCTCCTACATTGTGTCAAGTTCTACACCCTTTTAAATTTTTTTATCATGGTGTTATAGGATGTAGCATGGTCTTTTTTTTACTGAAATTAAAAATCTTGAGCCTCTTTTATATTCCCTAATCCTTTTATTTGAAAAACAAATCCTACCCTTTGGCTTGTGGAGTCTCTCTAGAGAGGATTTTGGATTCTCCAAACCTTCTACTCTCTGATCTAAGTATGGATATAACTTATCCCTCTCTGGTAAGTGTAAATATATTTGGTTGGGAATCCTCTTTTCTTATTTTCTTGCCTTCTTTGAGAATGATGAATCCAAATTTTGTATATGTATTATATATATATTTTAATAGATTTTTATTCTAGTGGCTTCTCATTGATTCCCCTCACCTTTGGCCTTCCATTGGTGATTCCTGATTCGGCCCATTGGACATCTAATCATGTAATAAATTGTAGGAAGTTTACAAAGGATTTTCCCTACAATTGAAACCTAAATTTATTTCTTGAATTGAAATTTATTTTCAATTGTTTTCTAAACCTTCTATTTTGATGATTTATTTTAAAGTCATGTTATTTTTGAAATAAAAACTATCTTCAAGGGCATTGAATTTTTTTTGTGATTTGAGAAAAGATGGATTGAAATGATTTGATTTAAATTATTGAGAAAAATGAATTTAAATGTGAGATGAATTTTAAAGTCAGGAATTTTATAAAAACCTCTATTTTGGTTTTGAAATTAAAATGGCATGTTGAAGTTTAAAATGGTAATTGAAAATATAAATGATGAATTGATTTAAAAAGAATTATTTTCCACATGATTTAATGATTGATTGAAGAACATTTAATCCTAAGTAGTTAATAGTTTATTGGGATAAGTATGCTAGGATTGGTATCCCCTATCAATGGATTGATGATGAAAACTCTAACTAAATCATGTTTGGAATGATTTTCCCAAAGGGGTTTTCATTAATTATCTTAATGGAATGATCTTTAGGGATGTGTACACACACATTGAGCTATGATGATTGACTAATTAGTATGAGGATCCTGTATAAAAAAGGTAAATTATTTCGAAGATTATGAACATGTTTCTTGGTTTTCATTTGATTATTACATGTCAGTGAATATAGAAATGATTTATTAATATCCTTTTTATTTTTATGAAAAATTTTCATTTAATCCTATCTTTGATATATCATCCATATATCTAATTTGAAATAATGTTTTGATTAAAAAACAATTCCTTGTTTTATTTAAATTGAAGCATAAATGGTTTATTTGTATTGGAATTTCTTGTGGAACATTTTTTGGAATCCTACTAGGATATTTTTTCTCACACCCTACCTTTGACTTTGGGTGTTTATATACTATGTTATGATAGTTTCAAGAAAATTTAAAGGGATCCTTGGAGGTGGAGGGTGTACTTAATTTACAGGACATAGAGTGGTGATGGTGACTAGTGGATCTATAGTCCACTTGTTCCATAGGGATTATGATAGTTAATCTTGATGGATGTTTTTTTCACCTTTTTGATGATGTAATATTTGGTTTTTCTATCTTACTAATTATGGTACTTTTATCCTTGAGGAGTGTTCGGAATATCAAGGGTGTAATTTTTTGTCTTCCATTTTCTTCTATTAATGTTTTTTTTGTGGAAAAATATTTCACATTTACCTCTAACAAGAATTTAGATGATAGTCTCTATCCCATGGGGATTTGGAACGACCTTTAGGATATATAATGATCAGATTGGGTATTGGTGTACCATGTTATTCTGGATGGTTCATGAAAAATGGTATAAAATAAAGTTGAGTATCTTTATTTTATGGTGTTATGCAATCCAAGATGATCTGGTTGATATGAGGTCGGATTTTTGGTACTTTGGGGGTAGTTATGACTGATTTCTAGGATAGATCTCATCGCAGTGATCCTTATGTCACCATGGGTGTTTGTGAAAAGAGACTTTGAGGAGTAACTTGATATAATTCTAGTATTTTCCCTAAATTTTATCCTAGAATTTTGAAATCCTGGAATTTTGATTTCTATCTTATGGAATTAATATTCTTATATATCTTGATTGAGTCTGTGATCTTAGTATGCTTATTGATGCTTTAATGATTCTAATTGATGTTTTGTAGTATCATTCCCCAAATAAAGAATTTGAATATACCTTAAGAGGAATATTATGATGAACCAGATAAATTGAACCCTCTGGTTGATTAGAATATATTCTAGATAGTGGTGTGTAATATCTAAGCTCTAGGATAGGTATCTAAACCCATTCTCATTCAAGGATTGATAGTGGACCTATAGTGGATTAATATAGAGATCATACTTATGAGTTTCTTTGGTAGAAAGAACTTTATTTATAAGGTTCAAATGATCCTCAAGAGGATTAGTATTGGTTGAAAAATATTGAACTTCTTTTTTAGTTCTTAGAAACTTCAGATGCTATAAAGGTGAAATGTTATACCTTCAAGCTGAATAGTTCTAGGAGGATTTGGTGGGATTTGATAGTTATAGAGAATAAACATGAACTCTTGGAGTGTAAAGACTTCAAATACCTCTTCAAAAAAAATTATCCATAGTAGATGGTTTTGTAAAAGTCTTTGGAGTTTCTTAGCCTCAAAAAAGGTGATAGAACCGTGACTGAGCATGAAATCCTCTTTAATAAACATGTTCAGTTTTCTCCTAAAGTGGTGAAAAATGAGAAAATGAAGGAAAAAATATTAGATATGGGTATTTTATTTGATATCTGATATCATTTTTCAGTATGAAACTTGCTTCTTGGATGCACTGTATAAAGCATTGATGGTTGAGCTTCACCTGGCTGATCAGTCTAGGCTGATGGGAGTTCCTCTTACTCTAATTGGTAGTTTTGTTGGTTACTTTAAAGGAAATAGTAAGTATGATGAGTCTCATGGAGATTAATAATATTAGGAATCATCAATAACTTTTTTGTGTCTTTTATAGGCCCTTTAACTTACTTTTAGTGTGGAAAGGTTGGGTATTCAAAACGAGCTTGTACTGAGGCACCAAATATCTATGGTTTGTATGGTCGGTTAGAAAAACTATATAAGTTTTCTCATGATTATTATACCCCTCATAGTGGCATGGGATCATAAGAACCTAAAGTTATTATTTTTTAATCATATTCTTTAAGAACTAATGGGTTTCAGCCTCAGGAATCTGAAAAGAAACTTTGTCACGATTTGGAAGAGTCTCCTGAGGAAGTTGATGTAGGTCCAGCAACAGTGAGAGGTTCCATCACTATAAATTCATCTTTAATTATTGATTTACTAAATACAATTTAATATCATTCATTATCATTGAATTATTTTTTAAAAATTATAAAAAAAAATTCTATGGATCTTATGTCTTATGCAATGGATATTACTTTTCCCCTCAAAATAAAGAGAGAGTAGGATCTCTAATTCCCTTCTCAAGTATTCTCCTTGATGGAAATTTATCTCACATAGAATTTTTTGGTTGTTGGAATGAAACCTCTAGATATCATTTTTAGGAAGGATTAAATAACTTCCCATAAATCCATAATTGACTATTGTCTTCAGTGAGTCTCCTTTACTTTTCCTGATGGTGTGTGTTGTGTTCTCTAGGGATAATGGGACTCAATGTCTAGTTGAGATGTTCCACCTCTTTCAAAGTTTGGTAGAGTGATAATGGTATTTTGTTTTGATCTAGAGAAATAATCCTTAAGTGGTGATCTTCATCCAGTATTTTTCAATTTTCTCAATGTTTTTTTACCTGACTTTTCTAGAAGACCCAATATAAGGGAGGATGATTTTTTCATTTATTTAGTAACAAGTAACCAACCTATATCCATTCCATATTACCATATAGAACTAGTTGAATTAAATAATTTAAATACATGTTTCGATGATTTTTTGGATAAAGGATTAATATTCCTCAGGGTTTTACCTTGGGTGGTGGCTATTATTTTTGAAAAGAAACCTGATAACACACACCACATTTATATTTAATAATAGGATCAAAATCGAGTTATGTTAAAGAAAAAGTATCTATTTCCATGGTTTATGATCTATTTAACCACTTGAAAGGGTTTATGTTTTTCTTGATGATTGATCTTTGGTTTAGTTGCCACCAATTAAGAATCAAAGAATCTGATATTCCAAGGATCGCCTTCAGGAGTAGGTATGAACATTATGATCATCTTTTTATTCCTATTAATATACCTAAACTATAGTTTTTATGGAATATATGAATAGGATATTCCATGAGTTCCTTTATTAATTTTTGGTAGTATTTTTGGATGAAAACATGGTTTACTCTAAGTCTAAGTATAACAATGTGCGTCATTTCAGAGCAGTTATAGAAATTTTAAGTGATCACCAACTTTATACCAAGCTATCTAAGTTTGATTTCTAGATTTGGGAAGTGAACTTATTTATAAACATTTTCTTGGAATATGTTATTTCAATCAATCCTAAGAAGTTAGAGGTTTTCATGAAATTGTAAGAACTACATGATGTTTTTTAGATTTTGATCTTCTTGGTTTTAGTGGGGTATTACCAGCATCTCATCAAATATTTTTCAAAGTTGGATATCTAATGAATTCTATCACTCGGAAATGGGTAAAGTTCATTTGGGAATCTAAATATCATAATTATTTTTATGAGTTAAATAATATTTTGATTTTTTTTCAGTTTTTACTCTTTCAAAGTCTGGACAAGTATATGTTGTCTTTTTTTATGCATTAGGTTTGGGTTCGGGTTGTGTTATCATGAAGAGTGATCACATGGTAGACTATGTTTCCTGTTGTCTTAGGCCACATGATAATAACTATTAATCCCAAGATCTTGAACTCACACTTATGACACATGCTCTTAAGAGTTGGTGAAATTACCTTTTCAGATAAATTTTTACTATGTTTTATGAACAAAAGATCTTGAGTTATATCTTATATAAAAAATATTTGAATCTCTGATAAATAAAATTGTTGGAGTACCTATAATATTTTGATTTTGACATTACTTACACACCTGGTAAGGGGAATATCATCATTGATTCTTCAAGTATGGAAATTTCAACCCAAGCCATGAATGAATCATCATATGAGTAGAATCTTATGGATCTCTTCACTTGTATGCATTTTTGAGTCTGGGAGGATAATACTAAAAAAATTAAAAGGTGTTCATTTTACCTCATTTCATCCAAACATGATTATTCAATAAAAATATATCTATGGTGAGTTTCATGACATTAGGGACTCTCATTTTGGTAGGGATTACATCTTTGATTTGTCATTCTCTTTTTAGGGAATCTTATGTTTTCAAAACTAGTATGGCGTACCCTTACTAGTGAGAAATATTGTGATTAGAGACTGTCATAGTTTCCATTGAGTGGTACACCCTAGTACCATAAATATGTTCTATAACATGTGGGGATAATTTTGGGGGCCAAGTATGAGACAATACTTTGAAAATTGTTTCCCTAATTATTATACTTGTTATCATGTCAAGGCAGAGTGCCAGAAACCTTCGAGTTTGATTCAGTACATTCTTCTTCCAACTTGTAAGTGGGATGGTATTTCTAATGATTTCATATTTTTATTTCCAATTACCCTTAAGTAGAATAATGAAATATTGGTATTGATCTATAAGCTAGACAAATTGTCTCATTTTATCCCCATTCACGATACAACCAATGTTGAGTACTTGAGAAGCATGTATGTGTAGTATATCATTAGGTTTAATAGAGTTCCATCTCTTATAGTTTCTGATAGTTATGCTTGTTTCACTTGTCATTTTTTGGAGAGGACTCTAGAAGGCAATGGGATTCCATGTTAGTTTGAGCATGGAGTATCATCTACATATGGATGGTCAAATAAAACAAGTAATACAAATTCTTGAATACATGCTTTGTGCTTGTGTTCTTGATGTTGGTGGAGATTAGGATATCCACTTGGAACTGGTTGAGTTTTCCCATAAAAATAGTTACCAATCTTATATCATAATGAAACCCCTTGAGGCCTTATATAGTTACCCATCTAAATCTATGTTGTGTTGGAAGAGATCGGTGTGACTTCTCTAGTTGGACCCTGTTTTTTCTAAGAGATGATGGCTAAGATTAAATTTATTCATTGAAGAATAGTGATGGATCAGATCAGATATAAATATTATATTGATTGTAGTTTATTCCCTTTGAAGTTTTCAGTTCGTGATCAGCTTTTTTTAGAGTTTCACCTTGGTTAGGTCACTGAAGGCTTAGGAAATAGATAAATCTTACTATAATATGTGTGTGACCATTAAAGGTTGTTGATAAAATTGTAATTGTGGTTGATTATTTGAATTATCAAATTAATTTGATATAGATTGATAATGTTATTTATGTATCATAACTCAAAAATTATCTCTCAAACCTATCTCATGTCTTGAGCATGGAGGACCTTATTATGAAACATGATTTATCTATGATTGAGAAGCCAGTCTAGATTGTTAATTCTATGATGAAGGTTCGTTGTAATAATTATAGACCTTCAGTTTGAGAGCTATGGAATCATGGTTTTGATTCACATGAGACTTCGGAGTGTGAGGCGTGATGAGAGAGAACTAGCCTCATATATTTAACCATGAGTCTTTTGGATATACTTTCTGAGGGTATAAATTATTTGGGATGGGCAGATTATAACATCCCATTAACAACTTTATGGTATCTTTTGTCCCTTGTATTTAATCATCCTTTTGATTGGTGTTGTTCCAGGTCTTTCTAGATATTTTTGGAATTTTATAGAATTTATATATGGTTTTTTTCCATGGATGAGGTGTGTTTCAGTGTGAAGATGATGGTTATGGCATGGATGATCTAGCTAATACATAATATATTTTTATGCCTCTGAAAAATCCAGCATGGATTTAGTGTATAGAGTTGGATACAGCATAGAGGCTTGGGATAGAGATTTTGGCTCTTATATTTTAGGCACAACTATGGTGTGGATAAATAGTTATGTTGTGTAGGAAGTTATGGTGTCTCTACTATTTTGATTGTAGTTGTATTGTGGTGCATGGGTTGTGATTTAGCATTACCCTAAGTAGATAAAATCTGGGTGAGGTCTATGTTGAGGATTCAGAAACTAGTTGGAACATGGGTGACTATGGCATAACCTACTATACTTTTTCATGGTCTAACCCATTTTTTCTTTTTTTCCACAGGGTTGTGGGTTTCAATATGGTCTTTTGTTTTCTAGACTTAAAAATCATGAACCTTGTTTTATATTCAAAACTCCTCTTACTCAAAAAAAATTTGAACCTTTGGATTATGGAGGCTCTTTAAAGAGGATTTTATCTTCTCCAAGCCTTCTCCACTCAAATAGAATTGCAAGTGGATGTTATTAATACCTCTTTGTTAACAGTAAATCTCTTTGGATAGTAATCCTATTCTATCCTTCGATATACTTTTTTAAGAGTGAAAAATCGACATGTTTTTTATGGATTTGATCTTTTTTTAATGGATTGTGATTCCAGGTATTTCTTCATTATATCCCTTGCCTTTTTCATTTCATTAGTGTCTCTTGATTCAGATGATTAATCATTTTATCATGTGATAAAAGGTAGGTGGATCTATAAGGATTTTACCAAAAATTAAAACTTAAATTAGTTACTTTAATTGAAATGTATTTTCAATTTTTTTCTAAACCTTGGATTGTGAGGATATGGTGATTGATTTTCAAGGAATGCGATTTGTGACATAAAACCTATTTTCAAGGTCATTGAAAGTATTTTGTGATTTAATAAAATATGTCATGAAATTATTTGATGTTGATTCTTGAGAAAAATTGATTTAAAAGAGAGATGAATTTTAAAGGGAAGAATTTTTATGAAAATTTATGTTTTGGTTTTGAAATTAAAATAGCATGTTTAACATGAAAGTGTACATTGAAACTATAAATGATGAATTGATTTGAAATGAATGAATTTTCCAGTAACTTATTGATTGATTGAATCACATGTGAGCATGAGTAGCTAGTGTGTGATTAGAAGATGCACACTAAGACTCTGACTTCTTAGAAATGGATTGATTATAAAAACTCTAACTAAACCAAGTTTTTCATGATTTCCTTGATGGGGTGTTGATTGATTATCATGATGGATTGATCCTTAAAGTCATGTGCACACACATTGATCCATGATGATTAATAGAGTAGTGTGAGGATCTTATTGCCAAAAATTAAGCCCTCTTAAGGTTTATAAACATGTCAATTGGTTTTTATTTCATTGTTATATGCTAGTGATTATAAAACTACTTTATTCATGTCATTTTTGTTTTTATGAAAAATGTTCATTTAAGCCTATCTTTAAAATATTCATCGTCTACCTTATTTGAAATCATTTTTTGATTAAAATTGTGTAAATGATTTACCATGCCATGTTTTATTTAAATTGAAGAACAAAATGTTTGTTTTAATTACAATTTCTTATGTAACATTTAGTGTAATCGTGCTAGGATAATTTTTCTCACACACTACCTTTGCCTTCGGAAGTTTATAGATTCTGTTATTCCAGGTCTAGTAAAATGTAAAGTTCCACTTGGAGGTGGTGGGTATGCTTGATTTAGGGTACCTAGAGTGATGGTGGTGGCTAATAGAGATATTTTCTGATTCTCATATTGGGATTGTGAGAATTTATCTTGATGTATGTTTTTTTATATTTTGGATGATGTACTATTTTGTTTTTCTATCTAATTTATTATGATGATTTTCTCCTCAATTAGTAATTTTAATAATTAATATTTAATTTTGTATCTCTTATTATTGTCTATTGATGTTATGTTGTTATGTAAAACCTTTTCCCATTGACCATTGACTTGATGTTAGGTGTTAGTCTCCAACCCATGGGGATCCCTTCGAGTTATGTCAAGAGGATCTTAGGTACTAGTGTACTAGGGTATTCAGGTTGGTTTGTGAAAAATAAACCCATTATCTTTTCAATTAACACCCTCAGAATAAGTCAATTAATTCAATGGATCATTCTTATTCTAAGAAATATGTCTCCTAGAAAAGTTATGCATATATTTTTAGTGGGTTTCCCATTTTATAAATTTTCCCACACACTTATCCTCTAAAATATATATATATATATATATATATATATATATCTAAATAAATATATTTATCCAATTTAGATAGAATGATATTAATAATATAAAAGGCAGAGAAAAATAAGATTAATTCATATCTCCCATCATGTGAGTAAAGCTCCACCTCTAGGAGTGGGTTGGGTTCTTCTCTTCTTCAGATCCGAGAGGAACTCTATGTTACTAAAAAAATATAGAGGGGATTAAAAAAGTGGTATTTTTTTTTAAAATAAAAAAACTAAATATTAAAATTAAATATAAATTAAAATATATAAAACTCCTTAAATTTCCCTTGGGTTTCCTCCAAAGAGTAATTGACTTTAAATCTCTTTAGTTGTGCTTTCTTCTAGAAATAATATCGATTAGTTGGTAATGACTTCCTTATATGGAACCACCTGTGGTGGGTTTCTCATAGGTTCCCTAGGATGAAAATAATGAATTTTTATATTAGAGGATATATGATATAAATCATGTATTTAATTTCTAAAAAATTCCATTGAAGATCCATTCATATATTAAACTATAGTCGATAGACCACTTCCTTCATAATGTAGGCATCCTGACTTAGGCATGAGGAGGGTGATTGTATGGTGGGTATTTTCTCGTCTAGTTTCCATTGATTTCCATATCATTCTTCCATGTCCAATATATATTTGTTTCTTTATCTAAATTCTCGACATCGTCATCCCAATTGGGAAAATGATTTGAAGGTTTATTTAGTTATAGTTTTTTCTCATACTCCTCTTCCATTTTTTTTATTGTGATTAAAAACTATTCTTAAAGCTTGTGGTTTTGAATTTATTATTCCATAATCATTTCAATCAATCGTTCCATTTTTTACTAAATGATGAGGATTCTATTCTATCTTGATTCTAATTTATTTCTCTTATTTTCTCCATGATAAATTGTAGTGTGTGTGACTCATGTTTAGTGTTCTCTTCTTCCTTAAGTGGTCATTTCCTCTACCTTAATCCATTATAGATCCATAATGGATGTCCAGTTTCTCCACATATGTAAAAAATTCATGTATTATTCGTCAATCCACCCTAACCTACTTATATTTCCTAAAAAATAAGATAGTGCATAAAATTGGGTAAATTAAAATGAATCGTGATGTAAATAATTAAAACTACTAGCAATATTTCTTTAAAAGATAAAAGTGATGTTCATATGCGTTTTTTGTCTTTTTTATAATTTTATAATGGTTATAGTTTTATGATTTTTAAATTTTTTTATGTTTTTTTCAAAAAAACTACTAATAAACCTATCTTGGAAATAGTTCCAATTTTTAGTTGAAATAAATTCGGGGAAAAATAAATTTGTATTTGAGATCAAAGTCAAACATGGTGACATATATACTAGTTCTCTCTGTTTAGTTTTTTTAAAATAAAAAAATAGTGATGGGAGTGATGTGTGTGTAGATAAGTGTATAATTAGGAAGGATATGATCTTACCCAAGAGTTGATAAACAAATTATTCACCTCACTAGAGTGGAAAAACACTTATAATGTAATCTCTAAATCAACTATAATTACAAATTCCTACCTACTAGTAATGAAACTGTAATGATAAACCACCACTAACTACCAAGATACACTCAAATAGAGATGTTATATAATCCTTCGTAATGAGAATATAGGCCCATGTGTAGTTTCCTAACTCTTATCATTAAGAGTAATTATTTTTTTAGTTACAAGGTGTTGTTCTACCATTATCTCTCTCAATTGGGGCTCTACATGGGTTTCTCAGGCCCTTACTGGTGTGGTTTTCAATCACATGTGTGTGGGTGTCACTCCTTACACTACCCTCACTAAGATTAAAAATATCCTTCTTAATTTTCTAAGAGTAGTTTTAACTATCATATTCACCCTACACTTCATAGATCTCCATTGAGTAACAGTTTTACAGATACACCAAGGATATTGTGTGATTCTACTCTTACTACTTCACTCAACTGCATAGTATAATCATGTAAAAAACATTCAAGAATGAATTATGAAATTAAGTAATGATCATAGGAGAAAAAATCCCAAAATATTAACAAAATATAACTCGATAAAAACTCCCATGTAAACATTAAGATCAGCCTCAAACATACATAACCAGATATAGAAATACAAAATCATGGGAGAAAAGGGATCAATTTCATATGAAGACTGGACAAATCGCTCAACTAATAATTTAATCCTATATCTTGGATCACTCTTGGAAATATTCTCTAGTATGGATTAACCCTCCCTTTACCTATATTCTCTAATCTATCTGGTAGTATCAAACATCTCCAAAGTTAAATTCCCTTCCTCATTCCTTATCCATCCATATATATGAATCTCCTATAGGAATTTTTCCTTAGTATATCAAATCACTAACTCAAGGAATTGGAATATACATTATATTCTTCCAAATGGACAGTATAATTCCCCCTTTATCGATTTCATATCCTAGATCTAAGATCTCTTGAATCATCTTATCTCTAAGATCCGATGACATATGTCTAGTTTTTTGGGTCTTTCCTAATTTGGTTAGACAATTTAAAGGAATATTCTTTTGGTCCATGTAACTTTTATAGGTTTTTAAATGGTTTATTAACACTTAATCATAATAGTGAAACAAAATAGAAACCACAAACCCAAAATCACGTGATTATACAAATGAAATTGTGTATAATGGAAATGAAGAAACCATAAATAGTGTGTACTTTATACTTAAAAGTTTTGATAATGACTTCACACCATCATATGGTTGGATGTAGTTAACTCTAGGGTATCCAAATGACATCCCCTATGTATTGGTATATTCATAGGCCAAGATGAATCATTTTTTATGCTTGAAATAGGATCTCTTATTCAATCATATCATGCTAGCCCTCATGGTGCAAATGAGTTAGAGTAAAATGAGATTTGGATTTCATGGAGTCTATGCCAAGTTCAAGCAAGAGTCCCACGTTCTTCCATAAAATGGAATTAGAATTTATATATCCACAAGGATTACCCTTGATGATGAAATAATTAACTCATGCATTACAACACATGATTTAATACTTAGGCCAGTTCATGAATTTAATGCGTCAATATGGATCCTCCCCCATGTTAGATATCATTTGACACTTACTTTAATGATATCTTTCATAAGAGGATCCTCCCTAAAGCTACAATTAAGGTTATATTAATGGAAATTTATCTTAAATCCTCTAATTAAGGATATACTGAGTGGAAATGTAATCTCAAAGTTATATCCACCAAAATGTATCACATGAAATATTCTTTTTAGGGAATATTCCTTTTAATCTCTCACTTTCACTAAATCCTAAAAGACTTTATGTCATTTCACCTTATTATATGCTATAAAAATAACTTGTGAAATAATATCCAAAAATCCTTTTGGAAATATTCGGAAATACTCTTGGAATTTTATTATTAAATCCATCATATATTACATCATATGTAACACCTTAAGAATACCCATCTAAAACTCTTTTATATTAACTCTAAATTATATTTAGAGAAGATTTATGAGTCAAACTAAAACCCATTTAGTCAACCAAAAAGTTTGACCCCACTGGCCTTTATATCATTAGAAAAAATATAAATCATTGGATCAATAAATGTGACAAAATATTGACCTCTATCAAAGTATCTATATTAATAAAGTCACAAAGGGATCTAGTGTGATCTTCATCAAACACATGTATCTTTATACCTATGCCTACGAGTCACATCACATGATATCATTCATTATCATATGTTCCCTTTGTCAAAGACATTGAGTGACCATGGGACCTAGAGTATGTCAATCCCATATATCCAACTTATAAGTTCTTGATTCTTTGAGAATAGATTAACCAATTTGATGAATACATCATATTTCATTCACTTTTATAGATAATCACATCATATATCCCTTCTCTAAATAGATAAGCACATAATATGTACTATATTAGTGTAGTCTTACACTTCTTATTCTATCTCAAATGAAGGCCTATATGTCATACTCATCGTACGAGATGAAAAATATCATATTAGTTAAGCTCCAACCAATGATATAATCAGCAACATACCCAACCACCCCTTGATTAGGTAGGCCTTAAGTATTATAAAAGAAACAAATCAAAGTATAAAGGCTTTCATGCTTGTTATATTTCCAACCATAGGTATTGGGGAATGAATATGATCAAATCACCCCTAGTATACTAGTGGTATGGTGTATAACACTCCATGTGATATACTTATTGCTTCATACATTGCACACAAAAGAATATTTCTTTTATTTTATGTCACATGAGCATATTATGCATCTCATATAAGAATATTACCCATGATAAACTTAACATTTCATCACAACCTATATTACTATATGATGAACATCAGTTAGGGATAACTCAAAGTCATATTTTGAGAGGTCAATTATCATTACATTTCATGAAATGTATATATAGATATGTATGTGTGTGTATATATATATATATATATGCATCCAACGCGAAAGAATGATAAAATAGAGATTTCATTTTATATGATACATTTTATATTCTTAAAATTATTTTAACAATACTTAAAAAATCTATCATAAGCATTTCTTTATCATATCATATATGATAAACAGTAAGATCGGCCTTATGTTTACTACACTTTCTTGGGTAGTTTTATATTATTATATCTATATATAATTTTTACCACAACTCTACATGATCATATAATAAAACTCGCCCACTAAACTCTTCAGTGAGTAATGATGTGGCCTTTAAATCAGTAGGTTTACCACATCTTTTATTTAATTTTTTTAAAATTTGAATTATTTAATTAATTTTTATTTGTTAAACAAATATAATTTAGTAATTTAGATATTAAAATATTTAATTCATTTTTTTGAGTTTAATTTTGTATTTTTTTTAATATTAATTCTACTTAATTAAATTATATTTATATTTTATTTAAAATTATATTTTAATATTAACTTTAAGTTTGTAATTTTATTGCTGAAAATTTTTTAATTTAATATTTTACCAATATATTTTTATTTAATTACAGAAACATTAATTTAATTTAAAATCTTTTATTTTTTGTAATCTATCATTTTTTATATTAAATTTTATATTTTTATATTTAAATTATTTATTTTATGTGATTTATTTTCTTTATATTTAATTTCTAATTTTCTTACAGATTACTAATTAGTTATTATTTCTAATTTATTTGGTTTTGAGTATTTATGTTAATTTTATTACAAATGGTTCTTAGTTTTAATGTTTTCTCTTAATTTTATATTCTAATATATTTGAATTTTAATTATTCAATTTTGAATTAATAGTTATTTTCTAAAATATTACTAACAGTTTTTGAATTTATTTAATTCAGTATTTTAAATTCTTTATCAATTAAAATTTTTATTTGCGTCTAATTTAAAAAATTAATTGAATCAGATTTTTATTTTTATTTTTAATATTTTATCATTTTAATTTTATTCGATTATGTTTTAAAATTTATCTCCTTCTGATAGTAGATCCATCATCAGGGTCTGATATCATTCGGGTTGTTACCACTAGGACTACTACTGATGGGGTAGGGCATTCACAAGATATCTCACTACTTTTTTCAGATCTACCACCAACACCCTGATTCTACTTCCCCCAGTACCAAAATCATCTATTGGTGGCCGATTTTTCTTCTATTGTTGTATCTAAAATCCACTGGTAGCACGCCTCTCATAGATCGGTACCACGCATCTGCTACAGTTGAAAAACATACAATGCTAGATATGTAACTTTTAAGCATCCACCACCACAGGCACCCACCGGTAGATCAATCTTATGCTACTATTGAATTCTTCCATGTACACCATTGGGTTCTACATCTTATTACAGATATTATGTCACCTCTCAAATCTACTATTGAAAATCGATCCACCAGTATATCGATCTACTGGTTCTCTTGATCTATCAATGTCCTAGATCCACCATAGGCCAACCTCTTCTACTACCATAGATTGAGTGATATGCCACCATTAAACCTAAACCACTGATCCACCATCGAATTCACCATGATTCCGCTGTCTAAAAATATTTTAGACTGAATTATTTTTCTTCGGTTGAACTCCTGATGAAGAAGGGTATCGATTCTTTGTGCTTGATTCAAATATGGATTTGATCCTCCGACCACCACTTAATCTGGCCCAATCTACCAACAAATGAAGCTACACCTATTTCTTAAAAAAATATGACCATACCTATTTGAACTAATCTGCATCCACAAACCAATCCACCACTAAAGAGTAAGCCACCGCACACCCAAGAAGATGAGGATCACCAACCTAAGCCCCCGAAGGAAGTGCCATCACTCGATGCTTCTAGATCTCCTTAACATCATAATATAAAATTTTGCAATGTTAACTTCTATTACCTACTTAGATCTATTTCTAAGTTTAACATTATCATCATAAAAACCCTATTCCATCAAAAAAATCCTTAAAATAATATAACTATTTACATTAGTGTTAACTAACACATCCCAAACTCTTTGAAGATAAAGTGACATTCACTTTGACTAGAATAAACTATTTTAAAATAGTGATATTTACTTTTTACAGTAACTAAATATAACTCTTACATTTACCTTTACCATTACATATCTTGAAATATTTAGAATGTTAAATGAGAATCACTTACTTTAAACTAGTATAATTTTTTCCTTATTATCTTCGAACTTATCTAAGTTCAAATATACACCCACTAGCCTCTTAAACACAATATTCTATTTATAATATTATTCTAAGATGCACAATATACTTTTTTTTATGAAATAGCACTTATATAATTTTGGTAGGAATATTTAACAAATAAGCTACTGAAACCATATTATATATGGTTTTTAATTTGTTCAAGTAAATTTCTCTATTAAAAGAGGAATATTTATCAAAATATGTCACTAATAGTTGGTGGGAAAATATTCCCTCATATTCTAAAAAAAATTTATAAACAATTTAACATGGATAAAAAAAATTATCCTTTTCACTTTTTAATAAAATGTTATAGAATCTAATGAATCATAAACCACGTGCATATAATTAATTCTCTAATTTTTTATAACTATTTTTTAATAAAAAACTTCTCTTATCATATAATACAAATGATATAAAGATACACATACTTTTAATATTCATATAATAATGATATATTCCTTTACATTCAAAACCTTAATGTGGTAACCCTTATTTTATTAATTGAATGCAAAATAAAAGCTCAATAAATTCTTCCCTTGATTTAAGCTTCTATATATTTAAAATACTTATAAAATATAAATTCATTGTCACATACCATTAAAAATTAAATATTGATTTCTATAACACTATTACCTAACATGGAAATTCCATGGAGTTTCCAAAACCCCTTTAGGTGTTTCAGGAAAATACATCCTATAGAATCATTCATCATTCCAGATTACACCTTAAGTTTAAATAACCTTTAATGACTACTTAAAAAATTCGTTGGACACTTCAACTAATTTTTCTTCTTCTAGTTTAAAATGTTAACCACTAGAACCAAAACATCATATGATAAGTTCATCTGTTCTCAAAAATTTGATAATATCAGGTAAAAATTTCTTGATTTTATTAATGTTATCATTACATTTTTATATATAACAACATAATGAATTCCTTAACTAGAATAAGCCTTAAGTAAACCTATTGTCTCACAAATTCATTCACATACCTATTCATATTGAATATATAAATGGATAATAGAATTATTTAAGTCATTTTATATCTAATTAATTTAAAACCCTAAGTGAATTAATATATTGCTCACAAGTATCTAGATTCACCTGTTAAACAAATTCAATACTTGGTTACTCAGGAGAAGGTTAGTCTAATATATTGAATTTTTTTACCAAATAATTTTTTTAATTCACAAGTCTAAATATTTTCTAACACTAAGATAATCTTTATTAAGATTAATCTCAAAGTCATGTTTGATGGTGATGATGTTATTTATCTATAATTGATGATTTTATCGGATGAGTATCATGATTTATTTCCATTTAATAAGGAATTTTTATAAAATGGGATCCCACTATAATGATGACCCCTATAGAATACATCATATCTATTGGTAGGAAAAGTTCCATGTTTCATCATGACTTACACCATTTTTAGTGAGTAAATAATTCATCATTATATTTGGTATACAACACTTGTAAATCACATAATATATGAATCTTGGATGGTCAAATGGTAAATCACTTTTACAATCCATAATATGGATAAATTCAAATTTATTCCTCTTGTATCCTAATTTTTTGATTTTCCAAATAATTGGAACCCAAATAAAATTTAAAAAAACAAGGAACCTAGCCATTAAGTTCACACATTAACTTGCTTACATTCTATAAGACAATTCATGTGCACTTGGGGTCACCCACACTAAATGATTGAGGTCTTGAAAAGTTCCACTTTAGAATACATCTAAAAATTAGTATTTTGAAGGATATTTTTTCTCACCATCTTACCTCATGTTATTCCCATTATGTATAAATTATTTTATTTATTTATATTTTTAATGTTATTACTTCCTAAAAATTAATGTGTTAACAAATCATTAATGTTTAATTATTTACACAACCCATAGTTTATGTTACTCACCTAAATATAAAAGTCAAACATATTTACACATATCAAAATGAACCTCATGCACAATGTATATAAACTCTTCATGTTAAGGATTAGAAATATATGATATTGGAAATATCTACATGAGTAAGCCTATAGCCATAGGGTGATAACCCCAACCTTTCTAGAATAAGAAATAAACCTTTAGTACTGTGGGAATTATAACAGAAAGTCCCTCTACCCAAGGATACATTACTTAAGATAGAATCCAATTTAGCATAACTTTAACACTTAATATTCATAAACTATATCCAATAACTAAATTCAGGCTAATAACTTCAACTACAAACCAAGGTTGAGGTCAATGAAAACTAAATCTTATGTTGAAATTCCTATTATGTAATTCAATTCTTGAAAATTTATAATAATTAGTTTATCAAATTAAACTAAAACATGTACTTATACACAATTTATAAACTATCTATAAATATGAATAATAAGGGAATAACATTTATATAAAAGAACATTTAAAATATTTAAGCATGAGAAAAAAATTTCTGAATAATTCATAAATAAAGATAACTATAAAAAGTTTATAATTTTAGGTTTAGCATTATAGAAATTCCATAATTCTTGAATATAAATATTTTATATTCACCACAGAATATGAACTTTTCACATTATTCATTATATGGAAATTTAATTTAATATATGATATTTCATGAAATATAAGAATTCTATATTTCAAGTTTCTATTATGTAAAGTTTTTATGTAATTAAAATATCATATATTAACATTATTTAAAGATTTCATCATATTAATATATCAAAAACTCTTTTAAAACTAGTAAAAAATTAATTTATCCCAAAAACAATTCACATTAATTATCTATAAACGATGTAAAAAAATGATTTATTATATTTGTTATTAAATAACTATAGTAGTAAATAAAATGGGTATATTTTTCACATCTGTTGTTGAATAACCAATATAAAAACATTGAATTCTACTTTGGTTATTAAATAATTGACATTGAAAATAAAACAACCACATTTTTCATGTTTGTTCTTCAATACCCAATGTAAAAAATAATTGTTTAACATTTGTTTTTGAATAAATGATATGGAAAAGTTTTATAATTTAAATTTGGGGTCAGGGGTAGTCATTTTGGTTTCATTATTTCATGTGAAATCCTTCAGTTTTCACTCACATGGCATACCCTAACACTTCTATATTTGATTAGTGGCCTAAAATATCTTCATTTTTTGATCTATGGCCTCAAATATCTTCATTATTTTATATGTGTCCTTGAATATATATCATTTAAAATCCAAAACCTATGTCCACCATCACCCAGCATCGGTCGCCACTTTCACCTTTATCCCATTGGTTTTGTCATGCCAATCCTCTCAGTTAGGATTTCAATTTACGGTTTGTGTTTATTGTTTCAATTTTCCATGAATCCAAGGTATTTTCATTTTTATTTTAATTTCTAATTTCCCATTTATGTTACTTTATATTTGAGTTGGCATCCACCATTTTCATCAAATGTCACCTGTCATCAATCGTCACTTGCACCTTCTTCCCATTGGTGTCGCCTTCTCAATTGTCTCGGTTTTGATATCAATTTATGGTTTGTGTTTATTATTTTTATTTTACATGAATACAAGTTATTTTCATTTGTATTTATGGTTCTAATATTAAATTTATGTCACTTTATCTTTTAGTTGGAATCCACCATCACTGTCCACCATTACCCATCGTTGGCCACCGATTGCACCTTCTTCTCATTGGTGTCACCTTCTCAATCACCCCAGTTCCAATATAAATTTATTTTATATTCTTATTCTTTCAATTTTCTATTTATTCATGGTATTTGAATTTGTATTTTTGGTTCCAATTTTCCAATGATTTTACTTTATCTTATTTATTAGTATATTTAGTTCTAATTATTCACATATATTAGGTATTTTTTTAATTTATGAATGATTTTTTAGATTAAGGTTTGTTATTTTTTATTAATGAATGATAATTAAATATGATCAAATTTATAATTTTGTTTATCAAATATGTTTTATTTTTTTATGAAATTATTTATGGTATTTTTTATTGTTATTTATAAAAGAAAATTTGAAATTAAATTTGAATATATTATAACTTACTTTAAATTTTTGATATTTTTTATAGATAATAATGATTCAAAGATGTATTAATACAATGTGAACAAGTTATGAATATGAGGAAGGTTTTATTTATTTTTTGGAATTTTCTAAATGAAAATGTTTAAATAATGACATGTTTTTTATACATGTCTGAATTGTTTAAATATGAAGAAGTTGAAAAGTAAAAAGATCAAAGATAATTTAATTTTTCATGGTTTTAATCCAAGTTTCAACCCTTGTATTTAGCATGGTGAAACCATGAAAAATTCTAGATCTTTTTATGAGGGTGATTTCCAAGATGATAAGTCTGATAAAATTGAAGAAATGATTAGTGATATTGAAGTAGAGGAAATTGAGAAAGAACCGATGATTGAGAATCTATAAAGTGATGTTGAAAAAATAGTGTATCTAGGTTGTCTAGAATTTATGGTTTTATAAATGTTTTTAATATTGATTAATTTGGATTTAGAAAATGAATAGAGTGACATTATTTTTTCATAGTTTTTATAATTGTTGAAATGCATACTTCCTAAGTAAAATTATCTTCTTGATTCACATTATAAAGCGAGGAAAATATTATACCTGATGGATTTGGGGTATAAGAAAATATATGTCTTCCTAAATTAATGTGTAATATATATGAAGGAATAATAATGTCTATCAGAGTGTCCTAAATATGGTACATCGTGGTATAAGTTGAAAGAAAACCCACAGACTGATTTAGCAGTTATGAAGACTCCTGCTAAGGAAATCTGGAATCTTCCCATAATTCCTCATTTCAAATATTTTTTTTCAAATTAAAATTATGAAAAAAGTGATATGGCATGGATATGAGTGTATATGTGATGGAAAATTATGTTATCCAGCTAATTTTACATAGTGGAAGAAAATTGATCAATAGTTTCCTTCATTCAAAAATAAATTTATATATCTCATACTTAGACTGCGCATAGATGGAATAAACCCATGTAGAAGACTTAGTAACACAAATAGATCATGGAATGTTTTATTGGTAATTTAAATATTATATCCTTAATTTTTTATGAATAAAAAATATTTCATGTTGAGTTTAATGATCTTTGGTCCAAAATAACCTAGAAATCTTATTGATGTTTTCTTATCACCATTAATTGATGATTTATGAGAGGAAGGTCTTAGGGTGTATGATTCTTATAAAATAGAACATTTTCAACTATATTCAGTGATTATTTTCACTATAAATGACATCCCAGGATATGGAAATTTATCTAAATATAGTTTTAAGCAACATAAATCTTGTACAATTTATGAATAATAAACTTCATATTATCAAAAACAATATGGGAGAAAATAGTATACATGGGTCATCAGAGGTTTTTATCTATGGGTAACTTTTATTAAAGATTAAAAAATGAATTCAATGGACTACAAGAATTTTATATTTATCCAAAACTTCTATCCACCGATTAGTATTTTAATAGGGCGAGAAACATTGATGTCACAATAGGAAAGGCACAAAAATCTAGCAATGATAGAAATATTTGGAAGAAATGATAAATATTTTTTGAGATACCATATTAAATATATCAAGAGGTAAAATATAACATTGATTTAATTCATATGGATAAGAATATCAATGAAATCATGATTATAACATTGTTAGATATTAAAGGAAATAATAAATATGGGTTGAATGCAAGATTGAACTTACTATCAATGGGGATATGTTTGGAGTTATCTACCACTCATGAAGAAAGGAAAACATAACTACCTTAAACTTTTCATACATTATTAGATATGAAGAAAATTATTTTTTTCAATGTATCCATGGTATCAAAGTGTCATGAGGTTATTTTTCAAATGTAAAAAAAAATTCCACTAAAATATTTGAAGTTGAGAGGAATGAAATATCATGTTTTTTACATCATGATGAAATAGCTCCTACCAGTTGAATTGTATTTAATATTACTAATCCTTATAAAATTACTATCATGAAGGTGTTTTGTTTTTCCAATTAAATTTTTTAAAAAGTTATTGATTTTAATTCACTAAACAATTTAGAAAACGATTCCATTTCTATACATTTTCATCTAGAAATGTATTTTCATCCATCTTTTTTTCATATCATGGTACATCTAAGGGATCATTTGGTGTGATAAGTAAATATTTTTTGACCTATATATCTATGTTGGATGTATACGTTTGAAATATATATAAAGATATTGAAGGTATATCTTATAAATCCATATCATCATAAAGCCTCTATAGTTTTAAAGATTTTACAAGCTATTTGTCTAAAGTGGAGCACATCATTTAGCCTATATCTCTCCATGAATGAGTCAATTGTAGGGGAAAGAAGATCTATGGAATGGAATTAAAATCGTTGATAGATGAACATATAAATAAGGTACATTTATAAATATTGAATAAAATATATAATGCTCAATTTTATATAAAATTTTATATTAATGTTTTAAAATAATGTTATCTAAAGAAGAAAGATAGGTGGATTTTGAATGAGCATAAAAAACTTGTTTCCATTGTATAAAGAGACTATGAATGGTAGATTAGATATATTAGAAACATTGAGATGGTTGGTGGGTGGTCCATGTTTAAATTTGATAACATGGTTTGAGAAAGACATTAATGGATATATATTTCATACAAAATATTAGTATAATGGAAGTGTGGCTCAAAATAATAGTGTATTGGTGTTCTTAGAAGCAATTAATTTATCAAGTTCCAAGGACCAAAACCTAATATCCTCATCAAGTTCATATTATAGAGTCATTAAAAAAATATGTGAGGTTGATTACATTAAATTTTGTGTTCCATTATTTAACTGCAAATGGGTTATTGATAACAATGGTGTCAAACATGATGAATTCGGTATGAAACTTGTTAATATAAATATATTCTAATACACAGGAAATCCTTTTATCATGTAAATCCATGTAAAATAAATTTTATATGTTTTTGATCCATCCAATATGTGGGGGTCTATCATTTTATATGAAAAAATAGTATGCTGGTGATGAAAAACTTGACAAAGATATTGATTTATGTGAGATCCCGACTTAGAGGGAATGATTAACAGATTATATTAATGATCACACTAAAAACATGGTTTATTCTATATGGAATGATCATGAATAAAAAATTTGGGGAAAATCCTTTAGTAATTTCTTAATATTACAAGTAAAATATATTTTTTATTGTTTACTTTTTAATTTTATTTAAAATTTTAGATATATTAGTTTTATTTTCTTTATTAAAACACATATTATAACTGATAATTTAATTTTTTTTGTTTATATTAGTTTGGTTTTGTTTATTTTACCATGTTTACCCTTACTTAAAATATGTATTTATTTATTTTATGCAAAAATAATTAATTTTAATCTAATATGTTAAATAAAAATAAAAAATGTATAAAAGAGCATGTTCAAATAATATTATTTTTGGTTTAAAAATAGTGTAATATGTTGGATCATTTTTACTATTCAAACATCATTTTTGATTTTTTTTCATTTTTTATATTAATTCATCTCTTATTAATGTTGTTAGCATTTTAGTTAACTACTTTAGTAAATATGAATAAAAAATTTCTTTATTTTTTTTTACTTTTTGTTGGATCCTTTTAAATTTTTTATTTACTTTTATATATAATAGTTGGATTTTTATATTTGTGCACTAATTTTTTGTTATTAACACATCATATTTTGATTTTTTTTTGTTCATTCATTTATGTTATTTCATATATCATTAATGTTTTTATCATTTTTGAATAATATTTTAACAAATATGAATAAAAATTTATTTAGTTTATTTTAATCTTTGATTGATCATTTTTCATTTTTATTTACTTTTATATATATTAGTTGGATTTGTATATTTTTGTACTAATTGTTTGTTACTTTTATTTGTAGGATAATTGAAGATCAAACATATGATACACCACATAATTATGGAGAGGACTATACACATAATTTTGGGGAGGACTATACACATACTTATGGGGAGGCCTATACACATACTACAATTGAGGCACTGCCTCATCCTTCTACATAGGATTCATCTACTTCTATAGGGGCAAAAAAGAGTTCGAGGGTTGGTAAATGTGGTTACACACATTTAAAAAAATTATAATTTTCTCATAGTTGGGTCCAAAAGATAAAATTAGATCTTGATGATAATGATATTCCCAATGGTCCAGATAAAAAAATAATTTAATACTTTTATTGTAGTGTAATGTCGAGGAAAATTTGGTGTTTTGAATTCTTATTGAGGAAGTGTTAAATAAGTAACTATATCTTAATTATGGGAGACAATTTTGGCAATATTTTTTGTTATTATTTTACTTATAATGAAATGTTATTACTAATATAGTTTTTCCCCTTCTTTTCATATAACATATGATATACCTGATTCTAGAGGAGTCAAGAATAAATGTTTTTTTTTTACTGGTAGAAGATGGAGGGAATTAAGACTCATAATAGAATTAATTTTTGGGGATAGAAAACATAAAAATCCATGTGATATATATAAAATTCGTTATGAAAATTCCTAGAATAATTCAATCGAATGAATGTTAAATGAAGTGTTTTTTGGAAAGTGAAATGTTATCTTTTAGAGGCTTTTTATATTAATGATTATATTAATGATTTCATTATTCTTGATTTTCATCAAACCAGGATATCTCATCAGGATATCCAATACAAAAATTTATATCCACTTACTTTATCTTGTGGATGGTATATATTATTTTAATAAAAAATGATATATGAAAATTTTCAAAAAATTATAGTTGAGTCTTTAGGATTTGTAGAGGTTGAGCCTCATTCCCCTCAACTATACATGAAAAATAGAGAGGGACTAGATGATCAAAAAGGTAAAATGTCTTATGGATGATTCAAATGATATATTTTAGAGAATTGTAAGAAGTTATTTAATTTATTTATGTTCTTTATGTTAAATAAAATCTTTATATATTGTGACTCACTACTAAATTTTTCAAAAATTATATACAGGATTACCTGGAGGTGAATAGTACATAGGGGTCCTTTATTTATTTAGGTAGAAAGGATATTTTAGCTACAACATTTGTAAATCCTGAATAATTGGGTCGTGTATGTGGAAACATAGTTGTTGTATCAGTAAAAAAAGTGTTTGGTCATTCTGAAACTTCTTAAATAGAGGATGTATATAATATAAAAATAGAAGCTTTGAAAGATAAATTACAAGATATATGTGAGATGATAGAGGATAGTATCAGATATTTAGTATAATTGATTCTTTTATATTTGAAAATATAGTTCTAGGCTATTGATCCCACTCCCCCACCTCCTCCTATGGATCCCACTCCTCAATGTCCTCCTACTTATCCAAATCTTACACCTCTTCCTCTAAAACTCCCTATTTATTATGAGTTATATATTAAGGATCCCCAATATAATATTGTTGCATATGGGATTATATTTTGGAGATATCATTCATCATAAACATATAAATATTGAGAACCTTAAGGTTGCTTTATAAGATATTATAGATATATTAGAAAAAATATCATTTCCTATAGATGAGTTTACTATAGTTGGATAAATTATCATTCATTTTTTAGTTTTTTCATCTATACTTGTTCAACAAATTACCATTGAGGTATTTGTAGATTATATAATTTATTATATATTAGTGTTAAATTTTTCTAAAAATTTTAAATTTTATAGAGTTGTCTTTTTATTTATAAGAACACTTTAAAGGTAACAATATATTTTATGAATTACAAAAAATAAAAGTTATTATGACTTCAGATACAACTTCTTGTGGTCTTGATAGATTATCATCATATTCAAATATATTTTTGGAAGTTTATAAAATTATAATTGATGCTAAAATTTTTGGGCATGAAATTGTTATTATGATTTAAAAAAATATGTCCTATAGATTATAATTGGAGATGAGTTGGGAATCAACAAGATGTGAATATTTTCTATATAAGTTTTTTATCATATATATTTCAATTATTTTAATTTATTGAAACTTTATACTTATTTTTGTTTTGTATTAGGTATCTTTATAAAATGTTAAAGTAGTATGATACAACATCAGTGTATAGATTTATGGAACCATAATTGATTTCACCTATAATGATGGAAATGAGTGGTACAAAAATAACAATTTATATTACTAAAAGGATTAAAAATGATAGAATTATTCAATGTTTCATACTTACTTATCTTCAAGAGTATGAAACATATATCTCATAAATTATCATGTATATTAACAGAATAACCACTCACATTATATTTTTTGGTATATTAGTCACCATTGGATGTTGGGTTTTTTTCCAAAGTAGAAGACACTTTACTAGTTATGCTCTATCCATAGTGAAGTGTCAGATAATTTTAAGAATGTATTAAAAGGGTAATTTTTAATATTTTAATACATTTATATATTATAATTATATTTAAATTTATTTCATATATATTATTATCAAAAATGGTTTGGGAATATTTTAGAGAGGCAACATGAAATAAGAGAGAAAAGATCAAATATGTAAAAATAAAAGTGACTTTTCATTTACAGTTACTATATTTTGGTTCTAAGTACTTAAAATTTCATTTTGAATTGAAAAATTATTATTCAATAGAAGTTCTATTAACAATAAGGGGTAAAGGAATGTGGATACTATTTTTTTATATTTATGTTTGTAATAATTTCAACTAAAACACTTAAAAAAATTCCAAAAAGTTAGATTTTATTATAAACCATTCCTTTAATTTTTACATTAATTTTATTCAGAATACATGTTAAATAATTTATTTTTAATTTTTAGCTTTTTAATGACCCTCCGCCTTATATTGGATAATAACTAATTTTCCAACAATGTGAATGGGAGAATTATTTCACAGGTTTGATTGGGTTTTAGTTTATTTGTAATATAAATTATGAAGTTTAAAGTTAAAATTGTAAATTTTTATGTTGTTTTTATTTTACTATTTTTGGTATTCTTCTATACTATTGGGACGGATTTATTTATTTATTTTTATTAAAAAAATATGTTTCATATCATCTATTTCATGACCAAAGTGAATGTTTAAAAAGAAGACTTATCACAACATCTTTTCTAAAAACAACTTACATGATAAATAGATTTTCACATTGTTTTTTATATAAACAGTATAGAAAACCTCTTAAAAATATGAATTTTTAGGATGTTTTCAACGTTGGTTATGAAAAAACTGATCATATAATGTGTTTATCACATCATTTTTTTAAAACAACCAATATGATAATTTTTTTCCACATCGATTTTAATATAAATAACATGATAAATGGTTTTTCACAATGTTTTTATATAGATGACATGGAAAAACACAAAGAAATACGAATTTTTTGGATTTTTTCAATGATTTTTATGAAAACACATACATGATAATGTGTTCTTCATATCGGTTTTTTAAAACAACTGACGGGATAAGTTGTTTTTTATGTCAGCCATATTAAAAAAGATGTGGAAAATCACCTCCAAATATGAATTTTTATTCTTGTCTTTAATGTTGATTTTTTCAAAAAATCAATGTTAAAACCCATCTATAATTTACTTTTTCACATCTGTTATGAAAAAAACAACATGATAATGTATTTATAACATTAGTTATTTCAAAAAAATCGACATGATCAACACATTAACATGTCATTTTTTCATAACCGATGTGAATAACCCCCTCTATATATGTAATTTTAATTTCGTTTATTATTAACCAATGTAAAAAAATCATTTACAAAGTCTCCTATAACAACATCGTAGTGTAACTGACATTAAAAACCAAAAAAACTGACATGAAAACCCCGTTTTTTACTAATGTGATAAGGTTAAAATAATTTAAAATAAGGTAATTTTAAATTGAATATTTAAAATTAATCATTATGAACATTTCAATGTATTTTTAAACTAAACAATGCATTTTTCCTTATTTTTTAATTTATAAATACTTTATAAATTATACTTATAATTTCTATATAAATAATTTATATCCAAATTATAATTATTCCATTTAATAATGAAAAATGTATTTAATATTAACACTTAATATTTGGTGATATTTATTAATAAATGTTTCAAAAAATTATAAATTAATTTTAAAGATTTTATAATTAATTAATTTATAAACCTTTTATAATTAATAAACACCCAAAATACATTTTAATTATAATTTATAAACAATCACTTTTCATTCATAAATAATTTTATAAATCATAAATAAAATAACCAAAATAATTAATTTTAATTAATTCTGGTTTTGATTCAATGCTTAAGAATATTTTAACTATTGAAATATTATTAAGCTCGAGCCCCATAATATGTTGTTTCATAACATAGTTTTAGTGTGAGTACAAAACTCTACATTAGGTTCTCTCACAATATCATATCAGGCATATTTCCTTACAATATGTTTTGTGACAATGTAATGTCGATAATGTGCTTTTTGATACTCTATTTTTTCGGTATTGAACATAGGATACATTATAATATAACGTATGTTGTTGCTATGACTAAATATTATGTTATTATTATAAATTAATTTTTAGATCTTGCACAAATTTTGTTATGAAGTAAGTTTAATCTAAGAGACACACTTGAGAATATGGTTTCAAATGACATAGTGTCAAGGTCTCTTAGTGCAAACTATATTATCAAAATAAAAAAAATCAAGTGTCTTTGTGGGTTATGTTATCTCATAATTATAACTTCGAGGTCCCTATTGATATTATTTTAATTCTTAACATTGTTTAAGTATATGATTCTTCATTTAAAAAACATGATTTCATGAATCTGAAAACATAGAATTCTCTAATAAAATTATTGGGTTTATTAGGGTTTGATTAACACTTAATCGAAATAGTATAATAAATTAGAAACCAAAAAACCTTACACCGAAGATATTCTAAAATATTTTCAAAACATCTTATGGTTTTATGTAGAACACTCTAGGGTATATCCAAAAACCATGTTGAATCATTTTAATGCTCAAAATATGGTCCCTTTTTCCTCTACGGTATGACTATACCTCATGGTGAAAAGTACGTATAAGAAAATGATATTTGGGTTCTAGGTAGATTGGGTAGACTTTGAGCAAGAATCACATGCTCTCCCATCCCATGGAAGTGGAATTTAAACATCCATGAGGATACTCTATGGTAATATGATGATTAACTCATGTGTTATAATGTAAGGGTTAATTATTCTGTCAGTTCATAAATCACATGAATGAATGTGAATCCTCCCTCATGATACATCTCATATAACTCTTCCTTCAATGATATCTTTTTTGCGAGGATCATTTGAACATTAACCCTTAATGTTTGACCATGTGATTGAAGGATTCAATAGTATCTCATGTATACTATAAGTCCATAATATATTGTGTTCATGTAACATTAATAATTTGATTAATAATACATTGCTAATAATTAATTATCAAGATATTCTTAAGGTTACATAAATTGAAACATATCCCAAATCCTCTTCTTAAGGAAACTTTGAGTGGAAATGTAATCACAAGGCCATATCCACCAAAATGAATCACATGAAATATCAGATTTAAGGCATATTCCTTTCAATATTGTACATAAAATCCACTTTTAATGGGTTCTACATCAATTTTTAGAGGTTTAATTTCATGTACATGTCTCAAATTCATCTTTTACAATGTTATTCTCCCATTTAGAATGTTCAATATGACTTCATGAGTTATTTATTGTGATTTTAGAATTGAAATAAGAATTGTTTATTTTTTGGTAATATTGATTAGCTAATATAATCTCGAGTTTGGATGTAGCACTGTATTGGGTGGCTGATATCATGTGGGTATTTAATTCATGTTAGTGTTGTATTAATAACATTTTATAATTTATATGCGAGGATACATTGGTAACCAAACTAATTTTGGGGTAATGCTAGAGACAACATTGGCACTCCCCAGACTACATTGATGTAATAGTCAGACTTCTTCGAAAAAAACATGGAATTATTACATAGGGGGTGTTTTAGGTTTAATGTAATGTGAATTGGGGGATGAATATATATTGTTTTTGTGATGTATCTTGAGGTTCCTCTTTAGGTGTATGTTGGTTTGACAACATAATGTTTGGTATCTCCATGACGTAGTGTTGCTGTACAGATGTAATCTCGAGTATGTGAGTCATCATTGAGTTACTCCTACACATCCTTTCTGATTACAAACATAATATTACCCAATCTCCGAGGTTACTCTCACATGATTTTAATTCTTTTTATGAGATACATCATTATTCTCTTAACATATTCATGTTCTTTGACACCAAAACAACATTCTTATTACAACATTGTCTCATATCTACTCCTGATAAAAATATTAATAAATATGTTATTAAAATTAATTTAGAAATTAAATATTTAAATATTAAATTGAATAATGAATTAATTATCATAAAATAGGCATATTATAAGATTGAAGTCACAATTAAATGTATTCGGGTATGAAATGATTATCTTCAAGATTAGTTTTTTAAATATGAACTAAAATTTACTTAATTTGATCATTAAAGTAGTTATATTAAAAACGTAATATAGAAAAACCAAAATCTATGAAAACCAATGATTACATGGTCCTTTAGCATTACATTCACTCAAATTTTCCTAGTATAATAGAAAAAATTAACAACATTCTTTATATGTGAAATAAGGTTCAAGTGAGGTGTTCATAGAAAGTATAGATTTGGTACACCCCTATGTGTTGAGGAGTGGTCCTTCATTGCAGAAATGTGTTTTGATACTCACGTAGTAATATATTCATGATAGGGAGGGGTCCCCCATAAGACAAATAGAGTTTAGGTAATCCCCCATGTTTTAGGGTATGGTACTGTATCCGTGGAGTTGGTACTCCCTCATCTATTAGGGTGTGATTATTCATAGGGGATTCTACTCCCAAGATCTATATAAATTTTTCCTAAAAGTGGTGCGGGTCCCCCTACTATAGTTATAGAGGTGTAGGGGAAGTTATAGAAGCTAAATAATTTGGGTGTTATAGGAATTTTGACGTTTTTTCATCTACGGTTTCATTTTTATACAACTTATAGTTATGCAGTGAACTTGGGTATTAGTTATGAAATTTATTGTCTAATCATTAAATCTTATCGAGGTTTCTCTTCTTGTTCTCAATTTTGAGTTTACTTTCTATTTTTAATATTCTTTTTTTATTCATCCTAAAGGGTATTTTTATACTCTTTCGAATATGAGACTTCATTCCCATGCATGTTGTGTCTATGTAGATGATGTATAGTTTGGAGGTGATCTCAATGAACATCGAGTTGGTGCTTAGGAGAGATTGATATTTTTATCTACTGTCATAGATTATACTAGGGTTTTTTAAATGAGGATAATTTTACCCTTATCTTATATACATCATTATTTAATACAATTTTATGATGTATTTTCTTTCCTTTAGAGTTTTATTATGTGAATTTTTTCTAGATTTTCATAGACTCATTCATACACATTTTTTATTATTCTTATCGTTATATTTATTCTATCATTAGTTTTTTTTAAATTGCATTATGTTGGATAGATATATATTTTTATAGGTTCTTATTTGTCTAAGTAACATGTTTTGTATTAAACCTTATTTATGCTAGTCACTATCCCTTGGACTATGGAGTTGCACTTGGGGTGGTATACTTGGTCTAACTGTTAGTCTAGGTGGGACCCTGGTATATCAAGTCATGTCAATGATGTCATTAAATTACTTGTTTTTCATTATTAAGAATAAGTGTTATTATATATACATGAATAAAATGTTTTACAGAATATGAAATATTATTAATATTTTATGAATTCTAGATATGGATAATATGGTGTGTGTGTGTGTGTGTGTGTGTTTTTTATTTTGTATAAATTTAAAAAATATTTTATTAATATATTTTTTATGAGATATTAAAGTCTTGATAATCTTGGTATTGTTTCCTATATCAAGAATCTCGGATTGACCCAAAGAATTTGGTCATCCCAAGGTTAGGGCTGGGCCAAGATTTTCACTGTTTGAGTTTGGCCGGTTTATCCTAAATAGTGAAGCTAGGCTTGGGATTTTAAATGTTATTCCTAGGTCGAGCCGTTATTACAAACATAAACTCATGGTTTTCATAATTCATCAAAGTATGAAATTCATAATTTATACTAATAATTATATCACATATAAAGACCAAAACTCGCATTTATATATTTTAAACATCCATTGACATGTATAGTTTGTGGAATTCCCCTTCACAAGTATGCCCACATGATATCCTCACTCATGTAAATCACCAAGAGGGAACTTAATGAGAATAACTATAAATTCTTGTGACCCTACAACACCTTATATTCAGACATCATACGTGTCCTATCTGACTATTATATCTAGGCCATAGGACAAAACATTTATAATATTATCATAGAATTCCCAATTTCTCATTATAGTGGTTAATATTATAATCTAATGATGTGATAAATACTCTAAAGATATTACCACATAAAGTAAATAAAATAAAAAACAATAAGTGATAATTATAAAACATGTATATATTTTTGGTATACAGGAAGTGGTAATATAAAGTACATGATAAAGTTGGTTCTTGGGTACCAAATCCAACATGGTGAGATCATACATTTCTTATATTCATTTACTTGAAAGGGTAAAATCATATAGAATGGATAGAGATATCTATACTAAGAAGTTGTCACACACAATTAGGAAAAACCTTGTAAAAGAATATTAAGTCACTTATCCTTTGTTTTTCCCCTCTCATTCAACCAATATACAAAATATAGGTGATAATCCATATTTTTTATCACATTACCTATATTTACATTGAAAGTTATTCCAATATATTCATAAAAAATTAAAAAATGAATCGTTGATTCAATACATACCCCTCTAATTAATTCACACATTCTAGGTTCTTTAATATCCCTCTTATTTTCTATTATTATTCTTATATATCATGAGAAAATAATAATAAACATCAGGGTAATTATTGTTTTGAAATCCCAAGTTCAAAATTAGAAGAGCAAAGTTTTAATGTTTTCTTAAAC
The DNA here is from genome assembly GCA_963277665.1 of Viscum album. Taxonomy (NCBI): domain Eukaryota; kingdom Viridiplantae; phylum Streptophyta; class Magnoliopsida; order Santalales; family Viscaceae; genus Viscum; species Viscum album. The sequence goes on along the minus strand of OY728135.1, from coordinate 1,138,077,736 downwards.
AAATATTCAAGGTATAAGTAGTACAGATTCACTACCAAAATAGTCAATGAAATTAAATCAAGATCTTGGTTTTCTCGAATCTTATATATGTTTCTTCTTAGTGATATATAATTTTCTAATATTTATGATATATGTATTTTTAAATTTATTATATGATTTAATGGGATAAATTGTTGTTAAAATGGTATTGTAAGTATAATATGCTAGTGTTTCTAAATTATATTTTTGTTATTTTCTTAATGAATTTTATTTCAAATATTTAAATAATAAATTAAATTTTTAGTGAAAATAGAATGTAATAGTGGTTAAATACCATGATCAGTAAACTCGTTCCCACCAAGTATTTGAATAAGTATTCAAATGGATTTCTTGAGTAAAATTCCTTATGAATGTAAGTAAAAGAGTGTGGTTATAACAAATAGGTAAATTAATTATTCAAATTAAGTGTGAGGTATGGGGATAACAAATTGTAATTACTTAGTTAAGATGAAAACACTTTATAGTTGTGATTTACATGGATTAATGGATAAATAATAAGAATATATCTATTAAATAGAGTTTTTAATTTTTGTAAAATCCTAAGGATAATAATGGAGTACTAAAATAAATTAAAGATTAAGGTGATTCCTAAAAAAATTTAAATCTTATAATAAAAAATTTTATGATTGGAACAATATTTTATGTTAAGGACTAATTAATCAAAAATATATGATTGATATATATTAGGTTAAATGGAAATTCTATATTTGTTTCAGGTTATGAAGTATATTATGGACCAAATGTTAATATAAGGTAAAATTTATTATAGAGTATGAAATATGATAATTAAAAATTTACAATTAAACAAAAAAATAATTATGTTATAATAATTGAAAGGTTAAAATAAAAAATAATCCAATAAATTAAATATTAAATATATAATAATGATTTAATATGGAATTTTGTTATGATTTTGATTTTGGGTTTGATAGAATAAGTGTGATAAAAAAAGATCATGGTTATTTAAATGTATTATGAATAACCAATTTTAAATTTAGAGGATTATATTAAATAATTATCCATAATCTAGTGAATATTTGGTAAAATTTCCAAATTAGTTATAGGGTTAACATTTTCAAAGAATATGTGAAAAAAGAATTTCCTAAAAAATATATTTTCTAAAATTTTAAAACAACTTATCTGAGAATTATATCAAGCATGTAGCTAGATCCTGATCACATTATTGGGTTCTAAATGTTGTTTTGTGGTTTAATAATAATTTAATGTGTTTTGTTAAAAAATATTATTATTAATTAAAAAATAAATTAATAGAAGTTAATGGGGGACATGAAGGTCTGATACATGAATTTTAATATAATAATATATAATAACAATAATGAAAAATGGTTTCATTGTTTTGGATTGAAAAATTATCACTATATTAAATTATGTGATTTATTTATATTGGTTATATAAATTTAGATTGAGAAAATTATATCAAAAGGGTAAAATTTCTTGAAATACTAATTAAAGTTCATCAAGGTGATAAATAATTTGATAAAGGTTTGTTTATTGATGTTGTTATGGATTAATGACATGGTAAATTATAATTTTATTATCAAAAAATAATAAAATACCTTTGTAACGATAATTTGGACTAATAATAATATTAAATAGTGTTCCTTATTTATCAATTTGGGTGATTATTAATTATTTGAATTTAGTATTAGGTTATTTTGGGTTTATTCTAGGTTTTTTATGACTCATAGGTTTAGGATATATATCCCAAACTTAATAAGGAAATTTTTTGGGTAATATATATATATATAATGGTTATTTTGTTATAATCAATGTCAAGTATGATTCCAAAGAGTGATGTTCAAAATTGAGAAAAAATAAAAAGGTGGTTTCTGTATTTATTGGAAGCTAAAATTGATGAATGATTAATATTAAGTAAATTGGTGAAACATATTTTTCATTGAAATAATTATTGAAGGAACATGATGAAAAAAATATTATACATTAAATTAAGGAAAACTATATTTTGTTACATGTTTTTCTAAAAGAGTGTCATTTATTGATTAGGGGATAAATATATGTGATCTATGTACTTAATTGAATTATTGGTAAATCTTGGAAAAATCACCATAGTACACGCTTATATAAGGTAACATTGTTAAAAAATACAATTTAGTGATATTTTGTTTCTTATATATATTTTATGAATTTGATTATATAATTTAATAGGTCTTGAATTGATATTTCCTTTATTTGGAAATGGATTTTGTGTAATTTTATTGGATATTATGTATGAGTACATGGTTTTATTTCGAAGTTTTATAGTTAAGTTTTTATGTCTTATGTTAAGAACTCTAATGAATTTTGTAGACTTAGACCTATAATATTTCATATTTATTGATTCAATTTCATAGTTATGGGTGTAATAGTTTTCTTATGGAAAAAATAATTGTAGGAGGCTAGAAAATATCAAACTAATATAAATAATTTATAAGTTATAATTTTTAATTATTAATTTTCAAGTTATAATTTTTAATTATTCATATACATTTGTTATTACATAGTGATAAATATTGAGTCAATATTAATTAATAATTCATAGTAATAATTATTAAATAAAAATATTTTCCAATAGATAATGATTAACAATGAATATTTATTCATAAAGAGTTTATAATTGATAATTAGTAAGAAATTAATAATTATTATTAGTTGTTAATTATTAAATTAATCAATCCATTTATGAAATAAATAGGGGGCCATGCTATGGGCATTCACATATGTAAGTAGTGGGAAATATGGTAGGGATGACATGGATAGTGTGGTGCGATAGTTTAGTGGTGTATCATGGAAACATGCAAGCATCTTTGGTTGAACTGTTTGAAAGGGTGATGGGTGAATTGGCGCCTATCAATGGGATCTCTACCCACCAATATTCCCAATTTGGGGTGGAGGAGTGGTCTTCCATGTGATGACTATCATAGTGAAACCAAGCAGAAGATGTGGTGGGACTTGGTAGGTGGTACAGTAGGGCACCATGCAAGCATCATATGATGGGTGGCTCGAAATAGCATTAGGTATGTTGGAACCTATAATTTATCCCTCTTCCCGCATAGATTCCTAATATGGGATGGAGGGGTTCCCTACCTTCTAGGAAGGGGTGGCGCAACTTTCAACCTAGAGATAGAGTGTGATTATTATTAACCATGATGGGAAACGCGGGATATGACTAGTATCACGGAATGATGTAGGCTACTCATTTAAGGCCTTTGAGTTATCTCTTTTAGAGGCCTTTGGACTACATGCAGTTAGGGCTTTGGCTTATCAAGAACCTAGGCTTTAGGGTCATATAAAAATAATAAAATAGTTCTAGTGGGTGCTTTTCATTCCTTGTGAGGATGGATGAGGCTTGACCCACAAGGGTGCTTGGGTGTGTGTGTGTTGCTTGCGGTTATTAATCCCTTCTACCTAATATACATAATAATTATTAAAAAAATCATTAATGATTTTTAAATATTAATTAAAAAATCATTAATATTTAATATTTAACATTTAAAAATAATAATTAATAATTAATACATTTTAATTTATAGAAAATATTTAATTATTACTTGTCAATAATTGATAAATTTAAATATAAATTTTTAATTGATGAAAAATGATAATTGATATTAATTTTTAATTAATTATTAATATAATTAATTAAAGATTTATTAATAATTAATAATTAATATGTAACAATTAATATTCATAGTAAATAATTAATAACTAATACTTAATAACTAACAATTAAAAATAGGTAATTAATCACTAATAATTATAATATATCATCAATAATCAATTATTAATGGTCAAAACAATTATTGAAAATTAATCAATACTTATTCATTAATGACTAATAATTAATAATTAATAATTAATGCTTAAAAATCAATGATTGATAATGAATTATCTTTTATTCATTATTCATTATTTTTGTTAAATAATGAATAAATATTTTTAATTTTTGATGATTAATAATTACTAGTTAATAAATAATCAATAATAGATAGTTAAAAATTATTAACTAATAAATAATAATAGAAAATTAATTACTAATAATTTATGGAAAATTTAAAATTAATATTTAATAATTAATTAATTATTAATTCATAATTGATGATTAATAAATAATAATTACTTATTATTTAATAATTAATTATTTTTTATAATAAGTTAATAATATATAATTAAATATTAGCACTAAATTCATATTTTATAATTTATTTATTTATAATTTTTAATTATTAATTATTATTTATTATTTATTATTTATTATGTAATTGATATTATTCTTAATAATGATATTTAGATTATTATTAAAATATATTAAAATAAAAAATTTGTGACCCAAGACAACGGTCGACATTGATTATGGTTGTAGGGGATCTACCACTACTATCATGTCTGGCCATGGTCATAAGCCCACTCTATGGCCATGATCAAAGCCAGCTATTGTTGTAGGGTGGTTATATGAGACTTATTGGAATGCTCAGTCTTGATCATGGTAATAGATCCCCTATTGCCATGGTCAAAGCTGACCATGGGAAATAAATGTGGTCATAGCTCATTTTTTTAATAGTTTCAACAGAAGTGTATCACTAAGATTACTTATGAATGAAATTGGTTACTTTTTTATATGTGATAAGATTTTCTTAGGGAAAAAATCATCCAAGGGACCCAAGTTGGCCTTATAACTGGGTTTTGTTTCCTAACCTTTATATGTGATTTGTTTCCAAATATTAGTAAGAACACCCAATGAGGGTTTTATTCATGTCTTTGACCATAGAGATGTGATTTGAGAAATGTTTGTATAGTTTTTTATGTTTTGTGTTAGAAATTTAGGGCTTTCAATGTTTATATTTTTTGATGATGCCTTATGATTAACAGTTTATATTGTTTTATTTGATTTTTTTTCTCAGTTAGTTATCTATATAATTATATTGAAATATTTAAATCACTTTCACATATAGATACATGTGAATTCAATTTATTCACATCTATGAGTTTGGGTTGTGATTTTATAGATTTTCTATAAGGTTATCATGATTTTCCCCAACATGTTTTCATTTGTGTGGGAGACCTGTGATGGGTACATGAATATTTTCTTATTGATATTTTTGGTGTGATAATACCTTATCATATTGGTTATGATATGTTATATTTTTTATAGGAGTTAGTGTAATCTAATGGTTAAGAGTTTGTAATTAATTTTGATGAGTTCAGTAGAAATCTAGTACAGTATAAATTTAGTTGAAAAAATAAATCCTTAATCCAAAATCAACCAAAAGGGTTCTAGGATAAAATTTATGAAATTAATATCATGAAAAGTTACATTTTATTTATTATTTAACTGTATTCTACATATTTTATGAACACTGCCAAGAACTAGTTAGAAAACTCAGGTCTCCTCAAGTGATCCATTATATATAAAATTTAAAATGAAATTTTTAGGTCATGATATTTATCCAAACACATAAAATTACTTTTAGTGGTATGGTTATTAATAATTATTCTTTAAATATTCACATAAAGAAAAAAAATCTTCACACAAAATATTTTGTGTCTTATAGATATATTTTAAGAAGATATATCTTTTGATAAGCTAGTGTCAGTATATTTCACATCATAAAGGATGTCAAGCAATTTTTTAGTGGTTCTACTCAAATTAGGTCATGTTTTGAATCATTAAACCATGTCACAACTTAAATAAAGACAAATAAAATCCTAAAGGAACTATTCCATTATTTATTTTCATTAAGAATCTATAGATTCGTGAAAGTTAATGTTTTGGCTATTTTTCTACTCTTATCAGGTATGCACCATGAAGGTTCATAGAAGGCCATGACTTGACAGGAAGTTGAATAAATTAAAGTAGAAACCTACCTATCATGACATTAGGTATGTTTCTATGTTGTTATTAATAGAATATAGATAATTAAAATATAAATTATGATATAGTATTCTCGGGGAGGTTTTTTGGTTATTTGTGTAATTAATAACTACCTATTTGAATTTTTATAGTGAAAATCAATCTAAAGAAAATCAAAGGGTAATAATTGAAGTAAAAGAATTTAGAAGTTATCATAGATTTAAATTTTAAATTTTAAATTGAATTATTCTACGAGTATACTTGGTGGTGGTCATGGAAATTAATGGGTATCACACATAAAAAATAGAGGAATCTTGAAGATCTTAAAAACAAAAAAATCAGAAATAAATTCCATCAAAAAAAGTAAATTTGCTAAAGTAAAAAGGGGGATGCTGAATAATTGAAATAGATGAAGTCATCCAACAAATTATAGAGTAAAAATGTTTTGTAAAATTTTTTTGGAACAAAAATTTGTGAATTTTTAAAGTTATTGTTGTTAAAAGACAATTATATGAACCTTGTGTTCAAGATTAATGAAGTTTTTTAAAGAGAGAAAATTTTAAAAAATGATATTGAGGAAGGGGGTCTAATGAAGTCCAATCAAACAAAGTGTTCAGACAAAATTACATTAAATAAAATTGTAGTATAATGCTCATTGGACAAAAAAGTATAAAATTATGAAGTCATGGTTTCTATAGTATGAAATGAAAAAAATTTATATAAATCTAATCATAAAAATGATGGTGTATGAAAATTTTCGGATGAGGGTTCATATGAAATTCATTGGATATAGTCACATTAGATGGAATAAAGTGTATTAATTTCTTCTAGATGAACTTGTTATATAAATTTTCAAACAATGTTTGTTCAAGAAAAATTTGATAGATATTCTCTGGATGTAATATTTTTTAAAAAATTTCTCACTGAAAAAAATTAGTGATTAATACTCTTGCCGGTTTAAAGTTATTTATGAAGATTTCATAGAGATATCATAAGTGATGATGTTGTAATGGTGTTTTAATGTTTCAAATAGCATAGAGTAAAATAATGATACTCACAATTTTATCTAAATTTGAATAATGGTGAAGTTTCCAATGTTTCTCATATTCCTTCAAGAAGGCTCTATAATTTTTCAAAAGGTTTTGCTGTTTTTTCGAGTGCGATATTTAAATTTAGTGTATTTATTGAGTGGGAAAATAAATTGATTTTCCCACCTATGCTCCCTCAATTGTTTCTATATAAAGGGTAAATGTACAAAGTATGGGAGGTTTACTGTTCACACATGAAAAAAGTGGAAGTTTTAAATGATAGGTTTTGGATATAAATTCAGGATAAACTTCTGAAAGAAAATTTTGGGTAGGAATTTTCTATCAAAGAAATATCTTTGTTGAGGTTGAAGAACATGTTTATATTGATTAGAGGTTTTTTGATCATTGAATGGAAAGAGATTTTAGTGACCCAAAAAACTTTTATAGTAGGTGGAACTAGACATATAAAGTGGTGTAATAAAGTTTTTTCAATTTTCAGAAGGAATCATACATACTTTTTGGATGGACTTTATAGATAGAAAAATCGGACAAAAAAATTAGATAGACAAATCAAAAAATAGATCGTATGAACAATGAGTAGATAGAGGATGTTCTAACCTGCTATTGGGTAATAAAGTGAGGAATTTTTTTGTAAGAATTTCAAAAGAGAAGAAGTACAATCATCATAGTGACAAAATTATAATCCTATTAGTGAAGTTTTATAAATATTAATACAAAATATTTGTTATATATTTATTATTTCTAGGAATAACATGTGTTATTGTATTTATCATAGTGAAATGAAGGTGTAAGGATATTCCCAACTTATTATAACCACAAAAAAGGATTCTTTTCTAGTGGATTGTGTGGTATTGAATTATTTCCAAAACTATGCCAAGGACTAGATACTCTTATTTACTAGTGAAGATTTCAAATTATTGTATTCCTATGGTTGTGATTGCGGGTTTGTTTTTTAGAAAAGTTATAACTCCTTAATTGGAGGTGAAGTTTTTTTCATAAGAAAGAAAACATAAAATAAAAAAGAGGTTAATGATTCAATACCTCCCCCTCTCAATGAAAAAATATATCCTGGTTGGTCCATCCAATTGGTATTAAATGGGTTCCCTTCATTGACTTGTTGCAGAATATTTAAGAAAATATAAGTTTCTATGTATATTCAGAATTCTATGAGAAGTAAGGGGATTATAATTTTTAAATAAAAGAACTATGAGATTTAGAAATATATAATTCTATCATATCTTATGTCTATTGGTTATGAAGTTCGTGAAGCTATGATATATGGTTTTCCTCCTTGTGTTGACAAATTATTATAATAAAAATTTGTAGAATGATAAATGAGACATAAATGATATATTATCCTCACTCTCTAAAAGTGAGTTTCTTATATTTAAAAAATTTGGAACTACTAAAGTAATTTTTTAGAAGTTGCATAACATCTATGAAGAAAATATGAATTTTAAGAAATACAAGTTATAAATCTAGAGGCTAAAGTACAAATATCTCAAAATGGGTTATTATGAATCTGATGGTTATTTATTTACAAGGTTAAGTGACATTATAAGCACCATAATATGTCTTTATGAGATGTTTTAATATTAAATCATATTTTAACAGATCTTATGAATTATTCCTAATAATTTTTATGAAATATTTGCATCATTAAAAAATAGGGATTCTAAAACTCAATATTTTGATGATCTATACAGTACTCTCATCACATATGAAATGAGAAGAGATAAATTTATCAATATTAAAGAAAATTTTGATTAAGTAATTTCCTTAAAAGCTATCAAGTAAAGGAAATAAAATAATGTTCTTGAATATGGATAAGTTAGTGACTCTAATGTCAAAGATGAGGTTAGTAAAATTTTTGATTAATTCATGTCCTTATTTATTAAACATGAAAATAGGGTAATAAGAAAGTATAGAGGAAAGTTACCTCTGAAATGCATTGGGTACAGGGCTATTGGGAACATTGATAAAAAAAATTCTCTAATAAATGATGATGAATAAAGTGATAATGATAACATAAAATTACAAATATCCTTTAAAAAGAATGTAGAAAAATCAAAATCATATTCCAAGGGAAAAGATAAAAATTTCTCTAAACACAAAAGATATTCTTTTTGTCTAAAGAATACAAAAATACTATAGTGAATAAGAAGAATGAGAAAACATTACTAAAAAAGTTTCTAAAAATAAATTTATAAAAAAATTGTATAATAAAAATTTCATGAGTGATGAAAGTAGTAGTTATGAATATAAATATACTCAGATGAATTTTATGTTGAATAGACTTTTTAAATAATGTGTTTGAAAGATTGTAATATATAAAAGGGATAACAAGAAGTTGTAGAAATAAAATATCACTGCAAGAAAACCAATAATAGTTTCTTAAGTAAAAAATTTTCTAAAATAGATTGATAATCTAAAATGGTTGTTTGATTAGAAGAAGAACCTCAATAATTATCTTAAAGTAAAGTTAAATGTGAAGGAGGAAGAGTTATAACTTGTTTAATAAAAAATAATTAAAGTTGATAAAGGATTTAAAACTCTCCAAAACATAGATAAATATGTTATTTAAAGTTATGAGATGAGTAAACCAAATAAGGATCAACAAAATATATCTACAAATGCTGATAAGAATAACGAAGATGGTCAAATGGAAAAGGAATTTAAGAAAACGTGTATGTAGGTAAAACGAGAAGAGTTAAAAAACTTTAATTTTTAAGGTTATGAAATCTAAACCAAAAGTTTTCATTAAAGGTGATTCTATTAAGGTTGAGAAGAAAATATTAGGATATAATCATAACTTTGGTGTGCAATGAAATATCAAAGTAAAAGGTAATAAGTTTGATCAAAATCATAAACACAAATTCGAATAGCATGAAATCTATAAATGGATATATGTTTCAATGGTTACTACTGAAATTGTGGAGGATTTGGGTATACAGAATATATGTATTGGTTTAACCACCCATAATATAGTGACACCAGAAGAAGTTGGAGGAAAATTTTGAGGGGGAGTCAACCCACTCAAAAGAAACAAAAGATTGAAAATATGTTCTAACCTTCGGAAACTATTTTTGAAATATGTGATCAACCTAGACACCATGAAAAAAGTATTTATTATCATTATACCAACACAATAAAGTTTTTATATCAAATCTAAAAATCAGGATATAAAGAAAGAAAAAGGAAAGGAAAAAAGCCTATTTTTGTTGAAAATACTCTCAAAACTACAAAAGGAGAATGAACCTATATTTTTTATAGTGGTTGATCTTCACATGTGGTAGGAGATTTGAATATATTAAAGAATTTTTAATATTTTAAATAAGGTAAAATGATTTTTGGAAATGATGAGTCACACATAATCAATGGCATTAGATCCGTAATTATTGGGAATGAAAAGTGGAAATACAATAGATCTTTGTTTGTTGATGGTCTAAAACATGACTTGTTAAGTGTTTCATAACATAATGATTAATTTAATACAGTTATTTTTATAAAATATGGTTTTATTTCTAAAATAATATAATATTAAAAAAAATTGTGACAAAAGTGAAACGAACCAAGGGAATTTTGTTTCAAGTTGGTTGTGAAAAAGATTCATGTTATCTTATAATAGTTGAATAAAATCAATTATAGAATAAGAGACTTAGGAAAATGTGTTATAGGAATATGAGAAAATGAGTAAATAGAAATATTATCTATGATATTCCAAATATATAAAACAAAATAGATTGGTGTTGTTCTATTTTCCAAAAAGGAAAGATAACAAAATCAATTCATAATAAAGTTAAGATACATTCAACTTATCCCTTAGAGATGATTCACTCTGATATCTATGGTTCAATTAGTAAATAATAAACATAAAAAAGATAAGTACTTTATTTCTTTCATTGATTATTTTACTCACATTACATGTATTTTGTTGTTAAAACATAAATCAAAGGCTCTGAAAAAGTTTAAGATTTTCAGGATAATAGAAGATAAATAATTTGGATATTCTATTAAGAAGTTAAAGACTAATAATGGTGGATTTTATAAAAATAAATAATTCATATATTATATTAAAAATCATGGAATTCATCATGATTTTAGTTCACTATACACACCACAAAAAAACAGTGTTGCTGAAAGAAGAAACATAAGTTTGATGGAGATAGTGTGAAAAAATGTTAATAAAACAAGACACTAATAATTATTTTTTGAGGTATGATTTAAGTGAAATAGTTTATATTAATAATCAATGTTTCTATAGATTGAATTATGATATAACTTTTTATGAACATTTCATAATGAAACACAAATTTTAAAGCACATAAGGGTGTTTAATAGTTCTTGAAGTATAAAATTTGAGGGTGGAAATATTGGGATGTTTGATCAGAGAGGTTTTGATAGAATAATTATTGGGTGTGATCCTAATTGTAGAGGATACATATATTTTTATAAATAAATAGTAAATATATTTGATTATGCATATATAATATCTATTGAAAAATATGATATCAAATTTTCAAAAACAAATATAGATGTGGAATATAGGTAAGATGATGTGGTTGAATTTGAGAAACATGAAAAATTTACTAATTTTAGTAATAATTTTGATGTTGTATATGTTAAGGATATAAAATCATCTATCTCAAGTGATGAGGAATGTCTTTGTGAATCTCATTGACATGCGCGTCGCAACGCGTGCAAATTTGCAATATTTATTTACCTACTAACTACTATAGAAGTGGCGAGCAGGGTCGAACCATAGAGAGAATGTGAGTAGACACTGGGAAATATCCTTTTGGAAAAATGTTCAGGAAAATGGGATTTAATTGTGTGATTAACAACTAATTTCTAAAAAAACTAAACGACTAATTTAAAAATGACTATTTAAATTAACTAAAACTATCGCATTGAACTAAACTATGAAATAAAACGGTGGAGATGGAAGTGTCAGAGTCGTGACGTCCATTTAAGTGCATACAATGTCAATTATTTAATTCCCACATTTGAATATTTATTTATTCAATTATCACCGATTCCAAATTTAATCAAAATTCCATCTCGTCTCGTTCTCTGATGTTAGATAACATTCTAATTTTCACAAAAATTATTTTTCATTTTGTTCTCTATCCTGATGAATAATTTGCGCTTCCTTATAGGGCTGAATCGCTTGGTGAAATACAATGACCCGTTTCTCACAAAGTTGAAGTATCTACCTGTGTTGGGTTCGCTCACATGAGATTACTTATTAGGTATCACTCATGATAGTTTGAAGGAGAGAACACACAAAATATTAATTTTTCAATTAATATATTTATTTATTCAAAATTTGATCGTGCGCTTGATCGAATTCCAGATAAATAAATTCTTGGATGAACTCCCGTTCGTGATTACTTATTAGGTATCACACGAACAGGAACCAAAGAATGTGTGCAGGGCCCAAATGATAATTAATTTAAAAGTAGATACAATTAATTAAATAAATATCCAAATGAAATTAATTCAAAAGTCAATCAAATGTAGGAATAAATTAAAGACATGCATTCACCATCACATTTATCACAACTCCGACACCACTGAATTAGCCCGCCATCACGACGACACGACACAAAAAATAATGAAAAGAAGATATCACTGTTCTCATGTCATTGCTGTGATCACCGCGAGATTCTGTCAACGATCGCAATATAGTAATCATCAATCCGCTCTGTGCAGTCACTGACGCCACACCCAAATCAAACCACAGCGCCGCTAAAAATATAATTTCATCTGTGCCTGCTCTCTCCATGCGGCGTGAATCTCCGGAAGCCAAGCGAACATCGATGATGTGTTCGAACCTCCGATGCACTCCTGATTATGGTTTTCCTCTGTTTGATGACTGAGGAGGGATGATCGCTGGTTGGTGTACGCTGTTTTGTACCTGCGAAAGTGCTGGGTAAAAAGAGGGAGCAACCGGTTCTGACGGGGGAGGGTGTTCGGGCGAGTGGAGAGCAGCAGAGGGTTTAGGTAGCGGCAAGGTTGAGAGGCGGGGCGAGAGAGAGGGGAGAAAGGGAGATGGGGGCGCAGGTTGCTGGGGTTGATTAGGGGGCCGCCGTATGAGGATGGGAGCTGGGGAGATCTGGGGCCGAGGGTGAGAGAAGGGAGAGATTAGGGAGGGGGAGGGGTGAGGCGGGTAGGAGGGGTGGAGAGAAAAGGGGGCGTGGGTTGGCGGAATGGAGAGGAGGGAGCGACGGGGTCTAGGGGGAGAGAAAGGGGAGGCGGGTTGGGGAGGGGAGGCGGCGGGTGAGAAGGGAGGGGATAATTGGAGAGAGGGTTTCTTTTTGGGGCCTGAGGAAATAATATGGAGAGAGTGGGCGGCGGGTCAAGGGGAGAGAATAGGGAGGCCACTGGAATTGGGGAGTGGGGTGGGGTGAGATTGGAGAGAGGTTATGAGAGGGGTAGAGAGGTGATGTGGGAGAGGAAATAGGTAGAGAAAAAAATGGGAGAAAAGGTCAAAGGGTGGTTGGGTAATTGGAGAGAGAAAGAAAAAAAACAAAATCAAAATCAAAAAGTGAAATCAAAGTTAAAACTAAAATTCAAATTCAAATTAAAAGAAAACAATTATCTAAATATTTAATGTTAGATAATAATAATAATAATAATAATAATAATAAAATTATAACTAAAAATTAATGCACATGTAATTAGATATTATACTATTAAATATAAAAATAATAAACTAATAAAAAGATACTATGTTATTAATACTATAAAAACAATGAAATAAAATAAAAATAGAGAATTAAAATATATACATACTAATAAAAATTAATAAAATAAACTAAACTAAAATTAGTGAAACTAATAATAATAATATAATTTAAATATAATATATAAAATTAATATAACTAATAAAAATAATAAATTACTAATATAAGTATATATATTAACTAAAAATTATCAAAATATCTAAACCACTACAAAGCTACAAAAATAAACTGAAAATATAAAAATTGGTTAAACTAATTAATTAAAACTATGTTAGAAAATTATTAAAATACATGAAAAAAACCATGTACATCAAATCCCCCACACTTAAACTTTTGCACTCCTGGGAAAAACAATCAGAAAGAAAACACAAGTGGACCCGTAGAAAAATCAAAACATCAATATTACAAGTTCAAAATTGTTCAATCTCTTTTACTCATAAAATATCATACTTCATTTAAAACTTCAATGTTCAAGATCAATTTTTCTTTCACTTGCATTCTTTTCAAAACAAGTACATGCACTCATGTATCATGTGACCTACCTTTCCATCACTCTCATATCTCAAAATATTTGATCAAAGTCATGCTCAATGCTCATACACATGCATGATTACCATAGGCTTGCCCTGAATTTCACATCTCCACTAGTGGAAATCCAAAGAATGTACCAATCTCAAGGACTTTACATGAGGTTCAAATGTTTCTGAAGCTGTGGGACGGTGGGTTAAAAAAAATATTGACATCTTTTTGGTAAAAAGGAGGGTTGAATCTTGAAATAAATGCATGGTCAGTCAATCCAAATGTCTCCCTCAAACTCTCGCTCCACCACACTTAAAACACTGCGTGTCCCCAATTATTTTATAATCCAATGTTTCTCTCTTTTTTTTACAGAACTCACTCAAATAAGATGGGTAGGAAAAACAAGTGAGTATCAGTTCCAAAACCCCATGAAATAAATGTCAGACAATAATGCCAAATAAAGCTACACAAGTAGCATATACGATGTAACATCTCAATGAAGGTAGGTCATATAGAAAACTTTCTAGTTCATGGAGTAATGGATCATCACTTTTATAGGTATCCCCAAAAGGGAGGGTTACCGCGTAATGACCACCAATGTACTCATTATTGGAACCAAAAGGATTCTATATTCCTATATCAAAATATCTATAATGAATGTGGCTACGGTGAAAAATAACTCATATGATCAGGATGGGATAATGTTAATCCATGTACATCAAATGACTCACTTCCCCTCAAAGAAACCTCTCCATGAGTAAATCTCTCCCCCACACTTAGCTTGAAAATTATCATGCAAAAAATTCAAGAAATTGGTAGGGAAGGGTATCAGATTGGGCTCATCCTAAAAAGGATTCTTCATTGCTTATATGGGATATACTATGGAGAAAATATATGGGTGGATCAGTGGGTCAATGGGGCTAGAATATCAAACAGATTCCTCGATCATTTTAGTGAAACTTTCAAAAATTCCTATCACTTTTATGGAAAAACATGGTATGTTCTAGAAGAAATAACATGGTTGAGATTACCTCAAGAAAAATACAAATAATTGATGATTTAAAATGGCTTAGAGTCCTCACGAGTATGGAAATATAATTTTGGACAGCACAGATGATCATGAGTGCGAATAAGTGTCAAAAATATACATGTTTTTGAAAAACATTTTCGAAGTATGAAATAATATCAGCAATCATCTAAGTCATGAGATCAAGGATCAAATAATTTCAAACAAGAATCAGGTGCTCAAAATGCCTAGGGACACAAGGGGTATGTTCTCGACTGTGTTGCAACAAAAATACAGCGGATTTCATGTGGGTTCATCAATGAAAGGAATGTTAGTTTTTTTTCATTTTTCAAAATTTTTTTTTTTTTGTTTTTTTTTTTGTTTACATGTTGATCTTGGAAGCAAAAAATATGGAAAAAAATAAAACACTTCCTTGTGTAAGTGCAGATTGATGCAGAGAGGTTGTATATATCCGATGAAGCTCTAAAACTGGTATACCTGTAAAACCTACACATTGACAACACGTACTCGCATCATATCAAAGAAGTCACACCATAATCAAAATCATGTGGATGATAAAAATATTTATGATGAATTTAAATCCACTACAGTTTCAGGAGAAAAGATATTGAGGTAAATGTAGGCCTTTTTATTTTAAAATAAAACTAAATGAAATGAAAATAAATGTAGTGAAAAGAAAACAAAAAAATGATGGGTCGCCTCCCATTGAGTGCTAAGCTTACTTCTTCTTCAGCCAGACGTTGTTGAAACTCCACCCGGGTCAAACGGAAATGTAAACCATGCATATGCTTCTTTTTCAGTAGGAGTGTGGAATCCATTCATTGAAGATGACTTTATCCTGCAAGCTACACAAAATCTTAATAGAATCTTGTTAGAATAATGGATGTGTAGAATGAAATGAAAATAGTCCAACTCACAAGGGATTGAATATACCTCACCTGTAGAAATACTCATTGAATAATTGAATTTTGGGAAAAGGTCATCAATGGAAGGATCAAGAAGATTACCCCCTTGAACATACATATGTGAAAAAGTGCCCTTACCAGACTCCTTCAGTGGTTCGCTTATATCTATCACATCCTTGAATGCAGTATCTGGGTTGATTATATATCCCAATTCATTTTCACAACCAACTACTAGCACAGGGAAATCTATTGGTTTCAAACTCAATTCATGCTTGATGGTTTCATT
Organism: Viscum album; assembly: GCA_963277665.1. Taxonomy (NCBI): domain Eukaryota; kingdom Viridiplantae; phylum Streptophyta; class Magnoliopsida; order Santalales; family Viscaceae; genus Viscum; species Viscum album. Next base: position 1,138,061,293 of record OY728135.1, on the reverse strand, counting down.
GATTGTGCCATGGTCAAAAATATTGTTAGCATATGTGGGTATTTCAAGTGAAGTGTTTTCAACCTCGACGCATGGAGAAAGTGACATGGGATCAATTGGAGAAGATGACTCCATTGTGTCAAGAATGACATCTTGTTCAATATTTTTTTCTATACCACCCTCATCATAATTCTCTGCAGGCACATGTGCCACCACGAACTCAGGATCCTCCAACCAATCCCATTCTTCCATTGTTTCTAGAAAATTATGAGTGTTACCTACCACCAATGCGGATTGATTCTTCGACTCCAGAAATGTTTCAGAAATCTCTATTTTAGAAAAAGTTTCGGACTCACAATTATTTTTAGAAAGAGGTGTTTTGATGTCATTTGAAGTGATGTCCTCTTGAGTGTGGAAATCTATTGTTTCTTGGTTCAATTCTGAATCTATCATGGTAAATAATGGTCCTAGTTCAATATCCTCTTCAACCTCAAAAGGTGCATTTTGATATACATTGAATGTGTCCTTTTTCACTTTGGGATGACTAGGTTATGAATTCATAGAAGAAGGACATGAAATCACATTTTCCGAGGCACCATTATGTTCAACAGGGTGGAAGACCAACCTATCATATTCTTGAAATGTGATTAGATTGGAAGAATTATTTTGTGATGGAGGGGAGACATCAATAGTATGATAAGAAGGTAGATCAATATCATTATCAAACTCGGGACATAGATGTTGTTCAAATGGAACCTCAATTGCACTCTCCTCAAAAGAATTGTTCTGAATTGGATCTTTAAGTGGTAGTGAGGTGAAAAGTTGAACAAGTTGAGTCATTTGATTTCCTAAATTTTTCATTTGATTTTCTAAATCTTTCATTGAATTTTCTAAACCTTTTTTTGGATTTTCTAAATCTTTTGTTGAAGAAAGTAACCTTGCATTACGTTCATCTTGAAGTTCAAACATCCTATTTGTCTCAATGATAGCACAATTCAACGTGTGCTCAATTATTGAATCATTTTTTTGACATGAATTATCATGTTCTAAATTTTCAGGAATGCATTGACTTTGAAAATGATCAACAGATGTATAAGGACTTGTTTCATAGCGTGGAGAAATATTCTCATATGGATCGTAGCAAGGACTTGAACAAAGATCAATGAAATAAATGGGATTACCTGGATAGCTCATGTGTGATGAATCATTATACGTCATACCTTGAGTTGGGGCTACGTAGGGCGAGTATTGGTTGTAATTGTGTAGTGTGGCCCACATCATTCTGAGCTTCTGGGTGTCTTGAAAATTCCTGCAATGAAAAATTCCCAAAGTAGTAAACTATTTTTTTGTTGGTTTTTTTTTATTTTTAAATTTTTTTTACCTAAATCACTCTTTTAAAGGAACTTCTAATGCTACTATTATCTCTGGCAATGATGCCAGAAATTTGACAGGCGCGTCGCAACACATGAAAATTTGAAATATTTATTTACCTACTAACTACTGTAGAAGTGGCAAGCAGGGTCGAACCACAGAGAGAATTTGTGTAGACACTAGAAAATATCCTTTTGGAAAAATGTTCAGGAAAATGGGCTTTACTTGTGTGATTAACATCTAATTTATAAAAAAACTAAATGACTAATTTAAAAATGACTATTTAAATTAACTAAAACTATCTAAGTGAACTAATCTATGAAAGAAAACTACGGAGATGGAAGTTTCAGAGTCGTGATGTCCATTTAAGTGCATACAATGTCAATTATTTAATTCCTACATTTGAATATTTATTTATTCAATTATCACCGATTCCAAATTTAATCAAAATGCCATCTGGTCTCGTTCTCTGATGTTCGATAACATTCTAATTTTCACACAAATTATTTATCATTTCATTCTCTGTCCTGGCGAATAATTTGTGCGTCCTTATAGGGTTGAATCAATTGGTGAAATAAAATGACCCATTTCCCACAAAGTTGAAGTATCTACCTACGTTGGGTTCACTCACATGTGATTACGTATTAGGTATCACTCATGCCAGTTTGAAGGAGATCTCACACAAAATATTAATTTTTCAATTAATATATTTATTTATTCAAAATTCGATTGCGCGCTTGATCGAATTCCAGATAAATAAATTCTTGGATGAACTCCGGTTCGTGATTACTTATTAGGTATCACACGAACGGGCACCAAAGCATGTATGCAGGGCCCAAATGATAATTAATTTAAACACGGATATAATTAATTAAATAAACATCCAAATAAAATTAATTAAAAAGGCAATCAAACGTAGGAATAAATTAAAGACATGCATTCACCATCACATTTATCAAAACTCCAACACCACTGAATTAGCCCGCCATCACGATGACACAACACATAAAATAATGAATAGAATATATCACCGTGCGCGTGTCATTGATGTGATCACCGTGAGATGCTATCAACGATCGCAATATAGTAATCATCACTCCGCTCTATGCAGTCGCTGATGCCACGCCCGAATCAAACCACAGTGCCGCTGAAAATATAATTTGATCTGCGCCTGCTCTCTCCATGCAGTGTGAATCTACGGAAGCCAAGCGAATGTTGATGACGTGTCTGAACCTCTTCTGCACTCCTGATGATGGTTTTCCAATGTTTGATGATCGAGGAGGGATGATAGCTGGTTGGTGTACGATGTTTTGTACCTGGGGAAGTGCTGGGTAAAAGGAGGGAGCAACCGCTTCTGACGGGGGAGGGTGGTCGGGCGAGTGGAGAGCAGCAGAGGGTGTAGGTAGCGGCAAGGTTGAGAGGCGGGGCGAGAGAGAGGGGGGAAAGGGAGATGGGGGCATGGGTTGTTAGGGTTGATTAGGGGGTCTCCTTATGAGAATGGGAGCCGGGGAGATCTAGGGCCGAGGGTGAGAGAAGGGAGAGAATAGGGAGGGGAGGGGTGAGGCGGGTAGGCGGGGTGGAGAGAAAAGGGGGTGTGGGTTGGCGGAATGGAGAGGAGGGAGTGATGGGGTCTAGGGGGAGAGAAAGGGGAGGTGGGTTGGGGAGGGGAGGCGGCGGGTGAGAAGGGAGGGGATAATTGGAGAGAGGGTTTCTTTTTGGTGCGTGAGGAAATAATATGCAGAGAGTGGGCGGTGGGTCAAGGGGAGAGAATAGGGAGGCCGCTGGAATTGGGGAGTGGGGTGGGGTGAGATTGGAGAGAGGTTATGAGAGGGGTAGAGAGGTGACGTGGGAGAGGAAATAGGTAGATAAAAAAATGGGAGAAAAGGTCAAAGGGTGGTTGGGTAATTGGAGAGAGAAATAAAAAAACAAAATCAAAATCAAAAAGTGAAATCAAAGTTAAAAATAAAATTCAAATTCAAATTAAAAGAAAAAAATTATCTAAATATTTAATGTTAGATAATAATAATAATAATAATAATAATAATAATTAGAACTAAAAATTAATGAACATGTAATTATATATTATACTATTAAATATAAAAATAATAAACTAATAAAAAGATAATACGTTATTAATATTATAAAAACAGTGAAATAAAATACAAATATAGAATTAAAATATATACATACTAATAAAAATTAATAAAATAAACTAAACTAAAATTAGTGAAACTAATAATAATAATATAATTTAAATATAATATATAAAAATAATATAACTAATAAAAATAATAAATTACTAATATAAGTATATAAATTAACTAAAAATTATCAAAATATCTAAACCACTACAAAGCTACAAAAATAAACTGAAAATATAAAAATTGGTTAAACTAATTAATTAAAACTATGTTAGAAAATTATTAAAATACATGAAAAAATCCATGTACATCACTCATCTTATGATAAAGAAACATGTGTTAGATTATAACATTATTGGAGATCAACAAAAACAGATTCAAACCAAAAGATCTTCAAATTATATTTTATATAATTATTTATATTCATAGGTTGATCCAAAAATGTTGTTGAGACTTTGAATCATTAGTAGTGTACTGGTGTTATGAATGAAAAGTTAGATCAAATTTAGAAGAATTATTATTGCTAATTTATACCAAAACAAAACAATAATAATGTTATTGGAACAAATTGTATATTTCAAAATAAGTTAAATGGAGATAGTGAATTTATAAGGAGCAAAGCACTACTGGTTTGTAATGATTACTCACAAATTAAAGGCATTGCTTTTGATGATAATTTTTCTCTAATGGAAATATTATAAACTATCATAATCTTTCTTTCTATCATTTCACAATGTGGTTATAATTTTTTTTATATGGATGTAAATTCATCTTTTCTTAAAGGTGCTGATAATGATAAAGAGACTTGTGAAAAAAAATTAAGATATTAATAAGTTATTTTAAATGTTCAATCTTGGAGAAATTAAATATTTTCTTTGATTATAAATCTCACAAAAGAATAAATATAATTTCTTATCTCAATATAATTATGCTAAGGAACTTCTTATAAAGTTTGATATGGAAGATTCAAAGTTCATTTATGCACCAATTTCATTGGGAACTAAGTTTTCTAAATTTTATGGAGGAAAAAAATTTGATCATGTGGAGTTTATGAAGTTGGATGGAAGTTTGTTATATCTAAATACTTTAAGGCTATATTTTTTTATGTTGTTAATTTGTGTGCTAAATTTAAAAGTGCTCCAAAATAATCACATATCTTGTTAGTAAAAATAATTCTCATATATATAAAAGTCACAAAATATTTTGGTATAAAATTAAAAAACTTAGGAAAGATCGATTTGTTTGGTTATACAGATACTGGGCTCTAGAAGAGTTTTCTTTTTGGGATAAAGTTATGAGAGTTATCATATAAAGAATAAAAATTTTGTAACTCTCAGTATAGATGAAGTGGAGTATGTTTATTCCAATCAAGTTTTAATAAAAATTATGTGGATGAAGACTCATTTGGAATATTTTTAGTAAAGGTTAAGTGACCCCTTATCTTGGTTTGTGAAAATAAAAGTTCCATAAATATAACTAAACATCTAGTGTAACATTATCAAACAAAGCATGTTGATATCAAATATCACTTTATCAAAGATAATGTAGATAACAATAAATTAAATATGGAATATGTTTCAATAAAAGGACAATTTGCTGATATATTCACTAAGCCATTTCCTGAAGAAAATTTTTATACATTTATGTTGAACATGAGAATACAACCTCCCTCTCTTTAAGGATAAGGTATGTGAATTTATCCCCTCTATCATCTTACATTTGGATAGTGTTTCCAAGGTAGTTAATATTTTTAGAACATAAATCTATCCATTTTTTTGTTCTTAACCTTTTAAGGAGAGCATGTATCTAGGGGGATTTAAAAGGAGTAAGTTGTGATTTCAACATGTCTGAACTATGTTAACTATTTTTTGAAGTGGATATAGGAAATACTGTTCTTGTAGGAAGATGTGAAAAAGTTGTAAAAGTTTTAAGAATATAAAAAAATATACTCAAGTCACTACTGATGGATAATATGGTTTTTCTATTCAGTGATTACTTTTTTATACATCTAGTTCACTCACATAAATGTATAATTGTTGGATTATAAATCCATAGCTTGAGTTAAAAAGTTTTCACAATTTATGTTTTTTAGTTTAAAAAAAATACAAAGGGGGAGACTGATGGGATCAAGTTGGGTGAAGGAGTTTTTGAATTCATTGAAAATTATTTTAAATAAGTTTGGTTGTCTCGTTTTTGAAAAATAAGGTTTACTAGAAGGATTGTCTTTTTTATCAATATTTTTAACATAACTTTATTAATTTACAAAAATAGAATTACATTGTAAAGTTTCCTAACAAACATAATCAGATAGAGATGATGATCAGAAAGAGATGGAATCATATGGATAGTATTAGATGAATATTTCCTAACCTAAGTTTATCAGATGAACTTATTTTATCTAAGAAATTCGGATGAATTTTTGTTCTACAATTTTTTATCTTTTAAAATTTATAAATTTTAATTGTACGGAATGTTAGATAAGATAATATAGAAATTCTTTTCTAATATTAATTTCCTAATTTAATGAATTTTAAAAAATATCATGTTACAAGTGTTTAGTATAATGGGGGAGAAGTCTATTAGGGTATAAAAATTTATCATTTTGAAGATATATAGAATTCACCTAACAAACTAAATTAGATACATTTTTAGCTAATATGAGTTTTAAATTTTATGCTTAAGTTGTTTTGAAGTTTTGGTTGTATGAAATTTTTTATACATATGTGTGAAGTAAGTTGGACAAATTAATGTTAATGAAGTATAAAGGGGGACGATAAAGAATGGAAATTCATGAAATATAGTGTAAAAATAAGTTTTAAAGTTTTTATTGTTACAAGACAATAGAATGAACCATGTATTCAAGATTTATGATGTTTGTTCAAGAGAGGAAAAATTTTCAAGTAAAAAATGATACTGAGGAAAAGGGATTGGATGAAGTCCAATTTGAAAAATTCTTTATACAAAATTTCATTGAATGAACTTTTAATACAATGTACAACATATAAAAAGTTATGAATTTATGAAGTTGAAGTTTCTAAAATATGAATTTATATAATTTTTGAATAAATATCATTGGAAAGAGAATAGTTTATAAAGACTGTTGAAAGAGGGTTCTAGTGAAATTCATAAAATAGAGGTTTATTGGATGGAATAAAAGTCATAAAGTTCTATCGAATTAATGTTTTATATAATTTTTATAATGAATTTATTTAAGAAATAATCAGATAGATATTACTAGAATGAAATATTTGTTAAAAAAAATTTAATAAATAAACTTTTTGTTGTTTAATACTCTAGTTGATTTGAAGTTCTTTACAATTTTTTATCTGAGATATCAAAATTAGAAATGATAATATGGTCTTTTAATGTTACAAATATCATAGAGAAAAAGCATGACCCTCACTAAGTTTTAAGTAAATTTTAAGAAGGCTGAAGTCGTTGATTTTTTTCATATTCATTCAAGAAGGTTATATAATTGTTGATAAGGTTTTTGTGTTTTGTTTAAGTAGGAGTTTTGAATTATGAGTTTTCATTGAGTGGGAAACTAAATTTATTTTCCTTCTTGTGGTCCCTCAAATGTTTCTATATAGAGGGTGAAAGTACAAAGTACAGGAGGTGTACTATTCACATGTGAAAAGAGTGGAAGTGCTAAAGAATTGGGTTGGAATAGAAATTCTAAACAAACTTATGAAATTCAGTTTTGATAATGAAGTTTCCAACCAATAAATATCTTGGTTGAGGTTGAAAAGAAGTTGATATTAATTAGAGGTTTTGTGATGAGTGAATGGATAGAGTTTTCCATCATCATATAAACTTTTATATCAAGTGTAATTAGATATATAAATTGGTGTAAGAAAGATATTTCAATTATTATAAGGCACTGGAGATACAATCCGAATATAATTTCTAGATGGGAAAATCATATGGACAAATCAGATGAAGAAATTGTAGGAACAGTGAGTGGAAAGAGGAATTTATCACCTAATATTTGTTAATAAAGTGAATAATATGATTTTTAAGAACTAAATAGTTGAATAAGTACAAGAAAAATATTTAAAACATTATGAGCCTATTGGTGGAGGTTTAGAAAAGTTGTTACAAAATATTTTTTACATCTTTATCTATGCTAGGAACCACATGCACTATTGTATTGATCATATTGAAATGAAAGTGTAAGTATATTCCCAACTTGATATACCAAATAAAAAGGATTACTTTCTAGTGGATTGTGTGGTAATAGATTATTTTCAAACCATTCCAAGGACAAGTTACTCTTATTGATTTGGGAACTATATAAATTCTTTTATTCCTATGATTCTGCATATGAGTTTGTTTTTCATAAAAGTTATAACTATTTAAAGGGATGTGAATTTTGTTTCATAAGAAAGAGAACATAAAAGAAAAATATATAATTAATTCACCCCCACCCCCACCCCCCTCAGTAATCACACAGACCCTACTTGGGATATTCAGTAAGGCTTGGAATGATTTGGATGGACTTTTATCGAATCAGATTTATATGAAGGTGCTGGATTTTCTAGTAGAAAAAGATGTTTTGGAATAACTTTTTAACATATTTTAAGGTAATTTAAAAGTGAAAGAATAAGAACTATAGGTTTTTAAAAATAGGTTTGATGATCTTAAGATAAGTTCCAATGATAATGTGGATTGATTCTTTAACCATATTATTGAAGTTTTTTTTGTAATACATGGGCTCAGTCATGAGATTAAGGGTTATAATATTTTAAATAAAATCATCATAATTTTACCACTAATTTAGAATCCAAAAGTCTTAGCATTGGAATAAATAAACCTTGTAGAATTATCCATTGATGACTTACTTGTTAATATGGTCGCACATGAAATGTGGGTGAATCTTGAGAAGTTCTTAAATCATTTATCTAATGATATAAAATTAATATCAATTGAGAAGAAAGAGGTTCATAAGGATGAAATTGAAGAATATGTAAGTGATGATTTATTATCACTTATATTAAGGAAGTTAAAGAGATACAAAGGTAGATTTTACGGTAAATTACCTTTATCATGTTTCTTTTGTGGGAATATTAGGCAAGTTTCTACTAAGTGTCCAAAAATATTTTATAGAGAGGATGGTAAGTTTTAAGTATCATAAAAAAAGTAATAATTTTACCCTAAGAAGAAACATTAACTGAGGGAATTCAAGTGGTAATAAATTTCAAATAAAGGTGTTTGAAGAATAAAAGTATGATCAACTAGAGGGTGTTTTGATATCTAAGTGAAATTGAAAGGATATATTGAGGTGATTAATTTAAAAATAAAGAAAAATAAGAATATAGGAGTATTTTTTAAGTAATAATCAAATTATATTTATGAAATTTAATAAAAATTTTATCTTCTTGAAAAGGTATTGGAATGATGTGAAAATAACCAAGTAAAATAAAAAGAATTTTTTGAATTACATATTTAAGATTAAGGAATATGCCAATATCACTGATTATCTTAATATTTATGTAAATAATAAAGTTGGAAAAATTTAAATGCTTAAATATGAAGTTGTATCTTGAGAAAGAAACTTTAATCAGTGATTAAAATATATAGTTCAAAGAATAAGTTTTAGTTTTTAAAATTCTAAGATAAATTTTTGAAAGTAATGAAATATCAAGGCCTAAAAACCTCAGAGGAGGTGCTTGGTTCTCGAAGAACCAATTATATGGGTAAAAATGGTCTTGGTTATGTAGATGGTACATCGAAAATGGTTTTAACTAGTGTGAAGAGAAAAGGATATCAGACTAATGGAAAAATTTATCAACTATTTAGAACTTACTAAAAATCAAGGAGGTATTCAAAATGAGGAGATTTATAGAGAAATGAAAGAAATTGGATATTTTGATTGATAAAGTTTCGGTTTTGTGGTTTTCTTAGACACTCTATCTTTTATTATAGAAAATATGAAATTTATTAAAAAGGAGAAGCTATTGTAAGTTAGTAAAGAAAATTTTGAATATATCCTTCATATTAGAATAGAAATTCATTTTATGGGTACTATTTTAATTGATAATATTTTGGGAATAAACTAGTATATTGGAAGAAGATAAGAGGTAGATATTCTAATGTAAGTTAAAGTAAAATCGATACAATAACATCCAATTTAAATACTTTGGAAAATTGGTTTTTTATTTTTTAAGAAGAATAGTTTTTTATGATTTCTTAGGCTAGTGAAAATTATAAGATATTAATAATAGTATAAACTCATTTGATAATATCTCAGAAGAAAATAAAGAATATTTAGAAGGAACATTTCGCTAATTAAATTGTTAAATAATATTATCATTTGGATTTTGGATAGAATATGTTGATCTCATATGAAAATTAATATGAATCTATGTAATAATGTGAAAGGTAAAGTTGATGGAATAGTTCGTTTTGTTAACAATAGAGATTTGAAAATAAATGGAAGTGGAAAAACTAGTTTTTATGGTGTATGATTAATGAATAATGAATTCCTCTATTTTTATGGAACTCTTAAAAAATTGTTGAATATAATTCATATTTTTGACTCAATCTTGGAAGTCACATTTAATCATAATGGTTTAAATATCAAAGGTAAGGATATAAATTCTCTTATTAAAGGTTGGAGTACAAATGGAAATCTATATCATATAGATAAAAAAGATAGTACTTATCTTATAAAACATTAAGAAGAAAATGGATTGTGGAATTAGAGGCTAGTACACCTTAATAAAAAAAAGTATATAGATTTTATCCAAGTTATAAGGTACAATGGATATTTCTAACTTGAAGTGAGATTGGTAAAGGATTTGTAATGCTTGTATAAAAGTAAATATGGTTCAAAATATGTATCTACAAAAAAAATCGATCATTAGGAATACTAAATCTTCTCCAAATTGATGTATTTTGTCTAATTGGTCAGTCTATAACATATGATAAGAACTAATTCATTTTATTTTTTTTATTATTATAGGAGGATGTGATGTTCCATGTTTATAAAATTCAATAGAAAATTATTGGATAACATAAAACATATTTCAAAGAATACAAGAAAATGAAACTAAAAGAACTATGAAGATTATGATATCTGACAATGTAACATATGATATACCCTATGAGGTTTAAAATTACCTTGAAAATCATTGTATTAAACCTAAAGTATATTTGGTGATAACTCTTCAATATAATGGGGTTGTGGAAAGAATAAATTGTATGGTGAAAACCATGTAAAATAAATTTTTGATAGAAGGTGGAATCTCACGATACTATTATAAATAAGTGGTGTGTATACTAAAAAGAGAGCATTACTTAGTTCAAGAGTACATAATACACTATATGAAATTTGGAATTAATGGAATCCCTCACTAAAGCATCTTATAGTGTTCAAAAGAAAATTATTCATTCATAATAAAGAGGGTAATCATGTTAAATATGGTGATGCGGTATATGAATTAGTGTTCATAGTATAATAATCAAAGACTAAGTTTTATAAGTGTTTAAATAAAAAGGCTTAATAATATTTTTGATAGAAGTGATGTAGAGGTGGTTGAATATGAAGCCAAAGAAAATTCTAGAAATATTTATTATAAAGAATTGTTTAAAGAATATGAAGTGATAAATCTAGATTTTAGATAAACTCAAAATATTTAGATTGATGATGATTCTAAATTTGAATTAGTAGAAGAATATAGTAAAGAAGAGAGTTAAACCATGAATTAATAAAGAATGAAAAGAGTTCAAGTTGATTCCAGTAATATTATTAGATACAAATATGTTCCAACATAGAATCAAAGGATGGGGAGAATGGATCACACTGCTCTATTATCAGAAATAGAACCCACTTCACTTGAATAAGAAGCTAAGGAAGAATCATGGATAAAATACATGAATAAATAATTATATCATATTGGTAATAATCAGACTTTGGATATTGTGGATAGACTTAGTTATCATAATGTGATTGGTACAAAATGGGTCTTTAAAAACAGGATTGATGAAAATGGTAGAGTGATCTTGAATAAAGTTATGCTAGTATGTAAAATTTATTCATGGGTTGAAAGAATTAATGTTGAAGAAAGATTCACACCAGTGGTGATAATTGATTTTATCAGAATTTTCTCACTAGTTATTTTTGAAAGAAGATTCAAAGTATTCCAAATTCATATGAAGAAAAAAATTAATTAGAGACTAATTTGTTTTATTATTATAAATTATGATTCAAAAGTGTGAAAATTTTAAAAAAAATATTTGCAAAGCCTAAATAAAGAACCTCATTCTTTGTATGTGTGGCTGGATTATTATCTGATAATGTTAAAATTCAAGAGAGGATGGGTTTATTGCAACATATATGTGAAAATTTTAGATAAGTAATAGTTATGGTTATGGTGTATATCGGTGATATCATCTTTAGATAAAACAAGTAGAATTAATTTGATAAATTTTCTTAATTAATGAGTTCAGAATAATATATTTCATTGATTAGTAAATTGAATTACATTATGAGCCAGAAAATATGATAAAAATAAGGAATTATATTTATCTCACAAGTAAAGTATATAAGGTAAGTGTTAAAGAAATTTATAATGGAAGAGTGTGATCCAATTTAAACTCTGATATCATTTTTAAGTAAACATGGAAATAATAAGGTTAGTGAGGGAGTAAATTCAAGTATGTATATAAGAATCATTGGTAGTTTACTTTATCTTACTACAATTATGCTTGAAATTTTCTTTGTTATGTGCTTGGTATCACGATACCAAAGTTGTACAAAGAAATAACACCTTCTAGAAATGAAGTTACTGATGAGGTATATTCAAGTAACACTAAATAATGGTTTGGGGTTCAAGGATGGAAAAGATTTGTATTTTTTTATTTATATAAATATTGGGATGGGGAAATTTTGGATAAAAAAACCATAAGTGGTAGATCGTTTTACATTGTAATATGATTCATTTACTAAATAAGTAAGAAACATGATTTTTTTCTATGACTATGGTATAAGAAGAGCATATTTCAGTTACCAAGGAATGTTAATAGATAATATAGATAAATGGTGAATTATAATATCTTTGTGAAGTAGTAAAAAAACTAATATCGATTCAGTGAAACAATAAAAGTGGAATTTAATTAATGAAAAATATGATATAGCACTCTCGTACAAAACACATTAATATCAATTACCACTTTATAAATGAGAATTTAGAGATAAATATTATAAAATTATAATTTTTTGGAATACAACATAAAGTTATAGACATATTTACCAAATCATTGGTTGCATATTGTTTTGAAAAGAACTATTTATACCTTGGAATTTAATCAATTCCATAAAATTTAAGAGGTGTGGATACCTATCTCCCCATTATATTTAATGTAATATTTTTTGTAATTTTTATGATTAAAGGTATTTATATTTTATTTTGTGTAAGAATATAGGGGTAGATATTATACAGGGTGATTTAGAAGTAGTGTTTCTGATCAAATTAGGTCACGCTATGAATCATTGAACCATTTCATGAATTATGTCAAGATTAAACAAATACCAAAGGGGCAAAATCATGATATCTTGGTATGACAAATATATAAGACTACAAAATTTAATGTTTTGTTTGTTTTTTTACTCTTATTAAGTATGGTTCATAAAGGTTCATGTCACTCCATAACTCAACTAGTGGTAAAATAAAGTTAAAGGAGAAACTGACATGTCACACTATTAGTTATGTTTCCATACCATGATTTGTAAAATCTATAGAATTATAATGGAAATGATGATGTGGAAATATCATGGAGGTTTGGTGGTTATTTTAGAAACTAATAACTATCTATTAAAATATTATAGGATAATATTTTGTGATGGTTGTGCATGGTAAGGGGTATCACATAAAGAAATGAAATAGAGGAATCTTGAAGATCCAAAAAATAGAGATTCAGTAGGGAATTTCATTGAATACTTAGAATTGTAAGGTGGAGTGTGATAAATCATAGTTTTAATAAAGATAATTAAAGGAAGATTAATTTATTTTTCATTTCATTAAATATTTGGAAGAGAAGATAAGATACATCATGAAGAACACCCTTTAATGTTTATTGTTAAACATTTAAATGATATATTTATGAGTTTGACGTGTATTTCAGTTCTATCTTTTAACCCTTTTGAAATAAGTAAGTGGGATAAAGGAAGAGGTTTTTGACCTTGGATTAGCAATGAGCTTGTCCTAAATCCTGTAATCATATACTAGTAAAGTATTTTCTAATTGGAATATCAACTCATAATTGATATTTATTGCTTGGATGTAACCCATTATGGTTGAACCAAGTAAAATATTTTTTTTCTTTCTGTTTAATATTTTTCATTTGATTGTACATAAAAAATTGATTCAATGATTCTTTTCCAATGTTAATACAGGATCCAAAAAAATTAAATATCAAAAGAATTTTTCAAGACACCCAAATTCCACGTACCCACCAACCCCCCCCCCCTTATGGTGTATAGTGGGACTATAGGTTACAAAAATAATCTTGATGACCCACTTGAGTATAAAACATGTAATTTCATAAACAGTTTCATTGGTATACTTGGGGGTGAATTTTTTATATAAATCTCCATTAAACAAGGTTGATAAATAATATTGTATATGAACCTTCATATTTTTATTCCTTACTTATGTCATTCATGAGAATGGGATAGTCAGAGGATGGTTGGATATGTTTTTTATAATATGTTTGGTTTTTACTAACAAATATGATACTTGTCCTTCTATATAATGAATATGACATTTTGGGAATCGATTGAGAAAGGACAGTAAATTATATGACCATATCAAGATAAGTGGCATGTGATGTGATTATCCATTTATATGAGTAAAATGTGATGTACTCATCCACTTGGATGAATGGCGTGAGATATTTATATTAATCTTGTCTAGTCATTACATAGGTAATTAAGAATATATGAGTATGTTTATATGATATTGGAAAACTTCATGTCTCATAGTCACTTAATGTATTGTACAAAGGGATTATATGATAATACATAATATATGAGATACATTTAAAGAAAATATATATGTGAAGATGCATGTGTTTGATGGATAACCCACTAGATCCTATCATAGCTATAGTAGCATTGATTCTTTTCCAGAGACTACACCGTACTTGAAATTATGAGTTATAGAATTCATAATTTTTTAAAACCTATAAAGGCCTATGAGGTTTCAAAAAAGGTTCTGTGAATGATTATTGGTTTTATTAAAAATAATTTTTTAAAAAAATTGATATTTTAATAAAAAATTAAATGTTTTTAGAGGAAATCCAAAAGGTATTTTAGATATGGTTTCATGAGTTGTTGTCTGACATAAGGTGAAAGTAAACAAAGTCTATGATAATTTAGTGTGAGTTGGAGTTTAAAATAATTATTCACCAAATAAAAAAACCAAAATGTGATGAATCTTATCACAATTTAGTTTTTGATATAAAAAAATGTGGTGAAATTCACCACACTATGGTTTTCATGGAAGTGAAAGTTCTATAAGATAACACATAAAGACTATTACTTCTGTAGAGACCATAACTCGAATACTTGAGTGGTTCCCAAATCAAGATTCCACTAACCTAGGGAGTGATCCTCAGTCCCCAAAGCCTGCTGACTAGCATTTTGGGTCTTGGTATATGATTTAGAAATGATTTACCCACTTTGGTTATAGAAATAAGTCATGGATAGATTCTACCGGAAGTATGACATGGATTATTAATAAGAAGTATGTTCCAAAAATACAACCCAATACTAAGAAATAAATATAATAATAGATTAAAATATATAATTTTCACAGCCCTCTATATGAATGTGCACAATACTATAAACATGCATTCCATAAAATACAAATATTACATAATAATATCATATCCCAATAGTACCTAAGACAATATTGAATGGAAAAATAATGGTTTATGTTCCAATCAGTTCCTCCAACTCATAATCCAGTATCTTCAACGTGAATGTTGAAACCAAACCCACTCCAGTGACAAAAATTACCAGAACTAACATGAATAAATAGGGTAACCATATTATATGTATGTATATAAAATATTGCAAGTGAAATTGTATCTCCACCTAGGTGTCTATATAGGATGTGAGGATAAATACTCCGTAGAGTGACACCAACAGTGTATCAACATAATGATGAATAAATAATTATATATGAGAACATTATTACTCATTTATAAATTATAAAAACTATTTTTTAAACCAATCATTAATCAAAACATGGTGGAAATAATCAGTGAAGTGATTTATAAACAAACATTATCCACAACAAAAAACTCCTTGTACTGGGAGGATCCATTCCAAATATACCTAATTCAATCTCATTCTCAGAGTCTAAGATAAATTAATATAATAATCTAGGGCATATATAACCATCCCAAATTATGATAAATAAATCATAGAGGCCTTGAAACCCATCTCAAGTAAATGGAATCATGTATAGTGAGTAAGGTAAAACTCTACCCATCATGTGGGGAAGGGGAAAGGGGTTAGAATGTGTTAGAGCATCACATCTCATCTCACTCTATTGGACTGGTTTTCCATACGAGGAGTACCTACTCCTGATAATCATAACAAAATATACCAATCCATAGAATCATACACACATTTAGAAGATATTATAGGAAACAACAAGACACTAGTAAAACTATTTCATATTAACATGATAAATAAAATTCCACTACTTAATATGAACATAATCTATAAAAATAATAACCATAAAATGTCAACAATAATCATTCTTAACATATAAAATTTATACCCATGATCATGATACATAGCAATAAAATTATGCAATCATGATGGAAACCAACAGTGGATGTAAGAATGGAAATAGTAGTTAGCTACTCAAAAAATAGTACACAATAATATAGAAGTCAAACATGATAGTCTTAGTCCATGTAAAGCATAAGGTATGACCCACTCAACTCTTGAGACATACTAAGGAAATGATAAGAAAGGAAATATACAATACACATCCAATATTTTCAAACATAATGTGAATAATCCAAATAAGGCACTAACTAGAGAATACTATTAACAATTATTGGGATGACATGGGAAAGTAATAGCCTATAATAATAAGCATAAGTTTACAAAATATTATCTATACAACTATGTTGGTTCATGGTTTGAAAAAATTACCCATGCCTTATTAAAAGTTTTAAAACTAACACTTAATATAAATTATTTTATTTATGAAACTACGCATTAAAATAGAAAACGATAGTTCATTTGAAAGAATATTTTGGTAGAACTTTTTAAATAATAAGAAAATAAGAGAGATATTTAATTAGGATAGTGTTTTTTAAAGGAACCATTTTTATGAAAATGTTTTACATAAAACATCCACCAACTAAAACCCTTATGAGAAACATTATATTTATCATATGTAAATGATTTAGGTTAATATTAGAACTTATAGGATTTTTGTTTCAAATAAATTCCTCTCCCCAGATCAAGCCAGCCACCACATCACCATTGAATCACTCTCTTAAATAAAGGTTAATTATATTTATTTTACTTATGGCTCATTTAGGATTTAGAGAGAAGATGTGATTTTTTTTAAATAATAATATGTCTCATGAAGATGCACTTTATATATTTTTTTACTAACTATAAATTCTTGGTCCAAGAGACAAACCTAGCTTATATGTTTTCCATAAGGTATTTTGAAACCAATGACATGCCAAATGTTTCTGTTTCTGTCCAATATTAGTATCAAAAGAAATTGTATAATACATTAGGATAATAGAGTTATGTGACATAAGTCAACCATGGGTTACTCAAATAAAATTTCAAGACAAATATTTACAGTAAGGATAAAGGATTATAATAGATCAATCAAACATTGGTCAGTGTAGTAAATTCCATAAAGAAAACAAGAGGAATTGAATATACATAGTACCAAATAAACTCATTAAAAACATTTAAGTTGTTAAACCAAAATACCCCTATAAATTAATATTTTTATATTTATAAAATATAGAATAATATATATGAATAATTTTGGAAAATAGTAGGTAGTCATGTTATAGGTGTAGCCCATGAATCACTTAGAGGGTTAATACCACCTTCCATAACCATATATAAGATTTATAAATCCTCATGATCATTAAGAATCACCTAGAAAACATCAAACCAAAATTATATGACTAAAGAATCCCAATTTCATTATCTATGTAATAGAGGAACAACAAAATCCTTGAGTAAACTAATGAGATCAACTCTAAAAATTATCAAAAAAATACCATAGCCTAAATCCCTAAATAAATACAACTGAGTATTCCCATAATTTATCCTAAATATAAAAATAACTAGGATAAACCATACCTTAGTTGAATTCCATTAAAAATGAGATGAACAAGTACTAAAACACCCACAATATCCTTTTTTATGAAAGGTAAGAGGAATCCCCATGATCACAAAGGAATTTCACCATAATTTGATGTGGTTCAATTCAAAATCCCAAATTCCTTTAAGGGAAATCAAAAGAGGAGGATGTAAAAGGGAAGAGAAGAAGATAAGTGATGATTTACCATTAATTTAAAATGATAAATATCCGTGAATCCACCTTGATTCATGGTAATAAAAGAAATGAATAGGATGGTATTCAGAAACCATGGAAGGATGTCTAAAGCTACTAGAGGGAAGTGAGGTCTAAGGACACCCCAAAAGGGGTTAAAAGGTTTCAATAGAAAAGACCAAATTTTCTCTGTTTTGAGGATAATTTGACTTAGGCATACCAGGTACCCACTATAGGACCACCAGGTACCTAGTGGTCCCTCCAAAACCACCCCCTCACTACTTATCCTCACTAAGTACCCAGTTGCACCTATAATTTAAAACTTTAGGTGGTACCACCTCTTAGGATACCTAAAACTTATAACCTTACAATAAACCTCAAATCAAACCCGAAAACACTTAAGATATTCATATAAACATTCAATATGACTAAAACACAAAATAAAAAATGACCCCTCAAGTGAAACCAAAAATTTAAAAATAGCCACACTTTATTCATCCAAAATTATCTTTTAATACATTATTGTCACATTAATCAAGGTAATCAGTACAAAGGTCATTAAAACCTCCCCACCATATGACTTCTCAACCTCAAGATGTCCCAAGATACACTCACCCAAATATTTAAACCCTTAATGAACCATCAATCCAACTAACCTCTTATTTTAAATCAGTGAACCATGATCACATAACACATACATGTCTTAATAAATATATCAAAACATACACCTTACCCCATATTAAAATTAAAAATTTGATCTAAACCACAAAATTCCATAAGACTCTAATATCCACAACCATCATTCCAATATATATCCTAATCATCCATCATGATTCCAATGCATGAATTTTAATTCTATCATGAATTGCTAAATTCTATAAGGTATCTCATCAAAGGATGCACCATAAACGTCATGATTTCTCTAAATACCACCAAATATTTGTAATACAAGCTAAGGTACTCCCAGCCATAAGATTTATCTAAGGTATTATTATGCTTGAATTGCCATTGAAATTCCAATTAATCAGAGATATTTACTTATCAAAAGGATTTCAGAAAACCATTCTACATTTAAAAATTCACTTATTGCCTAATTTCCAATGGTATTGTGTTTTAAAAAATCACCTATTATAAAACCCAAGTTAAAAGAACCAATTATATCTTACCTTTTAAAACATAATGTCCTTTAAAAGATATATTATAAAATAAATATAAATTGAATCCCATTTTATTTTAAAAAAATAGGATTTATTTTAAAAATATATTAACCATTCTATTTTCAAAAATCACTCACTATATCTCAAGTCCTTTTTCCCATTTAAAACACTGATAATGGTAAAATAGGTTTTTACTAATTCTCATTCCATTTCAAAATCTAAATTTGGAATTTTATTTCTAAAACCACTATTTTTTAAAATACCAAATTATAAGAAAAGCTGGTTTTAAAGAAACACGTCCCATTTTTCACTTCATAAAACTTATAGTTGTAAACCATTTTCCTTGCTTAAAGACACTAAGATATTCATAATTACTCCCACTAAATGTTATAGGTTTCACTAGGACATGACCAAAAAATAGTGGTAGACATGTTTGAGCACTACATTTTAAGAAAAATTCTAACAACATGATAGTAAACATGGAATTAACAACATTTTTAATAGAAGTATATTAAATAAATGAAAAACAAGTTGAATGATTAATAAATAATACTAAATAGAATACCAATATATTTTTCAGTAACTAACACTGAATACGAAATAAATAACATGCTCGATAATAGAGTAAAAACTAAAAAATAAGGAGCATGATTAACTTTAAAACATATAATATTAAAGACTAGCTGTCAATAGTGATAATTATAGATATCTTAATCATGGTAATCAATAGTTGATTCATATTAACCTAATAATCACAGATAAATAATTAATATAAAGGAATTGGGAATGTATAGGAATCCCCAAAAAGGTGGGATTTTAAAATTTTCACACCAAAGATCGACGCAATCTTATCAACGTCAGCGAAACAATGCCCGGTTAAAGTTGAGGATCACACGTGAAGAATTTTTAGCACAAAATTAAACCGTAAAATACCTGTTTTAGATCTGAAGTTGTGCATGACACCTTATCATAATTGGTGATCACTGTTTAAAGAATTTGATGTTGAATTACTCTAGATCATACACACGCTTTTCAAGAAATTCCTAGGAGCACCGATCGTTGAATTCTGGGTGCTATCACAGAGATCTGAAGAACCCTTCGATGCTCCAACGATCACTGCATCACTTCGTTTGTGATGCCTGGGAGAGAACTTGATCTAAGATACCTGGATCTAGAGCATCTCTCTCTAGAACATGGGAGAGAGGAGAGGAGAGATAACGCCCATGAATAGTTCATTGTGAAAGCTCATCCTCCTCTATTTATAGTGTGTTATGTGTTTACCCAGAAATGTCAACCCAGCTCCCAAATAATAAATGCACTATTAATGACATATTATGACTACTAAACTGAGTCATAAATATTATTATAATTTTATTGTAATATATTAAATATATTACAAGACAATAACTGAGCCCAAAACATGACTCGTTGTTCCCATAAATATTAATTGAACCTTGAATACTTTTAATATTCATCAATTAATATTTTTTATGTATTTACTTAAATCTTGTAAATACATTAAATAAATAGATTCAAGTCTCACTATTCTAAACATTAATAATATGAATTTATTTATTTCATTGGTGATCGTATAACCTTGGACAAATCCCAGACCCCAGTGGTGGTTCCCACTATGTCCAAATCTCCTATTCAACTGGATAGGGAATATTCTCGAATACGCTATTATGTGTGACCCTTTATGCCCTCTCGATAGTATCGAATAGTATTCACATATCAAGAGCGGGATCTAACAACCCATCATGGCCCCTAAAGAGATAAGGATTGTCATAGTAGCAACAACTAACCTATGAACATGTACTATGTAATATAGTCTCTTTTTCATTAACATCTCATAAAGAAGGATGCAATCACATGTCATCTCTCTTTTCTTGATTTATTATTTGTTGATATAACTGGACGAATTTACCCTCAACTACCATGGCCATGGTCTTATGAAGGTAAAACCATACTAATCAACATGTCCTAAGATATATTACTTCCATAATCTGGAAGAAAAAAATCCTTTCTTGTCCATTCAGTCAATTTCATGCCACCAATGACTCACCCAACACAAACTACCTCACCATGACTTCATTGTCATGGTTTTTGTCTTACTTCAAATTACACAATAAAATGACATACATTGATAATGCTCTAAAGTAAAGATACCATTACACATGATCGAAGATAGGAACATCCAATGACACCTAAAACATGTGGTGTTCTTATTGGCAAGTATGTCATCATTATCTCACTACTAGAGATCACCAAGTGAAAACTTCATGAGAAGAAGTCTAAATGCTTATGATCCCCTAGAACCTGATAGCCAAACATCTACTGTTTCCAATCAGTAAGATGTATCTAGACCATATAAAATATATTTAAGATTAATATCATAGTATCTAGATGTTCTCATTATAGCCTGGGATTTGTTATAACCTTTCAATACAACAATTAATCTTTGGACATTACCATTTCAATAGTTGATGCAGAAAAATATACACTATAATGGTAATATTGCATCATGTATAGCTAATTTTATACATGATATGGTAATCAAATCACAAAATAGTTGGGTCTTGGGCGCCCACTATTTCAACACTCCCACTTGCGCTAGATCCAACTTGCTAACCAAAATTATTAGCTACTCACATGATGAACATCATTTTTCTACTGAGTAATGACTTTAGCTACTAGGTTCTCCATGGTTCTACAGCGTGGCTACTCTGCTATTACGACCTTGCCTCATTGATAAAAACTTCTCAAGAGATAGTATCATGAGTATATCCCATTTCTCCACTGTCTTAACTTGACATCTTGACTAGTAAGAATATCATAATTGACATTATGATAATGTTTTTTACTAGGTGTGATTCCAAGAACTAGAACAAATCATTGTGTTTAACTACTTCTTAACTCCCTCAGAAGCTGCAATGTACTCAGTCTTTGTAGGTATGGATACCACTGGCATTTATGAGCTTGTATCATTCATCACCATAGCCTAACTACGGTATTAGATCACATAGATCTAAGGAATACTAGTTTGTATCCCCAAAAACTAGTATCCTTTCTTCTCCACTTACCAAGTACATATCTTATTTACTTTCTGAAGTACAATTAGATAATTCTCCCAACATCCCTTTTTGTGGTCCTATATATAACTGATATTTTCCTATTATAAACATATCCTAGAAATATATATTCTTGTAAATATCATGGAATACGTGATTAATCCATCACTTAAGCATATGGACTTCAAATCACCACATTTATCTCTTACATGTATCAGAAATATCAAATTAAAGAGATTATGCCTTGTGACATAGGCAACAATTCATTTCTTGAACTATTCCAACTTGTATTTTTCAATAAAATGTCACTATATGTATGATTGACTAGGACCAAGAAACTTATAGATCTACCTCATTAGATCATGTTACTTAGGTTCCTACTTTAATTCAATCACTAGAGAATAAATCTCATCTTGTTCTTAACTAATTGTAAGACCAATGTCTGTTTTTTTATGTTTTTGAACATTCTTTTCTTGGAAAACCTTGGCACTCCCACGATTGATGGTAATGACATCCAATGCTGAAAAATATGATCATAAAAATTAGATGTGACATGTAAAATTCTAATAGATTTAGGCATAACAACTTATTCAAACCAATCGAGCCTTATTGGTACTATGCTTGTACCATCCATGTATGAACTCACTTGAATACCAATCGTAGTATTCAAAATAATAATACCCTTTGCACTTTGATACATGTAATCCATTAATTAAATTTTATTTGGCCTTATCAATTTTAGATAATTTCCATACACTACTTACTTGTAGGAAATATTATTCACATTCAATAATAGATCACCGACCACGGTGAATGTAAAAACCATAACCATAGTTTTATCCTTCCTATGTAGTATGTGTCTCTAGAACATACTTTTTTCCACATGTGCTTGTGTAACTAGTTCCTGTAACAGCTATTTGTGCATCTAGAGTATTGACTAAACATAAGTCAATATAGCTCCCACTATCTCTAATAGAGATACGCACCATTATAAATAAGTGTAGTATACTAATTTACTACCTACTTTTCTATCTTAGGGTTTTATGTAACATCCTAAGAAATTATTAGGATAATTATAATAGATACACATTGTGTTTTTTCCTAATGAAAGTTTGTTTATGTCCAAACCCTTTTCATCCAAACACATGTTGTTATGACATAATATATTTACATCATACTATGACTCATATGTTATCCATATGTCATTATAGATGGAATATGGTTGTGGGATATCACCATTATTTTAAAATCATTTCATGAAATATAATGGAAGTTTCTGTAAGTTGTAACATTGATATTACTTACATCAATACTTTGATGTATAAATTGTGTGTTTAGGAATTACTCCATGCTAAATTTTGTTTATCAATGTTAACATGTAATACTTTATCATCGATCCTCCTTGTTAACATCAAATATTTGATGTGAATAAGGTAATATATGTTTAGTAATTACTCCACGCTACATTATCATGATCGATGATTGCATAGTCAAGATATTCTTCGGCATACCAACTAGAAGTATCTTGTATCTTCTAACCATGAACTTACATCATTTTACCATTCCTTAATTACATAAAGGAATTATATAAAGTATATATACCTATATATTATGCTTGGAATAGTTCATGTTCAATTGTTGAACTATTTCTAGAATCTTTGTGACATACCTTTATTTTAAAGGTTCTTTGTCCAAACTAAAGATGTTGATAAAACCAAAAGTATTTAGTTGTACTAAGCCTAAATACCATATTGGGTATATTCTTGACATCCACTTTTAGTATTACTTGAAAAATAATTATCTTTTCACAACCATTTATAAGTCTTACATTTATATTCATCGCTCATTGCGTATGATTAATGTATTACAGAACTAGTGATTGAGTTTTAAATACCAAAAACAACATTCATTCCGAAACTTAGAAGAATGTATTCTTGTGTCCAAGGAAACATGAGATTAATGTTTTTGATTATACTCAACAATAGTTCCACATGAATATTTCACTTGGTAATTAATAAGTCATGTACTTCTCACCACTGGCCTAGGTATCACCCTTTTGTAGCAACTTGGAGAATACACCTGACTTCCAGTAAGGTTTATATACTTAATTGGTTACCATAATATTTATATGTCACCAATATATTGTATGTAAATCCCAATTAGTAAAACTAAAACATTAAAATTGATGAATATTTTTTAAGAATAAGGGGGTAACTTTCTTATTTAATTCAATTTATTGATTTTAAACTTCCATTGTTTTATTTTATAAAATTTAATACAAATAATGTTCTAATACCTCATTCATTGAAGGATGTAGCGAATGTGCCATTGGCATTACTGTTTTTTCATTTTCATCTTGTCTTTCAATTTATTCACTATAAGAATTAAAAATAAAATTGTCTTTGAATTCTTATTCACTTGGAAAACCTTACCTGGATAGGTAATGAAGCATTTACTCAACACTTGTTTGTTTTATAACTTATAAAAACATGAGTAAAGTGGTGAAAATGATATGATAAAGGGATCCATTTAAATATCATTATCCATCTTTCAATTAACACATGCTTGTGTAACCATCACCTTATTCATATCATTGCTTCTATTTCTCCTTACAAACTTCTCAAAGATGAGACTGTGTGATATATCATCCATGTCCCAGTGTAGCGATTGCAACTAACACTAGATGTTAATGAAAGTATAATGATATAACTATCATGTGATTTGTACATTAGTCTCCTGTAATCAATTTCACCCTCTCTTCTTGAGGTAGTTTAACAGTGTTGGGGACACTGGCACCTTGAGTTTCCTATATCATAATACTATATACAAGTGCTTGTATTATTCTTGGATACTCATGCCAGTGTGGACATTTACTTTTTCCATTATAATATCTCAGTTTTTTAAATTGTGGTATAAGTTTCCATTTAAATAAAAAAAATTAATTTTAGCAGATGAATTATTTTATCATGATTACCAGTTAAGATATTTAGATTAATTACTTAAACCATTAAATGTCTCCTACTATTTTATTGGATTCTAGGAACCCTCTGTGCTAGAATCAGAATACTTCATTTCTTGAGTATTCTAGTGGCAAGGATCCTAGAACCACCCCTCATATCCTACAAGCTATGGTTATTCCACTACTTGGAGGGTTCAAGGTAGGCTTTTGGATGGCCGACCACTTTGACTTGTGGTTCCTTGATCTGTTGAGTGTAGTCCCAACATCTAAAATCATAACTTCAACGCTTGAATTTAAAATGATATCAAGTTAGCTATGGTTAATCCTTACTAGAACTTTAGTTAAGTCGACCCATCACTCTTATAAGGACTCCCTGGTAGTAAGAGGCACCCTGAACTATAGCATGACCAAAACCTCAAACAGTCAGTTTTGTCCAAATTTGATTGATGGGAGGTGGTAAAGACTTAATATATCTTTGAGGGTTTTATTATTCTTTAATTTGACAAAAGAAATCATTTTCTATTTTTATAAGCAAGTATTATGTGATCTCACTCACAACTGACCATTACAGAAATAGAAAACTTCATCACGTCACATGTTCATTTTATCCTGCAAGCTTGTTTATTATTATTCTATGTGATCACACATTAACAACACATTCCTAAAAAATAATAAACCATGTAAAAATAAAATGAAGACCTGGTCATGAGTTGATACAAATGTTTGATCCAATAACTGAATAATGGACCAACCTAAAACCCTAGGGGTGATACCCTGAGTCGCATCGCTTGCGACTCGAATTGCAGTGCATGCCCCTCCAATGCATCGTATCTCCTTTTTGGGGTGTCTCCATGACTGGACGTGAACTGCATCACACCTTATCTTGTCATTATACAACAGTAATCACATGTAGATGAGAGGGTCTCGGGGTATAAAAATATAACTTTGAGAATGGGTGCACAAGCCCTTATACATATAATGACTTAGAAATGATACACAGATCATCTTTTAAATAAATAAATTAAACTAATTATTACAGAACCATTAAATAATTAAATAAATAAATTTAAATAAATAATCAAGCATCAGACATGAATTGGTTAGTCTCTCGCTCATGATCAGCATATGCATTAACTCACATATGTAAACTAAATTGAAAATAAAAATTAAACTTGTATTAAATAAATTTAAGGGCACTTAATTGAATTAAAAACTTCACTCTAATTTTTAATTCAATATTTTAATGTCTTTTGGTCCTGATTAATTAATTTAATTTTAAAACTAAAATTAAATTAATTAATTAATTTAATTATACACTACATTAAATTAATTTACACCACATTAATAATTAGTTCAGAAATTAATATTTAATTAATTTAATTATCAATTGAAATTAAATTAATTAAATTAATTATTTTTTATTAAATTTAAATTACTTTGCCCCCATAAACCCCGGGTAAGGCCTGTGCGTGTCGGGCCAAACCCGTGCAGGCCCATTTTGGGCTATCCCAATCCCGTACTGGGTGTACGGTATTGAGAAGGTTTTCCCAAGACCATTCTAGGCTAGCCAGACCCGTCCAGATCTGAATTAGGGTGAAACCAGTCATCTGGTTACCTCTCTGGCCCATAGGGTTGTTGAATCCTAGATCTTGTCTTAGTAGGAGCACGCCAGTGAAGGGTAGTATGAGAGAGGGTCATCCAGTGTGAGGTGACTGGGATTGTGTATCCATTGGATGTCGAATAGAACCTGGTGCTGTTACCATAGTGTTTCTAGCCATCGGGGGAAGCTGGTCTTACCGACAAGGTGCCGGTCTGGTGGGGTCACATGCTACTGGGTGGAACCGTTGGTCTAGCAGATGTTGTGAAGACCAAAAAAGGAGGGCCACCATAGAGGGAGGTATGTGGACCTTGACGTCATGGGTTACTTCTGCAAGCCGGTAAGGGCTCTGGCCAGTGTGCACAGTAGGTCTCTGGGATGGTGGTTTCGCTAGAGCCTGGTTCAGCAACTGGACGAGCCTCACTGGATAAGGGAGAAGTTGGGATATGGTAGAGCAGCTCAGGTAAGACCCACGGGGTCGTATTATTACTTCGGCGCGGGTGTGATTTTCTAGGGTGATTTGGTCTAGGGTGGTTCGGCGGGCCGCCGATTGCTGGCGCATAGGGACGCTGCAGCAGTGTGGGGAAGGGTTGGTCGAGCGGTGCCTAGTGTGGTGTACTATTGCACAAAAAAGGGAGGAGGGCAAGGTGGAGGGGCAGCCAGCTTGGTTGGTGCAGCTAAGTGCGGCACAAGGGAGGTGGCGGACCGGTCCGGTGGGCACCTTCTAGTGGAGGTGAAGTTTCAAGGATCGAATGACAACTGAGAATGGGGGGGTTGAATCAGTTGTTTAACTTTTATAAGTTTCAAGACTTTAACGAACTAAACCCTTGCAACCTATTAATATTAATTTCCTTATCAACCTTTATCATGATACTCAAGCACACAAGAAAGGAAAACCAAGAAAGGCACATAAGATTTACAAGGTTTGGTCTCAATAAGAGAACCTATGTCCTTTCCATAGACACTCCTGCGGGTCTATGGAAATCCACTATAATGAAGAAGTGAATAAAACTTGTGACAACTCCCATTGGACACCTTCTATCTCTCGATAGAAAATATTATACTGACTCCCATCAGTTTACAATATTTCCTTAAAGAACAAATGAGCTAGCCACAGGAATAAGAACTTTGAAATTCTACTCCACAAATGATCACTCTGAATCTTCGATCCGATTTCATGAATCTGATTTTCTGAAACCGATCTTCTCAGTAAGATAATGATGGTTCCGCACAAATGCTCACTCCGAATTCTCAATCCAGTTTCCTTGAATCCAATATTCTAAAATCATCTTCTCAGCAAGATAATGATGGTTCCGCAAAAATTCTCACTCTGAATATTCAATCTGGATTCTATTCTTCTCAAACACTCAAGAAAACTTCTTCAAGATGGTAGGAACTTTTCACAAAGAATTCTCCAGTGCTCCTCCTTTTCCGCATTTGTAAAAAGTTGTAAGTGATCGAATGATCTGAGCACATATTTATAGGTAACTCAGAAAACAAAGGCGGAAATCTTGAAAAACTTTCCCTCTTCTTCAAATTTCAAAAAAAAAACTCTGTAAATCTCTCGCATTTAATCTTCAATCTTTGACTTCTTCAAATATCCTTAAATTTCTTTGAGATTTAAGCCAAGTTGAAATTATGGTTTTCTTGAACTCATAATTGTCATTCCAAATTTCTCAGCATGTTGGTCAAGATTTTCATTCCGAATTTCTCAGCATGTTTCTCAGGATTGTCATTCTGAATTTCTGGCTTAGGATTGTCATTCTGAATTTCTGGTTCAGGAAGTACACTCTGAATTTATGGTTCAGGAAGTACACTCTGATTTTCTGGTTCAATAAGTACACTCTGAATTTCTAGTTCATGAAGTACACTCCTAATTTCGGGTTAAGGAAGTACACTCCGAATTTCTGGTTCAGGAAGTACACTCTGAATTTCTGGTTCAGGAAGTACACTCCGAATTTATGGTTCAGGAAGTACACTCTGAATTTCTGGTTCAAGAAGTACACTCTAAATTTCTGGTTCAGGAAGTACACTCTGAATTTCTGGGTTAGTAAGTACACTCTGAATTTCTAGCTCAGGAAGTACACTCCGAATTTCTGGTTCAGGAAGTACACTCTGAATTTCTGGTTCAGGAAGTACACTACGAATTTCTAGTTCAGGAAATACACTCCAAAATTATGGTCCAGGAAGTACACTCCGAACTTCAGGCTCAGTAAGTAGACTCCAAACATCTGGTTTTAGAAAGTAGACTCTGAACTTCAGGCTTAGCAAGTAGACTCTGAACTTCTGGTTGAGAAAGTAGACTCCGAAATTCAGGCTCAGCAAGTAGACTACGAATTTCTGGCTCAGGAGGTATACTCTGAACTTCAGGATCAACAAGTAGACTCCGAACTTCAGGCTCAGAAATTAGACTTCGAACTTCTGGTTTAGCAAGTAAACTCCAAACTTCAGGCTCATCATGTAGATTACGAATTTCTGGATCAGGAGGTAGACTCTGAACTTCAGGCTCAAGAAGTAGACTCTGAATTTCTGGTTCAGGAAGTACACTCCGAACTTCAGGCTTAGCAAGTAGACTCTGAACTTCTGGTTTTAGCAAGTAGACTCCAAACTTCAGGCTCAACAATTAGACTCTGAACTTCTAGTTTAGCAAGTAGACTCCAAACTTCAGGCTCAGCAAGTAGACTACAAATTTCTGGCTCAGGAGGTAGACTCCAAACTTCAGGCTCAACAAGTAGACTCCAAATTTTCTCAGAATTTTTCTTAGTGAAAAACATCAATCCTCTTCACCATTTCTTCAACAGCTTTTATCATGAAGATTTTCATGATTTGTGAGAACTTTAAGATCAGTAAAGCATCGTCTGATTTTGTTAAGAACATTTGAGATACTTTCTTAACTTCGTACTTCTTATTCTTCAACATAATCTTCTTTAAGGAAATCTTCAGCAACCAGCAACTTCAACTTTTTTGTAACTCAAAAATATTCTTCAACAAAAATATTAGTTGTCAAAAAATACAAAACTTTGTTAAGAAAACACCACAAAGTTTCTTCAATCTCCCCCTTTGTATTTGTTGGAAACCCTTGGTAACAAGCTTTCACCTCTCAAAAAAAATTACATCTCAAGTTCATGAATTTTACCAAAACATAGCCTTTCTTGAAAAAAATGTCCTGACACCACACTACTTGATAAAGTAATGTTTTTGAAGGATTTTCATCCCTCAGTGACAAGAAAAATTTGCAGCCATGTAAAGATAAACATCAACTTACTCAAACTCCCCCTCAACTTTGATCTTTTTCTTTCTCACTTTTATTTTCTTCTCTCATTTTTCTTTCTCTCTCCCCCATTATATGATAACCATAGCTTTAGATTCATAAAATAAAACTTACTCTCCCCCTTTTTCAACATAATCCAAAGCACGGTGGGGGAAACTTCCTTTTGAGTTTTAGGAAGTCATGGGAGGAGGCTTAACATGGAGTTGCAGCCTCAGTTCAACAAACCTCTCCTTTGACATCGAATTTGTGAAAATATCAGCAATCTGATACTTTGTTGAAATATATTCCTACAAGAATTCTCCAGCAGCATCTTTCCCTTTTAAAAATTGATACTTTATATCAATATGCATTGATCTTGAATGTTGAAAAGGATTCTTGGAAAGATCAATGGAACTTTGATTATCACAGAGTATATTCAAAGGTTTAGAAACTTTCACTTTCAAATATTCCAGCAGAACCTTCATCCAAATCATTTGATTACAAGCCTAAGTAGCTACAATATATTCGGATTCAGCTGTGATTAAAGTTACTGAGCTTTGTTTCTTATTGTACCAACTCACACAACATTCCCCTAAGAAAAATGTTCCCCCTGATGTTGATTTTCTATCAGTATAATCACCAGCCCAATCAGTATTAGTATAACCATGAAACTTCATCTCATTGTTTCTCTTGTATAACAACCCGTGTGAAGTTGTTCCATTAACATATCTCAGAATTCTCTTAACTGCCAACATATGTGATTCTTTTGGATTACTTTGATATTAGGAACAGAGAGTCACTGCATAAGCAATATCAGGCCTTGAAGCTGTAAGATAAAGAAGACTTCCTATCAACTATCGAAAGTCTTTCTAATTCACAATGTTTCCTGACTCACCTTTCTCAACTTTGCGCTCACTGAGATAGGGGTTGAAACTTACTTTGATTCTTATATCCCAAACTTCTTTAAAAATTATTTGGAATACTTTTCTTGGGATAGGAAAATGTAGTTTTCTTGTTGTTGAACTTGTAAGCCAAGGAAGAAAGTTAATTCTCCCAACATTGACATTTCAAAATTTTCCTTCATCTCTTCATCAAACTCTTCACAGAACTTTTCTTCATCTCCAGAAAAAATTATATCATCCACATAAATGATTACAGTTAAATTTCCAAAGTCAACATCTTTAACATACATTTTTCTATCAACCTTTCCTTTAGAAAATTTCATCTTTCTCAGAAAATTTTGAAGCTTCAAATACCATGATCGTGGAACTTGTTTCAACCCATACAAGGCCTTCTTCAATTTGGAAACTTTGTTTTCATCTTCATTAAGCAAAAACCCACAAGGTTGTTCAATGTAAACTTCTTACTCAATATCACTATTTAAGAAAGCTGACTTTACATCCATCGGATAAACCTTGTAATTCCGATGAGCATCCACTGCAAGAAACATTCGAATAGTTTCCAACCTTGCAACAGGGGAAAAGGTTTCATCAAAATCCACACCTTCCACTTGTGCATACCCTTTACACACAAGCCTTTCTTTTTTTCTTGTAACTTCTCCATGCTCATTCAATTTATTTCTGTAAACCCACTTGGTTCCGATAACATTCTTATTTGTTGGCCTTGGAACAAGTTCCCATGCTTCATTCTTCTCAATCTTATCCAGTTCTTCATTCATAGCATCCACCCATTCTTTATGTTGAATAGCTTCTGAAATAGATTAGGGTTCAACTTTTGAGATAAGGGAAGTCTGATTTTCTAATCTCAACTTCTTTCTTGTCTAAACTGGAGCCTTCTGATCTCCAATAATATTTTTAGGTTCAATATGTTTTTATAATGTAGGAAATATCACTTTTCATTTCCCAGCATCACTTTCTTCCCCATGTGACTTATCTGAGTCACTCTCACCCTGATGGAGATTCTCTAATTTATCTTCCTCAGTAGTCTTAACAAATTTTGTGAAGGAACTTGGATTTTCAATTACCTTCACATCATATGAATCCACCAACTTCTATAAATGTTTGTTCTAGCATTTTCATCTTCTCCCATTCGGTGAATAACCCATAAATATTCCTTCTTCAGCTTTCTCATCAAACTTTCCTAATTCTGGATTTTTGATTTTCAGCAAGCATGGACGTCCAAAAAATTTGAAGTAATTAAAAGAAGGTTTTTTGTTATACCACATCTCGTAAGGAGTCATATAGGTTTCTGGTCTCAACAAACATCTATTTTGAACATGTACAGTAGTGCTAACATCTTCTCTTCAAAAGAATTTTGAAAGTTTGTATTCTGATAACATACTTCTTCCCATTTCCACCAAGCTTCTATTTTTCCTTTCACCAACTCTATTTTGTTGTGGTGTATAGGGTGCACTATACTGATGTTTGATACCATGATTCATTAGGTAAGTTTCAAAATCATTGCTTTTGAATTCGGTACCATTTTCTATTCTTAATTTCTTTATAGAAGCCCCCAATTCTTTCTCGACATCTCTTCTGAAGAATTAAAACATTTCAATAGCCTCTGACTTATGCTTCATGAACATGATGTTTTTCATCTGAGTGAATTCATAAATAAAATTAATAAAGTATAAATCTCATTTTGTTGATTAATGTCTCATCGGCCCACATAGATCGGAATGAATAAGCTCAAGTGGTTTGTTAGATTGAATCTCAACTCTTTTAGGGCCTTTGTTAGTCATCCTTCCTTTCTGGAAAGTAATACAAACATCTTCATCTCTTCTTTTCAGTTCTGGAAAATTCCGAACAACATCAACTTTAGAAAGCTTACTCATGTTCTTCTTCCCAAGGTGGCTAAGTCTTCTATGCCACAACTTATTTTCATCTTGAGCACTCAAATAACATGAGTTATTGGATTCTCCAATTTGAAAGAGATTCCCACTGGTTCTTTCTCCTTTTGTAATCACTTTTCCATTTTTTCACACTTTTGATGATACAAGAATCCTTTATGAAGATAAATTCTTTTCTATCATCACAAAGTTTACTTACACTAAGTAAGTTATGTTTTAGCCCATCAACAAGCAAGACTTCCTTAGATATCAGTTTCTCTACTTCAATCTATGTCATTCGGATTCCCTTAATTTTTAGGGAACTATCATTGCCAAACGTAACTGCTCCTACATCATGACTTTAAACATGTTCTAAGATTTTTATATCACCTGTCATGTGTGAAGAACAACCACTATAAAGAATCCATGGTTTGTTCCTCTTAATTGCTTTCAAAGATGTCTCAACAATAAAATCTCTCTCATCAACCTTCTTATTTTCATCATTCTTTTCTATCATATCATAAGAAACTTGTTCTGGAAGGAGTGTCATACATTGTTCAACATGATGACCAAACTGATCACATCTTCTAAAAAATTCTTCAGAACATCCAAATTGATTCTTGGTTGGAATGTTTCTAACATCTTGAGAATTCACCTTTTCAACATTCTGTGAGTACAAAGAGTTACTATTTCTTACACTTTGCTCAAACCTTCTTCTGGGTAGAGATAAATTGTGCCAACAATTATAACTTCTATGCCCATATATTCCACAACACCAGCAATATCCCTCAAATCTTGATTTTCTATTGCTAAATGATCTTTAATTATAGAAACTTTGTTGAGGTTGATAACTTCTTTCAGCTCTAGAAAACCCAGGATGTAGGCCATCTCGTATTTTGAGCGAGTCTTCTACTTTTATGGGATTGATAGATTTCTTACATTCTTTCTCCACCCAAGCTTTACTAACACTTCTTCTGAAACCTGAAATGTTAGAAGAAGCAGATGAAACATTATTTTTGGTAAGAGAAGGTTTCACCTGATTCTCGTAATGAGCCTTCATAGTATTTTTAGAGGTCTCAGCATTTACTTCTGTAGATTTGTTGAATTTTTCATTCATCTTCCTTAGGGTATTTACGGAATCAAGGAGTTTTGATTTGACATTGTTTTCTTCTTCTTCCTTAGCTTCCAGCTTCTTTCTAAGATCTTCAATCATCTTTCCTTGTTCAGCAATTCTAAGTTTGTAACTTAAAATTTCTTGAATGTATTCATCTTCCTTCTTGGTGACATCTTTACTTCTATCATGAACTTCTTCATGATTTTTCTTCATCACACGAATTTCTTCATTGAGAGATTTGTTTTTCTCAAGACATGCAATGAGTTCGGATCTTATTTTATATTCTATGTAAGATTCTTCACCACCTTCTTCACTTTCTGAGGAAATATTTGTTTTCTCAACTTTTGCAATGAAGGTTCTGAATCTTTATTTACTTTCATCTTCTGAGGAATCATTGTCAGATGATTTCGATTCAACCTTCTTTCTCAATATACTTCTTTTATTTCATGAAAACTTCTTCTTGAATTCTTTTGATGTCTTATCTTCTTTTTCATTCTTGTTATACTTCTTCCACCGAGAATTATCATTAGAAACATCTTGATATTCTCCAACTTTCTTCTTAGGTCAATTCATAGCAAAGTGTCCAATTCCACCACACTTAAAACATTTGAGTGGAAGTTTCCCTCTATAATTTCCTCTTCCTCTTAGATAGATCTTAGATATGAGAGACATGATTTTTTCATTCAACTCTTCTTCTTCCTTATCAACAGACTCACAAGGGTCAACTTCTTCATCATATTGGATTTTCATCTTTATCATATCTTCAAAATCCCTTTCATCTTTCATCTTCTTCTTAAATATTGGAGCTTTCCTCATTTCATAGGCAACAAGAAAGTTATACAGTTCATCAAGAGATAAATAATCCTTATCTTCTAAATCTGAAATTTTAGAATCAAACCTGTCTGGAAAGTTTCTCATAAGTTTCTTCACAATTGTAGAATCTTCCAAGTTTTCTCTGAATCCCCTGATGTTGCATACAATTTCATTAACTCTGGTAATGTATTCATCAATTGTTTCATCATCTCTCATCCTGATGTCTTCAAACTTACTACACCAGATTTGCAGCTTGGCCTCCTTGACTTTTGTGTTTCCTTCAAAAACACTTTCAAGCTTGTCCCACATGCTTTTTGAGGTTGTGAGACCCATCACCTTCTGATAAACATTTTCTGATAAGGACATGAGAATAGAATTTCTATCCTTTCCATCAACTTCTATGTTTCTCTTGTCAGAAAATGTCATAGGATCATTTTTCTCAATAGGTGGAAAGCCAAAAGTAGCAGCATCAACAACTTCAAGGACAAGAGATAAGAGATAAGGAATCATCCTATTTTTCCATCCATAATAATCATTTCCATCGAATGTAGGAATTCCTCTACTATTGACAGAATTGATATTATCCATGATAAGGATTGAACAAGGGAACCTTCGCTCTGATACCACTTGAAGTTCCAAGGATCGAATGAAAACTAAGAAGGGGGGGTTGAATCATTTGTTTAACTTTTATAAGTTTCAAGACTTTAACAAACTTAACCCTTGAAACCTGTTAATATTAATTTCCTTATCAACCTTTAGCAAGATACTCAAGAATGCAAGAAAGGAAAACCAATAAAGGCTGCAATATTTACAAGGTTCAATCTCAATAAGAGAACCTACATCCTTGCCATAGCCACTCCCGTGGGTCTATGGAAATCCACTATAATGAAGAAGTGAATACAACTTCTGTCAACTCCCGTTGGACACCTTCTATTTCTCGATAGGAAAGATTATACTGGCTCCCGTCATTTTACAATGTTTCCTTAAAGAAAAAATGACCTAAACACAAGAATAATAACATTGAAAAGCTCCTCCACAAATGCTCACCCCGAATGATCACTCTGAATCTTCAATCTGATTTCATGAATCTGATTTTCTGAAACCGATCTTATCAGCAAGATAATGATGGTTCCACTCAAATGCTCACTCTGAATTCTCAATCCGGTTTCCTTGAATCCCATATTCTGAAATCGGTCTTCTTAGAAAGATAATGATGGTTCCACACAAATGCTCACTCTGAATATTCAATCCGGATTCTCTTCTTCTCAAACACTCAAGGAAACTTCTTCAAGATGGTAGGAACTATTCACAAAGAATTCTCCAGCTCTCTGACTTTTCCACATGTGTAAAAAGTTGTAAGTGAGAAAATGATCTGAGTACATATTTATAGGAAACTCAGAAAACAAAGGCGGGAATCTTAAAAAACTTTCCCTCTTCTTCAAATTTCAAAAAAAACTCCGAAAATATTTCGCATTTAATCTTTAATCTTTGACTTCTTCAAATATCCTTAAATTTCTCTGAGATTTAAGAAAAGTTGAAATTATGGTTTTCTTGAACTCAGAATTGTCATTCCGAATTTCTCAGCATGTTTCTCAGGATTGTCATTCCGAATTTCTCAGCATATTGCTCAGGATTGTCATTCCGAATTTCTGGCTCAGGATTGTCATTTTGAATTTCTGGTTCAGGAAGTACACTCCGAATTTCTGGTTTAGGAAGTACACTCCGAATTTCTGGTTCAGGAAGTACACTCTGAATTTCTGGTTTAGGAAGTACAGTCTGAATTTCTAGGTCAGGAAGTACACTCCGAATTTCTGTTTCAGGAAGTACACTCCAAATTTTTGGCTCAGGAAGTACACTCCGAATTTCTTGTTCAGGAAGTACACTTCGAATTTTTGGTTCAGGAAGTACACTCTGAATTTCTGGTTCAGAAAGTACACTCCGAATTTCTGGTTCATGAAGTACACTTCAAATTTCTGGTTCAGGAAGTACACTCCGAATTTCTGGTTCAGGAAGTACACTCTGAATTTATGGGTCAGTAAGTACACTCCGAATTTCTGGTTCAAGAAG
Source organism: Viscum album (assembly GCA_963277665.1). Taxonomy (NCBI): domain Eukaryota; kingdom Viridiplantae; phylum Streptophyta; class Magnoliopsida; order Santalales; family Viscaceae; genus Viscum; species Viscum album. Next base: position 1,138,024,428 of record OY728135.1, on the reverse strand, counting down.
TACACTCCCAATTTCTAGTTCAGTAAGTACACTCCAAATTTCTGGTTCAGGAAGTACACTCCGAATTTCTGGTTCAGGAAGTACACTCCGAACTTCAGGCTCAGTAAGTAGACTCTGAACTTCTACTTTTATCAAGTAGACTCTGAACTTCAAGCTCAGCAACTAGACTCCAAACTTCTGGTTTAGCAAGTAGACTTCAAACTTCAGGCTCAGTAAGTAGACTATGAATTTATGTCTCAGGAGGTAGACTCTGAACTTCAGGCTCAACAAGTAGACTCCGATCATCAGGCTCAGAAAGTAAACTCCAAACTTCTAGTTTATCAAGTAGACTCCGAACTTCAGGCTCAGCAAGTAGACTATGAATTTATGGCTCAGGAGGTAGACTCTGAACATCAGGCTCAACAAGTAGACTTTGAATTTCTGTTTCAGGAAGCACACTCCGAACTTCAATCTCAGCAAGTAGACTATGAATTTCTGACTCAGGAGGTAGACTCTAAACTCAGGCTCAACAAGTAGACTCTGAACTTCTAGTTTAGCAAGTAGAATCTGAACTTCAGGCTCAGTAAGTAGACTAGGAATTTCTGGCTCAGGAGGTAGACTCTGAACTTCAAGATCAACAAGTAGGCTCTGAAATTCAGGCTCAGCAAGTAGACTCCAAATTTTATCAGAATTTTTCTTAGTGAAAAACATCAATCCTCTTCACTATTTCTTCAATAGCTTTTATCATGAATATTTTCATGATTTCTGTGAGATTTAAGATCATTAAAGCATCGTATGATTTTGTTAAGAAAGTTTGAGATACTTTCTTAACTTCTGACTTCTTATTCTTCAACATAATCTTCTTTAAGGAAATCTTCACCAACCAGCAACTTCAACTTTTCTGTAACTCAAAAACATTCTTCAACAAAAAGTTTTGTTATCAACATATACAAATCTTTGTTAAACAAAACAACACAAAGGTTCTTCAGGAGGCAACCTCAGGGCGCTGTCGCTGAAGCACGACGGGGAGCAGTCATCCCTACAAGGCCACCACATGTAGACAGGGGGGTCGCACGGCCCCACAAATCCTTCACCTCTTTCGTGTTATTTTGGTCTTCCTTCCACCCAATAGGGGCCCCCAACAATAAAATTGTTTTTTTTTCTTTTTTTTTATGACCTACAAAGCAGGTCACCCCCTCCCCCTATTTTTTTTTTAAATTTTTCCAAGACCTACAAAGAAAGTACTATTTTTAACAATTCTAAATCCTATTTAGGCTTTGGAAAATAATATTATTATTATTATTATTATATTATTATAGTTATTATAATAAAATGTTATAATAATTAAATTATTATTATAATAGAACAATTATTATTATAATAAAATTATTATAACAATAATAATTAATAATCCTCACTGGAAAATATTGTTCTAGTGTAAACAGATTTAGATAATAAAACAATGGTTCAATAATTTAAAACCTCCTTAAACTACCAGTTTTTAATACAAACTTAAAACTTCGGATAATCGCAGAATGGTCATATGATTTTAGATTAAGGTGTGGTCTATGGTGTTGGGATAGTATCAACACCCTCTTCATATCTTAATAAAAATTTATTTTTTCAATTGACTTAAAATTGACATGCTCCCCTCTAATTCCACTTGAAGGAACCAGGCATGTAGAGGAAGCCCTAAAAAGGTGGGATTTTAAAATATTTCCACCAACGATCATTGAAATCTTGACAACATTGGCGAAACGATGCCCAATTAAAGCTGAGGATCACACGTGAAGAATTTTAAGCACAAAATTAAACCTTAAAATATCTGGTTTAGATCTAAATTCGTGCATGGAATCTGCTCATCGTTGGTGATCGCTGCTCAAAGAATCCGAAACTAAATTCCTCTGGATCGTCCACATGAACTTCAAGAAATCTAAGAGTGCACTGATCATCAAATTCTGGTTGCTAGCGTGGAGATATGATGAACCCTTTGACGCTCCAATGATCACTACATTGCTTAGCTTGCGATTCCTGGGAGAGAGTTTGATCTGAGCTCCTTAGATCCAGAGCATCCCTCTCTAGAACATGGGAGAGAGGAGAGGAGATATAAATCCCATGAATAGTTCTTTTTTAAATCCCCTCATCCTCTATTTATAGTGTGTTATATGTTTACCCAAAAATTCCACCAGATCCCCCGAATAATTAATGCACTATTAATGAAATAATATGACTACTAAAATGAGTCATAAATATTGTTATCATTTTCTTGTAATATATTAAATATATTACATGATAATAATTCAGTCCAAAACTTGACTCGTCATTCCCATATATATTAATTAAAACTTGAATACTTTTAATATTCATCAATTAATATTTCTCATTATTTACTTAAAACTCATAAATACATTTAATAAATAAATTCAGTGCTCATTATTCTAAACATGAATAATATGAATTTATTTTTTGTATTGGTGATCGTATAACCTTGTAAAAATCCTAGACCCCAGTGGTGGGTCCCACCATGTCCAAATATCTTATTCAATTGAATATGGTATATTCTTGAATATGCTAATGTGTGTGGCCCTCTAGGCCTGTATCTCGAAAGTAATGAATAGTATTCACGGACCAAGAGTGGGATATAGAAACCCATCATATCCCCGGAAGAGATAAGGATTGTCACAGCAGCAACAACCAGCCTATGAACACGTACTGTGTGATATAATATCTTTGTCATTAATATCTCATAAAACATAATTCACTCATGTATCATCGCCCTTTTCTTGCTTTCTTATTTTTTGATCTAACAGGATGGATTTACCCTCGACTACCATGGCCATGGTCTTATAAAGGTACTACCATCCTAATCAAAATTCCCTGAGTTATATTACTTCCATAATCTAGAAGTGACAAATCCTTTCTTAACCATTCAACCAATGTCATTCCACTAATGATGCACCCAACACAAACTACCTCGACACGACTTCATTTCCATGGTTTTCATCTTGCATAAAAGTACACAATCAAATGACATACATTGGTAACGATCTCAAGTTAGGAGACCATTACACATGATTGTAGATAGGAACATCCAATGACACCTGAAACATGTGGTGTTCCTATTGGCAGGTTTTTCCTCATGATCTCACTTCTAGAGATCACCAAGTGTGAACATCATGAGAAGAAGTCTCAATATTTATGATCCCCCAGCACCTGATAGCCAAACACCTATTGTGTCTGATCATTAAGATGTATCTAGACCATAGAACATATATTTAAGATTAATTTCATAGTATCTAGAGGTTTTCATTATATCATGGGATCTCCTTTAACCTTTCGATACAACAATTAATCTTTGGATATTACCATTTCAATAGTAGAGCATAAAAATATACACTATAATGGTAAGATGACATCATGTATAGCTAACTGTATCCATCATATGGTAATTAAAAGCACTAAATAGTTGGGTCTAGGGAACCCACTATTTTAACATAATAAAACACTATTTATTTATTTTTAATGTTTTAGTAAAAAAAACTTCAGTTGTTTATAAATATAATATAATATAACACATGAGGGTAGATGGTATGTTATGATTCAGAACAGTGCCTACCTATGGACATTTAGTCATAATACATGGACCAATACAAATTTTTTTTATCATTTGATCCCTAGACACACTTTCCAAGACCTATTCCATTATACTTGAGATGAGTAAATAAAGCCTCACTCAAACCTATGGTGTATAAGGAGTCCACAAACATCCCACGGTAAATTGATCTTCCACTGTAAAGTGGTCCACAATGCCTTTTTATGAGTTACTTCACAAGTCCCAACTATACTAACTCTTTTCTAATAAAATTAAAAATCCATTTCATCCCAATATTAATTTGATGCCACTTGTATTTACCCTAACATTAGATACCCATGTAATGCCCAAATTAGGATGCTACAAAGACCAAGAGTGCTCAACCAACCCTAGGGGATAGAGACTAGTGTAGTGGGTCTTGGTATAAAATTATGTAATGATTTACTCATTTTGGTTATAAAAATCTGTCATGAAATTATTATAACAGAAGTCTGAGATAATAGTTTGTAAGTTAAATGTTTTACAGAGATCATATGTTCATTATTTTTGTTATGTAATATGAATTTCATAATTTAATGTAAATTATCACATATTTAGTTTATAGCTGTAATTTGAGTTTTAATATGAAAATGGACTAAAATAATGTTTTTTATTAATTTTTTTAATAATTCATGTTTTGTTACCATGGTAAAAATTTAATCCCGATGCATTTTGATGCTTAAGAAGGTTGTTTTTAAAGTAATGAAAATTCCAAGAGAGGGTATAGTATGGAATTATTATGATGAATTTATAGAACAATATTAAATAAGTTTAAAAAAGAATTCATAATATTTGATCATCCATAAACCCTATTATAAAAATATTACAGTCTACACAAAAGAATACGTAAAGGTTACCAGGATGTGCAATGCAACATGTAAGGGTTATATTGTTGAAGACCTATATATTTAATCACTTTTCCTTAGTTTCAAAAGTATAAATATTGATATTTAATAGTTACTCTGGAAACTTGATGCAAATTTAATAAGTACATTATTATTTTAAAGGATAAATAAGTGTTATATGCATTTATGTAAGTGTTACTTTCAATAGACAACTGATATGTAAGAGGCACTTCAATACAATATGGATATTTAAGGATTTTTACTTAGAGATATTCGGCAAAACCTTTACATAATCATTTTATACTTTTCCATGAAGAAGAATATATCTTACAAGATAGTCAGGTGAAATTATTATACACCAGTTAGGGATATTATTTCCCACCTTCATGTGAGCCTAAATCACAGTAAAATTCAGACCAATCACATTTCAATAATTTGGGTGTTCAAGAATACTACTTTTAGGTCATCAGATTAGTCAAGCTACAGATGTGTAAACTTGTAGTGAACTTTGAAGAAATATTAAACCTACGTATATTCTTCTTGGTAAAAATGATATTTCATATATTTTTTACTAATAATATATAAATTATATCAAATAGACTTGTTATAACACCTTTTAATTTAAATAACCCATAATTACATGATTTATAACAAGGGTTTCACTTTCTTACAATTTGAGAATATTATTTATTTTATAGTTTTAAAGAACTAATAAAAACAATTACATATCAATTCCTTAAAAAACTAAGTTAACACTTCTTCTCAATATACATATTTTTCACAAAAAATAGGATACTTAAATTTAGACTCTCAGTTTATTAAAAAAAACATCTGTTTCTTTAAATTTGAAACTCCATATTGGAAATTTAGACATTGATATAGTTTCTACTCATCCTTAATACTTGTGAAAAACATTATAAAAATTGTAATGAGCCCAAAAATATTAGTAAGGGATATAAAAATAAATAAATTCATTGTCCCATTTTTAAAATCATGATATCCTATATAAATTTTTCTATTTTTATGAAATAATATTTAAGTGTAAAAATTCATTTTCTTACTCATGAAATATGATTCACTTTACCAAGATTTTTATAAAACATATCATATGAAATATTAATGTAAAAAATCATAATAATGAGGTTTTCTTGTAAAACATGGGTACCCATGAAAACATTTTCTTGAAAAACATAATTTTTACCCTTAAAAGTGGCATAAGATTTCCTTTAAACATAAGATCATTATATTACCTTATTAAATAAAAATTATTCCATGACAAAAATTGAAATAATAGAAAAAACATATAGGTAACCTAATAAATCATACTCATATAAATCTTACAATCACTCTTATAATCACTCTTATAAATGGAATAACCTACTCAGTTAATTCCAACATAATTCCCTAGAGAACAAAATCATTACCCAATGCATTTGAGAAATATATTATGCTCAAATTTCATCATAAATAGTTTATAAGGACCATAACATACATAAAACACATAAAATATTTCATTTACCTCATAAAATATTATAAATTATTTTTTAACACATATTAATAATCACTTTTGGGATTCATGTAAAAATAAGGATAAAAATAATTTTTCTTTGAAAACTCTTTAAAAAAATTCCCTAAGAGAATAAAAAATGGGATATTATTTTTTAAAAAATGAAAAAATTTAGAGTAATATTATTAAATAATAAAATTAATGATTATGATAAATTCCTCTCATTTTGTATATAATAAAAATATATTCATTTCACACCTTTGTAAAAATGTCAAAAATATCCCATTTGGAAAATTTTAAAAAGTTTTATTTTAAAAACTTCATAAAGAAATTTAAACATGGTTTAAAATAGATTTAAAAATTAATTTCATTATATTAATAACAAACCTAAAAAAATTTAAATAACATGTATATGGAGGAAAAAGAGATGAAAAAACATTAAAACTTGTAAAATAAGGTTTTCAATAAAAATTCTTTACCTCGAGTCTGAATCACCACATGTGTATTTTAACTCCTAAATAATAAAATTATATTAATTTTATACCTGATTAATAAAATTTTCAAGGTTCATTTCTTGATTATTATACCTTTTCTTTCATTTATTACTAGTCCTTATATAGCTATTGAATTAGTTAAGTTCATGTCAGGCGTTTTGAGGACGTTCAGTTCATAATCGTAAAATCGATTTGGTGGGTTTACCATGATCAGAGGGGCCATGGTTACATAATATATAGAATATTAATCATGAATAAATTATCTTTTTTATACATTAAATACTATTTTAGATTTATCCATGAAATTGATACATGAAAAATGAATTGTATCCCTTCATAGAGGTGGTAGTCCAAACATATGCACGAGTGTTAGTATAATTTTCTAACAAATGGAAGGATAAGAAGGAAAGTAATATATTATACTTTAAAAATGATAATTATTTAATTGACATATATATTAATTAAATACATCATAATATCCATCCTTATGATGTGGTTATAAAAAACAAAACACGTCTCTTTATGGAGGTGGTAATCCACATGTACGCACAAGTGATGTTTTTATTTCCCATAAGATGGAAAATGGGACAAAAGGGATTGTAACATAATAATAATTAAATTTAAGTATATTTAAGAAACTAATTTTATTATTTAATCATGTTTAAATAAGATTTTAATAAGGTAAAAGAACAAATAAACTTAAAACATTTGGGAAATAATTATACCTCTTCGTTGAAAACCTCCCTTGGATTACAAATTAAGCCTTCTAAGGTTGGTCATTTGGTAAGGACAATACCTAAAATATGTGTGGATTCATGTTGGGTATATTTTTAGGTGGTTATTAATCAACATATATTTCTAAAAATATGTTTGTAATATAGGATATGGGCTTCCATTTTATAAGTTATGGGAGTGACACACTTGTAATTTTTCTAAACTTTTAAATTTTATAAATGTATTTAGCATAGCAAAGTGGATAAAAACTATAAAATTTAAAATATAAGGTTATAAGGTTATAAATACCATCATATTATAAGATCTAAGATAAAATTTTGTGGCCTTATCACAAAATATTTACCTTAATTAACCTGATTTACTCTTTATCATGTGGACACATTTTTACCATGGTTGTTATTCATAGTGAAAAAAAATGAAATTAACCTCATTAATAAATTTTAACCTAATAATTACAAGTATATAATCCATTTTTCAATATTCACTTTTTATAACTTTCATAAATTACTTTTAATATAAGTGCACAAAACACAATGAAAAATAGTTTTTTAGAACATTTCATTTTTAAGAAAAAAATGAAATTATACAAAAAAAGTATAATATTGATTCTTATATAATTAATTAGATTATTTTTTATAAAATTTATTTTATGTTACTTTATAACAAAATCCAAAACATAATTTTACTTTTAAATTAATTTATTTAAAGAAAATAAATTATAGTTTTGAAAAAATTAGTATTTATACTATTCACTCAAAAATAAATATTTTCAAAAAAAATACGTAAAATTAACCCAAATATATATTTTATATGATGATATAAATAATTAATTTCATTTTATCTGATTTAATTTCTAAAATTTATAATTTTAAATTTTAAATAAAACCATACAATACATGTAAAACATTTTGGTTCGAATAAAACTACTTCTTTTTCGATTAAAAAAGTTCTTAAAATTATTATAGTGAATATAGATACATAAAATATAATCATGAATATAACTAAGACATGAAATTTATTTATTTTTAACATAAAATAGGTTTCAAAATTCTTTTACACTTAAATAAATTACATCCTTTCAATTTTATTCACCATTTAAATGGGTGGGGATATTTTTCCCTCGTAACCTTTTTAGGTTACCATGTTGCTTCCTCAATCATGTCGTTCTTACACAAAACTTCAACTAGGTAAGCTACCTTATTTTTTAATACCTACTCTCTAGAATCTAAAATCTAAATTTAATTTTCCTCATAAGAAATATTCTCTTCCATCTATACTTTCCTAGGGATCAGAACATGAGATACATCAGGTACATATTTACTTAATAATAAAACATAAAACACATCATGTACCTGAGATAAACTCAAAGGAAAATATACTTAGTGAGAAAATTATCCTAACTTTTTAATAATTTTATATGGACCAATAAACAATGGTACTAAATTTCCTTTATTTCTAAAACACATAACACCTTTACAAGGATATATTTTAAGAAAGACATGATCACCTGCATCAAACAAAATGTTTTTTCTCTTGTTATCTTAATAAATATTATGCTTTATTTGAGGTTCCCTCATGTGTTACTAAATATTATTTACCTCATAGATCATCTTTTTAACCATTTTTAGTCCCAAAAACTTTGTTTCACCAAATTTATCCCAACATTCTATATTCTGACACCACTTTCCATATAATTCCTCAAAAAGTGACATTTGTACACTAAAATAGAAATTATTGTTATAATAAAATTCCACTAACAAAATATAATGATCCAAAGTTTCCTAGTAATATAGTGAGAAATCCCAAAGTATATCCTCAAAATTTTGAATCATTTACATTTATTTTCCATTATATTAAGGATTAAAATTCATACTAAAATTCAATTCATTACCCAATTAATTTTTAATTCCTTTATAGAAATTTTATCTAATTCTAGGATCATAATCATATATAATAGAGAGAGATTACATGTAATATATATATATATTTAAGATAAATTATAGAAATTTTCTCTAAATACATAGTATCTTTAAAAAGTATAAAACACAAAAAAATATTTAAATAATCAACAATAACTAAAATTGCATTATTAACTTAAGATTTATTTGTTAACCCCACCATGAAATCTATGGATATATTCTCACATATACATTTAATAACTATAAAAGGCTAAATAATCTCCTCTGGTAGTTCTCATTTAGCTTTAATTTTTTGAATAGTCAAACATTTCATGGTAAAATCAACAATATACTTCTTATTTACCTTCCACCAATAATATTCATTAGGTATCTATATATATTGGTTATGTGTGAATGAACAGAAAATAGAGTGTTATGAGCTTTACTTAACAATTCCTTATTAAACTGGGGACCACTTGGCACACGCAACCACTATTTAAATATTATAACACCTTATTTATCAAAATTAAATTTATAAAAATTACACATCTTAATCAACTCTACTATTTCTTTAAAACCTTGATGCTCCTTTTGATCATGATAAATTCTTTCTGAAAACGTGACTGAACTGACAACTAAAATAAAAGAGTAGGAGTTACTGAATTCCCAATTTCTATTCCAATATTAATTAAATCATTAACTAAAGGATCATGTTTCAAATTTAGTATAGCTAATTATTTATTTTATTTTTTGATAAATGAATCATCTACCTTTTTTTATTTACCTATATAATAGTTAATTTTACAATCATAATCCTTTATCAATTTCAACCATCTTATCTACCTCATACTCAATTATTTTATAGTAAATATATACTTTAAACCTTTTTGGTCAGTATATATTTTATACTTTATCCCATATAAAATATGCATTCATATTTTTAAAGAAAAAAAATACTATAAGTAGGTTAATATCATGCATGGGGTAATGTTGTTCATTGATATTTAGTTTCCATAATGAATATTCAATTAACATATTATCTTGAACCACGACACAAGTAAGTCCCTTCAAAGAATCATCACTATATATAAAAAACTAATTATTTATATATGGAAAGGATAACACTGGTGTGTTAACAAATCTTCATTTAAATTCATGAAAATATTTATCACATTCCTTTATCCAGATGAAGTTAACTACTTTTTGAGTTAACTTATTTAGTGGTCCAAATAACCAAGAAAAGTTTTCAACAAACCATGTATAGTAAGCCATTAATCTAAAAAAACTTTGAATCTTAGTGACATTCGTAGGTCTTTTCCACTCTTACATATCCTTATTTTTAATAATATCCATATTTATTATATATTTAGGGACAATATTTCCAAGGAAAGAAATAGGTTATAAACAAAATTCACATTTACTAAATTTTGTATAAAATTGTTTTCCTTTTAAATCCTAAAAAAATTATTTTATGTCTTTCATGTTCCTCCTAGATTTTAGAATAAATCATAATTTCATCAACATACACAACCACAAATTTATTAAAATACTCATGGAAAACTCTATTAATAAGATCCATGAATATAGCAGGTGAATTATTCAACCCAAATGTCATAACCAATAAATTATAATGTCTATAGCTAGTATTGAATATCATCTTCAGAACATCTTCCACCTTCGCTTTAAACTAATGATATCTAGACTTAAGATAAATATTTAAAATATGACACACTCCCTGAAGCTAATCAAACAAGTCATCTATATGAGGAAATAGATAATTTCTATTAATAATAATTTTATTGAGTGATTTATAATCAATGAAAAGCCTCATTGAACCATAATTATTTTTAATAAAAAAATAAGATCACCCTAAGGGAAATTGATAGGATGAATAAACCCCTTTTCAATAAACTATAATAACTAATTTTTCAATTCCACTAACTGAAGGGTTTTAATATATTTTTATAGTAATTATTAGAAGCTATGGATGTGATTTAAACCCCTTTACATGAATCTCTCATGGAATATAATTGAAAATTCAAAAAAAAAAGAAATGAAGAATTGTTGTGAATAGTATACCTAAACTTTAAGGGCATATTAAACCTTTGATATTCATTTGATATGATTAATAAATATCACTACAAGAGTATCCTAAAGACATTATCTCTCCATGAGTATCCATGGGTTTCACCTAAATCATCCATCATATGTATGAGATCCATCCTTCCTCTATGGCCTACTAGAACCTCTAACACAAAGGAGAAGAATAAAGAAAATTCATAGTAATGGAGAGTTTCAAACTAGGATCATGAGATCATACACACAGACTACCATCATTTATAAATGGTCTATATATATTTTCTAAGACACTCTTTTAATGGTATTGTATTTACTCACGCATTTATAACATATGAGTAAATTCTATATCAAATTAATTCATATCATGAATAAAAATTCCATTCTTACATTACATCTCATGTAACATATTAATAAATGATAGATTTAAATGAGTTTGATTCATTCATAGATTAATGCACTTAATATTTTGTTCATAATTTTATAAAAGTAAATTTCATGCATGAAATATTATTTCATTTATTCATCTCAATGTATCATGCACTCGATATAGCCATGAATCATATACAAGCTATATATTTAGGAAATATCTCCTTAGAACTCCCACTTTAAATAAATACTAATAGTATTTATTCCATTTAACCTTATATTATATCATATAAAATAACTTGTGAAACCATATCCAAAACTACATTTGAATATATTCAAAAAAACTTTTGGAAAGTTGTCATTATCTTCACCTTGTATCACATCAAATGTAATACCATATGAATATCCATCCAAAAAACTTTTAGAGTATCTATATAAGTCAAAATCAATCCTCATTTATTCAATAATATAGTGTTACCCCACAACACTTTATATCATTAATAATAAATAATAATCTATCTATTCATGTATATAATAAAAAATTACCTCTAGAAAAGTGTCAATGCTACTCAAGCTATAAAGGGATCTGTTATGATCTCCATTAAAGACATGTATATATATACATGTTACCACAAATATGTATCATATGAAAACATAGATTCTCATATTTTCCCTTTTTATAATACATTTAATGACCTTGGGACACAAAACATGTCAATATCATATAGCCAACTCATATGTTCTCAATTCTTAGAGTATAGACTAATCTGATCAATGAATATATTTCATGTCATTAATTTATATGGATAAGCACATTGCATGTCCCATATCCAAATAGATATATAATATATAGGTATAGAAACACACTTTGATAGTCTATCTCAATTGAGGGCCCATATGTCATACTCTTCATACAAGAGGAAAAAATCCATCTAGGTTAAGCTCCAACCAATGAAATGATCAACAACATACCCAACCACCCCCGTATTAGTTAAGTTGATATATAAACATTCATAAGTATGGTATCAAAGTATAAGGGTTCCCATGATATTTATATTTCTAACCTCAATAATGGGGACTCAATTATGATCCATGCACCCCTAATATACAAAATATATTTGTATGGAACTTCATATGGTATACTTATTAGTTCATCCAACACACACAAAGAATATTATTCTTTGTTTTGTAACTCATTTGCATATTTGGTATCTCTATAAAAGAATTTTACTCATACTTACCTTAACGTTTCATCATAACCTATAATAATACATGAAGAATATCAGTTAGAGATAATTTATACTTTGAGAGTTCAATTATCATTTCACTTTACAAAATTCATATTTATATATACATTTGTGTATACTGTGTTAAATAATTATAAAACATATGTTTCCTATAATATGATACATTTTAATATTCTTAAAATATTTAAGGATACTTAACAAAACCAACATAGTCACTAATTTATCATATCATATATGATAAACTGCAAGATCAACATTATGTTTCCTATACTTTCATGGGTTTTTCAACACATCACATCATATGTAATCTCTTTTACTTCTCTATGTGTCCATCTGATAAAACCCTCCCACTAAACTCTTTAGTGAGAAATGTATATAAAGTAAGCTAGTTTGAATAGTTTGAATAATGTTGAGACTTAGGAATCATATTCCTAATTTTTCAACTACTTGAACATAATCCAACCTTATAACTTCACAACATCAAATATTATGATTTTGATTTATGTTGTCTACTTAGATATCTTAATAAGTTTATTATCATCATCTTTGTAACCATATTCCATCAAAATTTATCCTTGAAATAATGTAACTACTTACATTATTTTTTTTTGAGTTCTATTAAACTCTTTTAGGATAAAAAATAAATTAATACAGTAATAAAAGTAAATATTAATCTTTATCTTTACCATAATACCCTAAAATATTTTAGGATATTGATTGAAACATAATTATAATTTTATAATGATATAATCCTTTATGAGATAGTTATATTCACTTTCTAAATGGTAACTAAATGTAACAAATTATAGTTTTTATTTACCATTACATATCTTAAACACTTTAGGATATTAAGTGGAAGCTACTTTAAGATTGGCATAATCCTTTACTTGTTAACTTTTAACTTCTCTAAGTCCAAAAATACCCCCCACTAGTCTCTTAGGATGATATAATATTTTGTGAGATAGTGATATTCACTTTCTAAATGGTGAGACACTCATTAATCAGGTCAACCTAGGGGATCATGACATTGATCATAACATCAAAATTAGGGAGCATCTGGGAAATATTTATATGATTCTTGATGATATTGTCAACATCATTAACAGGTATGATTTTTTTAATCAGGAGGATGAGATGATCTGGGAAGGGTCTTCAAATGGATTTCTTAACTCAAAAAGTTTTTATAAGCATATGTTTTTGGGTGAGAAGAAGTATATTGGAAACATGAACAAGAAATGGATGAATCACTCATGGTTAACTCTCCTATGGAGGATGACTCTTAACAAAATACATGTGGATGCCAATATTCAAAGAGTGGGTATTTCCTTATGCTCTTGATGTTCCCTTTGCACGCAGCACCGAGAAGGTATGGATCATATTTTTTGAGCTGCAAGGCAGCCTCTTCTATTTGGATGGTTGTACAGTATATTTTTGATCTTCGTATTCCATGTATAGGTTCTATTTGAAGATTTATTTATACTTCTCTCAATATAAATATTTCTAAGAAGGTTAAGGTTAAGGTTATCTTTCATGTGGCCTATATTGAAACCATTCACTACATCTCAAGCAGTAGAAATACAACACTTTATAGTAGGTCCTGCTTCAATGCTAGCTGAGGGTTGGTCTCCATTCTTACTGTTGTTCAAGACACAAATGCACTTCATTTGGAAAAATGAAAAAAATTATTAGAAGACTTGATAATCTTATGGAGGCTGAACATTTCTGGTAACTTTCCTACCTCTCGACAGTCTATAAAAGTCTTTTGGAAACCCCCTTCTGTAGGATGGATTAAGTGAAACACCTATGGAGCTTCTAGGGAAAATCCAATCCCCTCGATCTATGGATCCATATTCAGGTATGGGAATGGGGATGTCATCGAATGTTTGTATGGACCTTGTGGAAATATCATAGCACTTTAATTAGAGATGATGGGTCTCATAATGGTGGTTTATAATTCTCTTAAATGAAATTGGAATAGTGTATGGTTTGAATGTGAATCCACTACCCTTGTGTAAGCTGTAAGAGTGGGTCAGCAGAATCTTTCATGGAGGTTGGCTGCTAAATGGGTAAATTGTCTTAACATGCTATCATCTTTAAACTATTTCATCACCCATTCTTATAGGGAGGAAAACTATATAGTTTATGGGCTGGTGAACAAAGGGGTGGATGCGAAAGGATTCCAATACTTGACCACATTTCTTAATGACATGGATTCTATTTTTCTACAAGATAAATGTAAAATTCCTTCATTTCTCATTTTGTAACCTTTATTTATTTTAATTCAAGGACCTCAATGCTCATTTTTCTTAAGAAAATCTATATTACTTTCAAAATATCTTGCAAAGATACAAAAATCGTTTTATTTTTTAGAAATAATATTTATTTTATTTTTATGGGGGTATTTATAAAATAAATTATTATTTCCATATCATATATTATATTCTTTTTTTGTAAAATTTTTATTTTGAAAAAATAATTTATCAAAATATTCCCCCCAATGTGTGGTAGGAACACATTCCCTCAATTTTTTTTAATAAATTACATTTTATCCTGGTTAAATAAATTTTATCAATATATTCTTCTTAAAACATTATATATATAAATTGATAGATCATAAACCATATGTATTATAATTCATCTCATTTTGTTCAAAATAAATCATTGTTTATAATATTGTAGTAAGAGAAAAAAATAGAAAATACACATCTTTATGAAAAAAATCATCTAAGCCTGAAGTATCTAAGTCTTCAATGCAGCAACTCATTTTCTCTATCACTTGAATGAAAACTTCAAGCATCATTTATTTTCACCTCATGAACTTTTATGTATTTACAACACTTTGTAAACCATAAAGTTCCTAGAATTTATTTTTATAACCAATAAAGTTTTACGAAAACCTTTATTCTCATCAAGTTATCATTATATTCAATCAAATTGAATAGAAATTTATATACCCAATAATATTGAGTATATGTGACTAAAAATCCTTAAATAATTTATGTACCCAAAAATATTGAGTACATGAGTGGAGAATAATATCAATTTGGTAATTTTTCACCTAATGCCTTTTAAATATTGAAAGAATCACTTTATGCTTCCATAATATTGTTAAAAAAATTAAAACTTGGTTACTGGTGAAGGAACTATTATAACACATAGAATTTTACTTAACAATTTTTCTTAAATCATCAATCTTTCTTTAGGAACTTTTATTAATTTTTCAGTCTTAGGAGTTTCCTTAATTAAGAATCTCCTTTCAAGGATTAATTAAAAATTTTAGTTTAATGATTATGATGATATTATCTAAAAAATAATCATTTATTAAATGAGTATCATGTATTAATAACCATTTAATAAGGGATTTTATTAAATGATATCCCACTAAAATGATGACCCGTTTTTTAAAACAAATCATATCCATTAGTGGATCAAGATCCATATTTTACCATGACTTACACGGGTTATCAAATAAATATGACATGGTTATATCTAGTATAAAACAATTTTTAATCATATCATATATGACTCTTGTAAATTTGAGAAGAAAACTCTTTATATAATCCATCATATGGATATATTCAAATTTATACCTCTCGTGTCCTAACCATTAGGGATTCTTAGTTAGTGTAACCCAAAGAAAACACCAAGAAAAATACAATAAAAATAAAGGGATTATCATGTTAAGATCTTAAATACCATAAAGATAATATAAATTCACTTATATCTTTAGTTTCATACACAAGATAATTTGGGGGTACTGGTGTTGAGATCAATGGTACATGTTTGAATAATCTATGTCTTGACAAGTGTCGCTTTGAAAGGAATCTAACACTTAGTATTTAAAGGGGAATTAATATCACTATCTTATCTCTTGTTATTCCCTATGTATGAATTATTCTAGTAATTTTACTTTTAAATAATATTCCCTCTATGAAATTAATATATTCAAACTATATTGATGTGTAACTCTTTACACAACCCATGAGTTTGTGTTACTGACCTAAAAATAGAAGTCAACTATATTCATACACATTTAAATGAATTATAAGCATAATGTACATCAACACTTCATTTAAAAATTTAGAATTATAGGAGATTGAAAATGTCTACATGAATAAGCCTAGAGAAACAGATAACTAACCACATTCACCAACCTAGACAAGGAATAAGCCTCTAATTAGGTTGGTAGTCTGACCTGAAGTCCCTCTACCCGGTGATAGTTTACTCAATATAGAATTAAATTTATCATAACTTTAACACCTAAAATACATAAACTATATTCAAAAACTAAATTTAAGATAATAACATCTATTACAAATTGGGGTCAAGGTAGATGAAAAGAAAATTTCATTATCATGCCTACTGTTTCTTCTAAAAATGGGGATGACCTTGTTTATTGAAGGTTCAAACTTTCCAATAGGTTTCTAATGGGTTTATTCATAGAACCTAAAACATCCAATGGTTCTATATCCATTTGTAACTACTTCCCAAAGGTATTCTCTCATTAGTTATGGACCGATGAGGCTTAATAATTTTCCTTGGTTGAGAGGATGGGAGGTCAGGCTCATAACACCTTTTTGGGGGGAATTATTACCTACTCTGGGAATCTCTTATAGATTTAAGTTATGTTCACGAATCCTTATTAATTCACCAAGCATGAAAATGATTTTTCCTTTAGATTTAGCAATAAATGGTTGATATGTATGGGATTTATAGAATCTTTCATATGTATTTGAGGTTCTTAATCAATGGAGAATCATCCGTATATATTAGAGATTCTTAGTAAATGGTATCCTTCAATACATTATATATAAATCTCTTGGTCATTATGATGACCATACTGGTTTTAAATCCACTCAGTGGGGAACTTGAAGTTTATTTTCATTCAAAAAGATAGGGATTTTTTCAGAGTTGGGATCAGACCTGCAGATGGGTTACCTACGTATCCTTGTTTAAAAATGAATCAGAACCCATGTAGTTTGATAAGAAGGATATAGTTTAATTTCATGTGGGTTGGAAAATAATTAATGAAAGATGGGCTTGAACCTTATAAAGTCTTCCTGCATACTCTACTTTTAAGGCAGTGATCAAAGTCCACGTAGTTCGAGTAAAGAAATATGGGGTTTATGCATGGTTAATGGCCTAAAAAGAGATGTCGTGATTACTTTTACACCCTAAACTCACATGATTAATGCTTGGTTTGAGAAACAAGAGGTATCAGTAAACATGGAGATGGTTCCATGAAAGATTCAGTCATGAGAAATGATGTGGGGCTTATGTGTGTATGACTGCCCAAATCAATGAAGACCAGGAGTTACTTTAAGAAAGAAGCCTAGGAGTAGGGATCATAATGGTATTTGTACTTTATGAAGATTTTTTGTTTTAACCCAGGGATTACTCCTAAGAAGGAGGCCTAAATTAAAAGGGACTTATGATTTGGGTTTATTCCTGAGAAGAAGGCCCAAATCAAAAGAAATTAAGATTGGGGATTACTCCTGAGGAGGATGCCCAATGTTTGAGGAAAATATGATTGGGCCTTGATCCTGAGAAGGAGGCACGGGTTAAGGGGACTTGTAACTTGGGGCTTACTATTGAGAAGGAGGCCCAAACCAAGGGAACTTGGGTATTTCTCCTAAAGATAATTCCCTAAATAAAAATATCTTCTCATCTTTAAAGGATGAGGTTATATTGGATAAGCCTCTAACTGTGGTGACATAAATCTTCAAAGCAATGAGTTTTTGGGAGAGTTTTCTCACAGAATTCCTTTCAGATAAGGAAGCAAAAAAAGGAACCATGCCATAAATGGCTTTGAAAAGGGGTTTAAGGGCTAATATCTTAAATAGGAGAGGTGAATGGGAGAGAGGCACAGAAATGAAATTGGTGCACAAGTATTGGTCGCGCAAATAATTTGGCACACAAGTCTTGGCCGCACAAATCATTTGGCGTGAAAGTCTTGGTCGCACAAGTGTACTAGTGTGGCATAGGTTCACTTGGGCAAAGAAGAATCTGTAGGATAATACATGGGCGAGACTTAACTCAAGCCTTTAGTATTATCCTGAGATGTTTCCAAAAGGGCGGTGCGCAAGTTTCATTGAAAGGGTAGGCCGGCACACAAGTGTTTCCACATTTAAGGAGGTATGGACACTTAGGCGCGTAAGTGTTGATTAATTCTAAACAATTAGGCCTTATCCTACTCCTTCAATTCTTCCATTCTAGGTAAAAAGTTACCTTAGAAGCTTTCAGAAGAGTTGAGTTGAAGACTTGGGAGACCAGAGCTTGAATCTGAGTTTTGGAAAATTCGTCCTTTAAATGGGGGGCCCACATGGTCTATTTATAGGCCACCATTCACCTTGGGTGAAAAAAAGAATAGGGTGCTCAAGTGACTTGCATGACACATAGGTGGCACGCAAGTGACTCGCGCGGCACGTAGGAAACTTGTGCGACTCCATTCAAATGGGTTCCTAGTCCATGCCTTTGTCAATTGTTGATGTTCATCAAAGGGTGTCCCTCTTTGTGCTTAAGGTATTTCCCTTTTCCATTTGTTGGACTCTATGACGGAAAGGAGCATCAAAAAAATCCCCCCCCTAGTTGGATCTGAAAAGGAAAGAGGATCCAGCTCTGAGGTTAATCTGGAGAACTAAGGGTTTGTGGTGCGCAAGTTCGGCGCACAGATGTTGGGCCATGCAAGTATGGAATGTAGGTGGTCTAGATCGCCTATATATATAGGCTCTCTCTCACGCAAACTCATTCATCTTCCGTAAACTTGAGCTCTCGCCGCGTAGGTGCTTCGTTTTTCTGTATTCGGTCTTCTGGATTTTTGTCGCACTTCTGCAGAAGGTATTTGACTTGCGCGTCATGACTAGGGTGGCAAAACTTGCGTGACCCGATTGAATTGGGTGCCAAGTTGGGACTTTCTCACCTTAATGCCTTTTCCATTTTTTTGATTTCCTTCAAAAATATTTCACAAAACAAACTTACTTAAGGTTCGTATGTTTGATCTTTGTGCAGATTCAATGTCTCCCAGAAGAATTGGATCAGCTGATGAGTTGGACAGCAAGAGAATAGATGACATGATGAACGTTGTTGGACATGATTATTATGTTATATGCGACATCACTCTCCCAAATTTGTCTAAGTACTTGAAGAAATGTAATTCCAATTTCCCAAAGAGCATCTACTTTCCTTTATATGTCCATGGTCATCTGCAAGGAGTCAACATTCCAGAGGCAAAGAATTATATTCCTCATTCCTGGTTTTAGATTTACACCAATTTCTCTTTAGAAAATGTCTCAGTTGCAGGATCATTTTCCAATGCTGAAATAGTGGAGAAGGCATTAATAATGCATCATATCCCATGTGCTCTAGATCTGAAGCCTTACAAGCCTGAGCTGCAGCCGCATTTCTATCCCTCTATTTTCTGAAATTCTTAGATGGACCAATCTAAGGGATGGAAAAAGAGTTGGGATTTCCATCCTAGAGGAGGTGTGAATCTGACTTGGATGTGGGAATATTGGGTGCGACAATCCTGTGCAAAGTTTTTCGATGATCTAAAGGGAGCTGCAATATATGAAGTTTTCTGGGATGGGCAGACATATGTCTACAGGAATGACAATTTCATGTCGAAGTTAATCAGTCATTGGAGGCCGGAAACGAATTCTTTCCATCTGACACATGGAGAAGTAGGCATCAGTTTGTGGGATGTCTAAAATATTTCTAGGGCTCCAATTTTGAGAGATATGTATGATGAATTCATTCCCCCTAAGTTGACCTATAATGATTCGGAGAAGACTCCGGTTTGGCTCAAGAGTTAGTGAAAATTTTCCACAAGCTTAAGAATACCACCACGAAAACCTACTCCAGAAACGATATCCATCCATAAGAGTGGATGGACATGTTTCTTATTAAGAAGAAAGAGGAGGGAACTTCTTACACTTGTCCTACTAGTTTCCCTAGAGTAGCAAAGAGGGGTGCTCCGGGCACATTTTGGCCAATTCTAGAAGCAGGAGAGTTTGATAGGAGGGGGTATGAAGTGAACCAAAAAATTACTGCGAAGACCCATCGGGCAGGCTTTTTGGCCTTGTGGATTAGTGTTTACCTTTTACCAGTTCGGTATTCGAAATGAGGTGTGAGGCTGGGGACCTTTGTCATTGCAGCCAAGCTGTCTGAAAGGAAGATGGTTGGGCTGGCCACCACAGTTTTGGAAAAGATTCATAGGATCTTACTTCATGTTTATCTGGGTATGTCTCCTCTAAGAATAGTGGGACCATTCCAAGTTTTATGGGGATGGATCGCCACTCACTTCAGGACGTATGCTGTAAAAAGTTGGGTACAGGTTCTTGGAAGTTATTTTCGGCCATCTGTTTAAGCCTTTTCTGGAATTTCTCCCTTATCCTTCAACGCTTATGATATCAAAATAAGGCTGAGCATGTTCAAGGAGTTTCACTTCTTTCCTTATAGAAATCCGCCAATAGGGCGATATTTTGATGATGGAACAACCATCCTGGAGTTAAGGGAATATATGATGGCATGTAGAGATGGTACACTAGCCACGAGGATTGACGGAGAAATTATATGTGAGGCCTATGCTCTATATAGATTCGCACGTCAATTCAAATGTCTGCAGAAAATTACTGTATCCCCTCCGGTGCATGTCAGTTTAGAGCAGCATCCGATGGTTTCTCATCAACTATGGTTGCTGACATATATGGAGAAGATTGGGGCAGTATTTGATCTACCAGCTGTTGGAGTGGCAATTGACTACATGGTATGTCGAGAGCTGGGTAGCATCATACCCTGAAGGGGTACTAAATCAACCAATCCCTCGGGTGGGGACAAAGAAGAGAAATATTGGGAAATAAGCTTTTCATTTGGAAGGTGATTCTTCCTCACTGGGAGCTGATTCACTGGGTTCCTCACCCGGGGCTGATTCACCGAATTCCCATGATGGGGATGATGAGGCACAAAATGTGTCAAAGTGGCCTCATGCCAGATATAATCTACCTGTGAGAGTCAAGATACCTGTTCCATTGACTCATGGTGAGTTATATCATTGAGGAAATTTAGTCTCCATTATTTTATAGAGAAACAAGTTTCATTTTATTATCCTTTATCTGTGATTGTAGGAGCTGGGAAGAAGTTGATGTCCTAGATTGTAGGACCCTCATCACGGCCTTTTGGTGCACATTCTGAATATTTACGACCATAGGCTGTCCAGACATGGAGGAGTTTATATTGTGATGCTGAAACCACCTGGATGGATTTATATAAAGGGTTGCATATCCCTGGAGTGGGGAATCTTCGGGCTTCCTCTGACATCCATTTTGAGGACAACCCTAATAAAGTGAGGGCTTACATCAAAGAGTTGTAAATGCTCATATATTCCCCTGATGAATCAATTCCTGTCACCAAGTGGGTGAAGGAAATGATGGATCGTGGTACTAATAAAGGGAGTGGTCCTTCATTAGATGAGGAGTGGCATTATTACGTGGCTCTTGAAGATGTAAGTTTTCCTTTTCCTCATATTTATATTTGCTTTGAAATTTGAATTTAGTAAAAGATTTGTTAATTAAGGAAAAATAATCTTCTTCATTCTGTATCTTGTAAAGGAAAGAACCACTGAAATCCTTTCACCATGGTATAGCCCTCGTGGCACCGCTCTCAGAGCCACTGAATCTCTTCATGAGCCGGGCGAAGTATATCCAGGCCAGCAAGCCATGGATAAAGAGTTGGAAAGGGCGTTGTTGTCTCCGATACCTATTTTCAGAGATGATGACGTCAATCCACCCAAAAAGGAAAAGAAGAAAAATCATCACAGAAAGAATACCATAGTCATATGCTTTATCAATAGTGGTAATTCTTTCTCGTAGTCATAAATATTAACTTAAAAAAAGTGCTCAAACTTCTTGGGATTGCAGGGGCTTCTTCAGTTTCCCCTTTAAGAGAAAGGACTAACCATCCTCATAGTACAATTGAGGGTGTTGGAGAACAGCCACATGTTCCTTCTCAAACTGTTGTTCCTAAAGAAATACAGAGAGCAGATGATCCGGCGTCTATTTCCAACACCGCTCCTACTTCTAATGTTAGGAGAGAAAATACTTCTGGTAAATTAACAATACTCCATAGAACTTGAAATGATACAACAAATGACTTACATTCTGTGATGTTTTAGGTTCAACACATGCACCAAAACATTTGGAAACCACTGCAGCTGACCCCACAACTATCTGTGAAGAAGCTATCTGGGGTCAGAGATTTCCAGATGAAAGTCACGAAGAAGACATGCTGAGTTCTCCCACTAGTGAGACTAACCTGCGATCTGGGAAATCATTGGATAAAATGATGAAACATGGCATGACCTTTGAAGAAATTTTAGATCATGTTAAATTACCATGTGATTTAGAAGATTTTTGAGATCTAGTTATAGAATCAACTAGATGTGAGTTTCATCATTTCTCCTTTTAATCTTCTAATGATTACACTTCTAAACCTGTTTGGTTAAAAATGTACAGTTCCATCTAAAGAAACTACTGAGACAACAACGCTTGAAAGGGGTGTAGACATTGATGTCAACCCTATTATTGCAGAAAAACTAGCTCAAGTGGAACTAAACACGGAAGACCCTCCTGAAACCCATATTGAAAATCCTATTGAAGCTATGAAAGATGGGGAGGATTCTTCACAAGTTGATAATATACTGTTAGGTAAAAGATGATGATATTTGTGGATTACTTAATCTATAATAAAATCAATCATCTTTTACTTGTAGGACCTCAGGACACCCTGAGGGGGGAGGGGTGAATCAAGGTGACAACTTTTTATTTTAAAGTATAGGATATTGTTCCCACGTTGGTAGGCACTTGTGAAACATGTATGATGGATAAGATTAGAAAGCATACATTAACATGCAGAGAGAAGACACAACAGTTTTTACTTGGTTCACCGCTAAGGGATACGTCCAAGGAGCATACGTCGATAGGTTGTTGGTCATACCAAATTCCACTAATCTTCACTAGTTTTGGATTACAACGGTTCGGGAACAATCACTATGTCCCAGGCTCAGTGCCTTTACAAAGGTTCAGGGATAGCTCACTGCTTCCCTTGGGTCACTCCCATTGACTCCCCCTGGCTCACTGCCCTTGGTGAAGTCTCACTCAGTTTATAGACGTGAAGGTCTCTTCAATAGATTTGCATTGAAGTCTTTTCCTCTGCTCAGAACGAGACTCTGCTTGCATCGATGTGCAGAATAGATGCACTAGAACGCACAGGACCACTGAACAGGATAACCAAAACGTACAGACAAACTTCACTGACAATTGCACGCAACATCAACCCTTTGCGTGCAAAACCTTCCTATTGTTCACAAACATTACTTTTCACGTGGAGAAATATTTCGCGCAAAAACCCCCTTTTTCGTGCAACTGGATCTTTTATATATGAACCCAATTTTTACGTGAAACTCTTCATTTTTCGCACATCCCGAAATTTTCCGTGCAATACCGAATATTTCGCGCAAACCCCTTTACGCGATCCTTTTCACGCATCAGACATCGGATCTTCTCTAAGTCTTCAATCGTCCTGAATGAGGGGGATCACCTCTTATTTATAGGCGTCTAAGACCCCCGCGTGAAAAATCCTCTATAGCGCGTAAAACCTCTCAGCTGGCGGGTAATCTTTCACGCAATAATTGTTTTTCGCGCACAACACCAGATTTTTCGCGCAGCCCATGCCTTTTCCATTTTTCGCCAATCTGATTTCGAAACACTATTTGCGCGAAAAACCTCAATCCACTATTTCATGTATCCCGCTATTTTTTGCGCCCAAATCAAGTATTTTGTGCAAGGCTCTTATTTTTCATTCACCACTTCCTATTTGCACGCACCTTCTTTTACCAACAGTCCATGTCTTCATTTTCCGATTTTGAGGCCCAAAAAATTGGCAAACACTAGGAAACAGCACCACCTTCAATACTATTGTCTGCTTGAACTATATGACCACTTTGCTGGCACACATTGTGAACTTCCACTAAGGATTGACAACAAACAAAAACCAACCTCATATTCCTGCATAGAACAGCCATGGTTCTAACAATCTCTCCCTTTGGGTTTGTTGGCAATCACCAAATAAATTCAATATATCACCATCCACATGCATACCAAAAATGAAAGGATCAACTCAGCCATCACTCTAAGTCTACATGAGAAATGCTCAGTATAGAAAACAATAGAGGAAGCTTGAATTGGGTTCCCATGTTTTGGAATGCTCAAGAAATTTTCTTACAGTGTTAATTCTATCTCATCCTATCATCAACACTGAATTCTCATCGTGTCACAGAAGCATTACATGTCCACTGACAATTCTGAATTCCTGAATTTATTCCTTTCCTTTCTCCCCCATTGACAATAAACCCAAATGCCGGTAATTGATCATTGTTCAGCTCAAAACGCACTCTCCTTGGATAGTATCTCCTCCATAAACCTACATCTCATCCAAAAACAGATTTAAAAAAGTTAACATAACTGGGGAGAGGGGAATTTCGGAACCTCCTTATGCAGTAGGAGGTGGTTGAACACCGAGGTTCAACCGATACTTTTCAAGAACAACTATTGACAGTTGTTTTGTCAGGATATCAGCTACTTGCTCATCAGTTCCCACTTGATCCATTCTAATCACCCCATGATCAAATTTTTCTTTGATAAAGTGATACCTGATTTCAATATGTTTTGTATGAGAATACTGAACCGGATTCTTCGTGAGATCAATTACACTCTTGTTATCACAGTAAATTACCATTGGTTGATTCACCTCATCACCAATATTTGTTAACTGTTACTTCATCCATAGCATTTGAGTGCATTCCTTTGTGGAGGAGATATACTCATCCTCAACAGTACTAATAGAAGTACTTTCTTGTTTCTTTCTCAACCAGCCAACACACTTCTGCCCAATGTAGAAGGCTCCACCACTGGTGGACTTTCTGTCAACTACATCACCAGCCCAGTCAGCATCAGAAAACGCTAATAATTCACTGTCCCCGCCTGCAGCAAAAAATAACCCAAAGTTATGTGTACCTTGAATGTACCTCATGATTCTTTTTACTACCTCCATATGTTCCTCCTTTGGATTACTCTGAAAGTGGGCCGCAAGACATGTGGAAAAGAAAATATCTAACTGTGTCGTTGTCAGGTATAGTAGGCTCCCAATGATTCTCCTGTACATGGTGGGATCCATAGAGGTCCCATCCTCATGCTTTCCAAGTTTAGTTCCAACTGCAATCGGAGTTGACATTGGTTTGGAGTCTTGAATATTAAACTTATTCAACAGCTCTCTTGCATACTTTTCTTGAGAAATGAAGGTGTGAACTTTCTTTTGAATCACCTTTAGCCCCAAGAAATATGTGATCTCCCCAATCATAGAAATTTCAAATTCTGATTTCATGTGATTGGAAAATTCATCCACTAATTTTTGTCTGTTGCCACCAAATATGATATCATCAACGTAGACAAGAACCATGAATTGATCTTTTGGAGAATTTTTCACATATATATTGTGATCGACTCCTCCTCTTTTGAATTCCAGCTTCTTGAGATAAGAGTCCAGCCAGGAGTACCATGCTCGTGGTGCCTGCTTCAAACCATATAGTGGTTTCTTCAGTTTACATACCTTTGTCTCATCAGTACCAAGAACAAAACCCACTGGTTGTTCAATGTATACTTCTTCTTCGAGTACACCATTCAATAATGTTGTCTTGACATCCATTTGATATAATTTATATTTTATTTGGAGTTCCATGGTAAGGAATAACCTGATTGACTCCAGTCTAGCCACTGGAGCAAAGTTTTCTTCAACATCATCACCTTTAATTTGTGAGTATCCTTTACAGACCAGTCGTGCCTTATTTCTAAAAATAGTTCCATTCTCATCAAACTTGTTCTTGAAGATCCATTTTGTGCCAATCAAATTCTGACCTTTGGGTCTGTGAGCTAGATCCCATGTCTGGTTCATGTCAGTCTGATCCAACTCTTCATTCATGGAATTTAACCAAGATTCGTCCTTTGCAGCTTCTTCAAATGAGGTTGGCTCCACAACTGACAGAAATGTAGATTGTGCGTTATTCCTCATTCTTCTTATTTGTGTTGGTGCATTAATATCCCCAATTATGTTGGACTAATCAATCTCAACTCTTTGATTTCTCCTTTGAGGTTCAGTCGCATTCTCTTCACCCAAGATTTCTTCTTCAGATTCTTCTTCTGAGTCAACGTCATGATGTGACCTCTGATTATTATTTACATCTTCCTCTATTTCTGTATTTATATTTATTCCATGTTCACATTCATTCCCATCTTCTATCTCATCAGCATAGGTATTATTTGAAGAATTTGGGGTTTTTCCTTCAATGATTTTAACATCGTTGCTTTCCACAATCCTCCCCAAGAGTTTATTGAAACACTTGTAATCTTTGATGTTCATTGGATACCCAAGAAAAATTCCTTCATCTGCATTGTCACCAAAATTTCCTTGGTTTCCTTATTTATTCCGGATGAAACATTTTCTTCTGAAAACACGAAAGTATTTCAAAGAAGGCTTCCTTTCATGCCACAATTCATATGGTGTCTTCGTTTCTCCCATATAGAGCCCTGTTCGATTCTGAATGTGCACTACAGCTTTAATAGCTTCCTTCCAGTAATGGCGAGAGATACCACTTTCAATCAGCATAGTCCTGGCCATATTGTTGACATGTCGATTCTGGCGCTCAACAACTCCATTTTTCTGTGGAGTTCTCACATAAGATACCTCATGCTGTATTCCATGTTTTTCTAGGTAATTATCAAACTCAATGGGCATGTATTCACCTCCATTGTCATATCGCAAGACTTTTATTGTCTTTCCAGAATCATTTTCGGCAATCCGACAATACGTTTTCATGCAATCAAGAACTTGTCGTTTCCTGTGAATCACTATAACACAAGACATTCTACTATAATCGTCAATGAAAAGGATGAAGTACCTCTCTCCATGAGTTCCAGCAACATTTATCAGGCCACATACGTCTGCATGGATGAGATCAAGAAGATGTGATGCCCTTTTCTTCTTTGGTCGATAAGAACTACAAACCAGCTTCCCACAGATGCAAGCATCACATGACTTTTCACATTCACGCTTCAGAAGGGGAATATCCATGACAATCTTCAGCTTGGATATCTTTTCCATGTCTTGTTGGTTAATGTGCCCCAGCCTTCAATGCCAGAGGTTGTTTTCTTCCTCAACCGACAAATTGAAAGAGTTTAATTTACTGTCAACTTGGTATAAGTTTCCATCTGTTCTACAGCCTTTCATAAGAGAGTTCCCTGTTTTCCCCTTTATAGTGCATCCTTTTTTGTTGAAAGTTACTATGAGCCCAGACTCACAGAGTTGACTTACACTGAGGTGATTGTGCCGTAGATCGTCCATATAAAAAACTTCAGTCTTCTTCATCTCTCCATTGGCGAGAGCAGTATTCCCACTGCCTTTAATCTTCAAAGCACCGTCATTACCAAACCTTACTTTTCCATCAACCTTCTTTTCAATGTTTGTTAACAGACCTGCATTTCCTATCATATGAGATGAACATCTTCTATCAGGAATCCAGGTACTGTTTCTTTTTGTAACTTTGAGGGCCACCTCTGCAATGTTAGATTTCTCAATTTTCTTTCTTTATTTCCATGAGACATTCGATCGAGTATAAAGCACTGATGGCCTTTTAATTATCTCATCCGTGTACATTGGTTCTTCATAGTCGAAGTCTTCTTCGAGAGGGGAAAACCTATTTGTAAGAGAAACAAAATCATGTTGACGAGGTTTCACTTGTCTCGAGCTCCGGTATGTGGTGTCCATGTACTTTATATGCCTGCAATTAACAACCTTATGACCAAAGTTAGAACAAAGAAAATAGTATCCATAGAAATTGTTTCTTCTATAAGAAGGAGGATATGAAGTCAGTCTCCTTTGTTGACATCCCAGATCTTCCCCATTCAAGTAGCTCCTTGCCTTTTTGAAATATGACATGGTATGGCCCAGATATCCATAGAACTGACACTTCATGAGAGGAAATGTCTTCTCACTTAAATTTCTCCTCATACCTTCTTCCTTGGGAGAATAGTTGGACTGCCTGTCATTTCTGAATGTTTGAGGATAATTTTCAGTTCTCCTTTTTGTTTGGATTGAGGGTTCCTTTTTCAGCATTTCAGGCAATGTTTCAACATGTCCAACTTTCATTTTGTCTTTCTTTTGGCTCTATTTTCTTCCAGCCATTGATGTCTCAACTTCATAGCCAATTCCACTCTTTCCCATGCAAGCGGGTCTTTGATCACTCAAGATTTTTCCTACTCCATCTAAACCACACTTGGCTCTTTCCATTAATTCTGCATCTGAGAATCTTCCGAACTGTATTTTCTTCCTTTATTCATTTGAAAATGATTCATTCTATATTTTACTTCTAAGGGTTACAACTTTCTCCTCAAGACCCTCAGCAGTCTTGGATTTTTCTTCCAGTCTGGATGTGAGGTCGTTGATGACCTTTTCTTGTTCTTCAATTCTAAGCTTAGATCCACAATGTCATCTATGCTTTCAAGGATTGAAGACTGAACATTCACTAGTTCTTCTAGTCATTCAATTTCTACTTCAATCTCATCAACATATTCTGATGATTCTTCTATCATTTCCTTCCACTTATTGCATCTCTTGCATTTATTCTCAAACTTCGAAAAGGCATCCTTAAGTTGAATCTTTGGATCACCATTAGAAATAATCCGATTATCTCTATCTTTGTTGATCGAGGGTTCTGACTTTTAAATGGTATCCATCATGGAAGCATGGTTTCCTGTCTTGAATTCTGGTTCTTCTTCTTCACACAATTCAGTATCATAATCTTTCTCTTCATAGACAAAACTCTTCCTTTGTATTTTCTTTCTAGATTTGAAGTCTCCCTTTTTGAAAAACCTTCTATGAGGCTTCTTGATTTCTTCTACTTTGCTTTCATCATTATCAAACTTTATTTGGCACTGAGAGGAAATGTGCCCGACTCTTCCACAATGAAAACATTCTAGAGTTAGCTTGCCTTTAAATTTACCCTTTCCATTCTTCAGCTTCTTGGAGATGAGAGAAAGAATTTCATTTTCTTCTTCATCTTCACCACCACTATCTTTTGAAATTTTCAGTTTGTCCATGGATTTGAATGCCATTTCCCTGCTTACATGAGTTGTGGCATCTTCGGGTTTGACTCTCATCTCATATGCTACTAGACTACTTAAAAGATCATCCAGAGACAGTTTGGATAGATCTCTTTCTTCAAGGGATGACACCTTTGCATTGTACATAGGAGGAAGTCTTCTCAGTATCTTTTTAATGATATCAATGTCTTTGATTTCTTCTCCAATACCTCTAATTTCTCCTACTACTTCAGTAATTCGATTAAAGAATGAATCTGCATTCTCATTAGGATGCATCTTTAAATTGTCAAACATGTTGTGTAATACTTAAAGCTTTGCCTCCTTCACTTTTTTGTCTCCTTCATAGATGTTTTCAAGTTTATCCCACATAGACTTTGCTGAGGTGCAACTCATCACCTTTATATAGATCTGATCTAAAAGAGCTGCAGTGAGAGCATTCTGCGCTTTAGCATCAGCATCAAGAATTTTTCTATAAGCATTTGTCATAGCCAGCCCTGTTGGATCAGTAACATGTATACTTTGGACAGTGGAAAATAGGACTTCCATTCCAAGGGATCTTAGATGAGATCTCATTCTATTCTTCCAAATTTGGAAATTACTTCCATCGAAGAGAGGGACTCCCCTGACATTGACTGTATTCTCCATGATGATAGAGGACAAATTTAACACCAGCAACTTCCCTCGGATACTACTTGTAGGACCCCGAGACACCCTGAGAGGGGAGGGGTGAATCAGGGTGACAACTTTTTAGTTTAAAGTATAGGATCTTGTTCCCATGTTGGTAGGAACTTGTGAAACTTGTATGATGGATAAGATTAGAAATCAGACATTCACATGCAGAGAGAAGACACAACAGTTTTTACTTGGTTCACCACTAAGGGCTATGTCCAAGGAGCATACGCCGATAGGTTTTCGGTCATACCAAATTCCACTAATCTTCACTAGTTGTGGATTACAATGGTTCGGGAACAATCACTATGTCACAGGCTCACTGCCTTTACAAAGGTTCAAAGATAGCTCACTGCTTCCCTCGGGTCACTCCCGTTGACTCCCCCTGGCTCACTGCCCATGGTGAAGTCTCACTCAGTTTATAGACGTGAAGGTCTCTTCAATAGATTTGCATTGAAGTCTTTTCCTCTGCTCAGCACGAGACTCTTCTTGCATCGATGTACGGAATAGATGCACTAGAATGCACATGACCACGAAACTCAATAACCAGAATGTGCAGACAAACTTCACTGACAATTGCGCGCAACACCAACCCTTTGCGCATAAAACCTTCCTATTACGCAAAAACATTACTTTTCGCGTGGAAAAATATTTCGCACAAAAACCCCCCTTTTTTGCGCAACTGAATCTTTTATGTGTGAACCCAATTTTTACGCGCAACTCTTCATTTTTCGCGCATCCCGAAATTTTCCACACAATACCGAATATTTCGCGCAAACCCCTCTATGTGATCCTTTTCACGCATCAGACCTCGAATCTTCTCTAAGTCTTCAATTGTCCCGAATGAGGGGGCTCACCTATTATTTATAGGCATCTAAGACCCCCGCACGCAAAATCCTCTATGGCGCATAAAACCTTTCAGCTGGCGCGTAATCTTTCACGCAAGAATTTTTTTTCACGCACAACACCATATTTTTCATGCAGCCCATGCCTTTTCTATTTTTCGCCGATCTAATTTTGAAACACTATTTCCGCAAAAAACCTCGATCCACTATTTCGCGCATCCCGCTGTTTTTCGCACCCAACTCAAGTATTTCACGCAAGGCTCTTATTTTTCACGCACCACTTCCTATTTGCGCGCACCTGCTTTTACCAACAGTCCATGTCTTCATATTTCGATTTTGAGGCCCAAGAAATTGGCAAACACTGCGAAACAGCGCCACCTTCAATACTATTGTCTGCTTGAACTGTATGATCACTTTGCTGGAACACATTGTGAACTTCCACCGAGAATTGACAACAAACACAAACCAACCTCATATTCCTGCATAGAACAGCCATGGTTCCAACATTATTGTCCTTTGAAACTAACCATACTTTCAATTGACCAAATAGGGTTGTCAACTTCAATGTCCAGATCTGGAGGTGAAGCCTCAGCCTCATCCCAAACAGTAGCAGAAGGTGAAGCAACCAGGGTCAGGGAAGGAGCAGAATAGGGCACTTCCTTAAGTACATTAATCTTAGACTATGTTCCTCCCTGTGATAGCGATGCTGAATTAGACCCAGAGGAGGAAAAGGCACTCCAATTCTCACATCGCAAGGCATGGAAAAATATATGGAAGATAATATTTGAGGTGCCTCTTGAAGAGCTACCTTCGAAAATTCCAAGACTTTCATCCCTGTTCATCATGCTGGGACTTGGCGGTTTTGGATATCAAGAAATCCATGTCGTAGTGAAACAAGTCATCCTAAGGAGGGATAAAGAGAAAAGGTTCCATCAAGACCTGATCAGAGCTAGATTTTTGATCAATATCAGTGAATTTCAGGCTACAGATTCCCGAGCTGAGGCTGATCATGCTGCAAAGCTGAAGGAACTGAAGCAAAAGATCAAGGAGAAGTTTTTCTAGCAATTTCACCTTAATCAAGAGTTTGATGTTGTTACTGGGGAGCATGACCAGCTTCATAATTCTTTGTAAGAAGTCCAAGAGGATGGTATAAAAGACATCAAACATGCCAAAGAAGCACTTATTCGATCTGAAGAGAGTGAAGCTCGAGATGCTATGAAACATATGAGAAATCATTTTGAAAGTCTTCTGTGATTTCTGGAAAAAAAAGGAGAAGAGACTCTAGTCTATGGATGTTCTTATAAACTTGTTTATCAATGAAAAATAGTTCATCTTAAATCATATGTATTTTAATTTTATTGATAATATCTCTTATTTTTTACCTAATTCAATGGGCTTAGAAAACATAGTTTTATTTTTACCAGGATTATATAAACAACCCCACAGACTTTGCATCTTTTAATTGATCAATATTGCCTAAATCATACAAAATGTATGTCTAGCGAGATGGGACTCGACTTTTGTTCAGAGTACCCTTTATAGTTTCCCAATTTAATGAGTACCATGTCTTTTGTTATTGGCAGTTTACATTCATGCATGTTGTACTATAAAAATGCTAATATTTAAGGTCGAATAGATTCGACCGAATGGATGATATTGACTAAATTCTTGATAATTTGTTTGGAAACATTTTACCATATTCAAGTATGGAGGGGGGAAATCGTAAACTGTGACTTGAGAAATTTTGAACTTGAGGAATGACATGTGAAAAGAGATAAAAGGCATTAGAGGAATTCATTTATAAGAATGAAGTTACCACTACTTGACAAACCCGTTATGGGGGTTGAATTATGCAGGGCCAACTGGGGCATAAGCTGCATAGTCAAATAGTAGTATCTTTTGGCTGATAGGTTCATTGTGTAGACAACTTATGCAAGGCCTACTAAGGGCACGTGCTGCATAGTTAGGAAAAATAACTCTCAGAAATTTGACTTTTTATTGCTAAAAGCCGAAGAAAGTTTTATAGGGATTAAAATTTTCCAAAGCATAGATTCTAATTTATGGAAAAAGGTACTTTTATATGGAGAGGATATTTCCAATCAGAATTGTCACATAATTGGAGGAATGTAACTTCTATGAAGGTTTGACCCAAACGTAGGAAAAAAGGTATATGTGGTTTCAAATCATATGACTAAAACTGGAGATAGAAACATTTATACGACATAATACTTTTAGATCATGAGAAAGAGTATGGAAAAAATATATTAAGGATGGCCGTTTTTTTTTTTTTTGCGGATCCCTACATATTGTCATTCGGACCAATAGGGAAAAAGAGGCTTCTCTTAAGAATGAATTTACCATTACTTGACAAACCTGTTATGGAGGTTGAATTATGCAAGGCCAACTAGGGCATGAGCTTCATAGTCAAATAGTAGCATCTTTTGGCTGACAGTTCTGTTATGTAGACAACTTATGCAAGGCCACCTAAGGGCACATGCTGCATAGTCAGGAAAAATAATTCTCAAGTATCAGACATTTTGCGACCAGAATTCAAGAAAAGGGTTATGGAGATCATGAATATTATTTGTATAACGTTGCAGCTGGGTCTTGAATTGAGATTCTGGATGTCACTACATATCTCATTAGCATGAGAATTAATCCATACGTAGTTATTAAAATACATTTTAATGTCATGCAGGACGAAAGCATGGAAGATCTTAGTTTAGTTTCATAGAGATCAGACCATAGTGAGGGAGACACATCGTGAATTTGTTATAAATCGGATGCAAATAAAGACCAGGGTGTTTCACATCACACCATGTGCTCCCAGGGGGACTTTTCATCCAAGGGACTGAAAGTGGAGTTTTGGGTTAGGCCCAAAGGCTCGGGGATGGACTCGAGGAATGCTCGAGCGTTCCTATATATCCCATGAGGATGGGAATCAAGCTGCACGTAGTTATTGAAATACCCTTTGTATATATTTGGTTCGTATATATGAGGGGTAAAGAATACTTTATTTCAATTATGGTTGGACCCAATATTAAAGACTTGGGTGTCACTACGTATCTCATAAGGATGAGAATCAAGCCATACGTAGTTCTTGAAACATGACATGGTTAGAGACCATGTCAATAATGATTCCTCTCGAGTGAGGGTATCAGGGATTTTTGTAGTTTATTTTCATACAGTACGAAAGGTGAAAAAATAGTTTAAGGTCATATGCATGGACCAGTGCTATGCATTTTAATGTCCTGCAGCACGGACAATGGGGGACTCTATAGTTTAATATCATATAGCTAGGATGATGGGACATACATTTTTTAATGTCATATAGGACCAAAGTGAACCAATATGAATAAGACGGTTCATAGGGGCTTCACGGATCAACATCATATAGGATGAAGGTGAATCAATGTAAAGAAATTGGTTTCGGGCTTGAACCTTAGAGGTTGCCTACGTACCCGGTCTAGGAGGCAAAGATCAAAGTCCGTGTAGTTCAATTGAGATGGATTCAGTGATCAGGGTTTACTTGAGGACAGTGACCCAAAGATGATTTTAGGACGTAAGTGTGGTTAGCAGCCCAGATAAGATTTCATGGTTGAAGCTTACTCTAAGCTCACATGAGTCATTCTTGGTGTGAGAAACAAGAAGCAGCAACAGACCTGAAGATCGTGTCGCGAAAGATGAAACCATGAAGGATGGTGTGGGGCTTATGCATGATTAGCTGTCTGGGGAATACATGAAAACAGAGTTCAAAAAACAATTGTGCATGCGGTAATCACAGTGTAATTTCATGTTTCACAAACTTGGGTTGCTCGGCAGTTTAATGTCCTGCAGCTCTGACAATGCACAATTTAACATCATGTTGGATGATAAAGGGGACACAGTTTAATGTCATGTTGGACGATAGAGGCGGATATGCTATTTAATTTCCTTTAGTAAGGAAAATATGTGTATTTGTGTTACGCAAAATACTTCTTCAAGAATATTACATTGGTTGGAGTTGTAATGAGTTCTCCATCAATTTAGATTAAAGAATAATCTCCATTGGAGTAAACCCTATGTATTGAGTAAGGTCCTTCCCACTTTGGCTCAAGCTTTGGAGGATTATTTCCCAGTATCATTGGGGTTATGAGGACCAATACCAATTCTTCTTGAATGAATGGATGAAGACAAACTTTTTTGTTGAAATCTTGTGTTATTCGATTCTGATAGACTTCTAAATGGTGCAGTGTACACAATATTTTTTCATCTAGTCATTACAATTCATCCAATCGCTTTTGAGATTATTCATCTGTAGATAAATGATCACAAATGGAGACTCTAAGAGATGTTAATTGGACTTCAATAGAAAAGACTGCTTCTGTTCTATATACCAATGAATATAGAGTTGATCATATAGCAGTGCGAGTGGTAGTCTGATAATCCCATAGAGCATGAAAAGGTTTATCAGGCCATGACTTCTTATCTTTATCCACCATTTTTTGAAGTATGCTTGAAAGAGTCTTATTGAAAGC
Organism: Viscum album; assembly: GCA_963277665.1. Classification (NCBI taxonomy): domain Eukaryota; kingdom Viridiplantae; phylum Streptophyta; class Magnoliopsida; order Santalales; family Viscaceae; genus Viscum; species Viscum album. Next base: position 1,137,988,412 of record OY728135.1, on the reverse strand, counting down.
CTCTATTTGACCATTGTCCACTACATGATACCAAGATTAATGGTTGGATCTGATATTGTGTTCTTGATACAATTTTCTTACTTCGGATGAACAAAAGTTGGTGCCATTATCCATTAATATGGTATGAGGAACACCAAATCTGGTAATGATGTTAGACTTAAAAAAACTAACAATACTTTTAGAACTTAATTCTTTGAGAGGTATTCCCTCTGTCCATTTGGAAAAGAAGTCAGTAGCAGTAAGAATATACTTAAACTGTTTAGCTGTAGCCAGAGGATAAGGTCATACTACATCCATTCCCCATGTAGCAAATGGACAGGAGTATTTAGCTGTATGAAGCAACTCCGGGGGTTGATGAATGAAGTTGGAACATGGAAAGAATGACACTTCTTAGCGAAATCAACACAATCTTGCATCAATGAAGGCTATAAGTATCCAAGCCTTCAAATTTGACCAGAAATTCTATGTCCAAACTGGTGGGCACCACAAACTTCTGCATGTACTTCATTCATGATAGCCATTGTATCTTCTCCATTAATACATCTGAAGAGAATTCCATCAAAACCTCACTTGTAGAGAATTTTTTGGTGATCTGGGATATCATAAAGAGGAAAATTGACCACACATCACCAGACTTGTTCTTTCCCAGCTCTATCAGGTGGGAGTGTTCCATTTTAAAGGTATTCCCTGATAGGTGCCATCCATCCTATAGTATGACCATATGGTTTAGAAATGGGACTGATTTCATTTATTTCCTCTATTATGATTTGAACAAAAGGTGAAACTACATGACAGTGGGCAATACTGATGATTGTGTCGTCCCGATTTGGATCTTCCAGGGTTGTGGCTACATTATCTGGTGCATCATCTTGGTCATTTTATGATCGTGGGACATAAGAAAATGTTGGTTCCGAGGGAAATTCTGCCATTAACTCTCTAATTTAATCACACAAATGGATTAAATCTTCCTTTCTGATGGAATAATCCCCATTGATTTGTTTGATTACCAAATCTAAATCACCTCTTTACCTTCAACTGATTCGTTTGTGCCTAAAGTGCCAATTCCAAGCCTACGATGAGAGCTTGATATTATACTTCATTGTTTGTACCGCCTTCCAATAATAAGAAAGAGTAGGGTAGCACTGCCTTTTATGGGGAAATAAGCATGATTCCTAAACCAACTTTGTTGAATTTAGGATCTTCCATTTTCATCCCTATTGGACTTCTGGAGGCGCCATCAAAGTACATTTCCCATGTTTTAGGATTATCTTCAATAGAGAAGACTTCCTCATCAGGAAGTTCAATATTTAAAGATGTATCTTCTACAGATGGGTGTTCAGCAAGGAAATCGGCCAGAGATTGGCCCTTTATTGCCTTTTGGGACACAAAATGGATATCAAACTACTGAAAAATAACTTCCCACCTTTCCAGACGTCCTGTAAGCATTGGACAACTAAGGATAAATTTGAGTGGGTTATTGTGAGATACCAATTGGACCTCATGATGTTGCAGGTAGTGTCTCAATTTTTGAACTGCATAGATTAATGCTATGCAGCACTTTTCAATACTTGAATATCAAGTTTCTGCCTCAAGCATAGTCTGACTAAGATAGTAAAGGCTTTTTTCATTCCCAACATCATTCTTTTGGGCAAGGAAGGCACCCAATAATTGCTCTAAAGCTGTCACATAGAGAATAAGTAGTCTTCCTTCAATAGGTGGCATTAATACTAGTGTACTCAAGAGATATTTCTTGAGGATATCGAATGATTCTTGACATTCTTCAATCCACTAGTAGGTGACTCCCTTCTTCATTAATCCGGTGAAGGGTAAACACTTGCCTGCCAAATTGGAAATGAAACACCGAATATAGGCCAAGCGTCATTGAAGTCATCTTAATTCATTCAAATTTCTAGGAGGTGATATTTCAAGGATTGATTTTGTCTTCTCAGGATCAACTTCGATACCATGATGGCATACAACAAAGCCGAGAAATTTTCCTGAGGTTACCCCAAAAGCACATTTCAAGGGGTTCATCTTCAAATTGTGTTGTCAAAGTTTGTTGAATATGATTTCTAGGTCGTCCAAGTGATCAGAACTTTGTCTATATTTAACCACCAAATCATCCACATAACATTCAACAAATTTCCCTAAAAAGGGTTTGAAGATATGGTGCATATCGCGTTGATACATTACACCTGCATTCTTCAGGACAAAGGGCATTAACCGATAGCAAAACACACCTTGAGGAGCTTTGAAGGTTGTATAATCTTCATCTTATAGGTCCATTCATAATTGATTGTACCCAGAGTAACCATCCATGAAGGAAAGAGATTCGTATCCAGATGTTGCATCAATTAAGTGTTCTGTGATTGGAATAGGAATATCATCCTTGGGACAATGCTGATTGAGATCTCTGAAGTCAATGTAAACTCTAATTTTTCCATTCTTATTTTTCACAGGGACAATATTATCTAGCCATTTGGGATACTAAACTTCTCTAACAAAGTTATCTTTGATAATCTTATCAACTTCAACTTCAATTTCGGAGGCATAAGTTGGGTGTGTTCTTCTTGCTTCTTTCTTGAATCCTCGATGTTCTTTTGGCAAACCCAAATGATGAGTGGAAACATCGGTATCAATATCTATCATTTATATATAATTCCAAGAAAATATATATAGATTTTTCTTTAGAAATGAAGTATAAATTTCTTTTTCTTCAAGAGTCATGGATGCACTAATTAAAGTGGTGGGTGGATCTTTTTTTGAACCCAGATTTATTTCTCTGAGTTCATCCACAATAGTAGAGATACCCTTTTCAAATGAGGGATGAGCATCCCTGAGATCTTCCTCTTCTTCTTCAATATGTGTTACTTCTTTTGTTTCTACTTTCATAGTAGATGACGAAGTAGAATTTCCATGGTAAGGGGAGAAGTTAAAATTTGAACATCTTGGAGAAGAGGCTTCCATTTCTGGCCCTATTGATGATGAAGGGTCTTCCGGGGGTAATAGAGAGGAGATGATGGATTGAGAATCAACATAATTATTTTCCTCTGGTATTGCTATAACTTCTTCTGACCTGGTTGATGAAGTATAGAATTGCTGGATTTTAGCAGATGAAATGAAGATATCTCCATCAAAGATTTCATCATTGCTTGGTGAATCAACAATTTCTCTCACGTTGTCTGGCTTGATTGTCATAATTGACATTATGGAAGTTTCCATAAGAGTGTTTGGATTTAGGTCTATCCTATCAATTTCACTGATAGGAAACACATAATCTGTACTCACATGTATGAATGGGTTTACTGGAATCTTTTCCAAACCATTTGGAGAATTAATTTTGGTGACCTTCTTTGCCGTGGATTTTTTCTTTCCCTCCATGTGATAAAATTATGCCTCAATGTATTGAGATTCACACATTTTGAATGGGGCCTTGTCACCATACAATGTCCCAATTTTACTATTGAAACAATATTTGAGACATTGATGGTATGATGAAGGTACGACCATATGTTGATGTAGCCAAGGTCTTCCAAGAAAAATGTTTAAGGATGTGTCCTGACGAACAACCATGAAATCTGAATTAGACACAAGGTCTCCAAACTGAATTCTGAGTGTAATATCTCCCAGAGGTTCTTGTTCATTCTTATCATATCCTTGCAACATCAAATTAGAAGTAGATAAATCAGATTATTTGAGGCCCAATCGACGAAGTGTATGAATAGGAATGAGGTTGACTCATGAGCCATTATCAATGAAAGATCGCCGGATGTCTATATCATTCACTTTTCTAGATAGATACAAAGGTCTGATATGTCCATGTACAAAATCATCTTCATCTTCATCTGTAAAAGATATCACTACATGGAATTCTGCAGGATCATTCTCTATATGGTATACCTCAGTTGCAGTAATTTTAGTTTTCAATTCTTAATGACTTGACAAAGCTTCAATAATCACCTCCTAAAGATCTTTTGATAGATTCAAGGCATCCATAATTGATAAATTGGGTGGTACTTGGGACAAATGTTTCAAGACATCATATTTTTTGTCAAAAGGTCTACGTTTCCCATCATGAAAATTTGGTTTTGCAGGTGCCTTGGAAGTTGATGTTTTGGCAGTAGATGTATTCAGTAGCAGGGCAGGAATTGGAAACACTCCTAGATTCGGTAGATTATACCAAATCGGTATATCTATTTCCTGAGAGGAAGAAGGTGTGACCTCTAGCTGGTCTTCCAAAATAACTGCATCAGGACCGAATCTGCCACGTGTGGAAGAACTTTCTTGTTCCTGTTGAGCCCACTGAAGGGCTTTGCCATGAGTTTCTATCACATATATAGTTCTAGTAGGGGTAGGATTGAAATAGTGGCTTCTGGAATATCCACGTCTTCCCATGTATCCTAGACCACTATCTCTTTATCTAATTCCTCTGTTAGATACATGGAACTTAGGCTCATCATAATCGAAACATTCATTAGCATAGGGATCCGTTAAATGAATCATTTTAATAGAACCAAAGATCAATTCTTCATCTCATGAAGATTTTACCTAATGAACCTGTTCAGGTTGTTCCGTTTGGTGGGGTGGTGCCCATGATTTTGAAGCAAATGGCATAAAATCTACCATAGTCCAAGACAACTTAGACTTTGACATGAGCTCATCTTTTTATGACTTATCTTATTTCTTCAAATTACATTGCTTCATTGAGGATTTTCCTTCTGATGAAGGCGGTTTTTCTCTGGAAGAAATAGCAGAAGACACAATTGGTTGATTAAATTGTGTTCATAAAATGGCATGAGTTCAGTTGATCATTTTCCTGACCATCCAATCATCATATTTCTGCACATTTTTCCTTTGGACTTCGTGCCACTCGCCTTTTTTTATCTGGATCAGTAGCAGTAACACATGCTACCTAGGCTGAAGAACCTTTCAGTTTATTTGTCTAGAGTTCATCATCTTTTTCAGGAGGTCTTTGAAGACAAAACACTCCAGAATGAGATGCCCCAATCATCATATTTCTGCACATTTTTTCTTTTGGACTTTGTGCCACTCGCCTTCTTTATCTGGATCAGTAGCAGTAACACATGCTACCTAGGCTGAAGAACCTTTCAGTTTATTTTTCCAGAGTCCACCATCTTTTTCAGGAGGTCTTTTTCAGCCTTTTGGGCCTTGGCAACTGAACCAGATTTTTTTTTCCAAAGCCGAGATGAAGTAACCAGGAACTTGTTCATTCTGGAAAGAATAAACTTTGTTCTTTAAATACTCAAAATATTTCTGCACATTTTTTCCTTTGGACTTCGTGCCACTCGGCTTCTTTATCTGGATCAGTAGCAGTAACACATGCTACCTAGGCTGAAGAACCTTTCAGTTTATTTGTCCAGAGTCCACCATCTTTTTCAGGAGGCCTTTTTCAGCCTTTTGGGCCTTGGCAACTGAACCAGATTTTTTTTCCAAAGCCGAGATGAAGTAACCAGGAACTTGTTCATTCTAGAAAGAATAAAATTTGTTCTTTAAATACTCAAACTATTTCTGCCTTTGATATTATTTATCATCTTGATGAGGCGGCCATTGTTTTTTACGCTTAGGAGGTGGAGCCCTTCGATATGATGTAGGTTTTGAAGTGGAAGCAGGTACAGGTGTTTGTTTAAGTGTAACTGTAGCAGTCTCTACTTTCCCTATTCTCTTTCTCGGAACTGATGGAATTACACAAGTTTTAGTCTTCATATTTATAAGATAGTCTTCTATCTATTAAGCGATTTAAGTAAGGTATCAAAACCCTCCTGTGTATTTCCCAGGGATCAACAGTGTGCATGATTCATCACATAGATTTCCCACACAGATTGGAAGCAACTCTTCTTGAGGGAGTGTTAAACTTAAGGAATATGTTAATCCCTTCCAGCGAGAAATAAAATATGAAACTCTTTCATTTTCCCTTTGCTTACAATTGGTAATATCAAAAAATGTCGTCTTTGGTAATTTTGAGCTAAATTAAAGAAGAAATATTTGATGAAGATCTTCCCACCTAGTAATTGACTGAGATTGCAAACTTTTATACCAGACAAAAGCATGTCCTTATAATAACTACACAAAAAACCTGATCTTAAATGCTTCTTGTTATTGAGGAGTTCCCATCATAGTATCACAACGATAAACAAAATATATTAAGTGTTGTTCTGGATCTCCTAAACCATTAAAAATTGGGAATGTGGTATTCACAAAATTTGATGGGGGAGGAATTGCATCCACCCATTCAGGGTAAGCTCTCTTTTCTGGTTGAACTTGTGCATGCTTTCCTTCCATAGATTCCAACCGAGCTGTTAATGACTCAATGGTAGTCATTAATATTTTAGAAACATTTGGTTGAGCTTGGACCTGAGAAGGTGCAATAACTAGAGTTTGGACGGGTGTGGTGACCGGTACTCCCACTTATGGTAGTATTGTCGGTTTCTATCGCGTATGACCCATAGGATTGGACCTGTGAGGGTATACTTGTAAAGGGGGATATTATTGATCTATCCTAGTAGTTGTAAAAAAATTCCCTTGATTGATTAACTCCAGCATGCTTAGCAGGAAGACTACCTTGAAGTAGTTCTGCATTTAACATCCTTAACTCCTTCATTTCTTCTTCTTTCTATGCAAACCTTTCCTCTAATGAGAGTGATTGGCCTTCTTCAGAGGTAGGGTGGGATGTAACCTAACTTTTACCCTTTTCCTTGGCATGTTCCTTTCTAGAGTATGGAAGGGAATTACCTGAAGGAATGTCTTGCCCCTGGGCAACCCTCTGTCTTCTGGTATGCACACCTCCATCATTCATTTCTGTGTGTATAGCCTCTTGAACATGAACTTCTTCATATGATTCCTCCGAGTGAACCTCATGTTCTAGGGGATCAGTGACAATGGCATTGATGACATTTATTGATTCATAACACATTGTAGCCCTTCTGTCATCACTTCTATGATACTGTATTCTTCTATTTCCTTTATGAGACATTTCATTTTTTTTGGTTGATCCCTCAAGAACTTTTTGATGAACCATAATTTGGAGGGAATATTCCGATAATTTGGTTCTGCATTCCTCTTGTGTCTTCTTCCCTAATCGAGAGAAGACTGACTTTCACTGAGGAAGAGATTGAGAAATTGAAAAATTTCCCAGTCTGGTGGACTGGGGCTGTTCCTGTTTTTCCTGCTCAACTCCTCGAATCCTATCCGTTGATACTGATAGTTAGATTAAAATAGTCCCCAGTATGGAAATCTAAGGTGGATCTTGAGCTAATACATCTGAAACTTTCTTAAAATATCTCCTAATTTTGCGGACTTTAGTCCAGAAATTGGTCGGATGAATCATCCTATATCCACTCAAATCACCTAGCTCAGATGGCCGTTGGATTATTTCTGACACCTCTATCACCTAATGATGTGCATGCTCTAAATGAGAAGCTTGTTCGATATTCTCATTTTCTTGATGAAAGATTAATTCGACAACTTGTTCTTTATATGCCTAAATTTGGAAAGAACTAGTTAAGGCATGTTCTTGAGAAAGACTTTGATTACACACAAAACCAGTTAGATGTGGCCAGCCATGGTCAATAACATTGCATGAGACCACTTTTGGTGGGCTTTGTTGACTGGAGAGAAAAGTGAAATGTAATTCCCTATGAACACCCCATCCCCTAATATGAACACAAGATGGGGAATTGGTAATTAAATGGCGTAACCTTTTTAATTCATCAAGGCATGTACACTAAGGGCTCTCTACTGCTTTTCAACATTTAGATGTTGGGAAAGTGAGAGAGATGCCAAGTCAATTTGGCATTGCAACCCTTCTATTACCTTAACATGGTTTTTATATTCATCATAAGACAATATGTTCTCTTTTAAGTGACAAAGATTTTTCCATATGTTGAGATGAATATCATGAATACAATCTTCTATCAACGTTTCTATAATATCATATTGAGAGTCATCCAAAGGGAAAAACATGACTTGTATTTCACCTTTCTCTATTTGTTTTCTCATATTCATCACTTCCTCTTTTTCATTTGATGAAGATTCTTCTACCTGATTGGACCAAAGATGGTGCTTATTTGTTGCTTCATCAAATTCAACAAGATTGGTAGAGAATTCATTTGTCAAATTTAAAGATGAATGACCTAGGGGTGGCTCGGAGAATAACCTACACCCTGGGATATCTTCTGATTGATAAAATATTTCACCTACTAGCGGTAAGGCATCAGACATGACTGGATTCGCATTTTCAAGTGCCTCAACATAAGAGGTATTTCTCATTACTGCATTGTCCATTGAAGAATTTTCTAGGCAATGTGAATTACTACTGTAGAGAGGACTTTCATAGCTAAATTCATCATCCTGGGGAGGATCACCATGGTGGGTTACATCAAAAGATGAAACCTCTTGCTTCTTGGTCTTCTAACCACACAGAGGGTTATCATGGCTCTCATCTAAAGATGATACTTCGAGATTGACCGAATTGTCATGAAGAAATCCTTCTTGAGGAAGTGTCTGATGAAGACCTTCAGAATTATTGTTGTTACTTTTGGAATCTATAAATGAGAGAGTAGAATCTTGATTTGCAACAGAAAATTGTATAAGGTCTTCAAGAACTCCATCATTGAGCAAGGTTTTATTGCAGATTGGATATTGATTTTTCAACTGTGTTGGATGGGTCTTTTTCTTGGATGCCTTCTTACTCACGTTAGAAACCAATTATTGACGAAATTGGTTATTATGGGCAAGTGTATGTGCCTTATCAGGATAAATGGTTAGGTTAGGCTGATTATCTCCATTTAAATCGGGTGTATGTGCTCGAATTGATTGTTTGTATGACATAAAAGAGTATGCCCCATGACCCTCCTAGACTGGAACAGAGGTGTGTATCTACTTTGGAGTGTCATGTTGATGAGTAACTCCACTGATAGGGATATACTTATGTTTCTTTCCCTGTGATGTCACTGAAGTTCTTATAATATTCTGACAGGTATCCAGAATATGGGAAGAGATTTTAATCTGCTCTTTCACCATTGTCATAATGTGCTTGGTGACTTCAGCTTCCAGAATGGGAATATATGTTCATTCTTTGTTTGGAGTAGGTGTGTTTTCCTTCTCCTGTCCTACTTTTCTTGTCAGTAAATCCTAAAAATACTCATGTGTGGGTGAAGAAAGTATTTTTTGTCTCCTGTTTGTCATTGGAGCTTTCCAATTGACATCTCCAGGTGCTACCAAACGAGACTGTTGGATAGCTTGATGAATTGAAGGTGCATGTGCCTTCTGATTTTTCTCCATTGAATATGATTGATGAAATTCCTTCAATACTAGCTGACAAGAATTCTGGTATAATTGATAAGTGTAAGTAGGTGTATGTGCCTGTTTACAGGTGGTCACCACATTTAATTGGTGAGCTTCTTTGGTTGTAGTCAGATGAGCCTGCTAGCTGGCTGATGAATTATAAATAGGTGTATGTTCCTGCCTATAGTACTCCGCCAGAATTGCCTGGCAGGATTAGTGTGTTACTTCCAGACGAGTCTGTTGGGTAGTGAAATTAGGATGGACGGGTGTATATGCCCTCTCTTTGTTTGCATTAAGTTAGATTGATGGAATTCTCCGGAGGGGGTAGAGGTAAGAACCTTCTCCCTGTTGACCAAATTTCACCTCTGAAGGTTCATCTTGAGTGCTCGAGTCTAAGGAACCTAAGCCGAATACCTAGAGGTGATACCCTCGTCATTTTGAGGGTGCACTACCGCACGAGTCTGGCAGCGATTGTTGGTGGGAGTCCTCAGGAAGAACTTCTATCTTTTTGAACTAAGGCCTTGAGTGACCTCTTCATTCACCTTCCTATAATATGGGATGGACTGGTTGTTGTGTTCCAGGGATAAGGACCCAAAAAGGTTGTAGATGGTGGTTGGAACCACCTGCTTCTTGACCACTATTTTTCACTTTCCGGACAACCAGGGTGACTTATTAACTTGGAGGGCTTGTCAAGCGGCCTCCAGAGTTGGGATGGTACCATGTTGACAGTATTCCCTCACCAATTCATTTGAGACCCAGCATTTAAGATCCTAAGTAGATTATGTCTTCCTCACAGCGGATGAGGATCTAGCTGGAGTAACGGACGAGGCATTCACAGGTTTGAACTTTAAAGAATCCATTATGTGTTGCAGATAGATCTTGAAAAAGAGTGCATGATTGATATAGCAGAAATAATCAAGATAATTTTATCCAGACTACATCTTTTGGATGAGAACATATGTTATTTATTACTTTTTTGTCCCTCATATTGAGTTTAATAGGGTCCTAACAAATAAGTAAAACATCATTTAACTTGGTTAAGGTTTCACGATGGGTTCACCATTTTTTTGTTTCTTCTTGAAATGGGGATGACCTTGTTTGTTTAAGGTTCAAACTTTCCAATCGGTTTCTAACAGGTTTATTTGTAGAACCGGAAACATCCAATGATTCTATATCCATTTGGACCTGCTTTCCAAAGGTAGGTGCTCATTAGTTGTGGACCGATGAGGCTTAAGAATTTACATTGGTCGAGAGGATGGGAGGTCAGGCTCATCACACCTTTTTTGGGGGAATTATTACCTACTCTAGGACTCTCTTATAGATTTAAGTTATGTTCATGAATCCTTATTAATTCTCCATGCATGAAAATGAGTTTTCCTTTAGATTTAGCAATCAATGATTGATATGTATGGGATTTAGAGAATATTTTATATGTATTTGAGGTTCTTCATCAATGGAGAATCATTCATATGTACTAGTGATTCTTAGTTAATGGTATCCTTCAATACATTATATAGAAATCTCTTGGTCATTATGATGACCATATTGGTTTTAAATCCACTCAGTTGGGCACTTGAGGTTTATTGTCGTTCAGAAAGAAAAGGATTATTTTAGAGATGAGATCGTACACGCAGATGGGTAACCTATGTATCCTTGTTTAAAAAGGAAACAGAACCCACGTAGTTTGATAAGAAGGATATAGTTTAATGTCATATGGGATGGAAAATAATTAATGAAATATGGTCTTGAACCTTATTAAGTCTTCCTACGTACTCTACTTTTAAGGAAGAGATCAAAGTCCATGTAGTTCAGGTAAAGAAATATGGGGTTTATGCATGGTTAGTGGCCCAAAAAGAGATTTTGTGATTACTTTTACACCCTAAGCTCACGTGAGTAATGCTTGGTGTGAGAAACAAGAGGTATCATTAAACTTGACGATGGTTCCACGAAAGATGCAGTCAGGAGAAATGATGTGGGGCTTACCTATGTATGACTTCCCAAATAGATGAAGACCAGGACTTACTTCAGGAAAGAAGCCCAGGAGCAGGGTCCATAAAGGTATTTTTACTTTATGGTGATTTGGAGTTTTAACCCGGGGATTACTCTTAAGAAGGAGGCCTAAATTAATAAAGACTTATGATTGGGGTTTATTCCTGAGAAGGAGGCCCAAATCAAAAGAAATTAAGATTGGGGCTTACTCTTGAGTAGGATTCCCAATGTTTAAGGAAACTATGATTGGGGATTTCTCCTGAGAAGGAGGCCTAGGTTAAGGGGACTTGTAACTTGGGGATTACTCCTTATAAGGAGGCCCAAACCAAGGGAACTTGGGGATTTCTCCTAAAGAGGATTCCCTAAATCAAAATATGTTCTTATATTTAAAGGATGAGGTTATATAGGGTAACCCTCTAACCATGGTGACATAAAGCTTGTAAGCCATGAGTTTTTGGGAGATGTTTCTCATAGAATTCCTTTCAAATAAGAAATCCAATAAAGGAACCATGCCATAAATGGCTTTGAAAAGGGGTTCGAGGGATAATATCTTAAAGAGGATAGGTGAACGGGATAGAGGCACAAAAATGAAATTGGCGCACAAGTATTGGTCATGAAAATCATTTGGCATGCAAGTCTTGGCCATGAAAAACATTTGGCGCACAAGTCTTGGTCGTGCAAGTGTACTTGCATAGTATAGGTCCACTTGGGAAATGAAGAATCTGTAGGGTAATACTTGGGCGAGACTTAACTCATGCCTTTAGTATTATCCTGAGATGTTTCCAAAAGGGCGGCACATAAGTTTCATTGAAAGGGTAGGGCGGTGCACAAGTGTTTCAACTTTTAAAGAGGTTTGGACACCTAGTTGCGCAAGTGTTGATGAATTCTAAACACTTAGGCCTTATCTTACTCCTTCAATTCTTCTATTCTATGTAAAAAAAGTTACCTTAGAAGCTTTTGGAAGAGTTGAGTTGAAGACTTGGGCGACAAGATCTTGAATCAAAGTTTTGGAAAATTCATCCTTTAAATGGGGGGCCCATAGGGTCTATTTATAGGCCACCGTTCACCTTGGGTGAAAAGAAGAATAGGGCGCACAAGTGACTTGCGCGACCCATAGGTGGTGGGCAAGTGACTTGCGCAGCACGTAGGAAACTTGCGTGACTCCCTCCGAATGGGTTCCTAGTACATGCCTTTGTCAATTTTTGATGTTCTTCAAAGGGTGACCCTCTTTGTGCTTAAGGTATTCCCGTTTTCCATTCATTGGACTCTGTGATAGAAAGGAGCGTCAACACCTACCATGAAATGTAAGGTTCTGTTCTAGAATTAATTAAAAATTTTAAACTATAATATAAATAATATTAACATTTATTAAATAATTTAATAAACAAAAATATTTAAAGGAATAAATGTTAAATAAATGAAAAATTAATATATTTAAACATGAGATACACTTTCATGAACAATTCATAAATAAAATATAACTATAAACCCTTTTATAATTTTATATTTAACATTATGAACATTCCATAAATTTGAATATAAACATTTTATATTCATTATAATATGAAATCGTTCATATTTATCATTATATAGAATTTAAATTTTAAATATATGATATTTTATGAATTATAAACAATTTATAATCCAATTTATATTATTTAAATATTTTATATAATCTAAATATCATATACTTAATCATTATTTATGCCTTGATCATATCAATCATTAAAACACTTTTTGATGTGGCTTAAATAATATCCAAATAAATACCCTTTAATTTGAGCAATTAAAATTAATTAATTATGAACAATTCATAATTTAAATATAAAAATGTTATATTTTGGCCATATTTCATAGTTTATATCTCTTTATAAATTATTTATTATTATTTATAAATAAAAAACATACTTCTATATCATAAGACATGCCATATAATTTTTTAAAAGGAATTTTAAATATTAACATTTAATATTTGAAAATAAAATGTTTCATAACATTTTAATTAATTATAAATAATTTATAATTAATTAATTTATAAACCTTTTAAAAATTAAAATATCCTAAATTTCCTTTTATAATGATTTATAAACATTTTATAAACCATTAAAATCATTTAAGAATTTTAAAATTATTTTAAAATTATTTTTTTTTTACCCTTATATAGAATCCATATTTTCTGTAAGGTTATACACCCTATACCGTTACAAAGGATATTTAGCCTTTATATAAAAGTTATCCACTACTAACCTTTACACAACATAAACATAACATGTTTCTTAAAGTTAACAAGGTGGTTACCTTTATGAAAGTCATCTATGTAAAGATTACCTAAGAATTATAAATCATATGTAAAGGTAAAAAATTCACTACCTTTACATAGTGTTTTAAAAAAATAAACAACCTTTATTCATGTTTTAAAATACTAAATAACATTTATGAAATAATATAAAAACTATGATTACCCTTACATGAACCCCTTCACATAAAGGTAAGTCGCAAATTACCTTTACATAACCCTTTTAAAATCATAGCTACCTTTTCATATAAGGGTAATAATTATCATACCATTACGTAATACCTATACACAGACCATTTACGTAAGGGTTACAATCCAGACTATATTTACATGAACACTTCATGTAAAGGTGAGACTCAGGTTTCCTTGATTTTATAGGTGTAATATATAGTAAAATTTACCCAAGCTATGATGTATTTGTATAGGTAATGTCTTGGGTACCTTTACATATCCCATATATGTAAGGGTAAACCATTTTTTCTGATTTTTAAAAACCTAAAAAGGATTCTCTATTTTTTTTTCTTATTCATTTCAAAAAAAAATCATAAATATAAATCATGAGTTCCCTCTAAAACCACGGAAGGGTTTTCATAAAGTCTGATAATAATTATCAAAAGCTGAGAAATTTATTTAAACCCCATGTTAGAAATCTCCCATGCAAGATAAATGGAAACATGATAAACACAAATATAGAACTACTGTAAATATAATACTTAGCACTGATGATCATTTGTATCCTTTAATCTTCATTTGATATGCTTGATAAATATCATTATAAGAGTATACTAAAGACACACTCTCTCCATGGATGTTCATGGGTTATGCCTGAATCATCCATCATATGGATGAGATTCATTCTTCACCTATGACCTTCTAGAACATCTAATGTAAAGAGAAGAATAAACGGAGCTTCTGGTGATGGAGAGTTTTTCCAGAGTATCATTTGATCATACACACACACTACCATCATATGGATATGGTTTAAATAGCCTATTAAAGACACTCTTACGCTAATTTTTCATATACTCATGCATTTATAACACATGAGTAATTTCCACTACCAGTACATTCATCTCATGAATGAAAAGTCCATTATTGAATTACATTACATGCAACATACTAATAAATGATAGAATTAAATGAGTTTGAGTTATTCAAATATTAACATACTTAATATTGGTTTTATAAATCAATTAAATGTAGTGGTATGCATAAAATATTATTTCATACATGCATCTCTATATACCATGAACTCTATATATCCATGCATCATATACATGCCATATCATTAGGAAATATATCCTCCAATAACACAAATATATTTATTTGTTAAGGGGATTTGAAATTATATTAGAATTAGGCACAAATTCAACAGTAAATTCAAACTCCCAATTAGTAATAATAGTCAGTAAATCATTTGGAAATACATCCATATATTCATTTACTACTGGCACATCAATAATCTGAACAATTTCCATTTTCCAAGAATATAAGAAAGATAAATTTATCTTCCATATTTAATTGGTTTATCATATTATTTATATGTTATCATAGGTATTAAATAATTATTATATACTAATTCAAACACACTACAAAAATTTAATATAACATACATGGCTCTATAATATACTATATCATGATAAATTGAAATCCAATATATACCAAAAATAATCTTAAACTCAATTATGGGAAAGATAACAAGATTTTAAGGAAAAATCAGTCCACAAATAATCATAAGAAGATTCTTAAAAATTTATGCTACCTTAATAATTCCACCAAGAGTTTTTAATAAAGGTCATTTCTCTATTTCTTAAGGTAATATTTCAATTTTACTAGAAAATTCCCAAAAAATAAAAGAATTTGTAGAATCCAATTCAAACAAGAATTTGGCATAATCTGAGAAATCAAGTAATGTACTCATCACCATTGCATTTGATGGTCCTTCATTTTCGAAGGTAGTTGTGAATGACTTTTCCAAACCCTATTTCCTATGGTTTTGATGATTTTGAACATTCATTCTTTCCTTCAGATATAAATCATTATAATGGACCATTTAATTATATTTAAAACATATCACTACCTACTTATCATTTTTTGTCTAACCATGACCCTGGTTATCTTCTTTTTAATCATGATCCAAATGACTCAGAATTTTATTATTATAACACTTTATAGATTTCATAAGACACTCCCCAAGATTTTTATTACCACACTTATCATAAAAAGGAAATATATACCTATTACCTTCATATTTATTTGATGGATAATTTTAAATTTCTTTCCAACTTGGACACTTCTTATCATGGTTGTTGTAAAATTCAAAAAACTCCATCTCAACCTTCTCATTACTTATTACAACATTATCATAGATTCTAAATTCATGAAAATATAAATTCTCTTCACAATATTGTTTTTAATCCTGATTAAAACATGTCAATTTTTTTATCATGGTCTAAAATCAAATTTGGGGCATACCTGAACAATCTAGTAAAATTGGCTTCATGAGAGGAAATAGAGTCCTCGTCCTTTTTATTTAGTTTCAAAAATTTCCTTTCCATTGTGATTTTAACAACCTTATAAAAATACTTCTTAATTAAAAGATATTTAAGTAGTTTATTCTCTATGTAATAAATCACATATTTCTCCTTGGTATTCTTAATCAGAGACCATCAATGATCAAATTCACCTTTAAAATGATAAATATAAATAATTACCTTTTAATTCTTAGAAAAACCAAAAAAATTAAATATATTTTCTAGAACATTGATTCATCCTTATACTATCATAGGATCTAAGGTTCCACTAAATTTTAGATAGTATTATTGTATGAAATTTTAAACTATAATATTGTTCCTATATGGAGAGTTTGATCATTATCTAGCATGGTTAACACCGTTAATAGCTTGTATAAATGGATTTAACATAGATACATAATATTCTATTCAAATTCCAACTATTCTAGGTTACTAATTCGGAAGGAAATTATCCTCATGATGACTTTACACTTCATTCACCCTATTTACTATATGGAAAACCATTCTGAAATAGGCATAGATTAGTTGAAGCAATATAGAAAACCTTAAAATTTTCCCATGATAATATAATCCATAGATTATAATCCCTTAAATTTATTTTCTTAATAATATATTAACCTTTAATTTTATCTGAACCTTTCATTTGATACCAATTATAACACTCTATAACTTAAACAACCCATAATAACATGATTTATAATAAGGGTTAAACATTCTTATATTTTAAAGATATAATTAGTTTATATTTTTATATAATTAATAAAAAATAATTACATATCTAACCATTATAATACAAAGTGAAAAATTCCACTCAATATCCATTTTTTCCACAAAAATAGGATATTTAAATTTAAACTCTTATTTCATTAAAAAACATATTTGGTTCATTAAAGTTGAACCAATATAGAGGAATGTTAGACCTTGATATAATTTCTAATTATATTTAAGAAATATGAAAAATATTTAAAAACTTGGGATGAGCACATAAATCTCAATAAGGGATACAAAATTAAAGAAACCTATTTTTCTATTTTTAAAATCACATAATCTCATAATAAATTTTGCTTTTTCATATAATAAAATTTAATATTAAAAAATATTTTTCCTACCCATGAAATAAGATTCATTTCCAAAAGATTTATATAAAAAATACCGTAATAAATATTAAAATAAAAAAACATAATCCAGAGGTATTCTTGTAAAACAAGCGCACTCATGAAAACATTTTCTAGAAAACATATTTTCACCCTTAAATGGGGAATAAAATTTATGTTAAACATAAGCTCATTAACTTACCTTATAAAATAAAAATTATTCCCTGAAACTAATTTTCAAGAATATAAAAATAATATAGTTACCTATTAACAACATATTCATATCACTCTTACAATATATATTATAAGAACTCTTACAAATGGAATAACCCACTTGGTTAATTCCAACATAATTCCCTAGATAACATAATCATTATTCAATGCATTAGAGAGATATATCGGGATCAACTAACCTAATAAATAGTGTAAAAGAACTATAACATACATAAAACACATGAAATATTTCATCACCATCATAAAATCTCATAAATTATTCTGTTTAACACATATGTAGAATCACTTTCAGGATTTATATAAAAAATGCTAAAAAATATTTTTATTTGAAAACTCTTTAAAAATTCTTAGAAGAATGGGAAATAGGATGTTATTTTGAAAAACCATGAAACATTATAGAGAAATATTTTTAAATAATATTTTTCATGATGGTATTAAATTCCACTTATGTCGTATAAATTAAAAAAAATATTCTTTTTACACCTTTATAAAAATTTCAAAAATTACATGTTTAGAAAATGTTTAAAAGTGATCATTTAAAACCTTCATAAATAAAGTAAAATAAGGTTTAAAATCAAATTTAAGATTCTTTTAATTATATTAATAACATAACTAAAACATTTTAAATATCATGGATATGGTGGGAAAGTGAATAAAAAAACTTTTAAACTTTTAAAATAATGTTTTAAAGAAAAATATATTACCTCGAGGCTGACTCACTATGTACATACTTTAAATCTTGTATAATAAAATTATATTAATATTTTATTTATTAATAACCTTTTTTTATTTATTATCTTATTATTATCTCTTTTATTTCATTTATTATCATGCCTTGTATAGTTATTAAATCATTTAAGTTCATGTCAGATGTTTTGAGGACATTCAATTCATAACCGCAATACAACTTTAGTGGGTTGAACATGGTCAAACGGATAATGGTTCAATTATATAAAAAATATTAATAATAAAATAATTATAATTTTTATATATTAAATACAATTTTATAACCATCCATTTATGGCATACATGAAAAATTAATCAGAGCACTTCATAGAGGTGGTAGTCCACTCATATGCACAAGGGACATTGTTATTTTTCAATAAATGAAAGGGAAATAAGGTAAGTATTATATTATACTTAAATAATAATTATTATTTAATAAATACAATATATATTAATTAAATTCATCATAATAACCACCCTTGTGAGGTGGTGATAAAAAATGAAACGCATCGCTTCATAGAGATGGTAATCCACATGTACACACGAGTGATATTTCTATTTCCCATGGGATAAAAAAGAAGATGACAAAGGGTTATACCATAATCATAATAAATTTTCATTATATAGGAGATACTGATGTTATAATTTCATCCTGGGTAAATGAGATTTCAATGAGGTGGAAGATGAAATAAACATGAAACATTCTGCAAATAATTATGCCTCTTCTTTGGAAACCTCCCTTAGCTTACACCTTAAGCCTTATTAGGTTGGTATTTTGGCACAAAAAGGACATATAATATATGTACATGAATGTTTGGGAAAGATTTAGTTAGTAATTTTTAGGATATATTTCTAAAAATATGTGTTGAAGATATGATAGGAGGCTCCCTTTTATAAGTGAGGAAAGTGGCGCACTTATAATTTTTATAAACTTTTAAATATTATAAATGTCTTAATCACAGTAAAATAGCTCAAAAACTATATAATTTAGAATTTAAGGTGATAAGGGTATAAATTAAATCATAAAATAATATTTATAATGAAATTTGTTTGCCTTACCAAAAATAATTTACCTTGATTAACCCGATTTACACTTTATTATGGAGACACATTTTAACAATAGTTACTATTAATAACGAACAAAAATGAAGTTAACATCGTGAATAAATTTTAAAATAATGATTAAATATATAAAATTAATTTTTAATGATTCAATTTATTTAATTGGAAGAAATTATTTTTAATATAAATGCACAAAACTCAATGAAAAATAGGTTTTTAGAAAATTGTGTTTTTAAGCAGAAAAATGAACTTATACCAAAATCAAATATAATAGTGATTATTGTGTAATTATTTTGATTATATTTAATAAAATTTATCTTATTTTAATTTAAAACCAAATCCAAAATATAATCGTACTTTTAAATTAATTTATTTTAAATAAAATAAATTTCATTTTTGGAAAAAATAACATTTTATACTATTCACTTAAAAATAAATCTTTTCACAAAAATAAAAAATATTCAAACAAATATATATTTTATATGAAAATATAAAAACTAAAGTATATTTTATCCAACTAAATTTCTAAAATTTATAAATTTAACTTCGAAATAAAACCATATAATATATGGAAAACATTTTGGTTAGAATAAAACTATTTATTTTTCGATTGAAAAATTACTTAAAATTATTATAGTGAATATGAATCCCTAAAATATAATTATGAATATTAATAAGACATAAAATTGATTTATTATTAACATTAACTAAGTTCAATCATTTTAATAAGGTTATATCAAATATTATGATAAGATTCCGAAGTCTTCAAAGCTAGAGAAAAACATATAAGCTTGACACGTGGAAGGATCATACCAACCAGGCTATTCTCACTCATCCCCATGGATGTATATTTACCTATATTCTACTTTTTAAATAATTTTTCCCTCTTTTGAAATAGGATTTATATATTTATACTTTAAATTCACCCTTGCGAGTATTTTATAGTTTTATTCTTCTGTTTTCTACTATAATTTGTTTGATATGTCTTAATAAAATAGATTTTATACTTCTCTATTATTTTCTTTGTGTTCTTACATTATATATATCTAATTATAGGGATGGTGAGTAGTTAACCCAATCTTATCCATGGAGGTGTGTTGGTTTTATCTTGGTGTTTCTAAAACCCAAATCTTAATTTCTTAATGATGATTTTATATTTGTAATGAGGCATGGGGTAATGTTGTCAGTTGGTATAGTGATTTCCCATCTATCCATGGAATGATTCTCAATAACATTTTATTCTTTACCAAATATTCATTCCCTAATTTTTCTCAAGCTTCTCTTTATACTATTGAGTTTATTTGAGTATAGATATCAAATGGAAAAGGATTGAGTCAAGTCTTCTAAGGTATCAAACACTTGATTGAGGTGTGTTAATTATTATTTACTATTGGAGGATGTGATATTTTGTGTTCCAAAGAGATATCCTAGGGATAATAAGTTTCACACTAAAGTTAGGTGATTTTAGTTCTTGTATAATGGGATGATCTATAAAATAGAATTTAGACAATAAAAATGGATAAGGAAGGAACTCGGGTTTCCAACCCTGGGATCGAGACCTTTTCTGTGAACACTTGTATAGAATTTTATTAGTTTCCTTTATATTTCATGAATTTTTCATAAGAACTAAACCCCTATATTTTCATTGATTTTATAAAAATATAATAAATTGAAAAGAATATTAGGTGATCTAAAATAATCTCCTTGAGAGAAGACCCCGGTCACCCATTGTGTTACACTAAGAGTAAAATAAATATTATTTTATACCACCCCACTATAATGACCCATAAATTGATATATATAATTTCCCTTATATATATATTTGTGTGAGTGTGTGAAATATTTAGTAATGTGTTATAGTATAAAATATAATGGTAAAAATTTATTTTATTAACTAATAACATTACATTTAGTAAATAATTAAACCCAATAAAATGAAAAATATTACAATGGGAGAATAAATAGAAAAAATAGAATACTTAGAATATGAAAATTTAGCTCATATTGATCTCTTAGGATTATCATAATCAAAAGAAGCATTGTAAAAAAGGTAAAAATATTGGTAATGTGATATTCATTTTGAAAATGAAGAATATTAAACCTTTATAGAAATTGAAATAATAGAATAACGAATAAAATATGAGGTATTTATAGGAAGTATAAAAGCATTATGATCATTGGGAGTTATAACTATTGGAAATTATAAACATTAGGCATTATTTATGGGTTTATTATGATCATATAATGATCATATGTGTGAGAATAAAACCCAAAACACATGATATCTATCTTTATGAAATTAATGTATAAATAATACTGTAAAATAGAGTGCTTGAAATTCAATAAAAGTAGTGGTTTCAATCTTCCTTATGCAAAGAGTGTTTGAGGAAGATCATGAGGAGCAGTGAACAAAAACACTTTGCCTCTAAGGGAGCACATCGTCTAATGTATCCATGATCATATCATGGGCATACCAAAAATCCAAAGGGGTGATAATGCCTTCTCTGATGAGAAAATGTTACGAACCAACCTGAGTCAACCCTGAACCGGCCACCCGAGTTGGCCAGAGACAAGGCCCGAGAGGCATTCCTGATCCTCCCTGGCTAGAAACTAGGGATGGGGCATCAATATAGAATCCAAGGGAACAATTTTACCCAATATAAATGAATAAAATAGTGGAAACAAATATAAAATATCAATAAATAAATAAAATATTAAAACTGGACATTATTTATTCAAAAACTAAAAATACAACAAAGTGAACAACAAAATACAAAATGAACCTAACGACCAAAATGTCTCCATGTGACCCTGAGGGTCACTCTTTGATACCAAAACCAACCATCTCCCATGGCGATTGAAACCAAGATGGAACCTTCACCACAAGATTAAAATAATAAATAACTATATGAATGAGTATTAAAACTCAGTAGGCATGCCCAAACAATCTATTACCAATGAACTTCCTTTGAAATAAAAGAAAAATAAACTTCAGGTTTGAAATACAATATAAAAAACTAGGTTTTTCACCCAAATTTTTTTCAGTTTAAAGAAAAAAAGTTTATTTCCCTTTTTCCTTTCAAATCCAGATTCTTTTCCAAGAAGCATACATTAACATTTTTGAGGTTCAAGGAGATTTTTTTATTTAAAAAGGGGGAAATGGAATATAATACATTTGACAAACATTTTCAATAAACCTTTGAAATATAACACACAACTTTTATCTAAGAATTACTCTATACAAGAAGGTAGTACAAATGATCACATAATGAGGGAAATTGAAAGATAAAATGCATAAGCTTCCAACAAACATTACATCTCAATCATCCATCGTAGAAAAATAAGTTTAAAAAAACATGGGAGAATCTAGGAGCTCAATGAAATAATCTAGAGCATACTTACATATAACTCATATTGAAGGCATGCTTCACCCAATGACATCAACACACCCATACTCTTGATCGTACCCGACCTGGTCTGACCAAGGGGTACTATCTTAAATCAAAAAAAGGTTTATGCTAAGGGGCACTATCTAGAGTGAAATCCTAAGCTAGTGTAACAACCATTCACCAAAAATCCTTTAGTTATGCCAGGTTCCCATGTCAATTATAGATTGGGGGTGAGCCAATAATTCCAAAAAAAACATCTAATCAGATGCACATACATCATTCATAAGAAACACACACAAAAAATCACCCCCAAGTCACCCCAAGGAACAATATATTTCCTTTTAACCATTTAATAATAAGGGAGCCTCTCATCATGGACCTCCCACAAAATTCAACGTATCCAAGTAAAGAGAATTACCCAAGGAGAGTTTTCAAGATCACCAATTTCAAAAAAGTTCCAAACGGGCCTCAAAAACCCTTTGAGAAATCACTCATTTCAAAAAGTAAACCAACACATTTCCTTCACACTGTCAAAACATTTTAATCATACAAAGGTAAATGTCAGTATGTAATCCAAGATCAGTGGCATTATATGATATATTCCACATATAAGATCAACATCAGTGTATAATCCTCGTTCTTAATTGAAACTTCAGTGTGTATGCCCCAATCAGTGTCATAATATCATATGTTCCATATATAAGCGAAATGCCAATGTGCAAGCCCTAGTCATAAGGGAAACCTCATTGTGTAAGCCATGACCAACTGAACTATGATGACTCTAATTCCTACCATAACCATGATATGTATAATGCCTTCTTAAGTCACAAGATCCATATTAATCATCCAAAGGTTAATTTCGGTGTATAAGCCCTGATCAGTGGCATAATATGATATTTTCTACATGTAAGGGAAATGTTAGTGTGTAAGACCTAATCCTAAGGGCAACGTCAGTATGTAATCCTTGACCAATTGAACTACAAGGACTCTAATTCTTGTTATAACCAGGATGCGTAGGATGTATTCCTAAGGCATAAGACCAAACTCAAATGGGCATATACTTTAGTGTAAGTCTCTTCATATATCTGATATTTCAACCATTGGGACCCAATCATTATAATGGTATGATCTTATTTCCCCATCCACTAATAGATAGATAACTAATTGAACTATGAGGACTCTGATTCCTACTCTAACCAGGATACGTAGGATGTCTTCTTAAGTCCCAAGCCCAAACTCAAATGGGAACCCACTTTAGTATAAATCCCCTCATGTATTTAACATTTCAACCATTAAGACCTAATAATTCTCATGGGATAATTATTATACCTCATACATCAGTAGACTAAGAATCTAATTATACTATGATAAATCTCATTCCTGCAATAACCAGGACACATAGGATGCCTCCTTGAGGCCCAAACTCTATATTTGACATCCCAAGAGTTGTCCCAGTACATAAATCCTTCATCCATATACAGTGAGACTGATTACTTTATATCCCTTATTTCTCACATTGAGCATAACTTACATGAGATTACAGAGATGTAATAATCACATCATCCACACCGTGAATCTCCACAAGACGTGGAAATATTAGTATGTAATCCCCAATGAGTGGCATGATATAAACATCCCCCATATAAAGGAATCTACCTTGGGGTCATTCCCAAGGTTGTGAATGAGCCCTATTTCATATTATGATCCGAAAATGTTAGATGTATCCTTGAGAATTAAGCTCAAATATATGGTGCCTAAGTTCCCACATATTTTTACTTTACCTATGAAATTAAACTACATGGGTTTAATAAACTATGTGGGTTTTGATTATTTTTATAAATAGGATACATAGGATAAATCATAATGGATCAATATCATCCTAGGAATATTAATTTCATCCCTACATGGTAGTAAATTCTAAATTTCGTTGTTATGTAGCTTCAACATATAAACAACAATTAATTATGGGAAAAGGGATGAAGAACCTCAGATACATATATATGGATTCACTAATAAGATCCCCTTCTTTTGTATACAAAAGAGGTTAACCTATAATCATTTCTCTAGGGTAATTGTTCATGTATCATGATTAGGAAGAGATTTGTGAACATATCTTAAATATATAAGAGTCTCATAGTAGGAAATAATTCCCCCAAAAAGGTGCAATGAGCATAACCTCCCATCCTCTCATCCAATGTGAGTCTTTGAGTGTCATTAGGTCTGAAAGACCAATTGAATACCTGCCTTTTGAAAGAATTTTTGTGCCCATTTATGGATGATATAACCTTTGGTAGTTTCCATTAAGAATGAAATAGTGACCCGACATTAATGGTTGTTTAAGAAATGAACCCCTCACAATCAACCATCTGGTTAAACTTAATCCACCTCAATGAGGGTTCTCGGTCATCTCTTTCCCATCAAAACAAAAATAGTGAACACAATATGAATCTATAAAATAATAGAATATTGGTTAATCATGTTCCAGACCACTTTGTTTTGAATATCCTACATGAAAAACTGATAATACTGAAATAAATCTTACAACTGAACCTCTATAACCAAGGTTCCCATGAAATAAATCCATCCTTTCTTTAGCAATCCCATGCAAACATAATGGCCATATTGGGAATAAAAGGAAAATTGTGTTAACCATTCATATCTAATTTATCTCAACATGCCTATGATATTTCACTAATTAGTGACCTTATTCCTTTTTGTTTTCATGACTGCATATACTTCTCTCATCAAAAACACCTTGATATGAGATAATGCCACCATCCGATGAAAGTTCCATCAAGTTAGTTGTGGCAACAACCCCAATAGGTTCCAAAATGATCTCACCTTCCCGACAGCTTCAACGTCAAGTGGTGAACACCATGGTTCGGGAGTACCATCGACGTGGTACAGTCTCGTCCCTCAAATCTTCCCTCAAGGGTCTATAAGTACTGAAGTAGATGATTCTAAATCATAAAAGGAAAGATGAAGCTAATCCAGTGACCCTCATTTCCATGGCCAACCACTTTGAGAGATTATTCCAGAAGTGTGATAAACACCACATTTAGTCTCTAATGAAGGTGGACCAAGGATTTAAATATGAATCCCTCCCTGTTCAGGGGCCATCAAAGAGGGCTCCTGTCAACCAACATCGCCAAAACCATCCCACCAATACCCATTAGTCACCTGCTGAGGGTACCACCTAACACACTAATACCTATAAAGTCCATGCATGGGAAACAAGAAAGACACATCAAGTGATGAATACAATACATATCCTAGAGTGAAATCATATCCCCACTGCCATTGATTATGCCTACCAGCATATTTCGGTAGTAACCAGAGAGAAGAATCATATCTCTACTCATTCAAAACAAGTCTACAAGAAAATTTCTATAGCAGGAATGGGAAAGGCACATAACCCTACCCCCATGCATGAAGTCCATCAGCATATTCTGGTGGTTAAAGAGGAAAAAATTGGGCTCATACCCCCACTTCAATCGAAGATAACTTCCAGTACATAGTTGAGAAAGTAAATTTGTAGGCTTATATCCCTGCTTAAATTTTGATAACATTCCATTAAATATTAGAAATAGCTGAAGAACTCTATCATCATATTCTAGAACTAGTACAGATATAGGGACTATCACATATTCTTATCCCTACAGCCAGGGTAACTCAACACTTTGATTATTATGAACAAGTGGTTGCTTTGGAGAAAGCATGCATTCTTGCTCCCATCCAGAAGGATTATTGGAATATTCCTCTAAAGGAAGAGGTGTCGGACCAGGCTCATATTCTCATTTCAATCAGGTCTCACCAGGTGAGAGAGGCACATACCTCACAATAGAGGCAGATACCTATCAAAAAATTTAGGTAGCATATTCCAAAAGTCCTAGGATCGGGCTCATATCCTTGTTCTACCTGGGGCTCGCCAAGTGAGAGGGGAACATACCTTAGGATAGGTGCATATTTCAATCAAAGAAGACCAGTGTTATACTCTAAAGGCCTAGGATTGGGCTTGTATCCCCACTCTGGTCATACATAACTAAGTTAGAATGGCACATGCCTCGAGACAGGCTCATATTCATGTCAATGAATCTTCTTGGAATATTACATTAGATCAGAGAAGCTAGTCACGTATTATTAATTCTACTAATGAATGACTACACCATAATCCTTCTTGGGAAATATAGGAGGATGATCATATCCCTTCTTCCATTCCAGAGGTCTGTTGGTTTATTCCGGTGGGGAATTCATATTCAGATGAGGTTCATATTCATATTCCAACTAAGGCTCACTGGTTGAGAGAAACACATGCCTCAGGGAAATATCATATTCCTGCTAAGAAAGATTAGTGGCATATTACAAAGGATCGGGATTGGGGTCATACTCTCATTCTAACTGAGGCTCATGAAGTGAGAATGGAACATGCCTCGGTACAAAATCATATTCCTATAAATAAAAAAGAAGCTCATCGTCATACTCCAATAGCTTCTTAGAAGCAGTCTCATATTCCCGCAGCACCATATAGTTATCAACAATTTCTGTAAACCGTCATATATCAGGCTCATATCCCTTAAAATTAAAAAATTTAGGTCATAATATTTTATCCATGATTCATAATGACACCCATATTCCTAATCTTCTCAATGTTAGTGTCCTTGAGGTTGTTTAAGACACATTTTCAGCACCTTAATAGTCTCTCAACTCTTCAAATGAAGTATAATATGATCATTACTGTGATAATCCTCCTTATGGTAGTGTTGATATGGATCGTAGGGACTCTACTACTAACATCTACTGTGTTCAAACTCTCTATGGTGATATCTCCCATGGACAAGTAAATCCTACCCTTTCTCAAACACCTCTTCAAAGAGAGGTGTCAAAACTTAGGCTTTTTTGTATACAGAGGTTCTAAAAAAATTAGGTACAACTGTATATAGTTCCCCCATCAACTTCCAATATCACTCCACTCTTGTTAGTAGGAGACCCCAAGAACCATCTCCTTTAGTCTAATTGGATAGTGGCATGTAAGTTTGATGAAGAGGAGGTTGAAATTGACATGTGGAGAAATTTGGCTAGAAACAACCTCCCCATCATGTCATGTCCCCTCACTACTTCTGACTATGAGGTTTCAAATGATCTATAAAAGGAGTGTGTACCTTATCTATGAAAAAATATGTGGGATACTCACCAGTGACTAAAGGTTAGATATATCCATTATCCAAGATACAATTATCACCTTTATCTCACCAATACACTCTATTTTCAACTGGATATGATCACCTTTTCTATATCTTGGAACCTAGGAATGGGGTATCATGACAAACATCTATGCATCGTTTGTCTCCACAGTGTGAAAACTCTCTACCGACTAATTTCCGGAGCATTTTCAGACATGTATATTTGAGGATAGGCATAATATATAGAATTTCACTTCATTATGTCCCCATAACAATAGAACCCTTCAAATATGGTGTCCTGTAATGTCCTAGCCTCCGACGAAACTAGAGGATCAGGTAACGTGTGAGCTAGTTGGTCACTAAAGTAGAATCCCCACACTTAAATGATGACCAGACATCACAAATAGAGGGATAGGATAATTTAAAGACCTTTTAATTGGTCCCCTTAGAGAAATATGAATGCATTTCATATGTGGAAGTTGAAGTTTTGATCAACCGAACAACTTCCGATAAAGAATGACTATCTTCATTGGATTTCATTTAACCCAACTTCTATGTGAGAACTATTGTGCCACATCAAATGGGATGGAATAGAAGGTACCATAACAACTGTCTAGGAGAGAACCTAACCCATTAGGTTGGGTAAATATCTAACACCACCTCCACCTCTATAATTATAAATTCCCAAGAGGATTCAGGACATATCATCATTAGCTAAAAAACACTATATCACTAGGCTAGAGGCATTTATATCTCAATCACCATCACCAAGTTCATCATCCCCTAAGAGGTTCTTAGGGAAATAAATGGTGATTCTAGATCAACCTCATCCTGCTGGGATGGGGGCATTTATATCTTCATGTCCATCCCAAGATTCATCAAATCCCCAATTGTAATCATTAGATCCACAAAAAATGGACCAATCAATGCTAATTCCAGCCCTGAATAACCCTCATCCTGTATTTCATCATCATCATCACCATAGAGAGAATCATTCTTCTTGAGGTTGGAAGGTAAAACTCAACGGACGACATCCCATCTGTTACTCCTGCTTCAAGACAAACCTCTAATATTTGAGGCATGTTCAACAATCATGACCAAAAACTCCCTCAAGGTAAGTTTTTATAAACTAGTATGGGAGAAATGTATGATGATGGAGATCAAACCCTACTGGGTTCGCAAGCCAAAATGTCCCAATATGGCTAGGGTTTTGAATAATGAACCTGATGAAGGTAGTGTAGAATCAGCCTATTGCATCTAAAGTAATGCGACAACCACCATTTCCTAATATGCCTCTATGAATGTTGTCACAGTCAAAACAATATATATCATGGATCAAGAAAAAAATTAAGAGGGCTACAACATGGAAAATATACCCCAAGAGGTGGGTGATTTGGATGAACCAACTAAGGTTTCACACAACCGGAACCAAATAAGGCTCCAAAATATGGCATCTCCAAATATTGAGTTGTCACCTATCCAGTGGAACATTACTAAAGAAAGGGAAAGATGTTACTACATCCCAATCACTACCCAGAAGATTTGAGGTTCCTTCCATGGAGAAGAAATTGTCACAATATGATAATGAAATTAAAACTCTCAAAAAACTCAATGAGGAGCTAATCAAGGGAAATATTTCCATTAGATATCATCTTTAGGAAGATATAAATATTCTCCCTCCTATAGCCAATCCTCCAGTAACATTGGTATCTGATCATCAGACTAGCTTTGGATCTAGGCAGTTGGTATACATAAATGAGGAAGTCAAAAATGACCATGACTTCCCTCCATTGCGGCGACAGGCTCTCCCTCAGTAGGGAAATCATTCATTATTAGGATGAATTGAGAATCAGCAGGATAAAAAAAGTTAGGCTAACTCATCAAGCCTCACCCACTCTCTATAGATGGGATATGGTTCAGACAAATATTCCCCTAAAGCTTATTAATGTCATAAAATCCTTGGACACTTGAATGGAATCCATGGAAAGGTGACGTTTACATATGTATTCTAAGATAAAACCATATTCTGAGTGGGTGGATGATACTCTACCCCCACCCAATTTCTATAATCCTACCTTCTCTACCTTTAACGATGCAGGTGACCCCGAACAGCATCTCACGGGCACCACCCCACAAAATGGAAACCTCGTCAGATGAAGAGATCATCCTTGGGTCTATAAATGTGATACACTTGGCAGAATCCTTCTCTGATGATGAATATGCCTTGGAATATCAGTTTCTTGCACATAACTTGGGAACATGAGGCCTTATGTGTAGGAACTGGGGATATAGGGGACAATTTGGGTGTGAGTGGACCCAATATTTTGGTTACATCCCCAAATAGGAAATATGTGCTGGTGAGACCCATGGTAAAGTGCTCCAAAAGGCCCAAAAGAGGTATTAAGGTTCCTTAGAACACTCTTGTGGTCACCCACACCCAGTTGTATTACATTACCACCTAGAGGGGTTTTGATCATCTGATTATCCCAAGAAATGGGTAAAGTCATCACGACCCATGTCACTACAAGAAGAAGTTACCCCTAACTCTTCACAAGAACTAAGACTTTTTGCATTGAATGCCTTGGCCCCTGAGCTACATATTCATGAAAAACCCTGCCTCAGGAAGTTATGACCTTTAGTATAAAATTATGACATTCTAAAATAGCTATAATTTGTCTCATCCAAGCTCTCAAGCCTAGATACACTCCATATTTCATGAGAACTAATATAGGGACTTGTTAAATCCCTCCAAAGCCCAATGGAATTCAATACATAAGTTGTTGCAGCTGAGTTTTATCGAATGGAGACCATGTCAGCATAATTCCATGTCTCCGTCTCTTTCATAAAGCATGATTAGGAAGAGTACATTTAGGGACACATCACACCCCTATATATTTTGAGTAGACTTAACAATGATTATATCGAAAGGTATCTGATTGATAATGTCTCTAGGATGAATCTCATCCTGATTTGAACCCTCCAATGTTTCCATCAATGTTCAAAATACCCCATCTATGGAAAGTTCAGCATACTACAAGGTGATAGTTCCCCCTTCGAGACCTACAATTCCACATATGCTGAATAAGTATTCTACAAAAGAGGAGGCAAAAAACCAATATTAGATGATGATATAGAGGTTACATAACATGATGGATTAGGGGTTTTCCTTTTAAATACTTTAAGTAAGATCAATAGTGACTACGTGCTCCCTATAAATCAAGTTGAGGTGATAGACCTAGTCCCAGAGGTCTAACCCCTCCTTTTCCCAGCAAAATTGTAGAAGAAAATCAGCTTTGGCATCTATGTACAATGATTCTGGTAGTAGGGGATGATAATGTCTCTTATCATGGCCTCTCTCACCACGACAGTGATAGATATTCCACCATATTTTCATCTCTATCTGAGAATGGCTCCACAGACTAATAGGTGTAAAAAGATGAGAATGACCTCAAGAAAACTCCTCATGTATTTGAGAAAAGTGTCTCCACTACCATTGATAAAATTGTGTAGGTAAATATGGTAATAGAAGAAGACTTGTGGTCTACACTAATTAGTGTCTCCATACCCCTCAAATATAAAGAGATGTATATTGAATTTATGAATCAACATCGATATGTGTTCGCTTGGAACTATATAGAAATTCCTATATTAGATCCCAATGTGGCTATGTACCATATCAACTTACCTGATGATCATTAAGGATTCAAGAAATTTTCCAAGAGGATTCACCCCTCTCATGGCACCAATGTTGAGGTTGAAGTTGAAAAATTGATCAAATATAACTTTTTTCAAGAAGTACAATACCCAATATGGCTCACCAACATCATCCCTATCAAGAAAAATAATGGGTAGATTAGGGTATGCATTGATTTCAAACACCTTAATCAGCACTTCTCAAAGGGTGATTTCCAATTATCAATCACAAAAATCTTGATCGATGCAACTACTAGCTTCCAATCCCTTCCTATCATGTCATTAAATTATTGCGTTATTATTTATTGTATTATGAATTGTCTTTTATTATTATATTCTGATATGTATATACTTTTATTTTTCTTTTGTTTATATAATTTATTTTCTTTTTCTATAAAACTTCATACTAGGGGGTATAGTCTCCCCACTATATATTTCACACCCCCACTTCCAGTCGACAACCTCTAGCATAAAAGGAGGCATGCTTGAGGTTTCATAACCAACCCTTTTTTTACATGAGAGAGTGCCAAATTGGGGGATGTTACACAAGGTTCCATTGGACCCCCCTCAGTTATTTGTAATTTTTGTGGGGTGAAATTGTTAAAATAGCACTAGTATTCTCTGGGTTGACCTTGATTCCATGATGGCATACCACAAAGCCAAGAAAATTCTATGATGTTACCTTGAAAGAGTATTTTAACATATTCATCTTTAAACTGTGTTGTCGCAGCTTGTCACTGAATTTTTGGAGATCCATGAGATGATCAAATCATTAATATTATAGATTTACCCCGAAGATATTTATCACTAAGATCCAAAACCTATATTGGATGCTCCTAAAAGGATACATCAGAAAAAATCTCTATATCTACAACATATATCACATGGGAAGGGTCTTGATGATATATACATAGTTGCAACATGGGGAATATTTCATGAATAGAACTTTAGTGTTGTGGAAGGGATAAACAGTACGCCACTAGACTAGCCCTTGCCACTATCTCAAATGGCTTGCCAAACCTGGGTGCTAGCTTTCCCTATTTTTTGATATGGCATTTCCCTAACCTAGGTGAAACCCAAAGGGAAACATGATGACCAATCTCGAATTTAATAGGTTGTATCTGATGGTTAGTATATGATTTCTTCCTACTCTGTATGTTCACCAACCATTTTTTGATCAACTGAACCTGCTTATATGTCTCTTTCATGATACTAGGCCCAACAAGTTCTGACTCACCTACTTCCATCCAACAAAGAGGAAAATGTCATGACCTACCATAAAAATCCTCAAAAGGTGCCAATTGGATTGATGCCTGGAATCTATTATTATATGAAAAATCCAAGAGTTCCATATATTTCTCCCATAAACCACCAAAATCCAAAACACATTCTCATAACATATCCTGAAGAACCTTAATAGTCTATTCAAATTGTGTATCAGTCTATGGATGATAGGTTGTGTTTAAAAGAACCCATGATCCCAAATCCTTCTAAAGACCTTTCTAGAAACACAATGTGAAATGAGGATCTCTATTTGTAATGATACTCCTTGGAACACCATGTAATCTAAACACATCTCTCATGTAAATAATTCCTAGATGATCAACTATAAAGGTTCCCCTAATAGGAAAGAATTTGGCTACTTTAGTCAGTCAATCCACAATAACCCATGTATCATCATTCATATGGGTTGTCCTGGGAAATCCTATCATAAAATACCTTATGAAATCATCTCATTTCCACTCAATAATGGGTAAAGGCTACAAAATCCTAGATGACCTCTGATGGTTGGATTTCAGCTACTGAAAAATGAATCATCTAGCCACAAATCTTTCCACATCCTTCTAAATTTCTGACCACTAGTATTGTATACAAAGATCACGATAAATATTTGTTAAACCAGGATGCACCGCCCATCTAGAATCATGAAGCTCCCTCATAATTTTCTCATGTAAGCCTATAGGAACCCATACTTTTCCAATTAAAAGAAGTAAATTTCCATTGTTGATAGACCATCCTAATGGTGTCTCCCTGCCATATAATTTGTCTCTCAAAATTGATCCCTCCATATCAGACAAAAACTTGGTCTTGATTCTATCCAAAATAATGGGTATAATATATGTTGAATTCAGATCTATCCTCCCCTAAGACCCATGAACATCTAGATGCATGTTTTTAAAAATGCCATTATCTACCACTCATCACAAGACTCTCATACTTTATTTGTATTATATTTTGACTCAAAGAGTCGGAAAGGATGTTTTCCTTTCCTAGTGTATAATCCAATTCAAATTCAAAAGACTACAGATACTCAACCCACCTTTTCTATTGAAGGTACTGGTCTCACTGAGAAAATATGTACCTGAGGCTCTTACGGTCTGTGTATTCCACAAACCTATCACCCATGAGATAGTGTCTCCAATATCTCAGGGCATTTAACACTACAACTAAATCCAGATCATGAGTAGGGTAATTCTTCTCATGCGTTCTTAGCTTTATGGATCCATAAAAAACCACATAATCCTCTTGAATTCGAACTACTCTAAGTACAACTATAGATGTGTTGTAGTACACAATATATTATTTACCTGGAACAGGTAAAGTGATGATGGGTGGTGATTTTATCTTACCTTTCATCTCATAAAAATATTTCTCACCAACATCAGACCAAAAAACATCACCCCTTTCTTGTTCATCCAAAACATTGGTGCTGTCAAATGGGTGAAATTCTGGATAAATCACCAATAAAAACATGTTAAACCTAGAAATAACCAAATTTTGAAGATGTTCTTTGGTTTTTCCCAAGACACCATGGCTGCGAATTTCTCTGGGTCCACTGAAACTCCTTCCTCTGAAATGATATGGCCCAATAAGTGAACTTTATTAATCTAGAAATTATGTTTTATTATCTTGGTGTAAATTTGATTCTCTATTAGTATACTCAAGATGATGACAAGATGTTTGGAATTATCATTTGATGATTGGGATTATAATAAGATATCATCTAAAAAACCACTGCAAACTGGTCTAAAAAGGGATGAAAGATCCAATTCATTAAATCCATGAATATTGTCGATGCATTAGTCTACCCCAACGGCATCACTATGAATTCATACAATTCATACCTTCTCCTAAAAGAATTTTGAGGTATGTTTGATGGTCTCACCCTCAACTCTTGGTAAGATTATCTAAAATAAATCTTTGAGAAAATCTTAGCACCTCTCAACCGATCGAAAATATAATCAATGCACAAAAGAGGATATTAATTCTCGTCCATTATCTGGTTCAACCTCTGATAATCCATTCATAAGTGCAAATACACATCAACCATCTTGCTGAAGAGAACTAGATAACCCTAAGGAGATGTACTAGGCTGTATGAAGCCTTTAGATTCTATATCTTCCAACTGAACTTTCAACTCCCAAATCTCTTTTGGTGTTATTCTGTAAGGCGAGATATAAACTGGATCACCTCCCAGCACCAACTTGATCATCAACCTAATCTCTTGATCAGGAGTTAAACCATATAAATCATCATAAAATACATCCTGAAAATGGTCTAACACTAGAGAAAAAAAATCATACTAAATTCCACCATTTTCTAGATCAAGACCCGCTATCTGAGTCATGAGACAATCCAATATGCACTAAATGTGTCTCACATGACCAGCCTGAAGATCCCACTCACCTTGGGGAAAATAGTTGTCTCCTTCTAGAGATAAAACGGTAACTCTCCTATTATAATATTTGATATGAGACTGATATAGAACTAGCCAATCTATACCATTAATCAATTTGAATATTTTTATTTCTATAATGAACAATTCCCAAAAGAAACGATAACCACCAATCTCTAGAGAACACGCCTTGCAATGTTTGAAATTCTCTGACTGCACTCCCGATGGTGTGTCGATGGTTAAAACACCATACAATATTTCCACATCCAATCCCAAACCATTTGAAAAAATAGTATATAGAAAAAAATGTGATGCTCTTGTATAAAAAAAGCAAGCTAAGGTAGATGATACAAGAATCATACCTCTGAGAGTAGACTGTCCTGAATCCACATTAATTGGAGTAGTATGTATAATGTGCAACTGAATTGTCCCTTTTTCCTAGGCTCTAGTCTGACTACCCCGATATACTTCTCTTTCTTGGTACTATTGCTCATGCATTGGTGTAACACATCCCCTATATCAACCTGAATGGCTAGTGGAACTCGAGCCACTGGTCTATTTAGGGGTAGCTAAGCCCCTTACTAAATCAGGTTCATGTTCTAATACTCTTCCATTGATCTATTTTGGAAAGATCATATAGTACCTATGAAGAAAAATTAGTCTACTATAGATGTGACACTCGAATATAGGGTAAGGAAATTTTGGGTGCTTGTGACCAAACATTCAACATTGATAGCATTAGAACAAAACACAGTCTTTAGATAGTTATCCATAGCCCTGACTACTCTTCCCACTACTAACTTAGCAGAAAATATCATAGTGGAGCTTCTTACGACTCAATGAAAAACTCCCATATCGCCCTACTGAAACAGCATGGTCGCTGCTTAGGTTCCCTTTTAGATTCCCTTATGTTATGAATGTCTGGTTCATCACATCCTCAAAGAAACTTAAATGAAATTTTTTTACCTAAGACCTCACGTCATAGAGAAGACTATCCTGAAAACGTCTCACCCTGGATATCTCATCAGCTTCAAAAGATGGCGCAAAGTGCTTTAGGTTGGTAAAACATCCATAATAGTCTAGAAAAGACATTCCCTCCTGCATTAGATACATGAAATCATTATATTTTTCATCCATCGACATTTTGGGATAGAAATGGATTAGAAAATTCATCTCTAAGTCCTTCCAGGATAGCTTATCCTGGCATCCATCTTCCTCTAGAATATCCCACCAATGCTTGGAAAGTCTACAAAGCATATATGTAGGAAGCTTCACCCTCCTATACCCAGGTGTTTCAGGATGCTTGAATATTATCTAGACTGGATCAATCTAAGACTCTACTACCTAGGGTCATCCTTCCACAATAAACATTGGTGGATGTTGTAGCTGAATCTCTCTTGTCAGCTCAAACATCAAAGGAACGGTAAGAAAATTTCCCCTTACCATGGATCACATAACCCTCGGGAAGCTATCATGAATTTAGACATCCATTTAATACTAAGTAACTATAAGAATATTTGGTTTATATTTTTTAGGATTATGCTGATTCCCACTATCTTGACACTCAATTCAAAGACAACAAGGATTCATTCTCTCTATAAGACAAATGCACACCTTATAACACTAACTGACTATAAGGTCAACCATAATAGGTGAATACGATAGAGAACCACTAACTCATGGCCTCTCTAAAATGTATTTAAAGTGTTTTAGAATGAAATGTCAATTAATTTCATTTATCTAGTGGAATAGATATCTTATATCATAGTTCAACAGGCAAGTAAATATCACAGGAAAAAAATAGATATTTCTCTATCATGAAAAATGAATCTCAATATATTCCTATGAGTCAATTATAATTTGTATATTATCATCCCACACTATACTAAGCCACGATTAAAGTTCTCAAGAAACAATATCATCATAAAAAAATAACCTCACACAACATGCGAATCACCCAAGGTGAAATAACATCAAATGTAATAATCATACAACACAAATAGTAATCTCATCCCTAGGACCTCATATTTTCCCCTATACATGGGTTAGCTACTCCCATAACCAAGATCATTACAAAGTCTCAACACATCCTAGTATCCTTTAAACCTTTCCCAAATAGTAAATTATAAGAAATGAAAACATGATCCTTTGATACTGCTTTGTAATTTACCCCAATTCAGCACTCTCTCACGTGGCCAAAAAGGGTTGGTTACGAGACCTCAAGGGTGCCTCCTCATACTCTAGAGGTTGTCGACTAGCAGTGGGGGTATAAAATGTATAGTGGGTATACTATATCCTTTGGTATGAAGTGTCATAGAATAATAAAATAAACTATATAAACAAAATAAAAAACAAATTATAGACATAGTGGAAGATAACAATAAAATCTAACTGATAATCCAATAAATAATAAAGGAATAACGTAATTATGTTCTGGAATGTAACTAAATGTCATGCTAGAAACAATACAAGTAAAATTCTAGAAGACTAAAATAAATACTAAAAAATTATTGGTCCTAAACCCCACATCGGCCCCATCTACAAACAAGCAATAAACTGTAAGGTCCTTTTCCCTTATCCAAACTTGCATCTATATAATCTTATGAGGTACCAAATGGTGGAATGAATAGGTTGTGAGTAAAACTCAGTAGTTGAACACCACTATTTCTAAAAAAAATATGATAATAAGTATATACAATAAAGTGATAAACATTTGTATTAATTAATTAAACAATTAATAAAAATAAAACAACAACTTGTTTTGGCTCTATGCTGGAATATATCTAAGTACATCTTTGAACCATGAAAACCATAGCCATATAACCAAGGTAAAATAACCTAATTCAGAACTATGTTGTAATATCTCTGAGCATGTATTACAACCATTCCAACCACTACTATTTAACCATGGTATAGTCACAACAATCCGGATCAAATCCCTATAAGCATTACAATATATGGGTCAAAACCCTAAAAGCATTACAGCATGGGATTGGGAATAACCTACTCTCTATAAGAATTACAACATGGGACAAGGCCGATATTTCTCAGTATCATCATTACATCATATAAGTGTGCAAGTGCCAGGGTCGAGCCTGATATATAATCATTTTAGCATGGAACACAGGTCTTTTTAAATAGCATGGATATCACAATATCACATCATATATCTCAATGGTTAATTTTGTGAATTACCATTTATATTTCAAATACCACTTGCATTTATATCACAATTTATTAATAGTTATATCAAAATAAATAAACCACAACTTAGGGAATCTATATCAATAAATCACCTAAGGTCACATGTCATGAGAAACACACTTTAAACCATTAGTTAATTCAATTATATTAATGGTTTACTACCCCATGGGTAATCATAAGTCAGGTCAGAATCCAATTGAAAACAAAGGACTTGAAGTAATAATTACACTCATTTATTTAATTTATTTGGTCACACATAATGTTATTGAAATCACAATATTGCATAAACTTAGCAATTATCAAACCATAGGGTTAAGATTTAGACCCCTTACCTTAACCAGTGAAGAACACAACACATCCCACAATAATCACTCACAAGGAAGAAAGTGTGGATGATCAAAAGGAAGTTTCTAGGTCAAAACTGATCAAGATTAAAACCAACAGTGCAATCATTCAAATGATTTCACCACAAAAATTGGAGAAATTGGGATAGAAGGAGGAAACTAGACCAAAACCACTTATTAGGGATTTTTGGCATTATTAGGATGTATGGAAGGGAGGTTGGAACTACAAATTTTCTTGTAGGATAAACTAGGGTTGAGAATAGAGGATTTTTTATAGAACTAGATGAAAATTAGACGCATGGTATGTTTAAAATATAAATTTTGGGAATTACATGACATGTAATGTAGTTACACGTCATGTAAATATTTTTAATGGAATGCACTGAAAAAAAACATCACCTCAAATTTATTTTTATTAAAACACCAAAAACATTACAAGACATGTAATCCCTTTACATAGTGTGTAAATGTCCTAAAGATGGTTTTTCATCCCATTTTCCCTTTAAACCACTTGAACCCCTTTAAATCTTCTCAAATTACCAAGAACCCATGTTAACACTTATTCAAATTTATATCGAGACTCCATTAATTCAAACTAGCATACATACCCAAACTTTAGGTCATTTTTTCCAAACGAAATATATTCATGTGGATCTGCTTCTATTTTTCTCAAGTTTTCTCACAACCTAATACTGTGTTTATTCAAATGATAGAAATAAAAAATTAAAACACAATCTAAAGAAAATTTAACGAAAAAATCATAGAGAGACATTCCTAGAAAAATATGGGATCTTACACCTCGCCTACATTCATCAATTCATAGACATTTTGGCTAGTAAATATCTCCCCTTCACTAGGCTAATGAAGAAGGGAATTGACTATCAATGGGATGATGACTACTAAGAATACTTTAAAAGTATCAAGAAATATTTACTACACCCACCAGTTAGGATGCCTCCAATGGAAGGGAGGCCACTTGTCTTATATATGGCTACCATGGAATTCTCACTAAGAACCCTCCTCACGCATAAAAATGATACGGAGAGTGAGAAAATTCTCTACTTCCTCAGCTCAACAATGATAGGTATTGAGAACCAATACTCTAATGTTAAGAATGAACTTTCACTTATATTTGTAGTGAAAAGGCTGAGGCATTACTTGCAGCACCATGAAGTGCATATGGTCTTTCATA
Source organism: Viscum album (assembly GCA_963277665.1). Lineage (NCBI taxonomy): Eukaryota > Viridiplantae > Streptophyta > Magnoliopsida > Santalales > Viscaceae > Viscum > Viscum album. Next base: position 1,137,948,496 of record OY728135.1, on the reverse strand, counting down.
TTGATCTTCTCAAGTATATCCTTGGTCATCCTATATTGACTATGTGTCTCGCCTGATGGTGGTCATTCTGCTGCAATATGACATTCAATTCATATCATAGAAATCGATGAGAGGGCAAGCCCTGACTAATTTCCTCATAGCACTTCCTACCCTGAAGAATACATTGGTGGAAACTGAGCTTCTATGTGATAAGTTCTTATATAACCATGACACTCCCCAAACATGGGAGATATATGTTAATGGTGCCTCCTAAAGTCCTATCAAAAAAAGGATGGAAAATACAAAGTTTAATTGGGTTGGTTTAGGGATTTTATTTGAATATTTATAAAAATTATATTTTCCCTAATATTTATCACCATCTAAAGGCTACATGAATAACGAGGAAGAATACTAATCCCTCATAACTAGTTTAGATTTATCCCTATAGCAGAAAATAGCCTACCTAAATATCAAAGGGGATTCAGATCTAGTGAAAAAGAAAATCAATAGTGAATATTCCATCAAAAAGGAAGAATTATCCCCTCTCAATGGATACATCAGGGGATTGATGGAAGAGTTCCCTTTTGATCCCACATTACATCATGTTACTTGTTCAAATAATGCTCGCACCGGCACATTGGATAATACAACCAAAGTCCTGGACAACCTTGATCCGGAGGAATCATTCTTCCATATCATTCACCAAAGAATGACATCATCAATCATCATCTATGAAATTGAATAAATAAATAAGTCTAACACCACCCAAAACATGATGAACCGATATCCACCCCTAGATGGATGGATCCCATAATCGGTTATCTCAAAAATGGAGTTCTTCTAACATACCGATCTGAAAGGGAATAGATTCAGCATCGTACAGTGAACTTTAGCCTACATAGTTTTCCAAATGAAAAGAAGGCCCTCCATAAGAATGTATTTGATGGAATACTCCTCATATGAATAACATAAAGAGAGATTTACACTGTCATAGAGGAAGTCCCTATATGCTCCTGTAGCACTCATCAATCCAGGACTAGGATCTCCCACTAGATCAGGAGGCTAGGTTATTACTGGAAAACCATGATACAGGACTATGTATAATTCACTAAGAAATATCATGTGTTCCAAATACATGGAAACTTCATCCATCAACCCATGAAATTTCTACATATAGCTAAATATTCCTGGTCATTTTCTATTTGGGGAATGGATGTTGTAGGGTCATATCCCCCAGCCATAGCTAAGAAATTAAAGTATATCCTTATGGCTACCGACATTGTTTCCAAATGAGATGAGGCAATACTCCTCTAAGAATTAGGGATGAATAATATCATCGACTTTTTGAATTCCTATATCATCACTAGGTTCAGATACCCCCACATAATATTGACGAAAAACAATACCAACTTCTGTTCTACGAAGTTGAAGAAACTGTACCAGAAATACAATCTCGATTCTAATCACTCATCTGGCTATCATGAAGTGATGAATGTATAGATATAGGCCTTAAATAAGACTATGTAAAATATAATCCAAAATTTGGTGAATAAGGATAATAATTCATGTCCATACAAGCTTCTCTATTATTTATATTCCTACCATGCAACCATGTGTATTGTTACACAAGAAACGCCATACTCATTGGTATACGGGACCAAGGCATAGAATTTCAACTACCTTTTCTCTAAATAATAATTTTTGAATAATTATCGGATGATGAGTAATCTCAGAAGTGGATGGATTAATTAGAGTGTCTCAAAGAGAATAGGTTTCATACATTGCACAACCTTTAATTATTCTATTATGAGAATTGGTTCTAGATCTCAAGACCCCAATGATACTAGGCAGGAAGCCTCCAAAGTTGGAACCCAAATGGTAAGGGCCTTAAATCATATATAAGGTCTATCAAAATGGAGATTAATCATTGGAAACAATGTATAGGGAGCATGTCACACCCCCAAATAATGCGATGTTTCTTAAGAAATACTTTGTATAGCTATCATCAAGCACCCCATGTCCTGACCACATGATGTTAAACTATACAGAGACGTCCTAACAACATGACATTAAACTGTATAGAGACGTACTGACCACATGATGTTAAACTTTATGGAGATTTCCTGACCACATTATGTTAAAATTTACAAATTCATCCTCACTAAAAGAAATTAAACTACATCACTGATTTTCCTAGCAGTAGGACATTAAACTGCACAGTTTCTCAAGTCCTGACAGTAATACTTTAAATTGCACAACATCTCACGTCATAACCACATGAAACTAAACTATATGGAGAAATCCTTACCATATGATTTTAAAATGTATGGGATAATGACTCACTACACAAAATCCATATTTTTGAGAAGGATGAAATACCCCCATCCCCATGTGAGAGTTAGCTCCACATACGGAATCTCTTCATCCATGAACTATGTGTGTCTTGATTTCTGTCATCATATGATATGAAGTGATGCCCGAACCTCTAGTATCATGTATAGCCACAATATTCCTTTTCTTTCACAATGGGTGATCTTCATCCTTACCACATGATGTTAAATTACATGTCATATGTCCTTACTGCATGACGTTAAACTACATGGCGGATATCCTTTCTGCATGACATTAAAATACACCAGTTTTCTAGAACTATGTATGGATTGATTCTCATTTTCAATGAGATAGATAGGGATTCCTTGATCCTATATCTTGGTTCATCCACTAAATGATATGAAATTCCCCTATCATATCCTTAATTGCCTTTGTATGGTGAGAGGAATCCTTTCTATTCCTTATTTCTCACACCGAACATAGCTCATGTGAGCTTAGGAATTTTAGTAAGGGTTTCCCCACACAAAAAAAGAATAACATCCCATGATAGGGTTATCATAATCCTAAATTCAAGACCGAAAAAGTCATGTCATGATTCAGTGTCGCATGATTTTAAACTACACAGTTAATGTCTCTCACACGACATAAAATTGAACATTTATATGGTCCTCGCCCGAGAGGACCACTATTGTTAGTGTTGGTCTCCTACCACACCTCCATCCTAGAACTATGTGTGAATTTATTACAAAAATCATAGGATACGTAGTGATGCTCGGGTATTTAATCCTAGATCTAGTTAGAAAAATATAAAAATACCCTCTCTCTGCACATAGGCCAGACTTTCGTAGGAAGTTCCTTCCTCAAGAACTGTTAGGGTTGGTGTCCTGAGAACCAACTGTTTCTTACTTTGATTACATGAATGTACACTTATTATATATTGTTCATTGTTCTACATTACTATAATATAATAATGTCCTGGAATATTTGTTGCATTGATAAGGTCATGGAAGATCCCCACTATGATGAGAACCTTGAAATGCTATAACAATATTCTTAAATAAAGTTTTACGGTTGGATGGCATACTATGATAGGACACATAGTATACAGACTATCATGTGCGAGTACTCGTGAGAAGATGAGACTTTCTCATGGAGTTCACACTTGGTAATCTCCAAGATGGTATATTATGAGAACAGACCCACCAGTAGTAATTATGCTTGTCTTGGTGTCATCGAACATTTCTATCTATGAGTGTGTGTAATGGTCCTCAGACTGGAAGATTATCATTAACTCATGTCATGACTTGCGCACTTAGATTTGCTGACGAAAACCATCACGAAGACAGTTGGCGGGAAGTAGGGTACGTCACGAATGACATGTTGTTAATGGATAAGTCGAGGAAGGATTTTTCCCTTCCATAATTATGGAAGTATATATCTTGGGACCTTTGATTGAAATATAACTTTCTTCCAAATTCCATGTCCATGGTGTCATGATGAGTTTATTTCTGGATGTCAAGGAAAGAAGGATCAAGCATATAGGATTATGACACTGCCATGAAACCTACTTGATGAGATATTGAGATAAAGGGATTAAATTACATAGTAAAAGTTCGTATGAGGTGACACGTTATAGCATCCCACCTTTTTATTACATAACATTTCATTACATTTTACAAACAGAGGATCTTTAAAGTCTAGTGTCTTGGAAATCAGGAACATAAAACATGAGAAAAACATAAAACATTCTTCTAAACCACTTGTAAGGCTTCATCATTGTTCATCCTAAGTTCATTAAAATATCTCATAACCTGGGAACATACATCAAAGTAAATGGTGAGAAAAAGGCCCAGTAAGGGAAACAAGAGAAACATTTTACATGTGAACTTGAGATACATCAATAAAGTCATGATAAATAACTTTAAGGCATGAGAAAGAGATCATGAGGCATATCATAATAAAAATAACATGCTTCATAACTTGAAGATTTTTCTACAACATTTAACATAGACAATCATTTTCGTATCACCAAGGTCCATCCTCAAGGTTTCATTAAAAAAAATTACCAAGGTTATTCACCAAGGTATCGTTAAAATGGTCATCTCTAAAGATTAAGTCTTTACCCAATGCATCAGAGCGCTATCAGAGCGCACCCTTAATTTGTCTTTATTATCATGTGAACCAAATATATCATCATCAAACATTTCATAAATAACCCATATAGTTATAAAATAAATGGGTTTCATTTCATAATCATAACTTTTTAAAAACTGCTTTAAAGACAAGATCTTTAAGTCACTTTAAACCCACAGAAAAAGGAAAGTGGGTTTCATGTATGTAAATCCCGGAATTTAAAATAGAAAATTTTGATATATATGTGAATACCCATGTATAAGAAAGATCTTTGAGTATCCACTTAATAAAATAAAAGAATTTGAGAAAAGAGAGAGACATTTTGAGACGAAAATTTGGTAGCATAACGGCTATGTTGCAGGGTTTTTAGAAAACATTGAAAAGAGAGGGGACATGGGTCACCCACTCATAAATGATCCATAAAACAGTAGGGGAATATAATATAAATTATATAATAACATGGTAATGAAATTTTAAATACATACCATATGAAATGAAAAGCTTAAAAGGAAGACAAAAATAAGATTTCTCTTATGAAAATTCGACAGCCTAACGGCGTCACTTAAAACTTCAAAAATATTAATTGATGAGACCGAATAGGGTATTTCATCATATGATCATAAAGAGGAAAGTATATCATATCATACCCCAAAATAAGAAAAGGAACTTGAAAGAAATGACATGAAAATAGAACTTGAAAAATGAGAAGGGTGGAAGAATCCCTTACAAAAATTCGGCAGCCTAACAGCGCCACTTAAACATTATTAAAATGAATTTATGAGAGAAAGAGGGGGTCCCTCATCATATGAACATAATAATTATAGTAATTTGAGTATAAAAGAACATCCTCCAACATATGAAAATGTAGAATAAAAGAAATGACATAAAAGAGAGTACTTGAAATGAAGGAGAGAGGTAGGATCCCTTACCTTGAAGAGTAACTTCAAAAGCTTGAAGTTAGGGACCTTGGGAGGCTTGAGGGCACCTTGGGAGGACTCTTTGAGATTTAAAGATACCATAACGTAGTTGGGGATGATTTGGAAATTAAATTAATGAGGTAAAGGCTTGGTATTTATAGGAGAAGTGAGGGGACAAAGCATTAATTGCCAAAGGACACCTCATCGGTGGTATTGGAAAAACCATGGGCTTTCCCATGTTATTTGCCCATGGTATTGGCCAATTGGGATACCTCATACCTTATCTTACAATTCATAAGTAGACCAGAATTATTTCATAATTATTACATCCTTAATGATGTCATTAAACACCCGAAACTCAAAAACTGCATTTTCACTATTCACAGAAAATTCAACTTTCTCATAAAAATCCCAAATTTTCACTTAACCAAATATTGATTCTCTGATTTCAAAAATCAACTCCATTTTATGAAAATAATTTTCTAAATATTTTTAATTTAATTTTTAAATAAAAACACTATTCACTAAAAATTCAACTGTTTCAAAAAAATCCCGAAAATTCACCTTAACCAAATATCGATGCTCTGATTTCAAAAATGAACTCCATTTTATGAAAATATTTTTCTAAATATTTTTAATTTAATTTTTAAATAAAAAACCCTATTCACCTAAAAAACTAATACTTAACCAATAATTTCTGAAATAGTTATTTACCTATTTTATTGAATCACGTTACTTAATCAAGGTGCTTAAATTATATTAATACTTTATTTAAGTGATATTACTAATACATTTGGTCACATTACTAATCCTAAGAGAAAAATCACTATTCATAATTTACTATTCATCAAAAATTAATTTGATCTTATTAGACTCTAAATTTTATACTAAACACAACTGTAGAAGAACATTTTTTGAAAATCATTATAGATTTTTAATTATTTAAGGTTTACATAAATATTTTTAAAATATCCTTATTCTAAAATTCATCAATAATATGCATACTATATTTATTCGGAAATTTAAAAATTCATAAACTTCATCATAAAAAGAAATCACAACTTTTATTTAAATCAAAAGATTACACAAGGCAGTTATGGTCTCGTTACATAACCCCTTATAACCTCGCATAGGACCTAAGAGTAAGGTGTTCGAGGGTGATAAAATCTTGGGCGACTCAGCCAAAATTTTCCGAGTAGTGATTTCTATTAGCTTGAACTTCTCACAAAGGTGATTTCTTTCCAGCTTCACATGATGAAGTTCAGCTTGGGTTTGGTCTAGAGCAAAGCCCAAAGGTGCTACCTCCTTCCTGAGTTCTGTCAGATGGGCTTTGATCGTCCCAAGACTACTGGATGGGGCCATCGAATCTTCTTTCTATATTAATTAATCAAGATCACTTGTATTTATAGAAAATAATCTCAATATTTAGTTTCCAATGGTCTTATTGACCAATGGTCATATAACAATCGAAACCCAAAGGTCTTATTTTAATTATACTCATTTTATTAAATGAAATAGTTATGTTGAGTATAAAATAAAATAACACAAAATGTTAGGAAACAAAATTTATTCAAAATTTCAGGTCATTACAATCTTCCCCCCTTAAGAAATTGCGCCCTCGCAATTTTAAAATTGGGCTTGGAAATTTCATTGAAATTCCCACATCGAAAAAGAGTCAGTAAAACTATTACTTTAAAAGAAAGAAAGGGAAGTACAAAGGTCACCCGAGTTAACCCATAATAGGATTCCATGTAAGAAAAACATGGATATGGAAGAGAAAACAAAGGGTCATGTTTTTATGGAGAGTGATAGAAAACATTATTAGGAGAAAATTAACCACAAGAAGATCACAAACTTAAGATGTGTTAAACAGTCTTTGATTACCCAATAGGAAACGTAAACCAACAACATTTTTGTTTTAAGTTCCTTTTCATAATTTTGAGAATTCATTTACTGCATAGAATAAAAACATAAGGAAATATATTTACCTTCAAGTAGAGTCTCATCCCTTAATAAGTTTCCACCAAGACTAATCTTTTCTCTAAACAATGAGCATTAAAAAAGACTTAGTCTCGTCAAAAGCACAAGAATCATCTTCTAAAGAATCACATAATCCAAAAAAGAATAACTATATTTTTCCCTTGTCTTTAGTCATCAACTAAAAATAAAAAGGTTAGTACGAGATCATATAATCCCCAAAAAAGGATAATCCTTTATAAAAATAAATATGACTATTAATCTCCAAAATTCAACAAAAGTAACCAAAGTTCTAGAAAGGCCATTCAATACAAAACCATCCTTAAAATTCTTCAGAATAATCAAAACTAAGATTGGAACCCAAAACTCAGAAGGATTTAATAACATAGTCTTCCCCAAAAAAAAAATCTTAACATTTATCTCCAAATAACATCAACTACTATTAAAGTCTCATACTAAAGTGTAATTAACATATTCATATATTCTCTATGCTAGGTTCATCATTTTACAGAAATAACCCAAATCACCATACGTCCACAATAAATACATGAATTCCTACAAAAAAATCAATTATTCCTCCTCAATTTAAATCTTGTAGTATCTTAGGTATATAGTACTCCAAAAGAGAAAACATCTTCCAAAATAACCTTTATCATTTAATCACCAAATCATTTTCCTATAAAAAGGATATCCATTTGATATAAGTTTCCAAAATCAACTTATTCTTGATCCATAAAAATAGCAGGTGCATTAGTCCGAAGGGCATAACAATAAACTCATAATGCCCATATCTTGATCGAAAGTCAGTTTTTGGAATATCATCATTATTCTCCCTCAATTAAGGATAACCAGAATGAAGATCAATCTTAGAGAAGAATTGAGTCCCACAAAGTTGGTCAAATAAGTCATCAATTCTTGGAAGAGAGTATTTGTTCTTCACTATGATCTCATTCAGTTCTCTATAATCAATGCATAGCTGCATCGATCCATCTTTCTTCTTAAAAAAGAGAACTGGTGCTTCCCAAGGAGACACACTTGGTCGAATAAACCCATTCTCCAAAATATCTCGGATTTGTTTCTTTAATTCCTCTTTCTCTACATTTTCCATCCTATAGGGGGTCTTTGACATCAGATGAGATCCAGGTATGAGTTCAATGGAGAACTCTACCTCTCTTTATGGGGAAGTTCTGGGTAGCTCCTCAGTAAATACGTCAACGTATTCTGAGATGATGGGGAAATTTTCTAAAAGAATAAATCCTTTGTGAGAAACTTATTTCATTTATGAATCTTTTAACTAAAAAGGATTTTATGTCTTACAACTTCATCTTAGACAAATTACATTTTTTTATAATTCCTTCATATGGATTCATAAAAAGCTTGTGATTAACCAAACACATCCACCAGGAGTGTCGTAACCAAGAGTGCAGCAAGGCCCGTTGTCGTGTACCAGTTCCCATTCGAGTCTAGCTCAAAGAGGTGTTTTTGGGTTTTACACCTATGTACATCTGTTCAAGAGACACCTTTACCTACTCATATCCAAACAGGGATGTATTTACTTGATAAACCACTTACTCAATACTCACCAAAATACCAAGAAGATTTTCTATATTTAAACTTTTCTATAGGGTTCTTCCTAAAGTTTTCATATCATAATTTCCATAAATAACTAAACTATCCTTTGATACCAACTATAGAATCCTGCCTTTTTATTATATAACATTTTATTACATTTTACAAATAGAGGATCTTTAAAGTCTAGTGTCTTGGAAATCAGGAACATAAAACATGAGAACAACATAAAACATTCTTCTAAACCACTTTTAAGTCTTTTTCATTGTTCATCCTAATTTCATTACAACATCTCATAACCTGGGAGAATACATCAAAGGAAAGGGTGAGCAGAAGGCCCAGTAAGGGAAACAAGAGAAACATTTTACATGTGAACTTGAGATACATCAATAAAGTCATGATAAATAACTTTAAGGCATGAGCAAGAGATCATGAGTCATATCATAATAAAAATAACCTGTTTCATAACTTGAAGATGTGTCTAAAACATTTAACATAGACAATAATTTCAGTATCACCAAGGCCCATCCCAAAGGTGTCCTTAAAAAAATTTGCAAGGTTATTCACCAAGGTATCATTAAAATGGTCATCTCTAGAGATTAAGTCTCTACCCAATGCATCAGAGCGCTATCAGGGCGCACCCTTAATTTATATTTATGATCATGTGATCCACATATATAATCATCAAAAATTTCATAAATAACCCATATAGTCATAAAAGAAATGGGTTTCATTTCATAATCATAACGTTTTAAAAACTGCTTTAAAGACAAGATCTTTAAGTCACTTTAAACCCACCGAAAAAGGAAAGCGGGTTTCATGTATGTAAATCCCAGAATTTAAAATATAACATTCTGATATACATGTGAATACCCCTGTATAAAAAAGATCTTTGAGTATCCACTTAATAAAATAAAATAATTTGAGAAAATAGAGAGATATTTTGAGATGAAAATTCGGCAGCATAACGGCTATGTTGCAGGGTTTTTAGAAAACATTTAAAAGAGAGGGGACATGGGTCACCCACTCATAAATGATCCATAAAACAGTAGGGTAATAGAATATAAAGGATATAATAACATGGTAATGAAATTTGAAATACATACCATATGAAATGAAAAACTTGAAAGGAAGACAAAAATAAGATTTCTCTTATGAAAATTCGACAGCCTAACAGCGTCACTTAAAACATCAAAAAATGAATTGATGAGATCAAATAGGGTCTCTCATCATATGAAAATAAATAGGACAGTATGATGTATATAGAAGATCATACCCCAACATAATAAAAGGAACTTGAAAGAAATGACATGAAAATAGAACTTGAAAAATGAGAAGGGTGGAAGAATCCCTTACAAAAATTCAGCAGCCTAACGACGCCACTTAAACATTATTAAAATGAATTGATGAGACAAAGAGGTGGTATCTCATCATATGAACATAAAAATTACAGTAAGTTGAATATAAAATAACATCCTCCAACATATGAACATGGAGCATTAAAGAAATGACATAAAAGAGAGTACTTGAAATGAATGAGAGAGGTAGGATCCCTTACCTTGAAGAGTAACTTCAAAAGCTTGAAGGTCGGGACCTTGGGAGTCTTGAGGGAACCTTGGTAGGACTCCTCGGGAGGTAAAGAGACCATAACATCGTTGGGGAGGATTTTTAAATGAAATGAATGAGGGAAAGTCTTGGTATTTATAGGAGAAGTGAGGGGACAAAGCATTAATTGCCAAGGGACACCTCATCAGTGGTATTGGAAAAACCATGGGCTTTCCCATGGTATTTACCAACGGTATTGGCCACTTGGGAAACCTCATACCTTATCTTATTATTCATAATTTGACCAGAATTATTGCATAATTATTACATCCTTAATGATGTCATTAAACACCTGAAACTCAAAAACTGTATTTTCACTATTCACCAAAAATTCAACTTTCTCAGAAAAATCCCAAAATTTCACCTTAACCAAATATAGATGCTCTTATTTAAAAAATGAACTCCATTTTATGAAAATAATTTTCTAAGTATTTCTAATTTAATTTTTAAATAAAAACACTATTCACTAAAAATTCAATTGTTTCAGAAAAATCCCAAAAATTCACCTCAACCAAATATCGATGTTCTAATTTCAAAAATGAACTCCATTTTATGAAAATAATTTTCTAAATAATTTTAATTTAATTTTTAAATAAAAAACACTATTCACCCGAAAAAAACTAATACTTAACCAATAATTTCCAAAATAGTTATTTACCTATTTTATTGAATCACATTACTTAATCAAGGTGCCTAAATTATATTAATTCTTTCTTTAAGTGAGATTACTAATCCATTTGGTCACATTACTAATCCTAAGAATAAAATCACTATTCATAATTTAATATTCATCAAAAATTAAGTTAATCTTATTAGACTCTAAATTTCATACTGAACACAACTGTAAAAGAACATTTTTTGAAAATCATTACACATTTTTAATTATTTAAGGTTTACATAAATATTTTTAAAATATCATTTTTATAATATTCATCAATAATATGCATACTATATTTATTCAGACATTTTAAAATTCACAAACTTCATCATAAGAAGAAATCACAATTTTTATTTAAATCAAAGGATTACACAAGGCAGTCACAGTCTCGTTACATAACCCCTTATAACACTAGCATAGGACCTATGAGTAAGGTGTGCTAGGGTGATAGAATCTTGGGGCAGCTCAGCCAACATTTCCCGAGTAGTGATTTATATTAGCTTGAACTTCTTGCGAAGGCGATTTCATTCCAACTTCACAAGATAAAGTTTGGCTTGGGTTTGGTCCAAAGCAAAGCCCAAAGGTTCTACCTCCTTCCCGAAATCTGTCAGATGGGCTTTGATCAGCCCGAGACTACTGGATGGGGCCATCGAATCTTTTTTCTATATTAATTAATCAATATCACTTGTATTTATAGACAATAATCGCAAAATTTAGTTTCCAATGGTCTTATTGACCAATGGTCATATAAAAATCGAAACCCAATGGTCTTATTTTAATTAAACTCATTTTATTAAATGAAATAGTTTTCTTGAGTATAAAATAAAATAACACACAAAGTTAGGAAACCAAATTTATTGAAAATTTTGGGTCGTTACACACATCAATGTCATGTCAACTTCTTTTTCTTGGGTGCCTTTACTCGTTTCTAGATAGTAATATTGGGCATTAGGCAAGCCCGCCTAATGCCAATGATAAAGAGGCCCAGAGGGTCACACACTAAGTGTATACAAGTATCTCAAGTAGAAAAAATATTATTACCATATGTGGTTTAATAATTATTCAAGTAAGCCTAAATCATTTTAATGTTGGAGGAAGAATAAAATGAAAAACAAGATATACACGTTGTGTACATTGAATGTACACACTGGGTAGTTTTTATTTTGGAAAGGAAATGAAAAATGAAAACAAGATATACACACTGTGTACATTGAATGTACACACCATGTAGTTTTCAATGAAAAACAAGTACACTCTGTTTATTAATGATTACACACCGTGTAGTTTTTCTAGTCGGGATTTTGAGGAAATAAATGATGTTTATTATAATCAATGTGGGCGCATGTCAAGGAATTAATGATTTGACATTGAGTTTTCAATAAGAGTTAATGAAATAAATAAAACACGTAACCCATTTATTTATTTTCATAACTCTATAACCTCAAACCTGATTATAAATATCCTTACAACCCCAACACTTTTAAAAAGAATCGTTGTGCGCAATAATTCTAGAGAATTATCTCAAGACCTAAAGAACTCTGTCCTCCAAGAACGCTCTCAAGACCAAGAGAGATCCACCTCCATCGGATCAAGGTGATATAAGGCAGACAACGCAAGAAAAGGCTTCTCCATGCTAGCACCCAGAAATTCTTTTGGCAATGTCCAGAGATATGTGGTGCACATGTGGATCACCACTAGATGAAGTCTACACTTGGCTTCTACGACGCAACGATGAATCACATTAGAACATGATCAGAAGTATCAACAAAGAAAGAACACCATAAAAGGTACATCTTATAAATTAATTAAATTAATTATAATCAACCTATGATGATCCTCCTTTTGTGGTTCTAGGACTATTCTTCTTCTTTGTCAATTTCTATGATTTTATCCATGGAGTCTGGTGTTTATCATCCTTTTGATCCTGAATTGATCATTGCTAATGAAAAAAAATCCAAGTGGGCACATCTACCCACAAGCTTCCGCTACGCCCAGGACCTTAAATTGGTATCAGAGAGAGGTTACAACATTGATTATAGTTATTTAATTTTTGTTGATAATTTACGCATTTATATTTGATTCAATTCAAGATAAATATTTCTATAAAACTGAATGAACGAGATCTATTATTCCTCCTTTGTTTCTTGATTCACATCACATAAACTTCCTTTTAATTTTAATTTTGATTAAAATAAAAATGAGGAACTCATCCGGAGGAGCCGATCATTCTATCTGTACAACACAGAAATACACAGCATGTAGTGAAATCTACATGTTGTGTACTTAGGTTCAATGAACCGGTACTGGTCCACCAAACCATGCCGTGTGAATTGACCATACCTAAGTTTTTATTACACTGTGTTTACTAGAACTGAATGGCACTTGGAAACCAGAATACAGGGTGTGCATATTGAATCAGCACGCCGTTTAGTCCGATCCGACCCAGGTGAAACCGTGTACAAGGAGAATCCATGTACTACGTACACAGGATTGTCAAGCCGATAACCACGTAACAAGGAAGTACATGCCATGTTAGATTAATCTACACATCGTGTACTCCAAAATTTCCAAAGTACAGAAAACATTCCAAATCCCCCAGTGTGTACTTTGGATAAAGGGTGAAAAAATATACGCCATATAATATATCCTATACATCGTGTACTTTCCAGAAATGGAATTTCACCAGGTTTCCTCCAAAGTACAAAGACCTATACAAAGAATATGGATGAGAAGAATCTCAAGGAAATTCATAAAGGAATTTAAGATAAAGAATTGATTAATTATAAGATCATAATTAATTTAATTCAATCATGACTTATCTTAAATAAAAGAACAATTAAAATAATTTGAATACTAAATATGCGTAAATGTCGTTGCATGATATGGATAATCATGATCTAGACCAAAGACCCTTTGTGTGTGTATGGTTTCATTTAAATTTATTTAATTTAAATTCGTTGGCCTATGAGCCTTCTTCCTATAAAATGTAGGGCCTGCATGCCCATGGTTTCTTTAATGTAAACCTCATGTAATTGAGTATCTCCCAAGCCAGAGGAGATAGTTCAAAATCTGAAGCTGAGGTAAAACCAACCCAAGAAGATACAAAGGTGGATAGGTGGGAGCTGCAAAACATGAACCATTGGGTTCAAGGTTTTTTTCCCTAGGTTAGGGTTAGCTTATCAAAACCGAAAGATAATCTAACCAATAGAAGATCATGATCATGCCATATTATTTTATTTCTATCTGATTACATGGTTTATTTATTATGTATGTGTTATCGAATTCACATAATTAATGAAATAAACAAGCATTAAAAGATGGAATTAAATAAAAACCGGACTATGCGTAAACATTATCAGAACATGGTTAATCACTTAAGAAAGCATCACTTAATATTAACAATCATGCGATCATGAGAATTAGAGAATAAAGGATTAAAATACCTCAAATACCATATTAAGTCATACCAAGCCTTCTGTTACTTGATTAAGGGAAAGACTCAATAAAACTATGTGTTTGACCAACCCTTGTTGGGACACTTACATTTATAAAGGAAGCTCTTATGAAATTTTTGGGTTGACATAAACATTTTACATCAAGAGGATTATCCCTTGCTAGACTTGTTGTAAAATAGAGGCAAGTGTTTAGGAAATCCAATTCTGGATTTCAGGATTGGGGAGTCCACTCAACAGATCAAGGAACTGTAAGCTCACAGTTAGAAAAGACCTGCCTACCTAAATACCTTTAAATAGCTTGAACAACCCTTGTTGGGGTTATGAAAAGGGGAATATGGATCCTTGACACTAGAAAGTCATCAAAACTGGACATTCCAAGTTCAATGTTGAGGGCCATTAGGACTTGATAAAATAGTGGGAGAATTAATAAATTCATCTATTATTATTTTTAATCAAAATGTGCTGATAAATCTGCTCTTTTAATTTGTTGAATCAATATGTAAAACTCATCAACCACATTTTCTCTACGATCAATTCTGGATAAAGACAATATCCTCACCGGTATTAACTTTAAAGAATGGTTTAGGCACCTTCAGGTTATCCTATGCCATGAACGAAATTTTTACGTGTTGGAGTCCTCACTTCTTGATTCGCCTGCCCAAGGGGCGAGTGATGAAGATTTCCTGGTCTATGATCAACATTTGAGCGGTGCACTTGACGTTCAGTGTTTGATGATGTCATCAATGTATAGTGAGCTCATGAAGTCCCATGAAGACATGGATTCCTATAGAATGCTTGAGCACCTCCATGTTCTATACTAGGAGAGAGCAAGACAAGAATGTTTTGAGATCTCCAAGGCTCTATTTTAGAGAAATCTTGGAGAGGGTTCCCCAGCTGGGCCTCATGTAGTCAAGCTCATAGGCTGCATTGAACACTTGGAGGTTCTAGGGTTTAAACTCCCCAAAGAACTGGGTACCAATCTCATTCTTGAATCACTCCCCCAGAGCTTCTCTAACTTTTTTGTAAATTTCAACATGAACATCATTGAGAAGTCTCTATCTGATCTTCTTATCCTCATTCACAAAGTGAACAATTATATGAAGCATAAAAAGCCTTATGTCCTTATGGTGAATAAAAGGAAAGGGAAGGGTAAGAGATTTGAGCCCAAATATTCTTCAAGGCCTTCTAAAAAAGGAACATTAAAGGGGAGGCAAGAGAAAAGGAGGTTGTTTGTTTCGCATGTGGCAAGAAGGGCCACTGGAAGAAAAACTACACCCAGCCAAGGAAGAAAGGGGAAGCTTTATGTGCATTTGTTATCGAATGAAATCTATCTATTCCTACCAAGTGGGTGTTAGATACTTCTTGTGGTCCTCACATCTATATCCAAATATAGGAACTAAGTAGATTCCGAAAGATTGACCGAGGTGAGGTGGATCTGTGAGCAGCCAACGGAGCCAGACTCATTGTTGTAGTTGTCAGAGACTACCACCTCACATTGCCTACTGGGATGGTCTTGGTATTAAAAAGATGTTATTATGTACCCTCTGTAACCAAAAACATTATTTCATTATCTAGATTAGATATTGATGGATTCATCTTCAAGTTTGGAAATTAATGTTGCTACTTTTATAAAGATAGCATTTGTTTTGGTAGAGCACATTTATATAATGGCCTTTATGTGTTATACTACACAACCAAGTAATGTAAATCGATGACAAAGTTAATTCACATGAATCATACCACACCCAACTTTGGCATCACCGGTTAGGTCATATCAATGAGAAAATTTTGACAAAATTACATCAAGATGGGTATTTAGATTCTTTCGAACTAAAACCACTTGGTGTATGTCATGCGTATCTACAAGGAAAAATGACCAAATCCCCATTTAGTGGGAAAGGTGAAAGGGATAAAGTGATTCTAGAATTAGTTCACACAGATGTGTGTGGACTATTTCTAGTTGAAGCAAGGGTTGGGTTCTTGTACTTCATAACTTTTACTAATGATTTTAGTAGATATGTATATATTTACTTAATGAGGTATAAGTCAGATTCTTTTGATCGGTTCAAAGAATACAAGAATGAAGTTGTGAACCATCTTGGTGAGAATATTAAGAAACTCCACTCAGATAGAGGAGGAGAATATCTAAATCTAGACTTCATTGATTTCTTATGGGATTTTGGATTCTATCTCAACTCACTCCTTATACGCCTCAGTGGAATGGTGTAAGTTAAAGGAGGAACCGCACCCTATTGGAATTGGTGAGATCAATGATGAGTCATGCGAGTCTTCCATTATCCTTTTGGGGATATGCATTACAAACAACAACACACATACTAAACCAAGTACCAACTAAATCGATAAATGGTATTCCATATGAATTATGTAGTGGATGTAAAGCCATGTTATCAAATTTACATGTGTGGGGTAGCGAAGCATTTGTTAAGGCCTCTTCAGGTAACAAGCTTGCACCCCGAGGTACAAAGTGTACCTTTATAGGATATCCCAAGGAAACAAGGGGATATTACCTATACAACCCCTCAGATAAAAAGGTTATAGTGTAAATACACACCATATTCCTTGAGAAGAAGCACGTCTCCAAAAGAGATAGTGGGAGCGAGATAGACTTCGATGAATTTGAGGCTCAAGATACATAGGAGTTGGTACAAGAACAGATTCCACAAAGCCCCGTGGAAGAACAATCTGTTCCAAAGACACAAGAATTGCATAGGAGTACGAAAGAGGTAAGGGAACCAGAATGATATGGTTTTCTTTTCACCGAGGATGGTGACTCGTTATTGGATGACAATGATGATCCTCTTACCTATAAGGAAGCAGTTGAAGGAACAGATATTGCCAAGTGGTAAGAAGCCATGAATTTTGAAATGGATTCCATGTACCAAAACCAAGTATGGATTTTGGTAGATCCTCCTGTTGATGTAAATACTATTGGTAATAAATGGGTATTCAAGAAGAAACTGTACATGGAGGGAAAAATCAGTACCTATAAGGTACGACTGGTTACAAAAGGTTTTAGATAGCATCAAGGAATTTACTATGATGAAACCTTTTCACCAGTTGCGATGCTAAAATCCATCAGAATCCTATTTTACATTGCTTCTTACCATGACTATGAAATTTTTAAAATGGATTTAAAAACAGAATTCCTTAACAGGAGCCTCTAGGAAGATGTCTACATGACACAATCTGAAGGGTTTGTGACTCCAAAGGATTCCAACAAGGTATAAAAGTTGCAGAAATCCATTTATGGATTAAAGCAAGCATCAAGGTCATGGAACATTCATTTTTATGAAGCCATAATGGAATTTGGCTTTGTTAAGAATGAATGTGAGACTTATGTCTACAAAAGGTTTAGAGGAAGTGCATTCGTTTTCATAATAGTATATGTTGATGACATATTACTAATTGGAAACGAAGTACCTGTATTACAGTCAGTTAAGGCATGGTTGGATAAATGATTCTCTATGAAAGATGTGGGTGAGGCAGCATATATTATTGGGATCAAGATACATCGTGATAGATCCAAGAGAATGCTCGGCCTAAGTCAAAGTATATACATTGACAACATACTGAAGATATTCAGTATGGAACAGTCCAAGAGGGGATTGTTTCCAGTGTCCCATGGCATTCATATTTCCAAGAAAATGTGTCCTCGGCCAAATGAGGAAGGAAAGAAAATGGAAATGATACCTTAAACATCCACGATTGGGTCAGTCATATATGTGATGCTATGTACAAGGCTAGATGTTTCTTACGCATTAAGTGTGGTAGGAAGATATCAAGATGATCCAGGAGACCGCTACTGGATGGCATTCAAGACTATCCTTAATTATCTGAGGCATACTAAAGATATGTTCCTGTTTTATAGAGGAGATGAGGAAATAGTCATCATAGGACATGTAGATGCTAGTTTCTAGACTGATCAAGATTACATGAAGTTTCAAACTGGATACATCTTCAGTTTGAATAGAGGTGCAGTGAGCTGGAAAAGCTCAAATCAAGGTGTGGTCGCAAATTCTATAGCAGAGTCCGAGTATATCATAGCTTCTGAGGTAGCTAAATAAGAAGTATGGATGCAAAGCTTCGTCCAAGAGATGGATGTAGAACCTACCAGTAAAGATCATTTCACACTCTATTGTGATAATACTATAGTGGCGGCACTTGCAAAAGATCCAAGGTCACATCAGAGGACAAAGAACATACTTTGGAAGTATCATCTCTTGAGAGAATTTTCTCAGAGAGGTGAAGTTGCAGTGAGCAGTATTTACACAGAAGACAACGTGGCAGACCCCTTGACTAAAGTCTTGACTCAGCAGAAACATGATCATCATGTGAGGTCTAGCAGACTAAAAGTCGTAGGCAGTTGGCTCTAGTACAAGTGGGAGTTTGTTAGGGTTGGTGTTCTGAGAACCAATTTTTTTGTACTTTGATTACATGAATGTACACTTATTATATATTGTTCATTGTTCTTCATGACTATAATATAATAATGTCTTGGAATATTTGTTGTATTGATAAGGTCATGGTAGATCTCTGCTATGATGAGAAACCTGAAATGCTATAACAATATTCTTAAATAAAGTGCTACGGTTGAATGATATACTATGATATGACACATAGTATACAGACCATCATGTGCGAGTACTCGTAAGAAGATCAGACTTTCTCTCATGGAGTTTGCACTTGGTAATCTCCAAGATTTGAGATTATGAGAACAGACTCACCAGTAGTAATTCTTCATGTCTTGATGCCATCAAACATTTCTATCTACGAGCATGTGTAATGGTCCTTAGACTGGAAGATTATCATTAACTCATGTCATGACTCACGCACTTAGATTTTCTGACAAAAATCGTCACAAAGATAGTTGGTGGGAAGTAGGGTACATTGGGTGCATCACGAATGACATGTTGTTAATGGATAAGTCAAGGAAGGATTTGTATCTTACATATTTATGTAAGTAGATATCTCGGGCCTTTTGATTGAAATAGAACTGTCGGCCAAATTCCATGGCCATGGTGTCACGAAGAGTTTATTTCTAGATGTCAAATAATGACGGATCAAACATATAGGTTTATGACACTGCCATGAAACCTTCTTGATGGGATATTTATATAAAGGGATTAAATTACACAGTAAGCATTCGTATGAGATTACACATCAATGCGGCATCAACTTCTTTCTCTTGGGTTCCTTGACCCTTTTCTAGATAGTAATCTTGGACTTTAGGAAAACCCTCCAAATGCCAATGAGAATGAGGCCTAGAGGGTCACACACTAAGTGTATCCAAGTATCTCAAGTAGAATAAAGATTATTACCGTATGTGGTTTAATAATTATACAATGAAGCCTAAATCATTTTAATGTTGGAGGAAGAATAAAATGAAAAACAAGATATACACATTGTGTACATTGAATTTACACACCGTGCATTTTTCATTTTTGGAAAGGAAATGAAAAATGAAAATAAGATATACACACCATGTACATTGAATGTACACATCATGTAGTTTTCAATGAAAAAAAATACATTCTATGTATTAATGATTACATACCGTGTAGTTTTTCCAGTTGGGATTTTGAGGAAATAATATTGTTTAATTAAATTATATTTATTATAATCAGTGTGGGTGCATGTCAAGGAATTAATGATTCAACATGGGTTTTTAAATAAGAGTTAAAAAATAAATTAAACCCGTAACTCATTTTTTTATTGTCATAACTCTATAACCTCAAAACCGATTATAAATATCCTCACAACCCCAACACTTTTAAAAAGAATATTTGTGGACAACAATTCTGGAGAATTCTCTCAAGACCGAAAGAACTCCTTCCTCGAAGAACACTCTCAAGACCGAGAGAGATCCACCTCCATCGGATTAAGGCGATCTAAGGCGGACAACACAATCAAAGGATTATCCACACTAACACCCAAAGATTCCTTTGGCGATATCTAGAGATATATGGTGCACATGTGGATCACCTCTAGGGGAAGTATACACTTGGATTCTATGACACAATGATGAATCACATCAGAACGTGATCATAAATATCAACAAAGAAATAACACCATAAAATTTACTTCTTGTCAATTAATTAAATTAATTATAATCAACCTGTTATGATCCTCCTTTTGTGGTTCTGGAAATATTCTTCTAATTTTTCTATTTCTGTGATTTGATCCGTGGAGTCTGGAATTTATCATCGTATTGATCCCAGATTGATCATTGCTAATGACAAAAATCCAAGTGGACACATCCACCCACAAGCTTCTGTTGCGCTCGGGACCTTCAAGAACTACATATGGATTGATTCCTATTACTATAAGATATGTAGTAACACCCATATTTCCATACTTGGGTCCATACACCATGCTCGTTTTCACATTGAGAATCCAGTCTCCTTGTCGCATGATGTTAAACTGCACGGTTCTTCAAGAACTACATGTGGCTTGATTCCCATCATCACAAGATATGTAGTGATACTTGGATCTTCAATCCTAGTTCCAGCTACAACAATCAATGGAAAAAATTCCCACCTCTACGTATGTTACATACCTGTATATATTTTTTCCATTTAATAACTATATGTGTCTTGATTCCTATCATCACAGGATACGTAGTGATGCCCAGATCTCCAATCCTGGGTTCAACTACAACAATCAATAGAAACAATGCCCACCTCTATGTACGGTCTAAACCTGCATAGAGTGTTTCTTGTTTAAGAACTATTTATGGATTGATACATATCATCACAGAACACATAGTGATGCTCGGATCTCTAATCATGGGTCTAGCTGCAACAACTGATGAAGTAAATACACCCCAACTACATAGAGGCTGAGTCATACAAGCTCATTTTTCCTACATACATCTTTCTTGTGAATGTAACATATCTTGCACAAATTTTTCACAATGGTTCCCACATCCTTACCACATGATAATAAACTGCACAGTAAATTTCATCATTACATGATATTAAAATACAATGCAAGCTTATTGGTCTCGTGACATTAAAATGATACTAAAAAAATTTTCTTATCACATGATGATAAATTTTACAGAATTCCTTACCACATGACATTAAATTGGATATAGACAATACAACCCCACTATACAATGTTAAACTGTGTAGACCATCACCCATTTTTCATCCCTTATCAAAGAACCATGCGAGTCTTACCTTAGTCAAAGAGAGTATGGGGTGCTTCCATCATCTTTTAAGTTCCTCAATCCATAAATCACACTTCATTTTTCAAGTGACTCGAGTTTCTAAAAACCTTCCAAGACCCTTGGAAAATATACTCAACTTCAAGATACACTTTGTTTGACTATACATGTATTTCTATGGATCCTGTATATGTGTCTATGGTCATCAACTGGATGCATCACTCTACAAAAAGGTATTTCTAATCCTTTTGAGTCCTGGCATTACTGTGGTAGAGCTCAACACCTCAATGTTTTTTTGGGACATTCACAGTATGATTTTTTCATATCATTACTCATGAACCGAGAACCTAAATCCATGATTCACAATATTTTCATATCCCACTCAAAAGGAAGATGGGGTAATCTTAACCCTAGGTATACTATTTAGGCTCTTTTATACCATCCCCCATATTATTTCCATGTGAGTCACAATCTTAAACTACCTTCACTTTGGTCAAATCTATACCATTGAAAAAATTTATCCTTTAATAGTCCAAATCACAAGACCTTAAACTACTAATGAAAGAGACACAAAACATGTCAGGTTGAAAACCTACAAAAGGAGGCCTAAACAAAAATCAAGTCTTCTTTTGCTAAAATATTCATCTCTATAGTTTAGGCAAAAATTTGGGGGCAAATAAACAAGGCATAAAGATTGTAGGGTATACCTTGTAGCCCTAGTAAAATTCAAGCTATGCTCACTGGATTCAGTAAAAATTTAGAGTAATAATTTTTCACATCTCCTCACCATAAGAATATATTCACTAGATGGTGATACAACTTTTAGGTTTCTCAAACCCTTATTGAAAATTACACTTTCCACACATCACACTTCATGATTTGAAGTGTCCCAGATCACTATAAATCTTCCATGGACATTAAAAAAGGATACTCGTCTTCAAGGGACCCTTTTCTTAAATATGAATATATGCCTATGGATCTTTTATATGAGCCTATAGTTGTCAACCAAATGATTCACTCTTCAAAAACGGATTTCTAATCCATGTGAGACCTAGAATAACTATGACAGAACTCAGCACCTCAATGTTTTTTGGTTCATTCCCGGTATGATTGTCCCATATCATCCTCATAACCTGATCACTTTCGACTATGATTTAAAATCTGTATGCCAAACTATTAAAGTTGATTCGACAACCTCAATGTTAAATCATCGTATTTTATACCCTTTCTCAAAGAAGAAATTTGACACTCCATTATCGAACATTTGATGTCTCACACCACATGATTTGAAACCATAGTTCATAGGGCACAAGATTCACATTTAATAGTCAAACTGGACTAGGGTTCCATAATTCTTCCTAGATAGCTTTCCTCCACGCTCAATCTCATCATCTGAACATTTGAGTCTTCACAAATCTATCATGGCCCTCAGAAAGGAGTGCAGATCATTTTTCTTGTCCATTATATCAACATATAAGGACTTTGACCTACCAATTAAATCCATCTCCTCCTTGAAATAAAGGAGATTCAATACTTATAAGCATCGGAAACATTGTGGTAAAACATGGAACCTAGAGGTGTTATGGATCATCCTTATCATGTCTTCTCCATCCCATATTCACTAACTCAAACTTTTGGGTTATGACTTATATCACCCATACTCCAACTATCTAGGTGTACCTATCAACCTTAGTTTTTCGCCCTTAACCAATATTATCCCCCATAAATCTTTCATGAACCATAGAAAAGAGTGGAGAAACCTCTATTTGAAAATGATAATAATGTATAAAGGATTTGACCTACCAACCAGAGGCATATCCTCCTTGCAGGAAAGGAGCTCTAAAAAAAGACCTGAAACTGAAACCTAGGTTTAGCCCTTACAAATGTCATGTATTTATTTATAAAAGAAACTTGAATAAATAAACAACATTAATTACAACAGAGTACCTTTTACTGGTGTAACGCCCCGACCCCAGTTACCCAGAGTCGGTGCATTATTGTGTAACATTGGCATGATCACAAAAGATAAAGTCTTGAAAGACCGATTAGTTTAGTAGACTTGGAAACACTAGATACATTCATAAAGGTTACATTACATCATAAATTGAAAAACTACAATAACATAGTCTCCATTTTCCACACTCATATCCCCTTTAGACTATCCCTGCAGGTCATTCCTAAAATACTTCTTCACATCCTGGAAAAATTAAAACATTGAAAGGGGTGAGCTCAGATGCTCAGTAAGGATAACAATATAGCGGAAGATTTCATAAATAAACATAAACATTTAAGGCAATGTATAACTAAAACAAAATACTTTTAAACTTGAACTTCAGAATAATATGGCAAAAATAAAATGAAATAATGTCATTTACTTATTCACATGGATATTCTACTAGTCTAATAATCACATGCAATATCAATAACCACTTTCATAATGATGGAATGCATAATGATATACTATCATAACCACGTAGCCAAGGCCTTGTGCCAAGACTACAAATAATATTTTGTCAAGGCCTCCTGCCAAGACACTAGTTTGTCTCATGAGACCTGCCGATGCATCGATGAGCTATAGCGGGCTCCACCCATCACTTATTAAGTCCAATGCATTCCTTATATGAACAGGTTTAAACATATCATAAACCATAACATAATCGTATCACATAAAACATGCAAAAAGGAAACATAACATTTCCACATTTCAATCACAAGATATTAATACAACACAATAATATAAAAAAATACTTTCAAAACCATTTTCAATACCAAAATAAAAGAAAATTAAAACTTTTTAATTATTTTTCATTTAAAAAAGTTATGGTATGTAGAGTAAGATGAAACTCAAATAATGGTCACAGCGGCAGAGAAGTCGTTGTCTCCGCATACGTATGACAAAAAAAATTCCCTTTTTTCGTTTAGTAAAATGCTTCGTATAAAAAAAAATCCTTTTGAATAAAAGTAAAAGTCAAAGGGGTTTATACACCGTATAAAAGAAAGTTGTGTATAAAGCCAAATATGCCACAATGAAAGGAGATTGAGACAAAGTCCCTTAAAAAGATCATTTTTTAAATAAAATAGATCTATTATGTGTATTCACTATAATTACACATAAAGAAAGTACAAATACAAGATAGGACATAATAATATCATGACACAATTTGAAAGTAAGAGATTAACCCAAAGAATGGAAGTTGGGTTAAGAAGTTCCCTTACCTCGTGTCCGACTTGACTCGACCGCTCTTTAACCTCCTGAATAATAAACTATAGTAAATCTCTAATTGCTTAAGAACCTTTTTCAAGTTCATCATCCCTTTTTATCACTTATTACAATGTTATGAAAATTATGTAGTCATTTAAGTTAATAACGGTCGTTTTGTCGATATTTGGTACTTGAGTCAACAATAAACTTCTTATAATTACAAGTTGTTTATGTGGTATAATATCCATTATCTCCAGAATTATATTCATGATGTAGATATCATATATATCCTATATATCCAGTATATACATGCATTTATAATATTACATAACATTTAGAGGTAAGAAATGAAATGCACCATTCATGGAGACGGTAAGTCGTACGTACGCATGAACGCTACTTTCATTTCTATTTCATATTTAATGGAATGAAGTTATAATTATATAAAGGTATAATATAATTACAGTATAATATAATATATAATACCATTTACTCTATCCTTTATACATCCCACATATGGCATTAACGATTCAAATCACTTTGAGGGGGCGGTAGTCCGCACTTCCTAAAATGAAATTATCATGTTTACCCATAATGGAAATCCTAAAGGTATGAAATAAATGAAAAATAAAGAATCATAAGGAAAACAAAAACATAATATATATCATATATAAAAATAGTGTCATCATAATGGCCACCATGACAGGTGTTGAAAGAGGATTGAACAATCATCGTTTCGTGAGGCATAAATTTTCCAACCACAGAAACAGTATGTTCTTTAACCATTAGAAGAATGTTTTTGTAAGTTTAAATCAAATCCGTCTCATAAACACTTCCTATTATATTTAAGATACTTGTTTTGTTACAAAATAAAGTAACAAAAAGAGTTTAAGGGGTTGAAGAATAAAAATAAAACAAAATAACTTAAGAGAAGACATTACCTTAAAATCGGGTAACTCTTTTTGATTTGAGCCAAAGGCTTCCTTGGGAAGAATTATTCCCAAAGTGGGGCTTCTAGGAGTAAGAGAGGGAATTTTAGAGAGTATTTGGGCATAGGTTGGCCGATCCAAAAGGCTTTGAAGGTGTGAATAAGGTGGTAGTGGTGGGGGCCTTTTATAAGAGGAGAGGAGGGGCACTCTTTGAAAGTCATGAAATGTTACTTTATTATATAATGAGTTTCGGATTTTAAAGGTCTCACTCTTATATATTTATAGGATAAGGTAATAAGGGTTAAAAATAAACTCATACAATAAGTTTTTGACAAGTCTAAGTATTAGATTTTACATTATCTTTTCATTTTATTTAAATCATTAATTAATGAGGTAATCACTGCATCATCATGGTGGAAAAATATATTTAATTTATTAATGTCTAAGAATTATAAAAAAAATATCATGATGTAGGAAATATTTTTGGATTTCTAATGAATATTTATAGTCGAAACATTACCTTATATAATCCAATGTAATATTTTTTTTAGTAAAACAACTCATGTTTGTAACAATTTTATTTTTACTTTAAATAAAAAGTTATTATTGTCATTTTCTTACCCAAGTGGCTCCATGGGATTCCCAAGTTGACACATGGATTGTCTTGGTCGGCCATGAATCTTCCAAAAAGTGTAGGACAAGTTTAAAGGTATTTTCATATTTTTATAATATCATTTTTACCTTAAATTTCACTAATTACCTTTAATCGCGATTAATTAAACTTAAAAGTTACTATTCACCAAAAATTATTTTAATCTCATTGAACCACATTTTACTTCCTAATGAAAAACATGTATGTCGGATTTTTGAAAATAAAATCATAGAAGTGTTAATGTTTCATTTAAACGAAAAATCGGTTTTTTAACTACCACTTAGTGGTTTCACTATTCATCAAAAATTGAAGTTTTTCAGAACAATGCCAAAATTTCACCCTAAGCTATAATTGATATTCCGAATTCAAAAATGATTTCTATTTTACAAAATTCCAATCATATAAGTTTCATTAATTAATTTTATAATTAATTCCCGCTTTCACAAAAAATAGGGTGTTTTTAAGAAATAATATATATCAAAAGATTAACAATTGTTGATGTCAAATTTCAATGTGAAATTAGTTCTAATGACCACCATTGGATAAAATGGTAAAAATATATTCTAATTATACTTTAAAACCACTCAATATTATAACTTATCACTATAAATTATTTTGATTAAAAAAGTTGTTTTTAAGTATTTTTCACTATTCATAAAAAATTGGAAGTTCTCAGAAAAATACTAAAAATTCAACATAGGCTAATTTTAATATTATGAATCCAAAAATGAAGTCCATTTTGAAATATAAAATATATATAATTTCAAAAAGTGGGTATTACTATTCATAATGGCTATTTTTATTGGTTGCGGTGTGTTAGAATCTCGAACTTGCGTACAATGCAAGCTATTGCATTATTGAAAGAGAAGTGTACCATGGATGCTTGGGGTGTTACATTCTCCCCTCCTTTAATAAATTTCGTCCTCGCAATTTGAAATTTTTCTTTGAAAATAAAAGGTTTAAAATAGAAAATACCTTTGTGTAAAACCCACATTGGAGATAGGGTTAATAAAAATATAACTTTAAAAGAAAGAAATAGAAGTACAAAGGTTGTCCGAGATAGGCCATACTAGGATTCTATGAAAATATGGATATGGAGGAAAAACAAACCATCAAGGTCTGATGGAGAGTTATAGAAAATAGGATTAGGAGAAAGTTAACCACAAGAAAATCACAAACTTGTGATTGGTAAAACGGTCATTGAATCCCCTTTTGGAAAAGTTAACCGACAACATTTTTGTTTTAGGTTACCTTTAATAATGTTGAGGAATTTATTTAAGAGATTTACTAAGAACGTAAGGAAATATACTTACTTGTCATGTAGACTTTCATTCTTTAATTAATTTTTACCACAAACCCATCTTTCACTCCAAATGGTAACGGAACTCAAAAATATTCTATTTATTCTAATTGTATAAGGTTCAAAATATTAACACATACCATTTAGATTAGGAAAACTATTTTTTAATAACTAGGGACTTCTTGTAGGCTAGTGGTAGGTAATAAAGGCTTGTCGCACTATGGTTGTGGGTTCGATTCCTATATCTTTGTCCGACGCGACGGGTTATCCCCCGACCTACAGGTTGTCCTTTTCCTAAAACTATAGTATTATAATATTCCAAAAATAATATTCATAAATGTTTTAACCTTAAACAATACTATCCAAGGTTAAACATAATCCATTCCAACCTTTATATTTATCCAAAATACTTCGGTCCAACTCACTGTCCAAATTTTATAAAAAAGGTAAACATAATGAAGATCCTTTTTTCCGCGTAACGACATGTGAACACCTTCATCATGTATTAATTTAAAACACTGCAACATCCTGAATTACCATAAATTCTTATTGATTACA
Source organism: Viscum album (assembly GCA_963277665.1). Classification (NCBI taxonomy): domain Eukaryota; kingdom Viridiplantae; phylum Streptophyta; class Magnoliopsida; order Santalales; family Viscaceae; genus Viscum; species Viscum album. Next base: position 1,137,920,042 of record OY728135.1, on the reverse strand, counting down.
TTCATGATCCCTTATTCCTTATAGAATACTAGATATACTCCTTCTATCCAAAAATGTATACAAATCATTAATCAGTTTCAAGGAAGTTAAGAATATCCAATATAATTTATCCAAATCAATCATGTATTATTCCAAAATCACTATCTCGGTATTAGAACCATATTATGGTTTATCTTTCTCTCAACCGTATATTTTCCAAAAATTTAACCAGCTGTGGAGTCACTTTTCTTGGTTTCACACAATCTCAAGTCCTTGATGAAATAGTACTGTAGTACAATCCTTATATACTCCATAATTATTATAACCATTACATCATTGATACAACACTCAAATGAAAAAATTCTTTAATAACAACATAAGAACACTAATCATTCCTCCTCATATGTGGTAGTATCATAACTTGATTATTATCCAATAACATCATTTGGGGCATACTCTAATGATTTGGACATTGGTTTGCGTAGTGTCCCCACTCCTTGCAGATGAAGCATTGTACATTTGAAACCTTCTTCTTGCCCTTGCAGTCATGCACATGGTGTCCTTTTTCTCCACACTTATAACAAACTCCCATTCCCTTCAGGCAAGTTCCAAGGTGTTTCTTCTCACAGTTATCACATATTGGAAAATTCTTCTTTTCCCTCTTCCCTTTATCCATCTTTCTCTCTTCCATCATTTTCTTCTCTTGCTTACCTTCAAATCCATAGGACTCAGATAATTCTTTACTTATCTTATTAACACATGATATTATTTCGTTATATGTTGAGAACACATGGGATACTATTTCCCTTATAAATGTCGTATTAATACCATGAAAGATATGATCCTTCTTACTCTTTGGATCATACGTATTGTTGGAGTTCACATTCATTCTACTGGGCGCCATTTCTATACAATGTCATAAACTAGGTTAGTTTATGAATTTCAATGAATAATTCCAAACTTGTAAAATACTTAACGTAAATTGAATGGTTTATGGATATAATCCATAATCATAAAGTTGTTTTCTTGGAGGATTCATATACTCATAAACCCTTCATAATGGTTTGTAAATAAAATGAGAATTATCCTAAGTGTATCCCCCAGGAGTGTCGTAACCAAGAGTGCAGCAAGGCTCGTTGTCATGCACCAGTTCCCGTTCCATTCTAGCTCAAAGCGGTGTTTTCAGGTTTTAGCCCTAGGTACATATGTTCCAGAGCCGCCTCTACCTGCTCGTATCCAGACAGGGATGTATTGCTCGAAAAACTCACAAAATCTCTATAATACCAAAATTCTAGGAAGTTCTTCTATACTAATCCTCAAAGTCTATCTTTGGGATATGTTCTCTAATCAGAGTTTATCTAAATCCAGCTTCCAAGGTAAGTACTAAACTTTCTCTGATACCAACTGTAAAGCCCTGAACCCAGTTACCCAGAGTCGGTGCATTATTACGTAACATTGTCATGATCACAAAAGATCAAGTCTTGAAAGAACAATTATTTTAGTAGCCTTGGAAACACTAGATACATTCATAAATGTTACATTACATCATAAAGTGAAAAACTACAATAACATAGTCTCCATTTTCCACACTCATACCCCCTTCAGACTATCCCTGCAGGTCATTCCTAAAATACTTCTTCACATCCTAGAAAAATTAAAACATTGAAAGGGGTGAGCTCAGATGCTCAGTAAGGATAACAATACAGAGAAAGCTTTCATAAATAATCATAAACATTTAAGGCAATGTATAACTAAAACAAAAGCCTTTTAATCTTGAACTTCAGCATAATATGGAAAAAATAAAATGAAATAATTCCATTTACTTATTCACATGGATATTCTACTGGTTGAATAATCACATTCAATAGCAATAACCACTTTCAAAATGATGGAATGCATAATGCCAGACTATCATAACCACGTAGCCAAGGCATTATGCCAAGACTAAAAATAAGATTTTGTCAAGGCCTCGTGCCAAGACACTAGTTTGTCTCATGAGACCTGCCGATGCATCGAGGATCTATAGTGGGCTCCACCCGTCACTTATTAAGTCCAATGCATTCCTCATATGAACAGGTTTAAACATATCATAAACCATAACATAATCGTATCACATAAAACATGCATAAAGGAAACATAACACTTCCACATTTAAATCACAAGATATTAATACAACACAATGATATACAAAAACACTTTCAAAACCATTTTCAATACCAAAATAAAAGAAAATTAAAACTTTGTAATTATTTTTCATTTAAAAAAAGTTATGGTATTTAGAGGAATCCAAAACTCAAATAATGGTCACGGTGGAAGAGAAGTCATTGTCTCTGCATACGTACGACAAAAAAAACATTACCTTTTGTAGTTTAGTAAAATGCTTCATATAAAAAAAATTCCTTTTGAATAAAAGTAAAAGTCAAAGTGGTTTATACACCGTATAAAAGAAAGTTGTGTATAAAACCAAATATGCCTCAATGAAAAGAGATTGAGACGAAGTCCCTTAAAAAGATCATTTTTTAAATAAAATATATCTATTATGTGTATTCACTATAATTACACATAAATAAAGTACAAATACAAGATAGGACATAATAATATCATGACACAATTTGAAAGTAAGATATTAACCCAAAGAATGGAAGTTGGGTTAAGAAGTTCCCTTACCTTGTGTCCAACTTGACTCGACCGCTCTTTAACCTCCTGAATAATAAACTAGAGTTAATCTATACTTTCTTAATAACCTTTTTCAAGTCCATCATCCCTTTTATATCACTTATTACAATGTTACGAAAATTATGTAGTCATTTAAGTTAATAACGATCATTTTGTCGATCTTTGGTACTTGAGTCAACAATAAACTTCTTATAATTACAAGTTGTTTATGTGGTAGAATATCCATTATCTCCAGAATTATATTAATGATGTAGATATCATATATATCCTATATATCCAGTATATACATTCATTTATAATATTACATAACATTTAGATGTAATAAATGAAATGCACCGTTCATGGAGACGGTAAGCCGTACGTACGCATGAACGCTACTTTCATTTATATTTCATATTTAATGGAATGAAGTTATAATTATATAAAGGTATAATATAATTCCAGTATAATATAATGTATAATACCATTTACTTCATCCTTTATACATCCCACATATGGCATTAACAATTCAAATCACTTTGAGGGGGCGGTAGTCCGAACTTCCTAAAATGAAATTATCGCGTTTACCCATAATGGAAATCGTAAAGTTATGCAATAAATGAAAAATACAGAATCATAAGGAAAACAAAAACATAATATATATCATATATAAAAATAGTTTCATCATAATGGCCACCATGAGAGGTGTTAAAAGAGGATTGAACAATCATCGTTTTGTGAGGTAGAAATTTTCCAACCACAGAAACAGTATGTTCTTTAACAATTAGAAGAAGGTGTGTGTAAGTGTAAATCAAATACTTCTCATAAACACTTCCTAGTATATTTAAGATACTGGTTTTTTTACAAAAGAAAGTAATAAAAAGAGTTTAAGTGGTTGAAGAAGCAAAATAAAACAAAATAACTTAAGAGAAGACATTACCTTAAAATCGGGTAACTCTTTTTGATTTGAGCCAAAGACTTCCTTGGGAAGAATTATGCCCAAAGTGAGTCTTCTAGGAGTAAAAGAGGGAAGTTTAGAGAGTATTTGGGCATAGGTTGGCCGAACCAAAAGGCTTTTAAGGTGTGAATAAGGTGGTAGTGGTGGGGGCCTTTTATAAGAGGAGAGGAGGGGCACTCTTTGAAAGTCATGAAATGTTACTTTATTATATATTGAGTTTCGGATTTTAAAGGTCCCACGCTTATATATTTCTAGGATAAGGTAATAAGGGTTCAAAATATCCTCATCCAATAAGTTTTTGACAAGTGTAAGTCTTAGATTTTATATTATCTTTTCATTTTATTTAAATCTTTAATTAATGAGGTAATCACTGCATCATCATAGTGGCATAAAATATTTAATTTATTTAATGTCTAAGAATTATGAAAAAAATATCATGATGTAGGAAATATTTTTGGCTTTCCAATGAATATTTATAGTCGAAAAGTTACTCTATATAACCCAATGTAATAATTGTTTTAGTAAAACAACTCATGTTTGTGACAATTTTATTTTTACTTTAAATAAAAAGTAATTATTGTCATTTTCTTACCCAAGTGGCTCCATGGGGTCCCCAAGTTGAAACATGGATTTTATTGGTCTTCCATGACTCATACAATAAGTTTAAGACAAGTGTAAAGGTATTTTCATATTTTTATAATATCATTTTTACCTTAAATTTCACTAATTACCTTTAATCGCGATTAATTAAACTTAAAAGTTACTATTCACCAAAAATTATTTTAATCTCATTGAACCACATTTTACTTCCTAATGACAAAAATGTATGTCGGATTTTTGAAAATCAAATCATAGAAGTGGTAATGTTTCATTTAAAAGAAAAATCAGTTTTTTAACTACCACTTAGTGGTTTCACTATTCATCAAAAATTGAAGTTCTTCAGAACAATGCCAAAATTTCACCCTAAGATATAATTGATATTCTGAATTCAAAAATGATGTCTATTTTAAAAAATTCCAATCATATAAGTTTCATTAATTAATTTTATAATTAATTCCCACTTTTACAACAAATAGCGTGTTTTTAAGAAACAATATATATCAAAATATTGACAATTGTTGATGTCAAATTTCAATGTGAAATTAATTCTAATGACCACCATTGGATAAAATGGTAAAAATATATTCTAATTATACTTTAAAACCACTCAATATTATAACTTATCACTATACATTTTTTTGATTAAAAAAGTTGTTTTTAAGTATTTTTCACTATTCATAAAAAATTGGAAGTTCTCAGAAAAATACCAAAAATTCAACATAGGCTAATTTCGATATTCTGAATCCAAAATTGAAGTCCATTTTGAAATATAAAATATATATAATTTAAAAAAGTGGGTATTACTATTCATAATGGCTATTTTGATTTGTCGCGGTGTGTTAGAATCTCAAACTTGCGTACAATGCAAGCTATTGCATTATTGAAAGAGAAGCGTACCATGGAAGCTTTGGGTGTTACAACTGGTCTAGGTTCAGGAAAATTAGATACATCACTTATATTTCAATAAAAATATACAAGTTGAAAACAATGATTCTTCAGCATGTTTCTTCCACAATAGAGTTTCAACGCAGCAAGTTTTCTAAACCTGTAAAAGTGTTTATAAAATATAGGGTGAACATAAAATGCCCAGTAAGGGGTTTTTGAAAAAACTAATAAAACCCCTTTTAGTAATTCTTTAAAATTTTATAATCATACAAAAAAAATATTTTCACCAACACTTGAAAACATATATATATATATATAAACAGTATTTCGCAAAATAATTATACTTGAAAATATATTAGGGATTATCCTTTAAAAATATTAATTTTGATGTGGGGCATTAACAATACTTAGCATTCCATGGCTAAAATCCATAACATAAGGCCATAGGTATTCTCTTAGACTTACGAGTTCACTCCCCATAATGTCTCTTAATTCACCCATGACAGATGTTTGAAAACATTTTCTCATAGACCTACCATTCTCATCTCAATCCCAAAACATTTTCAAAATACTCACATAGTATTAATTCACTCAAATGAGTGTCACTAACATTTTTACAAAATTTTCTAAACCCCTTTAGAGAGAATCCCATGCTTGGAAACATTTTAAGAACCATAAATGTAGGTCACATGAATTAAATACATATATGATAAAAAAAATTGATAATGTCAAGTATGGGTAGATGATGGCCATACCTATACATGCATGACACAACAGATGATGTGGATGTAGGTATGCACATGAACTGATAACTCATTCCATAAATTCACATAAAATGATAATTTTTGTCCCATGCAATTTAAGCAACCAAGGTGTCTTTAGGAATTTTTAAAAAAATCATTAATCATTAGTTTAAGGACTGCCAAACTCCCTAGTTTTTAGAAAGATGAGAAGAATTAAAAAAACCAATGTTGTTTATACCTAAGTGAATATATATATATAAAAATATATATATAAACTTATATATATATATATAACCAACTTTGAAAACCATAATGGTTTCAAACAAATGTAGGTTCTTAAAAATACATAGTAAGAATCCATATCAAGTTTATATATATAAATACTAAAAATATTGGACAATACATGTGTGTATATACATATGTATATACACTTATGTAACTCTTGTTTAAAAAAATCCTTACTTGATCATCAAAATCATACCCTTGCGTATATAATATTTTTATTTAAAGATCATTTAAATCAAGAAGATTTATTATATATGTAATACGAATTAGGAAAATATGGTTTTATATATACATACATATATATATAACAATGTATATAAGTATATATTTATGAATTCAAATAAAATTCCCTTACCTGTGTTTCGGTGCGGATGTGCGTCGGGTTACGCTGTTCCGCCAGGACGCGTTCGCGCGTGCACCCGTCAACCCGAGGGGATGGGCGCGCGGCTTGTGGTCCCGCAGTCCCGCTTTCCAAGGGCGGGTGGCATCCGTCCCTTATTCAGGGGCGTCTGCTCCTTGATCGAAACCGGGATGATGGGATGTCGGCTTCTCCTTCCTTGGACGTCTCCTCGGAACTTGTCGCCTAATCCGGGTCTCCCTCATAGACTTAAGAATGTTCGTGAATCTCGTTCCCGGCGCCATATCTTCATGGACACCGGTTAATTACGCTGCTTCCGCCCGGACGTTCCAAGGAGTCTGGGCGGGGCAGCAACCTGCGGTGAGAAGGCCGGGTGGCTCTGGGTGCTGGGGGCGTGTCGTAACACTGCGGCTCTGCACGTCTGTCTTCCGTCCCTAATAGGGCTTCTCGAAGGCACGATGGCCTGAGGCATCCCGTACTAGGTGCGGGGAACTGTGTCGCCTGAGGTTTTCCTCAGCTTCCCGTGTTTAACACGGGGTATGCCGCGAGTTTAACGTCCAGCGGGGACGGCATCGGACCGATCAACACGAAAAGTGGATCAGATGACAGAACCCCTTGCGGGGAACCTCCGACGCTGGGGCCAGCACATGGGCGGCTTCCCAAGTAACGTGGAGTGAAGTGAAGTGGCATGACCCCACCGGGATGTGGCGGCCCGGGTAAGGATCAGGGTGGATGATGGAGTAAAGAGCTTGGACCCCAGAGGGGCTTCCTACGTACCGCGCGTTAACACGGATCAAAGTCAACGTAGTTCGGGCATACAGTTTAACGTCATGCTGGACGTCGGCAAGCCGACTCACGAAGAGGTCGAGGCCGCCGGGCGGAGGATTGAACCGAACCACCTCGCACGGAGGGGGGATGGAACGGCCGGGTGGATCACAGTTTCACGTCATGCTGGACGATAAAAGGGGAAATGGAAAAGGGGGGCTGTGGGGAGGCACCGTGGAGATACACACGGGCAGTCTCCCACAGGGGCGGATTCATAGGTGAATCAACGCAAGCGTGAACCCTGGAGGGGTCCACTGATGGACGAACCGACGTAAATACGACCGGGACGACCAGGTGGTGGGCTTGAACCTCGGGGAGGCTTCCTACGTACCCTGTATAGGAGACAGGGATCAAAGTCCACGTAGTTCATTCTGTCAGGACTTACGCACTTGGGGCAGCCCGGATGCTGCAAAACTCAGCTGGAAGGGACTTGGACCGAAAGCAGAAGACACCTCGATCCCAGTCAGACCCTCTACTGGCTTCGGCAGTGGGGAGGCGCAATGGAGATACACATGTGCAGCCTCCCACGAGAAATTAGGGGTTTGTAATACCCTGCCCCCGTAGGGAAAAGCCACTCCCATTAAATCGTCCCAAAAGGGGGACAATCCCGACATCCCTGCAGAGACGAGCGGGTGGGGGCCACGTCCAAACCGGGGGAGACCCTGCGTGCGGAGCACGGGATCAGGTTGCGGACGGTTTAGCGTCTTGCCAGACGAAGTACAGTTTAACGTCATGTGTTGAGGACGAAGCGGACGGTTTAACGTCTTGCCGGACGAAGTACAGTTTAACGTCATGTGTTGAGGACGAGGCACTTGGCAGTTTAACGTCTTGCAGCACGGACGATGGGGGCTAGGCAGTTTAATGTCGTGCAGCTTGGACGGGTGTGCAGTTTAACGTCATGCTGGGCATAGGTTGCCGGACGAAGCACTTGGCAGTTTAACGTCTTGCAGCGCGGACGATGTACAGTTTAACGTCGTGCAGGACGTATATGCAGTTTAACGTCATGCTGGACGAGTATGCAGTTTAACGTCATGCTGGACATAGGTGCGTGTCACTTCGCGCAAGCCTGGAGGGCCGCACGGGAAGACAACGCACGGTGCGGGCACCCGGGATGAGAATCATCGGGTGCCACACAGGCGGGTACCCTTAGGAGGTCAACGGGGACGACCCTGGCAGATTGCGCGCAAAAAGGAAGCTTTGCGCGCAATACTGCGGGCCGGCGCGCAATCGGGGCGGCTGGCGCGCAATTGGGCCAGCGCCTTGCGCGCGGATGCTTGAGATTGCTCACACCGGGCTTCGGATAGCGCGCGGGGGCAACGGCTCATTCTCTAATGAATGGCCACTTGAAAGAAGGGGGGGTGCGCGCAATCAGTCCGGATTGCGCGCACCCCGGGGGCAATTGCGCGCAAGCGGGTTCTTTTGCGCGCAAAGGCCTTAGGGTGAGTTTTTATTCAAATGAAAGGAGCCAGCGGGGATTGCGCGCGAAGGCGGACCCCGAGGCTTTCTTGCGCGAAAGAAAGGAGGTTACCTGAAGTTCGTCATTGCGCGCGGAAGGGGTTGAATTGCGCGCACGGGAGACGTTTCGACTTCCAGCAACCTTTGAAATGTTGGGGGCTGCCTTGTATTTATAGGCAACCCCGGGCGCGGAATCCAGGGTGCGAGCGCGAAATTCTCCTCGCGGGCGCAGAATCGGGCACGGCGCGCAAGGGAGTCGCGCGGACCCGCGGCGCGCAAAATTGCGCGCCGGACCGGCGCATTGCGCGCATCCCGGGGGGTTTGCGCGTGGAACATCTTTTTTGCGCGCGGGCCTCTGAAATTCCGCGCAAGGCCTCCGGGCCCTCCGAAACGTTCTTCCGACTCCAAATATCACTTCGCTTTCCGCATCCGGAGCTTCGTTTGGGAACAACGGACTTTTCCGGCGTCTACAAAAGCCCCCCCTCGGAATCTGATCGGCGAGAGGTCGCAACGATCGGGTTCCGAGGGAGACGCCGGAATGCCGAAGTCCTGGGCGGCGCGGAACTTAGGCGCGCAAAAAGGGGCGCCGGTCGCGAAATTCGCCGCTGCGGTCGCGCAAAGCGCTTTCCGCGCAGCGCGGGCCCGGCCTCGCCTATAAATAGGGGCGCTGGGTTTCTGGAGAAAAGAGGGAGGTCATTCCTAGGAAAGGAGACCTCAGACCTAACCAATGTATCATCCCCCAACTTGTTCCAACACACGAGCGGGACAACGCTAGGGGCGTTGAGATTTTATCCGAACATAGGGAAATGAGAAAAGGTGAATCGCGTGTCCCGAATCCAGACATCCACAACGATCGGCCTTCCAGGAAATGCCCAAGACGGTAGGCGGACAGTGGATCGACCATAACAACTGCAATAGACGGACCGAAAAAGGCCATCATTCATATTGCAGGAGGCGGACCACATGTCATCATGAATACCGCTTTGGGGTTCCTTCAGACACAAGGGTGGAAAATCCAGATCAACAGGGCATGCGAAGCGTGGGGCGAAGTGACGATTTGTTCGGACAGAATCCAACGCTCTCAAAATTGCGCCACCGTGGGGAAAGCGTATTGGGCGGATGCACTAATCTGGCCGTGAGTCACCTCAATTCTCAGACAGCACCTCTCTGACGAGGAAACTGTCGCTTCCCATCATTGCGATGGGGCATCCCGAGCTGAATCGGGGAGAATATCACAACTGCACCACTCTACCCGAAGTCAGGCCAGACGGCCGGCGACGAGGAGGGGCGGGACTTATCGATCCCTGAGGCTGGACCCGAGTCGAAATGCCCGGGCGTTCCTACGTACTCTATCAGGCTGGAGATCAAGCCACACGTAGTTCTGTGAGTGCAGTTTAACGTCATGCAGGACGTAGGACCCCATTTGGGGTAGATCTTAGTTTAGGGTCTTAGAGCTCGGACCATAAGGGCTGGATCTTAGTTTAAGGTCTTAGAGCTCGGACCATAAAGGTGGAGGATCTTAGTTTAAGGTCTTAGAGCTCGGACCATAGGGCTAGAGGATCTTAGTTTAAGGTCTTAGAGCTCGGACCAGAAGGGGAGATCTTAGTTTAAGGTCTTAGAGCTCGGACCATAAAGGGGGGATCTTAGTTTAAGGTCTTAGAGCTCGGACCATAAAGGGGGGATCTTAGTTTAAGGTCTTAGAGCTCGGACCATAAAGGGGGGATCTTAGTTTAAGGTCTTAGAGCTCGGACCATAAAGGGGGGATCTTAGTTTAAGGTCTTAGAGCTCGGACCATAAAGGGGGGATCTTAGTTTAAGGTCTTAGAGCTCGGACCATAAAGGGGGGATCTTAGTTTAAGGTCTTAGAGCTCGGACCATAAAGGGGGGATCTTAGTTTAAGGTCTTAGAGCTCGGACCATAAGGAGAGATCTTAGTTTAAGGTCTTAGAGCTCGGACCATAAGGGCTCAAAGCACGCCACATCGTGGTCATATCCCCTGGATATGCGAAGATGCACTGAGGGATAGTGTCAAGAGTGTCGAGGTTTCGCCTGGTCAGAATGGGAGGTGGAAAATGTGAATCATGCGGCCATTCACTCGAGGACCGGGAGCACCGGCGTGACGATATGAGAATACTGCCGACCGTGGCGGAAAAGCAGCATCAACATCGCACCAACCGTTGGTGGAATGAGGCAGCAAACGAGCATCGACCGCTCAATCGCAGGATTTATATCGATTTGCTGCCCGAGGCCATTGGGGGTACCGGCCCGAGTCGGTGGGAGAGCACTGAGGCATTGTGTCCGAACCGTTCACGGGGGCTCCACCCAGGGCGTAGACGATGGGTCCGAATGAAAGGGAGCACGAAGCCTGAAAAGTGGAGGAAACCTGACCAAGCGGATCCTGACCCTCCTGGCAATAAACCAGAGTACTCTTGACACCGGTGGACCACGGCAAGGGGTCGGGGAACACGCCTTGAGGGTGACCTGAAGGCGGCGGATTCCCCAGAGAAGGGGGAATCTCTAAGAGGTGGGGGGCTGGACCCGAAGTTTCAAACATCCGGGCGTTCCTACGTATCCCATAAGGATGGGAATCAAGCCGCACGTAGTTCTTGAAGCGCGGTGCAACACAATCGGGCACCAGCGCGGGGAAGAGTGCGGGTCTGACCCTCGCACACAAAAGGAGCGGCATTTGATATTTCTTGTTTGTCCTTAAAGATGAATGGTTTTTCTTTGTGCGGCGACATGCCCGTGATTGAGAAATCTCTGGCGTCGCCACAATAATCAAGCCATGGAAGGCATTGATGAATGGCGTGGTCATTAACCAGCGCCCAACATGAGTGTCCCCTGAGGAGGACATCACGATGCAGTGCCGTTTCTCGTCGGGCGGCCAAGACGATCACAGTTTACGGTCGTGTGGTAGGACCAGACAACACAGTTTAAGGTCGTGTGGTTCGGACCATGGAGGAACCCGCTTATCGCGGTACGGCGGACACGGCGGAGGTGGGAACATACCCAGCCCTGCGGTCACGCACGATTCCAGGAAAAGAGTCTTGGGATAGGGGTCTGCGTATGTCCATCACCCGAGGGGCAGAGATGCTAGCCTCCAGATATACTGGGCCCAGAACGCAATTGTTCGGGCGACTCCCTCCTCCTTATGGGGACGAGGGTCCAGCTACGCATGGCCCTTAGGGAGGATATCTGCATATATCCTTGGTGCTCAGATCATGGGAGCCTCGAACGACATCATTACCCTGGTTGGTCTGCCTAACGTGTAGAGGCGTACCGGAGGTCGGTATGAAGAGAGTGTCAAGATCCCACTACAACGCACAAAGGCGGAGTGTGATGAGGACTGCGCAACCAATGTTCAGAGCCCGAGAGAGCTGACATGGCGATCAAGGACGTTGCTGACGCATTCGCAACACAACATCCGATCGCGTCAGCCCAAGACGGGGCAAGCAAACGAGCATCAACCGCTCAATCGCAGGATTCATATCGATTTGCGGCCCAAGACCCACCGGTAAATCGACCCGGAGCGGTGGGAGAGCACTGAGGCATCGTACCCAAACCGCTAACGAGGATCCCTTTGAGTGAAGGCTCGAACAAGAGGAAGCGCGAGGCCTGACAAGCAACACAGGACTTGTCGGGATTGAATCTGACACTACAAGTCATAGACCGAAGCACCCAAAACATGTTAACAGATCTCCGGAAAGGGTCGGAGGACTCACCCCGAGAGCAACCGAAGGGGGGCAGATCCCCGCAATCAACCAAGAGACGGGGCTGGACCTGAGACACAAGCGTCCAGGCGGTCCTACGTATCCCATAAGGATGGGAATCAAGCCATACGTAGTTCTGGAAAGGCAGTTTAACGTCATGCAGGACGATGAGGGGTGTGAGGTAGTCCCACACACGGGGGAGGCGTACGGCGCGGCCAGTAGACCGACGTGAATGAGGACATAATCCCCTACTCACGCGATACGCCTCGCACAAAAAGGAGGGGAACTGGGGCCAGAGGCCCAACGCGGGATAGAGATTCCCGGGAAATGGGGCTGGGCCTGAAACATGAATGTCCAGGCGGTCCTACGTATCCCACAAGGATGGGAATCAAGCCATACGTAGTTCTTGAAGTGCAGTTTAACGTCATGCAGGACGATGAGGAAAAAAGAAGGGGGGAGCAGAAGGCATCCCCAAACGTGGAGGGGGGCGTACAGCGTGACGAGCAAACCGACGTGAATGAGGGCATAGCCCCGCACTCACACCATACGCCGCACACCCCGGGGCAACTGGGCCAAGGGCCCGAGATGGGATGGAAATTCCCGAAGGATGGGGCTGGGCCTGAAACACGAGGGTTCAGGCGGTCCTACGTATCCCATAAGGATGGGAATCAAGCCGCACGTAGTTCTTGAGTGGCAGTTTTACGTCATGCAGGACGAATGCTGAACAGTTTAACGTCTTGTAGCTCGGACGTAGTGCAGTTTAGCGTCATGCGGGACGAAGCACTTGGCAGTTTAACGTCTTGCAGCGCGGACGAATGCTGAACAGTTTAATGTCTTGTAGCCTGGACGAATGCAGTTTAACGTCGTGCAGGACGTGGTGACACTCAGGCAAAGTATTGCTTGAGGAACCTAGCGTTGGTGGGAGGAGTGACACGCTCACCATCCATAGTCGCTAGGGAGTACGCGCCATTGGGATAGACCTTGTGGACAACAAGAGGTCCCTCCCACTTGGGCTCCAACTTGGGCGGCTTCCTGCCGGGGATCATCGGTGCTCTTAGGGCTAGCACTGGATCACCCTGCAGGAAGGAGCGGAGGCGAACCTTCTTGTTGAAAGCTCGAGCCATCCTGCTTTGATGCCTCTCCAAGTTGTGCAAAGCGCGAAGTCTATTCTCATCCAGTGCTTCCAACTCGACTAGACGGGCTTCAGCAACTCTGCCCGGCGCTTGCTGGTCGTAGACCGCAGTGCGCAAGGACGGTAACTGGATCTCGATGGGCAGGACGGCCTCAGCTCCATACACCAGGGAATAAGGGGTCATCTGGGTGGAATTGCGAGTCGTCGTCCGATAAGCCCAGAGGGCGTTGGGGAGCTTGTCCGGCCAACTCTTCTTGTTCTGACCAACCATCTTTTGCAGAATGTTAGAGAGGGTTTTGTTAAACGCCTCGATCTGTCCATTCGCCTGCGCATGATAGCGAGATGTATGGTTCGAGCGGATGTTATACTTGGCGTACAACTTCTTCAACTCGGCTGCTCGGAAATTGGTTCCGTTATCCGTGAGGATAGCGTGAGGCACTCCAAATCGATAGATGATGTTGGAGGTCACGAAGTCAGCGATCGAACAGGATTTGACCTCTCTGAGCGGAATCGCTTCTGCCCATTTGGAGAAGAAGTCCGTGGCGGTCAGAATGAACCGGCACTGGCGAGCTGTCGCCGGCGGGTAAGGTCCCACAACGTCCAGTCCCCAGACTGCAAAGGGCCAGGAATACCTTGTGGTATGGAGAGGCTCCGGCGGCCGATGCACAAAGTTCGCATGAACCTGGCACGCATGGCACCTCCTGGCGTACTCGATGCAGTCATGGATCATAGAGGGCCAGAAGTATCCCAACCTCCGAATCTGGTGGGACAGCTTCGGCCCAGTCTGGTGGGCGCCGCATGAACCAGCATGAACCTCTTGCATGACTCGTGGGATCTCAACTCCCTGAAGGCAACGGAGGAGAACACCATCAAATCCGCGTTTGTAGAGGATCTGCTCCAGGCCGGGACTGCTCTGGAGGACGAACTGCGATGCGCGGCGTCGAACTCGCTCGCGCTCGGCCCGATCTGACGGAAGAATGCCATGTTGGAGGTACTCAACCAAAGGCGTCCTCCAATCAGGGGCTGATCCGACTGCTATATCTGGGGTACTCGGGGCTCCGGGCATAGGGGCAACCACGGTGAGATTGCTCACCAATGGGCCGCGATCTTCCTCCGGGATAACGGGAGCGATGAGCCTGCGGCGCGTCACGCGGACGATCAGGTTGTCCTGTTCAGGTTCCGCAAGTGACGCAGCCAGGCTGGCCAAAGCATCTGCTCGACCGTTCTGCGACCGGGGAACATGGACAATTTCCGGCCGAGAAGGGAACCGGGCCATCAGAAGAAGGGTGCACTCCAACAATGGCACAAGTTCCGGCTTCCTGACAACATAGTCGCCATTGATCTGCTTAACGACCAGTTCGGAGTCCCCTTTCACGCACAGACGGGGCACGTCGATCTCGAGAGCTAACTCGAGGCCGGTGATGAGGGCATGGTATTCCGCCTCATTGTTGGTACAGCCCTCTGACAACAGGAAAGAGTATGGCAGCACGGCTCGCTCCGGGGTAATGAAGACGATGACCAAGCCCACTCTATTGAGCTTAGGATTATCGAGTCTTCTACCGGTGGGGCTCCGGGAGGCACCGTCAAAGTGCATCTGCCAGCATGGATCGGCTCGATCAACCGAGAGAATGGTCTCATCAGGAAAGCCTAGATCCAGCGGCTGATCCGCGGAGGTCGGGTGAGCGGCCAGAAAGTCTGCCAACGCTTGCCCTTTGATGGCCTTCTGAGACACATACCTGATGTCGAACTGCTGGAGAATCACAGCCCACCGCGCTAGACGGCCAGTCAACATAGGTCGGCTCAGGATATATTTCAACAGGTCTACCCGAGAAACCAACTGTACCTCATGGTGCTGCAAGTAGTGCCGTAATTTCTGTACGGCAAATACGAGCGCCAGGCAGCTCTTCTCGATGGGGGAATACCTAACCTCCGCATCGAGGAGCATGCGACTGAGGTAATAGAGGCTATTCTCTGTTCCCTCGTTGTTCTTCTGGGCGAGAAGGGCACCCAGGGACCGTTCCAGGGCGGTCACATAAAGGACCAGCGGCTTTCCGGATACGGGCGGCATCAGGACCGGAGGTTGAAGCAGGTACTGCTTGATTTCCTCGAAAGCGGTCTGACACTCTTTATCCCATACATAGGTGGCACCCTTCTTCATAAGCCGAGAAAAGGGCTTACACTTGCCGGCCAGATTCGCGATGAATCGGCGTATATAGGCTAAGTGGCCTTGGAACCCTTGCAGTTCCCGGACGGTACCCGGGGGAGGCATCTGGCTAATCGCCCTGATTTTCTCTGGGTCGATCTCAATACCCCGGTATCTTACCACAAATCCAAGGAACTTTCCGGAGGTGACCCCAAAGGCACACTTCAACGGGTTCATCTTCAGGCAGCGAGACCGGAGGAAGCTGAACACTTTCTCAAGATCTTTGAGATGGTCCTGACGCTGGCGCGATTTGACAACCAAGTCGTCGACGTAGCATTCCACCAGTGTGCCGAGGATTGGCTTGAATATGCGGTGCATCGCCCGTTGATAGGTGGCACCTGCATTCTTCAGGCCGAAGGGCATGACCCGGTAGCAAAAGGTGCCTTGGGGGGCCCTGAAGGCAGTGAACTCCTCATCCTCAGGGGCCATCCGAATTTGGTTGTATCCGGAGTATCCATCCATGAAGGAGAGGGCTTGGAACCCTGCTGTGGCATCAATCAACAGCTCTGTCACTGGAAGGGGAAAATCATCCTTCGGACAGTGGCGGTTGAGATCGCGGAAGTCGATGCAGACTCTAATCTGCCCGTTCTTCTTCCTGACCGGCACAATGTTGGCCAGCCATTTGGGGTACTGAACTTCCCTCACGAAGTTGGCTTTGATAAGCTTGTCAACTTCGGCCTCAACCATGGCACCATGGGATGGGTGCATTTTCCTGGGAGGCTGCTTGAACCCGCGATGGTTTGCCGGGAGACCAAGACGGTGGACGGCTACCTGAGGATCTAGCCCCGGCATCTCGTCATAGCCCCAAGCGAACACATCACGGTGCTGCCTGAGAAAGTCCACGTACTGCTGCCGCTCCTCAGAGGGCATGGCGGCACTAACCAACGTGGGTCTTGGATCGGCCTCGGTTCCAAGGTTCACCTGTATTAACTCATCGACCGTGGCGGGGACGCCCTCCTCAAAGGCTGGGGGTGCGTCTTCCATACCCTCTCCACTCGGGGAGGGATCATCCACGGGAGAGACTGCGTTGGAAACTGCATTGGGGCTACCAGATCCTGCTGGGCCACTGGTGCTGGCGCGGGCGGTCGCGGCCGTCTCATCAGGAGACTCGCGGACCGTCAAGACCATGGCGACGTCCAACCGGTGAATCGGGAGGACGTAAGCGTCATCCAGACTTGCCCAGGGATCGCTTGCAACAGCGACAGGCTCAACCTCACCTGCCAGGATCTGCTTATCCTTGCTCTTGTAATAGTCCGCGTCCAGATAGCGGGCTTCACATGAGGCAAAAGGAGAGGCATCTCCTTGAAGCACGCCTACTCGACCATTAAGGGAGTATTTGAGGCATTGGTGGTATGACGAGGGAACCGCCGCGTGAAGGTGAAGCCATGGCCTGCCCATCAATGCGTTATACGCAGTGTCCTGAGAGACTACCATGAATTCGGTGTTGGCAACCAAGTCACCGAACTGGGTCTTCAAACGTATCTTGCCGACCGGGGTTTGCTCGGTGCGGTCGTACCCCTGGATCCTGAGGTCGGAGGGAATCAAGTCATCCTCAGACAACCCCAATCTCCGGAGCGTCCGAGTTGGAATCAGGTTAATCCCGGACCCCGTGTCGACAAGACAACGCCGGACTTCAAGGCCATTGAACTGGCCAGTGACATACAGCGGACGGATGTGTCCCTGTATAGGAGGGTCCTCATCCTTACCAGAGAACGAGATAACTGCCTGACATTCGGCGTCCTCGATCGTTTCGGCGTGGAAGTCCTCTGCAGCCGCAACCTCTGTCTCGAACTGGAGGGGGCTCTTCAGGGCTTCAGCGAGTGCCTCGCGCATCTCAGATGACATGCGCAGAGCCTCAAGGATGGAGAGCCTTGCTGGGATGTCGGCCAAGTGCTTCAGGACATCATACTTTTTGGCCAAGCGCGAGCTCCTGGTTGCAGGAGATTGCTCTGCGGTTGGTGGCATGACGGGCCTTACCGGTTGGATCGGCGGCCGACTGGTACTTGGCGCATCTCGCTGTTCACTGGTCACAGTCCGGGAAATGGTCACCGTACTGGAGTCAGGAGGCCGGGATGGACTTGTGGCAGGGCGGAGCTGGTCGCGACGCGGCTGAGGCGGTTCTGCCCGGTCCCACACCACAAACAGTGGCGGAGGCGAATCCGTTATCCCCAGATGGGGGGCCTGCGCGCGTTGAGCTCGATCTTGAGCCTGCTGCCTAGTCTCAGTGGCGTGCACGGCCTGGCCGGAGGTACCGACGGTTGTGCCCCGGCGACTCCTGCTGCTGCGGTTCTTCCGACGGTGGCGACGACCGGGGACACTAGGGAGGTCCACCTGGTGTTCTTCAACGTCGGGAACCGAAAAGGGATTTACCAGCTCGACGGTGTTAACCGAAGCGTACCCAATACCGTCGTCGGACGAATCATCCATCACCGGGTGGATCCGAGGAGGGACCCCCATCTCCGGGGGCATGAAATCGCCGAGAGTACGGGATAGTGGCGGAACTGGCGGGGCGCGCTCTTCCTTCTTGCGCTGCCGCCGTTTGCTCCTCTTGGAGGAGGCAGACTGGGACGACGATGCCGAAGCAGCACCCGCAGGTTCTGGGGGCTCAGGCTGATTCAAGCGCGCACGGATGATTCCCTGGGCGCGAATGGTCGTCTTGCGGGCCATCCAGTTATTATACTTCTGGGACCCGCGGTCGGAGACCAGCTGCCATTCGTCCTCGTTGCCACTATCGTCATCTGATCCCACGAACACGCCCGCTACCTGTGCTGGAGCTGGGCCCAACCTGATTACATTGTTGTTAATCTGGTCTTGGAGCCAGTCCTTAAACACATAGCACCGCTGGATGGTGTGCCCCAGGGCCCGATGGTAGGGGCAGTAGCGGGGGTTATCCGTGAGATGTGCCTCCTCTGGCCTCCAGCACTCAGGCAATCGCACAATCCTCTGCTCCAGGGCGCTCCGGAAATAACCGGGGACCTGATCCTCATGGAATGAGTACGTCAGGTGTCGCGGGCCCCTGGGAGCGTGGTCTTGACGAGGGGCTGAAGGGGCCTGCCGAGGAGGTGGACCCTGATTATCTCGCCTGGGTTGTGGCGGTACATTACGCGGAGGGGCCGGCCGGTTCTGAGGCTGCCGTTGCTGGGCCGGGAACTGAGCCCGTGGAGGCGGATTCCTGTGAGGCTGCGGAGCTGGCCTCACCGGCAGCAGCTCCAACGGCCTGGGAGCCTCTATCTGGGCCACAGCAGCGGGCTCAGCCCTGCTGGCTCTCCTTGCAGGAATCATAGGAGGCAGCGGGTGTGCCTGGCTGGCCTGTTGCAGGGCTTCCTCAAGACGTTGAGCTTTGTCTGAGAAGTCCCTGAACCCTCCGGGGTAATTCTGAGTAATCAGGGAAGGGACCAGCTCGGTCTTGACGTTCCCGACGCACATTGTCAGCAACTGCTCCTGAGTCAATGGCATGTCAAGGGAATACGTGAGACCCTTCCATCGGGCGACGAAGTCCGCGACTCGCTCATCAGGCCTCTGCTTGCACTTGAAGAGGTCTGCGATACTCGTCTTCCGGGTCGTGGAACTGAACTGGTAGAGGAACTGTCTACGGAGGTCCTCCCAGCTGGTTACCGACCCGACGGGGAGCTGGCTGTACCAGACAAATGCTGGCCCTTCCAGTGTCTGGACAAAGCAGCGAAGCTTAGCGGCCTCTTGCTGCGCCGGAGTCCCCAACATAGGCCCGCACCTCGAGTTGAAATGGGCCAAATGTTGTGGCGGATCTCCGGTCCCGTTGAAGGGGGCGAAAGTGGGATTCCCGAATCCCGGAGGCGCCGGCATGTCATCCACCCATGCTGGGTATGGCTTGCCGTCCGGTGGGATCGCCACCTGCCGAGTCTCCAAGGCTTCCAAGCGGGCAATGAGTGCCGCCATCGGATCGTCCGGACATGGGTTCCAGTCCTGGCGAGGATCTCTAACCACGAGCGCATTGCATGGCCCTTCAATCGGGTCGTCGACCGGATCGTCGAACTCGGCAGCTCGTGGGATGGCTGGCGGAGCGGCCCTTGGGGCAGCGGGAGGAATCCGAGCGGGATCTCTCGGGTAGTCGCGCCGCTCGGGAGGGTGTGGCGAAACATACCGCGCCCTCTTGCCGTAGGCAATGGCCTCTCTCCTGTCGGCGAACACGGCGTAATCACGGTTGCCCGGGAGAGTCTCATCGAGGGGTGGTTGTTCCGGTCCCTGCTGTCCTGGCCTGGGATCACCGTAGTCAGGCCGCCGTTCTGCAGCGCGCTCGGCGAGGAGCTGGTCAACCAGCCTCTTCTGTTCGGCGAGCTGCTGACGTAGCGTAGCCTTCTCGGGATCCTCCTCTGCCCTCCGCATGGAGGCAGATGGGTCGGCGGGCCTTATAGCCTCGCTGTGCTCTTTTCCTTTGCTGACGTTTCGGCTCAACGTCAGTGCTTCAGTGGGTGCGGGGAGCCCCAGGAGGTTCCTCTGATGACGAGTAACTCTCACTGATGGGTCTGACGACGGCTTGTCTTCGGGGGGGAAGCCCCCGTCGAGAAGTTCCAAGTCGTTCCCCTCTCCCGACAGGTCAGCCATATTGACTGTTCCTGTCCCTGGGGATATACCCTCAGGGCCACCCAACGAATCGGGCTGTCGGCGAATCACACTGAAGCGTAGGGCAGCGTACTGCCCCCATCCACGGATATACACGTGGGGAGTGGCTTCCTCGATAACTTTGCGGAGTACTTGAAAGCACTCAACGCATCGTTGTTGGAGGGCCTCGTGGTGCCCAAATGACCCGGGGTGCCGAACCGCGGGGAGCATGGCCAGGTCAATTTGACGGCACTGCTCACCAATATCCTCCAGGTGTAGTTGACTCCCGGGGTATGGCATTTGTAGGCAGTGAAGACGGGAGTGAGTCTCCCGGAGAGTTCGGCGGAAGCACTCGAACTCATCCGGGGTGAGCGATTCGGGTGCATCAAAGCCCGGTCCTGCGACTGGCCAAAACTTCTCAGGGAAGTGGCCCTCTGCAAGGACGGTCCAGAAGCTCCACGACTCAAACTCGGGACCCAGATCTCCTCGGTCCTCTTCCATGGCTGGGAACGGACGGGGAACTGGTAGTGGTGCCGAGGCGGGCCGTCGGGCCGACGGGCTGGCCGGCGGTGAATACGGCGAGCAGGCCGATTGGCCTCCATATCCCGGGCCTCCCCCTGAGGGTGGCGGTGCCCCAGCTACCACATCACGATAGGACGGGCCGGCGAGCGAACATCCTGCCGTAGCATCGGTGCTCGCCGAGGGCGCACCAGATCGTGGTTCGACCGTCGGTCCCCAGAAAAAGTCTCCGGCTTCTCTGATCGAGACGGAAGGCACTTCCGGAGGGGCCGGTACCAACCGCAAGTTTGATCCTTGGGGGTCTACCAGGCCCTCGTTACTCCGGATATACCTTCGGAGAGACGCGGGGATCACATCGATCTCGCTCTCGGGGAGCACGAGGCTGACGTGCCGCATTCCTACCCCTGCCCTTGACTGGCGGGATTGGGGAAGGGGCTCTGTCGCCGAATCGTACTCTGCCTCTGAGTCAGAGAAGCAAACCGGTCGGATCTCTGTCCGGAACTCCGCAACATTCTTCCCTCGGCGTCGACGCCTTGCCTTCCTGCCCCTGGGTGGTTCTTCGGGGCAGGGCTGATCTCTGTCCTGGCGTCCTCCGGCCGCACTGGTGCTGGGGCCGAGAGGACTGGGAACCAAGGTGCGAGGGGCACCGGGACAGATATCAAAGGGGACGCGGGGAGAGATGATTCCGGGCAGGCCTCCGGGCCGGGATCGGAAGGTGGGATGACCCACGCCTCCTGGATCGGCCACACAGAGTAGATCCTGCCGGTGAATAGCGCTACCGCGAGGTGGTCCGCGGTGGCTACTGCCAGTGCCAGCAACCGGGAGAGTCAACCCAACCTGCCTTTGGGGCGGTCGGGGCCTCGATCCGGGTCGGGCATAGGAGTTCCCCCGCTCAGGATGCACAGAGGCCTGGCGACTGGAGCCAGCAGTGGCTTGGGCCAATGCGGCCGCTGTTGCTAGAGCCCCAAGGTGGGCATCCTCTTCCGCTCGTGCCCGACGTTGGCGTCGAGACAGACGAGCCGGGATGAGCGGCGCGGGCAGGTGGAGAGCCTGTTCCTCGACTTGAGGGGCCTGGCGGCGATGTCGCCGTGGCCTGGCGGGAGCCCTTATCGTGGATCCCTGGAGCGGACCTCGGATAGGGTGATCCTGGGCATCTCCCACCTCATCCGCATAAGGAAGGGAACTGTCAGAGCGCTCCGGGGATAAACTCCCGAAGCGATTGGACGTTGAGGTAGGCAGCGGTGCCTCCCTGCGCGGCCCTCGGGGGCGGCGGTGGTGGCGAGGCGCAGCCTCCTCAAGGTCCAGGCGAGCCATTTCCCTAGTGGGGATGACTCCCTCTTCCTCGTATCTCCGCACCAGGGTGTTGATCACCCTTCTCTGGATGACCTCCGAGGGGGAGAGAGGGCGTGGTCGTCCCGCAATTGCGGCTGCTGGGACGGCTGCGGAACGGGCGGGACCGCGCGGAGCAGCCGCGTCGGTGTCTCCCCTGTCCCTGCGCCAGTGGGCGGGTGGCGTTCGGGCACTAGATCGGGCGACCTGATTTCTGCAAGCAGGGAGAATGACCCATTAATACTGACAGGAAAAAGGAATCGACAACCAACCATTAGCGCCACGACGCCTTCCGTGGGGGGAACCCAGGCCCTCGACGTTGCGAGACGGAGTGCCCGATGTCCCTTCCCCAGCCCCTGGCGGGTAAGACTGAATGCTTGGCCGGGCAACACGCCGGTCTTCCAACACCTCTGAAAGCCATCGGTCTTCGTATCGAGGAGAAGAGATTCACGTCGGGTTCACCATTTTTCTGTTTCGGTGCGGATGTGCGTCGGGTTACGCTGTTCCGCCAGGACGCGTTCGCGCGTGCACCCGTCAACCCGAGGGGATGGGCGCGCGGCTTGTGGTCCCGCAGTCCCGCTTTCCAAGGGCGGGCGGCATCCGTCCCTTATTCAGGGGCGTCTGCTCCTTGATCGAAACCGGGATGATGGGATGTCGGCTTCTCCTTCCTTGGACGTCTCCTCGGAACTTGTCGCCTAATCCGGGTCTCCCTCATAGACTTAAGAATGTTCGTGAATCTCGTTCCCGGCGCCATATCTTCATGGACACCGGTTAATTACGCTGCTTCCGCCCGGACGTTCCAAGGAGTCTGGGCGGGGCAGCAACCTGCGGTGAGAAGGCCGGGTGGCTCTGGGTGCTGGGGGCGTGTCGTAACACTGCGGCTCTGCACGTCTGTCTTCCGTCCCTAATAGGGCTTCTCGAAGGCACGATGGCCTGAGGCATCCCGTACTAGGTGCGGGGAACTGTGTCGCCTGAGGTTTTCCTCAGCTTCCCGTGTTTAACACGGGGTATGCCGCGAGTTTAACGTCCAGCGGGGACGGCATCGGACCGATCAACACGAAAAGTGGATCAGATGACAGAACCCCTTGCGGGGAACCTCCGACGCTGGGGCCAGCACATGGGCGGCTTCCCAAGTAACGTGGAGTGAAGTGAAGTGGCATGACCCCACCGGGATGTGGCGGCCCGGGTAAGGATCAGGGTGGATGATGGAGTAAAGAGCTTGGACCCCAGAGGGGCTTCCTACGTACCGCGCGTTAACACGGATCAAAGTCAACGTAGTTCGGGCATACAGTTTAACGTCATGCTGGACGTCGGCAAGCCGACTCACGAAGAGGTCGAGGCCGCCGGGCGGAGGATTGAACCGAACCACCTCGCACGGAGGGGGGATGGAACGGCCGGGTGGATCACAGTTTCACGTCATGCTGGACGATAAAAGGGGAAATGGAAAAGGGGGGCTGTGGGGAGGCACCGTGGAGATACACACGGGCAGTCTCCCACAGGGGCGGATTCATAGGTGAATCAACGCAAGCGTGAACCCTGGAGGGGTCCACTGATGGACGAACCGACGTAAATACGACCGGGACGACCAGGTGGTGGGCTTGAACCTCGGGGAGGCTTCCTACGTACCCTGTATAGGAGACAGGGATCAAAGTCCACGTAGTTCATTCTGTCAGGACTTACGCACTTGGGGCAGCCCGGATGCTGCAAAACTCAGCTGGAAGGGACTTGGACCGAAAGCAGAAGACACCTCGATCCCAGTCAGACCCTCTACTGGCTTCGGCAGTGGGGAGGCGCAATGGAGATACACATGTGCAGCCTCCCACGAGAAATTAGGGGTTTGTAATACCCTGCCCCCGTAGGGAAAAGCCACTCCCATTAAATCGTCCCAAAAGGGGGACAATCCCGACATCCCTGCAGAGACGAGCGGGTGGGGGCCACGTCCAAACCGGGGGAGACCCTGCGTGCGGAGCACGGGATCAGGTTGCGGACGGTTTAGCGTCTTGCCAGACGAAGTACAGTTTAACGTCATGTGTTGAGGACGAAGCGGACGGTTTAACGTCTTGCCGGACGAAGTACAGTTTAACGTCATGTGTTGAGGACGAGGCACTTGGCAGTTTAACGTCTTGCAGCACGGACGATGGGGGCTAGGCAGTTTAATGTCGTGCAGCTTGGACGGGTGTGCAGTTTAACGTCATGCTGGGCATAGGTTGCCGGACGAAGCACTTGGCAGTTTAACGTCTTGCAGCGCGGACGATGTACAGTTTAACGTCGTGCAGGACGTATATGCAGTTTAACGTCATGCTGGACGAGTATGCAGTTTAACGTCATGCTGGACATAGGTGCGTGTCACTTCGCGCAAGCCTGGAGGGCCGCACGGGAAGACAACGCACGGTGCGGGCACCCGGGATGAGAATCATCGGGTGCCACACAGGCGGGTACCCTTAGGAGGTCAACGGGGACGACCCTGGCAGATTGCGCGCAAAAAGGAAGCTTTGCGCGCAATACTGCGGGCCGGCGCGCAATCGGGGCGGCTGGCGCGCAATTGGGCCAGCGCCTTGCGCGCGGATGCTTGAGATTGCTCACACCGGGCTTCGGATAGCGCGCGGGGGCAACGGCTCATTCTCTAATGAATGGCCACTTGAAAGAAGGGGGGGTGCGCGCAATCAGGCCGGATTGCGCGCACCCCGGGGGCAATTGCGCGCAAGCGGGTTCTTTTGCGCGCAAAGGCCTTAGGGTGAGTTTTTATTCAAATGAAAGGAGCCAGCGGGGATTGCGCGCGAAGGCGGACCCCGAGGCTTTCTTGCGCGAAAGAAAGGAGGTTACCTGAAGTTCGTCATTGCGCGCGGAAGGGGTTGAATTGCGCGCACGGGAGACGTTTCGACTTCCAGCAACCTTTGAAATGTTGGGGGCTGCCTTGTATTTATAGGCAACCCCGGGCGCGGAATCCAGGGTGCGAGCGCGAAATTCTCCTCGCGGGCGCGGAATCGGGCACGGCGCGCAAGGGAGTCGCGCGGACCCGCGGCGCGCAAAATTGCGCGCCGGACCGGCGCATTGCGCGCATCCCGGGGGGTTTGCGCGCGGAACATCTTTTTTGCGCGCGGGCCTCTGAAATTCCGCGCAAGGCCTTCGGGCCCTCCGAAACGTTCTTCCGACTCCAAATATCACTTCGCTTTCCGCATCCGGAGCTTCGTTTGGGAACAACGGACTTTTCCGGCGTCTACAACCTGATTTTCAAAACTAAAGGGTAAAAGAAAATCTTGTGATTTCTTAATAGTTTGAACCCAAAGAGAGTTTTGATTATGAACCTGTTACCAGGGAGTAGGGGTTCTACCGAGTATCAATTATTTATAGAAACATAGGCTTGCAATCTTCTCAAAGAAGCTAAGTAATTTCATTTTTTTAACCAAAACTGAATAATGCTCATAATCACGGGTAGGTTTATTATTTTGTTCATAATCTTGTGATTATGACTGTGGCCTAGATTCTTTTGAAGATTTATCATTTTTTATTTCTTAAATTTCTTTAGCATTATTTTTTTCACTTTTTCCTATTCCATAATTCCCTTATTTGATATTCAACTTTTCATGTTTCATCCTATTTGTTTACTCCCTCACATTAAAAAAGTCAACAAAATCAATATATTATTTTATTATTAAATCATTACAATATTGTATTATATTTATATTTTATTTTATTATATTATTTAACATTTTTTTATCAAAATCTTATCATAATTTTTTTAAAACATAGCATTTTTATAAAACCATTTTAGCATTTTTTTTCCTAATATATATATTGTTTTTTAAAGAATGTTGTCTTTTTTAATAAAAAAATGTCACTTTTTTGTATTTTAAAATAAATAAATTCATTCATTCATTCATTATATATATATATAGCGTTTTAATATATATATATATATATATATATATATATATATAATTCATTTTTTTACAAATCAAAAACTATTGTTTTAACATATTAAAATCGTTGTTTTTGAAACAAATCGTGTATCAAATATATATATATATTAGTTTTTATTTTATATTAATATAAATATATATATACTAAAAACCATGTAAATTATATATATATATATATATTCATTTTTTTCAATAACAATAATTAAATTCACGTTCTTTTTAAATGATGTAGTTTACACTATTTTTTTAAAATATTATCATTTTTTCTTTTTTTCACACACCTCACATCATATCAATTATTGTGGTCAAAGTAATCATTACACTTTTTATTATTATATTTTTTTAACATAATACAATCGCCATGTTTTAAAAGAATCGTGTATCATATATATATATATATATATATATATATATTATTAATAAAAATGTATAAATTATATATATAAATCTATAAATTCGTTTTATTATTATTACTAGTGTTTATTTAAAAGATTATCTTATTAAAATAAATTAATAATTACTACAAATACATTATTCAAAATCCAAAAAGTAAAAAAAAAATATAAAATGTATTATATTATTATTATTTATAAATCGTTCATATATATAAAGTAACTCACATTAATTTTAATATAAAAACATAATTAATTTTTATAAATTAATATAATTTTTTTATAAAAATAAAAATTAATACTTTATAATAAAGTATTATTTAACCAAAATAATATCACATAAAAAATAATTATTTATAATTTCAAAATATTAATTAGAATTTAAAACTTATAATAATTTATTTAACAAGATTTTAAATATAAATATATATATATATATATAAGCAAAATTAATCTTTGTTAATCATGTATTAAAAAAATATGATGTCTATGACAACCATGGTTTTTTATTACACAGTTAAACATAATTTCTTACATAAACTTCACTTGATACAACATAGAAGATCAAGAGATCTATTTTATTTGGGGCTTAGGATCATTACATAACAACTTAAAACATGAAATACAACATCTTTATTGAAAAATTCCTTTACATGACCACTACATTCCCTCGTATTTAGCATTGCATGGGATAACCTGAGGACATGTATAAGAAAAGGGTGAGTTTTAAAGACCAGTAAGGGAATAAACCTGGAGTAACATGAGTAATACAATACATGTTAAACAATAGGCATATCATTAGATAAAAATAGAAGCATAAACATAAAGGCATGATAAAGCATGATAATCATAACATGGAAATGTGGAAACAACACTTAACATTGAATTAGCATGAGCCAAGGCTCATTGCACATGAAGCATGAGTAAATACTCATTGCACGTGAATCATGAGTAAAACCTATTTGCACTTGAATTAGCATGAGTAAACATCCATTGCACATGATGTGTCATGATACTATTCTTAACCTAATGCATTGGAGCGCTATAAGGGCGCACCCTTCTTAAACATTTCATTTCATGCATAAGTGTGCCACATGGATCATATAACAGGGATTCATAAAACATAGTCATTTATTCTATGATAAAGGAATTTGGAATTCATACATGAAACTTTATAATAAATAAGTAAATTTTCATAAAGGTGAATATCATTGATAGATAAATGGACATGGTATTCACTACACAATGACATTGGCTTGGAAAATCGTTGCAATTTCGGTAGCGTAACGGCGCGACGTAAGAATTCATAAAAATGGTTGATGAGAGAGAAAGGGATTTCTCATAATATTTACATGAAATGGACAGTAATGGAGGTCATATAGATACATGTATCAACAATTTTAATGAAATTTAGAGTCATGATACAAAAGAATTTCTTGAATGTAAAAGAAGAGAGAGAAATTCCTTTCGGAATTTCAGCATAGTAACGGGTGTACATGGGAGGCATTTAATGATAGATAAAGGGGTATCCTAACATTAAAACATAAATAGGTCAGTATGGTTGAGGTTCAAAACCATACCCCAACATTTATAATTGAAACTAAAACGACATAACAACATTAATAAAATTGGACAAAAATGAGAAAGGAAGAAAAACCCTTACATGGAAGTGTGATTCCAAAGTCTTGAGAGAGGATTCTAGGGAGCTTGGGGCACCTTGGGAGGATTTTAGAGAGAGGGGGTCAGAGGTTTGACTAACTCCAAAGGCTTTGAGTGATGAGGAAGCAGGAGCTTGGGTGGGTTTATATAGGAAAGGTGAGGGAATTCTTTATTATTTAGGTTTGGGACAACTCACATTAAACTAATCCAAACCACAAACCAGCCCATGGTTTTTCCCATGGTTTTTGTAAAAGGGAAGTGGAAAACAATATTTTATAAATAAAAAGTCTTAAATTCTTAAAATAATGGGGTTTCTTATATGTAGGTGAGTCACACTCCCAAGGAAATCAATTTAAAAAGACAAGATGTTTAATAAGCCTTGAAGGGTCCATTAATGATTTGTAAAATAAGTCAACCAAACCAAAAATCACATTATCTTAATAGTAAAACATATATTGGCTGAAAATAAGGATTATATTATTTTATTAGATCACTATTGGGTCATTATGATGTCATAAAACACATTATATATTTAAACGGCATTTAATTTTTACCCAAAAATTTGATTGTCTCAGAAAATTATGAAAAATTCACCATTGGATAATTTAGACATCCTGATTCCAAAAATAATATTTATTTTATCTAAATAATTTTCTAAATATTTTAATTTTCACTTTTAAAATAAAAACCGACATTTATCGAAAATTCACGGGTTTTGACAAAAATGGATTTCAAACCTTAATAAAAATTACGATTGCATTAATAAAATTATACAATAATTTATATTTAATAAAAATTAATTTAATAATAATAATAATATTTTATTAAAATACTATTTAATTCAAAAATCCATTAATTCATCAAAATAGATTTCTTAGTTGAATGTTAACTAAAAATACTATTTTTTCTTTAAAAAAACTATTTACAAGGTAACAATAATAAAATGAAAGTATATTCATTATTATATACAAAAATAATTTACATGGACATAGTTCTAATGTCTTGTTACATAACCCCTTATAACACCCGCATAATACCGAAGGGTAAGGTGTGCTATGGTGACTGACTCTTGGGGTGGCTCGGATAACATTGCTCGTGTGGTAGTCTCTATCAACTTCCACTTCTCTCGTAGGCGGTTCTCCTTGAAAATACCATATTAAAGCTCGGCTTGGGCTTGGTTAAGAACAAATCCGATAGACACAACCTCCTTTCCAAGCTCTGACAAATGGGCTTCATATGGGGCACGTCTACTGGATGAGGCCATTGCTTCTTTTGTCTGAGTAAATTGGATTTGTTAAAGCCCTATATTAATATTAATTAAGTGATCACTATTCAACAACTATATTAGAAACGATCACAATTCTTAACACAAAACCAAAGAAGTTGACATTTTATATATAGAGGCCTTTAATTAGATCAAGAGGGATTTTCATTAATTAAAGTTTGGGTCATTACAATATTCCCCCCTTAAAAAATTTCACCCTCAAAATTTTCTTTTCCCACACTAAAATAGATGTGGGTAACTCTACTTCATCATTTCCTCTGATTCCCATGTTGCTTCTTCAAACTTGTGGTTTCTCCACAACACCTTGATGAGGTGCATTGTCTTATTTCATAGAAATTTTTCTCTATGATCTAAGATCTTCACTGGTTGCTCCTCATAAGAAAGATCATCCTCTAACTATACCGAATCTGAAGAGATTACATGTGAAGGGTTTGGTATGTACTTCCTTAGGAGGGATACATGAAAGACATCATGTACTTTGGCCATGGTAGGTGGAAATGCTAGTCGATAGGCCACAACCCCAACACGATCAAGAATCTCGAAGGGGCTGATGTACCTTGGACTTAACTTCCCTTTCTTTCAAAACCTCATGACCTTCTTTCATAGAGATATGCATAGAAAAACCATGTCTCCAACTTTAAACTCAAGGTATCATCAACGGTTATCTTCATAACTCTTCTGTCAACTCTGGTATGCCTTGATATGTTGATGAATGGTTTTCACCTTCTCCACCATTTCTTCGACCATTTCTGGTCCAAAAAGCTTACGCTCATCAACCTCATCCCAACACGCCGGTGTTCTACACCTTTTCCCATAAAGGGCTTCATATGGTGCCATTTGGATTCTTGAGTGTAAACTGTTATTATAAGAGAACTCAACTAGAAGAAGATGTTGATCCCATCCTCCTTTAAAGTCCATTGAGCACGCTCTCAACATGTCCTAAAGTGTTTGAATAGTCTACTCAGATTGGCCATCAGTTTGAGGATGATAGGCCGTACTGAAGTTTAGTTAAGTATTCAGAGTATGTTTAAGACTCTTCCAAAACATAGAGGTGAATCTTGGATCTTGATCAGACACAATAGATAGTGGTACTCCATGCAGCCTTACCACTTCCCTGATATATATCTGTTCCAGTTTATCAAATGAGAAATCCTCCCAAATAGCAATGAAGTGTGCAGCCTTTGTAAGACGGTCCACAACAACCCAGATTGCATCATTGCCTTTGGATGTCTTCAGAAGTCCGGTGACAAAGTCTATGGTGATGTTATCCCATTTCCATTATGGTATGGGAAATGGTTGCATCATCCTCTTAGACTTCTACCTCTCTACCTTCACTTGCTGAAACACCAGGCACATTGATGTATATTCATCGATCTCCTTCTTCATATTGTCCCACCAATAATGCTCTTAGAGATCTCGATACATCTTTGTGTTTCCTGGGTGAATAGAGAAATTTGAACTATGTGCATCATCCAAAAGTTCCTTCTTCAGCTCCGGACCTGATGGAACACATAGTATTTTCCCAAATCTCACAATTCCTTCTTCATTAACATTAAAATCCAAGGATTTCCCTTTTTTTTATAGCTTCCACTTTTTCTTGAATTCCTACATCATCTTTTTGAGCATATTTTAACCTTACGAAAAGTGATGGTTGAGCAATCATTTATGAAAGGATTTATGATGTTCCCTTCTTTATGATTCCCATGTCCATCTTCATCAAATCTAAGAAGATTGTATCATTTTAAATTCTCATCAATGATAGAATCGTTGGGTCCTTTCTACTTAGGGTATCTGACACCTTGTTCGCTTTCCCAGGGTGGTAATGAATTGAGCAGTCATAGTCTTTGAACAGCTCTAACCATCTTCATTGGCGCATGTTCAACTCTTTCTATGTGAATATATACTTGAGGCTTTTGTGGTCTGTATATATTTCACACTTCTCCCCAAAGATATAATGCCGCCAAATTTTCAAAGTGAAGATCACTACAGCCAACTCGAGGTCATGTGTTGGATAGTTCTATTCATGAACTTTCAATTTCCTTGAAGCATAGGAAATCACTTTGTCATTTTTCATCAACACACATCCTAGTACCTTCTTTGCAGCATCACTGAATACCACAAAAAGTTCTCCACTTGTGGGTAAAGTGAGCACGGGAGCAATGATAAGCCTCCTTTTCAACTCCTTCAAGCTTTCTTCATATTCATCAATCCAAGAAAACTTCACTCCCTTCTGAGTTAGCTTGGTAAGAGGGTTGGACCATCATGATAAATTTCTCACAAAACATCGATAATATCCAGCTAACACCATGAACCTATGGATATCTGTTACTGATATTGGCCTCAATCATCCCTTAATTGCATCTATTTTGGAGGGATCCACAAATATCCCATTGCTTGTGATGATATGGCCCAATAATGATACCTCCTTCAACCAGAACTCACACTTGTTATACTTTGCATAGATATTCTTCTTCCTCAAGGTCTCTAGTACAGTTCTTAGATGCTCCTCATGATCCCCCTTGGTTTTAAAGTATATCATAATATCATCTATAAAGACTACCACAAATTTATCGAGGTAATATCTAAAGACTCTATTCATCAAGTCCATGAATATTACTAGAGTATTAGTGAGTTAGAAGGGCATTACTATGAATTCATAGTGACCGTATCTTCTACGAAAAGTAGTCTTGGGGATATCTTCCTTCTTCACCCTTACTTGATAATATCCCGACCACAAATCCACCTTGGATAAGTATTGTGCTCCACATAGATGATCAAACAAGTCATATATTCATGGGAGAGGATACTTGTTCTTTATCATGATTTTTTTGAGCTCTTGATAATCGATGCAAAGGCACATTGACCCATCCTTCTTCTTGATGAAGAGGACTGGTGCACCACATGGTGAAGCACTTGGACGTATAAACCCTTTATCCAGATTCTCTTGTAGTTGTTTCTTCAGCTCTTCAATCTCCAAAACAGCCATTCTATATGGATTCTTGGATATTGGTAACACCCCAGGTATAAGTTCAATTGAGAATTCAACTTCTCTTCTAGGAGGAAGACCAGCAAATTACTCCGGAAACATTTCAGTGAATTCTCTCACAATAGGCATGTCTTCTAGGATGGTTGCCTCCTTAGACTCAATCATATGAGCCAGATATAAATGCTCATAGGGTAGTAATATCCACACTTGATATGATGGATCTAAAGAAGATTCATCTTCTTCCTTGCACTTGTAAAGAATCGGGGGTCGATTCTCCACATGGAGAGTGATCTCCCTCACACGGAAATTTATGTTGGCTCTATATAAGGAAAGTCAATCCATGCCAAGAATTGCATCAAATTACACCAGAGGGAGTATCGAGAGGTTATTCTGGAAGTTTAATCCACAAATTATGATAGTGGAGGAGTTATATTCATGGGATGAAATAATTGCCCCATTTTTTGTACTCACCGAAATTTTCACTTCCATGATTTGTGGTGGTTCTGGGAATGTTCTACTAAACTTTAGAGATATAAAAGAGTGCATAGAACCTAAATCAAAAAGTAAATTTCCTATTCATGAATGAATAACTAGTGTACCTATCCCCACTTAGTTTTCGGGGTTCAATTCGGCAGTAGCGAGGGAAAAATCTCACCCTTGTTTCCTTGGAGGTTGTTGGTTGCCTCCGAAAACCCTTAACTTAGGGCAATGATTTGCAAGATGCCCTGGTTCTTTACAGTTGTAGCAATGAACCACGTGTTGAGGTTAAAATAGAGCGTTCATATCCTCTGTCGTAGTCGCGGGTCTTTCTTGTCAATATTTAACATCTAGGTGTCCTTCTCTTCCACACCTAAAGCATTTCCTCATCCCCTTCAGGTAATTTCCAGGGTGCTTCTTTCTGCACCTTTATCAAGTGGGGTGTTGGATCTTCTTAGCACCGTTGGATTTATCCATAGAACCTCTAGTATTGAAGTCCAATTTATGCTTCTTATCCCCATGATACCCCTGAGATTCTTCGATCTCCATTTCGACCTTGAGGGCATATCGTACAATTTCCTCATAGTTGTCAAAGTCACGGATTGTCAGTGCTTTCCGGAGGCTAGGTTTCATCCCACCAAAGAAGTGGTCAACCTTGCATTTGGGGATAATGACAAAGCAAGAAGTGTAACGTGAAAGACTTTTGAAGTTTTACTCGTACGCTCCAACAGATTCATTGTCTTTTAGCTTTAGGGAAAGGAATTCCCTTTTCATCTTAAGTCAGAGGGTGTGCGGAAAATATTAATTGAAAAACATCTTCCGGAAATCCTTCCATTCAAACACCTCGATATCCTCCTTAGGCTTTGTATTTTTGATCAACGTACACCATTTATTAGATTCACCCTCCATATGATAAGTACCCAAGAGAACCTTCTCTTGTTCAGAACATTGAAGTTAGAGAAGATCTTTTCAATGGAGTTGATCCATTGTTCAACGATTGAGGGATCGGATGATCCATTAAAAGTAGGAGGCCTTTGTCTCATGAAGCTCTCGATAGCGACTTGTTATTTCTTGGGGGGGGGGGGGTTGAACGTTCCTCTTGACCCGTGTTTCTATTAAAAACTTGAGTTATCTTAGAGAGAAGAGCGACAAAGTTCACGATTCCTGCTCCCATTGGATTGGGAATCTCATTAGTACAGTCATCACATTGATATTCACATCGATTGTTAGCCTGAGTCCTCCTATTACAAGCCATTGGCTCGAATAAAAGGAAAGTTAGGGGTAACACATAAAGGGTAATCCAAAGACAAAAGTTAATGACTTATAAATAACTTTTATTTCTTTAACTTGTGAATCTATAGGCTTCAATATATGTTATCCATGGTCTACATTCTAACATATCTTCTTAGGGGTATTTTTTTAATTCCCTTAATAATGGATCATACTAAGCTTGTGAATTTACCAAAGAATATCCCCCAGGAGTGTCATAACCAAGAGTGTATCAAGGCCCATTGTCGTGCACCATTTTCCGTTCGAGTCTAGCTCAAAGTGGTGTTTTCAGGTTTTACCCCTAGGATGCATCTGTGCCAGAGCCGCCTCTACCTTCTCGTATCCATAAAGGGATGTATTTTCTTGATAAACCACTTACTCAATACTCACCAAAACATAGGTATGTTTTTTTTATACTTAGTCTTGTCTCTAAGGCTTTACTAGTTTTTTCTAATCCTAATCCCAAAAATAACTAAACCTATCCTCTGATACCAACTATGACAACCCTGATCTTTTATTACACAGTTAAACATAATTTATTACATAAACTTCACTTGATACAACATAGAAGATCGAGAGGTCTAGTGTCTTTGGGGCTTAGGATAATTACATAACAACTTAAAACATTAAATACAACATCTTTATTGAAAACTTCCTTTACATGACCACTACATTCCCTCGTACTTAGCATTGCATGGGATAACCTGAGGACATGCATAAGAAAAGGGTGAAATATAAAGCCTATTAAGGGAATAAACATGGAGTAAAATGAGGAATAAAATACATGTTAGACAATAGGAATATCATTAGATCACAATAGACACATAAACATAAAGGCATGATAAAGCATGATAATCATAACATAGAAATGTGGCAACAACACTTAACATAGAATTAGTATGATCCATGGCTCATTGCACATGGAGCGTGACTAAATCCTCATTGCACATGAAGCACGATTAAAACCTCATTTCACTTGAATTGGCATGATTAAACACCCATTTCATGTGATGTATCATGATAATATTCTTAACCCAATGAATTGGAGTGCTATAAGGGCGCACCCTTCTAAAACATTTCATTTCATGCATAAGTGTGTCACATGGATCATATAACAGGGATTCATAAAACATAATAATTTATTCCACGATAAAGCAATGTGGAATTAATAAATGAAACTTTATAATCAATAATTAAATTTGAATAAAGGTGAATACCCTTGATAGATAAATGGGCATGGTATTCAGTACACAATGACATTGGTTTGGAAAATCAATGCAATTTCAGCAGCAATACGGCGTGACGTAAGAATTCATAAAAATGGTTGATGAGAGAGAAAGGGGTGTCTAATAATATGTACATAAAATGGACAGTAATGGGGTCATATATATACATGTATCAACAATTTTAATGGAATTTAGAGTCATGATACAAAATAATTGATTGAATGTAAAAGAAGAGAGAGAAATTCCTTTAGGAATTTCGGTATAGTAACGGGTGTACATGGGAGGAATTTATTGAGAGATAAAGGGGTTTACCATCATTCAAACATAAATAGAGAAGTATGGGGGAGGTGAAAAATCATACCCCAACATTTATAATTGAAATTAAAAGGGAATAACAACATTAAGAAAATTGTACAAAAATGAGAAAGGAAGAAAACCTTTACTTGGAAGTGTGCTTCCAAAGGCTTGAGAGAGGATTGAGAGAGGCTTATCGGGAGATTGGGGAACGTTGGGAGGATTATAGAGAGATTAGGGCAGATTTTGGACGAAATAAAAATACTTTTATTGAGGAGGAAGTGGGATCTTGGGTGGGTTTATATAGGAAATGTGAAGGAATTCTTTATTATTTAGGTTTAGGACACCTCGCATTAAACTAGTCCAAACCACAAACCAGCCCATGGTTTTTGTAAAAGAGAAGTGTAAAACAATATTTTATAAGGCCAAAGTCCTAACTTCTTTAAATAATAGGGTTTCTTATGTGGAGGTGAGTCACACTCCCAAGGAAATCAATTTAAAAAGACAAGATGTTTAATAAGCCTTGAAGGGTCCATTAGTGCTTTGTAAAATAAGTCAAACAAACCCAAAATCACATTATTTTAATGGTAAAACATATATTGGTCGAAAATAAGGCTTATGGTATTTTATTACATCACTATTGGGTCATTCTGATGTCATAAAACACATTATATATTTAAACGGTATTTAATTTTTACCCAAAAAATTGATTGTCTCAGAAAATTATGAAAAATTCACCATTGGATAATTTAGACATCCTGATTCCAGAAATAATATTTATTTTATCTAAATAATTTTCTAAATATTTTAATTTTCACTTTTAAAATAAAAACTGACATTTATCGAAAATTCACAGGTTTTGACAAAAAATGACTTTCAAACCTTAATAAAAATTACGATTGCATTCATAAAATTATACAACCATTTATATTTAATAAAAATTAATTTAATAATAATAATAATATTTTATTAAAATATTATTTAATTCAAAAATCCATTAATTCATCAAAATAGATTTATTTGTTGAATATTAACTAAAAATACTATTTTTTATTTAAAAAAACTATTTACAAGGTAACGATAATAAAATGAAAGTATATTAATTATTATATAAAAAAATAATGTACATGAACATAGTGCTAATGTCTTGTTACATAATTCCTTATAACAGCCGCATAAGACCGAAGAGTAAGGTGTGTGATGGTGACCGACTCTTGGGGTGTCTCGGATAACATTGCTCGGGTGGTAATCTCTATCAACTTCCACTTCTCCCATAGATGGTTCTGCCCGAGCTTAACATATTCAAGCTCAGCTTGGGCTTGGTCAAGAGAAAAGCCCAAAGACGCAACCTCCTTTCCGAGCTCTGACAAATGGGCTTCATATGGGGAACGTCTACTGGTTGAGGTCATCACTTCCTTTGTCCGAGTAAATTGGATTTGTTAAATCCCTATATTTATACTAATCTGGTGATCACTGTTCAATGACTATATTTGCAACGGTCACAATTCTTAACACAAAACCAAATAATTTTACATTTTAAATAAACATTTATATATATAGGCCTTTAATTTTATAAAGATGGATTTCCATTAATGAAATTTCCGGTCGTTATAATGTCATTGAATAATATATAAAAATAAAAAAATTTGGTTTTGATTAAAACAAATCAAAATATATTTCATAAAATTATTTTTTTAAACTATAATTCATTAATTAATTGCATAAAATTTTTGAGATGTTGCATTCTTCCTCCCTTAATTGAATTGTGTTCCTACAATTCAATCATACACATAGGAAAAATAATGTTACACAAGAGAAAATTATTATTTTTTTCAAGTTGTTCTAATTTTCCAAAATTATCTAAACTATGCCTCTGATACCAATTATAAAGACCCGAACCCAAAACCCGGGTTCATCCCTTACAAATTTCGTGTATTTTTTTAAAAGAAACTTGAATAAATACACGACATTAATTACAATAGAGGACATTTTACCGGTCTAGGGTTTGGAAAATTAGATACATCACTTATATTTTAATAAAAATATACAAACTGAAAAAAATGATTCTTCAACATGTTTCTTCCACAATAGAGTTTCAACGCAGCAAGTTTTCTAAACCTATAAAAGTGTTTATAAAATGCAGGGTGAGCATAAAATGCCCAGTAAGTGGTTTTCAAAAAAAACTGATAAAAACCCTTTTAGTAATTCTTGAAAATTTTATAATCATACAAAAAAAGATTTTCAAAAACACTTGAATACACACATATATATATATAGTATTTCACAAAATAATTATACTTATAAATCCATTGGGGATTCTCCTTTAAAATATTAATTTTGTTGTGGGACGTTAACAATACTTTGCAGTCCATGGCTAAAATCCATAACATAAGGCCAAAGGTCTTCTCTTAGACTTGTGAGTTTACTCCCCATAACGTCTCTTAATTCAACAGTGCCATATTTTTGAAAACATTTTCTCATAGAACTGTCGTTCTCATCTCAGCCCCAAAACATTTTCAAAATACCCACATTGTATTAATTCACTTAAATGAGTGTTACTAACATTTTCACAAAAGTCTCTAAAACCATTTAGAGATAATACCATGCTTGGAAACATTTTAAGAACCATAAATTTAGGTTACATGAATTAAATACATGCATGACACAAAATGATAATAATGTCATGTATGGGTAGATGATGGTCGTACCTATACATGCATGACATGAAGGATGATGCATATGTTGGTATGCATATGAAATGATAACTCGTTCCATAAATTCACATAAAATGATAAGTTTTGTCCCATTCAATTTAAGAAACCAAGGTGTCTTTAGGAATTTAAAAAAAATCATTAATCACTTGTTTAGCGATTGCCAAACGCCATAGTTTTTAGAAAGATGAGAATAGTTAACCAAAACATGGTTGTTTATACCTAAATGAATATATATATATATATATATACTTATATATATGTATATATAACCAACTTTGTAAACCATAATGGTTTCAAACAAACATAGGTTCTTAAAAATACATGGTAAGAATCCATATCAAGTTTATATATAAAAATACTCAAAATATTGGACAATACATGTGTGTATATACATATGTATATACACATATGTAACTCTTGTTAAAAAATTCCTTACTTGATCATCTAAATCATACCTTTGCATATATAATATTTTTATGGAAAGATCATTTAAATCAAGAAGATTTATTATACATGTAATATGAAATAGGAAAATATGGTTTTACTTATACACATATATATATATAACTATATATATATATATATATTCATGAATTCAAATAAAACTTCCTTACCTGATTTTTGAAGCTGAAGGGGAAAAGGAAATCTTGTGATTTCTCAATAGCTTGAACCCATGGAGAGTTTTGATTATGGACTCGTTACCATGGAGTAGGGGTTCTCCCAAGTATCACTTATTTATAAAAATGTTGGTTTGCAATCTTCTTAGAGAAGATAAGTAATTTTATTTTTTAAAACCAAAACTGAATAATGCTCATAATCGCGGGTAGGTTTATTGTTTTGTTCATAATCCTGTAATTATGACTGTGGCATGGATTATTTTGAACATTTATCAATTTTTTACATCTTAAATAGCTTTAGCGTTATTTTTTTCACTTTTTCCTATTCCACAATTCCCATATTTTATATTCAATTCTTCATGTTTTATCTTATTTGTTTACTCACTCACATTGAAAATTCAACTAAATCAATATATTATTTTATTATTCAATCATTACAATATTTTATTATAATTATGTTTTATTTTATTGTATTATTTAACATTTTTGTTCAAAAGACCTATCATAATTTTTTTAAAATATAGCATTTTTATAAAACCATTTTAGTATTTTTTTCATAATATATATATATATATATATATATCGTTTTTTAAAGAATGTTGTTTTTTTAATAAAAAAATGTAACGATTTTTTATTTTAAAATAAATGAATAAATTCATTCATTTATTATATATATATAGCGTTTTTAATACAAATTCATTCATTAATTATATATATATATATAGCATTTTATATATATATATTAGTTTTTATTTTATATTAATATAAATATATATATACTAAACAAAACATGTAAATTATATATATATATATATTGGTTTTTTAAAATAATAATAATGAAATTCATGTTCTTTTTAAATGATGTAGTTTACACTTTTTAATCTTATCGATTTTTCTTTTTTTTCACACACCTCACATCATATCAATTGTTTTTGTCAAAGTAATCATTACACTTTTTATTATTATATTTTTTTGAACATAATGTGATCACCATGTTTTTAAGGAATCGTGTATCATATATATATATATATATATTAATTATATATCAATCGAAACATATAAATTATATATAAAAATCTATAAATTCGTTTTATTATTATTATTAGTGTTTTTTTAAAATATTATCTTATTAAAATAAATTAGTAATTACTAAAAATACATTATTCAAAATCCCAAAAGTAAAAAAAATATAAAATGTCTTATATTATTATTATTTATAAATAGTTCATATATATAAAGTAACTCAAATTAATTTTAATATAAAAACATAATTAATATTTATAAATTAATATAATTTTTATATAAAAAATTAATACTTTATAATAAAGTATTATTTAACCAAAATAATATCACGTAAAAATTAATTATTTATAATTTCAAAATATTAATTAGAATTTCAATCTTATAAAAATTTTATTTAACAAGATTTGAAATCTATATATATATATATATTTATTTATAAAAGAAAAATTACTCTTTTTTAATCATGTATTAAAAACATATGATGTATTTGAATAATATATCAAAATAAACAAATTTGGATTTGATTAAAAGAATCACAATATATTTCATAACATTATTTTTTTAAAACAATGATCCAATTATTAATTATGAAAAATTTCTCGGATGTTACATTCCCCCCCCCCCAATTGAATTTCATCCCCGTAATTCAATCATATAGGGAGGGAAAATAATGTTACACAAGAGGCAATTAATTTTTTTTTTGAATTTGTTATAATTTTCCTAAATTATCTAAATCGTGGATCTAATACCAATTTTAAAGACCCGAACCCAAAACCTAGTTTCAGGACATAAAAATGTAGGCTATTTTTTTTTATAAAAGAAACTTGAATAAATACACAATATTAATTATAGCAAAGGACCTTTTACCAGTCTAGGTTCTGAAAAATTAGATACATCACTTATATTTCAATAAAAATATACAAATTGAAAATAATGATTCTTCAGCATGTTTCTTCCATAACAGAGTTTCAACGTAGAAAATTTTCTAAACTTATAAAATTGTTTATAAAATGTAGGGTGAGCATAAAATTCCTAGTAAGGTGTTTTCAAAAAAAACTAATAAAAACCCTTTTAAGTAATTCTTGATAATTTTATAATCATACAAGAAAAATATTTTCACAAACACTTGAATATATATATATAAACAGTATTTCACAAAATAATTATACTTTAAAATCCATTGGGGATTCTCCTTTAAAAATATTAATTTTTTTGTGGGACGTTAACAATACTTTGCAGTCCATGGATAAAATCTATAACATAAGGCCACAGTTCTTCTCTTAGACTTACAAGTTTACTCCCCGTAACGTCTCTAAATTCACCAGTGTCAGATTTTTGAAAACATTTTCTCATAGACCATACATTCTCATCTCAGTCCCAAAACATTTTCAAAATATCCACATAGTATTAATTCACTCAAATGAGTGTCACTAACATTTTCACAAAAGTTTCTAAAACCATTTAGAGAGAATCTCATGCTTGTAAACATTTTAAGAACCATAAATGTAGGTCACACGAATTAAATGTGTGCATGATAAAAAATGTTCATTATGTCATGTATGGGTAGATGATGGTCATACCTATTCATTCATGACATGGAAGATGATGCGGATATAGGTATGTACATGAAATGATAAATCGTTCCATAAATTCACATAAAATTATAAGTTTTTTTCCATGCAGTTTAATCAACCAAGGAGTCTCTAGGAAATTTTAAAAAAAGCAGTAATCCTTAGTTTAGGGATTTCCAAACGCCATAGTTTTTAAAAGGATGAGAAGAATTAACCAAACCAAGGTTGTTTATACGTAAGTGCATATGTATATATATAACTTTTTATATATATACATTTATATATATCTATATATAACCAACTTTGAAGACCATAATGGTTTCAAACAAACATAGGTTCTTAAAAATACATGGTAAGAATCCATATCAAGTATATATATATATATATACCTAAAATATTGGACAATATATTTGTGTATATGAATATGTATATACACTAATGTAACTCTTGTTTAAAAAAATAAATCCTTACTCGATCATCGAAATCGTACTTTTGCATATATAATATTTTTATGGTTAGATCATTTAAATTAAAAAGATTTATTATATATGTAATACGAATTAGTAAAATATGGTTTTACTTATAAATATATATATATATATAAAACTATGTATATATGTATATATGTATATATTCATGAATTCAAATAAAATTACCTTACCTGATTTTAGAAACCGAAGGGAAAAGGAAATCTTGTGATTTATAAAGAGCTTGAACCCATAGAGAGTTTTGATTATGCACTTGTTACCATGGAGTAGGGGTTCTCCCGAGTATCACTTATTTATAAAAACGTAGGTTTGAAATCTTTTTAGAGAAGCTAAGTAATTTCATTTTTTAAACCCAAACTGAATAATGCTCATAATCACGGGTACGTTTATTATTTTGTTCATAATCCCATGATTATGATTGTGGCATGGTTTTTTTTA
The DNA here is from genome assembly GCA_963277665.1 of Viscum album. Lineage (NCBI taxonomy): Eukaryota > Viridiplantae > Streptophyta > Magnoliopsida > Santalales > Viscaceae > Viscum > Viscum album. The sequence goes on along the minus strand of OY728135.1, from coordinate 1,137,877,471 downwards.
ACATTTATAAATTTTTTTACTTCTTAAATTGCTTTAGCATTATTTTTTTCACTTTTTTCTATTCCATAGTTCCCTTATTTTATATTTATCTTTTCATGTTTCATCAGATTTGTTTACTCTCTCACATTTAAAAAGTCAACCAAATCAATATATTATTTTATTATTCAATCATTGCAATATTTTATTATAATTAGGTTATATTTTATTATATTATTTAACATTTTTTCTGTCAAAAGACTTATCATAATTTTTTTAAAACCTATCATTTTTATAAAACCATTTTAGCATTTATTTTCCTAATATATATATATATATACATGTAGTTTTTTAATGCATGTTGTTTTTTTAATAAAAAGAATGTAACATTCTTGTATTTTAAAATAAATAAATAAATTCATTATATATATAGAGTTTTTAATATATATATATATATAATTCATTATTTAAAAAAATTAAAATCCATTCTTTTTAACATATGAAAATCATTGTTTTTTTAAACAAATCGTGTGTCAAATATATATATTTTATTTTATATTTTATATTAATATAAATATATATATATACTAAACAAGACATGTAAATTATATTTATATATATATATTAAATATTAATAATTAAATTCATGTTCTTTTTAAATGATGTAGTTTACAATTTTTTTAATATTATCGTTTTTTCTTTTTTTTCACACCTCACATCATATCAATTATTTTGGTCAAATTAATCATTACACATTTTGTTGTTATATTTTTTTGAACATAATTCAATCACCATGTTTTTAAAGAATATTGTATCATATATATATATATTTATATTAATTATATTTTAATCAAAACATATAAATTATATATATAAATCTATAAATTTGTTTTATTATTATTATTAGTGTTTTTTTAAAATAATATCTTATTAAAATAAATTAATAATTACTAAAAATGCATTATTCAAAATCCCAAAAGTAAAAAAAATATAAAATTCCTTACATTATTATTATTTATAAATCGTTCATATATATAAAGTAACTTGCATTAATTTTAATATAAAAACATAATTAATTTTTATAAATTAATATAATTTTTGTAAAAAAATAATTAATACTTTATAATAAAGTATTATTTAACCAAAATAATATCACATAAAAAAATAATTATTTATAATTTCAAAATATTAATTATAATTTAAATCTTATAATAATTTATTTAACAATATTTGAAATCTATATATATATTTATTTATTTATTTATAAAACCAAAATTAATCTTTGTTAATCACGTATTAAAAAAATATGATGTCTTTGAATAATATATCAAAATAAAAAAATTTGTTTTTGATTAAAAGAAATCACAATATATTTCATAACATTATTTTTTAAAACTATAATACATTTATTAATTACGTAAAATTTCTGGGTTGTTACATTCTCCCCCTAATTGAATTGTTGTTGAGTCAATAAGGTTTCCTTATGACTTTTACATTCCTTCTTATTTTGAAAATCACAAACACTCTATCTTAAGGCAAATTTATTTTCCCCTATGTTTTATCTTGATAAGGAAAATTTTCCTTAAGGAAATTTTCCTTAAGAAAATTTTATCCTTACCCAATTTTGCTTTCATAAAGAAATTTTCCTTCCCCAAGGAAATTTATCCTTACCTTGTTTTCATTGATCATGGAATAATTTCTCTAAACCTAACTCATTTTCCATCTAAGTATAAAATTCGGTTTCATAACTAAAAGCTTGGAATCTTATAAATACTTAGTAGATAGCATTCTGTTTTTAGGATCCGAATTCAGACTCCGAATTCTTTGAATTCAGACTTCGAACTTTCTGAGTTCAGACTTGGAATTATTCTGAATTCAGACTCCAAACTTTATGAGTTCAAACTCTTAATTATTCTGAATTTAGACTCTGAACTTTATGAGTTCAGACTCTGAATTCTTATGAATTCAGACTCCGAACATTCTAAGTTCAGACTCCGAATTCTTATGAATTCAGACTCCGAATTTCCTTAAAATTCATAATCTGGAATTCTATAGAACTTAGGTTCTGAATTATTTTGAAGGTAGAATCTGAATAACCATGTAATATAGACACAGAATGGTTTTTTGGTTAGACTCTGAACTTTTATTTTTTCTTACATTCCAAAAAATGGTTTTGGTTAAGCAACCGTATTTTTGCTTACTCTTGTCTGAGTTATAAAATGATGTAATTCTTTCTGTTTCTAACCAACCATTGTTTGAGTGACACGTGTACAAGTCCCTCCAAAATTCAAGTAAAAATATGGCCGTAAGAGGAGGGAACCAACTGTTGAAGATGTGACTATAAATAGGAGCTCATTTGAATGATCTCTATATACAACAACTTTGATGATTGTTAGAGAACTCTAGAGATTACATGTTGAAGTGATTTCTAGAGAGAGACTATCATGCTTAGTGCGTACTTAACATCTTTTTCATAATTTCTTCGTGCGACTCTGAATGTTGTTTAGTACATTCGAGGGCTTCCGGGGATAGGAAGACAGAGGTGCCGACTACCTTGAAGTTCGAGGGCTTGTGGGGATAGAAATACAGACTCCGATATTCGTATCGAGGGCTTACCCTGGTGTGGGTAAGACATACTTTCATGAAAGTATAAATCAAGGGACCTTTATCCAAGGTTATTTTATACCCTTCTCTTTGGGTTAAAAGATTTACTACTTGTTACTTGTATTGTTTCAAGTTTTTCGCTTCATTTTGGTTGTTGAGGAAAGTATAACTATCTTATACTTTCTTATACTTGTACTCTGATTAGTGAGATTCTATATACTTTAAGGTAGAATCTTTATCGTTTTAAAATTTACTTAAGTTTCATTTTCAGAACCACATTTATGGAATCAAGCAATTTTGTATAAGTAAGAGGTTTTGTGAATTTACCTTGTTTAACTTTGTTAAACATTACCATCTTTAAAAGTTCCAAAGGAATTTTTTAAAGTATACAATTCAACCCCCTCTTGTATATTGAGAATCTACATCATTATTCCAATACTACAATCAGTATCATTTCAATCCTATAATTTTGTCCCCGCAATTCAATCATACACATTGGGAAAATAATGTTACGAAGAGAGAATTATTTTCTTTCAAGTTCTAATTTTCCAAAATTATCTAAACTGTGCCTCTGATACCAATTATAAAGACCTGAACCCGAAACTTGGGTTCAACCCTTACAAATTCTATTTATTTTTTTATAAAAGAAACTTGAATAAATACACAACATTAATTACAATAGATGACCTTTTACCAGTCTAGGTTCTGGAAAATTAGATATATCACTTATATTTCAATAAAAATATACAAATTGAAAATAATGATTCTTCAGTATGTTTCTTTCGCAATAGATTTTCAATGCCACAAGTTTGATAAACCTGTAAATATGTTTATAAAATGTATGGTGGGCATAAAATGCCCAGTAAGGGGTTTTTAGAAAAACAGATAAAAACCCTTTTAGTAATTCTTGAAAATTTTATAATCATACAAAAAAATATTTTCACAAACACTTGAATACATATATATATATAACATTATTTTGAAAAATAATTATATATGAAAAGACATTGGGGATTTTCCTTTAAAAATATTAATTTTGTTGTGGGACGTTAACAATACTTTGCATTCCATGGATAAAATCCATAACATAAGGTTGTAGGTCTTCTCTTAGACTTACAAGTTTACTCCCCATAACGTCTCTTAATTCACAAGTCCCAAATTTTTTAAAACATTTTCTCAAAGACCTACCGTTCTCATATTAGTCCCAAAACATTTTCAAAATATCCACATAGTATTAATTCACTCAAATGAGTGTTACTAAAATTTTCACAAAAGTTTCTAAAACCATTTTGAGAGAATCCCATGCTTGGAAAAATTTTAAGAACCATAAATATAGGTCAGTTGAATTAAATACATGCATGATACAAAATGTTGATAATGTCATGTATGGGTAGATGATGACCATACCTATACATGCATGACATCAAAGATGATGTGGATGCTGGTATGAACATGAAATGATGAATCGTTCCATAAATTCATATAAAATGATAAGTTTTGTCTCATGAAATTTAAGCAACCAAGGTGTCTTTAGGAATTTAAAAAAATCAATAATCCTTAGTTTAGGGATTTCCAAACACCGTAGTTTTTAAAAAGATGATAATAATTAACCAAAGAATGGTTGTTTATACCTAAGTGAATATAAATATATAACTATATATATACACTTATATATATATATATAACCAACTCTGAAAACCATATTGGTTTTAAACAAACATAGGTTCTTAAAAATACATGGTAAGAATCCATATCAATTTTATATATATAATTACTGAAAATATTGGACAATATATGTGTGTATATACATATGTATATAAACTCATTTAACTCTTGTTTTAAAAAAATAAATCCTTACTTGATCATCGAAATCATACCTTTTCATATATAATATTTTTATGAAAAGATCATTTAAATCAAGAACAATTATTATATATGTAATACAAATTAGGAAAATATGGTTTTAATTATACATATATATATGTATGTATGTATGTATGTATAACTATGTATATATATATTCATGAATTCAAATAAAATTACCTTACCTGATTTTTGAAACCGAAGGGGAAAAGGATATCTTGTGATTTCTCAAGAGCTTGAACCCATGGAGAGTTTTAATTCTGGACTTGTTACCATGGAGTAGGGGTTATCCTGAGTATCACTTATTTATAAAAATGTAGGTTTGAAATCTTCTCAGAGAAGCTAAGTAATTTCATTTTTTTTAAACCCAAATTGAATAATGCTCATAATCATGGGTAGGTTTATTATTTTGTTCATAATCCTGTGATTATGACTGTGGCATGGATTTTTTGGAACATTTATCATTTTTTTACTTCTTAAATTGCTTTAGAATTATTTTTTTCACTTTTTTCTATTCCACAATTCCTTTATTTTATATTCAACATTTCATGTTTCATCATATTTGTTTACTCTATCACATTGAAAAAGTCAAAAAAAAATCAATATGTTATTTTATTATTCAATCAGTACAATATTATATTATAATTATGTAATCTTTTATTATATTATTTAACATTTTTTATCAAAAGTCTTATCATAATTTTTTTAAAACATAGAATTTTTATAAAACCATTTTAGCATTTTTTCCTTATATATATATATATATATATATATATATATATATATATATATATATATATATATCGTTTTTTAAATCATGTTGTTTTTTTAATAAAAAAATGTAATGTTTTTGTATTTTAAAATAAATAAATAAATCCATTTATTTGTTATATATATAGATTTTTAATATATATATATATATATGAAATTCGTTTTTTAAACAAAATCAAAAACCATTCTTTTTAACATATTAAAATCATTGTTTTTTTAAACAAATCGTGTATCAAATATATATATATTAATCGTGTATCGTGTATTAATATATATATATATATATTAGTTTTTATTTTATATTAATATAAATATATATATATATATATATACTAAACAAAACATGTAAATTATATATATATATATATATTTGTTTTTTAAAATAATAATAATTAAATTCACGGTCTTTTTAAATGATGTAGTTTACACTTTTTTTTAATCTTATCGTTTTTTCTTTTTTTTCACACACCTTGCATCATATCAATTGTTTTGGTCAAAGTAATTATTACACTTTTTATTATTATATTTTTTTGAACATAATGCAATCACCATGTTTTTAAGGAATTTTGTATCATATATATATATATATATTTATATTAATTATATATTAATCAAATGGTATAAAATATATATATAAATCTATAAATTTGTTTTATTATTATTATTTGTGTTTTTGTAAAATATTATCTTATTAAAATAAATTAATAATTACTACAAATACATTATTCAAAATCCCAAAAGTAAAAAATATATAAAATGTCTTATATTATTATTATTTATAAATCATTCATATATATAAAGTAACTCGCATTAATTTTAATATAAAAATATAATTAATTTTTATAAATTAATATAATTTTTGTATAAAAACAAAACATAATACTTTATAATAAACTATTATTTAACCAAAATAATATCACATAAAAATTATTTATAATTTTAAAATATTAATTAGAATTTAAATCTTATAATAATTTATTTAACAAGATTTGAAATATATATATATATAAGTGAAATTAATCCTTTTAAATATTGTATTAAAAAAATATGATGTATTTGAATAATTTATCAAAATAATAAAATTTGGTTTTGATTAATCAAAATCACAATATATTTCATAACATTATTTTTTAAAACTATAATCCATTTATTAATTACTTTAAATTTCTAGGATGTTACATCTAATCCTCATGAGCCTCAATAACACCATAGTAGAACTCATCACCCTATAGTGTTTTAGGTCATTCTTGGCTTGTATTCACCATATCCCATGATCATAGATCAATTTCCAAGCTAAAATACCCTAAACTAAAGTGATAAAAGGTTCGATCTAAAAGACCCCAAACCACAGTGATAGAAGGTCCAATCTAAAAGACCCTAAACTACAGTGATATACAGTCTGAGCTAAAAGGCCCTAAACTAAAAAAATTTAAGTTCTGACCTAAAAGACCCTAAACTAAAATGATATAAGTTTAGAACTAAAAGACCCTAAACTACAGTGATAGATGGTCCAAGCTAAAAGACCCTAAACTATAGTGATAGAAGGTTTGAGCTAAGGACCCTAAACTAAATCAATATAAGGTCCCAGTGAAAAGACCCTAAACTAAAATGATATATGCTCCAAGCTAAAAGATCCTAAAATAAAATGATATAAGCTATGAGCTAAAATACCCTAAAAGAAAGAAATATAAGGTCTGAGATAAAAGACCCTAAACTACAGCACAAAATCAATTTGGTCTGCAAGAATGGAAAATCTTGTAAGGCCCACCATATGGCCTTGTAAAAAAATCAAATAGCTCTCTCTAAGCCTATTGGATTTGGAAAAAGATAAATAACTCTCCCTCTAGGACATGTGTTCTACCCAATTAACCTTTTTTGAAATAGGTAATCTCAAGACAACTAGAGTGGGTATATTAGTAAGTAATCTTATGTTGGTGGGCATTCATGGATGATTCTTGAAAAGAACCTATTATGTTTAAATATTCATATCTAGAAATTTATGTTTAATTGGTATTATGTGAATGATGGGTATCATTTGTGATTCATATACTATAGTATCAATAAAAATTCATGTACATCATGAATTAAAGAAAAGAAAACTGGACAATAGTATATAGATTTTAGAAAATCCATTCATTGATATCGTGCAATAGGAGGAATATCCACATATCAAAGCCTCTCTCGTGAATATACAAGCTAAAGAAAAGTTTAAAAAAATTACAAATTCATCACAGTATGTGCTCAAATGAGTCATTGAGTTCCATAATCCTCTACTCTAGAGAGGTAATAGATTGGAATATTTTATCAACAGATGAATTTTCTACCTCTTTAACCTTTTGCAACTCCTCTTAACTCGAAATGGCATCAAGTATATCTTTCTCCTCTATGTCAAGGAGTCCTAGCTACTCCAATATGGTCTTACATAATATCTGAAATGCATGTTAAAACTGGTATAGTTCTTCTTGAAGACGACAGATTTTAGATCAGAGACGGCCAGTTTCAACCTTCCCAGTATTGACTACATCCTGGTGAGCAGCCTCTAATATCACATGCTGGAAATATTCCTTTACATCCTTATCCTAGTTCTGCTTTGCTAAAGAGGAAGCCTCATCAACTACCACCCTTGATTCATGGGCCCTCTTTTTCTATCTTTTAGAGGCCACTTACTTCACTCGGGCATGAAGGGAGGAATATTCAAAACCCTTATAACCAATGGTGGGAAACATAAATTGAATATGACCTAATTGGTCCTTAATTTCATCCAAAGGGGTTTCTAAAAATAAATTCCAAATATCCTACCACATTTTTTGATGCATTGACTGATAAAGTGATGAAGACCTGGGTCCTTGATTTAGGTTCATCTTAGGGATATGAGTATATTTCAGTATTAGGTCTCCAAGTGAAAGAGTCCTGCTCACATTATTTGATGAATAGGGAAGAGATTCGGCCTCTGCATTGGTTGATCCAATCGGAGGAACCCCCAAGATAGAAAGGACTAAAGCCTCTGAACTTAATGTTGAATAAACTACAGTAAGGGACATAGGGGTTTATAATCCACAGGATAAATGATATGGTATTACCAAGTAATATATGAATATGACTAATGTTATAAACATACCTTTCTTGGTTTTGTAACTAAAAAAATTCACTACCACAACCCCTTCCTTGGAGGAATCTATGAATCCTTGTGATAGGAAGCTCTATGGAACCTCTAGTGCTTTCCCCAAATACATTTTTTTCTCACCAAACTTGAGGACTACAGGGAAAAAATATAATATTAGGGATATGACAAAAATAAACAATGTGTACAGTCTTGAATAAGTATTAACCTTCTCCAAAACATTCTTCCATCAAGGATAATGTGGTAGAATAATAGCTACCTATGTCATTATCCTCCAAAACCATGTCCATCGGCACCGGATCAAGTGGTGTGATCACTGGGATGTATGTAGTAGTAAATAGACATGATTGAGTTGGCACCTTATCCACCTCTACTTCTTGATGGGTTAGGATTGATAGAGAAGGGTCTACCAAAGTAAGAAAATTCTTTCTCACATCCTCATAAGTGAATACATGATCTTCTAAGCAAGCTCAATGGGGGATTGAACATTTTTGACAAATTAGGATGTGTTTTTATAATAATCCAATACAAGAAAGGAGTGAAATTCTATACTTACTTGAGGATTTTGGAGGAGGAGACTCTGACAATTAAAATCAATTCCTTTTCATATTCCCTTCTAGGTAAGGCTCTCCAGAAGGTACTGAAGTTGAATTCATTATTCTATAAGTGGAAATAACTTCCCTCATTTGGGTCAATCGACCCAGAGATCCTTCATCATTGATCTCCCATTCACTTCCAAACTCTTATCCCACTGATGTATCATGGGGAGAATATACAGGGGATGGAAGAATTGGCTGGTCCTATGAAACCTTATTATATTTCAAAAAAACACAAAGGACATTAGTATGGTTACAATAGACCCATGACCCTTTAAACATAATTGTGATCTCATCCTTACCTCTTCCTTTTTAATGAGATAACCCTATTTTTCCATGGAAATTTGAAGCATACCCTAAACAACCATTTGATGGACCAATGGGGAATAAAATATCGAACCCCTTATACTTTCAAAAGTTATTTCATGGTTATGGAATAAGGACCTAACATCTTTAGGTTAGTCTTAAAATTTGATACCTAGAGGGTTAGTTATATAAGAAAAACCATCCAAAGGTAACTCTAATTGGCGCATGATACTCCAGAGCTCAGACTCTGAGTTTTACGTTCTCTAAGATATCCACTGTTGAGATGCAATGGGAAATAATAATTTTGGAGAAGCTTCACCCTCTTGTTCTAGACTCACTACAGCCACATCGTCGAACACTTATTTTGGAAAATAAGATGATGTAAAATCTCCTTATGAGGTTCTTCTGGAGCTATTGTCCCTCTATAATCTAGTTTCTTTTGAGGACTGGGAATATTATTAGAAGTCGATGGTAATTGGGAAGCCTCACTTTCCAATTGGGATAATTTCCCATTGAGATATGAGTTAATCTAAACCTCATCATATTTATGAGATAAACTAATTGTTTCATCATGAGGAGAAAAGTTTGTTTCAACCCAAGTCTCCCCCCTGGTGAACATCAGCCAAAATTGGTGATCCACCATCAGATGATCCTTGGATCAGACATAAAATGAGTAAGGACATCTCAACTGAACACAAAATAACTAATAGATAAACCGGTAGGGTTCATACAATTCATAGAGAATATCCCCATCAATATGGGTGGAAAGAATTCCCTCATGAAGTGACATCATATAAGCTCATTCCTCAAGACTAGATTCACTAGTATCAACCATATCACCCATTGTAAATAGATAGTAGGGTGTGAATGAGAAACAATCATAGTGGATCATATAATACCTATCATCCCAACCCTTCAATTTAATAATTCTTACCCCACTAATACATTGCATATATGTTTTAAAGTGAACATTGGGGATACCCTAGATGTTCAAATATTCATATCCCCTATATGATCTCTCGTCCAACCCCATAATACTTGTATGGGGACCACAATCCTATAAGGTAATTTTCCCCTATAAACATGGTGTAGAGGATGATAAATTATTTCCATCACAGGGATGGCTATCCCGATATGCCCCCAAAAATGTAGGTCACTATAGTGAAAGTGGAAACTCTAACTCCACCACTTTACTTTGTTGGAAGTAAGTACCCACTTAGGTACATGGTGAGGAAACTAGCTAGTTTGATAGGCCTGTCAACACTGGGGACAACTTACCGTCCCTATTCTTTAAATTTTCCTTCTTAAACCATAGGTCAGTAAGCACCTGTTGCACTATGGGAGTCCTTTGTAAGACATTATTTTAGATTCTTAGCCTCCATATTAGATAAAAACCTCTTGATGGAGTATCCTTCTCGTGACTTGAATGGGATATCTACTCTAGGGAATATCTCCTTTTTTGAGATCCTTTTCGACCAACCTGATTATTTCTTTTGTGATAAGAGGATTCCTCATTATGTCGTCCTAAGAAAACTGTGGGGGGTAACTCATTATACATCCCACCCAATATAGGTGTGCCACATATCTACTCCACATCCCATAGGTTGATGCCCACCTCACCATGCATGAAGTGGAAAGTTTTTGGTTCTAGACTCCAACAAATGAATAGTTTCTTTGTCATACTCTTTTTGTAGTAAGAAAACGTCTACAATATCCAGATGGACCCATACATCCAAATTTGTTTCAGCACCTCAGCAAATTCATAAGCAATGTATTGTACCCAAAAGGACCAACCCTAGTCCATTTCATAGTTACCTCATGCTCAAAATTCCAAGTTCAGAACCCACCCAAACTTCTAGAAAGAGGTAGAATTTTTCATTATCAAGTGATACATATGAACATCTATATAAAGCTCACAATTAGTCTCACTAAAGTCTATGGGCATATATGTTAGTATATGCCCAGCTTTGTGGTCTCCCTTAATGATAAAGTATCCCCCTGAGAGATGTTCACCCAAAAGGTGTTGTGGGTTTTCTGAACCTAAGAATATAGTATGAATGATGAATTAGGTGGGGGAATTGGAGTGTTATTTTTAAGACCTAACCCATAAATGGGGAAAATATAAAAGGGGATATCCCCCAAGTTTCTCTCCCATCAACATCGTCAGACTCAACTGAAGTGACCCAACATCATAGTGGAAAGTAGCATCCACACTCAATACAATAGAATCATTAAGGGTTATCACTTCCTTTGAATCCTTTCTCAAAATTTTATGAGAAGTTCAATAAGAACCGAACTCCATCTGAAAAAAAGTGGAATATGTCAGGTAGATAAAATAAAAATCTTGTCAAAAGATGTAAACCAGAAAATTCATGTGAATCACATGAATTGTTAAAGGGATTTGAAAATAACATAAAGGGATTGCTAATCACCTGACTCCTGAATATCTCATGGGTCACATAAACCCACAAGGCATCACATGAGCCACATGACCCCTCGAAGACTTGTGATAGCATGACCTTGAAATGGTTACATGAGCTGCATGATAGTTAAAGGATCATGAGATAAAGACATTAGATACCACAAAACCCTCAATAAAATCTTGCATCCCCATGTCCAAAGTTCAAAAAATTACTGAAGTTTAGTTGTTTCAAGCGGGTGCTTGAGAAAATGATGTCTCACAAAGTGGTTCTCAAAAACCAGGATCATGGAAAAGTCTCATGATGGGTTCTTGTGGGAGGGTCTTATAACGAGGTTACGTGATAAAAGCAAGGTGAGGGATCTCTTGAGAAATGAGTATCCAATGAATGAACCCATCTACCCTCTATTTATAGGGGATCCTGCATAATACCAAATATCACATTATAGACTGAGTGTCACCAAACACACTGATTGGTGATGATGCCAAAGCCTTAGACAGGCATTTAATTTCCTTATAACCAAGCCCTTGTCCAGACAGACGTCACTCATAATGGGGGGAATTTATTGATGCCTTCCAAATGAGCATTGTAAAATTAAAAAAGGAAGAAATACCTAAATATGGGTATTATTTTCCCCACAAAATCAAAGTAATAGGAAGGTGGTCATGATCACATGGATCACGTGAACACCCAAGAGAAACGTGATCCCATGAATAGTAGAATGTCATGCTGATGGTCATGCGCAGCACATAACCTGTAGAATATCCCATGAATCCCCTTTTTAAAAACCATTATTCTCTAACTAAGTCAACCCAGATAACTAGTGATCATGTAGTGACATCAAGATAAGAACTCCTAGGTCACATGGCTTGTCAACTGATGGAATCTTGACAAACTATCTAAAAGTATTTCAAAAATAAGAGGAAAATATCCAAATGGTGGGAGACACTTGCGGTTGTAAAACTCACACACTATAAAACCAATGGGAGGATTGATTTTCCTTGACAATGCCCAAGAAAACTCGTAAAACCCTAGGACTTGGTAAAATAAACAAAGGAAATAAAAATTAGATAAGGTGGGAGCCACTTGCAGTCATAAAAATCATGTAAAGCACCCTAAAGATCTACAAGACACAGCAAGTACCCAGCGATATGTCTTCCTCATCTAATGAAATCTCATTGGCATGTTAACCTAGTCACAATAAGAGCCTCAAATATGTCCAGGAGACCTCATGCTCCCCCTTTCACTCTATAAGGACAAGCAGATGGAATTGACCATAAAATTATCACACATCTCTACAGGACCTTTTATTGGTCACATGATGAATCACCAAGAGGTAAATTGATTTCCCTTGACAACACTCAAGTAAACCTACAATACCCTAGGCCCTTGTAAATTACAAAAGTAAACTAAATAGAGAAATAGAGGGGGGCTATCATAGTTGTAAAATTCATGTGAAACACTTAGGTTGTCCGTAGCACAGTCTTGAAAGACCCCTCAACAAGCCAACCTAATTTCATAAAGGCCCCCTGAAATTTCATCCTTGTCTCACAAAAATTCCTAGATAATTCACTTCATATCACATGAATGCCTTTTGATAGGTATCCTAATCTCTCGAAGTCCCTTGGACATGTCAGTATGAAAATATGAAAGTTCCTTGGCATGCCCATGTAATAAAAAAAGCCCCCATTGATTGGTTGTAATATATTAAATGGAGTTTTGATGGGATGGTCTCATGGTCATTGAAAATAATGTGATGACCCTAGAGTGATCCACGATAAGACTTCATGAAGACATGTGATATCGAGGCCCTCCACCGACTCCAGCCTGGATTTTTGTGATACGCACCGCATAAAGAGATGAACAACTGGGGTGGTGAGGCCTATATATCCCCTACCCGGCATAAAAACACACACACACACACACTGATGAATGAACTCTTGGAACCTCACACCAGTACACACAAGAACCATAGTAGATTTCTTAGAGCATCTAATATCACGACCAAAAAATATTCTTATCAAGTAATATCTAGGGAACAATTAGAGTAACCATGCAGTATGCATAATCACTTCATGTGATCACTCATATATCACATGAAGGACTTTTTTTGGTCACGTAAAGAACATCACACATATTTTCTAAGACATGTGAGACTTAAAATAAGCTAAAATTGAAAAAAACTAAAGAATATGAAATCAAATGGTAGAATAAAGACTAAAAGATGGGAGACTAATGTGAAGAACATATACACTAATCCTCATGTGCCTCACATAAACCACCCAGTACATTTCAAAGCACTAGGACATGTTGCCTAGATCTTGCAAAAATCCTTTGGTATATAGTTAGGATCGTGGAAATTCCCTTAGACATGTCAAACCAAGTTACATTTCCCCCTTGTACATGCCACGAAATTCTCATGAAGCCCTTCGGTCTTTCCATCCAAACCTTGTGGTGTCCTTCAAACATGTCACCCAACTCATGTGGTAACATCAATACATGTCAACTAAGTCTCATGATAGCACTGGATCATGTCAATTGGATCTCTTGATGCCCCTTGGGTACGCCATCCAGATCTCATGATGACCCCCAAACATGTCAGCCTGGTTCATATATCACCCTCCAAACATGTCACATTGACTATCATGATTCCATCATAATGTGTCATCCATATTTGGTAATGAAACCAAGGGAAAATCAGCTGGATTATGCGATGCCCTCTAGACATTCCAACTAGGGTCATGCAATGGTTTCCAGGATCAGTTGGCTAGGTCTTTCGAAGTCTTATGGAAAATTCATCCTTAATCATATGAAAACCTTCAAACATTCCATCCAGGTCATGTGATGTCCATCAGAAAAATAAATTGGATCATTTGATTGCATCAAGACATGTCAAGAAGACATCCTCTAACATGTCAAGCATACAATCAAGGCATATCAACCAGATAATCAATTCATGTTAGGCAGACAAGTAGGCTAGGTCAAAAGGTAATCCTAGGACTCGATAATATTTTTCATCCTCAATGTGTAATCTTTGATTATAAGGGAAATGTTGGTGTGTAAGCCCCAGTTGGTGGCATAATATGATACGTCCAGCATATAAGGGAAACCTCGGTTCATAAGCCCCGATCAATTAAACTATGATAAATCTGATTCCTACCATAAACAGGGTATATAGGATTCCTTCCTCAGGCATGAGATCTATATTTAGCATCTAAAGGGAAATTTCAGTACATAAGTCCTACATTCATAACAAATGAGACTGGTTACTTTTCATGCCTTGTTTCTCATACCGATCATAGTTTACGTGGGATTAGGGATTCATGATGATCATATCATTCGCATGACAAGTCTTTATTATAAGGGAAACCTTATTGTGTAAGCCTCGACCAAATGAACTATGAAAAATTTGATTCTTTCCATAATCAAGATATGTAGGATGCCTTCCTTAGGCCTGAGCTCTATATTAAGAATCCAAAGGGAAACACTGGTGTGTAAGCCCTGATTAGTGAGATAATATGATATGTTCGACATATAAGGGAAACAACAATGTGTAAGTCTGGGTCATAAGGGAAACGTTAGTCTGTAAGCCCCAATCAGTGTCATAATATGATATGTTCCACATATAAGGGAAACGCCAGTGTGTAAGCCCCAATCATAAGGGAAAACCCTGTGTGTAAGCTCTGATGAATTTAACTATGATGAATCTAATTATTTACATAACCAAGATACATAGTATGAATTCCAAAGGCCCAAGCTTCTTATTAATCATCAAAAGGGAAAAATCAATTTGTAATACCCAATCAGTGGTATAATATGATATGTTTTTCATATAAGGGAAATGTTAGTGTGTAATACCCAATCATAATGGAAACATCAGTGTGTAAGACCCCACCAATTGATATATAAGGAATCTGATTATTTATATAACCAAGATTCATAGGACACCTTCCTAAGGCCCTAGCCTGAACTCAAATGGTCATCTACTTCAGTGTAAGTCCTGACATGTCTCTGACATTTCAACCATCAGGACCCAATCATTCCCATGGGATGATTATCTTTCCTCATCCACCAATAGATATATAACTAATTAAACTATATGGAATCTAATTCCTACCATAACTAGGATACATAGTATACCTTCCTAAGGCCCGAGCCCAAACTCAAATTGGAACCCACTTCAGTATAAGTCCCATCATCTCTCTAAAATTTCAACCTTCATGGCCCAATCATTCCCATGGGATGATCATTATACCTCATCCATCAGTGGACTGAGAATACAATTGAACTATGTTGACTCTGATTCCTACCATAACTAGTATACATAGGATTCCTCCCTGAGGCCCAATCTCCATATTAAATATACCAAGGGTTTTCCCCATCCATAAGTCTCTTATCCATATGTAGTGTGACTGATTAATTATTATCCCTTGTTTCTCACACAGAGCATAACTCATGTGGGCTTGGGGAGATGAAATAGTCTCATCATCTGCATCATGAATATCCACTAACCAATTCAATCTCAGTATTTAATCCCCAATGAGTTTCATGATATAAACAGCCCCCATATAAGGGCTACATAGTTTTAACGAACTATGTGAGATTTGATTACTATTATAAATAGGATATGTAGGATTCCTCTTAATGGATCAATCTACTTCTTAAAATATTAACCAACTCCTTACATGACAACAAATTTTTAATTTCTTGGTTATAAGGCTTCAGTATATAATAATAAATTCCATGCTAAGAAAAGGGATGAATAACCTCATATACATAAAAATGGATTCACTAATAAGATCCCCTTAATCTATATATAAATAGGGTTAACCTATGAACATTTTTTTAGGGTAAACAATCTCATAATGGGATTAGAAAGATATTTTTGAACATATATTAAATATATAAGAGAGTCCTGGAGTAGGAAATAATTCCCCCCAAAAGGGTGATATGATCTCGACCTCACATATTCTAGACCAATGTGAGTCCCTAAGCATAGTTGAGTTTGAAACCCCAATTAACCACCTGCCTTTGGAAATCATATTCATGCCTAGTTATGGATGAGCAAATTATCGGTTTTTTCTATTAAAAATGACAATGGTGACCCGACATTAATGATTGTGCAAGAAATGAACCCCTTACAATAAACCATCGGGCTAAACTGAATCCACTTCAATGAGGGTTCCCAGTCATCTATTTCCCATTGAAACATTGGAAATAAAATTCCATCATATTTTAAGAAATAGATGGATAAATGTTTTATCCTAGATAAAACACTTTTATCTGTATATTTTTCTCAAAACATGTTATTGAACCCAAAAAATCATAAACCTATTGTATAAAAATAATCAACTCATGTTTTTTATAATAAATCTTTATTAACATCTCTTATCATATAAGATAAGTGATATTAAAATATGCTTCCTTTAATTAGATTAATCCAAGCTTGATAAACATATTTATATTTAAATTTATGATGTAACAAATGTTTACACCATTACTTGAATTAAAACATTAAGCTCATTCAATTATTTCTATGATTTTTGAACTCATGTATATTTACAACACTTATAAAACATACACTCAGTTTTATATACCATTCAAAATAAAAGAATCAACTTATATAAAATTAATACCTGACATGGACATTTCATGGATTTCCCAAACCAATTTAGGTATTCTAGATAATACCATCATATAGAATAATTACCCCTTACTAATAATACCCTCAATTTTCAAATAACCTTAACTAAGTTTTTAAAGAAATATTATTGGACTTTCCAACTTTATCTCATCTAGTTTTGAACTTTTACCTCCTTTTACTATCTATAAATTCCCATAAAATAGGCCTCATATGCCTAATTCATTTATTTTCAACACTTTTAGAATATCGGGTAAATTTTTCTTGAATTCATCCATCTATCCATAAGATTTCCATAAATTAAAATTGAATGAATTCCTCAACCAGAATAAGGCTTATAGAAATTCTTCAATCTCTACAAATATATTTAATCATATTGAATATCATTGATATACTCATTCATATTGAGTATATAATAATATAATTACTTAGTTCAATTCTCATCTAGTGCCTTTGAAACATTAAATGAATCATTTCATTCTTCCATAATAATCTTGATTTTATTATTGAATAGCTTCAACAATTGGATATTTGGTAAGGAACTGTTCTAATATATAAAATATTTATCATGCTTAGGAACTTTTTTAAGCTACTTGTCTTAGGAGTTTCTTACTTTAATCTTCTCATTTAAAGGATTAATATATAGTTTATTTTGATGATTATGATGCATTCATTTACAGCTTAACTTTTTATTGGGTGGATATCACGTCTTGTATCTTTTCATCAAGGACTTTTAATGAAAGTGATCCCACTAAAAATGATGAACTCATAAATCATGTCCATTTAGTGACCCAAGATCCATATTTCACTAATAAATGATCCCACTATGATGTTTCCCACACCATTTGGTTATTTATGTAGGGAATAATCCCAATAAATATAGTTGTGACTCTTGGATAGTTGAGTGGATAACACTTAAGCTAAATCTATCATATGGATTCAATCAACTCTATTCATTTTTTAACTTAATCCTATTAGGGTCTCCTAGATAGTGTAACCCAAATAAAACACCAATAATATGCTAAAAAGATCAATCCAAGGGCACCCAGCTATGGAATGACCTGTCCAAGGGGGTTTCAGTTCACCCATTAATTAATTTATTTATACAAGATAATATGTGGGCACCCAGCTATGGCACGACTTACCCAGTTAGATGATTGAGATCTTGAAAAGTGTTTCTTTTGAAGGAATATCACACTTAATACATGAGGGGGTTCCATTTAAAGTATCACCAATTTAATATAAATCATATGCATATTAAATTCATAACTATTAAATCCAATATAATAATTATCTTATCATGTTTTATTCCATTTTTTGTATGTATTATTCTAATTATATATTTTTAGAATCCTTATTATAACCTCCAAATCAATGTGTTCATACCACATTAATGTGAAACCTTTTACATAACCCACAAGTCTGTATTAATCACCCAAAAATGGAATTCAAGTATATTTATACATATCTGAATATATCATATTTATAAGGTACATGAATGCTTTATGTAAAATCATGGAGTCATATGAGATTAAAAAACTCTACATGAGTAATCCTAGAGAAAAAGATAGTAAACCCCATTTATTTTCCTATCCAAGGTAAGCCTCTAGGAAGGTAGGTCGTCTGACCCCAAGTCCCTCTACCTAGGGAGACTTTACTCAAGATATAATTCAATTTATGAAAACACTAACACCAAATACGTACAAACTATGCCCAAAAACTATTATCAAGTTCATAACTAAAAATAAAAACTGGGGTCAAGGTAAATGAAAACTAATTTTTTTGATATCAAACCTGGCATGGTATACAAGGCTCTATCCTAGAATAAATTTATCATATAAATGGGCATATGAAATATTCATATTTCCTAAAAAAATTAAAAAAACATGAATAATAAGTAAATTTAACAAATAAATAAATAATTTATTTATTTTCCATAACATGATACATTTTTGAAATATTCATAAATAAATTATAATTATAAAAATTTTATAATTTAGTAAGAATAAAAACATTTTATATTCATTTCAGTATTAAACCCTTCATATTTTATAAAAACTTTATAAATCACCTCTTATGATTTATAAATAAACATTTTAATTATCGATCAAAAGGTATTGCATTTAATTTATCAAATAGTATTTTAAAATATTAACCTTTAATATTTAATAATAATGTTTCATAAACATTTAATTAATTAATTTCAAATAACTTATAATTAATTATTTAATTTATAAAATCCTTATAAATTAAAATATCCAAAAAATACCATTATTATGATTTATAAACATTATACAAACCCTAAAACCCATTTAATATTTAAAAAATTAAATAAAATTTATGATTACCTTTATGTGAAATCCCTATTTTTTGTAAGGGTGTCCTCTATTTACCCTTACACAGGATATATGGAAGCCTCTGACTAAATGTAATTAACTTCTTATCTTTATGTAGATTATATTTTACATGTTGTGAAAAGTTAATATGAAGATTACCCTTACACAAATCACTCTACATAAGGGTATAGAGAATATTTCCCTTATGTGAAGAATTCACATAAGGGTAGTTCTTGATTTGAAAAATCACCATGTAAAGGTAATATGAAAATTACCTTTATGTAGCTCCCTTACATAAAGGTATTACCCTTATGAAAATTCTTTTCATAAGGGTACTCTCAATATTTCATATGTTGTATAAAGGTAAACATCATGGATCTCTATATAGAGGATTTAATACCTTTACCCATAATGATAAAGTGTTAATGACCCTTATATAAACCTCGTGTGTAAGGGTGATAACTTTACAAAACACATTTTCATAAAGGTAACAATGAGGTTACCCTTACACAGACCTTCTATATAAGGGTATCACGTAAGGTTAAAGGCATATCAAACTTTAAGCAATGGATCATGTAAGGGTATAACCTTTAATAATCTTACTATTGTAAGGGTAAATCATATTTACCCTTATACGGTACATGTAAGGGTCTGTAATCATCCTCTAGTTTTGTGAAAATGCTTTTTTTTCTTTGAAAACTAGTGATCAAAACATATCTAAATATTTAATAATATACCTATGATGCCACTTATGGGTTTCATGCGATCATAAAAAGATTATATGCAGTGGAAGACACCCTAAAATAAAAGATATTTATCATCAAGAAATTAATGTGTAAATAATACTGTAAAATAAATTACCTAGAATTCAAAAATAGTAGTAGTTTTGATCTTCCTTCCATGGAGAGTGCTTGAGGAAGAACACTAGGAGCGGTGAACAAAACCACCCTACCTCAGAGGGAGTACACCGACCAATGGATCCACAGTCATATCATGAGTATACCCAAAATCCAATGGAGTTCTAGTTCATTATCTGATGAGACAAATGGATTTTTAGGAGGAAGATGTTTTAGAAAAATCTCATACACATTACACACCCAATAGAAGATGATCTCATCCTCTTATATAGACAAAACCCTAGGCTCCTACTATTCATAACACATCCTATGAGTTTCTGACAGTTGGGGTATTTTTTTATGAATTAATTACGATAAATAAATGAAAAGTAATTAATCCATTCATAATGGATTGTAACTGATGAATAAAACATACAAGATAAATAAATAATATATTTATATAATATATATATATATATATATTATTCATGAATCACATGCATGAAAAATGCATGCATCATATGTATATGTACATGCATCTTATTCATAAAAATTTTAGTGCACATCTAACAATTATGAACATTGGTCATTATAACCATTGGGCATTATGATTGTTGGTAATGTATTCATTATAATGTGACTGTTAGAATCAATGTATATTAAGGATAATTAAGATAACTTATTGATGCATAAGGGAGAAATGATGTCCTCTACTAGTAGAATCATTTCTTATGAAGCTCATTTATTAGAGATTGTGAGGGGGTAGTATTGATGGGGTTCACATGTGACTAAGCCTAAGTAGAGATTCAACAAGTGTGGCTTGAGCAGAACAACCTATAGGAAAAGTTTAAGTTAGTAGAAATCACCACTAAATCTATGTTAGCTAAGCCACCCCATGAAAGTACCACCATTTCACACCATACCCTTATGCGGTATACCACTGTAATAAGGGGTTATGTATCTTGACCTTAGTATTATAAAGCTGTAATTTTCTTTTTAGAAATAAAATAATGGTTTCTATAATCCTATTTTAAGTATTATTTACACATGAATATAAGTTGAATATGATACATAGATAAAACATAATTGCGTTTTTAAAAAATATATAACTTTAATTAAAAATTCTTTTATGGTAAATTCGATAATGTTAAAGAAAATTTATTTTTATGAAATAATATTATAAAATACTATTTATTTAATATAAATGATAATATAATTTTATAATTCCATGGGTATTTTTTATAAGGGTCATAAAGGTATTTATGTCATAAAAAATCTTATTTTTAAATAAATAATATTTTTTATTTAAAATTTAAAATTTTAATATTTATAGAATTATTTTAATAAAATAAATATCATTTTTTAAATCAGCATGTTAAAATTAGCCACTAGTTAATTTTCCATTATTTTCTAATATAGGTAAATTTTTTAGGTAAAAATTAAATATGCTATGAATATATTTTAAGTATTATGACATCATAATAACCTAAAAGTGATGTAATAAATGATATAATAGGGCTTGTTGACCAAAAATAGTGTTTTTCATTAAAATGGGGTATTTTAATGTGATGATATTATTTTTTACAAGCCTATAAAGAACCTTCCAAAACCAAAAGAATATTTAATATTTTAAAAACAATTATTTATGAACATCACTCACTTACATATCATTAATGATATAATTTTAAGTATTTTGATTATTAAAATAATAAAATATTAAAATCCACTCCCCTTCTAAAATACCATGGGAAAACTATGGTAAGGTCAATGGTTTTTTATTTTTTATTAACTAGTTGTATAATACCTAAGTTTGGAAATTAATATACAATCCCCTTTCTTTTGCTATAAATAACCACACATTATCTCATTACTATTCACTAAAAAGTATTTAAGCATTAATTTACTATCATTTAACCTATTTATATACCTACTAAGGTGTTTCTAAAGTTATAAGGAGCTCCTCCCAAGTATTAAGAAGCAACCTCTCAAGGGAATGGATTCTCTCCCTCGTCTTTTCGATTCAAGCAATTTCTTTATAATAATCCTTTTGATTCTCAGTTGATTATGCTTTCCTATGTTTATGAAAATTAATTTATGTTTCCTAACTAATTAGATACTACCTTCATCTCTATTTTTTTCATGAACTTTCAAGTACACTCGTTATGCTTCCAAGAATTATCCCTTGATTTTCCATACCATACCTTTGTGTTGTAAACACCCAACCCTATTTTCATTCCAGAATATCCACCTACATATAAAAATAATTCATTTATTGGGGAATTCCATGTATGAATTCCACATTCCTTAATCATGAGACTAAAATAATGAAATATTTTCTAATATTATATGATCGATGTGGCACATGTAAAGTTAGACATATGAAGGGTGTTCCATAATAACACTCCAATGAATTGGGTAATGTTTTCATATCATGGGATACCATGTATGGTGTATGGGTAGATTTCCTAAGAATTCTATGTTATGATGTCTTTCTGGTTATCCTTGAATTGTACTTATGATTCCATGCTTTATATTGCTTCCACATTCCAATGATATCATGATTTTATGATGTCATTTTATTATGTCATGCCTCTATGTGAGTATGTATGATTCACACCTCTTTTTGTTATAATTATATACCTTTTGAATTACATGTATTATTTATCATCAATTTATACTTTGATTATTCTAATATTGGGTTTTATATCTCACCCATTTTTTTATATGTCCCCAGGTTATCTTGTAGAGCATTTAGAGTTCAAAGAAAACTAGGAGTGAATTATGGAGTTTTAAATAATGATGTTTTATTTTATTTTAATTTAATGATTTATGTATATAATTTAAAAAATATACTTGGCCTTTTATTTTCTAGGAATGTATTATATGGATATTTATGTTAAAAATCATGAAATAATATATATTAGAAATATGGGTTATTATAGTTAGTATTAAAGAAATTACTAGTTATTTTTTGGGATTGGGATTGAGAAAACATTAGTGAAAACCCTATAGATATGCATAAGAATAGGAAAACATATTAAAATTCTGGTAAATTATAGAATGAGTGGTTTCCAAGAAATTAAATATATTCCCTGATACTACAAGTGGATGTGGTTCTGACATAGAATTCCCTAGGGGTAATAACACTGAAAGGGCTCATTGGGTATTAACACGACTTATAATTGGTACATGACAAAGAGGCCTTGTTGCACACCTAGTTTGACACTTCTAAGGTATATTATTTAGTAAATTCACAAGATATGAACCATTATTAATTACTTGAAAATATTATTAGGTCATATTCCTAATAGGAAAATTATCATGGATAACCTAGATTAAAACTTACATATTAATAAGTTAGGGTATATATGAAATTCATTTTAAAGTAAGTAGTTTACCTTTTTATATTCTTATTGAATCATGTATCCCCATCCCAAACTTTACTTTATTTTAGAAAATAGTAGGAAATAGGTGTAATCATGTCAAAAATATATATGATTGGAAATGTGATGATTTCTCTAATGAAATTCATAATATAATGGGATAAGGAGTTGATAACTTCATAGAAGTACAATAAAAACTTACTCAAGTTATGAGTAATAACATAAATCACATTGAAATAATTATTTACACTAATAATTATAAAGTTTAAATTGATTCTTTTATGGGAAAAAGTCCTCAAAATTTTAGGTGATATTATAATCCCCTAATTTTAGATCAATGGATTAACTTTCTTGAGAAAATATTATCTATCCTCAAATTCTCTGAGTAAGATAAAGTTTTACTAGTTGTTTATTTCCTAGAGGGGGAAACTGATCAAGAATATAAACCTAAAGGAGGACATTGAATCCATTTATGGGATAGATTCAATAAGATATTTCTCAATAAATATTTTCCCTATACACTCCATCTTAAAATAGAGAAGGAATTCCTTAGTATCAAGAAAAGGGAGAATGAATCTATTAGGGATTATAAATAAAACTTCACAAGTCTTAAATGATATTCCTTTGAATTTTTCATGGATTTTGAAAGTAATTTTGAACTCTTATTTAGTGGGTTAAAGTTGAGTCTTCTAAATGAATGAGTGATTCAAGACTTTTACTACAATGAGGAAATTGTATTATGTGCCATCAAAATTGAGATGGAAGTTGGTGATTCTCAGTTTTCTCATGGGGCTAGAGATAAGAAGCGTAGAATGGAGTTTAACTGTATAGGATCATCAAATAATACTCATGGAGACAAGATAATCTAACATACCGCATTTAAATTGTGAGAAGAATAATCCTAAAAACTACCTCAAGGGGACCATGAGATGTTTCAATTGTAGAAGGTAATTTCATCAATTAGATGAATTTT
Organism: Viscum album; assembly: GCA_963277665.1. Classification (NCBI taxonomy): domain Eukaryota; kingdom Viridiplantae; phylum Streptophyta; class Magnoliopsida; order Santalales; family Viscaceae; genus Viscum; species Viscum album. Next base: position 1,137,852,645 of record OY728135.1, on the reverse strand, counting down.
ATAAGAAAATAAAGAATCCTACTAATTTGATAGAGGAAGAGAAGGTTCCAATAAATCCTTATCTCATGATCTAATATTTCAACTACAAGGAATATTGATACTATGTGAACCAATTACATAATTTAAGTGTTTTCAATGATAATCGGTGATGAAAACCTTCAAATCCAAGGGATAAAGGGTGGGAATATATTATCACTAATACTAAGGTGGATCCTAATGAAGAAGTAGTAATAGGTACTCTGGTTATTCATTAAATAATAGAGAACTTATTATTTGATTCTATTTACATGAATTCTTTCATATCATTAAAGATAATTATAATTATTCAATCACCACCACAGAACAGAGAGGTTGAGTTATTGGTGAAAATATAAAATAGGGAAATTATTTCATCTCAAGAATATAACTCCTCCCCAATTATTTTTTATTGGTTTATTATATTATAAAACATCATCATACTCAATTTAGTGGAGTTTAATATTATCTCGTTCATGGGTTAGTTGTCTGTATATTGAGCCAACATCAATTTTCTTAAGAATGATATCACCTTTTGTTTCTCAAATTATCCTCTGATTCTATAAGTGTAAGGAGGTGGATGAAACTTATTTAGAAACTTCTTCTCAAGTATGGATAATGATTCATTATGATAAAGAATATATATCTCAAATGATTGAAAAATGGGAGATTATTTCTCTTGAATACATGCCCATTATAAGGGAATATTTTGATTTATTCTTAGAAAGAGTTGTTTTTACTTCCCCCTAATCAAGAGGTTGATTTCTTAATTGAAATTATACCTGGAGCTCTGTCAACATAAAAGGATTCATAAAGAATTACAATAATTAAACTGGATAAACTAAATAAATGGCTATAAGAGAATTTAGAAAAGGTCTTTATATTCCCAATAGCTTCACCATCGGGTGCACTAGTCCCCTTTTTCAAGAATGGTGGGTCAATGAATCTATGAATTGATTACCATGAGCTCAAAAATGTCATGTTAAAGAATAAGTATCACCCTCCATGGATTAGTTACTTGTTTGATCAACTATGTAGGGTCCAATCCCTCTCTAAAGTGGACCTTAAGTCATAATATCATCAATTAAAGGTGAAAACATAGGATATTACAAGGAATTTTATAAAAGGTAAAAATACTATGTGTTTATAGAAAATTAATTGAGAATCACTAATACTCTATAAATCTTCATGGACTTAATGAAGAGTCTTTAGAGATTACCTTGAAATTGTTTTGGTAATCATTATAGATTATATTCTTAAATACTCTAAAATAAAGGAGGGACATGAGGATAATTTAATTATTATATTAATCACTTTGAAAAAGGGGAAATTATACACAAAGAAGAATAAATGTGAGTTTTAAATGGATCAAGTATCATTCTTGTGGCATGTTATCTTATGTAAATGGGTATTTGTGGATATTTTTAAGACAAATGTGGTTGAGGAATGACCCAACCCAAAATCTATAACTAGTATATGTAGTTTCCTAAGATTAGTTGAGAACTATTAGTGATTTGTGATAAAATTTTCATGATTTTAAAACTTAATAACAAAGTTAACTTGGAAGGGAGTGAAGTTTTTTTTCTAATGAATTTGAAGATAACTTTAAGGAGTTGAAGAATCAGTTAATCACTACACTTTTACTTACACTACCTACTTATAGGGAATTATTTTTTATCTATATCGATGCATAAAATAATGGATTTGGTTGTGTCCTCATAAAAATGATAAAGTGATAGCCTATGCCTCTTCATGGTTAAAGGTGCTTAAAAAATATCCTACACATAATATGGAGTCGATTGTAGTAATATTCTCATTGAATATTGGGTGGAATTATCTCTATAGATTAAGGTGCAACATATATATGGATTATAAGAGCATAAATTATATATTCACACAAAAAGAGCTCAATATTCACTAAATAAGGTGGTTAGAGATGATCAAGGATTATGAATCTTCAATACATTATCATCATGGGAATGTGCATAAAGTGGAATATTCTTTAAGTGGATAAGATTATAAAAACTTATCCATAATGAGGATTGAGAGGGATATAATCTTCTTGTACATGAAAAGAATAGATATTGGAATCATAGAGGAAGGAACATCATCTTACCTTACTCAAATGATTGATCAACCACCCCTTATAGATAAGATTATGGAAGCTATAAGGAATGATATAGATATATATAAGAAGGTGTATGTTGTGAAGAAGGGTAAATCCTCGGAATTCAATATTCATAAAGTTGGAGTCGTGAGATTTAGGATATGATTATTCATACTATTGAAGCCTGAGTTAAAGAATGAGTTGTTGAATAATTATCATAGCTCAACATTCTTCATCCACATAAGTATAATGGATATGTATAGAGATATATGAGAGTGATATTAGTGGGGAAATATGAAGAGAGAGATTGTGTAATATACATAAAAGTTAATGGTATGTTTTCAAGTTAAGCCAAAAGGGAAAAACAATAAATGGATGATGAAACCATTGCTCATACCTATATGAAAATGGAAAAATATCACTATGGATTTTGTTATGGTTCTTCCAAAGACCACCAAATGAAAAAAATTCATATTGTTTTTGGTGTACTATCTTATAAATACTACACATTTAATTACCATTCAGTGGACTTATCACTCGATCAACTTAAAAGGATATAAATTAGATAAGTGGTGAGGTTTTATAGGAAACCACTATCAATTATATCAGATAAATATATGAGATTCACCTCAAAATTTTAGAAAAGTCTCTAGAATGATCTAAACACATAATTGAACTTCAATGAGTGATGGTGCTACACTACCTTGGTAGAGCGATACCCACTCCTGGGGTTTTATATCCGTCTTGGTGTTGTTCACGCCACTCAGTTATGTCAGTAGAAGTTCAATGGGGCTTCAGTTTTCCTGTTCTTCATTGATTACTCTAATTATGGCTATTTATGCCTTTCTTCTTTGAAGATTTTCCTTGTTCTCGTATCTATGTGTTACTCTATTGTTGTAATTGTCAAATTTTCTCTATATATATTACAGATCTGATGTGGTGGTTTCGGTTCAAAAAGAAGTGGTCAGAGATGCTCATGGGTTTCAGGCGGTGATCTGGTGCAGTAGTTTTTCATGTTCTGGTGGCGGAGTTCAGATTATTTCCATTAGCAAGTGTTTCATGGTGAGTTTGATGGAAAATGTAGTGAATTTTTTTGGACTTCGTTTGGTCTTCATCTCGGTTTGTTGGATCTTCATCACTGGACCTCCTATAATTCCTCCTTCGTGTCTCACAGTGTGTGTTTGCATCGCTTTTGGCGGTGCTACTCAGCGGGGTCTCCATATGTGTTTAAGATCTAGTTTTCTACCTTCCATATCTATTTGGATATTGTATTAATGCCATTGCGTGATTTGAGGGGGAGGTTACAGAATGGTATTTGATGGTTTGGGGTGTCTGGTGTTGCGGTGAGTTTGATAGCATGGGCATGGCATGCTGAGTTGCATGAAGCTGGTGGTGTGGTCGGTGTTCAGGCTGGTCCTTCCTTCAGATGGTTTTGGATCTGAATTTCTAATGAAGGTGCAGATGTCATGATGATAATTATCCTTCATCTCTTTACATTTGGTAGGCAATTTTTTTGTTTCTTGCATATGGTGTCGGGTGGTTTACCTAGAAAGGGGGATGGATGTGCTAACATCCATCATTCATCCATTTTTCATCTATTATTGGATGTATGGGTACCTATCATATATTTTTTCATGGTTTCTTCTATTTGATTTTGTGGTGCATTAGTTTGAAAGTTTAGTGAGGTCCTTTCTAGCACCATCAGGTGGGCGTCTTGAAAGCGAGATAGGTGTTATGGAATCTATCATCCAGTCCTACTCTCACATTTTAGTGTGGGATAAAGGAATGTTTTACCTAGTTGTGTCACAATCATGACACAATTCTAGGCTGGGGGTGGCACATCATCTTTGGAAGATTTCACTATTGCATTATTAGATAGGGGGAGATGAGACTGTTGTCTAGTTCTTGTTATGATGTTTGTTTCTTATTTGGCATTTCGGTTCATGTAAGGCATTTGTGACATGTTTTTTATGATGTTTCCATCTGGTCCATGTAATGGGTTTCTCATTTTCCTAGACATCAAAAGGAGTTCTCTATTTTTTATGTTCAATAAAGGGGGATCGACCCTCAACCTTTTTAGAAAAAAAACATAATTTAACTTCAATACATCCTACCACCCTCAAAATAATGTCTAATATAGATGGAAAATCCAAACATCTGAGGATATGTTGATATATTTTTTAATAAACTTCAAAGGAGGTTTGGATCAAAATCTTTCTTTAGTTGAGTTCTCATAAAATAATTGATTTCACTCAAGCATTCAGATGTCTCCTTGTGAATCCCTATATGGAAATAAAGAAAGAACTCCAATATGTTAGGATGAAGTTAGAGAACAAAATCTATTAGGACCTAAACCAGTATAAGAAATGGTTAATAAGGTTATGGTCATTCAGTAATGCATCAGAGTAAAACAAAGTTAATAAAAGAGTTATACTGATAACTATTAATGATACCTATAGTTCAAGGTAATAGATAAAGTGTTACTTTGTATATCTCCTTGTAATAGTGTTACGATATTTGATAAGAAGGGAAAACTAATCCTTAGGTATATTGGCCCCTTTGAGATTCTTGATCACATCAGAGTTATGGCCTATCGACTTGAACTCCCACGAACTTGTGTCAAGTTCATGATGTATTCCATGGACCTCTCTTGAGTAAGTACTAATCAGATCCCCCACATATATTGAATCTATAGGTGGTATAGTTATATAATGATCTCTCTTATGAGGAGTAGCCAGTGAAAATATTATACAACAAAGACAAAGTTTTGTGCAACAAAACAACTCACCTAGTCAAAGTTCATTAGTGGAACCATAGATTCAAATAGCCAACATAGGAACTAGATGAAGCTATGAAACATAATTACACTCATTTTTTCACCTTAGTGTATGAAATGAAATTTTGAGGGTGAAATTTTTTAATATGGTAGAATGTAACAATATGGGAATTTATATACAGAACTCCCCTTCTATATTTGTATTTGTGACATATTTAATAATGTATTATAGTATAAAAAACAATGGTAACACTTTATTTAATTAATTTATATCATTATATTTAATAAAAATTAAACCTAGTAAAATTCACAATATTATGATGGGAAAATAAATAGAAAAAAATAATTAGAATTGGATAATTTGGATCATCTTAATCTCTTGTGATTATCACACCTGCGAACAACACTAGAAAAAGGAAACATAATGTTATTAATATAATATTCATTTTTTAAATAAATAATATCAAAACTTGATAGAAATTGAAGTAATGGATGAATGAATAAAATAAGAGGTATTTATAGGGAGTAGAAAACCATTATGATTGTGGGGAAGTGGGACTATTGTTCATTATCACAATTAGGCATTATGACATTTGGGAATTATGACCATTGGGAATTATGACCATTGATAATATATTAATTATAATGTGAATGTTAAAATAAGTGTATATTAAGGGTAATTAAGAGAAATAATTGATTCAAAAGGGTGAAATGATGGCATCAACCAGTAGAATCATGCCTTACAAAGATCATTTATCAGATCTAGAGAAGGAGGTAGATTCACTAGGGTTCATACTTGACTAAGTCCATGCATATATTCAACAATTTAGGCTTGATCATAACTACCTATGGAAAAATTTCAATTTAGTAGAAATCACCACTAGATCAATGTTAACTGAGTCTTCCCATGAAAGTAACACAATTTCCTACCTTACCCTTAGGGTGTATTCCAGTGTAATAACGGGTTATGTATCTATACCTTAGTATTATAAAGGATTAATTTTCTTTTTATAAATAAAATAATGGTTTCTATAAACCCATTTTCATTATTATTTACACATGAATATAAGATGAATATAATATATAGATAAAACATAACTGTATTTTTTTTAAATATATAATTTCAATTAAAAACACTTGGATGATACAGTAAATAATTTTAAATAAAATTTATTTTTATGAAATAGACTTGTAAAATACTATTTATTTAAATATAAATGATAGTATACTTTTACAATGCCCTGAGTAATTTTTATAAGGGTATAAAAATCTTATTTTTCAATAAATAGGGATTTTTATTTAAAATTTAAAATTATTATATTTATAAAATTATATTTATAAAATAATTTTCATTTTTGAAATCATCTCATCGAAATTATTCAATGGTGTTTTTTTCATAATTTTCTGAGATAGCAGACTTTTGGGGTAAAAATTAAATATGGAATGAATATACAATATGTGTTATAACATCATAATGACCTATAAGTGATTTAATAAATTAAATAAATGGATTTAATAACCAAAAAATATTATTTTTCATTAAAATGAGTTATTTTAATGTGATAATATTATTTTTTCAAGCCTATAAAGAACCTTCCAAAACCTAAAGTATTTTTTAAGATTTTAAAAAATAATTCTTTATAAATATGACTCACTTACACATCATGAATGATATTATTTCGATGATTTAGGTTCTTAAACTAATAAAATATTACAAACCACACCTTCTTGTAAAATACCATGGGTAAAAACCATGGAAAGGCCAATGGTTTTCTATTTTTTTATTAACCAGGTGTCTGAGTCTTGGGTTTATAAATTAATAAACAATATCACCTTTTTTCTATAAATACCCACCCATTATACCATTACTCTTCACTCTAAAGCCTTGTAGCATGAAGTTACTCTCATTTTCCCTACCTAAAACCCTCCCAAGGAGTTTCTAAGGTTCAAAGGATATCCTTCCAAGCTTTAAGAAGTAACCTCTCAAGCTAATGGATTCTCTCCCTCCTATATTTCATTCAAGAACTTTGTAATAATCCATTTAATTCTGAATAGATTATGTTATATTGTGTTTATGATAATTCCTTTATTGTATAAATTTTTTTCTAACTAATGGTATAATACCTTCCTCTCTTATTTTTCCCTTCCATGAAGTTTTTTTCATACCTGTAATGCTACTGAAAACTATCCCTTGATTTTCTATGTCATGCCTTTGTGTTGTTAATACCCACCCCTATTTCCATTCAAGGTCATCAACCTATATATAACAATGATTTATTAATTTTGGACTTCCATTTTTAAAACCTTCATTCCTTAATCTTGGGAATGATGATGAAATATATTCTTAAGTTATATGATTGATATGGCGCACATAAAGTTAGACATCTGACAGATACGCCCTGATAGCACTCCAATTCATTAGGTAATGTTTTAATCTCATTATATATCATGTGTGTTTCATGGGTGGTTGGAATAATAAAACAATTTTATGATGTATTGGTAGTTATCCTTGACTTAATCTTATGATACCATGATTTTATGAAGTCATTTTCTCATTCCATTCCTCTTTGTGAGTATGTAAAATTCTTGCCTCTTTATGTTATCATGATATGCCTCTTGACTCACATGTATTATTTATCATCATGTTATGATTTTAATATTCCATTATTGGTATTTATATCTCAACCCTTTATTTTTCTATGTCCCTAGGTTATCTTGTTTATTATTAAGAATTCAAACAAAACTATGAGTATATTATGGAGTTTTAAATAATGATGTTTTATTTTATTTTAAGTTAATGGTTTATGTATCTAATTTAACAAAGATACTAGGCCACTCGATTTTCTGGGAATGTATTATATATATATTTTTGTTAAAATCATGAAATAAAATGTATTATAAATATTGGTTTGTATACCCACTATAGGTGAGTCAACATTACAAAAATAAAACCCAGTGCTAAGCAGATTATACATGAATAGGTGATAAAATAAACTTATAACAACCCTTTATATGAATGTACAGAAGACTAGTCAACATATAACCATAAATATAAAAATATTATATAATGATAACATATTCAAATATGTAATAAGACAAAATACAATAGTAAAAATGGTATATGTGCCAATCAGGTCTTCCAACCCATAATTCATCAGCTCTAACACTGATATGGAAACCAAAATTACTCTAGATAAAAGCATGGATAACACTAACATGAATAGCTAGATAAAATAGCTTACCTTTATGTACATGAAATGTATCAACTAAAGTTTCATTTCCATTGAGGTTCCTACAAAGGGTGTGATCATAAATACTCAATAGGTCATCACCAATGGTGTCTCAACACAACTGTGAATAAATGTGTGTATGAAATAACATGTATACTCATTTATATAATTATAAAAAAATAGTTTTCAAACAATAATTAATCAAGGCGTGATAATGATAATTAGTTAAGTGATTAATAGACTATCATTATCCACAACACATAACTCCCTATACTGGGAGGATCCATGCTCAAAATTACTGCTTCAAGTCCAAGCTTGGAGTCTAAGGAAAATTAATATAATAATATAGGGCATAAAAACCTATCCTAAATGATACTGAATAAGTCATAGTAGTATTTAAACCTTTATTATGTAAATTTAATAGTTCATAGTAAGTAGGGAAAAAATTCCCATCACATGGGAATAGGGGAAGGGGTTAAAACAAGTCATGTCATCATAAAAATCCCACTCCATTTGACATATTAACCATGTGATTAGTACCTACTCATGATGCTCATATCACAATATACCAATCCATAGAATCATACATACAATTAGTAGATATCATAAGAATTAATGAGTCACTAAAGTGAAACTATGCCATAATAACAGGATAAATAAAGTGACAATAATAAATATACTTAACATAAAAAAGATATATTCATTCTTAAGGACACAAAAAAATTAAATTATACAATCATAGTATAAAATAAAACTAGATATAAGTATGAAAAGGTAGTAATCTACTCAAAAAAATAATATAATAATGAAATTGTTAAACACGCTAGACTTAGTTCAAGTAAAGAACAAGGTATGACCCACTCAACTCTTGAGGCATACTAAGGAAATATTAAGCAAGGTAATAAGAAATACATATCCAATAGCTTCAAATTTAGTGTGAATAGGTAAAATGAGGCACTAACTAGGTAATAATAATAGTAGTGCTTAGGATAATTTGGGAAAGGGATTTCCAAAAGGCATAAGTATAAGTTTATAAAAGACTATCTGTATAGTAGTGTTGGATCATGGTCTCACGTTATTACCCACACCTTACTAAAATATTTAAAACTGAAACTTAATATAACATATTTTATTTATGAACGTGTGATTTAGAAGAGAAAATTTTGCTGCTATTGAAAATGAGTTTTGGCATAATATTTTAAATTAGATGGAAAATAATATAGATATTTAATTATGAAAGTGTTTTAAAAATGAACCATTTTAAAGAAATGGTTTTACATAGAAATTCCCCCACCTAAAACCCTTATTAAAACCATTGTATTAATCATATTTCAAAGTTTTTTGTTATTATTAAAAACACTATTCTCTTTATGTCAAATAACTTCCTCTCACTAGATCAACCCAAAAACCACATCACCACTGAATAACTCTCTTAATCAAAGGTTAAGTGTGGTTTCTTGACTTATAGCTCATTCGGTTTTAGGTTATAAGAGGTGATTTATTTTTCTATAATAAAAATATGTCTCGAGAAGATTCACTTTATATCTTTCTTACTAACCATGAAGGTAAATTCAAAGATACACCCTTAGACTATAAGTTTTCTGCATGGTGTATTGACACTAATGAAACACCAAAGGTTTCTATTACAACCCAAGATTAATATAAAAAGAAATTTTATAATACTTTAGGACAATAGGATTATGTGACATAACTCAACCATGTGTTAATCAACTCACATTCCAATAAAAACCTTTGTAATAATAATAAATTCTTGTAAGGTATCAATCAAACACAAGTCGGTATAGAGAAGTCCATAAAACAAATAAGAGGGTGTGAATATATCTACACAGTACCATATGAACTCATTAAAAACATTTTAGTTGTTATAAAAAAATACCATTGGAAATTCATTTGTTTATATTTCCAAAATAGATAATAATATTTATTAATAATTTTAAAAAACAATAGGTAGGAATGTTACAAGTGTAGCTTGATAATCACTTGAAGGGTTGAGACCACCTACCCTAACCATAGGAAATTTTTACCAATCCTCGTGATCATTAAGTATCACCTAGGAAACATCCAAATAAAATTCCAGGACTAAATTATCCTAATTAAATAATATCTATAGTAGAGAAGCAACAAAATCCTAGAGGAAACCAATGTGATCAACTTCAAAAAATATACAAAAAATATTATAAAATAAAGCTCTAGATAACACCAAATTAACATTCCCAAATTCCACCCTAAAATATGAAAATGCCTTTGATAAACTATACCTTAGTCTCTTTCCACCAACACAATGATGAAAAGGTAGAAGAACACCAACCCAATCCTACTTTAAGCAAGGGAAAAGTGAGTCCCATAATCTTGGATGAATTCCACTATACCTGGGTGGTTTTAACCTCAAAAACCTTAATTACATAAATTAAATCATAATAGGGGAATAAAAATGGAATCAGAGATAAGAGGGGAAATTTACATTTTATTTGGCTTGATAAGGAGCCTTGGATCCACATTGTGTCATGGGAAAGAAAATAAATGAGGAGGATGACCATGGGAAACTGTGTTAGGAGATATCAGTCAAATGGATGTAGGTGAGGTCAAATGAAACCCTAAAATGGTTAAAATCTAAGGGAAAGGACCAAATTGACCCTACCTTAAGGATAATTCAATTTGGTTCTATCAGGTATCCAATACAGGGCCACTGGGTACTTGGTGGTCCCTCTAGAACCATGCCCCTCACTGCCTGGCCTCACCAGATACCTATTTCCACCTATAGTTTAAAATTTTAGGCAATACCACCTCATACCCAACCTAAAACACTAAACCTTCCACCAAACCTCAAACCAAACCCAAAAACACCTAATATCTCTACCTCAATATTCACATTTTATGACCAAAACCCATACTAAAAAATGACCCCTCGGCAGAAACTAAAATTTCAAATAGTGTTGTACTTTAATCATTCAAAATTCCCTCTTACAACCTTACTCACTCCTTAATCAAGGTAATAGAGACACGATTCATTACAAATTCCACTATATGTTATCATATATCAATTATAACATCATTTTATTTGGTTTAAAAGAGTTTTATGAAAATTTATTAACCATTTAAAGTGTTAAACATTTCATTCATGGTTATCCAGATGTTACAAAGTGCTTTAACATGTTTTGTAATTTTGTCTTATTTTTAAAAAAAATGGAATGGTGAAATATATCATAAATTGTATTTTTATGAAAATTTTGATATTTTGATGGATCTTTAAAGATCTCCCTTAATTCGTATAAAAGTAAATATTAAGACTATACATAAGTGGTGTAATATTGATAGATGTTTATGAAACCTCCTTAAGTCATATCTCTCATTTCTCTCTTATATTTAACTAAAATATTATACCAAGTCATGGGTATAATAGAAGTCCTACATAAGTATTAGGAGATCCATGCATTGTGTGGATACCTTTATATGATGGATATAATTGATTTACACTAAGGGATGTTATATATATATAATTCCTATCTATGTAAATATAAACAATAACTCACCAAATCCATGTTTTTATTTAATTTTATGTTATTTTTAGAAACATGTGTTTTGTAAGTTGTGGTCTTGACAAAAAATATATACCCACAATTGGTTTTTGAAAAAGGATCAGAGGACTTTTCCAGCTCGATAAGACCAACCCGATAAAAAGTACTTACTAGGATTAATATTTTTGGCCTAGTTATTAAAAGGGCCTATTTTTAAAGTCAGGTTAATAATAGGGCTAGAATCATGCCTTATTAAGTGACTTGATACATGGTTCACTGACCTAATTAATCTCTATTATAATGATATTTAAAAAATATATAATATTATGTATTTATTATTTAAAATTAATGATTATTATATATAAAATTTATTTCATTTAATAATATTTCAAGGATAAATTAATAAATTGTCCAAAAAAATTATACATGTGTTTAATTGGGTTTTTTTTGGCCTAATTCATAAACAGGTTGGGATCAGGTTAGTCCAGAAAGGCCTGATTAATAATTGGATAGGTTGTTTCCTATTTGAACTCGATAGGCTTAACTCGTGTATAAGTCAAACTATGAGGATTTGTCAGTATGTCATTGTCAAGTGATAATATGATTGTAAGTTCATTCATATGTCATTTAGGAATTTTTATCATGAAAATAACTTCCTTTCTAAACATTCCATTTATCCCATACATTGTTGCATACTAATTTTTTTTCAAAATAGTTTGTCAAATATCAAAGAAAAATATAAATTATTTATATAAATCTCTCCATGATTCTTCCTATTTAAAATATTTAGACATGATATATAACTATATATGAAGAAAAGGCTCAGTTTCTTCACAAGAAGATAGGTGTGTATGCTCTTAATGTCATACCTTTAATTCAAATTAATTATTATTGGAGCCTATGACATGTATTTAGTGATTATTTCGATTTCATTTGGATTTATATAAAAAAATGGAATATAAACTTCAAAACCTCAATGTTTATATATGGATATATTTATAAATAAAATATACTTATATAATTTGGTTAATATAATTTATTTCACTTGAAAAAATATATGAGTACAATACCTCACACTATTATAATAAATGGATTTTTTGACAACCAAAATTAGTCACTAAATCCCTTTTGTGTCCACCTTGTAGCTGCCAAATAGTGGTCGCTATTGGTTGGATGCTAACGGTTTTAGAACCTGATTTTTTGAAGTCACTAAATTTTGAACCAATTTCAAATCATTATTTCACCACTTTGGATGTGGGATATCATAGGATTTCATGGAATGTGAGTATCTTCAATGATCTTGAGTGGGTGGGGTATAGGGTGGGATTGTAGTGATGTTCGATGACTATAGGTGTGAGGCATTGGTGGAGGACACTAGTGAGGGTTGGTCAAAGGGTCTATGATGGAAGTAGGAATCTCAAAGGATGTAATGCATTGGTGGGGAGTTTTTAGGGAGAGTAATGGAGGAATAGATACTGGAGGTCCTGCGATGAATAGGGTTGTATATGGGGAGAGAGATAGAAAATCAATAGATTCGGGTTTAGTAGTAGTGAATGTAATTCAGCTTATAAAACAAACATTTGTAATTGACTCTCTTAAAATTATGTCAAACATTGGTTATCAATTCATATCATGATATCTAAACATTAAATTCAAAAATATCATGCATGAAATATATAATAATAATATACCAAACACAAAATAAAAAATCTACCACAATACATAACATAAATAATTACATTCTGCTAGAAAAACATATTAAACTATAATAAATATATAAAATCAAGGTCATAAATAAATATTAACTTTTCAAATACCAAGATTAAAATTAAAACAAAATTAATATCACCCCTTTATAGTTGTGTACACCTTATAAAATCACTACTTCAAATTGTCTCATTCATAAAATAATAATAATAATAATAATAATAATAATAATTTAAGTTGTTATTGTAGGGATAATAATGATAAAAATGATGGCAGTGATGATGATAATAATGTTAATAATGATAATTACAACAATAATAATAATGATAAAAATAATAATAAATAAAATAAATTCAAATAAAAAATAAACAAACACAATATCCAAAATTGGTTATGCGATGAATAAAAAATAAAAATTCAAATAATACACAAAAACACATTTCACATAACTAGTAAGTAGGGTTATAGATTGGTCCAAATAGGCCCATAACTACTTGTTTCGTATCTTGGCCTGCCAATCCATTGGGGGAACCAGACTCAGATCCAAATCCTCTAGGGTCTTGAAATTTCTGACTAGACCTAGATCCACCAATACTAGGTTTGGGTCCTGTTAGAATTATATCATATTAAGATACAAATATATTTTTTCCAAAAAAGTTGAGTCCTCGGATAGAGTGAACAAGGATCTTTTATTAAAAAATAAAGGAGTTGTAGGACTCTAAAGGAAGGATTTTCACAACAATATCTTTCAAAGAGATAAAGTATGTAAAAATGAAACTCAACATACCTAATAAGCTCAATGGTCACCCATTATTATCAAGACCATCCACCAAATAATTCACCTCCTAATAGGTGTGAGTGATGATGAATTCAATGTAAGAAAGGAATTCTAGGAACTCTATATAGTGTACAGTCAAGTTCCATGAAAGATGCACGGTATTTTTTTCAATGGATTGAAAAATAGTGGTGGAATCACTCTCCAGCCATAAGTTTAGACCATCCTCTTTATTTATCAATGGATACTACATTATTGACATTGTCCATGTCTACTTAAAGAGATTAGGTAAGACCACAAGTTCCATAGAGGAAATCAAGCACCCTCCCATTGTGATATCTAAATATAGCACCACACACCAAGGGACCAGGATTTCCTTTTGAAGCTATATTCATATTGATTTTGATCCATAATGGAAATGGTGTTAACCAAAATACATAAATGTTACTAGCATGAGGTTAGATATTATAGAAACTCCAAGTTGCTTCAATACTGTAAAATTATGAATGGAGTTGTCATAGTAACCAATTTGGAGGCAATTAAATTCTCTTATTAAAAAATGATAATTTATATCATATATTATAAGTTTAAAGGGGTTTGATGATGAGTGAGATCATTCTGGCTATACTATATGATGTGAAGAATCTCAGCCACTATAGCATGGAAGATATTTCTAAGCTAAAGAGATAAGATCAAACTAGTACAGTGATAAAGTACATGTGAAAGCGAGGTAACTCAATATTTTAGAGCTTTGAACAAATCAAATAAAGCCTTATATATATAAGAAGTAGTCACATAGAATAATAAGATATAATAAATATACTCTCTATGCTGATTTCATAAAATGCACCTATATTAGAGTGAAATGGCAAAGTTTTGAAATCATACATTAGTGGGGACTTATTTATGAGTGATCCTCTAGATAAGGATCATCCAAGAGGTTATAATCCATGGTATTTTAACAAATATATAATTGAGGAAAAATATAAACTATCCCGATTAGATAATTCATGATAATAAATATAGTTTATTATTTTTTGGAACCAAGGTTTTTCACAGCTGGGAACGAATTGTTTTTCTGTTTTTGATTTCAATCCAAACTGGGTTAATCAAGGATTCTTCAATCCAAGTTATCTTATAGTGCAGGTTGATTTAGTTTTAAATGTGGCTCCATTTCCTAGTTTTTTCCAAATTTTTTTATCTCAAAACCCAAAAAAAAAGGACAAGCTTCATGAAATATGGATTTCCAGGAAAAACACTTTAAAATATGGAAAATTCATGGATTTTAAAAAGTTTGGTTTTTCATGATGATGTGGATATTTGAGAAGGTATCTAGTGTAATGGAGGTTTGAAGGTTTGTGAAAGAGGTTTTTTAAAAGAAGGAATATGCATTAAGGAAAGTCGATAAGTTTCCTGATTACAATAAGTTTTACAGATGTAAAATTTTACTAAAGCTTCATGAAGAAAAGGAGCTTCATGAACATGAATGAAGAGGTTCATGAAAAGGTTGTAGTGATATTTAAAGCTTCACTAAGTATTAAATTTTTATAAATAAGTGGACACTAATCATATAAGGGGTCTAGAGAGTTTGTAAAAATGGATAATCACTCTAATTTTGTGAAGGTATTATGAGAAGGTAATTATTTTACAAATTAGAAACTCTATACCAACACAAGATTCATGAAAAGAATGGTTAAGAACTAATTAACTCTAAGGCATTTCAAAAAAGGGATTTTCTCAAAGGCTAAGAGCTTCATGGTAGTTTTGAGTTCCCTTAATTCCTAGAGTTTTGTGAAGACTGAGAGCTTCGTGAATGGAAATTTTGAACATTTTTTTGAGTGAACAGTGCATTCAAGTGAATTAATTCAGGACTATGGTGAAAAAAGAGTCTCATGATAATTATAGAAAAATACTTATATGAACAATCTATTAGTGTGACCTTTAATTCAATAAATTGAGTAAGACTTCACCCAAGATAGTTATCAAGGGGGATTTGATGGAATTTATCCAAGGTAGGTAGTGTATTATCCCTAAAATACTTGTAATGGTAGTTGGAATATCATAAAGTGACCATGTTTGATAATTTATAATCCACAATATCTAGTGAAGCTTATTTGATTCTAGTATGATCAACACACTATCGATGTATGTACCATGGACTATCTCTTTGTGGTAAACCAAGTAAA
Source organism: Viscum album (assembly GCA_963277665.1). Classification (NCBI taxonomy): domain Eukaryota; kingdom Viridiplantae; phylum Streptophyta; class Magnoliopsida; order Santalales; family Viscaceae; genus Viscum; species Viscum album. The sequence continues at coordinate 1,137,836,313 of OY728135.1, read as the reverse complement.
ATCATTGTGTTGTGTTTCTATTTTTATATATAGTTGTTTTGTAATTACATGATTCCATAAAAAAGGTTTAATATGTTCCTACCAACATGGAGATAAGATCCATCTCATTTAAAGAAAAATTTGATGCTTTAATTTACCCATCTCTTCTCAAGGTGTCCTGGGGTCTCATAAGTGGTATCAAAGTGTATAAGTTATAGGTGTTAAATATATCCTCTATTTTGGTTTTCATGGATAACTTAATGAATGTTAGGGGAGTTCCTCTTATTGGTGGAAGAAACTTCTAAATTTATAATAATAGAATGAGATATCATCTATGATCTCTTGGGATGGATATTCTCTTTTCCACAACTCAATCAATCCAGGTTAGTGATGTAATGGGTCTTTCTATGACTGAAAAAGATAGGAAAAATCTTAATGTAGATGCCAAATCTCAAAATATTCTTACTATAACACTATCTAATAAAATCTATTTGTAGGTGATAAGTTTCACTAAATCCAAGTCCATGTGGGAGAAACTAGAAAATATATTGAAGGTGATAACAATGTGAAGGAATCCAAACTTAAAGTTTTGAAAAATTAGTTCAATGATCTGAAAATGCATCCAGATGAAAATGTTGATAGTTTCTTTAATCACATTATTGAATTTATTAGATTTATTAAAGTAATTTGGGAATAAATTAAGGATATTGACATTGTGAAAAAAAAATATTGATAAGGATCAGACCTCTATAAAATCCAAAATTGTTATCACTTGAGGAAATAGATTTTTCTAAGATTTCTCTTGATGATTTGTTAAGTATTCTGGTGTATTATGAAATAAGAGTCAAACTAGAAGATACAAAAATTCAAGTTAGTAAGGAAATGGAATTCAAAGACATGGAAAAACTTAAAAGTTAGAAAGTTAATAATGATGGAGATGATGTATATGAGGCACATATTTCTCTTTTTCTAGAAAATTCAAGATAGGAAAAGGGATATTTGAATGAAAGATTCCTTTGGCATGTTTTCGATGTGGTGAAGAAGGGAACATTGATGCTCAGTGATCAAGGAAATTTGATGATGTAGAAAGTGAATCAGAAATCATATAGAGGCCTCAAAGTAGGTTCTCGCAAAAGGAAAACTTCACATTTAGAAATAAATTATAGAGGAAGAGATTCATATTCAAATAGGAACAAGATGATAAAGTATTTTTAGAGGATATAGATCTAGAGTTTAAATTTTATGTTGAATATTCCATGATGGTTATGATTGAAAAGGTAGAACCTATGAAGGATAAATATAATCAATTGGATAGTGTTTTCAATCTAAAGGTGGAAATTGATAGTTCTCTTGATGAACTTTAAATTCAAAGAAGAAAAAACATACAGATGGGAGCTTTGTTAGAAGAGTCATCAGAGTATGTGAACCAACTTGAAGAAGATATTGATCGATTTCAAGTAGAGGTAGGTTAACATTTGAAAACTCTTGAAAGATCAAAATATTTTGTGGAGTTTAAACTAAGGATTGATGATTAGTCACAAGTTTCAATGACCTTACATCGATAATGAAGGAAAATGATAATATATTTAAAGGGCTTGTTGAAGAATTCATTACTTTTAGATGTAAACTAGAAACTAAATCAGAATAGATGGAAATGAAGAAGAAATTACAGTTTGGAAGGTTTTTAAATGAAGGGATTTTGGAAAGAGTTAAATGTGGCTCTGAAGGATTAGAGAAAGCCTTGACTAGTCAAAGATCTAAATTTATGGGCATAAGTCGGATTGGTTATGATACAAAAACATAAAAGGATAGAAATAAGATGATCCAAAAAGTTAAGTAGAAAGTTAGACAAATCGCAAAGGAACCTGATGTCCTAACAAAGATAAATTCAGACCAAATGGAGAAGAGAGATGAAAATAATCCTTAAATATCCATATATGATCTCCAATAAAATACATTTACAAAATAAGAGGACATATGGATGAATTGAAGTGAGAAGATATTTCCTCTTATGAAATATCAATTCTATGATTTTTGGTCCATACCATGTCATACTGTAAAGAGGCAAGGAGCTGTTTGGATGGGAAATCATATAGTAGTCAATAAATGAGAATGCGACCATATAATTCATCATAGAGAAGAAATAATTTATATGGATATTATTTTCACTTATCTAAATTTGGAAATAAATCTATTCATTGTAGGTAGGAGAAATATAGAAACCAGAACTACATAACTCTAAGACAAATCAATACTGGTCAACCAAGCAGAATTACTCTTGAAAATAAGTATTCTCCTTTATAATAATAATATGAGTATGATTTAACCATGTATGTTGAAAAAATATTAGAGATACCATCTTATTACTCCACTCAATCAGGTGTATCGTGGAAGGAAAATAAGAATATTGAGAAATCCAACCTAAAAGAGATTTCTCTCAAAGCTACAAAGAATAGTAGCACCTGGATATTTGATAGTGGATGCTCATACCACATGACATGAATGAAAATTTATTGAAAAATGTTAAGGAAATGGTTGGTTGAATAATTATATTCATCAATGATGGTTCCATAAAGATCAAAGGTAGTGTAAATATAGAATTATCAAATTATGAGATAAATAAAATAGGATTTCTCTATGTGGATAGCTTGCATCACAATATTTTAAGTGTGAGTCAACTATGTGACTCAGAACTGGCAGTGATATTTAATTAGAAAGGGTACACCATCAAAGGCAAGATATTAAATTCTATCATGAAATTATAGAGGAAAATGGAAATTTATACTAGGTTGAAAGTAAATAAAACACATATTTCTTAATAATTAGAGAGGAAAACAACTTGTGGCACCAAAGGTTGTGTCACATTAATCAACAGAGCATGGAAACTTATCAAATATAAAGGCTTTTATATAAATCCAAAATCTAAAGTATGATCATGAAAAGACATGTGATTCTTACATGTGAGGAATGGTGGTCCAAAATTATTATCGGCTAAAGAACAAAAGGGCATAAAATCTACTTGATCTAGTCCACACAAATGTGTGTGGTCCAATGAATGTGGCTGAAACATATATAGATAAGTAATTCATTCTTTTTATTGATGATTATAGTATAATAGAATGTGTGATGTTTATTCAATATAAATTATAAGTGATTGGATGCATGAAGATATATCTCTAAAGTGTTAAGAATGAAATTGGCTTCATAGTAAAGATATTACGATCTTCCAATGGAACATAGTACACATCCATCGAATTTGAAAATTACCTTAAAAAAATGAGATCAAGAATGAGATGTATTTGGTTAGAAAACCTCAACAAAATGGGTTTGTTTAATGCATAAATTGATGGTTTAATAATATGGCCAAAACTATGCTGATTGAGAGTTGTGTTTCTCTTCATTATTAGAAAGATGTTGTTAAAGTTGCATTATACACTCAAAATCTAATAGATCTAATTCTAGTAGAGGATATAACACCATACGAGATACAACATATAAGGAATCCCTCAATAAATTATTTTCATTTTTTTGGAAGTAAATTTTTTATCTGAAACAAAGAAGGAAATCACAGAAAGTATGGTGATGTTTTAGATGAGGGAATATTATGTGGATACTCGATGAAGATTAAAGCCTATAAATGCTACAAAATTCATCTTAGAAAGATTTTGGAGAGATATGATGTCAATATCATTGAGGGTAAAACTATGAATAACTTTAGGAAATCATATATTGATATAATTAAAAGAGAAAAATAAAGTGGAGAAGGGATAGATTCAAATACATAAATTGTGTAAGGCTTGCCCAATATTTAGGGCTCTCAAAATGATGATGATTAAGAAGTAAAATCAGAAGAGGAAACCATTACTGTAGAAACTCTACTGAAGCCACATCGAATAAATAGAATATAATTACTTAATCAATCCAATATCATTAGGTATTGGACTATACCTACAAGATAATGAGGATGAGTAATGAAAAACATTCTGCTCTTTTATCAATTATAGAACCAACCTCATTTGAGAAAGCAATGAAAGATGAATCATGGGTTAATTCCATGGATGAATAATTGTATTAGATTAAAAAAACTTGGGATCATATTAAGAGACTATAAAATCACAATGATATTGGCACAAAGTGGATCTCTAAAATCAAATTCGATGAGAAAGGAAATGTGATCAGAAACAAGGCATGTTTGTTGTGTGAAGGCTATGCACAAATTGAAGGCATTGATGTTGAAGAAACATTTTATCCAATAGATTTAATTGATTCAATTATGATATTATTATTCATTTAAATTCAAAGTGGGTACAAATTTTATCAGATGGGTGTCAAAATGGAATTCTTAAATGGTGTTATTAAAAAAGAATTCTACATTGAATAACCAGTGGGATTTCTGATTAGAAATGATAAAATAAAGGTTTGTAGATTAAATAAGGCTCTTTATAGTATAAATTAAGCACCATGATCATGTTATTATTGATTGGATGATTATCTAAAAAAGTTTAAATTTCAAAGATGAGGTTTTGATCATAATATCCATGTAGATAATTTCCAAGGATATTAATTTATGGTGCTTGTGTATGTGGATCATATTATATTTGGTGGGAGAAAGCATGGATCAGTATAATAATTTTCTAATCAGATTAAATCATAATTTTAAATATCCATTTTTGGTTAACTCACATACTTTTTGGGGTTTTAGGTGATTCAAATTAAGAAATACACCTTTATTTATCATGAAAAGTGTCTAATAGATATTTTAAAGAAATTCAACATGCATGACTCCAAACCAATGTTGACTCCGATTGTGGATTGGAAAAATCTTTGAAATCATGGGGATGTGAAATGTGTAGGTCCCACCTTTTATAGGAGGATCATTAGAAGATTACAATATTTGACTACAACACATACAGATATCATCTTTTCAACATGTTTATCAACTTTCTTCCAATGTAATTTTAAGGAATAAAATTTTGTAGTAGTTAAAATAATCATGAGATATATTCATAGTACTCTCAACTTTGGCTTATAATTTTTAGTGGGAGAAGATAATGAATTATCAATATTTTTTAGGCTGACTGGGCTAGAGATGTGGTGGATTGAAATTCCACAAGTGGAGGTGCATTCTTAATTGACAATAAATGTGTGGGATAGTTGAGAAAGAAATAGGAAATCACTTCTCTTAGTATTAATGAAGTGGAATATATCTCTATGAAAAATAAATATAAACAACTATTGTGGTTGAAGAAACAAATTACTGATATTGGTGATAAGGTGAAATAGCCTATAGTGATACACTGTGACAATAAGAGTGCGATCAAGACCACAAAAAATATGGTTCAACACTCTCATACCAAACATATCGAGATAAAATATCACTTCATCAAAGAGAAATTTGAAAATTTTGTGATTAAAATGGGTCATTTTAGAACTAATGATCAAGGGGTTTACATCCTATCTAAGCCTTTATTATCACCAATTTTTGAGAAAAATCAATTGAAAATCGGTGTTCAGCCACCTCCCATTGCCTAAGGAGGTTATGTTTTTCCCACATCCCAATTTTTGTTAACTATTTTAATCTATTTATGGACATTATAGATTTATATAGGGGAGATATGTTCTAAGGGGATGTTTGTTTTGTGTTCTAAGTTCCCAATACAGTTTCATTAGGTCTATTTCCAAAGAGGGAGAATGGAATTCAATGAATTGTAGGTTTTCATGATAGTCCGGTGGTCTCTTGAGGCATGAAATTCTATTTTTTCACTCTTATTTTCTATATCATGATTTTATCATGTATAATTAGAGTTATGGATAAGTTATTTCATGTCTATCAAGTTTTTTTGAGGCTGTTAACTTGTTGAATTTATCTATAGATTTCTAAAACCCCAAAGGGGAATATTTTTTAAACCAAAGTTTTTCACAAATATAAATAGATTTTTTTGTTGTTAATCCACAATAGGTTGATCAAGGAGTTTGAAATCAAAGTGATCTTACAGTGTATATGGATTTAGTGTTGAAGGAGGCATCATTTCCTAGTGTTTTACAATTTTTTAGAGCTCAAAATCTATAGAAAGGTACAAGATTCATGAAATATGAATTTCTAGTACTAACACTTTAAAATATAGAAAAGGCATGTATTTTATGAAGGTTGGTTTTTCATAAAGGTGTAGAGATTCACAAATTTATCTGATGTCGAAAAGTTTTTAAGGATTGAGAAAGAGGTTTTGTGAAAAATAGAAGAGGTGTGAATGAAATACGGTAATTTACATGATTAAGAGAAGCTTCATGAACATAAAATTTTACTAAAGCTCTATGAATAAAATTATCTTCACAAACATGAATGAAGAGGTTTGAGAAAATGTTGCGGTGAGAATGAAAGATTTTTGAAGGAGGAAATGTCTATAAATAGGCAGTCACTCATCATATGAGTGATATAGATTGTTTTCAAAAATGGTTAATCACTCTAATTTTATAAAGGTCTTATGAGAAGGTAATTATTTCACAAATAAAGAACTCTTCATGCACACAAGCTTTGTAAAAATAATAGTTAAGAACTAATTTTTGCTAAAGTATTTTAGAAAAGGGAGTTTTTTGAACACTAAGAGTTTCATGATAGTTCAGAGTTCCATGAAGTCCTTGAGTTTAGTAAATGTTGGGAACTTCATGAACATCAATTTTGAACATTTTTTGAGTGAACAATGCATTCAAGTGCGTCAATTCTGGACTATGGTGAAAGTAGAGTCTCATTCTAATCAGGGACAAAGACTTATATACCCAATATATTGATATGACCTTTAAGTAGATAAATTGAGTAATACTTCAACCAAGGTATTGAGAAATGTGTATTTAATGTAAGTTATCTCAGGGAGGTAGTGTGATATCCCTAAAATTTTTGTAAATAAAGTGGGTCTAGCATGGAGTGATTGTGTTTGGTCATTTGTAATCCACAATATCCAGTGAATCTTAGTGAATTTTGGTACAAACCAACACACTGTCAATGTATGATCCTTGGACTATCCATTAGTGGTGAAACAAGTAAAATTGTTGTGTTGTGTTACTATTTATACATATGGGTGTTTAATAATTACATGATTCCATCAAATAGTTTTAACAAGTTCCTACCAATATGGGGATAATATCCTTCTCATTTAAATAAAATGTTTACACCCTGATTCACTCCTCCCCTCTTTGGGTATTCTAGGGTCTCATAGTATTCTAGTTTTTTTGGGTTCCCAGGCTAGGATATCATAATGCGGTGAAAAATTATCTCTCATTATGGTCCTTTCAATCAATTTAGGAAAGTATAGATAAGTCTTGATAAGATAATCCTTAATGTAATCATAAAGACCAGTAGAAGGATCTATATTCTATACATAATAAATAAGGGGTAAACCTATCAAGATATCAATCCATAAATTAAGATGAGTGTTTTTATGAACAATCCATATTGATTGAGACTAAATATTGGAGAAAGAGGACTTTAGGTTCATCCATATTGAAGAATTGAGGTAATAAATATTCCCCTTCTTGATTTTCTTAAATAATATGGATCTAAGTATGCTTAAATCTTCATAATTACTAATTATGAGTCTCTATACTAACTGACCTTAGAGGTATTTATTGAAATTTTTGATATTTTATGACCATCCCTTTATTTTTGAAAGGATTGTAAAAATTCATCCAAGGCATTATGACCATTTTACACTCTAGAATACTTATACTCTATATGAAAATTTTAATATAGATGTTAATGATTTAAATCAGATCAGGAGTCAATATTTTAACCATAAAGGGGTAAATAAGTTTGAAAATAATTGTATATTTAATAAGTCCAATCCTTCCATCCAATGAGAGGATCTTCCCTTTCCAAGATACAAATTGTATTTTAACTTTATCAACCACACTAATGAAGTGGTAGACCATTGTTCTCCCTTATAATGGGGGACACTAGGGTACATGAATATAATGAAACCCTCTCTGATTCCTAGCTCTATCAAAATACCAATTCTTCTAGTAGGAGGAGTCATCTTCTCAAAGTATACAAATGACTTTTTCCAGCTAATATCCTACCATCAGACCCTTTCAAAATAAGAGAGAGTTTTCTTGAGGAGCTATATGTTTATCTTTTCATCTTGAGTTGAATTAAAGATGTCATCCACATAGAAAATATGGGAGGAAGTATCAAGTCCCCTGCCAGTTTGGATGGGTTTCAGTTTATCTTGATCCACCATATGGGTGAGAAGTATAATGAGGTAATCTTTTACAAAAGAGAAGATTATTTAAAAATATAATACCCTTGTGTGGAAAAGATTGGGAATTTGAAATAACCCTTAATATATCCATTAATGATCACCAAAATATATATAGGACCAAATATATCATTAATATAATTAATTAAGGTATCATTAAAGATAAATTTGAGAAGTGAATTGCAAATAAATCCCCAGGATATAGTGTTGAATAACTTTCTCGCAACAAGATTAAGGGAAATTTTACCACCCTTAGTTGGATTCTGAAGGAAGTAGACACATTCTAAAGTTATATCAAGATAATATTTAATGGTTCTCCCCTTTATGAATCCAAACTAATTCCATGAAATAATTTTTTTAGTGATGGAAGTAACCTAGTTATAAAGGATCTTGGTGATCATTTTGTAAGTAGAGTTCATAAGTTAAATAGGCCTAAAAAGATGAATTTCACAAGAATTTTAAAACTTTGGGATCAAGGTTAGAAATTGATCATTAATTACATGTGGAAGAGTGAAATTACAGAAAATAAAATTTTTCAACCTATATACATCGATAAGAATCACTTCCCAAAACTTTTGAAAAGATATATTAGAGAAACCATCATGGTTCAGGGAACTTCTAGGATTTAATAGCAAAAAATACCTCTCTAACCTTAATCTCAAGTGGAATGTTGGTGGTCATGTTTTTTTTAAAGAATAAAAAAGGTAGGAATAATGTTATCATCTAGATTATAACTTGATCCAATATTATTAAATTGATTCAAGTAATATGCAATAATTTAATAGGAGAGGCACTCCTTGTTATTAATGATGTGGTATCCCTATTTAAGTAAGTAAAGATGTATACTCAACTTTATATATATTTGAAGATATTTTTAAAACTTATAGTTCTTATCATTATCCTTTATCCATTCAACTTTAAATTTTTCTCTTTGAATACTTTCTTTCAAGCGTAAAAGAGAGTTCTGATGAGTGGTGATCTCAAATTCCTAGGAAAGTTCCCTAGAAAATTAATTGTTTGTGTAAGCTTCATGTTCTTTATTAAGTTTTTAATCAATATATTTTATCTCCCTATACATGAAAATAAAGGTATCCCTACTCTAAATATTGATTTTCTACTTTATAATTTTTAGCTTCATCACATAGGCATAAGAATCATTCCCATGAAATATGAAATTCTAAATATCATGAATAATCATACTACAGTTAAGGAGAGAAACCCATGCATTGTTGAATCTAAATGAAAGTATTAGTTTAAAATCTCTAGTCAAAAGGCTAACTATTATGGGTTGATAGTATGAGTTAAAACTACATAGAGTGACATGGTAAAGGGATTCCCAGTTATTAAGGGCATGCTCATTAGAAAATTATCTATCATGTTTTATAGAAAAAAATTATATTTATATGCTTATTATACCATGTGTAGTTGGAACTAAACAAATTTATTTCAATAAGATCATTCTTATCCATGCAAGCCTTAAATTATCTATAGAAAATAAGGAGGTGAACAATATCAATCTTCTCATCAACGGTCATGATGGTGTTAAATTCTCTAATGGAAATCCAAGTATCCTTGATTATATCATTAAGAATATCAATATCATGTCATAGCCCTCTTCATTAATGATATATTTTATTTTCATAAATAAAGTAAAAAAACATATAAACATTAGGGTATGAAATCTCACAAGTGAAAATTTGTTCCCTAATACTGAAAAAAAAAAGATTTTATCATGGAAGAGTGAAAAATGAGCCAAAGGGTCTCCAAAAATTTAGTGTTTTTTTATTCCTACATGATTATATACCTTTTTTAACCCCAAAAAGTTCTATAAGTGAAATTTTTCTTAGGCTCAGAAAAATACTAGGATTTTGGGTTTGTGATTTTAAACATACCTATATAAGGATTTGTCAGTCTTAGAGTTTTCCACCCCATGTAAATTCCAAAATAAAAAATATTCATTTTAACTTGTATTTGTATTTAGAGTTTACCTTGATTTTATTATCATATAACTTATTTTTAACATAGGAACCTTTGGACCTATCAGCCAACATATTCAAACTTCTACGATTTTCCAAGACTTTGTGTTCAGCATAAGTTCTTTCATTTTTCACCTCTAATCTGTTTAAAGTAGTTAAGTTTGAGTAAATATGTTATGTAACCTTAGGTTCCCTAAGATATTTATTATTAGGTACTTAGGGTGAACCAATAATTCCATCTTTATTCTCGTCCACCTCTAATATTTGGTTACAAATTTTTTTCAGAGTAAATTTAGTCACTATATTTTTTTTAAAAGTTATTAGAACCCCTTTAGGCCCATGCTTATAAATTCCATGGGAAACCTCATTTTTGACCTCATTAAGACACATTGGGGTATACAAGTTATTATTTACTTCACTATCCATGCCAACCAAATGGTTTGAGGTAAGGTCCAAATCCTGACCATTCATAGGTTGTGAGAGATTCACCACAATTTCTTCATGATGTAGTTAAGAGGTTTTGATTTCCTTATAAACATTAAACTATCCATCTTTAATCCTCTGATAATGAGATAAATAATCCTATGAAACAACATTTCATCCATAATTTCTAATTGGTACATGCACTTCCCTTATTTTCTAAATAAATTCATCTTTCTTGGCCAAGTTTGTTAGAGTGGGATCCAATGAATGAGGTATCGAGGGTTCATTTTCATTATCAATGAGTTCCTTGCTAGAGGATTACCCTTTTACAATAATAACTATCTTGGCTCTCCGTAGTTTTCCCACAACCTTCCAAGTCATGGATTTTTTAGTAAGGTGAGTTTTAACCTGTTTCTGAATGACTCTATAATTGGAAATATAATGACCCATAATTTTTTGGAGATCACAAAAAGAAGGTATATATTAATATTCAACCTTAACCTCAATTTTTTGATCATTATCAGAAAGTTTTATCATGTACAATAGTTTATAATATAAATTATCATCAATAAGAATATGAGCATTGAAATCCAATTCACCATCAAGAGTATATTGATACATTTTTAGAGGGTCACCCACACATGATGAAAGATCATTAAGGATTTTAGGGTTCCAAAATACCCAACTCATCCCATGAATCCTGATCTATATTTGAGTCATTGATTACTTCTAGGTAAAGGGATTTAAATTGAGTTCACAATATGATAACTGAAAACACCTAGCTTTAGAATAAGGTTTCTAATTTTCTAAGACTTATTAAGATCATCTTTTCTATTGAGAATAATTTGAAAATAGAATCTACCAATTATAATGATATTACAATTTATAAAGCCCAAACAATGTCCAATATTTACTTTGATATACACATTTATCTAAGGTTTTTCTTATTTGGAAAGGATGGTGTGTCCTAGAAAGAAGAATTTATTAAGATCAAGCCTCTTTTAAAGTGCCTCTAGATCTTCCATTACTGATAAGGTTCCATCCTCATATTTTCAAAATTTATATATGTAAATGTAATATTAAAATTTAATTTAAATAAATATATAAATATATAGAAGAACATATATTTATTTAAAAATATTTACATATAGTATATATATCATTGGTTTTGTGATGTGAATCCTTAATATGGAATGAAAATATTATGTTGTGATAAGAGAAAAATAGTGAAAAATAGTGTGGGGTTAATATACATGTATGTATATAAAATGTGTATGTATGTATTTATAAGTGTATGTTATGTATATATATGTGTATGTATTTATGTGTGTATGTATATGTATATGTATGTGCATGTGTGTGTTTCTGTGAGAGTGAGAGAGAGATCATGTATGTAATTATTTATGTGTATATACATGTATGTGTATCTGTATATATGTATATTTATGTGTATGAACATGTATATATATTTATTTATTTTTATGAATTTGTGTGTGTCTTTGTGAATGTGAATGTACATGTATGTACATGCATGTATGTGTATAAATGTGTACAAATGTGTATGTATGTGTATGTGTATGTGTATGTGTGTGTGAGTGTGTGTGAGTGTGTGTGAATTCATGTGTCTATATGTTTATGTATGTGTATATGTATTTATTTTGATGTGTATGTTTGTGTATGTGTGTGTTTCACACCCCGTTCCACCATAGCTATTATTATATTAATTAGTTTTTGGGAAATTTAAATTTTTCATAAGTTTCCACTTTGAATTTTGATTTTTATGAAAAAAAAAATTTCTTGAATGGTCTACACATGATCACTGCATGATTTGAAAAATCATCCAAATAACCCTTACATAGGAGTTTCATTTGCACGATTTTCATCGCATCACTTATGAGAAATTGTGTAATGATATCTATGTAGATGCATGCACAAAATCTAAACTATTTTATTTTGAACATGCAAGATTATTCCTTCAAGGGTAGCACATGGGTTGTGAAAATCCAAGTGGAAATCATTCAGTTTACATGGTGTGACGGTGTTGACACATGGTTTGTGTACAATTAGTGGAAACTGTATGAGGCAACCATGTTCCATGATGCACCTTGGATAGTTCAATCCTCACTGTGTTAGTGCACAATTTGGTAAACTATGTGGTCAAACCATGTAGTCTTCCCAAAATCACTTAAAAGTAATTTTATAGTTTTTTACCTGTAAGGATTTATGGGTATTTTTTCCCTTTTATTTTCTCTAGGTTTGGATGAGTCCAGGAACATGAGAGGGATCTCCTTCCTCCCTTCTCTGTTTATTACAATCTCCAACCTCCATATTTCCATTTATTTCTCATGGTAATTGTCCCTCATTTTCTATTATTTATCCCTTATCCATATCCTCTTCCCCTCTCCCTTAATCTTCGCTCCTCCCAAAAACCCTAGTTAATTATAGGCCTGGATATAGGGTTCATGGTTGTTTATTATTGGGGGTTTGGTTTCTAGGGTGTTCATAGGACCCCTTGGGGCTTGTTTGAGAAACCATCATCGTAAATGATGAATTTCAGTTTGATTTTCATTAAATCAAGGTAGGTGATTTCATGTATTTTCTGGGTTTGGAATGTTAATTGATGCTTAGTGTTTTCAAATTCTTTATTTATCAAGTTAGGACTATGTATGATAGTTAAAATGGATATAATAATTGTTTCTATGGGTTTTTCTCTTGGAATGAGGCTCTTACTTAAAATTTCAAGTGGTTCTTGAAATTATAAGTATTTATAAAATTTTGAAAGGATTTTTTAAAATAAAATGTGATGTTTAAAAAATATTTAACCCTATTTGGGAAATGATTTTAATTGGAAATTGGTGCTTTGATCTTTGGGGGAGTTAATGAAAAAGGGTGAGGTGATTATTCAATGGGGTTTCAATTAGTTCGGTGGATTGTTTTAGAAATATTTTAGGAGATGAATTTCAATGGATTGGTTTTTAAAGAGCTATTTAAAATTTAATTTCAAATGTATATAAATGACTTGGAATTCCACGTCCTTTTTAATAAATTCTCATTTGGAACTTTTTTATGGTTTTCAAATGGTGTGGGTGAGTACGACCTTCTTGATCCCCTTGTTAAATGGTATCCCCTGATGGGGATATTGTTTATATTTTGGGTATGGAACTATGGAATAATGAGTATGATTTATATTACATATGATATGGATGACATGTGATCAGTTTTGTTTCTTGTGAGGGTGTAAGAGGTGATATGAGATTTACTTCTTTTGATTCATTGTTGTGTGTGATTGTTCACCTCTTATCATTTTAAATACATGGTATTCCTAAGAATCTTAGTGAGGGGTGATATATGTTTCTATCTAGTCCCAATTAAATATAATAGATCCTCTATGGTATTGGAGGCCACAAGGGAGTGTCACTGGTGAGTCTAGTTTAGATCATTTGATTGGTTATAGACTTTGGAATGCATCGGTAGGTCTGCAAATGGTTCTAACCCAAGTATGTCTACGGTCACCTCACAAGATGTTTAGAAATTAACCATATTTACTTGAAAATTGTCCTTAGGTAACTTTCCTTTTTTTACCTTGTTTTATTGGCACCACCTTTTTCAGTTACTTACACTCTTCTTTATGTGACATGGTTTTGTGGTTTTTTATTATATTATTATTGTATTTGGATTCTTTCTATAAAATTTTTATAAAGGACTTAGGAAAATGGTGTGTTTTATAAAGAGATTTTAAAATTTGAATTAAATTAATGTTCTTGTTAAATAAAAATGCATAGTATGAAGAAATATTTTTTTCTAAGTGATTTATTTCATTCAAAATTAAAAAAAGAGAAAGTTTTTAAAATGTAAATTTTTGTGATATTGGATTTTATTTATATATATATGTAAAACCTACTTTACTAGAATTATTTCAAATTAGAATAAAATTAAATGGAATTTTTAAGTAAATTATATTAAATCCTTGGTGATATCTTAATGTACTCAGTTTCTCTCACACCCTACATACACCATTTGGTGTATGTAGCTCTTATGGTTTTCTTTCAGGTTCCATGTATTTATTCTTCCTTGTGTGGGTGTTTGAGTAGTTATGGATGGTTTTCTAGGGATGTGGATAGTGATTAAGGGTTGCATGGAAATTTATGGTAGAAACTTTACTTTTGTTTTTTATTTTGGGATGTATATGTATCATCCTATAGACTAGATCATGTTTAGTTTTATTTTTTATTCTTTTATCATGATGTTTATTGTTCAGGTTATAGTATGTATCCTTGTTTTTTATTCTTAATCTGATTAGATTTTTTTATTATTGGCCTATTTAAATTTTATATCAAGGGCTAAATTATTCCCATAGACTATATTTGAGACCTTGGAACTATTTTCCACCTGGTGTGATCGAGAATATGACTTGGGTATGTCAATGGCCGACTCTGGTGCTTAGTCCAAGGGTGTCTTGAGTTGGTTCATGAAAGAATAGTATTGGAGCACACTTTATTTCTATTTGGGGTATTTCTAGGTAGTATGGATACTAGGATAATCATTGGAAATTGAGAGGTAGGTTTGGGGAGATTTCCATAAGCTCTTTCTTTCATTGAGCCTTGAGTTACCATGGGTTTTTGGGATTGATTTTTGATTTTTGAGTTCATTTTTTAGTATTGTTGAAAGAATTTGATATGATGTGATGATAAATTGGTCCCTGATGAGTGTGTCCATAATTCAATGGGTCATTTTTAGTTTTATAGGTAAAATTAGTGAATGAACTAGGGCTACATGGTTAGCCCTGATGGTCTGGTAAACCATGCGGAGCCCGTATAGAATGTCACTCCAACCATTACAATGTTTATTGCATGGTTGGGGCATGATTTACCATCCCATGCATATAAACCTTACATGGTATAATTTCTTATTTAGAAATTTGGTTTTTCCTCTCTTTACTTATAAAGTGATCTTAACTATGTTTACCATTGGTGTAATGGTGATTAATAGAGTTTTGAGATGAACTGATGATTGGTTGAGTGTTGATTAATTGAGGTTTATTCTTTGATTCCTATTTTTTCTTGATAAAATTTGGTTTTTTTATTTTTTAAATTTGTTTCATAATTTAGTATATTTATTAATTTGATTTATGTTTTGGTTAATATGAGTTCAAGGTATTTTTTTATGTTGGAAAATTGTTTTATTTTAAAAATGGGAATTTTAAAAGATTAAATTTTAAAATGGGATGTTAAAATTGAGTGTTTTTATGTATTAAATATAAAATATTTCATAATTAAATTTTTAGATTATTTCAAAATAAGAGAGGATTGAATATACAAGGGTTTATTTGATTTAAAAAAAATGATTTTATTTGTTTTCTAACAATGAAATATTTTATTTCGGTTGGTGATTTTTGAGATAAATTGTCTTTTGAAAATTTTTTAAGCCAAGAGGTTTTGTAATGAATCTGGGGAAGTATTTTGAAAAATATAGTGACAATTTTATGAAGAGTTTTATTTTTATGACATAAATTCATAAAATTATTCAATTTTCAAAATGGTGTCCTTTAAAAAATTTAAAATGAGATAAATTTTTCAGTGGGTGGTTTTATTTAAGGAATGTGATCTTTTGAAAAAGGTATTTTAGAATTTTAAATGTCAAAAAATGGATTTTTGGGAAAATATTTGTTTATTTGGTTTGATTTACAAAAAATGGAAAGATTGTGGTTCATATTTTATGCTAGTTTTTATATGCCTCCCATAAGGGTCCTGTGTGGTATCTCCCATTTCTTAGAATTCTCAAAGTAGTGAGTTTTCCTTGCTCTTGGATATACTTAGACATTAGGTGGAGTGGTAAATTGATTACTCTTTTTTCACTTTATAACATTTTGGATCAGTTTACTCTTTTTATTTTTAGTGATATAGATTTTTATAAAGTATTATATTGGTTAGGAAGGTCCAAAAATTACCTTTTTTGATTTTGGTTTGGTTTAAAGAAATGGTGGTAAGTATTGTGGGTGTTTCTTTAGGGGATTATGTGTCTGGAATGAGTAATTTTTTATTTTGGGGGACCTATTTTGGTATGTGTCGAGGATTTTTGGGTATTCCTTTTTATAAATGGTGATGAACTATTGATCAGTGTGTAATTCATTTGGATTTTGTGTATAGTGTTTGGTTTTTTGATCTTTTGTCTTCCTTGCTATTTTTGGTTGCTTTTTCTTAACGGTTCGAGTGTTTTCTTATGTTATGGATATTTTTATGTCAATTTATTGATGGGTTGAGAATGGGTGGAATTTGATTCAGTAATTGGGTAACAAGTATGGGTATTGCCTTCAAGTAGTTGAGCACTCAATAGTGCTAGATTTATAGTGTTCATTCTGGGATGATAACATGAGTTGATATCCTAGTTAATTAGTTAAGTACTATAACCCAAGGTCTAGAGCCCATGTTGTTCCTTATTGTGTCATTCTTATGAATTTTTCTTCATGAGTTCTATAGTTTATATGTGGGTTGATCTTAGTTATGGTTTCCATTTTTGGATGTTGTGTTCTCTTTGGGTTGTGTGTTCCTTTGAGTTTTGGGAGTTGTTATCTTGGTGGTTGTTGGTTTTTATAGAGGTGTAAACTTTGGAATATTCTTAGAGATGAATTCTCAGGGTTTATGTTTTGGAATCATGGTGTGTTATTTTCTTATCGCACCATTTAGAAAATTTATAAATTTTGGGGAGACCTATGCTCGGTCTTTGTCCATCTTAGGTTCTTGCTTCATGATCGCGTAGTATTATTCTTGGATATGTCTTGTGGTTTCATGGACATGATTATTTGGTTTAGAGAATTTTTTTGGTGTTTTATGGTTATATTCCTTAGTTTATTTCTAAGAATGTCCCACCCAACCTAACTTATTCTACAGGGTGTGGTTTTGACTTTTTTTTCAGATACTTATATTTCTACTAAGGAATTTATGGGGATATAAAGTGGAATGGTGTAGATTTTGTCACACCTTGTGTCACTATAGTTATTATTATATTAATTAATTTTGGGGTAATTTAAATTTTTTACAAGTTTCCAATTTGAATTTTTATTTTTTTTGGAAGTTTTTGTTCTTTGTATGGTCACTTCAAGGTTTGGTAAATTGTTAAAATGACCCTTATGCCAAAGTTTTCTCTCTGCACGATTTGAATCATACAACTTAGGAGAAACTATAAGATTATTTCTATATATTCTATACATGGTCACTTTATGGTTTGTTAAACCATGCAGATGACCCTTACACCATAGTTTCCTCTTTTTATGGTTTAACTAGCACAACTTAGGAGAAATTGTATATTGATGTCTACATGGATTCATACAAGGAATATTTTACAAATCATTTTGAACAAGCATGGTTTTTATAACATCCCTGACATATTGCTCCCCCACATGACTAAGATGATTAGTTACGAGGACTCAAGCATTCATCTCCATATTCCAACGACTTCTAACTAGTAGCAAGGGTGTAAGGAATATAATGGGGAGACAATACCCTTAGTTATAGAATTTCTATATCAACCCATGTTTTATATATAAATAACATATATTTTTAGATGAATATTCTACACATTTCATAAACACATGCCCAAGGACTGTAATAGTTTAGTGTCTTTAGAGACTAGAAACATGATCTTATTATTTTAGAAACGATCTTAAATATCTCACACAAAGATCTTCTCACATAGTAATCCTCTTAGGCATACTCTACCTAAACCTTTCTTCATAACCTAGGTAATAAAACATAAGAAAAGGGGATCATAGATACTCAGTAAGGGTAAACATAAGAGATATCAATCTATGATAATATAAAATTATAAGATAAGCATAAGGGTATCTGATCGTGAACATAACTTAGGAAGTTCATACCCAACCTTTCATGGATCATAAACAAGATTCATGGTATAAAAGATTATCATTTCATAAAAAATGGCCCATAAATCATAATAAATCAATCATTAACAGTAATCTAATTTCATAACAGTGTAGAACCATCATAAATATAGAAAAACTATTTCATATGTAAATATTAACTACCAATACCATCAACATAGTGAATTAGGACATATCACATGTTTCCTATTGTGGATCAGGTCACACCCGTTTCTGATAGTTGATCAGGACACACTTGTTTACCATAGTGAATCAAGGAGCACATATTTCCCATAGTGGATCAAGCCCATTGACTTGTTTCCCATTTTTATATCATGATATATAAAGCTTCATCCAATTAATTAGAGGGATATATAGTTCCCACTTATCTCATAATGAAAACCATACTTATGTGTTCCATGATATCATAAAATATTCATCATATCATCACATCATAACTCATGTAAAGAAAATGGGTTTTATAAAAATTTCAACAATTCACCATAGCATAGCCCATGAGAAATAAATTTGTTTCATAAACATTTCATTAACATAAAAAATAACCATCCAAATAAATAATAAGGATTATATCATTCCATAGTATCCCTAGTAAATCATAAGTAACATCAAAGTATTTCATCCTATGTGGAAAATTATTTTTAAAGATCACTTGAAACATTTCTTGAAGAGTATAGCCTTTCCACTTTGAAAAACACTTTTTAAAACATAAAAAAAAATCAAAATTATTTTCTTTAAAAATAACCTTGGAAACTTATAAATAAATATTTAAAATCATTTAAAAAATTTCTTAAGGAAAATATCCTTTCCATTTTGAAAATCACTTTTTGAAACTAAAAATTCATAAAATATTTTGGGAATACTTTTACTTGAAAATAAACTTTGAAAAATATAAAGGGATATTTAAACTAATTATTTGGTCATTATGGTGGAAAATATCGTTTATTTAATACACTTTAAAACAAATATTCCTTTCACATTTTTGGTAAAAGCCAAACTGGCATTGTTTAAAAAATGAAATGAATATTATTTTCAAAAAAACTATAAAAAGGTCAAAAATGGGTAAAATTTTCTTTAATAAATCATTTGTAGGATTTAAAAACATTTTTTAAAACATTTTTATAAAATATGATTTTGGAAGAAAAATTATCTTCAACTGAAGAGAGAAATAAAGATTATTTTTATTAAAAACATTATTTTGAACTCTTGATTACATAGAGAGGAAAATGAAGGGAAACCATGTATTATCCTGACATAACTATGGGATAATAAATGTTGTGAGTTTATTTATATATGGATCTTAATATTTCATCATCATAAGCATGAACATAAATAATCCAAATAAACAATGATATTGTATCATAAAACTCATACCACTTTGGAAACTTTTTTACTGTAAACCCCATGAAAGATAGATCCTCAAATGGATATTTAAATCCCAATAATTTTTAGGTGAATCATAATAAAATAAATTCATGTATAGTATATACACCACATAAAAGAACCACATGGTGAATATGACATGTGTCTCATAGAAAATAAAAGTGAGCCAGAAATCCCTTAGCATAAGTCTTGACTTCCTTCATACAAATTAGAACCTCATTTATAATAAATATAATTTTATTTTATATTTATATTAAATAACCATAATTATATATATCATACCATTTATTATTTAATTATGAATTTTTATTACTTTTTTATTAATAATTCTATGTTAAAGTCACATTTCAGGCAATAATTTCTTTGTTTTTAATGTATGTTTTGATTTTTTATTTTTGGTCATCCTAGTTTGATCATGGTTCCATAATATCCAAAACTTTAACCATGATATAAATATAATATGTATTTTATATATATTTATTTATAGTGATCCATAAAATTTAGAGATGGAAAATGAAATACATTGTTCATGGTAACGGTAGGTCATACTTACACATGAATATTGTTTCCATTTTCCCTATGGAAAGAAAAAAAGAAATGTAAATAATATATTACCATTTTAAAATAATTTTTATGTTATATATATATCACATGTGTTCATTAAAATTATGCTTATTACCTTCCATGTAAAGCGTGTAAAAATCACATTGTTTTGTGGGGCGGTAGTCTGTCATACACACAAACAACATTACCATATTCCCACAAAATGTAAGGTAAGAAGGAACATGTAATATAAAGATTAAAGAATCATAATAATATCATAAATATCATATATAAACAATAATTCCATCATTATATACATCCATGATAGGTGGTTATAGAAAACAAATACACTACTGGAATTCCCCTCTATACCAATGCCCTTATCCCAGCAGTTTACAAAAAAACCATTAGGAAAGTGTAAATTATGTTATTTTTTCCCAAAAAAAATTCAAAACCATTAGTAAATTGTATACAGGGTAATGTTTTACCTATGTTTTTTAAAACCATTGGGAAAAGTATGCATATACCAATGGTTTTTGTTAACTATTGGTATAGAGACTATATCCCAATGGTTTTTAAAAACCATTGGGAAATATTTCCCCCAAATACAGTCAATCCCCCCTCCCCATTACATTATAGATCTGATATTTTTTTTCTAACATGTGGTGGTCTCTCCCAGTCGGTGACCACTGTCTTCCAACACCATATCCTTCATGGTTCTAAATCTATTTATTCCACTTCAAATTGGTTTCTTCTATTTTTTCCTACATTTATCTTCAAATTGGTGAGTTAGGTTTATTCCATTTATTATTTTTATACATGAAATATGATAATCTATTTATTTTTAATTCATGACACACCATGTTTTAATTTTTAAAATATATCTATCTCATTTTTTGGTTGCTTGTACTAAATTTTTTATTTAGAGGGACTTTAAAAAATATGGCTCTTACACTGACATATCTTTTCAAAGCGGATAAATGCTTGGATTAATGGGGATTATACTTTACTTTCTTAACTTTTTTTATCTTTTAACAATTTATATCCTCTTAATTGATATAATTTACTATCTTATTCTTCTTTGTACTTTTTTTTTGTTTAATCATGTTAGCCATAGTTTATCATTTTCTAAATATGCTTAATTATTTTATATAGGGAAGAAATTTATTTGTGTTATTCACATGATATATCTACTTAATTTTCTATTAATTTAATTTAAAATTACTTATAATAATTGATTTTATATTTTTACTATTTCAAGGGGGAAGTTTTTGGACCCTTAGTCATGTTTTGAAATAATCCAAAAGAGGGAGGTTATTTGGGAGATTTTGATTTCTTAGTTTTTTTGTATTTCAAACCACTCATTTTATGTGTTATTATATTCCTATATGAATATATATGCTTGTTCTATTTTATTATATTATATTAATTATAAGATAATATATTGTTACATATGTTATACTTATTGATCTGTGTCATTTAAATAATTTCTTCAACTTTTTTTCATTTTTTCCTTAAGGATACAGAGTTTCGGTATAATGAAAATAAATATACTTTTGATTATTATATTCTCCAAGAACCAAAATTTAATAATGTATTCTATTTATTTCATATTTTAGTTTAGTATTATTCTATTTTCATATAGAAATATTTTATTTGGATAACTTTTTCTTTATTGTTAAAACTTTAGTTAGAATATAATTATTATACCATTTCATATATGTGCATAAATTAGTATAAGAGTGGATGGAATTTGGGTTTTAGTGGTGTTAATCATGATAGTCTATACAATTCAAGGTATTTTTCATGTTTAGCACATGATAGATCACATGGGTGAAGTATGTTATGTATGTGCAATGGTGTGTGTGCTAAGAGATTGAGTTAAAGAACAACATTACCTATAGGACACAACTTGTTAAATGATCTTACATAATTTCATAAACACAATAGATATCACAAAAAATACCAAAATAACATCATTACAAAGATTATAACAATAAAGGACTATCATACCATGTTATAATGAGAACAATAACCATGCTTGGTTTTAGGACAACATCTTATATCTAATGTACTCCATTAGCTCAACACACATAGTGAAGTAAACCAACACAGTGATGGTTAGTATATGCACACAATATAGATAGTCTAGTGTATAAAACATCTGAAACACATGTACCAAATAATTTCATGTTGAGGATATACCTTAAATCCAAAATAAATCATATGATGTTTTTTTGGCGATTTCATAATGAAGATATGTGTATGTCATAGGGTACGATATACATGAATCCAAAGAATATCATATGCCTTAAAATAAAGGATTTCATAAGGCATGATATATTGGTATCATATTACCACTTCCATAGTCGATCACATTGCACAATATGGCCATATCATAATGTAAGGATATGGTTTAAACATATATTATTACTAACATAGGCATTCGAACATTAAGTGTTAACATTTGGGTAATATTCTGCATAATCTATAATTAATCATTAAAATTTCAAATATTCATTGGTTATGTTGCATATACGACATCTCTATACTCAGATATACACTGATTTTGTATAAATCTATTATATTTCATTTGTGTAGACACACTGGATTTATATAATTTTTGTTGAGCACCTACATGTTTCTAGTTCATGACACCAAGATGTCTACCTTTTAAATAACACACCTTATAAAAAATATCACTGACCAATAATACTACAATGACACCATTGACTATAAATATATCATTAATTATGCAATAAAATGATCTCTATAAATTTAGATTTAATGTCAAATGTTTTCTCGTAATTATCATAGTGATATCATTCTTTATACAATTATTTTTCATCACATCCACCGTGTTTCAATTCAAGATTTCAGTTTTTTATTTATATTATTTTTATTCATATATAGTATTTTTTCTTTCATATTATGATTCTCATATAGAGTATTTTTTCATTAATAGTTTTATATAAAGTGAAAAATTCTCATTTACTTAAATATATTTTTAATTGAACTTCAATATTATTGAATTTCTTTCAAGAAATTACTTATTGTAATTTATTTATAGAATGGATATAAGTTAGATGTATGAAACTGATCAGATCTCAAATTATTTTCAAAATAATTTGGAGAGATTTTTAGATTTTACATTGAAAAATGTTTAAGATAGTGGTCATATACACTTCCCATGTTATAATTTTTTTGGAAGACCTTGGTTGAGCCCTGAAAAAGTTAGCTATCATATAACCAAATATCTTTTTCATAAAAACTACTATGTGTGGTATCAAAATGGGGATAAAATGGCATATTAAAATTATAATGATCCAAATGAGAGTACTGGATTGGAGAATTTGATATATTATTGGTTTCCATTTATTCATCATCATGAGAATGAAAGGATGTCGACCCAAGAATATTTCGATTTGAGTACACATGATGCATCCAATGAAAATGATGATGTTGACAGGGTGAAAAAAAATTAATGATGACGTGATGACTAAATTATATCATCAATGTCGTAAAATGAAAAATCTAGAATTTTTAATCTGATTGTTTCATAGGAAAACCATGTATGGGATTTATAATACTACCATAAATTACATTTTGAAAGACTTACTTATAGATGATGCAGATATTCCCTCAAACCGCTATATGGCATGGAAGTTAGTTGAAAAACTTGAATTTTTAAAAAAAAAATTCATGCTTGCCTAAAATATTGCAGTGTATTCTGGGAGGAAACTATTGAAGGAAATGATTGTATAAAATATGGAATATCCTAATGGAATGCAAAAGCTGATGGAACACTATCCCATGTGCCACAGAAAGTAATGTGGCACTTTCCATTGATCCCTAGACTCCATAATATTTTCATGTTTGATGAAATATCAATAAAAATGTGATGTAATGATACCAAGAGAAAGAAGAATAATGAAGAGTTGGTTCACCCTTTATATAGATTTTCGTGGTAGAGATTTGATGCTCAATATGCTAATTTTGAAACTAATGTGCGTAATGTGAGACTTGGTCTTTCATGTGACAGTTTTAATTTTTTTGGGAATATTCTTACTTCGCACAACACATGGATGGTTTTCATACACATTTAAAACCTTCTCCCATGGTTTTGTATGAAAAAACATTTCACTTTCATGAGTAAACTTGTATCCATCCCTTCTGATCTCGGTAATGATATAGACGTATACATAAAACCTTTAATAAAAGAGTTAAAACTTCTTTGGGATGTGGGTGTGTGAACATATGACACATGTTTGAAAGACATTTTTTAGATGCATGATGTGCTTATGTGGATGATCAATTATTTTCCTACTTATGAAATGATGTCTGGATGGAGCATTAAGGGAAAACTATCATGTCCTATATGTATGAAGAATACTAAATCCAAAAGACTAAAATATCATTGTAGTTTTAGTTTTGTGGGACATCGGCGATTCCTTTCAGTGGACTATCCATGTATAAATAATAATCGAAGATTTGACAATACCATGGAGACCCAAAATCCACCTCTGCGTATGTCTGGAACTGATGTTCTTAATGAATTGTAATATTTTAGTTTTTCATTCGGGAAGGTTCAAATGAAATATATAAAGAGGAAGAATGTTTCCAATTATATTTGTTACAATTAGAATAAGAGGATTACCTTCTTTGAGTTTTCTTTATTGGTCAACCAATTTGTTATGTCATTTCTTAGACGTAATGTACATTGAAAATAATATATGTGAAATGTTGATTTTAATTTTTCTAAATGTCAAAGGAGAGAAAAAAGATTATTTACGATCTTGACATGACTTGGTGGATTGGGGGATCAGACCAGAATTGGATCCTGTTTGTATTAGTGAAAATAAATGACAAGTTCTATGAGCTTATTATGTGATGAGACCTGTAGAAAAAAATAAATTTCTAGAATTACTAAAGACTATTAAAGTTCCTGATGGATATTCAAGTAATATATAAAAACAGTTCAACATAAGAGAGTTGAAGTTGAAATCTTTGAAGACTCGTCATTATCATGTCCTTATACATGAGTTTATTCTAATAGCAATTCATCATCTTTTGTACAATAATGTAAGGGTGTTAGTTATTTGGTTGTGCCATTTGTTTAGAAATATTTGTGCTAAGAAGTTGTCCAAGTTTTTCTTGAAAGAAATGTTGGCGAAGACACCATTAATTTTGTGTGAGTTAGAGAAAATATTTCCTCCATAATTTCTCACATGCATGCTGCAACTAACTGTCCATATGTTAACCAAAATACTTCTTGGAGGACCTTTAGCTTTTTTTTGGATGTATCCATCTGAAATAAATATGTATACACTGAAGAATAAAAATATTAGAAAATTGAACCCATTTTTCCATCACTTCCTCAAATAGTAGGAATTCCTAGATCATATACATTGATGATATTAATCCTTGAAGACTGGGAGATGGCACATCGAATAGTGTTGTTCAACTGTGATTTGTTCGATGACTACGTCAAGTAAGTAAATTGAAAATTTATATATAATCTTAAATCTTGTAATTATATATACTAGTTAAACTATTTCTATTTTTATCTATAGAAAACATAAATAAATGATAAATAAAAAGTATCGTTCTTTATCCTTGAGAAGGAGAGAGACTTTTCATAGCAAAGAGTTTTCTATTTGGTTGAAATTGAAGATAGAAATATTGATGTAATAAAT
This sequence comes from Viscum album, assembly GCA_963277665.1. Taxonomy (NCBI): domain Eukaryota; kingdom Viridiplantae; phylum Streptophyta; class Magnoliopsida; order Santalales; family Viscaceae; genus Viscum; species Viscum album. Next base: position 1,137,810,170 of record OY728135.1, on the reverse strand, counting down.
AAATAAAATCAATATTTAATTAAGTTTAATATTAATTTCTATTTCAGGTATCGAGTTTTCAAAATGACACTGTCTATGAGGAAATAAGAGATTTGGATTTTGGTCTTAATACCATGGTTTGTGAATGTAAATAAATTTTGATCAATGGGTATAGATTTATTATCATTGAATGAGAAAAGAACAGAAGAACACAACATTATGGTGTTATTCTAACTTCCACAATAGACTGTTATTCCAGTGCATTGGATAATAGACCTCATTTTGAAAATGTAGCTTATTATAGAGTCATTAATAATATTGGATTACTACTCTCATGGTTGGGTCACTATGATGAAATGTCGATGGTTTGATTCAATGAAGAGGCAGGGCACCTTTATTGATGATTGTGGTCTTTAAGTTATTTACATGACTCACACTCTTACTACTGATGAACCATTTGTATTGACATCAATGGTGAAATGGGTTTTTTATGTCAAAGATCATCTTTGACCTGAATTTGGTTTCATTATTAAAGTAATCCCAAGACATATTTTTTATCATGGTGATGATGGAATTGAAACCATCTCTACCCCCATTGGCCCTGATCCATTTATTACTTATGATGACTCTAATACTTTAATTTCTAGAGTTGATTGTGAACCTAAAGTTATGGTGGGAAATATATAGAAGCATTCATATGTGCTCTTAGTTCTTTTGGTTTATCTCAACTTGAGTTATTGAGTTTTGTGCTGTACAAATTTATTTACTATTAATTACAAATATTTTGTATCCAACTAGAACTTCATGTGCATTTTCAATATTTACTGGTTTCAATTTTCTTTAAGTTGCATTTTATAATATTGAATTGAATTGTATTCAGACCTACAAAAACCAAACAAAACCAAAATATTTAAATTTTAACAAAAAACTAGATGAATTGAATTGGACATATTAAACTAATTGATATGAAAATCAAAACCAAGGAAAATAATGACCTAACCCAAAAAATAGCTAAATTACATAACAAAAAATATAAACCAAATGACCTAAGAAAAATAAGCCATGTCTTTACTTTCATATTTGTTTTCAAATGAAGGAAATGAAATCATATGAGGAGCAGTCAATAAAAGAGATGACGGACAACAATTGTCGAATGGCTGAGATGGGAATTCATCTGTCAGTGCCTGTTTTGAGTATTTTATTTCAAATATATATATCAATAACATATAATGTCATGTGATTAATTTTATTTTAAATTTTATGTAGGATCCACTACTATGGTGCCAGTTATTCAACGAACATCCTAGTAGTGGTCCCAGTACTCATTTTGGTGGTACGAGGGGGGTGGTATGAGAGCTAGGCACTCCATTCAGCGTACCCATATAGACCCTACCCATCCCACTGACATACCATATTCCACACATTCTGATCCCACCATTTCATTAGGTACACATAGGATATTTATGCCTCCCATGTTTTCACCACCCTTCATATCTAAGCCTCCTCACCCATATTTATCGTATCCCATGATGATTCTCACTCTTCATCCATATTATGTAGTTGGTCAGTCATCCATGCCATCATTTTTGTTGTCTACTTATTTTTATCTAGGCTTCTACATTTATTTTTTGACTCCTGATCCAACATAGTATGTGCCTATGGAGAACACACTGGGACCCACTCCACTGGTACATGGTGATGTTCCTTCAGTGGCAGTAGATCTAGATGTGACCATTGAGAAGACTACTATAGGTATATTTTAGAACCCTAAAAAAATTACCATAATTTATTTTCATTATAACATGTATTGATATAATATTTGTTTTTCTATCATAAAAAATACCTCAACTGATAGGCGGTGGGTATAGGGGCATACATGCATGAATTTGGTGTGGAACTACTGCACGCAATTGATGGTATACTACAAAAAAGACAATCAAATGATCGAAAAAACAGGGAAGCAATGTCAGAGTTTTTTGGAGACACTCTCCAAATACTCTGAAATCATTCCTGTCATCCTGATCTCATGGAGACAGTTGCCAAAAAAATCGAGGATAATTCTTGGGCATAGATATGGGTAAAAAATATATTGTATTTAATGTAATATTATTTTTGTATTTATATGAATTAATATTTTGGTTTCAACTTCAGTTTAATTTCTTAGATGGTGAGGATGCATGTACATCATGTCTAAAGTAGTTAGGTGAGCTTTGGAGAACTTATAAGAACGATTTGTATATTGGATATCATGCTAGATTTGGTACAAATTTAGAGGCAGTACCTATCATGGATGATTTTCTGATAGAATAGTATTAGAAAATGATTACTCATTGGACGGCTATCAAGTTTAAGATATTAATCACATTTAAGTTATTTAAATGAAAATTTTCATTTTTTGTATTAATACTATATTTTGTATTATTTAATTTTATTTAGGAATCATCTAAAAAAAATTTATGTAAAAAATACCTCCACACATTGGGACATACTACATTGTCAGGTCATAAGAGGAAGCAGGTATGATAGTTGTTGATAATTTTTCTTTAGGACTTACACTTTATATTGTTTCCTCCATAATTTATTTGATTTATAAAGTTTTAATATAATTTTAGTTATGAAATTCATTATTGGTAACCTATTTTTAATTATGGTTTCTTACATTCAATTTCATTGTGGAGGTAAGTATTGAATATTGAAGGATGCGTGCCTCGAGCAAAACTGTTTTTCTCGAGTATAAGGAAAAAATATGGAAGTTCGGTTAATGAACTGACACAACAGTATATTGTAAGTTTTATTTTATTGATTTAAAATTTTAATATCTATTTTGTAACTTAATAATCTATTTATATTTGTAACAAGATACTTTAGAGGCCCCTAATTCCCAAGAACCTGATAATTTTGGGCCAAATGATCACTTACATCAGGTGTTGGGAGATGAGCATCCTAGAAGAGTATGCTACCGACCTGGGAAGAGTATAGTACCGATGATGTATTGGAACTATTTAGGTATCAATTTTAGTGACATAGAGTTTAAATAGGTTAAGTCATGGGAAGAATAGGCTGAAAAAGATCCACACAGGTGGAAGAATGGTCTACTATGGAAAACACTAAATTTATGAAACTGATGAAAGTTTTATGACTGGAACTTCCACCAGAGGTCAACACATCTTGTGATGAATATATGTCATCAATGTATTCAATATATAGTGCACTAGGTGGAAGTTATAGTGATGGTCAAGATGGTGTCTTTCCTGGCGATGATGATGGCATGGAAGAGGCTGAGGATGAGGATGATATCGAGACCAAGTTCGAGGATGTGGCTGAGGCTGAGGGAGAGGAAAAGGCTGAGGCGGAGGATGGGGGAGAGAATGAGGTCAAGTATGAGGTTGAGGATAAGACAATGGATGAATATGGGGGTAGGGATGAGGAAAATGATGAGGCTGATGATGACGGTGGTGATAGTGGTGGTGATGGTGATGAGGGAAAAATTGATCTGTTAAATTTTTTATTGATATTACCGAAATTTGATGTTTTCTATTTTGTTTTGACTTAATATATGTGTGATTAGGTAGGTCACATTATGCTTGTATCTTTATTTTTTTATCTATAATTGGATTCTATGAATTTATTTTTACATGGTATCAAAGCTATTTCATAACCCTTTTCATCCTTATCCATGACACTCTCCCCAACGCACCACTCTCCTAGCCAAAACCACCCATTTCTATAGCCCCTCCTAGTATCCCATTCTATTTTATCTCCTTACCACCCTCTCATAGTTCCATGACATCTTTTCAAGGACATGGTGGTGTGCACTATTCCACTACTCATTGACATGCATGTAGAAGTTTCCATAGTGTCATTTTGAATTATGTATTTTATATTGTATTGTTTTCAATGTAACTACAATTGGAGGTCATTTTGTTTTAAATTTGAGGTCATTTTTTATATTGTATTGTTTATAGAATTAAATTGTATTATATATTTTATTGTATGTTGTATGTTGTATTTTATATTGTATATTGTATTAGTGTCATTTTGAATTCTTCATTAGTGTCATTTTAAATTTTTTATTTTCTGTATTAGTGTCATTTTGTTTTTAATTGTAGGTAATTGGAGAGGGGAGGCAGTTGTGGGATGCTATCTGAAATTGTAGAAAACTATCCCAACAGTTTAGAAATCGTTGGTATAGATCTCAAAACCATATCTATACCAATAGTTTCATTAGAACCATTGGTAAAACTCTATACCAATGGTTTTCAAACCATTGGTATAGAGTTAATTTTCAATATATACCAACATTATTAAACCATTGGTAAATATCTATTCCAACAAATTTTAGAAATATTTGGAATAGAGTAATAAATAGTTCCATATACCGACAGTTACTAAAGAAACATTGGTATAGAGCTATCCCCACACCTCAATAGTCAACAGTTTAAAAAAATATTGGTATAGAGTATACCAATGGTTTTCTAGCTTTTCCCAATGGTTTTAAACCATTGGTATACCCTATGTTTCCAGTAATGTGTCAAGGACGAGGGTGAGGAGGAGGCCAAGGTAAAGTAGGAGGGTGAGGAGGAGGTCAAGGATATGGACGGGGATGAGGATAAGGATGAGGATGGGGATGAGGGTGGGAATGATGATGAGGAAAGGGATGAGGACAAGGATGAGGCTGATGATGATGGTACTGATAGTGATGGTGATGAGGGACAGATTGATCTGTTACATTTTTTACTGATATTACTGATATTTGATATTTGATGATTTGTTGTGATTGAATATATGTGTGATTAGGTATATCAAATTATGCTTAACTTGGGTAGCCTAAATACTATATAGTTTTAATCACATCAACTTTTACCAATGTATTGTCATCTATTTTGATAAAGTAATTAGGGTATTTGGAAATTTATTATATGATTCAACATTAAATGGATTGATTAGTTTAGCGGTCTTACTTGTATCTTTATTTATTTATCTATAAATAATAAAACTTGACTTTTCATGGAGGTATGGATTCTATGAATTCTTTTTTTACATGGTATCAAAGATATTTCACAATTCTCTTTCTACATACACTCAAACACTTGGCAGAAGAACTTGAGCTTATTCATTGTAATTATACCACTTCTTAGTCATCTTTCTATGATTCATTGTCTTTTGATTTTTTACATTATGGGACACCATTTTTTATCTAGTCTCATTCATAGATCATGTTTTACATAAAAGTATCAAATTATATATATTAACTATATTTATTAATATGGATGATTATTTAAATTGGTGGATTTAAAATTAATTTTAAAAATCCATATTTTCCAACATAAATTTCAAGACAACTATAATCTACCCAATTCTATAAGGAAAACCTACCCCTCATAAAGAAATCATGATTCCATCATTCATAGGACACCCAAGGAAATGCCTAAAGAAATCGATCACTCAATCTTGCACCTATCAAGAATTTATCTAACAACCTAACGATATAACCATGCTCCTTTAATCATAGTATGTTTCCATTCATGTACCTAGCTCAATAATAAAACTCTATCATCTAACCATTATGGAAAATGAGGATCAACCAACTAATATTATCTAACCATAACCTACTACTCTAATAGACATAATTAATAGCCTACCTAGAGAACCTTATAATCACTCTAGAGAGAGCCACAATATCATCCCATGCTAGAATCACCACTATTAACTTGACTCATTAAAATGTATTTAACTAAAAAACCCTTCTAATGCACAAACCATACCTGGGCACTCATACCTAGATCTGATCATAAGGCACCTCATACCCAAACCTACTCTTTAAATGGTTGTCAAACACTAGGATAATAAATATAATTACGTAAAAAATCACATAATAATCACCATAATCATCCCAATTAATTAAGGCACCATCAATGAGTTATTTTATAAAACAATGAATATGTTATTATTGACACATTAATTAATCAAAATCCATTCCACAAAATTAGCAAGAATTTTTTACTTTTTTAACAATTTTATAAACCCACTATCCTCATTAAGAAAATAATTTCACACCCACAAGGAGTCATGAACATGTACAAGTATACAAACCTATATGATTCATGAACCCACACTCTCATACCACCACAAGATAATAATAAAAAATATATCTCACCCAAAACATCATACTTGAATCAAAATCTTAATTAGAACACTAAAAATAAATGAATAACAAGCTCATCACCTCATAGATTTTACTTTCCTTATACATGGGTTAGTTACATACCAGTACAAGGTCAATTCCAAATTCCAAAAACACATACTTCCTCAAAATACCATGCCCAAATAGTTATACAACCAAAATCAATTTTGTTTAACCCCTTTGTACTACCTCAACTAAAATAGATCATATAAAATCATTGGTAAATCACCATAAGACCTCAGGAACACCTACCCTTATACCAAACGTTTTAGACTAATGGTGAGAGTCTATAAGTATTATGGGGATATTATACTCTCTATACCCTCTTAAATAAAAATATTTAAATAACATAATCAAAATAAAACATTAGAGTAAGCATAAGAAATTATAGCTAAGAGAAAACCAATAATAACAAATAACATAACCATGATATAACATAAATGAAACTCATTATAAACATATACTCATACAACAATGTCCACCCACCATGATGAAAATTTAAAAAAATACAAGGGTATCTTGACTATAAACATGGTTTCCTCCACGTACCCATCTCCCAATATCCTTTTAAATGATCCAGTAGGATTCTCTATACAACCTTTCACCTAAAAGTGAAACATAAGTTCTCAATAGGAAACAGTGTGATCATGCATGGTGTGAGCATATAACTTGGTAGGGTCTCACCAATTTCCCCCAATATACATCATTATGTACACTATATACATGTATGGTAAAATAAAACAAGTACCAATATACAACATGCAATAATTGTGTCTATAGAGATGTTTGTTTTTGGGGTGTTGTGGTTTTCAGTGGGGTATTATGTATATTGGATGTATTTTTAATTATATGGTGTATTTACAATGTTAATTTCATAGGGTTACACTTTTAGGTAATTTCAATAATTATAGAGGGGGGAGGTAGGCTGCAGCTTACTGTGAAATTATAGCAACTATATACCAACGGTTTAGAAACTGTTGGTATAGATGTGAAAACCCAATCTATATCAACGGTTCATATGAAACCATTGGTGAAACTCTATACCAATGGTTCATAAACCATTGGTAAAGATTTATTTAGCAATGGTATGAAACCGTTGGTAAAAATATATCCCAACGGTTTGTAAGAACCGTTGGGATAAGGTGATTTTTAGTGCTCTATGCCAATGGTTGTTCAATAATTGTTTGCATATGTCTATCTCCATGCCTCAGTAGCCAAAAATTTGGAAAATAGTTGGTATAGTATATACCAATAGTTTTATATCCTATACCAATGGTTTAAAATCATTGTTATATAATAAGTTTCCAACAGTGATAATATCGGTTCGCGAGGCGATATTTCGTCATACACACAAATGATGATTTCGTAACTCATTTGAGATAATAGGAGAAGTATTTAGGTTATTAAATTAACATAATAACATATTTTTATATTTAATATAATAATTTTATTATATAATAATTTTTTAATAATAATTTAATGGGGTGGAGGAATAAATAAAACAAAACGCTCAGTTAGGGATATTACCTCTTCTTCGGACAACTTATTTTGGTTTACACCAAAAGGATTATTGGGTTGTATTTTTAACCAAAATAATGATTATAGGATGAGTTTAAGGAATTAATTAAGTGATCTTGGTAGTGATTTACTAAAATAAAGGGTTTTTGAAGTGTGAATAGGAGAGGAGATGGGGTGTCCTTTTATAAGGGAGGTGGGTGGCGCACTTATAATTTTTGAAAATAAAAAGGTATACTCACAATTGTCACATGAAAAAAGGATAAAAAATGGTAAATTATATATCCTAGAAATATAAGGTATAAATATGGACATATAAAGAGTTTTGAACATGTTTTGGTTCATTTTTAACCCTTGTCATTTTAGTTTAACCCCCCGGTAAACCCATTTTACCTTAACCGTGATAAATAATTTTTACTATTTTTTTATTCATTATAATAAAAAATTAATATGAACAGATTAGATAATATAAATTATTATGATTTGAAATATTTAATCAATTTTTCAAAATTATAATTACATGAGTAGAAATTTTTAATTTAAAATTAATCCTGGAGATGTGATGAGAAAGTGGTTTTCCAAAAATAAAATGTTCAAAAGTTTAAAAAAAATTAAATATGAAATCGAATAAAATGATCTAAATTAGATTAATAGATATATAATTGAACTAATTTTACCTTTAAAGCCAAATTAAATTTTTTTAGTTTTTAAATGCTTTAAAAGAAATGACAATTCTTAATAAATACCAATATTTTCTATTATTCATCAAAGAATTTATCTTCTTATAAAATTATCAAAAATTCACCCTAAGATAATTTTGTAATTATTATTTAAAAATTTAATTTAATTTTTTAAAATAAATTTTATAAAATCAGAAAAAAATAATTTTAAAATAAGTGTGAAAAAGGGGACAAAACTACTTTTTAGAAAAATATAGTTTCCAAGAATAAAATTGGATTTATTATTATCTATTGTCTAAAAAACACATAAGATAAATTTTAAAAGTTTTATTAAATATATAATATATAAATATCATTAAAATAATTCACTAAAAGTTATTTATTTAATTTATTGAGATAAAACTTGTTTGTGTGTATAATTTTTTTTATAGAAAATGATTCCCTTTATTTTCAAATGGTTTTTATTTTCATTTCTAATTAATTGGTCATCAACTAATTCATTATATATACATGTGTAAACCATATATTTTCATAATTTAGTTAATATTGTTCATAACCACCATTTCAATGGCTAGGTGATAACTATCATGTAAAATAATAATATTTTTATAGTATGTCGTGTTTCATTTAAACTTAGTGTTGCGTGTAATGCAAGCTAAACTCGATGTTGCGTGTAATGAGATCTAAACTCAGTGTTGCATGTAATGAAAGATAAAATTGGTGATTCATGTAATGAATAATATCAAAAATATTAAATTTATTTAAAAAAATATATTTTAAAAAATATCAGGGTGTCACATTATACCTCCCATAAAAGAATTTCTCCCTTGAAATTCATCACTTTGATACTAACAGATGAAGATACTTCTATCTTATTACATACTCAAGTTCCCATGTAGCTTCCTCAAGCTGGTGGTTTTTTCACAAAACTTTGACCAGGTGAGTGGTCTTGTTTCTTAGCACTTTATCTGTATGATCCAAAATCTCAACCAATTGTTCCTTATAAGATTGATCATGATCCAGTGGTACAACCTATGGGTTTAGTACATGTGAAAGATCAAGTATTTACTTCCTTAGGAGAGGTACCTGGAGCACATCATGAACCTGATATATGTTTGATATAAGTTCCAAATGATAAGATAGTATCTTGATACAATAAATTATTTCAAAGGGACTGATATAACTAGATCTTAGAATTCCCTTCTTTCTTCCATGGAGAAATTCATAGAAATACCTTCTCATCAACTTCAAATTCTAGATCATATTAATGATTATTACCATAAAATTTCTATCATATTTTTATTTTATTAACATGTTACTTAATGAATCTAACCTTCTATTCCATCTCATCATCTTTCTTAGGTCCCAATAGATTTATTTCTGCAATTTCATTCTAGTACATTGGAGTTGTACACTTATTTCCATAAAGGGCTTCATAAGGAGTCATCTAAATGCTTGGGTGAAAGATATTATTGTAAGAAAACTCAACTAGAGGAAGTTGTTGATCTCAACTACCTTTAAAATCCATATAACAAGATCTTATCATATCCTCTAGGGTTTGAATTGTTCTCTCAAACTGACCATATTTTTTAGGATTATACACAGTACTAAAACTCAACATTATATCATGATCTTGTTGGAGACATCTCCAAAACTTCAAGGTAAAATTATAATCCCAATCAAATACATTTGAATGTGGTAATCCATGAAACCTTACCACTTCCTTAATATATATTATTTCAAGAATTTTCCATAGATAAGTCTTCTATTATAGCAAAAAAGTGTGATGAGTTTTTAAGGTGATCAACTACAGCCCATAATTACCTCAACATAAAAGATAATATAAACCCTAAAGGTTACCAGTAACTTTAATCATATTTACAAAAAGTGTAAAGGAGTTCCTATTTAAATAAATTTTTCTACAAAACATATACAAAACCAAAGGGTTTTATTTCCATAAATGTCTCTTAAAATATACTTAATCTTGATAAAATCCGATAACGTAAAACCTAAAAATGGGTTTCAAGGAATTGGAACATATGATAAAACTTAAACTCATAAACTCATGATGGTATCCATAACTTTTAATTAAATATTACATGGATACATATATACTTCCAAAAGTTAATTCACCCTTTATTCCTTATATAAACACTTATCTTATACAAAAACATTTTTATTAGAAGATTGGGTTCATAATTTTAATGATAAAATATAAAATGTGATTTCATTATTTCAGAATCCATGTGGAGGGAGATAATTGCATGAAATTTCACTAAAGTATAAACAATAATATTTTCATAGGGCTCATTCATACAAAATCAAACATGAAATTCCCAACTTAGGAGGGGAGGATAAGTGTTCCCTAGTTTTCATGACTCACTTAATTCATTGTGAATGCATAATATTTCCCTTTAATATTTGTCTCTAAAGGTCTTTGTGGATTATCATCAATATTAGCCCTTGGATTGGGGCATTGATTCACATAACACCGAAACTCCTTACACTTGAAACACTAGACTGTGGGTGGTGCATTAGTTGGTGTCCTATTCTCCTACATTTCATTAACCATCCCATTAATCTCATTTCTACATTCATGGAATTTATGACCTACCTTTTCACATTTAAAGTACCTCCCTACTCCATTTAATAAATTCCCTTGATGATTCTTCCAAAATTTCTATCATATATATGGATGGAATTTCTTTCCACTATTTGAGTTTTCATGAGACTCAATCTTCATTTTCTTATCAGACCCATAGGAATGGTGGGAATATACAATTTCCATTTCTACCTTTAGTGCACATCGAACGAGTTCTTCATAGCTACTACATTATCTTATATCCAATGAATTTTTAAGACTTGGTTTTAGGCCACCAAAGAATAAATCAATTTTCCATTTAGGGATTATGATTAAACCATAAGCATTCCTTGAAAGTATTGTAAAATTATCTTCATGGGTACCAATAGATTCATCATTAATTTTCTTAATCTCAAGGAATTACTTCTCCATCTTTGTTTATAGAATACGAGGGAATTACATATTTAAAAATATCTACTTAAACTCTTCTCATTCCAAAGATTCAATTTATTCTTGTTCCCTCATGTTATTAATAGGAGTCCAGAAATTTTCTTCTTCACCTTCCAAATGATAAATATCCAAAGTGACTTTTTCATGCTCTAGACACTAAATAATGTAAAATTAATTTTCATTGGTACTAATCCATTTCTAAATAACTAATAGATATGTGGAACCACTAAAATAAGGTGGAATTTACCTCATGAGGGACTCAATAGAACATCACCCCCTACTCATTTGGAAGTTCAACATGATTCATATCTTAATAAAGTTGTGTGAGAATAGAAATAATATTTTTTATTCTAAATCTAATAATTTTTTTTATCATGAGAACAATCATTACATTTTCCATCGTACTCAGTATTAACATGGTTTATTTGGGTTCTAAACATTAACTAAAACCAGAAATCATATCATGAGAAACACTAATCATAGTATAAAATCGCATAATCATTAAAAAATCATTTATAGGATGTATAAATTATGACACCTTATTTTCAATCTATGACACCTTAGGATTAACCTAGGTCATTCATGTCTATTACTTAAATATTTCATGATGTTTCGTAAATAGTTCTTGAATTTCCAAAGCATATCCCCTAGGAGTATCAAACCAGGTGTGCAACAAGGCCCTTTTCTATACACCATGTGATGATTAATTCTATCTCAATGCTCCCTTTTCGGAGTTATTACCCCTAGGTACCTATATGCCAAATCCACATCCATTTTTAGTATCTAAACATAGATATAATTTCTTGGAAACCCCTTTCTCTATCCTTCTCCAAAATTCCAAGATATTTTCTTATACTTAGAATTATCCTTAGACTTATCCTTATAGATATGCCTAGACATATCCTTAGATATATACTTAGGCATATCCCTAGGTATCTCACTAAAGTATTTCTAATACTAATATCCAAATATTTAATAAACATTTCCTATGATACCAACTATAGTGACCCAGTATTTTATAAATAAATATCATATCTTTTTAGATGAATATTCTATACATTTCATAAACACATTCCTGATGATCGTAATAGTTTAATTTCTTTGGATATTATAAACACGATATTATTATTTCATAAAATATATTCAATATATCTAAAAAATATATTCTCACATAGTAATCCTCTTAGGAATACCCTACCTAAAAATTCCTTTATAACCCGAGAAATATAAGAAAGGGTGAGATCATATGATCAGTGAGGGTAAAAATAGGATATATCAATCTATGATCATATGAAATCATAATATAATAATAATGGTATGTGATCATGAACATAACTTAGGAAGTTCACACCCAACCTATTATAGATCATAAACATGAGTCACGATATAAAATATTATCATTTTAGAAAACATAGTACATAAGAGTGAGAATCGTTATAAATTAATCATTAACCATAATATCATTTCATAAAAGTGTGGAAGCATAATAAATATAGAAAAACCATTTCATATATATAGTTTAACTACTATAAAATCAATATAGTAGACCAGTACTTATCACTTGTTTCCTATTGTGGTTTAGGATGCACTCGTTTACTAAAGTGGATCGGGATGTACCTATTTCCCATAGTGGATCAAACCCATTGACTTGTTTCCCATTTTTATATCATGAGATATAAATCTTTACCCAATGAATTATAGGGATATATATTTACCACCTATCTCATAATTAAAACCATACTTATGTGTGACATAATATTATAAAATATTCATCATATCATCAAATCATAACCCATGTAAAGAAAATAGGTTTCATAAAAAATTCATCAATTCACCATAGCATAGCCCATGAAAAATAAATTTATTTTATAAAAATTTCATCAATATAAAAACTAACCATCTAGATAAATAATAAGGATGGTATCATTCGATATTATCCCCAGTAACGAATAAGTAACATTGAAGGATGTAATCTTAGATGGAAAATGATTTTGAAAGATCTCTTGGAACATTTATTAAGGATTATAGCCTTTACACTTTGAAAAAAACTTTTAAAACATAAAAAATTTTCAAAATACTTTTCTTTAAAAATAACCTTGGAAACTTATAAATGAATCTTTAAAAATAATTTAAAATTTTCTTAAGGAAAATATCCTCTCCATATGGAAAATCGGTTTTTAAAACTAAAAATTTATAAAAATAAATTGGAAATCCTTTTATTTGAAAATAAACTTTGAAACTTATAAAGTGATATTTAAAAAATTATTTTTTCATTCTAGTTGAAAATATCATTCATTTATTACACATTAAAATAATTATTCCTTTCACATTTTCAATAAAATCCAAACGGAAATTATTTGGAAAATGGTATGAATATGATTTTCAAAAAAATTGTAAAAGGTCAAAATGGATAAAATTTATTTAATAAATCATTTGGAGGATTTAAAACCATTTTTTAAAACATTTTTATAAAATATAATTTTGGAAGAAAAAGTATTTTTGATCGAAGAGAGAAATAAATATGATTTTTTCTAAAAAAAATATTTTCAACTCTTGAGTACATAAAGAGAGGAAAATGAAGGTAAACCATCTATTATCATGAAATAACTAGAGGATAATAAATTTCCTGAGTTTCTTGACATATGGATTATAATATTTCATCATCATTAGCGCAAACATAAACAATCCCAATAAACGATGATATTATATCACAAAACCCTTATCGCTTTGGTAATATTTATACTATAAACCCCATGCAAGAAATATCCTCAAATGTTTATGTAAATACAAATAATTTTTATGATAATAATCATAAAATAAATTTATAGTCAATATATAAACCACATAAATGAAACACGTGGTGAATATGACATGTGTCTCATAGAAAATAAAAGTGAGACAGAAATCCCTTTCTATAAGTCTCAAATTCCTTCATACAGGTTTGAAAATCCTGTATAATAAATGTAAGTTTATTATAAATCTATTAAATAACCCTAATTATATGTATCATTACATATATTATTTACTTATTACCTTTTATTACCCATTTATTAACAATTCTATGTTAAAATCACATTTCGAGCAATAACTGCTTTGTTTTTCATGTATGTTTTGATTTATTATTTTTGGAACTCTTAATTTGATCATGGTTAAATCATCTAAAAAATTTAGCCATGATATAAATATAATATATATTTAATATATATGTATTTATTTTGATCCATAAAATTTAGATATGGAAAATGAAATACATCGTTCATGGAGACGGTAGGTCGTACGTACGCATAAATGTTGTTTCCATTTTCCCAAAAGATGAAATAAAGAAATATAAAAATATATTATAATTAAATAATCATTTTTTATTTCATACATATCACATATTTTCATTAAAATCATCCTTATTACCTTCCATGAAAAGCATGAACAAATCACATCTCTTTGTGAGAAGTTAGTCTGTCGTACACACAAACAAAATTATCGTATTCCCACAGAATGGAAGTTAAGAAGAAACATGTGATATCATGATTATATAAGAATAATAATATCATAAATATCATATATAAATAATAAATTCATCATTATATCCATCCATGAGAGGTGGTGATGTAAAACAAACAACATTGGTTCTTGAGGTGGTTGTTCATCGTACACATGAATGATGATTTCGTAATACATTTGATGGAAGAGGATAAGGATTTAGGTTATGAAAATACCATAATAAAATCTTATTATATTTAATAAACATATGTTATTATATAATCATGTCTTAATAATAATCTAATTAGGTTGAGGAATATAACGACCCACACTTTACATACATTGTTAATACTTCAAAATTGAAGCACACTTATTACAACATATGACAAAACCACAAAGGACCGTATAGGTATAGTGTCTTTAGAAACTGGGGAAACATAAACAACTGGTTCATAAATCTTCTACAGTGTCTCCCATTTATTTCATCATATCTAGGGTCCCTTTTAGCATATTCTACTTAATATCCATCTTCCTGACCTGGGGAAAAGAAAACATAAAAGGGTGAGCTCAAATGCTCAGCAAGGGCAAATAAAAGAAATAAAAAATCATATCATATCTTTATGAAAATCAAAACCTGCAAAAGAGATCATAATATCTTAACATGGAATAAATCATAGAAGTGAGAATGAGATCCCCATAATCATAACATAAAACTTGAATCTTTGTGGCATGCACACATAATCATGGAAAATCATTTCTTGTTAGTCATGACTCATTGCCAAGACTATCTTAGTGGACAAAGTCCCTTTCTGAACCGAGTTCACTCCTCGTTTCAGTCCTGTATCACTGAACCGAAATAACCTTCCGTTCCAGCCATGTCTATCTCATGAGATATAAAATCTTTACCCAATGCATTGGAGGGAGATATAGGTCCCACCCATCTTATAATGAATCCTTTCTTATGTGTGCCACATAATCATAAAACATACATCATCGCATAACACATATAACAAAAATGGGATTCTTGAAACATCATGGCATCATAAATCAATTCATATATGATAAAGGAATTCATAAACATAATTCCATCACAACATAGTCAAACCAATGTAAAAATATGGATAGAAACAGAACCCTTTATTATCTTAGATGGAAAATAATTTTGATAAAACACTTGAATTGAATTCTTGAGGAAAATATCCTTTCTTCTTCAAAAACATTTTTTCTTTCATAACATGTCATACAACTTTGAAATAAAAGAAGTTGATTAAAAATAAACTTGAAAACTTGTAAAGGAAGCTTCTTTTAAGTAATGTTTTAAAAATCCATTCATGCCGTACAAGTTAAAAAAAACATTCTTCGTACTTTTGTCGGAAAAGTCAAAAAGTACCTCGTACGGAAAAACGACAAAAGATTCCTTTCTTATTCTTTACTAAAAACTCACCTAAGGGTAAAATTGGATTTAAACTATTTCAAGTGGATGGAAACAATATTACATATTGAGGGAACATGGATGTGGATGATAAAATACACCCCAGTAAATACTTACGAATAAACAATCTCGGATAAAAATGAGATTGTGATATTTCCCTTACCTTAGGTCCGATTTGCTTTGTTCGTGTCCGAAGCTCCTGTATAATGGTTTAAATAATGTTATTGACTTATTCCAGAATCATACATATTGATATGAGATCATATATGGTCATATTATTAGCTTCTTGTTAGTAATATTTCATTGTTACTTGTTACTCGGGTCTTTATAACTTTTTGTTCTTATGCGTGTTTTGTCGAATAAATTCTTATTCTTATCTTTAGGTTATAGATAATTCATTTCCAGAATGGTATTAGTGTAGTATATACCATATTCATTCATTCAATTCATTTATATAATCATTATGAAATGAAGATCATGTAGAACGAGTCGCATCACATCGTGGAGACGGTATTCCGTACGTACGCACGAGTGATGATATCGTTCCTATGATCGTGGAATTGTATTGGAGTATATATATATATTATTTCAGTATCAATATTACTTAATAATAATCATATATAGTTACTGATTACACCATTATACCCATCCTTGTAAGGTGATGGTGGAAAATAGATTACACCACGGCGTGGAGACGGTATTCCGTACGTACGCACGCGCGGTGATTTCATTTTTCCGTAGGATGGATAGAAGGTGAATTAGGGTTGTTTCATATTTATAATAACATATCAGTATGTAAGTAATACTGATGTTATTACTTTATCATGAAACAACTAAAGAAGAAGAAGTTGAAGAAGAAAGAAATTGAAAAGATCGGTAATGAATATTACCTCTTCTTTGGAACGCCTCTTTGAATCCTCCACTTAAGGAACTAAGATTGGTCTTTGGAGAAGACCAGGACCTCTAGGATTATTCTAGGGAAGTGGGGAGGAGAAAATGTCAGGGGTTGGCCGAGCTTGAGTGCTCAAATTGGTGTGAGGAGGAGGGGGAGGAGGTGCCCTTTTATAAGGGAGGAGAGGGGCACCTTAGGAATATCTCAAAATATTATTTTATATTAAAGTCAAAATCGGTTTATAATGGTTCCAAAGGGTCTTATTTCGAAGATAAAGTGGGGATGGGTCGAAATACTATCAACCAATAGAATTTAGACAAGTTTAGGATATTATTTTAACCTTATCAATTAAATTTAACTCTAAGTTAAATAATTTAACTTTTACCATGTCTTTTTGTTTTCTTTCACTATATGGTTAATACACTTACAATAACATGCCAAACGAACCCCAAATTGTTTATTATTAATATATATATCCTTATCTAAGTCATTTGGCCGAACCTTAGATTTTTAGGAATAAAATAACAATTAATAATATAATATTTGATTTAAAAACTATTTTGTGTCAATTTTGACACTATTTGATATATGATTTTTGTCAAAGTCATAACAGAATTATATGTTAGAACCAAGTTGATTAAATCAATACTAATATATCATAGTAACCTAGAAAATTAGTGTAATTCATAAAAAGTCTCAAATTACATTTATTTTGGTATTTATATTATCAATTTTGTCAATATTTCATTAATAAGATAATTACTGCATCATCTTTGTGTCATAAATAAATTAAATTATTTGATGTCTAAAAATTACAAATAAAATACCATCATGTAGGAAATCTTTTTAGCTTTCTAATGAATATTTACAATAGAATTTATCTTATGTATAACCCTATATTAAAAATGATTTACTTATTAAACTTTGATTTTAACTATTTTAACCCTTCTTTAAATAAATTAATAATAAATGTCCTAATCTAATCCAAGTGGGCCTAAATGGTCATATTTTATTCCTAAGTTTGTTTTTGGTCGAATTACACTTGTCCAATAGAATTAGGACATGTGTTAGGGTAATATTAATATCATATTTACCCTTAGTTACCCTATTTACTATTAACCGCGGTAAAAATAGTAAAAAGTTACTATTCACCAAAAAATTATTTTCATCTCATTGAACCACATTTTAGTCCTTGATATTAACCGTGTCTCTCGGATTTTTGAAATTCCATTCACAGAAGCGGTAAAATTAAGTTTTATGCAAAATTCAGTTTTTAACCTACCACTTAGTGGTTTCACTATTCATCAAAAATTGAAAGTTTTCAGAAAAATACCAAAATTTCACCCTAGGCTAATTTCGATATTCTGAGTCCAAAAATGAAGTCCATTTTGAAAAATAAAATTTATAAAATTTCAAAAAGTGGTTATTACTATTCATAACGGCTAGTTTTAATAGCATATTGTTGTTTAGCGAAACTCGGTATTACGTACGACGCAAGCTATCGAGGAAGGTCGCGATTGCGTGTAAAGCAAGCCAAGCAAGTGTTGTGTAGAAAAAGATTCCTTTGATGATTTATATAACATAAAAGTCTCGGGTGTTACATTCTACCCCCCTTAAAAAGAATTTCGCCCTCGAAATTCGTCACTTTGTAACAAACAAATGAGGATACTTCTCCCTCATCATATCCTCAAGCTCCCATGTAGCTTCTTCAAGTTGGTGGTTCCTCCATAAAACTTTCACCAAGCGAGTGGTCTTGTTTCGTAGGACTTTTTCGCTACGATCCAGAATCTCTATCGGCTGTTCTTCATAAGAAAGATCTTGCTCCAGCGGTACAACTTCTGAGCTGAGTACATGTGAAGGATCTGGTATGTACTTTCTCAGGAGAGATACGTGGAACACATCGTGAACTTGAGAGAGATTCGGTGGAAGCTCCAATCGGTAAGCTACCTTCCCAACACGATCCAGTATTTCAAAAGGACCGATATATCTAGGGCTCAACTTCCCATTCTTTCCAAATCTCATAACCCTCTTCCAGGGAGATATTCGTAAGAACACTTTATCACCCACTTCAAACTCTAGGTCTTTTCTTCGGTTGTCGGCATAACTTTTCTGTCGACTCTGAGCTGCTCTTATGTGTTGTTGAATAGATCTGACCTTTTCTGCCATTTCATCAACGAGATCAGGTCCTAATAGCTTTCTTTCCCCAACTTCATCCCAGCAAGTTGGAGTCCTGCATTTCTTTCCATAGAGAGCTTCATAAGGAGCCATCTGAATACTGGAGTGAAAGCTATTATTATAAGAAAATTCCACCAAAGGTAGGTGTTGATCCCAACCTCCTTTGAAATCCATAGAGCAAGCTCTCAACATATCTTCTAGGGTTTGAATTGTTCTCTCAGACTGACCGTCTGTCTGGGGATGATAAGCAGTACTGAAACTCAACTCTGTATCCAGAGTATGCTGAAGACTTCGCCAGAACTTCGAGGTAAATCTCGGATCTCGATCAGATATAATAGAAAGTGGTACTCCATGCAATCTTACCACTTCCTTTACATATATCCTGGCAAGCTGATCTAGAGAGAAATCCTCTCTAATAGCAATGAAGTGTGCAGACTTTGTAAGACGATCAACTATGACCCAGATAGCATTATTGCCTTTGGATGTTTTAGGAAGTCCTGTGACAAAGTCCATAGTGATGTTTTCCCATTTCCATTCGGGTATGGGTAATGGTTGTAACATCCCCTTAGACTTCTGTCTCTCAGCTTTAACTTGTTGACAAACCAAGCATCGAGAGACATATTCAGCAACATCTCTTTTCATGCCATCCCACCAGAAGTACTCTTTCAGGTCCCTATACATCTTCGTGCTTCCAGGATGAATAGAGAATGAAGAACTATGAGCCTCATCCAACAGCTCTTTCTTTAATTCGGGGATGGGAGGAACACAAACCCGATTCCTGAACTTTATTATCCCATCACAATCAAGGTTGAATTCAGGAACATTTCTCACCTTCTTTTGTAACTCGACATCTTCTTTCTGTGCCTCTTTAATCTTCACATGTATAGATGGTTGAACATTCATTTGAGAAAGATAAGATTTTTCCCCTTCCATTATAATTCTAAGATCCATCCTTTGTAAATCCATAAATATTGGATCTTTTGTGATCCTCATCATGGATAAACTAGCATGGTCTTGTCGACTTAATGCATCTGCCACCTTGTTTGCTTTCCCAGGGTGGTAATGGATTGAGCAGTCATAATCCTTAATCAGCTCCAACCATCTTCTTTGGCGCATATTCAGCTCCTTTTGTGTGAAAATATACTTTAAACTTTTATGATCAGTATAAATATCACACCTTTCACCATAAAGGTAATGCCTCCAAATCTTTAATGCAAAGATTACCGCAGCCAACTCCAAATCATGTGTTGGGTAATTTTGCTCATGGATTTTCAACTGTCGTGAGGCATAAGCTATCACCATATCATTTTGCATAAGAACACACCCCAATCCCTTCTTGGATGAATCACTATAGATCACAAACCTTTCTCCACTACAAGGCAGTGTGAGCACAGGTGCACTGGATAACCTTCTTTTCAACTCCTTGAAATTCTCTTCACATTCCTCTGTCCAGACAAACTTAACTCCTTTCCGAGTCAACCTGGTGAGTGGATTAGATAATCGTGAAAAATCTTTTACGAAACGTCGATAATATCCAGCCAAACCAAGAAAACTTCGGATCTCAGTTACTGTTGTTGGTCTTGACCATCTTTCGATAACCTCTGTTTTTGCTGGATCCACAGATATCCCCTCTTTTGAGATTATATGACCCAAAAATGCAACTTTTTGAAGCCAAAATTCACACTTGGTAAATTTGGCATAAAGCTTCTCCTTTCTCAGGGTCTTCAATATAATTCTCAAGTGATCTTCATGCTCTTCCTTGCTCTTTGAATAGACAAGAATATCGTCTATAAAGACTACCACAAATTGATCAAGATGGTCTCTAAAGACTCTATTCATTAGATCCATGAAGATAGCAGGGGCATTAGTAAGACCAAATGGCATCACTATAAATTCATAGTGTCCATATCTTGTACGGAAAGCCGTCTTTGGTATATCCTCCCTTTTGACCCTTAATTGATGATACCCTGAACGAAGATTAATCTTGGAAAAGTATTGAGCTCCGCGTAGTTGGTCAAATAAGTCATCAATGCGTGGGAGAGGATATTTGTTCTTGATAGTGATCTTGTTAAGTTCTCGATAATCAATGCAGAGTCTCATTGATCCATCTTTCTTCTTAACAAATAGAACAGGTGCTCCCCAAGGTGACGCACTAGGGCGTATGAATCCCTTATCAAGATTCTCTTGGAGTTGCTTCTTCAATTCCTGCAACTCAATTGGGGCCATTCTATAAGGTGTCTTTGAAATAGGCAAAGCACCCGGTACGAGTTCTATTGAAAACTCAACTTCACGATTTGGTGGAAGACCCGGTAATTCCTCCGGAAAGACATCATCAAACTCCCGTACAATGGGCATATTCTTAATCGTGAGTTTCTCACCAACTATTTGAGATAAATAACCTTCATTTAGTGGAATCAATACCCATAAGATGGAAGAAATTTCCACTGGAAGGTTATGTTCATCCTTGCATTGATAGACGATCGTAGGTTGATCTGGAATATGAAATGTGACTTCCCTTCTTTGGCAATTGATATGAGCTCCATGTAGAGATAGCCAATCCATGCCAAGAATCACATCAAATTCCACTAAAGGAAGGATCACAAGATTTGCAGGAAGCACTTTCCCACAAACTTCGATCGGAGAAGAATTATAAACTTCTGATGCGATTGATGTGCCATTAGGTGTTGTCACAGCTAACTCAACATCTAATTGTTGAGGTAATACGGTGATACCCTTAGAAAATTTTTCAGAAATAAAAGAGTGGGTGGATCCAGAATCAAATAAAACATTTGCTACTTTAGAGTGGATGGTAAGTGTACCTTTCACCACATCGTTATCGTACTCCACATCGCTGATAGAAATTGCATGTGACTTTCCTTTTTCTTTAGCCTTAAGAGTTTGTTGACGTCGACCATCATCATCAACCCTTGGATTTGGGCATTGATTGGCATAATGCCTCATCTCCTTGCACTTGAAACATTGAAGTGTAGCAGGTTCATTCTGTGTATCCCTTCCTTTGTTTGCATCATTAGACATCTTCTTCCCATTATCACGGCATTCAAATGCCCGATGACCTTCCTTTTCACATTTAAAACATTTACTTGTCCCTTTAAGACAACTCCCTCCATGTTTCTTTCCACACTTTGAGCATAAGGGAAAGTTCATCTTCTTTTCCGTGTGCTCTTTAGATTTTTCTTTGAATTCCATCTTCCTCTTCTTATCAAACCCATGTGACTGATGGGTTACTCCAATCTCCATCTCGACTTTGAGAGCACATCGAACGATTTCCTCGTAGCTATTGAAGTCCCTTATGGCTAACGCCCTTCGAAGACTTGGTTTTAAGCCACTAAAGAATCGATCGATCTTACTCTCAGGTTGGATAATAATACCAGAAGCGTACCTTGCAAGTCTTGTAAAATTTGCTTCATAGGTACTAACAGATTCATCATCCCTTTGCTTCAGTTCAAGGAACTCTTTCTCCATCTTTGTTCGGAGAATACGAGGGAAGTACTTATTGAAAAATAAGTTCTTGAACTCGTCCCATTCCATAGACTCAATTTCATCCCTTTGCCTTGTATTCTTAACAAGATTCCACCATTGATCAGCATCTCCTTCCAAACGATACACTGCTAGGATGACTTTATCATGCTCAGAACATTGAAGAACTGAAAATATATTTTCAGTAGTACTAATCCATTGTTCAGCAACTAATGGATCAGTAGACCCGCTGAAAGATGGTGGACGCTGCCTCATGAAGGATTCAACAGAATGTTGCTCCCTCCTTTGTTCATTTGGAAATCCTGCATGATTCATAGCTTGAGAAAGTTGTGTGAGCATGGCTACAAGATTTTGCATTCCAGCTCCCATATCGTTTGGTTGCTCAGGGGGACAATCATTGCATTGCCCATCACATTCCGCATTAACACGGTTCCTTCGGGTTCCAGCCATTGACTAAAACCAAGAAGAATAGTGTGAGCAACACTAATTATAATAGGAAACCACATAATTCAAAAATAAAATTTTCATGCTTATGGTCTTATCCTAGGTTATTCATGGCCATTTCTAAGATTGTGTTCTATGCTTAGACTTATCCTTAGGGTTCTTACTAAGGCTTTCACATCCTAGTTTCCAAAGGTTGACTATACCTTTCCTCTGATACCAACTATAACGACCCACACTTTACATACATTGTTAATACTTCAAAATTGAAGCACACTTATTACAACATATGACAAAACCACAAAGGACCGTATAGGTATAGTGTCTTTAGAAACTGGGGAAACATAAACAACTGGTTCATAAATCTTCTACAGTGTCTCCCATTTATTTCATCATATCTAGGGTCCCTTTTAGCATATTCTACTTAATATCCATCTTCCTGACCTGGGGAAAAGAAAACATAAAAGGGTGAGCTCAAATGCTCAGCAAGGGCAAATAAAAGAAATAAAAAATCATATCATATCTTTATGAAAATCAAAACCTACAAAAGAGATCATAATATCTTAACATGGAATAAATCATAGAAGTGAGAATGAGATCCCCATAATCATAACATAAAACTTGAATCTTTGTGGCATGCACACATAATCATGGAAAATCATTTCTTGTTAGTCATGACTCATTGCCAAGACTATCTTAGTGGACAAAGTCCCTTTCTGAACCGAGTTCACTCCTCGTTTCAGTCCTGTATCACTGAACCGAAATAACCTTCCGTTCCAGCCATGTCTATCTCATGAGATATAAAATCTTTACCCAATGCATTGGAGGGATATATAGGTCCCACCCATCTTATAATGAATCCTTTCTTATGTGTGCCACATAATCATAAAACATACATCATCGCATAACACATATAACAAAAATGGGATTCTTGAAACATCATGACATCATAAATCAATTCATATATGATAAAGGAATTCATAAACATAATTCCATCACAACATAGTCAAACCAATGTAAAAATATGGATAGAAACAGAACCCTTTATTATCTTAGATGGAAAATAATTTTGATAAAACACTTGAATTGAATTCTTGAGGAAAATATCCCTTCTTCTTCAAAAACATTTTTTCTTTCATAACATGTCATACAACTTTGAAATAAAAGAAGTTGATTAAAAATAAACTTGTAAAGGAAGCTTCTTTTAAGTAATGTTTTAAAAATCCATTCATGCCGTACAAGTTAAAAAAAAACATTCTTCGTACTTTTTTCGGAAAAGTCAAAAAGTACCTCGTACGGAAAAACGACAAAAGATTCCTTTCTTATTCTTTACTAAAAACTCACCTAAGGGTAAAATTGGATTTAAACTATTTCAAGTGGATGGAAACAATATTACATATTGAGGGAACATGGATGTGGATGATAAAATACACCCCAGTAAATACTTACGAATAAACAATCTCGGATAAAAATGAGATTGTGATATTTCCCTTACCTTAGGTCCGATTTGCTTTGTTCGTGTCCGAAGCTCCTGTATAATGGTTTAAATAATGTTATTGACTTATTCCAGAATCATACATATTGATATGAGATCATATATGGTCATATTATTAGCTTCTTGTTAGTAATATTTCATTGTTACTTGTTACTCGGGTCTTTATAACTTTTTGTTCTTATGCGTGTTTTGTCGAATAAATTCTTATTCTTATCTTTAGGTTATAGATAATTCATTTCCAGAATGGTATTAGTGTAGTATATACCATATTCATTCATTCAATTCATTTATATAATCATTATGAAATGAAGATCATGTAGAACGAGTCGCATCACATCGTGGAGACGGTATTCCGTACGTACGCACGAGTGATGATATCGTTCCTATGATCGTGGAATTGTATTGGAGTATATATATATATTATTTCAGTATCAATATTACTTAATAATAATCATATATAGTTACTGATTACACCATTATACCCATCCTTGTAAGGTGATGGTGGAAAATAGATTACACCACGGCGTGGAGACGGTATTCCGTACGTACGCACGCGCGGTGATTTCATTTTTCCGTAGGATGGATAGAAGGTGAATTAGGGTTGTTTCATATTTATAATAACATATCAGTATGTAAGTAATACTGATGTTATTACTTTATCATGAAACAACTAAAGAAGAAGAAGTTGAAGAAGAAAGAAATTGAAAAGATCGGTAATGAATATTACCTCTTCTTTGGAACGCCTCTTTGAATCCTCCACTTAAGGAACTAAGATTGGTCTTTGGAGAAGACCAGGACCTCTAGGATTATTCTAGGGAAGTGGGGAGGAGAAAATGGCAGGGGTTGGCCGAGCTTGAGTGCTCAAATTGGTGTGAGGAGGAGGGGGAGGAGGTGCCCTTTTATAAGGGAGGAGAGGGGCACCTTAGGAATATCTCAAAATATTATTTTATATTAAAGTCAAAATCGGTTTATAATGGTTCCAAAGGGTCTTATTTCGAAGATAAAGTGGGGATGGGTCGAAATACTATCAACCAATAGAATTTAGACAAGTTTAGGATATTATTTTAACCTTATCAATTAAATTTAACTCTAAGTTAAATAATTTAACTTTTACCATGTCTTTTTGTTTTCTTTCACTATATGGTTAATAAACTTACAATAACATGCCAAACGAACCCCAAATTGTTTATTATTAATATATATATCCTTATCTAAGTCATTTGGCCGAACCTTAGATTTTTAGGAATAAAATAACAATTAATAATATAATATTTGATTTAAAAACTATTTTGTGTCAATTTTGACACTATTTGATATATGATTTTTGTCAAAGTCATAACAGAATTATATGTTCGAACCAAGTTGATTAAATCAATACTAATATATCATAGTAACCTAGAAAATTAGTGGAATTCATAAAAAGTCTCAAATTACATTTATTTTGGTATTTATATTATCAATTTTGTCAATATTTCATTAATAAGATAATTACTGCATCATCTTTGTGTCATAAATAAATTAAATTATTTGATGTCTAAAAATTACAAATAAAATACCATCATGTAGGAAATCTTTTTAGCTTTCTAATGAATATTTACAATCGAATTTATCTTATGTATAACCCTATATTAAAAATGATTTACTTATTAAACTTTGATTTTAACTATTTTAACCCTTCTTTAAATAAATTAATAATAAATGTCCTAATCTAATCCAAGTGGGCCTAAATGGTCATATTTTATTCCTAAGTTTGTTTTTGGTCGAATTACACTTGTCCAATAGAATTAGGACATGTGTTAGGGTAATATTAATATCATATTTACCCTTAGTTACCCTATTTACTATTAACCGCGGTAAAAATAGTAAAAAGTTACTATTCACCAAAAAATTATTTTCATCTCATTGAACCACATTTTAGTCCTTGATATTAACCGTGTCTCTCGGATTTTTGAAATTCCATTCACAGAAGCGGTAAAATTAAGTTTTATGCAAAATTCAGTTTTTAACCTACCACTTAGTGGTTTCACTATTCATCAAAAATTGAAAGTTTTCAGAAAAATACCAAAATTTCACCCTAGGCTAATTTCGATATTCTGAGTCCAAAAATGAAGTCCATTTTGAAAAATAAAATTTATAAAATTTCAAAAAGTGGTTATTACTATTCATAACGGCTAGTTTTAATAGCATATTGTTGTTTAGCGAAACTCGGTATTACGTACGACGCAAGCTATCGAGGAAGGTCGCGATTGCGTGTAAAGCAAGCCAAGCAAGTGTTGTGTAGAAAAAGATTCCTTTGATGATTTATATAACATAAAAGTCTCGGGTGTTACAAGGAAGAAATAAAATAAAATGCTCGGTTAAAGACATTACCTCTTCTTCAGACAACTTCTTTTGGTTTGCACCAAAAGGATTATTATGTTGGATTTTTGAAAAAAAAAGATTATAGTTTTATATGATTATTTTAAGGAATTAATTTATTCAGTTATTTTCTGAATCAAAGGTTTTTGTAAGTGTGAATAGTAGAGGAGAGGGGGTAGCCTTTTATAAGTTTGGTGAGTGGCATACTTGTAATTTTTTGAAAAGAAAAAGGTATACCCAAGTTTTTCACATTCCATAAGGCTCAAAAATGGGTAATTCGATAAAATAAAAGATATAAGGTCTAACTATGGCTATAAAATTGGTTTTTTAGATGTTTTAGGTCATTTTTAATCCTTATCTTTTTTGTTTAACCCCTGGGTAAACCTATTTTTACCTTAACCATGGTAAATAATTTTTATTATTTTTACTATTCATTATGGTCCAAAATTAAGTTAAACTTATTAAATAATATAAATTATTATCTTTAAAAGTACGGAATAAATTTTTCCAAATTCCATTCACATAATTGGAAAAATTTAATTTAAAATTAATCATGTAGATGCGACGAGAAAGTGATTTTCCAAAGAGAAAATGTTCAAAACTTTAAAAAAAATTATATAAAAATTCAATATGAAATTGATTCCAATGACATAGATTGGATTAATAGATATATAATTAAACTAATTTTACCATTAAAAACATATTAAATAATTTTTAAGTTTTTAAATGCTTCAAAATAAATGACAATTCTTAATAAAAACCAGTATTTTTCATTATTCGTCAAAAAATCTATCTTCTTAGAAAACTATAAAAAATTCACCCTAAAATAATTTTTTCATGATTATTTCAATAAATAATTTTATTTTATAAAATAAATTTTCTAAAAGTGTAAAAAATAATTTTAAAATAAGTTCACAAAAGGCGACAAAACTATTTTTTAGAAAAATACAATTTTTAAGCGTAAAAATGGCTTTATTCTTATCCCTTATCTAGAAAACACATAAGATAAATTTTAAACATTTTATTAAATATATAATATTTAAATTTAATTAAAATAATTCACTATAAGTTATTTATTTAATTTATTGAGATAAAACATATTTGCGCACATAAAAATAGTTTTTCAGAAAAAGATTATCTTTATTTTCAAATAGTTTTTATTTTCATTTATAATTGATTGGACACCAAGGAATTAATTATATATACATTTTTAAACCATATATTTTCATAATTTAGTTAATACTATTCATATCCTCTATTTCAAGGGCTATGTGATAATTATCATATTAAATAATATTATTTTAATAGTATGTCTAGTTTTGTTTAAACTCGGTGTTCCGTGTAATGAAATCTAAACTTGATGTTGTGTGTAATAAAATATAAACTTGTTATTTTGTGTAATGTAATATAACTCAGTGTTTCATTTAATACAAAATATCAAAAAGATTATAGTAAATCAAAAAAATATTTCACAAAATATCAGGGTGTTACAGCTACAATAACAGCAGAAATAAGATAAACAAAACAATAGAATCAACCATTAGATAAGAAAACATAGCCAAATAAAACCAAAAATTTATAAATGACCAAAAATAAAAATAATAATAATAAAACATGTCATTTTATTTTGTATTCCAAACTAAATTCCATGTATAAATTCATAATATAAATTAATGACACTAAAAGTCTTGGTCTTGAACCCCATGATTATTCCTATTTCCAAGCTCTAGGTCATACTAAAAAAGCAACCAATCAATCATAGGGCCCCTTTCCCTTATCTAGACCTACATCCATGAAATCTATCTGGGTACCAAACAACTCCCAAACAGGGTCTGAGTAAATCTCATTAGTTCGACATCCAAGGTGTCTAAAAAATCCTGTATGAAAATATAATTCAATAAATAGTATGATAAATAGTGGTATTGATTCAAAAATTAATTCAAAACATCAAATAAACCCACTGACCCTCAATCTCCCAGTTGACACCCAGGGCCAACCAAACCTACTTCGACGCAATGCCATATATCTCTATCTCGAGTCGTATTATCCTTCCTAGGATGAATCACCCATATTGTTGGTGGATTCTACTTTAAAGGATGAATCACCCATAACATGTCAAGTAACCAAAAATATCACCCTAAATCATCAATACCAAGATCTATGTGAATTCCCATTCTAGAGCCACTTACATATACCCATAGTGTAGTATTATACCTAGGTAAAAACATATCAGAGGACCTAGTGTGAATTCCCATGATACGGTCACTTACATGCTAAGAGGAAATTAGACCGTATGGGAATTCCTATGTTAAGGCTAATTTACCAAATCATAAACAAAAGAAACAAGATCCAATGATTCTAAATCATGAAACATGTGATAATATTCCATATTGGTTAATTTACCCAAATTTTCCATTATCAACCATTTATACCCTTATTCCAAGTTACAAATTTCCTTAAATAACTATAACAAATCCACTTAACATGTGTTTACTTCTAGCTATCATTCACAATTCATTATCCATTTTCCATCATAATCTCATGAAAATTAAAATTAAATTAAAATTAACCACTTTCAACCAAGTGATTATGTTTAAATTTATTTATATTAATTCACAAGCTATGCTAATTCACATTGTTAAGCCAATTTATAACCAAATTACAATTTATCAAGGTGGATCTAGGTTCATTTAATTCAAGTTACAACCTAGATTAAATAGTTGGAACACCCCTCGGGTGGTCTAAAGTCCTGGTATCAACACTAAGGGGGTCCTAGAGAGGTCTAAGAATATTTTTCATAAAATTAAATGGGTTAACAGTTAGGTTAGGTTGTGTGCATGGTATTCCATTCTGATCGTACATCTTGCACATACTATAAAAATTGAACAAGCTTTAGGGAGTTAATCTAGACCACCCAACTCAAGAAGATAGAATAAGAGTAACCAAGAGTGATCACACTGGATATAAGATAAACACCATGATTCCCTATTTAAAATCATTAGAATATACTGTCAAGGCTAGAAAAATAGGATCCAAGAAGAAGACAAGAGTAAAATACCAAAACCATGAAGAACTCACTTATTTAAAGTTGTCCTAATCAAACCAAGGATCCAAAGATCAAGAAATAGTGGTATAGAAGTGTTATGAGTTTTAGAGAACCATAAAAAGTCACTAATCCCATATCAGTATCAGAATAGGGGATTAATGGGGCTAAATTGGGGTTTTGGGGGTGAAAAAAGGCATTGTAGTCCCTCACTTATGTGGCCTGGACTGACACCACTAGCTGGACAATGGGAACCACCTACAAGACAATGATTTTCTCTAAAAAAATTCATGTCTAGAGACACCACTGTATGGTCGGTGGTGAACCTATATCTTTACTAAGCTACTGGGAAGCCTATCGGCTAGTCGGTGGTTCTGCAATTTCTCTAAACTTTCAAACCACTGCTAGTCATTATTATCTTCTTCCAACTCAGCTTCTCAAAGATTCCAAACACATTCAAATCAAATATTTAATATATGGATAGGGATTATTTAACAATTTCAAAATGGTTTATGAAAAAATAAAATAAGTTCATATGAAAACTAAAATAGAACACGCTTGGAAAAAATAAGGGATCTTACAACCTCTCCACCATATAAAAAATTTCACCCTACTTTTTCTCCCAAACATCACTGAACAATTAGGGCCACTATTCCCACATACTAGACTCATGTACCCAGGTCTCCTTTTGAAAATTCCCATGATACCACTACACTCACACTATAGTAATGGTCTTCCCTCAGAGACTCTTCTCATTATGGACTATGATATGGATCATATTATCCTCAAAGGATGCATCAAAATAAATCTCAACATCATCAATATATATCACATAAGAATGGTCAAGGTTATATATCTAAAGCTAAGACATGTGAAAAATGCCGTGCATGGAACTGTATCACTATGTAAGGGACAATCAATACACCACTAGAATAACCCTATCCACTATATTGAACGGCCAAATGAATCAGGGTGATAGATTTCCCTAATTCTTGATATGTCATTGTCCAAGCCTAAGAGAAACTCAAAAAACATGATGACTAACCTCAAACTCAAAATTTTAGTTCTGATAGTCAGTGAATTATTACATACTATTTGTATAGTCACTAACCTATTTATGATTAGATGAACCTGATCATACATCTCCTTTATGATACTTGTTCCAATGAGTGCTAACTCACCTGCCTCTATCCCACATAGAGTATAATGGAATGAACTTTAATAAAATGCCACTAAAGGATCCTTTTGGTTCAATTCTTGGAAGTTTTTATTATATTTAGACTTTATGTGTTCTAAATTCTTCCCCCATGAACCACTGAAGTCTAAATCATGGGGTCGTAACATATCCTATAGAATCTAAATCATACTCATAGATTTTCCATCAGCATGAGGATGGTGGGTTATACTCATAAGAACCAACAATATAAAAACCTTATGAAGGAACTACCAGAACCATGATGATAAATGGAGATCTTGATCAAAAATTATTCTCTTCATAACACCATAAAATCATACTATCTCCCACATGTAGAGGTTACCCAGATTATCAACGGTCGAGGTCTCCCTCATTAACAAAAAGTGGGCTACCTTATTCAGTCAATTTTTTATCACCCATACTGCATCATTCTTCTGAGATTTCATGAGTAATCCTATCATGAATTTCATAGAAACATCATCCCATTTCCATTTTGGAATGGGAAATGGATATAGTAACCCAATAGGGCTTTGATTTTCAGACTTCACTTACTAATAGGTGAAACATTATTCCAAAAATCCCATTATCTCCTTGTTTATCCCTAGACAAAAGTAATACCTATTTATATTATGATATATCTTTTTAATAATAGGATGTACTACCCATTTATAATCTTGGAATTCCTTCATCATCTCCTTACACAATATCATAGGAACCCATACATGGTCATGGGTAAAAAGAACATCATTGCTACTAAGAGACCAACCCAATGGTGTTTACCCACCATATATGTTATCCCTTAGATATAAGACCTCTGTATCATATAATTATTATCTCTTAATATAGTCTAGAATAATGGGTACAACATATATTGAAGTTAGAGATATTCTTCCATGGGACTCCTAAACATCCATATGTATCACTACAAAGAGCGCTATTAACTGTCACTCATCACAAGACTCTCACACTTACTCTATATGCATCTTTATACATAATGCATCGGCAAAAAAGTTGCCCATTATTGGAGTTTAGGCCAACTCAATGTCAAAATACTATATATATTTGACCCTCCTCCTCTTTCAATGGTTTAGGCCCCTCTGTGAAAATATATACTTTAGTATCTTGTGGTTATTGTACACCGTAGACCTCTCACCCAAAAGATAATGTTGCAAGTATCTCAAGGCTTGTACCATCGCAACCAACGCTGCATCATGAGAAGGATAATTTTTTGTCATGTATCCTCAACTATTTAGATCCATAATTAACTACTTGATCCTCCTCCATCAAAATTACTTTGAGTCCGAATTCTAATGCATCATAGTACATGGACCAAAGAAACTTTACCCCTATCGCAATCATCTAACCAAATAAATTTCACCCCATTATTGGTTAGATTGTACATCAATGTTTCCAGATGGTATAATTCTTGGATGAAATGCAGGTAATATCATATTAAACCTAGAAAGATCCGAATTTCAAAGACTTTCTTGGGCCGATCCTAAGATACCATGGTTGTAAGCTTTTTTGGATCCACTAACAGTCCATCCTCTAAGATGACGTGACCTATGAAATATACTTTTTCGATCTAGAAGCTATATTTATATATTTTGGATTATAGTCAATTATCTCTCAATGTACTATGTATAATGTTAATATATTAAGCATGATCATCTATAGACTAGGTGTACAAAAAGATGTCATAAAAACACTATAAAATGATCTAGAAATGAATGGGAGATCTAATTCATCAAATTCATGAATACCTCTAGTGTTTTTTTCAAACCAAACTATGCCACCATAAACTCATACAATCCATACCTGATCTTAAAAGAAGTTTGGTGTATAAAAAATGGTCTCACCCTCAATTGATGTTACCCTTAACTCAATTAAATATTAGAGAAAATCAAATCACCTCAAGTCAATCCTTAGGTCATTGAATTTACTCATAAATTTATAATGCATGAGTAAATGCTAATGTGTATAAATCATACACAAATGTATGAATGGTGGACTCCTAATCTATTATATCTTATGTAATGGTTATTAATGACAACTAAGGTGGGTTTTCATGCATGAAATATTATTTCATTAATGTTATACAGATGAGATAATTAGAATTTAAATATTATTTTCATGTTGCTTATCAAAATGATAAATAATATAGCCTTCTGTATCATATAAAATGGATTTAGGGAATACCATCTTCTTTAATATCCCACTTTCACCAAATCTTAAAATATTATGTACTAGTTCACCTTATATTGCATCAAATACAATAACTCGTGAAATCATATATAAAAATATTTTAGATATCTTCCAAAACTCTTATGGAAATCTATCATCAACTTCAACTTGTATTACATCATATGAAATACCTTGTGAATACCCATCCAAAACACTCTTTGATTGATTCTAAAACACTTTTAGAGTAACTCTTAGAGTCAAAATTAATCTCCATTTAGTCAACCACAAATTTTTACCCCACAATATTTTATAGCATTTGTAACAAATATGAATATTTGGTTCCATGTATATAAGAAAATAGAAACCTCTAGAAAAGTTCCAATGCTACTCAATATATAAAGGGATATGTTTTGATCTCCATCAAACACATGTATCTTTATACTTTCATACACTAGTATTCATTATATAAAAACATTAATTCTCATATTTTCCCTTAGTTTAATACATTGAGTGACTATGGGACATGAAACATTTAAATCCCATATAGCTAGCTCATATGTTCTCAACTCTCAAAGTATAGACTGGTCTGATTGATGAATAGATTACATATCATTCATCTTTATATATAATCACATTACATGTCCCTCATCCAGATAGATATACAATATCTAAGTGTTTTTGTACACTGTAACAATCTATCACAATCGAGGACCTAGATTTCATACTCATCGTATGAGAGGAAGAATCACATCTTGGTTAAGCTCCAATGAGTGACATGATCAACAATATATCCAACCATCCCATGTATTTTCTAATCTAATATGTAGACTTTTATAAGTAGGGTATCAAAGTATTAAGGTTATCATGTGAGGTATCTTACTAACTTCAAGTAATGGTGACTCAAATATGATTCATACATCCCTAGTATACCAAACACATCTATATAACACTCCATGTTGTATACTTAGTAGGTTATCTGGTGAACATAAAGAATCGCATTCTTTGTTTTGTGCCTCATGATCATATCATATATATCTATAAAATAATCCTACTCATGTTAACCATAAAATATAATCA
This sequence comes from Viscum album, assembly GCA_963277665.1. Classification (NCBI taxonomy): domain Eukaryota; kingdom Viridiplantae; phylum Streptophyta; class Magnoliopsida; order Santalales; family Viscaceae; genus Viscum; species Viscum album. The sequence continues at coordinate 1,137,775,514 of OY728135.1, read as the reverse complement.
AAACCTATAATACTCCACGATGAACATTGGTTATGGATAAACTCAAAGTCATACTTTGAGAGGTGAGTTATCATTTATTTCCTTGAAATGTATATATATATATAAATTTATGTATATAATAATTAAAGAATGATAAAATGGATACTACCTATAATATGATACATTTTAATATTCTTAAAATCTAGAAGAATATTTATCAAAACCAATATAAGAATCAATTTATCATATCATATATAATAAACTTCCAGATCAACCTTATGGTTGCTACACATTCTAGGTTTTGTTAACACATTATATCATATGTAATCCTTATCAAATATCTATGTGAACATCTAATAAAACCATCCTGATAAATTTTTGAGTGATAAACCTCTATGAATTAAGCTAGTTTGAATAATGGTGAGGCTTAGGAATCATATTCCTAATTGTTTAACTTTTGAGCATATTCAAACTTATAAACTCCAGAACATCAAATGTTATAATGTAAACTTTTTATATCTATTTATAACTCTTTATAATTTCATCATAATAATCCTTAGAACCCTATTTTATCAAAATTTATCCTTGAAATAATGTAACTACTTAAATTATTTATTACCAATACATCCTAAAATATTTTAGGATAAATTGAAAAATACTTTAATAGGTTAACTAAATTTAACTCGTATATTTATCATTACCTCCATACCATAAACTATTTTAGGTTATAAAGTTTAATTCACCATTCATTTTTACTGGTACAATCCTTCAAGAAAAAGTATATTTCACTTTTCATGATAACTAAATGAAACTCTTTACATTTTTCTTTATCTTCATATTTCCTAAACTCTTTTAGGATATTAAATAAAAAATAATTTAATATTAGACTAGTATAATACTTTATAAAATAGTGATATCCACATTATAAATGGTAACAAAATGTAACACTTTACAGTTTTTTTACCATCGCATGTCCAAAATAGTTTGGTAGGTGTGAATCACTTTAAATTAAGATTGTTGTTATCATTTATATGTAAATTTTGAAATTATCTAAGTTCAAACATACTCCCAATAGCTTTTTAGATATTATATTCTTTTCATAATATCTTTATAATAAACAAAACAAACCTTTTATGTTAGGAAATAACATTTATTTTCTATTAGTAAGAATATTAAAAAAATTAACTATTATTTCCATATTATATATGGTATTTTATGTGTTTAGATCATTTTTACTTTAAGAATAAACCCTTGTTAAAATATACTACTTATGACAACCTATATATTTAATACACCTTAATTCATGATTTATTACATAAATAAAAACATAATACAATCCAAAAAGATCAAAAGTCTTAGTTTATTTGGGTAATTAGAAACATAACATAATAATTTGAAACATAGTGAAACAAAATTATTTAAAACTCTTTAACATGCTCTTAAAATTCCACCACTCTTTTAAAACTGCATGGGACAACATGGGGGTGTACATAAGAATGGGGTAAAATATAAATCCTAGTAAGGGAATAATCAAATCATAACATGATTAAAGTAATAAAAGTTATTAAATAGGAATATCAAGCTGACATAAAAGGGGTGAAAATCATAAACATGAATATTAAATCATGATATAATATGATAACATCAAGGAAATATTGAAATGTGGAAACAATATAAAACATGACATCATAAGAATAAGTCGAGACTAACCATCAAGACATCATAAAATAGTGTTCTTAGGATAACATAACATGAACCATACATGGTATCTAATGATATAAAAACTTTACCCAATGCATTGTAGGTGTGTATAATTCTAGGTCCACCCATCACATTCATATTATGTACATACATTAGCATGCCACATAGATCCTACAATATAGGAATGTCTTTAATCACTTGTAATAAAACTATTAAGAAGTGTGAGTTATATAAATAGAATTAAAAATCAATAAATGATATGTGTATCTTGGTGAATACCCATGAGTGGAAATGGGGATGGGTATACATAACACAAATGTTTTGCATGGAAAATCATAGGATAATTTTGGTAGCATAGTGGGTGTACTTAAAGGTTTATGGAAGAGTTTAATGAGAGTTAATGGAATTAACTCATTACTTGGGAATAATAAGTAAAGTAAAAATATTTTTAAAAACATATTCTAATATTAACAATTGTAAATGAAAAGGCATAACTCAAAGAAAGTGCTTGAATAAAGAGGAGGAAGAGAGAATATCCTTACTTAGGCATAGTAACATCATAGTTAAAGGTTATTAAAAGAGAGGATAAATGATATATAATTCTAATAACATCAATTGGATAATAAATGGGTATTTATAAATGCATAACAATATAATTAATTGAGATTCAAAAGGCTTAATACAAAAATGGTGTTTGAATGGAAAAGAAGAGAGAGAGATCTCTTACCTTGAGAGGAAGCTTCTAAAATATTGGTGAGGAATTATTAATATATTGGTAACACATTAGGAGAAATTTATAGTGGTATATGGAAAGTAAATTTATGATAAATTAGTTTTAAGTGAAGAGGATTGGGGGTTTGTGTGGGTATTTATAGCAAAAGAGAGGGGAATTCTATATTAATTTCTAAACATAGGTTTTGGACTCTATATGATAAAATAATCAAAATAACAAACCTTATCATGGGTTTTTACATGGTTTCAATCATATAAATATGGTTTTTAATATTTTATAATTCCAATAACCGAATATAGTAAAATAATAAAATTGGTGATGTGGAAGTGAGTCATGTTCATAAAGAATTGATTTTAAAATCTTAAAATATAATATATGTTTTGAAGGATTAGTTAAGGTTTTATAAAATTGATAAAATATATTAAAAACACATTATTCTAAGTTTAAACCTATATTTTATCTTGTATTCCCTTTATATCATTTATTACATCACTTTTGGACTATTATGATGTCATAATACAGACCATACATTTATAACGTGTTTAATTTTTACCCAAAAATTTGAATGTCTCCGAAAATTATGAAAAAATAACCATTGGATAATTTTATAATTATGATTTAAAAAATAATATTTATTTTATCAAAATAATTTTCTAAATATGATAATTTTTACTTTTAAATAAAAATCCTTATTTAATGAAAAATACTGGTTTTTATGACACTAACAACTTTCTGACCCTTGTAAAAATTATGTTGGACTTTATTAAATTATATTATCATTTATATTTAAATAAATATTATTTAATAATAATATTTTATTAAAGTAATATTAATTTTAAAAATTATTAAAATTATCAAAAGAGTGTCTTAATTAAGAGTATATATTTCACAAAAATTCAATTTTCATTTCTTCATATCAAAATATAATTTGTATCAAACTCATTATATAATCATTTATAAATTAATAATAAAATGGTATAAATATAATAAATATTTCACTAAGAAGGAAAATATAAAAATTCTTATTACTAGGTTTAATATACATAACCCTTTATTACCCTAGTGTATTCTATAAGGATAAGGGGTGTGATGAGAGTGCTTTCTTGGGGTGGTTCAGTGAATATGGTTTAGGTCATGATCTCGATAAGCTTAAAATTTTACAATAAATGGTTTCATTAATTCTTTATTTTTTGAATTTCATCTTGGGATTACTCAAGGGAAAATCCCAGTGATGTCATATCCCTTGGAAACTCTAACAATTAGGATTCATAGGGTATGGTCATACAGGTAGAGGCCATCACCTCTTCCATCTGTGTCTATTTGACTTTATCATAACCCTTAATATATACTAATATTAATGATCAGATTATAATGGATATATCATAAAAAAGTAAGATACTTAATGTTATTTTAAATATAATAGGCTATATTGGTCCAAAATAACCAAAGTAATTCATGTGTTTTCTATAACTATAAGGAATTTACTCAATCAAAAGGGAATTTAATTTATAAAATTTCAGGTATTTAAATTATACCCCCTTTATAAATTTCACCCTCAAAATTTCATTTCATGCACTAAAACAAATGAGGTTACTTTTGTTTCATTGTCTCTTCTAGTTCCCATGTATCTTTCTCAAACTTGTGGTTTCACCATAGCACTTTAACTAGGTGAGTTTTATTATTTCATATAACTTTATTTCTATGTTCAAAGATCTTCATCAGGTACTCCTCATATTAAAGATCAATTTTTAAGGGTACCAACTCTAGGTTTAGTACATGTGAGGGGTCTAATATCATTAAGAGGGATATATGAACACATCATATACTTAGGATAGGATAGGTGGGATTGATAGTAAATAGGTTACAACTCTGATTTGATCAAATATATCAAAGGGGTTGATGTATCTTGGACTAAGATTTCCCTTCTTCTCAAACCTCGTGACTTTATTTAATGGATATATATAAAGGAACACCTTATCCTTGACCTCAAACTCCAGGTCTCGTCGATTATTATCTACATAGATTTTATATCATATTTGTAAAGATTTTATATGATGTTGAATGGTTTTAACCTTCTTTGTGATCTCTTAGATAAGACTAGGTCCTATACCCTTCCTCTCTTTAGATTCATCCCAACATGTTGTAGTCAAAAACCTCTTCCAATATAGAGCCTCATAAGGTTCATTTGAATGCTAGAATGAAAAATGTTGTTATATGATAATTACTCTAGGGGAAGGTGTAGATCCCAACATCCTTATAAATCCATTGAATAATATATCAATATATCCTCTTGACTTTGATTGGTTCACTCTGACTAACCGTCCATCTAAGGGTGATATGCAGTATTGACATCCATATTTATATCTAACGCTTACTGAAGGATTCACTAGAACCTCAAGGTAAACCTTATATCTCGATCAAATAAAATGGAGAGTAACACTCTCTAAGGTATTACCACTTCTCTTATATATATCTTAGCAAGTTGATCAAGAGATAAATATTCCTTGATATAAATAAAATGCACTAACTTTTTAAGGCAATTAACTACCAACCAAATGGTTTTATTTCCTTTAGATGTCTTGGGGAGTCCTATGATGAAATATATGGTTATGCTTTCCAATTTCCATATTGGTATAGTAAATGGTTATATATTACCCTTATACTTCTATCATTTATACTTGACTTGTTGTTATACCAAGAATTGAGATAAAAATTCTACAATATCCCCCTTCATATTAACCTGTCATAATTTTTTATTGATATTTCTATACATCTTAGTGATTCCTAGATAAATATATAAGGATGACCTATGTGAATCATCCATAAGTTTTCTCTACGATTCTATCTCTTATGGGACACATATCTGGGTTTTAAACCTTATAACTCCATCTTTAGAAAAGTTAAACTATGAAATATTTTCTACCTTTTTTGTAGCACCTCATCGTCTTTTTGGGCCTCCTAAATCCACTCAAGAATATATTTTTAAGTAGTTATTTAGGAAAGGTAGTATGGATATCCTTTTATAATTACCATGTACATCCTTTTCATCTCTAAGAATATTGGATCCCTTTCAATCCTCATCATGTATTGGGTTGCAGGATCATTTCTACTCAAATATTCTACCACTTTGTTTTCCTTCCTAGGATGGTAGTGGATTGAAAAATAATAATCCTTGATCAGATTTAACCACCTTTTTTGGAACATATTGATCTATTTTAGTGTGAATATATACTTGAGGCTTTTATGATCAGAATATATTTCACAATTTTCCCCATAGAGATAATGTCAGTAGATATTCAATGTGAATATCACTAAAACCAATTCCAAATCATGCATTGATTAGTTTTTATCATGGGTCTTTAAATGATGGGAGGCATAGGAAGTCACTTTTTCATCTTGCATTATTACACAACCCAATCCCTTTTTAGATGCATCTTTGTATATCATAATCTTTCCCCACTATTGGGTAATGTGAGTGCAGCTATAGAAATTAGAATCTTATTTAACTCTTTAAATACCTCCTCACATTAATCAATAAAAACAAACATCACTCCCTTCTGGGTTAGCTTTGTTAGTGTGCTTGAAAATAGTGATAAGTTTCTCACAAATCGATGATAGTAGCTAGCTAATCCAAAGAAACAATGGATCTCCATCTTAGATATTGGTCTTGTCCATCATTTAATTTCCTCTATTTTTGAAGGATCTAAAAAAATTTCTTTATTGGTGATAACATGCCCTGGGAATGTTACTTTCTCTATCCAAAACTAACATTTACTGTACTCTACATACATATTTTTCTTTTGAAAGGTATTCAGTACAACATTCAAATACTCCTCATGTTCCTCCTTGATTTTAGAGTAGATAAGAATATCATCTATAATGACTACCACAAATTTTTCAAGGTAATCTATAAATATTGTTCATTAATTCCATGAAGATAATTGGAAAATTAATGAGTCCAAATGGAATCACTATTAACTCATAGTTCCCATACCTTGTATGAAAATTAGTCTTGGGAATATCCTATTTATTCACTTTTACTTGATAATATCCTAACCAAAGATCCACCTTAGAGAAGTATTGTTCTTCATGTAGTTGATTAAATGAATCATCAATTTGTGGAAGAGGATACTTGTTCTTTATAATGATCTTATTGAGCTCCTGATAATCAATGAATTGGTACATTGGCCCATCCTTCTTCTTAACAAAGAGGATTAGCACACCCCATGGTAAATCACTTGGGTGTATAAACCTTTTATCCAGATTCTCATACAGTTTCTTCTTCATCTCTTAAAGTTAAATAGTGTTCATTCTATATGAAGTATTGGATATTAAAAAATATTTAGATATAAGATTGATTAAGAACTCAACCTCACTACTTGGAGTAAAACTAGGAAATTATTTAGGAAACACATCAGAATATTCCCTTAAAATGGGCATGTCATCAAGGTTAATCTTTTATTTAGTCTTGATCGTTTGAGCTAGATATAATTTCTCATAAGACAATAATATCCATGCTTGAGATAATGATGATAATAATGGAGATTCATCCTCTTCTATGTACTTGTATAGAATCTGAGGGCAATTTATGATATGGAGGTTTATTTCCTTCTCCTGGTAATTTATGTTGGCTCTATATAAGGAAATCCAATACATGCCCATAATTTCACTGAATTCCACTAAAGGGAGTATTATAAGGTTGTTTGGGAATCTCATTTTGAAAATATATATAGAGGAGATGTTATATACTTGGGATGAAATAATTACCCCATTTTACATTTTCATAGATAAAACCGCTTCCATGTTTTGAGGTGGTGTTTGAATAATTCTACTAAACTCTATGATATCAAAATAATGCATAGAACCATAGTCTCATAGGAAATTTGAAGTTAATAAATAGATGATAAGAATTCCTTTAACTATTTAATTCTAGTTATGATCATTTAATTCTTCTAAAATAGACTTAGGTATGAGAATTTTTAAAATATTAAACTTATAAAATGGAAATAATGATCATTGAAGGGATAAATCATAAATTATATATATTCTTTAACTTATGAATTTCTAGGTTTCAATATAAGTTATCTAGGGTCTATTTACTAGCATAAAATTTTATGGGCATCTTTGTTCCCTTGGTAATGATTTGTAAAGATATTTTGAGTTTACCAAATCATATCCCCCATGAGTATCAAAATAGTTCTACGGCAAGGCCTCTTTTTTATACACCTGGTGATGATCAATTCAATTCCCAATATGCCCTTTTCAGGGTTATTACCCCAAGGTATAATTTTACCTGATCCACATCAACTTATAGTATCCAGATAGAGATTTTATTGTTTGTAAGCCACTTACTCTATACTTTACCAAAATTTAGGGATGTTTCCTATGTTTAGTCTTATCCCTAAGGCTTTCACTAAGGTTATTTAATAATAATCCCAAAAAATAACTAGACTTTTCTCTAATACCAACTATGACACTCATATATTTAATACACATTAATTAGTGATTTATTATATAAATACAAACATAATATAATACCAAAAGATCAAAAGGCCTAATGTATTTTGGTAATTAGATACATAACATAATAAATTGAAATAGGGATACAATAAAATTATTTAAAACTTCTTAACATGCTCTTAAAATTCCACCACATCTCTAAAACTACATGGGATAACCTAGGGATATACATAAGAAAGGGGTGATCTATAAATCTCAGTAAGGGAATAATCAAACCATAACATGATTAAAGAAATATGTGTTAGTGAAGAGGTATATCAAGGTGACATAAAATGGGTTAGAATCATAAACATGAATATTGAATCATGATATGAGATGATAACATCAAGGTAATATAAGAATGTGGAAACAACATATAACATGACATAATAAGCATAAGTTAAGGATAACTATCAAGTCGTTATAAAATATTGTTCTTAGGATAACCTCCCATGAACTATACATGGTATATCATGATATAAAAACATTACCTGATGCATTGTAGGGATATATAATTATGGTCTCACATGTCACATTCATATCATGTACATGCATTAGTGCTCCACATAGATAATACAACATAATAATGTCTTTCATCACTTTTTATCCCTTGATTAAGGAGTTTCTGTTACATACATGGAAGTACCAAATCAATTAAGTATTGGTATATCTTATTTAATAACCTTGATTGGAAATGGGGATGGGTATACATAACATAAATGTTTGGCATGGAAAATCACGGGATAATTTCATAAGCATAATTAGTGTACATAAAGATTTATAAAAGGGTTTAATGAGAGACAAAAAAGTGATATATCATAACTTTTAATCATAATAATAGTAAATGTATGTGTTAAAACATATTCAAATATAAAAAATTGGAAATAAAAAAGGCATAACTTAAAGAAAGTGTTTGAATAAATAGGAGGAAGAGAGGATCCCATTACTTTAGCATAGTAACGGATTAGGTAAAGGTTATAACAAAAGGGGATAAATGATATATCATTATAAGAACATCAATTATAAAATAAATGTGTATTTATAAATACATAAAAACATATTAAATTTAGATTCAAAAGGATAACAATAAATAAGGTGTTTGAATGAAAAAGAAGATAGAGAGACCCCTTACCTTGAGAGGGTGCTTATAAAAGATTGGTAGGAGCTTATTAAGATCTTGGGAAAACCTTGGGAATGATTTAGAGAGGGATATGGAAAGGAAATTTTTTCTCAATGTGTTTTTAGTAAAGATTATTTGGATTTTGGGTGGGTATTTATAGAAAAGAGAGGGGAATTCATTATTAATTTCCAAACTTAGGTTTGGGACTATATATGATAAAATAATCAAAAATACAAATATTACTAAAGTTTTTCCCATGTTTTTGGCCAAATAATATTGGTTTTAAATATTTTAAATTTCTAAGAACAAAACATATTAGAATAATATCATTGGTGATGTGTAAGTGAGTCATATTTATAAATAATTGATTTTAAAACCTTAAAATATAATATATGTTTTGGAGGATTCATTAAGGGTTTATCATATTAATAAAATAACTTAAAACACATTATTTTAAATATGAAACCTATATTTGGACGCTCATGTCCTTTATATCATTTATTACATAACTTTTAGTCTATTATTATTTCATAATACAGACCATATATTTATACCATATTTAATTTTTACCTAAAAAATCAATTATCTCATAAAATTATGAAAAATATTTCCATTGGATAATTTCAAAATTATGATTTCAAAAATAATATTTATTTTATCATAATAATTTCCTTAATATGAAAATTTTAAGTTTTAAATAAAAAACCTTATTTATTGGTTTTTACGATACTAACAACTTTATAACCCTTATGAAAATTATATTGGACTTCATTAAATTATATTATAATTTTTATTTAAATAAATATTATTTAATAAGAATATTTTTTAAAAATAAAATGAATTTCAAAATTTCAAGAAATTATCAAAAGAGTGTCTTAATTGAGAATATATATTTCCCAAAAAAGAAATTTTGATTTCTTCGTGTCAAAATATAATTTTTATCAAACTTGTTATATAATAATTTATAGATTAATAATAAAAAGGGATAAAGGTAAACATTATTTCATTAAAAAATAAAATATAAAAAATTTTATTACTAGGGTCTATATTTATAACCCTTTATTACACTAGAATACAACCTAAGGGAAAGGTGTGCAATGGTGGTGCATTCTTGGGGTGGTTCGATGAACATGGTTTGAGATGTGATCTCTATAAGATTTAAATTCTCTTATAAATGGTTTCATTCATGCTTTAATTATTTAATTTTAGCTTGTGATTGGTCAATGTAAAATCCCATTGATTCTATCTCCCTTGAAATATTTGATAATTCAGCTTCATAGGGCATGATACTACTAGTTTAGGCCATATATTATTCCATTTGTTCCAATTGTACTTTATTATAAATCTTGATATATACTAATATTAACAATCACAATACAATGCTTATATCATCAGAAGTTAAGATGTTTAATGGTATTTTGAATCCAATGGTCTATATCATCCCAAAATAACCAAAGTAATGCATGTATTTTCTATAACTATAAGGCATTTACTCAACAGAAAGGGAATTTAATTTATAAAAGTTTGGGGCATTACATTGCTGATGGGTGGTAGGAACACTTTAATGAGCCAACCAAGGATACCCTCCAAAATTGGAACCCAGACCAATCTGGTACTGACCCAAAGGGTATTCCTAACCCCCATGAGTAGAAAACTAGCACTTGGGCATCAAACAACAACCATAAGGAATTATTTTTCCTAACTTAAAATAATATATACATGGAATATATACATAAGATGAAGGAAATGGTGGAATAAAAACTAGAAGAAATATATACCATAACCAAAGAAAAATAGTGATAGTGATATGACCTAAAATTCTAGATAAAACCCAAGGTATATGTATAATAATACAAAAATAAAAATATAACCAAAAATATGTACTATGTGTGACATGTGGGAAACATACCAATATCTCACCACTAGCTACTCATACCCAAATGACCAAAACTTCACTAACTCACTATAGTACCTTTCACTTTTATACATCAGAAGACAATATGAGTTATACACACCCCATAGGGAGTGTGTATGGTGTGAGATAAATAGAATCAATAGGATCCCACATAGGTGTTCCATATCAATTCTCTATACAATAAACCCAATATACTAAATTTTAAGAAAACAAGGAATGATAAGTAGTTAAATAGTTTTATATAAAAATCATAGTAAATATTTCCCTTTTACCCTATTTTTAAAACCAATCTAGGTAAAATAATTTCAAATAATAAATATATTAAAGTATTTACATTTTATCAAATCATATATATAAAATCCAAAACAACACAAGCTAAATAATAATAGTAAACACCCCTAGGATAATAAAGGTTAGGCTAGCTATGTCACTCATACCATAATAATCATCAATGACTAGTGATAACTCAAGACCTTAGGGAATATAGCCTAGAGGAAAGAGGAACTCTACATAAGTAAACCTCATACAATGTAAATATTAAGTCCCTAGAACACTTAGCTTAGGAAGCAGAGGACCACCCCATCAGTGAGACCCCTACAAAAACAATGGACATGGCCTAATACTAAAACTTCCACATAGGTACCCAAGGCTCCCATGTGAGGTATAAAACAATTAGTTCAAAATGTCTTCTAAATTCACAAACAATTCCAAACAACCCCTTTTTATCAAAACATGATTTGAAAATCCATTTTATGAATTCATTTCATAATGCCTTGAAAAAAATTTCCTATAGAAAATGAGTGGGGAAACCATTTTTCCTCAAAACCCCATTTACACACACAAATCATACACCACCAAGATTATTCCAAATAATTTATAAAATAATTTATAAAACCAAGAGAAATTTTGGTTTAATTCTATAGGTTAGAGACGGAACCACCTACCTCAAACATAGGTTATACACCAACCACAGTGGGATCCACACACACTAAAAAGGGATGGAGGAATAATAAAAAGAGTACCTAGAATTGATTCACATATATTAAAATAGGGTTCCATACAAAGAGGGTCATTGGAGATTTTAGATCGATACATACCTCAAGAATATCACACGCCGCACCCCAACCAACATAAGATCTGGCCTATAAAAGATGAATGTAGTAAGGAAACTACAAGGTATTGATATGGAGACCACATCTCAATCAATATCTTCCAAAAATTTAGCCCAATGATACTACCAAACTGAGAGATCAATAAGAAATGGAAGAGAGAATGGAACACTTACCAAAAGAGAAGCATCCAACCCGATTAGATATCAAGGTGCCAAATAGAGGAACCTAGAAGAATAGGAACCACCCAATAGTGCATGGAGGAGACCTAGGGTTCAAGGGAGGATATGTGGAATGAATAATAGAATAGATGAGAATTAAATGCATAAAAACTCACTGGGAAGGAATGATTTACAATGTGAATCCCCCGGGTTTCATGTATGACAAAAAAGGTATCACCTCATATTAAAAAAATGAACAAACCATTCACATCATGATTTGAATTCACATAATGATTCCATTTCACTTCATGGAATAGATTCATGGCATATTCCTAGAAATATATTTATGTCATGAATCAGCCCTTCACTACATGAATCTATTCTGTAGCTAGTGCCCAACCCAACTTCCTTTAGAAAAACCCTCAAAACCCAAAATACAACCCCTTAAACATTAAAAAGAGTGAATAACTTAACCAATATGTTGAAATTATACACATCGTAGGACTTTTTATCCCCATACATTCATACATAAGAAGGGTATTCTGAAATATATGAGGTTACTACTCCCTCACCGAAGATTTTCATTCCCAAGTCTTGTGAGAATCTAATTCATGTTGCCATAATACTTTGACCAATGGAATAGAACTCCCTCACAAGACTTTCATATAAGAATAAAAAATCTTCATTGGTTTCTCCACAATGGAAACATCTAGCTCTAACTCATTATCATCCCTATTCTAGACATGAGAGGGTCGGGAAGGTATTTCCTGATCTGAGATATATGGAAAACATCATGAATACCTATCAAATGAGCTAGTAATGCCAACTGATAAGCGGTCTGGCCAAGACAATAAGTGACCTAAAATAGTCCAACATATCTTAGAGTAATCTTACCTTATTTAATAAGTCAATTATGAACCAACAAAGGAGATACTTTCAATAAAACCCAATCACCAACGGAAAACTCCAAAGGATGACTTCAGTGATCCGCATACAATTTTTGTTGAGTTTTCACCAAGTGTCAACGTATATCTTGAATCATCATCAACATCTCTTGAATGAGAATTGGTCCCACCATATAGGACCCACCCACATCTTCTCAACAAATAGGTGACTTGTATGGGTGACCATAAAAAGACTCAAAGGGTTCCATCCTAATTGATCACTGGTAACTATTATTATAAGAAAAATCAACTGGTCCCAAATGGTTGTCCCATGATCCAAAAAATACAAGAAACAAGAAATGATAATATCCTCCAAGATCATAATAACATTCTCTATCTGTCTATCCATCTATGGATGGTAATTTGTACTCAACCTAACCTGAGTCCCCATCAACTCTTGGAGACACTTCCAAAATCTTGAAGTAAACTAGGGATCCCTATCTGTGATAATGGTAGAGGGAACCCCATGCAACCTCATGATATCATCTATGTATAGATTACCTAGATCTTCAACATTAGTGTTTCCCCTGATTGAAATAAAATGAGATTATTTCATCAAATAATAAATGGCCACATAGATAGAATTATTTCATTAGGTGTTATTTGGTAATCTAACAAAAAAAGTCGATAGAAACCTCATATCATTTCCAAACTGGCATAAAAAGAGGTCGGAGCATACCATAAGGCTTCTGGTGCTATTTATTTATCTATTGGTGGGTGTAATAATGGGAAACATAATCAATGATGTCTCACTTCATACATAGACACCAAAAATGTTGTCTCATATCATAATACATCTTCATAGTGCCATGGTGAATAACCCATGAAGAACAATTAAAATCATACAAAACTAAATTCCTCATGAGTGATGGGATAAAAAACTAATCCATGAAGTGGAGAATACCATCATAAGGGAGTGACTAACTAGAAATGGTCTCCCCACCATAAAATGTTTCCCTGGTTCTTATGAACTCATCATCCTAATGTTGGACATGTGGGATAGACTTGATGAGAGATGATGATAAGAGAATTCTAGTTAAAACTATAATTGAATCATCCTATTGTATGTATATATGAAACTCAGTAAAGATACCCCCATCATGTTCCACTCCTCCTTCTATTCTAAAATAGGTTGTGGTGAAACCCTCCTACTGAGAGCGTCGATGATGACATTTCCCTTCCCTAGGGTGTAAGTGATTTCAAAGTTAAACATCTATATTTATTCCACCCATAATCTATACTTTAGATTAAATTACTTATGATAAAATATATATCTTATAATTTTATTATTAGAAAAAATTATGAACCTCTCTCTAAAAATATAGTGTCACCAACACTTAAGCGAATTCCTAATTGCAGCGAGCTCTAAATCATGAGTGGGGTAATTCTTCTAATGAGGATGAAGATGAAAAAATAAATAGACCACAACATGATCATACTTCATAATATCAAAACCCAAAATAGTACCAAAATAATCACAGTATACCACATACCCCTTTACCAGGATCATGTAAGATTAGAATAGGAGTCAATGTCAGAAGTCATTTCAAATCCTCAAAAAAAGTCTGTAATTTAGCATCCAATGTGAATTTCACCACTTTCTTGGTAAGAGTAGTGAAAGGTGATTCTAATTTTCATAAATACTTAATGACGAACTGATAATATTCATCCATACCTATGAATCTCGGTATATTGAAGTCATTATATGGTTCATCCCATGACAAGACAGCCTTTACCTTCTAGGGATCAACTGAAAGTATATGTTTTAAAGTAACATTACCTAATAACTTCACTTCATGGATCCAGAAATTTCATTTTGAAACTTTCCCATAATGGTGGTGAAACCTCAAGATATCCAAAACCTAATTCATATAGTGCTCATGCACAATCTTGGATCTTTAGTAAATCAAGATATCATCCAAAAACACCATGAAAAAGGTGTCAAGCTATTTATGGAATATATGATTAATCAAATACATAAAAACTATAGGATAATTATTCATACTAAAATAAATCACAAGATATTCATAATAGGAATACCTTATCCTAAAAGTGGTCTTTGGGATATAATACTCCTAAAATATAAGCAGATTATAACCCGACTGAAGATCAATTTTCAAAAATGACTTCTACCATTTATCTAATCAAACAAGTAATCCACAATGGGAAAAGAGTAATTATTCTAAATAGTCATCTGGTTCAACTTTTGATAGTACAAGTACAAATAAAGTGAACCATCAGCATTTTTTGGAAGAGTATGGGGGATTATCACAACGAAACACAAGGGAAAAAAACCTTTCTCCATCATATGATCCAAATGGATCTTGAGCTCTTTCATTTCAGCTAATGTCATCTGATAAGAGTGTATCAAGATCAGTTGTGTACCTAGAACTAGATCAATCATGAACTATACATCCATTTCTGGAGGATAACTAGAGAATTATTATGGGAATGCATTGGGGAAGTCCCTAATAACCAAGGGAGAATCACTAAGAGAAGGAACATCACCAGGCTCAACTAAAATAGGAAACAAAAAACTCTTGATCACTTAGCTGGAAGGTCTTGCAGGATCAAACCTCAGATCCCACTCTCCCTGAAACACCTGATAGCTACTATCGGTAATATATATTGAAAAATTCCAATGATAATAATCAATCTTATCATGGTGAGAAACTAGACAATATATCCTAATGATGATGTTGACTAGATTCAGATCGAGAACTAGGAAATCCTAGACTAATTCTACATCAGATATCAATAGATTACATGTAGGAAAATGAAACCCCTACTCCTTCCTCTTTCTAAGAGGCATCACCAAGTCCATAACAAAGGGTGTGAGCTCTGTTGTAAGTTTAATTATACTAAAAAAATAGGTAGATATAAATGAGTTCAAGGAACCTATATCAAATAGATTAGTTAATATAGAAGATTCAATAAATATGGTACCTCTCACTAACATAGAGACTATATTAGCCTCTATCAGAAACTTATCCACTGCATAAATGTGCTTCACTCCTAATATAGGAGACACACATCCCAACATCCCATAGTAACGTGAGGATTTTTGTGATAAGAACTAGTTAACTACTCATCATAGCCTACCTATAAAGTCTTAAAAATCCTATCACTAGACTACCAAGTGTCCCAAAATAAGGAAACTTGAAGAAAACCACCTTTGATGCTAATTTGTAATGAACCAACCTGAGATACCCTCCAAAACCAGTATCTAAACCAATATACTACTGACTCGAAGGGCATTACCAATCCCCATGGGCTGGAGACTAATACCCGAGAATCAAAAAATAACTATAGGGAATGATTTCACCCAACCTAAAATAAGATATATGGAATATATACATAAGCAAAAGAAAACAATTGAATAAAAACTAAAAGAAATATATTCCATAACCAAAGAAAATAGTGGTAGAAATATAACCCAAAATATAGATAAAACCCAATGTACAGGACCATTAACCCAAAAGGACAACTAAAACGAAAAACAGATACTCTATGTGACATGTGGGAAACATCCCACCATATCACCACTAGCTACCCATATTCAAATGACTAAAACCTCACCAACTCACTATAGAACCTTTCCCTTTCCTACATCAGAATAAAATATAAGGTCTACGGACCCCTGAGGGAGTGTACAGGTTTTGATCTAAATAATATTAGTAGGATCACACCCAAGTGTTCCATATCAAGTCTTTATAAAATAATCCCAATATAATAAATTTTAATAAAAAAATGCATGATAAACAGTTAAATAGTTTTATATTAAATCATGGTAAATAATTTCCCATTTTCCATAGTTTTAAAACAAATCTAGGTAAAATATTTTTGAATCATAAACCTAGAAAACCATTTAAATTTTATCAAATCATGTATATAAAATCCAAAACATTAAAAAATAAATCGCAATGGTAAACACCCCTAGGATAACAAAGGTAGGGCTAAGTAGGTCACTCGTACCATAATAAGCATCAATGATTAGTTCATACTCAATTCCATAGGACATAGGGCCTACATGATAGAGTAACGCTCCATGAGTTAAACCCCTATAATGTCAAGATCAAGTCCCTATGACACTTGGACTAGGTAATAGAGGATCACCCCATGAGTAAAATCCCTATAGAAACAATAGACATTTCATAATACTAAAACCTCTACTTAGGTACCCAAATATTCCATGTGTGGAATTCATAAATTAGTTAAAAAGGGATTATCATTTCAAAAAACAATTCCAAACAACCCCTTTTATCAAAATATGCTTTAAAACCCCATTTCATAATGATTTTAAAAAACATGTTTCCTTTAAAAAAATGAGGGGGAAATTATATTTTATCAAAAAACAATTTACACACACAAATAAACCATCACCAATATCATGAAAAATCATTTATAAAACAATTTATAAAACTAAGATCAATTACAATTCAATTTCATAGGCTAGAGATAGAACCACCTACCATAAACTCAGGTCACACACCAACCATGATGGGATCCACACACACTGTAAAGATATGCATGAACAATGAATGGAGGCCCTCGCATTGATTTACACATCTTAGAATCAAGTTCCATAAAAAAGGGTCAGTGGATATGTTAGATCAATGCATACCTATAAAATATCATGTGTCGTGCCAAAACCAACATAATATATGGCCTCCATAAGATAAACACTATAAGGGAACTACAAGGGAATTGGAGAGATATCACATACCAATAAATAGATTCTAAAAACATATCCCAACACTACTGCTGAACTAAGAGATCAAGAAGGAATGAAAGAGAGAACAGAACACTTTCCAAAAGAGAAGTAACCAACCCAGTCAAAGATCAAGGTTCCAAATGGAGTAACCCAGAAGAACTAAAACCACCCAACAACAGCTAGAGGAGACTTAGCGTTCTAAGGGTAGACACAAGTCAAATGACAGAATATTTGGGCATGTAGTGCATAAAAACCCACTAGGCAAGAATGATTCATGTCAGGAATCCCAGATTCATAGCGTGAATCCTTGGGTTGAATGTAAACTAAAAAAGGTGACACCTCATATTAAAAAACTCAAACGACCCATTCACAACATGAATGAAATTCACTTCATGGATCCATTTCATATCATGAACTCGATTCTCAAATTATTCCCTGCAAAAAATTCTTTCCATGAATCATCCCTTTATGGTGTGAATATGTTCTGCATCCATCGCCCAACCCAGCTTCCATTAGGAAAATCCCCAAAACCCAAAATACAACACTTTAAACATTAAAAATTGATCATACCTTAACCAGCATGTTACAAAACACATTCCCTCATATTTTAATAAAAAATGGATAAACACTTTTATCCATATCATCTTCTATATACATGTTATAGAAATTTATGAATCATAAACCATGTGTATATAATTAATAATCACATGTTGTTCAAAACAACTATATATTATCAAATATCTCATCTTATCACATAAAAAAATGAGATAAAGATACACATTTTTAATTACATTTATTCAAGCTTGATAAAATCCTTTACATTCAAATCCTCAATGTAGTAACTATTTAATTCATCTCATGAATATAAACTAGAATCTTAATCAATTATTCCTTTGATTTTGAACTCATTTATATTTAAAACACTTTTTAAAATGTATATTTGGTATCATATAACCTTAAAAATCAAAAAAAAAATTATAACATCCATGCCTGATATAGACATTCCATGAAGTTTCACAAACTCCTTTAGGCATATATTTAGATAATTTAATCATATTGAATTATTAATCTTCCTTATTGACAACCCTAGGTTTTAATGACCTTGACTAGCTTCTTTAAGAAACATTGTTTAACTTTTCAACCAAATTTTATTCTTCTAGTTTGAAATTTTACCTACTTGTATTATCTATACAGTACTTTATAACTAAGACATTATATTCCTATTTCATATTAATTCCCAACACTTTGAGAATATAGGGTAAATGTTTATTTAATTCAATCATATTATCAAACCCATGATGTTGTTTCCATGTATTTTTTATTTATTTTCTGTCTATATTTTATTCTATATCTTTTCTGGTATTTTTTCAAAGAAAAATAGAGATTTTTGGGAGACAGGGGGTAGAGCATGGTTGGATCATGGTTGGTAGAAATACATGGTCTTGTGACCTCCCCCAGTAGGTCATACAACCTAGGGAATAGGCACCAGGGTCCCTCATGGTTAGGTGAATGTATTGAGATACCATGCAGCATAAAACGTGCAACCTCTTCTTTTTGGGATAGAGGTTCCCACATAGTTGGTGCATGGTCTGGTAAACTGTACAGCCAAAACATGTGTCCTACCCAATTTTAAAAAAAACTCCAAAAATACCCCTTCTATATTTTAACCCACTTTCACCCCTCATTTCACCCATTCTAAACACATATCCCTAGTCATTCCTCCCCTATTATCTACATCCTTTTTAGCTTCAAATATTGGGTGGTTTTGGCTTGGTTCTTTGAGGAATCTCTAGGTAAGTGTCTCCTCTCCTCTCTTCTTGGTATCCTCTTACTTTATTCATGGTTTTTCTTCTCTATGGTGGTTGGGGTGACTTAGGGTGGGTTAGATATATTTTTTTGGTTTGTTTTTCGATGTTGGTGGGGTGTTCTTTCTTCTATAGGATATACTCTTTCTTTGGATTGTGTTTTTCAACAGGATTGTGGTGATTTAAAAGGTAAAGGTAGGTGGTTATATGTTGTTCTATTATTTTATGATTTAAATGTGATTTCCTCTATTTATAAATGTGTTCAAAAATTGTGTGTGTGAAGATGTGTGATTTCCAAGGTGTTGGTGTGTATAAGGATTTGGAAATGGTTTTACCCCTATGTAAATGGTTGGAATTCATATGTTTGGATTATTATGAGTTGGTTTATGATAAAAGGGGATCTAATTTGGTCTTTAAATGGAACAAATAACTTAGGATCCCTAGGTACTTAAGTAGGTAGGATAGGACTAGTAGCTAATAGAGACAGCAGGGCCTCAACCTGATCTCACTAACAGGATTATGATGAAACACTAACTAAATGATGTGACATGGATTACTATCATTGGACATTGGGTTTCTCCCATCTCTAATGGATCATGCATGATAATGTATTATTTTATGTTTGATCACTGAGATACGACATTCCTATAATCCTAATAACCTATCTTCTTAGGGGTTTCCCATGGTGTTACATGGTGTCTTAACATGTTTTCAGTTACTCTTTCTTCTTTAATTTCTTTTGAAAATCTAAATCATGTTTTCAAAACAAAGTTTTTTACTTTCCTTTAAAAATGACACTTTTATTTATCTTATAATGGTTATTCATGGAACACTTGGTGGGATCCTACTAATTAATTAATCTCACACCCTAAATATTCCCAATGGGTGTATGTAGACCTTGTTTTCTTTGATCCAGGTAAAGGCAAGGAATTCCATGGGAGTGGAAGTAAGTAATATTGATAATAGAACCTTTTTTGGGTAGGTGTTGATAGCGGTGACATGGTGGGTGTTGGGCCTCATGTTGTGAAGAGGATTTTGTTTATTTTGTTGTTATCTATCCTTTTTATTTGGTTTTTGGTCATAATATAAATGTAACATGGGACTTGTATATGTCACACTTGTATCACTATTATTTGGATGATGTTTTTCATTTTATAAAAATGTTATATTGGTGTTTGTTATGGATATTTATTTATGTCCTTATTGGAAAATCATTCCAAAAGGAGTTATTAGATGCTCGTGCACTAGCTTCCAACCTATGGGGGTTGGAAATTCCCTTTGAGATATGTCATAGTCCAGATAGGGTGTCGAGTTAGATGGAAGCCTAGACCGGTTCATGACACATATTGACAGAACATTTCCATGAATGATAATATAATAAATTTCATAACCAGAACAATCCATTTTTAGCCTCCTCTTAAATCATGTTATAGAATTAAACAAATCATAAACCATGTGTATTATAACTCCTGTATCATTTTATAAAACAATAACTATTTTCATGCTTTTCTCATGAAAAAAATGAAATAAAAATACACATATTATGAAAAGTTTATCTGATGTTAAAACATATAAGTTATCAATGAAGTAAGTCATTTTCTCCATTACTTGAAAGACAAATTCAAGTTCTAAACTGCAATTTTTTCTCATCTTTTTACCTCCTGTATATTTACAACTATTTTAAAACATATATTTGATATCATATGTCAGTCAGAATAATAGAATTTATTTCTATAACTAATAAAGTTTTAAGGAAACCTTTAGTCTCATAGAGTCATAAATATATTCAATAATATTTAATATCATTTGTCATGCCCAGTCATATTTATTATATGAGACTAATTACTTAAATCATTTGGAATATAATTCAATTTTAAACCTTAAGATAATCATTATATGATTCCATAAGCAACTTAATTCAATTTTTGAATAATTTCAACACTTGGTTACTCATGAAGGAATTGTTATAACATATTAAATTGTACTTAAGAAAAATTCTTAAATCAACAATCTTTCTTAAGAACTTTTCTTAAGCTACCATTATTAGAAGTATCTTACATTAATCTTATATTTATCAAGGATTGATCACAAATTTTAGCTTGATGATGGTGATGCTATTATCCAAAATATGAGCTTTTGTCATATGGGTATCATGTATTATTAACCATTTAATATAGACTTTTATTAAATGGGGTGCCACTAAAATGATGATATATTTTGTGAATCATATCTATTAGTAATAAAATGTCCATATTTCAATAATAAATGAGTCTGATATGGTGTTTCTCTCATAACTTAGTTATTTAATCAGGGAATCATCCTAATCATATTGTATATGACTTTTGGATAGTTTAGAAGACAACTCTTTATCTTATCCATCACATGGATAAACTCAATTATATTCCTCTAATAACCTAATCCTATTAGGGTATATAGGCTAGTGTAAACCAAAAAAATCTAAGAATAAGAAAATAAAGGATAATATAAGGGCACCCGGCTATGGAATGACCTACCCAAGAATATTCTAGTGCCACCCATCCTTTCCTTCCTTACACAAGATAATCCATGGGCACCCAACTATGGTATTACCTAACTGGTTAGATGATCAAGATCATGAAAAGAGATAATTTGGAAGTAATATCACACTTAATATTTGAAGTATTTATATTTCACCATCTTATCTCATGTTATTATCTGTTATGTATGTATACTTATAGTAATTTATTTTGGAATCCTATTCTCTCCACCAAACCAATTTGTTTAAACCATATTGATTTAAAAATATTTACACAACCAACAAGTTTTTATTACTCACACAAAATTAGGAATAAAACATATTCATACATACCCAAATATATTATATGCATAAGGTACATGAACACTTCATGTAAATACATAGAGTTATATGATATTTACAATCTCCTCATGAGTAATCCCATAGTGATAGATAGCCAACCCTATTTACCAGCTTAGAAAAGGCATATGACTCTCGGTTGGTAGGTAGTCCGGCCCCAAGTCCCTATACCTAGGGTTTCTTTACTCAAGAGAGAAATTAATTCATTATAACTCTAACACCTAATATGCATACACTATACTTAACAACTAAATTCAGGTTCATAACTTTAATTACAAACTGAGGTCAAGGTAAATGAAAAACTAAATTCATTATCATACATAACATGTAATGCAAGGCTTTATCTAGAAGAAACATTTTACAACAAAAAATACAACATTTATTATATAAACATACTATATTTATGAATAAAACATGTAATAGACTTTAAATAAATGAGCATTTCAAATATTTAAACATGAGAGAAATATTTATGAACAATTCTTAAATAAAATCTAATTATAAACATTTTATAATTTTTAGCTTTAACATTATAAACATTCCATGATCTTGAATATAAACCCTTTATATTAATTTCAGTATGATCTCATTCATATTTATCATTATATGGCATTTCCATTTTAAATATGTGATAGTATATGAATTATAAACTATTTATAATCAAATTTCTATTATATGAATATTTTACATAATCTAAATATCATATAATTAATATTATTTAAACCATGACCATATCATTCATCAAAAGACTTTTGATATGGATTAAATAATATCCAAATAAATCCCCTTTAATTTGAACAATTCAAATTAATTAATTATGAATAGTTCATAATTTAAATATAATTATTTTTTATTTTGTCCTTATTTCATAATTTATAATCATTCATAAATTATTTTTTATTATTTAAAAATAAACACTTTTATTTTTATATTATAATACATACTATATAATTTAGTTAAAAGGTATTTTTAACATTTAATATTTAGGAATATACAATTTTCATAAACATTTATTTATTTAATTATAAATAATTTATAATTTATTTATTTATTTATAAATCATTTATAAATTAAATATTCCCAAAAATACCTTTTAACATGATTTATAAATATTTTATAAAATAATTAAAATAAATTAATAAATTAAAAATATTTTTTAAAAAAATATATGTTTTCCCTTATGTAGAATCCATATTCTGCATAAGGGTATACTCCCTCTACCCTTACACAGATAGTCTACATAAAGATGGATTGGCCTAAACTATATGCAGCATATATTTCATAAAGGTACTAAGCTCTTACCTTTATACAAACCCATCATGTAAAGATAAAACTCATATTACCCTTATGTGAACTTCTTCATGTAAAGGTAAACCATTGCAAGTAAAGGTAACTAGGTGAAAACCTTTACATGAGCCATTAAAATAGAGCACTAACTTTACATAAATATAAATCCTTTATTACATCAAGTTATTTTGTAGTAACTCTTATACAAGATTTAAAATCGTTGCATAATCTTTACGCAATAAGCTTTATGCTATTTTAAGAATTCCTCATATAACTTTATATAACCGCTCACGTATAGGTAATTAAGATATGACTATTATGTGAGCTCCCACATATAGGTAATACATTTTCTACCTTTACAAAACCCATCTATATAAAGGTAACACCTCATTTATCTTTACATAGTCCTACTATGTAAGGGTAAATCATATTTAGAGATTTTTAAAAAACCTAAAAAATGATGCTCTATTTTCTCTTGTTTCTTAATTTCAAAGAAGGATTGCATAAATATAAATCAGGGATTCCCTTTGATACCAATAATTTTTTTTAAATGAATATAATAATGATTATTAAAATATGTGGAAGTGATTTAAACCCATGTTTGAGGATCTCTCGTGCAAGATAAATGAAAACATGATAAAACCCGAAATAAATAACTGTTGTAAGAATTTGTACCCTACACCAAAGATACACTTCTTTATCTTTTATACTTTCAAAACCCTTCAAATTTTCTAAATAAATATCACTAAAAGAGTATCCAAAATTTATCCTATTTCCATGGGTATCCATGGGTCGAGTAGAATCACACATCTCATGTGAAAGATTCTACATCCTCCATGATGTGATAGCATATCATGTGTAAAGGAGGAGGAGGAAGAGAGCTTTGGGTAGGAGTAGTTTTAGGAAATAATACAACAATCGCACACACATATTTTCTGCCATCACACGGGAGTGTTAAATAATCCATAAGGATGATCCTTGGGTTGTTGTATTTACTCATGTGGTTATAACATATGAATAAATTCTACTTTGTCCAACTCATGCATAAATGTATGAGTGATGTAATCCTGATGCACTACATATTTTTTAACAAATATTAATGATATCTTAGGTGTAATACTACTCATATACAAGTTTCATGCATGAAATATTGTTCTATGTATGTTGTAAAAATGGGAGGAGTAGCATGTAAATCTTATTTTCAGGTTACTTAACAAAATATCAAATAATATATATTTTTGTATCATTTAAAATGTATTGAGTTTATATAATATCCTTCACCTTACACTATAAAATTTTCAAATAGTGATGCTTTTTAACATTAATAATCATAAAAAATGTTTAAAAAATTCCATAATTTTACAACTATTAGAAATAAAATCAAATTTGAATATTTTACCTTTTTATATTAATTTTAAAAATCATAATAAATAAAATTCAAAATTTTAGGAACTACCTAAATGAATTCCTATCTAAAAACAAAATAAAAAATACATCATGTTATCTTAAAAATTAATCTTTTAGAGTTTTGAAACGTATTTATATTGGGTAATGTTCAATGCTTGATTTATAAATCTTTAGCTTAGATTGCCTCATGTTCTATGTAATAGGATATTGTAAATACTATACATGATCTAGATTTAAAAATGAATTTGATTTCTAATCATCTATAAAATTGGAACTTTTTTCCTTTCTTTAATGTAATCATTAGTCTTCCTTTAGGTGATAAGTAGGATTTGAAAAGTTTTACAATGTGTTATAAAGCATAGGATTTATCTATATTTTTATATATATTTTATATATATGTATTATAATTTATAATTATATTTTTTAAGAGTATGTTTTATATAATTTATGGATATAAAAAAGATACATTATATGCATACCTTCTGTGTTTTTTTTTTGAAATGTGAATATCATTGAACTAAATAGGATGGATATAAATAAAAAATGGATGGATACCAATCATATAAAAAAATAATATGAGGATGGGGTTGAAGATTTCATCAATATTTCAATAGAGTGTGTATATGATCCTTCTCTAATAATTTTTCTATGTCTATGTTGTTATTCAAGATGAATTTTTTTAGAGGAGTTGTAAGAACACTTGATCTATCCTAGAATAAATAAAATGAAAAAATATTGGACTAAATATATGGAAGAACCAAATGTAGCTATTGGATGATATAACATTTTCATTTAAGGATCATCTAATATGATTACAAGTGTAAATGATTATAGAGATTGTACTGATAAAGTGATAATGGAAATTTAAGATGAACTTTTTGATTTTCCAAATCTATTTGATAAGTTAAAGAGTTGTGTAAATATGTTATTGTATGTTGGTTTTACAAAATATATAAAATCATCAGCTGTATTGAATTTATATAATTTTAAAGCTAGCAGTAGATGGATCGATACCATATTTACAGAACTACTTGCTCTCTTGAATAATATGATACTAAATGATAATGAGATTCCTTGTTGAACATATGACATTAAATTAATATTATGTTTAATGGGTATGATCTCTAAAATAATACATGCATTTCCAAGGACTATGAATCATATAAAAAATTCCCTAAGAGTGCTTTTGTTCAACATAAGAAAGATGAATCAAGTCTTTAGAAATTTATATGGTGCTTTCCAATCATTCCAAGGTTCAAGAGCCTATATAAAAGTGAGGATACTTCAAGGCAATTGATGTGTTTTGTAGATAAATGAATTCAAAATATGAAACTTCATCACCCGAAAAACTCTCATTTATGGAAGAAAACTAATCATGGGTGTCTTTAATTTAGAAAAGGGTTGAGAAACCTCTGTATTTCACTATCTACAAATGGAATGGATCGTTTTTATGTACAAAGTATCACTCATAGTACATGGTTTATTATATTTTTAAATTATAAATTTCCACCATGGATATGCATGAAGCACGGATAAATTATATTGTCTCTACTTATATCTAGACTAAGAAAAATGGGTATTGATATTCATGTTTATTTGGTTCCATTGATCAAATATCTAAAATTAAAGGGGATTCAGCTATTACATTGTATTATGCTCATAAAAATGAATATTTTTCATTAAGATTCATATTGTATGGGGTGATAAATTACTTTATAGCTTATAGATATTTGTTAGGATATAATATTAAATTAATGTTAGGGTGTCCCATTGTGCAAAAGGTATACACTTAGTTAGGTTGAAACATTCCTTAAAGACTGTGTTTTTAGGACATTGCAAATTTTTACCCCGTCGAAATAAATATCGATCCTAGACAATATAATTTGATTGGAATTTAGAAGAAGGTGCAACACCGTCTCCACTAATAGGTGATCAAAATTTTGAGAAAGTAAAAGATATTTTCACCATTTTTAGAAAAGCCTTTTTGAAAAAACTTAAGAAAACATGTTATAAAAAATAGATTAGTGATTCTTAAAATACCATACAGTAATTTTTTGTATGTTAGTAATTTTATTAATTTTATGTATGTAGAAAAAAAAATATGTGATAGTATCATTGGTGGGTTACTAAATACACCAGACAAAAAAATATGGCATTAAGGTTAGGTTGGACATGATTGATATGGGGATAAGGGAATATTTGGTTTTAGTGAAGGGTAAAATATGGAATTTTCTTCATCTAGCAGCTCACACTCTTTCCAGGAAAGAGAGATTTTAGATCTGAAACTTCTTGAATAGTGAAAAGGTTCCAAAGGGGTATTTATCAAATATCAAGAATATTGTGTTGATGACTAATTTAAAGCTAAAGGGACTAAAATAACATGATGTTCATGTTTTGATATAATATTTAATGTCCATGTATTTATGTTGCATTCTGTATAAAAATTCCCAACACACATTAACAAAGTTTTTCTTCTTTTTCAAAGTTATATGCAGTAAAGTTATAAATCAGGTGAAGTTTACAACTATTTAAAATGAAATTGCTAACATATTAATTGAATTAGAGATGTTTTACCCACCATAATTCTTCTATATAATGGTTAGACTGATGGTTCTCTTGGTTATAGAGATCCAACCATGTGGTACTATATATGACATATGGATATACCCCTTTAAATGGTATATGAATATTTTTAAAGGGTGCATCAAAAACCAAAGTTAATCAGAAGGTTGTATTGAAAAGTGATGTATTTTTTAGGAATTCATTGAATTCTATGTCAACTATATGTATAGTTTGGATAGCATTGGTCTCCCAAAATCTCATCATAGCAGGTGCCTTGTGGATGAATATATTTTTGGGAGAGATATTTTTCCATTTACCATGACAAAGTGAGAGTAGCATCACCTTTATGTTTTATGTTACAATATAGAGTTTACACCTTTTTAAAAATCGAAAATTATTTCTTAGGTATTTGGATCCATAAAGGGATGAAATCTGGATATTAAATACACACAATCAATAGTTTATAAAATGGTTTTGAGACCTTATTTTAAGGATTTATCTAAAAATATGAATTAAATTTTAGAATGACATTGATGGATAGATAGAGATACAAGTGTGCATGTATTATCTTATAATGGTTATGTAATTAATATTTATACATTCTATATAAAGGAATGGGATAAACACAATTTGATAAAAAGTAGTGGTGTAAAGTCCTAGATTTTCCATGTAATTTTTTTTAATTATTTGGGTTTATTACAAGTCTGAAAAAATTAACGGCACATCATTCCAAGGTTCGGTGTTCCTGGAATGAATTTATAAACTCTTTTAAGGTACTTTCAGTAAATGCACAGACGTCATTTTCTATCTTTTGAACCGATGCTCAGATTAAAAATATGAGGGCACCTTGAATATGTAGCACAGGCATTTGCTTAAGGGAGGCCTCACTTCGACCGTAGAAGGTCGGGAGAAGAAGATAGTTTTTGGACATTTAAAAGAATAATAAAATAACAATGTTATTTTATTTCTCTTTTTCCTTTCCTCCAACAGACGAGAAGAGGTGGTGGGACCCATGACATGTTAAGCCATTAAATGGATTGACTCTCCTTTACTTGTAACCAAACCATTGGGAATTTGGGTGGTCCATCAATTAAATGAACCTCATAAATTCCTCGGAGTGTTACTAACCTCTTCCCCCTCTTAATTATATGGAGCTCGGGGTGGGGTGTTGGCACGGCTTCACCAAGAGATGAAGCTCTAGCAAAGTATCACGACGCCAACCTCCTAGAGGACGAGACTAGTTTCAGTGAGCAGTGATGAGTGCTGCTGAATCATGAACCGACAACAACGACAAAGGAAGTTCCATCGATTGTCATTAGCAGACGTATTATCCAAGTAGGGGGATTTTTGTAAAGTTTATATTTATGAGATAACTTGTTGACCGCCTGATACGATGCTAACATGGAGGGAGTGGGCCAAACAAAAAAGGCATGGACCCTCCGCCTCTTTGGTATTTGTCTCATTTTTTTGGAATGGTTTTCTAAACAGAGTAGTAGGATGAAACCGGAGGGTACACAGTGGTGACGATGACCCGAGAGCCTCGTAGGCATTGACGGCACCAAAAATTGACCACCGGAGCACATCTGGTGGCCCGCGGAAGAAAATACTAGCGCTCCATGTCGACAGAGGCCGATGGGGGCCAGAGGAGACCTAGGGATACCGGTCACGGGTAGTGGGAAGTGGCGTGTTGTCACGTGCCACAGCGGCCAGAGGCGGTCTGCCCGAGTTGGTCACGTGGGACAAGGACGACACTCAGAGGCGCCGCCGGCAGCTGGAGGGTGCGGCGAGGCTCCGCACCATGCCGCTTTGGCGAAATCTGGTCGACCAAATAGCTGACCATTTCATGTGGTGGGGCAGCGCCCCACCGGCTGGGCGAAATGGCCCTGCAACCGCAGGGCCAGCGGAGAAGGCGGTCCACCTTTGGACGGACCAGGCTGGACGTGGGTTGGTCGAGTGGGTCGGGGCCACGGGACAAACCCGCGGCCCGATCTCACAAACCAATGGTCTGATCCTTAATGGTCCAGACCCGGGCAGTATCAGGTAGACCCCAGGAACTATTGCATCAGTCCGATCAGACCGAGTCGGACCGAGCCCAGACCCAACCGGCCCTCGAATAAATAAACGCTCGTAACTGAAGAACCAAGTGTTTGTTTGACATGCCGTCAGTGGTATAGATACCCCTTTTAAGAAGTGGTCCCTTTGGTATATTCTAGCGGGCCTGACCGAGATGGGCCGGACTGAGGTGTGATCACCCCCGTTTCACGGAAAGGGATGTAACTAACAGATCGAGTGTCCGATCGACGCACCGTCTGTGGAATAAGTACCCTTGTGACAAGGCGGTCCTTTGGAGATACTCTAAGTGAGTTTTACATAGTTTGACGCATGAATTGGGTTATATCAGACTCAAATCCAATCGGTCCCTTTTTATAAAAGTGCCCATATCTCACAGATTGGGTGTCTGATCGATGCGTCGTCTGTCATGTTGGGACTCCTATGATGAGTCGGTCCCTTGGGTATGATTTTTGTGGGACTTCATACCAGTTGAAATATGAATGATGGCTTGAGGGGCATTTCTCCCAGAATCAAGTGTGCTATGAGCGGGAATCCTATGACCGACTGTCTTTGAACTAGTGACCCTGTGCGGATCAGCATTCCAGCAGCCCTATGTGGATCAGCATCTAGCGACCCTATGTGGATCAGTATTTTAGAGACCCTGTGTAGATCAGCATCTAGTGACCCTGTGTGGATCAGCATTCCAGCGAACTTGTGTGGATCAGCATTCTAGCGACCTTGTGTGGATCAGTAGTAGCATGACCTAATGAGGACCCGCCTTACAGTGGCCCATCTTGGAACAGCGACTTGCGTCCAAGAGTGGAACTATTGTAAAATAAATTCTTTTGTAATAGTTGTGGAAACTATAATTGAATGAGATTATATATCTTAAGAATGATCATCTATATTCTTGAACTCTGAGTTGCATACCTGGTGTGAGCTGACTATTGCTTTGTGCTTTGTGATTGAGGTCTTGCTTGTGGTTTTTCCTCTATGGAACTCAGGGAGACCTTCAGGGGTCTTGGGGTACCTACTGAGTATTGTTATAATCACCCTTAAATGGGCTTCGCTCGCTCCTTGTTGTGTCTTGTGCAGACAATGGACAGCTTTGACGAAGGTTCGGGAGCCAGGACTAGACGGTGTTCGGAGGTGGACCTTTAGATGTGACATGCCGCGGTGACGACCGATCGTGATTTGTACCTACCCTTTAGGTAGGAACCTTGGAAGATGATTCTAGGAGTTTTCTTCCATTGTAGTTGTAATTTTCATTTGGGCTTGTATTTTTTCCCCCTTTACTTACAGTACTCACCCTTTTTTAATTTCAGTACACATATTTTTACTATTGTAGTTTTACTACATGGGTTGTGCTTATTGTATTCTTGGACTGTGTTTTTATAGGATTAAAGGAAATGCCTTCCCATTTTTCAGAGATATTCATTTTAGTGCTAGCTTCCAACCCATGTACTATGGAAGGCAGTCTTGGGGTAGTCATGGCACGGGCCCCGGGGGATGGGTCGTGACAAAGTGGTATCAGAGGAGTTGGTTCTATCGAAGAACTAGGACTCTGATATTTTTAATGGAGCAATAGTGATAAGTGTTTTGAGTATGGTTTTCAGTTTGGGGAGTCTAGTGTTGGTGCGGAGGCCGATGTATCCATACACCAGGACCCTGAATTCTAATTTCCAACTTAGTGCACGAAAACACTAATTGTTTTTGTTTTTGAAAAGTTTTTCCTTTTGATCTCTTTTGAGTCATCTCACTAGGTCTAACTTAATGATTGTGGCACACCTGTTTCTTTTCAGGATGCCACCATGCAGATAGCCAATCAGGATTCCTAAGAGAGTACACGATGACGGCCCACCGAGCGATGAGGATTCAGTGCAGGGCCCTCTTATGGAGATAGTACTATCAGGTGGTGTGCCAGCAGCACCATTACCCATTGGGAAGGTATTTCCACCAGCCCCACCAGTAGATGGTGCACGCCAACTGAGTGTGTTTCATGAGTTTCAATGACATATGCCTCTAAGGTTCTGAGTCAAGACGGATCCTCAGGCAGACAAGGACTGGATGGAGGCTGTTGCTAGAGTTTTTCACCTGGTTAGGACACCAGCCGACCAGATGGTGATCCTAGCTGCGAGTCTTTTCTAGGGAGAAGTTGGGAGATGGTGGAGACTGACATTACAGATACAAAACGAGGTGACCCTCACCTAGGTATATTTTGAGGGCCTCTTCAGGGAAGAGTTCATTCCAGCAACTCTAAGATCTATGCGTATATAGGAGTTGCTACACTTACAGCAGGGCAGCCTGACTGTAGCCCAGTACTTGGAGAGGTTCACTGACCTCTCGCGCTACTCTACCAACATGGTGTGAGACCCTTTCTTCAGGTCCTGGACCTTCGATTAGGGACTCTGATGGGATATCAAATCTTCAATGATATCTCTCAACATCCCAACGCATGTTGGAGTGTTGGAGAGATAACTCTTGGTGGATATCTTCCTTGTCGAGCAAGAAATGACAGTGAGACCCACCATCGGGCGACACGTATCAGAGTCATCTGCGGCTAGTAGTAGGTAGATGACATAGATATCCAAGTGGACTAGACCTTCTGGTGGATGACCCTAGGACTTAGGGTCATATGTGCAAAGCTCATGAGGTAGATCATGCCATCATAGAAGCATATTGTGCTTCACGTGAAGCAGGTAGGGTCACATGACTTGCGACTACCTGACCAGCCACATTGACGACTAGTAGATGGTTAAGGTGTCATTGAGGCAGAGTCAGATATTTGAGTGAGGAGGTTCGTAGGGTGGTAGACGTGGAAGAGGAGTGGGTCATGTAGCAGGTGGTGGACAATAGTTTGAGGTTCTACTACCACCACCTCCAGGTGGTCCACCCCGGCCACAGGGAGCAGGTGGACAGGGACAAGCTCAACTCCAGGTAGCTAAGGCCTACAACCACGGCTCTCTGAAGATGATTAGAGGTGTGATCTATGTATACTCCACCTTAGTTTTAGTACTTATAGACATAGGTGACAGTCACTCTTTCATTGCCACGACTCTCGTTCAGAGCTCGGAGATTCTGATGGAGCTTTTGACTCAATCCTTATGGCTAGAG
The DNA here is from genome assembly GCA_963277665.1 of Viscum album. Taxonomy (NCBI): domain Eukaryota; kingdom Viridiplantae; phylum Streptophyta; class Magnoliopsida; order Santalales; family Viscaceae; genus Viscum; species Viscum album. The sequence goes on along the minus strand of OY728135.1, from coordinate 1,137,742,558 downwards.
ACTCCTACGGGAGGAGATTCAATGATTACACACTAGTTCCGATAGTGTGAGATTACTTTATGAGGTAAGAGCTTTAGCTGGGATCTTCTAGTAGCGACATCGAGGCCTTATGATTTCATCTTGGGTATGGACTGGTTAGCTACATTCCATGCTCAGATTGACTACATTAGGCGCAAACTGCAGTGTGTCCGTGAGGATGGGACCAGGTTTTCCTTCATCGTTGAGAAGGGAACCTTTGCAGCATAGGATGGACTTACCCGGAGGAGGGTGTAGCCGATCACACATCAGTTGTATAGCCTTACCCTCGGGGTAGTTGATGTTGAGAATCTGAGCTATCCTATAGTGGTGGACCAGTATACTGATGTTTTCCCTGATGATGTTTCGGGACTACCTCCTCACAGAGAGGTGGACTTTTACATTGACCTGTACCCTGGGACGACACTGATATCTACACCATCGTATCGGATGGCTCCTGCGGAGATTTGTGAGTTACAAGTACAACTCGAGTACTTGCAGAGGAATGGGTTCATAAGGCTCGGTGTTTCTCCATGGGTAGCCCCGATTTTGTTCACCAAGAAGGCGGATGGGAGTTTGAGGCTCTGCATGGATTATCGGCACCTGAACCAGGTGACTGTGAAAAAAAAGTATTCACTTCCAAGGATTTATGATCTCTTAGATCAGCTAAAGGGATCTCATTAGTTTTTTAAGATAGGCCTCAAATCAGGCTATCATCAGCTCAGGGTACGAGATGAGGATGTGCAGAAGACGGCCTTCAGATGTCGTTATGGCCACTATGAGTTCTTGGTTATGCCATTTAGCATAATCAATTCCCCTATAGTGTTCATGAGACTCATGAACAAGATCTTTCAGCCATACCTTGATCACTTTGTGTTGGTCTTCATCGATGACATCTTGATATACTCGGTGTCGGGGGAGGACCATGCATATCATCTACAGATAGTACTGGATACACTCTGAGAGAACCATCTTTATGGTAAGTTCTCGAAGTGCTAGTTCTGGATATGGGAGGTCCACTTTTTGGGACAAGTTATCTCGAAGGTTGGAGTTTCAGTGGATCCGGTGAAGATAGAGGTTGTGCTTGCTTGGGAACCACCTAGGAGTGTGACTGAGGTGCGTATCTTCCTGAGGTTGGTTGGGTACTACCGGAGGTTCATACCTAACTTTACTAAAGTTTTGGAACCCTTTTCATCATTGATAAAGAAGGGACAGCCCTTTGTATGGATAGAGAGATTCCATCAAAGTTATCAAGAGCTGAGGTAGAGACTGACGAGTGCCCCCATATTGAGGCTACCAGAAGAGGGTGTTGGGTATGTAGTCTACTGTGACACATCAGGGACCAGACTTGGATGTGTCCTGATGTAGGATCAAGTAGTGATCGCTTATGGTTCACAACAGCTAAGACAAAATGAGCAAAAATATGCTACCCATGAGTGCTGACTCCTCATAGATAGTTTGCCTACTCGAAAAAATCTATGAAAACCCCGTCAAGGATGGATACCATGTCTTCCTAAGGGTCTCACATCGACGGGGTTTTCATAGATTTTTTTGGGTAGGAAAACTATCTTTGAGGTTCATCAGAACCTTTAAAGTTCTCAGAAGAGTTAGCGAGGTGGAGTATTGCCTAGCTCTTCCCCCACAGATGCATCGGGTGCATGACGTCTTCCACATCTCACAGCTAAAAAAGTGTGTGCATTATCCATCACATGTTATCGACTAGGGAGAGCTAGACATTGATGATGGGGAGATGTTTAAAAAGGTTCTAGTGAAGATTTAGGATCAATAGGAGTGGTTCCTTCATGGATGATCGATACCTTCAGTGTGTGTTCGCTGGCAGCATGGGACCCTCCAAGAGAGCACATGGGAACGGGAGGCTCAGATTCATGCTCAGTACCCCCAATTGTTTCCTTAGTCCATGTTGTGGATTTAGAGGATGAAAATCCCTAAGGTGGGGAGAATGTAAAGTCTCGGATTTTCTATGTAATTTTTTTTAATTATTTGAGTTTATTATGAGTCTGCAAAAATTGACGGCGCGTGATTCCGAGGCCTGGTGTACCCAAAATAAATTTCTGAACTTTTTTTAAGGTACGTTCAGTAAACGCACGGGTGGCATTTTTTATCTTTTAAACCGGTGCTCGGATTCAAAATGTGAGGGCACTTTTGAATCCACAGCGTCGGGATTTGCTTAAGGGAGGATTCACTTTGACCGTAGAAGGTCGGGAGAAAACGATAGTTTTTGGAAATTTAAAAGAATAATAAAATAACAATGTAATTTTATTTCTCTTTTTCCTTTCCTCCAACGGAAGAGTGGCAGTGGCGGGACCAATGAAATGTCAATCCATTAAATGGCTTGACTCTCCTTTACTTATAATTGAACCATTGGGAAGTTGGGTGGTCCATTAATTAAATGAACCTCATAAATTCCTCATAGCTTTACCCACCTCTTCCCCTCCTATTTATATAGATCTCGGGGTGGGGTGTTTGCAAGGCTTCACCAAGCAACTAAGCTTTGGAAAAGTACCACGATGCCAACCACCTTGAGGACAAGAACGGTTCCAGCAAGTACTGACGAGCACCACTGAATCACGAAACAATGACAATGATGAAGGAAGTTCTGTCGAACATCACCAGCGGATGTCTTATCCAGGTAGGGGGAATGTTTTAAAGTTAATCTTCATGAGATAACTTGTTGACCTCCTGATACAATGCTAATGTGGAGGGTGTGGGTCAAACGAACAAGGCACATACCCTATGCACCTTCGGTATTTGTCTTGTTTTTCTAGAACGTTTTTCCAAATAGAGCGGCGGGATGAAACTGGAGGGCACGCAACGACGACAGTTACCCGAGAGACTCGTAGGCATTGAAGGCACCAAAAACGGATCACTGGATCGAGTCTGGTGTCCCATGAAAGAAACTATCCATGCGCCATGTTGAAGGTGGTCGACAGTGGCCAGAGAAGACCCGCAACAACTGGTCGTGGGTAGTGGGAAGCGGCGTTCCATCGTGCTCCACCATGGCCAGAGGTGGCTAGCCCAAGCCGCCCATACGGGATAAGGGAGACACCCGCAGGTGCCACTGGCATCCAGCAGGCCACGGTAGGAGGGTGCGGTGTGGTCCCATGCCACGCCGCATTGGCAGAATTTGGTCGGCCAAACGGCCGACCGTTTCATGCGGTGGGGTAGCACCCCACCGGCTGGGCGAAACGGCCCCGCAACCACGGGGCCAATGGAGAAGGCATTACACCTTCTGGAAGACCGGGCCGGACGTGGGCCAAACCCTCCCAATGGGTCGCGTCGGACCCGCAGCCCAGCAGGTTTGGCCAGACCCATGGCCTAGCGGGCCAGTGCGGGTGGGCCGAGCCCCACCTGGCGGGTCGGGCCAAACGTGGCCTGGGCCCATGAACCAATGGGCTTACCCCAATGGACTGTACCCAATGAACTGGGCTAACCCTTAACGGGGTGGACTTGGGCAAAGTCAGGTAGACCCCAGGAACCGTTGTGTCGGGCCGGTCAAACCAAGTTGGACTGGACCTAGACCCAACCGGCCCCCGAATAAATAAACACTCGTAATTGACGAACCAGGTGTCTATTTGACACATCATTGGTGGCATTGAGACCCCTTTTGGGAAGCAGTCCCTTTTGCATATTTTGGCAGGCCCGACCGATCTAGGCCGAACCGAGGTGTGATCACCCCCATTTCACAGAAAGGGATGTAACTAACAAACTGGACGTCCGATTGATGTGTCGTCTATGGCATAAGGACCCTTGTGACAAAGTGGTCCTTTAGAGATTCTCTAAGTGAATTTGATGGAGTTTGATGTGCGACTTGGGTTGGATTAGACTCAAATCTAACTAGGCCCTTTTTACAAAAGTTCCCATATCTCACAGACCAGGCGTCTGATCGATGCGCTGTATGTCACATTGGGACCCCTATAACGATGCGTCCCCTTGGGTATGATTTTTTTTGGGACTTCATACCGGTTGAAATATGACCGATGTCTTGAGGAGTGGTTCTCTCAGAATCAGTCGTGCTATGAGTGGGGATCCTATGACTGGATGTCTTTGAACTAGCGACACTAGTACAATCATGACCTTTAGCGGCCGCCAAAAGTCGTCACTAAAGGTCTATAGTGGCCACCTAGCATCCGCCAAACGGTGGCCGCTTTTGGCCCGTTGCTATTTCTATCAACGACCGCCATTTGGCGGATGCTGAAGGCAAGCTGGTATGGGCTATAGTAGCCTCGAAATGGCGGCCACTGTAGGTGGCGCTGGAATTACCTACAACAGCTACCAAATGGTGGTTGTTGTAGGTTGCACCTATAGCGCCGGCCAAATGGTGGCCTCTACAGGTTTTTAAATTTTTTTAAAAAAAATATCAAAAATAAAATAAAATATACCCACATAAATCTCATCATTAATCTTCCAAGCTCCACATCCATCATCAAATATAACTACATAACAAAATTTAATAACAAAATTAGTACTGAATAAAACCTATAAACAAATAATTGAAACAAATTAACATATTTCAATTCAAACTTACTTTAACAGATCGTAAGTATTTGATTTTCAAAATATATTCATAATTTCGATTACCATTTTAAAAATTTAAAATCGTTAATTTTATGGTTCTAATTAGATGGTTTTCCTGTGATTTCAGGTCAATCTGATGTCGTTCGCTATGAATTTGACCGTTAAACGCCCGTTTTGGACATTTATGACACCAGAAGTGCATTCTCGGTCACCGCGGGCACACAACACCTCCGATTGATGTTTCGTCTGCCCGACCACTTCACAATTCACTCACCCATTGTTGTCATATGATTTCAGGCAATTCTGACGTCATTTTCCCGATTTGGACCGCCCCACGCGCGTTTCTAAAGCGCGCCCAACACTTAAAAACACATATTAATCCGTATCACGCAAACCGCACATCCAATTGACATTTCATATCCTCCTACATATCATTAATAATAATTAGATTGTTTCATTATGATTTTAGGTCAATTCGATGTCGTTCTCTATGAATTTGACCGTTAAACGCCCGTTTTGGCCGTTTACGACACCAAAAGTGCATTCTTGTTCACCACGAGCACACGACACCTTTGATTGATGTTCCGTATTCCTGAAAACATCAAAATTCACTCACCCATTTTTGTCGTCTGATTTCAGGCCATTTTGACGTTGTTCGGCCAGTTTGGACTGCCCCACGCACGTTTCTGAAGCATGCCCAACACTTAAAAAATGCATATTGAGCCGTACTGCACCAACCACACGTCTGATTGACGTATTGTCTCCTCGTACACATCACGAATAATAATTATATTTTTTCCCTATGATTTCAGGTCAATATGATGACGTTCTCTGTGAATTTGACTGTTAAACGCCCATTTTGGCCATTTATGACACTAGAATTGCGTTCTCGGTCACCGCGGGCACACGGAACCTCCGATTGATGTGTTGTCTACCCGACCACTTCACAATTCACTCACTCATTCTTTTTGTTTGATTTCAGGTCATTCTGATGTCTTTCAGCCAGTTTGGACAGCCCCACGCACGTTTCTGAAGCACGCCCAACACTTAAAAAATGCATATTGAGTCGTACCACGCAAACCGCACATCCTATTGACATGTTTTCCCCTAGTACACGTCAAAAATAATAATTATATTGTTTCCCTATGATTTCAGGTCAATCTGATGTCGTTCTCTATGAATTTGACCGTCAAACGCCCGTTTTGGCCGTTTATAACACCAGAAGTGCGTTCTCGGTCACCGCGGGAACACGGCACCTCTGATTGACGTTTCGTCTGCCCGACCACTTCATAATTCACTCACCCATTGTTTTCATCTGATTTTAGGCCATTTAGACGTCGTTCGACCGGTTTGGACCGCCCCACGCGCGTTTCTGAAGCGCACCCAACACTTAAAAAATGCATATTGAGTCGTACCGTGCAAACCGCACATATGATTGAAGTTATGTCTCCTCGTACACATCAAGAATAATAATTAGATTGTTTCCTTGTGATTTCAGGTAAATCTGATGTCATCCTCTATGCATTTGACTGTTAAATGCTCGTTTTGACCGTTTATGACACCAGAAGTGCGTTCCCGGTCACCGCGGGAACACGGCACCTCCGATTGATGTGTGGTATGCAAGACCAATTCAAAATTCACTCACCTATTATTGTCGTCTGGTTTCAATCCATTCCAACATCGTTCGGCCAGTTTGGACCGCCCCACGCGCGTTTCTGAAGCACACACAACACTTAAAAAATGCATATTGAGTCGTACCGCGCAAACCGCACGTCCGATTGACATGCTGTCTCCTCGTACACATCACGAATAATAATTAAATTATTTACCTGTGATTTCAGGTCAATACGATGTCGTTAGATATGAATTTGACCGTTAAACACCCATTTTGGCCGTTTATGACACCAAAAGTGCATTCTCGTACACCGCAGGCACACAACACCTACGGTTGATGTGTCGTATGCCCGAACACTTCACAGTTCACTCACCTATTGTTTTCGTCTGATTTCAAGACATTTTGACATCGTTCGGCCTGTTTAGACCACCCCACACGCGTTTCTGAAGCACGCCCAACACTTAAAAATGAATATTGAGTCGTGCCGTGTAAACCACACGTCAGATTTACGTGAAGTCTCCTCGTACATATCACGAATAATAATTATATTGTTACCTTATGATTTCAGGTTAGTACGATGTTGTCTGCTATGATTTTGACCGTTAAACGCCCGTTTTAGCCGTTTATGACACCAGAAGTGTGTTCTCAGTCACTGCGGGCACACGGCACCTCCGATTGATGTTTCGTCTGCCTGAATACTTCACAATTCACTCACCCATTATTTTCGTATGATTTCAAGCCATTATGACATCGTTCAGCCGGTTTGGACTGCCCCACGCGCATTTTTAAAGTGCACCCAGCACTTAAAAACGTATATTGATTCGTACCGTGAAAACTGCACATCTGATTGACATTCTGTCTCCTCGTACACGTCAATAATAAAAATTAGACGGTTGTCATGTGATTTTAGGTCAATACGATGTCTTTCTCTATGAATTTAAATGTTAAACGCCCGTTTTGTCCGTTTATGACACCAGAAGTGCGTTCTCAGTCACCGCGGGCACACGACACCTCTGATTAACATGAAGTCTGCCCGACCAATTCACATTTCACTCACCCATTGTTGTCATCTGATTTCAATCCATTCTGACATCATTCGGTCGGTTTGGACCGCCCCACACGCATTTCTGAAGCGCGCCCAACACTTAAAAAATGCATATTGAGTCGTACCGTGCAAACCGCACATCCAATTGATGTTTCATCTCCTCATACACATCACGAATAATAATTAGATTGTTTACCTATGATTTCAGGTCAATCTGATGTCGTCCGATATGCATTTGACCGTTAAATGCCCGTTTTGGCCGTTTGTGACACCAGAAGTGCGTTCTCGGTCACTATGGGGATACGGAACCGCCAATTGATGTTCCATCTGCCCGAACACTTGAAAATTAACTCACCTGTTGTTTTTTTCTGATTTCAGGCCATTCTTGTGTCGTTCGGCCGGTTTGGACCACCCCACGCGCGTTTCTGAAGCGCGCCCAACACTTAAAAACACATATTGATCCATACCGCACAAACCGCACATCCGATTGATGTGTCTTCTCCTCGTACACATCACGAATAATAATTAGATTGTTTCCCTATGATTTTAGGTCAAGCTGATGTCTTTCTCTATGAATTTGACCGTTAAACGCCCGTTTTGGCCGTTTATGACACTAGAAGTGCGTTCTCGGTCACCGCGGGCACACGGCACCTCCGATTGATGTTTCGTCTCTAAGACCACTTCACAATTCACTCACCCATTTTTGTTTTCTGATTTTAGGCCATTCTGATGTCGTTCGGCTGGTTTGGACCACCCCACGCGCATTTCTGAAGCGCGCCCAACACTTAAAAAACGTATATTGAGCCGTACCGCACAAACCGCATGTCTGATTGAGGTTTCATCTCCTCATACACATCACGAATAATAATTATATTATTTCCCTATTATTTAAGGTCAATATGATGTCATCCTCTATGCATTTAACCGTTAAACGCCAGTTTTGGCCATTTATGACACCAGAAGTGCGTTCTCGGTCACTGTGGGCACATGGCACTTCCGATTGACATGACGTCTTCCTGAACACTTCAAAATTCACTCACCCATTGTTGTTATCTTATTTCAGGCCATTCCAATGTTGTTCAGCTGGTTTGGACCGCCTCACGCGCGTTTCTGAAGCGCGCCCAACACTTAAAAAATGCATATTGAGCCGTACCGCGCAAACCGCACATAAGATTGACGTGAAGTCTCCTCATACACATCAAGAATAATAATTATATTATTTACCTATGATTTCAGGTCAATCCGTTGTCGACCTCTATGCATTTGACCATTAAACGCCCGTTTTGGCCGTTTATGACACCAGAAGTGCATTCTTGGTCACCTTGGGCACACAGAACCTCCGATTGATGTGTCGTCTACCCGACCACTTCAAAATTCACTCACCCATTATTTACGTCTAATTTCAGGCTATTCTGATGTCATTCGTCTTGTTTGGACTACCTCACGCACGTTTCTGAAGTGCACCCAACACTTAAAAAACACATATTGAGTCGTACCGCGCATACCGCACATCCGATTGACGTGTTGTCTCCTCGCACATGTCATGAATAATAATTATATTTTTTCCCTATGATTTCATGTCAATATGATGTCATTATCTATGAATTTGACAGTTAAATGCCAGTTTTGGCCGTTTATGACACCAGAAGTGTGTTCTCGGTCAACGCGGACACACGGCACCTCCGATTAATGTTTCGTCTACCTGACCACTTCACAATTCACTCACCTGTTGTTTTCGTCTGATTTCAGGCCATTTTGACATCGTTTGGCCAGTTTGGACCACCCCATGCGCATTTATGAAGCAGGTCCAACACTTAAAAAATGCATACTAAGCCGTACCACACAAACTGTATGTCTGATTGACGTGTCGTCTCCTTGAAAGAGTTATTGGGATTCTCCCAAGAAAAAATGCCTGAACTTTCTCTCCATCCACTGACATACCTTCCTCTGAGATTATTTGACCCAATAACTATACCTAATCAATACAAAAGTGACATATATATAGCTTGTCATATAGTCGATGCTCTATAAGTGTAATCCGGATGATGTCAAGATATTGGGTATGATCATCATCAATCTTGGAGTGCAAAAAGATGTAATCAACAAATACTAAAACAAACTAATATAGGTAAAAATGGAAGATTCTATTCATCAAGGATATAAAAAACTTTTATAGAATTCATCAACACAAATGAAATTACCTCATGCATGCGGTTCATCCTCATCTGGATCACCAATATAACTGTGATGACCACCATCTGTATTCAGAGCCTACAATATATATCAATATTATGTTTCTTAAACATATCAATAAAATTCAATCTGAGTATGGTTTGTTTTATTGTTTACCTGTGGAGCCACTTGTTGCGTCGTCATTTCATTGATACGTGATGTCATTTTTGACAACCTCTCAACATACTCTGCACGTAAATACTGAAACCGTGCATCCATATTGCCCTGCATATCCTGCATGGCAGCATCTATCTCAGTCTGTGTGCGCATCCCTGAATCTCTGCATGCACTCATCGCATCTTCTCTAAAAACTGCATGTCGTGGGACACCACCGCCATAAGTCAAAGAATAACCATGACCGTCACGCCCCACGACACGGTGAAATATTTCATCTCTACACACAGTAATACAACGTTGCTCCTCTGGAAACTCTACTAACTAAGTGTGAAACTGAGATTGTATCATATAATGAATCAATGAAAAAATATGAATAATTTATATAAAATAAAAATACATTTATTAGTAAATAATTTTCTTACTATAACACTGACAACAACGGGATCACCCGCCCTACGAGTCCTCACCCATATGGACATTTGATCGATCAGCTCGCCATGTAGGTGTAACTATAATAAAGGGATTCACCATGTTATACTACAATATTTTTAAAATATGAATGAATAGTGAATTCTAAACTTACATCATGTCTGAGCTGTGATACATGTCAAGTGCCAAGTCTGAAAGGTGTTCCCTGCATCGCCCGATTATGTGAATGACGAGCAGACTCAGTCTACATTCAACATATTTACTTAATAGACATTTGAAAAATTAGTCATTTATAAATTAAAAGTAATAAATCTTACCATCACCGCCTCACTCGACCAAAACGTAACCAAATCTTGCCACTACGCAGGAAGAATGCCCTGAGGGACTCACTGTAGAATTTCTGGCACACCCAAAAATGGTGTCTAGTGATCTCTCTTCACCCTTGACTTTTAATCCTTCCATAATTTTCTACATTTGGACATACATATAGCCCAAAACTCATCTAGACAGGATGTCAAATTATCCTGTTAAAAAAATTGTCAGTAGATGGTACAATAATAATATCATAAAAAATTAAACATTGAATTTACCTGAACCTCCCTCCATAATCTGTCCATTGTATCCTGGGGGAAAGAACTCAATTCACGAGTCATTAAAGGGAATTTGTGTGAGTCTCGTATCATATGCCCAAACTGACGACTCAATACAGTAGCACCTTCTCCGACTGGATGAAATGTGTCATCAAATAACACATCCAATCGGGCTCCAGAGTTCCAGGATCGAACCCCTCTACCAGGACCCCTACGTCTATTGGAAGATTCACTAGATCCTGATAAACATAAATTCATATTTCAATTACAATATAAATTAATTATTAAAAACAGTTAGGTAAATATACACAGGAAATTACAATCAATTAATTTAGAAAAATGAAAACATACATACCGACAACATCAGGTGAACCACTATGACCACCCTATGACATACTTACATTAAAGGAAATTATAGTTAAATCAAGCAATTTTTATACATATATAAATCATAAATACTTTTACAAACAATAACTGGGGATATAATTACAATTTTCACTAATCATGCAATTCTATCGTATCTCCTTCAACTTTCTCTCTGTCCCATTGTATATCTTCATCTCGTACAGATACAGTTGTTTGGTCAAGTGTTTGATCAGGAAATGGGACAATGTCAGGTTCCTCTTGTTCAATCATAAAAACCCCTCTTCTAGACATTTTCACCACAACTTTCCAATCAGAATCAATGCCGACAAAGTAAACTTGTTCTGCCTGCGATGTCAGTATGAAGGGATCATTTCTTACTCGGTCATCTTTATATAGCATATTGTTAAAATTTACTAATGTAAATTGGAAGTTATCAACTTTCATTCCATGAACCAGATCAACCCAATCACACTTTAACAATATGTGTTTTAAGTCATGAACATAAATAACCTTAATAATATCTCTCAGCAATCCATAATAATAACCCGCACCAACAAAAGAACAACCAACACCACTATTTTGTGTGGCTCGGTTCATGTCAACATCGCTAATATGAAATCAGAATCCATTAACATACAAAGACTTATAGCGACAAGCTGTAATAAATGGACCATCATCTAGTTGGTTGAGTTCTTCGCTCACATGATGGGTTAAATCACGTAAATTTTTAATCTGCAAATTTCACATATATAGTTTAATTGATAAAGTATTGTGAAAATACAACTAAGTTGCACTACAAAAATATTAAATCAATTATATGTACATGATTCTTGAACCACTCATGAAATATGTTGAAATGATGTTTTTGTATTTGATAGTTAGTTGCACGGGGCCTTCCACATTTCAACTCAGCGATATGCATCCTAAATCACAACACAATATAAGGTAAGTAATAAAATAAATATATAAACAAAATACACATCAACTATGAAACTTACTGTATCAATGGAATAATTGATGGAGTGTTGAACAACACATATCGATGAGATTGAACCCACTCATCGTTCCACATATCAAACATTATTCCTTCTCCAATTGGACCGTCATCATTCTGGGAGGTTTTATCTATCTTTGTTTCAACCTCATCAATATATGAAGTACAAAAATCAGTACACTCGTCCATTAAATATCCATTGGAAATTGAGGCTTTCGGTTGAGCTTTGTTGTGCACATACCGTTTCAATGTATTTAAGTATCGCTCTATTAGATACATCCACTTGAATTGCATGAGACCACCAGAAATGACTTCACTAGTTAAATTCACAGTCAAGTTAACCATGAAATCAAAAAAAGACGGTAGAAATAGTTTTTCAAGGTGACATAGTGCAAGTACAATCTTATCCTGCAGCTTTTTCAAATCACTCGTATGATGATTCCTAGAACAGATCTGTCTGAAAAAAATTAGAAACTCCAATCAACGACTCAACAACCTAGAAAGTTAAGCAATCAAGAATTTCTATAGGAATTAACTGTTGAAGCATAATATGATTATCATGGATTTTCAACCCCTTTAATTTCATGATCTTCATATCCACATGCTTATAAATATTAGAGAAATAACCATCTGGCACCTTAACGGTCTTCAAAATTGATAGAAATGTTTGTTTCTCTTTTTTACTCATTGTGTACTGTGCAGCAGGCATGTATGCCTGATTACCTTCACCCAGATGTAAAGGTAAAGGTTTTCTCAATCCCATTTCTTTCAAATCACATTGATCATTTTCACTGTCCTTTGATTTCCCCTTGACACCTAAAATGGTGTACAGTATATTATCACATACATTTTTTCAATGTGCATCACATCCAAATTATTTCTTAAAATATTATATTTCCAATAAGTCAATTAAAAAAAATACTCTTTTTCTTCCAATTATGACTGCGCTGTCTATTTGCAGTAGGAATAGAACGCAATGCACGAACCAATAAATCTTGAAAATCATACATTGTATGGATGTTTTCTTGATCAAATTGTGCACAAATTTTAACCCCAGACAATATTTTTGGTGATGGGTCATACTCTTTATTCCCATCAAACGATACATGGTCTTTTCTGAACCTATGCAATGTAGGAAGAAAGCATATCTGACCAAGATATGCCCACTTTATACAGTTATTAAGCCATATATATTTATTACTCTTATTACAACAAGGGCAAGAAAATTCTCCTTTTGTACTCCAACCTGATAAGTTAGCATATGCTGGGAAATCGTTAATTGTCCATAACAAAGCGGTCCGAATTCAAAAAAATTCATTAAATTCCGATTCAAAATTCATTACACCATCAACCCAAAATTCTTTTAGCTCATCAATTAAAGGTTTCATATAAACATCGATTTTATCATCAGGTCCTCTCAGTCCATCAATTAGAATTGATAGTAACAAAAAAGGTTGCTTCATACATACCCATGGGGGAATGTTGTATGGAACCAACACCACTGGCCACGTACTATGTGTCGCACTAACCATGGATCTAAATGGGTTAAAACCATCTGCTGCCAATCCCAGTCGAATATTACGATCATCTCAGGAAAAGTATGGGTGTCTTTGATCAAACAATTTTCATGCCAAAGTATCTGTTGGGTGAGTTAATTTATCAACCTATTTCTTTCTCTATAAATTCCAAGTCATCAATTTAGCAATTTTAGTTCACAATAAGAATCTCTTCAGTCTCGGTTTCAGTGGGAAATAATGCATCTGTTTAGCGGCAACTTGTTTCCCTTGATTCATGACTCTCCTAGGAAGAATCTGACTACCTTGATTAATCTCATTGGTCTTCCCCCTAGATGTATAGAAAATAGTACAAATATTTAATTATGCATTCTCTTTTCTGAACAATATACAATTATTGTGACACGCATCAATTGTATCATATGTAAAACCAAGATCATCAGTCAACTTGCGAGCTTGATAGAATGACTCTGAAATCTTTGCTCCTGCAGGGAGTACCTTCTTCAACAATACCAACAACATGTAGAATGAGGTGTCTAACCACTGTTTCAAGGCCTTCAGGTGTAACAATTCAACTATGAACAACATTTTACTAAATTTAGTGCATCCATGATATAATTCAGTACGCACATCATCAAGAATTTCAAAGAATTTCAATGATTCTCTATCTGCAGAAGAATAAGGATTACTCTATCCAACGTCGTCATTTACGACATTATTGTCTTCAGGTTGAAACTGACACATCATATCATTGAGCATTATGTTCATCGGATCAACTATTCTCAAATCAACATTCATATGAATACTTTCTAAGTGATGACATGAAATAGAATCTTCTCCATGACGTGTCCATGTCTTATAGTTTTTCAAAAACCCATTCAAAAACAAATGTTCTCTAACACTATCTTATTTGAAGAGATATCTATTTTCACATTTTCTGCATGGACAACTAATCATATCACTTGGAAATATTTTGGTAAAATCTATAAATCTCTTAATCCCCTCATAATATTTAGCTGAAAACCTATCTTGCATATCAATCCATCTCTTATCTATATCTGTATTTAATAGAAATCATAAGTAAAATATCTTATTTAAATTATAAAAAACACATATCATTAAAATTTAAAAACCAATGACTTCAAATCTAATTTGAAGGACAAAAAACATTACCTGCAGAGGACTCGACCGTGGGTAATGGGGTGTGACTCGATTATGGATCCATGATGGCGCAGTGACTTGATGACAGGGGTTCGACGGTCAGACTCAAAAGGGGCAGAACCATTGGAAAAGCGTGGGAGGGTTCTACACGGTGGGGCACGACAGACCGGGAGGGTCCAACGGAGCCAGGATGTGAGGACTTGCAAGAGGGATGCAGCGGGGCTAGGAGGGGATAACGATGGCGGGATTGTCCAAAGGTGCAGCATGGAGGCAGGGGGTGGGGGTTGCCGAGTCGCGGGGGGCGCAGCGCGGAGGCAAGGCGGTGGGGGTCACCAAGGTTATGGGTGGCACAACTCGGAGGCAAGGGGGTGGGGTTCATTGGGGGTTGGGGTCGTCGGGGGTCACCGAGGGTCGTCGGGGGTCGCCGGGGTTCGAGGGTCACCGGGGGTTGGGGAGGGGTCACCGGGGGTCAGGGTCACCATGGTTCGAGGTCACCGGGGGTCAGGCTCGTGGGGTCAGGGTCGCTGGGGTTCGGGGTCACGGGGTCGGGGAGGGGTGGGTCGTAGGGTCGGGAGGGGAAATTTAGGTTACGGTGTCAGGGAGTGGAAACTTAGGGCGCTGGGTGTAGAAAAATGCAGCAGCCTCTGTTGATAGTATTAGTGGCCTTCAAATGGTGGCCGCTATAAGTCCCCCACCTCAAAATCTAAAAATTCTATTAGTGAGACCTTGTGTGGATTGGAATTCCAGATACCCTGTGTGGATCAGTATTCCAAAGTCCCTATGTGGATCAGCATCTAGAGTCCCTGTGTGGATCATCATTCCAACAGCTCTGTGTGGATCAGCATTCTAGAGACCCTGTGTGGATTAGTAGTAGCGTGACCCGACGAGGACCCTCTTTACAGTGGCCCGTTGTGGAACAAAAACTTGAATCCAAGAGTGGACCAATTATATAACAAATTCTTGTGGAATAGTTGTGGAACTTCTAACTAAATAAGATGATATAGCTTAAGACTAATCATATATATTTCTGAACTCTGAGTTTTATACTTGGTGTAAGCTGACTATTGCTTCGTGCTTTGTGATTGAGTTCTTGCTTGTGGTTTTTCCTCTGTGAAAATCAGGGAGACCTTTGGAAGTCTTGAGGTCCCTACTAATTATTGTTATACTCACCCCTACATGGGCTTCACCCGCACCTTGTTGTGTCTTGTGCAGACGATGGACAGCTTTGACCGAGGTTCGGGAGCCAAGACTGGACAGTGTTCAGAGGTGGACCTTTAGACGTGATGTGTCGTAGTGACAACTAACCATGATCTGTACCTACCCTTCAGGTAGGAACCTTGGCAGATGATTCCAAGATCTATCTTCCATTGTAGTTGTACTTTTTAGTTGGGCTTGTATTCTGGACCCCTTTACTTACAATACTCACCTTTTTTACTTTCAGTACACATCTTTTTTACTATTGTAGTTTTACTAAGTGAGTTGTGCTTATTGTATTCTTGGATTGTGTGTTTGTAGGATTAAAGGAAAATTCTTCCCGTTTTTTCATGGATATGCCTTTCGGTGCTAGTCGCCAACCCCTGGCCTATGGAAGGTAGGCTTGGGGTAGTCATAGCACGGGCCTTGGGGGATGGTTCGTGATAAGTAGAGTTACTCTAGTGGCAAAAGTGATTCATGTATCTGGTAATAAGGATAGAAATTAAATTGATGAAAATACGTAATACTTTGGCATCATCAAAAAATCATCAGAGTTTTATTATAAAATATTCCAAATGATAATTTTTTGATGTAAAGGGGTTGATAATAGGAGGGAAGTTAAAATCTATGAATTGGTATTTGTGAAAGTGAATTTCAATAAGGGTACTAGGATGAACTATTCATAATGAAATCATAGGAAATACAAGTATTTTATATCCCAAATATTACAAAATGAAATTAGACAATTGTTTTGTTGTCAATTAAAACCACTATAAGGTCTAATAAAAAATTTATTGAGGATGACCCTTTCATTGGGACATCGCAATCATTTCTAGGTAGTCCAAATATAGGTAGTTTCATGTATTTAATAGGGTACCATAATGAGGGGATTTTTATACTTGATAGAGGGTCTAAATCCCTTCAAACCTTAAAGAAAAAAGAGAGAGTTTAGTGATAAATTTGATATTTTTTTAATATACAATGTGTTACCACATAATATTATGTGTTCACTACTACATTTATATAATCTAAATTAAATTTTTGACTAATTATATAGATAATGGAATATCCTTATGTTAATAATACCAATCCTGAGGAATAATATTTTAACAATGTTGAAACCAAGAAAATTTTAGAAGGTGAACAACATATGGTTGAAAAAATGATAGGAGCACCATAGCGTGGTAGTCTTTTTCAAAAATTATTAAGGTACGAAGAAAAGGCCTAAAATATGAGGTTAGATGGAATGCATTTTCCCAGTCTATTTACCCCAAAAAGTCTATTTTCATTAGTTATATTGGTTTTACTACTCAAATTATTAAGGTGAGAAGAAAAGACTGATTGGTGTTGATATGTGGAATGGTGTTGTGCCTGCATTGAAGAAAATAATTTAGGAAGACATTAAGGTGAATTTATGAAATAATTTCTCTATTTTACTAAAACAATTATTAAACCTGGATTTAATCTTCACTATACATAAAAAATTACATTTATATTAGATGATTGTCAAATGAAATTCATATTATGTTAGAAAGTCTCATAGATCCTTTCAGGTGCTTCTTATAAAGAAACATATTAGGGATACTGAGAAGAAGGTAACCCCCACCCACCAACCATATGTGCACACATTATAAATCAAGAAATATGGAATGATTTCATTAGATTTTGTGAGGGGGAATCATTTTAGGTATATTGTAATTGGTAATATTTTATTTGAAATTATGTGTATTAATCACTTTGATTCAAAATTATCAATCTATGAAATAGAAAAGGAGTGCTAAAAATAAGAATCGTGCACCAAAACTAGCATAACCTTACCATAAAGAAAGTATAGGGTACACTTCACTTGAAAAAAATGGTATGCATTTTAAATCTATAGTAATACTTTTATGTGATATGAAACAACAACATAATTATGTTCCTTTTCTTATATGTAGATCAATAAATCAGAATCTAAAGTAACTTCCATATCATGTCATGTGTTGTGAAAGGAGGCTCATTTAAATAAAAATGTACAAATAATAGAACAAAACACACAAAAATTATGGGAATCATGTGTAAGTATGACACAATATAAATTTATTCTTCTTTAAATTTGTATTACATAATAATGACTATCCATATTAGACATAAGAATTGTCATCATCTATTCCCAATGAATGACTCCTTTTGATTTTCATGAAACAACCAGAACAATATGGTCATGTCATAGGTGCAGGTTTTGGAGTGTTGTCTCAAACATATTTTGAGAAATCAAAGACATGAGGGGATGTAGATGAGAGAATGAAAGATATGAAATCATAAATGTATACTCTAAAAGAAAAAGTTAGTTGGTATCCTGATTTGTTAGAAAATTTTATGAGAACGGGTCAAGAAAACAAAAAAACACATCAACAACCACTACATAAAGAGTAACCCCCAACTTTGAGGTTAGTCATTCCCCTAAAAGGCTCACATTACCTAAGGTAATCAATTCTATCATAATTGTTTCTACTAAATGTGAATCAAACAACTATTGATGCCTTTCTTATACTAAAATTCTATTGGGTGAAATTGATTGTGATTTATATATATAATCACCCACCCATCACCTTATTGTGATGGGTTTGGTTACAATATCCAAGGAGATATTTTCAAAACCACATCCCCCCATCGGTACCCCTCATGGGATAATAATAATAAATAGAGAGAGATAATTAACCCCAAATCTCACCTCCAATAGGCTGCAAGTTGGAAACTAGAACCGAGTTCATATAATCTATGAAATGGGAGGCATCACCCTCAATATATAATTTAATGAATAAGAGGTAAGATTAGATCTTTCAATAAACTCCATACATAAGTAAATAAGAAATCCCAATACATAATGTAATGTCATACATAAACTGAACAACTGGAAATAAATACCAAAACAAGCCTAGGCAGTAGTCACAATCTCCAACAACACCTCTAAGCTAATAAAACTTAACTTGATCACTAACCATCTCCTATGGACCTAAAAATAGTTTATATATACATAGGGTGAACATAATATGTATACTCAATAGGATCCTCCCCAGAAACTCACTTGAAAAAATGTGAATGAAGTATAATAAATCCTAGTGAATAAACAAATGAAACCAACTCATCACCTAAATAGGTAAAGTTATTTCTCATCTTCACCATGGCTCTCTCACCAAGTATTACATATAAGTAATATTATCCATATCAAATCATACATATAAATGAAGTTACCCCACTTACACTTCCCCAATGGTTTTTCACTCTCATTCCTTAATAGCTCACTTCATGTGCTCATCCCACATCATGCATATCATGAAAACATATCACATTCATTCTACATCCCATATATCCTAGCATAACCTCATTATCATCATCTCATAACCAAGTAGAAGTCTGAAATCCACTAAAACCCATGTATCATGAATTATACCTCAATCCATCACAACCCATGCATATACAGTCATGGGAAGTGATAGCCACCATGACTAGATATAAGTATGTACTATAACCTCATGTTGTTATAACCTACACGTAAATGTATATAAAAATCGAAATCCATCACTTCTTTTGTGAGTCCATACCCTATAACTTAAGCCGTCACAACTTGAATTTTCCCACACATAATACTACAGCTAAAGGGAGAGTGGGGAGTGGGATAAGTCAACAATCCCAACCCAAAAAACATTTGGGTCTTGTTTTCCCTACTGATTTGGGTGGTAAAGTGTATGAAATCAGAAAATTTATGATATATCATACACATCTACACTAAGGGAAACTACCTAGCCTACACTTAACTGCAACTATCATCGCACAAGAAACATGGTTTCCACCACTAAGGTCTAGATCTTAATCATGCACACAAGAATCATGATTAAATATTAATTTATTTATCGGATATAAATTAATTAATATTATTTCATATTTATTTCCAAGATTATCGCAATAGTCTTCAAATCCAAGTTCCTTAAATGCCATAATTTCATGATTTTATTCAAGTATGTCATCATTATCTATAATCATAAATAATCATCCATGTTCATTTATTAATCCATTTATGTTTCATAATTTTTGGATACTTTAGGACTCATCCTAATTTATTATAAGGATAATTCACTCATGATCCACGAAACCAAATGAAACAAGCAATTAAGAACCACTATAATCAAATATTTAGAAAACCCACCATCAAAGAAAACACCAAGCATATATCAATGGGAAATACTAGATCTTAACTAATTATAACCACCATGGTTTCATCCCTAACACTATTGTGCATAATACTTTTCATCCCACCAACATCGACATCAACCATCATTATAGCGTCAAGAAATTCCCATTCATTTCTTTCCAAACATTTCCAACCATATCAGGTTATTAAAAAATCATACCAAGGATCTAATTTCCTAGAGTATACATGCATGAAAGAAAAATGTGGAAAATGAAAAAATTCAAGGGAAACTAAGTCCATTTCATTAAGTAATTCATCCTCCTATAAAAAATACAGATGGGATTTCTCAATCTCAAACAATTATCTTTAGTAAACAAACATTTAATTATCATCTTGAATTAACCAGTTCATTATGCATAGGTTCTACAACAAGAAAACTATAAACAATATCTAATTATTAGATAATAATAAATTATTAATATGATTCAAGTATAACTTGTAGATTATATCAATTTCAAATAAGGATAATTATCAATTTACATTCCTCTTCCATTAATCATAATAGCATAATTCCATATTTATGTTTTTTATCAAATTTTTAGAATATCAACCATGATAAACAATAAAAATAATCATAGACAAAGATATAACACTATATAGTAAATCAAATGTAAATTAACAAGGCATATAACACATGTGGTAGTAATATCATAATTTACTCACACACATAAGATAATACCATGAAGTAAGAAAATAATTATTATAATTACATATTGAATAGGAAAATATCAAGAAATAATTTGATAGAAACATGTGATCAATACCCCAACTTATTTCTTTGATTTTAATATTATAAATAATATTTAATCTACTAAAAGTGAAAATTATTATTATTCTTCCTTTATATTAATGATTATAATAATAATAATAATAATAATTTGTATACAATAATACTTTCTCTTTCCTTTGATAATTTTTCATATCATTATCTCTATTTAAGGATGATATCATCTATTTATTAAAATGAATCTCAAGCATGATACAATCACACGTACACATAAAATAGAAGATGATTTGTATATCCCCTTCTTGGAAGAAGCTTCAAAAGATGTTTTAGTAAAAAAAGGGAGAGAAAGATAATCATATAGGTATAGAAATGTGAGAATCCTTGGTTTAAATTACCAAAGGGTTCTCAGATGATCACAAAGACTCTCTATACTTCAATGGAAAAGTTTGGATCACTCGGGTTTGAAGGAAAACTCAAGAAACTCAAATGATGAATGAAATATATGATTTATAATATTTCATATGTCATTTTTTGGATATTTCCATAAAACTTGGTTATATATTTCTATTTTAATTCATCTTAAATCAGTTTCCATATAATTATAAATTAAAATAGTTTTGATTTAACTTATATTGCATGATTCATTTAAGGATCTTGGTATTTAGGAAAGAATTAAGAGAATAAAAGATTTAATTTATTCCATTCATAGATATAAATCCATGATTTCAATTGATATTTTAATTTTATTTCATATAAAAAATATATTGCAAATCAAATAAGGAATTGTGGTTTTTCTATATAAAACAGGTTACCCTCACATAATAGGAATGTGCTATATTAGGATAATGTGGTTTAACTTTATGTATCAAGTTAGCTTGATGTAGTTAAAATACACTAACATGAGGCTCTACATGACCTTTATATGAGGTAAGGAAATAGAGGTTTACCCTCACACGTGGTTGGAATCCACTCTTATGTGAGAAATAAGTTACCTTGACATAATGAAGGGAAAAGGGAACTTACCTTGATGCGAGATTTTGGATACCTTTATGCAACCATTAAAACATGGGATTTACCTTTACTTATCCAAACATATACCTTTATCTAGTGAATACTTCCTTTACACGGCCTTTAAAATCCCTAATTTACCTTTATAAAATAATAAAAATAGAAGGATGACCTTTACATATCCAATTAAATCCAGGCTTTACCCTTTTACAACAATATAAACTAACTTTTTATGGCATATGAAAATTTTTAATTACTTTTATATATATAATTTATTTATGGGAAACATAAGGGTAAGTGGATCTACCTTCACATAGGAATAGGGTGTTGGGTGAGGGTAATAAGGAAAAAATAAAAAATAAATAAATAAACCTATAAATAATTAATAAAAGAGACCATGACCACCCTCTCGACACCTCTAAACCTTAGGAAAATACAAAGGGGGGATTTGGGAAATCTAGATCCTTACATTAGATAACTCTCAAATAATTATCATTCTCAAGAATTAAAATCAAACCCAGAAAAGAAATAAAAATGAGTCATAACAACTACCTCATGAGATACCTCTCAAAAAACTCATCACATCCATCACACCAGAGGAACACATTGTATAAACACAAAACATCAACAACTATACTATAAAATAAGAAAAGTTCTTAAAAATTATCACAATAATAAAATATCAACCAAATCATCTCAATAAGGATCAAATATCGAAAAACTTAGGATATTGAGCATGAATATGTGAATCCTTCTCTTAATTTTACTCATCCACACCATTGTATCCTCATAAGACATGAACCTTACACCCATGAAATACCTTCTTCCAATGGTTCTGGATCTCAACAGGTTGATCCTTGAAGGTCACATCATCCTAGATATCTTGCTCACCCAAATTTATGGAATGGTAATCATCATAAAGATACCGATAAATCTAGGGTATATGGAAGACACCGTGTATCTGGATCATCTATGGGGGAAGTCTTAACGGATATGATACAGTTATGACATGAATCAATGCTTCAAAAGGCCAAAAAACTAGGTAGAAAACTTACTCCCATGGTCAAACCTTCACTACCCGCAATGAGGAGGCACCTTTAAGAACATGTGATCTCCAATGTTGAGCTCTAGGGACCTAATCCTATGATTGGAATAATAATTATGAAGATCTTGCACTACCTTTATTTTCTCATGGATCACTCATACCTTCTATTCCAAGCTCTATACCAATTCCAGTTCAAGAATAGTTGACTCTCCAACCTCATTCCAACACAATGGTGATTAGAAAGTCCATCTATACATTGCGTTAAATAAATCCATACAAATAGTGGAGTGATAACTATTATTGTAATAAATAGTCACCAATGGTAGGTTCCTCACCCATGAACCTAAAAAATCCAAAATTAACATGCGTAACATGTCCTCTAAAGTCTAGATAGTACACTCTTTCTAACCATACATCTATGGATAAAAAATAGTTTTAAGGAATAACCAAGATCCAAAAGCATTCTAGAGATCTCTCTAAACCCTAGAGGTGAACTGGGTATCACAATCAAATATTATCATCTTCAGAACTCCATGAAGACTCACCATATACTTTAAATAATGTCTCAACAAAGCCTCTACTAAGCTGGACTCTTTAATCGAAAATATGTGATATAACTTTGTCAAGCAGCCCATGATCACCCATATCACATCACAACCTTAATGAGATCAAGAAAATATGGTGATGAAGTCCATAAAAATGTCCTACCATTTCCCCTAGGGAACATTAAGTTGTTGAAGCAACCCATTAAGAACATGTTGCTCAGCCTTCACCCTCTTGCAAACCAAACATCAAGAGACAAACTCTGCAACTTGTTGTTTCATTACAAACCAAAAAAATTGACCTCACAAGTAATGATACATATTTTTCACACTAATATATGCCTTAATAAAATAAAACCACATCATGAATCACCAAAATAACAAATATCCTCCCCTAAAATAACACCTGATGCTAATCATACTAAGACTATCCCTCAGGGGAATCGCCAAAAACAACTCAATATTACCAAACCTCCACCTTAGAATCCCCCACCCAAGGCTCCTCCACATAGTAAACCAAATATTAATTCATCATCATCTAATAAAGAAACTCTATGCCATTAATTATTCCCATATCAAGGTGCATCACATCTAACACTTTCATCACTCTCCAAGAGTCTCCAGACTCACGCATGACAACACCATGTGACTTTTTACTCAAGGAATCAAACACAAAATTTAATTTCAATGATGTATCAAAAATCTAAAATTTATAATCCTTAAATAATTTATTCCATCATCATTACCACAAATTCAATTCACATTTGGAAAATACGTACCTAAAACTCTTGTGATATATGAAGACCACAAAGTGTTCACTGATGCGGTAATGATGCTAAAACTTCAAAGAAAAAGTAACCATAGAAAACTCAAGAACATGGTTTATGTAGTTAAATTCATGAATTCATAAATACCAAGAACCATGAGTGATAATGTCACTCAATTTTAGTAGAACACAACCCAATACAACACATGAAGCATCAAATAAAATTTGAATGCAGTTCCCTCCTTTAGTAAATGAAGAACTGTAGCACTTAATAGCATCACTTTCTTATACTCAAAGGCATCATGGAACTGGTTAGACTACAAGAACATATGATCATTTCTATTCAAGTATTCTATTAGAGTCACAATATAACAAAATTTAGGAATGAACCTCTTTTAATAACCAATGGGACAAAGAAAACTCTACACCTCAAAATATCTCATATATGAGTTGTGTAATCCTACTTTGACCTAGAGAAAATAGTATGTTGTCAATAATCACTAAAAATAACCAGTATGGGATTAAAAAAAATTAGTTTGACTTTGGAGGAGGATGGGAACAGCGACTAGAGAATCTCGTGAATGGATACTTTGCAAACCCTACCTCATGGATCTCATATATGACTGATTTTTTTGCTTGGTAAATCTGGATTCTGATGGCCTCCTTTGATCCGAATTGGGAAAGATCTTTCGATCATGGTGCATCTATTACAATGGTTGACAAATATCTTCCCGATGATGTCATTTGGGATTTTAAGCAACCAACCAAAGGGATTTCCTTCATAGAATCTCTCAAGGGATCAGATCTACAAAATCATTCCTCAACGACGCCCCTAATAATTAAAAAACTTGATGATGGAGGCTTTTTGGTTGAAGTGGAATCTAAGGTGCTACAATAGAGAGAGAAAATGTGTAAGATTTCTGTTCTTGGTCACATTTCTTACCTTCAAGGTGACAAACTATGGCCATTAAATGAGATAAAACCTAGGATTGGTCATTGTTGGGGATCAACCAATTAGAAGTTAGTTCCAATCGGTAGTGGTTACTTTCATATTATTCTCCATTTTCCTGAGGAATTAGAATGGGTCTAGAAATATGGAAATATACACCTGAAACCAGGCGTTCTTCGCTTGTCCACTTGGTATTATGAATTCAACCCTTTTACCCATCAGAACCCCATGGCCTAGATATGGGTTTTCTTATATGGGCTAAGATGGTACTTTTGGCACCCAAATTTTCTTAATAACCTTAACTCTTACATAGGAGTTCCCTTAAAGATTGATCAGAGGACATTGAATGGTGAATTGGGTCAATATGAAAGAGTTATGGTGTAGGTTAACCTAGAGTCAAAGATTCCTCATGTCATTGCTTTCAATGCTAAAGAATATAGGACTGGGTTAAGGATTTAATATGAACATAGGACCCCTTTTGTGATTATTGCAAGATAATTGGCCATACTATTGTCAATTGTCGAGTGATAAAAAAGAAGGTTTTCCCCCTACTATGAAGGATTGGACTGAAGTCAAGAATAATAAGAGGTATAATAGTCATACCTTAAAAAAGGATAAGAAACATTTGAAGAAAAGGGGAAAATGGATTAGAAAGGTTGGTGACCCATCTACCTTAGCAGACCCTCTCAAGCAGTCATGGGCAGACATGGTTGAAATGGAGGAATTTTTGAAGGAGGATAAGTAAATTGCTGAAGAAATATTCTACTTGATTTTGGACATTGTCAACCATAGCCTCCAAGATGATAATACCGAGCTAGAAAAAAATGGTAAGGAATACACTGATTTGAATATGGATGCTTCTCAGGAATTGCATAGGCCTGCAAAAACTAGTACTCACTTAGTTGAAGGTGAGGCAACTAGTCCTAAACTGAATGGTAATTCTACTGATTTAGAATTCCCTAATATGCTCAAGCCTTTGGACTCCCTTTCTACTCAAACTCAGTCACCTAAGCATACTATTTATAGGGAGATGTTTTTCAAGATAAACAACTCCATTGTGACTTCTAATCAATCTATTACAGATGAAACTCGAGCCTCCAAAATCTCTAAAGTGGAAAATATTAGTATAGAGGAGATTGGTATACCTCAATTCTCGAAGAAACCTACATAAGGAATGGTATTTCATTGCCCAAAAGAGTAGGGGGATAGTATATCTACTAAAAAAGAGGAGTAGAGCAGCCCTAAGAATAGGTTGGTTCCCCCTCCCACTCCACAATAGCCTTATAAAGATGCCAACACATCTGTTCAGCTTTCATCTGAAGACAGTGCACTGGGCATGCATAGGGAGGCCCTGCACACAGCTGGGATGAGAACTCTTATCCCTAAGGATGAATCCAACACTCTTAAACTAGTTGGAAAGATTGAGGATTCTGATCTCATGAAAAAATAAATAAAACAGATGGAGATAAAGTAGGAAAATGAAAGAAAACAAATACATCAAGATGATGAATTGACCGGTATGAAAATTAATGATATTTCTCCTAACTCTTCTATGACTGTTGGGAAAAAATCCCTCAAGGTATTGTTACGGTATTTTTGGGTTGATTGTGTTTGTTTAAAAATAAGGTTTCCATGGTGAATTGTAGAGTTCCAGAGATGTTGTTAAAAATCTATGCTGACAAAGAACCAAGAAAAAGGAATGGATGATCTGGAGGCGATACAAAAGAACAGATACAAGATGGGGCCGTTTTCCAATGTTTTCCAAATTTTTGGGGTCCAAAATTTGGAGTTTGGTGAGAATTGTGAAAAGTGTATATCCTTGAATATCTTATTTAAATATGGAAAAGGCGTGAGTTTTTCAAAGATTGGATTCATTGATTGTATTTTGTGAAGAACAGAAAAATGATGGTGGTGATTCTTCATGATTACGTCAAGATTCGCGAACTACAGAGTTGAAGCGAATCATGGTGGTGAAGGGCTTTGCGAGGGTGCTTTGCGGCGAAGGAATGAAGGGATTGACATTGATGCTATGTGATTACATTAAGCTCTGAGATCCGGAAAATTGCAGTCATGCTTCACGATTTTTAGAGAATTTTAGCGGGAACTTCAGAACTTCGTGATTTGAGATGACATGGCGTCGACTTCACGTGGAAAGTTCGATGGTCGGTAGAATTATCTATAAATAGGCCTTGACCCCCTTAGGAGAAGCAGAAGAAAAATAGAGAATTTTCAGAGAAAATATTTTTCTCTCGTTTCGCGAAGGTAGTTCACGAAGGCAGAGTGCTTCACGAAAGAAGAGCTTCACAGCGGCTAATCTAGCTCTATGAAAGTTGTGAGCTCTGCGCTGGCTCAGTGAGCTTTGGGAGGGAAGTCACTCTACGATGACCTGATCTTCACGACAGTGCTTCATGAGAGTGCTTTTCAAAAAGGCAGGAGCTTCTCGAAGGCTAGTTTGAGCTTCACGAAATTGGGAGCCTCGCAAAGTAGGGTGCTTTGCGAAGGTGTTTCCAAAGTGAGTTGCCCAGTGTTCAGGGGCAAAGGGTTATTCATCAGTGGATGAAATATGGACTTCAATAGAGAATCTATCAACAGTTGAGGATGCATGTATTCATCCAAATGAAGAGACCTATAGGTTTATAAACTGAGAGTGGATCCCTTCCAAGTGCAGTGAGCAAAGGAAGAGGAAGAGTGTTATCCTTTCTACCGGCAGTGAGCTAGAGAGAGAGAAATAGAGAGTGACCCTTGGGAAGTAGTGAGCTAAACCTAAACATTGTAAAGGTAGTGAGACTAGGCATAGAAGTGATCTAGCCCAAACATTATTGGTAGTGAGCTTTAGTGGATTTGGTATAGCGGCACATCGTCGTTGTATGCTCCTTGGATGTAGTCCAGTGAGGGTAAACCAAGTAAAAATCTTTGTGTCTGCCTGCTTGCATCCCTGTATTGCATTTAAAGCATCATCATCAAATAAAGAAGAAAAGAAGTAGTCACAATAAACACACAAGTGCAAACAAAGTGACCCTTGTAATAAAGAGGTCAAGATCCAATGGGGCAGGAAGAATTTAGAAAATAATATCCATACCCTGATTCACCCCCCCCCCCTCTCAGGGTAGATAGGACCCTATTGGTCTAAAAAAATGGTATCAGAGGGAAGGTTAATTTTATCAAATTTTTTTGCTCTAACTTGGTTCAGTCGATCTGTTTGGTTAAATATTCAGTCTACTCTTATCTTGGTGTGCCATGGCAAAGGGTAGAGCGTCAAAGAAGAAGCAGAAGTCGGGTGGTATCCCTCAGTGCGGAAGTGTCTGTGGAGATAGTGTGATTCAGTTAAATGAATTTAGTAGTGAACCAAATGTTGATTTGGATAAAGTGTACAGTGAAAATTCATACTCATTCAATGATGCTGAGGGAATGAGTGAAGAACCTGATATTCCAAGTGATGTTGGAACTACTGATAGTGAAGAAGCTCCAAGAAGGCGAAAAGTGGAAGTTGTCCATAAAACAAAGGAAGTGGATCATAAGTTGGATGAAGAGATTAAATCTAAAGATATTTGGATCCATGCATTGGAAACTGATATCAACAAGCTAAGAGGTTTTAATCAATGGCTTATTGATGTAGCTACTGATCTAAGGGAGAAGAATGATTCTCAAGATGAAGAACTGAGAAAGAGATCTAAAAAGGTAGAAAATAAAAAGATGATGTCAAGGGAAAGAATCTGAACTCAGATGAGATTCAAAATTTGAAATCCAGAAATGATGATCTTTCTACACAGGTATCTAAACTAGTTCAGAATAATCAAAGGCTACAACAAGAGAATGCATTTTGTTCTGATTATATTGAAGAAGAAAAATTAAAAGTGAAGGAGAAAAGTGACATGGTAGAAAATCTCACACGAGAACAACTGGAAGATGAGTTGAGTAGCTGGGAGAATATCTGAAAAGAACTCAATTCTCAACTTGAATAAAGAGATAATAAGATTCAACAATTGAATGAATAGATAGAAAAGTCCAAGAAATAAATGGAGATATCAAAAGACAAAGGAAAAACTAAGTTGAATGATGCACTGCACTTATTATTCGATTGTACTTCGGAAGGTGATGATAAAATGAAAAGAAAGTATGAGATTTCTGAGGAGAAAGAACAAAATATTTTCTCAGCTCAAAGACCATACAGTTTAGTAAAAACTGGTATTTTATTTGATGAATCCCCTCCCATGCATGATAGAAAGAGCTTTGAATAGTTCCAGAATTGGTAAAAACCATGTAGGTGTTGGAGAAAGACCTAAAAATAATTTTACAGGAAGTAATGATAGCATGTGCTATTTTTGTGGGATTCATGATCATACATCAAGCTTCTATTCAGAGGATTAGGAATAAATCTCGGGCTGTGAAAATAGAAAATGTACTAAATCTGATAATAAGAAGAAGCATCGTGAGAAATCAGAGAGAAGAGTCTCTCAGAGGAAAACATTCATCAGATACTATTATTGTGGAAGAAAGGGACACACAATGAGTATGTGTCAGGAATCTCAGGAGCTCAATGTTAGAATAGGAGCTCAAGATGCATCAATATCTCGGTTGAGAAATGATGAAATGATGTGTTCCTTTAATATAAAATGTTTTATATGTTTCAATTATGGGAATTTGGAAAGACATTGCAATAAGAAGAAATAAAAGAAGGAAAAGTAACTTGAAATGAGATTCTCAACTCTAGTGGTGCATGATAAGAAATTATGCACTGGAAGAAAAAGTGAATAGCTTTTGTGGAGAGAATGTGAACAAATCTGGAAGATCAAGGGGAGATCTACTCCAGCTGTGAGTAAGAAGAATTCACATTCAATGTAAGACTCACCACCAGAAAAAAATAGTTTGGTGACTCAAGTATCTGATAAAATAAAGATGAAAAACTAATGTATTGAAAAAATTTCAAGTCATGTTCCACAACAAGAAGTGTATAAAAGAGGAATATCCCTACAATGGTGGAAGAAGAAAGGGAATATTCCAAAAATAGATATTTCTACCCAGGGACGGAATCAAGGGAAGTGGCATATTGGTGGTACATCAAAGACTGAAGTGTATACCAGTGGCCCTAAGTCCCAAATTGTGAAAATGGTCAGGCCTACAGAATCTATATATCAGAGAAAGACTCAACATGTGGGTAATGAATGCTTAGTCATATGGCCAGAGAAGATGAATTTGGTTAGGCAACTAGAAGAAGTGAGGAAGGAGTGTGATTCTCTACAAGAAAGAATCAAAGTGTTGACCCATCAAGATCAACCACAATCCTAATTTTGAGGAGTCTAGAAGACACCCCTCTCCCTATGTATATAAATGTTGTTAACTGATGATTCAAATATTTCATGTTTTAGGGAGATACGATCCAAGGAGAATTGGTATCTAAAGATGCAAATTGGATAAGTGATATGATCCAGGGTTTCAATTGCCTCAAATCAGGTACCAAAGTTGAAGAAGAAAAGGAGAAACAGAGCAGAATAAGAATTGATTGTGTTATTAAATTTGTCTCCTGTTTCCTACATGGAGTTTCAACTCAATAGGCTTAGATATTTTGTTAATGGCTCAATGATGATTCCAGATTGGTATAAATGATGCAGGTGTAGAATAATGGTTATGGGTCTAAACAGTGGTCATAACCACAATATGTGTTTCAAATCATAAAGGGAGAATTCAATATCATAATCAGATGCAAGATCCATTAAATAAATATTTGGATGACCTAGCTCAGGTGTTTTCTATCAAGAGAAGACATATTGCGGGAGAAGCAGTAATAACCATGCATCTCATGCTTATCTATTTTGTTCTAACATTGTGGTATTATCTAACTATTTTTAGGATACCAAGAAGTTGCGAGAGAAAATCAAAGGTGCTTCAACCAAAATCTAAGAAAATTATTTGAAAGAAATGATGTCATTGAAAAATGACACAGGGACAAGTTTTCTATTGAAATTGAGGAATTTTGAAGAGACTCAAGGGGGTAGAATTGGAAAATTATAATTCAGAAGTAGACACTAATAATGAACATGAGGAAGGAAAATCCTTATCAGCATGAAATTTGAAGAGATGAGCTGAAATCGACTTGAAAGATATAATTGGAAATCAAACATTTCTAGTGTAGACATAGAGGATGAGGAATATATATAAAGTATCATACTTACCACAGGTAGAGCCTAATTGTTTTAGTGAAGCGGTTGAACATGAGAACAAGGTTTGTCAACTGAAGAAGACATTATATGGGCTGAAACAAGCACCAAGAGCATGGTACTCAAGGATTGATTAGTATTTTAAAAGGCTTGGTTTCTAGTGTGGTGGATTTAATTACAATCTCTATTTCAATAGTAACAGTAATCAAATGATGATGGTCCTGGTTTATGTCGACGGCATAATATTTGGCGGATCAGATGAAGCTCAATGCAGAAAATTTTCTGAATTCATGAAAAGTGAGTTCAAAATGTCAATGATTGGAGAGATAACATTTTTCCGTGGTCTACAGGTGACACAAGTAAGGAATATAACATTCATTTCTCAATCCATATATTCCAAGGAGGTTTTGAAAAGATTTGGAATGGAAAATTCCAAGGAGATGAAGACTCTGGTTGCTACCCGGATGAAATTATCGAAATATGATAATGGAAAGGAAGTTAATATCATAGAATACAGGAATATTATTGGTAGTTTTCTGTACCTGATAGCGACGAGAACTGATATTGTTTTCGCCACCTTCCAATCAGCACGATATCAAAGCAATCCCAAGGAAATACACATGCTTGCAGTGAAAAGAATAATTTGGTATATCAAGGGAATGGTGGACTTTGGCTTGATGTATAATGGAAAATATCACACATAGTTATTGGGATATACTGATGCAGATTGGTCTGGTTCAGCAAATGATTGGAAATCAATGTCAGTAGGTTCATTCTATCTTGTTTGACTATGTATTTCCTATCTAAGAAAGAAGCAATATTGAATTTCACTAAGCACCACATAAGCTGAGTATATTGTGGCCACTCAAGCATGCACACATTTATTATGGATGAAACAACAGCTTGATGATATGGGAATTGAAGTGAAGCCTCTGATTGGAATCTAGTGAGACAACTCAAGTGCTATTAATATCATAAAAAATCCCATCCATCACTCAAGGAAAAAGTACATTGAGATAAATTATCATTTTATCAAGGAGAAGGTTGAGCAGGGAATTGTGAAGTTGGAGTATGTGCCTACCAAGCTCTAGGTTGCAGACATTTTGACAAAGGCCCTACCCATGGAATCTTTTGAGAGGCATCGACTAGCTCTGGGAGTTCAGTCGACTCCCCGAACTTGAAAGAGTGTGGATGTGGAACCCCCCCCCCCCTCCTTGAGGTATTGCGTGTTTTTCTTTAATGCACTAATCTATGTTCTTTTCAATATTACAGACTGTAAAGGAGTGACTTTTGGGTTCATTGAAAAAGGGGGAGAAATAGTGACTCCTCAAGGGGGAGAAACTGTGGCTAAGGAAGGGATAAAATTTATTAGTAAAATACACGGGGAGAATCTGATAGGTGGAGCAGTGAGATAGGGGGAGAGCAATGAGATAGGGGGAGAGTATTAAATCTGACGATGCTAGAAGTGATCGATCAAAGAATAGATATCACGACAGCTAAGGATCATGATAAAAGATGAACAGTGATGTTGGAATGGAGTGAGAAGGTTTCCAGCTATCACCAATTGGTATCAGTGTGGCTCAAAAATTGATATCAATTTAGAAAATGGTATTAGTTTTTAATCGACAATAGGTGTCAGGCATGAAGTGATTCATTGATGAAATTCTCATACTACTCTTGTTTCTCACGCTGAGCATTTCTCATGTAGGATTAGAGTACATGTTAAGTGAATCCTTGAACACTATCAAAATTTCAAGAGGCGAATGGTGGTAGCGGTTGGACGGAGCTTCGGAGAGGTATCAAAGTGCAGAGAATCATTATGAGAAGAGTTTTCAACAAACCCAAAGGGGGAGATTGTTGGGTAAAAATCCCTCAAGGTATCATTGCGGTATTTTTGGGTTGATTGTGTTTGTTGAAAAAGGAGGTTTCCATGGTTAATTGTAGAGTTCCAGAGATTTTTTTGACAATCCATGTTGAAAAAGAACCATGACAAAGGAATGGATGATCTATAGGCGGTACAAA
Source organism: Viscum album (assembly GCA_963277665.1). NCBI lineage: Eukaryota > Viridiplantae > Streptophyta > Magnoliopsida > Santalales > Viscaceae > Viscum > Viscum album. The sequence goes on along the minus strand of OY728135.1, from coordinate 1,137,709,305 downwards.
AGAACAGATACAAGGTGACGTCATTTTCCAGTGTTTGCTAAATTTTTGGGGTCCAAGATTTGGAGTTTGGTGAGCATTGTAAAAAGTGGATATCCTTGAAGATATTATTTAAATATGGAAAAGTCATGAGTTTCGCAAAGATAGGCTTGATTGATTGGATTTCGCGAAGACCAGAAAAATGATGGTGGTGATTCTTCGCGATTATGTCAAGCTTTGTGAATGGTAGAGTTGAAGCGCATCACGGTAGTGAAGGGGTTTGCGAGGAATATTCATGGAGAAGGCATGAAGGGATTTACGGTGATGCTCTAAGATTACGTCAAGCTCTGCGATCTGGAAAATTGCAGTGGTGCTTTACGATTTCAAGAGAATTTCGGTGGGAACTTCAGAACTTCACGATTTGAGATGATGTGGTGTTGACTTCGCGTGGAAATTTCAAGGGTCGGTAGAATCGCCTATAAATAGTCCTCAACCCCTCGAGAGAAGCAGAAGAGAGAGATAATTTTCAAAGAAAATATTTTGCTCTCGTTTCGCGAAGGCAGTGTGCTTCGCGAAAGAAGAGCTTTGCGGCGGCTAATCTAGCTCTACAAAACTTGCAAGCTCTACGCTGTCTCAGTGAGCTTCACGAGGGAAGTCACTCTGAGATGACCTAAGCTTCGCAACAATGCTTCATGAGAGTTATTTGCAAAAAGGCAGGAGCTTCACGCAGGCTAGTTTGAGCTTCACGAAATTGGGAGCCTCGCGAAGTAGGGTGCTTTGTGAAGGTGTTTCCAAAGTGAGTTTCCTGATGTTCAGGGGCAAAGGGTTATTCATCAGTGGATGAAATATGGACTTCAACAGATCATATATCAACAGTTTAGGATTCATTTATTCATGCAAATGAAGAGACCTACAGGTCTATAAACTGTGAGTGGATCCCTTCCAAGTGTAGTGAGCAAAGGAAGAGGAAGAGGGTTATCCTTTCTACCGGCAGTGAGCCAGAGAGATAAATAGGGAGTGACCCTTGGGAATTAGTGATATAACCCTAAACATTGTAAAATTAGTGAGCCTGGGCATAAAATTAATCTAGCCCGAACATTATTGGCAGTGAGCTTTAGTGGATTTGGTATAGCGGCACATCGTCGTTGTATGCTCCTTCGACGTAGCCCAGTGAGGGTGAACCAAGTAAAAATTTATGTGTCTTCCTGCTTTCATCCCTCAATTGCATTTAAAGCATCATCATCAGATAAAAAAGAAAAGAAGTAGTCACAATAAACACACAAGTTAAAACAAAGTGACCCTTGTAATAAAGAGGTCAATATCCAGTGGTGCAGGAAGAATTTTGAAAATAATATCCATACCCTGATTCACCCCCCCTCTCAGGGTATATAGGCCCCTATTGGTCCTAACAGTGACTTTGTGGGGAAAAATACAATGAAAAATAAGGATAATTATATCAAGAAATTAAGGAAATCCAAATGGGTAAATAACTCTTGAGGTAACAAAAATTAGGGGTCCAATCCCAAACATAATTCTAAATGAATAGTTTCTACTGGAATTGTCAGGGTATTGTAAACCCTGACACCATCATAACTTTAAAAAAATTATTTACACATAATTTGATGATCTTTACTATATCTGAGCCTAAAATCACCTTTAACTCTAGATTTAATAGTTTAGACAAATATAGCTATAATTTTATAGGTGCAACTTCTAACAATATCACTTTTTATTCCTTGTGGGTCTTTGCTCGCATCTCTATAAGTAAGTTTCATATTTATATTTCTGATTCTCAATCATTGACATGTGAAGTAAATTTTCATAATGATACCTTCTTTTGTACTTTTTTGTATTTATACAATAGATACCATGATAGAATAACTCTTTGGCACAATATATCCTCCCTTAGCAACACTATTCAAGCACCTTGGGTCATTGTCAGTGACTTCAATGCTATTCTTGGATATAGGGAAAAGTTGGGGCTCTTACAATCAATTATCTCCACTAAGGAGTTTAAACTATATATTGATGAAAAAAACCTTGTTGAGATTAATCTTGTTGGTTCTAAATATAATTGGTATAGAAGACACCATAATAGAATTTTAGCAAGTAAACTACATAGAGCCTTCACAAACTTTCAAGATCTTGATAATTTGAATAAAATCACCAGTATTACTTTGCCTAAGATAAATTCTAATCATCATCCAATTTTGGTGAGCATCAAAACTAGATACAACAAACCTATACTTCCTTTTAGGTTCAATAATGCCTGGAACATTGTTTTGGATTGTGAAAAAATTGTCAAAGATACTTGGAGTTCAATTAACTCGATGATGCCTTTGTCTTCATAATGAAACTAAAACTTTTAAAATAAAAATTAAAGCTCTGGTGTAGGGACAGAGTCCAAAAAAATAATAATAAAATTAACTCCCTAGAATATTTGCTCAATCAAATTCAAAATGATTCAACTCAAAATGATTTTGTTATAAATCCAACCTAGGAAATAGATCTTAGAAATGATCTTAACTCTCTTCTTTCCTTAAAAGACAATCTCAGGAAAAAAACCCTTAAAATCAACAGGCTTAAAGATGGAGATAGAAACACTAAATTCTTTAATTATCTACAAAGGACTAGAAAGGCCAGTATACCTCTTACCTTACTTAAAGATGAGGATAATATCATTGATAATGAGAATATATTGGCCAATCATGTCACTACATACTTTAGAAACATTTTTAATGGTTCATCTCAGAATAAGGATATCAATGTTGATATTATTCCTCTACTAGTTGGGAAAAGTGATAATGAAATATTAAATAGTATTCCAATTGACCATGAAATTAAAGAAGTGGTTTTGAGTTTAAATCTTTATAGTGACCCTGGTCCCGATGGATTTCCTGATGATTTTTTCCAACATCATTGGGACATTGTTTTCAATGATGTTTGTAGACTTTTAAAATCCTTTTTCACTAATGGATACCTCCCTTATGGTATTAATGCTCAATTTCTTACCCTCATTACTAAAGTGGATAATGCTTCAGAAATCCACCTTTTAGGTCAATTTATCTTATCAACACTGTGTATAAAATCATTTCTAAGCTATTGGCTATGAGATTGGCCCCTATTGCCAACAAAATTATATCATGGAACTAATTTGGCTTCCTTAAAGGGAGGAATGTCCAAGACTTCATATGACTTGCCTCTGAAAGTAAAAATTTGTTAAAAAAGTATCAAATAGGGGGAAGCATTTCCATAAATCTTGATATTAGGAAAGCTTTTGATACCATTTATTGGAGTTTCATCTTCAAAATCATTTACTACTTTGGATTTAATGACAACTTGGTAAGAAAAATAAAAACCCTTTTTAACTTTGCTCACATTTCTATTCTGATCAATGGTTCCCCAAAGGGATATTTTACTTGTTCAAAGGGTTTTAGACAAGGTGACCCCCTTTCTTCCATTCTTTTTGTTATTTTTGAAGACTACCTTAGTATACTTATCACGGATTCGATCAATCAGGGTGTTATTAAGCCCATATTTTCCTCTAGATCTCTTATTATTCCCTCACATATTTTATATGCTGATGATATAATTTTATTTCTACAAGGGGATAAGAAAAATATAAAAAAAACTTAAAGATGTCCTCTCTACTATGAGGTTGTCTCTAGATAATCCATAAATTAGATAAAATATTTCATGTTCTTTGGTAAACATTTCCCCATCCCCATAAAAACTGATATTATGAATGAACTAGGGATAAAGTAAGGATCCTTCTCCTTTACATATCTTGGGGTCCCCATCTTCTAGGGAAATCCCAAAAACACTTACTTTTAAAATATTTTTGATCATATCAATAATCAACTCTCCTATTGGAAAGGAAAAACCTTATCGATGGTAGGTAGGATTTGTCTTTTCAAATGCACCATTGTTTCTAAAATGGTCTACTCTATGATGGTGTATAAATGGACTACTTATTTTCTCAAAAGGATAAATAAAAAAATAAAAAAAATCTGGAGCAAAATAACTCTTGAAAGAAAACTTGTCATGGTTCCCTAGAAAACATGTTGCACTCCCATTGATAATAGAGGGATTGGTATTAAGAACCTCAACCATTTCAATGATTCACTTCAAGCCAAACTTACTTGGAATATTGTGAACAATAACTCCCATGATTATGATTTCCTTTATGGAATATTTTACAATATCCTCAAAAAAGGAAAGCAATTATATGTGGACTCCTCTATATGTCCTTCCATCAAACACACCTTTTCAAAAATCTTGTCTCACTCTAGATGAGTTGTTAACAGGGATTCCTCTCTAAAATTTTGGTTGGATAACTAGAATGGAATCCATCTTAGTAGAATTATTGACCCCAACCAATTACCCACAAATATTAATATCTCCATTAATGACTGTTTGAGATCTCCCGATGTTGATTTACCTGATGAAATATCTACTGTTATTAACAATCACACCTTTGTCAACTCTAATGATTTATTAGTTTGGTAACCAACTTATAATGGTATGCTAACCTATAAACTCTACTATATTCATAATTTCACTACCAACAATAATGATTTTTACTGGTTAAAGAACTTTAAAAAAATGGGTTAGACCCTATCAACTCACCCTAGTTTGGAGAATTGATTATAATAGAATTCCCACTAATTGCAATCTTCAGATGTGTGGTATACAGCTTTGTTCTAAATGTCACATGTGTAATCAACATAGAGAGGATACTGATCACCTATTTCTAACTTTTTCTAATGCTTCTAATTTATGGAAATACATTTTTGACATTTTTTATCTCATATGGATAGGTTTTGACTCTATTGGACTACAACTTTAGAAATGCCCTACTATAGATACCTATCCCCAAATTAATCAGATTTTTATTGCCGTTGCGGTGGAAATGATACACCTTATTTGGTATAAAATAAATTATATTATTCATAGAAATAACACTTTAATATTTCATGCAGTACAAATAAAGATCTACACTACGATCAAAGAAGTTGGAGTCATGCAAAAAGGGACTTACCACAACTCCGTTAAGGATTTCAGTATTCTGTGATGGATCGGGATCAAACTTAGATACAGCCCAACAAAAGTTTTAATAGAAGTATTATGGAAACCACCTATTCTTTACTAGATCAAAATTAATATGGAAGGTTCCTCAAAAGGAAACTCATGACCTTCAGGCTATGGTATCATATGCAGAAATCACAATGGTGACATTCTAGGATACTGCTTTGGTTCGTGTGGTCATGCCTCCTCCCTTGAAGTTGATATGTATAGTGTCATCAATTCAATTGAATTGATAAGACAAAGAGGATAGAACAATGTCTGGATTGAAATTGATTCAACTACCATCATTCGGGCTCTTAGATATGGAATTATTCACCTTTCATGGAACCTCACTTCTAAATCGTATTATCACTCATGCTTATAGAGAGGTGAACAATGGTCTTGCCAATAAGAGAGTATACAGAAATAATAAGGGCATGAAGAACCTCCCTACTGAGTTCATCTCCCTACATCAAAATGATTGTAATAAATTCACCTCCTTCAGACTTTTGTAAACTTTTTATCTTTATATATTTCAGTGCTTTGGTCCTTTGACCAAGGCATCATCATTTAAAAAAATTAAAAAAAAAACTAATAATAACCTATCCATAAACTCACAAAACACTATATTTATTAATCTTGTGAATATGGATGGAGTTTTAACCACACTTGTTGGCATAAAGACAAACTTATAATTCCTATAATGACATCTAAAATCAGTTTTAGGATATCCTCATCCTTCACTCGCATATGATGATATCCAGACTGTAAATAGATATTCAATAACCAACTATCTCCATTAAAATAATCAAAAAAATTATCAATCTATGGTATAGGATATTTTTTCTTCATTTTCACATGATTCAAATGATAATAATTGATACACAAATGCAAACTTCCATCAACCTTCTTTGCAAATAGAACTAGAGATCCCCAAGGTGACATATTAGGCTGAACGAATCCTTAATACAAAATATCATCCTAAATTTCCATATATCACAACTCATAATGGGTTATCCTATATGGGTATGTCTATGTAGAGTTAAATTGGGTTTCAACTCTATCTCGAACTCGATCTCTCTTTGAGGGGGTATCATCACAACCTCTTCTGGAAATACATTAGGGTACTCTTCTATGACCCTAGGAAACACCACCATTTGATCCTCCACAAAACTTTATAGCAACTCAACCATCAAATAAGAAAAATAATCAACATGCCTCTGACCCATTCTAGGGTCCTATTTTCTAATAAACAAATCCTAATTTCTATCGACGTAATAGAATATGACATACCTCCTTAAGAAATATATAATATCCTTCATTGAATACATCCAATCCATGTTTAGTATCATGTTATTTTTTTATATCTATAAACATAGTAAGTGTCCCTAAGAGCGATGATGCTATAGCACATGATCACAGTATCTACACACATCATATAGCTATCACAACCTCCAAGTAGTGTAGTCAATGATAAGAGAACTATAATTCCCTCCACCTCAAATCCCAAAGCATGGACTAGGGTGTGTGAAAAAGAGTTTGTATCTCTTGAACCAAATAAGTCATATATCTGAGTATAAAACAGATATATAGTACCACATACAATGGATATTTCACCCAACACTAACAACTATAAGGCGTTCATCTGACCATAATCTATTCCAAGACCTATCTGACCCTAATGAAGACCGCCTCCATTTTCACACTCTACTCATTTTCCCTGAGGACTGGGGGCATCATTGGGTTGTCCTCTACCTACCCTATACCATCTCTTTTAATCATAATTTGTAATGCCCATTTGTTGTTTCTACCTAGAAAAATATTACTTTAATGGTTAAGCGTGAAGAGGGATTCCATCTCCACACTAACTACCAGGGAAGGTAAGGTGCTCCCACTTCTTATGGTCACGACCTCCATAAGAAAAAAAACTATGCTCGATCTTCTAGTAGGGGTATGATAACCAACCCTAGAGAAATGGGATGTATAAGGATGGAACTAACCTATTGTTCTATAAAACTTCTCCTGGCCAAGAAACTAAGAACTTTTAACTATATATATTATCCATGGATAATCTTGAATAGTCCCCTCCTAAGATGATTTGGTATTCACTAGTAGTCTCTCAACAACCTCTTCCCTTATCAGCGCCTCGAGAAATGTATTTAATGTAAATGGGGTGACCTAGAATTGGATATGTGGATGTAAATCCTATTAAAAATGCCTAGCCCTAGCCTCATCATCTAGAAGAAGGTATTAAGCATAATAAAATAGGTTCTTATACCAAATATTGAACTCCTGCACACCATAAATCCCCTAATGAAGGGTAAGAATCTCATACCGACAAACTGCCATTGTCATCGAAGAAATAAACTTGGCCTGATATTGATCTCAAAACTTCTATAATAAAACATTTGACTCCTTGAAATCCATAAGGAATAAGAACCATCAGTATTTACCTTCCCTACGTAGCATCATTATAGCCAATGAAACCCTATGCTCCCTCTGAGCATGAATTGAACTAAAGGAAATATCTACCTCATCCAACCATTCCTTAGTCTCTTGATATGAAATAGAGCCCTCATACTTCTATAGAACCTGAAACTAAAACTCTTAGAGTGTCTTCCTCAAATTTTCATCATCATTTTCTTCAACTATATGGTGATATACAAGCACATCCTATTGAACATCATCAACATGAACCTAATGGGGACATTGACCTAGATCCATTCTTACAAAAGAACAGACACCAGGGAATCCTTAACCTAGAATATAAAATATTTAAGGTTAATTACTTAAGTCAATTTAACCTATTTATAATTGTATACTCATTTAAAAAATAGTTGTCTTCAATCATGATACATGGACCTTACCTAGTTCTATACCCTACAAGCAGATCACAGGGGTCTCTAAAATCCTATGTCATAGTTGGTCCCTCTTATTACCACTTGTACTAAATCTAGATGATACTATTTCCCTACCAAATCATGCATCCTCACCAGTTCATATCTTTAAACTACATCCTATCTCTCAACCGTCGACTCTAATACCACACTATAATGACCCCTCCCCCCACTGGTACCACTCTTGGGATGATAGTGAAGATATATATATATATATATTAACCCCTAAATCCTACCACCAATAGGCCACTAGTTGGATACTAGAAATGAGGGTATATAATACATACAATGGGAGGTATCACCCTCAATATATAATTTAATGAATAAGATCCAAGATGATCTATGCTAATCAACATTTCCATAAAATAGCCCAGATAACTTACTAAACTAGTACTCGAGTCAGCCCCAACATGACCCAAAGGATGTTCTCAATCCCCACAAGCTAACGACTAGTGCCTCGGCATAAAAATTGATCAAGGGGGATGATTTATCCATAATAATAACAAAGAAAATTAAATCCAGTAGATAAGGATCCAAAAACCTTCAGTATACTGATATAGTCATTAAGAGAAAAGTACCATAAGACAGGAAAGTACAAAACCCAAGATGAAAAAACTTTCCAAAACATCACATAAACCAATAATGAAAACACCACTAACATATGCTCATAATAAGTGGATCATAAACTCCACCTATCACTGACTCCTAAGGATCCACTATCAATATCACCCACTACCTCCAAGTGGTGATTTAATTTTTCCTGGACTTAGAAAAATAAATTTTTTAAATTCCCAAAGTCATATGTAGGGTGCGAGCAACACTATCCCAGTAGGATCTGACCAATCATTCCATAAGTAGTCCATATAAAATAAACCAAATATCCTTAACATTAAATAAAACATGGTATGGTAATATTTTCTACAATTTATAGTAAAAAAAATTAAAATCTTTTCAATAATAAGTATAGAAAAATCATGAATAAGCATTTCCATCAAAACAAGCATGAATAAGAATCTCGATCAAAATAGGCGCGAATAAATCATTTTATAAATACTAGAATATAAGAATCATTTTTATTCTAGCACCATGGTTATCGGTCTTAGGGTAAGTTGGATCAAGGATTAAGGTTCCACACAAACTCAGTAAAATACATATCTCGGTGTGAACACTTCAAAAGATCTCATGCCCATGGGGAATAAGAGTTTACCCCAAAGAATGAACCCCTACCCTCATAAAGTTTATTTAGTGTTTTAATCATCAATCCATTTCCAAGTAGAGCTAATGTATTCCTATCATTCATATCCTGGACAACTCACCTAACTACCTAGGGTCCCACATGCTTAAAAGAAATCAATCGTGGGGAAAATATTTCATCTCAAAAAAAATTCATCAATCATCATTCAAGTAGCTCCAAATAAAGTTTTCAAACAAGCCATTTAATTTCAAAAGAGAAGATGAAATGGTTTTCATCAAAACACATGTCATTAGAAACAATTAATTTCATTCAAAATATACAAAACATTTAATGTCTTCATTTCTCAATAATCATTATCAAAATAATTCTTCAGATCATTCATTTTAATAAAAAAAAAAATTTTAAGAATCAATATTTTATTTAAAAATCTATTTTCAGATATGTTTCATCACACATTATTATATTAGAAAAAAATTATCACGAATCTCAATTCATGATTTGTAAATTGATTAAAAATATAATTTAAAACAAACAAGCAATAACGGTTTCAATTGATAAGGACTATGTTATGAAACCAACTACCTCAATTCATGGTATCACAAACACCCAACAGGGGATCCACAATTGGAGAGACAAAGGGATAGAACTAACAAAGAGGGGATTGTATAAACACAATTCACAAATAAATATTTGGATAATAAATCACAATCTCATGATATATCTATAAGAAACCAAAGTATATCAAGTCTCGAGAATTAAGCCTAGCATCAGCAACCCCAATCTAAGGTTATTTTCAAGGAGAGAAGGGAAGATCTAGAAGAACATTGATGAATGACAAAGAACAAACAAGTACCTTTAAAAAACAAGACCCAACACCCAAATATCCATCAATATTGATCATTCAGAGGAAAGGAATCTCTAACATTTCCTAGTGGAGTCTCCTTAGTCAAGAGAATATTCCACTTAAAGAAAAATGGGGCAAAACAAATGAGTTTTAGGTATTAAAATAAAAATTTGGATTAATTAATTTGTGTTGCATGATTTGGTTGCATGGTTTGGCAATCGTACACCAACCACGCACCCCTTTCTGGGTTAATAGAGGAGATGTATGGATTGTCCACATAGTTTGAAAAATTGTGCACCAACATTTTTAAACATATTTTTTCCAAGTCACGTGGTTTAAAGGGAAGGTTATATGTTTTAGAATAATCATGTTCCCTCTTCTAGTATTGCAATTTAAAATTCATGATTAACTAGGAAGAGCCGCATGATTTTTCCTAATCATGAATCAACCATGTACAGGTCCAAAAACTTTTAAAAACTTCCAAAATTATCTCAAAAAAACCTGAGAAAAGACCCAAATAAAATATGGTCAAAAAAAGGGATGTGACTACCTGAAAGCAACATCGGGATGTGAAAATTATCTATACTATATTTTATTCCCATAGGAAGCCTCATCAAGAAGACCGGTCCACACAGATATAAGTTCATTGCTCCCTCATCATCATCACATGATCCCATGTCTCATGAGAGTCTGAACCATGCTGCTAGAGAACCCAAACAAATAGAATAGAATTACTTTGCAACACCTTCACTTGAGAATAAACTATCTTAATTGGCTGCTCAGTCATGGTCATATCAGGTTCCACATCAAGGTCTTCCCAACTCACAACATGAGACCAGTTCAAAAGATATTTCTTAAACTATGACATGTGAAACACATTATGAATTGAAGTCACTTGTGGTGGTAAGTCCAAATGGTATTCCACCTTTACAATCTAATTAGTATTCTCAACAGGCCTCACATATCTCAGTGCCAACTTCCCTTGTTTTCCAAGCCATCAGTGACCCATCTGAGGTGTGACTCTCAATAACACCTAGTCACTAATTGAGAACTCTAAAGGAAATTAATGTTGATATTCATAAGATTTATACCAAATATGATCCATTACCAACCTATAAATAATAATTTGGATCTTCATAGTCATCTCCTAGACCAAGCTAGGTTCCACCAAGGAAGCTTCACCAATCACTGACCAACATAGTGTGGATTTACAAGTCTGGCCATATAATACCTCAAAGGGTGCCATTTTAATGGAAAAATAGTGGCTGTTATTTTTGGAAAACTCAACCATGCCCAAGTGGAAATCCCATGATTCTCTAAAGTTAAGGATATAAGCATGAAGTATGACTTAAAGAATCTATATAGCCTGTTATCTCTATCCATTCATCTGAGGATGGTACGTTATGCTCAAATTGACATGGGATCCCATCAACTCCTAGAGGCCTCTCCAAAACTAAGATGTGAACCAGGGATCCCTATCAGAAAAAATAAAATATGGAACTCTATGCAATCTAATAATCTATTGCACAAATATATTTCCTAAATCCACTACTTTGGTGGTATCATGAATATAAATAAAGTGATATAATTTTTTAAATCAGTAAATCACCACCCAAATGCATTTTTCCTTGTGAATTATGCAATAACCCAACATTTAAATCCATCAATATCTCATCTCATTTCCAATTAACCATAGGGATGGGTTGAAGCAGACCAGAAGGTTTCTAATTCCCAACCTTGATCTACTTACAAGTATAATAATGGGAAAAAATCATCGATGTATAATTTTCTACCTAGTTTCAAGAATCAATGCCTCATATCATAAAACAAATTAGATGTTCCTGGGTAAATCTCCCACTAGGAATGATGGAAATCACCCATCACAACCTTTCTTATAGGTGATGTAATGACATAACGGTTCTTAAATCAAATAATTCCATCTGGAGATAGAGACCATTCATTGATGGTCTCCCCACCATATAAAGAATTCTTGATACCTAGAAACTCATCATCAAGATGCTACTTCTAGAGGATCATCTCAAGAAGAGAGGGTGTCAACTAAACACTTACTTGAACAAACTTAGTCTCATCTTCTCAATCTCCCAAACATATGAGAGAAAAGAGTTCCCTGAGATCCCACTCCTCTGGTGATTCTTTCATAACCTAGGATAGAAACTTCTGACTGAGAGTATTAGAAACAACTTTCCCTTTCCCATGTGTATAGTAAATGTCAAATTCAAAATATTGAAGGTAGTCCACTCATCACCTTTGTCAAAATTAAAATATTTCAGTAAAAAGATATATCTCAGTCTCTTATGATTAGAGTAAATGGTAAACCTTACCATAAAAAGGTTTTGTTTCCAGCACTTAAGGGTTTTCATTACCATTGAAAGTTCTATATCATGTGTGAGATAATAATTCTTGTGTGGAAAATGTTGACAAGAACCATAAGCCACCAGGTGATCACCCTGCATGAGAATGCATCCCAAAACCAAACCTGAAGCATCACAAAAGACCATATAGCCCTATCCAAACTCCATCCTTTAATACTAGAGATAAAGATAAATGATGTTCCAACTTAGAAAAAAAAGTCTAACATTTCAAATTCTAAATAAACTTAACTCCATTCCAATTGAGATCAGTCAATGGAGAAGAAATTTTAGAGAAATATTTCAAAAACTGGTAATAATACCCTACTAAACCCAAGAAGCTTCGAATCTCAAAGACATTTTATGGTTACTACCATGGAAATACAAATTTTACCTTTTTAGGATCAACTGAGATATCATGTTCTAAGACCACATTCCCAAATAAATCCACCTCCCATATCTAAAATTTTCAATTTGATAGTTTGTCATAAAGTAAGTGTTTTCTCAAGATGTCCAAAACTACTCTAAAATGAAGTAAATTATCCTCCTAGATTTTTGAATAAACCAATATTTCATTCATGAATTCCATAATTAAATAGTAGATATACTGGTGTAAAATCATATTTATCATATATATAAACACATTAAGATCATTGGTAAATCTGAATGGCATAACAAGATACTCATAGTGGTCATACCTACTCCTGAATGCAGTCTTAGGAATATCGAACTCCTTGATCTCGAGATGGTGGTAACCAAACTAAAGATAAATCTAAGAGAACCACTCCACCCCTTTTAGTTGATCAAATAAATAATAAATATAGTTCAATGATTAATTGTTCTCAATCATAACCTAATTGATATTTTGTTAATAAATGCATAAGAAAAGGGTTTCATCATCCTTTTTAGAGAAAAACACCAGTGTTGCCCAAGGTGACACACTGGGTCAAATGAAGCCTTTGGATATTAAGTCATCAAACTGATTCTTTAGTTCCTTCAGTTCAACTGGTTTTAAATGATAAGATGGAATAGATATTGGTTGTGTACCCAACACTATGTATATAGATAACTCAACCTCCCTATCTAGTGGTAGACTAGAAAATTCTAATAGAAACACTTATGGAAACTCAACAACTATTAGAGGAAGTTCACTGCAAGAGGCTTCTTGCTCTAGTTCAACAACATAAAAGGATATCATCCCTCCCAGCTCTAGAAGAGAATATCTATCTCAGCTAGAACTTGGGGTCCCATTCTCCCTAGAAAACACATAACTCTCTATCAGGGGTAGTAAAGGACACTTGTCAATGATAACGATCAATTTGAGCCTTATGAGCAACCAACCAGTCCATTCTAAGGAAAACATATAGGGTATCCCTTTCAATAACCAAAAATTCTCAAACAAGATCAATATTTGATCAGTATAAATCATAAGAAGGTATTAGAGACCCTTATCCCTCTTCATTCCAATAGTTGTTGAAATCTCCATCACATAAGGCATGAGCTCCGTTAGAAGATCCAATGAGTCCATGGTACTAGTTGATATGAAAGAATGAGAGTATCTAGTGTCAAATAAATTAGTTATTAAAGATTAGGTAATATAAATTATACCTCTCACTGTCACAGTACCCATATCAGATCCCACTAGAGATTCATTCACTATGTGGAGTTTCTTTATTATTGATGCCTGTGGATGGAACCCCATTATTCTTGAAGCATATGATTGCACCACATTTCCTATCGGTGCTGACAAGACTATGCCACTATTTAGGGAAATAAAAACATATAAAAACCTCTACAAATTTCCTCAAAGATCACATGATCTACAAATCACTGGTTCTTCCATGTAATCGCACTTCAAGTGCCCAATATTTCCACACTAGAAAAAAGTTAGTGGGTTTGGTTACAATATCCAAGGATATATTTTCAAAATCCCATACCCCCATCGGTACCCCTCATGGGATAATAATAATAAATAGAGAGAGATAATGAACCCCAAATCTCACCTCCAATAGGCTGCAAGTTGGAAACTAGAACCGAGTTCATATAATCTATGAAATGGGAGGCATCACCCTCAATATATAATTTAATGAATAATAGGTAAGATTAGATCTTTCAATCAAATCCATACATAAGTAAATAATAAATCCCAATACATAATGTAATGCCATACATAAACTGAACAACTAGAAATAAATACCAAAACAAGCCTAGGCAGTAGTCACAATCTCCAACAACACCTCTAAGCTAATAACACTTAACTTGATCACTAACCATCTCCTATGGACCTAAAAATAGTTTATATATACATAGGGTGAACATAACATGTATACTCAGTAGGATCCTCCCCAGAACCTCACTTGAAAAAATGTGAATGAAGTATACTAAATCCCAGTGAATAAACAAATGAAACCAACTCATCGCCTAAATAGGTAAAGTTATTTCTCATCCTCATCGTGGCTCTCTCACCAAGTATTACATACAAGTAATATTATCCATATCAAATCATACATATAAATGAAGTTACCCCACTTACACTTCCTCAATGGTTTTTCACTCTCATGCCTTAATAGCTCACTTCATGTGCTCATCCCTCATCATGCATATCATGAAAACATATCACATTCATTCTACATCCCATATATCCTAGCATAACCTCATTATCATCATCTCATAACCAAGTAGAAGTCTGAAATCCACTAAAACCCATGTATCATGAATTATACCTCAATCCATCACAACCCATGCATATACAGTCATGGGAAGTGATAGCCACCATGACTAGATATAAGTATGTACTATAACCTCATGTTGTTATAACCTACACCTAAATGTATATAAAAATCGAAATCCATCACTTCTTATGTGAGTCCATACCCTATAACTTAATCCGTCACAACTTGAATTTTCCCACACATAATACTACATCTAAAGGGAGAGTGGGGGAGTGGGAGAAGTCAACAATCCCAACCCAAAAAAACATTTGGGTCTTGTTTTCCCTACTGATTTGGGTGGTAAAGATTATGAAATCATAAAATTTATGATATATCATACACATCTACACTAAGGGAAACTACCTAGCCTACACTTAACTGCAACTATCATCGCACAAGAAACATGGTTTCCACCACTAAGGTCTAGATCTTAATCATTCACACAATAATCATGATTAAATATTAATTTATTTATTGGTTATAAATTAATTAATATTATTTCATATTTATTTCCAAGATTATCGCAATAGTCTTCAAAGCCAAGTTCCTTAAATGCCATAATTTCCTGCTTTTATTCAAGTATGTCATCATTATCTATAATCATAAAGAATCATCCATGTTAATTTATTAATCCATTTATGTTTCATAATTTTTGGATACTTTAGGACTCATCCTAAGTTATTATAAGGATAATTCACTCATGATCCATGAAACCAAATGAAACAAGCAATTAAGAACCACTATAATCAAATATTTGGAAAACCCACCATCAAAGAAAACACCAAGAATATATCAATGGGAAATACTAGATCTTAACTAATTATAACCACCATGGTTTCATCCCTAACACTATTGTGCATAATACTTTTCATCCCACCATCATCGACATCAACCATCATTATAGCCTCAAGAAATTCCCATTCATTTCTTTTCAAACATTTCCAACCATATCAGGTTATTAAAAAATCATACCAAGGATCTAATTTTCTAGAGTATACATGCATGAAAGAAAAATGTGGAAAATGAAAAAATTCAAGGGAAACTAAGGCCATTGCATTAAGGAATTCATCCTCCTATAAAAAATACAGATGGGATTGATCAATCTCAAACAATTATCTTTAGTAAACAAACGTTTAATTATCATCTTGAATTAACCAGTTCATTATGCATGGGTTCTACAACAAGAAAACTATAAACAATATCTAATTATTAGATAATAATAAATTATTAATATGATTCAAGTATAACTTATAGATTATATCAATTTCAAAGAAGGATAATTATCAATTTACATGACTCTTCCATTAATCATAATACCATAATTCCATATTTATGTTGTTTATCAAATTTATAGAATATCAACCATGATAAACAATAAAAATAATCATAGCCAAAGATATAACACTATATAGTAAATCAAATGTAAATTAACAAGGCATATAACACATGTGGTCGTAATATCATAATTTACTCACACACATAAGATAATACCATGAAGTAAGAAAATAATTATTATAATTACATATTGACTAGGAAAATATCAAGAAATAATTTTATAGAAACATGTGATCAATACCCCAACTTATTTCTTTGATTTTTATATTATAAAATAATATTTAATCTACTAAAAGTGAAAATTATTAGTATTCTTCCTTTATATTCAAGATTATAATAATAATAATAATAATAATTTGTATACAATAATACTTTCTCTTTCCTTTGATAGTTTTTCATATCATTATCTATTTTTAAGGATGATATAATCTATTTATTCAAAGGAATCTCAAGCATGATACGATCAAACTTGCACATAAAATAGAAGATGAGTTGTATATCCCTTGCTTGGAAGAAGCTTCAAAAGATGTTGTAGTAAAAAAAGGGAGAGAAAGATAATCATATAGGTATAGAAATGTGAGAATCCTTGGTTTAAATTACCAAAGGGTTCTCAGATGATCACAAAGACTCTCTATACTTCAATGGAAAAGTTTGGATCACTCGGGTTTGAAGGAAAACTCAAGAAACTCAAATGATGAATGAAATATATGATTTATAATATTTCATATGTCATTTTTTGGATATTTCCATAAAACTTGGTTATATATTTATATTTTAATTCATCTTAAATCAGTTTCCATATAATTATAAATTAAAATAGTTTTGATTTAACTTATCTTGCATGATCCATTTAAGGATCTTGGTATTTAGGAAAGAATTAAGAGAATAAAAGATTTAATTTATTCCATTCATAGATATAAATCCATGATTTCAATTGATATTTTAATTTTATTTCATAGAAAAAATATATTGCAAATCAAATAAGGAATTGTGGTTTTTCTATATAAAACAGGTTACCCTCACATAATAGGAATGTGCTACATTAGGATAATATGGTTTAACTTTATGTATCTAGTTACCTTGATGTATTTAAAATACACTAACATGAGTCTATACATGACCTTTATGTGAGGTAATAAAATAGAGGTTTACCCTCACACGTGGTTGGAATCCACTCTTATGCGAGAAATAAGTTACCTTGACATAATGAAGGGAAAAGGGAACTTACCTTGATGTGGGATTTTGGATACCTTTATGCAACCATTAAAACATGGGATTTACCCTTACTTATCCAAACATATACCCTTATCCAGTGAAGACTGCCTTTACACGGCCTTTAAAATCCCTAATTTAACTTTATAAAATAATAAAAATAGAAGGATGACCTTTACATATCCAATTAAATCCAGGCTTTACCCTTTTACAACTATATAAACTAACTTTTTATGGAATATGAAAAAAATTAATGACTTTTATATATATAATGTATTTATGGGAAACATAAGGGTAAGTGGATCTACCTTCACATAGGAATAGGGTGTTGGGTGATGGTAATAAGGAAAAAATAAATAAATAAATAAATAAACATATAAATAATTAATAAAAGAGACCATGAACACCCTCTCGACACCTCTAAAAATTAAGAAAATACCAAGGGGGATTTGGGAAATCTAGATCCTTACATTAGATAACTCTCAAACAATTATCATTCTCAAGAATTAAAATCAAACCCAGAAAAGAAATAAAAATGAGTCAGAACAACTACCTCATGAGATACCTCTCAAAAAACTCATCACATCCATCACACCAGAGGAAAACATTGTATAAACACAAAACATCAACAACTATACTATAAAACAAGAAAAGTTCTTAAAAATTATCACAATAATAAAATATCAACCAAATCATCTCAATAAGGATCAAATATCAAAAAACTTAGGATATTGAGAATGCATATGTGAATCCTTCTCTTAATTTTACTCATCCACACCACTGTATCCTCACAAGAAATTAATCTTACACCCATGAAATACCTTCTTCCAATGGTTCTGGATCTCAACAGGTCGATCCTTGAAGGTCACATCATCCTAGATATCTAGCTCACCCAAATTTATGGAATGGTAATCATCATAAAGATACCGATAAATCTAGGGTATATGGAAGACATCGTGTATCTGGATCATCTATGGGGGAAGTCTTAACTGATATGATACAGTTATGACATGAATCAATGCTTCAAAAGGCCAAAAAACTAGGTAGAAAACTTACTCCCATGGTCAAACCTTCACTACCTGCAATGAGGAGACACCTTTAAGAACATGTGATCTCCAATGTTGAGCTCTAGAGACCTAATCCTATGATTAGAATAATAATTATGAAGATCTTGCACTACCTTTATTTTCTCATGGATCACTCATACCTTCTATTCCAAGCTCTTTACCAATTCTAGTTCAAGAATAGTTGACTCTCCAACCTCATTCCAACACAATGGTGATTAGAAAGTCCAGCTATACAGTTCTTTAAATAAATCCATACAAATAGTGGAGTGATAACTATTATTGTAATAAATAGTCACCAATGGTAGGTTCCTCACCCATGAACCTAAAAAATCCAAAATTAACATGTGTAACATGTCCTCTAAAGTCTAGATAGTACACTCTTTCTAACCATACATATATGGATAAAAAATAGTTTTAAGGAATAACCAAGATCCAAAAGCATTCTATAGATCTCTCTAAACCCTGGAGGTGAACTGGGTATCACAATAAAATATTATCATCTTCAGAACCCCATGAAGACTCACCATATCCTTTAAATAATGTCTCAACAAAGCCTCTACTAAGCTGGACTCTTTAATCGAAAATATGTGATATGACTTTTTCAAGCAGCCCATGATCACCCATATCACATCACAACCTTCATGAGATCAAGAAAATATGGTGATGAAGTCCATAAAAATGTCCTACCATTTCCCCTAGGGAACATTAAGTTGTTGAAGCAACCCATTAAGAACATGTTGCTCAGCCTTCACCCTCTTGCAAACCAAACATCAAGAGACAAACTCTGCAACTTGTTGTTTCATTACAAACCAAAAAAAATTAACTCACAAGTAATGATACATATTTTTCACACTAATATATGCCTTAATAAAATAAAACCACATCATGAATCACCAAAATAACAAAGAGCCTCCCCTAAAATAACACCTGATGCTAATCATACTAAGACTATCCCTCAGGGGCATCGCCAAAAACAACTCAATATTACCAAACCTCCACCTTAGAATCCCCCACCCAAGGCTCCTCCACATAGTGAACCAAATATTAATTCAACGTCATCTAATAAATAAACTCTATGCCATAAACTATTCCCATATCAAGGCGCATCACATCTAACTCTTTCATCACTCTCCAAGAGTCTCCAGACTCACGCACGACAACACCATGTGACTTTTTACTCAAGGAATCAAACACAAAATTTAATTTCCATGATGTGTCAAAAATCTAAAATTTATAATCCTTAAATAATTTATTCCATCATCATTACCACAAATTCAATTCACATTTGTAAAATACGTACCTAAAACTCTTGTGATATATGAAGACCACAAAGTGTTCACTGATGCGGTAATGATGCTAAAACTTCAAAGAAAAAGTAACCATAGAAAACTCAAGAACATGGTTTATGTAGTTAAATTCATGAATTCATAAATACCAAGAACCATGAGTGATAATGTCACTCAACTTTAGTAGAACACAACCCAATACAATACATGAAGCATCAAATAAAATTTGAATGGTGTTCCCTCCTTTAGTAAATGAAGAACCATAGCACTTAATAGCTTCACTTTCAAATACTCAAAGTCATCATGGAACTGGTTAGTCTAAAAGAACATATGATAATTTCTATTCAAGTATTCTATTAGAGCCACAATATAACAAAATTTAGGAATGAACCACTTTTAATAACCAATGGGACAAAGAAAACTCTACACCTCAAAATATCTCATAGATGAGTTGTGTGATCTTACTTTGACTTATAGAAAGTAGTATGTTGTCAATAAACACTAACAATAACCAGTATGGGATTAAAAAAATTTAGTTTGACTTTAGAGGAGGATGGGAACAGTGACTTGATAATCTCGTGAATGGATACTTTGTAAACCCTACCTTATGGATCTCAGATATGACTGATTTTTTTCTTGGTAAATCTGGATTCCGATGGCCTCCTTTGATCCGAATTGGGAAAGATCTTTCGAGAATGGTGAATCTATTACAAAGGTTGACAAATATCTTCCTGATGATTTCATTTGGGATTTTAAGCAACCAACCAAATGGATTTCCTTCATAGAATCTCTCAAGGGATCAGATCTACAAAATCATTCCTCAACGACGCCCCTAATAATTAAAAAACTTGATGATGGAGGCTTTTTGGTTGAAGTGGACTCTAAGGTGATACAATAGAGAGAGAAAATGTGTAAGTTTTCTGTTCTTGGTCAGATTTCTTACCTTCAAGGTGACAAACTATGGCCATTAAATGAGATAAAACCTAGGATTGGTCATTGTTGGGGATCAACCAATTGGAAGTTAGATCCAATCGGGAGAGGTTACTTTCATATTATTCTCCATTTTCTTGAGGAATTAGAATGGGTCTAGAAACATGGAAATATACACCTGAAACCAGGCGTTCTTCTCTTGTCCACTTGGTATTATGAATTCAACCCTTTTACCCATCGGAACCCCATGGCCTAGATATGGGTTTTCTTATATGGGCTAAGATGGTACTTTTGGCACCCAAATTTTTTTAATAACCTTAACTCTTACATAGGAGTTACCTTAAAGATTGATCAGAGGACATTGAATGGTGAATTGGGTAAATATGGAAGAGTTATGGTGTAGGTTAACCTAGAGTCAAAGATTCCTCATGTCATTTCTTTCAATGCTAAAGAATATAGGACTGGGTTAAGGATTTAATATGAACATAGGACCCCTTTTGTGATTATTTCAAGATAATTGGCCATACTATTGTCAATTATTGAGTGATAAAAAAGAAGGTTTTCCCCCTACTAAGAAGGATTGGACTGAAGTCAAGAATAATAAGAGGTATAATAGTCATACCTTAAAAAAGGATAAGAAACATTTGAAGAAAAAGGAAAAATGGATTAGAAAGGTCGGTTACCCATCTTCCTTAGCAGACCCTCTCAAGCAGTCATGGGAATACATGGTTGAAATGGAGGAATTTTTGAAGGAGGATAAGTACATTGTTGAAGAAATATTCTCCTTGATTATGGACATTGTCAACCATAGCCTTCAAGATGATAATACCGAGCTAGCAAAAAATGGTAAGCAATACACTGATGTGAATATGGATACTGCTCAGGAATTGCATAGGCCTGAAAAAACTAGTACTCACTGAGTTGAAGGTTGTAACGCCCCGACCCCAGCTACCTAGAGTCGGTGCATTACTTCGTAACATTGGCATGATCACAAAAGATCAAGTCTCGAAAGACCAATTAGTTTAGTAGCCTTGGAAACACTAGATACATTCATAAGTATTTCATTACATCAAAAGTAAACAAACTAAAATAACATGGTCTTCATAGTCCACACTCATATCTTCACTGACTATTCTCGCAAGTCAGTCATAATACACTTCTTCACATCCTGGAAAATATTTAAACATTGAAAGGGGTGAGCTCAGATGCTCAGTAAGGATAACAATACTGCGGAAGCTTTCATAAGAAAACATAAGCATTTAAGGCAATGTATAACTAAAACAAAAGCCTTTTAAACATGAACTTCAACATAATATGCCAAAAGTAAAATGAGACAATGCCATTTACTTATTCACATGTTTATTCTACTGGTCGAATAATCACATGCAATATCAATAACCACTTTCATAATGATGGAATGCATAATGCCAGACTATCATAACCACGTGGCCAAGGCCTCATGCCAAGACCACAAATAAGATTTTGTCAAGGCCTCGTGCCAAGACACTAGTTTGTCTCATGAGACCTGCCGATGCATCGAGGAGCTATAGCGGGCTCCACCCGTCACTTATTAAGTCCAATGCATTCCTCATATGAATAGGTTTAAACATATCATAAACCATAACATAATCGTATCACATGAAACATGCATAAATGAAACATAACATTTACACATTTCAATCACAAGATTTCAATACAACACATTGATATAATAAAAACGATTTCAAAACCATTTTCAATAACAAAATAAAAGAAAGTTAAAACTTTGTATTTATTTTTCATTAAAAAAAGTGATGGCTTGTAGAGGACGCCGAAACTCAAATAATGGTCACGGCGGCGGAGAAGTCATTGTCGCCGCATATGTACGGAAAGAAAAACATTCCCTTTTTGTCATTTAGTAAAACGCTTCATATAAAAAAGATTCCTTTTGAATAAATGTAAAAGTCAAAGGGGTTTATACACCATATAAAAGAATGTTGTGTATAAAACCAAATATGCCTCAATGAAAGGAGATTGAGACGAAGTCCTTAAAAAGATCATTTCTAAAATAAAATAGATCTATTATGTGTATTCACTATAGGTACACATAAAGAATACAAAATAAGACATAATAATATCATGACATAATTTGAAAGTAGAAGATTAACCCAAAGAATGGAAGTTGGGTTAAGAAATTCCCTTACCTCATGTCCGACTTGACTCAACCGTTCTTTAACCTCCTGAATAATAAACTAGAGTTAATATCTACCTTATTAAGAACCATTTTCAATTTCATTATCCTTTTTATATCACTTATTACAATTTTATGAACGTTATGTAATTATTTAAGTTAATAACGGTCGTTTTGTCGATCTTTGGTACTTGAGTCAACAATAAACTTCTTATAATTACAAGTTGTTCATGTGGTAGAATATCCATTATATCCAGAATTATATTCATGATTTAGATGTCATATATATCTTATATATCCAGTATATACATTCATTTATAATATTACATAACATTTAGAGGTAAGAAATGAAATGCACCGTTCATGGAGACGGTAAGCCGTACGTACGCATGAACGCTACTTTCATTTCAATTTCATATTTAATGGAACTAAATCATAATGATATAAATGTATAATATAATTCCAGTATAATATAGTGTATAATACCATTTACTCCATCCTTTATACATCCCACATATGGCATTAACGATTCAAATCACTTTGAGGGGGCGGTAGTCCGCACTTCCTAAAATGAAATTATCGCGTTTTACCCATAATGGAAATCATAAAGTATGCCATAAATGAGAAATACAGAAGCATAAGTAAAACATAAGCATATTATATATCATATATAAAAATAGTGACATCTTAATGGCCACCTTTGAAGGTGTTATATGAGTGTTGAACAATCATCATTTCGTGAGGCAGAAATTCGCCATCCACAGAAACCGTATGTTATTTAACCATTAGATGTAGGTGTGTGTAAGTGTAGCTCAAATACTTATTATAACAACATCCTAGTATATTTAGGATACTGGTGTTGTTACAAAATAAATGAATAAAAAGATTTTAGGGGGTTGGAGAAGAAAAATAAAACAAAACAACATTAGAGAAGACATTACCTCAAAATCGGGTAACTCTTTTTGATTTGAGCCAAAGGCTTCCTTGGGAAGAGTTCTTCCCAAAGTAATGCTTCTAGGAGTAAGAGGGGGAAGTTGGGAGAGTATTTGGGCAGAGGTTGGCCGAGAAAAATGGCTTGAAAGTGTAAATGAGGTGGGAGAGGTGGGGGCCTTTTATAAGTGGAGAGGAGGGGCACTTTTGGAAAGATTGAAATGTTATATTATTTCACAATGCTTTTCGGATTCTATAGGTCCCACACTTATATAATTCGAGGATAAGGTGATAAGGTTTCTAAATCTCCTCATCCAATAGTCTTTGTACAAGTGTAAGCCTTGGATTTTGCATTATCTTTTCATTTTATTTAAATCGTTAAATAATGAGGTCATCGCTGCATCATAATGATGTCATAAATAATTTAATTTATTTAATGTCTAAAATTTATAAAAAAAAATACTATGATTTAGGAAATCTTTTTATCTTTCTAATGAATATTTATAGTCAATATTTGGACTTGTTTAACCCCACTTAAAAACTGTTTTAGTAAAATAACTCATGTTTGTGTCAATTTAATTTTAACATTAAATAAATATATATTAATGTCATTTTCCAACTAAAGTGGCTCCATGGGGTCCCCAAGTTGACCCATGGGTTGTATTGGTCGTCCATGACTCATCCAATAGGAGTAGGACAAGTGTCATGCTCATCTCATATTATTAAAACATTATTTGTACCTTAAACTACACTAATTACCTCTAATAGCGATTAAGAACTTAAAAGTTACTATTCACCAAAAAATTATTTTAATCTCATTGAACCAAATTTTACTTCTTAATGACAACCATGTATGTCGGATTTTTGAAAATCAAATCACAGAAGTGGTAATATTTCATTTAAACGAAAAATCAGTTATTTAACTACCACTTACTGGTTTCACTATTCATCAAAAATTGAAGTTTTTCAGAACAATGCCAAAATTTCACTCTAAGCTATAATTGATATTCCGAATTCAAAAATGATGTCTATTTTACAAAATTCCAAACATATAAGTTTCATTAATTAATTTTATAATTAATTCCCGCTGTTACGACAAATAGCGTGTTTTTAAGAAACAATTTATATCAAAAGATTGGCAATTGTTTATGTCCAATTTCAATGTTAAATTAATTCTAATGACCACCTTTGGATAAAATGGTAAAAATATATTCTAATTATACCTTAAAACCACTAAATAGTATAATTTATCACAATAAATTATTTTTATTAAAAAAGTTGTTTTAAAGTATTTTTCACTATTCATAAAAATTAGAAGTTCTCAGAAAAATACCAAAAATTCAACATAGGCTAATTTCGATATTCCGAATCCAAAAATGAAGTCCATTTTGAAATATAAAATTTCTATAATTTTAAAAAGTGGTTATTACTATTCATAACGGCTAATTTGATTAGTCGCGTTGTTTTAGAACTCGAAGTTGCGTACAATGCAAGCTATTGCATTATTGAATGAGAAGCGTATCGTGGAAGCTCGGGGTGTTACATTCTCCCCTCCTTCAATAAATTGCGTCCTCGCAATTTGAAATTTTTCTTTGAAAATAAAAGGTTGAAAAGAGAAAATACCTTTGAGGAAAACCCACATCGGAAATAAGGTTAATAAATATATAACATTAAAAGAAAGCAGGATAAGTACAAAGGTCACCCGATATAGCCCATTATAGGATTCTATGAAAATATGGATATGGAGGAGAAACAAACCATCAAGGTCTGATGGAGAGTTATAGATAACAGGATTAGGAGAAATTTTAACTACAAGAAAATCACAAACTTGTGATTGGTTAAACGGTCATTGAATCCCCAGTTGGAAAAGTTAACCGACAACATTTTTGTTTTAAGTTACCTTTTATAATGTTGAGGAATTTATTTAGGAGATTTACTAAGAACGTAAGGGAAAATACATACTTGTTATGTATACTTTTATTCGTTAATAAATTTTTACCGCAAACCCAACTTTTACTCCGGAACTCAAAAATATTCTATTTATCCTAATTGTATAAGGTTCCAAATGTTAACACATACCATTTAGATTAGTAAAATTATTTTGTAATAACCAGGGACTTCCTGTAGGCTAGTGGTAGGAAATAAAGGCTTGTCGCACTATGGTTGTGGGTTCGATTCCTGCAGCTTTGTCCGATGCGACGGGTTATTCCCCACCCTACAGGTTGTCTTTTTCCTAAAACTATAGTATTATAATATTCCAAAAATAATATTCAGAAATGCTTTAACCTTAAACAATACTATCCATGGTTCAACTTAATCCATTCCAACCTTAATAGTTATCCAAAATACCTTCGTCCAGACTTTCTCTAAAAGGTCTCTAAATTCCAAAATCAATTGTAACATCAGATTCCCCAAACAAAGAAAAGTTTCTCTTATTGTCACATACTAAAAATATGATTACCTTAATCATATTAAAACCATACTAAAATCAACAAGTACTGCAGTACAATCCATATATCTATATCACATTATTCTTATAACTAGAATATAATCCTTGAGTCCAAAAGCACCAATACATTAATTATTCTGCTTCAACTATAGTCACAGCATAAGATTGGCCTTGATCCCTTGGCCTTTTCTGAGGTAAGTTTCCTTGACGCTTAGGACATTCATTTGCATAATGCCCTATTTCCCTACAATTGTAGCATTCAACTTTGACAGCCTCTTTCTTTCCCTTGCAATCACGAGCCTGGTGACCCTTTTCTCCACATTTATAACAAACTCCCATTCCTTTTAGGCAAGTACCAGGGTGATTCTTCCCATAATTATCACATAATGGAAAATCCTTCTTTCCCTTTTTCCCTTTATCTGTCTCTTGTTCCACCGTTCTCTTCTTCTCTTGCTTTACTTTGTTGTCATAAGACTTAGAGAATTCCTTTTCTGTCTTGATAGAACACGAGACAATATCTTCGTATGATGAGAAGGATTGTTATACTAAAGCTCGACGTAGAAATGGTTTTAACCCATCAAAGAAACGATCAATCTTACCTCTTGGGTTACGTATATAATCTGCAGCATACCTCGCTAACCTTGTAAAGTTGGCCTCATACTTTGCGACATTCTCATCCTCCTTTTGTTTCAGACTCAGAAATTGCCTTTCCATATCTGCTCGATGGTCACGAGGAAAGTATTTTTCTAAGAAAATCTCTTTGAACTCCCTCCATTCCATATTCGATACGTCATCATCTTCCTTTGTGTTTTGAATCAGCGACCACCACTGATCGGCATCTCCAGTGAGGCGGTAAACTGCCATGACAACCTTCTCCCTTTCACTACTCCCCAAGGCATGGAATATTTTCTCTAAGGAATTTATCCATTGCTCAGATACTATAGGATTTGTACTCCCATTGAAGGTTGGTGGTTGTTGCCTCATGAAGCGGTCTAACATTGATCCTCCACGTTGTGGATCAGGGTGCTCTATACGAGTAAGGTTATTATTCATAACCTGCGTGAGTTGTCCCAGTACGTTGAGAAGCTGATCAGCACCAGTTGTATCACTAGCTCCACCATAATTATCTTGAGCAGGAGGGAAATCCCTACATGGAGTGCGTGCATTGATACGGTTTCCATTCCTTCCACTAGGCGCCATTTCTAAACAATGGCATAAACTAGATTAGTTTATGAATCTAAATACATAATTCCATACTTGTAAAACACTTTACATAAATTGAACTATTTATGGATATAATCCATAATCATAAAAAGAAATGTTTTCTTTGAGGAAGTATATACTCATAACCCTTCATAGTGGTTTGTAAATAAAATGAGAATTATCCTAAGCATATCCCCCGGGAGTGTCGTAACCAAGAGTGCAGCAAGGCCCGTTGTCGTGCACCAGTTCCCGTTCGAGTCTAGCTCAAAGCGGTGTTTTCGGGTTTTACCCCTAGGTACATCTGTGCCAGAGCCACCTCTACCTGCTCGTATCCATACTGGGATGTATTGCTCGGAAAACTCACAACATCTCTACAATACCAAAATTCTAGGAAGTTCTTCTATAGTAATCCTCAAAGTCTATCTTCGAGCTATGTGCTCTAATCAGAGTTTATCTAAATCTAGCTTCCAAGGTTAGTACTAAACTGCCTCTGATACCAACTGTAACGCCCCGACCCCAGCAACCTAGAGTCGGTGCATTACTTCGTAACATTGGCATGATCACAAAAGATCAAGTCTCGAAAGACCGATTAGTTTAGTAGCCTTGGAAACACTAGATACATTCATAAGTCTTTCATTACATCAAAAGTAAACAAACTACAATAACATGGTCTTCATAGTCCATACTCATATCTTCACTGACTATTCTCGCAAGTCAGTCATAATACACTTCTTCACATCCTGGAAAATATTTAAACATTGAAAGGGGTGAGCTCAGATGCTCAGTAAGGATAACAATACTGTGGAAGCTTTCATAAGAAAACATAAGCATTTAAGGCAATGTATAACTAAAACAAAAGCCTTTTAAACATGAACTTCAACATAATATGGCAAAAGTAAAATGAGATAATTCCATTTACTTATTCACATGTTTATTCTACTGGTCGAATAATCACATGCAATATCAATAACCACTTTCATAATGATGGAATGCATAATGCCAGACTATCATAACCACGTGGCCAAGGACTCATGCCAAGACCACAAATAAGATTTTTTCAAGGCCTCGTGCCAAGACACTAGTTTGTCTCATGAGACCTGCCGATGCATCGAGGAGCTATAGCGGGCTCCACTCGTCACTTATTAAGTCCAATGCATTCCTCATATGAATAGGTTTAAACATATCATAAACCATAACATAATCGTATCACATGAAACATGCATAAATGAAACATAACATTTCCACATTTCAATCACAAGATTTCAATACAACACATTGATATAATAAAAACGATTTCAAAACCATTTTCAATAACAAAATAAAAGAAATTTAAAACTTTGTATTTATTTTTCATTAAAAAAAGTGATGGCTTGTAGAGGACGCCGAAACTCAAATAATGGTCACGGCGGCGTAGAATTCATTATCGCCGCATATGTACGGAAAGAAAAACATTCCCTTTTTGTCATTTAGTAAAAAGCTTCGTATAAAAAATATTCCTTTTGAATAAATGTAAAAGTCAAAGGGGTTTATACACCGTATAAAAGAATGTTGTGTATAAAACCAAATATGCCTCAATGAAAGGAGATTGAGACGAAGTCCTTAAAAAGATCATTTCTAAAATAAAATAGATCTATTATGTGTATTCACTATAGGTACACATAAAGAATACAAAATAAGACATAATAATATCATGACATAATTTGAAAGTAGGATATTAACCCAAAGAATGGAAGTTGGGTTAAGAAATTCCCTTACCTCATGTCCGACTTAACTCAACCGTTCTTTAACCTCCTGAATAATAAACTAGAGTTAATATATACCTTATTAAGAACCATTTTCAATTTCATTATCCTTTTTATATCACTTATTACAATGTTATGAACGTTATGTAATTATTTAAGTTAATAACGGTCGTTTTGTCGATCTTTGGTACTTGAGTCAACAATAAACTTCTTATAATTACAAGTTGTTCATGTGGTAGAATATCCATTATATACAGAATTATATTCATGATTTAGATGTCATATATATCTTATATATCCAGTATATACATTCATTTATAATATTACGTAACATTTAGAGGTAAGAAATGAAATGCACCGTTCATGGAGACGGTAAGCCGTACGTACGCATGAACGCTACTTTCATTTCAATTTCATATTTAATGGAACTAAATCATAATGATATAAATGTATAATATAATTCCAGTATAATATAGTGTATAATACCATTTACTCCATCCTTTATACATCCCACATATGGCATTAACGATTCAAATCACTTTGAGGGGGCGGTAGTCCGCACTTCCTAAAATGAAATTATCGCGTTTTACCCATAATGGAAATCATAAAGTATGCCATAAATGAGAAATACAGAAGAATAAGTAAAACATAAGCATATTATATATCATATATAAAAATAGTGACATCTTAATGGCCACCTTTGAAGGTGTTATATGAGTGTTGAACAATCATCATTTCGGGAGGCAGAAATTCGCCATCCACAGAAACCGTATGTTCTTTAACCATTAGATGTAGGTGTGTGTAAGTGTAGCTCAAATACTTCTTATAACAAAATCCTAGTATATTTAGGATACTGGTTTTGTTACAAAAGAAATGAATAAAAAGAGTTTAGGGGGTTGGAGAAGAAAAATAAAACAAAACAACATTAGAGAAGACATTACCTCAAAATCGGGTAGCTCTTTTTGATTTGAGCCAAAGGCTTCCTTGGGAAGAGTTCTTCCCAAAGTAAGGATTCTAGGAGTAAGAGGGGGAAGTTGGGAGAGTATTTGGGCAGAGGTTGGCCGAGCCAAATGGCTTGAAAGTGTAAATGAGGTGGGAGAGGTGGGGGCCTTTTATAAGTGGAGAGGAGGGGCACTTTTGGAAAGATTGAAATGTTATATTATTTCACAATGCTTTTCGGATTATAAAGGTCCCAAACTTATATAATTCGAGTCTAAGGTGATAAGGTTTCGAAATCTCCTCATCCAATAGGCTTTTGACAAGTGTAAGCCTTGGATTTTGCATTATATTTTCATTTTATTTAAATCGTTAAATAATGAGGTCATCGCTGCATCATAATGATGTCATACATAATTTAATTTATTTAATGTCTAAAAATTATAAAAAAACTACTATGATGTAGGAAATCTTTTTATCTTTCTAATGAATATTTATAGTCAAAATTTTGACTTGTGTAACCCCACTTAAAAACTATTTTAGTAAAATAACTCATGTTTGTGTCAATTTAATTTTAACATTAAATAAATATATATTAATGTCATTTTCCAACTAAAGTGGCTCCATGGGGTCCCCAAGTTGACCCATGGGTTGTCTTGGTCGGCCATGACTCATCCAATATGAGTAGGACAAGTGTCATGCTCATCTCATATTATTAAAACATTATTTGTACCTTAAACTACACTAATTACCTCTAATCGCGATTAAGAACTTAAAAGTTACTATTCACCAAAAAATTATTTTAATCTCATTGAACCAAATTTTACTTCTTAATGACAACCATGTATGTCGTATTTTTGAAAATCAAATCACAGAAGTGGTAATATTTCATTTAAACGAAAAATCAGTTATTTAACTACCACTTACTGGTTTCACTATTCATCAAAAATTGAAGTTTTTCAGAACAATGCCAAAATTTCACTCTAAGCTATAATTGATATTCCGAATTCAAAAATGATGTCTATTTTAAGAAATTCCAAACATATAAGTTTCATTAATTAATTTTATAATTAATTCCCGCTGTTACGACAAATAGCGTGTTTTTAAGAAACAATTTATATCAAAAGATTAGCAATTGTTTATGTCCAATTTCAATGTTAAATTAATTATATTGACCACCTTTGGATAAAATGGTAAAAATATATTCTAATTATACCTTAAAACCACTAAATAGTATAATTTATCACAATAAATTATTTTGATTAAAAAAGTTGTTTTAAAGTATTTTTCACTATTCATAAAAATTAGAAGTTCTCAGAAAAATACCAAAAATTCAACATAGGCTAATTTCGATATTCCGAATCCAAAAATGAAGTCCATTTTGAAATATAAAATTTCTATAATTTTAAAAAGTGGTTATTACTATTCATAACGGCTACTTTGATTAGTCGCGGTGTTTTAGAACTCGAAGTTGCGTACAATGCAAGCTATTGCATTATTGAATGAGAAGCGTATCGTGGAATCTCGGGGTGTTACAAAGGTGAGGAAACTATTCCTAAACTGAATGGTAATTCTACTGATTTAGAAGTCCCTAATATGCTCAAGCCTTTGGACTCACTTTCTACTCAAACTCAGTCACCTAAGCATACTATTTCCAGGGAGATGTTTTTCAAGAGAAACAACTCCATTGTGACTTCTAATCAATCTATTACATATGAAACTCGAGCCTACAAAATCTCTAAAGTGGAAAATATTAGTATAGAGGAGATTGGTATACCTCAATTCTCGAAGAAACCTATATAAGGAATGGTATTTCATTGCCCAAAAGAGCAGGGAGATACAATATATACTGAAAAAGAGGAGTAGAGCAGCCCTAAGCATAGGTTGGTTTCCCCTCCCACTCCATAATAGCCTTATAAATATGCCAACACATCTGTTCAGCTTTCATCTGAAGACAGTGCACTGGGCATGCATAGGGAGGCCCTACACACAGCTGGGATGAGCACTCTTATCCCTAAGGCTGACTCCAACACTCTTAAACTTGTTGGAAAGATTGAGGATTGTGATCTCATGAAAAAATAAATAAAACAGATGGAGATAAAGTAGGAAAATGAAAGAAAACAAATACATCAAGATGAGGAATTGATAGGTATGAAAATTAATGTTATTTCTCCTAACTCTTCTGTGACTGTTGGGAAAAAATCCCTCAAGGTATGGTTACGGTATTTTTGGGTTAATTGTGTTTGTTGAAAAAAGAAGGTTTCCATGGTGAATTGTAGAGTTCCAGAGATGTTGTTGAAAATCTATGTTGACAAAGAACCAAGATAAAGGAATGGATGATCAGGAGGCGGTACAAAAGAACAGATACAAGATGGCGCCGTTTTCCAATGTTTTCCAAATTTTTGGGGTCCAAAATTTGGAGTTTGGTGAGAATTTTGAAAAGTGGATATCCTTTAAGATCTTATTTAAATATGGAAAAGGCATGAGTTTTGCAAATATTGGATTCATTGATTGGATTTTGCGAAGAACAGAAAAATGATGGCGGTGATTCTTCGTGATTACGTCAAGCTTCACGAACTGCAGAGTTGAAGCGCATCATGGCGGTGAAGGGCTTTGTGAGGGAGCTTTGTGGAGAAGGCATGAACGGATTGACATTGATGCTATGTGATTACATCAAGCTCTGAGATCTGGAAAATTGCATTCGTGCTTTACGATTTTTAGAAAATTTTAGCGGGAACTTCAGAACTTCGCGATTTGAGATGACGTGGCGTTGACTTCACGTGGAAAGTTCGATGGTCGGTAGAATTATCTATAAATAGGCCTTGACCCCCTTAGGAGAAGCATAATAAAAAGAGAGAATTTTCAGAGAAAATATTTTTCTCTCGTTTCGCGAAGGTAGTTCGCGAAGGCAGTGTGCTTCGCGAAAGAAGACCTTCACAGCGGCTAATCTAGCTCTGCGAAAGTTGTGAGCTCTGCGCTGGCTCAGTGAGCTTTGTGAGGGAAGTCACTCTGTGATGACCTGATCTTCGAGACAGTGCTTCATGAGAGTTCTTTTCAAAAAGGCAGGAGCTTCTCGAAGGCTTGTTTGAGCTTTGCGAAATTGGGAGCCTCGCGAAGTAGGGTTCTTTGCAAAGGTGTTTCCAAAGTGAGTTGCCCAGTGTTCAGGGGCAAAGGGTTATTCATCATTGGATGAAATATGGACTTCAATAGAGCATCTATCAAAAGTTGAGGATGCATGTATTCATCCAAATGAAAAAACCTATAGGTTTATAAACTGAGAGTGGATCCCTTCCAAGTGCAGTGAGCAAAGGAAGAGGAAGAGTGTTATCCTTTCTACCGGCAGTGTTCCAGAGAGAGAGAAATAGAGAGTGACCCTTGGGAAGTAGTGATCTAACCCTAAACATTGTAAAGGTAGTGAGCCTGGGCATAGAATTGATCTAGCCCAAACATTATTGGCAGTGAGCTTTAGTGTATTTGGTATTGCGGCACATCGTCGTTGTATGCTCCTTAGATGTAGCCCAGTGAGGGTGAACCAAGTAAAAATCTTTATGTATGCCTTCTTTCATCCCTGCATTGCATTTAAAGCATCATCATCAGATAAAGAAGAAAAGAAGTAGTCACAATAAACACACAAGTGCAAACAAAGTGACCCTTGTAATAAAGAGTTCAAGATCCAGTGGGGCAGGAATAATTTAGAAAATAATATCCATACCCTGATTCACCCCCCCCCCCCATCAGGGTAGATAGGCCCCGATTGGTCTAAAAAATTGGTATCAGAGGGAAGGTTACATTTATCAAATTTTTTTGCTCTGACTTGGTTCAGTCGATCTGTGTGGTTAAAGATTCAGTCTACTCTTATCTTGGTGTGCCACGGAAAACGGTAGAGCGTCAAAGAAGAAGCAGAAGTCGGGTGGTATCCCTCAGTGCGAAAGTGTCTGTGGAGATAGTGTGATTCAGTTAAAGGAATCTAGTAGTGAACCAAATGTTGATTTGGATAAAGTGTACAGTGAAAATTCATACTCATTCAATGATGCTGAGGGAATGAGTGAAGAACCTGATATTCCAAGTGATGTTTGAACTACTGATAGTGAAGAAGCTCCAAGAAGGTGAAAAGTGGAAGTTGTCCATAAAACAAAGGAAGTGGATCATAAGTTGGATGAAGAGATTAAATCTAAAGATATTTGGATCCATGCATTGGAAACTGATATCAACAAGCTAAGAGGTTTGAATCAATGGCTTATTGATGTAGCTACTGATCTAAGGGAGAAGAATGATTCTCAAGATGAAGAACTACGAAAGAGATCTAAAAAGGTATAAAATGAAAATATTATGTCAAGGGAAAGAATCTGAACTCAGATGAGATTCAAAATTTGAAATCCATAAATGATGATCTTTCTACACAGCTATCTAAACTAGTTCAGAATAATCAAAGGCTACAATAAAAGAATGCATTTTGTTCTGATTATATTGAAGAAGAAAAATTGAAAGTGAATGAGAAAAGTGACATGGTAGAAAAGATCACACGATAACTGGAAGATGAGTTGAGTAGCTGGGAGAATATCTGAAAAGAACACAATTCTCAACTTGAATCAAGAGATAATAAGATTCAACAATTGAAGGAATAGATAGAAAAGTCCAAGAAATAAATGCAGATATCAAAAGACAAAGGAAAAACTAAGTTGAAGGATGCACTGCACTTATTATTTGATTGTCCTTCGGAAGGTGATGATAAAATGAAAAGAAAGTATGAGATTTCTGAGGATAAAGAACAAAATATTTTCTCATCTCAAAGACCATACAGTTTAGTAAAAACTGGTATTTTATTTTATGAATCCCCTCCCATGCATGATAGAAAGAGCTTTGAATAGTTCCATAAATGGTAAAAACCATGTAGGTGTTGGAGAAAGACCTAAAAATAATTTTACAGGAAGTAATGATAGCATGTGATATTTTTGTGGGATTCATGGTCATACATAAAGATTCTATTTAGAGGATTAGTAATACATCTTGGGCTGTGAAAATAGAAAATGTACTAAATCTAATAATAAGAAGAAGCATCGTGAGAAATCAGAGAGAAGAGTCTCTCAGAGGAAAACATTCATCAGATACTATTATTGTGGAAGAAAGGGACACACAATGAGTATGTGTCGGGAAGCTCAGGAGCTCAATGTTAGAAGAGGAGCTCAAGATGCATCAATATCTCGGTTGAGAAATGATGAAATGAGGTGTTCCTTTAATATAAAATGTTTTATATGTTTTGATTATGGGAATTTGGAAAGACATTGCAACAAGAAGAAATCAAAGAAGGAAAAGTAACTTGAAATGAGATTCTCAACTCCAGTGGTGCATGATAAGAAATTATGCACTGGAAGAAAAAGTGAATAGCTTTTTTGGAGAGAATGTGAACAAATCTGGAAGATCAAGGGGAGTTCTACTCCAGCTGTGAGTAAGAAGAATTCACATTCAGTGTAAGACTCACCACCAGAAAAAAATAGTTTGGTGACTCAAGTATCTGATAAAAGAAAGATGAAAAACTAATGTATTGAAAAAATTTCAAGTCATGTGCCACAACGAGAAGTGTAGAAAAGAGGAATATCCCTACATTGGTGGAAGAAGAAAGGGAATATTCCAAAAATAGAGATTCCTACCCAGGGATGGAATCAAGGGAAGTGGCATATTGGTGGTACATCAAAGACTGAAGTGTATACCAGTGGCCCTAAGTCCCAAATTGTGAAAATGGCCAGGCCTACAGAATCTATATATCAGTGAAAGAATCAACATGTGGGTAATGAATGCATAGTCATATGGCCAGAGCAATTGAATTTGGTTAGGAAACTATAATAAGTGAGGAGGGAGTGTGATTCTCTACAAGAATCAAAGTGTTGACCCATCAAGATCAACCACAATCCTAATTTTGAGGAGTCTAGAAGACACCCCTATCCCTATGTATATAAATTTTGTTAACTGATGATTCAAATATTTCAGGTTTTAGGGAGATACGATCTAATGGGAAGTGGCATCTAAAGATGCAAAGTGGAGAAGTGATATGATCCAGGGTTTCAATTGCCTCAAATCAGGTACCAAAGTTGAAGAAGAAAAGGAGAAACAGAGCAGAATAAGAATTGACTGTGTTATTAACTTTGTCTCTTGTTTCCTACATGGAGTTTCAACTCAATAGGCTTAGATATTTTGTTAATGGATCAATGATGAGTTCCAGATTGGTATAAATGATGTAGGTGTAGAATAATGGTTATGGGTCTAAACAGTGGGCATAACCACAATATGTGTTGCAAATCATAAGGGGAGAATTCAATATCATAATCAGATGCAAGTTCCATCAAATAAATAATTGGATGACCTAGCTCAGGTGTTTTCTATCAAGAGAAGACATATTGCAGGAGAAGCAGCAATAACCATGCATATCATGCTTATCTATTTTGTTATAACATTGTGGAATCATCTAACTATTTTCAGGATACCAATAAGTTGCGGGAGAAAATCAAAGGTTCTTCAACCAAAATCTGAGAAAATTATTTGAAAGAAATGATGTCATTGAACGATGACACAGGGACAAGTTTTCTATTGAAATTGAGGAAGTTTTAAGAGACTCAAGGGGGGTAGAATTGGAAAATTATAATTCAGAAGTAGACACTGATAATGAACATGAGGAAGGAAAATCCTTATCAGCATGAAATTCGAAGAGATGAGCTGAAATCGACTTGAAAGATATAATTGGAAATAAAACAGTTCTAGTGAATACATAGAGGATGAGGACTCTATAGAAAGTATCGTACTTACCATAGGTAGAGCCTAATTGTTTTAGTGAAGTGGATAAACATGAGAACAAGGTTTTTCAACTGAAGAAGACATTATATGGGCTGAAACAAGCACCAAGAGCATGGTACTCAAGGATTGATTAGTATTTTAAAAGTCTTGGTTTCCAGTGTGGTGGATTTAATTACAATCTCTATTTCAATAGTAACAGTAATCAAAGGATTATGGTCCTGGTTTATGTTGACGGCATAATATTTGGCGTATCAGATGAAGCTCAATGCAGACAATTTTCTGAATTCATGAAAAGTGAGTTCAAAATGTCAATGATTGGAGAGCTAACATTTTTCCTTGGTCTATAGGTGACACAAGGAAGTAATAGAACATTCATTTCTCAATCCAAATATTTGAAGGAGGTTTTGAAAAGATTTGTAATGGAAAATTCCAAGGAGATGAATACTTTGGTTGCTACCCGGATGAAATTATCGAAAGATGATAATGGAAAGGCAGTTAATATCATAGAATACAGGAAGATTATTGGTAGTTTACTGTACCTGATAGCGACGAGACCTGATATTGTTTTTGCCACCTTCCAATCAGCACGATATCAAAGCAATCCCAAGGAAATACACATGCTTGCAGTGAAAAGAATAATTTGGTATATCAAGGGAACGGTGGACTTCGTCTTGATGTATAATGGAAAATCTCACACATAGTTATTGGGATATACTGATGCAGATTGGGCTGGTTCAGCAAATGATAGGAAATCAACGTCAGTAGGTGCATTCTATCTTGGTAGACTATGTATTTCCTACCTAATCAAGAAGTAAGATTGCATTTCACTAAGCACCACATAAGCTGGGTATATTGTGGCCACTCAAGCATGCACCCATTTATTATGGATGAAACAACAGCTTGATGATATGGGTGTTGAAGTGAAGCCTCTGATTGGAATCTAGTGAGACAACTCAAGTGCTATTAATATCATAAAAAATCACATCCATCACTCAAGGAAAAATTACATTGAGATAAATTATCATTTTATCAAGGAGAAGGTTGAGCAGGGAATTGTGAAGTTGGAGTATGTGCCTACCAAGCTCTGGGTTGCAGACATTCTGACAAAGGCCCTACCCAAGGAATCTTTTGAGAGGCATCGACTAGCTCTGGGAGTTCAGTCGACTCCCCGCACTTGAAAGAGTGTGGATGTGGAACCCCCCGCCCCCCTTCTCCCCAAGTTACTGCGTGTTTTTCTTTAATGCACTAATCTGTGTTCTTTCCAATGTTGTAGACCATAAAGGAGTGACCTTTGGGTTCGTTGAAAAAGGGGGAGAAATAGTGACTCATCAAGGGGGAGAAACTGTGGCTAAGGAAGGGAGA
Source organism: Viscum album (assembly GCA_963277665.1). Taxonomy (NCBI): domain Eukaryota; kingdom Viridiplantae; phylum Streptophyta; class Magnoliopsida; order Santalales; family Viscaceae; genus Viscum; species Viscum album. The sequence goes on along the minus strand of OY728135.1, from coordinate 1,137,670,838 downwards.
AAATTTATTAGTAAAATACACGAGGATAATCTGATAGGTGGAGCAGTGAGATAGGGGGAGAGCAATGAGATAGGCGGAGAGTATTAAATCTGAGGATGCTAGAAGTGATCGATCAAAGAATAGATATCACGACAGCTAAGTATCATGATAAAAGACGAACAGTGATATTGGAATGGAGTGAGAAGGTTTCCAGCTATCACCAATTGGTATCAGTGTGGCTCAACAATTGATATCAATTTAGAAAATGGTATTAGTTTAGAATCGACAATAGGTGTCTGGCATGAAGTGATTCATTGATGAACTTCTCATACTACTCTTTTTTCTCACGCTGAGCATTTCTCATGTAGGATTAGAGTACATGTTAAGTGAATCCTTGAACACTATCAAAATTTCAAGAGGCGAATTGTGGTAGCGGTTGGATGGAGCTTCAGAGAGGTATCAAAGTGCAGAGAATCATTATGAGAAGAGTTGTCAACAAACCCAAAGGTGGAGATTGTTGGGTAAAAATCCCTCAAGGTATCATTGAGGTATTTTTGGGTTGATTGTGTTTGTTGAAAAAGAAGGTTTCCATGGTGAATTGTAGATTTCCAGAGATGTTTTTGACAATCCATGTTGAAAAAGAACCACGACAAAGGAACAGATGATCTATAGGCATTACAAAAGAACAGATACAAGGTGGAATCATTTTCCAGTGTTTGCTAAATTTTTGGGGTCCAAGATTTGGAGTTTGGTGAGCATTGCAAAAAGTGGATATCCTTGAAGATATTATTTAAATATGGAAAATTCATGAGTTTCGCAAAGATAGGCTTTATTGATTGGATTTCGTGAAGACCAGAAAAATGATGGCGGTGATTCTTCGCGATTACGTCAAGCTTTGCGAATGGTAGAGTTGAATCGCATCACGGTTGTGAAGGGGTTTGCGAGGGATATTCATGGAGAAGGCATGAAGGTATTTACGGTGATTCTCTAAGATTACGTCAAGCTCTGCGATTCGGAAAATTGCAGTGGTGCTTCACGATTTTAAGAGAATTTCGGTGGGAACTTCAGAACTTCGCGATTTGAGATGATGTGGTGTTGACATCACGCGGAAAGTTCAAGGGTCAGTAGAATCGCCTATAAATAGTCCTCAACCCCCTCGGGATAAGAAGAAGAGAGATAGAATTTTCAGAGAAAATATTTTTCTCTCGTTTCGCGAAGGCAGTGTGCTTCGCGAAAGAAGAGCTCCGCGGCGGCTAATCTAGCTCTGCAAAAGTTGTGAGCTCTACGCTGGCTCAGTGAGCTTCACGAGGGAAGTCACTCTGAGATAACCTGAGCTTCGCAACAATTCTTCATGAGAGTTCTTCGCAAAAAGGCAGGAGCTTCACGCAGGCTATTTTGAGCTTCACGAAATTGGGAGCCTCGCGAAGTAGGGTGCTTTGCGAAGGTGTTTCCAAAGTGAGTTGCCCGATGTTCAGGGGCAAAGGGGTATTCATCAGTGGATGAAATATGGAATTCAATAGAGCATATATCAACAGTTGAGGATTCATTTATTCATGAAAATTAAGAGACCTATAGGTCTATAAACTGTGAGTGGATCCCTTCCAAGTGTAGTGAGCAAAGGAAGAGGAAGAGGGTTATCCTTTCTACCAGCAGTGATCCAGAGAGAGAGAAATAGGGAGTGACCCTTGGGAATTAGTGAGCTAACCCTAAACATTGTAAAGGTAGTGAGCCTGGGCATAAAAGTAATCTAGCCCGAACATTATTGGCAGTGAGCTTTAGTGGATATGGTATAGCGGCACATCGTCGTTGTATGCTCCTTGGACGTAGCCCAGTGAGCGTGAACCAATTAAAAATTTATGTGTCTTCCTGCTTGCATCCCTCAATTGCATTTAAAGCATCATCATCAGATAAAAAAGAAAAGAAGTAGTCACAATAAACACACAAGTTAAAATAAAGTGACCCTTGTAATAAAGAGGTCAAGATCCAGTGGGGCAGGAAGAATTTAGAAAATAATATCCATACCCTGATTCACCCCCCCCCCCCTCTCAGGGTATATAGGCCCCTATTGGTCCTAATAGTGACTTTTTAGGGAAAAAATACAATGAAAACTAAGGATAATTATATCAAGAAATTAAGGAAATCCAAATGGGTAAATAACTCTTGAGGTAACAAAAATTAGGGGCCCAATCCCAAACATAATTCTAAATGAATACTTTCTTCTGGAATTGTCAGGGTATTGTAAACCCTGACACCATCATAACTTTAAAAAAAATTATTTACACATAATTTGATGATCTTTGCTATATCTGAGCCTAAAATCACCTTTAACTCTAGATTTAATAGTTTAGACAAATATAGCTATAATTTTATAGGTGCAACTTCTAACAATATCACTTTTTATTCCTTGTGGGTCTTTGCTCGCGTCTCTATAAGTAAGTTTCATATTTATATTTCTGATTCTCAATCTTTGACATGTGAAGTAAATTTTCATAATGATACCTTCTTTTGTACTTTTGTGTATTCATACAATAGATACCATGATAGAATAACTCTTTAGCACAATATATCCTCCCTTAGCAACACTATTCAATCACCTTGGGTCATTGTCGGTGACTTCAATGTTATTCTTGGATATAGTGAAAAGCTGGGGCACTTACAATCAAGTATCTCCACTAAGGAGTTTAAACTATATATTGATGACAACAAACTTCTTGAGATTAATCTTGTTGGTTCTAAATATAATTGTTATAGAAGACACCATAATAGAATTTTAGCAAGTAAACTACATAGAGCCTTCACAAACTTTCAAGATCTTGATAATTTGAATAAAATCACCAGTATTACTTTGCCTAAGCTAAATTATAATCATCATCCAATTTTGGTGAGCATCAAAACTAGAGACAACAAACCTATACTCTCTTTTAGGTTCAATAATGCCTGGAACATTGTTTTAGATTGTGAAAAAATTGTCAAAGATACTTGGAGTTCAATTAACTCAAATGATGCCTTTGTCTTCATAATGAAACTAAAACTTTTAAAATAAAAATTAAAGCTCTGGTGTAGGGACAGAGTCCAAAAAAACAATAATAAAATTAACTCCCTAGAATATTTTCTCAATCAAATTCAAAATGATTCAACTCAAAATGATTTTGTTATAAATCCAACCTAGGAAATAGATCTTAGAAATGATCTTAACTCTCTTCTTTCCTTAAAAGACAATCTCAGGAAAAAACCCTTAAAATCAACAGGCTTAAAGATGGAGATAGAAACACTAAATTCTTTAATTCACTACAAAGGACTAGAAAGGCTAGTATACCTCTTACCTTACTTAAAGATGAGGATAATATCATTGATAATGAGGAGATATTGGCCAATCATGTCACTACATACTTTAGCAACATTTTTAATGGTCCATCTCAGAATAAGGATATCAAGGTTGATATTATTCCTCTACTAGTTGGGAAAAGTTATAATGAAATATTAAATAGTATTCCAATTGACCATGAAATTAAAGAAGTGTTTTTGAGTTTAAATCTTTATAGTGACCCTGGTCCCGATGGCTTTCCTAATGATTTTTTCCAACATAATTGGGACATTGTTTTCAATGATGTTTGTAGACTTTTAAAATCCTTTTTCACTAATGGATACCTCCCTTATGGTATTAATGCTCAATTTCTTACCCTCATTACTAAAGTGGATAATGCTTCTAAAATCCACCTTTTAGGTCAATTTATCTTATCAACACTGTGTATAAAATCATTTCTAAGCTATTGGATATGAGATTGGCCCCTATTGCCAACAAAATTATATCATGGAACTAATTTGGCTTCCTTAAATGGAGGAATGTCCAAGACTGCATATGACTTGCCTCTGAAAGTAAAAATTTGTTAAAAAAGTATCAAAGAGGGGGAATCATTTCCATAAATCTTGATATTTGGAAAGGTTTTGATACCATTTATTGGAGTTTCATCTTCAAAATCATTTACTACTTTGGATTTAATGACAACTTGGTAAGAAAAATAAAAACCCTTTTTAACTTTGCTTACATTTCTATTCTGATCAATGGTTCCCCAAAGGGATATTTTACTTGTTCAAAGGGTTTTAGACAAGGTTACCCCCTTTCTTCCATCCTTTTTGTTATTTTTGAAGACTACCTTAGTATACTTATCACGGATTCGATCAATCAGGGTGTTATTAAGCCCATATTTGCCTCTAGAGCTCTTATTATTCCCTCACATATTTTATATGCTGATGATATAATTTTATTTCTACAAGGGGATAAGAAAAATATAAAAAAAACTTAAATATGTCCTCTCCACTATGAGGATGTCTCTAGCTAATCCATAAATTAGATAAAATATTTCATTTTCTTTGGTAAACGTTTCCCCATCCACATAAAAACTGATATTATGAATGAACTAGGGATAAAGTAAGTATCCTTCTCCTTTACATATCTTGGGGTCCCCATCTTCTAGGGAAATCCCAAAAACACTTACTTTTCAAATATTTTTTATCATATCAATAATCAACTCTCCTATTGGAAAGGAAAAACCTTATCGATGGTAGGTAGGATTTGTCTTGTCAAATACACCATTGTTTCTAAAAAGGTATACTCTATGATGGTGTATAAATGGACTAATTATTTTCTCAAAAGGTTAAATAGAAAAATAAAAAAAATCTGGAGCGAAATAACTCTTGAAAGAAAACTTGTCATGGTTCCGTAGAAAACATGTTGCACTCCCATTGATAATAGAGGGATTGGTATTAAGAACCTCAACCATTTAAATGAGGCACTTCAAGCCAAACTTACTTGGAATATTGTGAACAATAACTCCCATGCTTATGATTTTCTTTATGAAATATTTTATAATATCCTCAAAAAAGGAAAGCAATTATATATGGACTCCTCTATATGTCCTTCCATCAAACAAACCTTTTCAAAAATATTTTCTCACTCTAGATGAGTTGTTAACAGGGATTACTCTCTAAAATTTTGGTTGTATAACTAGAATGTAATCCCTCTTAGTAGCATGATTGACCCCAACCAATTACCCACAAATATTAATATCTCCATTAATGACTGTTTGAGATCTCCCGATGTTGATTTACCAGATGAAATATCTACTGTTATTAACAATCACACCTTTGTCAACTCTAATGATTTATTAGTTTGGTATCCAACTAATAATGGTATGATAACCTCTAAACTCTACTATATTCATAATGTCACTGCCAAAAATAATGATTTTTATTGGTTAAAGAACGTTAAAAAAATGGGTTAGACCCTATCAACTCACCCTAGTTTGGAGAATTGATTATAATAGAATTCTCACTAATTGCAATCTTCAGATGTGTGGTATACAGCTTTGTTCTAAATGTTACATGTGTAATCAACATAGAGAGGATACTGATCACCTATTTCTAACTTTTTCTAATGCTTCTAATTTATGGAAATACATTTTTGACATTTTTTATCTCATATGGATAGGTTTTGACTCTATTCGACTACAACTTTAGAAATGCACTACTATAGATACCTCTCCCCAAATTAATCAGCTTTTTATTGCCGCTGCGGTGGAAATGATACACCTTATTTGGTATAAAATAAATTCTATTATGCATAGAAATAACACTTTCATATTTCATGCAGTACAAATAAAGATCTACACTGCAATCAAAGAAGTTGGAGTCATGCAAAAAGGGACTTACCACAACTCCGTTAAGGATTTCAGTATTCTGTGATGGATCGGGATCAAACGTAGATACAGCCCAACGAAAGGTTTAATAGAAGTATTATGGAAACCACCTATTCTTTACTAGATAAAAATTAATGTGGAAGGTGCCTCAAAAAGAAACTCATGACCTACAGGCTATGGTATCATATGCAAAAATCACAATGGTGACATTCTAGGATACTGTTTTGGTTCATGTGGGCATGCCTCCTCCCTTGAAGTTAATATGTACAGTGTCATCAATTCAATCGATTTGATAAGAAAAAGAGGATAGAACAATGTCTGTATTGAAATTGATTCAACTACCATCATTCGGGCTCTTAGATATGGAATTATTCACCTTTCATGGACCCTCACTTCTCAATCGTATTATCACTCATACTTATAGAAAGGTGAAAAATGGTCTTGCCAATAAGAGAGTATACAGAAATAATAAGGGCATGAAGAACCTCCCAACTGAGTTCATCTCCCTACATCAAAATGATTGTAATAAATTCACCTCCTTTAGAATTTTGTAAACTTTTTATCTATATATATTTCAGTGCTTTGGTCCTTTGACCAAGGCATCATCATTTAAAAAAAATTAAAAAAAACTAATAATAACCTATCCATATACTCACAAAACACTATATTTATTAATATTGTGAATATGTATGGAGTGTTAACCACACTGGATGGCATAAAGACAAACTTATAATTCCCATAATGACATCTAAAATCAGTTTTAGGATATCCTCATCCTTCACTCGCATATGATGATATCCAGACTACAAATCAATATTCAATAACCAACTAGCTTCCTTAAAATAATCAAACAAATTATCAATCTATGGTATAGGATAGTTTTTCTTCATTTTCACATGATTCAAATGATGATAATTGATACACAAATGCAAACTTCCATCAACCTTCTTTGCAAATAGAACTAGAGATCCCGAAGGTGACATATTAGGTTGAATGAATCCTTAATACAAAATATCAGCCTAAATTTCCATCTATCACAACTCATAAGGGGTTATCCTATATGGGTATGTCTATGTAGAGTTAAATTGGGTTTCAACTCTATCCCGAACTCAATCTCTCTTTGAGGGGGTAGCATCACAACCTCTTCTGGAAATACATTAGGGTACTCTTCTAAGACCCTAGTAAACACCGCCATTTGATCCTCCACAAAACTTATATCAAATCAACCATCAAATAAGAAAAAGCATCAACATGCCTCTAACCCATTCTAGGGTCCTATTTTCTAACAAACATATCCTACTTTCCATCGACGTAATAGAATATGACATACCTCCTTAAGAAATATATAATATCCTTCACTGAATACATCCAATCCATGTTTAGTATAATGTTGTTTTTTATATCTATAAACATAGGAAGTGTCCCTAAGAGCGATGATGCTATAGCACATGATCACAGTATCTACACACATCATATAGCTATCACAACCTCCAAGTAGTGTAGTCAATTCTAAGAGAACTATAATTACCTCCACCTCAAATCCCAAAGCCTGGACTAGGGTGTGTGAAAAAAAGGATTTTGTATCTCTTGAACCAAATAAGTCATATATCTGAGTATAAAATAGATATATAGTACCACATACAATGGATAGTGCACCCAACACTAACAATTATAAGGCGTTCATCTGACCATAATCTATTACAAGACCTATCTGACCCTAATGGAGACCGCCTCCATTTTCACACTCTACTCATTTTCCCAGAGGACTGGGGGCATCACTGGGTTTTCCTCTACCTACCCCATACCGTCTCTTTTAATCATAAGTTGTAATGCCCATTTGTTGTTTCTACCTAGAAAAATATTACTTTAATGGTTAAGCATGAAGAGGGATCCCATCTCCACACTGACTACCAGGGAAGGTAAGGTGCTCCCACTTCTTATGGTCACGACCTCCATAAGAAAAAAAAACTATGCTCGATCTTCTAGTAGGGGTATGATAAACAACCCTAGAGAAATGGGATGTATAAGGATGGAACTAACCTATTGTTCTCTAAAACTTCTCCTGGCCTATAAACTAAGAACTTTTAACTATATATATTATCCATGGATAATCTTTAATAGTCCCCTCCTAAGATGATTTGGTATTCACTAGTAGTCTCTCAACAACCTCTTCCCTTATCAGCGCCTCGAGATATGTATTTAACATAAATGGGGTGACCTATAATTGGATATGTGGATGTAAATCCTATTAAAAATTCCCCACCCTAGCCTCATCATCTAAAATAAGGTATTAAGCATAATAAAATAGGTTCTTATACCAAATACTGAACTCCTGCACACCATAAATCCCCTAATGAAGGGTAAGAATCTGATACAGACAAACTGCCATTGTCGTCGAAGAAATAAACTTGGCCTGATACTTATCTCAAAACTTCTATAATAAAACATTTGAATCCTTGAAATCCATAAGGAATAAGAACCATCACTATTTACCTTCCCTACGTAGCATCGTTATAGCCAATGAAACCCTATGCTCCCTCTGAGCATGAATTGAACTAAAGGAAATATCTACCTCATCCAACCATTACTTTGTCTCTTGATATGAAATAAAGCCCTCATACTTCTATAGAACCTGAAACTAAAACTCTTAGAGTGTCCTCCTCAAAGTTTCATCATCATTTCCTTCCACTATATGGTGATCTACAAGCACATCCTATTGAACATCATCAACACGAACCTAATGGGGACATCGACCTAGATCCATTATTACAAAAGAACAGACACCAGGGAATCCTAAACCTAAAATATAAAATATTTAAGGTTAATTACTTAATTAAATTTAACCTATTTATAATTGTATACTCATTTAAAAAATAGTTTTCTTCAATCATGATACATGGCCCTTACCTAGTTCTATACCCTAAAACCAGATCACAGGGGGCTCTAAAATCCAATGTCATAGTTGGTCCCTCTTTTTACCACTTGTATTAAGTCTAGATGATACTATTTCCCTACCAAATCATGCATACTCACCAGTTAATATCTCTAAACTCCATCCTATCTCTCAACCGTCGACTCTAATACCACACTATAATGACCCCTCCCCCCACTGGTACCACTCTTGGGATGATAGTGAAGAGAGATATATATATATATTAACCCCTAAATCCTACCTCCAATAGGCCACTAGTTGGATACTAGCACTGAGGGTATATAATACATATAATGGGAGGTATCACCCTCAATATATAATTTAATGAATAAGATACAAGATGATCTATTCTAATCAACATTTCCATAAAATAACCCAGATAACTTACTAAACTAGTACCCGAGTCAGCCCCGACATGACCCAAAGGATGTTCTCAATCCCCACAAGCTAACGACTAGTGCCTCGGCATAAAAATTGATCAAGGGGGATGATTTATCCATAATAATAACCAAGAAAATTAAATCCAGTAGATAAGGATCCAAAAACCTTCAGTATACTGATATAGTCATTAAGAGAAAAGTACCATAAGACAGGAAATTACAAAACCCAATATGAAACAACTTTCCAAAACATCACATAAACAAATAATGAAAACACCACTAATATATGCTCATAATAAGTGGATCATAAACTCCACCTATCACTGACTTCTAAGGATCCACTATCAATATCACCCACTACATCCAAGTGGTGATTTTATTTTTCCTGGACTTAGAAAAATAAATTTTTTAAATTCCCAAAGGCATATGTAGGGTGCGAGCAACACTAGCCCAGTAGGATCTGAACAATCATTCCATAAGTAGTCCATATAAAATAAACCAAATATCATTAACATTAAATAAAACGTGACATGGTAATATTTTCTACAATTTATGGTAAAAAAATTAAAATCTTTTCAATAATAAGTATAGAAAAATCATGAATAAGCATTTCCATCAAAACAAGCATGAATAAGAATCTCGATCAAAATATGCGCGAATAAATCATTTTATAAATACTAGAATATAAAAATCATTTTTATTCTAGCACAATGGTTATCGGTCTTAGGGTAAGTTGGATCAAGGATTAATCTTCCACACAAACTCAGTAAAATACATATCCCGATGTGAACACTTCAAAAGATCTCATGCCCATGGGGAATAAGAGTTTACCCCAAAGAATGAACCCCTACCCTCATAAAGTTTATTTAGTGTTTTCATCATCAATCCATTGCCAAGTAGAGCTAATGTATTCCTATCATTCATATCCTGGAAAACTCACCTAACTACCTAGGGTCCCACATGCTTAAAAGAAATCAATCATGGGGAAAATATTTCATCTCAAATAAATTTCAGCAATCATCATTCAAGTAGCTCCAAATAAAGTTTTAAAACAAGCCATTTAATTTCAAAAGAGAACATGAAATGGTTTTCATCAAAATACATGTCATTAGAAACAATTAATTTCATTCAAAATATAAAAAACATTTCATGTCTTCATTTCTAAATAATCATTATCAAAATAATTCTTCATATCATTCATTTTAATAAAAAAATTATTTTTTAAGAATCAATATTTTATTTAAAAATCTGTTTTCAGATAGGTTTCATCACACATTATTATATTAGAAAACAATTATCACGAATCTCAATTCATGATTTGTAAATTGATTAAAAATGTAATTCAAAACAAACAAGCAATAACGGTTTCAATTGATAAGGACTATGTTATGAAACCAACTACCTCAATTCATGGTATCACAAACACCCAACAAGGGATCCACAATTGGAGAGACAAAGGGATAGAACTAACAAAGAGGGGATTGTATAAACACAATTCACAAATCAAGATCTGGATAATAAATCACAATCTCATGATATATCTATAAGAAATCAAAGTATATCAAGTCTCGAGAATTAAGACTAGCATCAGCAACCCCAATCTAAGGTTATTTTCAAGGAGATAAGGGAAGATCTAGAAGAACATTGATGAATGACAAAGAACAAACAAGTACCTTTAAAAAACAAGATCCAACACCCAAATATCCATCAAAATTTATCATTGAGAGGAAAGGAATCTCTAACATTTCCTAGTGGAGTCTCCTTAGTCAAGAGAATATTCCACTTAAATAAAAATGGGGCAAAACAAATGAGTTTAGGTATTAAAATAAAAATTTGGATTAATTAATTTGTGTCGCATAATTTGGTTGCATGGTTTGGCAATCGTAAACCAACCACGCACCCCTTTCTGGGTTACTAGAGGAGATGTATGGATTGTCCACATAGTTTGAAAAATTATGCACCAACCTTTTTAAACATATTTGTCCCAAGTCATGTGGTTTAAAGGGAAGGTCATATGGTTTAGAATAATCATGTGCCCTCTTCTAGTATTGAAATTTAAAATTCATGATTAACTAGGAAGAGCCGCATGATTTTTCCTAATCATGAATCAACCATGTACAGGTCCAAAAACTTTTAAAAACTTCCAAAATTCTCCCAAAAAAACCTGAGAAAAGACCCAAATAAAATATGGTCAAAAAAAGGGATGTGACTACCTGAAAGCAACACCGGGATGCGACAATTATCTCTACTATATTTTTTCCCATAGGAAGCCTCATCAAGAAGACTGGTCCACAAAGATATAAGTTCATTGCTCCCTCATCATCATCACATGATCCCATGTCTCATGAGAGTCTGAACCATACTGCTATAGAACCCAAACAAATAGAATAGAATTACTTTGCAACACCTTCACTTGAGAATAAACTATCTTAATTGGCAGCTCAGTCACGGTCATATCAGGTTCCACATCAAGGTCTTCCCAACTCACAACATGAGACCAGTTCAAAAGATATTTCTTAAACTATGACATGTGAAACGCATTATGAATTGAAGTAACTTGTGGTGGTAAGTCCAAATGGTATTCCAACTTTCCAATCTAATTAGTATTCTCAACAGGCCTCACATATCTCAGTGCCAACTTCCCTTGTTTTCCAAGACATCAGTGACCCATATGAGGTGTGACTCTCAATAACACCTGGTCACTAATTGAGAACTCTAAAGGAAATTAATGTTGATATTCATAATATTTATACCAAATCTGATCCATTACCAACCTATAAATAATAATTTGGATCTTCATAGTCATCTCCTAGACCAATCTAGGTTCCACCAAGGAAGCTTCACCAATCACTGACCAACATAGTGTGGATTTACAAGTCTGGCCATATAATACCTCAAAGGGTGCCATTTTAATGGAAAAATAGTGGCTGTTATTTTAGGAAAACTCAACCATACCCAAGTGTAAATCCCATGCTTCTCTAAAGTTAAGGATATAAGCATGAAGTATGACTTAAAGAATCTATATAGCCTGTTATATCTAGCCATTCATCTGAGGATGGTACGTTATGCTCAAATTCACATGGGATCCCATCAACTCCTAGAGGCCTCTCCAAAACTAAGATGTGAACCAGGAATCCCTATCAGAAAAAATAAAAGATGGATCTCTATGAAATCTAATAATCTATTGCACAAATATATTTCCTAAATCCACTACTTTGGTGGTATCATGAATAGAAATAAAGTGATCTAATTTGGTCAATCAGTCAATCACCACCCAAATGCATTTTTCCTTGTGAATTATGCAATAACCCAACATTTAAATCCATAAATATCTCATCTCATTTCCAATTCACCATAGGGATGGGTTGAAGCAGACCAGAAGGTTTCTGATTCCCAACCTTGATCCACTGACAAGTATAATAATGGGAAAAAATCATCAATGTATAATTTCCTACCTAGTTTCAAGAATCAATGCCTCATATCATAAACAAATTAGTTGTTCCTGGGTAAATCTCCCACTAGGAGTGATGGAAATCACCCATCACAACCTTTCTTATAGGTGATGTAATGACATAACGGTTCCTAAATCAAATAATTCCCTCTGGAGATAGAGACCATTCATTGATGGTCTCCCCACCATATAAAGAATTATTAATACCTAGAAACTCATCATCAAGATGCTACTTCTATAGGATAATCTCAAGAAGAGAGGGTGTCAACTAAACACTTACTAGAACAAATTTAGTCTCATCCACTCAATCTCCCAAACATATGTGAGAAAAGAGTTCCATGAGAGCCCACTCCTCTGGTGATTCTTTCATAGCCTAGGATAGAAACTTCCTACTGAGAGTATTAGAAACAACTTTCCCTTTCACATGGGTATAGTAAATGTCAAATTCAAAATATTGAAGTTACTCCACTCATAAACTTTGTCAAAATTAAAATATTTCAGTAAAAAGATATATCTCAATCTCTTATGATTAGAGTAAATGGTAAAACTTACCATAAAAAGGTTTTGTTTCCAGCACTTAAGGGTTTTCATTACCATTGAAAGTTATATATCATGTGTGAGATAATAATTCTTGTGTGGAAAAAGTTGACAAGAACCATAAGCCACCAGGTTATCACCCTGCATGAGAATACATCCCAAAACCAAACCTGAAGCATCACAAAAGACCATATAGCCCTATCCAAACTCCATAATTTAATAATAGAGATAATGATAAATGATGTTCCAACTTAGAAAAAGAAGTCTGACATTTTAAATTCTAAATAAACTTAACTCCATTCCAATTGAGATCAGTCAACGGAGAAGAAAGTTTGGAGAAATATTTCAAAAACTGGTAATAATTCCCTACTAAACCCAAGAAGCTTCGAATCTCAAAGACATTTTATGGTTACTACCATGGAAATACAACTTTTACCTTTTTAGGATCAACTGAGATATCATGTTCTAAGATCACATTCCCAAATAAATCCACCTCCCATATCTAAAATTTTCACTTTGATAGTTTTTCATAAAGTTAGTGTTTTCTCAAGATGTCCAAAACTGCTCAAAAATGAAGTAAATTATCCTCCTAGATTTTTGAATAAACCAATATTTCATTCATGAATTCCATAATGAAATATTAGAGATACTGGTGTAAAATCATATTTATCATATATATAAACACATTAAGATCATTGGTAAATCTGAATGGAATAACAAGATACTCATAGTGGTCATACCTACTCCTGAATGCAGTCTTAGGAATATTGAACTCCTTGATCTCGAGATGGTGGTAACCAAACTAAAGATAAATCTAAGAGAACCACTTCACCCCTTTCAGTTGATCAAATAAATCATCAATATAGTTCAATGATTAATTGTTCTCAATCATAACCTAATTGAGATTTTGTTAATAAATGCATAAGAAAAGGGTTTCATCAGCCTTTTTAGAGAAAAACACCAGTGTTGCCCAAGGTGACACACTGGGTCAAATGAAGCCTTTGGACATTAAGTCATCAAACTGATTATTTAGTTCCTTTAGTTCAACTGGTTCTATATGATAAGATGTAATAGATATTGGTTGTTTACCCAACACCAATTATATAGATAACTCAACCTCCCTATCTAGTGGTAGACTAGAAAATTCTAATAGAAACACTTATGGAAACTCAACAACTATTAGAGGAAGTTCACTGCAAGAGGCTTCTTGCTCTAGTTCAACAACATAAAAGGATATCATCCCTCCCATCTCTGGAAGATAATATCTATCTCATCTAGAACTTGGGGTCCCATTCTCCCTAGAAAACACATAACTCTCTATCAGGGGTAGTAAAGGACACTTGTCAATGATAACGATCAATTTGAGCCTTGTGAGCAACCAACCAGTCCATTTTGAGGAAAACATATAGGGGATCCATTTCAAGAACCAAAAATTCTCAAACAAGATCAATATTTGATCAGTATAAATCATAAGAAGGTATTAGAGACCCTTATCCCTCTTCATCCCAATAGTTGTTGAAATCTCTATCACATAAGGCATGAGCTCCGTTAGAAGATCCAATGAGTCCATGGTACTGGTTGATATGAAAGAATGAGAGTCTCTAGTGTCAAATAAATTAGTTACTAAATATTAAGTAATATAAATTATACCTCTCACTGTCAGAGTACCCATATCAGATCCCACTAGAGATTCATTTACTATGTGGAGTTTCTTTATTATTGATGCTTGTGGATGGAACCCCATTGTTCTTGAAGCATATGATTGCACCACATTTCCTCTCAGTACTGACAAGACTGTGCCACTATGTAGGGAAATAAAAACATATAAAAACCTCTACAAATGTCCTCAAAGATCACATGATCTACAAATCAGTGGTTCTTCCATGTAATCGCACTTCAATTGCCCAATCTTTCCACACTAGAAAAAAGTTAATGGGCCTTTATTAGACACTAGAAATGATCTAGATGAAGTTTTTTATCGAGGACCACCACCAGGATTTCTACTATGAGGATCATTTTTATTTATATTCACTTTAAAAACCACTAAATATTCTACTAGGTGCAGGAGGAGATTCATTTAATCCTAACTTACCAACTAGGTCAATTTCAGACATCAGAGCCCTATCCAGAGCATCAGAATATGAGGTAAGCTTCATCATAAAGACCTGAGATAAAATATTTGGTTGAAGAACCATATGAAACCCTTGTGAATTTATATTCTCATATAAAACCAACACATGTGAAAACTGATCAATTTTATCAAAATTATTGGCGTACAGAGTCATTATCCAATCATCTTGGTAAAGGTTGAGAAAATCCATAGACCTATCCAATACCATCGACTCTGGATATAATTTCTCTATAAAAAGGGTCTTGAAGTCTTTAAAATACAATACCTCATTCTAATTTACTATAAATTTATAATTTTACCATATCATTCTAGGATCTCTCACCCTTGAAGATGAAACACTTCACCTTAATAGAATATAATGTCTCTAGGAACTCGAAGAGTCATTTAATCTTTCCCAACCAATACTCTGCCTTATAGGGATCATTTATTCCCAAAAAGGATAGTGTTTTCTAAAAAATAAACTCCTAAGATTGATCCCTACTATCATCCCTTTGAGGTTACACCACTTTATCTTGAATGAGGGTAGGTGCAGCTCCTTGGTCCAAAGCTTAAACCATGCACACTATTGCCTCTACGAGGTTTTGATCAACTAGAGGGTTTTCTTATTATAGTTCATCATAAAATCCATCCTAAATCCTAATCAAAAGTATTATTGGTGCATGGTAATACACAACATCAATAGACAATAAGGAAATATCATTCAAGAGACACAGGAACATCAGCCCTATCAATTAGAACTCAACTTGGGAACACAAATATCAGTTCAAAGTTTGAAAAAAGTCTATAATAAAATTAATTAATTCCTAAAAGACACTTTTTCCAACCACACATGGTAACTTGAGGCTGACTATGATGATATTTATCCAAGAACTCAGTCGTAACCTATCCCTAAATTCTTGAAAAATCCTATATTTTGCCTACCAAGTCATTCCAAACTACATACTAACATCCAAGAAAAGACACAAACCTCCCTTTGATATCAATTTTCCATGAACCATCCCATATAACCCACTAAAAAATACCCAGGTCAGCCCAAAAATGGACCAGAGGGTGTTCTTGATCCCCATGGGCTGACAACTAGCACCTAGGCATCAAAAGTGATCAAGGGGAATGATTTTGACATAAGAATTACTAATAAAAACAATGGCAGTGTAAAATAATCCAAAAAATAGTTGGTACACCAATATATTCAATAAGATAAAATTACCACAAAATAGGGAAGTGAAAAACTCAAAATAGAAAAACAATCTAAAACATCACATAAATCGATGATGAAAACACCACCAAGATCTCCTCGCACTATTAGAAATCCATTCTATACCAAAGCCTATATACCAATGGTTTAGAAAAACTGTTGGAAAGGTTTCCTATACCAACGGTTTTTTTGAAAACCGTTGGTATAGAAATTTTAGAGTGTTTTTCTCCAATGGTTAGAAAACTATTAGGATAGGCCCGGTTAGAGAGACATTTACCAACGGTTATATATAAATATTGGGATAGGTGGTAGTTTTCCCCCCTTATGCCAATGGTTCATGGAACCGTTGGTATAGGTATGA